>WACJ01000517.1:0-2606473 GCA_008973525.1 Stenopsyche tienmushanensis
TTTATTGAATGTCATCGGTCAAATATTCTTCACGGACTTTTTCTTGGACGGCGAATTCTTAAGCTACGGCCACAAAGTTAGTCAATTCAACAACGGAGTGATTGGTGACGATGTGGAGGATCCTATGGCGAGGGTTTTTCCTAAAGTCACCAAATGCACATTCCACAAATACGGACCTTCCGGTACGGTGCAGAACTTCGACGGACTGTGCGTGCTGCCCATTAACATCATCAACGAGAAGATCTACTTGATCCTTTGGTTTTGGTTCATCATTTTGTCCATCATCACTATCATTTTGATGATCTACCGCGTTTTTATCATCTTGAGCCGATGCACGAGGGTAAGAGCCTTGGCATTCGGTGTTGGGAATATTGATCGTTGGGCTTTGGAAAATCTTGTTCAAAAGTGCAGCGTCGGCGACTGGTTTATACTGGAACGACTTAAGGCGAATATGCACTCTAGATTGTTTTGTGAAGTGATCGTTACCCTAAATACCCAAAGTTATCCATAAAATGAATAGCTGCTATGCACCGAATGAGGTTTAAAATAATTGAAATATAGCGTTTATTATAATGCCGATCTGTTGAGAGGTATCAAATTAACGGAAATATATTATAATAATAGCATTTTTAGGAATAAGTATTGATTTTTGTAATGGGCTTTCATTCAATGAACCAACTCAATGTATATATGTGTTAAATCGTTAGCTATAATATTTAAATAAATATACACTAATTATTATATTTTTGAAATAAACATTAGTTCTTGTCTATATTTATTATTAAAAATATCTAATAAACCCTATCGGATCCGAAATCGTGAGACAGAGACGGGTCTCTTAAGTATCATCATATATGAAGTTGTGCATCTACGGAAAGTCATGCCGTAAAGGTACCCCTACACGTCTAAACATTCTCAATATATGTATATATATATATATATATAAATTATTTTAATTATCAAAACATTGAAAAATAGCCGGGTGTTCGATCGCGTTAAGGTTTTTAGGCAAAAAGTTAAAAACGAATTTTTTACCTTATCCGATACTTTGAACCGCCTATCAGGTTCATTATCATCAGCAATCAATCCTTAATAATGAACCCGATAGGCGATTTTAATCTTCAAAATGCTTGAAAAAACCGGGTATTCAATTGCGTTTATTAAGTTTTTAACTTTTTAAGTGTCAACGACTCACCGGCGAGTCGCATTTGTACGCGCTTATTACGCCCTGGCAGTTAAAAGGTTAAAGGCAAAAATTATAATCGAATTTACGTTTGTCCGATATTTCGAACCACTTGCCGGGCTCATTAACGAATCCTTGATAATATATATTTATATAAACTCGTAAAAGAATCTTTTAACCGTAATAAAATTTTGGTATAATGAACTAAAATCACTATCGGTCATTCAATATAATTCTATTGCGCATAATAGTACAATTCTCATATTTTTCCATGATCAAAACTATCAACTCCCGTGGTATTTATGCATCTTAAAAAATATCGTTTAAATTTTAATTATATTCAAAATTGAGTTCAAAAATAATATTTAATTAATTGGTAAATTGTCCGCTCAAGTCGAAATTTGATTTTATTATTGAAACTTTTAAAGCGTTCAAAATTGGAACCAATCACACCTATTTCATTTTATTCAAGTAAACAACCATTTAATTTCAATAACACCTTTATCGCACTCGGTAATAACACCTTATTTATCGCACTGATAAGACTAAAAACATTCTATAATTATATCGATAGATGTCATGTTTCTCCGTCGACTGGATAATTGACGAACCAATTCGAAAATTAGGCACTATTTATTAAATATTAAAATAGCCCTCTTTTGGAGTTTTTTTTAAGCATGTTTACTAGATCAAGGTGGGGCATTTGAAAGGTTAATACACATCGTAAAATACGTCTTGAATATTAACCCGTATAGTGGTGCAGTCGCGTATATGCGAGCGAATTCCAGCGATTCAGAAAGAGCACTCTTGCACGCTGAGTTCAGAGAGAGACAGAGACGGATAAAGCGCATATCGAAAACGCTGAAATAGAGACGGAGAGCTTCCTGCGAACATCGCACGATTGTACAGATCGATAACCCAAATTCGTCGATGAATATACGACATTGAACTATAAAAATGTAATAACAATCAAAAGCAGTTGTTTTCAATATTTTTTTGTGAACAGATATTCTATTTTTTTATATTGTATTCAATTTGCCTTTGTAATTTAAAAAAGGTAAATTGAATACAATAATTTAATTTTGTAATTTTCTTTGTGTTCTTTCTCTTGTCCATTCATTATTTTTAATAAGTCTAGGGTAATTTTTGATTGTAATGCATTTTGAAATATGTATGTATATGTATATTATTTTTTCTTAATAATATGTGTTCTCCTTTGTTATTTCTGCTGGATTTCCTTTTATATTTGCACATAATGTTCCTGTTGTATGCATCCTTTTTTCAATGCTTTAACACATAATAAAAATTATCCAAAAAAATGTGATAACCTTTATGAAGAAATGGATTCATCGATCTTAGTACACAGGCACCAATTTTCTTCCTCTACAGATTTCTAGACTATGGATGTATCCATTTGGGAAACACATTTCTATAATTTGATGCCATATTTAGCTTTCTCCCCTTCCATGTATAACCAAGGAATCAAATAAAATATCTCATTGATGATATTTGCAGGTGTATTTTGTGACTATAAGAAAAACCCTCACCATGGGATTCTCTTTATCATCACTCATCGGTTCCTTGCCATATTTGATACTTTATTTCTCGATCCAAGTCAAACCCATGACTGGATATGTAAAAAAAAGTGTATAAAGCTGCGGTCAGCAAAGTGATGACAGCGAAAAAATTTTGACTGTCCGCAGAGAAATCTGGCATTATTGTAATTTTTAAGATATTGAAAATCAGATAATAAAAATGATGAAAAAGTCATCGTTTTATTCAATTCAATTTGACGAATTTACTGATATTGCAAACAATGCAATCTTACTCTGTTTTGTCAGGATTGAGAATGAAGAATAGTTACATGAAGAATTACTTTATTTACTTAATTTGTCGGATCGAATTATCACAAAAAATGTGAATTTTAATTCGTTTAGTGGTCCAAAAAGGTTGACGACCGCTGGTATAAAGCACTCAAAACTAAACATTCTCAAGTAATAAGTAGCACCCGAATCACTGAACATGAAGTATTGAAGAAGTCAGATAGGTTATTCAATGCAAACGATATAAATTTTGATTTAAATGATATGATATCAATTTTATTCCACTTGTAAGTCAACATGTTGTCGCCAAATGGTTTCGATTTTCAATCGTATGCTGACATTATGACGCTAAAATTTTAAACTCGTGCATATGCCATATATTATGTTTTATTAATTATTATTTTTAATTAATATTTCATTTTGAATTTAAAGCATGAAACCCGAAAAACACGCAAAATAAATTAAAAGTAGACCTAGTCCCTAACTTAAAAAAAAACGAAAGGATTAATACTGTTAAATTAAAACCAAATAATTATAATCAAACGTTGCTTTAATTATACGCCAATTTGATAATCCTTATCGTTAGTTTAACTCATTCTGGTCCGCTCAGTTCAAAACGCGTGTTTCGCGCGGCACTTTTGTAGATCCATTTATACGACAACGCGTGATTTATAGTTTGTGCTTTTGATGTACTAAAAGTAATATATAAATGGTACAAATTTCTCTAATTTCGTCATTTCTTTCGATGCTCATTTTTAGCTCTGATTTTCATGACTTTTACGCCATTGTCTTAGGAAGCATTCCAGTCAACAACAGACAATAAGTGGCATTAGACACAATACTTGACTTATTCTATGTTCGTTGCTCATTGATGACTGGAGAATAAGTAAAATTAACATGGTGGATTTTGCAAGAAGTCTTATTTGGATCGTTAAATAACGCATCGAAAGTAATGTATCTGTTCTACAATATTGATATTGCTAATGTAGAAAAACATAAATGATCACATCAACTGCATCATTGATAAAAAAAAATCCAGAAGTACTGTGCACATATAATTTGATTTATTCAACGTCCTCTTCGCCACCGTCGTTTATGTGTGTATGTGTGTGTTACTATACGTAATATAAAGTAACCACTAGATTAGTTGCGTGCCGATTTTATTATTTATTACACAAACACTGCTTAATCTTCTAGCTAAAAATATCTGTTAACAAATGGAAAAAAAACAATGCACGTAATCAAGTTTTCCGTTGAGATTAAAAGTTTCACTTCTATCACGCAAGAGTGTCACGCATTTTTTTTGACATGTACACAAATGTTGCATCGTTGGTTCATTCTAATTTCGGATATATTTGAAAGGTGGAAAATGATTACCAAGTGAAGAGATAAAATATAGCTGGTCTGTCTGAGGTATTTATTTTCAACTTCAGACAGAAAGTGATTCCAACTGCGAGACTCCAATAGCGACATGACTATGGCCACCTCGATGACGACTATGAAACGCGTATTCTAACTAAATACGGAGTTTGTTTCTAACATATGCACAATTTTTGTTTGAAAAATTATACAAAAATATAGAAAAATATAGCAAAATTTCCTCAATATCAAAGTCGCGGTAAGAATTTCGTTTAACCCGTATAAAATAAATTTGAATGTCCTGAGCTTAATTAAAAATCATAAAAAACATACACACAATACACGCGTTGAATGAGTTAATAACCTCAGATGATCACTTTTAATAACGTATTAATTTATTTAATAATTTGTATAAACATACCACAGTGAACCGAACCAGCGCGATGCTCATGAGTAACTGAACATCTTATCGATTCATATTAATATTATAATGATGATAAAGTATGTTTTTTCCATATACTTATATCTGATAAGATTGAAGTTGCAGATAAAAAGGAAATTAAACAAATAAAAACCCAAATTTAAAATGTAGAAATCTTGCTTACAAGTATTCCACACTGGCAGAAACGAGTTTCAGAAGGAGTACGCTGAAGAAACATTTACGGCCATGTCTGGCTTAGTATAATAATTTTGTTATTGAGAAAATTAATTGATACGTACCAAATCAAAATATTTAACAACGTAAGAATACGTTCGAAAAACGTCAAAAATACTATATTTATATCGGATTTTCTAAGGATTTTTTCGTTAATTTTGGCTTTTAAAGTGACTGATGGATTAATTTAAAAAATAATTCTTCATCGTTAATTAATGCAAATACGATTTATGTTCATTCTTCCTTCAAATTCTTAAAATTGAAACCCAAAATATTTATGCACTTAAATTGAATAACGCAAATCATGATAAAGTAATTAGTATGAAGCGGAATATTCATATCTAATCAATGCAAGTTTCAAGTTTTTTAAGCTTTAAATGTATTAATTTAACTGTTTTTTTACTGTAATTTTATATCATTCTCAGCATAATCTACGAGTTTATATTGTGTTAGGAGAATTCTTCCTTCGATTATATCCAAAATATAATCTAGAGGAAAAATTGTGTCGAACGGCATAGAATCTGCAATAAAAGAAGTCTTATAGCGTTTTTTTAATTAAAAAAATATCCTTTGATGGAAAGAAGCTTAAAATTCAAGAAGAAATTAGAAAAATGCTTAGCCCTATCATGAAAAATATAAGGATTTACTCGCTAAAAGTAATTTCAAACGTTAATGAATTCCAAAATGTAGAATAGTTTAATGGTGATTGTTCTTAAATAAGTCATATATGATAAAACTTGTACGTTTTTTGGAATGCATAACTTCGTATGAATTTCGAACCTCGAATAACACGGATTTGCATTACACGATGTTCTCATTGAACCAAATAGCGAGTGTATTCGATTGATGAATCCAAACCGAATATTGTCTTGTTGGTTTGAGTGAATATCTGATTTGGCTTACAAGTTAAAGTAACTTACTTTATAGATTACCGTATCATTTTTCCAATACAGCTCGATGAAATATTTGGGAAATACGCGGGATATTCTATCTTGGTTGCAAATCAAAGATAGTTAAATCGATTATGATAATACTAACGTGCATGCAGAGATCTTCGGCCTAAATCATAAAATTTCCCAAAAAATGAGAGATAACATTAAAAGCCGTTAACTTTGGCGTTTAATTAGGGATTTACGCGAAGACTACGACAGTAATTTGCAGACGATTAAATTGATAACAGATAGAAATATCAAGAATTATTAAAAAAGTAATAAGGAAAAGGTTCTCGGGTTTTAACATTTGAAAAATTCCCCCATTTAAAATTATTTTTCAAGGTACAAAAATATTCAAAGTATGTTTAAATATGGGGTATTTGGCAGTCAACTGTAAATTAGGGATTTAAAGATCGATTCGTCTACTCGTCGCTTTGAGTAAAATATTTTTACAATAATTGCATTAAATAGACTAGAAGAATTTAACTCTGATGTTATTAACAACGACCAGTTGGGTATCAGCAAAAATCACTCCGAGAGTTGTCGAGCAGACCTCGACGGAGAAGGACCTCTTCGAACAGCAGAGTTGACTACCAGCTCTTCGACCCCAACCCCGATTGAAAAAGATGATTTGAGTTCGAGAAGACGCTACAAAAAAGCGTCTACCCTCAGGTGCTCCACACGCTCGCTTGTTTGCTATTGGTTCTCCTACTGTGAGCTAATTGAATAAATACGGTGTACCGACTGTTCGACATTTTATTGATCATCTGCAGTATCTGCCTTATTTCGACCTTTATCGCCAAGCGAATGAAATCATAAACGTGGTCCGTCGTTCATCGTAGCCGACTCGTGAGTCGGGACCATTGTTACGGATTGCGCCGCGATTGATCTCAATCGATCACGCATCGCGCCGAGATATTCTCAATAGCGGTTTCACGTGCAAACAAAGGGACTTTCAAGTCGCAGCGACGAAGATGGCGATTCCCGTAAGTCAAGCGTTTAATGTGTGATTTTTATTGCAAGGAAGGTGCAAAAAAATGATTTTTTTTAATAAAAACTGACTTCATATTCTAAAAAATATTGTATTGATTTTTGATAAAAAATGTGTCTTTAACAATTCCCGCCAATAGCAAACTCTGATGGCGACCTTCCATTTACAGCAGCTTATAACTCGGATATTTCCAGTGGAAATGAATTTAAAAAAAAATCAGATGTACTTAAAAGTATTAATAAGATATTCTCAAAGTTTAAATAAATTCTAATTATTCCTTCCCTATTAAAAAAAAATCACTAAAAAATCTGCCTCCTAAACTGGTTTCCCCCCTTTAAATAAATGCACAAGTCTATTGTAACTCGAAGTCTAAGGTAAGAGTCCCCCTCGTCGAGGAATACAGATATGACGTGAGTCAGAGAGAAACTGAGGGATCTCTCGTTTGATTGGAGACAGAATATAAATGTACAATGTACTTAATTTCATACATGTATGTATACGAAAGATAACGTGATCTAAATGATCTTAAGTAGCAAGTACATCGATGTCAATAGATAATAACGATGTAACGTGAGTCATATGAACTTAAAACGGATACGTTGTATCAATATGTATTTTAAAACGATGTAATCAATTATGATTTATTGAAATCGAGTCGGTTTTGACATCAAAGTTAAATATTGAACAGAATATACGAATTCGAGATTGCTATGATCTCGTTCATTAGGAATGCGATCACTAGATTACAATATTCATTATTAATTGATAACTTTATAGGATGTATATAATTAATTAGCTGATAACTTTATATTTCAGTTATGTATACATAACAAAAACAATGAATCATCAACTTATAATATGCTTATAATATCCTCTAATCCAAAATAACTATTTTAAACCTAAAATTAGTGTATTCAGCCTATACATGTCCATTCAAATTTCGAGGTACATTTTCGAGGATCGAGAGCCAATAGGTGGTTCGAAATATTGGATAAAGATAAAAGTTTAAATATATACAATTTTGTCTTTTAACTTTTAATATAAATGCTATATTTGTACATCCGCCACTTATTATCCGTACAGATCCACTTATCTGTCAGGATCGTCGCAGCGTGTATGAAGCTTGTACATAAACAAATAAACACACATAGCACACAATATTCGATAATTTCACTTGAAATCGATTAATTATATCATTCACACATCATTATTAGTCGATAAATTTGGGTTAAATCTGTGTCTTGTGTGTAAAAAACCCGTTTTATTAACGTTTTAAGTATTTATATGGATATAAACATGACTCACTGTTTTGGCAGATTTTCGGTAATGATATAGATTTACAAAAAAAGTTAATTTGTTAAAAAAAAGATACGGCTCTTAAGATGCAGATAATATAATTAATGAAATATTTGATATACTGCAGGATAACTCCATAAAACGGATGACGGATTCAAAAATTATCTAATATATTGCAGGATACTTATAGCATTAATATAAAACGGATGACGATAAGGGTTCAAATTGATATCATATCAATCATATCAAAATGGATCATTTATAAGTTTAGCCTAATTGACTTTTTCAGTATTACATATTAGCATTGAGTGCTACGTATTGTATAATAATATTTTTTGTTGCGTTTTTTAAATTAAAATCTGTGAAAATGTTAAGAGAGTTAATCTACTTGTTCGATTATGTACAGAGTCAGACTAGGAAAGAGACATTGCGCATCGACAACTATGTGTCTTTTCTACATTATAAAGTCACTGTATATATTCTAGTTGACTTTGGCTTACTGTTGGTGTTGTTTCAAAACTTCGGTGATCCCGTTTCCTGCATCTTCGAAAATATCCCTTCAAATATAACGAATACATATTGCTGGAAATATTCAACGTTCACCGTTATTAATAATATAACTGAAAAAGTGGGTAAAGATGTAGTGTATCCGGGCGTCGGAACTTACATACCGAAAGAAGACGAAATGATGTACCACAAATACTACCAGTGGGTCTGTTTTGTTTTAATATTCCAAGCTATTTTCTTTTACATGCCACATTTCTTATGGAAATTATTTGAATGCGATAGAATACAAACTATACTTTTGGATATAATCGAATCTGTGGTATCGGAAACAAGCAAAGAAGATATGAAGAGCTCTTTAGTATACCTCATGGAAAACACGAAATTGCATAATACATATTTTTATAAACTATTCTTCTGCGAAATATTGAATTTATTGAATGTCATCGGTCAAATATTCTTCACGGATTTCTTCTTGGACGGAAATTTTCTAAGCTACGGTCTCACCAAAATATATGATTACAGCATCGGAGCGATGAATGACGATGTAAATATTCCAAAGGTTTTTCCTTTAATCACCAAATGCTTATTCTACAAATTCGGTCCTTCCGGCACAATGCAGAAATTTAATGGAATATGTGCAATGCCCATTAATACCTATAACGAAAAGATCTATTTGATTCTTTGGCTTTGGTTCATCATCTTGACCATCGTTACAGCCATTTCCTTTATTTATCGTATTTTGATTATTGGCAGCCATTCCATAAGATTGAGGGTTTTGGAGCTTGGTGATAAAGAAATTGATCGGAAAAGTTTGGTAAAACTTATCAAAAACATCGGCGACTGGTTCATACTGAAGCGTCTTAAGTCAAATATAGACTCCAAAATGTTTCGCGAGGTGGTCGCAGCTTTAGACAGAGATGGTTATGCGTAACACATGAACATGTGTTTTTGAAAATAAAATAAAGGTATTTATGCCCTCTATATTATCTAAATAAATTGAACGTAGAAAATAAATCTCAAATTTGTATCTTCATTGAATTTATCATCAGCGTTTCATTTGCCGACCTTTACATTAAAATATTTATTCTATTTTCAAGCTATTTCAATACAATAAGATGTTGTTTATATCCTTTTCATTTTTTTTTCAGAATCGCATCAGAGATACATCGTCCAAGTATTCTTGAAACACATCGCGTGTCGGCCTGGAAATGAAAACGTTCAAATGGGAAAAAAGACTTGTTATGTGTAAACAGATACAGATACACAAAAATATCAATGGAATGTAATAAATATATAAATAAAAATAATTTATGCAAACTAAGCGTTACGTATGTTTTCGCCCTAGCTTGGCAACGCCCTAACGAGGAAAGGAGGGACTGGAATCTTTGCATTCCGAAAAGCCCTTTCCAGTAAAATCAAAAAGGTTGTCTAGAGTGGTTTTTCACACTCCCTATCCAGACGGTCGCGAAAGCGCCTGTCGATACATTCATTCAGGAGATCCGCTGGGTAAGTGTTCTAAATGGAACTCCTTTTGCTACCTTCAATATCGAGCGAATGAAGAGGTGAATGTATGATACAGACGAGATGGATGTAACCCCTTCCTGTGAATGGATATTGAAGAAACCCATAGTTCGACAGTGGACTGTCTGTGGCAGCACTATGATGACGATGATGATGAATTTAGACAATAAATAAAATACTTTCGTGATATTTATTTTTTATTCCTGAAAAAACAACAGCTTAAAAAAATTAATAGCAAAGGTATCACAGGGGGTCTGCGAAAATATAAAAGACATTTATCTATATTTGAACAAGATATTTTCGTGGAATTATTTACAAAAAACATTATAAAGAGATCTATTTTGACCAATATTTGACCAAGAAATATTTATTTGAAAAATGAAGTCTCAACTTTTTTTTTAAATGTGTTATATAAAGTGTGTTGCAGAAAAATATGATATACATACTTCAAAAGTATTAAATAAAAACCGTGTTGTATAATGTTAGTGTTATACGAGGCCAAGGTGTAATTATCTACAATAAGGTGGGGATTCTCCTTCATCCTAGGGATATATATTATATATTAGTCTTTACCAGGGCCGTAACTAGGGCGTGGCAAAGCAGGCGCCTGCCACGGGCGCAACTGGGCTTGGGGCGCAAAACGCAGGATACTGACCCGATTGAGAGAGTTACACGTGATTTTTATTTGACTTGACCCATGACGGTGTTTGACGGTTACTGTGCGTCAATGGGTTAAATGAGATTATCTCGAAACTGCATTTTCAAAAATGAATGAAAAAGTTGGGACTTTAAAAGTTTTTGATCGACCTGCCTGAATTTTTGGGAGGTTTCTCATTATAATATTTTTGATTTTATATACCTAAATTTTTAAGGTTTTTGCGTAAATAAATTATACTTTTTTGGGATAAAATTTGTCAAGAATATACAAAAGTTTAATTAAAAAGCCTACTTAGTTTTTAATTTTTAATTTTACTGAATTTTAAAAATGGAGGGAGGGCGCAATTTAGATTCTTGCCACGGGCGCACCATACCCTAGTTACGGTTCTGGTCTTTATACAAAAAGTCCACAAAGATGTACGAGTATTAGTCTATATCAAAAATAGTCTATATTAGCCCAACCTTATATGTCTAAGGATCTATTTTTTTTTTAATTCTTGTGATCGACTTCTAGTTTGCTTCTTATATGATATTAATTTAATGCCCTAAATTGAATCAAGTCAAGCCAAATGGTCCGATCGCCGAAATTTTATTTTTCATCGTCGTCTGTAAATGTATTTATATGATAATATATTGTAACAGCCCTGGGGGAGTTACCGACTCCGCTAGCCCCAGTGATTTCGCCTTCGCCGCTGTCACGGCTGCCAACCGTGACGTGATTCCGATCTCGGAGACCATACCGCGGGTCGCGCACAGCGCCGGAGCACTACGGATTAGCCGCAACGCCGGTCTCAGAGACCGATGGACAAAAGGAGACCTCCAAAGAAGGATTAGGGATACCAAATTATAGTCTTCTATGTCGCAAACTGGCGACGATCGCGAAGCACATGCCCTCCATCCGAGGTGGCGATCTGTCGCGGGACCAAAATATACGTCGCCCTCATCCCAAGACTATTTCTCCCCTCCTTTATTTTGGCCGCCTTCCGGTTCATCCCGGGCGGGTCTTAACCATTAAAAGTATGGCCAGTCGACGACAGAAAATTTTGGTCCACGCAACACTATTTTTTTCAAAATTCACAGAAGCTTTCGTGATCGACCAAATTTTACTTTATGATGTATAACATTCATCCGATTGCGATGAAACTTTAGTGAGTTATTGGGTGTATATCCAAGAAGGTAGAATTAGCGAGCGGAATTTGTTATGAGAGACGTTTAACGGATGCATCATTTTGGCGCATATTGGTCTGGTGGTGGTTAAGATGAAACGAAGCATAACAATCGTTGATTTGTTACCGTTGATGTACTTGCCAAGTGTTCGGTTTTCGGTGGACTATCCCCTGAGGCGGATTGACACATACTTCAAATATATTAGGGAAGAAATCACTAACTATACTACTTATTTCGTAATATTGATATAATTATTAAATCAGCTAATAGATTGAAAAGGAATTTTAGTGGTGCCTACAAAATAGCTTACTGTATTGTAGATTTTATCTATGTAGACTTTTTAATTCTTCGCATAAATCCTCAATATCAGATTTTTTAAATGTATACACGAATTTAATATTATATTTCAATAACGTGATTTAAAAATTCAAATACAATTTGATATATTTTGAATACTTTAAGTCCTTCATCTATTGATGAAATTGCACGGTCCAAAATTATCTTTTAATGTCTTTCCGAGACAAAATCACCTCGTAGAGCCCGAAAACAATAGTTACTCGCAGATAATCAACTTATTGAGAAAGCTGAAGATCTATTATTTGCGCCTGGAATCATTGATTGATCGGTAAGTCACTAAAATTGATATTTTTATCTGGCTGAAATGTTGGGATGTTTTTCACTATAATATTATCCAGCCAACAAAGCTAAAGTTTTAAGGTTTTCGCGCAAATAAATGATTTTTTTGAGGTAAAAATTATCAAGAAAATGGTAAAAAATATGAAAGTTTTACTAAAATTCCTACTAAGTTTTTAATTTTTCATAGGTAGTTGACTGCCTACACATATTAAAAATTTAAAAAAATATATATTTCTATTTTCGGCTTCAGTTCAACAGGAAACCTTCGACAAGTGGCGAGTCGTTTGATATCACGAGGCGCCTAATGGAATACCTTATAATTCCGCCATTTTGTTTTTTGTTTTTTAAAAAATAAAATAAAATAGCACTTTAAGGTTGTAGTAAAATTATGTCAAAAATTTAAAATGATACGATTATTTTATCACGATTAAAAATATTATGAAAAACGACTCACTTTCGGGCCTCTAAAGAGATTGCCCCCCTTAATGTCCCTTCATGGGAAAGATCACGTTCATATCGTCCGTATCAAAAATTAATTTTCTCGTGTACTCGATATTGAAGATAGCATGATTTCAACTGAATGGGATTTTAAAAATGTTTCGTAAAGAATAAATATGATTGTTTGTATATTATTTTTCTTAAAGGTCTTTTATAGGACATGAACGAACTTAATAGGAGACTTTCCCAATAATAGATATTTTTTTAAATTTTCCGGATCTGCCCTGTAATACTTAAAGCTAAATTATTATTTTTTATCACCAGTTTTATCACCATTCATAAGTTCTGGTTTTTTCCGTTATTAACCATATCCGTTGATACTATCTATTTGAGTTCAAATTTGATTTATTACAAATTTCCTTTTTATGTAACGCTGAAAAGCTGATCGTCTTAATATCTTAAAATCTCAATAATCGACAGTTAATTAAAAATAGATATTTTTAGTTAATCTTGATAAAAACGGTAGCAATCGTTTAGAATATTTTAAGATCTCATCAGATAAAATGTAAAGATAAATGTTTGAACATGTTGCATAAATGGAGAGCAGATTCAAGTGCATAAAGTTTTATCACAACCAGTTATGCCTTCATCATAAATTTGGGAAATCTATACAAGATTTTCCGATCTTACATTGTAATTTTTTTAAAAGAATGGTAAATAAAGCGGGTTCTTAGAATTTAGAATGGTACGCATTAGTATTCATAAAATGTGTTAAGCATTGGAATATTGATTTCGTTTTCGAATAGGTAACTGTATGAAGTTGCATTTTCTGGTATGAAAACTAAGATTAGGAGCCGACTAAAGTAGAAAGATGTTGTCATTCAAAGACGTTTTTAAGAGTTTTTGGCAAGGATCACACTCAAAAATAATTCTCATCGTTCCACAATTAGAATTATAATTAAAATGCACAACTAAACATTTCACGACAATGTTTAACTTCAAAAAATATCCATGGGTGGGCCAAATCAATCTAATAGGAGGTCTTCAAGTATGCGAAATTTTAAAAAAAGCTTTAGTGTGTCGTGGATGATGAAAAAACACGATTATGGCTACAACTTTCATCCATTGATACAATATGCTCGTAAAGGATATAATGACGTTTTTAACTATATATTTTAATAACTGCACATAAATTACAGAATATAAAAGTTGATAATTTGGCAAATAGTTGCTCCCAATTCGTGGTTTTTCGACCCCTGAGGTGAAATGACTCATTTATAAAATTATTTCATCGTATGGAAGATAATATGCTCATTAAATTTAAAGGGGTTTTATCGAATTAAATTGATGAATTATCTGATAAAAAGCAGGATACTACCATAAAACGTGTGCCGATAAGGGTTTCAAATTGATATCATATCAATCAAATCAAAATGGATCATTTATAAGTTCAGCCCAGCCAGTTTCCTCAGTATTAATAGAGTAACATATCGTATAGGAATAAGTTATTTTAATTAAGAATCTGTGAAAATGTTAAACCAGTTAATCGACTCTCTCGATTATATAAAGAGTCTGACTAGGATCGAGATTTTGCGTATCGACAATCATGTGTCTGCTCTACATTATAAATTTACTGTGATAATTCTGGTTGGTTTCGGCATTATGTTGTCATTTAAGCAATACACCGGTGATCCCATTAACTGTATCGTCGATATAATCCCTACGGGTGTAATGAACACACATTGCTGGATTTATTCAACGTTCACCATTCCTAATCTTCTAACTGGAAAAATGGGAAAAGATGTAGTGTCTCCGGGCGTCGGACCGGGAGAAGGCGAAGTGATGTATCACAAATACTACCAGTGGGTCTGTTTTGTTTTGATACTCCAAGCTATTTTCTTCTACATACCACGTTACTTATGGAGATTATTTGAATGCGGTAGAATAAAAATATTGATTCTGACTTTCTTCGATTCGGTCAATATAGAAGAGAGCGAGAACCCTTTAAAAGTGTACTTCGAGGAAAACATGGGATCACATAATACATATTTTTATAAATTCTTCTTCTGCGAATTATTGAATTTATTGAATGTCATCGGTCAAATATTCTTCACGGACTTTTTCTTGGATGGTGAATTCTTAAGCTACGGTTACAAAGTGATTCGATACAACAGCGTAGCGAGTGGTGACGATGTAGAGGATCCCATGGCGAGGGTTTTTCCTATAGCCACCAAATGCACATTCCACAAATACGGTCCTTCTGGTACAGTGCAGAAATTCGACGGACTGTGCGTGCTGCCAATCAACATCATCAACGAGAAGATCTATTTGATTCTTTGGTTTTGGTTCATCATCCTGTCTTTCATTACAACTGTTTTGTTGATTTATCGTATTTTGATAATTAGCAGCTATTCCATAAGATTGAGGGTTTTGTCGTATGGTGATAAATACCTTGATTTGAAAGCTTTGTACAAATTCACACAAAACATCGGGGACTGGTTCATACTGAAGCGACTCAAGTCAAACATGGACTATACAACGTTTCGAGAAATGGTCGCATCTTTAGACAGAGATTGTTCAATTTAACACATGGAAGCTGGGGTACGCTGTTACTAGGGATTCCAATTCGGGTATCCGGATATATTCGGGTCTGACCCAACTATTCCATTTTCCCCTATTTGGGTAAATATCCGAATAGTATTCATAATAATGTTTAATATAAAATTTTACAAAATCGGCGACCACACGAATACTGGTGTATTCATTACCTGGGCGAAATCATTATTCATGGGTAAGTGTTTGATCCTGTTAATAAAACATTGGCAATAAGTTCGAAAAATTTGAGTGAAGTGATTAATATTCAGGAAAAAAGAGAATAAACGAACGCCGACATAAAAAAAATAATCACACTCTTGATATATTTACAATGTGGAAATGTTCCCAGTTCTAATGAATATTTTCGATACTCAGCCAAATATGAGGCTAATTCTTTGGCACAAAGTATTATTGAGAGAATTCATCCAAATTTATTATCTAATGATGAATTTTTAAATAACTCACATAACTCTGGTGTGGAAATGACACCTCTTTCTCTTTCAACTTTCGAATTACATCATGAAATGCAAAGTTCAATTTTGTCTCTCGCGAAAACGAACAATTATGACAGTACGAATACCTGAAAAAATATTTCAAATATTTGGATCGATGTGTTTAATACACTTCTAACAATAAAACCAACATCGACACATTAACAGAACGAGTATTTTCAATGGCAGGACAAATACAAACTAAATTAAGAACAAATTAAAAGTATTTTCAAATTTCAAAATATGATATTTTAAAGTTTGAATAAATGAGTTGAAATAAAAATGAGCTTGTTTTTAATGTATTATTTTAATAAATAAATTTATTTACGTAGAAAGTTTTGTTATTTTCATACTTCAAAAACGCCACGTATGCCTTCACCCTAGCGAGGAAAGGAGGGACTGGAATCATTGCTTTCCGGAAAACCCTTTCCAGTAAAATCAAAACGGTCATCCAGAGTAGTTTTTCACCCCTCAGTCTTTACAAACCTCCCATATTCCCTATAGAAACGGTCGCGACAACATCCGTCGATACGTAAATTCAGGAGACCCACTGAGTGAGTGTTCTAAATGAAACTCTGAGGTAATGCTACCTTCAATATCGAGTGAATGAGGAGGTGAATGTATGATACAGGCAAGATGGATGTAACCCCTTCCTATGAATGGATATTGAAAAGCTCCAGTGCAGTCGACTGTCTGTGGCTGTACTATGATGATGATGATGTAGCTTAATTGTTTCAAATGCCATTGGACAAAGTCAGCACTATGTATTTATTGGATATGCTCAAAGTTTCAGTAAGAAATTTAATTTAAATGTGTTAATCTACCATCTGACAATTTTAAAACTGTCATGTAGTTTCAATTTATCAATAGGCTTAACAAATTATGCGTTATTTTGCATAAATTAGGTTCAATCATGATTAGGAAATCCAATCCTGGGATCCCGGACAGTTTTAGGTGCTCAAGAATCCCGGGACTAGTAAGCGTAATCCCGAAAAATTCGGGATTGAAATTTTTATCTAACGGAAATCGCACACCTCACCAGCATGATGAAGGCTACTAAATTGAGACATTCCCATCGAAATCTGGACGTTTGGAAACATTGGAACATCTTTAAAATGTTATTTTTGATATCTTATTTATGTTTTATTAACTTTTTTGTGCCATTTTGGGTATATTTTATATAGATGTTTGAAAGTTATTCGCTTTTTAAAAGCCATGGAATTGACTTCAATTTTTCTTTGTAAGTTTTAGCTTTTTTATGGTTTAGCGAAAATGGAAATATGAAATAATAGATAAACTTACGAAGCATCAATAATTAAAGATAGTAAATTTGTCAATACTTTTTATGTAAAAATAAAACTCATAGAAAACATCTTAAATTAGTCATCCGGAGCTGAACTGAAAACTGGAACCCAACCAATATATGATATTTTTTCAATTGATCTGAAACGAAAATCGAAATGAAAAAGCCATATTTTAAGGTATGATTTAAGAAGCAAAACATTTTTTCCCTGACTCCCAGAATTATGGGTATTTATTAAAAATATTTTATTGCCTTTCAATGATCTATAAATTAAGGTGATCTAGATCAGAGGCGTCAAACTCAAAAGCTAGCACGGGCCAAAATAAAAAAAGGTTATGTTTTGTAGGCCGCAAAAGAAATGCAAATTTTCATAGAAATCGCGCTGTTTCTTATTACGATAAACCATATGCGGTCCGCGCAAACAGCCCGCCGATAATGTGTTATCGCATTTGCTTACAAATTAACTCAAAGGCATTAATGTCATCTTTCAGATCGATCATTATCTGATATTAATGAATTGATCAATCATTATCTGATATTGTGTCAAGCATTGTAAGACAAAGCTTTGCATTCTGAATTTTGTATTGAATTAGAGGGAAAAATGAAATACATACACTAAAGAACGAAATATACGAACATTTGATTTATTTTGTATCCTTTTGATGTGTGAGGTTCGATGTCTGGATATGACCGGTACTCTTCCATTACAAAGATTGGGAATGATTATTGGGTTTATTGCCAATTGAGGGATTTAATTGTGTCCAGTTGATTGCAATGCTTCAAAGTCACTATTAACCCAATGACTGTTTTAAGTCCATGCCAATACAATATAAAGCTATCTTGATAAGTACTATCAAAGTAGCTTTACAATAAAATCGAAATCGATTCATTGTACTCATATTTGATTATCGTTCACCGATGTAAAAATTGATATCATATCATTCAACCAAGAAATGAATAATCTCTTTTATGTATTAGATTATCCCGAAAGAAATCTATTTTTTAGCAACTTAAAGTTTTATTCTTTCAATTATTTACATAAGTTTATATAATTTTTAAAACAATAATAACTCTTCTATTCTATTGGGAGGACCTAATATATAACCAAGCTGACTTCGTCAATATGTCATATCGCGCATTCCGTGAGACAATTTGCGTTGAGTTTTTATTTTTTTAAAAATGATCTGGTGATCCTTTTATATATTTTCTATATCCTTTTTATTTCTTTTCTTCTATGATCGCATCTGACATTCATCATCCAAATATTCCATGATGGGGATGATGGGGCTTAGAGATGAAAACATTCCAATTTAAAAATAAACCTGGATTGTATAAACAGATTATTTCATAAAAAAAATATCATTGAAATTATTAATAAAATCAAGTTAAGAAATAAATAATACACTAAAATACGATTCTTTGTAAACGTGCTAGCCTGTTTTGGTCTTTTGTGTGTAATTATTTCCGATAAGGTGGGGAATTTCATTTGCCTTAGCGAAAAATTAAGATTTTAATATTTGATGAAATTTAGAAAATTCGAGTGTCTTAATCAATAGGATAAATTTATGGATTAAAAGTTTATGGATTATGATAAAATGAGGACATATATGATATATTTTTTAAATCGTCATAAATGATATAAAATCGTTTCATAACGAGGAATATTCAAAATAATACTAAAGAAAATAAGCCATAAATATTTACATGACGAATATTTGAAAAATACATTAGTAATTATTTAGCAAATTTTCCATTAAAAACAAGAATAATAAGGTCAAAGATAACATTATAATGGGATTAAAGCTGATTTAAATAGAAGCTTAATTTAAAAATTCAATGATCAAAAAATGTTGATTGAATCGTTATTGTTTTTCGTGAAAGCAACGATAAATATCGGAATTCTTAAGAATTGACGTATTCAAATTGATCATATAATAATAAAATATATCTTGATTTATTCAATCGATTAAACGAATGATTGTATCATATTGTTGTAATTTTTACAACAATGAAAACCTAGCCATTCGAATTATCCAAAGTTTATATAATCTAATATTCTTAAATTCTATGATTTTGAAAAATCGAATAAAATACCAAAAATAAATAATGGCAAAATAAAAAAATCATATTTTTGTATGTTATTGATGCGAGCTTTATCACTCATTGTATTAGTTTTTTTTATGTTAAACAAATCTATATAAAAAATAATTATTATCATATATTTCATGTCATCGCATTGTTTTACCCGATGTCCTACCAGATCCAAACAGAATAGAAGAATAGAAGAATGTACAAACTGTAAGAACAAAGAAACTAAAACATAGGCTGGAGCTTTCTGATAATTTTCGTCTTAGATTAAAAAATTATCCTTTAACCAGCATTTTTATTAGCAAGAAAAACAAATCAGGTTTACTTGAAGGATAAGTCTATAAATATTTTAGACTTATCTAAACAAATAAAATAATAACAACAAATAACTCAAACAGGCTCATTATTTCATAGTACTGGTGGCAGCGACTTTAGCCACGTCTATCGAAGCCCTAACCACTTTGTATCGAAATTAGATGACGTTAATTTAACAATAATTAACGTAAACTACTTGTAGACAAAAAGGCAGCTTTGTAAATTTTAATATAACGACAGTGTGTACAATTAATCAGGTATAGAAAATTGTTATTAATGTCCTCAACATTAAAATTTTGGTAGACGGAAACTTTCCTGATTTACATTGTAAAAATACTGACCGAAGTAAAAATTAGTTTAATAAAATTTCGTACTACAAATGAAAAAACTTGATGAAAATGATTCAGTTATCAATAAAAGTATATATAATTTGATAATTATTTATACGCGTAAGACAAAGGACAAATCAGCAACATATTGATGGATTAAATTGATAGCATTATTAAAATATATTTTTCTTTTAAAAATAATCTTATTAACGTCATAATAAAAAAAATGATAAGATAAATATAAAATAATTTCCTTAAAAGGACATGATTGCTTTGAAATTATATAAATAAAATATCTAATCCAGCGGCTTTTAAAGTAGGGTCCGTGGAACCCTGGGGGTCCACAAAGCCATTGCCGGAGGTCCGCGAAAATATAAAATAAACATTTATTTATACTTGAACACGATATTTTTATGGAATTGTAACGTTGAGGCTGTCGAGGGCCGAGTCCCCGGGTGACTCTCCGCCTCCACGTCTTCGTCGGGATGGCCGCGCTAGGGCTCTCAGATCTAGCTGTGAGAAGGACGTCCTCCCGCAGCCAAGGCTAACTGACGACTCTCCCGACTCCTGCCTCCTGCGCGTCACTACCCAACCGGCAACGATGCACGCCCAAGAAGTGATCGGTCGGTATGCAGGTGCAATGTCTCCGTAGTTTCAAGAACGATGTAAAATTTTTGGGATGTGGTAATGGATTGGGATCCTTTAAAAAAATGCTCAAGAAGGAATCCGCGGAATACATAAATTTAAGAACTGCTGATCTAGACTAAATAACGTGTTAAGATGGTGAATACGCTGTGAAAACAATCTCATTATATTGACAATTTTTATATTGATAATCCCCTAGCCTACACACGCTTAAATTTTCTCGAGATATCGAAAAAAAAATTGAAAATAATATAATAAATAAATAAATAAAAAGAGTGAAAAATGAAAAGTTTGGCGCAGCGAATAAGAATCAAATACCTGCTCAGGTCATGATGGTACTCTGCGAACTTCATCACCACTCAGAATCTGTCGATGTAATAATGTTATCATTTTTTTTATCGAATACTTCAATATAGAAATACAAATTTAACACTTAAAGTACCACACCATTCAAAATAAATCTTTTTAAAATTTCTAGTTCATGCTCATTTTTTTGGAATACATGATGATGACGGTAACAGGTTTTAATTATTTATAGTCCTTTCTTTTACAATACATTCGTTTAAATCTTTGGTATCATTAGTTTTATTATAGAAGATGTTCTTAAAAATATTTTAAGCAAAATTATCGTTATATTGCACTCATTTATCTGTAACTGTATATATGCGAAATTAACATTACTTGAAGTCAGCTCGAAGTTGCTCTAAGTCAAGTTTAGCTCGATAGTTTGTCGTGTGTGGTTGAATTTTCAATGTTAAAATGTCAAAATATCTTAATAAAAGAACGAAAGGCAGAAAATTTCGAGGAATTCAAAATAAAAGACGTTATATTGGAAACTCAATTGGAGTCAAAAGCTGATGCAAATGGCAAAAAGCTATCGCTTTAAAAAACATCCAAATTTTGAAGACCTGACTCCATTTCTTGGCTAAGAGATTAAAAAGCACCTCTTATCAATTTATAAAGATTTGTCCAGGGATGAATTACTTCAAAGATTCTTAGGTGGCCATACCCAAAATATGAATGAATGTTTTAACTCAACGGTATGGCGACTAGCTTCAAAGCACCTGGATTCTGGTGAAAAAATCATTGAAATATCAACGTAGATTGTTTCTGGGATATTTAATAGCGACTATAGCTTCATTTTGAGGATGATGAATACATTAAATATTATTATTGGCACCTAATGTAAAGTCTTTGCTGAAAACACCGACGAAGTGCGGGTAGCGAGGCAGAACCGTAAGAGTCTTTCTGAGACAAAATCAGCTCGTGTAGCCCGAAAACAACAGCTACTCGAAGGTAATCAACTTTTTAAGAAAGCTGAAGATCTATTATATGCGCCTGTAATCATTGATTGATCGATAAGTCACTAAAATTGATAGTTTTATCGTATTGAAACTTTAAACGAGATTATCTCGAAATTGCATTTTCAAAATGTTCACCAGTTGTAGCGTAAAAAGTTGTTGATTGATCTGGCTGAAATTTTGGGATGATTCTCACTATAATATTATCTAGGTAACAAAGCTAAAGTTTTAAGGTTTTCGCGCAAATAAATGATGGGATAAAAATTATCAAGAAAATGATTAAAAAAATATGAAAGTTTAACTAAAAATCCTGCTAAACTTTTAATGTTATACTTTTTTAAATTTTTATAGCTTAATTGACTGCCTACATATATTAAAAATTAAAAAATATTTCTATTTTCGGTTTCAGCTCAACAGGAAACCTTCGACAGGTGGCGAGCCGTTTGATATCACGAGAAATGGCGCCTAATGGAATACCTTATAACCCCATTTTGTTCTTTGTTTTTAAAAAAATAAAATAAATTTGTACTTTAAGGTTGTAGTAAAATAATATTAAAAATTTAAAATTATACGATTATTTTATCACCAATAAAAAAATCATGAAAAACGACTCATTTTCGAGCGTCTAAAGGGATTGCCCCCCTTAAAATATGATCCACGAAACTACGAAATTAGTATTGTAACTCAAAATATTTACAAAACAATATCAAAATAAAGTCGATAAACTGACACACCCATTTTTTATACTTAGGGCTCTGGGATTAATATCGAGATGGGATTAATATTAAAAAAGTAAAATGTAAAGCTTAGAAGATTAAATGATTTGATAAGAAATGACGTCACACAATGATACTTAATCCTTTAAATGTGCATGAAAAAGCAAAAGACCATATTCCGCACTGGAAAATAGGCAAAAAAATTATATACACAATGCCAAATAGTTTAGACTCATCAGCCTGCTCTCGTTAATTTCCTAAAAAGTGGGACACAAATCAATCGTTCAGATGTGTGGCTTCTTCATTAACTGACTGACTCTAATAAACTTCAGCGTATTTCAACATGCGATCTTCTTCTCCACTACATAATAGCCAATCTTTTTTGAAGAGACTTGTCACTGGCGATGAAAGTTGAATACTATATGAGAATATCTAACGTAAATGTTCTCGGACCAAGGGTACAGAAGCTTTAACTGTAGCTAAACCTGGCCTACATCCAAAAAAAGTTTTGCTATGCATTTGATGGGACTAGAATGGGGAAGAGGGTAGTTTATTATGAGCTACTTCAACGAGGTGAAACGATCAATTCAACAAAATATTGTTTCCAACTATACAATCTAAAGCAGCGCTTCTTAAATTTATCTAGTCCGCGGACCCCCTCTTGAACAAAATTTTCTTCGCGGACCCCCTCTTGAAAAATGGGAATCGACTTCTAATATGATTCTTATATGAAATTTATTTAAGGTGTTTTTTTCTTTCTTCAAACTTAAAACTCAAATTAACAGATAAGCACGAATCAAGTCGAGCTAAAGAATTCGATCTGCGGGATTTTATTTTTCATCGTCGGCTGTAAATATATTTATATAAAGTAATGATGGAAATATTAAGAAATGGAAATTTTAAAATCGAATGTGCCTGGATTCCTAAAATTCCTCGGGCAATTCCTCGATTTCCTTCAGCTATTTCGTAAAATCCTGTAAAATCCCATTAAACTCGTATATACATCAACACTAGGGAATCCAATCCCGGGATCCCGGACAGCTTTAGGTACTTAAGAATCCCGGGATTAGAAAACGTAATCCCGAAAATCCCGGGATTGAAATTTTTATTTAATAGAAATCATACACCTCACCAACACGATGAAGGCTACTAAATCGAGACATTCCCGACGAAATTTGGATGCTTGGAAACAGTGGCTTAATTACTAATTGGCGAACTTAGGCGATGCATAGGAGCAGTGACTGTCTAATCCAGGGGTGGCCAACCCGCGGCCCGCGGGCCGCATGCGGCCCGCCTTGAATATTTTTCCAGCCCGCAAGATTTATTACACTTTTACAAAATATATTTTTTCACTTCAAAAAAATGTCTATAGTATAAATTTGAATAGTTGTTTGTCCATCTGTTCAATATGAATATGTCTGTTCAAAATATGTTCGTGGGATAGACCATGCATTCCTTTCTTCTGCAATTTCAATCAATTTTATGAATCCTGGAAATTAGAACGTCACTGATTTTCTTACAATTAAATAGTTTGAAATTCTAAGAATTACACAATTTCTCGGAAATCAACCGTTTCAAAAATTCAAAAATGCTAGGGCAAAAGGGGCTATGAATTTATACAGATTTCCTTCTAGAAAATATCTACAATTTTCATATAGACGACAAACGTAATATAAATACTTAATATATAAAAATCAATGTGTGTCCGTCCATCCGGCTGTCCAAAATTTGCTAAGGTAAACAAAGCCTTTTATCAACTATGCAGAGAGGCGATAATGCTATCAATTCGATGTCCATCCGGCTGTCCAAAATTTGCTAAGGTAAACAAAGCCTTTTGTCAACTATGCCGAGAGGCGATAATGCTATCAATCTAATGTCAGCGCTCGGCTGCGTCAGCCAAGGCCGCGCTGGACGGCTGGCGCGTCGTGGTGCGAAGGCGGGGAGCCAGTCGCTATACGAAGTGAGGGAGAGCGCACGAATCCTTACCTCTCACTCCCACACCAATACATCGCGTAGCTTTCCAACTAAACAAGTGTTGCTAAGCAACCACATCTAAATCGATTGGAAATTCTAAGAATTAGTGTATTTCTCGGAAATAGTCCATTTAGAATTCTTAGAATTCTAAAGTCTAAACCAGGGGTGGCCTATTTCTACGTTTACGTTTTACAGTATATTATAATGTTATGCACGTAATTTTCGTTAGGACAAGATGGAACGATCTTACTGATGATGGGGGCCTCTTTTGGAGGGCCCCATTTGGAGGGCGCAGCCCCGGCGGAGGGGCGGAGCCCCGGCGGTGAGGCGCAGCCCCGGCGGTGAGGCGGAGCCCCGGCGGTGAGGTGCCGACAAGGCGCAGGAGGGATGAACGTAACACTGAATCGGATTTATTTTTTTCGCGAGGCGTATCGAGCGTCGAGTCGTTTTGCTTACAAAATTACGTTTACGTATACGTTTTGCTTACAAAATTACGTTTACGTCTACGTTAACGTTTTACAGTATATTATAATGTTATGCACGTAATTTTCGTTAGGACAAGATGGAACGATCTTACTGATGATGGGGGCCTCTTTTGGAGGGCCCCATTTGGAGGGCGCAGCCCCGGCGGAGGGGCGGAGCCCCGGCGGTGAGGCGCAGCCCCGGCGGTGAGGCGGAGCCCCGGCGGTGAGGTGCCGACAAGGCGCAGGAGGGATGAACGTAGCACTGAATCGGATTTATTTTTTTCGCGAGGCGTATCGAGCGTCGAGTCGTTTTGCTTACAAAATTACGTTTACGTATACGTTTTGCTTACAAAATTACGTTTACGTCTACGTTTACGTTTTACAGTATATTATAATGTTATGCACGTATTTTTCGTTAGGACAAGATGGAACGATCTTACTGATGATGGGGGCCCCTTTGGGAGGGCCCCATTTGGAGGGCGCAGCCCCGGCGGAGGGGCGGAGCCCCGGCGGTGAGGCGCAGCCCCGGCGGTGAGGCGGAGCCCCGGCGGTGAGGTGCCGACAAGGCGCAGGAGGGATGAACGTAGCACTGAATCGGATTTATTTTTTTCGCGAGGCGTATCGAGCGTCGAGTCGTTTTGCTTACAAAATTACGTTTACGTATACGTTTTGCTTACAAAATTACGCTTACGTTTTACAGTATATTATAATGTTATGCACGTATTTTTCGTTAGGACAAGATGGAACGATCTTACTGATGATGGGGGCCCCTTTGGGAGGGCCCCATTTGGAGGGCGCAGCCCCGGCGGAGGGGCGGAGCCCCGGCGGTGAGGCGCAGCCCCGGCGGTGAGGCGGAGCCCCGGCGGTGAGGTGCCGACAAGGCGCAGGAGGGATGAACGTAGCACTGAATCGGATTTGTTTTTTTCGCGAGGTGTATCGAGCGTCGAGTCGTTTTGCTTACAAAATTTCCTTTACGTCTACGTTTTGCTTACAAAATTACGTGTACGTTTACGTTTTACAGTATATTATAATGTTATGCACGTAATTTTCGTTAGGACAAGATGGAACGATCTTACTGATTATGGGGGCCCTTTTGGAGGGCCCCATTTGGAGGGCGCAGCCCCGGCGGAGGGCGCAGCCCCGGCGGTGAGGTGCCGACAAGGCGCAGGAGGGATGAACGTAGCACTGAATCGGATTTGTTTTTTTCGCGAGGTGTATCGAGCGTCGAGTCGTTTTGCTTACAAAATTTCCTTTACGTCTACGTTTTGCTTACAAAATTTCCTTTACGTCTACGTTTTGCTTACAAAATTACGTGTACGTTTACGTTTTACAGTATATTATAATGTTATGCACGTAATTTTCGTTAGGACAAGATGGAACGATCTTACTGATTATGGGGGCCCTTTTGGAGGGCCCCATTTGGAGGGCGCAGCCCCGGCGGAGGGCGCAGCCCCGGCGGTGAGGTGCCGACAAGGCGCAGGAGGGATGAACGTAGCACTGAATCGGATTTGTTTTTTTCGCGAGGTGTATCGAGCGTCGAGTCGTTTTGCTTACAAAATTTCCTTTACGTCTACGTTTTGCTTACAAAATTTCCTTTACGTCTACGTTTTGCTTACAAAATTACGTGTACGTTTACGTTTTACAGTATATTATAATGTTATGCACGTAATTTTCGTTAGGACAAGATGGAACGATCTTACTGATTATGGGGGCCCTTTTGGAGGGCCCCATTTGGAGGGCGCAGCCCCGGCGGAGGGCGCAGCCCCGGCGGTGAGGCGGAGCCCCGGCGGTGAGGCGGAGCCCCGGCGGTGAGGTGCCGACAAGGCGCAGGAGGGATGAACGTAGCACTGAATCGGATTTGTTTTTTTCGCGAGGTGTATCGAGCGTCGAGTCGTTTTGCTTACAAAATTTCCTTTACGTCTACGTTTTGCTTACAAAATTTCCTTTACGTCTACGTTTTGCTTACAAAATTACGTGTACGTTTACGTTTTACAGTATATTATAATGTTATGCACGTAATTTTCGTTAGGACAAGATGGAACGATCTTACTGATGATGGGGGCCCCTTTGGGAGGGCCCCATTTGGAGGGCGCAGCCCCGGCGGTGAGGCGGAGCCCCGGCGGTGAGGTGCCGACAAGGCGCAGGAGGGATGAACGTAACACTGAATCGGATTTATTTTTTTCGCGAGGCGTATCGAGCGTCGAGTCGTTTTGCTTTCAAAATTACGTGTACGTCTACGTTTTGCTTACAAAATTACGTGTACGTTTACGTTTTACAGTATATTATAATGTTATGCACGTAATTTTCGTTAGGACAAGATGGAACGATCTTACTGATTATGGGGGCCCTTTTGGAGGGCCCCATTTGGAGGGCGCAGCCCCGGCGGAGGGCGCAGCCCCGGCGGTGAGGCGGAGCCCCGGCGGTGAGGTGCCGACAAGGCGCAGGAGGGATGAACGTAGCACTGAATCGGATTTGTTTTTTTCGCGAGGTGTATCGAGCGTCGAGTCGTTTTGCTTTCAAAATTACGTGTACGTCTACGTTTTGCTTACAAAATTACGTGTACGTTTACGTTTTACAGTATATTATAATGTTATGCACGTAATTTTCGTTAGGACAAGATGGAACGATCTTACTGATGATGGGGGCCTCTTTTGGAGGGCCCCATTTGGAGGGCGCAGCCCCGGCGGTGAGGCGCAGCCCCGGCGGTGAGGCGGAGCCCCGGCGGTGAGGTGCCGACAAGGCGCAGGAGGGATGAACGTAACACTGAATCGGATTTATTTTTTTCGCGAGGCGTATCGAGCGTCGAGTCGTTTTGCTTTCAAAATTACGTGTACGTCTACGTTTTGCTTACAAAATTACGTGTACGTTTACGTTTTACAGTATATTATAATGTTATGCACGTAATTTTCGTTAGGACAAGATGGAACGATCTTACTGATTATGGGGGCCCTTTTGGAGGGCCCCGGCGGAGGGCGCAGCCCCGGCGGTGAGGCGGAGCCCCGGCGGTGAGGTGCCGACAAGGCGCAGGAGGGATGAACGTAGCACTGAATCGGATTTATTTTTTTCGCGAGGTGTATCGAGCGTCGAGTCGTTTTGCTTACAAAATTTCCTTTACGTCTACGTTTTGCTTTCAAAATTACGTGTACGTCTACGTTTTGCTTACAAAATTACGTGTACGTTTACGTTTTACAGTATATTATAATGTTATGCACGTAATTTTCGTTAGGACAAGATGGAACGATCTTACTGATTATGGGGGCCCTTTTGGAGGGCCCCATTTGGAGGGCGCAGCCCCGGCGGAGGGCGCAGCCCCGGCGGTGAGGCGGAGCCCCGGCGGTGAGGTGCCGACAAGGCGCAGGAGGGATGAACGTAGCACTGAATCGGATTTGTTTTTTTCGCGAGGTGTATCGAGCGTCGAGTCGTTTTGCTTACAAAATTTCCTTTACGTCTACGTTTTGCTTTCAAAATTACGTGTACGTCTACGTTTTGCTTACAAAATTACGTGTACGTTTACGTTTTACAGTATATTATAATGTTATGCACGTAATTTTCGTTAGGACAAGATGGAACGATCTTACTGATTATGGGGGCCTCTTTTGGAGGGCCCCATTTGGAGGGCGCAGCCCCGGCGGAGGGGCGGAGCCCCGGCGGTGAGGCGCAGCCCCGGCGGTGAGGTGCCGACAAGGCGCAGGAGGGATGAACGTAGCACTGAATCGGATTTGTTTTTTTCGCGAGGTGTATCGAGCGTCGAGTCGTTTTGCTTACAAAATTTCCTTTACGTCTACGTTTTGCTTTCAAAATTACGTGTACGTCTACGTTTTGCTTACAAAATTACGTGTACGTTTACGTTTTACAGTATATTATAATGTTATGCACGTAATTTTCGTTAGGACAAGATGGAACGATCTTACTGATTATGGGGGCCCTTTTGGAGGGCCCCATTTGGAGGGCGCAGCCCCGGCGGAGGGCGCAGCCCCGGCGGTGAGGCGGAGCCCCGGCGGTGAGGTGCCGACAAGGCGCAGGAGGGATGAACGTAGCACTGAATCGGATTTGTTTTTTTCGCGAGGTGTATCGAGCGTCGAGTCGTTTTGCTTACAAAATTTCCTTTACGTCTACGTTTTGCTTTCAAAATTACGTTTACGTATACGTTTACGTTTTACAGTATATTACTGATGATGGGGGCCTCTTTTGGAGGGCCCCATTTGGAGGGCGCAGCCCCGGCGGAGGGGCGGAGCCCCGGCGGTGAGGCGCAGCCCCGGCGGTGAGGCGGAGCCCCGGCGGTGAGGTGCCGACAAGGCGCAGGAGGGATGAACGTAACACTGAATCGGATTTATTTTTTTCGCGAGGCGTATCGAGCGTCGAGTCGTTTTGCTTACAAAATTACGTTTACGTATACGTTTTGCTTACAAAATTACGTTTACGTCTACGTTTACGTTTTACAGTATATTATAATGTTATGCACGTAATTTTCGTTAGGACAAGATGGAACGATCTTATTGATGATGGGGGCCCCTTTGGGAGGGCCCCATTTGGAGGGAGCAGCCCCGGCGGTGAGGCGCAGCCCCGGCGGTGAGGCGGAGCCCCGGCGGTGAGGTGCCGACAAGGCGCAGGAGGGATGAACGTAACACTGAATCGGATTTATTTTTTTCGCGAGGCGTATCGAGCGTCGAGTCGTTTTGCTTACAAAATTACGTTTACGTCTACGTTTTGCTTACAAAATTACGTTTACGTCTACGTTTACGTTTTACAGTATATTATAATGTTATGCACGTAATTTTCGTTAGGACAAGATGGAACGATCTTACTGATGATGGGGGCCTCTTTTGGAGGGCCCCATTTGGAGGGCGCAGCCCCGGCGGAGGGGCGGAGCCCCGGCGGTGAGGCGCAGCCCCGGCGGTGAGGTGCCGACAAGGCGCAGGAGGGATGAACGTAGCACTGAATCGGATTTATTTTTTTCGCGAGGCGTATCGAGCGTCGAGTCGTTTTGCTTACAAAATTACGTTTACGTATACGTTTTGCTTACAAAATTACGTTTACGTATACGTTTTGCTTACAAAATTACGTTTACGTCTACGTTTTGCTTACAAAATTACGTTTACGTCTACGTTTACGTTTTACTGTATATTATAATGTTATGCACGTTATTTTCGTTAGGACAAGATGGAACGGTCTTTCTGATGACGGGGGCCCTTTTGGAGGGCCCCATTTGGAGGGCGCAGCCCCGGCGGTGAGGCGGAGCCCCGGCGGTGAGGTGCCGACAAGGCGCAGGAAGGATGAACGTAGCACTGAATCTTTTATATTGAAAATAAAAATTTAACTTTAAATAACTTGGCCGAGGACCGCGGTAAAAAATCGGGGACACCTGTCCCAGACTCCCTGAAGTCCACAGAACAAAACCTAGGGTGAGGGGAAAGAAGAAAAATATTTGGGGGGGGAACCGGAAAAAAAATTTCGAGGGGGAATGGTGCCCGCGGGGGCGCCGCAGGGCACAGCCCTACAGCGAGCTAAGAATATGGGCTAATTGGGCTTAACGATCTATACCAGTGATTCCAAAGTGGTCTATATCGACCCCCAGGGGTCTATGACAACCTGCAAGGGGTCTACATCAGCGAAAAATAAAATTGGGGGTCCATGAAATGAAAATGGGGGTTCACGATAGTGGATCTCAACACATACACTGATAGTACCTATTTACTTACATCATATTATTTTATAATATAAAGACATACATTATTTACACAAGTACCTATGAAGTAAAAAAAATATTATATATGTTTATAAAATTGTGTAAGTAGTAGGGTGTAGGCATTCGCTTTGTGGTCGCAATACATTTTGAACTTGTAAAAACCTGCACATAAACATATACCAGTATCATCTTGTTCATCATTCGTCATCACGGGGAGGTGGAATGCAAATCGTGCGGCAAATCAAACAGCTATTTCCAGATAAGCCCGACACTGCGGGGAAACCGAAACTGCGCACGGTAGAACGAGGCAGCGCTGCACCACCAGCTCCGCCCGCCCCATTCACCACAGAAGAGCTCCTCATAGTAGGAAGAAAAATGAAGTCAGGGAAGGCACCAGGATCGGATGGCATACCCGGAGAGATCATTAAGCTGATGATCACCGAGTACCCGGATATAATGCTGGGAGCACTCAATGCCTGCCTGGCAGAGAAGAAATTTATCCAAAAATGGAAAACAAACAGGCTAGCGCTAGTACCGAAACCGGGTTAGGCCACAATGAGACCGCTGTGCATGCTGGACGGTCTCGGGAAGACCTTAGAGACCCTGCTCCTCAAGAGGATGCAGTTGAATATCGAATACAAGTTGTCAAATAAAAAGTACGGTTTCAGATCTGGCCAATCCACGCTCAGGGCAAACTTCGATGTTCCCGAATACATAATTGAGCTCGTCAGCGACTACTTTAGAGATCGACGTGTCCATCATTATGAGACGAGCACGACCAAAAAGCTAGAGATGGGCGTTCCGCAGGGATCCGTTCTGGGGCCCACACTGTGGAATGTCCTCTACAACAGTCTGCTGATAACAAAGATGCCACACGGAGCAGAACTCATTGCCTTCGCGGATGATGTCGCACTGCTGGTGATAGCTCGACATCCATGGGAAATGGAAGCGACGGGCAATGAAGCCCTCGCCAGAATCAGCAGCGCAGTGAAGTTTTTTCGTTTTCCTCTTCTTCTTTTTTACTCTTTCTTTGCTATTCACGGTCGCAGTTTTAAAGATATCATCTTGAAATTTTGTAAAGGTCCATTAAAAATAACATCCTATAAAATGTTATCATTAATATTTCTGAAAAATTATAAATACTTATAGGTGCCATACGAAATGCACTTGGTGGCGGCCATTTTTGATTTAAAAAAAAACCTGGCTTGGTGATCTATATATATAAAAATGAATGTCTCATGTCCGTATTTGTCACGAAGCTCGAAGTTGTCACGAATTCCGCTCGGGCGCATTCGGCCGCGTTCGGCCGCGTTCGGCTCGGCGGCCGGCGCGTCGTGGTGCTCGGCGGCTCGCCAGTCCCTATACCAAGTGAGGGAGAGCGCACGCATCCTAACCTCTCACTCCCACACCAATACATCGCGTGTTGCTAAGCAACCACATTCAAAATATGCCTAAACGAATCAATAAATAAACAAATCACTCATTCATGCATTCTAAAAGCGAGTTGGATGCATCTTCACACACAAAAAATCAATAAATAGTCAAATAAACTCCAGGATTCAACACCATATGAAGTGTTATCATTGCCTCAAAAATATATTAAGGACGAAAATGAACATCAGAATTTATTTTTTTTTTTTAAATTTACAGTTCGGGTGTTCCGCACTAAAATTCACGAAACTCTACTTCTTTCGTAAAATTGATATAATTCTTAAACCAGCTAATAGATTGAAAGGAAATTTTAGTGGTGCCTACAAAAGAGCTTACTAGACCGATATTTTAAAACAAAACAGTGGTTTTCAATATGTGGTACGTTTATCAGCGAGATAAAATTTAAAAAGTGAATTTTTGATATGAATTGTATGTAAAGATATTGATTAAATGACATGTAAACACACGAAAAAAACATAAGGACAACATTCAGTTAGCTTATCATTCTATATAAAAATATATTTGAATTGGATATTTTAGCACTGAAAATTGGCGTGCCTATTATTCATCTCCGAAACATAAATCCGCCACGACATGTAGCAAATGTACCAGGTTTTTAGTGAAAAAAAAAAAGATGAATTATATCATCGGAGCTACAGTTTGAAATGAAAAAATTCAAGAAGAGGCTGTGTCCCAATGATTCCGACTGATATGCTATTCGAATTGAAACGTGTGCAGTTTCCAGTACGAGCATCAACAAAGAACAGAAACACACAGGGTATGCGTGCATGCTTCTCACATGGACAGATGTATGTGGGCTGCTCGCGCCCAAATCATTTCATGCCAGACGGTACACATCATATGGAAAAGTACTGTGAATCTAAAAGCACTTCATTAGCACGGCATAAGCATAATCTTTGGGACGAATATAAAAACAACATAGGGAGCCTCCTCTGACCCGAGCTGTGTGATTGATCCCCCTATTCGGGAGCATGCCAGCCCGCGAGCAAAGTGCACAGTATGGTGCAAAACCGTCAAATTAAAATTCCATGTCTGCAAGGACAAGCTCCTTCTCCACTTCTTGCGGCCACTTGCGCTCTGAACGCGCGGGGAAGCTAGCTAAAGATTCTAATTTTACTTTGAGATTCAAGTCTAGGATAAATATATAGATAAAAATTGTTTAAAAATTAAATAGAAGAAAATAATTATATAAATATATGTTGTATAGGGCAGGAAAGAGTTTTGAGTCTTACTTACGGCTTCGAAAAAAAGGGTGCGAGCCCACTAATTGTTACCGGTCGCAAGGAAGGACCTCTAGGTGGAGATCGTAGAAAGCCCCGGGAATGCATTTTCCCCCAAAACTTTTACAAAAAGCCCTAAATGCCCTAAAATCAGAGAGAATGTCCACAAGATTTCCGTATCCAACTTGGGCTTCTATCTGGATTTCTCTGAATCTTTGGGACGGAAGAAAATATAGGAAGTCTTCTGTCCAACAAAAATAACAAAGTGAAAAACGAAATTCAGGGAACTTACGTGATTTAATGCTCAGCCTGTATCATATCGTACATAGAACAAACCAATAAATATATCACCCACGGTGACAGTGCATCAGAACGCAGTCTTGGAATTGAATTACAAATTCGCACAAGACGAACATGGTATGAAGAACGATCATCACATCAATTTTGCTGGTACAAAAACCATAGTAACCGTCGAAAATTTCGGCATCAGAATTGCGAGAGAAGCGATGGAAATCTAAAAACGAAGTAACTCCGTTTTCAACGGACGAGACGACCGAACTAGCATACCCAGAACTTGGTTACCAATTTTATCGAAAATTAAGGCACCAATAACTAAGCAAAAAAATCTAAAAGTGCAAACAATCTACCACGAAGCGACGGCAATGCATAGCCCAACATAGCACTGGACGGAGGATACTTACAAGGAGCATCACCAAGGCGCCGGCAGCTATTCCGCGTTCACGAGTCCGTCAGGAGACTCGAAGTATCGGAAAGATATATACTAAGCGCGATCGTATACCCGTTTTTCAGTGTAATTAAAAATATATAAATTCATTCCAATAAACTGAATTAAAATACATACACTTTATATCTTTAAGTATGGCATTGCAACGCATGCCGGGTATTCGCTAGTTTTTCAATAAAAACGTAGCGTAAAGACGTAGTGCGCAAAGCAAAATTCTGCAAGCGTTTTTTGCTAATCGCAATTGCCATTGAACCTTAAGTAAAATTCGAGCGCAGGAGCATGGTTTTCTTTATTAAATACACCTATACAAAGTTTAGCCCATGACTGCAAAACCACATTGCTAGCTGACCACCGTGCGTACCACGGTGAGGGCGGCTAGTATTTTATATAACAAATACAAAATTTTATTTTGAGTAGTTTTAATTTAAATTCAATTAATAAATGTATAAATTAACATGTGTTTTTACTTTAAGTTTTTAACACTAAACTTCACTACAATTAGAAATTTACAAAAAATAAATATCAGGTAAGTAGGGGGTCAACCCAAAACCGAGAAACATAGCACGGGGTCTACGACCCAAAGAAGTTTGGGAACCTATGATCTATACCAGCGCTACTTAAACTTATGTAGTCCGCGGACTCCCTCTTGAGCAAAATTTCTTTCGCGGACCCCCTCTTGAGCAATTTTTTTTCACGGACCCCCTCTTGAACAAATTTTTTTTATGGACCCCATTCCAACCCTTGTGACTTAATTTTTCAAACAAATAAACATTTTTTTAGTCTAATATTGGTCAAAATAGATCTTTTTATAATTTTTTCTGTAAATAATTCCAGAAAATATCTTGTTCAAGTATAGGTAAATATTTTTTTATATCTCCGCGGACCCCCAGCCATGGCTTCGCGGACCCCTGGGGGTCCGCGAAGCCATGGCTGGGGGTCCGCGGCTTATGTGTCTTTGCTCGTCAGAAATAAATTATTATCATTTGACTGGGATTTTTTACCTCATCCTCCATACTCTCCGGACATTGCCCCTTCAGATTATTATTTATTTATTTCATTGATAAATTCTTTACGTGGTAATTTTTTTAAAATTAATTTAGGAAGATGATTAAGGAATGACGCCCCATACCATAGATAGCACCATAATATTGACTAAACGTCCCTCAGAAAATAGATTTTCAAGGGATAAAAAAATAAATATCTTGAGTGAAAGTGTATCTTGGACCGGGATTTGTGAGGGTGATCTTTTGGCACCTCCGATCGGATCACCACAACCCGCTTTTCATCAAATCAGTTGTCGGGTAGATCAATCGTTCCATTGTATCGAAAAAAATATGCTGATCAAATTCAGAGACGTTTCTTAGAAATGTATTCTACGAAAACACGATAATTTTTTTATCATATCTCTCAAATTATGATTGATTATTTATAAAAATAATCTATTTGTTATTATTTCATAGTAAATTTCTTGAGTGCTACGACGTATTGTGTATAAATGGCTTTCGTTATGTTTTTTAAATGAAATAAAAACCTGTGGAAATGTTTGAACTGGTCTATTATGTGCAAGGTTTGACTAAAATCGAGAAACTACGCATCGATAACAATGTGTTTCTTCTACATTATAAGCTTACCGTGATAATTCTGGTCGCCTTCGGAGTTATGTTATCTTTGATGCAATACTTCGGCGATCCCATTGACTGCATCGTCGATGAAATTCCTCCAAATGTTATGGACACATATTGCTGGATTTATTCAACGTTCACTATTCCAAATCTTCTAACAGGAAGAGTAGGAAAAGACGTTGTACATTCGGGTGTTGGACCTTACATAGCGGAAGAACACGAAACGATGTACCACAAATACTACCAGTGGGTATGTTTTGTCTTGCTGTTCCAAGCAGTTTGTTTCTACATACCGCGTTACTTATGGAAATTATTTGAATGCGGTAGAATAAAAACTATACTTCTGGCTTTTATTGAATCTGCGGTATCAGAAACAAGCAGAGAAGACGGGAAGAGCCTTTTAGTATCGTACTTCAGGAGCAACATGGGTTCGCATAATGCATATTTTTATAAATTCTTCTTCTGCGAATTATTGAATTTATTGAATGTCATCGGTCAAATATTCTTCACGGACTTTTTCTTGGATGGTGAATTCTTAAGCTACGGTCACAAAGTGATTCAAAGCAAAAACAACGGAGCGATGGATGACGATGTAGTGGATCCCATGGCGAGGGTTTTTCCTATAGTCACCAAATGCACATTTCACAAATACGGTCCTTCTGGTACAGTGCAGAATTTCGACGGACTGTGCGTGCTGCCAATCAACATCATCAACGAGAAGATCTATTTGATTCTTTGGTTTTGGCTCATCATCCTGTCTATCATTACAGTTGTTTCGTTGATTTATCGTATTTTAATTATTAGCAGCCATACCATAAGAATAAGGGTTTTGGTGCATAGGGATAAACAAATTGATCAGAAAAGTTTGATAAAATTTACCAAAAACATCGGTGACTGGTTTATACTGAAGCGACTTAAATCAAACATGGATTCCATAACATTTCGCTGAAACAGTCGCAGCTTTAGACAGAGACAGTTCAACTTAACACATGGGCGCTGAGGCACGTTATTACAATTCTGGAATGCTTTTCAAAAATAAAATGAAGGTATTTATTGCATATTTATTATCTAAATACATTAAATGCAGATAATAAGACTTAAGTAAATATTTCTGACTTTAATCGGTTCCTAATCTTAGTTTTCATCGTCGAAAAAGTAAAATCCGCAATTTTAGCATTACGCAATAGTATTGACATCTTAGAACACTGTGAAAAATTTCCAGAATTGTTTTAAGGACCATTTTTGTCTGTTTGTTAAATTCTACTGCGAATTTTAAAAACTAGAACCGAAATCTTTACTTTTGATTGATAAAGCTCCAAATCATTCAACATCCGAATTAACAACATTCCAATAGAAGTGCTTTTCCTGTCGTCAAATACATGTTCCTGCATCCAACTTATTAAAGTCCCGCCAACAGGTTAATAAAACCAATGGCGAAGATAAACAATTCATTAGAGATTTTTGGAAAAACTGCAATATCATGAATGCTGCAGTCAAATGACCGAGAAATGTTTGAAATGATTAAGCAAAAACGTTGATATAAAACAATTAATTGTTGATGTTTACGAAATTATATAGCTAGCTATTAAAACAGGATTGGATAATATAAACACGCAGGATTTTGAATAATTATTGCAAAGAATAAATAAAACAACAAGTGCATTATTAAGATGATAAAATTAGCGTTTCTGTATATGAAAAGCAAGAAGAACATTACACGGATTTTGAAAACAAACAAAATAGCAAATTATGGATTAGTTTATACAAAATGATTTAAATTTTAATAGAAGATCGATAACTACTTGCTCAACGAAACAGGAAAAAGATAAACATCGATGTTAGCAATAAACTAGTCTATAATTAATACAATAAAAAATATTTAGCAATAAATATTTCAAAATAAAACTGATTTTTCTTATTCCCTGTCAGCATTTGTGTTGACGGTCCATAAAGAGTTAAGATAACGTTTCTACCTTGTTTTTTTCTTTTTTTCTTCGTGTATCGGAAAGAACCAATGTTTAAGAATACATTTAGTAAATTTCAAGTTCGACTATAACTATAAGCCGACGAGGAGGAGTGTGCTTTGTGAAGCTGAAGAGAGGAGAAACTTTTTCTCGAAACTACTTTTCCAAGCTCATGGAAGTGCTCCCACACGTTTTAAATAAGGATTCTTTATGAAATTTGGCAGACACCTGCATAATAAACGTCTTCATCGTATAGACTACAATTATCTAAAAATATTCAAAAACGTTTATTTAATGAACAAAAAACCACAAAAAAATGTTGCTAAAAATACAAACTTTTTTTCGATCGCACACTATTTTTTTATTTTTAAATATTTCTTCTTAATTGTAGTCTAAGCTGTACACAATGTTATATAAAATAAAAATATATTTAATTATTTTGCTACAAATCACTTGTTCTGAACATAGGACTTCCATGGTGAAGAATGTCATCGCTTGTGTACCAACATATGTGACTCTCCCCACTCTCACTACCACACTTTGTATTAACTATAACGTGATATTAACAATCATGTGTCATATGGGGCGGAAAAAATATTTTATAATTTCAATAGTTAATTAAATAGGAAAAAAAAACATATAAAATGATCCTTATTCGGGTCAAAAAATTGTTTTTCGAATATTTGACTCCGACTTTGATGCCGCACGAAATATGCTCTCTGAACTATGTGAATCGGAATGACTTATGCAGATGATGTTATCACTGACATTATAAGTTGTTTTATGACAGCTTTGTAATAAAATCGTAGTTTATTCGCAATTATTACATGTATAATTAAATTGAATGGATTGATATCATATCATTCGAATAATTTTAAGTGCATAAATAACCTACCTGACTTTGCCAGTATCTCAAATTCAGTGAATCACGTACTACGTGCTATGTATTCGCCTATCCATAATATTCCATTTATCATTTTGATCCCCATCCTATCGAATGTCATAGTCAAATAATTCTTAATTATACATATTTCATCTTAAATTCTGATTTGTAAATTATCAAGTTAAATAACATAGATCCCCAACCGTTGAATGCATCATAATACTATCAATCTACTCTCATTCTGTGTCAATCAATGATTGCCTATCTATGAGCGTTCATCTCTTGCATGGTCTTTTTCGTTAAACAATGCTATTTATTTTTTGCATATACATAAATTCTCCTTCAATACCTATCATTCCGATTCCCAATAGAGATTATTAACCAAATTCCGTCATTACGCTCGCTGGTTTACAACAGCACTTAGACTGCAGGTCACTGTTCAAATTTTGTTCTTATTGTAACACGAAATTAAAATAAAGAGAAACTGTGAAGATCAAAAAATACGCTTTCATTTGAAGACCACATGGATGAAGAAGCATATCATCCATAACAAACGCAATACACGATAGTATTTTTGCTGTTTTTTAAATTAAAAAAAACTCCTCCTAAAATGTATGACCTGATCTATTATGGGCAAAGTTTGACTACAATCGAGAAATTACGCATCGACAACAATGTGTCCCTCCTACATTATAAATTCACTGTATGCCTTCTGGTCGCTTTCGGCATTATATTGTCCTTTAAGCAATACATCGGTGATCCTATTGACTGCATCGTCGATGAAATCCCTCTGGATGTAATGGATACATATTGCTGGATTTATTCAACGTTCTCCGTTCCCAATCTATTGATTGGAAGAGTTGGGAAGGACGTAGTGTATTCGGGCGTCGGACCTCATGTATCGAAAGACGATGAAGTGATGTACCACAAATATTATCAGTGGGTCTGTTTCGTCTTGATGCTCCAAGCTTTTTTTTTCTACATCCCACGTTTCTTATGGAAATGTTTTGAATGCCGCAGATTAAAAACATTGCTTCGGATTTTGGTAGATTTTGAGACGTCAAACGAAGAAAGGAAGAGCGCTTTTGTATCGTACTTCAAGCGCAACATGGGATCGCATGATACATATTTTTATAAATTTTTCTTCTGTGAATTATTGAATTTTTTGAATGTCATCGGTCAAATATTCTTCACGGACTTTTTCTTGGATGGTGAATTTTTAAGCTACGGTCACAAAGTGTTTCAATACGGCAAGAAACCGATGAGAGATGATATAGAAAATCCCATGGCGAGGGTTTTTCCCATAGTCACCAAGTGTACCTTTCACAAATACGGCCCTTCCGGTACAGTGCAAAATTTCGATGGACTCTGCGTTTTGCCAATCAATATCCTTAATGAGAAGATCTATTTGATTCTTTGGTTTTGGTTCATCATCTTGGCCACTATTACAGGATTTTTTTTAATCTATCGCATTTTGATTATTAAGAGTCATTCTGTAAGTTTTGGCGTTTGGTGATAATGAAATTGATCACAAAGCTTTGGATAAACTTACACAAAACATCGGCGACTGGTTCATGCTGAAGCGACTCAAGTCAAACATGGACTCCATAGGGTTTCGTGAAGGGATCGCAGCTTTAGATAAATGTAATTCAGCTAAAAATCTAGACGCATGTTGAAGTCTATATGAAGGTAAATACCTTGTTAAAATTGTATCCTTATTATTTAAATATATTGTCAAGTTCGAATCCTTTTTTTATTTCTAGGACTACATAAGAACTTCCCAATTTATGACAATCAGGGTTTCGCATGACGTCAGTAGTCCCGTTATGTGGATCACAGGTTGCAGGAACGGAAGAGAGAACTGAAACTATAACACATAGCAATACCTTTTTAATATATTTTTTAACTTAAACGTTGTAAACAGTGTAATATTTGATTATTTTTGATTAAATCTTCATTTAAATGCGAATATAATTGTCTAAATTCTTATTTTGTCAAATGGCAATGATCTGTTGTTGTGGACCAAAATGCTCTGTCGTCTACAGTTTGGTCGGTTTTAAGCTGGCCACATTTTTTGCGGTAAATCACTTTTTTTACATAAATAATTTACAAAAAAAAATTACATAAATATATTAAAACGGTCCCACGGTCAAGATTTCATACAAGTTTCCATTCAACGCTAGGCATCTTAATTATTGAAATAACGACTTGTTTTCAAAACAATGCGAACCATCGAACTTTCTGGAAGCATGACACAATAACATTCTATATGATGATAGCAGCAACGTCCAAATCTTAATTACCTAAATCTCCATAACAACTGGGAAATGGAATTGTTGAACATGTTGTGACAGACAGCGGCTTACGGCACCCAGGGATTATATTCCATACTATCCTGCGCTGCTGTACGGTCTATTCCGGGTTACCCCGACTAGCCACACAGAATATCATCCACTGAACTTTATCCCGGCAGGATGACACTCACGCAAGAGCTTCCAGGTGCTCGACCTTTCCGCTCCATGTCCTCCAGAAAATGCGAGATCCCTACAAGAAAACAGCTTCCGATTTTGCGTGTACCCGAAGGTACGCTGGACTAAAAGACTATGAGAATTGGATGGAGACGGATTATGCCAAGATCAAGGGAAATACTATCCACGAATTCACTGCCCCCACGAGTCCAATCTCAGTTTGAAGAGGGCTACAAAATGGACAAGTCCAGGCTGCAGGGGCTTCAACCCCTTCCCCGTGGTACTCGTATCAGTTCGGTCATTCGTGTTTTTCTATATATAATTTTTCCCTATCTGCCGAAACAGTTGAGGATAGTGATGTACCTTTTACACAGATTCTACCCACTTCTGTAATCAGTATTTCTACGTTCCCTTTTACGGGTACACAACACAGGGTGAGCTCCGTACCGCAACTCTTGTTAGCTGGGCTCCTCCAGCAACACGTCGAAGGAACTTACGTTGGCTTCTACTCCACATCATTTCCCCCATATATATGGGATTGCCCAGCCCCCCTGGGGTTCTATGGGTGTGCACCATGGAGTCTAGCACACACCCGGATTACCTTCTAGAAAGATCGCTACGAGAGAAGGGGAGCATTAAGCCACACAGTCAAGCTTCGGTTCGGCTCCAAGTGAGCTTTGAGTTTTGTTCTACGACTTAGTCAGCTTCAAATCTAGCCAAGGCTCAGTCTGAGGCTAAGCTTGGGTTTGGACTCACTTCTAAGCTCGAGTTTGGGTCTTCTACGCCTCGAATTCGCAGCCTATTCAAAGTGGAGCGAATAAACATGCTGTGGAGAAGCAATCAATCAAGCAAGCTCACTGATGTTATGGGGGACACAGCAACTGTGGGTCCTCAGAAGCTCGCACTGAGGATGCCATCACAGGCTGGAGAGGCTGGAGAGAGCAGCCCTTTGACGAAGATAATATTTCGCATAAAATAAACATTTTTACGTTTGAAGAACGGAAAAAAACCTCAAATAAAATCTCATAAAAGAATCATATTACAAGTCGATCCTGAGAAAAAAAATAATTGAAAAGTAGCTCCTAAGGCTAAAAAGCTTGGGCAACCTTGGCTTAAAGTTTTGCAGAATACATACAGTTAGTTCACTGTAGGATTGGCAGTTTTCAATATCCATTTAAGATGGCTAAAATTTTCAAAAGTGGTTTGATCAATCTTACAAGGTATAGGGCGTAAAAGTGAAACTTCTATGGGCGCTTAGGGTAAATTGGTTTGAATTGACTTCAAGTGTCAGTTGGTCGGAGAAAAAGGAAGAATCGTTTCTACTCTCTTCTTCTCTATCGTACACATAAGTACATACATCAGTTACAAGCCTATTTTATTATATATTACACACAGAACTATCTTTTAGCTAGCAACTTACGTTAAAAAAAAACACAAAACAAACAAATCAATTTTCTTAGGAGCTAAAAGTTTTACTTCTACCGCGCGAGAGTATCACGAATTTTATTTTTTTTTAATACAAATTTCACATCGTTTACTCGAAAACTCAAAATATTTTTGAAAAACAAAAAGTGTACAATAAGAACTATAGGAAAAGTATTTCGTATACTCACTAAAAATATAGATATTTGAGATTAATTTTACGCTACTAAAAATGGCCCCAAGTGCCACATTAAAATACATATTACTATAACTACGTTATGCCACAATTTATGACTCTTTGTTGTTGTTGTTGTTTTTTTTTTAAACGTTCATTTGACTTTGGATACTATCTGTTTGAATTTAAATAGGATCGATTATGTGTTTGATTTATTATTATATTTCTGCGAAAAGCGCTCGACTGGGTGTGATTTCATCTGTCAATTTTAAGCCGATCGATAAGAACGAACAAACAAATTTTCACAATTTTATTATATTAAACCTCTTCAGATAAAATGTATGTTAATACATGATAATGTCACATAAATGCAGAATAGATACAAATGCAAAGGTGTAGATAAGTAAATATAAACAAATGTTGCTATTTTATCATATTAGCCTAATTCAAATATACATTTCGTGTTAAATGTATGTTTTATAAAAATATTTTTGACTTTATATTTTTTTCCTTATATCAGGCATATGTTAATTCTTCTTGGCGTTTTCACCTTCAAAACATTGAAAAAGTTTGGAAAATATGAAAGCTACTGTTTCATGTAAATAATTAGTGAAATGAGTGACAATATGAAAGGATGGACTAACTTAGTGTCTTCATTGATAATCGATGGAATATAATCCTTTGCTTCTTGCAATTAAACGCCTTTCTGTATCTATTCTTCGATTAATGAAAGCAGACTAGACATTAAAAAGTCATATGGCCTTTCATGTATGTTGAAAATGAGACATTGATAAATTATAAAATGTACAGCAGTATGTTTTTTTTTTGAAATATGTACATTGCTATGATAATGAGATTAGATACGAGGTTAAATTTTGTTGAGCTTTCCATAGATAAGTTGATTGATGTACATAAATTTGTTTTGAAAATATTTAGGTGAACTGATTCAAAATAAATAAATTAATCTGTTAAGTGCAAGAGATTATTAACGAACTTGAATCGTTGGGTAACAATTATTTTATAATACACAAAGAAACTTTGCTAAAAGCCATTATTTTTTAAAAAAATCAACCGGGTTTCGCTGTTCCGTGTCAATGGATAGTAACCGTTGATCGAAGCACGTCACACATGTTATGCCATTGGTTATTGTTGCGTTTTATATTTGTATTGTTCAACAAAAATGCTCATAGTTGCATACTGATCTTCTAAAGGTGGATTTATCCGTGAACCTCACGATAATACCCAAACACAATAATAGATTGTCCAGTTAGGAATGTCGTTTTTTAAATGAAAGAGTTAAATTCAAACAAAAACATTATTAATTAATTTCATCCAGTGTATTTTCCTTCAGTAGATACAATACCTATTCCAATCTATTTTTTTATTCCGGACAAATAAAATTTAACGAGTTATGATATAAAATATTTTTCGATTCCTCATTTCACCTCTTTTATATTTATGATTTTTTTCCTTCGATATATAATGCTGCATCGATCTAAATAAATGATAGTCAGAAAAAGCCAGATCAGGAGAATAAGGTGGATGCGAAATCGTTTGTCAATAAAGTTCTTTTAATTTGTTTTCTGACAACATTGATTTATGGGGTATTATCATGTTGCAAAAGAAACTTTCTAATTGCGAACAATATATCTCCCTCATTATGTTTTGACCATATGGAAGGACTCACCTGGGAAGTCCACCATTGATGCCATCTCCAGCGTGCTATCTATCACAGAATCAACCACCAAACGTTACGCGATTGCGGTTCTATTGGATTTCTTGGGAGTTTTTGACAATGCCTGGTGGACAATGATTATTGTCAAACTGGGTAAATACAAGATCACTCGCGTTCTGACAATGGGATGTCCACAGGGATCTGTTCTGGGGGGCCATGCTCTGGAACATCCTGCTTGATGATGCCCTTGACCTGATACTCCCGCAGGATTGCTTACTAACAGCATATGCTGATGACCTTACTTTCACAACATGCGAGGATTCAAGATCAGAATTGTAGGAAAGAACAAATACAGCCTTAAGGGATGCAGATTCAGAGAAAACATGAAAATTGCAACTGGCAAAGCGGCCAAGGCTTTTATCAAAATGTCCAGACTAGCGGGTGCTGATTGGGGCCTTGAGGGCAGACACCTCAGGATTGCCTATGAAGTCATCTATGAGTGTATTGCCACATACGGAACAGGAGCATGGGCGGACAGACTTGGACACCGTGGACGTGACAAGACGGCGAGACGAAGCCTAAACATTGCACAACGGCAGCCACTACTATGAATCACTGGAGCGTACAGAACAACTGTTACAGACAGCCTCCCTGTCCTTGCAGGGATCTGCCACTAGACCTAAAAGTGCAAATAAAGGCAGTGAGGCACCTTAAAAAAGCACGTAGAATAATCAAAGTTGGCAACTCCACTCTATCAGCTAAGGAGGCAGATGGAATTCTTACGGATCCTATTGCCACCAAAAGGTGGACTAGAAACGCGGCAATTGCCGATTGGGAACGTAGTTGGTCTGAGTCGCCTCATCTCACCTCGAGCTAAAATGGATTGACCCCGATCACTGGACTTCCCAGTTCCTGACGGGACACGGCCATTTTGTGGCATACCTGGCAAGAATGAAAATAAAAGATTGTTCGGACTTTGTGTGCGGGGATCCTTTCATGGACGCGGATCTCGTTCTATGGTCGTGTTCGGGCATGTCGACCAAGAGAGAGGCTCTCCTGTGCCGTATCAGAGGTCCTTTTTCTGGACCTCTTGGCCACAGAGACTTGGTGGCCAGCCCCGGTGCCTTTTCAGCGTTCAAGGCCTTTTGCCATAGTTTCGGAGCCAAATGCCCCTTGGACGGATACTATTTTTAGTTTACGTCCTCTAGCAAAACAGGTAATTTATACTATTTTTATATTTGTCCTCTATGTCACTACGGGTTGACCATATATTAACCTAGGTGTGAATACAACAATAAATAAAAAAATATGGATTATCCCCTAGGATTTAAAAGAACTATTTTTACTGATAGACTCGGTCGAGGAGTTGATTTCTTTACCTGCCCCTTGAAAAGCCACTGTCTTTTGCGTTTTTGATTTGAGTACAGCACCCACTTTTCATCTCCAGTCACTAAATAGTGTAAAAGCAGTTATTCTTCTCTATCAATTAAATCATGACACGTGCTTTGATCTCATCAGTATTGTCATGCGGTATCCACACCCCTTGTTTTATAGTCTTTCCTATTTTTTTCAAGTGTATTTGAATACTTTTCCGGAAATTACATCAATACTATAAAACTGAATGAAGGTTTTCAAATTTATAAAATTTCAAGTTCTTCAAATTTTATATATCTATCAAGCTTTCAACGTTGCGGACATAAATAACAATTTCGAATCCTGAATAATTACTGAATAAGTACACACTGTCATTAAATTAAAATTTACAAAGCTGCTTTTTTGTCCACAAGCAGTTTACATTAATTATTGTTACATAAACGTCATCTAGTTTCGATACAAAGTGGTTAGGGCTTCGATAGACGTGGCTAAAATTTGATGAAGTGTATTAAAACTTTCAAAGCATTGCAATATTAAGTGCATATAATATTTATCATAAGCAGCTGCAAAATGATAAACACACACAAAAAACAAAATGAAAAAGAATCAACTTTGTAGGAATAATTACACAAATAATGTCGCTGCCACCGGTACTATGAAAAAATGAGCCTGTTTGAGTTATTTGTTTTTATTGTATTATTTGTTTAGATAAGTCTAAAATATTTTTAGACTTATCTTTTAAATAAACCTGATTTGTTTTCCTTGCTAATAAAAATGCTGGTTAAAGGATATTTTTCATCTAAGACGGAAATTATCAGAAAGCTCCAGCCTATGTTTAAGTTTCTTTGCTCTTACAGTTTGTACTTTCTTTTTTTATACGAGAGATCTCTCATTGTTTGGATCTGGAAGGACATCGGGTAAAACAATGCGATGACATGAAATATATGATAATTATTATTTTTTATGTAGATTTGTTTCACATTAAAAAAAACTAATACAAAGAGTGACAAAGCTCGCATCAATAACATCCAAAAATATGATTTTTTTATTTTGCCATTATTTATTTTTGGTATTTTATTCGATTTTTGAAAATAATAGAATTTAAGAATATAAGATTATATAAACTTTGAAAAATTCGAATGGCTAGGTTTTCATTGTTGTAAAAATTACAACAATATGAAACCATTTTTATTGTGGTAATTCATTTAATCGATTGAATAAATCAAGATATATTTTATTATTATTTGATCAATTTGAATACGTCAATTCTTAAGAATTCCGATATTTATCGTTGCTTTCACGAATAACAATAACGATTCAATCAGCATTTTTGATCATTGAATTTTTAAATTAAATTTCTTTTTAAATCAGCTTTAATCCCATTATTGTGTTATCTTTGACCTTATTATTCTTGTTTTTAATGGAAAATTTGCTAAATAATTACTAATGCATTTTTCAAATATTCATCATGTAAATATTTATGGCTCATTTTCTTTTAGTATTATATTGAATATTCCTTGTTATGAAACGATTTTATATCATTTATGACGATTTTTTCCCCAAGTATTTCTAATAAGAAACTTGAATACAAGTGTGTGGATTTTATTCATGGGTCATTGGTATGCTTTTGAAATTTTGTCATATCACAACAACTATATTATTCATAGGAAAGCGATACGTTCTTATCAAAAATTCTTGACGAATCCATTAATAAGTATTTGGTAAATTTTCCATTAAAAAAATATAATGAGATCCAAAGTAATGGAATCACATGATTGAAGAAAATTTGAAAAACAAGAATTTTAATCTATGCTTGATAATTAATATCTAGATTAATTAAATTCTTCGGACTTATTGAGTCGTGTGTTAATGTCTATGATCTTTTTTATTTTTCTCCTTTAATTAAATCCATCAATTTTATCATAATCCATAAATCTTAATTTATCCTATTGATTAAGATACTCGAATCTAAATTTAATCAAATATTAAAATCTTAATTTTCTAACATTCTATGATTTTCAGAACTCAAATGAAACAATCATGTTTACTTCAATGGTAATTCCAATAATAATTTAGAACGGCGAATGACCATAAGAAGCCAATACCTCAAACAAACTCATAAGCTCAAGGTCATGATATTACACGATCAATTTGGCTACAGACCTTTTGTCATTGTATAGAGCTCATGAATATCAAGATTTACTCAATGAGGCCTGATTTGGTTTGACACCACAGTGACCTTTATATTAATTTAGAGCTTTAAAAGATCAAAATGATTATCAGCGATTTTATGATTATTGAATTATATATGAGACAAAGGAATGATCATCATCATTGATGCACTTTACTGATAGTATTGTTATAAAATCCTCGACGAAAACAAGCATCATTGACGTCGCAATAAAAGGTAAATAAAAAACCATTACCTTAAAAGGACATGATCGCACCAAAATTTCTATAAATATAAGGTGAAAACAACCAAATATCATTCTCATTAATATAATCTCTCATAATCTCTCACGTGCCCTATCAATCCTTTCAATACACGTGCACATTATGTATAAATCAATTAAATACACTCTATTATTCTATTTGCTTTTTATCTCGTATTTATAACTAACCTGATGGTAATCCATTGTCATTTAATGACGCAAACAAGTCTATAGACTGAGCACGGATCGATATTAATTAATAAATCGGAAAATATGAGCTTAAGTAATTGAATATACGATTTTAAAGATAAAGCTCCATTCAAAGTGCATTCAGTTTTCTCTGTTGTTTTCAACTTTTGTCAAATATTCTGAATGCAAACAGCGTGCAGTTAATCATCCATTTTTTCAATGTTGTTCAAACTCACCTATTTTGAAAAGAAATGTCCGAAAGGATGGATCAAAAAGGGTATTGCTTACTTCAAATAACATTATTTAAGAACCACTTATGTTTAAGCAATTGCAGAAAAAAAATAACAACATATTTTATGCAATAAAAATATCTCAGATGAATCGTTCGACGTAACGACGTCATATACGTACGATGTATTTTATAAGCTTTTAAAATAATACACAGGAGACCCACGGTAATCCGACGCCTTCTATAGTCCGACATGCCAGTATAAATATACGGTAAAGCTTCGGCAATATAAAAATGCAAAAGTTTGATTTTAGATCGCCTAAATCGTAATGAATCTTTTTGTATGTTGGCAGGTGAATACGGCGTAGGACGATCCACAATTTATGATACCAAAAAGAACCGCGGAAATATTCAAAAATTCGTCTCCACTATTGATTGTGGACCAGGCAAGAGGCAAACTTTCAAGAAAGCTAAACATCAAGGAGTGGTGGAAGCTTTGTATATGTGGTTTCTTTGAGAAATGAATAGGCTTAGCCTATTTCTGGACCCATATTTTGCCACGAAAGTAAAGATGTTTTACAAGATAACAATAAAGAAGACTTCAGAGCAAGGAATAGATAAAACGCTTTAAAAATCTTCATTTGATGGTAACAGGTTTTATTTTTTATAACTTTTTTATGACCATTGTGTTCATGACGTTAATTCTATAATATGAAACCTTGTGTTGTCTATGTATATATCATCATTTTCATGTTTTTTCGGCTTAAAAGTATTTATTTTTTAAAAGTTTCGGACTACAAGGGATCGGGGGCAGTACTCTATAGTCCGACAAATTGGAAAAAAGATAACCAATATCATTGCACAATTTGTTCAAAAAGAACTTTTGGAAGAAAATGTTGAGTAACTCTCAAGATGTACTTAATATTAAGAAATAATATTTTCAAGAAATAAAATAAAACAGTTGAAAGAACAAAAATATTTGGCTAAAAGACAAGGCAGCAGTTTGTAGCTGATACAATGATATAATTTAACAATCTGAAAATATGAGCTTAAACATCGATGAATCTTCAAATTTACAACCACCTTTCATATCAAAAATCACTTGCCTTTCATAATTAAATTTATAAGGAAAAGAAACAATGAACTATGCAAACAAATATGAACGTATTTATAAGCTAAATAAGCACTCTCACTGTAATCGCTGAAAAATGTCAGAAGCTACCAATAGATATCAGTAATACAGATAATGAAAATACTCCAGAATAATCTGTTAAAATATATTATGTATGTAATTATTTATTTATATGTTGTTAACAACTTCAAAAAATTCGACTTACGTCCAAGTTGGCGGGATAGAACTCTCATAAGTAAAAAACTGGCCGTACGCTACAAATCAGTTTAATATTTCTACGTTCATTATCTTGCGTCTTATCAGTAAATTTTTCAAAACGAAATTTAAGCTTCACAGGGAAGAAACCAACGAAGATCGCTCGATAGTATTGGCCGCGGGAAGGCGTGTTCTTTCTGCTGGCTTAAGCTTATTTCGGCCATAATGAAGGATTTGATTAAGAGCGTCCTCTTTCATCTTAACCACCTGATCATCTTCTTCATCCTCTGCAGATATTTTCACAAACAGATACTGAACTTAGCGCTCGACCATCTTGAAGCGTTAGTGGGGGCGAGGGTACAGCCCAGGGGCTCCGCCTCTCCGAAGCCATGAACAAGGTTATTTAATCAAATCTCAATTTTCTAAAATTCTATGATTTTCAAAACCCGAATAAAATGTTCAAATTGAATAATTTCAAAATAAAAAAAATGTATATTTTCAGGTATCATCGATGTAACCTTTATCACTGAGTGGATTTGTTATTTTTTTGATATGATATAACTCTGGAAAATATTTTTTAATTATCATATATGTATTTCATACCATCACAGATTGTTTTATCTGATGCCCTTCCAGTTTCAATATATGCAAGATGCGGATAAACAGAAGGTACAAGTTGTAAGATCAAAGATAGATTATTTTAAAAATATCACAACTTACATTGTAAATTAATGCATCGAATTGCTCACAATGTCAATCAAATCGAACATCTTTCAAGACTTGTATTTATCAGGTCAGTCCAAAAGTTCGTGCGCATTTTAGCATAATAAACCCTAAAAAACACTTAGGAACGATCATTTCTTTGAAAAATAATTACCGTAATTATGTATACTTTGTTGTAAAACATTTATTTATTAATCTTTCACTCGAAACAACTCTAAAGCTCCTGATTTTAGCGAAGGATAAACACAGTTTGTCCACATTAAAGTAAATGGATTTTTTCCAAAATTTTATTATTGTATTTGTGCAGATTCTTATGGATATTCATCAAATAATTTCAGCAATTGAGTAGTAACATATTATTTTTTCAATGATAAGCACTGCATTTTATTAGACTATTGCATATTTCGCACATTTTAGTAGAACAAAAATTAAACTTCAAAGTCCATCAAATATTTTGATAAAGTTCGATACGTTTTCTTTAAATTAATGACGATAATTCGTTTAGAAAAAATGTTCTTTATATTGCTGAAATGTAATTGCTGTTATATTTTAGATTTATGCTGTCAAGTATATACACTTTTAGATTTATAATTTTTTTAATTTTCTGGTTAAAAAAATCAAAACAATACTAAAATAACTATGTAAATATTAATATTAAGTCATCACATGACAAATCGTTCCTTAGAAACCTTCCCTATGGAAATAATCTACATCAGATACCCTATCCTAATTTTGGCTTTAAATAACAACAAAATTGTTATTCAAATGGTTTACTTCTCAATCAAGCTCTTTGTGATATGGTCCATTTAATATTTTTATACGAGCTACGTCTTTTTCTCATTTGGCTTAAAAGATGTCACGTTATTGAATAATAGCAATAAAATAGCGTCTGCTCGACAAATACGTTCGCTTACATAACATGTGACTAATAAATCATCATCATTATCATCATCTGCTCTTCTATAAAAGCCAAATGAGCGACTTCCTCAGCGCCAAGAGGCGACAACCAACCAACACGTTGCAATATTTTTTGACCCATTTAAATATTTTGATATCCTTGATAAATATATTCCTTCAACTGCTGTCTAAAATCTACGCTTTATTATTGTTGAATCCCTTTTATTTCATTTAAATTGATCCTTAAATATTATTATCCAGTCTTTTTTGTATATGCAATCTGCTCTCCTGCTGTATATACTGTCTGAAAATCGATTCAGTCCCAAATATATTAGGTAAATTGAAAAGTAATCAAAAAATTATCGAGGAGCTTTTTCACAATTATGTAGTTTGTATTGAGACACAGTCCAGTAAACACATAAGTTTTGTTATGATGTTGAAGCTATGATTGTAAATTTTATTTTTTCTGCATATTTTTTTCAAATAAGACAATCCCATAAATTAGATGATGATATCCTGAAGTCGATGATGGAATCAGATCTTCGTCAAACAATCAAGAAATTATCGTTGAAGGTAGGGACTCGCTTCAAAGAAATTAAACGTAAACAGTTATTTCCACGCATCGCGTTTCCGCTTCAAATCGAGTGGTGAGCGAGAGTCACCTCTCGAATGTAAAGTATTAATAAAGGGATGCATAGTATCCATACAATACCTGCTTGATGAACTTCTTCATATTGTTCATAAACCTCGTAAGAAATCAATTTGAAATGTCACAGATCGATTAACAGTGATATTCATTCATATTTTAAAATATAAGCATGTAACACTTAACAGATTGAGGGTAACGTTCTTGAATTAAGAACTGCTCGTGCTTTTAATTAATAAAACTCCTCTTTTAAGTGTCATTAATTCAGACTGGAATCATAGTCGCTAATTTTAGCCACAAGAAGACTAAATTTGAATCATGCAAATGTGAAGAGTCCGGTGGAAAAGTGACATAATCATAATATTGCCAAGTTCATGAAAACACTACACATTCGGAAATATCTAAATTTTTTTTTCAAATTTGATAAGAGCTTTATAAAGCTTTTTCGTGAAAATACAATGATTTGAAGTAAAATGTATTTGCAGTTTCCATTCGTAAATCAATATTTATGCTTATGATTAGGGAATCCAATCCCGAGCCAAAATTTCGATCCCGGGATTTCGGGATTGCATTAGATCATCCGGGATTTTCAGTAGTTTAAGAAATTATTTTGATAAATTTGATCAAAAATTACTAATAAGTCAATTTGTTTAATATAAAAAATAATTTGAAGACGAAAGGATTTTATTTATTTATGAAAATATAAAAATACAATTCAAAAATAGACAAATAAAACACTAAAAAATTCAAATATTATTTTGAAAATATGCTCGAAGTAACATTAAGCATCGAGTGTTTCGTCATTTAGTCTGGATCTGATTTTGGTAGCCAGGCAACCTGATGCTGAAAATGCACGCTCAGCCTCCACATTCGTTGGAGGTATCCTCATCAGACATTTAAATGCTAGTTCGAGTTGAGGACCGCGTGAACCCCCATTTTCGTATAACACCATCAATGTGACTGATAAAATTCCTTTCTGCTGAGACACGGACTAAAACTCGTAAAATTCCCGATTTCCTGACAAATTATTTATTTCCGTCGCTGCAGATGAATACTTATATACTATAATACTTTGATGTGATTCAGTAATTATATTACGGAGGAATGCAAAGATTCTGAAGTCCGTATCTATTATATTTTATATCGATATTCCCATTATTAGAGTCGAGGTGTAGTAATTACATCACCGGTAGAGAAAGGTTAATATTACAATTTGAAAAACATATACGTATGTACTGTATATATGTATACATAAATTAGACAGTTACTGCCCCTAGGCATCGTCTAAGCTCGCCAATTAGAGTTTCGCTACCTTTTAATAACGTTCTTCGTTGTAGCTTTTAATTTTTAAAAATAAATACATCTAATAATGTTTATGTTTTCGTGTTTTTTTTATCGACGTAAACAACAACACTATCATAATCATTCATATTAACTTTAAATATGTTTATGTCGATCACAATAAATACTGAGTAATTTTTTTGATTAACTCTATTTTAATTAAAAAATATCATTATAATTAACTGTTTAATTAAATAATACACTGAATACCATTAATTTTAAATATAATAATTCAAATACATAGCATTCAACGAAAAAATTACACAATCATCAATTAATTAAATGTATATAAAATACTTTTTTTATTATAATATTTATTTTGAAATTTTTAACAATTTTGTCATTAAATAAACAATATAATACAAATTTTAAATGTAAAAGAAATATAATGTATAATTAAGTCTTAAAGATCTGTAATTATATATATTTTTTAATCATTGCAATTCTAAAATTACTTTTTGTGATATGCACATGATAAAAGGTATTAAGGCCAAAATATACGAACTGTCATTGCGATTTTCGTTAGCAGATTTAGTCCTGTCAATTTATATAAACAAATATTTTACTACCGATTTATTCGCAGTCAATTTCAATTATAGTTCAATCAATTGACTGTATTCGATTCATTAAATTTTACAGGTGACAATATATATTTAAAATTGAGTCTATTTTAATGAATTTCATATTATTTTAGTTTTAATGACTTGGATGAACCTATATGGCCATCTAAATCACGTCTTATTATGAATTTTCCAAGCAACCTTACAAACAATAACCACAAGAAATACAAATTTAGATATGATCTCTGAATCTAGTGTTTAGGTTTAAATAAATATGCAAAATTAAAGGGAAATAAGGTGATTAGACATTCTTTTAAATTTCATTACAAAATAATAGGTAGTTTAAAAGATACAGCCATTTTTTTGTTATCATATTTCAATGATTTTTGCCTGCTATATTCAATTAATACATTATAAAATCATGGAAAACATGACCAATGAACATATTTCATTGACTTTTGAAAGAGTAAATAAAAGTAATAGACTTATAGCTCTGTTCCAGATCCTAGAATATTTTTAGACTATTTCAGATACTTATTTTTATTTTATCAAATGTATGAGGGTAAATTTTGGCGCGGGCTGACAGCAATGGCTCGTCTGTATTTTCCGACGATGCAGCGCCCTACCAACAATCAACAAGCTGCTCTTATGCACATCTATTATTTGCACAACCTTCATTTATGCAGCACCCATTTCGAGTAACAAGTTGTACAAAACAGAACTTTGAAAATTGGTTTCAACACCAGACCGCTCAAAAACCTGAAACAACTACCCCAAAAAGCAAGTATTTTTACAGACTTACTAAAAAAATTTTAGGAAAATCCTGCATCATCTCAATATATTAGTCTTCGCTTGATAATTACAGCAACGACAAAGTAAAATTTAAATACGTGCATAAAATTCCAAAGCATAAATGTAATGTATAATGAGAAATAGTTCATCTTGTGTCTCTCATATGAGGGAGGCTACGAGTATAAGGTGGCTCTAATGAAAAACAGAACTAGAGCTATAACTGATAACTCTTGGCTATAAATAAACCCCTGAAACCAAACACATCATTCAATAAGTTTGTCGGATGATTAATAAAAAAGTAGTATGGAACGATTTATTGGAGCCAAATATCTTTCACTGAAGTATTCTTATAAGCTCCGCAAACAGGTAGTAGTCGCTGAGAATCAGATCAAGTGAATACAGTGGATGGAGAAACAATTCAAAGGGCAATTTTGCTATTGTTGCGATCATCCTTGTGACACACAATAAATTGTTTTGGTGAAAGAGCACTTTTTTTTTCTTTATTTTGGGTCGTTTTGTTGCAATCTCTTCCATCAAATACACCGACAACGCCATATAATACTCGCTATTGATGATTCTTCCTCTCTCAAGCTGATTGATGAATAAAATACCGTGCAACATTCCAAAATAAACAGGCTAAAAACATGGCAATTTAAAATATACCTTAATTTTTAGCTTGAGGAGTACATTTCATATTTAAAATATCTTCAAATCGTAAACACCTATTAATGGGCGGTAAGAATAGATTAAATACTACTAATCTAAATGGAATCTGAGATTATTCTACAGCAAGAATATATAATATTAATGTTATTTTTTAAAAACATTATAAAATCAACATCACATTGTTGAAAAATTTTAATGTTATAATATAGCAATAAGACTGCATTAAGAAATAAACACGTTCAGCTATGAATTATGATATTGATTGCAGTTTTAAAAAATGAGAACATGAATAACAAAGATGAATGCTTTTAATTATAGTTTTCTTCTTTTTCTTTATTTGAAATTATTATTTTTCTAAAAGCTTGTTCGGTGAGGGTATATTTTGGTAATATTATCAAATACATAAAAATGTGAGATATTTAATATCCTAATTATTTATAAATAAAACATAATTTTATTTTAAAATAATATATTTTGATTTTTTTAATACTTTTGAATGATACAGCTTTGCAAATAAAAAAATCTAAAATGGAAACTTTATAATTTCTATGAGGGGGCTAAATTGGCGATTTAAATATTACGAAAACTCGATCACTAGATCATGTTTATAAAACGAAAAATAATTTTATGTGGCTTTAAAGGTGAATGGACATGGCTGTTAAAAAAATGCTTAGTTGTTAAAAAAAACAAACGCAGACCATTTTGACATCTGTCAAAATACCTGCGCGATTGGCCGGTCAAAATGCGTCATTGGACCTGTGCTTATTTATATATTTGAACCGCTGCTCCCAAAATAAATGTATAAATTTCGAGACGAACTTAATTTAGCTTACAATAAGTGGGGTTTTGATCGCACACCCTCAAACATTCGATTTTATTCTCCATTTCTATAAAATTTGAAATTGAATGAATAGTTTTGAGGTTACCTAAGTGCTATACTTTATTTATTTATAAATCACAATAAAATATTTTTATATACAAATGTCGGTGTGTTTTTTTAATATAGTTATCTCTTCTATTATATTACAAATTTATCTTCATTGTCATTCATAGAGAAATGTGGTTCCACAGTGTTTAAATGTTTAATAAATAAAATGAAGTAGAAGATAACATTTTCTTATCAAGGACAAAATTCCCATATAATATTCTACGTTAACAAAATTACAAATGCAAATAAAACACATGCTATCGATGATATAGCACGTCTGAAATAAATTCATTCATAATAAATAGCACAAATTTATTTTAAATCCTATCGCGAGCTTTTTTCATATGTTTCATAGATTTTATGAAACTATTTATTGTGCCAATATTTTATTGTATACACATTGGCCACATTCCGTTTCATTACATTGTAATTATGCACTCGGCTGAATTGTAACGTCACACATTATCCCGATTTAATATTGTAGTATATTTATACGTAGCCACTGAATGAGTGCTCGTATGTGCCAATAATAAACTGTTACAGTATTTCAAGCAATGTTTGCACTTTCAAGGTTATATTTACAATGAAATTAAGCGAAATCGAAGAATATTGTGCGGAGTGTTTCAATTTAAATGTTGTCGACATTTTTTCGCAAAATTAAAATGCTAATATTCATTAAAAAAATGAAAAACACTGGTTGTACTGTCATCAAATAGCGCGCGCCACAGAAGCAACTATTGATCTCTTTCTGTTGCACCAAATAACTATTTAAAAATCAAAAACTTCAGTCTCGTTCGACCTATCTGATTTTATATACATATAGATGTGTTTGTCTATTTTTTTCATTTGTGTGTTTACTTGTGTTCAAAGTTTTCGATAAAAAATATTACATTGACTGTTGTTTGACAACATAGATCTGCAGCTGTGAAATATTTGCATAATTTGTTTCGTTCGCATCATAACATGAAAGTGATTCTATCAAGTTTATTTTTGTTATAGATGTGTGAGCAAGTCGAGCAATAGTATTATTTATAATACATATCCGAGCTGAAAAGAAAAATCGTTCAAAACTTTATTATACCGTTGAATAAAAACGAAAATGAAGAATTATGTTAAAAATATTTCGGGCCCAATAAAAGCCGGGAGTATAATCCACACTGAAAAGCCATTTGCGTTCATCCTATCATCGAAGGAACGGACATTTAGATGCGATCATTGCTTTATCAAGTAAGTGTGTGTAGAAATGCATTTTTTAAATATCTTTATCAGATATTTTTATAGCATTTATTTGCATCTAGAGAAAGTTTTTTCATATTTTAAAATTATATAGTTTGATTTAAATTTTCATTTTTTAGTAACTCAAAGTCAACTTTCATCGTCTGATACCAACAATATCTCAACACATTACATACGGGAAGCATATATTTATGAATGACACTGTCTTTTGATATTAACCGACATTAGTCGGCTTAAATGTTGTTATGCGATATTTAATCACATTAATTTGACTTAGTGAATCATCAACGTGTATTTATAAACAGCAAAATATCCCGAGAGTCTTGTCCTAGAAACAATTCTGAAGAACAGAATAGTGCGAAAAAGGATACAGATCATTAAAATGCTCCATAAAAATATGTAGCCTTATTTAAATTGCTTCCAAGGTTCCATCTATTAGATAACAAGATGTCTTTTACTATCATCAAACGTATTTCAAGACGATTACATGAAGCGTTTTATCTATGCCTTGCTCTGAAGTCTTCTTTTTTGTTATCTCTTGTTAAATAACTTTGCTTTCGGCCCAAAAATAGGTGTATACCTATTTCTTTCCTGAAGAAACCACATATACAAAGCTTCCTGCACCCCTGGATGTTCAGCTTTCTTGAAAGATGGCTCTTGCCTGGTCTACAATCAATGATGGAGATGATACTATACTTGTATTGAGATGTCGGACTACAAGGGTCACCAGATTAGAGTGTAGCCAGATTACCGCAGATCTATTGTATTTCCTAGTATTAAACATTATTTAAAATCAGTATCTTAAAAACAATATTTTAAAATTATGATTATTTATAATGACGTTGAATGATTTGACACGAGGTAAACACGCATAAAGTGCTCCCGTATATAATGTGTTAATATAATAAATTTCACTCAATTTTCTAGGCTTTTAGAAAGCATTTTTTTAAATGCATTATTCGAATGATATCCAATAAAATTGCCATTTAAATGATTATAGTTTTAACTGAAAATTGATTTGTATTTCAGAACCAAAGTATTAAAATGTTCTGGTTGCCATTATGTGCATTATTGCGGTAAAATTTGTCAGAAAGAGGCATGGGGTGAACATAAGGTGAGTGTTAAAGAGAAAATATATCTCTACAATTTACTACATCAAAACCTATAGGAAAGGTTGATCATTCCGTTTTTAAACGCAGGTGATGCAACATTTATTTTAATTTGCATGGAACTTGACTTCCAATTGCATACATTAATGCTATATGAAAATTGAAAATCAATTTTATATGAAATTCAATTTATTGACAATAACACAAGGAAAAGAGGAGTCTTGCTTACTATTGTTTTATAACAAAAAAAATTAAACAGTAACAATTTTTAAACATTAAGATCATATATTCTGAATCTGTTTCTTATTCAATTTATTCAATAAAAAGTGAAATTTTATGAAACACCTAGAAGTCATAGTCTTAACCTTCCATCGGGCACGTTGAGAAATTTCTCTTGAGGAGGCGCTTGTTGTAAATTTTATGTCATCAAGTTTTCTACATGTAAATGGTGTTTTTTTTTATAAATGTTAAGGAATTGCTGTAAAATTATAAATGACAGTACTTCAAAAAACATATATTTGACTTTCTTAAACAGAAATGAAACAACACTTTAAATATTTTATCGAAAATCAATATTCTCATCCTTAAAATTGTTGCAAACCACCCCAACTGCCGAATGTTTCTTGCATGTAAATGCAGCTTGTTGCTCGATTTCTTCTTCCGAAAACTCACTATCACTCGAGGGAAAGCAAATTTCATCATCTTGTAGTCTCATCATCTTCATAATGGAACATGTCTAATACAAAAAAATACATGTAGCTCAACGGATATTTCCAAATACCAATAAATAACAAAAACTTGTAAGCACATCTGATACATCTGTAGTTTAGAGAGACACTGACCTTCGAATAGCTCGGAGCTCGATGCTTGCAACTAAGTGGTATATGCAGGGGAAACGATAAGACACATTTGTCGTAAATTTTACGATAGCACGCCCTGAAAGTATTCGAAAATTTTATATAAAACCTAATAAAATATTATTCCCTTCATCATTCAACACATTACTTTGGCAGTCCTTTGATTTCCCAATTCACTTCCCGTGTTTTATCCAAAGTCACTCTTCAGGCGCTCATTATCATGAAGCAGTATCGTCTTCTTTCTGTTGAATAAATGCAGACACATGTAAAACTTCTAATTGTCGACAATAAACCTGTGTAATTGTATTTTTTCCCTATTTTATTAATTCATAATGAATTATTCCCTGCATATCCCAACACAGGCACAAAATAACCTTTTTATAGTCAAACCGGGCTTAGACGTTGACATTGGAATTTTATTTTTTTTTTTTGAGAGAGCCTTTGGACTATTTTTTGTTGCTTGTTTTTGTTGTCTTCAGTCAACGGCATACAGTACACATCCTATTCACTTTACCGATGAGCTTTTTAATGTGTTTGCACATTGATCCATGGGGTTCACAGTCTTTACAATGACTCCTTGATAGTTAGCCATGGATTTGACTCAATTAGGGACGTTAGTTCATCGTTATCAAAATTCAAAGGTTCTCGGTTCGTCCCTTAAACTTCTATGACCCGATTTAAATTTCAGCACTTGTTTGTTAAATGTTAGCACTTCACCATACACATCATTGAATGTTTTATTGGCTTTTGTGGCATTCCAACCCGAATTTAAAAAAGCATTACACAATGCTGGATGTGGACTTCGTTAGTTTCGGTTCTCGAAATTTTACCCTTGACTTGAACAAAGATTATTCCATCACTGTGTCTATACACAAACTGACCTCAAACATAAAAGTTTCTAATACTTTCGGGTCCCCCTAATACAAAGTAGAACGAAGAATCTTAAGCGACATCATATATTAACCTTTTAAGTTCGTGAAATGACTATAATCATTGCTCCTATTTATATATGCAGATTATCAAAAAAAATGTAATTTGACTGTGCCCATGAAATTTAAATGCTGCCATTTAAATTGTATCCAACAGTATTTATAGTAGGGAATTCAAATTCATACTGTAAACGTTAAGGAAGACTACTCGTTTTTTGCAAAAATCTAACTATCCAATTGGGAAGACTGCTAAAGCAACTTTCGATACACATATTATTTTTTTAAATAGTATTTGGGGTTAGAGTTGTTAAACATCCTTTATTTGGAAAGATAATTTATTTTATATACCGCATAATTCATATGACATTCTTGTCTTTTGAAATATGCGTTTACACTTTTACGTGGTAAGAAAGAATACAGAATTATAGTGAGACTAGAAAATAAATTTATAATACAATCATTTAATCCTGTTTTCTTGGTTCTGATTTTTAAAATCCTCTATAACTGTTTACTTTTTATTTTACAACTTAATATTTTCGATTGTGTTATAAAAGTCAACATGTCGGTCATTCAAAATGCTTTTGTGGGTTAGAGCATTCAGATGTGTTGCCTTAGGGGTACCATTCAATTAAAAAAATGAAATATTAGTATCAATATGTGGATCCTTACTAACAGAGGATGAGAACAGTGAATGCTTCCCACAGGCTATATTATGAAAGTTATAATAACAAATTAGCATCATTACAATCCAAGAAATTCAACTTGGAAACATCAAATTGAAAAGGACAAATGCTTCATTAGAATAGTTAATCGAAATTTATGCAATTCACTATTATAATTTTTATACATCAGCTACTGCAACCTATCAGTTAACAGACCGACTGATTTTATACCCGTCTTCTGAGTTTTCATCTATTCAAGTAATCAAATTTGTATTCCTTTTACATACATTTCATTTTTACAGGCGGAATGTGTGGGATTTAAAAGAGTATTGCCTAGGGTACCTCCAGATGCGGCTAGACTTTTAGCCAGACTAGTCAGAAAGCTAGCGTATGGCGGTGCACACGTTAGAGGACATTATACAGAGAAATCGTTCAGAGTATGGAAGGATTTAATGTCACGTACGTCTGCAATATAACATTATTAAATCCTTAAATATGCAATTCAAATTCTGTATAATACTTGCATTATTTGAATGTCCAGATTATCAAGATATCAAGGTGGATAGTCGAAGGATGGAACATTTTGCATGCTTGTGTGCTATATTGTTTCAATTGATCAGTGATATTTCAGTGCCAAATTCTGCTGAACTAATGGGTATCTATGGGAGGGTTTGTATCATACTTATAAGAGCTTTTATCATATAACTGATTTAATTGCATATTATTTAAAATGTCCGTTTTTATCTTTAGATGTGTATCAATGGCTTTACAATATTGGATCCTGAGATGCTTTCAATTGGTACTGGAATTTATCTTGGTGCTTCTATTATAGACCATTCATGTGAACCAAATGCTGTAGCTGTTTTTGACGGAACTACAATCAATATTCGTACCTTAATTGATTTACCTTGTCTTGATTGGTCTAAGGTAATTGTTTGAATGTTCTTTATTTAAATACACCAAAAGAATATTTTCTAAAAATTTTATTATAGTGCTTGAAATTGCCTTATATTTCTTTTTTAGGTATTCATATCTTACATTGATCTTTTGAACACACCTTTCGATAGACAAACTGAATTGATGACAACTTATTATTTTCTTTGCCAATGTGAACGATGCTTAAGTAAGAAAAATGTTATGCATTCAAAAAAATATGTATTAATTAATATCAGAGCCGTAACAAGGGCGTGGCAAAAAAAGCGCCTGCCACGGGTGCAAAACGCAGAATACCGACCCGGTCGAGAGTTGCACATGGTTTTTATTTTACTCAACCATTCTACTTTGATTGAATCAACACTGATTGAGTCTGTCCGTTTTTATAATATATACTAACTTGTATAATCCCTCTTTTCTTCGTAATCGCTTAAACATTGTAAAATTTAAACAACCCACCTGATTAGTCTACTTCAGACAACTTCGTTTCATAATAAGAGTTTGTAATCGTTCTGTAGACATGTTCAGGTATGGCATTCGATCGCGAGGTGCTCATTCGTTATATGAGCGGTCTGAAAAGCGGACCGATTGGACTTTTGGGCTTTTTGCGCCATTTTCATAAACTGTACGATCATAGATGGATTTCCGGGAGGAGGATATGAAAGTTAGATACTTGCCACGGGCGCTTCATGCCCTTGTTACGACTCTAAATAATATTTTCAATTAAAAGTTGATTATTTTTGCTTGTACATTTGAAACTCATACAAATAATTCCTAATATACGCGATCTAAAAGTACTTTAATCTAATAATCCATTTATGATATGTGAAAATTAAATTAAGGAAGAATAAACTAATCCTTAATATGAATGTAGTGTAACGTAAAAGGAAAAATATTGGAATTGCACAAGCGAAAATGAAAATTGACGTTGCTGTGCTGAACACGTCTTCAAAGAGTTTTTAGTTAAGTTTTGGTTGCGAAGAAGACTTTCAAGAAGAACTTCAAGTCTTCCCTCAAGCTTCACTGATCTTATAGCTGTATTCTTTACTTTGTCGTAACAATAAAGACCTCTTTCTTCGTCTCCGTCTCCCTCTAATGTGGATCCTCTTCTACAAACCGATAATAAACGGATCCAGAGAGACTGTCCATTTAGAAATGTGTCAAGATGCGGTTATAGGGGGTTGTTCAGGCCCACTGCCACCTGCATATCAGCAGCATCTAAATTATTGCAAGAAAAGATTCTTCATTCTGGAACTTTCCACCATCCATTCATGATATTTTTCTGTTACTACAGAATCATATTCCACTGATTCACACACCACTATCTGTCTATGATAAAACCATTGTACTTAAACCACAATGGCAATATATTATCAAGCGGACTGAATGTTAAAATAAGTTTAAAACCACAAAAAAATTATTTTTAATATGAATTAAACTTGTATATCAAAGCTTAAATGTATTTATAAGATTTTATTATTTTAGGTCAAGAACAGATATCATTAATGCATGCGGCACAATGCCCAAATAAATCATGCGACTATCCTATACAAATTCCATGGAGAGAAAACGTGAAGCTTTTCATAGAAGTCGAAGACCAATGATCAAGAATCTGAAAAAAATCTGGATCACGATAAACAAAACGGGCATTCGTATAGTAATGGAAGTAGTAACGGCGAACTAAACAATATAAATCAAGACTTTAATGCAATGTCTCTTGTTAAAAAAAATCATTTCAATGAAAATGGTTACAGCATCCGAATGTCCAAAATGCGGACATTATATTGATGAAGAATTCGTTGCCAAGTTTAAAGGAGTGATGGATGATACGGATAAAGATTTACAATATATGAAGGAAAAATCTACAACATGTATCCTTTTATTATTTTTATTTTTAATCAATCCAGCAGTGGCGAACATTTTTATTCCTTCTGTTCGCTTTTAAAAGTGAAATTTTTACTTTAGAAAATAAGGTCCGAAGTGAGAGAAAGGTTAAAGTGGATGACGATATCCTGCGTGCTGAAATTGAATCAAATTCAACAAAGACTATACGAAAATTAACAGTACAAGCTTGGAATATTTCTGGATAAAGTATTCAAATACACTTGAAAAAAATAGGAAAGATCATAAAACAAGGGGTGTGGATACTGCGCGATATTATTGATGAGATCAAGGCAATGCGCACGACAACATAAAGAGGAAGAAACTATGATCTAACCATAACGAGGGAGATTTATTGTTCACAATTAGAATATTTAAAGGTGGCGTTGAGTACAAAGAGGTCAGGCGTAGTCAACCGTTGCCAAATTCTTTAGCAGCATGTCAATGCATGACCTTATGAATCAAAGATGATCGAAAACAAATGAAAGGAAATCAATTGGCAAACGATTCCGCATCCACTTTATTCTCCTGATCTCGCTCTTACCGAATGTCATTTATTTAGATCTAACGGGACAATTTATGTAATATTTTAATTAATCCTTAACATCAAATAATTATAGTTGTGGATATTTGCCGCAAATCCTTAGATAAACAACACGGAGTTCTACATCCGCTATCACTGTACCATGTTCAAACTTTAGATCTGGCAATGGATGGATGCCTTCAATATGAATTTTGGGAGCAGGCAATGCAGTATGCAAAATTACTTTTACCTGGATTTAGGTCAGAAAACGTCCATTATTTTATGCTTATACGTATATATTTAGTTGATTTATTAAATTTAATTATTTCCAAAGGAATTATTACGGCGAAAAGCATCCATTGCATGGATTGCTCTACATGAAGCTTGGCAAATTGCAGCTTTTCTTGTGCAACTCCGCGGAGGCTTTGGAATCTTTGAAAAAAGCTAGGGAAATCCTTAAGTTAACACACGGCGAAAACCATACTCTATTTAAAGACGTGCTCACTCCTATGATAAGACAGGCTTGTGAAGAAATTGAATCATAGATTATATTGCTTCATTAACGATCTGAATACCGATATTTCTTATTACCGTTTCTATCTGTGCTTTATTTTTAAATATTCCATTTTTTTAAATAACACTTGCTATTTTTTTACTTTTATTTATTGAAATAACTTGATTTTTTATTTTGTTAATATACAATAGATTACGTTATGTTGTTATACTTCGGTGCATTCAATATTATTTATTAAATGGAAAAGAGCGTTACATTTTATATTCAATATCGCAATGTTTGAGGGTACAATATTTCATCATTGGATAAAGAAAATTGGTTAATAAATATAAAATAATCTTAATTATGCTGCTATATAAAGTATATAATATTTTTTAAAATTTACGCGGTTCACTTGATAAACGATACGGTGATTTATGTATACTTTTAAATGTTTAGCTTACGCGCAATGCTGATTCCTGAATGTTAAATTTTGCAATGCTTTTGCTTTAAAATAATGAGTGCAAGACTATGCTACCTCATTCCAAATCCGCGTCTATAAACACTGTTGTTATGTTTTAAATTTGAATGCAGTTAAATTGAACTTTTTAATATATAAAAATGCTAGATGGATAATTACGCGTCATTGAAATTATTTGTAGTATTTTTTTAAATTAAGCTTATGAGGCTTTGTACAAATCGATTCGGAAGTATTTTCTCTTTGCGTACAATAATTTCAATGCATTTAATATCTCGATGATAGAAAATTTACATAAAAGTTGTGAAAATCTTTTGGACCAAGACTATTGTAATATTAATAATAAATTTATTAGATGAGCTTATTTGAACTTTCGCCTTTTACAATGAATTTGCTTAATAACGCGGTAAATATATGAATTTATCGACAATCGCAATGTTTAAATATCTATTCAAATTTAATGGCTACGATAGATCTTGTGATATTTTAAATATTGTTGAATTATTCGACCAGTTGAGGAACAATTAATAAAAGTACAATTTTTATTCGTTATTAAACATTTAGTGCCAAATATAATTATTAAGAATAAAAACCAATATTTAATTGATATAAAATATTAATCTACAACAAGATATATTGAAATATTGTAGCACATAAGATTTAAATTTGCATATTACTTTGATTATTCTTCTGAACAATTATTTATAAGCTTCAAATTCATAAATAGTCACATATTATTTGTTCTAATGTGAGCATCAATGATTTCGTGCTTGCTAATTTTTAATCATGATGATCTATTAGAATTTTTACTATTATGTAACTTAATCTGCTCAAATTCGATCCGATTGTAAATAGGCATTAAATATAAGCGTATTTTTCTCCTCGCGTTGGTCGATATCGATGCTTATTTATTAAGCGTTGAACGATTTTTCAAATTACTTAGGATACGTAAGAATAAAACATTTTGGTCCTACATTGACAAAGTCATTTTAAAAAAATCTAATCTAAACGCTCTTGTGGACATAAATTTTCAATGAATCATGAAATATTTCGCTTTGATATATTAATTGGTTTTGTGATTTTTATAGTTAGTAATTTGATGTGTTTCCTTTTGTGCTCAATTTATTTTTGATGTTTATATACTGTGCTATTTAGACGCGCAGATTAATCGCTGTACGTTTTAAAAATGGGTCTTGTTCTTGTGATATGTAGACTTAATGATAGTCAACGTCTATTTTATTATTAAATGGTCCTCTTTTAAAGATTGTATGTTCATTAAACTTTTGACCTATCTCTCAAGTGATTTTGATATACTTAAATAAATTTTGTGAATTTAATAGTCGTTTTATTGAATCCTGTATTGTATTTTTTTGCTCTGAGGAAAATCGGGCATGAATAACGCAAGCATAATTAAATTTGTCATACTTTTGTGATATTGTATCCTTTCTGGTAATATTATAAGATTGTATTATTTGCATGTGCATTGTGTATGTCAAGCGTGACTAAATAAACCACATTAATATCGTTGATCTCTCCCGCATAGATTAAACAACATGCTCGACGGACGTCAGTAATCTAGGATATAAATAGTATAATTTTATATATTTGTAAATATTGTATACAATTATCAGATTTAAATTCAATTGTCCTTGAACGAATAGTTAATATCCGCTTTTTGCTCTTCAATTAATGAAATATTTTTATCATTTTGTCTCTTAAAAATACTTTCAATAGGAAATATAAATAAGAAAAGGCCCCAAAGCAAACCCTCAACGTATTTAAATTATGCACATCCTATAAGCGATTAATTAAATAAACGATTTTCAAAAATGCATAAATATTATCAATTCAAATCCAGGATTTCCATATTTCACATTAAAAACAAACCACAAATGAAGAAGACACAATGAAAAAATGTTCCGACGATCGCCAAAAAGATCAAAAAATATTTAATCATCTAGATTTATTGTCGTTATTCACTCGATGTATTTTATATTTATAATAGACTTTAATCCGGCAGTAGACTGTATGTGACTATTTTATGATGATGATGATGATAATTATAATCAATTTCATTCACACAGTTATTAATAGATTACATAAAAAAGCTTCATGATTAATTTCAAGCAAATTAACATTATGCAAATGTTAATTTGTGGTTGAGTTTATTTCTGAAATTTAATATTCATCATATGATAACAACTATAATTTGCATTCCAATTTTTCTTAAAATAAATCTCATATACAGACAACAAATTGAATAAAGCATTCAAATACAAATTTATTTAAATATGTCGCCCATAGTGAATGTAATTTAAAACACCATTAAATATTGGTTTTTTTGTGGTTTTCATTTATAACTCCTAATGTGATTTATTAAATAAAGCAAATAAATCAAGACAATTATCATACACGTGTATATGTACAGGATCTGCCAAACCAAATTTTGCAGAAATTGTTAATAACAAATATATATAGCAAAAACGCGGTAATGCGACCCTAGTGTAATCCGGCACCCCCTATAGTCCGACATTCCATTAAAAGTATAATACATATGTACGGTAAAGCTTCGTTAATGTAAAATATGCAAAATTATGATTCTGGACCGTCTAAATCGTAATTAATCTTTTGGCTATGAAATCCAAGTTGTTTTATAAAGAAGATAACAAAAAAGAAGACTTAGAAGGATAGTTGGAACGCTTCAAAAATTGTCACGGCGTTAACAGGCTTATATTTTTTATAGCTGCAATTATCTCATGATTTTCATATTTTTTCGGATTACAAGTATTCCTTTACAAAAAGTTCCGGATTACAAGGGGTTGGGGGCGGTACTCTATAGTTCGACAAATTGGACAATCCGATGGCGCCTTGCAAAAATTTTGTCTATTATAAATACAATATATTAAATATTATTCTAATGTAAATAATATAGTCCCAAAAGTACCCGACCTAACGTATAGATGACAGTTGTAGTTTAAAAAAAATACTATCTACCTTACAGAGCTTAATTTTCAAGTTTCAAGACGCTACATTGTTTAGTATTTGTTCGGCAGCCATTGAATGGTGAAGAAAAATGACCGTCGACTGCAAGTACGCGAGCTGGCAGACAGATAATTTGCATATGAGAGAGCTGTGCGCAAGATGGGTGCCGCGTTTGCTCACAATGGAACAAAAACAGCATCGTGATGATGTTTCATTCGAGTGTTAGGCGATATTTCACAGCAATAAAGCCGAGTTTTGTAATCAATTCATAACCATGGATGAAACACGGGTCCATCACTTCACATCTGAGACAAAGAAACATGGGACCCTAGCCGTTTATTGGTCCCACTATTCGGGAGCATGTCAGCCTGCTCAACAAAAGTGTACAGCAAGGTGCAAAATCTAAATTTAATATTCATGTCCACGAGGACATGCTCGTTCTCAACTTCGAGTGGCCACATGCATTTTGGATTTTGTAACTAAAAAACTAACTAAGATAGCAGCATAAATTAGAAAGATATTAGACCTTATTTAGCACGAGCCATCTATGTAAATTAGCTTTATAAGGGGGTTTCCGTGATCGTACAGATTATAGAAGGCCCCGAGTACGCATTTATCCCCAAAAAGGTATGTGTGTCCAACCGGTCCGATTTTAGGATCACTGACATGTTGATCCACAGTACGATTACGAACTCTCATTGCAAAACGAAGGTGTCCGAAGAAGACTGATCAGATGGGTTGTATAAATTTTGCAATTGGTTGAAAATATTGTTGTCTTTATTTTATTGCGGGCTTATGACAGTCAATCAGTTTTGATTCATGTAAAGTAGAATGGTCAAGTAAAATAAAAACCATGTGCAATTCTCGACCGAGTCGGTATTCAGCGTTTTGCGCCCCAAGTCCAATTGCGCCCGTAGCGGGCGCCTGTTTTTGTTCGTCGTTCGTCGTTGCTCTCCGCATCTTCAATTATTTGATGGAAGTAAAAATGCTTTTTGGAAAAATGAAATTTGGGTTCCTGTAAATGCAACACGAACCTTCAGGATTTATAGAAGCAGTGATTGCCAATAGTAGCAATTGGCCAGAAATCAATAGGACCTCAATTTATACAAACGTGTACGATCCCATTACATTTTTTGTTGGAACATTTTTTAAGATATGGCATCACAAAAAGAAGAAGAGACATCTCCGATGAAAATCAGCTTTCCATCAGCGACGAAAGATCTCATCTTTTACTATGAGTGTCTGAAGAAAATTACACTATTCTTGGAAAGTAATGAAACGGGCAGCAAAGTGCGGATCGGATGGGTGTGCTCTTGGCTGCTCACCAGCTCGATGACGTCAAACCGATGATAAAATTAAAACTGGATGATGTAACAAATTGTTTAGGCGGGATGGCAACAAAAGGATTATTACGGATTCCATTGTCGGGTTAATGAGGTCGCACTCTCCAACAAATTATGTAAATCGACTTTTTTCGTCTCGATTCTCCGTATAGATCATTGAACAGCGGACAGGAATTAATTTCTAAAACCCACATAAAGTAGCATTTGGACTCGACGCTTAACACTCGGCATAAAAAGCCGTGATCTAATATTTACTGTTACCGATATTTCAAATTCAAATGCGGAATCGGCGAAAAAATATGAGCATTTCAAACGTCCAAATGGAATGGAAACGTTGCGATGTTTGAACACTTGAACATTTTTGATCTGATCACAGATATTAATCAAAGAGAGGAATCTACGCGAGGTCAGTCCAGGGCATTGAAGAATTGAATTCTTAGCTCGTTCTTGACATTGGTTATACTTTAAAAATACATTGATTAAATGTTGTCCCATAGGAACAGTAATACGTCCGGGGTCAATACGTTTGGCTATGTTCCTACTGGATCAATTCTAATTTGAACTATCATAATGTTTTCGACCAAGTTTTACAGCAAATAAGACAGTGTTCAAAATGGATTTTTTTTCTATACTATCCCAAAAACATCAAAGAACTAGTTCGTAATAAATCTTCATCGAAAATGAATAAGATCAACTGATTGATCTAGATACTCAACTTGGTCCCTACCAGCCCACTAATAGACACTCAAGCTTTCATGCCGTTCGAGTAACATTTTGCCAAAAAACCATCTTTGGCGGCGATTTTTGAATGAATGGATGTGTGAACAAGCAGAATTGTCGGATTTGGGACGATACCAATTCACACAAGATACACTAGCACCAAATGCATCCCGTGCAAGTCACAGTTTAGTGCAGATTTTGGTCTGGTGGAATCATCGGTCCATACTTCTTCCAAAACGATACTGGCATTATCATAATTAGGGTCATAACAAGAGGATGGCAAAGCATACGCTTGCCACGGGCGCAAATGGGCTTGGGGAGCAAAACGCAGAATACCGACCCAGTCGAGAGTTGCATATGTTTTTTGTTTTACTTGACCATTATACTTTACATGAATCAACACTGATTAACTCTGCCCGTTTTTATAATATAATACATACTAAGTCCCCTATTTTCTTCGTCATCGCTTAGACATTGAACTGACCCAGGCGGCATAAGCCCGCAATAATCCGAAAATCGGACCGCTTGGACACACAAACCTCGTGGCCGTTCTCTTTTAAGGCCTTTGAGCCATTTTCGACGATAAATCCATATCCGGGGTCTTTTATAATCTGTACGATCACAAAAGCTTCTCAGAGGTTAACATAAATCGGTGGTGCGTGCCCAAATGAGGTCGCAAACGAGTCTAGACTTCTTCCCCACCTACGAAAACTATATATTTATCTATCTTACTAATCTATGCCGCTATCTTAGCTAGTTTTTTTAGTTTTAAGCTACAAAATTTAGCTAGTTTGTTCCCTGCGCTTAGAGCGCAAATTGCCACTGGACTGTATTGATGGACCCTTGTTTCATCCGCAGAGACAAAGACGGAGAGAGCATCTTGCGTACATGAGTACGATTGTGTAGATCCATAATCTAAATTTATCGACTAATAATGATATGTGAATAATATAATGAATCGATTTCAACTGTATTTTTATATTTATTAATGACAGTGTTTATTATCAACATTAATGATCAACATTAATTTTGTCATAAATTCTTCTAAATGCTTTATAACTGCATTTGCTATAACAAAATATGATGAAGGCTACTAATTCGAGACATTCCAGGCCGAAATCTGTGCGCTTGAAAACAGTGGCGTAACTATTAATTGGTGAGCTTAAGCGACTCCTAAGGACAGTAACTGTCTAATCTATGTATACATATGTATACATATGTTTTTCAAATTGTTATATTAACCTTTCCCTACCGGTGGTGTATTTACTACACCTTGACTCTAATAATGAGAATATCGATATGAAATATAATAGATACGGGATTCAAAATTATTGTATTCCTCCGTAATATAATTAAGAATCATGTCAAGATATTATAGTATATAAGTATTCATCTGCAGCGACGGAAATAAATAATTTGTCGGTGAATCGGGAATTTTGCGAATTTTAGTCCGCGTCTCAGCTGAAAGAAATTTGACGAAACATATTTTCAAAATAATTTTTGAATTTTTGAGTGTTTTATTTATCTATTTTCTTAAATAAATAAAATTATTTTTTTATATTAAACAAATGGACTCATTAGTAATTTTTAATAAAATTTATCAATGTGATTTGGCTCAGGATTGGATTCCCTATTCTTGTTCCTTTTTGAATTTTATAAATATCATTCTTTTTTTTTCTTTACTACTTTAAATTGACTCAGCATTTTTCGCTGAGAATTTTTTTTTTCAGTCGACAATAAAAGGGTTAGGATCAAAAATAATCATTATAAATTTTAAAAATCATCGCCATTAATTTCTAAAATCTCCCATAAATACAAATCAATCAATCATATTTAATATGTCGCCATTTTGCATAAATACAATTTAATTTCACCATTCTGTTAACAGATGGCTCTGCCAGCATTTAAAAATAAATTTGAATTAATGATGACCGTCGAACAATAAGTTAGCCATATAAGACATTATTATCGTGTCTTCATTTGGTCACATTCCTGAGAATTCTGTCGATTGCTTTTATTGATATTCCTCGGACGGAGCCCCACGATTCACGCTCAGACTAAACGAAAGACGAATGTGAAATTTCACTTTATCGCCTCGGGCGATAAATTCATACGTCACGTCCCTGTTTATCGTGATTGATGTATTGCATTAACTGCAACGAGGATAAGCCTATGCATCTCAAATAAGGGTCAATAATTTAAAGCCGCAATCCGAAAGGCTCCAGACTAATGGAGTGAAGATATCGATGAATGCAGTCGACCTGCAAGCGAGGATCTGCAGATGCATAAATTCATCTAGCAGATGTGTTTTCGCGACTTTATGCGGATTTCTCTAACCATGATCTACCATAATAGGGTTCCTGAGGATAAAAATCAACAGCAAGCCATTAGTTTTATAATTGCATGCGACATGCGACCGTCGAATGACTGTAATCAGCGAACTGCATGGTCACGAGCAAAGAACAATGACAGAAAAAGTTAGGTTTGGAGGTCACTAAGACGCAATACATTAGAAGAACAGTAGAATTATCAAACTGTAATCATGCTTAAATGAAAAAAGCTCATTCAAATGGTAGTTAGCAATTGGGCTATCTGGCTACCAATGAAATCTATCCAACCTAAAGCAGATTGTATAAAATGCGGCAGGGAAACTACCTTATTTTAAAAATAAATAACACAACAAGTATAGAAGATATAGGTTCAAATTACTTTTCCATGCTATTGAAAGATATTTAAAGTCTTTACGTATGATATTTCAAAAATTGTATCATTAAGATGGCCTCCGTTCTGGTCATTTTTGCTAAAATAAACTCCTCAATCAGGGAAATCATCTTTGCAAAATTGACTGCCTAACCTGCTAAATGTTTTTAGACGGTTATTGAACCTCCAGGTTTTTGTTCCTACATATCATCAGTTTCCCTAAAGCTTTCCACTCTTTTTATTTATTTTATTATTATTTATTTCCGTCGCTGCAGATGAATACTCATATACTATAATATTTTGATATGATTCGTAGTTATATTACGGAGGAATACAATAATTTTGAATCTCGTATCTATTATATTTCATATCGATATTCCCATTATTAGAGTCGAGGTGTAGTAAATACAACACCGGTAAGAAAATGTTAATATAACAATTTGAAAAACATAAACTAGATAGTTACTGCCCCTAGGCGTCGCCTAAGCTCGCCAATTCTTTCTGAATGTCTCGATTTAGTAGCCTTCGTCGTGCTGGTGAAGTGTACGATTTCTGTTAGATAAAAAAGTCAATCCCGAATTTTTCGGGATTACGTTTACTATTCAGAATTGGTCCAGAATTGGTTTACCAAATATTGAAATGATGCTCCAAGATATCCAACACACCTGTCCGATTTAACAACGTGCATTCCAGTAGCAGTATAATGTTTTAAGTTCTCATTTAATCCCACCAGATAACGTCAATCTCTCCTGAAATGAGGTGGCCGAGAAATGCTTGAAAGGAACGTAAAAGATTGAGATCATCTCGGCGCGATACGCGATCGATCGCGACATAATCAGTAACAATGGTCCCGATCCACGAGTCGGCTGCGATGAACGACGGAACACGTTTATGAATTAAACCATAGTAGGAGAATCAGTGTCAAGCTAGCAGAATTAAACAGGCTCGAATATGATAGATACAAAATCAGTAAGCCCTAATTTTATTCTCATTAAATCGATCATCTCATCGAATAATTTTTCAATCGATAATGTTCATTAAATAGTGTCAATTTGAATAATATTGAAGCATGTTCAGCAGGACCCTGTTGTCTCATTTATGCAGCATTGTACTCTGTGTTGCTTTTATGTTTTCCAAGCGTTCCTACGGAAACTATGAACGACATACATGCGAAATAATACTTTTATTATTGTTAGTTCTATTTTGAATCGTTTTCGTTCTAGATGGCTGTATGTATGTTGCACCTGCCTAGTTATGATTCAGAATGGACAGGTCATATTGCAAGGCAAATGAATGAAAGATGGATAAAGGTCGTCACGGAATGTTACCGGAGAGACGTGACGCAACCGTGGAAACGACCGGTAGCTAGATGGGTGGATAAATTCAGAAGAATGTGTGGGTTGCAATGGATGAGATCAAAATAGAAATCAATGGAAACGAATCGGAAAGGCTTTTGTTCTGAAATTGAATTCTATCGGATCGGTTGATGATTGATGTAAATATTATTCATTTTCGTCTGCGGTCTACCGTCTTCTTAAGATCAGGCTCGCCTGCTCTCTTGGGGATGCATTTTGATAGAACAGTCTTCCTGGCGGATAAGTGGGACACATTGAGACGATTTTAGCAACCGAGGATCTCATTAGTGTCAGAACGGCTATCGAAACTCTCTTCAAAATGAAGTCTAGCCAAACACATATATTTGACTGCGCAGATAGATGAAACGTGAATCAACTCGTACCCAGCAAGCTATTTGTGGAGGCGCCAGCTCCTTACGAAGGCCGGTGTGCCAGAATGTATAATCGCCCAACTTACTATGTAGCACCTACTAACGGCATATCGTGTTGGCGGTACTTCATCATAATTAACGTTCTCTCCACTGCTGCAGGAATACTGACACCAATCTATTTACTTTCCAGTCGACCAAAGCTCCGTGGAAAATACCACCATTTCGTCACTTTTAATTGCTGCCTCACTCTTGAATCCTAGAGGGGAAAAAATAAAACTGGCACATTGACAAACAAAGGAATTAAACCGTACATTTCCAACCGCATAATTCGATGCTACCCCTTTTGCAAAAAAGGGGGAGCATTTTAGAAACATCATCAGGAAGAGCTACAATGAAATATTTCAAATATTCCCGTCGAACGAAGAACGTTTAGCCTTTAAATCAAAGGTATACAGAGAGATAGATCTAGTGGTCAAACCTGAACGAGCAGAATGACCCGTACCCGAGATAACGCGGAAGGTCTTCAAACCCGTTTTAATCAAACTCGGAATCGACTCATATTAAATACGAGAAGTAATTTATAAAATAAATAAAAATATTATTCAACGGTATACGCGGTTTCGGCAATAAAAACAGCGCCGCTGCGGCTGGAAATTCATTATGAATCCACGCCGCAGAGCTGCGAAAATACACATAAATGTCATATAAGTATAAAAAAAAACCGGAAGCATTAGCCATCTTAAGTTCAAGGTTCGGAGGCGGTTCGGAATATAATGAAATTGTAAATTTAAACTAAGAGTCACTTAGTATTTTCATTCTATTTTTGATAAAACTGGTTGTCCACTTACTAATTTACTGATTGTTTGACTTTTAATTATCTGGCCATATGTGCTTTGAAAATTAATACATCTTATGTCACTGCGCGGAAAAGATAATTCGGAGATTCAACATAATGTCATGAAATCGCCAAAAACATATGAGACTGGCAACAAGTGCGCACACTTGACAGCGTGCACGCAATCAAATTCAAATGAAATGTTGCCACTCGAATAAGAGCATTTATTTCATATTTACAATTTTGATCGATGGCAACAATTTTAATCGAGAATTATTGAACAGTTCAACGCTCCCTAATCATCGCATCGTGCGTCCATTTTTTAAATTAAAATTGAATCGCTTACATATTGGATGCACATATCGGTTTTCGTTTTGTTTTAAAATGCATCATTTGAATCAATTTGAATTTTTAAATGAAAACGACGATGTAAATAGTTTGCTTCTATCCTACAATAATTAAGATAAAGACATTTCGACATAGCATATTGACGATGTCATCCGCTAGAATGCTCTTGATAAACATAGAAACATTAGGAATTCTAGCACGATTTAGAGCTGATTAGCTCATTAAAATGAACTTTTCATTTTGTTGTGTAACGTCGGATTCCATACGTTGATGATCACCTCATCTATCAAACTTATATATTCTCCTCGATTTTGTGGCGTATAAAATAGTTCATCGACTGTTATCTCCGTCCAGAGGCATTCCTCGATCGATCCTACCGATCCATTTTCTTCATCGTGTAAATTGGAATATTCATGGTGTGTGAGTTCTTAGACGCACCAAACCTACAACTAGGGAATCCAATCCCGAGCCAAAATTTCGATCCCGGGATTTCGGGATTTCATTAGACAATCCCGGGACCAGTCCCGGGATCCCGGGATTGGGATTTTCAATATTTTAAGAAATTACCTTGATGCATTTGATCAAAAATTACTAATCAGTCGATTTGTTCAATATAAAAAATCACTTGAAGGCCAAAGAATTTTATTTATTTAAGAAAAGATAAAAATACAATTAAAAAATAGATAAATAAAATACTAAAAAATTCAAATATTATTTTGAAAATATGCCCAAAGTAACATTAACATTAAACATTAGTGTTTCGTCATTTAGTCTGGATCTGATTTTGGAAGTCAGACAACTTGCTGCTGAAAATGCATGCTCAGCCTCCACATTCGTTGGAGGTATCCTCATCAGACATTTAAATGCTAGTTCGAGTTGAGGACCGCGTGAACCCCCATTTTCGTATAACACCATCAATGTGACTGATAAAATTCTTTTGTGCTGAGACATGGACTAAAAATCGCAAAATTCCCGATTTCCCGACAAATGATTTATTTCCGTCGCTGCAGATGAATACTTATATACTATAATACTTTGATGTGATTTGTAATTATATTACGGAGGAATACAAAAATTCTGAACCCCGTATCTATTATATTTCATATCGATATTCCCATTATTCGTCGAGGTGTAGTAAATACATCACCGGTAGGGAAAGATTACTATAACAATTTGAAAAACATACATGTACGCTATATATGTATACATAGATTATACAGTCACTGCTCCTATGCGTCGCCTATGTTCTCCAATTAGTAATTACGCCACTGTTTGGATTCCCTACCTACAACCAGTCAATATATATATATATATATATATAGAGTTTTTCAGATTTACGCGAGTTATTCTTTGAAAATGGACCCGATGGGTGGTCCGAAATATCGGAATAAAAAATAGCTCAAACGCGATCGAATACCCGATTTTTTCTTAATTAATATCTTATATGTATATATATATATATATATATATATATGAACGATTCTAGACTTCCTCTAACCCATATATATATATGAGTTAGAGGAAGTCTAGAATCGTTCACGATCTCATATGTAAATGACGGAGTTTCCGTGATCGTACAGATCATAGAAGGCCCCAAGTACGCATTTATCCCTGAAAATGCTGTAAAAAACTCTGAAAGAGAACAGAGTGGCCACAATGTCTTTGTCTAACCGGTCCGCTTTTCGGATCGCTGACATGACGAATGAATGTTTCGCGATCGGATGCCATACCCGAACATTTCCAAAGAACGATTACGAACTGTCATTACAAAACGAAGTTGTCCGAATAAAAACCATGTGCAACCCTCGACTGGTATTCTACAATTTTGCGCCCCAAGCCCAGTTGCGCCCATGGCGGGCGCCTGCTTTATCACCCCCTTGTTGCGGCCCTGCTCTCGTTCGTTGTTCAATAGTAATGTATTGAATCTTCTACTAAAACAAAACGGCTTATGTAATTTAAAAAGACGTCACGTGTAAACATAATACAGTGCTGACATCTAGGCGTCGCATTTGGATGACACTTTATTATGTAATATTACAATGCGAAATGTTGATTTTAATATAAAATGGATATAGAACAAAATGTTTCTGGAGTGCTGATATCATGTGCATTTCGCTAATTACGCTCCAAAATATCGCCGATTGCGTAATAGCTTTAATTATTTTAAATCAAAACAAATGAATTAATTTATTGCCATTTTATGACCTATTTAATTTATCGGTTTAAGATTCGCATCGGCGTCGTCTGATGTTTTGCTCTGGCGTTTGACGTTTGCGCAAGTGGACTCAACACGAAATTTATCGTCCATATCGAATCATAAACGGCAATTGATATTTTGGCCATAGCATGTTTTTATTTGGCAGCCGTGCCTTGAACAATTTGCAGATATTGAGCGTGCGCATGTAAAAGACCCGCTGAGTAATTCAACGACGCAAAAAATGTGCACCGACAAATTACTATGATAGACGTTTCATTCACGATTGAATTTATTCATAAAAAGACCTTTTATATGAGATAAATATGGTCCCACCACCTGTTGAGTTACATCATAGAAACATAGGAAAACCGGTTACTAATTTATTAACACCACGCTCGCTTATAATGTTTTTCTTCCTCCATCCTTTGGTGAATTGACCGTTTTATGTTTTTCTCGTGGACGGATCTGTTTTGTGGATTTTTCGCATTACACATGCCGGTTTTTCGACAAGAATCGGCGTCATGGGTGCCGGCTTTTTTTATGACCGGCTAACTTTGCTCCATTCTTATTGGACGCATACTTTTTATATTTGCCGCAGCGAAAAATATGTATTTTGAATCAATTCAAATACAATTAGTTTTATGAGAGGATAAATTAAAAACAAATTTTTTTTACTACATGTAATATCGCATAAAATCTATGATTTCAAAAAGGGGAAATTATAAGTTTTTAAAAAATATTTTTTTAAAGCTATAGTTTGTATCAAATCTTTATGCTTTTATCGATTATATCTACATAGAGCTTAAATATTTGTCTAAGATCGATGAATTTATTACGATGAAAATGAACGAATTTTTATTTTACTTGACCATTCTACTTTACAAGAATCAACTTCGTTTTATAATGAGAGTTCGTAATCGTACTGTAGACATATTCGGATATGGCGTCCGATCGCGAGGCGTTCATTCATCATATCAGTGGTCCGAAAAGCGGACCGATTGGACACACAGGTCTTGTAGACACTTCGTTCTCTTTTAGGGCTTTTAGCGAGCCCTCAGAGACTAACTTACATGGGTGGCTTGCAACAAATGAGGTCACAAACGAGTCAAGATTTCCTCCCACCTATAAAAACTATATATATTTGTCTATCTTACTAATTTATGCTGCTTATCTTAGTTAGGTTTTTAATTGTAAGTTACCCAAATCTAGCTAGTTCATCCTTAGTCATCATCACGATACTGTTTCTGTTCCATTTTGAGTAAACGCGGCACCCATCTTGCGCACAGCTTTCTTATGTCCAAAATTTCAGTAAATATGCGATGTACAGTGAGATCATAGTCTGAAGATATGTTAATTGGATTCGATTACGCATCCAAGAAGAAGATGAATTGGATTCAGATTCCAACTGTAAACGAGAGCAGCACTAAAAAATTAAACCTTCATTTTTAAGCATCATAGAGCAGAAATAATAGCCATGATGCAATTTATTAACACATAAAGCGATGTTCTAAAGCACTGCAAATACAGTTAAAGGCGAATAATTACATATTAACGCAGTGTAATTTACACTACAGTATCATTCATTGGAAATCAGGAAATCTTGACGAACGAGTCGATATTCTCTTCATGCAAATAATTGAAAGTAAGTTGGATGCAAAGTCAACTGGAAATATATTCCTTCTACTTAAATAATCCAATTAGATTGAGTACCTCTATGACTTCTAGCATCACTCCACCTACATTACTACAACGGGATCTTTATATTCATTTTTATAAGAATCTTTGATAGTGAAGTAACTGTTGGTGAAACAGGAAATTGACGCTGTGGAGAGTGAAAAATGTTAAATATTTGCTTAGGTGTCATGTAATGGCAAAACAAAATGGAATTTAAAATGAAACACAAATAAAACAATAAGAAGTACGTCAATAGGTGCCTTTTTGATTTGTTTTAATCGATGGATTCAAAATTTAAACCCTTTTAATGCCGATTAAAAAATGATATTCACAAAGCTCAAACAGTAATGTATTACAAAAATCCAATATTTGTTGAAAATCATACAAATAATTCCAACTGGAATACATTACAAATATAGAAAAATCAATTTTCTTACTCTCAGCCATATATCTATCCATCCAGGCCACCCAAATCCTTATTTTTATCTACTCTTTTTACTTCATGATGTTAAGATTATGCATTTAATTACTCTTTCTAAATATATCATTAGTTGTGGTCCTCATTGCTGAGGGTCGTGATCCTTCTGGAGCCTTCAAGAATTCTTCTCCAGTTCTTCCTTACCAGCCTCCGAGGTACCCGCTACTGTCCTAACTTGATCAGAGTAGAGGATCTTCTTCTTCCTCTCTTTCCCTCCAGGCCACCGATTCCATTACCATAAGCAACGCAAGCAAGCATTAGTCTGAGTCAAGCCATTGAGGTTTAATTTCCGATGGGTAGATTCATTGGTGGGTCTAGCTATCGACTTCTTACCATAAATACTGTTATGATCCATGTTTCAGCAGCAGCAAACTTCTGAGAAGCTTTATTTTAGTACTATTACTCACGCTCTAATCTTTCCAGATTTGGTCCAGCTTGGACATTACACATATTGGATATCTTGGCAATGGCGATGTGATATTTTATTTTCTTCTTGTATTTTCCTTCGTCTCATACTCAATTTGTTTCGGGAGTTCTACCATTTCCTTGGGGTTTTTGGCCAAAAGTGTTGCATTGTCTGCGTATATGTTGTTTGGAAAGCCGCAAACTGCGGCGGGAATTATATCTCCCGTAGGAACTGAGGTATGTAGTCGGCTGGGTCAATTTTGATCCACGATATGTGATGAAGAAAACATCAGTGCTAATGGTGGAGAAAAATTCAGAGATCAGATTCAGAGTCATATCTGGAACCCTGAAAAACGACTGAACAGTAACAAATCTAATATGTAAAAATTGATATCTGTTTGTTCGTATGTAATGCGCTGCCATACCGTTCATCAGATTGCAATAAAACTTCGTCTACTTATTGCTAAGGATTGCGCGAGTAACATAGGCATAGTTTAATATATAGAAATTATTGTTTTTGTGTGCGCATTTAATACGCTGCTGTACCGTTCATCCGATTAAAATACGATGATTTTGTAAGAATTACTTATTTTATTTCATCTCCAATTATATTTATGCAAATAATACGAAAATATGCCTGTAAAGACTGATTTTCTGGTGTGGGTCAAATAAGACCCACAAAGCTTGTAGTAAGTGTTGTCAACGACGATATATTATTGTCCGAAACTAATAGGGTTAAATAAGTGATTTTGAAAGAGGAATGCCCCTTTTGAAGCGTTCGATTCCCATTGTCCAAATAAGCTTTACTGATAAGAATGTTGTACACAACACAGATAAAATTGCAATGTTGAATTCCGCAATTGAATTAGATCAAATTCGCTTTATCGCCGCATTGTCCATTGTATTCTTTCCCCGGTGATAATGTAATGGAGACATTCTTCAATCGCATGAGTGTCGAAGAAGAGACTGGTGTAGATGACGTGATGCTCGTGTGTAAGGTCTATTTTATTATTTGGTTTGTCGGTAAGAAAGTGATGGAACGCGTACTGCACGTAGCCCTTAACGTTTAGTCATCACTGAAAGTCGGTAATAAATACAAGAAACCTGCCCAGCCAGCATGGAGCCAAGCCCAGCTATGCCAGATATCTTCCATCGATGAGCTGCGACCGCATTTAAATTCTCGTTTTTACTATTTTTTTTCCTAGGAAAACCTCATCGCATTCATAAATATTAATGTATTTTTTAACATAAACTGATAAAAAGGGGAATGACGCAATAGCCTATAAAAGTTTTCATACAAAATGGCGCATTTTTTATGTCGGGCGTTTCCCCATTATTTATAACATTTTATATTGCAAAAATCTATATATTCAAAGCAAAATAAATTCCTTTTTTTAACGGCCGTTTTTGGTCGCTTCGAGGAGCGCGTTTAAAATCAGGATTTGATGCTATTTTTATTGATTGTACTGCACAAGGAACATTTTTACTTCCATCAACTAAAACTAATCTTTACAATTCAATGTCTAGTTATGCATATAATCAATGTCGTCACCACTTTCAAATTCATTTATATCAAAGTGTTTCTTCCACATTTCTGTGGACTAAATATGAGTGGAGAATCATATAAAAAATTACCACGTGATTCAAGAACTTGAATGCAAAAATGCGTCGCGGCGATACATAGACGTTGATCTACAGTCAGATCTGCATATATTTCTTAATCATCAGAACAAAATCAATAAGGCAAAATATTTGCACACTCAAAATCACGAAATTCCTAGATCGAAATGCATGATAATGATGAGAGCGCTGTTATCACAATTATTTTGATTTTATCAATCCAGATCTGACAAACAATATTTGATATCGTTTATAATGTAAAATACTTTGAATGACCGCGATAAGATCACATTGTAAATGATTGTTTTTTTTAATAATTTACAAACAGCAATTCATTCACGTGGATGAGAAGACACCCTCAGTTGGTGTAGGAGCGAATCCGAGATGCACTGAAAGAATCGCGGTATTGGAGGTATTGTCATCAGATATTTAAATGCTGGTTCGAGTTTATGATCGTGTGAGCCCCCATTTTCGTATAGCACCATCAACGTGACTGATAAAAAACTCGCAAAATTCCCGATTTTCCGACATATTATTTATTTCCGTCGCTGCAGATGAATATTTATATACAATAATACTTTGATGTGATTCGTAATTATATAACGGAGGAATAAAAAAAATCTGAACCTCGTATCTATTATATTTCATATCGATATTCTCATTATTAGAGTCGAGGTGTAGTAAATACATCACCGGTAGGGAAATTGAATAATTTCTGATTTGCCGTTCTCGAAAAAAATACGCCCAATGAAAAATGTTACATAATTGATATCGTGGGTCAAAATTGACCCAGCTGGCTAAAACGTTAAAATGATCTGTCTGTGATGATATATATATATATATATATATATCATTTGCCTGGCTATTTATTAATCGATAGAATTTTCCTTGGGTTTTTTACGCTGGTAACCCTAATTACACAGACGATTCAAATTCAAATGATTCGATTTGACATTTGGCGTTGATCGTTTTTTAATCGCCGTGGCCATAACAGCACGATCGTACACCATAAGAAATGTATCAAATTCAAAATTATTATCGAAATCGATGACGACTAATGGTAATATAATCGCGCGGTTGTTTAGCTGAAATTTACGACGCAAACGGAAACATTTGACATACGATAAGCTAATTAATTTGCATGCTGCCGCGATTAATCGCCGATGCGCAATTTTAAAATAATAAAAAAAAATTTTAAAAAATGGAATTCGATATGCGCATTTGTATGCACAATGTAATCGGATGTTTAATTTGGAAAAGTAAAAAAAAAACTAGAACAAACACCAAAGTATTTGTAAATTGTGTTTAGAAATAAATATGAATCCCTGACGAGCAATTTATAAGCCAGTTTTTTTTATAAACCCACATTTTTTTCCTAGAATCAACTTTAGATCGTACGACTCTGCGCGCTGTCGCACGCAGAAGGTTATAAGTGCACATCGACGAGTGCAAGATTATAGACTCGATGCAAAGCGATCGAAGTGCCTCTTTTGAATACCATAAGTGATAATCTCGCGGACAATGAGCCCAGACGAATGTGGCTCTTATTGAGCAGATCTTTCGTAATGGCGACGACCGAAATCTCATACGGCCAATGTTTATAGGAAAAAAATATCTCCTCTGCAGCAGTCATTCATGACGAACCGCAGCCGAATGTGACTCTTATGTAAAGATCCGGGAGTAGTAAAGAGGAGCAAAGTTGCATGAACCCGAGAAAGAATTTTCAACGGTACACGGGACGATCGAATAGACTTAAGCGATATTCTCATCGCTGGCGATATTGAGTCAAACCCATACTGGTATTGAGTTAATAAGAGTCATTTTCGCTTGGCTACCACAGGCGGCAATTAATATTTATGATGGTGTTTCCGAGAATGGCGCTTTGCTGCCCACATGTCAAGTAACAGGCGATGGCAGACAAACTGACGACGCTGATCAAAAGGCGGCTCGTGGAAAAATAATACATATTTAATTTATAATTCCGTGAAAATTTAATTTTTAACATTTCATAGATAAACGTCGGTATTACTCTAAGGAATGTTACAAACCATATCAAGATTATAATAACATAAATAACGTGTATTGATTGTAGTATTTTCCGATATAGATTATAAATCAATTAAAAAATTCTTCTGAAAATTTGTAATTATTTTTAACACCAGGTTTACGGGCGTTTTTTTAAAACCTATTTCTACGAGCACTTCGATAAAAAATCGATTTATTCAAATTAAGTCAGAATTGAACAATATAGTCCGTCAATTTGTCGAATTTCGTAGGGTTGGGTATACTACATACATATTTAAAAAATTAGGTAGCGTAATAAAAAATAATTGTGTGTATAAATTCTTTGGATTGGGTATTCCATTTCGAAGGTTGAAATCCGTCAACATGACGTCGATAATTATATAAATAGGATAGAATTTATCACTATTTTAAAACGGTACTTGTACAAATTGATCATTAAAAACAGCACTACCCATCTTTATTAATCGTCTCAGGTATATATTTTTTCAAATGCAAAAAATCAGGCTTAACCAGGATTAATCCGAGTGATCGAAAATACTGATTCTTTATAAGTAGGGCTTCGACCCAAAACAGTCCAGAAATTGACCCACTTAAATTTATATACTGAACAGGAATCTAATATGAAATAGCTCGAAAATTTTCAAAACATTTGATTCATGAGAAAAGAATTTCATTTAATAAAAATATGGAAACTTTGTGTATAACAATAAGCACAAAAATGGCATATTAATTCACCCCAAAAATGATTAATCGATAATTGATGCGTCACGCCTACTGCTAATAATATTTGATCTTGCATATAAATTCCTAGATATAATTCACCACTTTAACAATGCTAAACGCCGCTAAGAGTTGTTAAATTTGATTTGTGTAATATACACACAATTTAAACATAAAAACTCACTCTTATGTAAATCATAGAAATATGGACTTTATAAAACAAGAACAAGATCGCTCTGTGGAGTTGAAAGACCTACAGAAAATTATTCATTCTAATGTGTCATCGGCATTGTCCACTAATGATATTTGGTATCTTTTATCTTTACGACCAATTTTTGTCAGTCGCATTTAGGCCTTCTCCGCTAACGTAATATGCAATTAAACGCTGCTATTAAACTTTGCTTTGGCAGTCTGCAAATAGGCAGAGTTGCGAATAAATATTGTGAGTGTCGTTTGTAAGCAAACACGAAACTCATAATTTAAGAGAGTTGACAGGCGTGTTTGACAAGTGCGCTCAAAAGACGTCAGCGAATTAATCCTGCGCCAATTATTGAACAAAAATGACGACTCGATTGCGAAATTGACAATGGAAGCGCTATTTCCATTGTGTGCAATTTTTTAGGGGCATTGTGATAAATTTCGGAAGAGAAATTAAAGATAAGGATGGCGTCATTGTTTAGGAATGATAAAGATAACAACAGTTATTGAACGTCTGTATCAAAGGTGAAAATGAAACAATACCTGGCGCGAAAAGTAGTATTTCGCTATGCATGTATGTAAAATCAAAGGAGACTCAATAAAATTTGGGACTTTATTTTATTGATTAGAGCTCAATTGCATCGGTTTCAATTTTTAAGCATTGGTTTTGTTGTTGCTTGCGCAGGTGCAAAGTTTAGCCTACAGTTCCTGGAATAACATGCCGTATCGTCTGTGTATACAAACCAGGAAGAATGGCAAATTGCCTTACGGAGTCGAACGCTTTATTCAGATCTATCATGTCAAATCTGAATCGTTTTTTGCTTGATTCATTCAATAATATAAAAAAGATCGATTGTTGTGATATGAACAAATCTCTTTCATAAATGCGAATCGATATTAATCGATAAACCTGGAAATATTCAAATCATATTTTATTTAAAAACATCCCAAATTCATTCAATTGGTCAGGAGATTGTGGTGGCATTTTAATGGCCTTTCGGCAAATATTTTTGACTTTTATAATATGAATTTAATGCCTTTTTAAAACCATGATCTCATGATGTAGTAGTCCTGCCTTCAAGCAAATCCTGTGAATAAAATACTGCTTGCGATCACTTCGAAGCTTAGCGTCCGATGTTCATCAAAAATATTCCAAACAACAAATTGTTATATTTGACTTCATGATAAATTATTTCTTCCTGCTTGTGATGATTAAAGTATTAAATAATGACATGTGGGGGAGATTATATAATGAGGCGTGAAGATCGGAATTTAAAACAGTTTTTAATGTATTCTCGAGTGGCATTCGTTTCTATTGAAAACTGTAGTGAATGTGGTGTCGATTGTGATTTAATCATGCACTCGCAGCAGGGTTGTTGAACGATGTAAAATCGTTGATTGAATATTTTGGGTGGTTAAGAGTGCGCCGCCACTGGATCGCCCGCTGTCAAGGTTAAAAGTAGGTGAGAAAGATGACAACACAGAGAGATGGAGATGGTGATTGAGTAGGAGAGAGGAGAGAAGAGAGAAGAGAAGAGAATAAATCCTATTTGTGACTCGGCCAACCCGGACAATCATTTTCTTATCCTAGTCCCATTGTTTAAGTACCGAAGTAATGTGCGAACCGGCTGTTGAGGTGTTATAAATACTCAGGGCTTAGGATTACTTCCAGGAAGTGGGAGCTTTACAAATCGAAATTCTGCAAGCTTATAACTGCAATTGCACCATGAATGGCTCGACCATAGATGTGGGCTTATAAACGTAACGGATTTTACAACCAATGTTCGAGATCCGCATCTCGCATAGATAGTGGACAAAAGGGTGCTGCCACAAGGAATTTCTTGGATGTACTTATCCACATTTCTTCGATGACTTTGAAAGAATTCATCCATTAAAGAAATAACAGCGTTAAATGCGTGCTGGTATAATTTATACCAGAGCAGGTTCTACGTGTAAGCCTAATCGAGCTAGCTGCAAACAGAATGGATCTTGCTTTGAAATCAAGACTTTGATGATGTTTCGAGAAATAATGAAAGAAGAAGAAATTACTGAAGCAAATTTGGCAGAAATGGAATCTGGTATAAGTCAAAATTCAGACGACAATAACAAATATGGTAATGGAGAAGCTGTTAAACATTTTAGCATCTGTACAGAAAGACTTTGCTGAACAATTGGAATTATTAAGTTGGGGAATAAATTCGTAGCGTTTTTATATAATTTTGTTTTACAACGTTTTTTTAGCTTTTTGGCAAAGTATATAATATTCATTCGATAGAGCTCTTTCTGTACTACAAATCTGTGTTACTGATCTTTTTAAAAAAAATAATTTTTTATTACATTTGAGTCTTAAAAATGGAATATCCAAGAGGTAAAACGCAACATTTTCGACACTTAATCTTCTTCGCTATTCATCGAGGTAAAAAAGCTGCTGAAGCAGCCCAGGACATTTACAGCACGGAATTGGTTTGCAAAGTTCAAAAATGGCGTTTTTGATGTTGATGACACGCCAAAGCCGAGAGTCCAGCCGGACTTCCAACCAAAGAAGACCATGATCTGAGTTTAGTGGGACTGGGAGGGCATGGTGCACTGGGAAATGCTCGAAAGGAATGCAATGGCCAACAAGGAGCTCAATTACACTGCGTGAAAGAGGATATTCAACTGAATAAATCCCATCGACAAGGCCAAACCATACTCATACACGACAACGCCAGGCCCCATGTTGCACAAATCGTCAAAGCCGCACTCCAAGAGCTCGAATGGGAGGTCCTTCAACATCCGCCGTATTCTCCAGACTCCTTGCATCGATTACCGAATTACTACCTTTTCCGCTCCCTTTCGAACCATATGAGAGGCGATTTTTGTCAGAACGGCATCGAAAAATTGGTCGAGAAGTGGAGGGAGGTAGTAAACAGCAACGGCGAATATATAATTAATTTATTTATTGTTAAAACTATTGATTTTTGTTTGAATAAAAGATTTTGCTAAAAACGCTACGAACTTATTCCCCAACTTAATATATAAATGAAGATCTTAGAAAGAGCATTATAAATGATCATTCGCTCAAATAAAAACAATCCAAAATGAGAGATTTTTTATTAAAAAAATATAAATCAAGAAGCTGCTAAAGGACGTAATGGAAGAAAGCTTGTTTATTGTTATATATCCCAATTAAAAGCACAATGTTCGAAATTGTCAGAATAAAATCGCAATTTAAGATATCATCAATACTTGATTTAGCTGACGAAGAAGATCAAATTCTAGCCAAGATTATTGATTTATTATGCTATATTGAAGATAAAAGAAGCAAGAACTACTATTGATATTGATGATACTCATGTTTTCATCATCAAACTTATATCATAAGAGATGTATCTTCATCATTTTTCATATATTTCTTAGTCTCGATTTATGCGTTTATTTAAATTTAAATAGGTACTTACAAGACTGAAAAATGGATTGAAGCACATTTTCTTGCAGCTAAAGTCTTAGTCATTGATGTTTCCTTGGTGTTGCCCTCAAAATAAAAATAATACGTAATTCAAGAGACGTTATTTGGAAATCATGCATCGATCATTTGGGTCTACATAACATTTAAGCGACTTAACACAAATTTGAAATTTCACAAATGCGTGAACAACTCAATAAATACTTGAGAGATGTTAGAAACGTATAGATACACCGCGATGTTGCTAAATCTGCTGTTTGGGTCGACATTCTTCTTATTAGTTCACATCTTGGATCGCGGTGGCATTCCGCCCACCCTATTCACAAGATTCGGCAACGTGTCAATTTTTTTTTTCTATTTCCTGGAGGAACCTGTGTCGAACGAACGCAAGCTTCTATATTCATTCAGGGAAGAGGACTAGAGCCTAATCCAAATAGACTTGTTGAATTTAAAGAAAAAAAAGGATGCTTATATTAGTGAATAGAGCACTTGCATAGTCAACAAGACAATTAAACAATCCTTTCCTCCCTTTGCTGATGTTAACTGCGAGGGAGATCTATTATTTCTAGCCATGGAACCCCTACCATTTTCTAAAATAGATCCAACGGAATGATAAAATATTTTGATCAGAACAGTGTTCAACGATGATACTTGTTAAGCACATTATAACTATTTTAAATGATGATCTATTCGATTAATTGAGCAATGAATGAATCACTTTCAGAAAGAACTGAAGATTCTCACACATTAAGCTAGAATTATCTGCGAAGCAAATTTTAGCTGACAGTTGTTATAAAATACTTTAGGTAACTGGAGAAGAAACCTGAAACGACATTCAAGAAAAAAATTAACGTTCATATGATTTTAAATTATATCCACTAACAGATTACTATGGATCATCAGCAATGTATCAGGTCACTTTGATGTCCATCTTCGTCGTCGATACAGTCGGAGTTACAAATGTGCCGTTTATACTGGTTTTATGATAGTATGGAATTATGGAACAAGAGCTTGTTTTCTGCAACATGATGTGGTCTTAAGCAGCATCGATCGATTCAACAAGACTCTTCAGAAGACAACCACCGATTTAAATTTAAACTGTTGACTTTTCAATTGTTCAAGTACAATGATTTTGCTTGATCATCTTGACACGTCGAACGTGATGCAAGGTGGGTAGATCGATAATGCTTACACCGCCAAAAAAGTATTAAGTTGACACCCAAAAGCAGCATATTGCAGGTTGGCGATTGTGAAAACGATACTGGATCGAGAAATAATTTAGCATCCTTTCGACTGTCAATTTGGTTATATAAATGTGAATAAGAATTATTCAAGCTTGGATAAGCGTAGGCAACGATTATCATCAAATTTGTTTTATGACGTTGTGTGGGATTTTGCAGCAATATACCCACAAAATTTTGGACTTGTCAAATCAACGCCTATGTATTACAATGAATTCTTGTAAATTTAAATTTTTAGCGTTGAATGATTTGATTCGACAAGACATTGCTGTTACAAAGTTTACAGGCGATATTTTTGAACAAGATTTCGGTTTTCAGACTGGGAGAATAAGATTTAGTTGGGATGCAAATGTAATTAGATAGCACAAGTTGATGCTGTATCAAGTCTTCGTCGACATATTGCGTTTCTTCTTGGAAATTAGTTGATTTCCAGTACTAACAGAACACAATGTTCTTGAATCAAGAATAATTACAGATTAAACTAGATCGATTTCCAGAAAAAAAGGATTAGAGGCACTGTGTCATACATTCACCTCCTCCTTTGCTCGATATTGAAGGTAGCAAGATCATCGAATTTCATTTAGAATCTTCACCCAGCAGACCACTTGGATGAACTTGTCGAAAGGCGCTTTCGCAACCGTCTCGATAGGAAGTGTGGGAAATTTGTAAAGACTGAGTAGTTTTCCTCGGGAGATAGTGAAAAACTACTCTAGGCGACCTTGTTCATTCTACTGGAAAGGGCTTTCTGGAGTACAAAGAGTTTTTTCTTTGTTATGGCGCTACCGGGCTACGTGATGCAAAAATGCATCTTGGATTTGCTCCTATATCAGCTGAAGGTGTATTCCCGTTCCACGAGCAACTTACCCTCGCAAATTTGAAATTTCAGGTTTATTCTCCCAGTTCGGCAAATACAAAGCGATATAAAGGCAATGGAAGATAATGTTATCAATGCCGAGTGGAATTCTTCCTTTGTCACTCCCGGGCCGTCTGCTTGTTGTTTCTCTTGTATTTGTTCTGTTTCTTTAGTTTTCCAGCCGCTGTAAGTGTGTAAGTGATCTCCACAATAGCCGTTTTGTAGGGAAATAATTTTTCATGTGGGAATTTCTTAATGTTTTCGACATATAGGAGTTTTAAATAGGAGAAGTTTTATGAGTGTTTATCGAAATTATCATTGATTTTAGATGATTTTTGAAATCGCTTCATTATTTATATTTTAGATCCAGGAAATCAAGCTAAATCTACGATCGAAACGATTGATAGAACATGTTAACACTTTATAATAAGAGTCGAGAATCTAAACCACCATATCAACGCTTGGTCAAATATGATTCATTGGTGTTATTCAACTGTCTCAAATGTCAATATGAATATATGTCACGCATTGATTCCCTTCAGTGGAATGAATTTGTAGATATGATATCTGGAGAAGAGTGTTCCAAATTGTTTTCAAGTAAATATAAAATATAATCGTCCTCGTCGTAAACAGCTAACTCCTACCTCTCCTGTAAGTTTTGTATATTTTTTTTTGGAAAATGGATGATTTAACAAATTATTATTGGGCAAAATAGGCAACAATCAGAAGGTGTTAAATCTGGCGAATATGGATGAGGGGGGAGAGAAATTTCTAGTTTAGTCAGTTGTTTTATTTTTTTATTATTTTTTGGATTTGATTTTGGAAGCCAGGCAACTTGCTGCTGAAAATGCACGCTCAGCCTCCACACTCGTTGGAGGTATCGTCATCAGATATTTAAATGCTAGGTGTAGTAAATACATCACCGGTAGGGAGAGGTTAATATAACAATTTGAAAAACATATATTTACCGTGTATATGTATGCATAGATTAAACAGTTACTGCCCCTAGGCGTTGCTTAAGTTCGCCAATTAGTAGTTATGCCACTGTTTCCAGCGTTCAGATTTCGGCGAGAATTTCTCGATTTAGTAGCCTTCGTCGTGCTGGTGAGGTGTATGATTTCTATTAAATAAAATTTTTAATCCCGATCCCGGGATCCCCTATTTATTGGATTGGATTCCCTGTTTAGGATGTATCCTGTAAGTCTGTTTCGCCTGATTTAAAGCGTCTAAACTAAAATTGACATTTGTTTATAGTTAAGACTGATGCATAAATTTCACTGATGGTGTTTGTGGCGTTGGTCGCCCGATCAAAGAAAAGCAGCATACAGTATCGAATATATTATTCTTAGGTTTCGACCTTCGCCATGTTTATCCTTAATAACAAAATAAGATTTATGACACAAAGAGTAAGACTGACGAACTATACAATAAAAAAATGTACATATATAGATGATCCCTTCAACGTGTCCGGGGACACACGCTGACCTCAAACGAGAGCGTGTGATGAATGAGGTTTTTCTTTCGGGAGGACCTAATATCTTGAAGATTTGATGATTTTCTGATGGATTCGCTTGTTGTTTTGTATGAATTTAAATAAGAATGTCGCTATAGAGAGTTTGACGTCGCTGAAATGACGCAAGAAGACGCCAGGAAATGAACAAAGCATTCTAAGGTGTCAACGCGATATCGGTATCTCCTAATACAGGTTGTAAGTTGGCAAAGAGATCAATCCATACATACAAGATACAAGCTATTTGTAGCCATTGTGGCATATAAAATAGTTTAGTTCTGACGTCAACTGTAACAGGTGTTCGCTTCTGTGTCATGTGGTGGGAACTGCTAGCAATGAAGAATGACCAATATGCCAAGTATCGAGTTTGTCTTTCCGTTTATTTGCTTGTCGGACGTATTTACCATATTCTTCGGTCGGATTTGAATCGCTGTCATCGAGCATCGCTGTGATGCCACAGCTGCATTGTTGGAATATATAAAGATGCTCGAGGAATTGAAAGTTGAGCAATCTGCGAAGCGAGCATTTGGCACGTCCGGTCGACGACGATCCTTCTCGCTGAGACTGCTATCAGGAACATGCTCCAAGAATAGCACGTTATCTACCAAACGGGTGTGATGTTCTTGAATCGGCATACGTTTGCTTCCGAGACTACCGTCGAGACAATGAAGAAGTTTCGGTACGCTTATGCAATCTATAAGTTCGACCGTGTCATCTCTTATATAGACATTGCACCTTCATCCATAAGAATGAGGCATTAAACACCGCATCATTAATACAAAACGGCACATCGGAATGTCTTTCAATCAAAAGGTAACTGAGCGAACGAAGGAGAATCCCCAGTCGGAACCATCTTCGTGCTCTAGAGTTGCCCCAACGAAATTTGTTCAAATCGACAACCAAATTTACAACAATCAAAAGGCTAAATGATACTAAAGCATTTTCAAGCATTTCCTGTCGGATATCCCATGGCGCATCAAAGAACCGCACTGTCAAATTCAAACACACTAGAGTAGAATAATATCTTCAAAAGAACACAACCATTCGAATACTACGAACCTAAATCCATTATGAATACATTAAATGGCTCAGGATCACAGTATAGAATCCAAAAGTTCTATACTAAGAAATTGACTAGAATGCTTTATCCTGCTTTCACCAAAACCACCAACCAATATCATTTTTTCGACACGTAACCACGATAATCTATAGACTTGATATGAATTACCAACATGTCATGGACAAATACCGCAAAAACAATAAATCGTTAATCATTGTTCTAATTAAATTTGCAGTATTCAATGCAAGCCCGGAAATTGTACTACAACGACGAAACTTTCTTGGAACTAGCAGGACGTTCAAAGCAGAACATGCGCTCAAAAGGAGAAATGAGGAAAACTTGCAATATTAGCATACACAAATTCTTTCCGATAAAAACATTGTTTATGCACAAAGATGACAAGAATCAATCAGCATTTAATTCGTAACGATGACGAATACGAAAAACGTTGAGAAACGTGGACAATGAGGATAAATCCTCGAAAGCTTATTTCGCAAATCTTCTAGAACAAGAACATGATGCTTGAAATGAAAATAACCGCGGTGTAAGTTATCATTTTTTGAATGAGACGTATTCGAGCTGGTCTTGGTTATTCGTGCGTCGAGGCGAAGTCTCGCAGTTGGAATCACTTTTGTCTAAGGCTATCGTGTCTTACGTTCGCCTGATCATTGTCCACCTTTCGGTATCTCTTCTAGGTAAGTAAGTAAGGAAAGAGCAATAAGCGATCAAGAATATACATATTCACACAGAAATATAGATTATTTTTTAGAATGAAAAGCATCATTTGGCGCTTCGCAGGAAATCGTATTAGCTTACTTCACACTCAATTTTATATACAGTTTCAGTTATCGTTACTACAATTTTATTGAGGAAATCTGTAGAAAGTTATTCGAATCATACGTTTTCAGAATCAGTATTATCAAGTTCTACCACGAAATCCTTGCGCTGCTTCTTGAAAGTCGTTGTTGATAAGGTTCCCGCAATTTGTATCTGCCAACTCCTCGATATCCTGTTTATCTACTATTCTTAGTATTGCCATTTGTAGTAGGTTGACAATTTGGTCGATTATATACTTTTCTTGTTGAGAATCCTTGGATCACATTTCGTCAGTGCAAAAACTGTTCGTTTTTATGCAGTCCATGAATCAAACAGTGATAGCTACGTTGGTGATATTAAAGAAGGGCAAAAATAATCAGGTCATCGACTTGATAATATCAAGGCAAGAAAAGGAAGGAGGACCTACATTAAGGAGGGACGTGGACGTTAATTAATTTAGCAACAAGAGTTAAATGAAATACATGATGAAAGTGAAGAAGAAGCTGATAAATCGTTACGACTTTGATCAGTGATCGATTTCAATATTTTCAAAATTAAATTTGATTCAATATTTACACACATTTTCTGGAACCAATTATGTGCGAAAGTCAAGGGTCGCCTGTACTCATGTATATAACAGCCCTAAATTTTCAACCACAGCCCCCATTGACCCAATTTGACATGTCCGACCTACTGAACCGATGCCCCGCAACCCCGTCGAATAATGCGAAACGGCCACCCCTAGTCCGATCCGTCGACAATCCGACGATCCCCTCCGGAGATTCGATCCCCCGATTCGAACGTTCGTGGGATGCGATTATGAATTTTAATAGGCAATAAAGCGGCGTACATGTCCTGCGTCCAAACGAAGCTTTCGTTCGACGCACCGACGGATCGTATTGTTTTATGAGTTGACATTTCCTTTTGGCGAACGGGCGGAAGGCTTCAATGAACGACGGCGTTTCCGACTCTCGTCAAAACGGTCTTCGTCATCCGAAGAGTCGTAAAGTCCTCCGTAGATTTATAGATCGACTGAAGAGCCGCGTGAGTCAACTCTTGGCAAGAGAGCGACGAAAGCGCGACACTTCGCCAGCGCGAGTCTTCCGCGCCGAGGAGGAGGAGAGTCTAAAATAGGTCCAGGTGAGAGCTCAGCGAGTGGAAGCGGAGGATCGAGACCCTCGATGTCGTCGTCCACGATTTCGAAGCGCACGTCGCTGGCAACTGCCGTCGATTGGAATCATTCATCAGATCCACGAGTCCATCGTTCAAGAGCAGTCTCGCTCGGTCACGATTCGTGTCTAATTCCGTAGGGATCGTTCCGATTCGGAACGGCCCTCGACGAAGGCCGCTCGAGGCGAGGGTAGACGAAACGGCCGTCGTCGACTCGAGGAATGCAGGTCGCATTTAACATTTCCGGTGGAGACGTTCACACCTTCGACGCATAATTTCTTCTCGGTCAACTGGTTTGGGGGAATTCTGTGAAACGACCGCAGGTACGGACGAGGCGAAGAACAATAAGTTTTTTTTCCTCGGAAGGATATGGATATTAGCCTTTGAAAGATCCGCGAGGGTTCCAGTCCCGCCGTTTTGTATTGTTTTACGACCTGCGCCGCTCCATTGTCTGGCATTTGGGAGTCGGCGCTTTGACGGAGTCTTCGTGCCCACCTTCCCAATTCGGGGAATACAATAAGAATGCGAACAGACGCGAGGCTATTTTTTTGTCCGAAAAGTGGCAGGTTGAATCTCATCATCTATTGCGCACCGACGATAAATGGCATGCGATCCTTTCGATAATTGGAAAAAGGCGACATATATGAATGGCGGGATTTTCTCAATCGCCGTCTAACATTTGAATATCGTCGCCATTAAAAAAAGATTTGAATACATTTTGAATTCGCCGAATTTGAATTTTCCCATTTGATGTTCGCAAATTTGAAACGACGCCGGCGTCGCCGACGATTTTATTTCTCAATGAAAACGGCGGCTCGGAAGCGTGCGACATTAATATTTATAGCGATCGTCTTTCTCGGAATCGAGACGATATTCTGAGCGCGTCCTGTTTTTTTTTTTTTTTTTTAATCCGGGGATTCTGAAAGGCGGACGATCGTCGAAGCGCAAGATCGCTCGGAGACGAAATCGGATCCGAGACTGAAAGTAGACTAGGCGATGAACGAGCGCACCGAGCGAATAGGACACAGCGGCCATCTTGTCGGCGCCGCCACGTCTGTCGCAACAGGTACACATTCGGGACGATATGCCGCGTGCATTTTTTTTTCCTTTTGCGGATTCTTCACAACTCTAGCAAAATATAATTAATTTCTGATAGAATTATATTAGGAAAATTTGGCTCAAATAGAGGAAATCAATTGTAGCGATGTTATTCCAATATAGTTTTAAATGGGCTATTATTTGTCGATCTTATTATATGAGATTTTCCCGAAGGATGCTTTTGATTGTGCACTTATCGGACTTCGAAAATGATCAAATATGGCACATTTGGAAGTAATCGTACGTGTTTGTATAAAAAATGACAAATTTAGGCAGATGCGAACAATACGAGACGCAGCATCGATATCCGACGCTCGAGAACGTCTCAGGTGATGGGAGACGATTTAAATTAAATATTGAAAAATTTGGCAAAGCGAAGGAAAAAATAAATTAGAATCGCAGAAGAAAATAAAGGGATCTCATTTGTTCGGTATCGCGTGCGATTCGTCATCGGACGTGAGCTTTTTTACGCGTCGGAAGAGCGGAGAGGCGGCGCGGAGTCTCGAAAAGCCTCTCGGGCGCGAGCGCGGCCGTCGCGGTGTCTGGGCCGCGCGCCTGGCGACACCCTGTCTGCCGCGTCGGCGGCGTTGCCGCGCCGGGCGCATTCCGCGCGAGGCCCGCGGGCGCCGCCCCGCTCCGCGTCGCCGGCGCCGCCGCGGACCGCCGCCGGACGCCGGCCGCCGACGCTCGGCGGGGTCCCGGACGCCGCAGACGGCGCGGCGGCCCGCTCTCCGGCCGTCCGGGACGCCTCCGCCGGAGGCCCGGCAACGCCGCGCCCGGACGAGTTCCGCGGGCGGACGTCGGAGACCGTCCGTCGGGACCGGCCCGACCGGCGCCGTCCCGCTCGTCGGCGCGAGCGCGAGAGGGACGGCGAGCTCGCCGCCGGGGGGCCCCGCCGCGCGAGCCGGGGCGTCCAGTCACAGGCCGGCAGCGCTCCGCGCCGGACGCGCCGACGTCTCGCCGGGCGCCGCTCGCTTCCCCCGCGCCGATGGCGAACGGCTTCGACGCCGCCTCCGAGAGGGGGCGCCGGCACGAGGCGGCCAAGCTGGGCTCGAGGAGGATCTTCGCGCCGCAGTTCAAGCTGCAGGTGCTCGACTCGTACAGGGGAGACTCGGACTGCCGCGGGAACCAGCGGGCGACGGCGCGCAAGTACGGCATCCACCGCCGCCAGATCCAGAAGTGGCTGCAGGCCGAGGAGGCGCTCCGCGGGGCCGTCTGCGGGCGGCCGACCCCGCCCCCGGAGCCGGCGGCCCCGTTCGCGCCCGCGGCGGCGCCCGCGCAGCAGCCGGTGGACCTCAGCGTGAGGAGGGCGCCCCCCGTCGAGGAGGCCGCCTGGGACCTCTCGAGGAAGGCGCCCCGCCCCAAGTTCGGCTACGAGCTCGAGGCGCCGCCCCCGCCGCCGCCGCCGGTCGCCCCGCAGAGGCCCTTCCGCCTGTTCCGGCCCTACCTGCCCGAGGACAACTTCGGCGAGCCCGAAGGGGAGACGCCGGCGCCGGCCTCGCCGTCGCCTCCCCCGCCGCCCCCGTCGCTCCCGACGCCCCCGCCGGCGCCCTGCTGCGACTGCGGGCCGCGCTGCCCGGACCTCCCCTTCTGCGGCTTCGCCTCGGCCTTCGAGCGGGTCGCGCCCCGCGAGGGCCGCTCGCCCTCTCCGCCCTCGCCGCGCGGCCGCTACAGCGTCGGCTTCAAGATGCGCGCCGTCGGGGGGCGCGACGGGGACCGCCGGGCGCCCGAGTACCGCCGCCAGGCGCACGGCTGGCTCCGCCGCGAGGACGAGCTCCGGCCGCGGGCGCCCCTCGGCCTCGGCCCCCTGCCCGGCGTGAGCTGAGGCGCCGCGCGCCCGGCGCCCCGCGCGGGCCCCCGCGCAAGATGACTGTGATCTACCGTAGCCTGTTTTTTAAATATTTACGCGACGAACGCGTCGCCTGATGAATTTTGCCTTCTCGACCGACGCGACTATTGGAATCTGTCTGTTGTAATGTTAAGTAATTTATATTCGGGAGCTCCGAATGTCCGCCGGCTCCCCTAGCTTTAAGGAGAATCGTCCACCGTCGAGGTTGATGTGCCTTTATTACGATGTGCCAACGTTTTTTCTATGTACATATCCACTATTGCCGCATCGGCGCCACCACATATCCTCAGTAGGCAGCTCGCCCTCCGAGATGTACTCTATTATTATTCTAATTATCATTATGTGACTTTATTTTATCTTCACGATGATGTGTATTTTTATATAAAAATTTATAAACATATATATATATATTGCATAAAGACATTTAACTGAAAAAATAAATCTCGTTTTTTAAAAACGCTGTTGTTTTTATTTCGGTCGCGTGCGGCGCTGTCGTCCCACCGGAGATGCACCCAAGACAGGTCGGCGCCACCCGACACTGGGAAAAACGGGTACATATGAGCGGCCATCTTGGAAACCTGAAGATGGAAAACGTCCAGACATCCAGCTTTTCATAATTCAAATTTTAAATCGCACGCCGACTGGGGTGACTTTTCACCTTCATCACCTTTTATAGCACAATTAAAATTGATAGCGAGTTTGTTCCTGATAAATAGCGTAAATCTACACCATTTACCCATACGAATATCGCCGAATTATCTAATAGATGCTGTCGTTCCATTTATCTCGGATTTTCCAAACGAAATGCCATCCGATTGTAAATAATATTGCGACATTTCTATTCGAAATCAAAATGATACTGCTAATTTCGGCGATGAGTAATTTTCTTTGTTGATCGTTGTACATTTTATTATCTATTATATACAAAAAATATTGTTTTCCATAAGAATTTTCGATAACCTTTAACAATGTACAATTAGACATGATCGTGCATGTCTCGATTCACCCTTTGGGGCACCTAAATTCGTCGCTTTTCCATTTGGCGACGAACAATTTTCTTACGGAACGACATCGATGACGAATAAGAATGTCAAAAACAGGACAAAAAATATTTTAGGTTCGATAATAAAATCCATCATCCCTATACAACAATTGTATTAATAGATAGATTTTATCAAGACAATAAAAAATCCATTGAGATAGGATCACTTGAAGGTCGTATACGAATATAGCGTAATGAAAGATAAAAATAATAATAAAAATCTGACTAATACGTTATGAAATTCTAAGTCGTACATGTTAAAAATCACGCAGACGACAATATTAAAGACGGTCAATAATCAATGACTGATATGCTCTGACGTTATTTGTGACGGATCCACAATATCCCTCCGGGAGTCAATATTTTCCAGCATATAAATATGATTATGCGTTGATTTGATCCACACAATATGTCAATTTGTCATTATAACATTGCACAAAAAATCTAACAGGATGTCAAATATTGATATAATATATTACTAGTCTGTTCGGTTTTTGCACAAGTATTTCACACTACAATGTCTGGATGCGGACCCCATTTCTTCCATGCGGATGATAAAGACGACGCTCGTGTCGCGATAAGAGGCATGTCGACCCGGGTGAACTCTAATGCAGAAGAGCGGCAGACTTTAAAGACGCGCATAAATCTTTCAAATTTAAATTGTGACAAATCAATATCCAACTCTGATAAACGCTCTGCTAGAGTTTATCATCGGCGGGAAAAAAAATGGTGATGCAATTTTTTTGTATACAATTAAAAACGATAGCGGTAATTTTATTATCGTATGATTTTAGGCACATTTGTAAAATTATCTCCATTCAAATATAAATCGGGTCAACTGTGGCGGTATAATATTGTGATATACGCTTTAATATGATTCGATAGGACCAATTTGCATCGATTGAGATGCCGCTAGATCCTAAAAGCTAGATCAAAATAAATAGAAATGGTCGTGTGTAAACATTTGTTTATTAACATTTTCATACATATAAAAAAACCTTAAATTAGATCACTTAAGATTTAACGTAAGCCTGTTTATCGTTACAGATAAGTATTCATGCACATTGTTTGAAATCCTCGATATAAGAACACATCAAATTGTATAAAAGAAAGCCGTAACAATAGATACATTAAATTTTGTATTCCAATCGTAATACAGAACGGAACTTTGGAAAATTTAATGTAAGATTTTCCAAGCTTATGAAGCAACACGTATAATAATTGAGGATAAAAATGTTAAACTTTGCACAAAATTATTTGACGGGGATTAAAAATATGCTATAAAGATGCAATGAATTGATATTTATTATTCAAACATATCAATAATGGAACTTTTGAGAGACATTTAATGAATATAAACTAACAATAATGTAGAATCGTGTTAACAAAAGGAATGTACAACTATACAATTAATACATAATACAATTTGCAAACAACACGTTTGATTAAATGACGATCATTAAGACTGAGTTCAAAATTATCTCCATAGAGGCGAGCTACATATATAGTACTTATGCAATTTAAAAACGTATCAATATAATGAATCACATTTAATATAGTATAATCAACAAATATTAACACATTAAGTATGCCAACGGAATGCCATCAAATGTGTTTTGGTTATTGAGGATCGTCCGTGTGTGACGTCTGGATGTCAGCGCTTGTATCATTGGGCGGCATTACTTCGAAGACAGTGCTGATGTCAATTTCCAGCAACATTACAAGAAATTTACAATGTAAATTAATAATTTTTGAACACATTAAACGAAATGATCAGCGAGAACTTTAACTAGATACGGTTGTGATAAGCGGGCGAGATGAATTCAGTCAAAACGTCTAATCGTATTATTCTATAATATTTTAAAGATTGGCAATAATTTTACTCGATAAGGGTACTTACAAACACTTTACTGTGTGAACACCATCATTCCATGTCAAAAATTTAAATAATCAGTAATTCAACAAACAACAGTAATACACAAAATCAGCAGCCTTACAATTATTTTCTGAATATCATTTAAGAACGATGATTACATACATACAGCTATTATAAAATATTGACGATACGTGAAAAATCGAATATTAACCTTTCTTTTACTATGGTGTATTTACTACACAAGTCGAGTTGTTGAAATGAATCTCGATATGAAATATAATACATATGGGGTTTTAGAATGTCATATGGCGTATTAAATACGTAGCATTGTAAGGGAAAGGTTAAGGAAATAAAGTTTCTTACTGGATTTTCATTATCATTAAACGCGTCATAAATATATTGTAGAGCGCGATAACGTTAGCTATGCAAATGTCTTAAATATATGCGTATGGATGGTAATTTGATAAATATAATCATTTTATGCTACAAATAAATCTTTAATAAAAATCATGAATTTAGCAGAAACACCACATTTGGAATCTTCTGATGATAAAATAAATCTGATGATCAATGCATAAAAGTGTAGAACATTTAGCCGGAATAGTGATACGATACTGTTATCTAAGAGATAAATATGCTTTTCAAGAAGAAGAGGAATTGACCAGTGCTGGTGGTTTATTGGACAATATCCAGTGGAATAAGTTTATTAATAAATAATAATCATTTATATCCACCAGAAAAATTGAGCTACTGATAGAAGTACTCTCCGATAATACCCCAAGTGGAGTTCTTTCATTATTTATGCACAAAAAAGTGATATGTCTACTGGTCGCAGAAACGACCAGTAGTGTAAATTGCCATTATAGGAATAACCATAGTAAATCCTCATATTATGGATCAAAAAATAAATTAAATAAGAATGCACCGAGAACTTCTTGTTGGAGAGTACTCAAACAATGCTAGGTATGACGACGAAAGCAAGAAAGGGGTTTTACCATTTAGATCAGTCATTCCAAAGTGGTTTATATTAATCTTTAGGAGTCAATCCCGATCTGCAAAGGGTCGACGTCAGTAGAAATAAATTGGGGATGCATGAGATGTAAATAAGGACCCACGAGGGTGGATCACAAAAAAAGAAAAAATCGCTTTAGCTAATATAATTTTTAACTTTATTCCGGTTCCGTTTAAATAGACGAAGAAAACGTCACCCGAATATGCGTAATATGGTGCACAGAAAAATAGCGACGCATGCGTTATAAAATCAAGAGTAAGATTTAATATAAGAGCATGTTTGAATAATTGGCACGTTACAAAATGTCCAAAACCGGTGGCTTCTATACGGCGTAAACACCAGAAAAACTAACGTATTTAAGCATACATCGTTACAAATAAAATATCACATTTTTATATCAACAAAGATCAAAATTTGGAAATAAACGAACGCGTCGATATTAAAAATAATCAGATGAAGATTGACGTTTTTTCAGATTGTTATATAGAAAATTTTGCCCAAATCAAATGTCCATTTGATGATTTGACGTCATTTAATATTTTTCTTAGCGTACATGCATTCTTAGAATCACAAAAGCCATAGTTGAAAAATGTACAATAAAGGATACGTATAACTACACATTAAGAGTTTTTGTGCTAAATTACAGACAATGAAAGAATATCACTTTAAACTTCAGAAAAAAGTATTTAATAGAATAGCAATTGGCTTAACCATTAGTATTTTTGACACTATGCATTCATCAATGTGACCGTTTCGTTAAAATATAATTATATCTATGAAATACTTTATTTGAAAGTTAAAAAGAATATTCATAGAATATTTAGGATTTTGTAATTTACAGTACTAAATACATTTCAATGCACTATATAAACAAATAAAATATGTAATACAAAATGATATTTCTAAATTATAAATATCTCGTGTAAATATTTCAAAAGAATTGAGCCTTCTTTAGTTAGATATTATTGATAAAAGATAGCCAGCATTGTGAGTATTGTGACTTATGACTGGGCCATCTTGACATATTGTGTATAACAGTTCTAAATATTTACGCTGGCAATTAAAACGTACAAGAGGACATTGTTGAATATTGTTTGGATCTGAACAATAATGAGGAGATTCAGTGCGAGTTTACACAGATGTTTGTTTATTTAAACAAACAAATTATGCAGTAAGATAATTTGTTTATTATAAGTGAATAAGGGTAATTTTTGATAACTGCAACATTTACACATACGAGAGTTATATCTGAATATCAATAAAATTATATTAAACGCATATTTTGTTCTCGGTAAATTGATTCAATTTGTCTTAACAAACACAGAGATGGAGGAAATTATCGGGGTAACTAAGATGCTCGGACATCCATTGAAGTGGCGTATCAGTTGGTACGGTAACACCGTGAGTTTTTACTCGAACTGAAATGATGAAAACATAATTAAAATCAGAAATAAAATTGAGAATAATCGTATGATTTTTTCGACTGTCCCATAAAAGGAAACATTGCATTTTAAAAAATATTACGTCTTATTTGCAAATAATATTGGGTGTATGAATAAGTTCCTGCCGATTTTTGGCCTTATTTCTGGCAGTATTCGAATTCTAGTCTAGTCGGGTGGGGTAAAACTTTCCATTTCATCGTTTCCAGGTAGGTTTTGAACGCTGATGTGACATGCGGCCTAGCATCTTCATGCTGCAAAATCACATAGTCGTGTTTTAGTTGTATATTATGGCCGCTTTTCCTTCAATGCTCGACTCAATCGCATCAATTGCTTTCGGTAGAGACCTCTTGTGGTTTGGTTGGGGAATTTCACTTTGGCGTCGATGCTATTACTTGGCTGGGCTTAACCCATATTTTTTTATACTTAACATATATCCAATTTTCACTGTCAATCATGATACAATGTAAAAAAAACCTATTTTTAACCATTTGCACTCGAGAGCCTTTTTCGTGCGGCAAACCAGCAACTCGAGATATTTCGTAGCATTTCTTACCGTTAACTTAAAATCATTATAAATATAAATTAATGTATAAAACTTTTATACTTTCACATTTTATATATCTTTACACCTTTATGCACATAATTTCTTAAATATTAGTCTTTCTAATTTTGCTGTGTGTGATCTTTCATAAAACAATTACCAAGATGCATATCCGGCTCATGTAGGCAAATATTCTATTCTATTCAAGCAAATATCTTTGGAATCGGAGGTTGAGGATCTTTGGAATGCAGTCCGGTTCGTGGTTATGGACTAATTTCAGATAAAAAAATCTTATAACTATTTGAAGGGGCGTCATGTTACACTTCAAGATTATAAAGAAGAGCATAGAGACTCCCTTCAAAGGAACTGAATGTAAACAGTCATTGCTATGCTTTGAGTTTCCGTTTCAAACCAAGTGGTGAACGTTGCGGCATCGAATAATATGGTGAGTGAGAGTCACCTCTCGAATGCAAAGTGTTAATTGCCGTTTGAGTAGCTGTTCACACACGAAAAGACGCCTTTCCACCTTTGTATTATTCTCAATGCTGTCCAAAGTTTCGACACTATTGTTCAATCAACTTCTAATGATTTAAAAGTTCAGATTGCATTCGGCATGGATCATGGATGGATTAAACCTATCTCTGTATGTTCTTTCCGCCAGAACATAATCAATGTAGGTTACAACAAGAATACTTCAGGATTTGCTTCAGCTGCAGATTTTTTTTAAATAAAGTAGTGCATTAAAATTTCCCGCGAATACTTAGCACAAAATTCGACATGTTTCACACTATAAAAAGTTATAAAATGTTATTTATACTTTAACATAATGACACACACTGATTTTAAAGCTAGGTAACAGTACTTGCGTCCCTATTTAAGGTATATTTACACTATTATTGTAACACCATCTAGTGATGAAACGGCAGGAACTTATTCACACACCTAATTATATACATGTCATTTAAGATTTTACAGCTTCTCGTGTCTATTGATTTTGAATAAACAAAGAAAAATACTTTTCAACTCTCTGAATAACCAGTATAGCTATTATAATAGATCCATGTTTAAATTTTGTGGATTTGATAAATTTAAGAGCACTTAAAAAATGTGGTTTAATTCAATTCAAATTTTTATGGAAGTATATAAATAAAATAGACACAAGAGATGATCATGACAATTTTTAACCTCATGGGCGTGCGTAAGCTTGGAAAGCAATTAATGCAAATATTATATATTAGGTCTGTTGGAAAGTTCTGTCTGTGAAGAAGTGAAAAAAGGAATTGAAAGATATTTTATATCAAAACTCGTTAAGTTTTAATCTTCCGGAATTAAAAAAAATATTCAATAGATAGGAAAAGGTTGCATCTACTGAAGGAGAATACATTGTATTGATGAAATGGTTTATTAAATTTTTTGTTTGAGTTTAACTCTTTCATTTAAAAAACGACATTCCTAACGGGACAATCTAATATACAAAATCTCTCTATTACATCGATCCTTATGACTCCTCTCTATTCTTCTCTGATTTTAGCTTTTCAAAGTACTGCAATCATAAAATATCAGTCCACTGCGTAGGACAACTTCTTCTTTTTCCTTTAACGGTGCCGATCACAATCTGTTTCACTAAACTGTTCTCACATCTTGTCATCATGTATCAAAGAATGTGTCGTTAATAGAATGCAGACAAACGATCGTTGACCTTGATTTACTCCAGAATTTATTGGTTCGCCCACTTTTCGGTCCGCAAGACTCTTAAAACCCGTCTTCAGCACCATATCTTTTGGTTTTGTTTTTGATTTCCACCTGATTGAAGAAATTAGGTCATTTCTTCCATGTATACTAAATACAATGCAACAAATACACTTTATCAGTAGCTATGTTTACATATTCACGTCCCACTTAACCTTTTCGTGAGTACTTACGGAAATATCCGTTTTGACATTCACTATTCAGAAAGGGCACTCTTGTGCATTGAAGCTCCGAGGTGGACAGAGACAAAGAGAACTTAGCGCAGTTCGGGAGACTGAGACGGATAGCTTCTTCATATGCATCGCATGATTGTATAGATCGTTAAGCCCAAATTTATCCACTTTCAATGATTTCGATTTCAAGTGTGTTATTTGTTTATGCAAAGAAACGACCGAATATTGTGTGTTATCGAGAGTGTTTGTTTATTTAACTGCTTGCTGTTCTTCGCTGCGTGTTGAATGAGTCTTTGTCCAATTATCATTTCCTTCTAAAGGAGGAGCACTTGAATCGATTTTTTGTGCATTGTTTATGTAAAGAAATGACGAGTGTTCATGACAAGTGGCTCTGCCTCGAATTGAAGAATGTCTTACGCTGATTAGGAGCTGACAGAAAGTAATCGGTGTAAAGCGATTATGACATCAACGACTTCATCGATTTTAAATTTGCTCACTAACGAAAAGGTTAATAATGACACTCGACATCTTTGTTTCAGTCAATTTAGATAAGCGCATGCGTATAAATGCAATGATAAAAAGAGACAACATGCGTATACGCATTTAAATTTGAAATGACATCGGATGGAATTTTCCGATAGACCTAATATTTGCACGTTTTCAAATTAAAATAAACATATTTACCTCCAGATATATCTTTGTCCGGATAAATTTCAGCCAGCATTTCAGCTAAAGTGATTCGAAGACCTGAATTGGATATGGGTTTGACTAATCGTTGTAAAATTGGACCGGGTCCCGAACCAGCGATTCCTTCCTCCGAGTATAGCCGCACCGGTACGTGCTTAAAGTGTTCCTGATCACCGGAGGCTTCCATTAATCGACGATTAACGGCCCAGAATTGATCGAATTTATCTAAAATATAAACACGAATTGTAATACAGATTGAAAAACGAGGAAAACATAAAAAGTGTAAACGACAAACCGTTTTGTAAGCCGAGCCAAAGTTGATTGTGATCTTTCTTTTGCATACCCGATATTACTTGGCTTCTATGTTTTAATACGTCGGCTTCTTTGATGCTCGACATGAAATGTGATTCTACAACCTCCCTTAAAACTGACATAATCATCAATAAAATTAGATTTATCAATTAAATTATGTCTGTATTAAAATGTTACCTATTTGGACATCTAAAGATAATATCATCGGGGAATTTATCAAAATGTACAGTTAAATTCCATGGAAGTTGAAGTTCTCCAGAAGTATATAGATCGTATAGTACTCCAATGGGATAATGCCATTTGAGGGGTTGTCCACTATATTCCAACCACATTTCATTATCTGATTTTTCTTGTGATATATACCGCATAAAATGTTTTTTAACCTGTTTTTCAAATATACATATATTTAATAATTTTTAAAACAAATGAATTAATAATGATTTTTTTAAAAATATTTTAAATTTGTATACAAATGACTCATTTATTTTACCCATGCTTTATAAATGGTATTTGAATGATGTGTATGAACATTATATCCTAAAGACAACTTTCATCTATTATTTTATAACTGTATTTATAATAAATTGCGAATAAATGCACATTTTATATAAATGAACAGTACAAATATATCCAATGTAATTTAATGTAGAAATTATGGACGTACCTTATCAGTGACAATAGGGAAATAAGAAAGGCGTGGCACCATCAAATAAAATGGATCAGGTTGTTGTAAGCTTGGAACTTCGTCAGGATCTAATTGAAAACAGACTGGCAGTCGCCCATCCCATACTTCACGCAAAACTTCCCGGTCGCTCGCCATCTCTCAAATTGACAATTCGATACTTAAATGCAACACCTGATTTTGGTCTAAGCGCATCTTATGACGTCTATAGTCATTCATATATATTTTAATACAAGACGTTGAAAAATTAAATCAAAATTATTCAAAATCATCTATAAATAATTTAATAATCGTTTAAATGTTTTAAATATTTCAAAAATAAGTTTTACTTGTATTTAAAATGAATAAATAAATAAACAGATTTTCTTGATAAATTATGGTGTTAAATTTGATTGTTATTACCATTAAATTATAAACTGACAGCTAAGCGCGGTAATAAAGTTTTATAACATTGACATTTGTGACAGTGTGGCATTTGAGTTATAGTTTGAAATTGACGCATACGAGACGTCATTTAATTTTCTATATATGTATTCAAATCAAGAGCACACCATTGAGATGCTTTTAAGAGCGCTGAATATCAAATACATTGTATAGAACATTTTATAAGAATGAAACCCGCTAATGTCGAAACATCAGTATTTATCGCAGCAATCAAAAAGCGAACATGCTTAATGTTCTCGAAGGCGTTACAGCATGCCGAAGACGGGAACGTATTGTTTATATCAAAAAACGTAATGAACGAGCTGCCCAAAGATTTAACGTATTCCGGACAGATAACCAAAGACATATTGCGAAGAATAACATTCGTTTATCCGTCCAATTGGAACGAAGTCATCAGCAAATGTTCGACGATTCACACGTGGAGAGTGATTCCGCACGTCATTATAGTGGACGGCCTGGAAAACTATTTCGATTTAGATTCTAAAACATTCTCACCGAAATCGGCCTTGTTGTGCGCTGCATTATTGGATGCCGCGGGTATATGTGCACGCATGATCAAGAATAAATGCCTTTTGAACTTGTCTATCGATAAACGAGTGTATAGTGAGTGCGAAGAAAAAATATCTTCACTTTTAGATATGTACTTCGACGACGATATAACAATTGAACCGTAAAATATGTATCGTCTCTTTAAAGAAACAATAAATAAAATACTTCTTTTTGTACATTTGTATCTTTATTTTCATAAATAGAATAGACATATACATGATTATGCAGGTAAAGACTTTGTCACATTATAAATTCGTAAAAAAAAAAGATTAGCTAAAGAATACAACTATCAAATATATTATCTTACCGCTGATACAAGTATAAAAAATGCAAATTTTTATAATAATTTTGATTGTCGTTTTATTGCTGTTATGTCTAAAATTCTGGCTGGGTCTCGGAACATTTGATTTGGATATCTGTTGTTATCACCATATGAATTTGGCGATCTTGATTTACCTTTGTTTGATTTCATATGGAAATTTGTTTCATCCCCAACTAAATTCAATAAAGATATGATTACGTTTAAATAATAGATAATACTAAATTAATATTAAATAATGCCGCCAAACTTACCATTTAATAGCTGATATTTTTGCATATATTCCATAGTAGAGAAGGACATTTCATTTCTCATATCTCTAAGATTGGCATTTTTATGAAGGAGAATTTCGTTTATCGGAGAGCTTGTTGTTTGAAATATATTATATTCAGGCTTTTGGTTTATTTGATATTTGGCCTCTAATTTTTTCATGTGTAAACTTGTATCTGATGAAGGTTTCCTCATATGCTGTATTGCCGATGGATTTCCGTGATCTTCAAATGTTACTCTTAAATAATAATATATTAAACAATAAGAAAAAGATGGAAATGTTTCCAATAAAATAAATTCCTTATTGATTTTATATTAGATGTTCCCATAATTAATTTTCGAAATAGTCTCTTTCAGTCTAACAGAGCTGACAATGTTTCCTTCTGCTATACTCTTCCAGGTCTGTGATCAGTTCGTATGTCCACTGACTTTGTGGAGCTGTCACATCGGGACTGCCACACCGTTATCGTGGTTTATCTGGCTGCTTTCTTTGTTTCTTCTTTTTGGATCGCCTGTTTCTCTTGGGCGAGCAAGTCAATTGGCAGTATGGCAGTCAGTGCCAGGATAGTGTCTTCTGACACTGGTCATGTTGAGTCTGGCCCTTTCAACGTGCAGTGTCTCGGCCCATATCATTGTAGAGTCTCTTTTTGCTAGTTTTTAGACCTCCGATGTTGGGCATCAACCTGGCCAAATCCTCCGCAATGTTGGCCGCCTTCCCCGTATGTGCGGTGAAGCAGAGCTTGTCATAAACTATGACAAAACTTATGGGAACATCTAATATATAAATACGAAAGTCATTTAGAAAGTAAGGTTACAAGGGCTCCTGAGGCTGGGAGAATTTTTTGTTTTGAAGTTGGAACACCTGGTATGTAGGGGGGATCTTGACGGTTAGTTTGTTTGGTCCCGCACGTTTGTCAGTCATTTTCTTCAGTCAAAATGAATTTTTCCGATGGAGAAGTCGCCGCATACTCCCGCCACCTCTTGTCCGTGTGAGATTTGTACGGTCATCCGTTTTTTGACTTTGCAGAACAACACCGCCACAAATATCCATTGGAAATTTATGGTAATGATGTGATGAGTAGACAATGTGTCACGAACTGGGTTAGGTTGTTCAGAAAAGGCTGTACTGATACTCACGACGAGGCAAGGAGTGGTACTCTTTGGTAACATTGTGTCAGAAAATTCAATTGAATCGAATTTCAATTAAATACAAGCATTCATCGATCCTACATAAATCTTGTAACCTTACTTTCTGGATTACCTTGTATATTATTTAAAGCTTTTTAGTATTTGTGTCAGCATTATTACCGTTTAGATATATTACTATCCATCATATTAAATCCTGGATATCCGCATTGGTTACGAGTGCTTTTGTTTTTATATACTTTTTTGATTGGATACTTTTGGTTTGAAGACGTACTCGATGGCGTTTGAAGTATGTGATTTACATTATTCTGAAACAAATCAAAACGTCCGTATGAAATAAAACGTCATTTAAATATTTAAACTTATGAAATTTGCATCATCGATTACCATAATATTATTATAGATCGTCCAACCGACACCGGGTTGAGAGCATTCGTCTTCTGAACTGAAAGATAAATACGAAAAAATAAGCACAATGTTTATAATTTAATTCAATACGTACGATTGATGCCGATTTATTACTCGCTAAAATCTTTCACGTTTAAATGTAAAGACGGCTGTGGCGATAGTGGTGGCGATCGAGATTGTTCTAATTTTTGCATCAAACTTCCCGTCTCTACGCAGCTCAACTCGAGATCATCGTTTCTTACGCTGTATTCTTTATCATGCTGTGACATGATTTTCTTATCCGTTAAAACGTTCGTGGATGTCACCAGGCCATTATTGTTGCCATAATTTCGACCTGCATTACATCGCTCAATCCCGTCCAGGAAATTTATGTTTTTCATGGCTTTTTCACACGATTCAATATTGTCGTTTACAAATTCGTTAATATATTTTTCGGTGTTTTTCATAGGAATAAAAGAAGTCTGAACGCCCTCGTCTATATGATTGGCTTTGGCGTTTGTATTTTGAAGATTCATTGAGTTCGACGTCATAACAACTTCAAAACTTGTCATAACTCCGATGGATATCTTATGCAATTGATCTGTTCTTTGATCGGTGCTAAGGTTTGTCATTTTCTTCTGAATTGAACGTATATCTTCTGATATTTCCACGCGGTTAAGTGTCGTCGGTAAATTGCTAGTCAATGCTAATTTATCGCTTTGATTTTGTTTGATGGTTAGTAATTGATCGACTCTTTGCTGTAGAGATTGAAGATGTTCATTTTGTATTTTGATTATTTTATAAAGATCACTCACAGACGGTTCGCATTCGTTATTAGATATTTTTTGTTGTGTTTCTATTTTTTCATCTTTGGTGTTGGAATTTTTCTTTTTCGATAAGATTAAACGTTTTTCTTCTGCACTTCTTGGCAGTAGAATTTCTTCTTGATCGGTATCCGAATATTCATTCATGTCTTGTATTGGTGTCCTACGTTTTACGACTGAAGATTTATACGTTTCTTTTTTGTTTAAATTCGAACATCGGCAACAGTTTTGTTCCCGAAGATTTTGGGCAGTATTTATTAAAGCATATTCTGATGGTTGAATGACGTTACGTTCAATTCTTCGTCTCGGTGTCACAGTTGTCAATGGATTGTTAGTATTTCTTGATTGTTCCAATTTGAAAGACACATTTTTAGGTCTATTTAAATCTTGTTTAACGCTTTGAGCGTAACATTCCTCAAAGAATTCACTTTTTGAATTAGGTAACGTAAAAAAACTTGAATTTTCAACACTATTATACGAATTAATATTGAACTGTTTTTTAGATTTAGCTGCAGACGACATTATACCTGTAATTTTATAAATAAATCATTAATTTTGACATTTAATAACTAAAATATTCAAATAAATTCAAACAATGTGAATATTACCTTCGGGGATTTTTAAAGAGCCTTCTGAATTATTCCGTATCCAAAAATCAGGCATATTCGGCACAGATTCAACGTCATCATTTACAAACATTTTATTAACCTGGCAATGTTTGATATCTATTTCTAATATTCGACGCAAGACAATCGACATTTTCTCGTGCAAATTTATGCATTTTCATCGGTGAATCATTTTCTGAATCCAACAAACTCGCATCCAAATCTTTCGAGGGCGCAGGCATTGAATTATATCCCATATTATAAAGAAATTGTTTTCCTTGATTAACGTTAAACGGTGGCAAAATGGGCTCATCCTGAATTTGTTCCATGTTTATTGCCCGTTGAAAATCATTCGAATTTGAAATATCCTTCAACAAAGGAGCCTCATATTGAAACAGATCCGGAAACGTTTTTGAATGTTGATCATAAGAGAATGGCTTTGGCTCGTGCACATCAAAATGTCGCGAATCGTTCTTCGACGGTGTATCGAATCGTACTTGTTTTTTTAAACTGTTACCACGAGCATGCAGTAGAAATGGAGAAACGTTTTCTTTATAAACAAATTGATCCATGGTTGCTTCCTAGTGAGAAAAATATACATTCAAATTGGTGTGCCTTTATAAGATTTTATAAATAGTTAAGAGCGTAAATACCATGCGTTGAAATGAAATAGAACTTGTTAAATACACAAATAGATGAATAAAAGCGCGTCCCAAAGCAGTTTTGATGTTTAACTGCCAGTGTATATAAAACGAGTTTGAAACAATTTTGGCCCAAATAATATACTATCCGTCGAGCAAGTATTAAGTATAACTTTGCTCACATTATAAATTGTCGATTACTTTTTAAATAATTATTGTTAAAATTAACTCACATATAATAATTGAAATGGCGTTCTTAAGCTGTTATATATCAGGATAAATATGTATAAAATGTTAGGCTAAATAAAATAATTTAACAATTTATAAAAATGAAACACTTTTGATTACTGAACGGGGGAGCTTAAAATTAACGTTCGCTGAATAGTGGTTTAACTTGGGGTGTAATCTGATAAGAAAAACGTTGCTCACAGTTCACGCCACACCAAAAACCTAGCAGCACCATACGTTTTGTTCACAATATCGACAGAAAGCGAGACAAAAATTTCAACTTTTGCCTGTCATCAGCAAGAATATCAATAGAAAAACATTTGGATTATGAAAGGGACGTTTGTGACGAATTCTAGACTGTTTACCGATGACAAAGATTGAAAAAAACACCTGGTTAGCTACTTTTTAATACAATATTTTAATTTTGGGCCGTTCTTGTTTGTTCACTTCTCTTTCTTTTCTAGAAGATATTTATTTACTCGATGAATATCGCCCATTTTAGCAGGCATAGATGCTCAATTACTAGAATGAACGTTTCGTTATATATTCAGTGGCATTTAATAATAAACACCACTCTAAGCTCGAATAGCGTTGGCGGGAAGAGCTTTCAAATTGAAATCTTGTGACGTCATAGTTGTTCACAGTGCTCAATATAAAAGAGGTAGCAGTGTGAGCTATCATGACATTTTGTATAATGGCAACTCCGAAATCACGCGCTACCGAAACTTGTAAACATAACCTGCAAATTATTTTCAAACGTCATGAACAAAGAAGCTATTTTGAAAGAAGTTTCTGTGAATATTGAAAAATTATTACTATCTTCATCAAGTAGTGACGATAGCGACGAAAACAACCCAATATTCAATGACGTCCATTTAAGCATGAATCTTGATGTATCATATCCGATGTCGGATATAGGGGAGATCCTTCTAGCGAAAGGATTTAATGTGGTGGTTTCCCATTGTCTTAGTTTTTAAATCCTTGTAATAAAGGTTCAAGTTCAACACTATCGAAATTCGGAAAAAATTATGAACTGTTTAAATCATGTTGCATCTGCTAGTTCAACCTTTCGTTCTGAACTTCCATCTTCTAATATTAAACTTCGTAATATGCAATCCATCATGTACGTGAGTAAAAGTGGACACAATTCTCCACGTGCAAATTACAATTAGAATGATAAGTAAAAGGCATATGAATAAAACAGTTAATAATAGTTGAATACACAAACTTTAATTATTTGTCGTATCGCTGAGTGATAAGAAGTTTTGTCATCGTATACAAGTTACACAGTTCAACATCTACAGAACACACAAAATATTTCTGACATATAATGTAACAACCGAGCATAAAATTTTAATTATTCAATTATTTTAAATTTAAATCAATCTTCGTATACAATGTTAGATATTTTGTTTCACATTTTATGGATCTTACATTCTATGTATTAGCTAGACCTCTACGCTGAACTGAATTCCACAAAAATGAAAGCCTTATTAAATATCCACGTACTTTATAAAATCCACTGAATCTTTTCCACGTTTTATAAATGAAAATTCATGCAAAGACGTTGCAAAAAAAAAATCAATTCAGCCCAGCTAAGAGTTTTCGCCTTCGTATAAACTACGTATTACAATACAAAAAGATTGTACTAAATTAAAAACCAAAATTGTAATTAATAAATAACAATAATCGATTCAATTGAATTTTGTGCTCTCGAGATAAAGATTTAGGTCCACGTTAAAATTAAATCAAAATTGACCAAATTTTAAAAATTACTCTTCGTTAGTATTTCATTATCATCAATTTATTGTTTAAAAAAATTCTGCACGCGAAAGACTCCTAACGGCGGTAAGATCTTCAATACAGTATAACAAATCATATTAAAATATGAATTCTTATAAATTCAAATATTGATAGAAAAAAAATAATAGTATTGCACTAATTGGCGATGCATATTTCAGTTCATTTGAAATATACCGCACAAAATTTTAATAATCACATTTCAGTTGGATCCGAAACATATTCACACGCTTTTATAATTATCAAATGCATTTTCAACGAAAAAAAATCCATACATACGACTTGCACATTACATATACACAAATAGTTAAAAATTACTACGAAAGAGCTGCCGAAACATTGTGAAATGTCAGTATTTTAAAATATAACAGGAAAACAACTCAAGATTCTTACACAATAAATGAGAATACAAAATATTCAGCCAGCCCCTCGACGAGGGCGCACAATTTATTATCATTTATAAACCCCCTAAAACTAGAGTAATATTTATCAATACGGTTAAGAAAAATAAATTGTTATATATTAATATACAAAGACCATTTATTGTAAACCTATGTTAGACCACAAATTTAATAATAATCATTAATGTATCGAAGCAAGTTAAAATCTTATTAATGACGATTTAAGTACTAAATCAATTCCACATTCGAGCAACAATGGGACATAAACGTCACAAATTAACGTCGGAACGTTTCAGACACGGGCTAATAAAGTGTTAAACTTCACGAGGCAATGTTTCATCGTAATACACTAGTAGGTATACACATTTATTATATCAATCACAAAGCTAAAAGGCAGCAATGAAATCTCGAAACACTAAGATACGAGTCGATCCAAGACGGGTTTTTGAAAAATTCGAGAAAAAGAATCGCCGGTTACCCAATGCAGATCTTGATTTATCATTGCACGATTGAAATTTAGCGCGGTTAATCAGGAATCGAATGAGTTTGTGGCCTTAGGGTGTCATTAAAAATAATTCTTTGAGAATTAAATCGAAATCAATAAGTTAAAATAATCAACAAATGAGTTTTATCACAAAATTTCTTTTAAAGGATCGTTGTAAAATTAAGCTACGTCTTGATTGTTTTATAGCACGTATCGTTTAAATACCTATATAATTTGTATTAAGCGCATCTAGTGTTGATTGAGGAAAAGTTTTTCAAATTCACTTTAACGCTTACAACTCCTATGGCCGAACCATGTGGCCGAAGATTTTTTCCCACCAACTCCACTCCGGCCATTACGTGTGGCCGGTTTTTTCTCGGGCAAGTGAATCCTCTAAAAATACCGTCTTATTGTCTGACCATTCATTTGTCATCGTATGGAAAATAATTGATTCAGAGGAATTGAATCGGCGCTGGTAAAGAGCATAAGACAATAGTCTGCGTCGAGTCATGGCGCAGTGAACATCTTGAAAATTGTGTCCATTAATTGAATATTATTTTGATAGTACGTATATTTTTTAGGTTTTATTCGTTTTTCGTTGTACACCTTTTTAATAATCTACAACAAGCGAACTAAGATATAAAAGGCTATCATATATTTATGGATAGGTTTTAAACCAATTCAATCCTTGATGGAGAACTCTTGAAAAGGAAATGTTTTCTCACTGGCACTAATAAACAAGCCAGTAGTCATTTTAGATTACATTTAAAATATGGGCGGGGTGGACACGGCAGATTAATACGCAACATCATATTTCATGCGAAAGACTGCTTAATTCTGAAGATTGCTTCAAAAAATATAAATTACATGAATTAACAAATCAAATAAAATGCCTAATATACTTAATAAACGTCCTGCATAACAAAATACAATTTTTAAAATTCATAAACCCCCTATTTATCATTTTACTCCATACAACCTTTTTTTAAGACAAAAAATGGCTTGGAGTTGGTGGGAACCTTTGTGAAAAAATCTTGGAGCCCAAAGGGTTAAAAACTATACAATTTTAAACACGTTGAGTCTATTTAATCATTGACAAGACATAAATATTATGTACCAATATTGAGACATTAATAATAAATTAGAATTCAGGCATCGTAACAGTATATACGCTCACTATATTTCTATTTATGCAACTTCATTATATCGAAAGCAAAACACAATTAAAAAAAAAAAAAAAACGATTAGAATCCGAAACACTGCAGTATTTTGTGCTCATAATACTCATTGCAATAATACTAACATTATATGCACACGACGAGTCTGCATATATGAAAATACAAATATATATAAAGCTAAATTACAATTTCACCACATCTATTATAATGCAGTTGCATAAAACGGAGAGTGATAGCGAGTCTAAGGAGATAGATCTTGATGCATGGGATCGTAGGGCATGGTGGAATCGTAAGGTTGAGGTGGATCGTACGGCGGTTGCCCCCCGCCCAGTGAATATCCCATGGAGTCTTGAGGCGCCGGGGACATCATGGGTGTGGCGGTGCCCGAAGCCGGTCCCATCGAATAGGGCGACGCTCCTGTAAATTCATCCATCGAAAATGATACGAGCAAAGAATGAATAACACAATTGAAACGAACACACTTGAATGATTTTGAGCACGTCAATAAATCATCAAAACGCATACAATACACAAAAATGTGTTTATTCAGATGTCAACATATGATATATATGTGCCGCATGTCATTCGATATTAAAAAAAATGTACGTGTAGATTCCTTATCTGAACAGGCGACAGTTACATCGCTATCGGAGAAGGGCGGCTTACTACATCTTTTAACCATTGACATTATAATATTTTTTTTTAAAATATATATATTATATTTAACATCATAAATAGAGCTGCAAACAAATAAATAAATACAAAATAGGCCCACCACCAAAATCATGCATTTATTGAATAGTTTTAATTTAATTTAATATGAATTTGGGCTTAAAAATATATTTTATCAATATAAAGATTTGACTTGAATTTAAATTATGCCAAACTAGTGTCTGTGGACTTTCAGTAATTTTGTACACAATTCCTTTTATTAGGACAATATGGATTTTTAAATAATCATAGTTGCAAGTTGAATTGAATTAATTAAGGAATTTCCATATGAATATTGGTTTATTAAAATAATCAAATAGTATTGTCCAAATACTACATAGTTAAATGAATGAAAAGCACAATAATTAATTACAATCTAATGTTATCTTTCAGTACGAAATTTCATCATGTAACATTGAATGTCATATCAATTCGATAACATCCGATATATTTGAATAAGAAATTTTCATAAGTGTATTTTAAACACTCCACAATAAAGATATCATCGATACAAACACAATTATAAATAAAATGCTCAACAAAATCATTAAAAAAGAAACAGGATCCTCGCGGGCATAAAACTCTAATACCGATCATTTTTATGGTATATTTATTAAGATATACGACGAGGAATTGATTTATAACACCTCTGCAGTAAAGTGTTCAGATCATCATAGATAAACGTTAATTTACGATCTGAAATGATACGGAATTGGTGTGTACTAAATTTCAATATAAAACTTATATTTAAAAGTAAAATATGTTAATCGAAATTAAAATTAGTTGAATTCAAAAGTGTAACAATTATCAAAACCCGATGTTAGTATATGAGTGAAAAGAATTTATGTTAGCAAAGACAGTTGAGAAGTCAATGAAGTGTATTCGATAAATGATTTGTCCTCACATTTAGTCGAACATATGAAAATCATCATTACCGGCGGCCTTCTTGGCGGCGTAAAGGTTGGCCTCCTCCTGAGCTTTGCCAATATTCTTCTTGTAACGAATGCGCTTGTTACCAAACCAATTGGAAACCTACGGCATTAGACAGACATTAATTACAAACACGTATGCATTTTTTTATCGACCTAATAAAAAATTCAGTTACCTGCGAAACCGTGATGCCGCATTTTCGAGCCAGTTCCTCTTTGGCCTCCTCCGACGGATACGGATTCGAGAGGTGCGAATAGAAATATTCGTTGAGAATTTCGGACGCCTGTTTGCTAAAATTGCGTCTCTTACGCCGAGCATCCAAAAATCTATAAAATTTGCACGATACAATAAAATAATACGTCTCAAACTACGTTAGAAATTGTATGGTTCGTATCGAATAAAAGACCTTGATCTCAATATCATGACGGCTTCGCAAGTGGATTGTTTCAGCTGCATTTGAATAGAACTAAACTTTTTATGAATGATCTGCACCATTCGCTCAATTTCCTAAAAATATAAATTTATAAATTAAATTTCGTCATGTTTAATATCAGTCTTTTATGACGCTTAATTTAGATTAAATTTTGCTACCGTATGACAATAAATACCGGTCAATCATCCGGAATTATCAACTGTCAATGTGAAATATCTTTTGAAGTTGAAATAATTGGAAATTTGTATGGGCTTTTAATTCTCAGTGGACCGAAAAGCGGACAAACCGATTGATTCAATCACAATTTGTTTACGAGGCATTCTTCAATTCTTTGGACTGTGTGGCGGAAAAGAGGCAAGAACAGCTTGTAGAAATTGATTTACGAGCTGGACTGATAAAATGAAGAGCGCTATAAGCTTTTCTGTGGTTGCGGCCTTTCGAAAAGACGAAATTAGAGAAGAATAAAGAGGAATGTAAGGATACAATGAAGACATTAAAACCTTTGGTTAATCAATTTTATCTTGCACTGATTTATCGAAATTAATAAATAGCCTGAGTCGGGAATGTTGTGGGTAAACTTCAAATATTATTATTTAGAAAGAAAAAAAATCAATCAGACACCTATGTGCACCGATAAAAATGAATCTTTGTTTGTTCGTATGCAATGCGCTGTCATACCGTTCATCAGATTGCGATGAAACTTCGTCCACTTATTGCTAAAGATTGCGCGAGTAACATAGGCATAGACCAACATACAAAAATAATAATTTGTTTGTTCGTATTTTATGCGCTGCCATACCGTTCATTCAATTGCGATAAAACTTTGCCAAATAATCGTTTGCACTTTCTCAAATAATATAGGTATAGTACAATTAACTTACAGTAGATCTTATATATAAAAATCAATGTTTGTATGTTTCATTCCTAATTGAACAAGATAACCCTTTCAAATTTCAAACGATATTTTTAGAATTATCTACTAATAATCGTCGTCTCAATTTACTAATAAGAACATCCCGATACATCCCAAAATAGATTCAGCTACATAGCAAAGATCATTCACTGGGCAGCCCTGATGAACTATGTTGAATTTATTTAAAATACGTACTAATACGTTTTCGATGTGTTGCTGTCGTCGCCAAACGAATTGATCTGGGTATGAATTAAAATGATGACGTTTGCGTGTATAGGTCACCGACCTTGACTATACCTCATGGAATAGTCCACCGAAGACCAAATATTTGCAAATCGACGGTTGTAGTGCTTTATTTACCTTAGCAACTACCAGACCAATATGCGCCAACATAGTGCATACGTCGAACGTCTCGCATAATAAATTGCCTATGTTATTCCCGCGAGCGTAAACAATAACCCGACAAAGTTTTATCGCAATCAGATGAACGGTATGGCAGCGCATTAAATACGAACAAAGATTACTTTTTATATATTAGATAAAATGGAAACATCAAGATACATTAAAATGTGAAGACATTTTTGGATTCATAGCATAATCATTTTTAAAGTTATGGCATTTTAATGAACATAACCCTTTTTTATTTATTTTTTTGCAAATTTGTCTCAATACAATAACTAGCATTGGCGACACTTACCTTGGGGGTGATGGGTCTTGTACGACTCTGTTCGCGGAGTAGATTCATGACATGGGTGGTGAATTCGTTGCAGGCATTTTCATATTTTTCCAGTTCTTGATGATATATCTGTCGGATCTGAGCCAATTTAGCACGATAATCAGAGTGCTCAATGGCGTTGTCCGCTTGTCCTTGTCCACCTGCTAACACAAACCATAACACAACACTCTGTCTACACGAGAAATAATTACTCCGATAGAAACAAATCTAAGCGAGTAATTCCTTTTAAAATGAATCAATATCAATTAATAAATTTTCATATTTATCGAATGAACATAGAAAACATCCAATTTAGACGAAAGCTCGTATTTGGATGTTCTCACGAATTAAAGGATTATGTGGGTTGTGTTAAGCACGTACACTCACCCCAGTCTGCCTGGGCCGCTGCCGACGCCGAAGCAGCTGCACCGGCGCCTCCGCCTTTCTCCGGTCCGGCCACTCCTTCAGCTATCAACATGTTGTCCAATCGCATCAGCTGTGGATCTGGAGGTTCTTCCTCTTGAGTGTTTCGCAGCGACAAAACTACGTAGCGATCATAAAAAGAACGATTAAAATTTACATTCAAATTTGATCTTATTGTTATGAATCGATTGCAAATATAAATACCAGTTTTTTCTTTGATTTCACATAAGACTGAGAACAGTGCAGGTTTCATTCGGTGACAATTGAGGGTGTGTTTTCTGGCTTGCGCTTCGTCCAAGCTCTGATCGGTGATGTTCATGATCTGTTGTAATATTTCGCCGATGTCTTGCTTTCGCGCGTCGCCCTCGCCGGTGGTTGCGCCGTCGCCTTGGGGTAGACCGTAGCCCTGCGGTCCCATGAGTCCGCCGCCGTGACTCATCATTCTATTGGGATCGTCCATGTTGCTATCTCGATATTGTACGTGCAGACAATTTTAATTGACAAATAACATTAATTCGGTTAACGGCTATCTGAAATCACATAATAATTTTCTTTCGTTACTGATAAATCAATAAATTGCTATAATCTTGTACGATGTGATGAAAAATATTTTTTTTTTGTAAATCATGTAATTCCAATCAAAATAATTAATTAAAATATTAATCTAATATATTTATATATTATTATAACTATTTGGAGGCACTTTTGGAAATGTTTTAATGATATGAATTTATTTAAAGAAATAAATAAAAAATAAGCCTGACAATGGAAGAATGATGTACATTTTAAAATAGTAACATGGGAGAATTTATACAGATCAAAGGATCAAAAGGGAGGGTCTCTAACAAGTGAATATAGTTCTAAATGGGATGATTTCTTGGAGGGATATATTTACTGATATTCCTATACAAACGAACGTTTTCTCAATCAATTTTCATGTCGGTTCAGTTCTGTAAGATTGAACATTGTTTATTTAAAGACTGCAAAATGTAGACATCGAACCGAGATTCGAGTCTCGGCTATACTTCGATCGGATGAGAACAGGAATTCGGGAAGATTCATAGAGCGATATGTCATAGAGGGGTATGATTAATGAGCGATAGAGATTGTGTACAAACAAGGAGGTCGGTGTCGGAGGCGGCGTCCCCAAGATGGCGGTTCTTTGTCCGCGCGCCGCTCACCGCTCTCGCTCGCTCCCACAACGCAGACAGAGACGCACACCGACACACGGAACACCGATGGACCGACGCCACTACATCGACACTTCACTCCGCCATGCCCGTAATATTAACTCTTTAGACCCATTGGCAAAATATGATTTTTAATAAAAATATTTAAAATCATTTAAAAATATCAATGACAATTAAGAATATTTTTTTATTTTCAAATTAAACCTAAAAATACAACAATATTGCCAGTCGAATAAATATTTCTATCGTCGTTTTATTTTATTCAATATTAGAATATTTATAATAAATACATGCGCATTAATTAACAACGAAAATTTCATATTCATATATACGGCGCCATAAGTTACGTCAGTGACATGATTATGCAAATTTTATTCGCTTATAACTGCTATATTTTTAAGAATAAATTTATATTTGAAAGCATATATTCAAAAATTTATTTCATCATGAAGGATAGTAATAAATAAAACGATAATGCCTGTGATGAAATAAAATAAATGCGATTTACGAAATTGATATTAACTAAAAAATATATAAAATCAAAGACAATTCCATTATCATATTATTTATTGATTTTTGTAAAAATTAGGCTGCAATGCTTAACAGATAATTGTAATGCATTTTATTCTATTGGGTATAAATGTAAAAAAAAATATTCGAAGCAATACGAAATATTCTAATTGGATTTATAAAAAAATATTAAGATCGATAATTTTGCATTCTTAAAATTAAAATGCGCATGAAATTAATATTTAATTACGAGAATTACGCTTAGGAGAAACGACTATTAATATTTTAGAATTGATTTTTATAATATATTTTTTTCGACTGGCAATTAAATTTTGACGTTTGAATTGCAGTGAAGTTGGTGGTGAATGTATATCGCACGTGGCCGGTTCATCGATGCTCAGTGCACTTGCGGTCGTGCGCTTGTGTGCGTGCACAGCCCCTCTTGTCAGATCCTTTCGGTCCACGTCAGTTAATTTATCTCAATCGAACGACTGGGGCTCTAAAAAGAAGCACAGGAATATCAAACTAGCGCTTTTCGACAAATCGATCATGGCAGATCCGGCTATTGAAGCTCAGCTCGCGCCCCTCCGGGAAAGAGTCCGCGAACAGGGCGATCTCGTCCGCAAGCTGAAGGAAAGCGGCGCTCCAGATCTGGACGTCAAGAAGGCCGTTGCCGAGCTTAAAACCAGAAAAAAAGTGCTCGAAGATAAAGAGCTGAGTCTCATTCCAACCGAACAGACTTTTGACAGGGCGAAAATGGAGGATTTACTCAAGAGAAGATTCTTCTACGACCAATCGTTTGCAATCTACGGAGGAATCACCGGTCAGTATGATTTCGGACCCATGGGTTGTGCGCTCAAAAGCAACATGATACAATATTGGAGGCAATTTTTTGTACTCCAAGAGCAGATGCTCGAAGTCGATTGTTCTATTTTGACTCCGGAACCTGTGCTCAAAGCCTCCGGTCACGTAGAGCGCTTTCGCCGATTTGATGACGAAGGACACCAAAACCTGGGGAATGCTTCAGATTAGGACCATCTCATTAAGGCTCATTTGGAAAAAATTGCATCCGAAAAGAACGCCACAAAAGAACTCAAGGATGAATGCGAAGATATCACCGTGAAACTCGACGGAATGACGGCCGATCAAATGGCCGCAATCATGACTAAGTTCAACATGAAATCACCCATAAGCGGAAACGACCTTACTCCTCCGATAGAATTTAATCTCATGTTCGGCACTCAAATTGGACCGACCGGCCTAATAAAAGGATTTTTGAGGCCCGAAACTGCCCAAGGTATCTTCGTCAATTTCAAGCGTTTACTCGAGTTCAATCAAGGTAGGTTGCCTTTTGCCGCTGCTCAAATCGGCAACTCGTTCCGTAACGAGATTTCCCCGCGCTCTGGACTTTTAAGAGTGCGCGAATTTACTATGTGCGAAATTGAACATTTCTGTGATACGAAAGAGCATCCCAAGTTTGAAAACGTAAAGGACACTAAGATGTTACTTTATTCCGCCAACAATCAAGAGCAAGGAAAATCCGCCGAAATTATGACAATAGGCTGATGCCGTCAGTCAAGGCATAGTTAATAATGAAACACTCGGATATTTCATGGCGAGGATTCATTTATATCTGCTGAATGTCGGAATCAAACCAGAAAAATTGCGATTCCGGCAGCATATGGGTAATGAAATGGCTCATTATGCGTGCGATTGTTGGGACGCTGAATGTCTTTCAAGTTACGGTTGGGTCGAATGCGTAGGCTGTGCTGATAGGTCTGCATACGATTTGACTCAGCATGCAAAGGCCACCGGGGTTCGATTGGCCGCGGAGAAAAAGTTACCAGCACCTAAAGAAATTGAAATTGTTGAAGTCGTTCCAAACAAAGCGGCAATCGGTAAATCGTTCAAGAAAGATGCAAAGGCTATCAACGACGCCTTGTCGTCTTTCAGCGAAGATATGATGAGCAGTTTGCAGTCGTCAGTTGCAGGAAAATGGACAGTATACTTTAAAAATTAACAGTCAAGAATTCCCACTCACATCTGATCTCGTGAGCGTAAGGAAATCCCAAAAAACAGTGCACGTGGAAGAAATCGTTCCAAGCGTCATAGAGCCTTCGTTCGGAATTGGCAGAATTATGTATTGCGTTTTGGAACAGAATTTCAAGATGAGAGACGACGAACAAAGGACACTGTTCTCGCTGCCTCCGCTGGTTGCGCCTCTTAAATGTGCCGTATTACCGTTGAGCGGTAATGCAGAATTCCAGCCGTTTGTTAAAACTCTATCGCAATCGTTGATGAATTTGGACGTTTCTTATAAAGTAGACGATTCTTCCGGTTCTATCGGACGTCGTTATGCTCGCACTGATGAACTCGGCGTGCCTTATGCCGTGACTATCGATTTCGATACTGTGACTGCGCCGCACACTGTGACTTTGAGAGAGAGAGATTTAATGGGTCAATTGAGGTTGCCCATTGAAGACTTGCCACAAGTTGTAAAGGACTTATCAAATGGACGAGTTTTGTGGAGCGATCTGGAGAAAAAGTATCCCAAATTTGAGCAGCAAGAAAATGCGAAAGGAAATTAATAAACGATTTTTCAATTTCTCATCAAGTGAATTGCTTCTTATTCTCAGTGATTGCATCATTTCGTTTTAACTAATTGAAATTTGTTCTTATCTTATGAAATGCATTCAATTAGATTGTTTTGTGTTCCTAAATGGCCAGATTTGTTGTTTTTGCAGAATGTTCTTAATGAAACAAGACTTTATAAATGAATTTTCACATATGGTGCTAAAGGACATGTCATTCAATACAAAATCATGTTTATCGATAAGAATATTACGTCGACATATTTATAAGTATTTGACGAATTTAATATGAAGAGTTTTTCCACATTATTGCAAATAAATAATGGCCACTGAATATTTATCAAAGTTTTATGTATATTGATGTGCTTTTCACCATTAAATTTTGAAATAAAAAAAACATTTTATGTGTATTATTGAATGTACGTTGAATAAGTTACACATGTGTATAGTTCCTTGATAAGAATATGGATATATGTATATATAATAGATATGAAATGAATGCCAATGAAATCTTATTGTAGGGTATTATCGAGTATATTTTTTCACATGTAATTTTCAAGATGTTTACTTTAGATTAATTAATGTGTCTATTGAATTGAAAGTATAACTATTCAAGCAGCTTTATGAAAATATACATATTTATACAGCTGGTGGTTCACCAGTTTGCGTTGGTTCTTTCTGGTGTGTTCTCATAACATGTTTCTACCTGGATATGAGCTCGCTTTTACAACAGATCCGCATTATAAATCCTCAATAAGATTGAACTTCAACAGACTTAACTTGTCGGATTGTCCAATTTGTAGGACTATAGAGTATGGGCTCAGAAATAGGTGTATGTTTGTTTCTTTCCTGAAGAAACCGCATATATAAAGCTTCTTCCGCCTCTGGATGATTAACTTAAAAGTTTGCCTCTTGCCCGGCCCACGATCAATGATCGAGACGAACTTTTTAACGTTCTTGCCGTTCTTTTTTATCATAAATTATGGATCGTCCTACGCCATACTCACTTGTCAACTTACAAAAAGATTTATTTCGATTTGGGCAGTTCAGAATCACAATTTTGCATTTTTTACATTGAAGAAGCTTTACGTGCATATAAACTGTATTTGTATTTGGATGTGGGATTTCAGGGGGGGAGGGGGGGTGAATTAGACTGGACCGGATTACCGTGGGTCTACTGTACATAGATCTTTATTTTTCAGACATTTTCGTGCAAGTAAATGAAACTTATCTGTGGAATGTAATACCTGTTATGCCTTTTTATATCACGTTTAGAGGTCTAATGGATAATCTTGGTGGATTTTTGTAGTTAAGTTATATTACATTTGCATTTATTTCAGTATTGAAGTAAGTTCTAATGTCCTATCAAAGACGACTGTAAACAATCAAGGATATCCGTATCTAATATATATTTCTTAAATTATGATTCAAATTTTTAAGATTCATCGAGATGGCCTTTTGGAGAGTCATCTTATTACTCTAATATTTAATATATTGCATTTTTAATAGTATTATTTAACTTAAAAAAAGGGGGAGAGTAAATTAGATACTTGCTACAGCTGCTTTATACCCTTGTTAAAGCTCTGCAAACCAGAACTGAACCGGTTCAAAAATATCATTTTTCCGGTTTGGTATACGTCTTGGGTAAAAGGCGATTTAGTTAATTTTTGTGTTGATGTAGTATATGACCTTCACTATTTTTATGCAGAGTCATATTTATATGATGATGAATTTTCATAACGTTTGAAAAAACTGATTTTCGATCGCGTTTCAAACTGCGTACACAGACAATATTTATACTATGCCTATGTTATTTCCGCAAGTGTAAACGATAAGTTGACAAAGTTTTATTGCAATCGAATGAACAGTATGGCAGCGCATTAAATACGGACAAACAAACATTGATTTTTATATATTAAGAAGATTTGAAGCATACGTGATAACCTTAAAATTCTAGACAGAAATAGAAAATTCATAACTCCTGTGTAGAAGCAGAAATGGGAAATAATTTGTTGACTAACGAGTCATCAATAATTAAAAAATAAATTCGACAATATAATTCATATAAAAGAAGCAATAAAATTAATAGATAATTTTAATAACAAACTGGAGATTTATCAAAAAAATTATTATAGCGAATACATATGCTTGATTTTTTTTATTAATGGTAAAATTCGTTATTTTATCATGATATACTTTAAAATGTAAAAATATTTTATTACAGTCAATAAATAAATGTAAAATATTTATTAAAGTCGAAAGTTAGAGCAATAAAAAAACAAATATAATTTATAGTAAATAAGCGTAAATTGATAACATTTTTGAGAATTTAATATTAAAAATAAGGCTTTTAGTCTATGTGACGAAATGTAGTGTTTGGGCCAAATATTAGAATTAAAAAAGCGACGCGCGCGCGCGCATTAGATATTGATTTGCAGCGGACTTTGTGCTTCGTTCAGTTTCTTAGGATAATCGGCACGATTTAAAAGAAAGCTTTTCCAGGATGTTATCGTGCAGCGTTAAGATATTTATTTTAATTCAACATTTTTTTTATATGGCATTGGGAAATCTGGAGGGACCGTTTGTATTTTGGGGTCCCAAAGAGCTTTCGGGTTACAGAAGACCAGCTTTGACAAGCTTAGAGCAAGACGATTTGTTAGACATATACAACAATCAGGCCGCTATTGTAGTTTTTAACATTCAGGATTCTCTGTTTTTCCTTACGAGGGAAAACTATCCTCGACTGCGGAAGCTTCTCGAGAGGAAAACTGTCCTCTTTGTACCGCAAGACTTTTTGGACATCCATCCTGAATATGTCAACAACGAGACACAAGTAAGCTTCCATTCATATTTAATTTAGATATGCATAAAATTCGATCATAATTACATTAGGAAATATTTCATCGCTCAGGTTATAACAGTGCAAGGTCCTAATTCAGAACAAGATGCTGAAATAACAGAAAAATTTGAGCGCTTAGAAGATGTATACGGCGAAGGAAAAGTGTTAGCCATTCTGGGGAGCTCAAGTCCGGAAGAAGAGCCAATCGAAGAAGATATGGATATGAACGGTTATTCGAATGACGTTAAATATATAAGAGAACGGAGGGAAGCAACGGAAGAACCCAGAGAAGCACCATTTAAAGTTTGGTATAATGCTGCAGGTATTAATTTTCAAACATTCTATCAAAAATCAATTTGATTTTTATTTCAAATTAACATCGTAAATAACACTTTTTTTTTGTAATTCAGGACAATCTTTATTGTATTCCGGCAATTATCCGATATTACTCACTTATTACTCTTCAGTGAATGGTAGTACTCATGATGTATACAAATTGAGGAAGCCCCTCAGTGAGACTGGAGACGATAGAGGACAATTGAGTAGGCTTATAATCACATTTTCTACGGCGATGGGAAAAGTATGTTTCATATTTTATTAGACGTTTAATTCATCTATATTGAAATACCCCCGGTTGTTTATTCAATTTTGATGTTAAATAGGTGACATTGAGATTCAGATTTCTCGACAATCAAGCTGGGTATTGGAGTATAGGACCCGTTGAGCTGGTTGATTCTCGCGGAGAATATATTTTGAACCCGCCTAATACTAATGATTTTCTCGGAGCTCCAAAGGGATTTTCCTTCATTTGTGGAGAGCCACTTGTTTTCACTAACGGTCAGATTAGTCTCACCTTTCAGGAAATTCAGGTAATATTAAAGTAATACAAACATAATTCAGATTTGATCTATGATTTTTTTTCCGGATTTTAAATTTATGTTATGTAAATTTTTTCAGGTTCAGCCATTTTTAGGAGGAGCTAATCGATTCGGTTCTGCATATAATTGTGTCGGTTTCACAACTATTCCTATTTGGTAAGATTAATTTTTAATATGAGTTTTATAATCAGATCATCAGGTTGACATTGTTTTATTGAGTTCTTTCATAGGAAAGAAGACAAATTATTAATCATTTTGCATTAGAGGACTTTTTTACTCGGGCGAATTAGCAACTTTAGACTATTTTGTTGTTTTAAATTATTCTTGTTGATGCAAATAGCATTTGCATCAACAAGAATAATTTTTAAAAATGTGTGAAATAGCGAATTGTGTAAAAGTAGAATGTGCGGATATCAAAACCTGCCTATATTTATATTATAAGCGACTGAAATTTGAATTTAAAATTTGTTTTCTTATATTTCAGGTCTGGTATACTTGTAACGTCCATATTATTAGTAGGAGTATCAATAGCCATCATCATGATTTCTGATATAAAGACAATGGATCGATTTGAAAACTCCAAAGGAAAAGGCCTGACGTTTACCATATCCGAATAAATGTTTATCATGTCTTAATCTATGTTAACAGTTCTAAAATATAATCGTAACAATGTACGTTTTGGAAAAATGTATATTTAATTATGTAAAACAATTTTCTGAGTTACATATCTTTAATATTTGCTAAAAGACATTAAATTTAATTAATATTCTATATCAAAAGTCAAAAACTATCATACATATGTGTATATTTTTTTAATATGTAATCAAATTAATTGTTTAATTTCGAAACCTTTATTGAAAAAGGTTCCACCATATCACCCGATGTACTTCAAATGTTTAGTAATACTCACTGATTTCTAGAAATATGTGGCCAAAGAAGGTTAATTATATCTAATATCCATATACAAAACTTACAAATGTTAAAAATCACAAATATTTTATAGAAACTATTAAAGAATGGCTGTGTTTGTATATTGATATGTTAGTTCTTTATTTAGATAATCTCATGATTTATCGCACAGATTAACGATACATATGTTTGATTTTTAAGTATTGAGATGTAGATATATAACGTTTCATTGTGCTAGCGTTTCTAAAACTGCTTCTATTGAAGACATAGTAAAAAAAAGGAAATACGAAGGATAATGTGCAGAATTTCAATAGTTGAAAATAATCGATTTTTCTAGTCATTAAAATATTAATTATTTATTTATTTATTTGCTCGGATATAAGTTCTTAATGTATGAAAAATTAAACTTCAGGATGACTTATAAACAGCATCATTAATGCATATCTATGATATTTGATAGCAGTTGTATTTAAACAAATTTTCAATCAGCACTTTGTGGATTGTATATTTCGTTGCTGGAAATCGATATAACGATGATGTTTTTCCATTATTGTCAAAGACTTGATGATGAGACAATAACTGTGTTCATAAAAATCACATTACATCTAAACAATTATACTACATCAAGTATATAAAAACGCCTTTGTACGATACTTTTTTAAGTTGAATTATCTAAAAAAAATATATTATTTTATATAGCGTAAAATTAAGGAGTTATTTATATTAATTTATAAAAATTTGTACCAATTTTAAGTCGGGATTGCATCTATAATTTTGCTTAAATGTAATTATAAGCTTTGAAGAAATTCAATCTAGTATTATTAAATATGAAATTTATTATTGTCGAGTTGACTTTGACCCTGTGATGGAAAATTTTTGCTCATGGGTGCCATAAACTAGTAAATACAAAATAACACTGCACACTGTGTATCTATTTGTAAAATTATAAATGTAGCGTTTGATTAGTTTCAGATTTGACTGTGAATATCTAGCGAACATCTAATTTAAATTCCAGGCTAAACGAATAGGAAGTCTGAATAATTTTCAATTATTTCCCTTATTAGTTGAATTTATTGTTCCTGTAAGGATAGCGAATTTTGAGAGTGTTGCTAAAGCTTGCCGTTTGTATGATGCTTTCTATGGAAATCAATGTCATATTTTTCTAACAAATTCCAAATTATTACTTTAGTAAATTGACGGAACTCGAAATACAAGCCTTTATTTATTTATTAATTTTAAAATTACTGTGTACTACATTTGTATATACTGAATGTTAAATATATTAATATGAATCAGTTGAAATGGATTTTTTTTTAAGTTGACCCCAAATAATTTTAATGGTTTTATGAATTTTAGGTATTTGAAAGAAAATGAAAAATATTAAGTTTCCTAGCTGTTGGTACTATTAAGAATAAGATTTATCATTATTTAAAGTACTTTTAGGTCGTCCCAGTGGTACACATTATAAAAAACTATTAGCGCCATGAAAAGCCATATCAAAATGGTTGGCAATGGTCCCATAAAAGGTATTGTTAAAAGCCACCTCAAAATAAAAACTAAACATCCTCAGTCCAATCAGTTAGTTTTAATTCTGCGAGTCTTTGAAGTGTTCAGTGAGTCTTGAGGTCCGACCAATCATCTTGGCCGCGGGAAAATCCGATCATCTCTCATAATGGTAGTCTTTCTCTTATTCTATGAATAAATACTTAAACCAGGAATTAGTATTTTCGTTACCCCTGGTTTTCCTTCTATGTGGACCTCTTCTATGAACGGACTCAGGTAGGCCGTCTGTTTGGAAAGCAGTAAGCGCCAGGGCGGTTGTACAGTTACGGGACTGCGTCTAACGTCCTGTTCCTCACGTTATAGAACCATGGCAAACATATAATATCAAATGAACTTCAAAGAATTCACTCTTTTCACATAAATGGTGTCAGATTACTGTAATAATAATAAGACTACTATCATTTGAAATACTTATAAAAAATGTTTTGTGACTTAGGGTCTTGCTTCCAGATGTGTTAGTAATATTAAGAATGTACTAAATAGCATGTAATTCCTTTTGTAAGATTTATTAAATTGATTTTAATTAAAATATTCAGATTGATTATCTTCTTATATATAAAAATCAATGTTTGTTTGTTCATATTTTATGCGCTACAATACTGCTTATCCGATTGCAATGAAACTTTGGGGAGTTGTTGTGCACATCCTCGTGAACTGTTATCAAATCAGCATAAGTATTATTTGTGTACGCAATTTGTTATGCGAGACGATTAGTGGATAGCACCATATTAGCGCATATTGCTTTGGTGAAATGAAATTTGGGACGGGGGGAGAAAGGATGCGCGCGCAATACGGTGAACTTCCCTACGCGCAATTCCTTTCACGAGATGGAGGGAGACATGGGAACCCTCCACTAACCTCCACTACCTATGTAAATTAGCTTCTGGGGTTGCGGAGGGGGGGGGGGCGTTCGTGATTATGGAGACTGTAGAAAGCATCGGGATGCATTTATCCCCATAGCTTACGCAAATATCTCTAAATGCTCTAAAATATGAGGGAGTGGCCACAAGGTTTCTGTGTTCAACCGGTCCGCCTTTCAGACCGCTGACACTTCGAATGAGCGCCTCGCGATTTGATGCCATGTCCGGATATGTCCTACAGAAGGTCTGCAGTCCATGACCAGATCTCTGCACGGATACTCCGAAATCGGGGAAAGTCTAAGCCTGACATCTCACGCGGTTGATAGAGGGAGACAGTCGATCTTCGAGGCGAGAGCGAGTGTGGGCATGCTTTTAGGATCCTAACCCTTCGGTCCGCGCTACACGTGATCTGAAGCAATAAACCACGTACTGCATTTCTTTTCAAATAATTAGTAATGCATGCCGAGTATTCGCTAGTACGTCATAAGAAATAAATCTGGCTATGCGCTTTTATTGCATGTTTAAAAAGTGAACGTTGCTCACGGCAGTGTTTTATTTGTTTTATATTATAGCAGATATCTGGATTTTGGCATGATGATGTCCACTTATTCCATCGTCTTGAAGAGAAGCACCGAAGCATTAAGTGTCATTAAAGGTGGGTGCCTCATTTTCCGTTTCGGTGACCCACATACCACCAACTGTCTGACCAGTCATGCTTTTTGTTTTTGTGCCTGGATAAAAAAATAAGCATTTAACACATGACCGATTTTTAGTGCGTCGTCCGCGGTGAGTATGAACGTGGGTTGTTGTGAGAATTTGTCCACATTTTGAAAACTTCAACGAGAAGGAGTTTCGAGCAGCTCCTCGATGGAGGAGCGAACTGATGGTCGCTAACGGGGTCGAAAGCGTCCAATTGATTCTTATGGAGTCGAAGATAAATTACTTCATCGCCAGCATTTTGACCTCATGGCAATCCAGTTTAGCACGTGTGCTTTTGCATCTCTGCAATTTATTTAGAAGATTTCCTCCATCATCAGAGCCGATTGTGGCGGCATGCAGTTCAATATCAAATATGTGCCATAGTTAATTAATACCGGCCGAAAGAACGATAACCAGTCTGATCGAGAAACTGCGCATACAGAATAGAGTGATTCATTTTTGTGGATAAAAAACTTGCTCTCTTATTGAGAGGATTTTTTGCTAACGTATGTATAATTAGAGAAAGTATATAAGTGGCTTACTAATTTTTATATGCTGCATACACGCCATACAGGGCGATTCGATCCATGGACCAAGGATATTAACACCGTCGGCATCAATGGAAGAACTTATGGAAAATAATTGAAGTCGCTTGAAGGCTAATGAAAAATTAATAACAACGATTTCTAAATCTAAATCATTTGTTACGCATGCTAGAAAGCTGATTTTGCATCAAGAAATTAATAAGATACCATTAAGATTAATTTAACCTATGAACCCTAGTCATATTTGCGTATTTCTGCAAAGCTGCAGGTAGATTTTGATCAATTGGATCGGCTTTGACTATTAAATTTTCATTCAATTAAATTTTATTTGATTAATTTTCTCTTCTTTATTTTCTCTTCTCACTGAATGAAGTGTTTTTGAAATCAATTTTATTACATACATCGGGAATTGTGACCCAAATCCATAGAAATTTAATTAAAAATTATTCGAAAAGGTGAAGCACCCAACAAATATCGTGAAAATACAGTGGAACCTCGGCTTACGAGTGTTCATGGTTACGAATTTGTCGGGTTATAATCCGAGATTCCTTAAATTTTTGTCTCAGTTTACGAGCAAAATTTCGGGTTACGAGTCGTACGAGCGAGCATCAGCGAGTTTCGTGGGTACGGTAGCTTAGTCCTGTCGGACAAAGTTACCACGCCTGGACACTCCTCTTTTGTGCAACAAGAAGATAAAGGCTCTTTTTGTTTACTCTTCGGAGAACCCGCGAGCATTCAAAAGGCGCAAAGTGCGAAAGGACAGGCTGTCTGTTATGTGAAGGTAAAACAGCAAGGTATGGATCGACGAAGAGGTGTTTACTAAATGGATAGACTTTGCTGCTAGTCCTGAGAAAAAAATATATTCTTGTTAGTTAATAATCTTCTTCTGAAAGTCATGCTAATTATGAATAATGCTCCTGCCCACACCAAGAGAGTTCAGGATAATATTTTGGAAGAGCTTAGGTTTATAAAAATTGTCTTCCTTCCACCCAACACAATTCCTATCGTGCAGCCCATGGATCAGTAAGCTATCTCTAACTTCAAGAAATTGTAAACGAAAGGCCTTTTCAAACTCTGCTTCGACCTCACCGAGGGCGTACAGCTTACCCTACGAGAGTTTTGAAAAAATCACTTCGATATCGTAGGATCGTTCGATAGGAAACTCATGGATGCATGGCAAAGTGTCTCAAGAAGAACACTGAACAATACGTGGAGAAAGTTGTGAGCTGAGGTGGTTTTAGAACGAGACTTCGAGGGGTTTGCGAGTGAAAAGGAGCCTGTCGAAGAAATTGTGTCCCTGGGAAAATCTCTAGGCTTCGGAGGTGACATAGCGAGGACCTCAGCGTCGACGAGTACTGTAGTGTGGATGATTTACCATCCCCACGTAGTAGCGCTGTTAGCAGCATCTTCCATCTCTCTTCAGGTGCAATGTGCTATTTTAACAGCGCCATCTCTTGCGGCCCTACGGAGACATTGTACTTGCATACTGACGGATCGCTTCTTGCGTGTGCACCGTTGCCGGTTGGGTGGTGACGCGCAGGAGGCGGGAGTTGGGAGAGTCGTTGGTTAGCCTTGGCTGCGGGAGGTCGTCCTTCCTGCAGCCAGATATCTCTCTCTCTCGTGTGGAATTCGATTTCGATGTCGTCTATTCCCATCCATTCGTCCAGCAACATCACGGCCCGATAGAAGAACGTACCCGTGCGCTAGCGCGGCTAGCTAGTAATATTTTTGGGGGTCCGGGACGAATTAATTGCATTTAAATTATTTCTTATGGGAGATTATTGGCTTACGAATTCTTTCCAAATCGAATTAAACTCGTAACCTGAGGTTCCACCGTATAAACATTCTTGCAAACAAGAAAAAATAAATGAACAGTAATTTGGAGCAGCTAGTGAACAAGATAATGCATAGACCTACTGAGGTCATATTTTTGGACTTTATTTTTCTTATATCCATTATCAAATGCAGGCAATGTCCGTAGGAAACTTTTCTGCTTTTTATAAGCAGTGATGTAGTGCTAAATTAAAAAGTCTGGGAGCGCTGATTAATTATAATATTTCAGTACCCCCTCCCCTACCAGCAGTGATACAATTTTCGCACCAAGTTTCCAACCAAACGGTTTTCTATTTAACCAATTTAAGTTAAAATAAATTTTAAAAAAATACAATATATATTATGCAAAATTTCCAAATCGTTTAGAAAAAAGTGTGGGAGCGCCGACCCCACGCGCCCCCGCCCCACTACACCACTGTTTATAAGGGGTAAAATCAGGATAAAATCGTTTGAGCAAGATTTTTTAAGTAGGTATCTATTAATGAGTAATTGATTACATTATCATTATTTTAAAATGATATTTTAACTATTTATTGCAAGTCCAGTTACTCATTGGTGCACGACTTTATTAATCGCCTCAGTAATTATTATTTCCAGGTTTAGGATAAGACTGTTAAATTTTTTGGTAAATTATATACTAAACTCAAAAACTATGTACTTAACAATTTTTCGAATGGATGATAATAATCATTCCAATGATGTAACAATTGAAACAGTATACTTTGTATTTCGGTTCGACAATTTTATGTTAACGACGACGACGAAGACGCTCTTTCTGAATCCCTGGAATTCGGACACAAAATGTATCCAAAATGGGTTAACGCTTTGACGGACACGTCTGCATTATGCGTCATTTTTTCATATAAAAAATGACGTGTACGCCAAAGCGTTAATTGAACGTTCCCACGGAAATATAAACGACCCAATAATAATATATATGTTTTATACCAAAAGGCAGCTCTAAAACAATGCATCAATGCTTTATTTTGATTATTTACAGCAGCGACAGGAAACATTATAACTCAAATATCATACATTTTTAGTCCTTCATGGTTGAGGGATTCGTGGAAAGTACAATTAGATCGGATGGGATCTATAAGAATCATAATTAATTTTAACGACATAATAATTAATGCTGTAAATCAATCATTCACAGACGATTTTGATCTACAGCGGATATTTTTTTTTGGATCGAAATTGATATATTAATATATTCAATCCTCTATAATCGCGGTGGTTTTTTTTGCGCAAGCTCAATTTGAATCCCGAGCTTTAACAATAAGAATCCGGAGGCTAGCCCACTTTGGCAATTCAGTGGAACTCGGATATAACGAGTATCATGTGATCAATATTAATTAATTGCTCATAAAAATATATATTTGGCGATTTTGATTTATATTTTTATGTACATCCTTAATCTTTTCATAAGAATTGGAAGACCGTCTTCCATTATTTGTCTATTTATGTCAGTCAATTTATCTTGCTGTATTAAATATGATTTCTATTCTTAAATCCATCAAGCCGCCAATTGTTACATTACTGCATATCCCATCTGCTTAGCGAATTTATGTGCTTGAGTTTTTAAAAGAAGACCGCGCTTAGAGCATCTTTTTGATCTTTTACGACACAATTAGCAATCATAATAAAAATCTCGCCTTTTATTTATAGAATCGATAAATAACTGTCGAAGAATTTGGCTCTCTGCTTTCCAGTTTAATATCATAATTATTATTGATTTAAACTGGCTGTTTTAAGAGTTTAAGGCTTTTTATATTCATATTACCCAATGTTTATATCAATTTCATGTATTCAATGCAAATGTGTAATATTATTATCATACATTTCAGTTATTCTTTTGTGCGATAGCTCGTTATAGCCGTTATATTGTTTATAACCATACGTTAAAGACGAAACTACTGATATGATTTTAACGTAATTAATTTTCGCTTAATCGCTTGTTGAAGACTTTTTCCTCAAGGCGAATTCATAGTTTTTTTATTAAGTCCATTACGTTGAAATTATGTCGAATTGATGCATTATATGTTGATCCAAAGACGGCGGAAGTAATAGTGATTTTTTGATTGTGTGCTTAAATAACCGCAAGAATCGTGTTTGCAATATGTAGACATTATAAACAATTTAACTTTCATTTAATGATTAGGTCAACAATGTGTGATATTAAAAAACTGCATCTCTTGCGGAGATGTATAATTTTCAATTACCAACAAGTAGAGCTTGTAAGCATTTGCGGTCGTAAAACCGATCGAAATTTAAAAAAATCAAAACCGCAATCTCGCCTCAACGACGACGAATATTTGCAACAAAAAATTTAAATAAATCGAACGAAGGAAAATTAATTCCTCCAACAATTGGAATATGAAGAAAGAAGCTGATGAGCCCAAGCTTCCCCATGACGACGATCAACTTTCATTCGTCAGTACATAAAAAAAAGTACACAAGAAACTGCATGTCGCATTTTCGACCAGCTCCGGAATGGCCCCGGGCCAGATCAACTTTGGAATAACCACGTCCATCCACACACGAAATGGAGAATGGGTGGAATTTGGACCAGTTTCACTGAATACCGATGATCTCTAGATAGTGAATATAGTCGGCGCGGCTCTAGAGAGTTTTGGCATTAAAACAATGATATAAAAAATTAGAGGTTAATTGATTTTTTTCCACGTCCAGACGATGGATTTGGTACAGAGCTGCAGGCAATAGAAAGGCAGCACTTGCTTTAGATCTCTCAGATCTGTAAGTGTTATTATTGTTTGCATATCGTCTATGTGTACAGGCCATAGTTTCATTGGCATTTTTATTAGGTCGTCATCAATGGGCGTACAATGTAAACATCATAAGAATATGATTTCCATACGTTTGTAATATGTGGAAATGTAATAATATTAGGTCCTCTCGAAAGAAATTCATTATTTTTGCACGCTCTCGTTTGAGTTCAGCTTGTGTTCAGACTAGGGAATTCAATCTGCTGAAAATGCACGCTCAGCCTCCACACTCGTTGGAGGTATCGTCATCAGATATTTAAATTCTAATTTGAGTTGATGACCGCGTAAGCCCCCATTTTCATATAACACCATCAATGTGACTGATAAAATTCCTTTCTGCTGAGACACGGACTAAAACTCGCAAAATTCCCGATTTCCCGACAAAATATTTATTTCCGTCGCTGCAGATGAATACTTATATATTATAATACTTTGATGTGTTTCGTAATTATATTATGGAGGAATACAATTTTTTTTAACCCCGTATCTATTATATTTCATATCGATATTCCCATTATTAGAGTCGAAGTGTAGTAAATACATCACCGGTAGGGAAAGTTTAATATAATAATTTTAAAAACAAATATGTACTGTATATATGTTACTAGTCCCGGGATTCATGAGCACCTAAAACTCTCCGGGATCGGGATTGGATTCCCTAGTCCAGACGATGCGAAGGAAATATTTTTATATAATCACGAATATTCGTGATTGTATGCTGCTTTCTTGATCAGGGCTTGAAAGTGTTAAAGATCACAAACACTATCAATGGCATTCTATAAGAAGGTGATAAAAAATTTACAGGATTAGTGAGAGTTAATTATTAGGCAATTAAAGCGATTATATATTTACATTGACTTAATAATAATGGATTTCTTTCGGGATGACCTAATCAAACCCAAGACAGCCATCAAATGTGCGTTTTCAAGAGGATTTAAATTGGATAGAATTAATAAATCTGAATATAACCTTAAGTTTCTTAACGAAAAAGAATACTATTTTGGATGGATTTATTGAATCGGGACAAAAAACAATTTTGAAAATGAAATCACTCTAATTTAAATAATGGTCTGAAGACCGTGCGAGCCACGGAATAGTGCACGTCTCCAGACAAAGAATTCCAGTGGTGTCAGGTCTGGAGACCGTGCGAGCAACGGAATAGGGCCGCCAAAAAAATAATTTACACGGCAGAGGTGCCCACAAAGAAATCCTAATTGAAGGAATAATCGCCGACTTTGAAATAAGGAAAAAGTTTTGGTCGTGCATATGAAGCAGAGATGGCCAATTTGAGCAAATTTTGTAAATAAATTTAATAAAAATAATAAAAAGTGTTTTCTTAACCCTGACCCTGTTTATAACGTTATTACGACCACAGATTAAAAAGTTATGAAGATTTAAAAGTGAAATTTTGGGTATTTTTTCAAAATTTTCTATTTCGAAAAAAATATATTTCGACAACCCTGGCACTTAGTACTTAGGGTCTATGTGTGAAACGTAGCAAAAGATCACCTTAATCTCAAAAAAAAAAAAAAAAATGTCAGTCCATGTGCAAAACACTCTAGTTTATATATTAGGTTATCCCAAAAGTAATCCATTATTTATTTTTTTAAAACTTTCCTATTTTATAGTATATAACGCAGTATAAAATATAATCACATTCATTATCAACAACGTTCTCCTGTAAGTTGTATATGTCCTTATTATAAAAAAAGTATTATAATCATATTTAACGTAATATTAAATTGTTAATTATTCCAGATAGCACTTATTGTGTGCTTCTTCGCCTTTATTAGCCCAGATTATCAAGTTTATATTGTGTATTTAATGAATTTTATGTATGTCTGTCTGTTCCATCTTTAGCAACTATAAGCAAATCATAAAAAAATCCTTGGTTTTTTTGGTCACTGGGAAAAAAGATATACATACATACATTATTTGTTGATTTTTTTAAAATTATAAACCGCAATGTGGTTTGATTGTATAAAAATTAAGAGAAATTGATAGATTATTGACCAAAGTGAATGGATGAATGATTGATAATGATGTTGAAAATGTAATGGCGATATAAATATTTTATTGTCGATTCAAGAGAAATGGAAAACAATGAACAATTTATGTTCCAAAAGTATTGATATAAAGTAAATTTAAATTATCGTAATCAATGTTACCATGCGGTCACATTTATCACAGATTTACTTCTTAAGCAAGCTTTAATTTGATAATATATATATAGACATACATATATATAAAATTATTGCACTATTTAAATAATATTTGCGAAGTGGTTTGATTGAGCACGCTACTTTTATTATAATCGCTTCAAGCATTGATTATTCATTTGGGGTGAAAAAAGCGATATGCTTGTCAATCAGATGAATGATGATTTGATCGATTCGACTATGCCGTGCTTCGATGCCGTTAATTAGAACGATGATGATGATGAGAATGATGAGTGTGTCCAATTCGTATAGATGACGGTCATAAATAAGGATGGGATCTGATCGTACATTTTTTCCGCAGTGAAAGAGCTTCCTTTTTCACGTCGCGCCTTAATTGTTTCGATATGAAAATGCTACATTTGGCGGACACAATTTTATGGAAGATGTTTCTGTGTCAAATCACAAAATTTTACTGTTATAGAATTTTGTGGTCATTGTCGAGAAAAAAGGCAATAATTCGGCATCGCTTAAATTGTTACATGACAAATTCCACGGCATAGGTCTCGGCCATGAAGAATATGCGGTCAACACTTTTGCTCCTATATCATGATTTTGATGTGCCATTAGGCATGGTGGAATCTTATATTTCTTCCATTACCACTTAGCAGTACTTCTTGAGTTTCATTTTGGCACTTAGCTAGCAACTGAAGAATGTGTGACTTTTAAAAGAGTCGCTTTTCTGGTCGTTTTGTTTATTAATTAGTAAATTTTGGAGAAAAAAATAAGACCATGATGTGTTATTTTAACAGTGCCATCTCTTGTGGCCCTACGGAGACATTGCACCTGCATACTGACGGATCGCTTCTTGCGCGTGCACCGTTGCCGGTTGGGTAGTGACGCGCAGGAGGCGGGAGAGTCGTTGGTTAGCCTTGGCTGCGGGAGGTCGTCCTTCCTGCATCCAGATATCTCTCTCTCTCGTGGGGAATTCGATTTCGATGTTGTCTATATTAATTCATATCCAGAAAAATTGTATATCAAATAAATATCATTCAAGCAAATTTATTATAATTTTTAGACACTTTTTGTATATACAAGAAACGTTAAATAAATATAATTTGGATTTCTTCAGCGCTATACGTTCATAAATTCTATATGAAACATAAATTAAGGAGCTATAAGATTATTTATTTTGAAAAATAATGAAGATATCCTCGGCATCCGTTTTAGATTTTGGGCGGTCCGGTCTTTTCCTGTCCTTCAAATTCCCAGTCTCCTGATGTCTTCAAATGGTATAACGCACCTTTTTGATGGATAACTTCATTTATTTAAACAACTTACCTGATTGAAAAGCTTTCATTTCGTGGTGTAATTCATGCTTTGTGCAATTTAGCATTATGAGGTAAGAATTATTTTGAATATAATAGAAGGATTAAAGCATTGAAAATAAGAAAAATTAAGCTATTTTGTTGTGTTTCATGAAATGCGTCCGTGACAGCGTTCATATTGTATTCTCACGCTAAATAGTTGCATTGACGATCTAGCGGACAAGGTAGCTTATTTATGAGCGTTCCCACGGAAACACAGATAACATTTGTCTACATGTCTTGTTGTCCATCTGTGAATTTGCTTCTTGGGTATAAGTATATGTAAAGTGCAAGGACGGATCGAATGAAGTGGTGTATGCGAGAAAGTGGTCAACAAATGATCGTAAGCTTGGTGGTCACGATAAGGTGGTAAACATGGGATGATCTGATATATGATCACGGATCATGTATGCTAAGCACGCCGATCATGTTTTGGCAATTTCACCTTTACTCTGATAATCGATGCAGATGTGGTTCATGGAGTAGACCTGCACAAATGGTTTGCGTACTTTTACTGGCGCGAATCTGCGAGCTGATGCCTCAGGGTATGTGCCACCTACATCTGCTGCAAGTCGGTGGAGCACATGGCCTACAGCCTCCACCATCACTTGTCAAACACCGATGAGGAGCGCGTTCATCTCTTGTTTGACATCCACAACTAATGTGCTTCTGCTCTCTGCCTTTTACGGATCCAAAACAACGGCGATCCTAATTCACGCCCATCGATGCCATTAGCGACCATTGTGAAAGTGCTAGTGATATGAAATAAGTCCTAAATCGATACCAGAAGTCGATAATCTCCGTTTCTCATATCAGGCTACAAGACCCGAGCTTGTTTTTGTGAACGTGCGAAAGCTCAGGGGAACGTGACAAACATCTAATCGCTCCAAACTATACGATGAACTTGTCATCAAATATCCGAGGATGTGACCAATTTATCAGGTGCTGATCATACCGAGACGATCCGGGACGATATAACACTTTAACGACCGTGCGAAGTGAAATCGTGCATAAAAATGACCGTGCAGAATGAGTCAACTGCATTCTCGACGGCTGCAGCTAGACAATTAAAAGCATTCAAAGAATAGTTTGCGAGCGTCTTTTCCCATAATTAATTTATTGGACACGGAGGCCACTTTTTTCAATAACCGATTTTTCAGAATTTCACTAACAAGTCATCGTCAATAATTCGCTGAATGTTCTACGAACCGTCGAAACGAGTTAATTGAAGATTTCACCCAATAAATCATTTTTTTGCGGATGCATTCCAGCATCTAGCATCTACATTATGTGGCTTTATATAATGGAAAGAACGCATTCATTTTACATAATTTTAGTCTAAAAAAAGCATGAATGAACAAAGATGATCAACAACAAAATAACGGAATTTTGTATAGTATAAACATTCCGGTTTGTTAGAATGAAATGTTGTTTTGTGGGAAGCCAAACTATGAATATTTTAATGACATCTTACATATATATTGTTAAAATAATCAATCATTAAATTATGATTTATTCTGGTTAACACAGTTAATTCGGTTAATTGAGTCACCCGCCTTTGAGAATGTTCTGCAAGTATTAACTTCATTTTGATCGCTGTTAGTATTTTTCATCGAAATATTTTTGCATAATTTGCTTGATCATCTTTCAGCTTTCAGTTTATTTCCAAATATTCGATAACCATAGGCCATTGTAGATTAGATAACCTGTCGTTGTAATAAGATTGTCTTTTTTTTTGAGGGTTTTATTTTATTTAAATCAAAAAATGTACGCCCTCATTCTTATATAAAAGTAGATTAATCACGAAAAAAAGATCTGAAATGCACTACAAATTGGCATGATATTATAACGAATTAATTAATTATTTTGTATCATAGCTATAAGGGTTAAAAATTAAATAATTTCAGGGTCGTAACAAGGACGTGGCAAAACAGGCGCCCGCCACGGGCACAAAATGAAGGATAACGGTCCAGTCGAGAGTTACACGTGATTTTTATTTTAGTTGACCATTCTATTTTACATGAATCAACATTGATTGACTCTGCCCTTTTTTATAATATATACTAAGTTCATTCGTAATGTCAGCGGTCCGAAAAGCGGACCGGATGGACACACAGACCTTGTGGCCACTCCGTCCTCTTTAAGGGATTTTCGAACCTAGCCTAATCTAACCAGTTTTTCTTTCTTCTTCCTGAGAATCTTGAAACTTAAGGTTTATAAGGCAAACACTTTCTATCATATTTTTTAAAAAAACTACCACCATTTACACGTTAGATCGGGATCTTTTGGGACTTGTATATAATTTTAAAATATACATTATAATAATATTTAATATGTTGCATTTATAATAGTATTATTTAATTTAAAAAAATGGATTTTCGGGAGGGGGGAGGCGCAAGTTAGATACTTGCCACAGGCGTTTCATACCCTCGTTGCGGTTCTGGATAATTTTATCATAAGAAAAATTGCATATACAAAGTGCATCCCAAACGTAATGAAAAATATTTTTTTGCCACACCCCTACTGGCCGCAACGTATTCGAATCGATTGGATGAGGTGAGAGAAGCCCTTAGCTTTACAGTCCACCAAAGATCGATCTGATGGGAGCATCAATAGAACCAGGATAGCTGATTTAGTGCACCCTTGTTTTGAGACCACGTCACAGAATACGAAACACAACGTGGAAATGCTACCAAAGCCAGCCTGCAGTTCCCGTCAAGACCTATGGTATGATATATTGGGCATTGGGGGTTGGGCTTCTACGATCCTATCGAGGTCGTAGGAGGCCCCAAGAATGAATTTTCCCCCTAATTTATTGTAAAAAGCCCTGAAAGTTGGAGGGAGTAGTCACAAGGTTTTCCGTGTCCAACCGGTCCAAACTCTAGACCGCTGACACTTCGAAATAACGCCTTGCGATTGAATGCCATGCCCAGATATGTGCACCAAACATGGTTTGCGTCCATGAACGCATCTCAGCATTTTGATTTCTTAGAATACATATTTATTTTTCAAAATTGGTGGTATTTTATAACATAACAATATATCCACAAAGACGGTCTATCCTTCACATATCCACAAGATATCTACAGATCCTTCATATTTTATCCACAAAGAAGAAAACCAATTAATGTTGTTGATATAAGACAAGCAAAAATAATGAAACATGACTCTTTAGCTTAATTTTGCTTTTATGAATGAGCTTTACGATCATATAAAATGTATTCAATAGTCATAAATGACTTAAACAGCAAAATAAGCGAGATTTGCATTTTCAATATAATGCTTTTTCAACGTTAAATTTTGAATAAACGCTTCATATTAACGTAACTTCACAGCATTTGGAATAGATCTGAAAATTAATATAAAAAAACTGTTTATGATCCAAGGTGGATTTACGCAGATTGCAAGTTAATTGCATATTTAAGCTGTAAAGTTGATATGATCCAGAAATATTCTTATGCATGTAATAAAGCACTAATTTATGCGCTATAAACATTAGAATTGGATTATAATACCTGGAATAATTGATGGCTTGGTTGATGTTAAGCAACATTGGGCGGGGTAATTGTTTGGACGGCTTAATATGCATTACACGTGTAATCAACTTAAGATTTATGTAAAACCAGCATTAAGCTCATAATGCCCATTAACGATATCGCATGTAACGTGCTTGTAGTGAAAAACCAATTGAGCTAGAAAATCTCATTTGGTAAATCGACAAAAGCGCTTCAATTCATCCTATTGAGAAGCAATCAGATTCATTTGAGCACATCACATTCGACGTTTGACATTATGCGAATGATGATATAAATTTCTATGATGGATGTTATAATAGGTTGTGTGTGGGTGGTGAGCTTTCATTAATCGGTGGACCATAAGAAGATCGATTCATAGGCCTCATGTCTCGTATGTGTGTCAAACATGCAAGAAAAGTATTACGCTTGTTTTCACAAACAGGTGTTTGCTAATGTAATATTGGAAATGTATAATATGGTGTAAATGCATTCTTAATCAGCGCCTGCAGCTCGTTACAAAATTTATTATATGCAGAAAATACAAATTTGTGTATGCGCGCGGATTTATTTTCGCGCGGGATGGTAATTTTCCGCGTAATTCCTTCCACGAATTACTCAGAAGAAACGATTCGAATCTTTGCTAAATTACGACAATTATCAAAACGTTAATCATATCAAAATATGTATTCTTTTGTGTGATATTATTAAGTTTCTACAATGAATTATTTTCGCTTTCTATCATAATAGCGGCGATCATGATAAAGCATAGCGGAAAGATTGTGGTAATTTTCTATACACAATTAATTGAATAACAATATAAATATTACTTTGCACTTCCACTAATGACGTCTTATTTATATCTGAAGTACGTAGCTAATTATTAATTCTCCAATTGCACATACTTAATTTAAAGAAAATTCATTTACAAATAATTAATTACAAACTTGTTCTTTAAAGTATTGGCAATTTGCAATTTTTCATCAAGTCTTCGACAATATGGAATAGTCAAGCATTTATAATTTGTTGAAGGGATATGAAGAAATGATCATCTATTGGAGATAAGTCCAATAAGAGAACTAGATGGAGCAAAATATCCTATCCATGTTCTAAAAGTCCATTTTTCATTGTGGAAGCCAGGATGTGATGCGGTGGACGCCAGTGCCGCATGTCAATCTATTTATTATTAAAATTACATTAATATGATGACTATTGTATGTCCCTTTCTTGATTAAATCACACATAAACATTGAGAGTATTATTTTTGCATTTAAAGATAAAAATTATATGATAAAATGAAATCCATAGCGAAATGTAAATGAGTCCAACTCGCTTATTGCGATCACGCCTCGACAAGATCACGGATATAGCGAGCAACCGTACAAGGCATGATTGGAAAGTAATTTAATTCATATGCATGTATAACAAGCACGCTTTATTACCACCGAGAAAATTTGGCACAGTCATCTCAGACCATAATGGATTTTAGGACGAATTTGCAAGTAAGCGTTATTTGTTTTCTAAGAACATTTCAATCAGAGACTTAATATATCTGGTAATCTCAACAATCATTTTAACACTATATACGATTTTTTATATGCGCTGGTTGCTATGGATGTCCAATAAGTCAAACATGTGGAAAAATACTGATTCTTATCAATGTCGTCCGTTCATAAGACTATCATAAATGATTACGTTAATACAATGAAGTTATATTCGGCATTTGTAATAGATTTTGGGCGGCGCGGTCTTTTCCTGTCGTTCAAAGTCCCAGTCTCTTCGTGCCTTCAAATGGTATAACGCACCCCTTTGATGCAAATCTTCGATTTTTTAGCAATTATGAGATGACAAAATTAAAAGAAACACCACCACATACCCATTGTATACTATAGCAAAGAACGAGAATGATTTTCTGAACACTTTATTTCTTTCATGCGTCTGTATTAATTTTCGAGTGTACATTATGATGTGTTGTTATTAAAAAAGAAATAAATTATTTATGACGGTAAATTGTGATAAATCGGAAATATGCTAAATCGAGACTAAAATTAATAAAATTGTTATATTAAACTTTCCCTACCGGTGATGTATTTACTACACCTCGACTCTAATAATGGGAATATCGATATGAAATATAATAGATACGGGGTTCAAATTTTTTGTATTCTTGCATAATACAATTACGAAACAAATCAAAGTATTATAGTATATAAGTATTCATCTGCAGCGATGGAAATAAATAATTTGTCGGGAAATCGGGAATTTTGCGAGTTTTAGTCCGTGTCTCAGCAGAAAGGAATTTTATCAGTCACATTGATGGTGTTATACGAAAATGGGGGCTCACGTGGTCATCAACTCAAATTAGAATTTAAATATCTGATGACGATACCTCCAACGAGTGAGGAGGCTGAGCGTGAATTTTCAGCAGCAAGTTGCCTGGATGCCAAAATCAGATCCATCGATGCTTTAATTTTACTTTGAGCATATCGGGCATTAAAATAATATTTGATTTTTTTAGTGTTTTATTTGTCTAATTTTGAATTTTATTTTTATCGTATCTTAAATAAATAAAATTCTTTCGCCTTTTAATTATTTTTTATATTAAACAAATGGACAAATCCATTTATCTATCAGGACCATCGTAGCGTGTATAAAGATTGTACATAAATTAATAAACACTGTTGTTAGCAGACAATATTCGGTCGTTTCTTCAAGTAAACATAAACAATACACTGGAAATCGATTCATTATATCATTCACATATCATTATTAGTCGATAAATTTGGGTTAATGATCTATACAATCGTACGATGTACGCAAGATACTCTTTCCTTCTCTGTTTCTTTCCAAAATCAACGTGCAAGATACAAGATGCTCTTTCTGAATCGCTGGAATTCGGATACAATTTTGTGTCTTACCTCTTTAACGGGTTAATCGATTTATCTGGGATTCGTTAGACGTTATCATTGATTTATATTAGTATATTTTGATGAAAGTTACGAAGTAGAAGAATACATTTAACTACTAATTTTGACACTTGCACATTTGATAATTTTGTCGTTGAATTCTTCATAACAAAAGCATTAGGCTGTAGTTTTAACCACCGAGTCACGAGCGTTCTGATTCTGGTCAGGCTGCATTTTCATCATAAAATATACGCTTTGGATGTCTTCATTCTGCTATATTTTTATCGACATTGCTGCTTTGAAATTGTAACGATTTTGGTGTTAGTAAGGCGCGTTGCATTTGTTCGATCGGCGAAGTCATTGGCAAGGTTAATCAATTGTATAATTGATGATTGCCACATTGATCACATTACAAGAGTCAGCATTGACCTTCCGCCAGGAGATGAGACCACTCAGATCTGTTCACCATATAAAAACACATTGGAAAGCGCACGTTTCCGAAAGCAACGTCTTCCATTCACAAGAAAACCTGTCTCAGCGCCCTACTGGCATACTTAGCGTACCACTTATGTTGAATATTGTATTGGTCATCTTACTTCTGCTCTGGCACGCATGCGAAACCAGCGATTATAGCAATTAGCGCAAGGGACAAAATCGCATATCGATGATCCTAAAGGTACTGGAATCATCGCCTATGATAGTATCATCCTTATACGTGAAACCTCCAAGACTACTCTTCAAATACAGTCCGAGATGTTTCTCTATTTTTTTTTTTATAAATATTTATTCTACATTGTCCATAATCTTCACATGCTATTTATCGTGTATTCGAAATGTATGGTGTTAAATAGAAATTTAAGAAAAGCCTATATGTGAAGCGTCCAAGCCAAGTAAACATCAAGTATAGTTCGCCAAGTGTAAATATATCGAGTTAGAATACTAATTGATTTATTAAAAAGTGAAAACGTGGAAAATGCATATGTTATAGTTAATTAATTTGAGTGCTTTATAGTTCCGCATAATGTGCTTTTGGTTTGGTTAACCTTTTTGCGGCTGTTGATTTCGGCTTTACAATCCGCAATTAGTTGATTGAACCATCAAATATGTTTCGATATCGATTCGATGTTCCAAAATTGATATTTGGTATTCGATTTCTGCATGTTAAAAACGTCGTTCATTCAATCATTTTCAGGTGGTCCAAAATTTTTGGACTTTAAGAACTTGTCCATCAAGCTCTGCCTGTTTTTCAAACACCGCAAAAAATCATGCAAAACTGTTGATTGTTTCGCTTTTTACTTTCGTCGAATATAATTCGTTCTTCAAAAGCCATTCCTGATTTCCGAGTGATTCCCGAGAGTTGAATTATCATAGTGTAGTCCAGGATATTTTTCGCTTCTTTCGCGTTTTATACATATCTTCCTAATTCCTCCTTCCGTTCCTAATCTTATTAGGTCAGGGGTAATGGCCCTTCCTGTATTTCACCCCCATCTGATAGGTCCTTTGAACATGTTGTGACAGACTCCGACCTTTCCACTCTGCATCCTCCAGGGGAGTCGAGGTCCCTGCAAGGAAAACAGCTTCCGATTTTGCATGTACGCTGGACTAAAAGGACTATGGGAATTAGATGGAGACGGGCTATGCTAAGATCAAGGGAAATACTATCCAAAAGTCCAACCTCAGATTGAAGGGAACTGCAAGACGGACAAGTCCAAGCTACAGGGGCTTCAACTCCTTCTCTGCGGTACTCATATCAGTTCGGTCATTTGTAGTATCTAGCCATGAAGACAAGTCGCCGTTCGAACAGCCTATAACCATTCTCCCCTGTCTGCAGAAACAGTTGAGACACAGTTTACACAGATTCCACCCACATCTGTAATCAGTAGTTCCACATTCCCCTTTACGGGTACGCAACATAGGGTGAACTCATGTTAGCTGGACTCCGCCAGCAACGCTTAGTGAGCTACACGTCGAGGCAACTTACGTTGGTCTCTACTCAAAATCAACTTGGGGTTCTATAGGTGTGCACCGTGGAGTCTAGCACACATCCTGATGTAGTCACACGCAGTCCAATTCAAGATATTCGAATTCGTCGAGCGTCGACTCGTCCATAAATTCATCGAGTCCTTGCTGTCACCGAGATGGGTAGGGAGGACAAAGCATCATGGAAGAGCTACTATTTCACCAAGCTCATCCAAAAGTTGGATGACTCCTTGCTAAAATTACCTGGTTGTACCTGAAAAAGACGTTTTTCTGGAAAATTGGGAGATATTTATAACAGTAGATTTCGTTAAAAGTAGCGAAGAATTACTCAAAGCGACCATGTTAACTTTATTGACAAGAACTTTCTAGAGTACATAGAGTCAAATTCCTCCTTTCTTCACAAAGGCTAGAATAAAAATCTGCGATACAAAAGGCATCGTAATGTAGAAGGAAATCTTGGGAAACTGAAAGTCTATCAGTTACGGTTTTCCATTTTCAAGAATAGATTTCTGTAAAGGAATAGTGATAATCGGATGATACCGCCATTCCCGATCTCCCATGAGGTGTCTCTCCGTCTTCGGAGAAAGACCTTTTCGGACAACCGAGTTGACTACCAGACCTTAGCGGTGAAGGATCTCCTCGGATGATTAACTCTTCGACCCCACCCCTGACGGAAGGGGGGGGGGGGATTTCATCACTTCATCCGCCAACTTCGAGTTCGAGAAGACAGTTCAGCAAAGAAGAAACTTTCGGGTGGACCATCACCCACTTGCTACGTATCACTCATGTTCACTTGCTTGCTACTGGTTCTCCCATTATGAGTTAATTGAATAAATACGCTGTGCCGATTGTTGAATGTAATTCGCTGAGTGCCACTGAGCGAATTAAATCATAGATGTGTTCCGTCGTTCATCGCAGCCGACTCGTGGGTCAGGACTATTATTACGAATTGCACCGCGATTGATCTCAATCGATCATGTACCACAGCATCTTTCAGCTTGGGTTTGGGGATGATAAAATAAATACAATTTCAAGTAAAGATATGTTTAGTTACTCAATGTTACATTGATTGATAGGCTATTGTTGCGCACAGAAAGTGGACTTGTACACGAGACTCTTGAAGACGCTTCATGAAATATTTTTTTAAATTAAAAATAAAGTCATTATTCATACAAGCGTAATAATTTTCCCTATATTGCATAAAGATATTGACATGCCATCATATTTAAAGATCCGCTTCTAAATATTCTTAAAATTGAAGGCTATTGAGATTTGTTGGTTTATATTTGTGACTGTTTAGGCACATTTTTTGAAAAATCTGGAACTTCATTTCATGAAACACATGGAATTCGATAAATTATTTTCTTAATCTTTTGTTGCTAGTGATACTAATTGGTATTTAAAAAATGCTCCCACACAACGAATTGCGAACTTGCGAACATATCGATCATAAGATGCTGAATGAGTGCCGATAAAAATAATCGAGAAAGCAATGACTATGCATGTATTGTAGATACAATAATTATAATGAATTATGTCTGCGATTGTTATTAGAGCTTCCTTTCATTCAGCGCCTCTAGAATTATTTGGCATATTTCACAGGTCTGGAAATGCAAGAGGGCGTTCCAGCAATTATTGGAGAAAGTCTGAAAAAACATATTTTTTCGCCAATCTGTCTATTCGATTGTAATTTACGGAATCTAAAGATACCGAGCGCTATTTTCTCATATACAAATAAGTGAAAAATGAGCGTGAGAATCCTTCTCTAAGTGTTCTTTAACCGGTTTATAAGTACTAAATCTAAATGAGATGTGATGTAAAACAATAAAATGAAAGTGGTAGGATACACCCGAGCAGATTTATTATTATGGTATTCCAAGTGTTTTTAATAAATTACTAATTCGTGAATACCTGTGTATGGCCGTGAAACTCGACACAATAAATTTCGCAAGGCAAACTCTGATTTATTACGAAATGATTCATGATTTATAATATTTTCAGCATAGAATATTGGACGTTTTTATTGGATTGTTTAATTCGAATTTAATGTTATTTTGAGTGATGACTATACATTTTTTAGATCAAAAGTTGATATAGTGGGTTAGATTCTGGACTCTTAATAAAAATTTGGATTCAAATCCAGGTTATACAAAAGAAAATCTAGGCAAAATTTAGTTTTAACCCATTCCACGCGAAGTGTATTTTTTTTATACGTTATCTGTTGGAGGGAAGGCTTACTTTGCTATACATTTATATGGAAAATTTCAATGATTTGCTTGTTTATTTAGGCTAAATTTGGGGGTCTATAGCAGTAAAAATAATTATACCGAAAAAAATATCTTTAAAAGGAATAATGGGAATAAAATAAATGGGAATATTGACATGAAATATTGATTTAACAGACACGGGACTCAGAATTTCATATGGTGTACCAAATACATATCATGGTAGCGCGCAGGTGTTTTTTAGCACGGGAAAGGTTAATGATGGCATATGGGCAGGAAAAGGTATCTATCCTGAATAAATGCATTATTTTTTTGGTATAGGACTATTGCATAGTATGTATTAATTTCTCAATGTATCAATTCGTCGCAAAAACGCGAGTATAGATTATAATTCGCTGCTCTAATGCGATTAGCGACAATGAATAGGTAATACAAATTCCTTATGTATTTAATTTACTTATTGAATGAATTATACTACTGCGCTGTTGACCATTGACGATCAAGCTTAGTTGACAATTTCCTGATTGCTTGACGAGGATCTGATTTCATCAATGACATCAGCATATCATCATCCAATTTATGAGACCTTTCCGTTCTAAGAACGCACCTGAGGTTCTTATCGTCGTTTAATTCAAAGATTTTCTTTGCGAGGAGTCTCATTTTCGGGGGTAATAATGATTAAATTTTAATACCAAAGCCTTCAAGTGTTTGTTAGTACATTTAAAACACATTTTCTGTCGACGTCAGCAACAATTAAAAATTCTTGCAAAAGTGGAAACATTTCAATAAATAATAATTTCAACAATAAATAAAATAAATAAATAAATAAATTTCTAAATCCTCCTCTTATACGCGACAATCTCAAAAAATCAGCTTCTTTTTAAATGCATCGACTTTATATTTCAGTTTTAAAATATTTGTACCCAGCCGAGAATTGCACATGGTTTTTATTTTACTTGACCATTCTATTTTACATGAATCAACACTGATTGACTCTTCGTTATCGGAATCTTTGAATCTCTTCGGAAACACAGACATTGTGGCTACTCCGTCCTGGGTAGGGAATCCAATCCCGGGATCCCGGACAGTTTTAAGTACTTGAGAATCCCGGGATTAGAAAACGTAATCCCGAAAATCCCGGGATTGAAATTTTTATCTAACAGAAATCGTACACCTCACCAACACGATGAAGGCTACTAAATCGAGACATTCCCGACGAAATCTGGACGCTTGGAAACAGTGGCGTAATTACTAATTGGAGAACTTAGGCGACGCATAGGAGCAATGACTGTATAATCTATGTATACATATATAGCGTACATGTATGTTTTTCAAATTGTTATAGTAACCTTTCCCTACCGGTGATGTATTTACTACACCTCGACGAATAATGGGAATATCGATATGAAATATAATAGATACGGGGTTCAGATTTTTTATATTCCTCCGTAATATAATTACAAATCACATCAAAGTATTATAGTATATAAGTATTCATCTGCAGCGACGGAAATAAATAATTTGTCGGGAAATCGGGAATTTTGCGATTTTTAGTCCGTGTCTCAGCACAAAAGAATTTTATCAGTCACATTGATGGTGTTATACGAAAATGAGGGCTCACGCGATCATCAACTCGAACTAGCATTTAAATATCTGATGACGATACCTCCAACGAGTGTGGAGGCTGAGCGTGCATTTTCAGCAGCAAGTTGTCTGACTTGCAAAATCAGATCCAGACTAAATGACGAAACACTAATGTTTAATGTTAATGTTACTTCGGGCATATTTTCAAAATAATATTTGAGTTTTTTAGTGTTTTATTTATCTATTTTTGAATTGTATTTTTATCTTTTCTTAAATAAATAAAATTCTTTGGCCTTCAAGTGATTTTTTATATTGAACAAATGGACTGATTAGTAATTTTTGATCAAATTCATCAAGGTAATTTCTTAAAATATTGAAAATCCCAATCTCGGGATTCCGGGACTAGTCCCGGGATTGTCTAATGGAATCCCGAAATCCCGGGATCGAAAATTTGGCTTGGGATTGGATTCCCTAGTCCTGGGGTATGGCAACCGTTCATTCGTAATGTCAGCGGTTCGAAAAGCGGACCGGATGGACACACAGACCTAATGGGTACTCAGTCTTCTTTTAAGGATTTTCGGGCGGCATTTTCAGGGATAAATTAATATCCGAAGTCTTCTTTAAAAAAATTATTTAAATTGATATCTTATATACTATTTGTATTGTTCATTTATAAGGTAGTTTCCATGCCGCATTCATATTCCATTCATAGTGACGAAAGAGAACATTGAGCAAATTAATAAGAGATCGGCATAAATTTTAAAAATAAAAATATAACGCTGGTATTTTGCTATAAACCAGAATTAAATAAAAATATATAAAAACATCTGATATGAATTTGATTTGGCTCACAGATCATAGTTTGTAAAGCCCTGTTTTGGGAAAATCAATCTTTAAATTTTAATTAATTGATTAATCGTTTTTTTGGTGTGTTATTTAAAGCGTATTGTTTTTAATGGGTGCGAATTTTAAAAATAACACTAAGACAATTAATTTTATCTATCAAATTAATAATAAAATTTTGAGCTTGAAATATTTCATCGAAATATTTTTGTTGGAAAAAATTTATTTTGATACAATTGTATTAGATTATTTTGGATATGTTCGTTATCGTTTGATTGATTATGATTTTCTTATGTTTGTGTGTAAATTTAAATATTCCCGATTTATGGTCGTGTATTCGGGTGTTATGTTTTAATGTTTGGAATAAGTCAGTGATGTCGTACGTGTACGGCGCGAAGGACGTGCGCGTAATAACTGCGCAGTTGCTCCTTATGTTTATTTCGTTCCGCGTGCTATTGTCTTCCGCTCCCGAATAACGTTTCAATTGTTTACGTGCACAATTATAACGTTGTACCCGCGTCATATCTACGCGTGTTTCGGTCCCGAACGATGCAACATATCTGCATCCTCCGCCGAGTGTAACGTCGATACGCTTTGAGGTTATCTTCGCCTGCGTCAATGGAGCAAGATCAGCGCCCGAGTCAACCCTCAATGTCCCAACAACTTCCGTATCAAATGTACAGCTTCGTTTCTAACCCGTCGCAACAAATAGCGACCCAACAGACGACATCGGATGCGCGCGCATTTTGTGCACGTACAGAACCCAACCAACTCAGCGATCTCATGTATTATTACGTACAACCGCCTCCAGTTCTTCAATTGGCTCCTCAGGTACTGCCGCAGACTCCCCAAATACAAGGACAGCCTCTACAAATAGTCCAACTGAGCCCTCAAATAATTCAACAATTATACCAACAGGCGCCTCATTTATTCGTACAAAATCATGGACATCAATCAAACCCTCAAGCGCCATCGGAAAATCAAAATATAATGCAGCAAATGCATCAGGGACAAGTTCAACAGGTTCAGCTAAATCCACAAATTCTCAAACAATTATTCCATCAAGCGCCCCAATTATTCGTACAAAATAATTACACACATCAACGAAATCATGACATACAAAGTCCTCAACTTTTTCAACAGAATTCTCAAGTATTGCAACAAAATCATAACGTACAAGTATTGCAACAAAATCTGCCAGCACAGGGACAAACTCATCAAGTATACCAAATGAATCCTCAAGTGGTCCAACAATCGCCCCAATTTATCGTACAAAACCAGCAGGCGCCTCAATTACTGCCGCAAACTCCTCAGACGCGTCCACAAGGCCGCAAGGGCCGCCCAAAAAATCCAATTCAGTATCCAGGTCCCCGGACTCTGGCGAATAACTTACGCAATACGAATCCTCAACGATTCAGGAAGAAAGAAGAAGAAGCGACAATCGTTCTTCCTTCTGTCTCTCGTCCACAAAATCACCCAGATTCAAATCTGACAGGAGCAACCATTCCGCAAAACAACGAACTGATAACCAACACTCAGCAGAATCAGGATGCTGTATTTTCTTCTCAAAATTTGCCACAGACAACCGATTCCATGCCTGCTTGCGTTGAACCACCGAGCATGAATCGAAATCCGATGCTTGCACAACAGGACTCGTTCGTACTTCAAGAGCCGAAGAAGCAGAACGACACGGTCCTCCCACAGAACCCGACGTATTTTCAAACGAATCCCCAAATTGCCTATCTACAAAATCAGATCGATGTAAATCAACAGTTTCATCCGCAGAATATCCAAGGGTATTCCATGTACGTCCCCCAACCTACTGACAATGCATCTCATTCATTTGAAAATGCATCCCAAACGAACTCATTGAGCTTAAATACACCCCAAGTGGAATACCGGGACATCGGAATACAGGTGGAACCGAGCGATCTGATCTTGCAGGAAGCGTTGCAGCAAGACATGCTCGTCGAAACGGATTCGGCTATGGAAGACGTCGCAACACAAAAAGATGACGCAGACGAAAACATCGTCCGAGATAATATGGAAATAAACGACGATTTAACTGCCAAACCTTCTAAAAAGGCAAAAAAATCAAACCGCGCTAAAAAATCAATCGATAAAGCATGCGAGCGGATATTGAAGCACGTGATAGACGGACACATCATCACCGAAATGATCTATTTAACTGACGAAGCCAAGGATAGCTCTCGACAAGGAAAGGGTTCTGCGAAACAGAAGCCGGTCTCCGAATGCTCCGAACACACGGAATGCGCAGTGGTCGTTCCTATGACGCGTGAAAGACGATATTCAGAAATGACCGTCGAAGAGTTCTACTACCAGACGTTTTCCAACGGATCACCCAGCAAGATGCAGCAAGACAGTCGAAGATCTTAAACTCCGCTTTGGATTTTCAATCGGAAGCTCTGCTCTGCTGGAGGACCGGAAAATCTCAAATTTGGCACTGATAAGGATTCAAGTTACCAAAAAGTGCATCCGAACATTTTGCACAAACTGTAAACATAGTCCTACAATGGTTCCTATTGAAATTTATAAAACTAGTCCGATTAGACTGTTGATATTTCGAAAAGATATGTTGCCAAATCAATTTACTGTTTTTTGTATTTTAATTGGCTTTTATAATTGGCGCCTAATCACTCCTAAATTATTTATTAAGCGTTGGTATTTTTTAAAAATGTGGTCAAAAACCACAATTCCTATAGATCTAAACACGATTGAGTTGCAAATTTTTGTATATTGACTGTGGGACATTCGAAAAAATGTGTTTAAAATACCAAATATCATCGCATTCGACCAAAGATTCGTGCCATATCAAAAGATGCTGATGTAGAAAGAAGCTAAATTGGAAAATGGTCAATTGTAAATTATCAATCCTCGACTTACGACACTCTTCTTCTTATAAATATATATTTTTGTTATAAATTTCTTGGTAAAATTTCTTACTAAAGATGTAGTGGCGTTAAAGTACATCTGCATTTCTTTGAATTTCAAGCTTATTGAATTTGTATCGGTGAGTTCTTCCATGGCGTCATCTTGAAGTTGTTGAGCGAACTGTACAATGATGTTAGGCATCTCTTCTCTTCCTTTTTATTCTAAAATTCTAAATCTGATCTTGCTTTTTTACTACAATTGTTGATGATGCACTTTTAAGCATCAGCGTTTAAGACTCCAGTATTTATTCATATTTGTGGTCGTAAATTGAGAATTGATAATATTTGAACCAGCAGTGATATTCTTAAAGACTCTTCAGACTAGTTGATCTTGTATAAGATTTAAGATACTGAAAAAGGCTTAAGCAGCGATTATTGTGATGTGTCCATATTAAAAACTTTTATTATATAGAGTGACTATTGAAGAATTTATTGTTATTGTTAAACATATAATATATATACTTCTCGTTTAAAGTATTTTATTATCTGAAATATCAGAGTATTTATTATTGTCACAACCATATGTTGCATGGTCGTCTAGAGATATTATTAAGTTGAGTTATAAATATTGTCGATTTAGGTATGTAAAATCAAATACCTGTGTTAATTATCGCAAGTCCTATTGTTATAATACATTATGTTAAAGTACTCTTAATTCTTAAACTTGTTTTATTTATTCGTCCGACCTTCTTTCCAACCATTTTATGGAAGCAGATGATGGCATAAAATCATAGTTATCAACCTAAAATCCTATTGGTTTAGAATATGTTGCAAAAAAAGAACTGGAAGAAGAGTTGCTAACGTGGAAATTGAAGCTGGAAAAAGTTGCTTAGAATAAATATTGCCGATCACATCAATCATGAAAATGATATTCAAAATATCATCGAAAAGATTAGTCTTTTAGACATTTCCGGAGGTATTGAAGATGTTGATACAACTGATGTTCACACCTTGCTCAATTGAGATGGCGAACCTTCATCTAAGAGCTGCAAGAGTTGGAATACCATACCACCCTAAAGAAAATTACGTCTTGTAGCACATCAAAAGATAAAGAAATGCAAGTAATGTATCGCTCTTGAAGAAGACTATATTCTCATCAGTCATCCTACGAACTTATTGAGTGATGTTTACGTGCAAAATTTAGCTGTCATAGTCATTGAATAGGCTCTTTTTCTTCACAATTAACATATGGAAATGTTAGAAAGAAACGATGAAGATTAGCAGTGAATAATTGCAGTTAAACATGCTTGTTAAGGATTATATGACAGTTAAAACGACAAATTTTATGTAATAAACGTAGATAGGCCAAGCAAGAAATACTAGATTCTTTTTTGCAACGCAGAATCAATCGATTAATTAATATTCCCCCGTTAATCGCCACTTTCTCCAGACGTATCCCTCGTATTAACAAGGGCTACCTGTAATGCATGGTATTCCTACCTTCCAATTATATTTGTAGTGGTAAACCTTTGCTACTATTTCGACCAGAATTTAAATAGTGCAGCCAAATACTGGTTCTTCAGCAAGTGTGAAATTGATTGTCGTCTTATGATCTTTGAACTATATTTTGTCTTTTGGTTCTTACCAACGACGCGCTTTGAAAGCATTACCATATTGTTCAATGCTAATAAAAGAGTAAGCGAGGCCAAATGACTGCAGATGACGCACAATATCTTCAGTCAGACGTTCATTGAGCACGTTCAGCGACCTCTTATTTGTGTACAACGATTGCTGCAGCTGTGATTGCAAGATGATAAGAGTCTGCCATTCAATTTAGATGTTGTGTCAAGTCGATTCTTTACGAGGAGATTCTATTAAATTTGTATTTTATTAAACTCTACTAAAACATACATAAATGTCAATCATATAAGTAGATATCAAGTTGATTCAAAAACATATTTAATTTAACATACACTACCTGGTTCCATTATTTGCAATATTATATTTCCCAAGCGTTCTCATGGAAATACAAACGATTTGCGATAAACACAAGTAGGATTTTGTCAATGCATATACGAATGATACTTTCGGTATTAAAATACTGTTGCAGCTTATTGGCTTAGTGATTCATTTCTTACAAAGAAATAATTTATAGAAGAGATTTTCAAGTTTTCATGATCCATTGATTCGCTCAATTTTGTGGCCAGATAGAGGGGGGAGGGTCATATGCCTAAATTTAATGAACTTGGTTGCTTAATGGCTGGAGGGCTACCCAAGATCTCATGCAAAGCGCTGGTGACAAGGCGGTCATATGGGTAGCTATACTGCAAATACTTGTTACAGATGCCTCAAACAGTGAAAAAATGGCTGGACATGGATCAAGATGGAAGAAGAGAAGGAATAAGGATCTGCTCTTGCTATTTCTTTCTTAACTCATCGTACACTATTTTTGAAGCTGACTTCGTGGATCCGATCGACGGTATTGCTGCATCAGCGCTTCCCAACATTATTGCTAGAGATTTCAACGCCAAGACCCCAGAATGTGGATCTTCAACCACTGACAGAAGAGGTGCACTGTTAGCTAAGATGACTTCGCAGCTATGGCCCCATACGCTCAATACAAGAGCAAACACCTTCGTGCGCAGAGGTAGCACGTCTATAATAGATATTACCTTTGCAGACGAGGCTTCAATAGACAGGATCATAAACTGGCGTTTTAAATACTCACACAGCGATCATATTTATATGTAGTTCAAAATAAATAGCTTCTCCATGAGATTTAAGCGTAAGACATAGGAAGGACATGCTTCTTGACGAAGCAACGGCTGTAAAACGATAGGAAGTCGTCAATACAGCGATGGCATAGCAGGCACGATGGGATAGCTCCACAAAAGGCTAATGGATTTCTCAGGGAATGGAGCAGGCAGAAGCGCGGTCAGCTGTGCTTTCATCCTGACCCATGTCCCTACCGGGCATGGGTGTTTTGACAATTACCTATATAAAATTGGATAAGAGACAAGTCTGGAATGCTTTTATTATGGCGCAACCATCGATGGTCCTTCCACACGATCTTCGACTTCATGGAATGGGCGTTAAAAGGGATGTCCTACGACAAACTGCCAGCATGGATTTAATATGGCACCTATATCATCCAGAAGAAAGAAGGGAGGTGTGTGTGTGATGCGACCAAATGTTAGTGATTAAGCCCAATGGGCGCACACATGGTTGTCACTCTTGAGCAATACTTAACCAATAGCCGAGTGGCAGCTGAGGAGAGGGAGGGGGGGGGGATAGTGGGGTAAAAGTCCCACACTACCATCGGATAATATACGATGGTGTCTTTTGAAGATTTCCCCCCTCCGCAAAAATAAGGTATCAACTTGATAAACGGGACATAATGCCTAGAATTGAAATATAGATATATGTACACTTGTTTCTTGAGTTGCGCGGTCCCATTTTGAGCGATTTCACTTTTGCGCGGTCCTATATAAAATATATATTTTAAAACAAACATTTCAAAAGCATTGAAGCCATGGAGGCATGGAAATGGTTCATACATCAATGAAATAAGATCATCGATAAGCTGGAAAAAATATGACCAGTGCATGTAAGTCTAATCGAACCATTTGAAAATAGAGTGTCAAGCCAACAATAGAAAAGGCGAAGTCTATAGAATCTGAAGGCTTCAATAATCTTTGACGTTTTATCATAAAAAGCACATGGAAATAATTGTATGAAATTTGGAGAGTTTGTTGCAATTGTGTTCGAATATAATTTGCGCGTAGAATGTAATTGTCGCGTAAATCTGTCGTCTTTTATAATCGACGACGAGGTGTACAAGGCGGTTATTTCCAAGTTCATTGATGACCTCGTTGACCATCCCTGCCTGCAGATTGAGGTAAATTCGTGAGATTCGTTTTGCCGAAGAAAGATGTGTTGTGCAGATCCGATTGTCTCACAATGGATCACTTTCACACTGTCTCCGCATGAGATTCTCCTCGCATTAAGGCTCGTGAACTATTACTATTATCGTTATTTCACACGGATCGCAGCAACAACAATACTACTATTTTTTTTACATCACAGAAGATTCTAAAAGTGAAAATTTTATTTTTTTCGCGGACATAACAATTATGAGACAAGGTTGCGATCGTATTTCAAATTACCAGAGAAAGTCTATACGTGTACGCATGAGTGTTTTTATCGAAGGCAAACAACAATAAAAGATGTCAACCAGTCAACGTTTATTTGGAATTTCATCTTTCTCGGGAACAATGAAGTGTAACACTGAGCACTGGAGCCTGTTTTTGAAGAGTTGCTTTGTCTGAAGCAATTAAAGCATCCTGTCGAAGAGAAACTGGAATTAATCATCGCAAAGAAAAACGAAACGATCAGTAACTTTAGATCACGCGATCGGTGACATCAATATCAATGTATCTTCTTCTCATTCTGTCATATTCGTTTATCGTACATAAGCTTTTCTTAAAGAAGACTCATATGCTGATATTATTACGATACTTTCCACAAAAGTTATAATTTTATTTTTCTTATTAACACATTTTAGTCGGGAGCTAAAGCGCGCAAATTAGTACTTATATAGTTGTAAATATCACCATAATTTATATAGTACAGGAGGCAGCGGCCGAAATTTTGCATCCATTTTTACAAAGTTATTTTTTTCATGTCGGAGTTTATACAATGTAAATCAGGAAAATTATAGCCTACTAAGCTTTTAACGATGCGGACATTAAGGGATGTTTCTACCTTGTTGAGCATAAAATTGATGACATTCTTCACCATGGAAGTCCTAAGTCCTGAACAGGTAATTTGCAGTAAAAAAAATAAACATATATTTACTTTATATAATATTGTATATAGCTTAGACTACAATTAAGAAGAAATATTGAAAAATAAAAAATAGTGAGCGATCGAAAAAAAGTTTGTGTTTTTACAATTATATTTTGTAATTTTTTGTTCATTGAATAAACACTTTTGAATACATATTAATACTTGTAGTCTATACGATGAAGACATTTATTATACACGTGTCTGACAAATTTAATAAAAAATGCTCATCTAGGGCATGTGGAAACACTTCCATGAGCTTGGAAAGAGTAGTTTTGAGAAAAACGTGTTTAAAGCTTCTCTTCTCCTTAGTTTCGTGAAGCTCAGCTTCTTCTCGTTGGCCTGTAATTTTGCGAATTACATTTATATTAACTTGAAATTTACTGAACATATTAACCTAACCTAGCGACGAAAATCACTGGAAATATGTATTTTCTATTTGTCCTTATTTCGGTTTAATGTGTAGTTTTAAACATATAAACCTAACCTAGCGACGAAAATCACTGGAAATATGTATTTTCTATTTGTCCTTATTTCGGTTTAATGTGTAGTTTTAAAATTTGTTCAGCTTAGCCTTTACATAATTTTTTTTTCTAGTGTATTAAGTTAAATTTAGGCTCCTAATATTGTGACGCCCGAAGCAGCAGCCCCTTCCCATCTAATAGGCCCTGAATATACTGCATAAAATTCATAGTACACACTAATCTTTCATTATAGTATTAATTGTGGAAAAATGGTATACTATGAGTCCCGACGAAAATGTGTTAACGTGCTATAATATATATATATACGTTTTCTATGTCCATAAAATATTTTCTCAGTGAGTCTTTAGAAACAGGATAAATATGAATGGATGATCAGATAGACTTTCTGTCTGCATTCAAACCCGAACCTTTACAACAAAAATTCAAGAACTAACCCACTATGCTTGCGCTTGATCTTGGTTCGATGGATCACGAACACGTTTCTAAATGTTGGAGTTTAGCTACGATCGTAATGGATGAAGAAGATTATAGCAATCAGACATTAACAGGTGGTGTCGCTAATCGAACCAAAAATATATGTAATTTAGTCTAGCGACGGGAAATTGACGAAAGTCGTTCGATTCTTAAGTCACTTTGCATACAGGCTCCAGTCAATACATCAACGGATGCTGCGGTGTATCATTAAGCCTTCATATTTTTTAGACTACTCCATTTTATTAAATGCGATCGGTGTGTTTTGGATCATTTCATAAATCACAAAAGGCTTTCACTCTGCTCTAAATCCCAGCTTCGGACAGCGTGCCGAATAATAGATCCATAATAATATTTTATGCCAAGTGTTGATGCAGTGAGCTAGATCATGGATCTGATTAGGGTTCAAATACAGATTGCGAATTGCGATGTTTTGAGTAGTTTGTAGTTTTGGGTTGTCGCTCTGTTGATATCCCCAGTCAGGAAAGTTTTTTTTGAATTTGTTGTTATAGGAGGGTTTACTTTTGATATTTAGGATGGGATAAAGGGAGGCAATGTTACCGCGCGCTTTTTTATTGGTTTGGTCTATGTGAGGATGCCAGGTGAGGTGAGTGTCGAAAATTAACCCCAGATATCTGGTTCACCCAAGGGATAATACCGGATGGGAGAGTGAGTTTTGGAAGAGGAGGAAGTTTCTTTCTTGATCGCTTTCTCGAGAACATTACTGCAGCGCTTTTTCGTGTTTACAGAGATACGCCATTTGGTATTTCACTCATTGAGTAAATTTAATTGGTTTTGAATACGTTTACCAACGATGGCTGTGCTCAGAGACTGTGACATTATGGTGGTATCATCTGCGTAGAGAGCGATCGAGTCAAGAGGGTGAATTGATTATTTCGCAGAGATATAACGCTGTTTTGCACTCAAACGGTTGATTTGTATTTATCTAATTAAGTTTGATTATTTAAATGAAACATTCAGGAAACCCGTTGGGTGAGCGTTCGAAATAAAACTCGGTGGTAATGCTACCTTTAATATCGAGCGAATGAGGAGGTGAATGTATGATACAGACGAGATGGATGTAACCCCTTCCTGTGAATGGACTGTTAAATGAACTATGATGCTGATGATTTAAATGAAAGACTCGTTTGAAATAGTAATATAATAGAACATCCTTGTCATCCAGCCAAGCGTCCCAATGGACGATGGATTTTAAAATGTTTCTCCATTCAATTTACACATTTTCAACTTTGGTACCAACGTTTACTTAGACCAACCCAACACATCTCTTCCGACACTTTCTCTCGAGTGTGGATCCAGAATTTGAGATGCAGACGTTGCACGCAGCTCGGATGATAACACGCGTCCGGAGCTAATGATGCGTCTAATACTGATTACCGGTTTATTGGGGCAAACTTGTTGGAAAGTAAAACTTGCAGTGAAATATTTTTTTATTAATTGAGAGCAGAAGATGACACGAGTTTATAACTCGATTCGATGTTATCGTACTGGTCGTAAAAACTGGATTTTATTTTGACACGGGAGTAAGAAACAATCGCATTAGGAATTTTTTTAGTGGCAGATTAGTTCGATTGGACCACTTAATTGATTTAAGCGATCGGATCTCAATGTTGATGCAGAGTGCTCTCAAATTATTCTTCGGATGTCTTCAAATACCATCATTCGAGGGCCGTGCTTAATAAAAACGTATCCAGCCTTTGTTCTGGTTGATATTTTAATTTATTGGATAATCCATTCCATGTAAGAATTGACATTCCATGTTATTAGGTTGAGTCATAAATAATTGTCCGATTTTTTTCAAACATTTACATATTTATATTTAACAGAATAACAAAGCAATATTACTCTATTACATGTTCATAACCATTATTAGTGATAACTTTCTCCCATTTTACTGGTAGCTTATCAATACCCTCTTCATAAAATTTAACAGATTTAGATGAAAAGAAATTTTCAATAGCATAATTCATTTCCTCATAATTTTTTCCATTTAAGAAATTCTGCAACGAACAGAATAGGTAGTAGTCGGTTGGGGCAAGCTCCAGGGAGTATGGAGGATGTGGTAAGACAAACTATCCAAATTTTTTGCTGCGCCATCTTTGTTGTATGCGGTTTTGCATTATCGTGTAACAGTATGATATTTTTTCCATTGATGTGAGAAGGATTTTTTTTCTTGAACACGTTGTAGCTTTTGAGTGTATTTATCAGCACTGATTGTTTCATTTCGATTTAAAAGCTCGTGGTGGATTATGCCTCGACTATCCCATCATAACATAAATATTGACTTTAGGATTCGGTAAAGGTGGTTGATATTTATCAAGTTACTGTCTTTTGTATACAACGATTTTTTTATTGCCTTCACTAAGATTATGTGGCATCCACACTCCCAATTTGCTAACCTTCCCCAATTTTTCCACCTGCATGCAAATGGTTAATTGTGACATATTTTGCTTCCTTGACAATTCTCTTGATGATTGACGTGAATCGTACCCCTGTTGCCTTGTTTAAACTCCCAAAAACTCCCTTTTTGATTTTCCATTTTACGGCTAAAAAAATACTATAACAAAAGAAATTACACGGTTAACTATTGTTGAAATATTGATTGGACTTATATCTATCTAATAACACCTTATACTCATCAATACGGATGACTTATTAAGAGTAAAACGGAATCATTATAACGATTTCTTTTCGCCGGCAACTATTTATGACTCAACATGATAATTTGAATTAGCATAATTTGTCTTTTAGCAAATGCTATTTGATGGCTGCAGAAACATTAATAACAATAGGCGGATATAAATATTATGATCTATTCATTAGTCACTTAAAATACACCATTAAGAATTTTCTTGTAAAATTATATATAATTTTTATACATGTTAAATAGTCATGGATATTTAAAATTTTAGTAGTGTTTTGAAATATTCAAGGTAGGTTTGGAGAAGAATTAAAGAGAAGAAAACTCTAATCAGACGTAAATTAAAATATGTATACACGAAAGAGTGGGCGGGTTACTTTACCCTCTTTTATGAGATTATCATGTGATTAGCAGCACTTCAGGAGATAATCATTTGTTTAAACTGCCATCTTACTACTAAAACACCTATCAAAAATATGAACAGTCACACTGGCCTAAAAATCATAACCTAGATAGATTAATATTAAATATTTTCATTGTCTCCCCTTTCCGTCGTTTGAGCATTCATTTTGAATGCCGAGTGGATGATACAAATCGGAGGTAATGAACCCCTTCAAAAGGGAGTGTCCGTCGTTTATCAGCACTGAGAATTTTATTGAGGATAATGGCACTTCGTGCTCCTAGTGACCCTCCCGGTGCGATTTCTGTAGCCAAACAACGCAGTAAGCCGCAGCGACGATGACAACGTAGGGAACTCGAGAAATCGCCCGAAAGTCCCCGATATATTACACTACTAAAATACTTTTTTTTTCATTTTGGGAGTTGTGCTTTTAGGCTCCTGAAGGTATATATTGGATAAAATAGAAAATAAATATTCAACACTAACTAAAATTTAAAAAAAAATTACAATTTTGAACTCAGTGTCAATGTCATCATTGTTATATGTAAATTTTCTCTTTTTAACAACTCTAGTTTCTACTTAAAAAATATATATATTTTCACAAAATGACGACTGTTTAAAAAAAAAGGTATTTTTGGTCTTATTTTTTCAGTTTTAATTTTTTTTAAGTAGTTAAAAATTAAATTTTAACATAAATCTGGTAGGAACAATAGAAAATTTTATAAAAAAGATTTCTGTTTATTTTGAAGTAAATCAGTTAATTAGAACTTGGGATATCATGTCAACCGTGTTGAAAAAAGTAATTAAATACTGGTAGAAGAAAGCGATTTTGAGTCATATCGAAAAAAATTATATTCTGTTGCGTTTAGGCCCCTTGCCGTCTTCGGGGGCCCGCAATCTTCGTCACAGCTGCCTCAAGCAGACCACCACGAGGGGCGTCTCGAATCGCGGGGCGCTCCGGAGGCCGGACGCACCCCTGCGCCTCTCATCTCGGCCTGAATGGCCTCGACGAGAAGCGAGGGGGCTCCGCCCTCAGGGGTGAAGGAGCCCCGCGGCACCGAGACAAACTCGAAACATCCGCGACGGAAAAATGCGTATACCTCCGCCGAGGGGGCGATTCTTTATCCTCGACCGCTCATACGACGACACCAAAAAGGAGGATACCTCAAAAACGAGAGGGAAACAATTAAAACACGATAACTTCAATTAAGACGTTTATTTACCATTTTGTGATACGGCAGACGATCACGATGCAGAGGCTTGATGATGGGAACGTAGCGCGAAATTGGCGGCAAATGAGCCGCCAATAATCAACACGACTGGTCCCCAAAGCGTCCAGAACGGAATAGAAAGAATTAGCTCGGCCTACCCTTAAGAACGGTTGAGGTCCGAACGTAATTAAAAACGGCCCGCTTTGACGACCAAAAATCGATATTAAACGACGAAATTAATTAATTTATTTTTATAATCAATAAAATCAATCGCAAATTATTCCCACGCTACAATTCATTATTATTTCTTTAGAGAATGTTTGGTATTAAAATCCAAGAAACATATCTTCTTCCGCGGAACGTATCTACATCGCAAAAAAAGGTTTAAATGTTTTTAAGTTTATAAGCTTCATGTTTTGCTATTAAACATCATCAAAATATGTTGATTGATCATAATTATAAATAGACGTGGAACATTCGTTTTTCTTGTATAATTTACGCCATGAATTAATTAGCTATTCACCCTTCCCATGCTCTTACATCAATGTTGATCTTATCTGTACATGTATATTGAGGATGACGCATTTTTATAGATATGTTCAAAGTGGTTTTGAATGTAGATTTAACTGATTTCGGCATGTCTCCTCTCAAGTTTAAGTAAGGACCGTTAGGTTGTAAAAAAAAGAATATGTCGGAAAATTTAAGCAATTCCCAAGTGTTTGATTCAAAGCACGTAAAGGCAATGTTGAAAACTTGTAATTAATTTTAATCGTTCCACATCTATAGAGAGTGCATAAATTATTCGGATTCAAAAATCAAGGTGCACCCGAGGTCAGAGAACAATCTTTATTGATTGCCACATCGGTCTCAAGTGCAAGACCAGCTCCGAAGGCGAAGAACCTCATATCGTCGAATGACTTTCTCCTAATGTTTGGAGCTATTTTTGCAGCCATTATATAGTATAATTATTCAATTTCGTACACGCAATCATATTGTAAAACTTCATTATGTCCGTACGTGTATAATCGAGCTTTTAAAATTAATTGTGCTCGTCCGGTTGGAGTTGGTGCGATTCTTCCGCAGCTGAGGAATAAGATGAACGACCAACCAGATGGGACGTGAAACTCAACAGGAAAGATGATGCTCAGTATCACTACCGGTCCATTGAATTTCTTACATTCAGTTTGAAAAATATCATACAGCTTCTAATACAATTTATACAAGAATTCCAATGAAATAGAATGAATTAATTTTAAATCAAAGTGACTGTTGGCAGAGGATATGTAATATGTTGAAATTTAGCCTTGCTGGTACAGTGATTTCTCCATCTATTGTTTTCGTTTTTTTTTTTAAATCAAAATGATTTATTAAAAAATGTAGATTTAAATTGATTGCGAATCGATTAATAAATAAAAGATGGGATACATAATAGTTTGATTCTTTGAATGGCAGAATTATCGTATATAAAATACTCCAATGGCACTGCAAACAATTTATTCGATGAAAATACGTTAATATAGTGTAATAATTTGAGAATAATAAATACAGCAGATTTTCGGGAATCTGACCCCATTTTAATCCGGCGCCCCCTATAGTCCGACATCCCAATACGAATATAGTACATATTAATATGTACAGCGAAGTTTCATCAATGTAAAAAATGGAAAAGTGTGTTCAGAAGCTTTGCATATGTGGTGGCCCATATTGGCCATGAAAGCAATGTTATTTTACAAGGAGTTAACAAAAAAAAAGACTTGTATCTAGAAATGGATGACATTAATTCTATAATATGAAAGCTTTTATTATTTATGTATATCTCATCAATTTTATAATATTTAGAATTACAAGTACTCCTTGCCAAAATGTTTTGAACTACAAAGGGTTCTATAGTCCGACAAATTGGAGAATCCGACGTTGCCTTGCAAAATGTTTGTCGGATTATCGCGGGTCTGCTGTAACGATACTTTATGTTTTTTACTTTTTCAACAAAATTATAGTTTTGTCCAAGTAAATTTGCATACATTGCTAGTTTATATATAATACATACCAATACAATAAATACCTTCAAATCTGAATTCATGATTTTGTCACAGATACAAAAATAATTGAAATCACAGATACAATAATAAGTGCATGCCTTAGGATGCGCTATTTATAGTTTGTGCTTCCGTGGGAACGTTAGAATGATTTTATCGATATTAATTGAACTGAAAGGCGAAATGATAATTATTTTTAAATTAATACTTTTTCAGATCCAAGAAATCTGGGTAAACCTGGATAGAGACAATCGATCAGAAATATAAATACTCATAAATTTATTGATGCGTTGAAATAATTTTCGATGATCTAGATTTAAGTACAATATAAATACAAAAATACAAAACAACCAATATAAACAGTAAAACATACTTTGATGCCTGACCATCAAATCCCGCCCTCATATTAGTTTCTGATTCTGATAAAGAAATTTGGGTTGCTATAAGTGCAATAAGAACTTTCAGGGTTTACAGAAGCGGTGTTGAATAAGATTTTCGGTGAAATACATCTCCTTTAATTGTCATACATACTCGAATACTCGTCTCTACTCGAGATTTACTAAAAAGTTAAATTGAAACCGCAATAAAAACAAGGATCTGAAATTAAATAAATGTATTTGTAAATCAAGATATATTTCCAATGATATTTAATTCCTTAAAGAGTTAAAAAACACAGAGTTGTATTCGAATTCCAGTGATTCAGAAAGAGCATTCGTACACGTTGAGCTCGGAGACAGACAGAGACGGAGAGAGTATCTTGAGTACATCGTACGATAGTATAGATTGTTAACTCAAATTTATCCACCAATAATGATATGTTTGTATTGTTTATGTTTACTTGAAGAAATGACCGAATATTGTGTGCTATTGACAGTGTTTATTTATTTATGTACAAGCTTCATACACGCTGCGACGGTTCTGACAGATAAGTGGATTTGTACAGATGATAATTGGCGGACATATAAATATAACATGTAAGTTTATGATGATTTAAGATTAGCTTACTACTCAAAGGGTAAAGGGCTTAAAATGCAAAATGCGCCTAAATGCAGCATTTTTTGGCTCTATTCATTTAAAAATGCTGTTATTTGCTTAGATTTTCTTCTACACGTGAATAATATTTTAACGGTTCCTTCTCATGGGGATAATGGTGTGATTTCACCAATGATAAAAACGCGTCAGTTTTGCATTGTGGATCGGTCAGGGTACGTCTTCTCCCACTATACCACGAAGCCTGTTGTCCATCTTCGGTACATTGACAGGCTGGTCGGCCGAGTTTCGATCGCTGCACCTTCTCATTACCAAGCCAGGTGCTGCACCGCGAGCACGTCTTCTGACGAGTTTCGACCAGCATTCATTTCACCCGGGGAAAGCTTCCGGCGAACAAGCTACTCGAGATCGTCGACAATTAGAGCTTTTCCGCACGAACAGCTATTGCGAAACAGGTGTCCATCTAATGGCTCGTTAACCGACGATCATCGTCGATTATAGTAATTAGCCGAGGCGAACGTTGCAATCTCTGAGTGATCGACCCTTAATCGATAACAGTGTGACATTACTTATAAATACACAGTGATTGAGTGTTGACAGCATTGACATTGTGCTTATTTTAATCATCGAGTGATACACGCATATGATTGCTCCATAAAGGACATAAATCGTAAGTTGATTCAGATTTTACACACAATTTGTATACAGAAACCATAGCATAATTCAACTAAATTCTCCTATAAGCTCTTTCAACGCGACAAAACATCAGCGATTATATTTTGACATTCATATTCTTATAGAGTTTATTTAGAAATATTTTAGTACTGATCGAAAAACTGGTACCAAAGCAAAAATGTCGACCCAAATTGTCAAAAATTTGAAAAAAAAAAACCACTAAAAACCATCAAAAAACAAATTAAAAAAGGAACATATAGTGAAATAAACGGAAAATAAATAAATGTCAATTGTATTTCAATATTTGTTGAAAATCTTAGAATTAATATTAATTCAACATCAAAATACGAACAAACATTTTGAATTTTTTTGTATATTAAACTAGCGAGTACCCGGCATACGTTGCAATGCCACACGCGATTATTAATATAGTCACGCGATGTATTGCTTCATTTAACCAGATCAATATGCACCAACATGGTGCATCTGTTAAACGTCTCCCAAAACAAATTCCACACGCGAATAATGATCGTGCTGATTTAAAAACCTTCTTAAATACACGCCAAATAACTCACTAAAGTTTCATTGCAATCGGATGAACGGTATAGAAATGTATCTGGAACAAACATACTACCCGCACGCTAACATGCATTCATTTTTATATATATACAAAGATTATTATTAATATGTTCAACCTAATCATATTGTAACCACATATCTATTCATTCAGTCCTCCCCCAAAAACTTATTTTTGTTCACCCTCTTAATTTAATATCAAAACGAGATGATGTCTTAGTAAATATCGAAAGTATCATCGGGTCACTGACAGATTTATTGTCTTAGAATCATTTTTTGCTACCGTTTTCTCCCTATTTTCCTATTCTATAAAGTTCTTTCGCGATGCAAATATAAGAATACCATTATCGTCATTGGCACTTTGTACTAGTGTTGATTACCTTGTTTATTATCACCATTTATTTCGAAAACACAAGCGTAGAGCGACTTTCAGCGGTCAATATGATTTAAATCATGATCTGAACGAGTCATCTATTTCTAATGGCCAATCGTTGCTTCAAATAATCGATTGGTTTATCAGATTTATTGTTTTATCTATGATAAGGCACCATCATGTTGCCAACGACGATATATCGCTGTTCGATACTAAGAGGCGTATCATATATGTTACATATATATTGTATGAATTTTAATAACTGCTATATTAATCAAATCCATGCCAAAAACATATTGATCGTTGAATAATTGAGCTTAGATATGCATAATTTAGGGGAGTGCAAAAAAGTGCATTGTCGTATGAAATCAATAAGCAATTCAATACAGAAATATGTTCTTTTCGGTGATCATCCAGGAATAAATCAATATCTATACATATTTAATAAGATATTAAATGTAGATCAATTGTTATAGTGAGTTAGATCTTGGATACTTATTATAATGGTTCGGGATCAAATTTAGATTAATAAAATATGGGAGATTAATAGTTTCGATCCAGGTATATAATTATGATCTAGATCTGAAAAAAATAATACTGAGACGATTAACAAGATTGGACTGATTCGCTTATGGGTGATTGGATTTGCAACAATAATAAAAATATTATTGAGAATATTATTGGCTATTCATTCATAGATACAATATTATTCTAATTTAACCGCTTAAGGAAAATAATACCCTATAAAAATCTCCTAAAGGAGACCATCTGCATCTGATAATAGATATGGCACTTCCAGAAGACGGATGGAAAGATGAAAGCTCTTCTTCATAATGGACAATGTTATACAATGGATAAGAAGACACTTGCAGTATCTTCAATTAGATTATGACCTCTCCCAGATCCAAAGAACAATATGCTTTTCGACCATTGAAATGAGTTCTGCGGACGCTATGTAATCATCCGGAAATTAATGGAGCTGTACCTCACTTGTGATGTTTATAACTTAACACGTTAGATCTTCTCTTAAAATACACAATATAATTGGCCATTGTGAGCTTAGTTTCTTCTGCAAACATGGATATAGCGGTAAAAAATACATCCCGTGTACTTTTATGAATAGTATTCCCAACAATGGAGGAATCACGAGATCCGTTACCGTCTTATTTAGCCTGAAAGATCTTGATTCACCCGACGTCTTCTTCAGCCGATCTCACAAATCTTCAATATGATTGACCAATATTAACATGCAATTCAGAGCGTGTGTCGATTAATCGATATATAAAAAAGGATCTGATTGCGTTCATAAACTCGATGGACCTCTTTTTCCTTTCGATGACGAACGAGTCTCTGTTAGAATCGGGACCAACCAACGAATGAAAAGTTAACTCAATCGGTCATAATTAACATACCGCGCATTCATTACGCTTTGTCCGACTATTTTTTTTTTTTGGAATCAAATCGGCGATCGATAACATGTGCTCGATGAAATCGAACAGTCGGGAGAAAAAAACGTCGGAATTGGAATACCGGATGCCTTTTGTGCGGAAAAAACACTGCAAAAAATGATTTATTGAAAAATTTCATCCGCAGATTGATGATACGGTCGGCACTTTCTTTTTTTGGCTTTAAGAATTAGCCTGAATATGAAATTTTAGCATGAGTGAAACCCGATGGTAACTCTTAATGTGGTCATAAATCCGGTGAAACTGAAAGAACGCAAGCTCGAGATGCGTTAATTATGACACCTGTTCATAAAATCGAAGAAAATCAACAGATATTGTCGTCGGATTAATTTCAATGTATGCAAAAATGACAAAAATTAATTTATAGAATCGAATTTGTTTGATTAGAGCGTGATTTTAAGGAAATCACGGTTATAACGAGCATACATTTTTTCAATACTTGAAGATTTAAGCGTTGGATTTTTTTTATTAAGTGAAATGTGTGCATTTTTTAAATGATTTTACCTGATTAGAAATGTATGCTTATGGGGAAAATATGAAAATTAATTTATGTCGTTCTTCATCGATTTCACCATTGTCATGATGAACTGTTTTTTTTCCATAAGCATCATTGATTATTTATGAGCACAACACTATTTAATTTGTTACGATTTATCGGCGTGTCGGATAAATTCTGTCTTGTATATGAAAGTAAATACACTTAAAGCTTTTTTTTTGTGCGCGTTCCGCGGAAAATCGCACAAAAAAAAGCTATGACTTACATAGAAAAAGTGAAGATGTTTCCGTGGATTTTAAAAATCGCATAACTTTGAAATGGAATAAAAAAAGGTTAATAGAAAAACAATAAGGCAATTAAGAAATAACATGTTTGGTAACATTTAAAGGACGTCTTGCATCATTGGTAAAATTTTAAGGATGTCTGACATCTAATATCTCAAATGCCAGACATCCACTAGAGAAATAATAATTATTTTAATTATGAACTATCATCGCTGTATGGTAATTTTAGTTGACTTAAAATTGCTCTCTTCTTTGGAAGAAATATTATAGTATACTCAGTGTCAATGTTATCATTATTTTGTGTAGATTTTCTCTTTCCAACAATATAGTTCATAATTAGTAAAGATGTCACTATAGTCTCTAAGAGGAATAATAGAGGATTATATAGAAAAGATTCGTACGTTGAGATATGATGTCAAACGCGTTGAAAAAAGTATTTTCGAGAAAAACGCGTTAAAAAATTTCATTATGGTTGTCGCGTCACTAAAATAGCTATAACTCCGTAAGTAGTTAAAATTTAAGAAATTCCTTCGGAGAATGTATTTTTAAAAGTCGAAGCATTGGAAAAATACAAAAAAAACGAAATCAATTCCAGAATAAAGGGCGTAGTCATAATTCAGCGATAGCAGATGCAATATGATTTACACAATTCCAAATTATATTTTTTTTCCAAAATTCGGTTAGTGTTGATGATTTATTTCTTATTTTATCCAAAATATCTCGATGCGTACTCTTTATAAAGTTAAAAAAATTGCTTTAAAAAAACCGCATAACTTTGAAATCGCACAAAAAAAAAGTCGCACAAAAAGAGGTTTGAGTGTATTGTATATTTTCATAATTTTGATGTAGTGTATTCACTGGGAGGTAGATTGGGTATTTCATGATAAATTACCACTCGTATATCTTAAAACAAGCACAGCATGATTTTCTTAGGATCAATGTTTGCTTTGTTGTAACAAATGGTGGTTGTCCAGATCTCAATTAATCCGCTTTCTTCAATGGATTTTCAGACGATCTGCATTTTTTTTGGTTGTATCATCCAAGCAACGATTTATTTAGCAGTTCGCATATTAAAAGAATACAAATGATGATGTGCCATGCTGGTAATTGACCGTCGATAATTTAAAACCACAGAAAAGCGCCATTCATAACTCACGCCCAAGCTGAGGGGGGACCAATTAATTTCGCCGCTTTCGGCCCGCGCCAATTCGATCTAGCCAATCAAAACAAGTAAACAAAAGGCGTGACGATGTCGCTTTTTTCGTCGGTGCCAAAGACATGCTTAATATGAGCTTCGGCGTCTGAAAGACAACGGTTCTGCATCTCGAGGAGTCCAGTTATATGAGGAATATATCAAGCCCAGAGGTCCCTGACCAGAGGGCCCAATAAAAATGTTGTCCGACTGGTATACTGGTTCTGGCCCCACATTTCGGACCCGAGATTCGGTTGCTTCGAGAGCAATTCTTTGTCGTACGTATAGAAACACATCGACGTAGATCTAAAAAAATTAACAGTTGATATTTTGGGCATAACGGATGCATTCTTAGAATGACCATAAACGGTAGACCACGGTCCTAATGATGCTCTTTATAATGTCGCTATGTTGTGACAACGCTATGTTTCTTAATGCCAAAGAAATTCCAACATCTTCATTCAATTTAAAAGATTTACAGTATAATTTAGCATGTAAAACATTATGTCAGCATGGTATTATATTCCAAAGTTGAAAGCGGATTTATTAGAGTGATGCATCTTAATTGACCAAGTGTTGTAAAAGGTTTGATTCCGGACTCTTATTATGATGATTCGAACCAATTGGGATGATCAGCAATATTTTCGGTCGATCGTCTTGATCCAGGTTTGGCATGATTTTCTTAAAAAATGAACGTTTCTTTTAGAATAAAAAATAGATTCTTATAAAACATATCTTTGTCAAGATATACCCAAAAGAATGGAACTAAAAGAAAGCTCAATTAGCCATGGAGAAAATTCAATAAGCTGATCAATGATTAAATTCTGGATTTCACTTCTTGGGACGTTATTAAAATTTAGCATTTTTACATCAAAAATTATCCTGTAGGTGTATTGATTTTTTTACACGTTTTTTCGTAGCGTTTCCTTCGATTTTATATGAGTTATAAGCTTCGATTTGCGCGCCAATTCAAAGGCGTTTCATTGGCATCAACGATCGAGATTTACTTACGGATGATCTATTATTATTTCTAAGATCTCAAATACAGTTACTCGAACACAATCCAATGTATCATTGTGAATTTTACGCACGTTCAGATTGTAATTGATGTAAGCACTTCCAGCCTAAATTCCAATATACTGTTATTTAATTCCAATCCAGTGATGCTTTCGAATGCTGAAATCTCAAAAGCCTTCAACATATGATGGAGATTATATTTTAGCAACATATGCCTTATATGTCAAGTTGCATCTTCACAGTGGGATGCTGGAACTACAGATCGACAATAAATTATAGATATGTTCGGGTAGGTGTCACCCGATTAGTTCATTGAATGTAATTATTCTACGAGCAACTATTATTATCACATCGCCATTATCGGAACCGGATCTAGGGCAAAAAGCTCACATGGATTATCGTAAAAGGCAAGGAAGATTATGGTGTCTTAAGTGATTTCAAATCATCATCAATCATACGATCATAATTACGAAGCGACGTATATTGTTTAATCCGTCTCATTGGACTCTTTTGTCATTTGGGTCATGGTGCTAAGCTCGTCTGATGATGATCGTCGAATTATTTAATATATTTTTGTATTTAATGCCTCGGTTTTGAGCACCCTTGACTTTGACCATTCGAGCAAGTTCACTGCACTACGTGTATTCGACTGCCCTGCAGCTATAAAATGTTTTCGGTGAGTTTGCAATTTTGCAAATTAAAGACATAACGGTATCTCTGACGCCATTCTCTATAACCATCTACTGGGAATTTTTGAACAGGCCATCAATGAAAACATGGCTGAAATTGCTATTTCCTTCACCCACGCACCGATAGTTCCAAAGGCATTCTTGGTCCATCCAATAATAAACCAAGTTTTATTATTGCTTAAAAGCAATTTATTTTTATTTAAATTAGAGTCATTTCATTTTCAAATTTGTTTTTTAATACTATCATATTGTAACCAGATCACGAAATCCATTACACGTTAAATCCATCCAAAATAGTATTCCTTCTCGTTAACCATTTGAGTAGTGAGCTAATTAAAAATATTCATAATCTTAGATGCTATATTTGCTTGTCCGCCACTTATCGTCATACAAATCCACTTATCTATCAGGACCGTCGCAGCGTGTATGAAGTTTGTACATAAATAAATAAACACTGTCGATAGCACACAATATTCGGTCATTTATTCAAGTAAATATAAACAATACACATGAAATCGTTTCATTGTATCATTCACATATCATTATTAGTGGATACATTTGGTTTAACGATCTATACAATGGTACGATGTACGTAACATACTCTCTCCTTCTCTGTTTCTCTCAAACTCAACGTGCAAGACACACCGTCTCTGTCTGCTCCGAAAATTCTTGTTTAAAAACACATTTGATGGTCGTTTTGGATTATATTAGGTTATCCAAAAAAAAAAATCCATTATTTTTTAATTTTTTTTAATACACAAATCAATATAAAATTTCATTATTAACAATCGACTCTCGCCAATCCTGTAAGTTTTCTTTCATCTTCTCATAGAAACGCAACTGGGATTGGGGCGCAAAATGCTGAATATCAGTCGAAAGTTGCACATGGTTCTTATTTTACTTGACAATTCTACATGAATGTCCGTTTTTTATAATATATACTAAGTTGTCTAATCCCTCTTTCCTTCGTTATCGTTTAAACATTGGATCGATTCAGCCGGTATAAAACCACAATAAAATAAAGACAGCAATATTTTCGACCGATTGTAAAATTTAAACAACCCGTCCGATCAGTCGTCTACGGACAGCTTCGTTTTATGATAAGAGCTTGTAATCGTTCTGCAGACATGTTCAGGTATGGCGCCGATCATGAGGCGCTCATTCGTTAAATCAGCGATCCGAAAAGCGGACCGATTGGACGTACAAAACTTGTGGCCACTACGTCCTCTTTAAGGGCTTTATGCGACATTTTATATGATGTGTACGATCACGGAAGCTCCCTCAGAGGCTAACTTACATAGGTGGCATGCGCCACATAGCTGATGAACTATACAACAAGAACAAACTGAGCTCAAACGAGAGTGGTTAAAAATAATGGATTTCTTTCGGGAGGACTTAATACATGCTACAAATGGTACTGTTATTATTGCGTGCTTGATTATTTTTTAGCCCTTTATTTGAACAGGATCACCAAGTTTTTCTTCATGAAGTGTAATATCAGTTATTTGAAGTAGAAGATCTCTTCACTCATAAGCGGTCCTGCCTAAATTCATTAATTTTTCCAGTATTTCTTTACAAGCAAAAATCAGGCAAAATCTGGATCGAAACGATCAATCAGATATATTAAGACTTCCGATCTCTCTATTTTTGTTTTAGTATAGTAAAATATGGATTTCAAATGCTGTCCAATCGAGAAATAATATACATTTTAAAATCAATTAAAAATTATATTTATTAGGGATTATAAAAGTGGAAATTATTTTGATCATTGAACAATTTTATCATACATGTTTTTGCAAAAATATCAAGCGTTTTGGCAAATTTTCCATTTCGAGAAATATTTGGGAAGTTTTGGCCATCATGATAAAAGTTAAAAAAAGCAAATTATTATCGAGTTGCCAGCGCAAAAAAATATCGAAAGTACAAATTACGAATAAACTGCGCAGCATATGGCAACTTATTCATATTCGTAATTCGACGTACAAATTGCCAGCGCGAAAAACTATTCGAAATATTTGAATTTAAATTTAGACTGCATGTCATATGGCGAATTATTCCAAATATGCAAAGCATTCCGTCGTGCAAATATTGTTTCGATTAAAATAATATTTCCCGACATGAGATCGACGTGGACCGTATTGAATAAATAATCGACGTTTTAATAACGCAATTAAAATAATACGTGCAATCGTTGCTAAAAAATATCGTATTATCGGTCGTTATTTTGCGAATTTATGGCAGCATATTTCATTGTTTATGTCTTTGCAATTGAGCGAGCATCGTTGTTCAAAATGATAAGAAGAGGAGGTAATTTAATGCCGGAAAATGTAATGTGTATGCAAATAAATATTTATGTTAGCAATGAAAACATGATATTGATGTCGTCTGTATTTTTTTTATTGTGTTGGTAGATTGGGCTAGTTCTTGGATTCGAATCGTAAATGTTTGGGTTTAAGTCTGGTTGCGAAAAAAATATCATTTTAGCCAATATACATAGATGTAATCATTTTACATTCGAACTTTTTTTGTGCGATTTCGAAGTTATGCGGTTTTTTTAAAGCAATTTTTATTTAAATTTTATAAAGAGTAGGTATTGAGATTTGGAAAAAAAATTATAATTTGGGACTGTGTAAATCATATTGCATCTGCTATTGCTGAATTACGACTATGCTCTTTTTTCTGGTTTAGATTATTGAAAAAATAGTTTTTTTTTGTATTTTTCCAATGTTTCGACATTTAAAAAAACATTCTCCAAAGGAATTTCTTAAATTCCAACTACTTACAGAGTTATAGCTATTTTAGTGACGCGGCAACTTGCCCGCTCCTGCCATAATGAAATATTTTAACGCGTTTTTCTCGAAAATACTTTTTTCAACGCGGTTGATTAATTAAAATATTATATGGTCTTTTTTCTTTTTATCCATTATTTTATATAAAGCATATATGCAATTGCTATTTGATTGTTGTTTTGCATCTTGTGTAAGTGAAATTGAATTTACACCATTGTTACCAAAGCCATCCTCTTTGTATCCCGTATAAATCTCAGATTTAAACTCAGTTAAATGAGAACCAAGTTGATTTGTTGATAGCTATCAAACTACATAATACTACAATACTCGCTTCCAATAGACGAATTGAATGAACGACCTGGAAAGAGCATTACATCAAAAGCGTGTTGCAAGCCTAACATCGTATAAGAAGGCTTTCTTATTAACATAAAACCGAACTCACTAATCATTGGTGCATAAAAGAACATTGCGAAACGACAAATGCATCGGCCTATTTGCTGAAAAACTCGAATTTTTCACCATTTCTTTGATATAATAGTATTGGCTCAAAATTTGAATTGGATAATCCAATTTTCACAACATGGATAAAAACACATTTACACTATTTGCACAGCGATGCGATTTGCTGCGGTCGAGGAAACGCCGTTTAGGCGTTAAAAATGACAACAAAAAAGCACTTCAGGTGATTCATTCCCGTTAAATGCATCATTTACATTCTCGGCAATCAGGCGTGGCAGACCGATGAATCGTCAACAATTCACGAGAAATATGTACGATGTGCCGGCTAAACAAGTGTTGGTATCGATACTTTAAATTCTGAAGACAAATCTAAAAAAAGGCATACGCCTGTCGTTGTTGAATCATACTTTGAAGGCGAGCCACCATTTTGTATTCCGTACTCAAGTGCCATCTATGATCGCCCACTTGAATTTATTATTTGCATCGTTCGCCCCCATAATATAACGCGATAAATACAATGCGAAACTTAAATTTATGTGCATGTAAAAATGTGTGTGTAATATATGAGTTTTAACACTTAAACACCTGAGCGCATAAAACTATATGACACGCTTGATCGATATTGGATATTATGTATTAGATTTAATCATCATTTTGTCTGAAAAAAATTCATCAAATTTTTTGTTGAAACTTTTGAAATTTTAACGAATCAAGAATAATGGCTGGATTTGTTAGCTTAAATACGAAAATATTAGCTAAAAGATATGCTTGTGTAATATATAATAAAATAGGTTCGCCATGGTTCCATTGCGCATACAGTAGAGACGGCGCGGTGCATGCGCATAGTGTTTCGTGTAATGTTTGTGATGGATACAGATACACTACAAATGATTCTCTCTCTTTTTCTGATCAACTGCCGCTTGGAGTTTCACTTTTCGTGACATTTAAGCTAGTATGCCCCACACCCTCTATACAAGTTTCACTTCAAAAATTGAGGAGAAATTGCGGATAAATTATTAGAGCTTTGTCCGCCGTTTATCATCCGTACAAATCCACTTGTCTGTCAAGACCGTCGCAGCGTGTATGAAGTTTGTATATAAATAAATAAACACTGTAAACACATACAACACTCGATAATTTCTTCAAGTAAACATAAACAAAACACTTGAAATCGATTCATTATATGATCTATACAATCGTACGATGTACGCAAGATACTCTCACATTCACAGTATGTATTTTTAATAAAACGTGTAACCATTTAGGCTAAAAAAATAAGGTAAACTTTGTGATATTTTAAAATGATTCTAGCAAAATTTAAAAAAAAGTGGTTCTTAGAACCACACCCGGTTTCCAAGTGTTGATATTATAATCGAATACAAGCATTCATTCATACGTATTCGAAGATCTGCATATATTTCGTCGAACAATGATGCGAAAACTACAAATCATACACGCGATTTTATTCATGGCATTATTGTAATCCAAAAGCTTATTTTGATGATAGTTTATTTGAGGAACGGACAAAAACACATGTTAAAACCAGTTTTATAATTTGGTGGGAAACGGGATTTTTGGCATAGAATTGGCAATATTCTAACAGTTCAACGCGAATAATAACACCATACGATGTGAATTTGATAGTTTCCCGATATTAATAGATTGCTTGCTATGGTGTTTTAAATTCGCACAAAAAAAGCTACTTATCTATTTCATTCTGCCGCAATAGAGTGTGGAAATAGGTGTTTTCCTTTTATGCATCATTTGTAGATAAGCGCACTTAATTAACGAACACATCTCTTACACAATTTTAATTTATTGTTGCAGGTTTGAACTTCGCTTAACGCAAATTTTTAGCATTTAGAAGTAAAAGCCATGTGAATTTGGGAAGATTGAGCAATCTGATGAGCCATTGTTGTGGAAAATAAGATGTGCATGTGCTGAACGTTTAATATGCGAAGAGTTCTTAAGCATTTTCACTTTTTGCAATAAGGAAGTACAGCATTTGCAAGATGAACGAGAGCAGAGAAAGAATTCGACGGGAGCGGGAACGGGAGAGGAACACTTATACTTCTCCCAGATTGGCCCTCAGGAGGGTCCTCATTCTGTCCGAAGGGCGACAATTTCGAGAAGCAGCTGCACTTCTTCAGCGTCTTGGACCGTCGGTGCTTCAAGGAGTGGCTTCGGAATTGCCCATCGATCTGTTGGCCGAGTCTTTGCCTCATTCCGCGCATCTCTTGGAAACGCTATTTAACAGGTGAGCATCAATTTTCACGCATGACCCTAACTGTTAACTCTCAAGACACCACTACGGTAGAATCTATTATTTTTGTCCTATAATTAACGCGTCGTCACGATTATCAATCGCAGCTATTTCACAATCGCTTTGCGGGACTTGCCGTTGCTTCCACGAGAGTGGATCTTCTGGGACGACCGCCAAAGAAGTGAAGTGTGCGCATATCATTTGTGGATCGAATCGCTTTCATAATTTTAGCGAGCACGCGTTAAATTACAACGAGGTAGTTCCACAATTTTACGGACGAAGAGAGGTCACCGGATCATCCTCGGCCTTAATTTCAAAATATCCCAGAATAATGTATTTCTTATCTTTATCGTCCAAATGTTGTTCATTTAACATAAAAAATCGCGAAGGGGGCAATTATAAAATAATTAGTTGTGGCGCATATTAACGCGTTGTTGAAACAATGACCGTAAACACGTTATAAACATGTAATCAAAATGTTTCAAACATGGATGTTTTACTATGAAATTTTTGATTATCATTGATGAATCTTGATTCAGATTTATCCTAAATACAAAATGGTAAAGAATAAACATTGGCATAATTAATTAAATCGACTAAATCTGACAATGAGTGATTGAATTGCCACAATAACTACTGCATCATTTGATATCAATCAATAATTTCGCAAGTCTAAATACATAAGCGACAATTAATTAGGAAATCATTATAACGATAAATCATACTATGCACAAAAATATATAAGTATGGCTCTTTATTGTACAATAGTATATTATAGTATTTTTAAAATATATTTTCTCGTCCATAATTGCTTAAAAAAATGAAGATTTCCATCAAAAATGCGTAGAAGATATCAGGTGACTAGGACTCTGAATGACAGAAAAAGACCGGACCGTCCAAAAATTTACTACGGATGCTGTTGTCTTACAGCTTTTCAGCCGAATCATTGAATTAATGAGATTGATCGAAAACTGTAGAGCAGAGGAGTCAAAGTCAAAATCTAAAAGCTTAAGTTGAGTTGAACCGCAAAAAAATAAGCCCTCGATTAGTACGGTTTCTTGTAAAGATTTCACTATTACGCGACATCAAGGCATAAAAAGACATAGTTTATCAATTGAAATTTGGTATTTCAACTATAATTTCAACATGATTAATTTAAATTGAGCATAAAGTATACAACAACTAGCTCTCAGATGAGTCGAATCTCCAACTCAAGAAAAACTTTAAGGGACGTTTCTACCTTTTTGGGCCTAAAAAATATCGATTTTTTAGCATTTTTTTTATGCGAAAAGTATTTAATATAGAATGTTGATATTTAGTATGTTGATTAGGTGATCTTTATTGAAAATAAAAATATGTTTTAAAGTTTGACAAAGTATATGGACGTCGATGGACGAGCGATGACATTCTTCATCATGGATGTCCTAAATCTTGGACAGATGATTTGCAGCAAATAAATTAAACATATTCTTACTTTGAATAATAGCGTGTATAATATAGACTATAATAAGTAAGAAATGTTGGAAAATAAAAAAATAATGAGCGATCGAAATAAAATTTGTATTTTTAGCAACATTTTTTGTAGTTTTTTGTTCATTAAATAAACAATTTTGAATATCTTTGGATAATTGTAGTCTATACGATGAAGACGTTTATTATACACATGCTTGGCAAATTTCATAAAGAATGCTCATCTAGGGCGTGTGGGAGCACTTCCATGAGCTTGGAAAAAGTAGTTTCGAGAACAACGTGTTTAAAGTTTCTGCGCTCCTCAGCTTCTCTTCGTCGGTCTATAACTTAGCGAATTTCATTTATATTAACTTGAAATATAAATGATTTTTTTTGAACCAACAAGAGGTAGAAACGTTCCTTAATCCGTTGATGAGCAACTTCGTATATGGGCATTCGGATTCAAGCGATACAGAAATAGCATTCAAATGCATTTTTTTGTTACTAAATATGAACATTTGTCAACAGTGCCAAGGTTCATTTATTGATATACAAGATTGACTCACGCTGCGCAGTCCTGAGAGAAAAGTGAATTTATGTGGATGATAAGCAGTGCACATTCAAATTTAAATATAAGATTAACTCATTAATCAAAGGCTTAAGGATATTCTAAACGATTGTTTCAACGATTGAGAAGTTAAAGTGTAGTATGTATAAATAATGAAATTCAGGGACTTATTGGGACAAAGCGCAGTCTAGATGTCTATGAAAGACCACACCGAGAAACAACCACGCCATAAAGAGAATAGTCGTTTGGTCTCTAATGAGTTCCTCAAGCCAGATACTGAACGATAAGTTAGAACTGCATATGGTTGTATATAAATGAGAGATTTACATACAGGATAATATAATACCTGTACATTACCATTGATCTAAAAATTCCATATGCATGTTTGACGATGGATCATTTCAACGTTAAAATCAGTTTGATTGTGATTTGGCTCAGGGCAAATGTGCGATTTGTCGCCAAATATTGAATATTTTCAAAACACGAATTATAAATATATATAATCATGACTTGAGGAGCTTCTTGCTTTTTCATTCTTTATGGAAATACTCAATCAAAAATAAAGTCTCTTGGCATATCGCAGTGAAATAAATATATTAAAACTTGGCACTGCTGCTGTCTAGACGTGATCGTTTCTCGTATCTGGCTATATAAAAACACAATTTTTATTGTGTATATTAAAAATGTGTTATTTATCAGAATGAAATTGGAGTTATAGGTATTAAGCATGTTTTTATGTGGTAAAGTATAGTCATCCAAATGCAACGCCTAGATGTCAGCATTATATAATGTTTATACGTGACGTCTTTTTAAATGATATAAGCCAGCGGTTCTTAAACAGGATGATGATGATGATTTAAGAACAATCAGTTTTAAAGAAAATATAAATAGATCTAATTGAATATTAAGAATTGTGCAAAACATTGCGATAAAAATGGTCATAACTTTTATTCTAATTGATGATTAAAAATCTGAAAAATGGGTTCAAATACTCACAATCGACGCGATAGAATAGAACATATTGAATTGATTTTTAGTTTTCGTTCTACTTTCAGATGATTACACACTCGTTAAACAATTATTCAATTAGTGTTAATAGAAGAAAAGTCTTCGGATCGACCCCGAAGCGATCATACGTTTTTATTCTCGTTTACGGCCTTAATAATACGATTTATCGGTCTGATAAGAATCAATTAATTATGCACATTCGCGCACTTATTGGCTAAAAAATCACAAAAAATATATAGAATAGATAACGGGTCTCCTATCGCACACGTTGGATACAATATTGAATACAGTTAGCGGGCATTTTTGCATCCAGCGAGTTAAGTCGTCAGTCGGAGCCTGCAGCCAAATTCCGCTAGTCTTACAATTAATCCTGTTCGATCTGAGTCGAAGATATTACGGGCAAAAAACCGTAGAAGAAACCGAACAGAATAATGAAACAATGCATTGGATTTACTGGCTCGAGACGATTCTTCTTCCGGCGATTCCGGTTTAGTTTCCTTTCCGACAGAATCTCGTTCGCGCCTTGAAAGAGACGTCCTTAACATCGAAGAAAACGTCTTCCAATTCGTGTCCTACACTCGATGGAGACAAGTGGCGACTAAGAATTTTTATGGAATGTGGTCTTTTTGACCAAAATGAATTAATGGACGGGTACTGGACTCATGTGACCCAGATTCCAGGGGAGCTTTTGTGATGACCGCCAGAGTATGACTCGCCCACGTCGACCAAAAGCTCCTCTTTAACGGTAAACGGGATAAGTTTCAATATATCAAAAGAAGATTTGTACAAAGCACTAAGTTGTAATCATGAATTATCAATTTAAGAATTTAGTCAAAATCATCAACTTGAAGAAAATCGCAGGAGAAAAAAATCTCCTAAACTAAGTTTTTTTGATTTTTAAAGTAGGGTTGTTTTTATTTCAACTTTGAGACAATATTCCAAATCATTTGGATTTCATGAATCTGAGAATTTTGATCGATATGGTTAAATTTGAACCGGATGATGGTAATAATCATTTTAATGCCGACCGAAAAATATACTTAAGTGAAATAAGTCAAGTCATTATTATATTTATGAACTATTATTATTTTCATTTTAATCCTATTAAAGCCACATATCTATCCATTCAGGCTCTACCAACCCTTATTTCTGTCCATCCTCCTAAATTAATGTTAAAGAGGAGAGAAGAAACTTTTGACGCGGTTTTCTTGAAACTACTTTTTCCAAGCTCATGGAAGTGCTCCCACACTCTCTAGATGAGCATTCTTGATGAAATTTGATAGGCGTATGTATAATAAACGTCTTCATCGTATAGACTACAATTATTCAAACATATTCAAAATTGTTTATTTAATCAACAAAAAACTACAAAAAATGTTGCTAAAAATACATTTTTTTTTTTCGATTACTCACTATTTTTTTTATTTTTCAATATTTCTTCCTAATTATAGTCTATACTATTCACAATATTATACAAAGTAAGAATATGTTTAATTTTTTTGCTGCAAATCATCTGTCCAAGACTTAGGACTTCCATATTGAAGAATGTCATCGTTCGTCCATCGACATACGTGGCTCCTCCCATTCCCACTACTATACTTTGTCAAACTTTAAAACATATTTTTATGTTCAATAAAAATCCCTTAGTCAACATACTAAATATCAATATTCTATATTTTATACTTTTCGCATAAAAAATATGTTAAAAAACCGATCTCTTTTAGGCCCAACAAGGTAGAAGTTTTAATTTAAGCTATCCCATAAGAGAAGCCCACATGATTCAATGACATTGATTTATGACTTAAATCATGATCTGATCTAGTCACGCCTTTCTAATAGCCACTCGCTGCTTCAAGTAATCGATTGGCTCAATTTCTAACGCTTGTTATGATTAAAAATGAAAACGACACTATTGTTATAAAGCCATCGAGAAAATGAACCCAAATAATATCATTTCAATGTGAATTGATACGGTGTTTGGTTCAGCGAAAAGAAACCGACCACTTACTAACATGCGGAATGCAATTTAGTCTCAAATTAAAAATGGATTAGCTATGACATTCGGGCTTCAAATTCAAGGTAAATATGAATATTAGGCACGTATTGGTCTTAATGACTGTCAATTTGAATGGTTATCAATTGACTTGTTTAACTATGACTCGGATTCAGTTGATAAGCGAGTGAAATATTCGTCAATATATTTTAATGTCTATTTTGTTAATATTTTTCGTTTAACTTACGAGGCATATCCCGAAAGTAAGTGTACTGTGACAATAACGGACTGTGGTTTTTTGTGTTTTAAAGGTTGGTCATACTGAGTGGTAGAGGAGGAAAAAAATCTTCAATCCTTCAGATTGCCATCTTTTCCCCTCCCTGAAAGAACACATGGGTGGAATTAAATATTCAATCAACGAGCAAGTGTATAAAGTGGTTCTGAAGTGGGAGAAGGAGCTGGCGGGAGAGTTCTTCGAGTAGGGTATAAAGAAGCTTTTGCCCCAATTTTTTCTAAAAAAAATTAGTACACTTACTTTCGGGATATACCTCGTACATAATAAACATACATGACGGGCCACCTGAGTGAGCGTATCGAAGAGCGCGTAAAGAATATTAAAGCCAATCATTTTAGATACACGAGCTCTTCATATTGATCTTGGTTGTTGTATACGGAACAAGCTTTTCTGTATTCATAGGCAGATATCTTGTAGATAAGCAGGCATGTCTGGCACTTGAAGAATGGTTCTCCACGGTGATATACTGCCTTCAATTGAGACATGAAGAGCCTCGTTATAGCGGTTACTCTTAATTCAATGTTTGTTTATAACGTCTTTCATTAATGAATGAAATACCGTTTTTACGCGCGATTTTTCTTATTACGAACAGAAACACCGTTTAGCCAAACATCTGTTACGTTTTTTTTTTGTAGAAAAGCAGTGATGCAATAACGCTAATTGACTATTTGCTCGCTGTGCATTGCCATTCGGTCCGAATTTAACATTTGAATACAAACAGAAGTCAATCAACATCTCGGTTCGGATCGAGGCGATCCGAAGACTGGTTGCACAATTGGTGAAAAGCAATTATGGGAAATTTTAGTGTTTATTTCCGTCTTTGCGGAGGTTGACCGACCTTTCCTCATCGCGGGATATTTTTTACTAATTTATAATAGTCGCTGAATGGTGTAATGAACGATTAAGCGAAGACGCTGCTGGAGACTACCTGTAACGGTTCACCTGTTCTTGGCCGAATGGAATCGTCGGATGACGATCTTAGCTTCCCACAGAGCCACTATTTAAATCTTCAAAAACAACAATTATTGGGCTTTGAAATGTGCAATTTGTTTAACATCAGTGCGAGATCAACGACTCGGTAATCATTTTCATTCGCCTTAAAATTGAGAACCTCGTCACGGAAGGTCAATCCACCTATAAATCATTTCATGCACAATCTACACTATATTAGAGCTAAAATATGCTATTAAAACAATAACATGTATTACATAATTTAAGAATGTATCCATATATACGATATGAGAGATATTAAGAATGGAGATTGAAACTGGAAATAAATTAAGATCCACAATTTTCCAAAAGGGAAGACAATTAAAAAATTGAATTCTCTGCGATACCATTTATTTACCCTTTGAAAAGGACGCATTCGACTTTCAAACTTTAGCTCTATTCTAACCATTGGTGGATTTCTGGATAGCGCGTAACTCAAAGGACGTTCTTATCATTTAAAATAAATGGTTTCACCGCGCATATTGAGGGCTGAAAGAGATTTAAATGTTAAAATTTGTCCGAAATATGGTCCTTAATTAACCCCTAAAGAAGTACTATCCCAGAGCCTGAGACTCCCCCCATGCACTATTCAGAAAGAGCACTCTTGTACATGGAGCTCGGATACAGAGAAAGAGAGACGACGTAGCGCAGTTCGGGAGACAGAGATGCAGAGCTTCCCCGCATTCATCGCACGATTGTATAGATCGTTAACCCAAATTTATCAACTAATAATGATTTCGATTCCAAGTTTGTTATTTGTTTATGAAAAGAAATGACTTGGTCTTGTATGCTATCAATAGTGCTTATTTACAATTGACTCTGCCTCGAATTGAAGATGAGGAGGTGACAGAAAGTAATCGGTGTAAAGCGATTATGGCATCAACGATTTTATCGATTTTAAATTTGCTCACTCCTCATATGGTTAACGCATTGATGGAAACGTCTGTAATAAGCGTCATTTTTTGGGAAAATGTGCAATTTTACACAATTTCGTTCGTTCATAAGCGCGTTTTCATGGAATTTATAAGCGGTCTTTGATGTATTAAAAAGTAATGCTGATAAATGTCGATAATGATGATAAATATATTTTTACCCTAATATAGTTTGCATCAGAAATGCTATTGAGCCCTATATCAATCATTAGAGCGCCCATTTGCGATTAAATGTGAACTCCTTACCCTTCTTATGCAATAGAGAAGTTTTATCATGTTGTTTTCATTTCAGATTAGTGGGGGAAAAATATAATTCTATAAATTAATATTGAAAACCTGTTTTGATCTTGTATCAATATCGAGTATAATTGTAGACATTTAATTTTCGGTCGTAATGTGTGAGAAATCATAGAGATGTTTATGCCCAGGCGTAAGTGTTAGCACGAGTCTTAAATAATAGATAATCTTCTTTGGTTGGAGTTCTACATTAGCTCCATTGAAATTGCATAATGCGAAACGTTAAGAGGGATAGTATTTAACGGCTTTGCTTGTTAATGCGGATGAAGATGTTGTGACAAAAGGAATTAGATCACGATGGTGGCAGATGGTTCTACAACAATGGCGGGCGTTAACAGTTACAGGTTAGTGGCTAAAGAGTTCGTCGTTCTCTAGGTGTGAACTTGACGAAATTCTTTTGCAACGGATCACTGCCACGACACGCCAATTGGGGAGACGATCATCAATTGCTACCAAAAAATGTTTATCATTTTAAATCATAAAGCTCGCCCGACAGAGTCGTTGGTCGTTTTTTGAACGACTTAGATTGATGAGACACAGAGCCGTTCAAAATGCGACAGAATTTTCGATGCATGTCATTGCTCATTTTTAATATCAATATTTTGAGCATCCTCGTTAATCCCTAATTGTTTTCGCATTTTTTAGCAACACTAAGCTTCGTGGGTCTTATTTGACCCATACCAGAAAATCAGTCGTTATAAGCATATTTTTGTATTATTTGCATAAATATGAATGGGGGTGAAATAGAATAAGCATTTCTTACATAACTAACGTAGTTTAATTTTAGGATCTTCAAAAATTCACATTTTTTTAAAGTAAATCAATAACTAAAATAGATTTTTGACACTTTTGGCTAGTGTCTATTTAAAAAAAAATCATGATTATACTTGAAAAAGTAAAAAATACACCCAATGAAAAAATTACATACTTGAAAATATAAATAATGAAATCATAAAGAATGAGAACCGAAATTGTTGGCTCCCGGGTCAAATTTGACCCACGATACAAGTTAAGCGTTAATTTATAAATAAATTAACGATTTTAAATCCTTTCAGATTTCAAATTCATGCCTGGAAATGTTTACGTTATATAATAATATAATTTTAAAAAAATAATGAATTTATAAACGTCACATTAATACGCATAATGCGCATAAAGCGGAAGGTAGCGTTTTAAAGCGCATGCGCAAAATTAAATACGTCACACATTAATAGATTTCATAATAACCTTAAATAAAAATATATTTCCTATTTATTGAGGAATGGCATTATGATCGTTATCATTAATTTTATGGCGAAGCGCAAGTACTTCTGTTCTTTTATGGGGATCAACAAAAGTATGGAATAACACTTGACTATGCTATTTGCATTTTTTAAATTTGGCCGGACATCGATAAATTACACCGACAATTTCGTACGGGAGCCATGAGAACGGAAATGTCTATATTAATATTAATATATCTATTCATAACGTATTCTATATTCCCACAATAAATAATTTGTTATACGAAGCAATCGATAATATGGAATTCATGTGTGGCAAACCTAACCTAAAATAAAGATTAAAATGTATTTTTTTATTATATAGATTGATAGACAATTATGATGAAAGATGGCAATAAGTACATTATTTTAAATAAATATCCAGCCAATTTAATCAAAAGTCACTACAAATGAAAATCATAAACGAGAAGCGAAAATTGGTTAGATTTGATTTTGACAGATCGAAGTACACATGACAGCCATAAGTCAATAATATATGACCATTACTTTAGTATAAAAATTAAATGTAATAAATTCACTTTAAAAATCTAATATATAAAAATAAGTTGCGTTTCCCGTCTAATGCTCGGGCGAAATGGGTTGATATGCGCGTTCATCGGATTGAGACAAAACTTGGTCCACTTATTGCCAAGGGATCAGGGGGTGACATAGGCATAGTACAATTAACTTACAGTAGATTTTTAATTCAAAACTTAATGTGTGAAAGTTGTTGATTCTGACGTGTTTGAGATTACGCGTTGCTAAGGCTATAGGTATATAGTACCTACAAGTTGCAGTAGGAGGCGTCGTGTCGTCGTCACATACAACACATACGTCAAACGTCAATGTCATTTGCAGGTTATCCATCGGCGTGAGTCAATTATATCCAAATTATTTATCGCAAGCACTTTTAAAATGCTTCATTTCATTCATCGCTTATTCACGTACGTAACAACCGAAAAAGTACGTTTGAGTGCTATCTGATAAAAAATCAGACGACCAACGTGCAACGAGAATCGAAAGTACATGTTGATTTGAATATTGCTGCATTTCAATATGATATTCATTACGATTACAGATTGCATCCCAGTGTAAAATGGATAAAGGTTAAATCCTGTTAACGAGGGGCAAATTTATTGGTAAATTGAAAACGCCTTCATTTCGACACAATGAAAACAAACAAACCTAACCTAACCAGATTTGAATTTAAATTTAATTTAAAAAATAAAAAACAAGAATCAAATGAATAATTATTTTATTTAATAACAATATGTTGACGATTGATTTGATTTGATCAGAGCTTGATTTTCAATCAAGCTCTGATCGAAATCGAAGACATTTGCTTAACCATCAACATCAAAGAATTCATTCAACAAGAATTCGTTCTGCACTTGAACAGCAGTACAATGCTAATGATTTGGATGCATTTGTCGAAGCAAACGAACAAATTTTGCTTGCGGAACAAAAATTGACCTACGATACAATTACAAATGATCTGTTCTTCCTTGATGCGCCTGGCGGTACTGGAAAAACGTATCTCATCACTTTAATATTGGCTCACATTCGATCTCAAAATAGAATTGCTTTAGCTCTTGCTTCATTAGGTATTGCGGCAACATTATTAGATGGTGGACGAACAGCGCATTCGGCATTCAAATTGCCATTAGATATGCATTTATTGGAAGCTCTGACATGTAACATTCCTAAAGTTTCTGACATAGCTAAAGTTTTGAAAATTTGCAAGGGGATTATCTGGGACGAATGCAATGCTTGATCGAACTCTTAAAGACTTACGATCAAATGCAAAACCGTTTGGTGGCGCTCTAATTTTATTATGTGGCGACTTTCGACAACCTCTTCCAGTGATGCTTTCATCGACACCAGCTGATTCTTGCCTCAAAGCATCGCATCTTTGGAGAGACGTGCGAAAACTGACATTAAAGACAAATATGCGGGTACATCTGTAGCGTGATGCGTCGGCAGCCACATTTTTAAAACGACTATTGAACATTGGTGAAGGAAAAGTGCATGTTGATGCTACCAAGTTTATTTCATTTCCATCGAACTTTTGCGTTGTTGTGCCATCCATCGATTTACTCATTCAGAAAGTTTTTCCGCAGATTTTTAGTAATTATAAAATTCATTATTGGCTTTGCGAACATGCTATTTTGGCAGCAGAAAACACCGACGTCAATACAATCAACCACACAATACAATAACAAATTGCAAATGATTTTGTTACCTACAAATCGATTGATAGCGCCATGAATGCAGACCAAGTTACTAACTATCCAATCGAGTTTTTAAATTCGTCAGATCTTCCTGATGTGCCACCTTACAAATTGGAACAAGACTCACTATGAAGAAATTGATGCCGAATATCATCGAAACAACTATATATTCTTAATGGAAAGTCGAAAGGAGAAGATGTGCTCATTCCCACCGACGTGCAATTTGATAAGAGACGACTGCAGCTCCCCGTTGGACTTGCATTCTCAATGACCATCAACAAGGCACTTCAAGTGTGCGGAAGAATCTATAAAATCCACGTTGGACAGCAGAGAAATTTATTTGTATTTGTTAAAGACGGAAAAGCCAAAACTATTCTCTACCCTAAAGCACTTAGCAGAACAATTAAGTAAGCAAAATGTATGCTTTTAATATTTTTTTCTTTATATATCATTCAATATCAATAAATGTATTAATTGTCGGAAAAAATATCATTATTTATATCATTGCTAATTAAACAAGATAACTCTTTCAAATTTCAAATGGTATTTTTAGAACTATTTCTTCTGTGGCAGCAACGCGCCGGGTACCAGCTAGTATATTATAAATTTGAGCAACAGTGATGTAAATTTAAAAAAAAGCCGAACATTGTATTAAGGCGTCTCTACAAACCAGATGTATATTACGTTCACACGATGCATTATGATTTATTCTTATTTCTTACCAGACTTTAATGGCCCTTTTTGCAGCAAATAATAAATGGAAAGCAGAGCCATACCGAGTAATAACCTCTGCAAGACGCAATATGATATAACATTGAATATGATATGCAAAATTGTGCACGTAATCTCGTTTGTTTGCAGTCTTTGTTAATCCACTTGACATTTGAGATCTAACACGGGAGTGTAAATCTCAGCTTTCGACCACAAGCGCTTAGAAAGTTGTGTCAATATCTGATTTTTGAGCAATAATTCATTCAAGAGCAAATAATTGATGTCGAAAAGCTCACCTACGTGTTTTTCCACACAAAAAAACAAAGCCATTTCACTCTCTAGATTTACTTTCTAAAAATCGATCATATCCACTCGGATACTTATTATCCCATCATATCCGCTCGTCATTATCCGATGATGATGACTTTTACGCCGATCGCGTGATAAGTATGAAAAACCGACAGCGATTGGTGATCGGTGATATTCGAATCGAGGTAGATCGCTTGATAAATCGATCGAAATATAATTCAATAAACGAGGGGATCAAGATTCAATTCATGGGAGTATTATGCAAAGAGAAAATGTCGAAACGGTGAAATAATAAATGACAACTTTTGAAATACATTCGAAAGTAGTGAGATTACATTTTACGATAAATACGATTGATATTTAAAATCAATGTAAAACATTTTTATTTGCCGTCGTTTTTTAGCATGGTCGATAAAAAAACTGTCAGGGCCTTTTGAGCGTGAGCGGAAATCTACAATCAGTGTTGCCATGTAACATAATTAATACATTATACCGCAATGAAATTTATCAACATTCTCCGATTTAATTCCGTCGCTGAATTACATATATTAAAATTCACTAAAAATGCTTATTTAAAAATTCGGATGATATATCATTTTGCAATGATACGTTAGGATTTTTTCATTTATAAATGGGTTTATCCCGTTTCTTCGCTTGCCTCGCGTTGTACTTGAATAACAGTGCAAATCGTCAATTTAAACTATTTTTGACCTAAGTGCCGTAAATTTAATAGCAAAAAATCGCGTTTAACACCAAAACGCCAAGCAAATTACCCACAAGAGATCAAAAATCAAATATCTTAATTGTACAGTAGGAACTGTGCGAGTGTAGTATTACTGAGTCAAATGGACGAATTGCGTGCACTGAATTCATTCGAAGCCTTCCTCGTGCTTAAAATCGCCTGATATGTTTAAGGTCATTAACGAAAAGGAAGTGGGACAAATATTTCGAAAATTAAAGGTTAATTCGTTTTTTTTCATGACAGGTTATCGACTGTGGAAGTCGTTCCGAGACCTGATGTCCAGCCGGAGTTGGTCGCTTGGAGATTGGTGAGATTGTTCAGCAGGCAGCAGGATTCGGGCTTGAGACAGAGATGTGGTGGTTTAGCACATGCCCTTGCCCATTGGCATCCTCCTCTGCGAGATCTTTTGATGGCAAGGAGGAGAGAACTGGACAAGGCTGTTCAAGGTATAAATCATTTTTATAAACACTCGTTTAAATACATTTCGCATATTTTAAGCCCATTTTTATTTAAAAATATCCATAGGCTTAGGAACGCATGGTTTAACAGCTGACAGTAGCGGGGAGCTCATATCTCTTCATGTTGCTTTAAAAAATGAACTTCAAAGGCACATAGACACGTATAAAACTGGTGTACATAAGCTGGATGAATTGGTAAATATAAAATTTTTAAACTATTTTTTTATGTGGATGTAAGTCAGTAACATGTCATGGATCTTCTTTCAATCAAATAATAATCCTCCATAAGACTTTTTGTTTACTTAAATCCTTACCTTTATTATACTAGATCCTCCCGAAAGAAATCCATTATATTTGGACGCTCTTGTTTAAGTACTATTTGTTTCCAGGCACGGTGAAGTCTGAATCTCTGCTAATTTATTTTCTTGTTGTATAGTTCATCAGCTTTATTTTTTGGTCCCACGTGTTGTCGGCCATTTGGTTCAGTCACAGTAAATTCTTCCGATGGAGAAGTCATCGCTCGCTCCCAATGCCAATCTTGGTTTAGACGGAAAGTTACAGGAAGCCCTTCAGCCAAGATGATCTGCAAATTTTGATGAAGAAATGCAGTAATCAGATTTTTGTCAATCAATAGTTTAATTATCACAGAAACTCATCTCCAACATCAACAGTACGCATACATTTAAAGTGCATTTACCTTTTTATCGGAAAATTATCACTGGAGTTAGCTGGAATTATTTATTTTGAACTTCTGAAAACTGGGCGAAAAGATAACTGTGGATGTTTATTCTCGAAAATTAGACACGCTCATATAAAAACTGCAAGAAAAACGACCGGGTTTCGAAAATTAGTTACTTTACGACATGATAATGTACGCCAAGAAAAAGCCAAAAGCCAGCCTCTTGTGAAAAAATAAAGCAACTAAACTAGGAATCCTCCATATTAGATAGATGTAGCAAATACAAAGACAAAAAATTTAATATTATGTAGGAGCGGGGGCGCTCTCTGAGCAGAATCTCCAGGCGGCTCCCTGCTCCCACGCGCTTGTTGGGATGGCCGCGCTAACGCATGAGTTCGTTCTTCTTTCGGGTTATATGTGGCCGGACGGATGGGTGAGGGTGGACGGGTGTCGGAAAAAAATACTTTCTTCTCTAGATAACTTTTTATTTAGCACGAGAGAGAGAGAGAGAGATCTGGCTGCGAGAAGGACATCTTCCCGCAGCCAAGGCCAACCGATGACTCCTTACGACTCCCGCCTTCTGCGCGTAGCACATTGAACCTAAAGAACTTCAGGAGATGTCGAGAAATAAATAATGGATTACTTTCGGGATAACCTAATATATACTATAAAATAACTAGATGCGCTTGCTACAGATTAAATAATCAAACGTAGACCGATATACTAATAATTGTAATTGGATCCTATTCCCAGTAATGGGAACATCTGATCCTATATTTGTTTATACAAAGCATCGTTTCTTGACAGTATTTAGACTATCATTGGGGACATTATATGTTATATTTTTAGCTTATGATGGATTCTACCTAAATGTTTCACGGTACAGAAGATTCTAAATGTCTTCCTAAGCCCAAGGTTGATTCTTTTAATTGTTGAAGATTGAGCAATTCCTTTTTTTCCAGTCTAATGTGACATTGAACCAAGATCCGGCTTCCTCGTCACATCAGCGCCTTTTGGCTACGACTCGCGGCGACATCCAAAGGAGACTGATTGACAATAAGACGCTGTTAACATTGATCGACAAGCCGGCGCTTTCACAACTACAACCTCTGGTGTCACAGTTGGCTGCTCGGGTGCAGCACGACAAAGAGGTTCTTCTGCAAGTGGGACAGATCAAGCGACTGGATCCTACAGTCGAAAACGTCGACGATAGGTAATCAATTGATCTAATGAAAAGTTTACTTTATACATTGTTGTGTAATATGTAATAAAATAGGCTCATTACTGGTTTAGTGGTTGCATTATGCTACAATATACTTTACGACCAACTGCCGCTTGGAGTTTCACTTTTCGTGACGTTCAGGTCAATTTACCCTACCACGCCTATACAAGTTTCATTTAAAAAACAAATGCTTCCAAATCCAAAGGACGTATTTATGAAACGTTCCCATCACGAGAATGTCCACATGTTCCTTTATGCATTCTCAGCCGGTGTAAAGATTCGAGCCGACGATAACTCCATTTAATAACATATTGTGCTTCTTTATGAAACAGCGACGAAAGAGCAATCGACATAAGGTAATGGTAACATTAACTATGGCAAAACCGGTGGGCCAGACTTAATTGCACATTTTGCGACGTTTCGTCATATCACACAATAGATGGCTCTACACATTGTGTGAACAGAACGAAGTTCATGCGTAATGTGAGGTTGCACATAATCGTCCATTGTGGATTTGATTCACATTTTCTTTGTGAATTTGCATTCGGGCTCTGATCTTAATGTCTGAAATAATTTATGAAAAATTTTCAAAACATCAAATCCATTGTGGCTTACAAAAATGCATATCAGGCGGCGTGTTGCAATCGTACGTGTGTGAGGTCAAGTGTTAAAATTGCGCCATGAAATTGCTCCAAATGCAATATAACGAATTTTAATTACCCTGAGAAAATATTCAGATACATTTTTCATGCCGTCAAATTGCGATGCTATGACCAAATACAATATATTTGACACATTTAAAAAAAATCGTTGTGGAGTTGCCAGTGTAAAAATATAAATGAATCGAATTTATCAACAGATTTTTTATCGTATGGCAATACTTCACATATGTCAATAAATATTATATTTTATGCGCATATGAATAAATTAACACATTATCTGCGGGGATACCCTTCTTGAAATGCATTCAAATCTGCATCCTTTTTTGATCACTGTGTATTGGGATTGTATTCTATTTTATAAAAATAGTTTCCTTGCCTAAAGTACAAATTTATTAGTGGAATATCTATAAATACAAATGGAGTATCTATTTTTTCTATATATTTTCTTTCATTAGTAATATATTCCATCGGAGAGGAAGCTTTTTGATCCCGTTATTGATGAAAAAAGCGAGAAGTAGCATCCTCTGTTTGATTTGAGTTGATTTGAGGTGGCTTTTGACGATTTCTTTAATGGGATTATTGTCAACCATTTTTACATAGTTTTTCATAGCGAATATATGTTTTAAAAATATAATCGCCAGCCACATTTCCTGTTGATTTGAATCCGAGATGATTGAGTTACGAGTCCAACCACTCAACCACAGGACTACCTACAGATCTTCTGTTGCGCAACGCATAATTATTCGTTTTATCCTGCACACGATAATAGTGAGCTGCATTCACCATTTGTCTTTGGAAGAAAACGTATGTAGAAAATTAATAAAAATATCCTTTGAGTCCCAAAATACTGTAGTCATCGTTTATCCAGCAGACTGTTTTTTGGCTTTCAGACCTTCAGTGTCATTAAAATTTCAGTTGATTTTACACCTTTGTTTACGAGAAAACGAATAATTACGCGTTGCGCAACAGAGGATTATATTTCTCGCTTTCTTTCTTCTGTGACGGGATTAAGAAGCTTCTTATCCGATGGATTTTTTTTTTCTAATAAAGGTAACTTCGAGATCTCTTTATCCATTAGTAATCTATACCAGTGGTTCTTAAACTGGGGTCCATGAAGCCATTACAGGTGGTCCACGAAAATATATATAAACATTTATCTAGTGTCTGTAGGTAGTCCCACGTTAAGCGGTTGGACTCGGAACCCAATCATCTTGGGTTCGAATCCCACAGGAGATGTGGCTGGCAACCACATTTTTAAAAACATATATATGCCATGAAAAACCATGTCAAAATGATTGGTAATGATACTATAAAAAAGGGATCGCTAAAAGCCACCTCAAAAAAAATGTATATCTATACTTGAACATGATATTTTCAAGGATTTTTTTTTACAGAAAACATTACGAGAAGATCTACAATATTTTGACCAATATTTGATCAAAAAATTTAGTCACAAGGGTTAGGATGGGATTCGCGAAAAAAAATTTGCTCAAAAGGGACCCCCCTTGCTCTTTCGGGGACCCCCTTTTAAGCAAATTTTTTTCGCAGACCCCCTCTTGAACAATTTTTTTTTGAGCGGACCCCATTCCAACCCCTGTGACTTAATTTTTCAAATAAAAAAAACATTTCTTGGTCCAAATAGATCTTCTTATAATATTTTCTGTAAATAATCCCACGAAAATCTCTTGTTCAAATATACACAAATGTATTTTGTATATTTTCGCAGACTTTTCTTTGATTTTCGGATGTATTTTCTAAGCATTTATTACAAATTTGTCCATATTTTGAGAGTTGCTTGATATGATAACGTGGCATCGAATAAAGCGATTAAAAATTCTATTTGTGAATAAAACACATTAATTTGTGTTACTTCTTCAGATAAAATATAAATGGTTGTGTTTGACCCTCGCCATCTTCAGGGGCCAGTAATCTTCATAGCTCTCAGTGGCGATGGGGCTCCACAGCCCCGAGACGAGCTCGCAGCATACGCGACGGAAATCCGTATTTTACCTCCGTAGAGACCAAAAATTATTATTTTAATTAATTTATTTACTTTTACATTATTATAATCATTCAAATATAATCGCGAATTATTCCCACGCTACAAAATGAATAATCGTTTTTTGAACTTGATGAATTTATTTTTGAAACCATTACATTAAATATTTGTGCACTATGCTATGCTTTGCTTATGTGTACACGTATTCAACTGCGCCCTAAGTGTCAATATGCTTCTCGCATTTAATGTGTTAATATATTGCGCAAAATTAAATCAAATATATCTTTTATCCGCATAAATTTTAGATGAAATACATGATAAGACGCAGTTGAGGATCAAAGGGTTGTTTGATGGTTCGAATTTACCTAGTCTTAAAAGAAAGCAATAGGATCTTCTAATCGCGGTTGAATTCATCTTTTTGGTGTATAGATAATACATTATTCATCCATCGAAGGCCGAAAACAAAAGGCAATGGCGTAATCGGAAGCGTGACGTATATTTTACATATAATATCGTCTAATCGTGATAAATGCCCTATTGTTAAAAGAAGTACATGTTGGTAACAATAGGAAATAATTCATCGCCACCTTTTTCATGTGCGACGACGGAATGGACATGGATGCTGAAGAGCTCATTCAGATCGTCGTCGGAGTGAAACACGGAAGAACTGCCAGATCGATGGAAAACGAAGATTGCGCAACGTCCAGATTTAATTGATCATGACGATGGGAACGATCGAATCGATGGTCGACTTATATAAAATAGGCTCAATTATGATGTTTTGTCGTTGAGGAACAAAACATTGTTGTTTGGGTTTCGAAGCTCATTTCCACGAGTCTCACACTTTCAAAGAACCGACGTCCAAAATCCTCGATGTCATTCATCATTTGTTCTGCTTTTGTTAATCGACACGCAATTCTTCTATCACATTTGCCACACATAGGGCCATCGTTCATTAGGAAGAGAAAAAAATGATCACTTCACTTTCACGCAGAATTTCCAATGTTCAATTTTCGCTGCAATTTCTAACTATATTGTTCATCGAGATCAGGTAAAAAGCGGCTCTAATATTTTCATATAATTAAGAATAATATTAGCTCGGAACAAAGGAGCTATGTGGAGCAAATATTCTTTTATCAGATCTTACCATGGCTTCTTATAATGGCGCGAAAGTGAAATGTTGTGAGATGAGAAGATCATTGTTTTGCTGCGAGCTGTGTTTATAGACATTTTATTATGGGTTAAAACATTTTGATATTGTCATAATGGATCGTTAAAACTTATTTCACAAATTAAAAATAATTCAATATCGTAACTAGCATTCTTCGTGCGATGTGCTGCAGCACAGCATTGATGATTTCTTCCGATTGTTATAATGTAGCAAATTAATTGCAAAATAGAGCTCAAGACTTATGATAAATGTTCAAATCGCTCAAATCAAAGATATGACCGAATATTGTGTGCTATCGGCAATGTTTATTTATTTATGTACAAGTTTTATACACGCTGCGACGGTCTTGATAGATAAGTGGATTTGTACGACGATAAGTGGCGGACAACTAAATACAGCTTCTAAGATTATGAAGTTTTCATAGAGCAAAATTAACATCGTTTTAATGCAATTTTTCGCTTAAAACAAATTAAGGGAGCCAAACAAATTTAGACAAGTGCGTTAGAAATAAAACTTCTGTTGTGTAATAGATAATAAAATAGGCTTGGTACCTGTTGGAGTGGTTGCTTTATGCTACACACTGAGAGAATAAAAATGATTCTCATTCTATTTCCGACCAACTGTTGGTTGGAGTTTCATTTTACGTGACGTTCAAGACAATTTGCTCTACAGTACCTTAACAAGTTTCATATCAAAAACATACTTGCTTCGATTCAGGAAGCTTTTATTGCTCATTTTTTGGAGAACTGGGAGGAACATATTCAAGTATAACTGTCATGGTTTTTAGAGAGACCCTAAGAAGGTGAATCCATCGAGGAAGAACCTTAAGGTTATTTTAAAAATCGATGATCAAACATGGTTAAGATCAGAAGTCAGAAGAAGATGTTCTCGCAAAATTTCTTTATTTCCATTTTAATCTTCCATCATCATCATTATTATAGTCGATCATGCATTAATTTATGTCTAAAATAAGCTAATTTTATTCCATTTAACATTTTGCTTTATATTTGATTAAATAATATATCGTTTGATTAAACATTTGATTGAAAAGAGCTGCTGCTGGACTCCTCATGAGCTTTTCAAGAGGATGTGGTGCAGTTCTGGCTTTATTACCTCCAACAACAGCTCCTCCAGCTTCTCCTCCAGCATTATCATGCTGCAGTGATGGCTATCATTCAGATCCTGATGCATCCTCCGGCAATGAAACTGATTCAGCGAGGTAATATCATTGAAATATATCCATCATTGTCGAAATGCAATAGCGATGTTAATTTTGGGGATCAAATGTGTGTGTAGGTCAGAGCTCATCACGAGGTATGGACAACTCTTCAACAAGTCAAGAGTGGACACTTTGGATGCCTTGGATGCCTTACCGCCTCTTCAACACGCACATCATTTAAAAGGAAAGATACTCTTCTCTGTCATTGTTGTAAGTATTTATCGTTTAAATAAATATGTTTTTTTTTAATAATTAATATAATCGAGCCAAATAATCGGCTTTCAGTTGGCATTCAGAGCTTGTCAGACGCTGAGAGACAAGAAGACCATCGAGACCCGCAGGAATCTGGGCATTTCAGACACGTTCAAATCTCCGGTCATGATCCAGCTCGATTCAGCAGTCAGGAGCGCCTTATCAGCATCAGTAGACACGTTTCCACTCGGCGAAGCCGAAAGACAAGTGGCTAATCAGGTATTCTCCAGCAATCGTCCGCATCATCTCAACCTGACGCTAAATAACGGAACAATACAAAAATCACGCTCTTTTTCATCCGCGTTCGTCTAAATACTTTAAATAACCCGCATTTAATCGCATTAAAATATACATTTTAGATTTAAGTCACGAATTCCTAGGCGAAATACCGTTCCGATGCGTATGTCCGTTATGGGGAATCTACGCATGATATCATTTTAAATGATTACACGTCAAAAAATCGGAGGTCATAAGGCTACGTACGTATAATAGAACCTCTATAGAGGTTTCGGCACAAGATGAAAAAGTATACGGTTTAATGCTTTGAGGCTTTTGAATTATAAGTCTTGGAAGGCAGAGCTTCGTAGTCGGATTTGAATAAGACGTGGATGTTGGCGATGCATCATTTTAACCTCATTTTTTCGATATAAATCATTGATGAGATCGAATAATCTTCGATAACCATTGTACGTGGAAAATCTGTAGGCTTACAAAGAAATGTCTTATGATTATTTGAGATAGCAAAGTATCTTGAAAAGTTTTTCAATTGCATACAACTCACTACAATACTACACGATAATGAATTAAATAATACAATCAGATGTAATTCTTGTTATGAATTTATAAATGCCTTTTTTAGCTGTCGTTGGTTCTTCTGTGGGAATGCTCTGAATATAAAAATATCAAAGTGCTCCTTAGGTAAAATACTTTAATCGCTAGGTTGCTTTAGAATATGTTAGGATCATGTTATGTAATTTATTATTTATCTTAAAATAAGCTCCATAGTGGGTCAAGGTATATAAATATATAGAAATGTTAAATATTTGATAGATCGATGTTGATGACATGCTACGGATTGTTATTTTTTATATTTTATAATTCGGTTCATGATAGAGCTATGTCTGTCACATATGTAACTAATTAGTGACTCTTGGTCGAATTCTTTAAGACTTTTATTGATTTCGTCGCTGCGGCAGTTACCGATTGCCGCGTTGTTCGGTTGCAGAAATCGCACTGGGAGGTCACTCGCACGTCGATAAATGACGGACACCCCATTTTGAAAGAAATACGCTTCTTTATCTTTGACGGTGATTCATCTTGTCTACGTGTTCAATTTTCAACTCTAATTCTATCTGTATTCTAACAAAAAAATGCACTCTCCCCCACCCGCTTTTCGGCGGGCGCAGTTTTAACAACAATTTATACAATCAGCTTTACTTGACTAAAATATTTATGGCGAAACATTCGGAAATCTTTCTTTCGGTCTTTCGGAGCGTTCCCAAATGCTGTATATTTATATGAAAAGACAATTATTTATAAGCTATTGTTGTTTTTTTTAAGGTCTTGTCTACTCTTCACGAATATCCATGTTTGGAAAGATGCGGTGGTCTTCTTCAGTACGTCTCCGATTGCTGCAGACTAGCTTGGATACTCTGCAATCAGATCCCTCCGCTGAGCATCGACACAGATTTCACACCAGGCAAGTATAAATATAAATTAGATCAAATCCAAGATGAACGGGATTCGAAATGATTTTGCTTGGATAATTATTTTAGTTCTGATGCGAGCGGATAAACACGTCCGGTTCCATTCTTCCGATCAGCGATCCGATCTGATAAAGTCGTTTGTTTGGCCAGCTCTAATGGACGAAGAAAACTGCGTCTTCAAAGCCGTTGTCATGACTTAGACTGAAGCAGCCACAATGTGTGCCTCTCGAACTGTGGGCTACAAACGTCCAACTGTGCAAATAAACATAGGCCAAAGCTCAAGCGAAGAAACTGGGAATACGAAGAATATTAAGATTAGAATATGTTTATGTACATGATTTTCAAAATGCTTTTATATTATAGTATAGCTAGTAGTGATTGATTGATGTAAATTGCCATTTTTTAATGGAAAAAAATAAATTCAAAGCATTCTCAAATATTATTCAAGATGTATGCTTAAGGTTGTAAGTGCAATAGTTTGAATGATGCCTGTCGATAAAATATATTATTTAGCCTCCCATTATAAGTATTAAATTAATATTTCAAAATCAAAATATTATTCTGTATATATAATATTTTATGTAATCCGTATGTGATATTTTATTGTGTATATATTCTTTAAAAAAAACGCAACAAAAAAAAATCAACCTAATATAATTGATAACTTTAAACGTACAAATAGCATTATGTTAATATAGAAGCCGGTGCTTTATTAGGACGTAATTATGTTTTATTGTATTTGTTTATTTTTGTATGAAATGTTGCTCTTTTATATTGCTTAGCCACATAATAAATATTTTTAAAATTCATCACGTTTCTATGTTATTTTGTACCCTATGAAACGACGCGGGATAATTGGATAGGATTGGAACAATTTGACATATAAAAGACCTTTCATTCGGTAAGTATGAAGAGCATTCAATAAGCGTGTTAATAACTTCAGACAGAGAGAGAGATCACAGCTGCGAGACTTCGATGGCGACGAACCTTTTTTCTCAATTATGGCTGAGGTCAACTGGAAAATAACAATTATTTAGGATCGATCAACCCCCTTCTTAAAGACGTCGTTGTTCATCCCCGCTTTTTTCATCCCTGCCCAGGTTTGGTTGTAGTTCTTGATAAATACTCAATCCCTATGAAAAAAACCTGATTGTTCACCAAACAAAGTTGTTTTAGTTTCCTACGCTTCTTCAGCATTCCAAAGGCACTTTGTGTTTAGGGTATTTTTAGGACTGTGTTTAGGTTGCATGCTGGATAATATAATTATAGGAACTTTTACAAATAAGTAATTGTGTGGATATACATATCCCGTTACACAAACAACGTGGTGGTCGACCTAATGAAGTAATAGCCCCAGAGATTGTGAAAAAATTCCACAAAATGTTATTGGATGACAGTCGATTGTAAGTACACAAGCTGGCAGACAAGATAAGCCTTTCAAAAAATGCTGTATATCGCATATTGGCTGAAAATTTGGACATGAGAAAGCTGTGCGCAAGATAGGTGCCGCGTTTGCTCACATTGGAACAAAAACAGCGACGTGTCGTGTGTTGTTAAAACTGCGCCCGCCGAAAGCGGGCGGGGGAGAGTCCATTTTTTTGTTTTGTTAGAATACAGATAGAATCAGAGCTTAAAATTGAACACGTAGACAAGATGAATCGCCGTCGAAGATAAAGAAGCTTACTTCTTTCAAAATGGGGTGTCCGTTATTTATCGACGTGCGAGTGACCTCCCAGTGCGATTTCTGCAACCGAACAACGCGGCAATCGGTAACTGCTGCAGCGACGAAATCAATAAAAATCTCAAGGAATTCAACCAAGAATCACTGTGTGTCAATCGAGTGTTTGGCGATATTTCACAGCAATTAGGCCGAGTTTTTGCATCAATTTAGGACGGACATGGGTCCATCACTTCATATCTGAGACAAAGGAACATGGAAACCTTCCACTGACCCGAGCTATTTATTGGTCCCGCTATTTGGGACCATGCCAACATGCTCAACAAAAGTGCACAGCAAGGTGCAAAACCTGTAATTAATATCTATGTCTGCAAGTACATGCTCATTCTCAAATCCTTGAGCACGGGGTAGAAACTAGCCAGATTTAATAACTTAAAGCTAAAAACCTTCCGTAATCTTACAGATAATATAAAAACCCAGGTACACATTTATTTTCGAAAATGCCACAAATAGGGCTTAAAAAGAATGGAGTGGCCATAAGGCTTGCGTGTCCAATCGGTCCGCTTTTCGGACCGCTAACATGGCGAATAAATGCCTCGCGATCGGAAGCCATACCTGAACATATCTACAGAACGATTACGAACTCTCATTACAAAATGAAGTGGATGAAGCAGCTCCATGTTTTCTTAAAAGCTGAGCGTCCTTTTGAAAACAAGGCAAACTAATTGGGATCCAAATTGCGTTAATCTTAAACATATCGTAATCTGGTCTTACTGAGATGTCTGTTTCCTTCGCTATTTGCGGAATCATTAGTTGCCTAAATGATCTAAAATTAAAAAGTTCTACTCTCTGGTAAATTGCTTCAGGAATCGCTTCAACAGGACGCTTGGTCAATGGGCAGGTTATAAAACAATGCAAAAGTATATGAACTGAAATATATGAAATTACCCAAGAAATTTAGAAACAAATAGCCATATAATCTATGCTCACGAAAATAGAAGAAAAAAATGCAATGACTCGATGGCGCTATATTTTGATTGGGTCTATTAATTGTACGAGAATTGTAATTTAACCTCAGTCATTCGGAGCAAATAAATCAGTTGTGTGATGATTCATACTCTAAAATTATTGTTGTCATCATCGCATCAATTATATCTGCATAAATAGTTGATTAGTGCAGGATCATGAGATCAAAACTCTCGGGGATAAATGCATTTTTTCTCCGCCTAAAACAAATATGTATTTTTTCAAATTTTCCATTCAATCCATCATATGACCTTAAGCATGCCAAATATTTTATTTTTTTGAAAAAAATCAATTTTTCGTTGTTAAAATTCATCTGATTCAGCTGAACTCCTACGCAGACGGCCAATTAAACACGCGCATAGGTCTCATCAGATCGCACTTACTACAGGATGTTTATTAATCCTATTTAAATTTTCGAAGGATACGAAAGATTGTTATCATATTAAAGCATTTAAAAATAACTCATTTTTTAATAGTATAACTTAATATTTGGTGAAAAAACCATTCTTGCAATTGAACATGCAGCTTTGAAATTCTCTATTGAAGCCAATATAATTCTACATATTTAAATTTTTGTCTTTATTTTGCGCTTTGAAAGACCACTCTTAGAAAGATATATAGATACAAATAGATATAAAAGTCGAGTAGCAAGCTCGCTTTTATTTGATATGATTAATACATATCACACCAGGGATGCGTCAGTATTTTCGCAAGACAAATTATGTGGTGATGAATAGTCACATAGATCCAAGAAATGGGAATGCTGGATACTGTCAGAGAAATAGAAAACTAGTTTCGAATCGGCGCATATATTGTATTTATAAGTTCAAGGATGTTACTTCTTAAACTATTCAAAATGCCAGTTTAAATTCATTTTCGGATTCCTTATCAAATATATTCCGAAGAATTTTTTGAGCAGAAGCTGATAAATTTAAGTAAGGTCAATGAAGTAAATGCAAAAAAGCAGTCGATGAATCAACAAGTTCGATGTTGACCTATATGACATAGTTATGTCCGCCGGATCAAATGTTACCAATTTAAACCCCTGTATTTTTATCAAATTACTAATACTTTATTTTAAAAATACTAGATAATATCAAAAAATATTTTACATTTTATAAATTTAAGCTCATTGTTCGATATAAATGCTTTTGGTCTGGATAATGGCGTTGACTTGTGCTTCTATTTTCGTTAAAGTTTCTTGTTTGAGCCGACCACATTTTTCGCGAGCACATTGACCTGCAAAATATTCCATATAGATAAGTTTATGAGATTCTGGTATGGTGCATTTGTAAAATAAATGTAAACATAGAGAGTAATTTCGGTGATTACGTCCTGAACAGATCCTCGCCTTCTCATAGCCACTCATTGTCTCAAATCGTTGATGTCGCTTAAATTCAAACTGATTCATTTTTACAACCCTAAAACGCATAAATATATGGATCGCTTGCATTGAAATGGTAGGTAAAATTCTAGATTGATAAAAAATAATTTTACATCAATATCTTGGTCATAATTTGAATACGCATAGTATAGATATTTTGCAAACGCCCGTTGTATGTATATTGATGTCGTCACTCTCCTTAATTGATGAAGCGTATCGTTATTATGATTGCTTACCTCTTATTCTGTATTTGAAGCATCAAAGAAAGTCATCCACTCTACTTTGTTTGCTCCACTTATTTTTTTAGTATTATGAATTCCTTGGAATCCAAACAATAGATGAAACTCGCTTATTTATACGCGGTTTTCTAAAACAACAGTGATGTATAGAAGCATGATTATAGATTTTGCTCGCTTATATGAAATTTATCCTTCTGAGAATTTCCCAAAAATATATATTATGGTTTTTAAATCAATGAATTCATAATGTACGTACAAAAAATGATTGAATTATTCGTCTAATGGGAAAGCTAATATTTCAGCAGCTTCTCCTACCCTCCTCCTATTTATAGGACCTGATCATCATCGTTCATCAGTGGCTAAAAATCAATCAAAATAAATACATATGACAATTATATTGAATGGAGAAGAGGCACCGAAAGGTGGATGATGATCAGAATAGGGCTTCTGATGAGATGTTATTCAAGACTATCAAGGTAATTTTGTCCCAATTTAATTTCGACATAGTCGAAGCGTTCATAGTGCAACGTCCGCCAAATCAAGTGATAACTAATATTGATTTATCGCATTGTTTACGCATTGCATTCTAAAATTAAAAATACAAATTTGAAGTGGATTTTTAATCACATCTAAAAGTGCATAATCTTTTGAGTATCAAAAATTACTAATAAGTCCATTTTTTTAATATGAAAAATAGATAAATAAAGCACTAAAAATTCAAATATTATTTTGAAAATTCTCGATTTATCGACAAATTATTTATTTCCGTCGCTGCAGATAAATACTTATTTACTATAATACTTTGATGTGATTCGTAATTATATTATGGAGGAATACAAAAATTCTGAACCCCGTATCTATTATATTTCATATCGATATTGCCATTATTAGAGTCGCGGTGTAGTAAATACATCACCGGTATACATTGTGCCTTGTTAAAAATATCCAACTAGATTCTTGCGCGGAAGTCGTTAAATATCTTTGATCGCGGAAAGATGTCCTTCTTGCAGGCTTATAGTTGTAAACTAGCTGTTTGCCTTCAATGAGCGGAGTGCTCCCGCTCCACAGTACAATAATAAAATCGAATATTAAGTTTGCACAGTGTCTCATCAATTACATTATTTTTCCATTCGAGTCCTTCGTGCCATGCTTCTTTATTTGAAAATCCTACATTTTTTTAAATTTTACGACAGGATCATAATTTTTGATGTATCCAAAATATCAACAAAAAAAAAACGTTTATTGTCGCAAGTAGAGCATCTGTTATGTATGGCATCATCGTTTAGTGACGAGCCAAAATAATTGCACTAATTCAGTGGACCTTCAAGCCTCACAGTATACTGTATATGTGAGAAAGCACCAGGTTCGACAGATTGGAACCAAACCACAAGAAGTGGTGATACCGCCTCCCGACAAACGGTTCTCCGTGGATTAGATATGCGATTGCGAAGTGAAGAGGTCATCTATTTTTATGACACTTAATTAATTAAGTTGAAAATGAACCTAACAAAGAAGCAACTCTCTCTATTGAATACGATACGAGGCTGGTCCGAAACGGACGTGTTGAATTATCTGAAAAATAATAACTTGGAAGAATACAGTTCGTTCTGCGAAACAAAGGAGCTGAATGGATATGCATTGCTGGTCAGTATTGTGCATTGTTGTGTTTGGACGATCTTTCGAATGAACGACAACGTTCGAAACTCGTCAAAAGTATACTTAGATCATAGTGTAACATTTGTTAAATTATCAGAAATATAATATAAGCGAAACCTAATCGGAATCATAGGAAATCCGTGTGTCAATCTTAAAAATCAACGCTATTGGATATGATACTTTATTTTCCAGTAGATCATAATAATCCAATTATTAAAAAAGTATTGATTTGTATTGATAATGCTTCAATATACCATTGTAATAGTTTACATTCTTTCATATTCTATCATTTGTACATTCAGCTTTTGAGGCTTCTTTTATGAATAAACTAACTACTATCTTCCATTATTATGATGACGTTTATTTGGAGAATGAAAATAAAATAGGAGCACCTCGACAATATGAAGTATTGAATTGAATTTACCTTAGCAGCGTTAAATCATTACAATTAAGATGAAAAATGAGTTTATGGATGAATTGTTCTCAATCAATACTGGAGCTTTGGTTATATCTTTGATATAAGATGATGTTTTAGATTAACATTAATGATAATTTCTGTAGAAAATATGTCAAAATTTTGAATCTACTACCAATTTTCTATAATAAAGATTTATTATTGTTAATAAATGTTGTTATAGCAGCAACATTTTTGCTAAAATCTCTTTTATCCTCGTGATTGATATAAATATTAGGGGGACCCGAAAATATTCGCGTATTTAATGCATAGTGGTCCATGGGGATACCAGTATTTGCGATAAATCCTCGATTGTTTTCCGTAAATCTGATTCGATTAGGGATTTTAGAGCATCGAAGGCTATCATGTTCTCGGTTCATTCCTTAAACTTTTATTGCCTGATTTAAATTTCTGGAACCAATATTGGCATCTACAGACTGTTTCCACTTCACCATAAATATCGTTGAGAGTTTAATGGCTTTTGTGGTATTCAAATCCAAATCAAAAAGCAGCATACAATGCCGGATTTCACAATAGTTCTTCAAAAAAATAATTTACAAAGATGTTTTCGTCATTGCGTCCGAACACAAACTGAGCTCAAAATACGCGAATATTTTTGAGTCCCCCTAATATAAACAAATGTACACTATGATGTATGATTTCAGTGCTTTCTAAATATAATGTTTTTGTTATTATTTTAGTCACTATCTGAAGGATTGATTGCTATGTGGAGACCCAAAGTTGATGCCAGAAAATTCATCATCGCCATTGAAGATCTCAAACAAAATCCACAAAAATACATTGGCGATGAAAAATCCATCGCTTTGAAGAATTCACAAGATCTTTTAGTTGATATGGATTTAGCATGTGATCTTGAAAATGTCACGATTGGTAAGATTAAGCCGAAAGTGCCGATACGTTCGGTTTCATTAAAAAATTATAGCAAAAATGTCGATCCAAACATCGATGATTCCGATAATGATATACACATAGATCGAATCAGTCTAGAAAATTTAAAAGCGCCGAAGAGCTTCTTGTACTGTCCAAAATTAAAAATGTTCGAAAACAAGTCGAATCCTTACACGCAAATGAGTCCCAGCTCAGAGCAAATCAAATCAAATACCAACGAAGAAATCTTGTCGAAGGTTTTGGAAGTCTCCGAAGACTCCATCAACGTCCGCGATCGAGGATATTACGAAATGGCCCGCGAAAGCGACAAATACACCGTCACTTTCGGACAACCAGAGAGATCCATCGACAACCCATATGAAGAATTGGACTTCGGCTCTCTAGACATCGACAAAAAAAAGACTGGCATCTTGCAGCGCATATGGCGACAGAAAAAGGACGAAAAGCGCACCATAGAAATTTCAACATCCGAAGAACTAACCACCAAAAAAATAACGACCTCCCGCTCGATTAAGCCTAAAAAATTCAACAACTACAACGTCTACAAAGAAAGCGACGACGACTCCGAAGACCAGTCCAATCTCAAAGAAAAATACAAGAAATTATCGGAAATTTCACTGGAGGATCCGAAAATTATCGAAGAGACGAATAACAACGTGAATGCGAAGATCAACGAAGGATTTGTCTTGAGCGCGAACGATGTCATCAATGCAGACAACTACGTCGTGCCGAACAGTGTTAAAGCTCTGGAAATGCCGACGGACAAAAGGACCGTCGTGTTTTTCGACGTCAAGAATCAAATATTTATTGTCTCCGAGCCTAAGCAATTCGAATCTCCTGACTATGATGAAAGCACTGACGAAAAACACAAAATCAACTATGAGTTGTACGAAAAGAACGGTGCACCGATGATGGAACACATTTACGAGACGGCAGAATTCAGAGAAGACATCGAGTCTACCAGTAATTCTATTGGTTGGTACACAATATCATTATTCTAATTTAATAAATTATTCGCATTTATGAGACAAAGCATAATAAATCATCGTTGGTTTTAATTGGAATGCTTTGACCATTTAAATCGATGCCTTTTTTGGGATTTTCCAAGCAATGTTTCAATCTCGTTAGTGATAATTTGATGATATTCAAGCAGCATTGGCAAACTTGTTATTAGTTATTGAAATATTAATCAGAGTGATTTGATTTGATCTGAATGATTGGATGAGGCCAAACTTGACCTAATGTTGCATACAAAAGTATGATCGATTGTCAACTATGTTCAAATTATGGCTTTGATTTGATTATTTCTCGAAGATCTTCGTTTATATTTATGGTTTCAATATCTTGTATAATAACTGAATCCTACTAAAAATTTAAAAACATTTTAACGCCATGAATGTTTGGCTTTGGAGTGGACGTAGTCAATGAATTATGCCAAGTTCGATTTGTGCCTCAATCAAACTTTAAATCCTCAGTGTTGATTAGATTTCATTAGATCATTTCACTTAGTCTTGCGTCAAATGAATGGCATTTTAATGCAATTATGCTTGCATAGAAACAACTTCCATCAGCACATTGCTTTTATGTTTATCATCCGGCTCTAAATGATCTATTTTGATCTTTAAAAACTAATTTTTGATCGTGGAATTTCGCCTCTGATGTGTGTTTGCCCCCATTAAAATACAACTAGCATTCAAAGTCGAAGATTGTTATATTAAGATAAATTCTTCTTTAAAATGCAATAGAAAATATGAAGGAGCTATGGAATATACATCATCTTGATAAGCTTTTTCAGTCAATACTTTCGATATATACTACCGACAACAAGTTTGGAAACGCTAAGTACTTCGCAGAAAACTTAATACAACTCATAATTTATTGATATAAAATCTAATATCAATACCCGCAATAAAATAAAAAATAACAATATTTTCGAGCGATTGTAAAATTTAAGCAACCCACCCGATCAGATTTCTTTAGAAAACATCATAATGAGAGTTTCATAATCATTCTGTAGATATGTTCAGGTATGGCATCCGATTGCGAGGCGCTCAATCGTCATATCAGCGGTCCGAAAAGCGGACCGATTGGAAATACAAACTTTGTGGCCACTCCGTCCTCTTTTAAGGCTTCTTGCAGTATTTTCTATGATCTGTACGATCACGGAAGTAACGAAGCATCTAGACACTTTATATCATAGTATTTTAGTAGGATTACTGCAATGCATATTTTTAGCATCAAATTGGCAAACGTATATAAACGTTTATTTTTTTTTTGCTTTTCGATGGATCGCTTTCGATCCATAACAGCTCGTTAGGAGACAACTCTGGGAATTGTGGAAACCAAATAATACCAAACAGTTCTGTCTATCTGTCTGTTTAGTTAATTGTTGTGTTTTTATACATAGAACTCGATAATGTGCTAGACGTTTCCAAACTTATTGTCGGTATGATCAGCATGATTATTTATTTCACAGATGATAATACAAAGACTAAAATGATAGTTGAAGAATATTTGGAACCTAGAAAATGTATATTCAAAACTGGTGCCGAAACCATGGATTCTTTAGCTGAAGAAATGATGAAATTGTTTGACGCAAGCATGGAGGACAAACAAATTGATAAAGGTTAGTTAAAAACAGCAAGAGTTTAAACTCTACAAATAGTATAAAACAAATTTTTAAATGATATATATTGTAGATTAAATACATTTTGCAAAGTTTCTTTTTGCGCAGTGCATAAGTTTCAGGGGCTACCGCGTAAAAAAGATACCATAGACACACTTTAAATGTGAACATCGTTATGCATCAGTATTGAATTGATTGAAATAATTTCATTAATAATATGGAGCAGTGAGAGATTATAATAAAGCAGGGATCATCTCAGGTTATAATGTTTCAAACATCAATTTTGCAAATCAGGAGATCAATAATTTAGAGCAGTAAATGACCACGATACAGCCAATACCTATTCAGGTCTTGATTTGGGTCATATAACCGAGGGTCGATCTTTGCTCGTATATTTTACTGCCGAAATTTGTTAAAAAAATATGTATATCGTTCATATTTTGGATTTGCGAATAGTAGCGAAGCGGTGAAAATGGGTAACACTTGATCTGGCGAACATAGTATTTAGAACGATATGTCTATAATCAATTAGATACGACCTTTCAACGCACACACTATATTATTACCGGATAAAATTTGAGTACAAAACTTTGTACAAAAGACGAAAAGATCAATCCAGGCTCCAAAATCAACAGGAAAATGGACGAAAACAGACCAATAAAACGTTTTATAGCGCATGAATTTTATTCGGGCTCTCCTCGTATTTTATGGCCTATTCTCACATTATTTTCCGTCGCTCAAGAATATTAGCATGTGTACGCATTGCTGCTTTTTTCTTTGTTTCCTATACACATGTGGCCAGATCTCTCTTTAGTGCTCTATTCACCTTTTGCTCTTGTTCCCTCCGCTCCTGGTAAAGCAAATCTGGGTTCGTGGCTATGGACGATTATTATTTCACAGCGAATTCTTCGGAATTTCGTCGCGGCTAAGAGCATTGTTTGCGCGTTATTAATAGCGATAAAATGATCAAAGCCGATTCAATGCAATGTTTTCGCATGCAATCTGAAAACTAGGATACTCAATCGATAGCGTTGAACCGCGTGCAAACAGAATGCAATTGTGGAATATGTAGAGCAGCGCCTTTCAAGTAAAATCATCATCATTCGGCATCAAGAATCGCGTTGATGACGAATTTGTTAGAAAGATACAGATGTCAAATGTGAAATGAATTTCAATCGATTGTGAAATTTAAGCAACCCACTCGATCAGTCTTCTTCGGACAACTTCATAATGAGTGTTTGATATCATTCTGTAGACATATTCAGGTATGATGTCCGATCGCGAGGCGCTCATTCGTCATATCAGCAGTCCGAAAAGCGGACCGATTGGACATACAGACCATGTGGCCATTCCGTCCTCTTTTAGGGCTTTTTGCGGCATTTTTTATGATATCTACAATAACGGACGCTCTCTCAGAGGCTAATTTGCATAAGTGGTACACACCAAATGAGGTCACGAACTAGTCTAGCGTGTTGCGTGTGGTTATGGATATTAAATTCATGTTTTGCACTTTGCTATGCACTTTTGCTGAGTAGGCTGGCATAGTCCCGAATAGAGGGACCAATAAACAGCTCGGATCAGTTAAGGGTCCCTATATTCCTTTGTCTCAGATATGAAGTGATGGACCCATGTTTCATCCAGAATTGATACAAAAACACGGATTTATTGCTGGAAAACATCGCCAAAAACTCGATTGAAACATCATCAAAATGCAGTTTTTGTTCTATTGTGAGCAAACGCGGCACCCATCTTGCGCACAGCTTTCTTATGGCCAAATTTTTAGTCAAAATGCAACGTACAGCTTTTTTTGAAAGGCTTACCATGTCTACTAGTTCGCGCACTTGATTAATTGTGCAGTTCATTAGTAGTTTTGTTGGCATGTATTTATTGAATAAAATCAATAGGATGTTGGATAATATAAAATAAGCATGTTTCATAATTAGGGACAAGTTGAGAGCTTCTGCTCCAAAGGGACTTACATTGTACCCTTCTGATTAATTAATGAGTGCCCGTTGATTGTGTGGAGTAGTCGTGTTTATATAATGAAGTGAATTGCAATTTCTTGGAAAGCATGAAAAATATTTATCGGGCGCAAATATTGCGAGTCCCTGATCGATTGCAAATATTGGCACGGGAATGAGATTTGTGCTTGAATTATTTTATATCATAAACAGAGCTTCAATAAGTGCGGAAGTCGAATTAAGATTCTACAATAAGCGGGAATGCAATGGCAAACTACAGTCATTTTTATAAACATCCATTTTAATTTAAGAAACACAAATCGAGTGGCATTCTGAAAGCGGGAGCGACGTGCCAATTTAATGTTTACACGCGGGATTATTTTGCAAACATTTGTCAGAATTTTTCGGTAGTGACCCGAATTGGCAGCAGTTTAAAGGCGATTTTCTCGTCTGGAAGACGTTCGTTGGTTTCGACAACTCGGTGCCGATTTTAACAAAGGTTCCCGAAGTGCGTCTCAGTAAAATGTGATGATGCAAACTGGACGATGGATTCATTGAGAACGATGTGCTGGTGTGTTAAGCTGGCGTGTCCTCTCCTGTTGAACCTGGGAGCTCGGGTCTCGACGGAGATAGCAGACTTCGTTACCAGGAGGATGATGACCAAGGTTGGAGATGCGACCCTGGGCAAAACGAACAAAGGTATTCCAATTTTAGACGATCGAGGAACTGATTGTTTATCCGTGAACGGGCTACCAGAATGACCGTGTCGAAATGCATTTTCACAGGCGATTGGATAGTTGAAACGCTTCAATGATGGTGAAAAACTATTTGTAACATCCAAAATTATTTGTATAAACAATGCGTTGTATATACATATTTTTTATCGTTCGAGGTTCTGTAGGAACACTCAAAAAATAATGATTTGATCAAAGAAGGATGCGTAGCACGCCACAAATATAAAACTTAAGGCGCTATTAATATATACTACCGACAATAAGTTTGGAAACGTCTAATATTTTTTCAATATTAGACCCCTTTTATATTTAACAATTCACATCCCCCGATTTACGCGGTACTTATATTGCGCGGTTTCACTTTAACGCGATCGGGAAAATGTTATTTTTTGTTTTGATGCGTTTTGTAATGTAAGAATATTGAAGAATTACGTGCCGATGACGTTATAACCCAAGAGGAATTAGTTGATCTTATTTTAAAAACGGATCATGTAAGTGAAGATGAATCTTCCGAACCATCATTATTTACTGCAAGATGACGCTCTCAATCTAGCAATAAAATTGGAAAACATTTTGTTCAAAATCAATCCAAACACGGAACGTGCTCTCAATTTCCAAAGAAACCTTCCAAATACTTGTGCACAATAGGAAGAAATACATAAAGACTTTACGAAAAAGAAAACACAATAAAAATCACGGATTTTTTAATAAAAAAAAACTACTACCTATCTTATATTTTTGTATGAAATCCTTGCCATTTTTTACGCGGGTTTCTAAAGAGCGTATCTGCCGCGTATGAGATGAGTGTACATTATAATGTGCATTCAAATTTTAATACATATTATTTCATTTGTATTTTGGAACGAAGTTGTAAAAAACTTTATTCGCTTTGTAGCCGAATTAAGTATTTTGATTCATATTTTTATCATTACACTACGAAATGAAGGCTTTTCAGTCATGTTAATAAAAAAAAAATTGAGTGATTCCATCAATGGGGGTGCATTATACTATTAGAAGACTGGGACTCTGAAGGACAGGAAAATACCGGACCGCCTAAAATCTACTACGGACGCCGAGGATAACTTCTTTATACTATAAATATTTGAATAATTTATAAAATAAAAATTACATACCGTCAAATCAGGGATAGCCAACCTATGACGCATGTAAATACAGGTTGTTTTGCACATGGATCGACATTTTTTGTTTTAGTTAGGGAGGGGGGTCTTTTGTTACGTTTCACACATAGGCTCTATGTCCTAAGTGTCAGGGTTGTCAAAATATTTTTTTCCCACATTTTGAAAAAATATCCAAAATTTCACTTTTAAATCGTCCTAACTTTTTCATTTGTGATCGTAATAGCACGAAATAACTGTTTTTTTAAAATTATTTTGCAATGTATTTTTAATCTAAATAAACCATTATTTTATGTAATTGGTGTAACAAAAATTAGTTAACGTATGAGAAATGTCATCTTCCAGATTCTCTAAACAAAAAACTAGCAACTATTTTGAACTTAGTTTAGTTTTAAAATTATTTCTAGGTTATACTCTTTCCAACGACATGCTATATGTCATACATATCATTCAATAAGTTGTTAAACTTGAAGAGTTAGCAAGTGTCACGATTAAGAAAAAGATGTTTTTATTAAGTTTATTTACAAAATTTGTTCAAATTGGCCACCTTTGCTTCGTATGTACACACTAAACCTTTTTCTTATTTCAACTGTAGTTGCCTGATTAGCATTTTATTTTTTATTTTTGGGCACATCTGTCGTGTAAATTAATTATTTTGCATGTCCCTAGACCAAGAAATCCAGTGGTGTCAGGTCTGAAAACCATGCGAACCACGAAATAGGGCACGTCCCCAGACATCAGGCTAACATAGAAGGAAAAATGAAGCTCGCTCATGAAGCTGTGAAGACTTGATGTTGGGATCGAATTGTTTTATTATAGGCTGAATTGTTTTCATATTGGCTAATTGTTAGACCTTATCTCCAAATATTTGTATGTCATCCTAGCAATAAAGGTATTTAAAGGAAAGCAGACAAATTTATTATATCAAGGCAGATAGTTTTCGAAGAACTCTCCCAGGATGTATCTAAGCAATTGGAAGGTTTTGCATTAAGAAAATACTGTGAGTTGTTAGATTTGGAATATGATGAACATATCTTTCTTTGTGAGTAGGGAATCTATCAGTAGGGTGAGTAGGGGGTCCCGGACAATTTTTGGTGCTCATGAATCCCGGGATTAGTAAACATAATCCCGAAAAATTCAGGATTGAATTTTTTATCTAACAGAAATCGTACACTTCACCAGCACGATCAAGGCTACTAAATCGAGACATTCCCGCCTAAATCACTTGGACACTTGGAAACAGTGGCCTAAGGGCAGTAATTGTCTAATCTATGTATACATATATCTTTTTCAAATTGTTATATTAACCTTTCCCTACCGGTGATGTATTTACTACACCGCGACTCTAATAATGGCAATATCGATATGAAATATAATAGATACGGTGTTCAGAATTTTTGTATTCCTCCATAATATAATTACGCTATAATTATTTGCAGCGACGAAAATAAATAATTTGTCCAGAAATCGAGAATTTTTAAAATAATATTTGAATTTTTAGTGCTTTATTTATCTATTTTCTTAAATAAATAAAATTCTTTCGCCTTTAGATTATTTTTTATATTAAACAAATGGACAAATGGAGTAATTTTTGATCAAATTTATCAATTTAATTTCTTAAACTGTTGAAAATCCCGGTCCCGGGATTCCGGGATGGTTTAATGCAATCCTGAAGTCCCGGGCTCGAAATTTTGGCACGGGATTAGATTCCCTAGACACAACTGATGGTCTAAAAGTAAGTATGAAAAAAACGGCATTTCTAACTGGACAATCTAATACCAATTACCAAAAAATTGGCGCTTACTATGTAAAAGGTTGGCCACCCCTGAATTTTAATCAATAAATCAAATTTATGATTATAAAAATTTAAGATGTTTTAACAAGGCGATTCTCATCGATTCAAGTGATTTTTTGGTTATATGTTTTTATTTTGTTGATGTTTCAGATTCAACAACGACAGCCGCATCAGAAGACTTCAACGGTAGCATCGAGGAAGAGTTGAAAGATAAAAGCAGCAACGATCAAGCTCTTCCTGTGGTCATGCAGAAGCCACCGACGCCTAAGAAACCAGTTCTTCCAAAACCGATATGCACTCAGCCAGTTTCAGCATCCAATCGAGACAATACCACATCGATGGACGCTCAGAAACCGTTTGATACATTGCAAAAATGGAATGAATCCCTGAGGAACAACGTTAGGAAGAAAAAGGAAATAAACAGAATAAACATGGCTGAGAGACCACTTCCAATTCCGGTCGAAAATGAATTCTATTACATGGAAATTGGAAGGAAAGAAGCTGAAAGTCTTCTGGAAGGACAACCCGATGGGACGTTCATCTTGAGACCTTCCAGTCAAGTACGTCGATCAATTAATATTTTTATTAATTTAATTCATTGCAAAATATAGTCATTTATTCATGTTTTCAGAGCAATCATGCTTATACAGTCACTTTGATGTATCAAGGACGCGTTTATAACATCGGCTGCCGGAAGAGACAAGACGGACATTTGGCTCTGGGCTTCAGCAAAATCACCGAGCCTCATTTTTTGACCATACACGACCTGATCGAATACTATTACAATGAAAATCTTATAATTTTAGTAGATGGGAAAAAAGTAGGAAGCACAGTTCTTAAAAGGTTGCATCCTTAGACTTGATTCATGGCGTGGAATTATGAAATATGATTAAAATGTGATTATTATGATTAAATTAATGTTATATTTTATATGTGTAATATAGTACTATTTTACAATAAAGATAAGTAAAAATGACTGACGGTGAATCATTTATATCTTCTGTGTGTACGCTCGTAGATGATCTAAATTGCTTCTAGCGCAGGCTCCCCCACGAGTGAATTGACTAAGTGACACCAAACGAGGTAACACTTTTAAATGAATAGGAGTCTTTTGAAAAGTTACAATATTTTGAATGATTTAAATACATATTCTTGATGTCGACATAATGTATTCAAACGCTATTCATTTTTATGATCAATAATATATGCAGTCTCAAATATATATATATATTAGTATTGTTAGGATATACATATTAAATACGTTGATTTGGAAAGATCTCGGTTGTTATATTTAAATATCTTGATGTAAATCTATTTAATTTGCTGTAAATATAGTCTCATTTGATCTAATAAATAATTACATTTGAATACAATTCAATTGATCATTGCTGATATATATTATTAAAGTATTTATATCATTAAACGCTTTTATTCTTTTTAAGAAAAATCATTTTTTAAATTATTTTAAATTAAATAAGACTTTACAGTATAATCAATTGTAAATTGGCAAGTAAGATTGAAATATTTTTACATAGAAGGTTCAAAATGATTTTTCTTACGCTATGAAAGACAACATTCAAATGCATTTAAAAATATAACAATATATAATTTAAATAAGTTACCTATAGGTAGTCCTGCGATTAAGTGTTCGGATTAGTGATTCAATCATCTTGGATTCAAATTTATAGAAGGTGTGATTGGCGACCACTTTTTTAATTGTTAAAATGCTTGGCAATTGTTCCATAAAAGGGATTGCTAAAAGACACTAATGTATGTAACGTGAATGTAAATCATATATAGAATTGTTTTTTATTTAATTCCAAGTATAAAAATAAAAATCATGCAGTATACTGTATAAACGACCCTCGTACGAATACACAAATTAAAAGTGTAAACATATCTAATGTCATAGAAAGTTCAGCGTGCATGACTATCATGCTATAGTATTATTGTCAAAAATTTAACACTTATTCGCGTTCAGGCGAACATAATGCGAACATCATATTGTTCTTCGTGCATTTGAACTATTGACCTCTGCGAGATATAATATCAGTACAATTCGTGAGTCGCTCATAATCAATCCCAGTGTAGCGTCTCCGCAACGAGTGAAATTCCGTCATAAAAATGATGTTTTTATATTGCCGCCACAGGAAGAGAGTCGTTGCGACGCTTTTATTCATCGCCGTGCTATTCGTGTGCGTCGTCGGATTCAAAAGGAGGCGCACAGCGTCGGGGGGCTCAGTCAGTAACGCGACGCACGCCAATAAACCGAAGAAAGAATACGAGCACATAGGTAGGTAATCGAAATATATTTACGTACGCTTTTGATTTGCTATTTTGAAATGTTGTATTTTTTAGATTTAAATTCGATCGCGGACGAGATAAATAGATTTATAGCGATAAGAAATAATTTGGACAGTGAAAATAATTGGAAATCGACGCTGAAGAAATATCAGGAATGGAAAAATAGCTCGCGTACGCCTGAGCACGTCGACGGGATAACGAATAGCTCAACGACCAACGACGCTAAATCCGAACGATTGAAGCAAGAGAATCGACGGAAGAAGATATTGATGGTCAAAATTAGCGAACTTCAGGATCTACTCGCCAAGAAGAACATGCATTTGGATCAGAATAAAAACAGTAGAATAATGAAGCTTGAAACGCACAATTGATTATAAATAGTTGTATACCTATTAAAAAAATTATTATATATTGACTGCTGAATTTGTAAAAATTTGTATTGTAAGAATATAAAATGATGCGAATAATGTACATTTTGATTTTGATTTAAAGTACAGTGGAACATCGGATTGTGAGTTTAAATCATTCCGGAAGGTAGCTCATAAGCCGAATAATTCGTAACTGAGACAAGTTTTCTCATAAGAAATAAGATAAATGCAATTAATTCATTCTGGACCTCCAAAAATATTATTATAAGTATTTTACCTTAAGAAGGTGTTGTGCTGGAATGTCGGATGCGGTGGATGAAAGAGATGATGAGAGGATTAGTCACCGTTGCTGTCTTCCTCGATCGGCTGTATCTCGGGAGAGCTATAAACAGATTCACTCTCGCAATCATAGATGTTTTTGGCTCACTTTCTTCACTATCTTTAACTTTTCTCTTAACGAATTTATCAATCAATACTTGTTTTTGGCGACCTTTCAACGCGCTGCTGAAATGAGCCATAGCAACATCATTAAATAAATTAATACCACTAATAGCTGCTGGTTTATCTGGATGATTTTCTTCCACAAACGTTTGTAACTTTAACCACATTGAAGTATGAGCTCTAATCTCCACTCCCGACAGAGCCTTCTTTAGTTGATGGTGTTGTTGTTCATGCAACTCCTTCAAGTCATCGATGCTGAGGTCCTTGCTATGTTCTGCAACGAGTTCGTCGATGTCAAATTCGTTTATCTCGAGGTCTAGAGATTTGCCCAGGGACACAATTTCTTTGACAGGCTCCTTTTCACTCGCAAATCCCTCGAAGTCTCATTCTAAAACCACCTTAGCCCACAATTTTCTTCATGCAAAGTTCAGTGTTCTTTTCGATACACCCTGCAAGTTTTAAAACAGGGTAAGTTGCGTGCTCTCGGTGACTTCGAAGCAGTTTGAAAGACTTTTTGTATACAATTTCTTGAAGTTAGAGATAACTTACTGATCCATGGACTGCAGGATAGAATAGGAAGTTGGGTGGAAGGAAGATAATTTTTATAGAACTAAACTCCTCCAAAATATTATCCTGAACTCTCTCGGTGTGGGCAAGAGCATTATCCATAATTAGCATGGCTTTCAGAGGAAGATTATTATCTAGCAGGTATTTTTTTATCTCAGGACCAGCAGCCAAGTCTATGCATTCGGTATAAAGCTCTTCGTCGTTACATATGTTGCTGTTTGACCTCCACATAACAGGCAGCCTGTCCTTTCACACTTTACACCTCTTGAATGCTCGTGGGTTCTCCGAAGAGTGAATAAGAGACTTTATCTTGTCGTCACTCGCATTCGCACAAAAGAGGAGCGTTAGATGGTCTTTCTCATAATCAGGAACATTTGTAAGCCGAGGTTCCACTGTACTAGTCTTTTTATTGAGTTATATGCGGGATAGATGGTTTCGTGATTGGATGGGAAAAATAATGGACAAAAAAATGATATTTTAAAAAAAGAAACAATTTTTTATTTATGTTAATTATTTTACATATCAATTAATGAAAATAATTAATCTACACCAGGTAGTTCTGATGCAAAGGGGCAGTCTCACAGTTGGAAAATTCTCACGAAGATGTAGGTCTTCTTATCATCTTCCTCTACTCGTTTTACTCTAATTATTACATTACATTGTAAAAATATATTAAGTTATAATAAGAGTCACAAACAAATGATGCAAAACATGCTCGGGTCGGAAAGGAACTATAAAAGTATATAATTTCGCATTGAAAGATTTGATTAACATAGAATACAAAAATTCAACATCCAATTTCATATTCGAGCAGTCTCCGATTGAATACAAATTCAAAGGTTGCCACGCGAATAATTGTGATTGACTCTTCGGTGAAAGGCAAACGTTCAATCCCTTCTAACGATAGATTAACATTCCTCGCATTCTCAAAACTGAAAAAGACATACTGCCGTCTCTGATGCCCTCCGAGAGAAATTTCAAAAAGCATCAGATCCGGCAAATTTACTTACATTGTAAAATAAATAATGTTACAGATAAAAACTCAGATTCACTCACGCTGCTTACAAATCATACAACTATACAAAATATATGCATATAAAAAAAAAAAAAACGACAATGGAATAAATGAAACTAAATCTCATTTTCAACATACAACTACGATTTTTATGTGGTTATTAAGAGCGCTTTGTTAAGGTTTTATCACACAATAATAACATATTCATTCTGTATTTAATTTTAACACAAAGTCGTGAGATCATCTCTAAAAACGTCCCTGTGCGAAAACCGTTAGCAAAAGGCCTCCGTTTGTAATATTACGCCTTCTTAAATTAATTGTATTTTTGGCCAGTACTCTTCGATCAGTCGATCAATACTCGTAAATATTCACATTCATACGAAAAGAAAAAAAAATCATCTCACTTTACACCTACATTTTCATACAGAATAATCATATTCTTACACATGCATACCCAAACGAAGATACGAATCGTGTGATGAGGTCATTGCAAATATATTCACTATGAAAGTTTTCACAATCACATTGTCCTTATTCGTTTAAAGCTATTATCATTTTTCTATTCATTTTGCAGCTTTGAAAATGTCTTTTTTATCACTATAAATGCACAGATCAATTAACGCATTTGAAGTTTCCAGCACTCAAGTCCAAGTACGATTCCGCGTGATGTAACTATTTTTAACGTAGACTAGATTTACAGCTCGTCTTTCATGTCGTCGTCTTGCTCCGACGATGGTGGGGGACCGCCTTGTCCTTGGTACAGTTTTGAGATGATGGGCTGGACTACGTCTTCGAGTTGTTTCTTCTGCTTTTTGTATTCTTCGGAATCGGTGTCTTGGTTATCTTCCAACCATTTGATGGACGCATCGATGGCTTCTTCCATCTTGGCTTTATCATCATCCGAAACCTGCAAGGAAGAAATAATAAATCAATCGAAGATACATCGGACGAAATAAACTTTTCGATGATACATTAAAGTACGCTATACAATTACACGCTATCTAATTAATGAAGTAAATCTACCATTTAAGAATACTAAACTATTTTCGAAACTGTATGGTAGTGAATTTTATAAATGATAAAATCAATACTGAACTGAAAAAATAAAAGCTCAATGATCCATTCAAGGCAGCGCGTATTATCTCACAGGTTGTTAAAATGATTTATGAGATAAATTCGGGAGCCCTACTTCTAAATATTCACGAATAAAATAGAACAATACTAAATTGGTAATATCAGCGTTTTTCAAAATAGCGCTTGACCCCAATAATGAGTGCCAATATATTAATATTTAAATATGTGTATACGCAATAACATGGATTGAAAAACGCTGATCTATACACGTCTGATTACAATTTCATGCACGTAGAGTATATAATAAGGGCTTAGTGATCTGTTTTTCTTTCTATTCAAATCCAATATTACGTTGAATAGAAAGAGGGTCATTCAATTTTGATCTGAAACTGATTCAGCAACATTTAATAAGATTATACGTTGAAATCTTCGAATTATCACCCTATCGGCGAGGAATTCAAATTGATTAGATAACTACGATCAATATGATTGGAAAAGTAACTAAAATAATAAAGAACGGCTTTAATTTGAATAACCCCACATATAACAATTAAAATACAGGTCACACACCAAGCTCTTTTATAACATGTCATGTAAAAAATAAAAAAGTACGGATTGGTACAACTAAACATTCAATAAAATAACATGACATCTGACCGATCTTCACATTTCATCCTGAGCTTGGTGTTGCCCGGGAGCGGACTGTAGAAAAAGTTTCTCATAAAACTCATAAAAAAATACAAACAATTAAGCAAGGAATAAAAATAAACCTATCGAATGCAATTATTTTCCATTACTTGATATCGAAAGATTTAGACATTTCAATAGATTTACCTTTGCGCCCAATTTTTCCTTGTCTTGCAATTGATTTTTGAGCGAATAAGCGTAGCTTTCGAGGTCATTGCGGGCTTCGACGCGTTCCTTCAATTTTTTGTCATCGTCGGCGAATCTTTCAGCGTCCTTGATCATGCGCTCGATATCATCGGGTGTGAGCCTGTTTTGGTCGTTGGTGATGACGATCTTTTCTCTGTTGCCGGTGCCTTTGTCTTCGGCAGACACCTGATTATAATAATGTCGCGATTATATATCAAATTTCGATACAAATATAAACACATTAAGAAATCGGGAGAGATAAAAAACAAACCTGAAGGATACCGTTGGCGTCAATTTCGAACGTTACTTCAATTTGGGGAATGCCTCTGGGTGCTGGTGGAATTCCAGTCAAGTCGAATTTTCCAAGTAAATGATTGTCTTTGGTCATTGGACGTTCACCTTCATAGACCTATATAATAAAATAAATTCATTAGATACATTTAAAAACGACACGTAATCGTCGATATAAATAAACAAATGATTTTTACCTGAATAGTGACGGTATGTTGATTATCGCTGGCAGTCGAGAAGATTTGGGATTTCTTAGTGGGAATGACGGTATTACGCGGGATCAATTTGGTCATCACACCTCCGACGGTTTCAATACCCATGGTAAGAGGATTTACATCCAAAAGGACAATAGCGTCAGTATCTTGTTCACCTGAATACAAAAAAAATACGTTAAACTCGTTTGAATTGCAAATATATGAACGACGGCAACGTATGATATCCGAATGTACATACCACTGAGTACTCCAGCTTGTACGGCAGCACCGTAAGCGACGGCTTCATCGGGATTGATACCTCGGGAAGGTTCCTTTCCTCCGAAGAATTCTTTGACCAATTGTTGTACTTTAGGAATACGAGTAGATCCACCGACCAATACGATTTCATCGACGTCTTTTTTGTTCATGTCAGCATCTTCCAATACCTATCATCGAGATTAAATTATAATCGTGTTTATAAATTCAAAAACAATATTAAAATAAATTTATCAAATAACGTGATAACATAATTACCTTTTGGACGGGTTTCATGGTCGATCTGAAGAGATCCATGTTCAATTCTTCAAACTTGGCACGGGTGAGGGTTTCAGAGAAGTCGTCGCCTTCGAAGAACGATTCAATTTCAATTTTAACTTGATGGCTGGCCGACAGAGCTCTCTTCGCCTTTTCTACTTCACGACGCAATTTCTGCACGGCACGGTTGTCTTTTCTGATGTCCTTGCCCTTCTTCTTCTTGTACAATTTGATGAAGTGATCCATAACACGTTGATCGAAATCTTCGCCTCCGAGATGGGTGTCGCCGTTGGTTGCTACTACTTCAAAGACGCCGTTGTCGATGGTCAAGAGGGATACGTCGAAGGTACCACCGCCAAGATCAAATACTAAAACGTTCTTTTCTCCGTCTTTTTTGTCGAGACCGTAGGCGATGGCGGCGGCAGTGGGTTCATTGATGATTCTCATGACGTTGAGACCGGCGATTACTCCGGCATCCTTGGTGGCTTGACGTTGGGCATCGTTGAAGTAAGCAGGCACCGTGACGACGGCGTGTGTTACTTTCTTTCCGAGGTAAGCTTCGGCGGTTTCCTTCATTTTACCCAAGACCATAGCGGAGATTTCTTCAGGAGCGAAGATCTTGTCTCCTTGACCAGTGGCAACTTCAACATGAGGTTTGCTATGCTTCTCAACAACCTAATAATAGAAAAATATATAAAAATTGTTGAAGTCCATGACTGTTAAATATTAGAGGCATCCGTATTTAATATCGTTTTTTTCAATGCGATGATGACATGAGACAGAGACGGCTGTATTGCGTTTCATCATACACTCGTGCATCGTCCGAGGCAAAGTCGTACCGTAAAGGTACACGTGTAAATATTCTCAATATATTTTTAATCGTTGGATAAGCTCTTTCAACAAAAATAATACGACTTTCATTTGTGTTGTCTTGAGAGCAGACGTTTGTTTTGATAAATAAGATACTCGCATCATTCTTATCGTTGAACAATTTTGTTATTCCCTCTTGATTGTTCTGGAATGGCGTTATTAACAGAGTATCATCACTCCTTTGCCAAATCTACTCCTTCAGAAGTAAACTGGCAGACTTGCACGGCTTTAAAACCGCCCTTTTAAACTATTTTCAGTCAAACCCAAGTAGATATTGAAAAATTGTTATGAAACGCATTAGAAAAAAACGACATTCGGGATGATCCTAATATTTGTTATACAAAATTCATATTTACCTTGAAGGGGAAGAATTTGACGTCATGTTGAACATTAGAATCGGACCATTCACGGCCGATGAGACGTTTGGCGTCGAATACGGTATTTTCAGGATTTGTTGTGAGCTGATTCTTGGCAGCATCTCCGATGAGACGCTCCCCTTCAGCTGTGAATGCGACGTAGGAAGGAGTGATGCGGTTTCCTTGGTCGTTAGCGATGATTTCTACACGTCCGTTCTTGTAAACGCCGACGCTGTAATTATATTGCAACGAATTAAATATATGAACGCAATGCGATCGATTAGAATTATCGCGTCGAGAATTTGATACGTACCATGAATACGTTGTTCCCAAATCGATACCGATGACGGTTCCAATTTCCTTATCCTTTTCCTTTTTGTCATCTGCTAAGACTGCGCAGATAAAGAGGCAGACCACTAATTTTAGTATTGACTGCATTTTGAGTTTTGTTTTTGAATTCGCCTATTCAAACAAAGGTCTGCAAAATAAAATACATTGATAATAAGCAAAGTATTCCAACGAACTTCATATAATATTCTTAATAGAAAAACTAGCCATCTGCCACATGTACTACATAGTATTAGAAGAGTACTGTTACTTGACATAGAATGTAGTAATTTCTCAATAATTGAATAGTAATTTTTGATCCAATATGCGTTAAAGTGTATGAGAAGTAGATTAAAGCATTATGATCAAGTTTATCAAATCTTGAGGCGAACGAGGACATAGTAGAATGTCAATGACACTTCGATTAATAAAATGGTGACGCGGAACGCAAAATTTAACAGCTTTCTGAATGAAAAACGCTATTGATGTTAGCTAAATGATTGAATTATAATCGATGGATATTCCTGAACATTTTAAATAGAAACGTGGATTGTTCCACGTCAAACGGGACATTAGATGACATGGCAATGGCAGTGGCAATGGCAGCCGGCGTGGCCATTCGCATTTATTAACCCTACGCCCGATCTTATCGGACGCGTTTGAAGCGCGCTATGAATAGTAAAAGACGACACGCGGATTCAAAATTACCTGATGACGTCCTGAGAGTTGAAATGTAAGCACTGTACGGACAATGGACACAGACACTCACTCTACTGAATATAGGAGAAGACTGACTATACCGGACCTTCGCGGCGAATATCAAGGTGCTCAGTTCACCGTGGCCCTTTCCCATTGGACGGATTCAATTTCGAGTTCAATTTATCGGCGCGCGATTGGTCCACACACTTCGCTGACGTATGCAGTGGTGAAACGCGATTGGTCGACAGGGGCCGAGTTGGCCGTTCCTTATTGGCCCACGTCTGGCTTCAGATATTTCTCGTATCTTCCACCGGGTATCTGCCTGGAGACAATATGAATTTTTATATCATCACGCCTACCCCAATTAAAATCGAATTAAATCCAAAAAAATCACTTTTAACGTCACGTCTGATTATTAATAGCAATCAAAATACAAATTTATCCGACGTGATGATTTTTCACACAATCATAACAAAATGCATTTTTTCATCTAAATTTGTAGTTTGCAAATTTGAAACAAAAAATGGCGGCAGAACCGCCATGAAATATAGAATCCAAATCTTATAGAATCATTCATCTCGATCCAATCACTATTTTTATTACATAATTGTTGAGAAAATAGCATTAAATTATAGGATATAACAGCGATTTTTATATGGTATTCATATGAAATATGTATTAAATTCACAGCCACATGGGAATATTAATTTAATTGCCGTATAATTTTTATTGGATATAAATCTTACTTATACGGCTTAATAATTAAATTCATTGTATATTGAATATGCGTGATGTTTATGTTAAAAAATTACTTCATTTACGGTATTAATATCGTTTAGAATGACTTTTAAGCAGATTTTATTACATATTAATCAATATTTTGATTTGAACCATGTGTTGATTTAATCTCATTGATAAATTGTGATGAAATTCTTGATCCAAAATCCAATGTGAAGATCTTATTTAAAATCTGCGATTTGTATAATGTGGGTGTTTAAGGTCAAATAATTAATATATGTTATCAACGAAAAAAACCGCCTACTATATGCAAATATATGAAATATACCAGTTTGTGATTCATCAGGAGTCTATTTTTATTGAACGAATCTTAGTTATAAAATACTAGCAATGATTGAGTTCGTTCATCTTCCTGGTTGTGAAATTTTCCAGTCTTTGCATTTCGTAACGAGAACAGGAACTATTTGTTTTTGTCCCAATTCAACCGATGCAGACGACAAAAAGTGGATTCCATATTAATAAAATGACCGTGCAACATAACGGTACATTGACAAAGTTACGCCACAATAATTGGGTTACCGTCCTTGTAAACAATTCACCTGAGAAACGATGACCTCCTTATTAGCATTTCAATGTTATAAACCATTTCACTTCTCGTTATCATGCAGTTAAATGTCCACATCATCAATGTGAACGAATCCAATCAATTCGTCATTATCTGATTCATCAGATTTGAGAGAAAGTATAACATGATGAAATATGAACCGCATCGGCATCACAAATTACAACAGAAAAACTCATTTAACATCGAGACAATTTATAGAATTTGTAATCCCAATAAAAATATCATAAATAAAAGATTAAAACATCAAAAGGAATAAAAGCAAAATTGATCTTATATACATTTTATATATGCAACAATTGGATTGAATTAAATCATGATCACCACAATATTATAATAAAGGATAAAAATAAAACATGTTTTATAAAAACGCAATTTTAGCACCATCGTATATTTGCATATTTATGTGTACATAGTATAAAAAGTCTTTATTTATCACAATTCCCCGAGCAAGATACAAATATATTCTGCCAAAGTGATATATGATGATCTGTTAATCGACTATTATTGTTGATGTTGAGAGAAATTGATCGGTGAACTTAAAACAATATCAGTTATAAAAAAATTGCAACAAGGAATAATATGTCAATTAACAACATATATAATACTGTGGAATGATCTAATTTTATATAAATCTTCACGGCGATTTATAAGCTGCATGCTAAATTTGGTAGATCGAGAGAAATTACATTTATGTAGATTTGCAGTTTTATGCGGAAAAAATCATCCAAGGAAAAATATTCATTGCAAAACTAACCACGGTTAGTGTTTTTTTTTTAAATCAGCAGAATTTCAAATTTCGAAATACGTCTCTGGTCACATATGTTTGTTTAAAGCTGGTTATATCAAAAACTTTTTATAAAACATTGTTTCGTTGTTTAAAACAATTCAATTGCATGAATTGTTTTAATCATGCACGATAAAATATAATAGAAATAATAGATATTTTCAGCTTAAAATGGATTAAAAAACAAACCATTTCTATAAATTTCATACTTATATAGATATATTGTAGCATTTCATACATAATTAAACAAAGAATACTCAATTATTCGTATGAAAATACAGTCTTCTATTAAAAGTTAATTGTTAAAACCTATTTACCCTCACGAGGGCATCATCGAATGTATAGCATTTAAAAATTATTAAAATTTGTGTACCAGAAAAACTTTCTATTTGTTCGTTGAAAAATAATTTTCAACATGAGGCATGTCCAGAAAGTAAGTGTACTCATTTTTTTAAATCGAAAAGGTAATGTATTTTTTAAAAATTCACGAACTCACAGATGTACATGAAACACTATTTTATCGACATAGTCGCCATCGAATCTTTATCAAAAAAGTCTCCCGCTGATATTTTGGCCCATTGTTTGATGGCACTTTGGATCTCATCGTCGGAAGAAAACCTTTTTCTAGCCAAAAACATGTTTAAAGAGGTGAAAAGATAAAAATCTGAAGGTGCCAGATCATGGCTGTGAATTGGGGTAGTTGATGACGTCTTTCTCAATTTCTTGGCTTTGAATGCAGTTTTGCCAAGTCGGTCGTAAACAAAAACCACAGAGCATCAAAGCGTCAGTACTCTTACTTTGTTGAAATGCTTCATAGTTTCATCAATCAAACATATTACTTTTGTGAATCAACAATTTAACCCATGCAAATGTATGTAATCTTATTTATAATTTCCCATCAGTTCCAATGCAAACTTTTAATTTAAACTTACATCATAAAAACAAAATGATCCAAGTAGCACGGAGCGTATGTTACAGCACAGTTGAATCATAAAATAAATAATCATATCGAGTAATAAATTCTTTATGCACACATAAAAACGCCACAACTTGTGAAATGCTCAAATCATGTTTTACACATTATAATAATAGCTACCACCCACTAAAACTCTCATTTAAAAACACATGTCACATAATATATGTATAACAATTTACTAATACAACAACGAAATAGTAACTGAATTATTTCAAGCTCGCAGGTAGTAACAGCCATATGTACATACTGTTCTCGCATATTACACGGTTACACATGAAAATTCGGAATTTCGATTAGTCTCATGATCGTTCCGTGCCATATCGCATCGTTGCAATAAAAAACAAATAAAGTTTCAATTCCCGTTTAAGAATTCCGAATTTTTATGCTGAACATGTTCAAATATCGTCTATCATATTAACTGTTGGTAGGATTGAGCTCATGAAATGCGTCTTAAATTAATACATAAGCTACAGTTTGGAAAAGTAGTTTGTTTGGGTTGGTATCGTAATAAGGAATAAATTTCAATGAATATGATCCTCAATAAAATATTAAAAAATCTCCATAATATAAAATACGGCACATGTTCTTAATAAAATAATAATATCAACGGAAGATTTACTATTTTTGTAATAATCTAAACTAAATAAAATATATTAAAACGAGGAATATTCACTGAATTCGTTATGTGTTATAGGAAATTGATACTTATATGAACATTAAATCTAAAAATCAACAATTGTACATTAAAAAAAGTACATTAAACAACAACAAAAACAATAATTTTAACAAAATTTTTGATCAGTCTATTTACATATATCTGATTGTGTTAAGTACAAAATAATAGTAATAATTATGTTACGGGTTCTCAAAGATTTTTTTATTCTTGTTGTACATTTGACCGTTACATCCACCGTATGTGTGGCTGTGGTCGTAAGAAATGCTTGACCCAGATCACCACAATATTCCGTACCTTTAGAGAGAATGTTTAAAAATCACCCGCACTACCCTAATACAAAATATGTAGGTTTACAAAAGTAGAAAATTACAAAACTTCTCAAAATTATAAAGATGATCAAGTCTTTTGTTGAAAAAGATAAAATTGCAAACATTTAAACCATATTGATTGCATGTATTTCACTAGTTTAATTGAAGATGTGTAAAAAGACGTGGAATGTTCTTTTGAAACGAAGCAATAAAATCATCTATTTTTTATATTCTCATTCGATCTTCACGTAGCCACTGTAAAATCACCGGAGCAAAATATGTAATAATGCAATCGGCACCTGAAAAATAGGAACATATTCTATTAATAATTTAAATTTTGGAAATAAATCAGTATCAATAAAATATCTATGCTGTCCTATCAGCGATTTTGTACTAATTACAAAGCATTTGTGATCAGCCTAAAGATATTGAGAATGTCTGATTATCTAACGATAATGTCTATTTATATAGGGCCAGTCTTTCGGTATTCTGCATTTTGCGCCCCAATCCCTTGTTACGGCCCTGCCAATCAATGTCAAATAACTTTTTGTGGTCACAATTGAATCATATTGATGTGTTATATGTCTATTTCATACAACATTGATTGAAGAAACTTCTGAGTGTCACATTTGGATGACCCTACGTTATAACATGGGAACATTTATTTACCTGCTCTTCTCATCGAAAGCAAAACTTCAGTTAAAAGCATTTTAAGATTGCCAGTTTCGCCAGCTTTCTTTAACATACTGTATTCACCTGACACCTGAAACAATTCAAATCAAAATTGTATTTCGGATAAGCGAATAATTGATAAAAAGAATATAAATCATTGCTATAAAAAAATCAATTTTCACCTGGTAGATAAATAAAGGATAGTTTGGATGTCTGTCTTTAATTTGACGTACAATATCTAAATAAGGTAACCCTGGTTTGACCATTAACATGTCAGCGCCTTCTTCAACATCTCTATCCTGTCATCAATATAAAATATACAATATAATTGTTATATAATAAAGACTTGAAATTTTAATGGATTAGGAGACAAAATATATATTCTAACGGCTGCTCGTGCTGCAAGACCTCCACTTCCCGGTGGTAATTGATAGCATTTTCTATCACCAAAAGTAGGCGCTGCTTTAGCGGCTTCTCTAAACGGTCCATAGAGCGCCGAAGCAAATTTACAAGAATATGAAAGAACCGTTACCTGAAAAAATATATTCATTCCTATATTAAACAAATTAGTATAAATAATAGTATAAATTTGTATCTGATTTGTTCCATACTCTGTTGTGAATGTTGCTGTCGAATAGAATTTTTTTAATAGCGCTAATTCGATTATCATTCATATCAGAAGGCGCTACGATATGAGCACCTAAAAAAATAATAAAGGCACGTTACTAAAATAATGAATCAATTGGTTGGCAATGAATTTAGAAGCTATGCAGAAAAAATACCATAAATATGTATATATTTTAATTTGAACAGATGTCCTGATATTTAAAAGCAAATAAAACCTGCTTTGGCATAAGAGAGGGCCACTTGTGCTATTCTTTCGACTGATGCTTTATGGTCAAGGCCACCTTCAGGCGTGAGGATGCCACAATGACCGTGGCTGGTGTAAGGGCAGAGGCACACGTCGCAAGCTATTAACAAGTCGGGGAATTGAGAACGAAGAACTGGAAGCGCTCGAATCACGGGATTTTCAGCCGAATCTGCTTGAGTGCCATTTTCATCCTACAAAATGTACAGTCAATAATTTAAATGTATAAAAGCAAAGATGTTAGGTAGTATTAAATACCTAGCGAGTAGTATTTTAATTGGATCAAATATTAGCTTTATATTTCTATGTACATAAAACCAAATAAAGATACAAATATGTGGTAAAAACCATATGTTAAAAATGAAATTGTGTATTCAATTATATTGTAACAGCTGCTAGTATTGATGTCTAATCATGAGCATAATTAAAATGTATTAATGATATATTGCAAGTTTGATTGTAAATAATACACGAAATTAAATTTTGCTTCAGTACTGTTTAAAAAATGACTGCATAGCAGTTTTGGATAACATATTATAAAGATATTAAATCTGCTCATTAGCACCTGCTTGGTAGCTGGAGTCAAGTAATTGTTAAGGAAATATTGCCATTAAGTGAATTAAAATTGTAGCATAGGGGACTATTTTGGACTATAAGAATTGTGGCAGATTTACTATTTATCTTAGATTGATAAACTTGGTTGATCACTCTGATTGACCAAGCTAACAGCCACAGTATAAAATAAGTGGACAAAAGGCTATTTCAACTCCTAAATGGCCAGTACACTCAAAACAATGCTATTGTGTGTATGGTGATAGAGAGTCGGCAGAGGTTTTGCACCATCTGATTATCACCTCCAGTCAAAACTAAGTGGATTTTATGAGAATGGCACAGGCGATTTAATATAAATATAGCAGAAGATGATAGATAATGAAGTAAATCATTTTGTATAAGAAAAATTATATTGAATAGCATCGAATAAAAACGACATAACTTATGGGAACATTTAATAAATACACTATGAAAATCATGTAAGATTGATCGGCAATGATTCCACAGGATAGGCAGCAAAACGTCAATAAAAAAAGGTTAAAATACCTTGGGAAGTTTTTCCGGAACTCCAAACAGAAGAACTGATTTAAGGCCATCATCTACGAGCGGTTTCAATGCTTTGGATAATTGCGATAAACCATATCTGTATACATCCGGCATACTGTTTATCGCTTCTTTAGCATCGTCATTATCTCTAAAATAATAAATTGCATACGGTTATTAATATTAACATTGAATTTCAGTTATATTCATTGATTTGTACAAAATATAAATCTCACACTATGAATACGGGATACATAAGATTTTCTGCCGATATTTCAATGTTGCATGTTTGGAGTTGACGGAGCGTCGGATGGAAAATACCACTGTGCAGCATATTTTTTGCTTTGAATTTAAACTCCATCTGCAGACATGCGAATACATTTAAAAACGGGATAAATAATGAAAAGGAAAGAGCACAAAAAATACTACCAATCGAGTAAAAATGCAATATACTAATAAAATCCCATCGTATGAATTTCTTTATATAAGCTATGAGCTTATCAAAAATTTGGTATCTTTATTTTTAGTTCAGAATAATTAAATTTAAAGTGTCGGATGATGATCTAAGAAATTATCATGCCTGAAATTAAATAATAGGTCATCGTTTTGAATTTCACATACAATATTTTGTACATATATAGGAAATTAACACATATAGAAATATTATTATCAGCTTTTACGCCGTTAAGTTATATAAGTGCACTCTTATAATTGCGTTGTTTCATAGTTTTTAATTTAATTCGTAAAAGGCAAAAAGGATAGAAAAAAATAACTGTGAAATATTTATTTCTACGTAGAAATGTGCCGATTATTTCACTCAATTGTATTTCTCAGTTAGGAAAAATCATTGAATACAATAGATATGACAATAACAGCAATATTGTTGGGATGAAAAGTTAAAAAAAAGTACAACAACATGATGGATCTGGAATAACACTTTAATATGTGTCATTTGCTTGAGAAGCGTAGTGTTTTTAGTGTAAATCGAGTTTCGTTGTAAAATTTTTGATCAACGCGTTTAATCAGCATTGAAAAAAGTTATATAACATGGATAATGAACTATGTTAAAGGTTGTGAACTACCCTGAGTATTAACATAGGGAATACATAGATAAAATTACAAAAGTTTGCTGTGAAGACTCTGATGGAAAGACATGATTATAAGACATAAGAGTATAAGGATAATTTAAATTTAGAAAAAAACACATTTCATTCATGATTTGGTCGTTAATTGTCATATATCATATAAATATATAATTATGAAACATTGTTACTAATCATATAATGATAAAAATAATCAAATAGATGTCCCATATCAAGCTTAGAATTATGTGTGTCATAGTATTAAATTATATGTTAATTGGCAATAATGAAAAAACATTAAAAATGTTAATATATTCAACTAAATTTGAATTTAAAAGAAGATTCTTATTATTTTAAAATAGACTGTTTGAAGAGCTCACGATAGAAAAACTGATTTAAATTTCATTATTAAACGTTAAATAGAAATAAAATAATTGCGTAACACTTATAAGGGTAACTTTATCCGACAGTTCTAATTTAATAAATCTAACTATGAACTTGAGGTATGTTAATACTAATTATATTAAAAACGATGACATATTTAAAATTGTAATAATGCAAATACATCAAGATTTGCATAAATATGAATAATACATCGACAAAGAGTGTGATAAATTTAAAAAACTTGAATTAACAATACATTTTATGATATTTTTGGTTAAGGTTATGTCAGTACCAACACTGTCAACTTATTTTTGTGTGTATGTGTGGATGACACCAAATGAATCGGCGAAAATTGAAATACTTTTCATCAGTACATAGTACGTGTTTATGAATTTAAAAAAGATCGATTTAAAATTATTATCACAATGGAAAAGAATCAGCGTTTATAACGAAATTAAATATTAGAGATTTTGAAAATGATTTTTTTTTTTTTTTTTTGCTCTTAAGCCATAAAACCTTCAAATAATATTTAAATAAATTTAAGAATTTAAATTTAAATATCAATTCTAAAATAAGCTTGAATTACGTTTATAATAAATTATAAACATATCATCAAGAAAGAAATCCATTGAAGCATAAAAAAGTTGATAGATCGGAAATAAAAATGTTGCCATATAAAAAACAAAGTTTAGACGGGCGCGAATCGCCAGGAAACTTTTGACAGTTCAGATCGCTGAAGATGGCGAGTGCATCAGCTGCGACGGCATCTTTGGCCGCTTCTTCGGTCGACGAAGCAGACGATTGCGGCCCCCAACTTATCCACAAGCTCGAAGTGATTCCTTTAAAATTAAGCTTTGAATAATAAAAACATTGAGAAACAAAGTCGAATTTCATCACTTCGAGGGTGTACTTTTTAAATTCATCATCATGATGATGGGAATTCTTCGCTGCTTGGAATTGTTTCGCATCATTTTATTATATCCCATGATGAACTACGAAAAATATTTGGATATATTTGTAAACTTTGAAATAATAAAATATTGCTATGACACTATTATGATGTGCGCACACTTCATGGACCTAAATAACAGAAAACAGCATAATATTACTGCGGATTGAATTTTAAAACAATTTAAATTAAGTGTATAAACATCTGGATTACCTTGGACAAGTTGAAACATGTTTTTTGGATGTTTTTCATTTTATTTTTTATTAAATTAACCTCTATTGAAATAATTTGATTTACAAAATAAGTGTGTACATATTAAACGTAATTGAGTGTGTGAATAAGTTCTCTAATTAAAGTATTGCCCATCGTTAGCAATTACTTTTAGGTGCACGTTTATGCCATTTTGCTCAGGCTTTTGACGAGAAGATGTGATCTCACTACCTCTGCCTCATAACCAAATTGACTCCTAGATATCTCATTTGGCTGATGTTTTTGATTTAATCACACATATATTATTTATAACTTTAATATTATTGTTTTTTTACAAGGAATATATTTAAAAGTCTGATTTATTTTGTGCACTAGGGAAATGGCATTACTCCTGGTGATATTAAAAAACTTGAAGAAATGGGATATCATACTGTAGAAGCGATTGCGTTTGCTCCCAAAAAACATCTCATCGCTATTAAAGGAATATCAGAAGCCAAAGCAGATAAGATCATCGCTGAGGCTTCGAAGCTTGTGCCTATGGGTTTCACCACTGCTACTGAATTTCATCAAAAGAGGTATTAATTTAGATCACTTCAATAACGTTTACGTTGAACAGTTCATTTTCTTTGTATCAGAGCCCTGCAAACTTTTAACTGCCAATTGCGCATGTACATAAATGTAAGGGTTTTTAATTTTTTTTTATCGTAACAAATCACATATTATAAAGAGTTGCTATAATGTAATAAATTATGAATTGTTATTATAAATTTAATTGTGCAAAGACATGAATCATTCTTTCATTATGATCCTTTGCCTCGTTGAAAGCTCTTCAAATCGCTTTTGAAAAGCAGCGTCTTTCTAGACATAGTTTGTTCTTAATCTTAGATTTCATGATGGAGAGTGCAGCATCATATTCGTAGCTAATCGAAAATATAACTAATACGTCACTGCTTAAAATAGGCATTTCTTCAGTTTTATACGAACATAGTGTGTTTGAAAACTGTGATGCAAAGTTTCGTCATTTTGGACTTTAATGAGCTCTTCTTGGAGACTAACAATGTTTAAATAAAATTCATACAAGTCTTCAATATCAATTCAAGATTTAGATATGTATGGAATATACCTTTGCACTCGAGAGGTGACTCTCACTCACCACTCGGTTTGATGCAGAAACTCAATGCACGGCAATGACTGTTTATATTTAGTTCTTTTTCTGAAGTTAATTGTTATTTCATTTGTTGCTTTTATTAAATGTTTCCGAATCTTTTATTTTCAGATCTGAAATCATTCAATTGACAACTGGATCGACAGAACTTGATAGACTTCTCGGCGGTGGAATTGAAACTGGCTCTATCACAGAAATATTCGGAGAGTTTCGAACAGGAAAGACGCAGATATGCCATACATTAGCCGTTACATGCCAAGTATGCGTAATTTAATTTTTATGCTTTCGTATATAAATATTTTTGAACTGTATTTTTTAAACAGTTTTGTTCAATTTTAAGTTACCAATAGAACAGAGTGGAGGCGAGGGAAAATGTCTGTATGTTGATACTGAAGGTACTTTTCGTCCAGAACGATTATTAGCTGTGGCAACGCGTTATGGAATGGCAGGTGCTGCCGTATTAGATAATGTAGCTTACGCGCGGGCATACAACACTGATCATCAAACTCAACTACTAATACAAGCTTCGGCCATGATGGCTGAATCCAGGTTAATCCAAAGATTGACTAAATGTTGACACGCTTATAAATTTGTTTCATATATAAAATACTTTTTTATTATTTAGGTATGCTTTGTTGATTGTCGATAGTGCTACGGCACTCTATCGAACTGATTATTCAGGCCGTGGCGAGCTTTCGGCTAGACAAATGCATTTAGCACGATTTTTAAGAATGTTACTACGATTAGCGGATGAGGTATATTATATTATTTTATAAAGTATGCCGTACGTTAACATTGCGTTTAAATAAATTGTCTGTTATTTTAAGTTTGGAGTAGCCGTTGTTATAACTAATCAAGTGGTTGCTCAAGTGGAAGGAGCAGGTGTATTCACAGCTGATCCTAAGAAACCAATCGGAGGGCATATAATGGCACACGCTTCCACAACGAGGCTTTATTTACGTAAAGGACGCGGTGATGCGCGAATATGCAAAATTTATGATAGTCCATGCCTACCCGAAACAGAAGCAATGTTCTCGATTGGAGCCGAAGGCATTACCGATGCCAAGGAATGAATATATGTCGTTTGATATCAAAATTTAAAGTGACACAATGACCAAGTCTAAATCTTTTGACATGAAATAAATTTAATCAAAACAATGTTCAGTTTGTACACATCTGTGAATTACTTTGTATAATTGAAAGCAAGAAATATTTCTTAAACAAATTCGTATTTTAGTGCTTCGAGGAATATTTCATAATAAACAGTGCAAAATATGTATTCATGTGGTCGTCAGTATTGGTACTTTGTGGCATGTCTTTTATCTGTTGGAAATTTGATTTTTTTGTTTCTATTTATTGAAAAAGTATAAATGCGACGAGCAACTTATTTCTTTTTTTACCTAACTTTAGTCAAAAATGAATCTTTTAAATATTATTAATTTAAGCAATGGACAAAAAACATTTATTTTTCATTTTTAAGGATCATTTTCTTCTAATGTATTCTCTATCCATAACTTATAATTTTAAATGTAAATAATAACCATTGTAAATAAAAAGTTTAAAATCATGTAAATTGTTTAATTTGTTTAGGAAATATATGTTAGTAATGCAAAATTAGTCTACACAATTCTCATCTTGTGAAAAACTAAAAAACAACAGCCCTGCTATAGACATTATTAAAGATAATACATACATAAAAGAATAAGGTCTAAATAAGAAAGTGACTTGGACGGCTAGGGATTCCAATTTGGATATCCGGATATATTTTACCCTTTTTCAACTATTCCATGTTTGAGGAAATATCCGAATAGATGAAAGATTCACTACCTGGGTGAAACCATTGCTTAGGGGTAGTGTTTTTTTTCCTTCACTGAACTCAGGTCGATCAACCACCTTCGAGGCTAGCCTAGATCCATGAAGACCGGGAAAGTGCCAGGACCGGACAGCATGCCCCGCGAGATCAAGCTGATGATTGCCGAGCACCCGGAACTAGTACTAGGTGCAGTAAATGCCTGTTTGGCGGAAAGAAAATTCATCAAAAAGTGGAAAAGCAGGCTGGCGCTAGTATCGAAATCGGGGAATGCGATGATGAGGCCGCTGTGCATGCTGGACAGTCGAGCTCGTCAACGACTACTTCAGAGACCGATATGTCCGTCACAAGACTTATACGATGAAGAAAATGGAGATGGGCGTTCCGCAGGGCACATCAGTGCTGGGGCCCACACTATGGAATGTCCTCTACAACAGAAGGGAGCAGAATTCATTGTCTTCGCGAATGATGTCGCACTACTGGTGATAGCTCGGCATCCATGGGAAATACATCACTGATTGTGAGGCTTGGACACCCCAGAGAAACACGCTGAAACAAGCACTCGAGGTAGCCGAGCTCAACGTTGACAACATGGTCCACAGCATGATGGCAAGCAAGAAGAACTGGGACCTTTGGCACAATTATGTTGAAGAAATTCTGAGCGCCAAAGAGGGCAGTGAGAGAAATAGGCGCAGAGCGGTTCTCCAACACTAGAATAGGGTCAATTACTTGAGGCCTGTCCTCTTGAAGCAATGTGGAAAACAATACCAGGGGGGACAGAGAAGGACAAGGAAGGGGTTTAGTCAGTAAGAATCTGACACTACCCTGAGATCAAACCCAGGGTGTCTTATGCAAGATTCTCCTCCTACAAGAAAAAAAATCCTCGCAGCCACAGCCGAAGTGGAACTAATAAAGATATCAAAGAGAAGACTTCGTCTTTGAAATTCATCTTTCCATCCATTGGTCGTTTTCATTTACGTTCGGCATCCTCCTTCTGCTGCATAACGCACTTTGTGTATTTGCACCACACATTCCATGCCCTAGCATCTCGAATATTGAGCCTGGCTCTTTCAACTTGCAGTGCCTCGGCCCATATTGGCACACCGCACAACTGCACTGAATACACTATTTCGTTGTAGACATCAACCTGTTCAGATCCTCCATGAGTGGTGTTCCTAACACGCCATCGCCCGCCGTAACTGTTCGCTCCCTTCTTCCTCCATCAACATCATTGTATACCAGTGTTCATTTGTGAAGGTAGCTCTCCACCATTCTAACAACGTATGGTGAAGCGTCAATTTCGTTTAAGGTCTTGGGAATCAAATGCCATCTTATCGAATTGAATGCATTCTTCACATCCAGCGCAATTATGATAACTTGCCCACTGACCTTGACGCTATCTCGCCACACTTGCTTCATAGTTTCCACAATTTGATTGATGGCATCGATGGTGGAACAGCCCAGACGAAAGCCATACTGCAGGGCAGCTAGGAGTTATTTAATTCCCTTTGGGAATAAGCACAAGCTTCTGCTTTTTCTAGGGTGCTGGAAAGACTCACGCAGAGGTTTGAATTATCATCAGCGACCTGCCTGATGACTCCCAGAGCTTTGTTTATCGCCACTCGCTTGATAATCATGGCGAGTTCTCCTGCTGTGAAGGGGGGTATTACATCGGGGTCGAAAGGAGGCTAGGAATGGAACTGCTGCTGAGAAAACCGAGAGGGCTCTTCCTTGCAGTATTTCTCTCTCAAAAAACAATATCCAAATTCACTTTCTGCAGTGCTTCACACACCCATCCATTAACAGGCGGCGACCTGATGCTAACCAGAAACATCTCGGTTGACAACTATGGACGCTCTCTTGTCCGACTGTCTTCAGGTGATCTTCAGCATGGAGGTCTCAGGCTTATGCTGGCATACAAGCGTGCTGACATTCCATCTCGATAGCAAAATTTCTTCAAAATACAAAATATTCAATGGAGACATTTTTGAATATTTTGCTTTAAAACTAGCAGGTATTTTTTTAAAATAATTTGGAGAAAATATGTAGAATAGCTTACCACATAATACTTTAAGACTTAATCTTTTAAGCCTCAGAGTGCCGATATAGAAAACAACTTGGACCAAAAAAGTACAACAGAGTAATCTTTTATTAACACTGCATTTTCGCAAAATTGTTGAAAAATGGTTGAGGTTAAAAGGGTTAATGAAAGAATTTAAGAGAGGGAATTAAGACTCGCATATGAGTCTCCCATTGCGAAAGAGTTAATTTTAGTCAATGAAAAAACTTGTATTCTTTTATAATCTTTTATTTTGTAAATAGAATGAAAAGCATATTTTCATCTTATAAAATAAAATAAATAACATCTGTAACTAAAATGATGAATCTTCCTTTTTCATTACCGTCTTTCGACTGACCACAACACAATAATTTTGTCAATCTGTCATATTTTCAAAATTAATTCTAATAATTGTACACGTTTAATTGAAACTCTAAGAATCTTTCACTGCTGAACATTACTGAGTTATTGATTAACGTTATTTATAACCGCATTATGAAAAATATGTAGAAAAATACCACTTATCGATACATTTTTATAAAATTGTTATTTGAATAAATATAAATTCGTTTTAAGTGTATTATGGTCTAATCGATAAACGATAAAAAGAACAATCATTTAATGACAGTTGACACGAATGACTAAGATTGAATGAGTTCAATGATTAAAAAGCATCACACTTGTTTACAAATTTTTTTTTCTTCACATATATATAATATATATTGCACTGTCAATAAATACCCAAAGACAAAGGAGTGAAACAAGAAGATTTCAGGTACGAATATGAAAACCTTCTCAAACAATGTTCATATGAAGCAAGGTATATATTTCAAATACACGATTGGATAAAAATGTATTAATTATAAACAGCTGACGATTAGCACAGCATAAATATCTAACAGTCTTAAAGAGTGCACGACACATGTAGCACTGCGCAGCAATTTATCATCTTAAAAGAAAATGAAAGCCAAAGGCTATATATGCGCATACGTATAAGTACATCAGCAATATACGTATAGTTACATATACAATTGCATATGAATAATGCAAATGTCCACGCTTACATATTAAATAATTATTTGAACTTTGATTTTTTTTTTCTCGAAACATTTCATTGTCGTTAATCTTGTAAAAATTAAGTTGAACTTTTTTAAATTTTTTTTTTAATAACTTTCTCTCATTTAGTATTTATAATATTAGGTCTATTATATATGAAGAATCACATATTAAATAAATAAATATTTTATGTACAGTTTTAAGTGTAACATAATCTATGAAACCATAGGCCGAATGAAATTTATATAAATAAAACATGTATAATTTTCAAGGACAACGGATAGAATTATCGATTAATTCCATCGGCGAATCGTACGTTCGCTCGTATTCACTATTAAGAGTTTGAATTCGTTCAACTTCAAACTTAAAATTTTATCTCTTTTATATAAAAACGTTTATGAACACCACTAAAGCAGTCAATTTATTAATTTCAACATAGCTAGTGTTTATTAAGTGACAATTATTATATAAAATGAAGTAGATTATGGTCATTGTAAAACACTTTTTAAAATCTCCTTGAATAATGTAACATATACGATGGCAAAGAATAAAAACAAGCCGTTTTCATTGCATGTTAGATAGGGCGTGTAGGGAGAGGGGACGCTGGTAAACTCCAAGAATCCGTAGTTCTTCTGGGGGGAGGCTGCGGTGGTCCGCCACTATTTCTGAAAATAGACAAATCAATGAAAAATAATGCAAGATGAATCGATCGATTTCTGACTGATGAGAGTATCGAAAAGAGTTTAATGCAATAATATTACGACATGCTACACTTTGCCTTCCGGAAATCTAAACGAGCATAATTATATAACTACAGCGCCTACATAATAAAAGGATGCCTGTTTGCAAAGTTGATAATGTGTAGAATGAAATTTCAAAAATGTGCAATGCTATGTGACGACGATTGACGTCCCACCAACTTCTATGGCCACTATGTGTGGCCGGTTTTTTTTCAGGCAGTTTTATGAAGTTCAAATAAAATGTTGGTATTTTTTTAAATGTAAGAATCAAGTGAATATTCTAAATATACCGTCTTATTGTCTGACCAATAATTTGTCATCTGGAATATGGAAAATAATTGGTTCAGAGGAATTGAATCGGTGCAGGTAAAGAGCATAAAGCAATAGTCTGTGTCGAGTTGTGGCACAGTGAACATCTTGAAAATTATTTGTGTCCAGTAATTCAATATTATTTTGATAGTACGTATACTTTTTATGTTTTATTCGTTTTACGTTGTACACCTTTTTAATAATTTACAACAGGCGAACTAAGACATAAAAGGTTATCACATATTTACGGATAGGTTTTACACCAATCCAACCCTTGCTGGAGAACTCGTGAAAAGGAAATGTATTATCACTGGCACGATAATGACCTACAGAAAGGGTTTACCTAATTATATTAAAAAAAAACCAAGATTAGCTGTGGGACGAAAGATAGCATACAGAAAACAAGATTCTTTAGTATTAGCCTGGCGAGGCAAAATAATAGTCACAATGCTCAGTACAAAGCATACGTCAACTTCCCAATCAATGAGAAGAATAGCAAGGACTACCCCATACAAATCTAATCAAGATGAGCTAATAAACAAGCCAGTAGTCATTTTATATTACATTAAAAATATGGGCGGGGTTGACACGGCAGATTAATACGCAACATCATATTGTTTAATGCGAAAGACTGAAGTGGTGGAAGAAGTTGTTTTTTTGAGCTTTTGAAACATCGATTGTAAACTCTTCATACAATGAATACGAAATCAAAGAAAATTGAAACCCAATAAATCATAAAAAAATTCGCTGACTGTGGTAGCAATGCGTATATTTATCACACCATAAATTAATGGTTTTTATTTATTAGTTAGTTGTGTTTCAGCCATCATTGTGTGTCACGATCATAAAATAGGGGGTGTGGATACCGCACGACATTACTGATGAGATCAAAGCGTTGTGCGCGATTACGTGTCATGATTTAATCGATAAAGAGAAGAAACAATTAATTTTACACTATTTTATGCCTGGAGATGAAAAATGGGTGTTTACCAAATATTTTTTACAAAAATGGCTTCGATAAACTACCTAATAGGTGGTGAAAGGTTATAGAAAACTTTTAAACAATATTATTTTTTGACTTCTTTCCGTTCCTCCTTATATTAGGTTGTCCCATAAGTTTCTTTCGCAAATGAACACAGATCTAATCATAGCCATGGTTGAAGAAAACCCGCGATATACTCTTCGCATAATAGCTAACAAGTTAGAAATTCCACGAACATCCGTCCATAATCATCTGACAAAACTGGGCTACATCAATCGTTCAGATGTGTGGCTTTCTGATGAACTGACTGACTCAAATAAACTTCAGTGTATTTCAACATGCGATCTTCTTCTCCAACGACATGAAAGCCAACCTTTTTTGAAGAGACTTGTCACTGGAGATGAAAGTTGGATACAATATGAGAATATCTAACGTAAACGGTCTTGGACCAAGGGTACAGAAGCTTTAACTGTAGCTAAACCCACCCTACACCCAAAAAAAGTTTTGTTATGCATTTGGTGAGACCGGAAGGGGGTAGTTTATTATGAGCTACTTCAGCAAGGTGAAACGATCAATTCAACAAAATATTGTTTCCAAATAGACAATCCAAAGGGTGCAATTGCCAGAAAGCGGCCAGAATTAGCGAACAGACGAGGCGTTGTTTTTCATCACGATAATGCCAGGCCTTTGCTCGTCAGAAATAAATTATTATCATTTGACTGGGATATTTTACCTCATCCTCCATACTCTCCGGACGTTGCCCCATTTAGATTATTATTTATTCCTTTCATTGAAAAATTACGTGGTAAAAATTTTAATCCAAAACGATCGATATTTTGCCAACAAACCTCGGAAATTCGGAGAGATGGAAAAAAGTAATAATTGGATCATATATTATTCAATTAATATAGATGTAATACAAATTATTGTTTATTTTTTTCTTAATATGAAAACGAAAGAAACTTATGGGACATTGCTGGTATTCACTATGTACAATGTATACAAAATATTTTAAATTTATGCTCCTCCAGTTCAATCGACTTAACGGTATTTTTTTGTATCATTATAAATTTAAATTCATGCTTATTAAATTTAACCACAGTTGTAACGGTACATTTTCCGTCTTCTCCAAGAGGCAGTTAATTATAGCAATATTATTAAAATGTTAATAGATTGATGATAGTGAGCAAGCATTTAATATCGTCTTTTATTATTCCGTTTAGTTAATGATATAAGCATATTAAAAATTGAAAGCATGAGTTCTTTTGCAGCATGTTAAATGTTTTAATTTACAAACTGTATTCTATAAAAATTAAGAGAATAAAAAAATAGGTAGTGAATTAAGCTAAAATTTGAAAAGAAGAATATTAAATATTGGAAAATAAAAAAAAATCTCAGGATCATTTTTGTATTTGATATTTTTACCTTAATCCAGGCACAAAATTATGAGGGCTATCCTGCATTCTTTTGGCTATATCATCGTATTCACTAGTTGCGATTCGTCGAGGAAGTGGTGTCAAACGGGATCCCTTCATGGAACCTCCAGCTGCGCTCGGTGATGATGATCTACTACTGCCTGTATGGTTGTTTGCACTCAAATGTAATTTTACATATGAAGTGAATCTTCTTTTCATAAGGCCGGCTATAGAATTAAGCCAGCCTGCTTATTTTATTTTGTTATTTGTTGTGTCCAATTGTAATTTATATATTTGGCAGCATGAAATTTTGACAAGGAGTTTAAAAAAAAAACAACATTTAAAATAAATACAAAGGACAGAACAAATTACAAAAGAAATCGGAAATAAAAAAAAGTGCAAAAAAGTTATATTATCATATTTAAACATACAACGATGTAGAAATTACGTTAAAATATATAGTAGCAAAGAATCGGGCATTTGTTGGAAAATGATTAAATAATACATTTACAAGCAAGCAAGCATCAAATTGAATGAAAAAATTACAAATATGATGTGAAAAGCATTTAGAAGTGCGTATATAAACAGCGAGCATTGTGAAGTAAAATCAAAGATATATCAAAAGAAGAAAAGAAAATATGATACAACTCGTCGGCGTCAGTGGTGTTGTTCCACAGACATGGTGGTCCAGTGTAGAGAGCGAATTCCATAGCCAAAGGAGCGGAGCCGAGAGAAGGCCGCCGGAGGTTATTCAGCAAGTGCGCACGAGCGAGACAGGCGAGTGGTGGGTGATGTACGCATGATACACAAAACAGGCAGCAGATAGCGTAAGTGAGGATAAGGAAAAGGACGGGCGGAATGACAATAAAACATAGAAATGTTAGCAATATTTAAACTTATAATGATAAATTGATGACAGTGGATGAAGTAATAATTGATATATATATATATCTTAAAATACACAAACTAATGGAAGGAACTCGAACATTTGAATATGCCATTTTATTTCCCTTCAAACAATTTATAAATATAAGCAAAATTCAATACTACTTATCAGCTCCCTTACATAATTTAAGCAGATGTGTTAGATGTAAGCTTTTATATCGAGATGTTAAATGTATTTAATGCTACAACTACAAAATTTAATCCTATGAATCACATATACACTTCGAAGAGATTTTATTTTACAATTCAAGGAATGACGGCTGTAAATGATTAGAAATTTTATAATATAATCGGTTTAAATACATCTTAATTATGTTATGCTGTGTAAAAAACTTTAAAAGTCTTATTCATGTTTATGGAAAAACTATAAATTAATAAATTATAAATGCAAATAATCATTATTACATTGGAAGTCGTTAAGAAAATACGTTTTATATCAAATGCATTTTTGTATCAACATTTTAAAAGCATCGTTTTGGTAAGTATTATGTCTATTAACCCTTTGCGCTCGAGCGGTGCTTCTCGGTGCTTTCGAGGTTACGATGGGAGTTAGACAGGGGGATGTCCTCTCCCCGTTTCTCTTTAATATTGCGTTGGAAGCAATTATGAGGGAGGCTGGCAGATTGGGATACGCACATCCATGGAACAAAGATATAATGTATCTTGCCTTTGGGGACGACATCATGGCGAAATCGTAGAAGGAAACTTTGGCGGCGCTTACGTCTATCGACGGGATTGCTGCTATGTTCGGTATGTCCATCAATTATGACAAAACTAAATTAATGACGATTTCGAGAGTGAATACTGGAGGCTGTTCCTCCATAAGTGTCAATAACAATGTAATTGAATGGGTTCAGGATTTTAAATATCTAGGATCCATCCTCAAGGAGAAGAACATGATATATAATGAAATAATACAGTAATCGGTGCTACCATGGCTTGAAAAGCTTTGTCAGAACCCTCCAACTCCAGTGGGCAGGTCATGTGGCACAGATGCCGACTAATAGAGTCCCTCGAACCATTTTGGATTCGGGGTCGAATGGCAGTAGACCCGTCTGGGCCTGGGAAATTGGATTGAGAAGGCCCAGGATAGACAAAAATGGCAGCAAGTGTTGTCGGTGGCCAGGGCTCTTTTATAAGCCTAAAGGAGCTACCCAAAGTAAAAAAGTAATAAGCGGGGTGGGGAGGGTTCAGGAAAATGCATAGATGTCAAATACCTTTCGAGTTTGTAGTCTGTGAGACTAATGATTAGTGATTTAGAATTAAATCAAACGTAGTCTTCTCAAATGGAATACAAAAAAATCATTAAGCTGACAATTAATTGTTGATGATACACAAACATATTCATAAATAAGATAACATTAAGCCGATAATAGAAATATATTGAGAGCTCGAGAGGTTTTATTTAATACATCCTATGAAATATATATATTTATTCTTATAAAAAAATACTACTATCATACAGTCATACATTCGTTAAATTCGTTTTCAATTATTACTTCATATGTGTTCATCGCTAAAAAAAAGGAAAATCTAAAACAACGTGTCATTTTTAAATTAAGAACACTATGCTAAATAAAATCAGTGCTATTTAATTTTTATAAATAGCATACAGATTTAAATTTTCAAATAAAACGTATGAGAATATTTCGATATTGTTTGTCGATTTAAAAAAAAACACAAGATGGAAAACAACGAAAACGGAAATGATGTGCGTAAAGTGAGATAAATATTTATTAACTCGTAATTGAGTCCCGCAATCAATCGGTCTAAAATACGACGTTTCATTGTGCGAGTGTAAAATTGTGTTTATACAGGGATTCATCAACGTTTTTTTAATTGTACACATATACATTGGGATTTTGCTCTCGGGTTCACGATCACATAAAACAATCATATATAGTTTTCACACTATCAAAATTATGCTATTATTTAGCCTATAAACTACTTCATGTAAAATGTGCAAGGAGAAGCTACTAATATTGACCAAAGACAGGGAGGAAAAAATCTACAGATGAAAAGGTAGCATCTATGATCTAACATCGTTCGATAAATTGATGTTTCAATGCAGATCCGTCGTTGTTAATGCGATAATGGATGTTAAGGCAATTTTAAAGGAACACAAATGAAGCGAGTAAAACGCGTATATACTCGAATAAATATCGTGTATCCATATTACAGTGCGATTGTAATTAAAGTATCCCTCAATGTTAAAAATATACATATGATGTAAGTTCGATCCCGAGAATAATAAAATAAATGCAGTCTGACAGACACCTCGTATGCCCATTGCGACTTTCACTGTAATTCAGATGTATTACGCTTTCATTGGTGCGAATATGAAAAAAATGAGACTGTTAAATAAAAACTCAAAGCCTGAAACGTTTGATTATTATGTTAATGCATAAATCAGTATATCGACTTGTAAATATACTTTCAAACATCACATTTTTGGACTTTTTTAATGGCGTTAACTAATGATATAATAGTAATTTTTATGCACTGCTTTTCGAAAAATATCCTTTCATTTAAATAGGAATTAAGTGAAAATTGTATTATTAAATTGATTGATTGCAAAAGGAAGCTTACCTTGGTCGTCTTTTTCTTTTCCATGATTTCTAACGTGCTTTGGTAGCATAACTGGACTATATTGGATATTTTCATCTCTATGACTTTGTTGCGTGCTGCAATCATTTTTTTTCACTTTGTCTTTACATTTTTCTTTACTAGATTTATTTTCTATGCGAATTTGTTCACTCGATATAGGAATATCTTTTTTACAACTTTCAATTCTACTCATTTTGTAACAGTCTCCGTTTAATTCATCTCTCGTATCTTTTTCCCTCATATGATGATGGTAAGTCGATTTTTTCATTTTCGATTCGAATTGTGCATTAGCTTCGTTAACAATTTGCTCTCGATCTCTTCTAGCAGTCGGTGAAAAGCAAAGTGGACTTCTTTCACCTTCGTTCATTTGGTGTGATCTATATTCGGATTGTCTATCATTGTCTAAAATTCCAGCAGTCGATTCATTCCTAGATGGCACGCGGTGTTGAGAAGGTGTTCGATCTCTCTCTCGCCATTCTCTCAATAAAGGATGTTCGATTTGAGCTAAAATAATCCAAATTTAATATAATCAAAATAAAATGAGTATATTAAGCACATAAATTACATATATATACATACGAGCATGTTCTCGTGACTGACTAGGATCACGGTTTGCTCGGCGAGGTGGTTCTGGCGATCGACCTACACTAGTCTCTCTACTAAGGCTTGAGCTTAAAAAAATAATAAATTAATTACACTCTGTTCATAATGTTACAATCAATGAAATTATAGATACATCGAAAAATAATACAAACCTTGATTGTCGAGGATTTGAATCCCAATCACGCCGACTTCTTCTCTGTCCTTGTTGATGATAAAAACGCTGCAGTACTATAGGACTTGTATTACCCTGGAAATGAATATTATGAATACAATATTTAAGGCTGAGGGCTGGCAGCATAAATTGAGGGTCATCTAACATACTGGACTATCATTATGACGGTCTGGCGACTGAGCGCCGTTGGGTTTGGAAGGGGAGGGCGTTGAAATCTAGTGTAAATTCAACATAATTAAGTTATATTTTCAAAGTAGTTTTTTTCATTTACTATAAATTAGTAAAATTAACTACCATTTATAAGTGTTGCCAGACTATTTACTACTTGTTAAGATAGTACCAATTTGTCTTGGCCAAAAGCAGGCACACACTCATCGTGGCTTAAAATCCACCTCATGTGGATCTTCCACAAGAGGAACTGTCCCAACTGTTTGGAATGGGAGAGAGTTCTGGTGTCGGGTGACCTCAATGCCAAACACCCCCATTGGAAATGCCTCCGGGAAAATAGACAGGGTACGTCCTTGCAATCCTTCTCGAGGGTCAGGCTAGCATACGAGCGGGCAGACTGGTCGCATTTCACAATGCCAATTGACATCCTCCATCCTGGACCCCGACGAGAGGGCAATCGATGCAGCCGTGGAGCACATATTCGACATCGTTCTAGAGACTTAACTTGTCAAAAGAAATAAATCTGGCAAATGAATCGGGATACAAATTTAAAAACCAGCATAAATAACTTAATCCGCATACAGAAATATCAGTCCTAATAGATAAAGATAAAATATTGAAAACAAACATAGATAAAGCCAATTTCCTCGCTAAAACATTTCATTTAAATCATAAGCTTTCTGAGAACTTGAGCGATAAGAAAACACACACGACAGTAAATAAATCAATTAGGATTTTCCAAGACTTTTGGGGAAGATCCACATGAGGTGGATTGTAAGCCACATTGAGCGTGTTTTTGGCCAAGACAAATTGGTAATATCTTAACAAGCAGTAAATAGTCTGGCAACACTTATAAATAGTAGTCAATTTTACTAATTTATAGTAAATGAAAAAAAAAACTACTTTGAAAGTATAACTCAATTATGTTGAATTTACACTAGATTTCAACGCCCTCCCCTTCCAAACCCAACGGCGCTCAGTCGCCAGACTGTCATAATCATAGTCCAGTAACACGCCAGAGAACCACTAATAAATTATTCACACATGTTAGATGACCCCAATTTATGCTGCCAGCTCTCGGTATATTTGAATGCCAATTTAAAATCACTGCGATTAATAACCGAGATGGAATTCCACACAAACCTGCTGGTGATGACTAGTGTCACTGGTTCGCCACGTGTCTCTATCCCTATCGTCTCTTTCTCGTCCAGCTCGTCGTGGTGCAGGTTGAGGAGACCACAAAGGAGGTGAAAAACTTTTCTCAGGTACTCTACAATCATTAAACATCATAAATTAAACGAATCGAGCAAAATCAACATTACAAAGGGACTTTAATAAACCTTGAATATCCATGCGGGGTATGGCGCGTGTCTCCATAGGCTTCCAAGCTGGCAGGTTGCGAACAACTGCCGCCTGGATTTTGATGATAGCTCCCTGCATAGATAATGCCATTTCGATTTCGTATTGCCGGAGTGCCCGAGTACCTCGACATTGTGCACACCGATGTAGAAGTAAAATAATTCGTCGGTTCGTTCGGTTTAAAACAGGGCGGTGAAGGTTCATTTTCAAACAGATCAATTTTACTAACGATAAAATTTGTCGGAGAAGCGATGTTTCGAGGAGATTCCATTCCTTGATTTGCATGCTCAAAACTCGATGATTTTTTGTTCCGGCTCGGGGAAAAATACTGTTTTCTATTGACTTCGGGTGATCCGTAGGAGCGATATTCCGATTGCATTAATTCTTGACGGCGGTTCTGATTTGCGTAGTTTTCGAAGCTGGACGGTCCACCTCCGCCAGAAAACGGTTGATTTCTAATATCTATGTTAGCGAAGTATTTTTTTGTATTTGGAGAGCTTGAAATCAGTTTTGGTGGAGGCCACCGCTCCGAAGTTGCATTGCTTCCGCATAGCATGGTGTTACTGAGAGATCTGATTCTGTGTGGAGAGTTTAAATCGTATTCAGGAGAACCATCGACGTTGAGTTGTTGTGCTTGAATGTGGTTTTTATTTACGTGTGTGTTTCTTGAACCAGATATTAAATTGACTTTATCAGGCGTAACCATATTATTTCTTTCTACTGGCGGGCTATAAATATTTGAGGAGCGTTTTTCTGGAATATTTTTCGATATTGCTAAATTTTCTGACAATTTTTTATTTAAATCATTCAGGTTACTAGGATTAGATTCTACACTTATATTATTAATAGAAGTACTAGGTTCTTCCAAGCTTGAAACACAACTTAGAGGTTCTTTTTTATCTACGGTTAAATTATTAGCTGTCGAAATTACAACAATTGATAGCATTTCATTATCTGACGAACTTTGATCAGACTGTTCGCATGGTTTTGATGTATTTATAAGCTTTTCTGCATTATTGATAGAGCTGCTATGTACATTTTCTTCCTTTACTGGAGTTACGCTAGTTGCATTAGTTACCGCAGTCCGTGATGAAGCATTATGATCCAATGAAAAGGAAAATGAATTTAAGCCATTGTGTTGCGAGGACTGTGGTGAAGGATGGTCTTTGGTTATATTTTGTTCTCCTGAGTTGCCAGTGCGAATTTTATGATGAAAAACAGGTGTCGTTGCCGTAAGTCTAAAAAAATAAAATTATTAGTGTTAGACGACCGTATATAATTTTATATTTCATAATATTGCTTTGTTTTCAATACAGCAAGTTATTGATATTTAAAAAAAAAGCAAGCGTTTTAAGTCTTGATAAGCTTATAGGATAAATGTAACTTCAATTTTATTTATTTAGTTAGTTATTGTATAAAAAGAAAATGATTAATACCCTTTTTATTGAATTAATTTTTTTTTTACATAAAGAAGATGAGTCTTAAGATTAAAATTCAATTATGTACCTTAGCAAAGTGTCGGACAGCGATTCAAATTCTAGGATATCAACTGATAAATTATTATAAATAGATATCTAAATTATTACATTTTTAGTGTATATAAATCAAATAATTTCATAGTAATTTATGATGACAATAATTTTAAAATGCATAAAAACGTGTATTTTGCATACATAGCTGATGAAGTTATACTGTGATAGTCGGAATGATTATAAAAACAAAATTAAATATACAATATAATTGGAGATCATAAATTAAACATGACTTCATAAACCTGTCTTTTGGGACCATATATCAATTTTCCTAATTGAATTCTTGCCACGGGGGAAACAATAATACTGTGAAATACTAAAAAAAAGCTACAGAGGGCAATACAGAACGAAAGGAATGTTAACGAAGTTTATTGCATGATAATGCACGACTCCAAACAGCCATAATCTAGCACCTTCAGGTTTTCATCTTTCCGTCTCTCTGAAGTTGTTAACGGGTGGAAAAAGATTTTCTATTAACGATGAGGTCCAAAGTTCCATCAAACATCGGTGAGAGACTCATCGGAAAGGTATCAGAAAGCTTATCCTTCAGCTCACAAAATGCATTGAGAAGAAAGACGACTACGTCGAAAATATTTCTAATTTTTGCGTTATCATTATATGGGAAATCACAACGGAACATATATAAACACATCACACACTACTTTACATTATGTACATATATTTAATTAAATAAGAAAATGCAAATTCTATCACTCAAATAAAGGTAATTAATACACATGCCAATAAATGAAGACTAATGATTAATTCACTCTCACACATGATTACTTTATAATCTAGAAAAATATTTTGCAACTGATAAAATCAATAAAAACCCACCTTCTGCCATTCGACTTACATAAGCATATTAATACTGGTTTTAATGAGGTTTTTAAAACCCAAGTTCAGAATGATGTTATATTAATCGATAACAATATAATGGACATACACAAAAAGCTTTCGTTGTTATTATAGACTGAGAAATGGCAGCATAAATTGAGGGTCATCTAACATATGCGAATAATTTAATAATTGTGTTCTGGCATGTTTCCGGACAATCATTATGACTCTCCCAAACTCAATGGCACTCAGTCGCCAGACTGTCATAATGATAATCCAGAAACATGCCAGAACACAATTATTAAATTATTCACACATGTTAGATGACCCTCAATTTATGCTGCCAATCCTCGGTATATTAGACAACTATATAATTTTAATTGTTTCCTGGGGAAAAAAATCAAGTTTTTGTTTGCTAAAAATTGATGACTATGTCGTGCATTTTTTCAGCACAAGTTCCGACGCTATCTTATCTTATTATTGTTTTATATCCATTGTTCGGATGTAGACTATCTTTATTGAAGATTTCTTTGGAAATCTCCAACATGGTTTATAGTCTGTCACTTTCCAAGATATGATCCGTAGAATCAAGCAATTAGACTGAACATAGTAAATCTTTAACGTGAATCTATGAGAATAGAATATGTTTTCATGTTAAAAGAATTACGTGCTAATTAAAAAAAAAACTCGTCAATATTTCGGATGTAGTAATAGAATCAAGGCAGAAAATTTCCACATGAACATTTTACGTAATTTAGAACAGTGTTCCTCAACCAGTGGTTTGTGGCCAGGTGCCTGGCCGCAATATGTATGGCAAATTTTAAGAAATTCAGTCAGTTTCCTTCTTAAAGGAAAGAATTTGCAAAATACCAATTATACTCGGCTAAATGATGACGAGGAATGGATGAGTAAATTCGCATATATAGCGGACATATTCAGTCTACTTAATGCCATTAACTTTTTACTCCAGGGATTTTGTACAAATATTTTTAAACTGAGAAATAAGGTCGATATATTTAAAAAGAAGCTGGTTCCTTGGGATTGGGATCCTCGTAAAGGAAATATTTGGATTAATAATCCCTTTGTGGAGGACGTCATTTCATGTACTTTTATGAGTAGAGAGATGACAATTATTAGAGTTGTCTTCGGATGCCACTCTGATATCCAGACACAAAAAATTGACATTGCATCAGTTTTGAATATCAGTGGAAGATGAATATCCATCTTTAACTCTAACTTGACCGTATTTACTACAACTCGAATCTAATAATGGGAATATCCTTATTAAATATAATAGATACGGAGTTCAGAATTTCATATGGTGTAGCAAATACATATCATAGTAGCGGCGGGTGTTTTTTAGTGGTCTGCAGGTGTAAAAAGTTTAGGGAATACTGATTTAGAACACAGTCCAAAGGGCACATCATTTATTAACACTCAAAATCTCATTCCGTGGCGCTGCGGAAATTTTCGTAATGGTTAATGCGAACGCAGGTTGACATATCATTCAAGATCTATCAATCTTTTGGCACTCTTACCACAGCGTATATATATGTTTTCTTTAGTTTTATTACTAAATTATTATTAATGACCTTACATGATTTTTTTTTTGCAATAGTTCATAGTATAATGGTCTTAGAATCTTTTTTTTTGTGTCGTGAACTTTCAAGTAATTATACAACATAAACTGCATGGAACTCTGTTTATTGTTAATGAACATAACAATATAATCCTTATTGTTTACTTCAGTTTTAAAAAATATCATGTACTAGATATTACCCGGCATGCGTTGCAATGCCACGTCTCGCATAACAAACTGCGTGCACAAAAAATATTTTTACTATACCTATGTTATTTCCGCAAGTGTAAGCAATAAGTTGACAAAGTTTCATTGCAATCGGATGAACGATATGGGAGAGCATTAAATACGGACAAACAAACATTGTTTTTCATATATTAGTTTTGTATCCACGTACTGATTGCCAGTAAACATTAACTCCCCTAAGACTTGTTAAGGTGTAAAGTTATTTATTTAAGTTAAAAAATATGTCGTGCTATTATTTATGAGTAGGTAAATATGGGAAGTGTCCGAATTTATTTGGTTTAGACGGTCTATACTTATATAATGCCCCGTGCATTTAAGCATCAATCGATAGATAAATACGTGGGTATAAAAATACAATAAATACAAAAAACACAATCGATTTCAAAACTTCAATAAAAAAACTGGTAGTAATCATGCAGCAAATTAATATGTAGGTTTTAAAGTTTTAATGCAGTTAAAGTTACATTAAAAGGTGGGGAGCATGCATACCTACCGCAGCGAACCAGCAGGAAGTGCGGAAGCAAGCCAATTTCCAACGCTGGCATTAGATTCAGCTGCCCGTCTTACAAATGGGTGTTCTAATAGTGCCGCATATTTTGGACGTAGGCGATAATCCTTAATTAAACTGTTCGGAAGTAAGACATTTATTATTGACGTGTCATAAAGGAATGATCACATTTTGATGGCATTAATTTAATATGACTTACCATTGATGAACAAAGGATTTGAATTCCTCGGAAAATATTGAACTATCTGGTAATTCAGGGGGCTCCTCTTCTATTACCTACGATTAAAATTTCCATTAAATATGTACACATTTAACTTTAGACGTCGTTTTAAAATTATTTTCAGGATGTATTCTATTCAAACTTACCCTGGAAAGAACTTCAAAGTCATTCTGACAATCCCTGTATGGAAACTTTCCAGTAGCTAATTCCACAAGAGTGATTCCTAAAGACCATACATCGGCACGAATATCGTAATCCGGTCTCTGCGGATCGGGAGGATCTATTCTTTCTGGCTGTAATTATAGATGTAAAAGAATACATGTAATGATGCATGCTGGATTCTTAAAGGGGAATAAATGGATTTATAACTTACAGCCATATATGCAGCACAACCAGCACTACGGGTTTTCGCTTTGGAATCAACGAGTCTTCCGCTAATACCAAAATCACAAAGTTTAACTACACCGCGCTCATCTACTAAAATATTAGACGGTTTTACATCACGGTGTATTACACCGTGTTCTTCTTTGAGGTACGATAATGCATTAACGGTCTAAAATAATTTAAAAAATGTTTCATAAATAATAAAATTGGGTAACAACGCTGAAAACTCGAAATATTATACTTACAGCTACTGTAACTTTTCCGAGAATATCTTCAGGAATCGGACCCCCGAGCTTCTTTAAAATTTTATCAAAGCACGATGCCATCAGTTCCATGCAAATCCACACATCTGCGGCAGTTATAAAATATCCTAGGCAACCTACGATGTAGGGACATTGTGAACGCAACACAACCTCCAGATCCATCAATATTCTTTTATTTTCTTCGAAATTACCGGATCGACGCATTTGCTATAAAATTAAGATTGTTTTTATTTTTGTTATGCATTATTTGAAAGATTTTACTTTAAAGAGTATATTTCATACCTTCACTGCTATAACTGCACCGGACGGTATATGTAACATTTCCACTACATGTCCAGATGTTCCATTTCCTAGCTCTCCTCGATGCTGTAAATCATCTTTGTCAGTGCGATAACGTTTATTGTTTATCGTTAAAATACCACTCATGCTATGTATTTCGCGCAATTTAGCCTCGGTTTCTATCGAGGCTTGCGATACTTGGACTACAGGTATAGATGCTCCTATATTTACTGTAAAAATAGCATTAAAAATTGGAATTTAATAAATGGATAAATGTCAGAAAATATTAATTTTAAATTATAACATATTATGAAGCCACCTTTGCAAATTGATAATGAATATATAATTTAGGCAGTTTGTTGATATATTTTAAAGGATTAAAACAATTAAGAATCAATAATACCACTAAGCAAAAAATATAAGAATATCATGTTAAAATGCATAAATATGATTTTTTTCTTAAAGGTAAAAATTCAATTTAGATGCTTTGTTCTTGTGGCCAAACAAATTTCATATTATTGTATTTTATATCGCGTTGAGTTCAAATTGGTAACATGAAAAATAGCTGAGATTCCAAATGTTTACAATCTGTAATTGGAATAATCGAAGAACCTATTTTAGATGAAAATGACATTAACAGCCTTTGGTGATGTCTAAAAACGGAAGGTCGTTGATCGGCGAGATATTTCAATCAGGCATTTTATATGAATTTCAGGATGGGGGTGGAATGTCCAAAGAAGTCATAAATGTAGGATAATAAATATAAAGTGGGAGGCTCTTGGGGAGTTTGACGTTTGGGGGACGGTGGGTGTGGGGTATACTGACGGTGGGGGCGACGCGGCGGGGCGCTGGTCTCGCTGCGCAACCGCTCCTCCAGCCCCTGCAGCTTGCTGCCGATGGATCTACTCGACATGACGCCCGCACCGCCCTGGACCAGGTCTTTATTATTCCGCACTAACGCCACCCAACGACGTCCATCGCCGATCCCACATAAACATATTGGGGATACTTTGCTCCGCCGATACAAAGTCGACCAACACCGACGGATTGAAAACGCTAAAAATTAAAAACAATCCAAATTAATCAAATTTATAATAGTTAAAGGAGTGATAAAATTGTTGATAAGGATCATATAAATTTAAAAAAAAATATATCTTTAGTAATATATATTTTTTTTTGAAAAAATAATTAATTTTAATATAACATACATATATTGGTGGATTTGTATTATTTAATATTTTTAACAGCATTTAAAAATTACATTTGAAGTATATATTGTGAAATAAAAGAGCAAATGTTTAAAAAAATATGTTTCAACAACAAAATTATTTTTTTTGTTTGCAAAATCTGACGATTTAAAAATAAATCTAAGAGTGTACTATTATAACAGCAGAATAATGCTCTTAGAAATAATAATAAGATGAATAAATGAGATCTTATGTGTAAATACATTAGTTATTTTCATAGGCCGTTATTATAACGATTTAGAACAAATCTGTCAGTTGTATATAAAAAAGGGACGCCGAAGGCTTAAATGGATCCGGTTCAGACAGGGTTCGAAGAGGTGCCGCCAGCCGGGCCTCCTGTCGGAGCTCCGGTTGGTGCTCCCGTCGCCGTTCCGGTCGTCGTACCAGCTGGAGCGCCGGTTGGAGCTTCCGTAGGAATTCCGGCAGGAGTTCCAGTCGCCCCAATTCCCGAGAGACCCAAAGATTCGCCGCCAAAACCAAGGGGAAAGAAACGAAAAACCAAAGTATTGAGAGATGTGACTGCTCCCAGACAACCCCTCACCGGCGAGTTTTAAAAATACATGTTTTTGTGGTAGTTTCAAAATTTGAATGCGTTTTAATTCTTTGATTAGTGAGTTAATTTTGAAATGAAGTAGATGCTGTATTCGTTTGTGCACCGCTTATCGTCCATATAAAACCAATTTTCTTTTAGCACATAATATTCATTTCCTCTTTGCGTAAACATAAACAATACACATGTGTGTCTTCACTTTTAATAACAAAATAATGCATTTGTTGAAGCTTGAAATCGATTAATTTGGATTATCAAACCCTTTGAATAGTGAGCAAATTTAAATATGAAGTTGTTGATGCCATATTCGCTTTATACCGATTATGGTCGGTCAGCTCCTATCAGCGTGAAACAATCTTCAATTCGAAGCAGAGTCAATTGTAAATAAACATTGTTGATAGCACTTCATTTCTCCACACAAACAATACACAACAAACCGATTAATTTGCCTCATCATCAATAGACGTCAGATAAGTCTGTCAATATAGGCGAGCTTTTCTGACAATTATTCTGAAACTGAACATATTTCTCCTAATCAAAATAATCCTGCTTTACAATGAAATGATAATTGGACAAAGACTCACGACTTAAATAAATAAACACTGTCAATAGCACAAAATATTCGGTCATTTCTTCATGTAAACAACACACACACAGCCAATTGCCCTGATGAGTCTACATTTAACAAAAATGGAGGAAGTAGACTACGGAGTTATTCCCCGCAAAATCCTCCTTCCGCACATTTGATGCCAAAACTATTACCCCAGTTTGACCCAACTGTGTGAACTGCGCTACATTCTGTCTCTGTCCCTCTTTGAGCTCAAAGTACAAGAGTGCTCTTTCTGAATCAATGGATTGCGCTCACAAATCTTACGATCATCCTCTCTTACGGGTTAATTGATAAATTTGGCTTATAGATCAATACAATTATATCTTTGTTTCCGATTCACAATCTCCAAATACAACGTGCAAGAATACTCTTTCTGTATCATATTTACGTGAAGTGCAACTTAAATGTTTGATTCATTTCTAAATGCAGATTATGCTTGTGAATGTTTTAAAGATTTCTTTATATGATTGTCCTTCTGAAATCATCGAAGAAAACACATTTCACATACAACAATAACAAGGTTTCTTGATTTAGATTCTGAGTTGCTATAATTAATAAATTTATATTTTTAGGATATGTACGATATTTAAACGAACGAAGAGAGACTCTCAGGGCGGGAAATCCTCGATTGGGATTCGCAGAGGTGACGCGACGCCTCGCTAGCGAATGGGGTCAATTGCCTGCGGAAGAAAAACAGCAATATTTAGATGCCGCTGAACAGGACAGGGAGAGGTCTCAAAGAATATTTTAAATCAATTTTTATTCAGCTTGCATAAATCATAAAATCTGAATGTGTAAATAATGAATTCAAGGTATATTCGCGAGTGGTCCGCTTACAAAGAAACAGATGCTTATCGAACATTTCGTCAACAACAGTTGGAAAGGAAGGAAGCAGCCGGGCCAGGTGTCTCTTCAAATAAAAAAGCTAGAACTATTTCGCAACAGCAGAATAAAATGAGCGCAGATAAATCAGGTTTAAAAACTGGATATATTCATATATTTTGCATTAGGATTTTTCACAATGACTGTATTATATTTTTTTTAGGTGAATCTTCTATAAACGTTAACGGCAATGCGAACATTTCAATGCAAATTACTACAGGTACAAATTCAACACCCATAACTAATCGACCAAAAGCTGTTGGGACACCTTTAGTAAGATTATTGTTTATTAATACAGATATGTTATTGTTTAGATTTTTCTTTGAAATTTTTCATTCAATGCTCGATGATGATTTTAGACAACAGCTATAAACAGAACAGACGGATGTCACCCGGAAGTGGATATCCCTATTTTTACCGAACAGTTTTTACAACATAATAAATTGAGGGAAACAGAACTTCGTCAGCTTCGTAAAGCAAACACAGATTATGAGCAACAGGTAGTTCATAAGAGTATTTCATTTAAATATAAATTATAACATTTATTAATCTATTTCAATGTTTTATCTTACAGAATGCAATACTACAGAAACACATAGAAAATATGCGGGGTGTAGTAGATAAGACGAAAAATGAAACTGCAGCTCAAGTTGCTCGGACGACAGCTCTTCATTCTCATTTAAATTTCTTAGTTGAAAGATTAGTGTCATTATTTGGAACAGTATCTCTACCAGGTATTATTTTTGAAACTTGTATGGGTGTGGTAGAACAAATTGGCTTGAATGCCATAAAAAGTGAAACTCCAACCAGTAGATGGTCGGAAAAGGGAAGAATTGTTCGTATTCTCTCCGTTTTCATCACATACATCATAGACATGCTACATATATATGCTGCTCTGCCTCTGCTATGTGTGTGTCTAACGTAAAGTAGCCCCTAGATTAGTAGCTTGTCTATTTTATTAAATACTAGCGAATACCCGACATGCGTTACAATGCCACTTTTAAAGATATAAAGTGTATGTATTTAAATTCAGTTTATTGGAATGAATTTAGATATTTTTAATTACATTGAAAAACGGTTATACGATCGTGCTTAGTAATTATTAGGGAGGTACATTAAGATTTCAAGTATATATCTTTCCGATATTTCGAGTCTCCTGTCGGACTCATGGACATGGTATAACTGCCGGCGCCTTGGTGATGCTCCTTATGAGCATCCTCCGTCCAGTGCTGCCAACGTCCAGTTGGGCTATGCATTGCCGTCTGCATCTGCATTGGTGCCTTAATTTTCGATAAAATTGGTAGTCAAGTTCTGGGTATGCTAGTGCTGTCATCTCATCCATTGCGGAGTTTCTTCGTTTTTCGATTTCCATCGCTTCTCTCGCAATTCTGATGCCGAAATATTCGACGGTTGCTATGGTTTTTGTACCAGGAAAATTGATGTGATGATCGTTCAATCATAACATGTCTGTGTACTGCGGATTTGTAATCCAATCCCAAGACTGCGTTCTGATGCACTGTCACCTATTGGGTGATTTATCTATTGGTTTGTTCAATGTACGGTATGATGCAGGTTGAGCTCGTAAACTCCCTGAATTTCTCTGAAATTGAAGATTCAAAGAAATCCTTATAGAGCCAGTCGTCGCGTCAAGGAAGCGGCTTTATTTAGATGGCAGGAGAGGTGGTCTGTGTCGGTCGTCGGCCACTACCTCTTATGTTTCTTCCTCTCAGTTAGTCAACACCTAAGATGTTGCTGGGTTGTCCCGGATCACGATATCTCAGTTCCTCACAGGACACGGGCGATTTAGGGCCTTGTTGGTTAGATTTGGGCTTTCAACAACTTAGGGGTGTCTATGCAGAGATCCGTTCATGGATGTCAATCATTTTCTGTGGACATGATCGGACGTGGCGTCCGATCGCAAGGCACTCCTTCGTTGTGTCAGTGGTCCGAAATTTGGACCGATTGGACACGGAACACTTGTGGCCACTCTCTGTAATTTTAGGGCTTTTTGTAAAAGTTTTTGGGAAAAATGCATCTGTCGTAGAGGCCCTTCCTTGTGACAGCAAGTGAGACCCAAAACGTTTTCTGCCTTTAGCAAAAACAAATAAATTTCTTGGCTGTCCAACTCTTGAGCATGCAAAGTACAACTGGCCATGTGAAAAATGTGGATTTTTTAGATTCAATCCGCATGCTTGAAGTGCCGTGTTGATGCTCATTGAAAATGCAAGTCGAACGGAGAACTGCAGTCGTTTGTAATCGAATGACAAAATACATTTTGTGTTAGCATTAACTGGTACTTTTCCTTCATCAATGTTCAATAGCTGTTTTGAAAATGAGGCTGCCGACGTATCACGCTGCAAATGTATGCGCATAATCGTCTTTAATGTGAGTCTCCACACATGTTTTGCATGCATGCAAATCTTCAACAATAATTTTCGAATTTGTCGCGGATGACAGCTGGCACGTGTGTCTGTCAATGTTGTTTTTCAGTGTCGGTCATTTTCGAGCAAATGTAGCTTTTTTCCATGGTTCGACACACGCACCACCTTCTGTGATTTAATTGTATTATGCCTATAACCTTCTATGGCAGCGCATAAAATATGAATAAACATACAAACATTGATGTTTGTATATAAAACCTATTGTAAGTTAATCGCATTATACCTATGTTATTCCTGCAAGTGTAAACCATAAGTTGACAAAGTTTTATCATAATTGGATGAACGTTATGGCAGCGCATAAAATACGAACAAACAATTTTATTTTTTTTAAATTTTAGATGACATAAACGCAGCTCAATCTTTTAGCTAATTATTTCTGTTAATAAATGAACAACATACATACATAAAATTAAGTAGAGCTAATAAGTTTCACTTCTACCACGTCTCATACTTTTTATTTTTAAATGAAATACTGGAAGTTTGAAATTCATGAATTAAAAAAATTTTAGGTGGACTCACTGGTGCTACTGAACAAAATATAGAACAATATATGGAATCTTTAAAAACGATGGCAGCAGAAAATAAAAACAATCCCACTGTCAAACAAGCGAGAGAACTTTTGAGTAAAATTGATATTGCAGTTTAAGCCAAATTGTATATACTGTATTTTATATTGATTGAATTGTCTGATGCAATTTTTGTGTGAGCATTTGTATTTAAAATGTATTTTGCTGCAGTAAAATAAAGTGTTAATGTATAATATTTTTTCTTTGTGAACCTAACTTTAAATTTTAAGCGACTTGAAGAAAATTATGCATTATGTTTTACCATCTATACGTTAGATCGCGTACTTTTGGGACTATCTTTATATATTATTTTAAACCATACATTATAATAGTATTTAATATTAATTAACTTTAAAAAATAAACTTGCAACGGGCGCCTCACCTTCCAATTCAAGTCGTTTCATCACAACACGAGCTCAACTATAGCCCGTTATGGTCATAGTACACTTTATGAATAAACCTCGTATTAGCAAAAATGAAACAGCAGGTTTTGCATTAATCTATTGAAAAAAATCCATTGTTTTTGTTAAATTTTAATGTATCAGACTTTTATATATATATATATTTGTTAGTTATAGTTATGTCCATCTGTCACAATATAAGATTTTAAAAATATTACATAAATAACCATTCTTATTTCAATATAAAATAAAAATCATATTTTTACCGGTCTACAGGTGTAAAAAGGTTGGCGAACACTGCTGTAGAAGATATTAGCTTATACATCAAATAAAAGCAATTGATGAGAATTCCTTAATAAAAATAATGAAACAAAACTAATTTGTTTTATAAAATTCAAATAAATATCTACAAATTTATTTAAGCAGTGTACTGCTGTATTTAATTTAGTGTCAGGAAACGAACAATTTTTAAATTTAAATGCGAAAATAAAAGGTGCATAATTTTGAATAAACGTCACATCGTATTTTAAGCAATGTTGCAATAAAATCAAAATGAGAGCATAACAGTTCATCTATACGAGCATGACTTATGAGTAAAATGTCCATGCGTAAAATAATCGCTCGTTAATAATCTCGTTCGAGGATTAAATATTTTAATAAAAAAAAGCAAGCGTATAAAAAATAATTGTTGAAATAAAATATTAATATTGTTAAAAATATTTTTTCGTGCGGCGTTAAAAATAAATTTGAAGAAAATTCGTCATGAATTTAAACAATTTGATTAAAAATGGCAATGTTTAATGATGTAATTGAATTTAGGGGAAGATATTATCGAATATGGGTGTTAAAAAAAACGTGGGTTGATTGCGGGGTAGTTGGCGGAAAGTGAGTGGTGTGGCGGCGATCGATAAACAGTGTTGTGTCTGGCGGTGACAGGCGACAGGCGACAGGCCGTCAGGTGTCGCGATGGCGGCAGGCGGAGGAGGCGCTGGCGGCGAGCTGTGGCGCGAGTGCTCGGCTTGGCTGACGCGATGCGGACTATTGAGGGCGGATCACCGCGCCAACTGGCAATCGTCTAGCGCCAAAGACCTCGCCTACACTCTCAGGGACGGCGTCCTGCTTTGCAACCTGCTCGAGCGCCTGGCGCCCGGAGCCCTCGACACGAAGGACGTCAACCAGCGTCCTCAGATGGCACAGGTTACCCTGCAACATTATTTTATTTATAGCGCCCGCCCGTCGGAATATTAATCGGACCTAATCTATAAAAATTGAAGAATTTTAACTCGATTCGTCGTCGGTCATAACTCTAAAAATGATTGGCCTTCGACACTATTATCACATACATTTGAGAGACTATATTTGTTAATTAATGGTCGTACATTTTACCGATTCAATATAGTTAAGCCTGTTGACACAAAATCTATCACAATTATGATACCGCTCACTGTAAAAGCATTATATAAATTTAATACATATTTGTATGTTTTTAATCAAATTAGAAATTCATCGTTGGTATTATAATCGTGGAATAACAGTTATTCCGTTATCCAGACTATATAATCGTAAAAACTCTATTAATAAATATTTCTTATATGATTCTCAGAAGTTTAATCTGACAAACATCTATACTTAAAATCCACGTATTGACAAGTATTTTTTATCACGAATGTATATTGCAGTAGATCGTTCCTTGTTTTGGATTTAAATGCGTACTTGCTGATATAAATAATGAAACAGTTTTGCGAAACTGTATTAATTAACATATATCAATGAAGGAAATAAGTGCACAAGTTTTATGCTTCGAATTTTAAACGTTCATTTTTATCTCTCGGTTTATAGATATAGTAAAACCGAGATTTTATAAACTATGTTTATGTACTACCGGTATTATTATCTCTTTAAATTAGATCAATTAAAAAAACATATTTTACAATATGCTACGCTAAACGAAGATTTTTAATCAATATAACAATAGCAAACTTATGCTATCAATTTGAGCGAGATAGGTGCGTTGGTTTGCAATACAAAATTCATGTATTGATATAATAGATTGTCCTGTTAGGAATGTCGTTTTTTTAATACTTATTTTTTGATCATCAGTTGTATCTCAGCCATCCAGAAATTGCATACTGTACGAATATCTTCAAAAAAACAATGCAACAACTGCAATTAAAAATATTTGTGATATACTCGAAGAATATTTAACTATTTATCAATGCCAGAGATGGCTTAAACAATTTTAGTTTAGAAAATAAGGTCCGAAGTGAGAGAAACATTAAAGTGGATGATGATATCCTGCGTACTGAAATTGAATCAAATCCAACCTAGACTATACGAGAATTAACAAACAAGCTCGGATTCTTCCGGAAAAGTATTCAAATACACTTGAAAAAAATGGGAATGACCATAAAACAAGGGGTGTGGATCCCGCACGACATTACTGATGAGATCAAGGTGATTCGCACGAGTATGTGTCATGATTTAATCGATAAAAAGAAGAAACAACCATTTTTACACTGTTTTGTGACTGGATATGTGGGTGTTGTACTCAAATCGCAACGCAAAAGACAGTGGCTTTCAAAGGGGCGGGTATAGAAACCAACCCCTCGACCGGGTTTAACAGTAAAAATAGGTCTTTTAAATGTATAGTGGGAATCCAAAGGGATAATATACCTCTCCTCTTAGTTTTTGATATAAAACTTCTAATTGTCGACCATAGCATTGTGCAGTTATAGTTTATCCCGGTTTCATTAATTCATAATGAATTATTCCGCGCGTATCCCAACATATGCACAAAAGAACCTTTTTTAAAGTCAATCTGGGCTTATTCAAAAAGAGACACAAGGCATAGCACGTATTTCGTTGTTCGTTTTTGTTGTGTTCGATCCAAGGCATGCGGTCTTATCTCATAATACCCATCCTATTAATTTAGCCGATGAGTTTAAAACGTGTTTGCACAGTGATCCACGAGGATCCCAGTCTTTGCGATAACTCCTCGATTGTTTGCCGTGGATCTGAGTTGATTAGGGTTTTTAGTGCATTGTTATCTAAATTCGAATGTCTTCCCTTTTTCGATTCATCCCTTAAGCTTCTATTATCCGATTTAAGTGTTTTATTGGCTTTTGTGGCATTCCAATCAAATCCAATTGAAAAAAAAGCAGCATACAATGCCAGATGTGGACACAAACTGAGCTTAAGATCTTAAAATACTCTTTGGTTACCATAATAATTAAATTATCGGTATTAAATATATTCATAAATAGGAGAATTACATAATTTCCGTTGGATAATATTATAATTGTACATGATATAATGCAATATGTCATCATTATTATTGTGCTAGTTGGCAAAAGCCTTCTCATTTTTATATGAAGATCTCTTGTTGTATCCATCTATTCCCTAAGTGGTTTATAATTTGTTAAACATGTCAACCATCTGCTCTAGATAAATATGTATTAACTTACCTCCCCTAATTATGTTCCAATTATGCTAATATCCTCACCTACACAGTGTTCATTATACATTTACCCGTGGGCATAAATTCGTCGATGTGAAAATATTGAATATTTATTTTTTTTAAACTGCCAATCTTTGTCATTTATATACATTTCATTTGGGGGAGTTTTTTTTTAACAGTTCTTATTTTTTTGGCTTTTTGCAATCATCCGCGCTTTGAATTCCATTAAACCTTTATTGAACGACTTTAACATTTTTAAATTTTAACTTCACACAATGTCTTTCTTAAACAATTCAAACAAGTTTTATTGTTCGGGGGAGAAATTAGCAAATTTCAAGTCATTCACATGAATAATTTTGCTCTAATAGGGTCAAGGTTCACCGTATGCGTTTTTATACAATATTTTCTGGAACGGATCCAACATGCAAAACAGAATTGGAATCTTATAAACATTGTAATTATTTATATACAATATTACTACCTGATAAAAGAAGAATGTGACCTTTAAATTCGTAGAGATCTATTTTTGTGCAAAATAAATATATCTTCAGTAGGCATGTTTGGGTTAAAGCAGAAGATTTAAGTTTCCATCGTTTTTGGCACCTACTTAATCGATGATATTATTTAATGAATGAATCATTTAGTTGTAGTGTGTGTATCTACAACGCTTGAGTCGTTCAAAACTTGCGCTTTTGATAATAGAATTACGCAAAAGTACTCGTACTGTATTTGTATTGACTATGCAATTTCTACGAGTGGTCATAGTTATCATTTAAAAAGCTTTTGTAGCGTTTAATTAGTCACTTATTGTGTTGATAAAATCGACCCCACAATGTGCATCTTATCTGCATTTTTTACAGATTTCGGTTGTTAATATCGCTAGAAACCGCAAGTAGTCTATTACAACATTGGGGTGTTTATTGTTTATGTATAGTTTCCTAATTACATTGGTTTTAAACTGTTTTTTTTTTTTAATCTTTTCACTGCTAGCGAATTTAGAGATACAACATACTGTCCGGCAAGATTGTCACAACAAATAATGAATAATTAAAAAATATATTAATATTATATACACGCCATTGAAATTTATTGTTTATTTAGGGTTGTCTTAATTTAATAATAGTACTAATAAGAACAGATCTTTTATAAGACATTCGTAGTAAAGATCATTCAATGGGCAGACCTTATGACTTCTAATCTAGATCTATTAAAATATGAAGACATTTTTGGATTCACCAATATGAGGATTGAGATTAACTCAAATTGTGAAATGTGTTGTATTGCAGCTAAAATGGCATTTGTACGCTATATTTAATTATATAATTAGATGTATGCGGAAATGACTTGTTTATTTGTACATACATTATCTTAACGCAGTCGTAGATTTATTTTATTCGATTTTTAAATTAGGTTCATATTTTTCATTGTTACGCAGTGCAAAATTTATCTGCTGTATGTTGATAAAAATATTCTATAAGTAAACTAATCCATAATTGCTGTTATAGTGGCTGATTTTTTATTTTTAGTAAATCTGTTGAAAGTTCTTTTGGCTCCTCGTCTACAGAAATATAATAATTTCGTCATCTTAGTGCAATAATTCTATAATATTCTGCACATTTATATTAAGGCCTCGGCAGACCTCAGATACGCTGGACTGATGGAAAAGGCTCAGGACAGATGATAATGGCAAAATGCATTCAAAGTATTTATATTATCCAAACCTGTTCTCGGTCATTTTATTCTAAGAAAAATTGATGTTGTCTATAGCATTCATAGTATTGTATTTTTTCCAAAAATCTCTAATGGATCGTTTATCTTTTTTATCGGCTTTATCAATCGGTTGTCAGAATGTCAGTTTTAAAATTTGATATTACACCTTGTTCCATTGATTGGATTTTTCTTTCTTTCTGTGCTGTGTCAGGTCCCCCCTGATGTTGGTGATCGTTCCGGCGAAGATCTCTCTGTCCTGCGCTGCCCGGAATAGTTTGTCCACTCTTTTTATTCCAGTTCACTCTCTAATATTGCGTAGCTAGCTCATCTGCTTCCTATCAACTCTCCTCTACCTTGCCCTCCAGTATCAATCGAAGAATATGATATTTATTTCCTCGTAATACATGACCCAGGTATGATATCTTTCTCCTTTTGATTTTTGTCAGCAGCTCTCTCTTGGTTCGGGCTCTCCCAAGTACATCTGTGTTAGTGACCGTGTCTTATACGGAGCATTCTTCTGCGTATCCACATTTCGAATGATTCTAGCCGGTGCATAATGTTCACTTTCAGATTCCATGTTTTACAGCCATACAGAAGAGCTGAACATATGTAGCATTTGACCATTTTTTATCAGAGTTTGAGGTTCATATTGTCATCATTTTATTAAATGCAGCATCTGCAACTTGTACCTGTAGGTAGTCCCGCATTAAGCGGTTGGACTCGTAACCCGATCATCTCGGGTTCGAATCCCACAGGAGATGTGGCTGGCAACCACATTTTTAAAAACATATATATGCCATGAAAAACCATGTCACAATGGTTGGTAATGATACCATAAAAAAGGGATCGCTAAAAGCCACCGCAAAAAAAAAAAAAAAAAATCTGCAACTTCCATCATCCACTTCAACAACCATTTCAACATCCACTCCATTTAGCTTCAAAGATGCTCCAGAATAATCAAGTCTCCTAAATGTCATCCATTTGGTTTTAGAGACGTTGATTGTCAAACCTTACTCTTCTCCGGCAACATTAATCATATCTAGGAGGTTTTGAAGATCATATAAATTTTCAACCAATTTGACTGTGTTGTCAATATATCTGATATTATTTATTACAGCTCCATTGATCTTTATTCCCAGATTCCACGCCTGATCTCTGCCATTTGATGCCAATAAAAGTTTTTAATAATGTTCTGGTCTTTAGAGTCAATATTGCGTTCTCTGGGCATCTCCATTAGTGTCGTGTATTATCTCCTATTAAATGCTTTTTCGTAGCTGCAAAAAGGCTTCTCACATTCCACGTTCCAAGTCGTAAATTGGACTTCACTATTTTGAGCCGGGAGATTCTTAGCACTCCCTGCCCATTGAAGGATTGCCCAAGACTAGGTGTTGTTGCTTTGGGGTTTCTCGCCATAGTAATTTCCTGGAAATGATAATCAGAGTGGTTTCCCATTGCCTTCTCTGATGGGTTTTTCTGTAGGGATCACCTTCCCTTAGCTGAGGGGGATCCGGTTTTATGGTGCCGCATACTCGCCATTCATCCTCTCCCTATCTGCTATGGCACTGATGTTGATGCCAGTGGCCATATTGCCCGGGGCTCACGGGGCCTATGAGACCACTCGTGGTATTGTACCAAAATACCAAACGTATTGGATTATTGGTAGTGTTGCTGATGGAGTGCAATACTACCGCGCTATGCAGCATTTTATAGGTACATATTTTCCAGCAAAATATGTACCACCGCAACCACTACATCTTAATTACTACTCTCTTTACTATCGATTACATTTGAACAGTCTTCAACGAACATAATGAGGATAAAAAATTAATGAACTAACAAAGTTGTATTTAGCAGCAGGAAAATCGCTTCTACTGGAATGCACGATGTTAAGTCGGACAAATGTATTGGACGGCTTGGAGCATTATCAATCAAAAGTAAAGCTTTAGGTTCTAGTTTTATAAATTCACAGAAGCGTTAAACAGACGTTTAATAGATGGAAAAATTCTTACATTTGATGATGTATATTAACGCTTTGACGGACACGTCTGCATTATGCATAATTTTTGTTATGAAAAGATTACGCATAGTGCAGACGTGTCCGCCAACGCGTTAAAATTGGTCGTAGAATAATTTGATTTTTAATTCTTTTACAGTTCCTTTGTTTGCGGAACATTCGTGTTTTTCTTCGAGCCTGCCATGAAAAATTGCAAATACGCGAGGCTGATTTATTTGACCCGTCCATGCTGTTCGACCTGAGCAATTTTCACCGAGTACTCTGCACACTGGCCAAAGTCAGCCAGTGTCCAATAATTGTCGCCAAAAACATTCAGTCAGTATTTTTATTCTTTAATTTGTGTCGTGTTTAATGCTGTGTGTGTGTGTATATTTAAATTATATCTCTTTTATTACAGAAGTTTTTCTGCTCAACGAACGCAATCTCAAGAGGATATTTATAAGGACTTGCAATCGATGTAAGTCATAAAATAACCATAATATTGTAAATATTTTAGAATGACCGAATAAAATCATTGTCATGTCAAATATCATTAATGAATGTTGATATGTAAAAAGTGATTCATCTGTTAAGAATAAATACGAGCGCTAAATATGTATATCGAGCAGTTTCCCATTTCTGGGAATCAATTTTTATTGGTGATGACTATTTTATTGATGGTTGTCATAAATTTGATATTTTTGTGTGAGATAATATTTTTGATATTCTTTATGTTTAATTTATTTATGAGTATGATCGGTCGTTATTTATACATTAATTTTTGTCTTCAGGACACATAAATAAGACAAATATTCTTCGGATGAATTTGATCACGACTAAATTAAATTGTGGTTTTATTAACAGCTTTATTTAGCATTTAATGTATCTATTTGTTCTAGTTAAAGTTAATGATCGATTCTTATTTTTTATTGTGTTATGATACATTATTAGTTATAACAGCGACGAAGATACAATCGCTTTAATTTCATCAAACGATGAGTCCACCACTACCACTGTATCGACTGAATCTCCGTGGGTGCAGTTCAAAATACCAAACGTAGCACCGTCGCAGGAGCGCGTAGAAGCTATATACGAGGACCTTTGCTATGTTCACGTACCTGCCATAAGGCCGGAGGTTGCTACTGAATATAAAAATTCTGTTATGAAATTTAGTTTTGCTGAGTTATGGATTTGCAAATATTTGATTTATGCTTTTTTCTTATTGCTCTTGTAGAATTTGAGAAGAATGCTTTATTGGTTGCATTTTTTAAGATTCCATATTGTATTACTCGTATCGAAAGGAATTCGTGTATCACTGTAGAAGTTTTGATTTTAAATATTTTCATTTCAGCGATTCCGTATTGTTGTATAGTTGTGTCTTATATTTTTTTATTTTTATTTTGTATTTTTTTATTTCGGTCAGAGGGGCACCGCCTAGGCCCAAAAAAGCAGCAGTAGATACCCATGATGAAGATTTGACAGAGTATTCAAGTTATTGTGCTCGAATCAGAGATGAAGAAATTTATCACGATCTTTGTTCGGTGAAGAGCTCTGTGAAGCCAACGATCGGGCATAGTCATCATTCTAGTCACGGGGTGCATTCTTTTGCTGCTTCACGGGAATCTTCCTTCTCTGTATGTTTCAGTTTTATTTTATAAAAGTTTATTTTGATTCTATACTATTTTGAATGATCGATGCGTTAATTGAGTGACGATCATCACTTGTACATACAAAAATATGATTTAAATGTAATGAATAGAAGTTGAATTTCTTAATTTTTCTAAATGTTTTTCTATAAATTTGTAGTTTTCTTTGATAGATCGTATTTCTTTCGATAAAAATGTTTTTACTTCCTAATTTATACACTATTTGAAGTAGTTAGTTGGTTTGAAATCATTCTTAATATTACTTTTCGCATTTGTGAGTTTCTATAATGTTAAAACTTAAATCATTCTCAACTATTTGATGGATAATATTCACACTACGATAGAGTGCATAAAGCTTGTTATTATCACAGCTTAAAATTAAATAAACCTGTATTTAAAAAGAGGTTAGTAATTAGGATTCTAAATTTAAATTTAATTGTTTCACACTTGAGGTGTATATAGAATACCTCAAAATAAAAAAAGGCACATGTTTTTTGCATGTTTTTAAAGAAAGTATATAATTGTTCCACCAAATTTAATTTAATAATGATACAATTTAATGCATGGTTTGTAATATTTCCAATGGTTTTTGAAGATATAAGAGATCACACAGTTAAAACCGTTTTTTGAATCTATATTTTAAATAAATTATTAACACGTATGTCACTGTGTTACCCATATACAGGTGGCGAGGGTGTACTATCACTCGACTAGAAAGCTTATCACTTCTTCACCCATAAATAATGAAAGAACTTCAGAGTAATTCTAACAGAAGCCCAATTGAACTCGTTTCACCGGATATTGCTAAATAAATCACCAGCACTGGTCAATTCCTCCTTTTCTTCTATAGCCGGTTCTAATATTTTAAGGTCTTTACTTGCATATGCATTCTCATTATTCAAGCTTGAGATTTCTGTGCCGTGTCAGGTCCCCCCGACATTGGTGATCACTCTGGTGAAGATCTCTCTGTCTTGCGCTGCCCGGAATAGTTCGTCCACTCTCTAATATTGCGTAGCTAGCTCATCTGCATCCTACCAACTCTCTTCTACCTTGCCCTCCAGTATCAATCAAAGAATATGGTATTTATTTCCTCGTAATACATGACCCAGGTATGATATCTTTCTCCTTTTGATTTTTGTCAGCAGCTGTCTCTTGGTTCGGGCTCTCCCAAGTACATCTGTGTTAGTGACCGTGTCTTATACGGAGCATTCTTCTGCGTATCCACATTTCGAATGATTCTAGCCGGTGCATAATGTTCACTTTCAGATTCCATGTTTCACAGCCATACAGAAGAGCTGAACATATGTAGCATTTGACCATTTTTTATCAGAGTTTGAGGTTCATATTGTCATCATTTTATTAAATGCAGCATGTGCAACTTCTATTCGGCATCTTACTTCAATATCCGGGTCGGGCGACTTTGTTAGGGTGCTGTCAAGGTATTTGAATCGGTCAAACATTTCGACATCCACTCCATTTAGCTGCAAAGATGTTCCAGAATAATCAAGTCTCCCAAATGTCATCCATTTGGTTTTAGAGACGTTGATTTTCAAACCTAACTCTTCTCCGGCAACATTAATCATATCTAGGAGGTTTTGAAGATCATATAAATTTTCAAACAATTTGACTGTGTTGTCAATATATCTGATTATTTATTACAGCTCCATTAATCTTTACTCCCAGATTCCACGTCTGATCTCTGCCGTTTGATGCCAGTAAAGGTTTTTAATAAAGTTCTGGTCTTTAGAGTTCTCTGAGCATCTCCATTAGGATCGTGTGTTATCCCCTATTAAATGCTTTTTCGTAGCTGCAAAAAGGCTTCTCACATTCCACGTTCCAAGTCGTAGATTGGACTTCACTATTTTGAGCCGGGAGATTCTTAGCGCCCCCTGCGCATCGAAGGGTTGCCCAAGACTAGGTGTTGTTGCTTTGGGGTTTCTCGCCATAGTAATTTCCTAGCAATGATAATCAGAGTGGTTTCCCATAACCTTCTCTGATGGGTATTTCTGTAGGGAACTATATTGTCTGTACATATTTTCCAGCAAAATATGTACCTTCGCGACTCTACCAATCTTTGAGCCCCTAAACTCACTACATCTTCATTACTACTTTCTTTACTATCAATTAGATTTGAACAGTGTTCAACGAACATTATAAGGATAAAAAATCACTGATATGCTTGTAGCTCAAGTCTTCCTATAACAACTCTCAAATCTTAACTTTACCTAAGAGAATAACCTTTAAAATTTGAATTTATATTATTGTCTGTTCATTGGATCCTTTTTTAATACTATGGCTGCCATCTAGCTTATCTTCCTTTTGTTTTCGTTAGCTTGGTCAATCACAGAGCCAAGCTTATTGATCTATGATAAACAATAGCTCATAGAATATCTGCCACTAACTGTATTTTCGGAATCCATATTTATTCTCTAGGTATTGCATTGCTATTCCAGCTAATCACTCTAGGCTCTTTTGCTTTAACTATTGGATTCGGGCCCTGCGAAAAACTTCGCTGACTCACGCTGGGTGATGAACGTGTTAAGTTATATCAGCTGTTAGCTCGAGCTTATTTAAACTCATAAATCACATTTCTCAACTAGAAAAAATTACGACTAGATATAAATATATGCTATTGATTTGTATTACTAGATTTTATAATTAATTAGTGCAATCAATTGTGTTTTTGACTGTCGTCAGAAAAGTCAGTAATATTTTCTTAACAGTATAGTACGGTTTTAGGATAAAAATGATCATTGAACACACAGTTTCAAAAATTGATACCATATTAGAGATATTAATATATTTATGTGCTGTATGAATTTAGTATAAAAGTATTTGATTGTATTTGTTTTATAGGATAATACTTGATGTTCTATTATTATTACGTTTATGTTTGTAGCTTGCAACGTCAACACACAGTTTGGAGAAAAGAGATTATGTAATAAGAGAATTAGTAGACACTGAATCAAACTATGTTGACGTTCTTGGAAAAATAGATAAATATTTTATCAAGCCTTTATCCCAAATAATGAAACCGCAAGATTGTCAAAGTATATTTCATGGTATCAAGGTAGGTTCATATTGTTTTTCTTTTTTGCGTAAATGCTCAAATAATTTATTCAAGTAATCAATTCTCATTGTTTATATTTTTACAGGATCTCCATGATATACATTCAAGTTTTTTAATGCAGTTACAACAAGCAACAGCAGCTGGCGCTGCAGGTACCGGTTGTTCGGGAGCCCCGAGGCTCGGAGATGTTTTTCTGTCGTGGAGAGAAAAGTTTTTGTTATACGGCGAGTATTGTAGTAATTTAACTGCTGCTCAAGACACGTTAAAAAACCTGTGTCAGCGAGATGATGCATTCTCTAAAAGACTTATGGTAAGTCTCTTTTTTATTAATCTAAAAATGTTTTGTTGTAAGTCTGTTTAAACATGTTATATTTTTGTAAACTAGAAATGTCAAAAGGAGCACAGTGATGGACGCATACAATTGAGAGATATATTGTCTGTTCCAATGCAACGAATTTTAAAATATCATCTTCTATTAGATAAGCTTGTTCAGGAAACTCAACCAGTGAGAATATTTTTAATGCTTACGTTGTATACTATGAAATTGGTATGTGGTTTCTATTTAAAACCGGTAATATTAATTTTTTAAATAGAATCACGACGATTTTCGAAGCTTAGAGAGAGCCAAAGAAGCAATGGTGGATGTCGCCCAATACATAAATGAAGTTAAAAGAGATAGCGAAGTGCTTGTTTTGCTGAGTAATGTGAAGGTATTAATACAGTAGCAGATTCTAATAAATTAAAAATAAGATCATAAGGAAAAAATTACACCAACCATTTATTTTCTAGGAGAGTATTCAAAATTGGGAACTACCAAGTGGAGTTCGACTAGCCGATTATGGTAGACTTTTACTAGATGGAGAATTACGAGTCAAAGCTCACGATGATCAAAAATTAAGATCCCGTTATGTATTCGTTTTTGATAAAGTAATGGTGATGTGTAAAGCTGTTAGGGTATGTATAGTGGTTATTTATGATTTAAAATGATCTATTATCATAATGTATAGGGAATTAATGTTGATAATCTGCTTGTAGGAAAATCAGTATTCGTTTAGATCAGTGCTGAAATTATGCGAATGGAAAGTGGATGAAGGATCAAGAGTGGGCGACGTAGGGGCCGGTCGATGGTCGGCTCGTTGGTTTCTCGTGAAGAGATCACAGAATGGTGCTCTTACATTGTACGCGCGGACTGATGATGCTCGTCGACGTTGGATAGCAGCTATTGGTGAAGCATTGTAAGCAAAAAATTGTGGACAAATGTGTGTGTGTATGTGTGTAAAAGTGATCTTCACCTTCGATATTGACTTAAAAAGTTATTGCAGCGAATTCGTAGAACATTTTACAATTAAGATAATATCTTCCGGCTGACAAGATTATTTTATTTCTTTAAGAATATGAATTGCTTATCTGCTATGATTATCTGCTTTGTTATACTATTGTATGTTTTTTCTTAAGTTTGAAAGAATTTTTGATAAGCTACAAGATCTAGATTTGTTTTGCTTTGTGGATTTTAAAATAAATATAGCTTTTAATATTTCAAATCCACTATAATAAATCTTGCATTTTTATTAAGCTTTGATTAATGGCTAAATACTATATGGTATTCCATAATATATCAAAAGTTTTAATGCGTAAGTCACTCAAAATTGCATAATTCTTTATTGCCCCCTCGCATTTGGTGGGATTTCTTACTGACATTTTTCATGCAATTGAACACTACAATGCGAGTTTATGTACTGCCGTGTTCTTGCTATGCTCACTTTGTCAGGAGATCCGTTTCTACCACTCAACATTGCCAACCCTTAAAAAACAAAAAACCCCAGTCCGTTATGGTCACAGTACACTTACTTTATGAACTTCTTTCGTATGTAAAAAAAACTATACTACATTTAATTTTATGCAATCTTGATTATAATTATAAAATAATGGCTAACACAAAAGTTTTATATTTTTACTGGCTTAAGGCACACCAGTGTGCCGTGGCACATCAGTTGCAGACTATTGCTGTAAACCTGTCTTATTAGTGCAATATTTGTGATTTACAATTAATTTTGATGCATATTTATGGTATGAGCATGTAACAAGATGATGGACATTTGTGAAAAGACTAGAAATTTGGATTTGTCTTTGAAAGTTAAAAATTTGTACTCCATTTTTATTCATTCAGTTCTGCATTGTTCCGTGCTGCCTTTTTTTTTTTTATAAACATATGCACTTTTTTTTTTAATTTTAAGAGATAACATGGAACCTGCAGGTTGTCGAAGTACGGATCACAAATTTGATCTTCATACATTTAGTAAACCAGTGACGTGTCATCATTGTTCAAAATTTTTAAAAGGAAGAATATTTCAAGTGAGTCTTGAAACCTATGCCGAAAATATGTATTTGATTATGATACGATTAATTAATGTGTTATTTTAAGGGTTATTTGTGCGCCGTGTGTGGCAGCAGTGTGCATAAGGCGTGTATTGTATTATCTGGTCGCTGTGGTGTTCCCCCACCGGCTCCGCCACCTCCTCCTCTAGCGCTAGTTAACAATCCGCCACCGGATCATGCTTTACATTATTATATGTGGTATGAAGTTAAACACATATTTATATCCAATAATGCATGAATTTGATAAGAAAGTATATTTGTATTTATGTTTTTAGGTATGTTGGTGAAATGGGACGAGAAGTGGCAACCTCTAGGCTAGAAAGACGAGTGGATGGAACATTTCTATTGAGAATACGACCTCATCCTTCTTTGGGTCCTCAAGATACTCATTATGCATTAAGCCTAAAGTAAGTATTCCTTATTTTCTTCAAAATATATTTGAAGAATTTGAAAAAGATTCATATTCTATTATATTTAAATTTTTATTATGCTTATACCAATTGTGTTGTTATTATTTTTTTTAGAACTGATAATACTGTAAAACACATGCGAGTGTGTCGGCGGCCTATTGATGCTATTCAGCATTATTTTTTGTCAGAGTCCAGATTTTTTCGAAGTGTTGTTGAATTAGTTTCTTATTATGAGAAAACAAGTCTAGGAGAAAATTTTGTAGGGTATGTATTGCACAAGTTTGCTATATTTTATTTGAATCCTATATAGAATGAGGATCCTATATTCATTTTATTGATTACAGATTAAATGTTGTTTTACGATGGCCGTTTCGTCGAGTTGTAGCAACTGCAACGCATGATTTTAGACCTGCCGAAAGTGGCCAATTACCCTTGAGATCAGGAAGTAAAATACTTGTGTTGAGTAAGGAAGGTGATTCTCGTGGTTGGTGGAAAGGTCGACCACTTGATAGGGTATGTTTGACTTTAATCACACATTTAAATAAATTATTGTACATAGTAAAATTCTGAAAAATGAATATTGGCTGACAGTCTATTGATTCATAATAACGTAAATTTTATATATGACATTATAAAATATAACCCATTCATTATTCATTATTTCATTATTCGACTTCTCATTACTTTGGCAGTTATTTGATTCCTTTTTTGTAAAAATTTTCTGACTGAAGCAAAAAACAATTTTAAATACTGACCAATTGACCGCCCGTATAATCCGTCGGGGTTAGATCCGGTGCATAAGAAGGATGCAGTAAAACTTCCCACAACTTCTTTATGAGCGTGTGCATTATCATGAAGCAGTATTGTCTTCTTTCTGTTGAATAAATATAAACATTTTTTTTACTTTTTGTTGCGAAACTTCTAATTGTCGATAATAAATTTGCGTAGTTATAGTTTCACCTGGTTTCATTAATTCATAATGAATTATTACTCGCATATCCCACCATATGCACAAAAGATTTATAGTCAACCCAGGATTCTTCTTGTGTTGATGCCTATAGCCCTATGAGAGAGCCCCAGCCACCATCAACGCTTGTTGCTATTTTTGTCTCTCCCTCTAATTGTCCAGGCCCAGACGTGTATCATCTTTTTCTACTTGACTAGCCCAGGGTAGCCAAGGTCGGTTGGAAGTCTAAGATGGCTCGGGGGACTCATTGTGATGGCATTTATGCCACATGACCTGCCCAACGGAGATTGCGGGTTCAGACAAAGTTTGTAATAGTCGCCTCGCCGTACATATCCATGACCTTGCAATTGGAATCTGAAGTTTCATCCCGGAGAGGTCTGAAAATTTTTCTCATAATTTTCCTCTCGAACCTCTTGAGGCACATTGCGTCCCGAGCAGTCATGGTCCATGTTTAACCCCTGTAAATCACTACCGGCCTAATCAATGTTTATATATTTTAATTTTAGCCGATTTCCTAATATATTTTTCAAACCATGGTAGCACCGATTGTCATATTGAATCCTGGAGGTTATTTCCTTATACATCAAGTTCTTCTCCGTGAGGATGGATCCTAGATATTTAAAATCCTGGACTTGATTTACTTGGGGTGACTCCTTCAGCCCTATAAGAAAGCCCTGGCCACCGACAACGCTTGCCGCCAAGTAGTTGGAGTACAGCAGCATATTCCCTTTATGGATGGGGCATATTATGACCATCCTCCATTCAGAAAGCATAACCTCGCTCTGCCATATTGCCAGAACGAGGCCATATAACTTCATGAGCAGATAGCCATTGATTTTTTCTTCGTATATTATCGAAAATGATCTCCTTTCTCATCAAAAGTTACAATGTTATTCAAAAAGGGACTATTTATTTGTGTTATCAAGAAGGTGTAGCACATTTGTCGTCACTCGTTTTTGTTATGTTCATTCAAAACGTGCGGTACTCATCCTATCCTATAACGCCAACATTTTCGTTTTATTGAAATAATTTTCACTAATTAATTTAAGTGCGTGCTATGAAAATAATGAATTTTTTTTTAAAGTTTTATAAAATAATGTGTTTAATGTTTATATATATTTTTTTAGCATTCAGATTATCAATCCGGCTATTTTCCCAAAGATTGCGTACGAGAAGATCCTGAATTTTTAGGCACATTGGACTAATTTTATTTTATATTTGTGTAGTTGTATTGAATATTTATTATTACAAATTATTGTTATCAAATGTAAATATTATGGTTAATGTGATCAATGAAATATTTATGAATAATAACCATGCGATTATAAAAAATCGGCAAAATAGATTTTCTGATTTGTGTATGACGTGCGATGATACAATATACGTTAATATTTGTTCGTATTGTAATTTTTAATGATGAATTTTGAATAATTGTCAAAATTACATATAAGATATAAGTATTTATACTTGTTTATCATTAGAATTTTAATTATTTAGAATTTGATTTAAGTATTGGAAGATATGGAAGGCTCTTGAATATTGTAAAATTATAAAAGAATTGTCCAATTAATAATATTCAATGCTTGAGAAAATTATATTAAACGTTTTTCCGTCAGCAAATGAAAATTTATGACGTATACTGTATTTCTGACTATTTAAAAAGTATTCTCAAATTACACATAATCCCTGGTTTATTATTCATAATAATTGTAAACACAAATACTGTAATATAAATAATACATTGATTTTTTTTGTAAATTATTTCTACCATAGAAATTTCAGACTGTCTATTTTTACTTAATTTAAATTCTTTCTATAATATTTATTTTATGAATTATGTACACGGAAAATGATTTGTGGATAGTCATCGTAATATTTTTTTGTGGATAAAGAATAATTATTTTTATGCAATATTTTTATCGAATTGTACATTTGTTATATTAGTAGTAAATATTGACTTGTCGGGCCATTTTTGGAAGACTAAATCTGAATTCGGCCTTTCATCATAAATAAGCTTGTCATAAAATTGATATTTAATATACACATAAATACACACGCACATACACACATTGTTTTAGAGGTGCGGTATGTTAAATGGTGCTACTGGTTCAATATTGGGTGATGTTTCTTTATTGCATCGATTCGATAATGCGAATATATAATACGGATGCATTATATAGAAAGTATATATTGACAAGGCTGTTGTGTATTTATATTAATTGCCAATGTGCTTGTTGTGCCAAATATATTCTTCAGTAACACAATAAATGTGAAGCCGTCTCATTTATTTTGATAAATAAATATTTCATGACAAATGATATGTAATTCAACGATTTAGAAAAATTTTATAATCATATATTTTAAAGATATGCTTTATATTATCAATTGTATGAATATGAAACTCCGCTCAGTTTTTATATCTTCCACTTGATTAAGAATATGGTGTTTTTTTAAAAATATTAGTTCAATTTAATTTGCAGATTGTATTTTTTTAAACGGATGCAAATTTAAAGATGAAAGGTTGTTTAAATTTGTCTTGAATCTTATTATTTCATAAAATTCTGCACGGATGGATCATTGGTATTACAAATGGACTGTTAACCCTTTGTGCTCGAGGTCCTTTTCGCTTGCAACTCGAGAGCAGTCAGCCGTTCCTGCTTATTTAACGAGTTCTTTACAGTTGACTTAAAATCATTTTAGATACAATAGAACACTTTAAACTTGTATATTTTAACATTATACATATTTTCATAGTTCATTGAAGGATATTTGTTAAACATTACGTTCTATATTTTTGCTTCTTATGGTATTTTATAAAACAATCTCCAAGGTGTGTTCTTGGCTTGTCGAGGCAAGTGTCACAGTAATACACAGTTTGTCACCTTTGGCTAGGCCTGGTTCGTTGAGAATAAACCTTGCAATCTCTTTTTTGTCCAATAAAAATAACATGCAGCTTCCCATTTAGTCGGAAGTCTTCAGAACTGCTCTGTGAAGTAGAAGATGTGCCAGATTGTCTTACATCGGATACAAACGGTATTCCAAGTCCAAAATCATGCGTATACCATTTAATTGAAATCATTCAATCATCACTCCATCAGTTTCAATATCTACGTAATTTTCAGATTGCGGCATTGAAGCAGGCTTAAAAAAATCTTAAACTTTTTTCTAACGTCTATTACATCCTTCAGTACGTTTTAAATAGTCATAGTTGCGATTACTCTCTAATGAAATAATTATTATCCTTATATAAATTATTTAATAACCTACGCGTTATAAATAAGTAAGTTCAGGACAAGTTTCAACAATCCTTGTAGTTAATGTATTTTTTAATTCCAAACGGTTAAAATTAAATCAAATTTGATGAATTTAATTGTAGCGTAACTAATTATTTACTAGACTATATAAAAATCGAAAAAAATACAGCTTTATTTGATCTTATCGTACATGGATCTATGGAACGAAAATTGCTATTTGCACAAACTATATAAAAGTGACTGTATTTGCATTTTTAAAAATTACAGTTAAAAATTGCCTAAAATTTTAGCACAATCTTAGTATTGTTGACATGTTTATTTTGAAGTGATATCTTGTTATGTAAGCACTTAGAAGAGATGGAAATCATTCTGATATCAATATGTTACATAGAGATTGCTATAATAATACTTTTATTTTTAGTATAAATTCGCCTTTTGAATTACTTGAGGCATATTTCGGTTTCTGAATGATTTCCGTCTTTGGTATATAGGCTTTAAATGAATTTTATATGTATTTTTCAATCTCAATTTTAAATAGCTAGATTATCTGTAATTGAAAATTGTTATTTTTAAAACGAAGGAAACACCGGTTGTTGATGTTTTACAAATCATGTTGAGCAGAATTGAATAAAATTCATTAGCGTATCTCCGCACTCGTGTATGCATAGCTGCACAAAATTTCTACGTAGCGATTACAATAATTACAAAATATTTATATAAACACGTATAGGAGTACATTGTCCTAAATACAAATGCGTAAAAATGTTTTATTTTTATCGAATTTTACATTTATGACCCGCTAGAGACCTTCATTATTACCTCCATTGTTAATAGTTTCTTCCAATGCAGTCTTCTATATCCAGACAGTCGATCATATCTAGAATTGTATAAATAGGCTTTTAAGAAGTATATTTTTTAAATATAATAGATGTCATATATCATATAATTATTGAAATGTTTTAAATGTGTTTGATGTATTGTATGTTATGCATGTTATATATATATACGTTAATTTTTTTAAACTTAAAGGAATATCTGTTCGGATGTCTTTTTGTACTCATGCTAATCAAATGATACATGTTTTAATGCGAAAAATAGCTCTCTTGTGCAATTATTTTTATATTAAAAGTTTAAATATGTTTATTTACATTTGAAGACGCAATTGCACTATTTTATGATGTTAAAAATTGATGTTTCGATGGATGAAATATTTATTGCATGAGAAATATTTTCAATAAATAAATAAATATTTACTATATATTATGTGTTTAAACTAGATTCGAAGAGATGTATTGAAATATAAATGAACATTTAAGAAAAATCACATAGTTTTAAATAAAAGTAATATTTTGTTGTCGGACTGCTGTTGTCTTATCGTATATTTGTGTAAATGCATTTATATGTACTTTGTCCATTATGTAATGTTGTATGTTGATATTCTAAATGTATATCAATGTTTATTTCGGTGATTCAAACTGTGACGTTTATATATTTACATATTTTCCCCGACGAAAGCTTTATTGATGGTCTTCATGAAGTGGTTTGATTGAAATTTAAAATGAATTAAACGGTTTTAATATGTCTTAATGTTAACGGGGTGCATGACAGAATTTTCTTTACAAAAATTCCATTACTATAGTTAATCATAATTACCGAGGGATCTTTTTGGCGAGGTTCACTTAATTAACACATACGAGGATCATCCAGAAAGTAAGGTTGAAACATTTAAAAATACACACGGACAGCTCTTTTTGGATTCCCATAATTTTTGCATCAGTTCGTCAGAAATCTCCCACGGAAGGATTTACTATAGTCGACAAACAAGCGGGAATTGACCGTTAGGATCATCCCTAAATGCTAGATGCGTCAATTTTGAAATAAAAACGATTTCCCCGGCCTTAGGAGTCTTTGGTACCTTACTTTCTGGATAACTCTTGTAACAATTTAACAATGCTTTGCACATCTTCACAATTTTTCATTTATTGAATTGATTTGGTAGTTTTTTTATTAACGAATTAAGTATCAGTCCGTTTTTTCGATAGGCGATTAATATGTGCATTAATAAAATATTAAAATACTAGGAAATATTAATGAGATTTTTTAAAAATGAGATTAAATTTGTAGACGGTCCTGCCTGACGTACTGCCTTAGTTTTAATTTTTCTTAGAATTAAATCTTGTTCTTTAGAACTTTTTGACGAACGCAAGTCTAACCCACTGTGCTAACACTTGATCAGGCGATTATATCGTTATTATATTAAATTGTCCTGTTAGGAATGTCGTTATTTAAATGAAAGAGTTAAATTTGATCCTCTTCAAGTACTCACCGAAACATCCATGTCCTGTGAGAACTTGCATCAATTGGTAGGTCTTTTATCCATGTTGTCCATCTTCCCTTGCTGGACTGTTCCCATCTCTGTTACTAAGCTTCCCTCAGTTTTTGGTCGTGTTCGCTGCAATTTTTGGGATCTTCGTAGTCCAAGGCCCTCTTTTGCCTGGAGGTCCATCGAGGGAATTCCAGCGATCACGAGCACCGCATCTTCGGATACTGTTTTATATGCTGTGGTGACTCGGAGCGCTCCTTGCCGTTGGACCCTGGCCATGTTTGAGCGACTCATGCCATATCGGGGCTCCGTACAGAAGGATTGTGTGTATTACTTCATTTATAATTTGTCTTCTGCCGGCTTTGGTCCTTCAATATTGGGCATGAGTCATCTGAGCTTGCTGGCTACCTTCTGCGCAACTGCTTCTATGTGCTTGCTAAAGGTCAGCTCTTTCATTGAAGGCGCAATGAGTTCTGCTACTTTCGGCATCTTTTTTTTCCGGCATCGAGTAGAATGTCGTAGAGGAGAGGTATATTATCCCTTTGGATACATTTAAAAGAGCTATTTTTACTGTGAGACCCGGTTGAGAGATTGGTTTCTTTACGTGTCCCTTTGAAAATCATTGTCTTTTGCGTTTTTGATTTGAGTACAACACCCACTTTTCATCTCCAGTCACAAGATAGTGTAAAAGCAGTTGTTTCTTCAAAAAATAAGCATTAAAAAAAAACGACATTCCGAACGGGACAATCTATAACGAGGCAAGAGCTGTAAAAAAGAAAAATTGTAGTTTTGCAAAGCATTAATTCCATTACTGTCCAGTTTACGATTTCTCCGTTAGTTAATAAAATCGTTTAGAATTGCACAAAATCTATATCACTCTACTATTTAATTTAATTTGGATAATTGTCATCAACATTTCAACGTATTTATAAAAATAACATGTTGTGATCTGTCTTCCTATTTATTGAAATGAGCTCAGTATTTTGCATTTAGTTTCAAAGTATGTATTATTATTTTTTTACGGCGTAAAAGATAAAAAAAACACACGAAAAAAGCACGAACAATCAATTGATTATTTACGATTTATGGATAGCTGTCCGCTTGATGCTCTTCAGTATTTGCTTGTTTTGTTATGTAACAATCGTTGATTTAAGCAATATTATTAGCGTAGATAATTGGCGTTTGTTCTCTAAAAATGTCTTGTTATTTTTTTTATTAAAATTAAATTGAATGACTTGCTGTAAAAGTATTTTAATGTCTTAATTTTTTCATTATAGTCGTATTGTTTTACCTCACTTAGTTCCTGATTTCATTAATTTCCATTTTGATAGTTATTTACAGTCACAAAATAGTTATTTTTAATTCGTTTATGTCTAAGCTTCAATATCTTACCTAAAGATATATGGAAAATCAACTTGTTAAGTGATTTAGTGCTTTATATATTTTTTGATATGTATCTTTGAGCATTTATATGGGACATAATTTATGATTATTTTGGAAGCATCGGTCATCGGTAAAACATGTCGTTAAATTGATAAGGAATTTAATTTAAAACTTATTTGCATGACCGGAATGACGTTTGACGATAATTTATTTGATGCTTATATCATTGCACTGTATTCTCTTTTTTTATGTAAAGATAATATCATAAATAAGTCAATTAGACGTTGATCGATCGATTTGGAAAATGTAGCTTTAAAGGAAAAAAGTTCTTCAATAATCTATGTATGTACTTCCAATTTTTCCTCAATAACTATGATAATTATTTAGTCGGTTAATTGCTTGGAAATATTAAGCCAAAGATTTGTTTGGTAATTTTGTGTAAAGGATCTAATAGTTTTAATTTTGGCTAACGGCATTATCGTCACGGATACGATATTGCCGCGCGGCTTCTGTATGTGAGCGTGGACTTGAATGGATGTATCTTTTAATTTAGAACCTAGAACGATATATAAATTCTTAAACGATTGAAATTCTTTGAACAATATTTTGAGTGATAATATACAACGTACCTTCCATTTAATTTAGATTTTTTAAAGATAAATTAAATGTATCGTTGATTCACTGTTTGGTTGTCTTGTTGTCTTTTGTCATCTATAAATCAGCACAGAATAGGATCTATTGATGACTATTTAGTATTTGGGTTTGTTCTTTTATGGGCGTAATATTTTTATGCTAATTAGTTGTTTTGTTGTTGTAATTATTGGCAGCGTTTCCTTGTACACTCTGAATTATATTTTATGATGCGCTATGAGATAAATCCGATCACTTCTCATATCCATTGGTAATCAATAAGGTTTTATATGATGACATTCCTGTGTTTTTTAGCTTTCTATTAATTTATTTCCATTGGTGGGTTTCACTTGTTGGTGGTTAATTTGGTGCTGAGGTATTTTTTCTACTATGGTCTATATTATTCATCTAAAGTGAGAAATAAAATAGCGTTGTATCAATGATAATTTTTTTCAAAATATATCGGTGTTCTATAACTATTTGCTCACTTATATGAAACATTTTTATCTAAGATTTGTTCTTCTTGTATTTTTATCAATCAGGTCATTAATATAAATAAACTTATTTTTTATAATATTTATTTGTACATATGTATTTATTAATTAAGAATCTGATTGAATTTGCAATCTTTTTATTTAGATGTATTTAAATTTATTGATTGGAAAATGTTTTTAACGTTTGGCTCGTATCACAAAATTAAAAAAAAATCATTCACAATCATTGTTTAAGCTTGTTTCTTGCAATTGCTTGAGTATTATAGAGATAATATACACGATGTGACTTACCCATCATTCTGCAAATGTTAAGTACAATTTCTTTTTAGTTGCATTGTTATCACATTGTAAGTATTTATATAGTTTTTCGGTATTATATATTGTCATTACCCATGTGGAATGTAATGGAATCAACTTCTTACTCTGAAATGTTACGGTCTGTGTAAAATTTAATTTGGACGACGTTTAATGTAAATTAATATTTGTGGAATAAATGTGATTTAATGCAGCTTTACTTATTTGACAGCGTGTGTAGTTTGCAGCTGTCATCGTAAGGGAAAATTACTGTTACCATTTTTTGGAGTAAGGAAGGTAATATTGATTCTATGCTCGTCTGATCTGAAGCTAGTAATTGATTATAGTGACAAATGTGCGCATTGAGGCTAAAGAATGTATATTTAATTAAGCTAAGTCATTATTCTTAAGCCAAATTGAATGAGGATGTGGAGTTTGGTGAAAATGCGCTCTTTGTTTTTAATGGTAAAAATATATCTATGTATTTTTTTAACTATAAATAAATGATTGTTAAATCAAATAAGTCTTTATTTGTATTGTCACAATTAATTCCACGTTTAACAATATTAAGAAGGGACTCAATTAAAACGAAATGGTTTCAACAAATCTTCACAACTTCATTTCATCAGACCAATATGCGCCAACATGGTGCACTCATATAATATTTTTACATCAATTGTCCTGTATTAAATAACTAATTATAATCGTTTTATAGACAGAGTTTTCACGCTTAGGTTAATTGCCTAGATCAAAAATCGGCTCTCATTTATAGCATCAAAAAGTCTTCGTTACGCGAGAAACAGTTGGAACTTTTCGGAACTTAATTAAAAAGTTTTGATACATGGTTTAATATTCTCGTTTGACACGGGCCTCTAAATTATGAATTTAAATGTGGAACACTACTCGAAATAAACATGCCCGTCAACTTTGTCGCCCCTTGATGACATATTTCCAGTTCACATTCACAACTCGGCGTTTGTCGTTTTAAAATATTAACACGAATCGTGCGAGCCTTTTAATGAAATCTTTCGCAAATAATGTGATAAATAGGGAAGAGTTTAATGCAATCCTAAATTTAAAACGTATTGGACAGGGAAGCATATTTGCTATAAAAAAATAAGGATGGGGGTAGACGGGCGTCGGACAAAAATACTTATTTTTCAGCACGAAAGAGAGATCTAGCTGTGGGAAGGACGTCCTCCCGCTGTCAAGGCCAACCGGCGATTTTTCCCGACTCCCACCTGTGCGTCACCACCCAACCGGCAACGGTGCACGCGCAAGAAGCGATCGATCGGTAATTAAGTTTAATTAATTAAAGCATTATTATGCAGGATATGATTATTCGTCCAAGCTGAATGACTCCTTTTGAATTCCATCAAATTCACAAAATCTCATTTTTGTTAGGAATGTTGATTTTTAGAGTGGACGACGTTTAGGAAGTTAAGGATGTCTTTTACTAGATTTCACACATAACCCTTTTTTTCAACATTTTGACAAAATAACCAAAATTTTACTTTTCCTTTTACCTTTTAATTTTACTTTTACCTCTGTCGTGTAAATTAATTCTTTTGGCTGTCCTATTCCGTGGCTCGCACGGTCTCCAGACCTGACACCAGTGGATCTCTTTACCTGAAGACGTTCTCTATTCTGTGGCTTGCATGGTCTCCAGACCTGACACCATTGGATTTTTTTGTCTGAGGACGTGTCCTATTCTCTGGCTCGCATGGTTTTCAGACCTGACACCACTAGGTTTCTTTGTTTAGGGACGTGCTTATTTTCTCGTAAAGGAGTGTCGCATTTTCCAATTGGTCGAAGATCGAATGTGATTGAGAAAGCTACAAGTTCAACTATTTGAAGTTGACAAAGATAATATATTATTCAATTATCTTTTAATATTGAGTCAGTATAACATCTTTATCAACCCTTATACTATATGACGTCAGATTATAAAAGTCATAATCTCAACGAGCTTATAAAGATAATTAATGAACATTTTTGGACAGTCGCTTCCTTGCCGAAAAATCTTTTCAGACGTTCTTAGAATATATATATATATATTTTGGTGGAAAGAATAAAAAAATATATCAACATATGATATCTGATTCATTATTATATCAAACAATCTAGCAATGAACAGAAAGCGATGATTACTATTGGGTTTTCTAAATTAATCTCATATACAAACATGCAGCATAAGTCCCCATGGCTTTCCAGGGGTTGATCCTCATCCCTCTTTAAAATTGACAAACTCACACGACCGAACCGCGATAATTGCATATTTGAAAATGTAATATTTTATCTGTAATAAAAAAGGGTATGAACGAATTATAGCAATTTGGGGGTCGTCCCCTACAATACAAATCTCTTTGTAATAGGATATATAGATGTGGGGGGTTTTCAGTAAATTGGTCGCATTGCTGGATCAATTTCTTCAGACATATTTTTTCATACGTCGTATGATAATCTTTTTGAGCTAATATTTTCGGGAAGGAATTTAATGCTGAATTTATTAGAAAAATCTAAATATTATAAAGAATAAATAAAACGTGCAAGATTTCGCGGAGAAGCAGAAGAAAACTTGATTGAATATTATATTCCTGGAGGAAAATGCGAGTATAATAGGTTATCCCGAAAGAAATCCATTATTTTCTTTTTCAATTTAAATCTTTATTTTTTCATTTTTTTTAAAACAAGTCAATATAAAATATAATCAATTTTATTACAAACAACTAACTCCCACTTCTCTTGCCAGTTTTCTATCCCCTTTTTATAAATGTTAGATAGTATCATGTATATATTAGATAAAGCGGAAAGAAATGTCATTTTTTTTTGGTTGTGTCTTTGCTGTCAGTTTACCTCTGGTTACTGTCGAGTGAATACGTTAAGGTTGGTGTCATTATGAAGCTCTATTGTTTATCTTACTTTTTCAAATATTTTTATATTTTTTAGCCATAGTGAAAATGTCCAAGCCAGAAATTGATGAGACCCATTTGCGATTGTCATCAACGTTCTCGAACGACTGATAACCATTTGTTCGTCGCTATTCTCCAGGTATAAAACCGATCCATTTTAAAAAAGGATCGTTACTGGGGATGAGAAGTGGGTCCTCTACAACAGTCCGAGAAGGAATAAACAGTGGCTTTCTTCAAATCAAGTACCTGTTTCTACCCCTCGACCGTCGTTATCCTTGAGAAAGGTCCTCCTTTGTGTTTGGTGGGATTTTTTGGCGTAATTCACTACGAATTATTAAAACCTGGTCAAAATGTAACAGCAGAGCTATACTATGCACAATTAGATAAGTTTAAAGCGGAAATACTCAAAAAGCGATCAGTGCTAGTTAACAACCAAAGAAGAATATTACGGCATGATAATGCAAGACCACACGCAGCAAGGATTACGCAGAAAAAAATAAGGGAGCTGGATTTGGAAGTGCTGCAACATCCATCATATTCTCCTGACATTGCACCTTCAGACTATCATCTTTTAAAGTCATTAGAACATTCATTTCGCGATAAAAAATTCACTTCTGTGGGATATGTGAAAAATCATTTGGATTCCTACTTTAGTGAAAAAACCGGCCGAATTTTACGAAAGAGGTATTAAAAAGCTACCTTATCTATGGAGGACGATTATAAATAACAATGGAAATTATTTAATTGAGTAATATTGTACAGCTTTTATTAGAGCAATGAGTGGCTGTTTTAGATCAGATCTTCAGATTTCAAATTTAACATCATCATCTAGGTCAAAGTTGATTGTATCAAATTATAAACAGGGTCGGTATTATAAAGCATGAATACTTTTTAATATCGTGGGGAAAAATGGCTAAGCCAATGTAAATTAGTAACACTTGGTCTGGCGTGCAATGTAATCTCGTGGTTTCATTTAATTTTCAGAGATAGACAAGGACATTTGTAAGTTGGCAGAGTTGCATCAAAGAGGGCTGGGGATTACACGGAAAGTTTGTAAGCACGTTATAATTAGCGAAAGCTTAGCTTGTGTAAGTGAAGCTTGTAGAGGTGTTAATTCAATATAGGATATTTTTTCTCTCGCGATAATATCCAGGGGATGTTTTTCAGCGGAACGTGCGAAGCAAATATTTTTGAAATTCATTAACGATTCACCCCGAGGGCTTCCTACGTAAGGGCGGCCACCCTAGCGTATCTACCACTACACGCTCCCCGGTAAACTTGAAGGGTTTATCGTTTCGGCTAAAAGTTGCCGAAATTGAAGAAGCAGTTCAAAACGGAAGACTTTGAGTTTTGGATTTTATGAACATTAATTTTGCAAATAAACAGGCATGATACTTTCAACTCGGCGGGAAGTTGATGAAACGTGATACAACTTTCCACCCCCAAAGTTTTGAAGCGAGATATATGTATGCCGGAGCCGGGCGCGTGCAAGGGTTCATTACACAATTGTGCCTCGCCTGACCTGCAAATGTCGGATGTGGGAACTATTTTTGATATTTTCAACTGTATTTAAATTCGAACGTAGACACTGGACCATTCTGGTCTACATGTTGGTGTGCTTTTATTTGAAAATTCGGCCAGACGATCGATAAAAGTCAAATTTATAGATGATACGGTCGATTAAAATATCGAGAGCATTCATCATCAAAATATTCATGGGTTCTTTTATGGGATTCACTAACTTCAAAAATTAATTCCAGAAGCCTTTCAACTAACTTAAATGCATACTAAATCATTTTTGTACGAAGTATGAGGCGTGGCTATTAAATAACGAAATTAATTATGTAATTTAATCGAATGAAACCAAATATTTGTAGAGTATCAATATAATATTATCGATCAATCATCTCGATCCAAGTTCATCCTGATTTTCTAAATGAATACTGAGGCGATTAATTAAGTCGTAGAAGCTATCTATAAACAATCGAAATATTCCACAATCTAAAATTCTTATTCAAAAATCCCTATACAAGATATAGCCTAAATCCGATAACGCATATAGCACTCTAAGAAAATTGGCATGCCTATCATTTATGAAGTCAGTGCTGTAGGTAATGTTTCAGGAATTTTGTAGCTTGTGTCATCGCCTCGTTAACTGTATTCAAACGGATTCCTTTGATGAAGTTAAATAATAAGGGTATTCAAGTAATATGATACTTTTCTTAGCCAGAATTTACTTCACTGATAGCACTGAGTGGGATTGGGCGTTGTTCTGATGAATAATGAAGTCGTTTTCCCAAACTATAGCCTAGTTCCATTTGGAAACCGCTCTTAAAGTCGATGAAAACAATCAATATTGTATTGAAATTTGTATTCTGTTGTCCTTTCTTTAGCTTAGTAAACGATAATGTTTTACAACGCATCGAATGTCGTTTTATCGCAGGATCTTTCGGGAAGATATGATTTTTTTCTTGAAATACAAAGCTTTAAAATAAGATCAGAAACAGTAGCAAAAATATTTGTTTATCAAAATTTTACTTTGTTGGCTATGTCCGATTGAATAACAAAATGTGAGTCAAATAATTAGTATTTGTATATACATGTCCAAGATTAATCATTTCAAACCGGAGAACATACACGATACGCTCTAATGTAAATCCACTTTTCTATCTGCTTCGCCGCAGCATTTAACAAGCTTGTTAATGAACCAGGCTCAATAAATGAATCTTAACACTGTTGATAGCACATAATATTCGTTCATTTCTTCGGAATATTCAATTTAACGTTCAACTTGCATGGCATCTGCTTTCTGATTTTCAGCTATTTTTGCCTATTAATGTGTTGCGAAAATAAAAGGCCAGGGTTATCGCGCAAGCCTGCCAGTTTACTTCTGAAGGGGTAGATTTTGCAAAGAAGTGATGATACTCGGCTAATGACACCACTCCAGAACAGTCAAGGGGGAATAACAAAATTAGTCAACAATAAAAATGATGCGAGTATCTTAATTATCAAAACAAACGTCGGCTCTGAAGACAACACGAAGAAAGAGCTTATCCGATAATAGCGATTTCAGTTAATTATATTTAAATTTTACGATGGTTAAAAGATTCTTTAGAATACGATTTTATGTTGAATAGTAAATATTTAAGTACTTTACTGTTTTAAATATTATACATTTTTCTGTTTATTAAAATTTCTTGAGAATTCTCGAGAAATTTGAGAAATGAAAATAATCAAGAAATCAGATTCTCTACTAATAGGTATGGTTCAATTCACGTGAATCTTGTTTTTTAATCGCCACAGATCGTATTAGTTATTTTCATATGAAATGTCCGATTTTGTAAATCTGAAATACACAATAATTTTTCAGATTTGCTACTTCTAAGATCGATATAGGTATTTATATTGTCAATTTCCAATTGAGAGATGGACACTTTTGGCGATAATGGACAGGCCATATGACAAGGCGAATGGATGATACATTGATATGGGATCCCATGAAATAGTAATTGAGATACGTTAATGGTTATTAGATGAAAAACAGTGCTGCGTGCAATGGATAAAATTGATTCTGGACGACGACATGTGGATGTGAGTCGAAGAGGTCTTTGTCCTGCAGTGAACTTTGGGATTCGAGTCCTGTTTATTTCGGATGATATTGAGGTTTTCAATCAAAATTATGATCAAATGTATCGCTCAAGGTTCTTCACGGATTCCATTTTGATCGTTCCTCGATCAACATCCGGGATGCAATCAGCCAGATAAATCTCATACAATTTAGCGACGATAAAGTTTTCGCCTCGGTTGTCGTTCTTTGCGACTCTGTCTTTGTTTGCCTCATATAGTTCCAATTCGAGTCACAGACATTGTTTCTAAAAGTGACCAGCTTAGACTTATTTAGAGTCCGACCGATATATCGTCCTCGCACAGTGGCGTATTAGACGACGGAATAAACTTGTGAGTAAATAATTAAGGCTTCGCAGGCCAAACCCTACAGTTAAATTTGTTCCTGATTAAATCTGCTCGTGCTGTTGACTTAATTAATTGATGCTGGATTATACGGCGCGAAATATTTTAAAGAAAACTTCACTTATAATCGGGATAAGTGCTTCTGATGGCTCATTTATATCAATCGGAGCAATTGCGCAATGCCTAACCAAGTACTGACAGACCATTGAGTGGAGAACGTGAGGGGGAATAAATTTAGACTTTAACCAATTTCGATTTTATTACTGAGGTTATTTTAATTTTCTTTGATAAATCCAGTTCTATTCAACTAAATACGATCGATAGCCTGAACAAAATATACCAATTATGTACCATGAACAGCCAAGACAAGCAGCATATAAGGAAATGCTTAAGCAAAAATAATCATAATACGATTGAATTCCCTCCTTTATAGAGTTTTATTTTTTCCATAACATCCCACTAGTATGATAAATTAACAATTTATCCCATTTAATTAATGTAGCAATAATTAATTAAAGCTAAATATAATAAGGCACCAAATTCGGCTCACAAAATTCATGGGACAAAAAGATGAAACTAGGGAATTGTGTGTTTATTGTGAATGTTATATTAATACACAAGCATGTAAATAGTTCATTAATTAGTTTCGTTTTAATATTTTTATCGTGTATACGTATTTAGGTATTCATACAAGTTTATTAAATCAGACGGGTCGAACTTTTATCGCTTCATCCGTCGCCGCCGGTGCAAGTCCAGAAACAATTAGATGAGTTATCAGGAATTCTGGATACCGTTGCATAGCGCAGATAGAAGGATGTAGCGTGGACGATTTAGCATCCCCATGCAATAGTGTTGTTAGTTTGAGCAGATTAAATTCTCCAGAAAAGTCGTCGGTTATCCTTGGCTGCGGGAGGTCGTCCTTCCTGCAGCCAGATCTCTCTCTCGTGCGGAATAAACAGCTATTTAGAGAAGAGAGAATAATATATTCTTTTCTCAGAATATATTATTCAATACATTTTGATGTAATACAAATTATTGTTATTTTTTTCTTAATATGAAAACGAAATAAACTTATGGGACACCCTAATATTAAGATGTTCTTAAATAATGGAAGAATTAAGAAAAATTTTAGCAAACGAATTGGTCAATATTTCAAGTGAAGTTAGTAAATATTTGGTCCAAAATAAGAAGATGAAACGTCGTGAAAACAAAATAAACCTATTTAATAATGACATAAAATTTTTAAAAATGCAAATAATGTTTGTAATTGTAATTTCGTATCAATAACTATAAATTTCTTATTGTAGACATTTAAAACGCTGCTTGATAATTCAGAATGAAGCTTCAAATATATTATTCATTTTTATTTATAGTACAACAAATGTAAAAAGGTTGATATAAAGCCCTATGCTCGATAAAGACCTTTTTGTGAAAATTTGAATCAGTTAAATTTAATGGAATTAGTATGTGTGTGCCGCATGAACTATCAGATGAAAATGTGCAATTTTTAATTAAATATGGTTTTAAACAATGGTTTTCGCCAAATGACGCAGTAGCATAGTTCCAACTCTTAAGCGAGGATTAATACTTCAAATGGTCCTCCTTTGCATTTGGTAAGATGCTTGCGGTAGAATTCAATTTGGATTGTTAAAACCAAAGAAACAATAGTTGCAGAGATTTAACATTAGCAATGAATAGATTGAAATAGAACTGAAAGCTGTAAAGAATATCGGTGAAAACTTTGTGATATCCCTAACAAAAATTATATATCTCAAATTTAGCTGCTTTGGAGTTCGGTCTTCTTTTTACACGGAATTCCAAAAACTATCGTGTAAAAGCGGAAAGAAATGTCATTTTTTTTGGTTGCGTCTTTGCTGTCAGTTTGCCTCTGGTTGCTGTCGAGTGAATACGTCAAGGTTGGTGTCATTGTGAAGCTCTGTTGTTTATCTTACTTTTTCAAATATTTTTATATTTTTTTAGCCATAGTGAAAATGTCCAAGCCAGAAATTGATGAGACCCATTTGCGATTGTCATCAACGTTCTCGAACGACTGATAACCATTTGTTCGTCGCTATTGTCCAGGTAAGAAACCGATCCATTTTTAAAAAGGATCGTCACTGGGGGTGATAAGTGGGTCCTCTACAACAGTCCGAGAAGGAAAAATCAGCGGCTTTCTTCAAATCAAGTACCTGTTTCTACCCCTCGACCGTCGTTATCCTTGAGAAAGGTCCTCCTTTGTGTTTGGTGGGATTTTTTGGCGTAATTCACTACGAATTATTAAAACCTGGCCAAAATGTAACAACAGAGCTATACTATGCACAATTAGATAAGTTTAAAGCGGAAATGCTCAAAAAGCGATCAGTGATAGTTAACAACCAAAGAAGAATATTGCAGCATGATAATGCAAGACCACACGCAGCAAGGATTACGCAGAACAAAATAAGGGAGCTGGATTTGGAAGTGCTGCAACATCTACCATATTCTTCTGACATTGCATCTTCAGACTATCATATTTTCAAGTCATCAGAACATTCGCTTCGCGATAAAAAATTCACTTCTGTGGGATATGTGAAAAATCATTTGGATTCTTACTTTAGTGAAAAAATCGGCCAAATTTTACGAAAGAGGCATTAAAAAGCTACCTAATCTATGGAGGACGATTATAAATAACAATGGAAATTATTTAATTGAGTAATATTGTATATCTTTTATTAAAATAATTTTTTTCTCCAAATAACAAAAAAATGACATTTCTTTCCGCCTTACTTAATATGTTCTATTGCTTACAATTAACTCAAATAAATCGAATTTTTATTATTATTATATATGCACATAAACATATTTTTACAAGTCACATAAGATACATACTTAAGAAGTTATAAATGTACAAAGTTTTCAGTTAAAATCTGACTAATGGCGCATCGTGGGCTCCATATAGATAGCATACAAAATGCTCACACACAGCCATTATATTATTTTTAATTGCGTTAAAGTGATTTTTTTCTAGATATTTCCTTGACCGTGTTATTATAAAACCGCGTTAAAAATCCGCGATAAAAAGATAATCGGGTTTATCGCTGTTAATTATTTTAGGCATGTGTAAGCAAAATATTTATTTTCGAAATTGAACATGCAAGAACAAAGCATATTGTAAATTTTGCGTATTTATATATATTTTCCGGAGCCCGCACCGACTATTCATTCCGCGTGCATTTCGTCACACGCATTGGCGAGTTATAGGGGTAAGAAATATTTAAATTGATAAAGTTTAAATAAAACATTAAAGGTCAAGTGTGTTTCCATTACATAAAAACATATAAGTGCTATTATTTTGTTGGTCCTTTTAGTTGAGCCATTACAGAGTCATCTACTTGGTATGGGTTTCTTCTTGACGTTTATTTAACTTCAGCAAATCAATCAAAGGTCACGGTATTAAATTTATCTTCTAAAGAATTTCCGAAAGGTCATGCTGTAACCTTATCACTTGCCTAAACACAACTCCGCGTTGTCGTATGTAGAGCACAATTTCGACGTTTCCGAGAAGTGATCAGATTCGATAAACATTCAAGTTATCCCCTTCGACGACTTTGTATGATTTCCGCAAAATCAATCGCCGTTTATTTGAAAGGTATCTCGTGAAAATAAAATTTTCATTAATCTCTGTTCGCCCACGTCGCCCAGCAAACGGGCTACTTCCCCATGAAGCCATTTCCCGGCGATCGTTCGAATAAAAGATCATTCGGTGACACTCATTTTTTCTTCATTTTCTCAAGAGGTTCGCTGAAAATGTGGTGCTCTGACTTGTCTGGTGTCAGAGGCTTTTAACGGTAATGGACAAGTTAAGGAGAGACCCTTTGTCTTCGTGGTCGTCGTTGGTGCATTCAATTTTCAGGATCACTTAGACTGGCTTAGGACCGTCCAAGGAACGCACTCTAAATATTTTATGAGAAATGTCAGAGTGATGTTCATTTTTGTTAAAATATATTTAATTAAAAATATATATTTATTGATTCTCAGGAATTAGGAAAACAGCATTCAGCACACTTATTTTTGTAATAAAAATCCCAATGTGATATTTGTCATCTATTTGTCGTTTGTGTGTCTGTGGGAACACTCTGGAAATAAAAAAATCAATATTAAAATAATTCAGGGATCATTTAGATTTAGTTATATGATTTATTTAAACACATTCCGGTCAGCTTACTTTTAAACGCGTGTTTCATATTTTGAGCTTTTGACGCAAAATTCATCATTTTTAAATCTAACCTTTTAAGATTGACCCAGGAACATCTATTTTTATGATCAACACAAGTATCAAGTAAATCAATATTATTCTTCATGCCATTTCTATTTTATAACAACGTGTTCATCACCCAATGTTATTATATTTTGTATTTTAATACGTTAGTACGCGGAACAAAGCTTGAAATCAAATATTATATTTATGCATATACAGTAAGTCTTTGTGAAGATACTCATTTCGCTTTAATCTGTCTGCTGGTGTAAGAATTATATTGAATTTTACAAAAGAACTATTAGTATGCTGGTTCTTTGAAGCTCGTACGAACTAGAATGTGTTAACAGATTCATATCCGTTATCGTCCATAGGAGATTTTCTTAGTAAAAAGTTGTAACACGTTGATAAATATGTCCATTTTAAGGATTGTTAGCGGTAGGATATGATGAAAATCAGTGGCGGATTTAGCATTTGAGAGACTCAAGTATACTCCAAATATTTTTACTTGAGATGTCCCAAGTGCAAGTTGAGTTGTCATACTATTTATGATATTGTAGCGTGGGCGATTTACCATCCCCACGTAGTACACCTGTTAATCTGAGCAGATTTAATTCGCCAGATTAACAGCGAAATCTTCCGTCTCTCTTCAGGTGCAATGTGTTATTTTAACAGCGCCATCTCTTGTGGCCCTGTGGAGACATTGCACCTACATACCGACCGATCGCTTCTTGTGCGTGCACCGTTGCCGGTTGGGTAGTGACGCATAGGAGGTGGGAGTTGGAAGAGTCGTCGGTTAGCCTTGGCTGCGGGAGGACGTCCTTCTCACAGCTAGATTTCCTTTTCTCACTTTCGTGTGGAATAAATAGTTATTTAGAGAAGAGAGTCGTCAGGGCCCATTAGAAAGAGAGGACAAGAGAGATTGTTCGTTATACGAGACAGATATCACTAGTGTATGATTATGAAAAAAGACCCGGGCTGATAAGATATGCTTCAGATCTCAAACTTTAAATATTTTTTTTCATTTTGGGAGCGGAATTTTGAATCTATACATCTATAAAGGCTTAAAATTAATTTTGTGTATATATGCAGGAAGTCCTTGTGAAGGCCCTCAAATAAAAAAGTTTCAATCTGTCTGCTGATATAAGAATTATAATGATTTTAACAAAGGAACTTATATTTTGCAAGTTCTGCAAAAGGCGCGCAGACTGGAATGTGTTGAAATAATCCAAGAACAAATATTTGAAAGCTAATATATTTTTTGAAATTGATTTTAAAGCAATTCTTTGATAGCTCGAATATCTCGATATGTTTATATTTGAGTAAGTAAATCTTGTATTTTGAGAAGATTGGCTTTCAAATGAGATGAAATTCACAAATGATGATTATTTTTCGAAGGATTATATTTATGAGATGCATATTGAGTAGATATTATACGAGTCGAATACATCTTGGGAGTTTGGGGTTTGCGGTCAGGCATATTCTCTAATATGGCATCGAGTGAGTCGGCTTATATTAACCCATCCCCGGTGTCAAACGTTGGCCATCGTCAGATGTCGTCAGGACTTGTGTGTCTGCAGGACTATATGGCGTTGGTCAAAAAGTTAGCCTTTTTGATGTTGATTGGAGCGTTACAAAATATATACAGGGCCGCCCGCCCCATTCATTAAAACTCCAAGAACGAAGGGGCGGCGCGTGTATGGTCGGAAAAGAGACCAATATAAATGGTAATCACCGTGTAGTTAAGTCAAAGTACTTTCATGAGCAACCTACACATACTGACTCAAACGGGCGACGAGAATGTGGTTTGAGTCGCCCAACCTACGTGTGAAATCTTCGCTTTGAGCCCGGGCGCAAAGTTCAAGTAGCTTATGGGGTGTTATGTTGGAAATTCCAACCGAACTTTGCATTTTCCGATATAGTTGATTTCGTTCGTCTACCTTGCGAACTGATTTCGAATAAATTAGATGTCGTTGAAATATTTATTCGGAGTTCCGCAGACTTCCTAATTATTAATTATTTAAGGAATTTACTCGCAAAGAACTGGAGACGTAACAAAAAAGGCTTCCAAGGAAGCTTTTACACACGCTGAGGGCTTAAATTTTAAATTTAAGTAAACCAAGCCTGAATTCGTAATGACGAATGCTAGAAGATAAATCTATTGAGCAACTAAATTTTTCAGTATTTGCTCGTTGTTTTATCGATTCAAATTTCCAACTGCCAAATTTTGTCGATCCTATGATCTTTTGCAAATATTATTTTGCTCGACTCTTAGATTAAAAAAATAAGAATTTCGATTCGTTTCTTAAATTACGTCTAATTTAAAATTGCATTTCAATGCATATTGCTGGTAAATTTCATCATGCATTTTTATTGCACTCAGATTCATAGCTTTTTACTTGTCTCAGCGCATTAATCGAATTATAAATATGCGCTGCACAATTATTTCGATTGAATATTTCGTATTGAATACGAAAATCAGTTCCATCTTCATTTTGTGAGACTTATAAGATAAAAATATCAAACCCTGCTGTAATTGTTGTCATACACTACAAAAATAAGATGAGATTTTTAGAAATAAATCTGATTGCCATTGTCGAAATAAAGAAAAAGCGATTTAAATTGGATTTTTTAGGTAGGAGATAAGAACAAAATTGAAATTACAATATTCTAATTCTTGTGTACAAATCAGTCACTCATTGGTAGTTCTGTCATTTGGTTAATCATCCGAATATTAAATTTTTTAGATCCATATAATCAATGTAAGTCTGGATCGAGATGATCGATATTTTATTGATCAGTTTATATTTAATTTTAACGATTTGCATTTAAATACGGAATAAATTCCACATCACTGGTTTAGTCGTACTGACCGGCTTCATGAGCCCCACACACATGTTTATGAAGCACGATTGCTTATACATCAGCATGACCGTTCACACGCTCGTAATCATATAAATGTATTTTATCTAAATGGGCCAATATACGATTACATTTATTACATTTCAATTTTAATAATCTTTTAACTTTCGTAAAATAGGTGTAATTTATGTTTGAATAAATACTTTTATTGATATTAGGTTATCCCGAAAAAAAAAATCATTATTATTTTTTCAGCTTAAAGCTTTGATTTTTTTAAACAACTTAATTTAAAAATATATTAGCGTCTTCATAATTATAGCTAAATTCCACCTCTTTTTCTCTTCTTCCTAGGTTTAGAGACCGTGAGAGCCACGAAATACGGTACATCCTCAAACAAAAAAATCAGTGGTGTCAGATCAGGAGAGCATCGCAGCATTTGAGTATTTTTTTAAAATGTTGAAAAATATTCTATTTCAACAGATCTGACACTTAAAACATAGGGCCTATGAGTCCCCTGGGGGCTCCCCGCCAGGAGACATCGCGCACGGGTCCGTTATTCTATCGGGCCATGATGTTGCTAGACGAATGGATGGGAATAGATGGGCGTCGAGTAGAAAGACTCTCTTCTCTAAATAACTATTTATTCCACACGAAATAGAGAAAGAGAGATTTGGATGCAGGAGGGACGTCCTCCCGCGGTCAAGGTTAACCGACGACTCTATCGACTCCCGCTTCCTGCGCGTCACTACCCAACCGGCAACGGTGCACGCGCAAGAAGCGATCGGTCGGTATACAGGTGCAATGTTTTCATAGGGTTACAAGAGATGGCGCTGCCAAAAAAAACATATTGTACCTGAAGAGAGTCGAAAGATGTCGTTATTCATTTGATCAGATTTTTTTGTCTTAATAATAATGATGCCCATTTATTCTGTTGCTCTGCTTTTTTATCTGTGGACAGTTCGCGTGGCATCCCAATACCTATTTTGCTCATTTTAAACTCATAAAGATGATGGTTTCTGTTGTATCTGCAAATAATTCTATTGATTGATGCGGATCTGATTCAATTAAATATCGCACCATATCTTCATCAATATTTAAGGGTCGTCCTCGTTTAGGGGCATCTTTCAGATTTTTGTCATTCGATATAAAGCGTCTAAACCAAAATTGACATTTGATTATTGTTAGAACTGAGACATAAATTTCATTGATGATGTTTGTGGTTTTTAAGTCCGGATTAAAAAAAATCAACATTCAATGTCTAATATGTTCTTTATCAGTTTTGAGCTTCATCATGTTTACCTTTAATAATAAAATAAGATTTATGACACAAAATATACAATTGAAGAATCGTACAAGTTTTTTTTATATAGATGTTTCTTTCTTTGTGTCAGATACAAGCTGAACTTATGAAAAATAATGGATTTCTTTTGGGATGACTTAATATTTCTTGAAATATCATTATACTATAATATCATTATACTGTATATCATTATGCTAAAAAGTATATTTGATAAATTAAAAATAAGTTTTGGTAAAAGTAATTTTAAAGCAATAAATTATACAGGGCAGATTATTTAATATTAAAATACCAAAAGTAAATTAAGCCAAATCGTTTGCAGTTATTCTATTTAATCATCTGCATATCCACATTTTAATGGTTCTGTCTTTCGCATAGTTGCGAGCCCCGGGTCTAATTGAAACATAAGATTAAATCGTTCGTGGGGTATGTTTGTTCTTAAAGGGATGCACCCACGTAGTGCAGTGTTAGCATAAGCACTTAGGTCCCGGAAAAGTGAAACATTTCAGGATAGGCCATCGGAAAAGCTGGATGTTAGCTGGAGGGTGCTCCAAGCGGCACTAAGTAAGAGTGTACACGTAAACTCGAGTGTCTCAGGTTTACTTAAACCGGCAAAGTTGTTTGAAACACCAATATTGACACAAGCTCTCAGGTAAGTAGGCTAACCGTTCGCTTTTGCAATAACTCAATCAGGCCATGCCGGAAAAGACACGTTATTGTGTCTTAGGCATTTTTAGGTGAACCACCCTCTAAATCAAGAGCACCGGCTAAGTGCCTTCGGGAGGTCGTCGCGTCGTAGAGAACTTCAAACCTGTGATGGCACGTCTTTGGCGAAGTGATGCTTCAGAATTCTTTTTTTTTCGTCCAACAATTGAGCAAATAAAACAATACACGTGTCGTTATTTTTACATCCATAAAACGCTTGAGTAGAGCTACGTCATTTACTTGATAGACTGAACCACTACTTTCAAATTGTTGATTAACGTCATTGGTTTCGGTGGCGGTTTTACTGAGAGTTATTGCTGTCAATAATGCTCATATATTCAGGACTAAACGTTTGATTAGAAAATCCCTACCAGGGACCAATAAATTATTTGAGCCAAATTAGTCAATTGGCTCATGTGCTAAAACATTATTTCATTTGATGCCGTTTGAATTATCGCTTAAATTCTAATTGAGATTTTGTGAAATTTGTGCAACTTTAAATTTCACACGAAATCCATTCCCAGCAATAGTTGCAGCTATGCAATTGAGGAGCTTCGATGCAATATAATACCAGAGTAAATAATAATTTATGTTATTTATTTCCTGCTATTGTCTCATATCATCTAGTTATCCTTGTTCTACATCATTAATAAGGATTGAATAGAGTATTTTGACTTCTGATTGATCGATCTCTTGCATGGTTATTTCGCGCGTCGGCGACGACAACTAGTCATCGAGATCATGCGATTTAACACCTTTAAAATTCTTCTTTTGGAGCTATCTTAAATTACAGATTTGTGTGTATAGCCTGCAAACTATTAATGACCTTAAAGTCAATATAGTGAACGCCATCCGGCAAATTCAGCCAGATTTATGTGACAAAGTCATTGAAAGTTGGACTTCCTTGATAAGTGCCACCAAACAAAATTACGGCAGATATTTGAACAATGTTATAATTCATATTTAATGCCATAAAATATTCTTTTAAATGTAAAAAAAATTGAGTAGATAACTTACATATAACTTGTTTTATTTACATTTAAATATTGAGCGTTCTTATTGGAAGACCCTATATAATATACTTTATTTTTCTTTCATACTTAAGCAGAAATATTTTTAAATGCTCTTCATATCTTAATAGAAATGTTTAATTAAAAATAAATTTAAGGCTTTATTCACCCATTTAACGATTTGGGTTCATATAATTATGAATGATATACAACAAATAGAGTGGGCGCTATAGGAGAGTTCACTTTAATATTGAGTAAATGAAGATTTTATAAAAATTCATTTCGATATAAATGATTGAAATAGTATAATTAGCAAGCGAAAATAAAATGAATGATATTAACCCTTTGAGTAGTGAGCTAATTTAAAATCATCATAATCTTAGAGTCCGCCACTTATAGTCGTACAAATCCACTTATCTGTCATGACCGTCGCAGCGTGTATAAAGTTTGTACATAAATGAATATACACCATCATAGCTCATAATATTCGGTAATTTTTTCAAGTAAATATAAACAACACACTTGAAATCGATTCTGTATATTATTCACATATCATTATTAGTCGATAAATTTGGGTTAATGATATATTCAATCGTACGATGTACACAAGATACTCTCTCCATCTCTGTCTGCTTCCAAGCTCAACGTGTAAAAAAACTCTTTATGAGTCACTGGAATTCGGACACAACATTGTGTTTTAATCTTTGAAGGGTCAATCGATTGGTTTTGAGCGTTCTCACAGAAACATAAACGGTCAATAATGCAGTTTTAGTTAAAATTATGGTATTTTATCTGTAGTTAATTAAGTTGTTTCAATTTGTCTTAGATAAAACAAAGCATCCTCGACTGTTAAAGCTCGTGGCACCTAATAAAATAAATTCAATGCTTTTTACTTGCGAATGGAGCTTGTAAACTTTGAATCGTTAAATCCCATTGTCATCAAATTGTCGATACGCTTTGTGCAGTTTTGTATTACGTCGAAAGCCTCCGCAGCTATAAGTTTCGATTTTAAATATCAATTAAAAGTTACCTGTACAACAAACTGTGACAAAGAGGTGCCCTTAAGTTGCGCCAAGTTTTTCTTCTTGCTTCTCGCGTTTGGAAAAACTTTCGGAAAAACAACAATATGCAGATTAAAAATGCAAAACGGAGCCCGAGGATAAGTTTGCAGACGATGCGCTGGCGAATCCGCGAAGCTATTTTGCTCAATGGTTAAAAGTTATGAATCGCTAACAAGTTTTCGAAATCTCGCTTTCAAAATGCGCCTTATCCGACTTCCAACAAGTGAGAAAGGATTCTCTTCTCATCACTTAAAAATGGCGTTTGCTTAATTATCGCATACATTACGCCCGCAGGAGTTGTGTTACAATTAAAGGATCAAATAATAATAAAAGGCTATCATGAAAAAAAAATTGTTAAACATATATGCATGCAATATTTATTATTAAGAGTTTTCAGAGGCTTTTCTTTGACATTTGAACATCAAACACAACTAAAAACGAAGGATATGAATAGATCAACGATAGAAAAATCAATAAAAAAAACCGTACAAAAGACGTGTTTAATTGTGTTTGTGTAATATATAAAAAATTAAAAGTTTGTAGAAGCAGCGCGGCGCATGCGCGTAGGGTCCCTATGATGTGTGCGACGAAAACGTAGGTAATAGAAACGATTCTCCTTCTCTTTTCAACCAACTGTCACTTGGAGTTTCACTTTTCGTCTCGTTCGATTATGTAAAACATGGTAGTATTGGCCAAAGAATTTTATTTATTTAAGAAAAGATAAAAATACAATTCAAAAATAGATAAATAAAACACTAAAAAATTCAAATATTATTTTGAAAATATACCCGAAGTAACATTAACATTAAACATTAGTGTTTTGTCATTTAGTCTGGATCTAATTTTGGAAGTCAGACAACTTGCTGCTGAAAATGCACGCTCAGATTCCACACTCGTTGGAGGTATCGTCATCAGATATTTAAATGCTAGTTCGATTTGATGATCGCGTGAGCCCTCATTTTCGTATAACACCATCAATGTGACTGATAAAATTCTTGCTGAGACACGGACTAAAAATCGCAAAATTCCCGATTTCCCGACAAATTATTTATTCTCATCGCTGCAGATGAATACTTATATACTATAATACTTTGATGTGATTTGTAATTATATTACGGAGGAATACAAAAATTCTGAACTCCGTATCTATTATATTTCATATCGATATTCCCATTATTCGTCGAGGTGTAGTAAATACATCACCGGTAGAGAAAGATCACTATAACAATTTGAAAAACATACATGTACGCTATATATGTATACATAGATTAGACAATCACTGCTCCTATGCGTCGCCTAAGTTCGCCAATTAGTAATTACGCCACTGTTTCCTAGCGTCCAGATTTCGTCGGGAATGTCTCGATTTAGTAGCCTTCATCGTGTTGGTGAGGTGTACGATTTCTGTTAGATAAAAATTTCAATCCCGGGATTTTCGGGATTACGTTTTCTAATCCCGGGATTCTTAATTACCTAAAACTCTCCGGGATCCCGGGATCCCGGGATCCGGGATCCCGGGATTGGATTCCCTAGTAGTAACGGTTGGTATCCTGTTATCGGGTGTAGAATTCGAACATAACCTCGTAGGTTCGAGTACGTGGACGACGTTTTCTGTTATCTGGGTGAGCGAAAGCGGGAGTCTTTATTGTCTTCACCATTCTAGGTGGGTGTTAAGCTCCACGATGCTCACCCATAAAATCCCAGGAGGAGAGGCAACCCTACGTCCGTGGATAGTAGTCAAAATCCTGGAGTAATGATATGGAGTAGAAGTGTACGAAAGTAGCCCTGTTGGTGTTGGGTACACAGCTCACCCTGTGCCATAAAGTGTCGGGTGGCTGTTAGATTCCAAGATGCCCACCCATAAACCCCCAGGGAAGGAGCCAATCTTATGCTCGTGTGCAATGTTTGAACCCCTGGGGTAATGACGTAGAGTGGAGGTATGCGAAAATAACCTCGTCGGTTTGCTCATCAAACGCTGCTGGGGTAGCCCAGCTAATATGAGTTGGGTGCGCAGGTTACCCTGTGGTGCGTACCCATAAAGAGATATGTGGAACAGCCGATTACAGTAGTTGTTGGAAACTGTGTCAAAGGTTCACCACTATCCTCAACAGCCTAGGCAAACAGGGAAGAATGATTTTAGGCTGTTCAAACGGCGACTCGTCTCCATGGCTAGGTACTAAGAATGACCGAACGGTTTGAAGGTACATGTGGTCTGAAGCCGGTCTTCCTGCGGAAACCTCGCGAAGAAAATGGGGTGAGTACCTGGACGCTCTGCGATAGTCGAAAAACTATTGTAATAAAATACTTAAATTATGTCAATGAGGGAAATTTATGATAGTTTTGCAAATGATTTTTTTAACAACGTCTTTGCCAATAAAGCCAAAATACTAAACGAGATGCTGACATGCAAAATTTGAAATTCTGTTATTTAATTTTTTCGTCGTCTGGAGCAAGTCAAGTTTACAAAATCTTGGCAAGATTATAAACTTTACTATCGGCACGTCTTAGCACATCTCACGCTCGAAGTATTTCGAAGAAATAAAAAAGTGCCATTGAATTCGCAGAGTTCACCTGACGTCGTAATGATTCCCGAGCAGTTATGAAAATATTTTCGCGAAAATTTACAAATCTAGATTATCGCTCGAGGGTCGATTCTTCTTTCGTTCATAGCACCTTCCTTTGACGACAGATGACTCCGGTTGTCAGCGACTACATATTTTAAAAACTTTGTATTATATCCCCGAAAGTTTGTCAGGAAACTTCTGCAGGTGACACCGGCCGTTTATTTTCTTCCCTCATTTTCATACCTCTGAATTGTTTAGTGAGGGGGGGGGGGGATTTGACTAAAAAAAAGCACATTTCGCAGTATTTGACGTTATTAGCCGTATATAAAGCAGCCTCGTTCGCGGTTCTCGTCCGAAAATCTGAATAATTTATTCATAACAGGAATAAATTTATTAGAGAGGGATGGCAACGCTTGAATTGATTTATCTTGCGTTTGCAAACAAAAGTTTTAGTTTTAATGACAGTCGTGTCCTATAAACAAAGCTTGCTTGAAAGAAACTTCGAGCTTTTTTTCAGAGCAAGTTTCTCAATAACAATATTCATTTTTCCATTGAATTTTTATTGTACTTCTTTTTAAGGTACATTTGTGAGCAATCTTCAAAGGAAATTTTCATTGATGATGTGGTTGTTTCTTATTGTCTTTCACAAGTTAAATGTAACGTTTTCTCTAGGCTTATAACCATTATTATAAACCACATAATTATACAATTTTTCAAATGCATTAAATTATTTACTTTATGGATTGATCATTCCAGGTATAAATATTACGTGTATCGATAAGTCCTTGCCGATTTTAACAGATTCTCGATTATCTATTGAAGGACTATCGCAGAGGATGCATTCACCGACAGCTCAAGAGCATTTAAAATGTATCGAGAAGACGAATCGAATGGATGCCGCACGAACTGTCCGAAGATGACAAAGGAGAGCGACGAAACACGTGAAAAGTTTTGTTGTCAAGACAAAAAAATTGTTCTTTTTCAAATGTCGAGGATTATTCAGGAACAATTTAGACCCCACAAGATAAAGAAGACGATTGAAAAAATTGGGGAATTAAAATAGGAAGAACTTCTCAAAACAAATAAGATTTTCTCAAAAAAGAGACTGCAACGCGCGTCACTAAAAATATTTGTGGTGTACTGGGCGATATTTTAAGTGTCCACAAATGTCAAAATTGGTTCCAGAAATTTCGATCTGGAAATTTTGATTTAAAAAATGTCATGCCGTAAAGGTACCCCACGTCTAACCATTCTTAATATATATATTTTTTTAGAAACTCGTAAATATTCATACTTACTATTCAAGAAAAAATCGTATTCTAAAGAATCTTTTAACCGTCATATAATTAAGGTATAATGACGATGCCTTTCGTTCGTGTTGTCTTGAGACCAGACGTTTGTTTTAATGATTAAGATACGGGTATCATTCTTATCATTGACCAATTTTGTTATTCCCCTTTGACTGTTCTGGAGTGGTGTCATTAGCCGAGTATCATCACTCCTTTGCAAAATCTACTCCTTCAGAAGTAAACTGGCAGGCTTAACCCTGTCCTTTTATTTTCGCAACACATTAATAGGCAAAAATAGATGAAAATCAGAAAGCAAATGCAAGTTGAACATTAAATTAAATATTCCGAAGAAATGAACGAATATTGTGTGCTATTAACAGTGTTAAGGTTAATTTATTGAGATATGTCACCAGTCACATCTCCTGTAGATTTGAACCCAAGATGTTCGAATTACGAGTCCATCTATGCAAGTAATTCAAGGGACTTTTTTGTATGTGGAACAACGTGATTTCACTTTTACGCGATATTCAGAATACCTTTTTCTGATTTTTAGTTCTGACTTTTAAAATCTTTTATAGCGGTGGACGTTTCTTTTTAGTTTTACAACGTAATATTTATGATAGCCTGTTTAATCCCATCAAAATAATATCTAACTTAACCATATTTGGAAGGCAAAACCACACACAGACGAGTGTTTATCCCGTATATGGAACATCATAATTTTAAAACGATTGAAAATGAAAGCGTCGGTATATTCAACTCCGTTGCAGACTTCAATATTTCCATTCAAAAATATGCTTTCCATTAAATTAGTTGAGTTCATTTCTTTCGCGCGCTGCCATAATGCTCTCAGTTATATCATTTGGGAGGCCTTAATTCGATGGATCAATTAAGTATATTATATCATGTCCATTTCGGAGCAAAAAGCAAGTAATTAGTATCCGTGAGATTAAAAAGGCAATTTGTATTAATCATATTCCAATTTGCGAAGGCATGATGGACATTTTAGGCAGAGCGCGAGTGCTGGCGTGTCAAAGGCGTGTCGTAATTCAATTTTTACACATCCTCTTTTATTAATGTAGAGAGAGGTAGTCCGTTAACTCAATCTTAACGTCTCTTTACTAATTACTTATTACGTGGGTCGCCATCACGTACATTAAAAGATCAAAGAACATGCTTTGTTAAATATTCAAGGGATACTACATAACCAGCCCCGCTCAAGTTTCCACCCCTCGTGAATGTGTAGAGAACATGATAACCGCACCAAACGGAAGCCCTGCCCCGACTTTGGAACATTTGATTTCCTCTCTTGGGCCCTACTCGAAATATTTGAAGACTCCTCAGCATCGATAATTTTATGGTGTGTATTGACAAGAGCCTTGCTTTCTAAGCGATGTAAAATTTACATTGTAATATAAGACTGAGAGTTTGTATTGGAACTTTTTGATTATGTTGAAAACAACTGACACCAAAAGGAGCTAATTAAAAAATAATACCTAGGTTATGAATTCAAATAAAATTAGAGATTCTATATATCCACAATCATACGTGAGGTGCCTTAATTGCTAAGCTACATTATGTTTTGAAAATCATTCGACCCTCGATATGTGCGGTTTTTTAAATTACGATTTCACTATTACGCGGTCTGTAGACAGAGAATGAGTACATCTTTAAACAGCTTCAAAAATATGCTCAGATAGATATATTCCGCAGTTATGTTATGACCTGAAAGTATCTTTGCTTCTTACGGTCACTCATCAATTCAATTTATGTTTTATCAAATCGTATTTTTTAAGTACGTTTGAACTTAGTTTTATTGTTTTAAATTTTAAAAAAATATCAATAAAAACCCTTACTTCGCATCCGAGTATCCTCCTGATTGGATTTCTGCGCCTGGCGACGCAGCAATCACAACAGCGACGAAGGCAATGTGGAACTTGAAAAAATGTTCAAAGCCCCTAAATTATGTTAGATTATTATTATAACATTTGTTGTAGAAAGCTTAAATTATTATTTAATTATAAGATAGACAGACAGTAGACGAGAAAAGCGATTGCACATTTTCCATAGTTATTCGTTGCATATGCAAATCTACGAAATATATCCCGAAAGTAAGTGTACTGTAACAATAACGGACTATGGTGTTTTGATTTTTAAAGGTTGGCCATACTGAGTAGTAGAGGGAGATCTCCTGATAAAATTAGCATAGCAGGAGCACGGTAGTACGCAAATTCAAGCTGTAGTGTCCAGTTGTGTGATGATGTCGGTAAGAAATCCCACCAAGTGCGAGCGGGTTAATAGCGCCTGGGAGTTCCCCATTTGCCAAAAAATTTAAAACTACAATTTCGGGGAAAAATAACATGGCCTCAGTATTTTGGAACTGAAAAGGCATCATTTTGATCGTATTAGGGTTTGGCCTACTTTGATCTCAGGGAGAGAACATCAATGCACAACGATTTTATGAGACCATAAGAAACGAAAAAGAAGCATTCAAAATAAAAGAAGGGGTATGATGACGAGATGAGTGCGTTTGTTGCACGACAACACCTGTTCCTCAAACAGTCTTAGCCACCAAGGCAAAATATAAAAATATAGTACACTTACTTTCGGGATATGCCTCGTATAATTAATATTTGTTTTATAAACGGTAACGACTATACTTTTTCTGTAATATTATTTATAGAGAATGCACAATATTTTTGTATTTAGTAGAACTAAGTTTGCTTTAATATTTAAGCGTCATACAAATTTTCTTAGAGATCTATAATAAAAAGAATAAATACACATAAATTATTTATATAATAAGATAATTTAATTTGATTGTGCAATTCTTTCAAAAAAATATAAATTTATTTAATATCCAGGATCGTTTATAATATTTATTATGACATTCGACACCCCGCATGGAATATTTAAGTACACCATTTAATTAACAAGGCAATTTATGTCCTTGTTATTATGAAGCTAGGCTATATTAAATTTTAATACAATATATTTGAAGTAAAAATATCCACGATGTGGTTGTCGGAACGATCAAAGTCCTCTTTGCAATTTCCTGACTTGGCATTATCTGTCTATAAAGCCACTTGTCCATGTTTTCCTTCCGAAGATGAATCTCTCCATATATTTCATTTAATCCTCTCCGTTATTTTGACACTGTCGTTATAGAGATCGATATACGTGTGCAGATATAAGACTAGGGTCAGATTGAGAATTCTTGGAATTGTAATAAACTTTAGGGATTTTTAATCATGGATCTCGAAAAACATGAAATATCGATGGATTCTGAAAACTCTCTAAAATGGATTAAAAAGCGTAGAATATATAAAATCGGGTTGAGAAACTCTTTAACCCTTTAAGTGCTAAAATACGATATATCGTCGATTTTGAAACTAGTAAGGACTGCGAACAATGATCGCTATTGGGTCATTGATAATTTACATATATGCGTCAGGGTATCAGTGTTTAACCCTGTAGTACACATAGGCTGCTGTAGTGCAAAAAAGAGAAAAGAATAGCAAACATGTATTCATCCGTATCAATTAAAATAAACCACTTTGGCACAGTTTTATGAGATTATATCTCTAAATATTGCTAATAGCAGTATTTTTAAAATACAAATGGAAAACGAATTATAATTTCATCTTCATTTTCATAGAATAATATTTCTCCATAGGATGAAATAATTTATTCATGATATGGGTTCGAAATAATCCTTTGCTACCTACCCAAAGAGAATAATCCCATCTTGGAAGACATGCAAACTGCATTCTATTAATATATCCCGAACAGGTGGTATTCGGTTAACATTAGAAGCTCGATCGATCTGTAATATTTCAGGTTACTTATTTAAACAAACAATAAACAGAACAACACATGATAGTGATGTTTTTCTAGCTACGGTACAAAGATTGCCTTGTTGAATCCTGAAAGTTATTTCATCGCTCATTAGGTTCTATTTTAATTTTCTAACTAATTTTACCATAATATAATTTTCAAACATACTGCACAAAAGTACATTCCAAATTTGGTTTTATAAAGAGTTATGATATTTTTGCAAATTCAAGTTTTTTGTCCAAATTCTTTGATTCTTAGCGATGTTTATTGGGTTAAAATGTACATAATATGTTAAAATGTTTTTTTTTTTTTGTTTAAATGTATGTTTTTGTTATTGCAGTCTTCTATCCAAATCAGTAGCGAAATTATCATTATATATGTAAATGATAATTTAATTATTGTTGCAAATTTAATCACTCACTCATGGGCGTCCCTGCATGACTTTATTAATCGCCTCAGAATTTAATTTTTCAAATCCAGGAAATCAGGATAAACCTGGATCGAGGCAATCGATCAGAAATATTAATATTTCCGATCTCCCAAATTTGTTGGTATGGTTTTTTTTCCCATAATCTGGATTTGTTTTTACACTTTACAATACGAGTCCAGGAACTAAGCCTTGGTCAACAACACTTGGTCATTGTTTTTAATATATTGAGAGTGCAAATTAGTTCGGTTCGTTTTTTGTTGATTTATTTTAGAACAAAATAAATGAACAGATTAATCAAAGTTTTGTCCGTTACTCAGGAAATTTTCGAAATTCATCTCGAAAAAATGTCTCATCTTTTGAGGCGATCCAAGTTAGGAGCTAAATTTCGATTTTTGCGGAAGAAGTGAACCGATGAGCTGCTAAATTGTGCTGCATCTGTCGGAATAATCATTGATCAGAAGGATCAACGTCCGGAGAAGTATTTTTTCTCAGGGTTATCGTAGAGTATCAATGTCTAATTCCCAGTCACAATCTGATGTAAAAAACCCTTTCTTTATTGCTTTTGAGTCAACTGTTCACAAGTGAAAAATCACATTTCAACGTCTGTCGGTTTTAGCTCATGGGGCACCCAATTGCCTTGCTTTTGAATCGTTTCCATAGATTTTAATCATACAGAAAATGCTTGATAAGCCACTCTTGCATTTGATTATGTTTTTAATCGATTAATGCCTCCAATTCTTTGTTTTAGAAGTTTTTTGGACATCCAGATCGTCGCGAAGACAACTTCAACGCTGAAATCACCATTCTTGAATCGTTGAAACCATTCCCTACATGATTTTTCAGTTTGAACATTGTCACCATAAACTTCCATAAGCATTCGATGCGCTTCAACTGCACTCTTCTTCCAATTAAAGCAGAAAACCTCCTGCAAATGCTGCTTACTTAACACAAAATTTAACATATCCAATACAGTAAAATACAAGGTATTTTATGAAATTCAAAGCAATATAAACTGAATATTATTGACAGATGTTTAACCTTTTTGAAATCATCGAAATCAGTTGTCACTATGAAACATTTATAACAGCCAGAGCTATCTTTTGAAAACGGACCGAACTAATTTGCACTCCTAATATTTTTTATTTTGTCTTGATTTTTATCAATAGACGATGATCTTTCTGAACTTTCAACTCAGAGAGGTGTATAATCCTTATTTATAACATTTTTGTTATAGAAGTACAGTCTACCTTCTTATAGCGTCCACTTCGTATGCGTCCAATTATCATTAACACGTACACATTTTGTATGGGTGTCTATCTATCTATATATTGATGCTGTATATGGTTTGACTGTACTGTGAGGACCAAGCGTGCCTTTATTTAATATTAAAATTAATTTAGATAATTAAGTAAAATGCATGCCACGTATTGAAGTTCCCGGCTTAATATATTTTCTGGAAGATGTAACATGGAATATGTCTTAATTGAGGTGGTTGTATTAATTCGGTCGTCACACAATAGGCTGAGTGAGATTTATGCATTGTGTACGACGATATAAAAGCGGAATGGGCCCTTAACGAAATTTTATGTTGGCCGCATGAGTTTGGGGGGAGGGCGTTTTATAGTTTATTTAGAAGGCGAGCTCTGCAGAGCTTCCGCCGTTATAGCGGCCGTCGGGGCCTCTAACGGCGTAACGGCGTAACGGCCGCATCTTCAGCCCCCACGAGACGCACTCCGACAAAAGTTTCCTTCTTTTCCAGCAAGTTTCCAGTAAGGCTTCACAACGACCTGGGACTTAGTCATGGGCACCGCGGAAACCTGACAAACTCGCGCATTAATGGACCCAACTTATTATTTTTTCATTGCGTCATGCGCAGCCAGCTTTCAGGTGGTATTAACTCAACAACTTAAATTAACTTCACCGAAAAGTGTCTCGTATATTTAAAATAAGCTGCTCTAAACTCTATGTTTTACGCAAGCGAAAAGAAATGTCCATTTCGTTGCTTTATTTTGAAATCAATCGTTCACCCTCTGCCCTCGAATAAGCGAGCCAAGAATGCCATGATGCTGAAGATTTGTTAAAATATTAGGGTTTTATCATATGAAATTGCGCAAATTAATAGAAGCGAATTAAACCCTAATATTTTTAACAAATTTCAATTTAAACACAATAAAAATAAGCTCCATCACTACGCCATGTAGCATAAGGCAACTACTAGACCAATAGCGTGCCAATTTTATTATATATTACACAAACAGAGCTTTATCTATTAGCTAACAATTTACATTGTATTAACAATTTATCCATTATCTATATCTGTTTCTGTTATCATACAGAATCCAATTTTCATCACAAGTAATGATTTGATATAAAAGTGAAGTTTTATTATATTGAATCATCAATTAAAAATACATTTGTAAGCGTCACAGTTTCTGTTCTCAACCCCAATCCCAATAATTCTTTATGGCAACTCCCCCAAACCTTTATAATATGAGTCCAACAACTAACCCCCTAAACTGGACCCATTTATCTAGCAAAGTCCAACCCAAAATGTTTTCCAAAATGGTTCCACAAAAACGTCGTATTTCTGATTTTAGCCTTCAAAAATTCGGTTCAATTGGATAGACAATATCTGGTCCATTATTGTGTGAAAAGGCAATATTTTTTAATACAAAATTAAATGGGGATTCCATCTTCAAAGCAAGTTCGGGTTAGCTTGAAAAATTCAAAGGACGACATGGTATCAGGGAACTTAAAATTCATGGAAAAAAGCTTTTTGCTAACATACTCTCAGCAAATACATTCATTGACACATTGAAGCTATTTATTTAGAAGGAAGAACTCGATGAAGAATATATACGATGCTGATGAGATCCACCGATGGATCTCAGGGTGTAATAGAAACATTCAAACGTTCGACGATTATTGTGACTTTAGATGTGTCAACTTTGAAAAAAATCATGGAACACGATTTTAAAAATACCTTTAGTAAGTTCCAATAACGCAGTAGAATCTGTTATAGGAGATATTGCGGAAACAATAGCACAAATTTCTATATGTGCGACGAAAAAGATATAACCTAGTGATTAAACCGCGATACAAACGGTTATGGATTCCAAATTTTGAACGATGGGGAAATAATTAAAGAAATATCTGCCTGCGAGGGAGCAGATATTGGTATTAAACATTCTGAAGTTTTTCAGTGTTTAGATGTCGCCATGAAATGATTTGAGAACCAAGAAGAGTGTAATTCAGAACAACTTTTTTATCTTAAAAATATTCGCGATTTGGCAGCTTCTAAAAGTAAAACTAGCATCAAGCCAAAATTGATAATATAGAATCCAAACAAAAAATATTCATACTTTCCCTATCAATTATGATTATTTTCTATTGTTCGGATTTTTGTTATCAAGATTATTTTCATCCCCAATTAGTCCGGATAGTCGAGATTCTATTGTAATATGCTTTACAATTTGAAATTATACCTCAGTCTAAGGGTTGGATTATAGACGTCGTATTTGGCGATAAAAATAATATTTAAAACGAGCAGATGTCATAGTGTATTGCCCAATATCAATAATACTATTATGTTTCAACCGCCTCTTATATTAGCCTGGATAGCCTCAAGAAGAAGCGCAGGGGTCCTTAATAGCAATGGGGCCCCGCAGCCCCGAGACGAACTCGCAGCATGTGCGACGGAAATTCGTATTTAACCTCCGCAGAGGGGGCGATTTTTTATCTCTGACCGCTCATTCGATGACACCAAACAGGAGGAATCCTCAAAAAAGGGAACAAATATAATCTTAATTTATTAATTTATTTGTATATAATTATAATTACTCAAAAATAATCGCGAATTATTCCTACGCTACAATACTTTAAAATTATGTATATTTCCTCCATCAAACCGTATTATATATATTTTTCATAGATCTAATGATACTTGAGTTACAAATCTTCATAATCAAAATTAACATTTTTTTAGTAAGTTAGTATATATTTAGTGACCAAATGTAAGTCGATAATGTTCATTCTATTGAGTTTTTAAAAGACGTCAATCCAAAATTAATACTCGATATTGTAATATTTTTACTATCGTTTACTTGTAAGAATGATGATTGACTTATTTAACAATCGTATCCAGGGCTAATTACTCAAATAATTTGCAAAACGACGTAAATATGGAAAGATTTACAAGTGCAAATGTCGATCTAACTAGCAGTATTTCAAAGCCGTGTGCACGCTTCTGCATACACCATGTTAGCATATACACACCTCATGACCAAGCACACGCTCGCCATTCCGCATGCTAATTCAGCACTCGCGGATTGTATTTTTAAAATCATTATAATTTTATTTCGCCCATATTTATTGTACGACGTATATGGGGTCAGAGCGTAAGCATCTCGCTGACAGCTATATTGGCGTGAATATTTCATTCGTATTATAAATACACAACGCAGCTGAGTGGAAACTTCATATTTATAAGCCGAAAGGAAAGACTCGGATAACGTCGTTATTCATAATTTCAAAGAGCGTAACAGTTGATTTACATATCGATCCTGTTGGATGCTGGGAACAGGTGCGGCGTCAGGTATTTTGGGACCGTGTTTGCAAACTCTCAAAAGCGAAATTTACACCTGGCAACTCTGTCATGGTGGAAACAAATCTTTCCGGCTTTATTTTCAAATTAGAACCTAATATTGTGATTTAATTTAGCACAAGCCTCGTGTACGCCGTCCCCATTGATATGGACTATTTTTTAATTACTTTTGTGCCCTCGGCGTTGGAGTATAATAGTTGAAAGAGTCATCGCAGAAAATATCCCCAGAGGAAAAGGATATTCAATTGATGAAAAATATTTAGGCTAGTGTTCATTTTCTAGGAAAATTTTATATAAAGGGAATATTGCGCCATCGCAAGCATTGTAAATTTATGAATAGGCCTCGTAAAAACCTTTCAAACGTCTTGTCACGCTTCATTTGCTGATTTAATCGGAAGCAACAGTCGGAAGAAAGGAGGAAAAGGAAATACGCAGACTTTTTGTAAAAATACACCCGTCAAAACACGTCTCGTCAAATGGATTTCTATTGTTTTTTCTTTATTTAAAATTATTTGTTGGAGGATTTATCCATTGGAAATTTAATGGCCTACGCACATATGATGGATATTATATAATTTCTGCGAATATTAATGTCTATGTATTTTTAATAAATCCATTGTGTACCAATTCATATTCATGAAAGTTAGTTAAAAATATTAAAAGCCAAGATCTGAGAAGAAATTTGAAGCAACATTCATATTAATACGTGATGACAAAGATCTCTTTTGCATCGATTTATATATATTTATATAAATCGTCTATATTATTAATAACACATGAATTAATTAAGCTTTTGAAAATATGAACTTTGATATCAAAATGAAACTCGGACAGTCATCAGTACTAAATACAATTTATATGAAGATAAAAAATGTACACGTATTTTATATACACGATATTCAGAACTAGATGTAAAATAGAAATTGAAAATTATACATCCTATAATTAGTTCCCGTAGGTAGTCCGTGATTTAGCGTTCGGACTCGTAACTCAATTATCTAAGGCTCAAATTTACAGGAGATGTGGTTGGTGACTACATTTAAAAAATATATATTCACTATGAAAATCATGTCAACGTGGTCGGTGACGGTTTTCATAAAAGGCACTGCTAAAAGCTGATTATTTTTTGCAGGGATATTGCAATCTCCTGTAACAATATTTTTAGAGAGTCAGATTTAATTTTATATTTTAAAATAATTCAAATTGCATTATAGCATGGGCGATTTAACACCTCCACGCAATAGCGCTGTTAGTCTGAGCAGATTTAATTCTCGAGATTAACAGCGAAATCTTCTGTCTCTTTTCAGGTGCAATGTGTTATTTTAGCAGCGCCATCTCTTGTGGCCCTGTGGAGATATTACACCTGCATACCGACCGATCGCTTCTTGTGTGGGCACCGTTGCCCGTTCGAGTAATCGGTTAACCTTGGCTGCAGGAAGTCGTCCCTCCTGCAGCCTGATCTCTCCCTCTCTCTTTTGTGTGGAATAAATAGTTATTTAGAGAAGAGAGTCTTTCTATTCGACGCCCGTCTCTTCCCATCCATTCGTTCAGCAACATCATGGCCCGATAGAAGAACGGGCCCGTGCTCTAAACAAGTAATTTGGTTCAATTTTTTTGAGACCAATTTTGTAGTTGAGATTGTACCAGGGAATGTTAGTCGCTAGTTAGAGTCCTTTGAACGTAACACAACCTCTGTACTTTCTCATCCAACGCACCTTTGGGTGCATGTATTCTGAAGTCGGTCTTCTTGCGAGATTCTCGCTTCTTTTTTCAATTATATAATTAATTTGGAATTTATTTATTTATTGGTTGATATTTTTATTATTTGAGACTTTTGAAACTATTAAGATCGATAATAGATTTAAAAAATGTTTTAAAAAAACAGGGGCTATTATTGGCATTATAAGTTTTTTTTTTATTTTCCTGTGGGAGGGGAATCTTGCATAAGACACCCTGGGTTTGATCCCAGGGTAGTGTCAGATACCTACTAACTAAGCCCCTCCCTTGTCCTTCTCTGCCCCCCTGGTATTGTTTTCCACATTGCTTCAGGAGGACAGGTAGTTTAGCCTTGGGTGATTGGCCCTATTCTAGTATTGGAGAGCCGCTCTGCGCCTCTCTCTTTTACTACCAGGGGATTCTGCACAGCTGCTTCAATGTATTTGCTGAAGGTCAGCTTGTTGTCCAAGAGGATCCCGAGGTATCTCAGCGATTTGCTGTATTCAACCTCGTGACCATTCAAAACAATTTTTTTGACCCTCGGTCTTCTTCAGCTGTAGGAGATTTTCCCGCATCCACGCGTTGATTCTGGTGAGGGCTTGGTTGCCCATCACTTCTTTTTCCCATGGAAGCTAGGCTGTTATCAGCAGTGCGACATCGTCCGCGAAAGCAATGAGCTCTGCTCGATTAGGCATCTTGACCTCGAGCAGGCTATTGTAGAGGACATTCCACAGGGTAGGTCCCAGAACGGATCACTGTGGAAGGCCCATCTCCAGCTTTTTCGCCGTTTTGGTTTCGTTGTGGTGGATACGCCGATCTTAGAGGTAATCACAGACGAGCTCTTTGGCGTACTCAGGAACTTAATGATTTTGATACTCATATTTGATGTCATATTGAAAATCGCAACGAAAATTATCAAACAGCGATGATAGTTTGTAATGAAAATAATAATTATTTCTCTAGTGAATGTCTCACATTAGAGATGCTAGATGCCAGAAATCCTTAAAATGTTACCAAAAATGTTATTTTTTAATTGCCTTATTGTTTTCCTGATTTTTATTATCTTTTTTTTTGTGCGATTTTGGGAATATTTTATATAGCTGTTTCAAAGTTATGCGATTTTTAAAATCCATGGAATGCATCTTCATTTTTTCTATGTAAGTCACAGCTTTTTTTGTACTATGTACACAAACAAAGGTTTAAGTGTATTTCGGCTCACCCAGACGATGCTGACATGTCACCCATGTGCTCAAGCCATATACATTAGCTACACATGGCATTATATCATGTGGCTTCCCTAGAAATATGTATGATCTTGATGATCGCTAAAAAGAGACTCTTATCAATCGCAATTTTAATTATGATTTTCGACTATTTCTTCTCATTCGCTTTTTCGGGTAATAAAATATGATTAAAATGCTTTGTCAACGTTGGTGATTTTGTTTTATCATGCCATATATAAGGGAACAGGATACTAAGGCGAGGGATATACATTTTTTTGCATACATTATGCAATTCGTTCCGATATATGTTTCTTGTGAAAATTTTCGTATGTGAATTTATATTTTTACCAACAGGCTGGATGTTTGTATGATAAATAAAATAATGCAATTAGGGCGTTTGCTACGTAGATTTTTTTTACTCACCAGCGATGGAGTAAATATGTATGAAATGGCAGGAGATTTAGGTCTTTTTGGAGATGATTACGTTACCATAACTGAATAATATGTGTCCATTCGAGTCTAATGTGTAGTTTGAGCCGCGGAGGGTTCGCATATGAAATAAGCAACACAATGGCAGAGGCAAAAGTAATTTCCGCACGCATGCAGCCGCAATCCGCCATTGTCAGATTAGCGTGCGGACATTTCTGTCCAGGCTTTTAACATTTGGGGCGGAGGCTGCTGAAAATGCAATTAGCAATCTTAATGGAGCCAATGATCAACTTAGCTTGCGAGCAGTTTTTAATCGAATTATGCATGGGACCTAATTACGGCTTCATATCACCGAGCACGTTTTATCTCGTGGCAGGAAATTCAATAAGGAGCGTCAAAGTGTCTTTAAGTGATCGTCCCGGGGTGCCATTAGAATGCGAATATTGATATCGTGCCTCGGTTTTACACCTACAGTTAACAATATGCAGCTTGACACACTTACACTAATTGCTTCCTAATTTAATAGAAAAAAGGCTGATAAATCTTGTGTAAAAAGCTTAATAAATGTTCCTCTAAACAAAGCGCATCACCATCGATTTTAGCATCCAATTCTATCAGCTAACTCTCTATAATCATCTCTATTGATACAACTCCAGCACAGCACGTTGATATTCCATCGCACCTGTTCACTTCGTAAAATAGGCTTCAGGCTGTAAATTTATTGACATTGCGAATGCAACAAAACCGAAGGATATTATTCTATATTTATGCGGTTTTGAAAGAGGAGCGACGGAATGATGTAATTTGAGTCATCCTCAGTAGAATAAAACGCTATGTCAAAAATGCGCGTTTGGCGCCAATTTGACTCCTAACAATCGCGACGCAAAGATCAAATTCGCGACAGCTTCCTTCGAAAGCCTGATCCTGATGAATAAATTATCAAATCATAATTAGGCTTCGCTAACGACTTTTCGTCCTGCACATCTGCGAGGCTGCGAAATTGATATTGGACGTAATGTGAATGCAAATTAAATATAGAGATACGTATGTGCGAGCATTGTGTTCATAAATGCAGGACTTTAATGGCTTCATAAGTGACACATACAATTGATGGTTAGCATCAAGCTCAATGATAATCGAGGAATTTTGAGTATTGCATTAAACATAAATAATTTGAATTTTACATTAACGATCCAGTATTATAATAAATATTGATCGTTGAAAATCCTTTGAAGTGTGGTAAGGAGGGCATAAATTCAAAATTTCCCGTTTCTGACACCATTGTATTGTAACGTAAGCTCTTGGCCGGCTACAGTAACAACGCCCGTCCTTATACAGTCTTAGCCACCAAGGCGCTCTTGGACTTATTTATTTGGGATGTTTTGAACAACACCTCGTATTCCTATGACTTAGCTCCTTCAAAGTATCATCGTCCCCCCTCCCACCTCGAAAGAGCATATGAGTGAAATTAAATTTTCAACCAACGAGCAGATGCAGAAAAAAGTTCTGAAGTGGGAGAAGGACATGGTGGGAGATTTCTTTGAGGAGGGCATAAATAAACTTGTGCCACGGCTCACCAGATTCATTGAATGGAATAGCCATTATGTTGAAAAATAGTTAAGAAGTGTATCAACAATATCCTGTATTTATTTTCAAATACACTTTTAAAAAAATATATATATATAAAAATTTAGTACACTTACTTTCGGGATATGCCTCGTGTAAATGAATTTGTACGGATGATAAGTGGCAGACATACAAATACAACATCTGAGTTTATTATGATTTAAAATTAGCATTCTACTCAAAGGGTTAATGGATCTCTTATTCCATCTAATTTTATTTCATTTACCAGCTAAGCTTTTATATCATTTACACAAAAAAAAAATCTCTTTATTAAGATATCTGTTTTAAGAGTTTTGACACAATGTATCCTGTATGCATCTAATATTTGATATTTTTATTTCTCAAGAGTTCCCACGGAAACGGCATTTAATTAAACGGGACTTAATAACTTATATATTCATATAAAATATTATAAAATCACGTGAACTGCTTCAAAATCGGTATGATATGATCATATACTGAATATTCATGAAGTGGGGAAAATAATAAATGCATTATACACTTCAAAAATATCGCGATGAACTCGGCTTTTGTTCAAATCTACGTATTCGCCAACGTCAGTAAGTATCAAAAGGTCTTTGAAAGTCACATCGTGACTTACAGAAACTTCTGGAAGTTGGGCAACCTTTCCTTGAATGGATTAGACAGTTCAGCTACCATCTCATATTTTACAGCATTGAAATCAACATGTTTTGAGAGCATACACGCTGTAATTAGTGCCGCTTCAGAATTACGTTTCGTACCTTGATTATTTCATTGTTTCGATCATGTGCGAATTTTCTATTTGGCTTTGAGATATATTGTGTAAAATCATTTAAAATTTGCATAAAAATATATTAAAAACAAATTCATAATAATTGGATTCGCCGAAGAACAATGACATTACATTATATTAATTGATTCGATGTTTGCTATATTAACACATCCTGTTATGCTAGTGATTTTAGCTCTTTATGTAGAATTTCGCGATTTAAACGTATTATCAATGTTAAATCTATTATGAACAGATTGTCATGTGAGACTTCTATGGCATTTTCATGTTATAGTTACCTATTATCTTTCACAAATGGTAGGGAATAGATTTTTTTTCTATAGCTCTGGAGTCTTGTCCTTGTTCAAATCAAGATTAAGAAATAATTTCTCTGCATCTCCAAATTTATCATAGAAAAATCTATGGAGATTGTTTAGAACCGATAACAGTTGTTGCACTTTAAGAAGTTGTCTTAGGAACAAAAACAATTAATCTTTCCAGCAGCTTTTCAGATTATTCTACTATAGGGATGATAGAATTCTAGTACTTTTAGTGTAAGGATTTCATTGTAAGATTAAGACCCTGATGAAATCATGAATTATTTCTTGTTATTAAATATTTGAAAAACAATCTGGATCCTCACTGGGGAGTTTCAAGATCTTTAGATAGTACTTAAACTGAGTGTCTCTTTGAAAATAAATCAATCTTATTAGGGCTCATCATACACTAACTTTATACTTATACAGTTTTTCATCCAATAATGATTAAAGTTGTTTCTGAGATTCTTATATCCTTTGCCAATTTTTTAGAAGTCTTTTCCATAGGATATGTGAGAATTAATTGAAACTCTCTTTGAAAATTATTTATCTAGTTATGTTCTCATTTGCACAGACTTGAATCTACCCTTTCATTTTTTAGGATTTGAATAAATAAATTATTGGACGTTTCTCAAATCCTATAAATGTTTTTGCATTGCAGATTTTAAAAAGAAACTCTTACCTTTGATATTTTCATATTTTATAGATTTGATAACGGATGAGTTATTAAGTTAACACACTTTAAACGGGTGCTGACGCACGCGAACTCGTCGCTTTTTGTATGGGATTTCCTCTATATACTGCGGTTTCCTATTACGGTTTTTCTATTACGCGATCTGTAGGCGATAAAAGGTCTAGCTTTTCAATTGAACCGTGTATTTCGAGGGATGATAATATCTCTTAAATTACACGAGGGTCAAAAGCAACTTGAAGCCCCCTAAAATTTATGACGCCCCCCGAATTTAAGAGGCTAGAAGCGTACGTCTTCTATGGCTGTAGGTAAATCCGCCACTGTTTATGTGAAGAGATAACATCACACAAGGTTAAATCGACGTGGCATATAATTCTACGTATTCTGTGTTACAGCAATAATCACAAGAAATCTTGTACATCCCGTTTAAAATTTGTTAAAAAGCAATACAAGCCGGTAAACGAATTTGATTTCATTTTAAGTATTGCACAAAAAAACACAAAATGCATGATTATTAATATCTAACTAGTTAGATCATATTCTCTATTTAATCTTACAATCATCTTGTCTAAATTTTTAATGATGAACATAATGCTTTCATAGTTTCTATTTAGTAATAAAACGATATATTATTCATGTAGAATCATGAAGGATTAACTATAGCTTATGTGAACTTTTCCAAAAAAAGTTCTTCAAATTGGTACTCTGGCTACAGCACAATCTTCATAATCGTCGAACGCGACGTTTTCTCGGTATTTACATGACTAAAAGTCTGACAATAGTAAAATCGGAACATGCGATAATTATAAAATTCATATGAAATTTTCAAGCATTGTTCATTTGAACTCACAGCTTAAAACCGCACAATGGATTTCTATGAAAAACTTTGGCGCGACCAATTCGCGCGCTGGTATGCAATTTCAGCAAGAAATTCCCGGTAATAGATGGGATGGTCATTTTTGCCATTTGCCAAAGGTTCATCACGTATTCCCGTGGGATATTTTGTTCGTCCATGTGTCCCGTCGCTCGCTGCAAGGTAATTGCAATTTTCAACTCATATTATTCCGTGTGGCGATTCATTAATCTCCGTTTCTTTGAGCCGGGGGTTTTGGGTTGACTTGTTAAACGGCAACGGTCGATTTCTGCGCGTTTTCCGCCCCCCCGACATTGCATTTAGCGGCGCTAAATCGTTTTCAATTCTTGGGGGAAATTTTACGGCGGAAAATGGAATTCGAATGCGCAAATGCACGATCCAATAAATATATTTATAAGGTATTGTATCGGCTTTCGTTGCTCAGACAAATTCCTGCTGGCATTGCCACGACAGATTTGTACGGGAAACGAATCGGAAATATTATCTTGGCATTATTTATTAGTATTTCTATAGCGGAAAGCGTCTGCGGTGCACTGAAACTAGGATTTGATCTTCCAACAGACACAAAAAGATCACCACATTTTGTTCGGAAATGTTGAAATATTTTCACACAAAATCCGGAACTTTTGCAATTTGAAAATTGTCAAATTACTTTGAATTAGTGGTTGAATTAAAATATATTTTTTAAAGAGGAATTTACAAAGCCTTCAAAATTAGTATTAAAAAATGTAATGCGATTGTACAATGCAGTTTTTATAACCGAAGGGGGGGAGCTTGAACTTTCGAAACTTCTTTTGTTGGTTTGTTGATTAACAATCAACGAGTGCATCAAATAAAATGACCTAAAATGACTAGTACACGAGACCCCCAAAGACGGCTTGCAATACGTTTTTTGATATTTTCTCGCTACTATACTATTATTTCATTAATTAATTCAATAAATTTACTCGATCTAAGTTAACTTTGTTCTTTTGATTTGAAAAATGTAAATATTGAGACGATTAATAAATTCAAGCAAGACTTGATTGATTGATTGATTAGATTTGCAAAATTTATTAAACCAATTCCAAAAAATAATGGTAATTATACTACTCATTCATAGATTATATCCAATTGAAAATTCATATTTAGATAATTTCACCCTACGTACGCCAAAAACAATGGATACATTTAAACAATAACAAAATATGTAAATACAAACTAATTTTATGCGAGCATGTATTTGCTTCATTGGCTGCGTTGTTGAGAGCGCGCAACGTCTACTCCAATGTATTTCTACGTTGTTAAAAGTTCTCTTATTACATGATTATGCAAATATTTATTAAATTCTATTTTTAAATGAAGAAAAATAATATGCTACTTATAACTTTTCCAGAAACCCGAAATGAAGGAAAACATAAATTATGATGGGGATGACCGCAAGATGGCCGCACGGGATGACCGCACTAGCGCACGAATCCGTTCTTCTATCGGGCTGTGATGTTGCTGAATGGGAATAACTATTTATTTTACACGACAGAGAGAGAGAGAGAGAGAGAGGGAGAAAGAGATCTGGCTGCAGGAGGGACGACCTCCCGCAACCAAGGCTAACCGACGACTATCCCCGCCTCCTGCGCGTCACTACCCAATCGGCAACGGTGCATGCGCAAAAAGCGATCGATCGATATGCAGGTGCAATATCTACGTTGGGCCACAAGAGATGGCGCTGTTAAAATAACACATTGCACCCGAAGAGAGACGGAAGATGTCGGTGTTAATCTGGCGAATTAAATCTGCTCAGATTAACAGCGCTACTGTCTGGGGATGTTAAATCGCCTACGCTACAATAACAATAATCGATATGGTGCTTTTTTTCTACAATCTGCACATGAGCCCTAGTCCCTACTATAAGTCTAAGACGTTATTTTTGTGTAATTCGCAATTTATTACAGGGTTCCGGTCTCTTTAATCTGCATGGTAGGATGATCGCGTATTTGCGAGCGAATTCGCGAGTTCATTGAGTTCGGAGAGAGACAGAGACGGAGAGAGTATTGAGCAGGTCGAAGAATGTGATTGGGAAACAGAGACGGAGAGCTTCTTGCGTACATCGCACGATTGTATAGATCGTTAACCCAAATTCATCGACTAATAATGATGTCTGAACGTTTGCATCCAGTTTTATATATTTGCAGTTATAACTCCGCAATATTTTTCGGACAAAAATTTTACAGAAGGTGTGACTAGCGACTACATTTTTCAACATACGCTATGAAAAACCATGTCAAAATGGTTGGCAATGGTCCCATTGAAGGGATCGCAAAATGCCACCTCAAAAAAGGATACATTTAATCTCGTCACAGGATACTGTAGAGTTTTTAGAATTTTTATTTGAAATATAAATCATATTTGTAGCTGTAAATATTCCTATGGCTAAACGGTTAAACTCAAATATATTGGGCTCAATTTTACAGGCAGGGGTCGACAATGCTCCTATAGAAGAAAAATGAAAAAATATGACTCAAGCGTGTATCTAAACTCGGATAGCTGTCTCAGAATGCAGTGATAATCTTATGATAATCAATTAAAAGCTGTTTATAATATGTTGTCGATATAATCATACAATCAGAATAATTATTGACGTGATTACTTTATTCAGAAGAAATGATCACATTTTCTCTAATCTGTCTATTAGCTTTTGGCATGTTTATATAATTTAAATCCTTTGGGCTGTTAATCATTCATTTTGATGGGAAGCAATCACTTTTATCTGAAGAATGACTCCACATCTAGCACTGGAACATTTTATTTTGTTACTGTTCTGTATGTTTGATGTTTGCATGTGCACGCCAAGAGTGAATAATGGGCTTTCACTTTTATGGCTTGGAAGAAAGTAACGTATATGTACATTTAGAATGTATTGGAATGAATTTTTTTTAGGATTTAAGAAAAACATACATAAAATCTGTAATATGGATGACTTTATATTAAATTTGATTATTATCCATTTCAAAAAAATGTCAGATAAAATATGAAAGGCTGTCGTATGAGCATATGATATTGATTCATTTTGTAATATACAGGGTGGAAATATAATATATATTGGGTTGAAATTCCAGTGAGTGCATTCTAAGAGATGAAAGAGCGTTTACTACATAATTTTTTAGCTGAAGAAGAATATTTTCGATATTGAAAGAGAAAAACTAGGTCATTTTCGTAATGTGGGAATTCCAATTTCTTCAAAAGTCACATTCGATAATGTTCTTCACTAGTTTTGTATCACAATACAAATAGAAGCTTAAGGTATCGTTCACTACGTCTTTGTCTGGAAATATTAGTGCCTTCGACAATTAGTATTATCTCGATTAGATCAAACGAAATAAGAATGATTACATCTCAAAGTAAGATCCAAAAATGAAAGGGCAAATATTGATTTGAATGGATGTCGATTCAGAAGTATATAGTTTGTCTTCTCGGGATGCGATTTCCAGTATGAAAGAATAAAGAGAGAATAATAGGGATAATAAATAAAAATAGAGATAACTTTCACTATTCGCAACTAATAAATCTTGACTGAAATTTCTCTTTTGACTTGTGGCACAGAGGCGCTTAACATTTCAACTGCAAATGCACTTTTATTTATAAACTGGCATAATAAAGTATATTATTAACCAGAGATAGTTTGCTTTCAATCATCAGCCAATACAACATTTTAAATTAAGTTTGAGCGTCGTTAGTTATTTAGATACATTTGCTATGGTAACTATATGTCCAGTTGCATACTAAGATTGAGATTAATTTGCCAAAATCGTAGACCTATTTTTTAATCCAATTTTGTAAGTTCTTCTTGGGTGATATATGTATTTAACAAACAATATTATTTTAGTAATATGATCCATAAAGATTTTTTAAAAAAAATTAAGTATAACGATGAGAATTACCAAAAAGTTCATAAACATAAGAGGGTTGAAGGTCTTGTTAATGAATAAAATTACATTTTTTACCCTAGGCAATTTAAGCGGCTTAATTGATCACTTGCCATAATCTCTATAATTAATTCCAAAAAACCCTTTAATACAGCCGAACAGAATCAATGTCTACTCTGAGATTAAGGCCCTCGCAAAAAATAGTCTGGCCCCATTCGTGCGTGAAAATAAACGGCGATTTTTCAAATGCTCTCGACCACTGGCCAAGAGGCTTCTAGTTTAAGCGTCACAGTAAAGTATTGTGTACAGAAGGCTGCTGTTTCGCACACTGGTGGACTTGAGGGTTATTCCAACCTTTCAAGGAGAAAAGAAATGGCTTTATGCTGATCAACAAGTGCGACCGGGAGAGAGACCGATTCAAATGCGGACCCCAGCTCGGGGTTATTTATGACTACAGCACGTGAAATATTATTGCCCCCCCCCTCGTCCATGGTCATGGCACAACGATAATAATAGCAAAATTATAAATTTGAGAACCTTTGTCCATGCAGCAGATTGTGCTATTATTTAAAACGAAACTCCGGGATAAACGAGCTGAACAAATTCTGAGCGAGCTGCACATTTGACTGAGAAAATATAGTCATCGTTTATATTCAATATTTGTTCCAATGTAAGAAGATCGCACATTTAATTTGATGAGGCAAATTTACAGACTGTCGTAATGATGAAATAGTTTGGGATGATTTCAACTCTTTCGGGCCTTTTTATTGTCCAATTGAGACATCGATTTTGTTTGGATGGATTATACGAGGGTCATGTAGAAAGTAAGGTTACAAGGACTGAGGCAGGGGGAATGTTTTTGTTTCGAAGTTGACGTAAGAGTCAGTTTGTTTAGTCCTGGGTGCTCGTTGGCCATTTTGTTTAGTCACAGTAAATTCTTCCGATGGAAAGGTCATCACGCGCTTTTGCCAATTCCCGTCCGTGCGAGGTTTGCGCAGTCATTTCGTCGGTTTTTTACTTTGCAGAATAATAACGCCACGAATATTCATCGGAAGCTTGTGGAAGTTTATGATAGTGATGTGATGAGTCGACAACAAATCTCGAAGTGGGTTAGGTTCGATATTCACAACGTGAATCATCCCATTTTTGATACATTTGTTTTAATATGTTATGCGAATTCAACAGTGTTTCAGAAGAGTACCCTTATTTCTCAAAACAAGATATTATGGTTGTACAGTGGAAACTCGATTATCCGGACCTAATTGGGGATGAAAGTGTCAGGATAACGAAAATCTGGATAATCGATAATAATCATGATTGACAGGTAAATACAGAAAAAGTGATTTTAAGGAATAATTTTTATTTGTCCAGATTTATAAAAAAATAATAATCGATTTTTGCTTAAAGCTAACTCTTCTTTTAGAAGTTGCAAAATCGCGAATACTCTACGAAGATATATGAGTTGTCCTGAATTACACTCTTCTTAATTCTCAAGTCATTTCATAGCGACATCTAAACACTGAAAAGCTTCAGAATGTTTAGGACTAATATTTCCTCCATCGCAAATCTTTTCTTCATCTCCTCGATTTTTTCTTCTGAGGCAGATATTTCTTTCATTATTTCCACATAAATCAAAATCTGAAATCCAGGATCGCTTGCAACGCAATTTAAACAATCAGTTATATCTTCTTGGTGGAAGAAACTTTACCGTAAACATTTCATCTAACTGGCTTAAAAATTTTAGATATATGGAACGGTGCATTGTCTAGTAATAGTAATATTTTCCCTCGTTTATCTATTGAGTTTTGATATTTTTTCACTTCTGATATGAACTGTTTTTCAAATCATCGTTTAAAAGCTTCACCATTGATCCAGGCATTTTTATAATTAAAATATTCAATCAGAAGACTTTTGATATTTTACAAGTAAAGGCAGTCTGTGTCTGCTGCTGCATTTGTAATCACCATTATAATGACATGTTCTTTACTAGTTTTGTATCCAGGTGTAATATTTTCACGTCTTGATGCTAAAAATTTGTTGGGTAGTTTTTTTTTCCAATTTAAAACGATTTCATCAGCATTGTATATAAACTTTTCGTCGAATCCTTCCTTCTCCACAAATAGCTTAAACGTGCCAATAAATGTGTTTGCTGAAGGTATGTCAGCAGAAAGCTTTTCCCCATGAATTTCAAGTTCCCTGATGCCATGTCGTTCTTTGAATTTTTCAAGCCAGCCCGAACTTGCTTTGAAAGTGGAATCTTCATTTAATTTCGCATAGAAAAATATTGCTCTTTCACAAAGTATTTTTTTCGCTCTAAGCTTCCATCTTCTGATGTTAAACAATTAGTAAACTTAACGTAAAATGCAATCAATCAGGAACGTGAGAAAAAATAGACACAATCTTCACGTGCAAATTAGAAAATTTTATATTTCTTGTTTTATATTCGGATAATCGAAAATCCGGATAATCGATAATGAAAGATCGACGATTCAACTCCAATTAGAAAATATGAATTTTCCAGGTTGTATCGAGATTGATGTTGATTCGTTGTTATACGTTTCAGGAATCAGGCTCAGACATCTTCAACTACAAAGGTAGTCCCTTTTTTTAATCTTTTTCTTTAAAAAATATAAAGTATTCATAATGTTTGATGTATGATATTTTGCGAGTCAGAATAGGAAAGGCTGTGCATACGATCTCATGAAAAATGAAATAAAAGATCCAACATAACGTTACCTCGGAGCTACGCCGACGAATTTACGTATTTCGTATTAAAAAAAAGTAATAATATATTATTGCTGTTCATAAAGAGCCTAGAGGGTATTCAAGAGAGAATAAAAAGTATGAAAATGACAGTTGGTAGCCACAATGGGAGCATTGGATCTGAGCACAAAGAGATATCATGCTCCATGCTCCCACTAATAGGTGAGGCTTCCCTGCAACTGACGTCGATGGCCATTCCTTTCTCGTCTTCCTCCTAACTCTACCTTTCTGTTCGCCTACTTTCTTATACTCATATATAAAAAGTAAACATGTTTCTTTCCGCTTGAAAATTCTTCGTCTATTATCGATAGGGTTACATTTAAAGTATGCTGGCCTTAAAAGGAAAGCCAATTTTATCATATGGTAAATTCATGATAATCGATTCAATTCAGACATGATATTATGCAAATTTATATACACAAAGGTCAATAAACGATTTTATTTATCATATATTATCGTATCATAAAGAACAAGATTGTGAATGACGGCAAATCACGTGACAAATTTAACACTTAATATGCGGCTAACATTTCAAGAAAGCAATGTTCGGCGTTTGGCTGTTTTAACACAAAAAAAGAATTGCAGGTAGACCCAAAATTCGTTGCAGTGTGGAAGTGAAATGAAGTCAACCAGTTGTGTATGGAGTGTACTTGAGAAAAGCAGTTTACAAAAATATTGACGTTCATATCAATCATGAAAATGATATTCAAAATATCATCTAAAGGATTAATCTTTCAAAAAAAGTCAAAAGTCAAGCAATACATAAGATTAGCTTTTCCTATCATTGTTTATCATAGCGTATATGTAAATGTTTTTAAAAATATGGTTCTATAAATTTGAACCCAGGATGGTCACTAGTCCAACCGTTTTATTGCGGGATTACCTTTAGGTTTTTGTATTACCTATATGTGCTTAGATTAAAAAAATATATATTATTCTTGTTTAACCGGGCTAAATATCGATATTAATTTATTAAATTCATCAATGATAATATATTTTAGCCTCATATTAAGCAACCAATAGCTACATGATCGAATGGTGTGGATTGTATTTGGTTGAATAGCATCGATTCGTATGATTTTCATCAATAGATTGATGGTATCTCGGCTTGGATTGCGTCATCAAATATGAATATGTGGCAAATGAAGTACTAGGCGTTAATGAACCAATGTAAAGTAATTTATGCGTTGAATTGGGGCAGTCGAGGGTGTCGAGAAATCGATAAGGTAATGGCGAACCGCATTTTGCACATGGAGCAGTTGCAAGTTTCACTCCAGAGGGTGTGAATCCATCCAGGCTGACTGTCTGGAGAGAAACGGCTCCATTAATCTTGGATGGAATACAGTGTTGCACTCTCAATATTGCAACCTTCTCCGGTCCACGTATATACTGCATAAGTATACTTCGGGGGATTTCCCTCGGTACAGTCGTCCTGGACCAGACGCTCAAGTCACATGCGAAGAAGCACACCCCCTTAACAACCCCTCCCACCACAGACATTTGACTGAATGATGCTCTCGACGTATTAATATTCCCAAATTAACATTCTGCATTAGTAGTATTCAAAACATTCCCGGGGGTTTTCTTTGATTCCAGTCAACACAATGCTGTTGGGAATATTTAGATGTCTTTTGAAAGATCATATGGGTTTATTTGGCTCATTATAACGCTAAAGAGACGATTTTTCATAAATGAAATTATTTTGTATTTAAAAATATACATATATCACCACAACAATATAGTTGGTTTTTGAAAAGATTATAAATAAAATGACATATCATTTAATAATAAAAGTTCGTTTATATAGTTTGTCGTTTATTTATCCGTGAGAATATTTGATAAATATATAATTAGGATTCAAAATGACACTCTTGATAATTTTTTGTAACAAAGATGAATTAAGGCTTATTATTAATAACAATATTTTAAAGGGTTGATATTGAGTTCATTCATTATAAAAGTTTAATATCAGCTAAAAATTAAAGCTTATTTATTTTTTTGAAAAAAAAAAAATCCCCTAAAAGAATGTCTGAATACAGTAGCTAAGCATTGTAATACCTCTAACAAGGGTTGCCAGGTGACCTATAAAAAACGCACATATCTTTTAACGACCCCCACCCATCCAATTTTCATTTGTCGAAATGTCATACGTGTCTTTGCTTGCATATAAAATAAAATAACTCCGGAAAATTCATCCCATATTGTAGATAATACAAACAGTAAACGAGCTTATCTGTCATTTGATTTTGAGACATTTTCAAAAATACTCATGTGTATTTTTACAAAATGTGATGATTGTGAGATTTATTTGGAGGCATGAATTCTATACCTAAAAACATTAACAACCCCTTCCCGGATTCTGATTTCTTGATTTCTTGAGAAATGAGAATTTTTGATTTCATTTCTCAAATTTCTTGAGAATCTTCAAGAAATTTTTATGTACAAAAAAATGTATAAATCCTTTAAAAATACGACTAAATGTTGGTACAGTGATTTTCAAATTCAGATTGTGAAAAAAAATCACCGTACCAACAAATTTGGGAGTTGGGAAATACGAATATTTCAGATCGATCGTCTCGATCCAGATTCACCCTGGATTTTTATCTGATTTCCTGGATTTGAAAAAGTAAATACTGAGGCGATTAATGAAGTAGTGGAAGTACGTCCATGTTTTTGAAATCTCATAGTTTGGTGTATCCATTAATTTGTTCGTACTGAATGTTGATGAAAGACTGGAGACATCAATTCACAATGTCGAACAAATTTGATATTTGTGAATTCAACTTTTTTCGATTATATGATTTCTATGCATTAGAATTTGTATAAAGTATTCGTTCTGCAAGAAATCCCGTTTACGGTAATAGTTTTATGTTTTAAGATTTATATGTTAGTATGAAGTGATTTGTCGCAAATATATTTATTGTTCTAAATTTGGCTTACAAGAAATGCTCAAATCGACAGGGACCCGAAGTCTAAGTGCTGTCGCAAGGCTTTAAAAGAAAGCTCTGGACTGATTTAATGAATCAAGTGAGATCTGGAATATTTTTGTAGGACTTTTATCGGAGTTAGTCTATAAATGACAGGAGTCTAAACAAAAATGACACCATGCAGATATCATTTTCAATGATGATCAATGTCACCGATTCAAACAATATGAATGGGTTGAAAAGAAATACTGTTTAGACGAAATTAGAATAGATCACATAAAAATGATATTTAAAAGAGGAAATTCATGATCTAAATGACCAATGTCTTTGATTTGGTGATTCAGAATATAATTACATAACATAGTAAAAGTGAATGAAAGTGATAATTATTTTTTTTTAAATTTAATATCGGATTTTTAGAATCAAAAACCCTGTTTTCGAATTTCACAATTTTTGCCTAAAAACTGGGTTTTCAGAACCGGTTTTTGAAAACCGATAAACACTAATCGCTACTCACTTATAGATTCTCTACTCTCCTTCATAAATTATAAATCCTATCCAAATAGTTCTATTCTTACTTTACCATGTGTGGAAGGTAAATGGGAAACCATCACATGAAAAATTCTTTCTACTTTCACTGAAACATTATTGCAGAATGCAATTGAATTTGAATGTTTCATATACCGTTGTATGCATTTTGCTATTAAAGCTACTCTCGGTCTTCTACGAATGTACAAATTGATTTATTTTAATATTATATTAATATCATTGGCGAGAATAAGCACTATTATGTCACATCTTGCAGATCTTAAAATATATTTGTTTACCAAGTCGTAAATTTACTTATCAAATGTCAAAATTTAAGGATATTTTTAAGAGAAGTTTGAGTCTTTTGGCTCTTTTTTATGGGTTGCATTTATGGTCCAATATCATTTTTGCATATGAATGCTTTCAAATATTAATTATTCAAGGTTTTTTTATCAGCAAAATCATCGACATTGTAATGGTTAATATTTTACTACCCATTCATGAACTCACTAAAATCTGCACTTGGAGCACATAACCAATTTACATGCATGCTCTGCCTGATTATAGTCGAAGTTTACAGGTGTTAGTGTACCTGAGCAAGTTATTTTTCAGGGGTGCTCCGGGAGTTCTCAGCTTGCATAGTATTATTAACTTTTTTATGGTCCTCCATGGCCTCCACCATTCCGTTTTAAATATTTGGAGTCCCCTAGTCGCACCGATGAGCGTTTACCAGAAAATTCGATCCGCCACCTCGGGACCGTCTCAAATTAATTTCCCAGGCGAAACATGAATTTCTTAACCGCTTAGAAGAAATGCACCCCTCCGGGAGTGGGTGGGAGGCGAGCATGTAAAACTCTTTAGATTTTTTATGATGTCAACAACTTATTTTGCACGGTGTGGAGGAAAGCGCTCGACATAATCTGCCCACTTGTGAGGGTGAAAATCAGCTTACCTGCGGGAAAGCGGGGCTATAAAAGTAAAATATTTATGTAAGGGTTGTGCAAATTTCAGTCTTTGAGATGATATGCCGCGAGATTGATGCGGGATCTTTTGAACCGGCTCCTCGGATGAAAGCTCAGATTTGGATTAACAAACAATTTTAAAAATATATCCAATGCATACGACTGGCGATACAGAGAATAGGGAAACTTAATACCATTTTTGAGAATATAACTTTGCATCAAATACAAAATTATATTTAAAAACTCAAATTGAAATATGTGGGAGAATTATCTCATTCAGATAGCTTTGAATCGACATGTGAGCTGTTAAAGTATTGTGTGAATTTGATCCTTTTAAAGATTGATGTTAAGTCCGCAATAATTATTTATTTAGAATATAGAAAATTGTTATTTTTGCAAAAAATAGCATAAAATCCTAGAAAGATTTAATATGTGTCTTTATGACAACATAAGGAGCTTAAGATCTCATCCAATTTTGTGACATTTCCAGGATCACATATTAACATCTTGTTCAACTCATTTGCAGTTCATATTAATCATTTGAATTACTCTTTAACGAATTAACAGTATAAAATATTTCTTTAATTATAAGAGTAAAAATATTATTAATACACACGAAAAGTGCTTAATGATATTTAAACTCTCTGATTAGGAACAAAAATCTCATAATTGCTTCAATTTCCTGCAGACACATTGCGTCCTGTTAACGACATCTATCTTATTGTGCGTGCACCGCTTTTGGTCCTATGATGACACGTAGGAAATAGACTCGTCGGCCTTGGTTGCGGGAAGATGTCCTTCCCGTAGGCTCATAGTTGTAACCTCCCTATCTGTAAATAAAAGGCAATATTCAAGACGAGAGGGTTTTCATCAGCACCCAACAGCTTTCATCCTACCGCTCGGCTTCACCGCGGTCCGATAGAAGAACGAACCCACATGTGACCATGGCAAAAATGAAAAGAAGTATAAAATAAATAAATTAGCTTGAACTTAGTTATAACGAACAAAAATTTTCCAAAGAAGCTTTTTAAATGAAAAGCATTTTATCAATGAGGGAAATAATTATTTTTGCTTAAAATATTACTATAATTTGATTATAAAGTGAGGGCTTGTTCAAGTTATAATAAAGACCATATTCTTTCTACACATATTTTCAAAAATATGCTCATTTACTACAGTATTAAATTATTTCAATGCAAACAAATTTGAAACCAAATTTGAAATTTTTGAAAATCAAGATGATCACTAATACTATTAACCTTATTGAACTATTATCCGCGTCTATTGTAGTTAAAATTACGTTGAATTTAGAGATAGAGTATTGGATATGATTTAAGAAATTTAATATGCAGGTCTATTCTGAGAATTTGCTTTGAATGAAGGATCCTTTCAAAAGATTCAGAGATTAAATATGATAATAAACATGTTAGATAAAAATGATTATATAACATGGTTTATTGCACGGTAATAATGATTTATTTATAAACTTTATGCTTTACACTATATAAGAATAAGAAATTGGTAAAATATTTGAATATTTGAGTATTCGAATATTTTAGATGTATACGAAGGCGGTTCAAATATAACCCGGAATTTTGCTGTATACATTTATTAATGATATTTAAAAATATAAATCTTATGCCTTATTTTTTTACATAGCTTCCTTCATTAGAAATAAATTTAATCGATCGGATAAAAAGCTTCTTTATTTCGTCACTGAAGAAAAATGCCGAGAAGTGGCATCCTCTGTTGCGCAACCTGTAATTATTGGTTTTCTCCTAAATGAAAGTGTGAAATCAAGTGAAATTTTGAGGATTTTGGTTTCAAATAATTGTTCGTTTGAAACCAAACAAAGTCAAAAATATTAGAATTTTATTTACATTTCAAATATACATATTTTAAAAATAAAAGTGCCTTGAACGTTTCAACTTTTAATCTTCACCAAAATTTTGTTTTTATTTAGCCTACTGTCGTGAAAAACCTCTCTCAACTGAAAAGTAGTAGTAATGAGTAGAGAATCGTAAAGAATACCTAAAATATCATACCTTTTTTTGGTGTGATCAAAATTTTTGAATAGTTTTTCAATAAACTTTATATTATCCTTATAAACAATTTCAATTATATCGGCGATTGTGTTGCCTGATTGTTTTTGATTCTATTACTTCTATTTTGTTGCTTATTTCTGTACTTCTATGTCAGAGCTATTGGACGACTTATCAGTTGCTAAAAGATTGCTAAAAGTCTGTATAAAATGTCTTGGATACCAATGTAATATGCTCCTTTTTTAACCTTCTGAGGGGCGAGCAAATTTAAAATCGATGAAGTCATTGATGTCATAATCAAAGTTGATTGTCTTCGACTGACTGTTGTTTTCGGGCTATACGAGCTACTTTTGTCTCAGAAAGACTCTTACGGTTCGCTACCCGCGCTTCATCGGTATTTTCAGCAAAGACTTTACAGTAGGTGCCAATAATTATATTTGATGTATTCAACATCTTTAAAATAAAGCTGTAGTCATTATTAAATATCACAGCAGTAATATATGTTAATATTTCAATGATTTTTACACCAGAATGCAAGTGCTTTGGAGTCAGTCGCCAAACCGTCGAGTTAAAACATTCATTAGCATTTTGGGTATGGCCACCCAAGCATCTTTGAAGTAATTCATCCCTGGAAAAATCTTTATAAATTGGTAAGAGATGCTGTTTTATCTCTTGGCCAAGAAATTGAGCCAGGTCTTCAAGCTTTGGATATTTTTTAAAGCAAAATCAGTATTAATTTATTCAGTTTTTTTTAAATAAAAATTGATAAACGCCTTCTACAGTTATCAGTGTAGCATTGTTAGCACTTTTTTATTTTTACATTTCTTTGTTGTAATTTTGATTGGTAGAAGAACATTGAAAAATTTTCTTAAAAAATGCATTCCTTCGTCAGTAATAATTTCTGATTTTAAATACTTTAATGATTTGTAGACTGATTCAGAGATCTGGTTAATTTTATTAATATCCTGATTTAAGAATATTGAAAAAAGAGCAAATATATTCGAATATCGAATATTTGGTTGGGATTCACAAGGCTACATAATATGGTAGGTTTAGCTAGTAGATTGTTAAAATTATATGCTTTATAATGAATTTATCAATTATTCTCGGTTTTTGAATTTGAATTAAATGTCCCTGCGGGATTTATTTCTATTGAAAGTTTTCAAAATTGGTTGTAGTTTATATGGGTATGGAAAATCATACACGTTTGTCTGGGGTAAAAACTTCTCGAGAGATTGAATAACATGTTATGTCAAGACTCCGGCGTTCATTAGGTATGCCGAAACAACTTGCAAACAAAACCACTCCGCCTGGGATGATGTAAAAAATGTTTGTGGATAAACAAGGTTTTAATAAGAACTAACGAATAATGTAATATCTCATCTCTGATGTAGACTTAATTATTTACCCGTTAAGACAAACTTTCAGATATGGATGCTTGGCGCAGGTAGAAGCATCTTAACCATCGCCGAAGTTGATCAAAACTTTTCAAAAGACTACATTGAAGCAAATGTTCAGTAATTAAAGATTCCATGTGTTTTGCCAAAGTTGTGTTTTCTTCGACATACACTGCTTTAGCTCGAGGGAAACTCCGTAATGAATTAAATATCATTTAAATACTGGAAAAAAATTCCGACCGAGGCATAAATTTGACAGTCTATGTAACTGTCAAAATATTAAGCGCCGCATAAAGAGATGAAAAGCGGTCCCGAAAACGGGCGACTATAAAAATAATAAAACTTCGGATAAAGCCACAAAAAAGGATAGAAACACGAGAAATGACCTTAACTCGCCGAGAGTTAGACGAGAAATTTTTATTCATGAATGTATGAAAGTTGTTAAAAGAACTTGATTACCATTAATTTTTGGATAACTTAAAACTTGGGAGACTTTCATAGATTTAATATGACTTTTCCCTTTTTTTTCCGACGGAGAGATTTCTGAGAGGCGCGCCCCAAATGTAAATAGGTATAATGTGATTTCTTGAACAAAGACTTTTTCCGAGAATATTGAAACTTTTGAAGGGAGTGTAAAATGTTGCGAAAGCATTAAAAAAACATTGTTTACGGCGAATGTGTTTGCTTTAATCTTTCTAAAGGCGCTCTCATAAATGAGCGTATAATGCAAAACGACAAAACTTTGTATACAATTAAGAAATTTTTCACCCCTAAATCAAATTCTTTGATGTAAGATGGATGTACGACATTCGTGATGAACTATAAATTTATTCGCGAAGTATCGTTTAAACTTCGCATTATACCATATTCATTTTAAAATGGATTTATACAAAGAAATCATTCAACGTAAAGATTTAGACAATCGACAACTCATATGAATATGTTAGGATAGCATAATTTGAATAAGAATTAGAGTTTGAAGAAGATCAAGGATCGATTAAAATATTAATATTTTTAATCTCTCAAATTTGTTGTGACGCTGATTTTTTTTACCACAATTTGAATTTATATGAATCCAATACCTCTCACTGTACGGATGCTTATTTTATGAACTTCTTGGGTTCTCATGTGTCCAGGTCAAATACGATAGTATCAATGAGTTCGTTTTGTTGGTAGATATTTTAAATATAATACAAATAAGTATTAAATATCGATTGTAGCTTAATATTCGGGAAAATATAAGTGATTACTATATGATATTTTTATAGAAATAGGAAAATATTATGAGGTAGTTTTCCTTATGGCATATTTAGTACGGATCGTATAATAAGCATCTAAAACCTAGTTTAGTATACTAATGCAAATTTGCAATTTATTAATCATTGATTGAGCATTTTAGACAGTTTTTAGCAAATGTAAAAATATTAACTGAGAGTGATTTTTTTAATACAGTTTTAGATTAGCTCATTTTTGTACGAATTATTATTTTCATCCTACAATTTTGAAGATGTTGAATAATCCCTTTATGTTTGTGTGATATGCCTGGTGATGTATTAATATATTAACCCTATAAATACGGATTGCACAGATATGTGATTTTCATAACTCTAACTTTATACACACAAAAAAACACGTTAAAATTTACATATAACTCAAATACAAAAATAATTCGTTTCCGAATCAAATTAGCATTTTAAGGTTTGTACACACATATTTTTCTATACAAATAATTTAAAAGTACTATGTGCATACAAATGTCAGTTTACCTGAAATATTCATTTTTTATAGTTATTTTAATCACCCATTATTATAATTTATTGCAATCGATCAACATTCATATGCAGAATTAGTATGCATTTTAGTATATTAAAATATAAAATATATTAAAATAAAAAAAATCAAGAATATTGCTCAAATTCTCTATTTTTAGCGGTATTTATTGTGTTAATAATGAGGTCATCAGCAGTACATTCTGTAGGTATGAACCTAATATGATACATTTACGCCATAATAGAAATTTTCGCGCAAAAACATGTCGTAAAAAATCCATTTCATGTTGAAATATAAATACTAAAAACCTTCAGAACGAACAGGACTAATATTTCCCTCCTCACAAATCTCTTCTTCATCTTCTCGATCTTATTCTTCTAAGGCATATCTCTTTAATATTTCCTCATCATTCAAAATTTGGAATTCAAGATCGTTCGCATCGCAATTTAACCACTTGGTTATATCTTCTTTTTCGCATTTGGTATATAATATATAGAAATTTGTTTAATTGCTTCCGCAATATCTCCTTTATCAAGTTCTACCGTGTTACTGGAACTTACTAAATGTCTTTTCAAAAATTTGTTCCAAGATATTTACAAAGTTGACACATCTAAAGAATTCCAACTATCTTCTGCAATGTAACAGCAACATTTAATATTATTTTCCTGTGGAAGCTGATAACTGTTTCTTCATTATTTTCGTCTGCTAGCAATAATAGTCGAAGCATCTGATTTCTATGTACACGTTTGAATGTTTTGATATTTTTTCACTTCTGGTTTGAACGGTTTTTCATACCATCGTTTAAAAACTTCACCATTAATCCGGGATTTTTTCTGATGATCATATTCAATCGGAAGACTTTTGATATTTTTAAAGCATCTGGGGTTCTTTGATTTGTCAACGACAAGCAGTGGCAATCTGTGTCAGCCTGCTGCATTTTTACACACTATTATAATGACTCGTTATTTACTATTTTTGTATCCAGGTGCAATATTTTCACGTCTTGATGCTAAATATTTGTTGGGTGGTTTTTTTTCAATTGAAGCCGATCTCACCAGCATTTTATATAAATTCGTCGTCGAATCCTTCTCCACAAATAGCTTCAATGTGTCAATGAATGTGTTTGCTGAAGGTATGTCAGCAGAAAGCTTTTCTCCGCGAAGTTCCCTGGTACCATGTCGGACTTTGAATTTTTCAAGAGAACCCGAACTTGTTTTGAAAGTGGAATCTCCATTTAATTTTGTATTGAAAAGTATTGTTTTTTCACACAATAATAGACCAGATATTGGCTGTCCAGTTGATTGTTTTTGTATGAACTACATAAAAATATATTCTTCAACTTCTGTATTTCTTAATATTTTCAAAACTTTTCGCTCTGAGCTTTCATCTTCTAATATTAGACAATTTAAAATATTTAAATAGACATTTGTAGAATTTAAAATACGAGTATTTTTTTAAACTTATTATAGTGTAGACAATATTTTTTTTACCTTTAAGAATATCTTATGATAATCGGATTTAGCGTTTGGGGGGGAGGGAGTGCTTAAAAAAACCGTCTGTGAAATTTTGAAATGTGGTCATAAATTTCAACCCCCGACACATTTATGACAAATATTTTTCCCGAAAATGAATAAGGTTTCGTTATTAAAATAATTTTGTAGCATTTATTTATTTTAAGTCAGCACTTTTGTGTCCTTAACGAGTAACTTTTTTACATTGTGAAAATTGCGAAAACTTTCTATCGCAGCAGAATACTATTAGGGCTTACGTAGTTCTTCAAAACTTTCCTTAACTGCTTTCTTAGTTATAATCGCTAACTCTGCAGAAATAGTGTGTCTGAAGAATTTTCCTCAGTCGCCATCTGAAACAGCGAGAAAAAGACACGGGTGAGAAACTGACGAAGGCTAGATTCATCTTACAAAGGATAAAATTGCAACGAAGAATTATTTCCATACTTTAGAAGCCTTGGAAACTCGAGATGCAGCGATGCTTCTTCGCTTCCGCCTTATCAAAATACAACGGGAGCATCATTACTTTCGATTTGAAATTGTAATTATGCCGTTGCAATTCTTGTCAATTTAACTCATAAGCATATTCTGTTGATGGATTATATTTGTAAATATTTTTTTAAAACTTAAAGCCCTGTGGAATACGAGAACCTTTCGGACGATTTAAACATAATTTGCATAAGGCATTGACACAATTTACACATATTTATAAAAAGCACTGGATATGCGTGACATTCTTTTTTTAAATCTAAAAATACTTATAATATTATTACAATATTATATTTTTATGCAAATCCATGTGCATACATTATTCAAATTTGTAAGAAGTACATATGTAATCAAAGTGTAAATATTACACTTCATACAGTGGTTTTGTTCAAATATAAATTATAAACACATTGAAAGTGAAATTAATCACACTTTCTATAACACGATCATCAAATTCGTGTTATACGAGGTTTGAAGTTTATACAAAATAGTATTTGTGTACAAAATTATTTTGAAGATTGTTAATATCATTAAAAAAATTTACTAAACATTTGGCAAAATATACATTTACATATTTATTAAAAAAAAAAATAATAACATACGATTGGAAGTTTTCATAATCAGAGAAATTGTAATAAGTGATTGTCACCTTTTAGTGTATAAATCTTTGCGTATTTTGTGTTAAGGGGTTAAATATTTTTTTATTCCCTCTTTAATTTCTTCTTTCATTTCATTATGGTATCATTTTCTATAAAAAAATATTCTAATTTATTAGCCAATTCCTAGCTGTCATCTATAATTTTTAATGTGAAATATGTAGCTATTTCGCTAAAACAACCTTCTAACTTATTGACTATATTAGATTCATATAACATTCTTCTTCTACGAAATTATTCTTCTTCGTTCAATATTCGATGCTACGATATTTTTTCGATATGTTGGATATGGTATGGATTTTAAAAACCGTATAACTTTAAAACAGCTATATAACATATATCCAAAATCGAACAAAAAAAGTTAATAAAAAAAAACAGGAAAACATAAGGCAATTAAAAAATCACATGTTTGGTATCATTTAAAGTACGTCTTGCACCATTGGTAAAATTTTAAGGATGTTTGACATCCACTAGAGAAATACTATATTTTTTAATTACAAACTATCATCGCTGTATGATAATTTTCGTTGTGATTTTCGATATGATTGAAAATCGCTCTCTTCTTGTTAATGTCATCATTGTTCTGTGTAGATTTTCTCTTTCTAACAATATAACTCATAATCAGTTAGGATGTCACTATAGTCTTTAAATAAAAAAAAACCAAAATGGCGAGAGTTTAAAAAAAATTCAATCAAGTCATTTTTTGGCAGATTCTATGTCAACCAACACAATTTATCTTTGATTTTATAATATTTTTTTATTAAGCGCGTTGTACGAAAACATTCCACAATTATTTAAACGTGTTATATCAAAACCGTATTATATCACCTCTGTATTATACGAAGCCCAGGTGTATTGTGTTATTTATATAGTAACTTAAGCTTTAACGCCGATATCATTAACAAAATCAAATCAAATTTAAAAGGGATCGAATACTGAAAGCCTTGCAAATAAAATCAAATAAAATCAATTTCGGGAACCAATTAGCAATATTAAAACCCACCCAATACATTATGATAATTAAAGCTCATTTTGCTGTAATTCATTCAAAAAATATTCGTATCGCGTACAAGCCGCAATTATATTTCGCAATGCAATCCTTTGATATTAATGCGGATATTGAAAGCAAATAATTTGGCCGTTGAATATTTTCATCATCATTATAACATGAGCACATTAAATGTCCACGGAGCTTTTTCATTAAATGCGATGACTTAACTTTTCTAAAGTTTCAATTTTTTTTGATTGATTGTTGACTTATCAAGCTTTGCCATGAAAGCTCCGCGAAGTTACAACGGTTGTGTTAAAAATTGATTCATTTTCGGTGTATGAACACACAATGACTTGCAACACACATCCACACCTATAAGCCCGAATAAAATTAAGCCCATTTCATTTTTATTTGAAAATCATTTTTAAGCGTATTTCATAGAGCTTTTAATTTTAATTATGCGAAAAAGATGTGGGGGTATGCAAAATTCATTTAAAAATAGTTTTAAAATCATGCTAATTTCGCTTATCACTGAAAACACATAAAAGTCATGGAATAGATAGATTCTTTTTGCATTTTTGCGCGAGGTTGAAATGCGAATGCGCAAGAAATAACATGAGAGAGTCAACCAATAGCCTTGGCCGCGGGAAAACGTTTTTTAAATATGTTTCAGCCCCTTCTAATAATTATATTTTTATACCAAATATTGTTTTTTTTTAAATAAAAATTGATTATCAATAATTTTTCTTTACGTTGATATAATAGAACGGTCTTAAATTCTTAAGCTTGAAAAAATATTTCGAAAGTAAGAATATCTTTTTAAATAATTATTGAAAATATAATTTATTAACATAATGAATATAACACAAAAAAGCTGAAAGTTGAAATCACAATTCAATGCATGGACTTCACGAACTGCCCAATAAGTTATTCCAGTTGAAGAATTCACTAATTGGCAGAGGCTACTCAAATTGCGTGCCTTGGATGGATTGCGAGAACCTATTGTATATATTTTTTAGCTATAATGTATAGAAACATACATAGGTGATTTTGCTGGATGCTTCATAGTATGTTTCGTTCCATTCTCATCATTTTTGAACTATTTCGGGATGCTTGTTTCCGCTCAGAGGAGGAAAAAGAGGACAATTCCCATTTAAGCATGTACATAGAATATTCAGCGGTGAAAAATTCTCCTCGGATGCAACTGCTCCCGGTAGCTAATAAAACAAAGACAGTTTATATTTCTTATTTCTTTAAATTATTAAGCTCTTATTCGTTCGAAAGAGAAGATTTTACCTTTACAATGGCCCACTGCAGTGCTGAGAAGAAAATATTTTATCAATACAGTACATCACAATGGGATTGCTTTGATTTTCTTCGCCGTATTCTCGAAAGACTTTTCCAAACGGATTCAATTGTGATTGCTTTTTTATTTCGAAAGCGAGCACATCGCTATTAATTTCATCCTTTGAGATACTTTGAATGCTTCAGTCCATTAATTAGTTTTATGAAATATGTTCAATACTTCATGGAGTAACTTTATTGAAAAAGATTGCTGTTGAAAGCTTCAATGTAATGGCAAGTCAACAGCCGCAAGACAAAAGGCTTTTCATACACATGAAAGAATTCACTTTTAGATCTCCAATTGCTGAATTTTATAGGCATACTTATTTTAAGTAGATCAACTGTTAGTATAATGAGCGAGCTACAGGACATACGAACAAATTTGAGTGACTATCTTTAAACTTCCTATGCACATTGCTTTCATTTGATAATGATAAAATAAACACTAAATAGACGAAATTATGAAGAGGATTTATTGTCTGAGCGTTCCCACGGAAGTCCAAAAACTAACGATTGAATTAGGTTATTTTTAAATATGATTAACTTAATGCGATTCGTACAATTTCGTATAGTTTTTAAATATCTATCTATGATTTTGAAGTTAATGGTTAGTTAATTATACAACAAAGAAAGGATATTCTCAAGTAAACCGATAACAGTTTATACATTTATTTTTAAGCTAATTGTATTGGTAAAATATATATTTATAACCTAACGTGCCAAAAAGATGCTTCGATGTATTTCTGGTAGTTACGATTCAGAAATAGACAGATTCTCTAGAACTGAGAAAGAAAATATTATGATGAATAATAAAATCAGACAAGCCTAACTACCAATGACTGATATGTAACAATCGCTAAAATATCAACAAAAAAATAATACAGTAGATCTGCAGTAGTTTGGCCCTAGTCTAATCCGGCGCTCCCTGTAATCCGACATTCCTAAACTAGTATAGTACATATTTACATATAGGACGATCCACAATATATGATACAAAAAAGAACCGCAAGAATATTAAAAAGTTTATCTCCATCATTGATTGTCCAGGCCAGATAAGAGGCAAACTCTCAATAAAGGTGAACATCCAGAGGCGGAGGAAGTTTTGTATACCTGTTTCTTCAGGAAAGAAACAGGTATACATCTATTTCTGGGATCATATTGGCCATGGAAAAAAGTTATTTTACAAGGATATAACAAAAAAGAAGACTTTGTAGCTAACAAGAGAAGTTTGAGAATTTTGAGGTAATGTAAAATGATCAGAATTTATTCCAGAATTTGAGAAAAAAAATGTTATACCTTTCTACAGAAATTTGTATCTATATTAAAATAACCGGCGTTGCATAAGGTATAAATATAGAAGAAATTCACAGAAAAAAATCCCGTGCTAGAACAGAATGTAATGCCATTATAATATCCGACTTTGGTCTCTGAAGAACTGAGAAATGACAAGAAAAACGTTGAATTTATTGCCCTATTCTGTAACATAATACTTCTTATAATGAAGACATGAAACTAATGCATACACATTATATTTTTGAAACGAATGCATATGCATTATTAGACATTCCTTACAGGATTATAACTCGAAAATCAGCATATTTATGAGAGAATTTCGATGTATTGTCTAATATTTTGCTTGAAAATATACATTAATATGCAAATATTAAAGTACTAATTACGAAACATTTAGCAATTATATTATATAGACACAGTTCATATGGGAAATTTTCCAGTCATTTTCTTGAAAGGAAATGTGAGCAAATACTTGGATACGCTAATGTGAGATGGTCAACACTGCTCTTATAGTTTCGTTGAAATCTTACTTTATGTTGAAAACTTAGTGTTTGTAAATATTGAAGAACATGTTTCATTATAATAGAGTTATGCATTAATTTTGCTAATTAGAAAACTAATCTATTTCTTAGATTAAAATGGGATCAAGAATTTTTCAATATGAGGAAAAATGTAAATTGATGATTTATTGAATAGAAAAAATAAAATGTTCTTTCAATTTTATGTTAAATACATTAAAATTGAGCCATTATTATATAATTGTTAAAAAAAAAATTGTCTATGAAATGCCAAATCTTGCTTTGCTTCTAGCATGGATTATTATTTTAATTTTAAAAACGTTTTTACGGAAACACAGACAAAAATGATGGTAAATCATACTCGTAGCTTTCCACGTTTGGTTAAGTTAGTTTTAAATTATTTTAATGGGAATTTTAAGAATACGTAGGAGTTAAGGACCCAAATCAATCATCCATAGATAGTCCTACCCTACTATGTTAATTGTCTTAGTATTCCGTTTTTCAGATTCAGGAATACTTGAATTGAGGCGATCGATCAGAAATATCAGTATATCTGATTAATATATTTTTTTAAAATTTAAACATAAGCCTTTACCATAAGACTCCAAGATCAAATCCACCATGTCTACACTTACTTTTTTTGATTTTGAATATATGTTATGTATATGAAAAGTCAATTTTTGAGTTCTCATGGATATACAATGAATAGATGAAACAGAAGGCTTTTATTAGAACAGAATACTTAAGTATCTATCCCACTGACCGCACTATATACTCTAATACCTAATCAATTTTTTGAATTGTTTTAAATCTCAATTGATAGTTATAGAACCATATCTTTATCTGGAAATTACGAAAAAAATCCACCCTCATAAATACATATTTAAAGTAAATGAAAAATCGCCAAGAGGAAAAGTCACATTTTAAGGTTCGCAGGGCGCATTATCCGAGACCAAGGATGAGAAGCGGAAGAAAAAAGGGGAATCCTTTTAAAATTTATCGCAGCCAAATCGATTGTGACCCAATAAGGTTTGAATGCGAAATCCGGACTTTATCCGATGTAAAATATTGTTTTGTGAAGGAAACAATGTGTGTCTGCGTAATAAGCGGACATTGTGAGGGCGCCCCGCCCGGACAATCGCGCCCCTGTCACGTACAAGAACCGCAATAATGTCAAAATCGCCATGGGATTTCTGTTTGCTCTGTCCGTCCGCTATGACGGTGATTATCAACCGTTGGGATGATATTCCAAATGCGTGGCCCCTCTTTGATAAATATGATGGAATAAATCATGAATCACGAAATGTAACATACACAGCCCCCAATGACCTCACGGGGATCCACAAATTTAATATCGATTGCCACATATTACAAAAAAATATGCATTAATATAACTAATATGTCTGGTATGCCACTTATCCATCAAGACCGCCGCAGCATGTATGAAGCTTGTACATATATAAATAAACACTGGAGATAGCACACAATATTTGGTAATTTCATTGTGTAAACATAAACAATACATTTGAAATCGATTCATTATATCATTCACATATCATGATTATACAATCGTACGATGTACGCAAAATACTATCTTCATCTCTGTTTCTCAACAAACATGTAAGACACTTTCTGTCTCTGTCGGTTTACGAACTCAACGCGTAAGAATGCTCTTTCTGAATAAGTGGACTTTGGAGACAACAATGTGTCTTACCTCTTTAAGGGGTTAAAAGTGCTCACGCTTGCTCTATCCTTAACTATAAGTAAAAAATTAAAATGGTTTTGAAAAATATATCTTCATGCCTCTTTGACGGTCAATTTTGATGAATTGCCGGAAAATAGAGATGTTTTCTTTGTTTTGGTTTTAGTTATTGATGCTTATCGATTATAACGAGCTTCAAATATTGATATACTATGTACATATACCAAATAATAATCTAGATAGATTTTTTATTTTAATATGTTAACTATCAGACTACTGCCAAATTAAGCTATAAAACAATGATTTTACTAATTAAAGCATTGAACTGGAAACCTAAAAATCTGTTTTTGTCGGAACAAAAATCAGAACTGCATCCGTTAGAAAATATCGGTTAATTTCGGTTTTGTATACGATTAACGCGGAAAAAAAATTAATTTGATTGTGTCGAATTTAGGTACTTCTCTGATTTATTCTACTTAACAATAGAAAAAATTTGAATGAAAATACATTGGAAGATATTTTAATAATTCGAAATATCTTTCATATTTTTTAAATACAAATAAACACACTTTTGAATTCTGTACTTCAACTATGAATACACAAATTCGTTTTGCTTAATAAATCATAGTATTTAGTTCTAACTATTACACATTTAATGAATAATTTACATTATATTTGTCACCTATATGATTGTTCTAAAATTCTAGAAAATTAACCCCTAAAGGAGTACTATCTCAGGGCCTGGGATCCCCCCCTTCACTTATCACTCTTGTACATTGAGCTCGGAGACAGAGAGAGAACGTAGCGCAGTTCGACAGACAGAGACGAAGAGCTTCCGTGCATACATCGCACGATTGTATAGATCGTTAGCCCAAATTTATCGACTAATAATGATTTCGATTTCAAGTTTGTTATTTGTTTACGCAAAAAAGTGACCGAATATTTTGTGCTATCGACAGTGTTTCGTTGCAAGTCTTTGTTCAATTATCATTTCCTTCTAAAGCAGGAGCAAATGGTCTTGTATGCTATCAACAGTGTTTATTTACAATTGACTCTGCTTCGAATTGAAGATTGTCTTACGCTGATAGGAGCTGGTAGAAAGTAATCGGTGTAAAGCGATTATGGCATCAACGACTTCATCGATTTTAAATTTGCTCATTCCTCAAAAAGTTAAAGAGGAATAAAGTGTTCCAAATTTCAAATGTCCAAAAAAATATCACAAAAAAACTCATGATAAATATATTTTTAATTGAACCGGAACGATAACCTAAATTAAAAAAAAAAAAACTGCTTACATTATTTTGAGTTAATCAAATTTTGCTCGCTATATCCGTGATATTGAGATTTAACTCGTGTCAATTGAGTTTGATTGTACATTTTATACAAAAATTAAAGCAATTGTTGAAAAAAAATGTATAGATAAGATAGTCTAATTTTAATATCAAATTAAAATGCTTTTTTAATAGCTTGTAATAGAAAAATCGGCTTTTTGAAAGTTGGGAGACGCTGATTTATATCATAGAAATTCTCTGTTTGTGATAGTGTACTGGACGGCATAGTTTATTGTCCGATCTACGTCTAGTAACAAAGGATAGAAGGATTTATCTGTTAAGAAGTTGAAATATAGTAAAGCTCCGGTTTTGCTTTTTTACGACGTCTATATACGTCAATTTGTAAAGCTCTTCTTTTTGTGCAAATCGAGATGCTTCATAGACTAGTCCTCTAATATAAAAAAAACGCCCTTATGACAATTTTGCAATTGAAAATTGTTTGAATTAAGGGACGCTTAAATTGTTTATCGTGGTTAATTAATGCGTGATGAAAAACGTGTATGGCCTTAATAAATTTGCGGTATAACCACATCCATCGAAGAGGGGAAGCATTTTGTAATTTTTGCCTTAGTAAGTGTTGAATGCCTTAAAACACGCTTAAGACCCAGTTTATCAAACGAATCGGCATAATTTATTTTAAAATTAATTCATTTACATAATGGAGTTACCAGACCAGGGGAGGCGCGTAACATTACATCAAAAAAACAGCCCTAAAATATTTATAAGGAAATAAAAGGTAACAAATAACGCCGTTCCGACGCAGGCCAAGAAACAAGTAATATCGCTCGTTTACTAAATTCATACCATAAATAAAATGAAATCGCCCAGCTATTAGGGTAATAGAAAAGAGAAGCTCGTACTCCTAAACGTACCGCTATACGAAAGAGATATGGTCCCCTTAACGAAGTAGTTCCCAACTACGACCCGCGGCCTGTCAATGGCCCCTATTCGCGGCCATCCTATCATTTTATAAATGTATTAAAGATTTTGGTTTCAATGCTGATTATATGCCAACATAATTGATTGGTATATTTCTGATACGCAATTGACCTAATTGGTGTCCGGCGCAAATGCAGTACATGTCTGCTGGACACAGCATTATCACAATTAATCAATCTAATTTAGTGGCAATGGAAATTTATGAACACTATATCAATATATTAATATTATCACGATAAATACATTTATATTGAAGGGTCACGCGAAATATAATTAACATATTATTTGGGCGATAGCATTGTATCTACGGTTCTTTGTGGCATAAGGCCACCTGTCAAAAGCTAGTGCGGAATTCGAATTTATTACACGTTTCTTTTTTATGGCAATAAAAATGATCATGTATCCCATGTCACGTCTTGCTGGATAAATATATATTTTTGGGTTAAAATAATCTATTCAAGAATAGTATTTATATCCATTCAATTTCGTGAATGTTTGATAATTCCATTAAATATGTCTTTAAAATTTGAGAGCCTAAGTTTGTCGGTTGTAATTCCGTGGGAGCGCTGGGGTTATTAAAAAAATGAATCAAATATTGGATGCATGGTAGAATAGTACACTTTTGTTAATGTTGTTAAATTACTATACTTAATGACTAAATTTCACCTCTATCCGATATTTCGAACCTCCTACCGGGTTCATGTTCACAGATTGACGGTAGTTATTCGTTTAACGTAATTAAAAAAATATAAATTAATGACAATATGCTGATATAGTAGGTAAAATTATGACTGAAGGGATGGGGATGGGGAAGACTCCCATTTAAAGACTATTTTGCTTTGGATGCAATTTTATATAAAGTTATCATATTATTTAAAAATGATTGTAACAAATTGTAGCGAACACACCTCTTCTGACGTTAAGAGGTCGGCTATCTCTGTCGTTACGACTTAAAGGTCGCGTTGTTTGGACGCAAACCCGCGATTGAGAGCATCTCAGCGCGATGCATGATTTATCACGGCGTAATTCATAATAATGGTCCTAGGCCACGTGTCGGCTGCGATGAACGACGGAACACGTTTGTGATTTCATTCGCTGGGTGATAGAGTTTGAAATGATACAGGTGCTGAAGGTGATTAATAAAATGTCAAACGACTGACACAGCGTATTTATTTAATTAACCAACAGTAGAAGAACCAGTGTTAAGCAAGCGTTTGTGCTTGATATGGAGCAAGCAAGCGGATGATAATCCATCGTTAGGCGTTTTGTTGGAGCGTCTTCTCGAATTCGAAGTTGTTCGTCTTCTCCAAGATCCTCATCAATCTAGAAAAAAAGAGAAGACCCATCCACCCGCGGAGATCTTCCTCCGTCAGGGATGAGATCAAAAAGCTAGTCTTTCGAGGAGATTCTTCTCCGTCGGGGTCTGCTTAACAACTCTCTTGTACTGGGTAACTTTTTTCCCAGATTAATGTCTTCTATTGCGTCACAAAATTTTTAAAAACTCGCCGCCCTTTTGGCAATTTGTAGCTAGTTTGGTATTCTGCTACTATTTTGATAATTCGTCACTGATAATTCACTATTCTTTTGCAGAAATCTCTACTTGAAAGTAGAAAATCCGAAATTTTAGATTGGCTTGCAATTTTCCCAGGATTTTTTCCACGTTACGTTATAATTATAAGACTTTTCAGTGTTTGAACAGAATATCTTCAATTTGTATTGAGCTTTTAACCCTCTGTCTCTAAAATATCGACGATATACCGTTGCTTAGATTTCTATTCAATTGTAAAATTAACGAGGGCTGCAAACAATGATCGCTATTGGCCCATTGATTACTTCAAAATGCTCGAATATGAATAGTTTCTGTGAGTCAGTGTATCAGTATTTAACTTTGTTGTGCATTTTGCTCACATGTTAGTGCAATCAAACAAAATAGAGAAAGATTCAAAACAAGCTTCCATTCATCAAAAAACACAATAGCAGCCAAAGGATCAAAGAAAAGTTGAGAACTATATATGCATTTATCAAAGCGTTTATGTTAGATTTTAATACATCGTTTGTGGATTAATAAAATGTGTGCATGTCATTTATATATTAGAGGATGTTCGGCATAATTTCATCGCAATTGATAGAATATTTCATTAAACTTAGGATCGATGCTTGATAATAATGAGAAGTTCTGATGCCATCACTGGCGTATGTCGTGCTCGAAATAGATGTTAAAAACGAGCTTTTTTATGCGCAAAAAAACCTCAATCATAATCAAACGTGTACGATGAGCTTTGGACAAAACAATTTCGTAAAAAATACAAAAAGCTTTTGTTTCGTTTGTCTTTCGTTTGATGTCGTCGACGAATTTGGAAAGTTCCAAAAAGTTTTTAATTTAATACCTTGTCATATAATAATCAGCAGAAGCACGCGACGCGTGACATAAATGCTTTGCATCCATAACGACGGATTGAAATTTGTTCAAGGCAATGGCGATAAGGTCACGTCGGTGATTTGTCATCAGAATCGATCAAATTTGTTAAAATGACAGGTAAAAGTATACGGGCGAGCCGCAAGTTGAGAGGCCCTGGATCCGGGGCACCTATCTGGCCTAATATCGACGCTCTTCTCCGAGATATTGATCAAGGAGAAGTGTTTTCCCTCAAACGTTTGTACGTACCGACTGAGTGATCTGAAAATCTTCGCCCGAAAGCGTGTGAGAAATTTCAATCATCAACTATCTAGAAAAGCGTCTCTCCACTGACAGAGGGTTGAATTGAAACCCCCATTTTATTTTTAAGTTTACATTAGTCTTTGAAAATAAGAATAATGATCACCGCGAGGCAATATGCGTAATTGAAAAGATGCTGATGCATTTATTGCAAACATGCAAACAACTTATTGAAACGTTTCATATTATAAAATATTCGAAATACATCAAGTCACAATTGTTCTACAAGTCCCCTTTTTTATTATCAATTATGTAATAGCCAACCTTTTTTAAAGAGATTTGTCACTGGTGATGAAAGTTGGATACTCTATGAGAATATCCAACGTAAACGGTATTGGATCAAGGGTACAGAAGCTTTAACTGTAGCTAAACTTGGCCTACATCCAAAAAAAGTTTTGCTATGTATTTGGTGGAGCTGGAGGGGGGTAGTTTATTATGAACTACTTCAGCAAAGTGAAACGATCAATTCAACAAAATATTGCTTCCAACTAGACAATCCAAAGGATGCAATTGCCAGAAAACGGCCAACGACGAGGTGTTGTTTTTCATCACGATAACGCCAGGCCTCATGTGTCTTCGCTCGTCAGAAATAAATTATCATCATTTGACTTGGATGTTTTATCTTATCATCCATAGTGTCCGGACATGGCCCCTTCAGATAATTATTTATTTCTTTCATTGAAAAACTATTTACGTGGTTAAAATTTTAATTCAAAAAATGATATAAGAATGTGCCTTGATCAATATTTTGCCAACAAACCTGGGAAATTTTGGCAAGAAGGCATTATGAGGCATCCAGAGAGATGGAGAAAGGTAATAGAACAGAATGGATCATATATTATTCAATAAATTTTGATGTAATACAAATTATTGTTATTTTTTTTTTTTAATATGAAAACGAAAGAAACTTATGGGACACACTAATGTATGTCCATTTGGTTCATCCGAGCACATTTCTATATTCATTTATTTGTGTCGCTATCACTCATAATTCTATATGTTTTATTATTTTTCGTGATATATTGTGGGTTTCCATTATGAGAGAACTCTCCAGTATTTTTGGGTTTAGTTTTTAAAAATTCGTTATTAAGAGATCGTCTCCTTTTAGCCTATAAATCTTCCAAGGTTCCAATATCTGTTGTAATTCTCTCTTGGATTTTAAACTTCTTTCTTTTAAAGGATCATAGGAGAGAGAGAGAGAGAGAGAGAGAGAAAGAGATATGGCTGCAGGAGGGACGACCTCCCCCAGCCAAGGCTATCTGACAACTCTCGCGACTTCCACCTCCTGCGCGTCACTACAATGTCTCCGTAGGGCCACAAGAGATGCCGCTGTTAAAATAACACATTGCACCTGAAGAGAGACGGAAGATGTCGCTGTTAACAGCGCTGGGGATGGTAAATCGCCAACGCTACAATTTAGGAGAATATTGGGATATCGGAAATAATAATCGACCCAGATTTATCTTGATTTCTTACATTTGAAAATCTAAACACTGAGGCAATTAATAAAGTCATGCAGGGATGCTTGTGAGTTAGTGATTGAATTTGCAGCAATAATTAAATTATAATTTTAAAACAATGATATTTTCGCTATTCTTCCACTATGAGATCTACTATGAGATCTACTATGAGATCTACTATGAGATCTACTATGAGATCTACTATGAGATCTACTATGAGATCTACTATGAGATCTACTATGAGATCTACTATGAGATCTACTATGAGATCTACTATGAGATCTACTATGAGATCTACTATGAGATCTACTATGAGATCTACTATGAGATCTACTATGAGATCTACTATGAGATCTACTATGAGATCTACTATGAGATCTACTATGAGATCTACTATGAGATCTACTATGAGATCTACTATGAGATCTACTATGAGATCTACTATGAGATCTACTATGAGATCTACTATGAGATCTACTATGAGATCTACTACTGAGATTTACTATGAAATATAGATAGCTTTTATTCGATGATGCAATTAATTTATTTTTAAATATTATTATTAAAACAAAATACGTACAATTTGTCATAATCGTTTGATATTTAAGTAGCGATCAACAAATTTGTACGAACCAAACGAAGAATGCCGAGCCAATTTTTTAAAATTTGGTAAGATTTGATGATGAAAACTAAATGATTATCCCATGAACCATCTATAAAATTACTGACAAATTTATGGTTTTTCGGTATGCGACGACATTTAAATTTGGCTTATTACCGCAAATATGCATTAAAATACTCCTTCAAAATATATTTATCAAGATATATATATAACATTTTATAAAGTTATATTGAAATAAAGTTTTCTTGCGATGTGAATAATATGGTGTCATTATATACGCAACGATATATCGTCACATCGCCTTTTTCGCATGTTGATAATGATGATATATCGTTGTTCGATATGAAAAGGGTTAATATCCACGATGATGACTTTATTTGATTCATTTTTCTTCTGTGTAAACTTGGAAAATAATGTGTAAAGACCCAAGTAAAAAAAGATGAGCATAGCACGCATTTATCTTTCTGCATTGGTATAATATTATACATACGTACAACTTGTTGTACCACGAGGGAGCACCAATGTGTGTCTCGTGATATTAATTAATTGAATTATAAATTGCAGGCAGGATAACGGGAATTTTAACCGTGGCAAAGAATGTTACGCATTGCGTAACATTACTAATGAGGCTCTCATCTATTCAGCATGCGGAATACTTTTGGTCCATACAGAGCAATGGCGTGCAGAGTGGGTGTGTGCGGTATAGCACACAAGCCTGCAATGGGCAGGTCACGTGGCGTGCCCGGGTGTTAATGTGACAATAATTATCGTTCTGCTTCCTCCGACATCAGGTCAGCCTGCTAATTGCATACTCTGCATTGGTCGGATAAAGCACCTTGTTTATCCAACTTACACCCATTACCTTTACACCCGCGACCACACAAAGATAGCTTTCAAGGAATGTGTCGACTGTTTCAATAAACAGTTGCAAGCGAAATGCATTGTATAAATATTTGTTTTTTAAATTCAAAAAATATGATATCAATTTTCTAATAAAAACTTGTATATTTTCATATAATATTTAAAAAATTAGTGAAGGAGCAGTTTCAATTGGTTAAAAGCAGTTCACCCTTAAAACTTGGATCATAATCATGAAATCGCCTATCATTTCGATTTATCATTTCGATCTAAGTTTTATCTCCAATGAGAAGACAGGTTTCTTTATCTAGGATCTAAGTTTTATCTCCAGGTAAAGCTTCATTAATGTAAAAAATGCAAAAGTGTGTTCTGGTCCGATTAAATCGTAATGGATCTTTTTGTAAGTTGACAAGTGAGTACGACGTAGGACAATCCACAATTTATGATACAAAAAAGAATCGCGAGAACGTTCAAAATTTCATCTCCACCAATGATTGTCAGTTAGGCTTTGAAGAAAACTAAAGATCCAGAGGTGGAGGAAGCTTTGTATATGTGGTGTCTTCGGGAAAGAAACAGGCATATACCTATTTCTGAGCCATAGTGACCACGGAATCAAAGTTGTTTTACAAGAAGATAATGTTACATAGGAGCGGAGGCACTTTCGGGGCAGTCTTCTTTCACGCGTTCGTCGGTATGGTCGTGCCACTGTGCGGGTCCATTTTTCTTTCGGATCATGTGTAGCCGGGCAGATGGATGGGAATGGACGGAGCATCGGACGAAAAGTAACTTTTTATTCAGCTCGAGAGAGAGAGAGAAAGATCTGGCTGCGAGAGGGACGTTCTCCCGCAGCCAAGGCCAACCGGCGACTCTTCACGACTTCTGCCTCTTGCGCGTCACTATGCAACAGGAATACGTTTGATGACGATTACAGGTTTTTATATTTTACTAGCTGGTACCCGGGGCATTGCTGCCACAGAAATAATAATTCTAAAAATATCGTTTGAAATTTGAAAGAGTTATCTTGTTTAATTAGGAATGATAAATAATGAAATTATGTAAGTTAATATACTATACCTATATTATTTAAGAAAGTGCAAAAAATAAGTTGGCAAAGTTTTATCGCAATCGAAAGAACAGTATGGCAGCGCATTAAATACGGACAAACAAACATTGTTATATATTAGACTATGTCTATGCTAATCACGAAATCTTTAGCAATAAGTTGACGAAGTTTTATCGCAATCCAATATACGGTATGGCAGCGCATTTCGAACGAACAAAATCCAATTCATTTTTATATATTAAAAAAACATATATTAGATAACTACTATGGACATTGTGTTTATAACGTTAATTCTATAATATGAAATCTTATATAATCCAGGTATTTTCATTTTTTAAATATAATTTTTCGGATTACAAGTACTCTTTTCAAAAAAAAATTACTTTATCTTCAAGAAAATCTTTAATTAGGACTGCCTATATCTAATAAGGGATATAGCACTTTATAAGATGTTTACTATTAGTATGTTTATAACTTAAGATATTTGAGGAACTCATGTGATGTTAACATAATGGAAAGGATAAAAAGCATTTTCTTTCCCAGGATATTTCTAAAAAGCATTAAGTAAATATTAACAAAACTCGGGACGAGAATCGGGATGAATTTAATTTACGTTCCAAAGGTATCAAACAGCACGATTTTATAATAAACCGAGTGTCTCGAACGAAGAATTGTGCCATAATAAAACATGTGTACTCTGGTAATATGATACGACGAATACATAATTTGAGACTTGATCATTCAGAGGGTTTTCATATTTTCATTACGAAAAAGAAAACCGCAAACTGGTCCTTTCTACGACAAATAATATTATTTATTGAGTCTATACAACGCTAGGTATATGCGTGCGCTTTTAGACCGATGGAAGACTGAAATAAAGAATTCAGCGTTCATATCATTCCTGCCGAGGCTTTCAACAAAAGGATTGGACAAAGAAAAAATACGTCAGAATATGATGATGATCACGAAATATATAAGAAGACGTTTGTGTAGATAAAAGACAAATAGGAATTGGCAATGGAAGCAAAAAATGCCAAAAAATACACCTTGAACTCATTCATAACATACATCCACGCATTCTTTAAAGACATTCGGGATGTAAATTTCGGATTTTTAGAGACTCAGCAACCATTAGAAATATATAATACAATAAAATCACGATCAAATATCAACAATCAAACGACTGCGAAATAATATAATTATTTCTCATAAAATTAAAGAATTAAAATTATGATTATTTCATTGAAAGCAATTATTATATTGAGCTAGAAACTATGAAACGGGCGTTGAATAAAAATAAGAAACATAAAGCGCTATTTTTCATATTACTTCCTCTGGAATCGACCTAACCTAATCAATCAATGTGACTGATAAAATACCATTCTGCCAAGACACGGACTAAAACTCGCAAAATTCCCGATTTCCCGACAAATTATTTATTTCCGTCGCTGCAGATGAATACTTTTATACTATAATACTTTGATGTGATTCGTAATTATATTACGGAGGAACACAAAAATTCTGAGCCCCGTATCTATTATATTTCATATCGATATTCCCATTATTAGAATCGAGGTGTAGTTAATACATCACCGGTAGGGAAAGTTTAATATAACAATTTGAAAAACATATGTACTCCCCTAGGCCCCTAGGCGTCCCATAAGCTCATAAATTAGTAGTTACGCTACTGTTTCCAAGCGTCTAGATTTTGGCGGGAATGTTATGATTTAGAGGCCTTCATTGTATTGGTGAGGTGTACGATTTTTATTAGACAAAAATTTCAATTCCGAATTTTTCGGGATTACGTTTACTAATCCTGGGATTCATGAGCACCTAAAACTGCCGGGGATCCCGGGATTGAATTACCTAGTCACAACTGAACACAGACTAGTCCTAACGCCCGTTTCATAGTTTCCAAACTAATATATTATACTATACATACATTTAATCAGCTCTTTGATTGATTATTGAATATAAATTTGATGATTTCCTGTTGCTTTTAACGCAAGTTTCTATCCAAAGAGGATTAATCAAATTAACTTTTTTAAACAGTTAATTGGCATGGTTTTTATAATTTTGGCATGTTTAAAGTCTGTTGGCGAAATCCATAAAAGAATGGATATATTTGGAATTGTTTTATATTGTCATCTACATATGGTTAAACTTTAAATGGATTTTGTAAACAAGATTTTTAGTTAGAAGAGGATCAAAGGGTGATTAACGAAATTATAATTATTTAAAATGATATTTTAATTATTGTTTTAAATTCAACAAATCTGGTAAATTTGGATTGCGATAATCAATTCAATTAAGTAAATATCATTTCTTACGATGTCCGAAATTTGTTGGTACGATTGATTTTTTTTCTACAGTTTGGATTTGAATCCAAATCTTTATAATAAGAGTCGTAGCGTTTTGGAAATGTTTCTTGCTACAATGCACTGCAGGATCTTTTGTCTAAATTTAGCTTGGCGGTTGTATCGGGGAATTTTGGGGTACATCTTGGTCGCTGAAATAGAATCAAGCACAGAAGGAGTTGTAGCACTTTTTCGCAGCTGGACAGTCTCTTTCGGAGTGGTCTGAGGGTTAATTCTGGCAAACACTTGTACATTTGGGGTATGCAAATCTCGTCGAGTGTGAACCGTGTAAAGTTCACCAGCTGTGGCCAGGACAATGGCGTGTTTTGTCCGGACCCTTGTTTTGTTTCCAGATTAAGGCGAAATCGCGCATTCTGCCTTCAGTTTGAATTATTTAGATATGGACGTGAGCCTTTCTATGTGTATCAAAAAGCTTAATAGTCAACTGTCCCCGGCCAGGAATGTTCTACAAGACCGATGCTCTTCGTATAAGGCCAACATTTCGTAGGGGAGTCGCTTTCTAGTCGGGCTCCAAATAAATTAGTATCATTATTTTCAAACTGTCTGCGCAAACTTTGAAGATATCCATTTCATGCATTGCGAGCCTCACTTGCGAAATTGGAAGATATTTTGGCAGCGATTTCAATATGGGAAGTACAATTCCGGCAAGAGCTGTGCAAATAGATAGTATCTAAAACTATAGACGCTTGATGCTTTAGTTAAGATAATCCTTGAGAATCGTATCGAAAGATAAAATGAGTGGTCTTCAATTGAAGACGTTTATGGGAGTCAGGATTCGTGAATATGGAGACAAATTGAGGTGGAAATTTGAGAAAATGCTTATTTTTAAGATATTTTTGCAATACATAGATTCTTATTTTAATGCCTAAAGTCTGAAATTAATCTATCTATGTGTCCATGCTATCAATATAAATTTTGATGTCTTAGATGATAAATTTGTTAATCTGAACAGATTTAATTCGCCAGATTAACAGCGACATTTTCCATCTCTCTTCAGGCGCAATGTGTTATTTTAACAGCGCCATTTCTTGTGGCCCTGCGGAGACATTGCACCTGCATACCGACCGATTGCTTCTTGTGCATGCACCGTCGCCGGTTGGGGAGTGACGCGTAGGGGGCGGGAGTCGGGAGAGTCGTCGGTTAGCCTTGGCTGCGGGAGGTCGTCCTTCCTGCAGCCAAATCTTTCTCTAGTATGGAATAAATAGTTATTTAGAGAAGAGAGTCTTTCTATTCGACGCCCGTCTATTCCGATACATTCGCCCAGCAACATCACAGCCCGATGAACGAACGGATCTATGCACTAGCGGGGTCATCCCGACAAGCACGTGGGGGCGGGGAACCGCCCGGAGATTCTGCCCCTTAGAGCACCCCTACCTCAACGTTTCACGAATGTCTTGCTATATATTCTTGATTAAAGAAACACCGACATGATTAACTTAACCAGTCTTAAATCCTTATGTGTGAGAAATATCATATTTACTGTTGATAATGATGTAATTATGAATATTTGTAATTATGTTTTTTTTTAAAAAAAATTATTGTGGTTTAATAATAACAACAATAATTATTAAAATTGGACAATGTGATCAAATTAAAAATGAGTGTAAGGAGGGAGCCATAATAACCGGCTGCCATTGCATACATGTTGATCAATAACGCAGACTAACTTTAAAAGGGGTTCATCTACCACAATTAATATACTATTTTATGATAATTTGCTCTCATTATAAACGTACAAAATAATAATGCGTCCATAATTATCAGATTTTTGAAAAATATACTTAAAATGAATCATACCGATCATTGACTGTGATTCAAGCAGGTTATTATTTCAAGATTATTGTAGTACGCATACAAATATTTTTAAAGAAGAGAAAACAGGCTGTAAAGGAACAAAGAAAAATATAATTTGTTAAAATGAATACAGGTCGTCAAAAACCGGTTTCCGCGATTAGGACAGAGATAATAACACTCGAGAACTTTTTTTTATGATATAACACTTAACTAAAAGTAAAAGCGGTGTCAGGCGCATTTTTTCCCAGGGGGGATGAATTTTCACCACCATTAAGCTGCAACAAATGCGGCCATCTTGCGAGAAAAGCTCCGCATTAAAACGGGCTTTACGCGTGTTAAGAAAAGACGGAATTATTTTATTAATAATGGCGTCTAGTTTGCTTAATCTAGCGAACATCCCCGTGATAAATAAGACAGTGTGTTTTCTGAAATCCCCGCAATTTCTGAGGGCACCAACATCCCTGCGAGGCGAGGGCGGGGTAAAAAAATATGGGGGGGGGGGACTTTTTCACAGGGCCATAAAACAAAACGAAAATGGTAAGACGGGAAAGATGATAATATTCGTGTTATTTATAACCTACATAACCCCCGCATGGCCCAATCTCCTAGCCCAACGTGTGTAATGGTATTCACATTTGGATCGTCTGTGACTGTTGGCGATATTTCATCTCGACGCATATGCCCTGTGAAAAGTCCTTATGACTGTAAAAAAGCCTCGCATAGGTCAATCAATTTATTAGGACGATTACATTGAAAATATGGTGAAAATATATTTTTATGGCCCGAAAAAATGTTCCATTTTCCTTTCCAAAGACCATAAAATACGACCCTTGTTTGAAAGCATAATATCAATTTGGGAGAATATTTTGGGCTTTTATTTATAACGATGGAAAAATAATGCAATCATAAAATGAAATAATTCATATTGAAAGCGACAGATATTTAAACATTTGTCGTATTGCATTGAAAATCGGGGAAGATCAGTTTAGGGGATGTTGAAATATGAGCGAAAATTATGTGAGGAATACATTTAAATTTGATTTCTTTTTTAGCTAATCTATATGTATTTGATGTAATAGTAAAAACTGATTGTATTTTAAAACCTTAAAATTCACATTGCTTCACAGTCGGGATCTTATGGATTTATAAAACATATCACTCAATAAGTTCGTAGGATTTTATGTCATTTTAAACCTTTTCTATTTAATTTGGGGTAGTTTTAAAGCAATTTATTTTTAAAAAATCCTACAAACTTATTGAGTGATGTGCTAATCGTATATATTTATTTTTTGAATGGGATGAGAATGGAGGAAAAATTCAAACAAAAAGAGATTAAGGCTATGTTACTTTATACATGTTGTAAATGGTAATTTTGCAAAATTTAATTTAAATCAATTCAACGTATTTAATGCTATAAAGAACAGACAGACATACATTTTATGTTATGTGAATAATCATACATATATACCTTAATGATGGTCATGAGCCATATTGTTCTTATTATTTAAGACTTTCAGTATATATATCAAGTGTTGGTATAGTGGATTAGATCCTGGACTCTTATTATAAAGATTCGGGTTCAAATCCAGATTGTAAATCGGAAATATTAATATTTCTGATCGATCATCTCAATCAAGGTTTACAAATCAAGATTTCCTGGATTTGAAAAAGTAAATGCCGAGGGGATTAATAAAATTGTACAGGGACGCCCATGAGTGATTGATTGAATTTGTTACAATAATTAAATTATCATTTATATATTAGGGTGTACCATAAGTTTCTTTCGTTTTCATATTAAGAAAAAAATAAACAATAATTTTTGTTACATCAAATTTTATTTAATAATATATGATCCATTCTGTTCTATTACCTTTCTCCATCTCTCCGGAAGCCTCATAATGCCTTCTTGCCAAAATTCCCCAAGTTTGTTGGCAAAATATTGATCAAGGTACATTTTTATAGAATCATGACCTGATTAGGTATTCATAATCAAATAGGCATCCGCAGTTCCAAATTTTTGGTGATCATCTTTGGAATTAGGTACGAAATAAATGTATGTAAGTCTGGTAGTTTTTATAAAATTTCAATCACTTTATAAAATATCCAATACCAATGGCATACTAGAAATAATGGATTTAATCTGGTAACACTTGATTCGGTACAACTCGCATTCTTAACGGTATTATGTTAATTTAGAGAATCTTTATCAATGAAAATTATTTTTATTCATTTGTGAATAGTATAGGATAAGTTGCTATTTTATTTTACATTTAAATGGCATTCCTTTTTGAGACACCGTCTTTTTCCAATGGAACCCTCGCTTTATTTAAGTTTTAGATTTATAAATGGTGTTTACGTAATACAAGAGATCAGATTTATAAGTTTTTTTCAGATGTGCCTATGTTATGAGATCGAACTTTAGAATGCCTGAATAGCTTTCGTATCTTTTGATTAAATGTATTTTTTCATCTCCAGGTTGCTGCTGCTACAATATTAGCATTCGTATCACTATTTGAATCACGTATATGCCTGAAAAAAATAGTATGAGAGGCAAGTTGAAGCCCTCCACGCAGTAAAGCCTCCCTGATTTCAAATGTGCATCAAAATGGACAAAATTTGAATGCAAAGCGAGCGTTCCTCGCGTATGATTACGCCTTTTTCGCAATATAGCCACGACGGTGGCTGTTTGACGATTTAACAACAATGACTGTAAACAGTGATGGTTTACCGTATCTGGAGTACGAGTTGTGAAATAGAAACGGCACTGTTTCATTGTTCGCGATCGGAATTGCATTTTTGCGTCAACTTCATACATAATAAAATGCGCAATTGCAACTTTTTTATGGCGGATAAAGGATGCCGTAGCGGGGGTCGTATAAGGGATGTGGTCGTTCAAAGGATTTTTCCAGATGCCAATAAAATCCATAGGGCGCAGATAAAGAATGAAAGCCGGTTGAAGCTATTATTTGTAAAAAAATCGACAATCAACGTCGAAATGTTGACTTTATATGATAGGTGTACTTGGGGGGATGAAACCAAACATATATAAAGCGTTCAAAATAATATTTAAAAAAAAATGTCAAGCGAAATTTTAAATCCTTAATGTAAGTTATTTGGTTTTGGAAATATCAGACAGATTTCTGGCGAGCAAATTTAACAGTTTTAAATGGTTCCTTTATATGTTTTTTATCAACTGTCTGATCAGACTGGATTGAAGAATATATGAACGAAGATAATTACGAAGCGAAATATAGCTGTTTCGGATTAAAAACGATGATTTATTTGTAGGTTTTTAACAATGCGATTAAACCAACTGCGAGACTTCAGTGACAAGCCAATTTCTTAAAAATGGCGGCGAAGGAGTTAAAGAGAAGGCAATTTATCTAGGCTAAGACTCTATTTCTGAAGACATCAAAAATCCTCCCCCACCCGCGTAGGGTTTCTATATTAGCTGACAAAAAAAGGTGCGACGTTTTTATTTTTTTAACTTTCCCATCCATCAAAAACACATATCTGTTTTCCTTAAATTCAACGTTGAATTTAATTTAATAAAAAAAAAAACTATAATTGTAAGTAATGCTTAAAACATATTTGCTTCTAGATATACAACTAGATATTTTTAAAATCAACACTAACGGTTCTTAAAAGCTTGGTGTTATTTTGTGAGATGAACACTTGATGTGAAAAATATGGCTTTGATTAAATGAAGGTGATTTAAGACGGATAGCATTGGTTTAGATAAAGAACATCAAGTAGGCTATTGATCACATGGAATGATGATATCATAAATGTGGTCATTAGCGCGCTTATATCCAAAGGTGGTCGCTAATTATTAGCATCAAATGCAGAAGACAACATTGATTCTAATTGTTTAAAATTTAGTTTAATTTATCATTGCGATGTTTGCCGTATCAAATTTGTACCAAATAAGCTTTAAATTCGATTAAGCTCTTCAACCTAACTATCGATCCCCTTTGCATTCATAAATCTAATATGAAATTTTAAGTTTGAGCGGTACGTTATGAAGATGAAAGTTTTTCATAAAATAATGAAATCTGTTTAATCTCGAGGAGTACGCTTAAGTTTTCATAGTTGGAGTACATTAAAAAGAAAAGTTAGCATTCACCAAAAAGAAGTGCGTGATCGCAGAATAAGCCGGGCAAAAAGCGATGATGGATATCCCCCGGGATAGCCTTATGATATCACACTTGGTCGTCCCGGACCAGACAAAGTTTACGTGGACGCTTTTTACCCGCGAGTTTTCCGCATTTCGGACGGGGATTTTCATTTCTTTCGCGCCCCCGCCCTTTCCACGGCCCAGCTTCCACCAGACCTCTGTCTCAACCACGCGGTTTATTTTATGATCCACTTAAGTCTACAGTCCGTCGCTCTCCATAACCAGCCTCCAGAACGGGACGACCCAAAAGCACCGAGACTAGCACATGAAAAACTCTTTGAATGGAGCATCTGACATATCATCATCCGTAAAAAGGTAATCCATAAAATAAAGAGAAAAAGCTTTTCATTTCATCCGTTATTTAAAATATTTTTTAAAATCAAATTGCGAAAGAAAAACAATTACAGGTAAATGCAGTAACGTTATATTATTGTATGTTATAATTATAAGTTCATAAGAGCTTGTGGCATGTGGCTTCATTTGACGTATAGTTGAGAACGCGCCCTGCATCATATTAATAAATCTAACTTAATATTATACATCGAATTTTATTTAAAGATTGGGTTTTGTAATTAGGATTTTTAAAAAAATTCTTACAACGTACAAATTTAAACTCTTTTTCTTTTTCTTAAGATATTTTTAAGGTTACATTTTAATTATGGCTCAACAAGCATCGCCGAATTCAGTCATTTCTTTGCGTAAACAAATAACACACATGAAATCGAAATCATTATTAGTCGATACATTTGGGCTAACGATCTATACAATCGTGCGATGTATGCAAGGAAGCTCTTCGTCTCTGTCTGCCGAACTGCGCTACGTTCTCTCTCTGTCTCTGTCTGTCTCTGAGCTCAATGTACAAGAGTGCTCTTTCAAATAAGTAGAGGGGGGGTCTCAGACCCTGGGATATTACTCATTTAGGGGATAATCACCTTAGTATTTATTATTTCAGATCCAAAATATAATATTAGAGTTATCCTGCATCAAGAATATTAATATATCCAACCTCCCAATATTTTTGGATCTTTAACACAGTTAAAAAATGTGTTAATAAAAAAGTTCAAGATTTAATTCATTATAACGACATTTGGTGTATAATAACATGAAATTATATCTTAAATTTTGACGATTTAATATGAAGTTTGCTCGTTATATCCGTGAATTTGTTAAATAATACCCATTTCAACTAATCATTGTAAGATTTTTATTACTATACAAGTAAAAAATGAATTAGTGCAATATCTTAAATTGAAGACAATGGATTTCTATGTTCTATATATGGGAATTTGTGATATTTTCAATAGGAAAGATTAAAAGTTTTAAGAATTAAGACGGGCAATACTCTTTTTCTTTAAAATATTGTCGCTATTTACGTTTATACATATTGTTTTTTGAATGTAAATGATATTTTATATACAATGAAGAGCTTTAAATGAATTTAAATATGTATATTTTTTCCTAAGGGTCGTAATATTATTCATTCTTCAATTAGTAAGAAAATATATTGCAGAATACTTTAAGAGTATTTGATTGTATAAATATTGTCAACGGCATCGACGAGGTTCCACGATTGAGCGTTTCGGTCCTCTATCATGGATAAATTGAAAATACCTGGTGAAAAATAGATCTCGGCACTTTTGGTAAAAACTCGGTGCATTTTATTTGGCACTCTATATTCCGAGCATCTTGAGATTTTCTCACATTATGTTATTTATCACGGGCATCCTATATGTACGTCTTCGTACGTCGCGGATGTGGGAAAGTACCTTGGGCTGAGGAAACAGAAATTGTGGAGAGTGGGGCTCATAGCAGGGGTCTCCACAGGAGATGAGAATGGGAGACATATTCCTCTTATACCCATCTCGGTGTGGGAACTTCCCATATAACCCGTCTTTCGGTATGTAGAGAGTAGCTTTTTAGGTTATTGGAATGAAAGCGGAATGAGCCCGAAATGGGTTGAAATTTAACATTTTTCCTGACAAGTGAAATAAACTAGAATGAAAAATATATGCCTCTGCATTATATATTTATATACACACAGGTCGGCTTAGAACCTGCGGATGTATACATATTCGTTCAGGCTATTGATGGACTCAATGATGCCCTATCTGAAATAGCACCCATTAATTATTTGCAACTTATGATGAGAAATCTATTTTTATATAAATCCAAAGACAATACCAAATACTAACTAAATTAATGGGATACGTCAACTGGAATATTTATCACTTGCTTGCGAAATTATAATATAATGTAGGGGCTTCAATATGGATTTCTGCTTCAATAAATTACCATTTATTCACATAAGTAGTATATTCAAACAGAGCAGGTTCAACAGGTGCATAAGAAATATTGCCTGGAATATAAAGAGCTTTAAAGTGCACAGAAAAATTTAAGTAGAATTAATTATAAGTGGGATGATTTTTTGTCAGGGTTATGTCTGTGTGAACGCTGGAAAAATGCTCTGTAAATATGCTTTCTAGTTAAATCCAAAAGTAAATTTCCATTTCGTAAATATGCTGAGGATCGAAATATACATCAACTAGTCTTTCTGGGATGAAATCTCAGGCGTCAAAGTAATGAGATCTAATGGAGAGGTCATGGGCATGGTCGTCGAATTAGATTCAAAATCGAGTGATAGATCCGTAGGAAGATATCGTATACGCTGAGATGATCAGGTAGATACAGGCACTGGGAAATTGGAGGGAGGACTTAAGCGAAGAGGATGAGGTAGAGGTCCTAAATTGTTTGACATGTGTAAAGTAAAATATACGTAAGTCGACATTAAAACGGATATGTTTGGTAAGAGTCGGTTAATATTCGTAAAATATGAAAACTCGTTTTCCGGAGATGTCGCAAGAGTAGAAGAAACATTGACCCTTAAACAATTGCGCCCTAAGCAAATGTCCTAACGGCGCAATATGAATTTTAAATTCAAGCATGCCCCGATGAATAGAGCGCAATAATATATTTAAAGACGACAATCGCGAATATACTTCATCGGGTATTTTATATTTGCGTTTCGTTTTCATGGCGGGTATTTTGGTCCCCTGAAGTACTAGCAAGGATAAAGACCGCGCCGGGACTCACCTCCAGGTACGCATATGATACAACTGTTCAAAGGGGCTTAAATATTCATTTATTATACCCGGCCATGGACGAGGGCTCAACCTTTCTTCTGGAGGCATCCGGCTGGAACAAGAAAATGGATCTTTGCGGCGCCTGCCAAGGGGAGCGATTAACGTTTGTGAACACGAAAAATGGACTCACATAACGCCGTCACTTTTTGTCTTCCGTTGATATACCCACTCGCTTGCTGGATATCGACCGTTGAGCTAATATCATAATTTATATATATGTTTTACGAAAATAAATTAAAGTGAATATTAATATTTTTAATATATAAAAATTAATCTTTGTTTGTTCGTATTTAATGCACAACCATACCGTTCATTAGATTGCAACAAAACTTCGTCCACTTATTGCTAAAGATTGCGTAAGTAACATAGATATAGTTTAATATATAAAAAAATAATGTTTGTTTGTCCGTATTTAATGCCCTTCCATACCGTTCATCCGATTGCGATAAAACTTTGTCTACTTATTATTTACACTTGCGAAAGCAACATAAGCAGTAAAAATATTGTATAGATGCACCATATTGGCGCATATTAGTCTGATGAAATGAAGTTTGGGCTGCGTGAACAGGGAGAGATAGGATGCGCGCGCAATACAGTCTTTAAGTCATATGCTTTTGGGACCCAGCTCTTCGACAACAACAGTAAAAATCGTTGTTAAAAGTCATCATAAGCAATACATATAATTCAATGTTTCCTTTATGATATTGAATATTTATTAAGTTGAAAATTATTAACGATATAGGTAAATCGATCTCATATTTTTCAATCACAATTTTTGACCGTACAATTAAATTATTCAATATTGTAATAATGGAGAGATATAGTGGGAGATATAATGAAACGTATCAATTATTTTGGGAAATTGATATACAAAGGTTGTTCTGGAAGGAAGCCTTATCGCATTCTTCATAATAATTAGTTCGTCGATATCTGTAATTTAATATTGTGTGCATGCACGTTTTATAACGCCAGAATATAAGATACGACTAAGAAATTAATTATGAATGTACAATTTATTTGGTTAAAAAAAGTATAAAAGGCAGTAGAATAAAAAGGTATTATATAAGGCACGTGCCATTTCATTTCTCAAATTTGTATTAAGAAGGCATTCCAGGAAATTCAGCAATTAAAGACGTTCAAACTCCATCTCGACGGTTAACACATTTGTTTCGATAATGATCCTAGAAAGCTCGCTCCCGACTTTTACTACAACCTTCTTCTGTTTGATTTATTACGGTTTCTTCAGCCTGAATGCCGTCGTCTTAATGAGACTATTTTATATCCATTTTAGCGCTCATCAAGCGTCACATGTTGACAATGGTGTTTTTGAGACTTTTTAGCACTTGTCAAACTACAATGATATGCAAAGAGGTGCATGAAAGTTGATCCGGAGCGTGATGTATAGTCCCAAAGTTGAGTATTGCAGAGGTAGGAGCGTTAATCCCGTCATGGATCCACACGCGCAAAGTGCACAGTTGCATTATAATATGCATTAGCTGCAGATTTGCATCGTGCAAACGGGAGCAAAATCGGGCCTCATCCTCTTGCACCGGCCGGGAGTAAAACAAACACCACTTAAGCCAAGCTTTCATGGCGCAAAGCTCAAGCCAAAACCGCAAACGACAGCAACTGGATGCTGCCAGCAAGACTATTCAATTGCTGCGGCTTCATCATTTTAACAGATTTGTAGTCATCACGTGGCTGTGCTTAATTGTCAACAATAACGTGCTGCAACACTGCTTGGAGATCTTCCAATTATTTTACTTATTGTCTTACGTAAATATTTCTTCCCCGAATAATATAACATGTCTGAATACAACCTCATAATATAAATTCAATGAAAATTTGTGACCTAAATAAATAATATTGCTTTTAAATGATAAAAAACTTCATCAAAATCATGTCAAAAAGAGTGCACTTAATTATTTCACAGCGCATGAAAAATATTATTAACTCATTATAATCCGCTGATATTTCATAAAATATCTTGTAGTAATTTGCACATTGTTTAAAAAACAAACCAAAATTACGTAAGGATTTTGGGTAAAAATTCACAAAAACGCAGCATATGTGTTGACGGTTCATAAATAGTTAATATACATTTTTAATTGCAGAGTAATGTTTCGATTTGTATATATAATTAATATTAAAAGCATTTTCATTATTTTTGAATATGATATTTTTTAAATTACCGTATTTCAATTTCAGCGGGGCGTAGCTTCACGTGCGGTTGAGGCGACATCGAAGCCAAATATGAACGATTCGACTTAATTAGTCATATATTAACAAAGTATTTCTATTGTGGTATACTGAATTTTTTTATCAACGATTTTATAACTGGAGTATTCTTAATTATTTTTTAAAATCAAAACTATTGAATGATATTTTAATAATTTTTGCAATTCAGTCACTCATGGGTCACTCTGCTCAACTCTATGCTACTCATAATTTGGATTTGAACCCGAATAATTTTATTAGGAGTCCAGAAACAAGCTAACTTTGCCTATACTTGAATACCTTAACTGAGTTTTCTTGAGATAAATTATGCAAAATTGATATTTTCTAATTGAAAAAACTTTTTTAACCCAATAAATATCGCTATGGATTAGAGAACTTGAACAAAAATCAGTGTATATTAAGCTATGACTTGAAAAAATGCGATTTTAGCGTGGCAATTTACCATCCTCATGCAAAAGCGCTGTTAATCTAAGCAGATTTAATTTGATAGATTAACAGCGACATCTTCCGTCTCTCTCTAGACGCAATGTGTTAATTTAACAACGCCATCTTTTGTGGCGTTGTGAACACATTGTCTGAAATACCAACCGATCGCTTCTTGTAAGGCGGGGGTTGAGAGGATTTGTCGGTTAGCCTTGGCTGTGGGAGGACGTCCTTCTTGCAGCCAAATATCTCTCTTACTCGTATCGAATAAAGAGTTGTCTAGGAAAGAGAGCCTTTCATCCATCCATCCGGCTACACCACGGCCCAAAAGAAGAACGGATTTGCGCGTCAATGTGATCATCCCGATGAGCATGTGAAAGCGGGAAGCTGCCCGGGGACGCCCCGAGAGCGTTCCTGCTCCTACGTTACACGATCATTAAAATATAGCTTTCAGGAAGAATGAGATTTTTGTGTTATAAAAACTTAAGCTCTACCGTCAGGGAAAATTATTTTTCAACTGACTTTGTGAAATAAAAGTGTTCTTCAAATTACCGACCACTCACAAAATATGTTATTTAAGACGGATGCGCTTGCACGTGGATCTGTTCTAATATCAGGTTGCGGTGAAGTCGAGCGGTAGATTGAAAATGTTTGGGTGCTAATAAAACCTTTCTTGTCTTAACTATTATCTTTTATTTACGGATAGACAGGTTACAGCTATGAGTCTCTGGGAAGGACATCTTCCCGCAGCCAAGGCTATTCAACGACTCCTCACTTTCTATGCGTTACCATAGGACGGAAAATAGTGCACGTGCTAGATAGGAAGATTGTATATGTCATTGTTAATTAGATATATTGCGTTTGAAGAGATGTTACTTTTAATCTGGCGAATCGCTGTTGCATAAATACACAGCGAATTTTCATGTGGTTGCCATTTCATACATGCAACACTCAAAATATAGGAAATAAGGGAATATTTATACCTAAATAAAGACCAACGAGATTGGATATTACTTTAACTTTTATCAATAAACGTCTATATCTTATACTACATACATGTAAATACTTGGTATTAAATTTGCTTGATATCAAATGATCAAAAATATATCAAATTCTCGCAATATATCTCTATTGACTTTGAAATATTTTTGAAGATACTCTCTATTTGTTTTAATGTAAAAAGCTTTTATAATTGGTCTGAAATTCTCGAAATTCAATTACAAATATTTTTGTCTACAGATGCTACAGAAGATCCTTCAGGTTTTCCATTGAGTACTTGAATATAATTCGTTGGAACAACATTCAAGAAGTTCGGGTAGTCAAAAAGCAAATCAAAGCACGTTGGATGTAATCGGACCTATTTTAATAACATGTTAAAGATGAATTAGGTTTGTGCACATAGGATACTCGAGTAGATTGCTATTCTTAGGGCAGCTTATTAAAAGCGCGAGTTTCTCCACAATACAAGCTCGTTTGTTTCAGATAACAACCCCTATATTAACGTGTAAAATGATACACGGGCGAACTCCTCATAATAGAAACGCCAATCTTGCGAGATTTATATTTTGTCTAATAATAAGCCGACATGCAATACAATGTGTAATTAAGTACAGTGGAAAGAGACGGCGGAGATGATAGAAGTTAACATGCTATATTGTGTTTGTGATAAATGATAAGGTTCATTTAAGGGATTTCATGGACGTCTTTGACTCCGGAAAACCCACCCCTAACGCCCCACAGCAGATTTAATACGATATGAGAAGGAAGCACTTGGAAGACATAAAAGGTAATTTATATAAATTCGGCTTAGGGAGAACAAAAAACATATTTCATTATCAGCTTATGATTCACATCAATTATATATATTAATTAAATTCGCACACATTGCTCGTGTACTAGTTCCAAACATCTGTACTAATGATATTAGAGCCGATTTACGAAATAAAATATGCTATCATATGAATGAGGCGAGCAAGTTTTGAACCATGCATATAGTGTTGACGAGGGAAGATAAATGGGGTGAGTTTGACGACATAGTACAACGTCATATAAAATGAAATCAATGTGTTATTAACATATATTATATATTTTATGCAAGTGGTATAACTTATAAAGATTTAAAGATATTGATTTATTGAATATTGACAAATTGTTGGAGATTGATATTGAAGGGTTGATAGAACATCAGGAAACGTTAGAGGATATGAATAAGCTAGACGACGCTGTTCCATCGGAAAAAAACTGTACCATAAAGATGATGTCTGAATGCCTTTATGCAATATATCATGTTCTAAAAGTCCTTTCGGAAAACGACCCTGGCTTTGAGCGAATTTTTGCAGTGAAGAGAAGCGTATTAAATGCTGCGGATTGCCATAAGGAAATTTTTAGCGAAAATAACCAGGCAAAAATGTTGTCTTTTTCAATATAAAAATATATAATATTTATATTGATTTTTTATGGCATACTATTAATTTCATAGTAATTGATCCTATAATAATGATTTGCAATACTGAAATGCATCTACGTTTTTAAGCGATGTAATACTGTATATAATTTATTAAAATGGAATCATGTGGAGCTTACCGTAGAACAAAGGTCTTTGAATTTAAAGCAGATATCATTTGATCCATAATATATTTGCATGCAGAATGAATGGTTGGAACGTTCATTGGCAGATATTGAAGCAAGCAAGTCTATAAATGGTGCAGCAAGGAAACTATCTTATTATAAAAATGAATGACACAAAAACTACGCCTCTAAGGCGAACGTGCGTTATTCCTTCTTATACTACACAAGATCGTTATTAAATTCATATAAAAACTTTAAATTGTATTCTTTTAAATGAGTGCCATTTAAGTCTTCTTAAAATAATTGTCATTTTAGAGTGCACGTCTTAAATAAGGAAGTTCCCCTGCCGCATCCTGTATGTTATCAGATAAACGACAAGATAAATTTAATCAGTTCAAAATATTTATCCAATAGTTGCTGTACTTTTTAAATTATAATTTTTAGCGTTCCCACGGAAGTGTATAAGACAAACGATGCAGTGTATTTAATATATTTATTTTTAATGATAGTAGAATCGAATATTATTTCATCAGGATTAAATTTAGGATTGCACACATTCGTGGTCTTGACATATTTATTCTGCTTAAATTCACATTGTAGGATCTAAAAGCTTCCCTTATCATATCCTTGAGCAATTACTGTCGACATGATTTTTTCCCCCGATGAGACGAAGGAAACGATTATTAAAAAATACAAGGGAAGAAGAGCGACTTGATGAGGTTTTCGTTTAATGATCTGATATTTAATATGTGAGCTGTATGGAATATTTGTCAAAACGAACGTGTTACAAGAGCAGGGGGTGGAGCGGGTTCCGCTCAAACGCCAGTGGTGTATTTAGTCCTCAACATATTGTTTCGTAACTTTAGCTTAGACCATAAATTGGGGTTGCATACACGTGGATAAGTCTCAGCTCACCGAGTGTGTAACTTTATGCAGATAATTACTATATTATACTCTCGACCAGAAGCAGTCATCCCATCAGGAAGTGCTTTCAGCTAATTTCTTGATAGCTTTATATATTCGGAAAATATTTTGTGATTAGGAATGTAATAGTATAACTAGGTCATATATATTTTGGAATTAAAAATATGAATTAGAAGATTTATAGTCTATTTGACAAAATTTGTTAACGACATCTATCTAGATTCATGCGTGAGCACCGCTTCTGGTCCTGTGGGAACGCGCAAGAAACAGAGAATCGTTGATAGCCTTGGCTGCGAGAAGACGTCCTTCCCGCAAGCTCATAACTCTAGTCTCTATCTATATGAATAAATATATAATATTTATGAGAAATTTTCATCAGACTTCCATTCTATCGGTCGGCTTCATCGCGACTTGTAAAATTCACATGTAAGCACGGTCATCATGAAGTACACGTGGGAGCGGGTAGCGGGAATTCATAACCTTGACCACGGGAATACAACTCTTACACTACAACAAAATTCCAGATCGAGAAGGCCACAAAAGTGTTTTTCGATATATCCACTTAGGTGACTCGCTGGGTGAACGTTTATGAATAAAGCTATAAGTTCATGTTGTCACTCAAAACAAGAAATCTACATATAATTAAAAAATTGTAGCGTAGGCGATTTACCATCCCCATGCAATAGCGATGTTAATCTGAGCAGATTTAATTTGCACCAGATTAACAGCGACATCTTCTGTCTCTTTCTAGGCGCAATGTGTTAATTTCACAACGCCGTCTTATGTGGCGTTGTGAACACATTGTCTGAAATAACAACCGATCGCTTCTTGTAAGGCGGGAGTTGAGAGGAGTTGTCGGTTAGCCTTGGCTGTGAGAGGAAGTCCTTCCTGCAGCCAAATATCTCTCTTACTCGTATCGAATAAAGAGTTGTCTAGGAAAGAGAGTCTTTCATCCATCCATCCGGCTACACCACGGCCCAAAAGAAGAACGGATCCGCGTGCCAATGTGGTCATCCCGACGAGCATGTGAAAGCGGGAAGCTGCCCAGGGACGCCTCGAGAGCGTTCCTGCTCCTACGTTACACGATCATTAAAATATATCTTTCAAAAAGAGAAGAGTCGTCGGTTAGCCTTGGCTGTGGAAGGACATCCTTCCTGTAGCCAAATCTCTCTCTCGCTCGTATCTAATAAAGAGTTGTCTAGGGAAAAGAGTCTTTCTGTTCGACGCACGTCCATCCCCATCCATCCGTCCAGCTACACCACGGACCAAAAGAAGAACGGTCCCGCACGTTAGTGTGGTCATTCCGACGAGCATGTGGGAGCGGGAAGCTGCCCGAAGACGCTCCGAGAGCACTCCAGCTCTTACGTTACACGATCATTAAAATAATGCTTTCAGGAAGAGTGAGATTTTTGTGTTATAAAAACTTAAGCTCTACCGACTGGGAAGATTATTTTTTAATAATAAATTAGGAACAAAAGTGCTCTCCAAGTTTTCGGCCACTCACAAAATGTGTTCTTTAAGAAGGTTGCACTTGCACGTGGATTTTTTCTACTATCAGGTCGCGATAAAGCTGAGTGGTACATTGAATGTGTTTGGGTGCTGATAAAATCAATCGTTTCTTGGGTGTGCGAGAATTGAGAGGAGTTGTTGGTTAGCCTTGGCTGCGGAAGGATGTCCTTCCCGCAGCCAGATCTCCCTCTCTCTTATGTGGATCTAGAGAAGGGAGCCGACGCCCATCCATCCCTATTCATCCATCTAGCTACACATGATCCGAAAGAAGAATGGACCCGTGTGTTAGCGCGGCCATTCCAACGAGTACGTGGGAGCGGAGAGCCACCCAGGGACTCAACCCCGCTCCTATGTAACAAAATATTCGATAAAATAGATGAATATTGCCTATTATTGGCTATATATATTGAATATTATTCAAGAATCTAGGATTTGGATGGAAGTAGGATATAGGGGAAATCATTTAAGCATTCAGACGTATGAATTATTTTATACAAATAATGCTACACAAGGTTCGAAAAATGCTAAATTCCATTGGATTTTGTGACTAAAGTGTACTAAATTAGCGAACGAGTCATATCTCAGTTTTTTTAGTGCGAGCTCATGAAGCCGAAGAAAGGATGAAGATACTCCGGTCCATTATTTTAGGCGGCCAAAATCGTAGTTATATTCTTAAATGTATTTTACGACACGGTTTAATTATATAATAAAAGCGTTGTTTGCTACACTTACAGCATTGTTTGTAGTTAAGAGCAAAATAGGTTTAACAAAAGGGGAGCTTATCGCCACCACGCGTGCCTCACACAATTCCCTTTTATTCAATACATTTTATCTTCATTGTAAAACTCGACTTCCGGTTACAATAATCTCCATTTAGAGATTTAGCCGAAAAAAGTCGTTAAAAATATTCCAAAAGGCTGCCCCGGAAGAGTGGAGAAATTTCGAGCCGGGATTTCGGGAGCCCTGGAGCATGCAGAGTGGAAAATTGGCTTCGAGTCTATTAAAATTATATCGTCACCATTGTTTAACGTCGATAAAAATGCCCTATAACTATGCTCGTTTTTATCGAGGGCTGTGTTTTGATATTCGCTGTCTATTTTGCCGACCTTACAAGGGATGCAACACGCTGGTTTGCATGAAGCGATTTCTATAATATATCTAATTACTTAGACATCTAGCGAAAGAGAAATAGTTTTGCCAACATTGCTACAAATGCACCCAAGTCCTCCAAATATACAGCATGGGGTATTCAAATTTTGCATTCAGAATTTAATTTGAGATAACAATGTAAATCAAAGCACGTTTATGCATAACTTTACAACGTATAAACTAATTTTACTGCATAAAAGACCTTGATGCAGAATTTAAAACTTGTTGTTTCGCTGGAGGAAAACAGAAATTGAAATTAGCTTTGATTGTTGGTGTTGAAAATTCATAAATTATATATCTAGGACTTATTGTGTATATCTTTTGTTAAATGCTACAACTCAGTGTTTGGTCATTGGCGCACGTATTGCTGTCGTATTGCTACAGATCACCACACCAACACTCAGCATTGACACACTACACTTTTTTGGTAATGGATTTCAATATATTTTTAAATAAAGATCCTGCAAAAATGAAAAAATACAATTTCACTCTTAATTTATTTTGAATTGGAATATTTTTTAATATATATGCTATCCCTATAGGGAAAGTATGTATTGAGTGCTCGATGGGAAAGTTTCAATTTTTAAAAGTGCTTATAAATTTTAACTTGCTGAGAAAGCATCTACTATGGGTTTTTCTATCGATATACAAAAGAAGGGAGCTTTGATGCCATTTTTTTAGTATCCATTTTGTCGAAAATTGCAAAATGTTTAAAGAGCTTTCAATATAAAACTTTAGAGTGGTATCCATTTAATTTGTTTTATATTTAGGATATACTTTAAAATAAATTGATTAAAAAATATATTTTTTTAGATACTTTTGCTTGTTTTTTTAGGCCTAATAAATCAATTTTTGGGATGTCAAATATAAATAATAAGTCAAACCCCAAAACAATACAAGACAATATTTTTTCGATTAAAAATCGAATTAGATCATTGAGAGATTATCATAGACTATTATCTTTATGATATATTACTTGAATATTTGAAAAATATCGGTATATGGATGTTATACAAAATATTGTCAGATAAGAAAGAATGGAGTATATATGTACAAATATTTCTTGATGAAACAAAGAAATCATAATTTTGTGCAACAAATCTTAATTTAAGGCGTCTTCTCACTTGACAAATTTAAAAAAAATCGATTTTTATTTTATTTTAAATTTTGAAAGTACATATCTTCAAAAATGTTATATCGAAATTTCATAAAGATCGGATGAGTTTAACTACATTTTTGAGCGATCGTTAGGTGACTACCTGAGAGCACCCGGCTGCATACGTATTGTTCAGACTCATGGTGCAAGTACAAGAAAGTGGTAAAAAACAATCAGATAAAAACTTTTAAACATCCTTCTGCTCTAGCTGAAGATGTTCACGAGGTTTTGAAACCAATTTATGAAGATCTTCGGAGGAAATACCCAAAATAACAACGAGTGTTTCAACACCTGTGTCTGGGCAATTTTTCTGCAACCAAAACTTTAAACGCGTTTATCTCAAAACAAGGTTTTTCGGTGGCTTGTTGATGAAATTTCAGAAACTATCCGGCCGATTGTCATGAAATTTGAATGACATATTCTTCATGGTTATGGCTATAGCGCATATCATCAGATTTTTGAAATTTTGATTTTAAGTAATTTTTTTTTACAAAAAACCGCAAAAGAAACGCGTTTTTTTTTACTTTTTTGTAAAAGTGCGCCATTTTGTTATTTTCGCGAATATCAAAAATTTGATGATATCCGCTATAGCCACTGATATACTGAATCTAAAACTGTTTTACATTTTGTTTCAAATGATCCATCTCGGAGATACCATCAACAAGCCACGAACATAACATTTCTACGCGGGTTTTTCGATGCTACTGTTTTCTTATAATAATTGTTCAAAAAAATAAAAATATTTTTTTTTCATGTACTTGAAAGATGTGTTTATTACATAAGATCCATTTTATCTCATAATTTTTAGCGAAAATCCTCGAAAAAAAATCGTGAAAATAGCCTATTTTTGAAGCGCCTAAAGTGAGAAGACGCCTTAAGATAATGTGATAATTTATCATGAATTATTTAATCGTAACATGTGATCATGGACTAAAAGCTTTCAACGACCAAAAATTGGATGATTTTTTTACAAAATATGTTATTCTGCACAATATGTTATAATCTATCTTTTATAGGTCGTTTTTTGTACAAAAATATTGATTTTACACTAAAAAAGTTATTTTGGACAAGAAGCAAAAAATTCATTGGGAAATATTCCTTCCATATATTTGAAAAGATGATAATCAGATAGTTCAATATTATATAATTTAACATATAAAATTAATATTAAGATTACAAATAAGGATACTCTTTTAATATTAAAAAAATATATATTCAGGATATAAGCGTTAATTTTTTTAAATATCAGGATATTTCTTTTTATAATTTATTATATTCCACCATTAAGGCCAAGATCAACAATATCATTCACTACCGCCATAAAATGGAAGATTTTCTTTGCAGCCTCAAAATCAGAGTCGTCATCTTTATTCAAAAATTATGATGAGATACCCAGTATCTGGAAAAATCATCTCGAGGTTGATATATTTGAAGTTGTTTTGGAGTAAAATAAATCATGTTTGCAGTAGCATTTTTTATTATTTTTGCGAATGTGGTATCATAAATTAATGTTTTATTAAGGTAGGGCTCAATCTCAATGCGTATCAGCAGGAATGAATTAAGAAACGGAGAAAGGGGATAAGAGTTGACTGTAGTGAAGTAGTGAGTATTTTTGCGAGCTTTTCCACTCCATAGGGCAGAAAATCATATGACGTAGCGACCACCTAATTTTTTAAAAGTCGAAAAATAAGAACCACCCTAATATACATATGAGATTTACGCGATATTTATATGATTTTAATTTCCAAAACGTTTGAGCTTCTAAAATATCACACTTCTTTAAATAAATATGTATGCCCAAAAATAGCCTCAGACATATAAGCTTATATGGAGAAAATTCACTGCCCCCAGTCTGGGCACTGACTTTTTGAGTGGATGAAATGAGCCTATTTATGATGTTTTCCATATATTTCAAATTGTATTCCATGATTTTAACATATTTTTAACATGTCCATTAATTATATAGTTCCAAGGTGCGTCAATGATTGAATTGAGGTTGGATTAAATATGCTGTGTATCAATCAATTACGTTGTTTCAGTTGCTTCCAAATTTATTTTGACCGTGTCTATTAGTTTTCAATATTAATTTTGTAATTGATATTATTTAGAAAGGTATCGGAGGCTTAGATTAGATGGAGTCACTTCATGTGCTATATCACTACGCTTGGGTTAATTAAATAATTATACAGTCTAGAATGACAGGTCATATTAATCGTCTGCATTTGGCTTTCAGGTTTATTCGCTTGCCCTTGTTTTATAATATCTCATATTTTACCCTTGCCAAAAAGGGCTGTTTGTCTTCAGCAGCCTTCTCCCAAGCATCAGAGCTGAATATTGATTTAATCGTCATAGTTCATATTTGTCTATCCCGAACCATCGCCAGCGGTCATCCCTCGATGCCAGCGAGTTATTGGATACGTCATGGTATGCTTCGCGCGTTTACACCTTGTACGGCAAATTTGACATTCAAACCTGACATGGGTTACTATTGATGTCTGCAAGATGTTAACCATTATATTGTCGAACGTCTTGCTCAAGTGTATTATGTTACCGTCTGCTCAAAATTTACTTAATGTCTGAGAAACATTTCAAAGGGGGTACGTCTCGATAGTTTACTTTATGTATCTTGTTAGACCAGAAAATTTGCGACTACATTAATTTTATTCGAAAGCATTATTAAATTACCAAACACGGTTGATATAACCCAGACGAGGGCTTCCAATAAATAACATACGTGTCCTCATCTAACTGAATCAATTTTTAATCGTACCATTATTCTTTAAGTGCCGAGGCGGCTGTACGAAATGCTCAAATATTGTCGCAAGAAACTGGTGGATTCCGACTATTTTTAAGTTTCAGAATTGAAAGCACACAATGGTTTACATCATTTCGCATAGAAAACCCAAGAAATACTACTAAGAGTAAAAAGCTTGAAAAATAATTTATGATCAATTCTAATGCTCATACATTTGAAAGAAATTATGAGATTTGATATGAATTAAACATTTAGCGAACCAAAAATTAGATGCATAAATAAGAAAAACGGCAAATAAAAATTCAAATTCGGAAATAATCGATATTCAAATAATAAAAGAAGTCAAATTTTCGGTACATTAATATGTTTTAAAACCATAAATATGCAAATTGGGACTGTTAACATGTTTCAGACTTTTTCATGCGAAGTGTTCAGCTACCGCGTAAAAATGTTTAAATGCATGAATGGGCATATCTGGCGATGCATTAAACCTAATTAATATATGAGGTAAAGGAAGAATGGCAAAAATTCAGCTATAGAATGTTAAAAAATGATTTCGAAATAAATTAAATAGGTATATCTTGAAAGTTCGGGATTAAAATCCTTCCTGGGAGATAAAAAAACTTTAAGGAGCGGGGAGTGTAGATCGATGAATTTGGAGTAATAAAGTCGCTTTAGGGCTATGCCCGAAAGAAAAGATGTTTTCTCTATCGTCCTCGCCATCAGAGTCTCGCAGCAGGGGCATATTTCTGTCTTTCTTACCTAATAATGCATTTCCCATAATTCTTCAAAAATAACTAAAGAGTCATAAGTATTTTTTTTAACGCATCTTTGATACGCTCGAATTTTTTAATTTGATTTTTTCATGTATGTTATACTATGCTTTTATGTTTTTTAAACATTTGGTCTCTTATAAATTTAAACACAGTCTGTTTTCGTTACAATTCTAGCAATGATTTATACATCTAGCAATAAGTTTGGGCTTATATATTGAACCAGTATATACCAATTTCAAATTAATCCGAACCTGTATGCTAGGATGATCGCGTATTTGCGAGCGAAATACCCTCTTGTGTGTTGAGCTCGGAGAGAGTTAGAGATGGATAAACGCACACAGATAAGTGCATCTCCGGAAAGCGAATCCAGCGTTTCATTGTTACATATTTCAATAACAACTTACAAATATTAACTTTACGAACGTCAATTTACGTTGGGCGACGAGTGTTAAATATAGGCTTCATACGCGCTACTGCAGTCCTGATAGATAAGTGGATTTGTACGGATGATAAGTGGTGGACAAGCAAATATAGCATCTAAGACCATAAAGATTTTAAATTAGCTCACTACGCAAAGGGTTAAAATGCAAAAGCGGTGCCCGCTCTTGACAGTTCAACCGGTGACGCCATCAGCCAAATTTGCACACATTACATTCAATCAAAGTGCGACAATGTCGTTTGCATCCCTAATTTATCATTTTCTCAAATAATAAAGAAAAAAGTCGCGCTGAGATGAATAACATATAACAGAAATTGTATTACACAATATGCATGTTGTGCTCATTTGTGACTACATCGAGGCTATTAAAAGCTCTTTCTTCAATATGAAAGCTTTGTTGTACGAATATTCCATTTGACATTTATGAACATTAAATTGTTCTGTGTTCAAAGTAAGCCTTAACTATATCAGTGCGTAGCCCACGTAGCGCAATTTCGATAAAAATACTTACTGAAAGCTTTGTGATGGTAAACAAATATAACAGTTGTTATTCTAAAATATTGATTACACATTTAAATATATATATATATTTGACATTTAATTATAATTCTAATTATCGTAAATGATTCATATAAGTGACGCATTTATTTTTGGGCATGCTGCACACTGATTTTATTAGGCTGTGACGTATCAAATTGCCGAATTTCAAACATGCAGTTGTTGATAATGATTGAGAATGATTCTATGCATTTTTTTTTCGTTAAGCAGTACCCCGAGAGCCCTTCACCGGCTTACGACCGGAATAAGTCGGTGGGTCCATCTTCCCTTATTAGACTGAGACCATCTCTGCTGCCAGGCTTCCTTCAGTTTCTGGTCAAGCTCGTTGTGGTTTTTGGGATCTTCGAAGTCCAAGGTCCTCTTATTTGCTTGGAGGCCTAGCAGGGAGATTCAAGCGATCACGAGCACCGCTTCTTCAGATACTGTTAAGTATGCTGTTGTGACTCTGAGCGCTCCTTGCCGTTGGACCTTTGCCAGCTTCTTTCTGTAGCTCTCGTGTCTGAGCGACTCATGTCATATCGGGGCTCCGTATAGAAGAATCAAGTGTATTACCTCGACTATGGTACGTATTCTGCACGGCTTTGGCCCTCCAATATTGTGTATGAGCCGTCCTAGCTCACTGGCCACCTTCTGCGCAGCTGCTTCAATATGTTTTCTGAAGGTCTGAAGGTAGGAAACTACTCTAAACAACAAGGTTGTTACACACAACACAAATTTCAATTACAAATTTCCCACATTCCCTATTGGGACAGTCGCAAAAGTGCCCTTTGACACATTCATCAAGGTGACCCGCTGGGTGAGCGTTCTAAATGAAATTCAGAGGTCATGTTACCTTAGGCTTATGTATGATACAGATGAATTGGATGTAACCTCTTCCTGTGAATGGATATTGAAGAGGCTCTAGTCTATTTGTGGCTGTATTATGATGATGCTATGCAATATTATTGCATTTTTTTTCCTTTTTTCACCCGATCATCCAACGATAAATTATGAATATATGCAAAATCAGCAATTTCATACGTTACGCCCTGACATGATTAAAAAACATAAGATAAAACGCGTCAATGTGATTAGTATCGTTATAGTTATTGGCCTAAACATGACATTTTCAAGCACACCATCATAGTTGAACGACGTCAATTATCGACATTGGCTGGGAGCTTTAACGTCCTCTCGTCAGAAGCTCGACATGACTTAATTATAACTTTTATGTAAATAATTGAGTTTTGCACGGAAGTATATTGACAAGCTGATATCGAGCTTTCAATCCAATTTAATCTTGTTATTGATATTGTTTTATATTGATGATGCAAATGCGAAACTGTTAACACATTGGCCTGACACGACTAGATTTTGTATAGGAATATTGGTTACGATTAGTGCCGGTTGATGAATAAGAGCTTATCGGGTCAACGCGGACAGCTTTCCATGAATAAGCTTCTTTAGAGCTTAATAAATTCATTAAGCGTAGCTATGAGCTTCGATTATAGACCGAACAGATTTGAGTTTTTATTACAAACATGGAATTAAATCTATTTAAAGCCGCATGGGGTCATTATGGGTACATGCGAATTTAATAGTTCATTAAGGGTTTTTTGGCGAATGAAAATTTTTGGCAAAAAATTCTTTCATCACGGCAAACTTTAGATTAAATTATTTTTTCTATTTAAATCTCATGAAAAGTTTGATAGTTGAGAAAGTTTAATGAAATTTTGTTTGGAAAACAAAGGGATTTTAGAAGGAATTTTTGGAATTAAAATTAGATACTTTTATATTTACAATCCGCATAAAAATAATGCTAAAATTATATCAGATTGTATTATTTAAGATGAATATTTTTTTTCTCATCATTGCCCTACAAGTTAATAGAAATACTCCCGATAGAATTGCTTTATTCCTAATCATAATATTTGTTAATCATTTCATTCCAATAATGATCATCGTTTAAATTATTATGTTTTTTTTTCAAGTTTTAAAGTATTTTTTAACCCTTTCTACTCGTATGTCGACATTATGTCGACTATGATGTCGATTATGATTTTGACTATTTTCTAAATTTGAAGGATAAATATGATTAAAAAATATGATAGAAGATTTATTGATAAATACTATATTTGATTCAAAATATGCATTCCATTTTGAGACACCATTTAATATTAAAATTAATATGCATATTGCTAAATTTGTGAAAATTAATATGTTAATACCTTGATACATGGAGTGTCTGTTGATGTTTCTAAATGAACATTATTTCAGAATGCCACAGCTTTGTAGTATATCATTTTTTGCAATGCACGCTTAGTAAAAAAGGCTTCTGTATTGGAAAGTTGTACAATTAGAAAAGCAATTTTCCGGATTTGGACAAAACTTAAGGTGAGAGCTTTAACATTCATATAACGGCGCTTTGTGGGAGATTAAATCCTGAACGGGTATTTAAATCGGAATATTGCTTTGCGGGAGGCCACCTACCCTGTCTGTGCCATGGCCACCCACTTATTTATACAGCCTACCCACCTACTCACGAGATTTGGTCTAAAGTGAACAAATATTGGCCACACGATTACACCTATTGTCCGCCGGTAGACGGGGGACTATTGTCCACCACCAGTGGCCATATAATCCCGAGAGCTTGTTATACCACAAATATCACTTGATCGGATAACCTAACCCACGGGCAAAAAGGGGGAAAAAGATCGAATTTAATCTGAAAGCCGTATCCTGCCTCCTTTGGATTTCACTTGACAGAAAACATTTTATTTGTCATGCGAATAAAACAAAAAAGGAAGGAAAACACCCTCATGGATTTATGGACACGTGGGTTCAATACCAAACAAAACATGGACGCATTAATAATAACACAATGGTAATTGGAAATAAAATATAGATAATATACAAAGAGATAAATTTCATTAAAAAGGGTTAATTGGCGAAATTTTATAAAGCATATTAATATTTTTTTGCAATAAATAAAACAATCTTATAAGCATCTATATAAAATTTCTCAGTGCATCCACACCGCGAAATATAGTTTTAACATCCATTTGAATGGAAACATTTCCCGGTTTTTATTTGTTGTTTAGCAGAGCATAGCATAGTGCATTTGTCAATTAAGAAGTTTATGGCAGAAAATTCAGTGTATGAGCAAATAAAACGCCATAAGCACGTTTTGTTCGTGACTTTCAATGCAATGGATAAGCCACTAAAATATTATATCCACCATATTAAAGGAGCTAGCAAAGAGTCACACAATGACATAAAGTTCTGTAAAATTCCTATGATTTTTTCAAATAATGCATGTGAACAAATCATAACAATCTAAAGTTTAGTTCACAAGTTACAGTGGTTTTAATGGTGCTACTTTTGTAATTTTAAAAACAATGAAAAAATCTGAACTTCCGAGGAAAAAATATCATTGAAGCAAAATATTGGCTTGGCAAGTGTTATTCGGATGCGGCTCCATCGAGACAAATGTTTTGCTGATTTTAAACGAGGCATTACAAACATCCATGATGCTGAACTCTCTGCTTGCCCAAATTCGGCACATGTTCCAGAAAACATAAAAAACACCCATAAAATAGTTTTGATCGATCGTAAATTGATGTTGCGTGAGTTAGCTGATACCTTAAAGATATCAGAAGACAGTGTATTCACCATTTGCATCAAAATTTGTCCACGAAAAAGGTCTGTTCGAAGTGGGTGCCACGTTTGCTCGCAGTCAATTTTGGAAAAAAGGATTTATTTTCATATGTATTATTTTAAAAAGGGAAAAACCATCAATAGCGAATATTATATGGCGTTATTGATGCATTTGACGCAAGAAATTGTGAAAAAATTATCCCAAATGAAGAAGAAAAAAAGTGCTTTATCACCAAGACAATGTACCGTGGCAACAATGGCAAAATTGCACGAATTGCATTTTGAATTGCTTCGTCGTCGACTTAATTCTCCGGAACTTATTTGCTCCGGAAATTGCCGAAACCGAAACCTGTTTTGAGATAAATCGTTTTACAAAATAGAATCGAAATGTTAGAAAAGCATTGGAATGAATGTGTAAGATTGTGTTAAAGCTGTTGTTTTATTATTCATCCTACGAACTTATTGAGTGATATGTCATCTTCAAGCGTGAGAATATTACGCGTTTAATTATATTAAAAAAAATATAATATCTCCCATTAAACATCGATTTTTGGTGGTCAAAGCGGGCCGTTTTTAATTCTGTTCGGGATTTCTATCATCGGGGTTGCCCGCAAGCATAGGGGTAGATCCTGAGGGTTGCAGTACGAACACATCTTCTATTCTCTCTGGGGAGCCTTACGAACTGGTCGTTTTAATTGTTGGCTTGCAAACTCCATTTGCCGCCATCATGGTTTAATTTCAAATACATTTCGCATCGAATTCTGAAGCTTCTGTCGCGTGGTCGCCGTATCACAAATGGTGAATAAATTTGAGTATTAAAAGTTCATAATGTTATAATTGTTTCTATCTCTTTTTGATAAAGAACTGCCCTTTCTACGGAGGTAAAATACGGATTTCAGTCGTATGCTGCGAGTTCATGTCGAGGCTGCGAAGCCCTATGAGGGGTGGATGCCCCCGGTCTTTCTCGTTGAGGCTCTTTAGGCTAAAATGAGAGGCGCACAGACGAGTCATGAAATGGCGAAGGGGCTAAAACGCAACAATAATATTAATCAAAATCATGAATATACTTTTATAAAATATTTATAACGATTACGTTTGAAACATATGCATTTCATTCTGAGACATTTATTTTAAATAAAGATTATGACTTAAAAAAGGATATGCTATTGGATCTAAAGACGTATTTTTAAAAAAATCATTGAGTTGTTGAAAATATTATTATAAGAATATAATTCTAAAATAGCTAAATGTGCTGAAGGTCTTTATAAAAAATTAAAGTTGAAGATATTTTTAACAATCAACCGACATCATTTGTGTGTAAAGTACAAAATGGAAAAACCTGATAAGTAATAAAGCAAATGGAGCGCAAATTATGAGAGACTCAGTGCCATTTCAATTTATAACATTGAAAAGCGAAATAATTCAGAATTTTATAGGAATGACAATCTCTAAAGTGTTATATGAGCGATCTTCTTAAGATTTTTGGAAGGATAAATTACTTTCATGTGGTGTTTTTTCATTATTTTCACATGAAATTTAATTGAAATAAGATGATTTCGATAGAAGTTTTAAGTAGAGAATGATCCATAAGCGAATGATCAAATTATTTTTAAATTATAGTTGCAAATTCATCGTCCATTGCTAGCCCTGCCCGGCGGAAACATATACCTCCATAACAAGAATCTAGGGATTTTATTTCCCAGAATGAATACATTTATTGAAATTGAATGATATATAAGGAAAAAGAATAACTGATATTTATTTTATTTTGTTGGTTTTATTATAAATATGAACAAACATTGATTTTTATATATAAGATCTACTGTAAGTTAATTGTACTATATCTATATTATTTGAAAAGGTGCAAATAATAAGTTGGCAAAGTTTTATCGCAATCGAATGAACGGTATGGCAGCGCATAAAATACGAACAAACAAATATTTATTTTTTAATATTAAACTATGCTTATGTTACTCGCGCAATCTTTAGCAACAAGTGGACGAATTTTTATTGCAATCTGATGAACGGTATGGCAGCGCATTACATACGAACAAACCTCAGATTAATTTTTATATATTAGATAAGCATTAGACATGGCGCAATTTAGATCAATTGAATCTATTAACTGTTCTTCAATTTTAGAGCATAAGCTCAAGTCACTTTATAAGTATTTTATGTTTGAGTTTGAAATAGAAATTTTAGTTAATTTGCCATTTTTTTGACATCTAAAGGTTGCCGATCCCTCGTGTGAGCAAAAGATTCTGAACTATAAAGTTCGTGGCGATTACATTAAGCTGGTTTACTCGTTTGACCCTTACGAGTAAACTAGCTTGATGTAATCAACGTTTAGAATATAATGGAAAGGTAAAGGAATCACTAAAGCAGATGAGCGATAATCTTATTCTCCGTTTCCTCATTTCACAGACACGGGTGTTGCCTTAAGGACTAAACAGGAAACTTATTTCATACCTCTTCAATTATAGTTATTCTCAATTTAGTTTGAAAGTAAAAGGGAAAAGTTTCAACTAAATTCAAAATATTAAATTGTTTTAACAGCTTATTTAATATACGGGAGAACAAATATTATATTTACATTCAAGGCATCGGCAATAGTTGCTCTGGCTCCATGGCTTAATTACCACAACAGCTACTTGATTTTCTATAATGGAGCTTATAAAAGCTTGCTACATATCTCAGTGCAGAAAAACAGGTACCAAGACGTAAACGATATTTATACGGATGATAAAAGTGACGCAAAATATCAATTCAGACATTGCTCAGTCTTCCTATTAAGCTTCCCTCATACTCCCTATCGAGATAGCTGCAAAGTTCACACAGTTGACCCGCTGGATGAGCCTTTACAAATCAAGCACATGAGGAGATAAATGTATGATATGGAAGATATGGAGCTTTACTATGATGATATGAATATTGTTCAATAATCAAGTTTAAACAATATGAAATCGTTTTAATAAAGGTAATAAGAGAAAAGGTGATTTGATTTTAATATCATATTTTATTCAGTGACATGCTTTTAACTTTTATATATGAAGGTTTTAGATGTAATATTCGCATATTAGATTTCGCTTCGTGTATGAAACGCATCCCTTATTACTATATCCTTAAAGGATTCCCCATCATCGGATATACAGCGAGGTTAAGCGGCATTGTGTCCCATAAGTCGTTCGATCGAGATCGATTAATAGTCTCGCAAAGCGGGTCGTAAATGTTGATTTATTCACGCCGTTTCGTTTTCGGTCGAGCAAACAGGGATGTCATTAGCATGTAAAGGGTTAAAATCGGACGACAGACAAATGGCTAATTGATGATACACGCGCGTGGACATAGCTCACAGCCAAGCAATAAATCTGATGTCGCAATCCGGCTTATCCGTGGCCTCATAACTGCTGCGTAATGGAATCATCCCAGATGTATATCCCGTTTCCGGGAAACTATAATTTTCCGCCGCAAATATTTGCCAGGACCGGTTTGAACAAGAGCTCGTACCCGTTGTTTGGTTGTCATTACCGCTACACCAATCTATTGGACTTTTTCACGGCCGATTTGAAAACGGCCCATCTCTATTGTGGACATTGAGTAGGGGCTTTGCAGGATGTGAAGAATCAAATGGAAAATTTAATGCCCAAAATGGGGAGTCGATCCTTTAAGGGACGTCCGTATAAACTATTGAAAATATGTATTAATGCCACAGAAAAATAAATCTGTATTTATTGGATATTTTTTAACATTTGGAATATTATTACAGATTAAATACAGAGTTAATGATTAAATGCATCCAATAATCATTAGAGAAAAATACTATCAAAGATAAGTGTCTTTAGACATGATATGGGCATTTGATAATGTATGGCACAGTTGATTAGCAAAACTTCTCTCAGTCGAAGCTCACGGTGCATTATCTCGCTCCTGATGGTGTCAGGTCCAAAATACTCCTTGAATAAGTCTTTTTGTTTTTATTCTCGCAAGATGCACATATTGTCATAAATATAAATTCTAAATTTGCTCATAAAATCATAAAATATCGATCATGCGAAAAAAATGCATTTTTAATTTCATATCAAGAATTAAGATCATTATTCATAATTTTCCAGCAGCTTTTTAAGAATCGTTTTAAAATAAAGGTGACTAAATTTTTAATTTTTAAGCAGATATTTTGTTGCGAGGGGGTAAGGAGGGGAAGGAAGAATTCCAACAGGGAAATTTCAGGAGAAATGTTAGAATTTGTGAGTAAAGGATCATTATAAATATTTGATGAAGTACAACTTACTTGAGTCCAGAAATCTGCTTATTTCATTACTGTGTTAATAAATTAGTCAGCCTAAGGACAATTTAAAACATGTTAAAAGATGAAGCTGTGTTTGTGTAATATATAATTAAAAGGGCAAATTATAAGTCTAGTAGAGGCGATGTAACGCATGCACGTAACGTGTTTATGTTGTAAGTAGAACCCAAAATGTTTTTCGTTTTATTGCTTGACCGTTTTTGGGAGACTAGTTGCACTTGGGCTGCTGCACTTTGAAGTCGTATTTTGTACTCTTCTGATGACTTTACTTATCAAGAATAAATTGTGATTTTTGAAATTCAAATTTAACAACCCAATTTACAATGGATCGATTTTCATCGAGTGAAGAGTTTACAATGGATGTGAATAGACGGGCGTCGAATAGAAAGACTCTCTTCTCTAAATAACTATTTATTCCACACGAGAGAGAGAGAGAGAGAGATCTGGCTGCAAGAAGGACGACCTCCCGCAGCCAAGGCTAACCGACGACTCCCTCGACTCCAGCCTCCTGCGCATCATAACCCAAGCGGCAACGGTGCACGCGTAAGAAGCGATATGCAGGTGCAATGTCTCCGCAGGGCCACAAGAGATGGCGCTGTTAAAATAACATATTTCACCTGAAGAGAGACGGAAGATGTCGCTGTTAATAGCGCTACTACGTGGGGATGTTAAATGGCCCATGCTACAAACGCATGTGAACAACTTCTAAAAATGGAATCTGAAACGCCATTTTCAGACAACTTAATAATTAATGACTATCGAAGGGCCAAGTAGCAAAACTGACCCTTAAGCCTGGCCTGATAACAAAAAAATGTATTTAATCTTTTTGGTGAGACAGTTAATAAATGCTATTCTTCATTGTGAACAAGTGCATAATAAACAGCCTTGGATGGAAGATAATTTGACATCCTTCTTATTCTCCAGACATTGCTCCGTAAGATTTCCATATTTTAAGATTTGTGTAGCATTATTTGGATGTTAAACATTACATAACAATCGATCAGGTCAAAAATGGACTTTTGAAATATTTTCGTTCAAAACCCGTGATTTTTTATAACAGAGGCATTAAAATGTTACTAGATAGATTCATTTAAAAAACGAAAATCTTAATGGATACATCTTATATATACGATGGCGGCAAAGAGAGTAGAAACGATATTCCCTCTCTTACCCGGTTGGTGTTTCACTTTACGTGACGGTAAAGCCAATATCGCGCTCATAAAAATTTAATTTAATTTTTTTTTAAATCGAAAAATAGTTTTCAAATTCTTATTTAATTGATAACTATCCTCATTTTAAATGTATTTATTTAATGGGATTGATTCCTTTGAACACAGATTGTGTTTTAGTATTATTAGTGTCCGAATAATGTGGTGTGTTGACCTAAATTTAGATTATGTACTGTAAATCTAATTTTCGTTCTAATGATATGTTATGACACAGGAACGCTATTCAGGATACAATGTTAAATTAGCAATTTTCAGTGAGGTAGACGAAGCGTACCCGCGTCATTTAAATTAGAATCGTCTATAAATTTGATTCAGATTTAGTACGCAAATGAGCGAATTCTAGTTCTGTATCAATGATGAGGATATTTTAAATTATTTACGTGCTCCAGAGAGTGCTGCCAAAGAGCGTGGGCTCTGCTTTCTGATGGAGATTTCGGCTCAAGAAATGATTATTAATTTTAGTTCATTAGCGTACGTGAAGTGAATTTTCTTTGAGACGAACATTTCCGTAAAAAGTGTACATGTCGGAAGCATGCAGACAAATAAAATACTCAGCAAAATTCATGAATTTTTACGCAGCATGAATTGAGAATTAACTATTCATCCCGTTCACGCTCGCACGTTAAAAACGGGAATTTTCGAGAGGTTCAAAACACGTGTCGCATCATTACTGACGTAAATGCCACTCACATAAATATTTAATCATCCAATAATATACCCTGATGATGTCAAAAAGGACTTTCCCTTTTAATTATTTTTATCTGTTCCTTTTCCACCTCTTTCATTTCCCTAATTAATCTATGTAATAACGGTGTAAGCATGCAATGGCCTTATAATGATGCTAAGAGCGATCAACAGCTTAACGATAAAAAAGAGTAGGAAAAGATAATAATGGACGATTGAAAATCTGTTGGAACTCAGTAAGTGGATTAAAATTGTATAATAATGAAAATAAAATAAAATACTCTTATATTGTATTGCGGTGATATTTCATATGAAATGTCCGATTTAGTAAGACAGTGCCGCTCAAAACTGTTCAAATGTTTTCCAAACGATTCTTTTAGTTTCGTTTTTTTGTCGAATCACACCCAATTACGTCTTTAAATGATAGTATTTCTATTATATTTGATAATGAATAAGTATGGATTTTATTGAAAGAAAAAGTAAGACAAAAAATAGAAAAATGTATTTGAACAGTGTTATGCATACAGACTAGGGTGATCCTTATTTTTCGACTTTTAAAAAATTCGGCGATCACCCCGTCATATGATATTCTGCCCTAAAAATGAATATGTATTTTTTTATTTAAAAAAAAAGATTTTAAAGGTCGCTACCATAAGTCAAAGTTTCAAAAAAACGTTGTATGGCTACATAACTATTAATCTGATTTATTGATTCTGGTATGTTTATTAGACTACTTTGAAGTGGAATAGCATACAGAAAGATTCACTTCTTCACTACAGTCAACTTTTCTCCCCTTCCCCCTTTTTAAATTATTTCCTGCGGATTCATACAATTGTGCTGTAGTGAATTAATAGCTCAGTCATTGTTTAAAAGGTTTAAGAAGAACTGGGACAAAACTGATCAAAGTGATTATAAAACATTAATTTATCATACCACGTCCTCAAAATCATATAAAATGTTACTGCAGACAGGATTTCTTTAGCTCAAAAACAACTTCAAGTATTTCGACCTCAAGACTATAAAGAGTTACTGAATCTTTCCAACATATATTGGGATGAATTCCTAAAAAAGGAGTTTCATTTAGGAGATCTGCTGGTCTTCATCATGCCTTCTTGCCAAAATTTCCCAGGTTTGTTGGCAAAATATTGATCAATGTACATTTTTATATCATTTTTTGAATTAAATTTTTTATCACGTAAATAATTTTTAATGAAAGAAATAAATAATAATCTGAAGGAGCAATGTCCGGAGAGTATGGAGGATGAGGTAAAACATCCCAGTCAAATGATAATAATTTATTTCTGACGAGCAAAGACACACGAGGCCTGGCGTTATCGTGATGAAAAATAACGCCTTGTTTGTTTGCTAATTCTGGCCGTTTTCTGCCAATTGCATCATTTAGATTGTCTAGTTGGAAATAATATTTTGTTGAATTGATCGTTTCACCTTGCTGAAGTAGCTCATAATAAACTACCCCTTTCCAGTCTCACCAAATGCATAGAAACACTTTTTTGGATGTAGACCAGGTTTAGCTACCGTTAAAGCTTCTGTACCCTTGGTCCGAGACCGTTTACGTTGGATATACTCATAGAGTATTCAACTTTCATCTCCAGTAACAAGTCTCTTCAAAATATGTTGGCTATTACGTTGTTGGAGAAGAAGATCGCATGTTGAAATACGCTGAAGTTTATTTGAGTCAGTCAGTTCATGAGAAAGCCTCACATCTGAACGATTGATGTAGCCCAATTTTATCAGATGATTATGGACGGATATTCGTGGAATCGATACTTGAAATATTTTTATAGAAACATGCATTAATGTTATATTACCATTAAAACGACTGTTGAAATTATTTTAAAATAATATTCCGCAAGTGATTCAAGATATAAACCATTTATCATAGAAACCGAATGAAGATAGTATGATAATTTACAAGGATTATATTCAGCAAAGACATCTGAAGCTTCTTTTAAGCTGCTTCCGCATATGGGTGTGGTGAATACAAAGATGAATTATACAAATACATATTATTTTAATATTTCCAAGGAGGTTTTTCATTAAATAATTAAACTAGGGGATGAAAATATATTACATGCCAAATGATGCATATTTCATTGAAACAGATGATAGGTGAAAAACATATTTATAGATTAATTAATATAATTTTAAAAATGTATAAATTGATAAAATACGGCTCGTTAATTTTTATATGTAGGGACAATTTTTTTGCTACGTTTCACACATAGACCATATGTCTTAAGTATCAGGATTAGCGAAATATATTTTTTAAGCTTTCAAAGTCTCATAAAATGTGCAAACGAGTGAGATATATCAACTTGTTGTTAAACTTAAAAAGGTACCAGTTTGCTAGGGTCAGGAAATCATAAGTAATTTTCTTTAAGCCAATTACATAAAATAATGATTTATTTAGATCAAAAATATATTGCAAAATACAAAAATAGTTATTTCATGCTATTACGACTTCAGTTTAATTAATTATGACGATTTAAAGGCGAAATTTTGGGTATTTTTTAAAAATGCCGAAAAAAAAATCTATTTTGACAACCATGATACTTAGAAAGACGGAAGACAATAGTGTGTGTGAAACGTAGTAAAAGACCCTCCTAATCCCCTAAAAATTTTGTCGGTCCATGTGCCAAATACCCTGTCTACAAATAAATGCATTGATGTTTCTTCACAAGTTAGTAAATTTATTGTTGGTTCTGTAGCGTAGATAGAATATAATTCATATATGAAGCTACTGGTAATTGTCGTAGGCATTGTTCAATAAATTAATGGTGATTTATTTTCTACTTCCTACGTCTATGCAAGTAGTTGCATGAACACATGATGAAGAAGAAAATTAATTATTTCAAAAGCCTCGGTTGCGAGAAGATTTGATCTTTATGCTGGCACCCTTTGTAATCTCGTAGCTGTGATCTCTTTCAACTTAAATTTATAAAATTGTCAAGAAAACGTACTTCTATTCTTTCTTAGCCATCTTTACGGAAAATATTTACGGAGGGCATATATCTTAATGTGAGACGGGGACTCTTTACCTCCACGTAATCTCTTATTTTTAGATCCTTCTATATTTTTAATAATAATATAACAGATCAATCAAAAGAAATTCCCAAACAGATATTAGTATTTGATGTCATATATGTGAATATGTCAATCTGTTTGTAATTTGGTAAGGTAATGGTCTTGTAATGGACATCATTGGCATGATGAGGATTATGATGTTATATCAACAGTATTTATGATGAAAGCACATATTATTCAACCCCTTAATAGTTTGGCAATGATCTATTAACATAATAAAACTGTTTATGTGTAAATCTGTCGGTACAAAGAAGTCTGCTCGTATACAACGCCACAAATAACACGAATCCAAAAGCGTTAAAGCTGGTTTGGATATAATATTGAACAATATGTCTCATTGGACGATTTTTCAAAGACGATTTCATTGACGATGGGACATTTGGTATCATGATGTGTGCAAAATGCAGGAAAAATTGGAAGAGGGCTAACACGCTCGGCGCGCTCGGGAGGGCCATAAAAGTCACCGCAGATGCCGTTTCCCCCGGAAGTTTTCTCAATACATCATGAATAATATAGTGAAATATAAATATTACGAGATGATAAAGATTTTACAGCCGTTATCCAACAACATTTGTGCGAAACTAATGTCGGCTATGGCGTAATTTTTACATCTGCGCTGCGAGAGCCTTTTATGGAAACATTTATCGGCGACGTTAAAGCCTGCCGTTATGACTAATTTGATGAGAGACTCTATTTGTATGCAGAAGAATGGCGGAGAGATAGCGATGGGGTACAGGGTGATGATGCCTTTCAAACTGACAAATATCACCAGCAATAAAACCCAGTTCATGAATTTAAAATTAGGAAAGAACGAGTGGAAGCAGCGCGATTTATATTTATTTCGTTCATACGAAAAAAATGCGGAAAATACGTCAAGTATACGCAAACATGAAGCAAAAAAGAAACCAAAATATCACATGAATTGCAGTCATTTATTCATTGAATCTTGGGAGTCATTGTGGATGATGATAAAATTTTATTGAGAGTTTTTAGCCAACTTTTTTTGAAGAGATGAAAGTTGGATACTCAATGAGAATATCCAACGTAAACGGTTTCGGACCAAGGGTACATAAGCTTTAACTGTAGCTAAACCTGGCCTATATCCAAAAAAAGTTTTGCTATGCATTTGGTGGGATTGGAAGAGGGTAGTTTATTATGAGCTACTTCAGCAAGGTGAATTCAACAAAATATTATTTCCAACTATACAATATGTCTTTTAAGATTCTAATATACTCATAGTTCGGAGCAAATATCAGTAGTAAAATATTTTATTGAAGGAAGTAAAAAGCCAGTTTAAAGTTAAATTTTGGAATATTTTATGAAATAATTTCTTCACACTAGGCATCCAAAAAAATGGCAAGGTAAAATTCTTGATTTTGGCTTATTCACTAATGAAAGTATCATGAAAAGTGGAAAACATAAGCATCTCAAAGTAGTAGTATTTTAATGGATTACAAAATTGTTCTCCAAATTTACATTTCAGAAGGGCGTTCGAAATTTCTATGGTTGCGAATCATTTAATGTCTGATGTGCTTAAAATCACAGAAAACACAAAATGGTATATTATGCCATGGTTTAATATCCTCAAGGAGTCATAGGTTAAACTACATAAATAAACGGAATGTTTTTAAAATGTTCGCAGTATAAGATGAGTTTAATTGGCGCCAAGTTGTTTTGCTTGACGCAAATAATGCCTTTTGATATGAACTGATCACTCAATGATCAAAGTTATAATTCAAACAAGTATACACGTCAAAAGCGAATAAGTGTATAATCTTTGACATGTTGAAAATTTAATTGCCGCAATGTGAAAGGAATTATTTTTTGTTTTTCTGCGAATTAATTGCACAGATGTCATATCAAAGGTCGCAAAATAGCGCTGAAAAGCCTGATTTTATCATAATTCAACCCTTTGCAAAAGACAGCCCTTAGATTGTATGCCCATGAAAGAGTCTCCAGTGTTTTCTTTGTTTAGTTGAAATAATTGAGCATCAACATTTTGCTACGTCAATTTCATTTTATATTTGCCATAATAGTCATGAGGCTTTGAGCTTTGTGAAATTGGTTTTCTTGAAGGTCGTCCATAGCACCGCTTATGTATTTTCGCTGATATAAAAAATAATGCTGTGGTTGAATATAAAAGTCGATGGAGATGGTGTTTTTTTAATTTGACCATAGCTGTGCAGACGATGTTGGGTTATAATATTGGGCTAGGTGTATTTTTATGGTAAAAGCTAGACGTTCGAAAGATCTTCGGAATAGAGCTGAGAAAATTCTGCTTTATATTTGGTGATAAATGATATCCATCGTTCGGTTACTTTCATTTCATATTTTATTTCATTCATCCAAGAGTACGGGGGTAAACTCGTTTATTGTACCATATGAAAACATCTCAACAGGCCACCTATTCCAGGAGGTTATTTTTGCCAGGATTTTAGCATTTGTTGCAAGAGAGAGGGGAGAAAAACAATAAAAGCGAATGCCACTAGAATGCAATATAGAGGGCCTCCAAGAGATGTTTATCTTATCCCTCTGTCTGGTCCTGTACCTGCTCAGATGAGAATTAATGTACCTATAAACATATAAAGAAATACGTTGTGGCCATTCTACAGCGAGGGACACGTCGTTTGGGCATTATTGCCACCGGACATAAACTGGTCACCTTATTTCGGCGTCCACACTTTACAAAAAGAAAAGCCTTTCTTCCCTTTGCGAATAACATATACTTTCAGCAATCAAATTATTCGCAAATCTGCGAAGATAAAGATTCATTTTCCATAGCTTTCTCGTTTAGGCTTATTGACGTACAAATATGTAAAAATACGCAAAGTCACCTTAACCCAATAAATATCGCTAAGGATAAGAGAATATGGATAAAAAACTTGAATTTCAACGTGTCAACGCATTAAAATTAAATTAGGAATGTAAGTTTGTATAAGAAACCAAATAACGGGGTTTCTCTGCGAGCCTGTTGTATTTTCTGTTTTTCTTCTTAAGGGACGTTTATGTCTTATTGGGTCTTGTATTTTCGATCAACTGTAAAATTAAAACAACCCACTCGATCAGTCTTCTTCAGACAACCTCGTTTTATAATGAGAGTTTGTAATGGTTCTGTAGATATTTTCAGGTATGACATCGCCATATCAGCGGTCCAAAAAGTGGACCGATTGGACATACAAACCTTTTAGGACTTTTTGCGACATTTTCTATAATCTGTACAATTACGGAATTAACATAGGGTACTTATGGGACTAGCTTTCTACATTATTTTAAAACGTATAAAACATACATGATGTATTTGAGAAAATTATGAACTTTGCTTTAGCTTTGGAAAATAGAGCTCATCGTGTTTTATTTCTGAAGATCAAAATAGCATTTAAACCAGACCAGTTTCTTCCTTATAATAAAAATATTAGATTAAGAATTAAAGAGAACGAGGAAATGCTATCGCGTATAAGTAAAATGTTATTGTACTATATGTCAATCAGCTAGATACTTTGACAAGTTTGATGATATGAAATAAGAATAGAAATCAAATATCGAAGTATTGTTGGACAGTTAGACACCGTATCGGTTTTATCTAACCGATGACCTGGAAAATACATTTCAATAGATGCAAAAATGAACATAATACTTAAAAATAACTATAGATGAAAGTAGCAAGCAGTAATGTCCATTATGATCAAAAGTGTAAATAAAATACTTAATTTAAAAGTCTTCAATATATTGGACTTGAGAATATTATTATTTTTGATTAGTCATCTTGATCTAGGCTTAATTTGAGTACAAAATGTTGATGAAGTTAATAATGTTATGATTAAAAAATTAGGGCAGGGTCACATATGCGCCAATTATTAAAATTTAATTTTAAATTCAACTCAATTATAGATTCTGTCTATTAATGTGTATTAAAAGAGTGGCACCTTATGACGACCCCTAGTCAAATATTTCACAAATCTTAAAATATGATATTTAAATCCATAATGTTTTTCTTCTGATGTTAAAACAAAACGTGCTGAAATGCTAAAGACGTAAATTAATTTGCAAACGATATGTACAAGGTGACATTTCAAAGACAATTAGGTCGGCAGACATTTCTAAACGACAATTTATTTAAGACATGTCCCATGAAAACCGATCATGAATATTTAATATTTCAAACGAAAATAATTAATTTCGGCAAACGAATTTCATTATATGGAATCAATACACACAGAAACTCCATATCGCGATAAAAATCAATGATGCCCGAAAAAATTTGATGTAGTAAGATTTTACGCAGTCGTGGCATATTTTATAATCAGATATCATTAATCTTACTTTATTCAGCAATGAAAGCCTCTTAAGCATTTCCATCGATATTTTCTCACCTACGCACTCCCCGGTGAAGAAATTTGATCGTCGTTTTGACGGCTTTGAGATAAATGGTAGTGACAATTTGAGTGCTCGAAGGGAGACTGGTCGAACTTATTGGATATGACTTAATTCACCTCGGGCTTTTTTCCTTCCTCCCTGAAGATCTTTATAGTTTTCCATTTTCCGATAATCACATTATTTCACTGTTAGTTATTCTTACAACTTTTCTTCACAATGGACGTAAATACAAAGAGGTATATCAATGATTAATGATGAATGGCATGATGTATTGGATGAGACCACTTTGGAATAAAGACGTCTTAGGGTATTGACCATAAGAGTAGATTCCATATTTTTTAGATATAACGTTTATTTATATTGAAATAATATATTAAAAAAATACGACTGAACCTGAAATAAAACAAAAATATTCATGAAAAAATTGCGTTATTGTCAAAGGATTAAATTAGACTGTCTGACATAGCACTTGGGTGAAATGAAACAAACACTTGTTGAAAATATAAATAAATAACACTTATTGAAAAAAATGAGATTGAGAAAAATTGAAAAAAAGTTGAGAAGCTAATCATACTGCATAAGACACCCTGGGTTTGATCCCAGGGTATTATCAGATTCTTGCTGACTAAACACCTTCCTCGTCCTTCTTTGCCTCTCTGGTATTGTTTTCCACATTGCTTCAGAAAGACAGGTAGTCTGCTCTTGGGTAATTGGCCCCATTTTAGTGTTGAAGAGGAGCTCTGCGCTTTTCTCTTTCACTGACCTCTTTGGCGCTCAGAATATCTTCAATGTAATTGCGCCGAAGGTTTCAGTTCTTCTTGCTTATTTGCTTGCGGATGGTTCTTTGCCAATCCGTTTCAGGTACGCACCGAAGCATCCATGCCCAGTGAGCACCTGAGTCAAGTGGTTGGTTGTTTCACCGTGTTTCCGTGCCCTTCATCGACTTATAGCCGGGATAAGTCGGTGGGTCCATCTTCCCTTGCTGGACTGATCCCATCTCCGTTGCCAGGCTTCCTTCAGTTTCTGGTCATGTTCGTTGCGACTGTAGGTCCAGCGGGTGGATTCCAGCGATCACGAGCACTTCTTCTTCAGGTCTATATGCTGAGGCGACTCGAATACTTCCCTGCCACTGGACCTCGGCCAGCTTCTTTCCGTAGTTTTCGTATCTGAGCGACTCATGCCATATCGGGGCTCCGTACAGTAGGATCGAGTGTATTACCTTGTTTATGGTACGTCTTCTGCACGGCTTTGACCCTCCGATATTGGGCATGAGCCGTCCAAGCTCACTGGCCACCTTCTGCGCAGCTGCTTTAATATGTTTTCTGAAGGTCAGCTTGTTGTCTAAGAGGATTCCGAGGTATCTCAGCGATTTGCTGTATTCAACCTCATGACCGTCCACAACAAGACATTTGACCCTCGATCTTCTTCCTCTACTGCAGATGCAGCCTCCGTTTTTTTGGGAAGTTATCCCTGAGTGCGTCAACGATCAACTCCCATTTAGCGCTATTAAAAGCATTTTTTATGTCAAACGTGACCATCACGACGTCTTTGCTCTGTTTGACCAAGCCTTTCCACGCCATTTGGATGATTTTTATCGCCCTCTGCATTGCTCCCGGTCTGAAGCCGTATTGTCTTCCTGAAAACTTGTCCTCGATGTTCGACTGTATCCTCTTGAGGAGCAGGGTCTCTAAGGTCTTCCCAAGATCGTTCAGCATTTCCACTCCTCCTCCCCGTAGCTTCCCCTGTGAAATCCTGTACGGTAGTCTGCACGAGTTGAAGTTAAACGTGCAGCAGAGCTCTTCCCAGCAACGTGCCTTGGATGCCTGAATCATTTTTTCAGGTTCTTTCGGTCAAACCTGTGAGCATTCTGACACTGTTCCCGGATTTCATCCTCCCTAGTTCTTGCTATGCGGCACCTACTGGCGAGATAATTGATCGGACCTAGCTATATATTTGTAGCTTCAGACAGAAAGACACTCCAGCTGCGAGACTCCGATGACGACGACCCTATTTTTTGGCATGATCAAGATGAGTGACAGCAAAGTAAATATGCCTTTAATTAACCAAAGTTCTTAATTAGTTCAGATGACATTGGGATTTATTGTTTGTAAATATCATAAGCTATTTGAATTAATACTCATTTATAGCCGCTGTTTTCTTTAAACATTCTTGTTTGCACAAAGGCAGGGATACTATTAATATTACATTAATACAAATTAATGCATTTATTTGAACAATGTATCTATATTTTATTGTGTATAACGATCGACGTCGATATTAAACTACAATAGATAATGAGATATCACAATCATATACGATTGGAATAAAATTATCGGTTAGCGTATAGTTTAAACTTTAAAGGACAGGGATATATAATATGTTAATCATTATTTTCGATTGTATCCATGGTTATTTCAAATTTATCCTCGTTCATTTCCATAATCAAGCCTGAATGCATCTGAATACAGTGAAAATAAAGCTTTTCAATACCTGACGATCGATTTTTTTTTCAAGTTAACATGAATTATAAATCGAGCGCATGAATTGTGTTCATCGATGTGTTCGAATATAGTGCATGAAATTTTTGCATACGCATCAATAGATGCGTCGTATATTAAAAATTGTATTTTTGTTAAAGATGTTGTTCAAATTTTTAAACACTCTTAAATAAAATGGAGCTTTCGTTGATAGTATCAATTCAGAGGTTAATTGCAATAATTTGGTCTCATATAGCTCTGTCATACTTGCAAACAACGAGCTTATTGTATTTTTAAAGGTCGACATTAAGATTAAATCCTTTCATCCGATTTACCCGAGCACCTTAATAACCGTACATAATAATCAGCTGAAACTTCATCCTGAAATGAAATGAGAAGATAAAATTTCATAAGCTCAAATGACGCTCTCAGCGCGGGATATCGACGCAGAGGAGAGTGGGTCAAATAAAAGCATGAAAAGAGCGGTTCAATTTTCATGTAAAGCACCATTCTTTGCTGAAATGTGGCACAAAGAAAATCATACGCTATTTGTTTAGCTGAATTTTCCTTGGATATGCTCCAACGTTTATGCTCCAGCAGTACAGCTCAAAAATGATTGGCTTACTCAAATCGGACCTCTATAATGCTCTCGTTTATGTGCGATATGAATCTTCAGCATTCTAAAGCATTTCGCAACAATATTTTGCGCTCGAAATTCAATTCTGTTTGCATGTTTGCTAGACTAATTAAAATTATTTCATATGGAATGCCTTTTGTGCGATGCTTTTGTGTCGATGACAGATTGGATGATCACCTCCCCTGGAGTCCACAGTTTTGCTACTTGCGACCCTATTTACTCGGCCAGGGATGGCTTACGTTTCTGTATTAAGTGCATGTATAAGCTCGCAGGAGGCAAACGAAGGTAGAATGTATACGAAAGAATAAAGGAAGGATGAGACAAAGAAAGTAACGGTGAAATGGTGCTCTCCCTGTGCGACGGTCTTATTGTGTGAATCGGGAAAACTGCCATAGACAGAATCCGATTCCGGCTGAAAAATACTATGTAACATCTGCCTGAAAAGTATACTTAGTGCAACGGACTTAATTATTCTGTTTTATTTTTTTAAGAAACAATATGCTGCTATTCAGGAGCTAAGAGCTCTCTTTTAATTACTATGAAAGTATCCTTTAACGTGAAAACGTTTTGTCATTGAAATGTCACAGCAAAATAAATATAAATCCAACTATACTCATGATATAACTTCATCAAATACCTGTGATTTTATTCATACATACTTGCTTAATTATTATGCTAAGTTAAATATATATTGATTCCTTCTTGATTTAATTTATGCAGTTGTCTTAGAATACCATTTATTAGTATAATGTGGAAAATTATTATAAATTTTAAAAACATTGAATTTCCTGATATGTCTCTAGATAAATTTGGAATTCTTTGAAAGAAGTATATCATATAACTTAAAAAAAAAAAATATGTTGTAGTGGTTTTTATCATTTTATATTCTGAACCCCGTATCTATAATATTTCATATCGATATTCCCATTATTAGAGTCGAGGTGTAGTAAATACATCATCGGTAGGGAAAGCTTAATATAACAATTTGAAAAACATATATGTACTGTATGTATGTATACATAGATTACTGCCCATAGGTGTCGACTAAGCTCGCCAATTTGTAGTTACGCCACTATATCTAAGCGTTTTGCCTAAACACATTTGTAGATCTTTTATAATAAAATTCATGGATCTAGCTCACTTTATTGATCTTTTAGATTATTTAAAATATCAAAATTCTATTGTGAATAATTTTATCCTAACTTAACAACATGTGGTAATGGAAAATCAGCAGATATAATTCAATATTCTTATATGAGATTCATGTCATTTTTACGCGGTTTTCATTTATATGCTATGCTCTGACGTTTTTTTGTATATTGTCTGATATATAAATGTGAATAAATTAGCACGAAAATATTAAAAAACCTATGATCATTTTATTAAGTGAGAATAATTTAAATAAATTCAATAGTACACTATAAGAAGAATTCTTTACATTTTGAAGTCGACGAGCATTTCAATCGGACATAAAATTCTAGTGCATTTGTCCCATTACTTTAACAACCCCAAGTCAATGACACACCAAAGATTTTATTACATCTTCGAGTAGCAGGTCTATTCATGGATATTGGCTTGCCTCCTGATTCTCAACGAAAAGTGGTTTTGTCTCGTAAAAATTTCATATATAAACACAAACAATCTTATAATAATACCAACATCAATAAAATATGTATCGATTGTTCTAAAGCTTGCAACATTCAATAATTTCATATTTCCATCTGTAGAGTTTAATGTTATAACATCAATTTTGGATTCAATAAAAACAATTTTAATTTGGGCTTTATCGTCAGTTGTTTGTATTTCTGTGAGAACGCTCTATAATAGAAATATTTGGAGATTAATGAGAGCTGTCATAAAATATTCGCATCAATGATGTTTTCAGATAAATCCACCATTTAATATTTTGAAACACCCCCAATTTGCAATCGCAGTCTGAAATTTATGATCACCTCTCTAATTTTATTGCTTGAATAATCAATCATCAAAGGCTTTCACACTATGAGCACATGCTTTTAGAGAATTCTCAGAATATTAAGCATTTAGTACGTCCCAACATTTTTCTCCAAATGTCTCAACATGCTTTTCAGGCACGTCGGCAATATTTAATTGACATTTCGTGTATCCAATTATCTTTGATTGGTGTTTTCAATTGTATGGAAGCATGTGGCTATTTATCTTCAAATTTAATTTTGGGAATGATTTGAAGATTTTATACGGCTTTCAATTAGTGATAGCAAAGAGCCCAAGCGGACTGATACATTTGTCTTTCGAGAACTCACTTCCAATCTTAGATCATTCTGCATGCAAAACTTTTGTATGATTATGTGCAGTTTCAACTTGGCTTCTAGTATCTTACTTGAGAAACTCATTGGGGACTGAGTATTTAATCTACTTCTAGTATGACCATTTGTGGTATATACAGATAATGCTTTTCTAAAAAAAATCCCACAAGCAATAATATTTTAAATGAATTTTTCGTTGAAAAATCTAAAATCGTAAATAAAATGTTGTGAGCGAATTAAGCCTTTGGGGTCTTTAAAAAATGCTTGCAACATTTTATGCGAAATATTTTCTTCGGTTGCAAGTTTTTTGATCAATTTTTTGGTAAAAAATTGTAATGGTGTAGTTTTGGTCGACAGAAAAATGTATAAAAAGTGTTTTTTTACATGGATCAATAAAAATGTTCTGGGGGCCATTTGCTATTTTTTAACATTTTGAGATAATACCCATAATTTTACCTTTAAATCGTAGTCGAAATAGCACGAAATCTAGAGACCGTGCGAGCTACAGAATTGGGTACGTCCCAAGAAAAAGAAATCCAGTGGTGTCAGATCAGGAAACCATGCGATGGTATTTCTCAAAGTGTTGGAAAAAAATGACACTAAGGACATAGGGTCTAAAATTTTTTTATCGATCCATGTGCAAATTATCCTGTAAAATCATCAATATTGGTAACATCTTATAGTAGACTATTGAAAATTTGAGGAGTATGTATTTGAAGTAAACCCTGAAGGTTCGTGTTGAATCTATAGGGAACCAAATTTCTTCATGAGAATCATAATCTAATATGAAGGTGGGATTTAATGGTCTGGTTTTAAAAATATATTGTTATTACGCACTACATCAAAAAAATCCTCTTTACTTCAATCAGCTGACATTATTAATCACCTTCAATCTCATGTATGTCAGTGTTTTTTTTTCCATTTTTTGGAATTTTGAATAGCTATCAATTATGCACACAAATATTATGACTATGAGATCCCAGTGCCAATCTGATCAAAAGAATTTTTGCATATATTTTCTAGAAGACTGATTAAGTACATTGAAGGATCGTACATAAATCTGCCAGAAGTGCGATGCGGCGATATATAGATGATAAAATTGTAATTGTAACGTTTGAGGCGGGGGCGCTCTCAGGGGCAGAGTCCCCGCCTTCACGTGCTCGTAGAGATGGCCGCTTTACTGCACGGGTCCGCTCTTCTATCGGGCTGTGATGCTGCTGAACGAATGGATGGGAATACGAAGGGCGTCGAAAGGAAAGACTCTCTTCGCAAGATAACTGTTCCGCACTACAGATAGAGAGAGAGAGGTCTGGCTGCAGGAGGGACGACCTCCCGCAGCCAAGGCCAACCGACGACTATCCCGACTCCCGCTTCCTGCGCGTCACTACCCAACCGGTAACGATGCACGCGCATGAAGCGATCGGTCTGTAAGCAGGTGCAATGTCTCCGCAGGGCCACAAGAGATGGCGCTGGTTAAATAGCACATTGCACCTGAAGAGAAATGGAAGATGTCGCTACTATGCGGGGATGATAAATCGCCCACGCTACACAGTCATAAATTGTATACTATACACGGTGGTACGTTTTATTTGTGTGTAATATTTTCATTAATTAAGAACGCAAATACTTAATTTGTGATAATAAATTCGTCCCAGATGAAAAAAAATCAAGTGGCTCATTGGTAGTAGGAAGCATCCGGACAGTGAGAGATCATTGCTTATTGTCAATCTAGTATTAATTTATTTAAGTATCTTATTTTAAAAAAATGTACAAGAAACAAATTACATTTTCGATGGGGTTCTTGTAAAAGATGGCAAGATTGTTTTTATGTAGTGCAGTTTGAGATGTCGCAAACTGATGGAAGTCTTATCCTGAAAGCACTTCCTTATGGCATTTCTTGTCGCAGAGAGAAACCGGACAAGAGGTGTACCAAAGCGACTCGACAAAAAAACCAATCAAAGCCTTTTCAATTTCTTCTCACATGCTCGCAGCGAAGACGAGATTAAAGCTGCTCGAAGAATTTTCTTGAAACTTTTCATTCGCGAAGTCGAGAGTAGTTCATCGAGAGTCACACGACACTCCACACGGTATTTTCGCTTGCAATAAAAAAATTGTTTCTAAATTTAATGCTTATATTTATTTAAATTATGTATATAAAGGCGTGTGTAAGTTTGACTCGATTCATATTGAGGGCACGTTGAAAGCATTTGTAAGCGTTGTTTAAAAAAATGATATCGAGACGGTTTTTGCCAGAATGGGGAGGGTGGTAGTTTAGGGGTTGGTCAGAAAATGTGCAGGGCCGGCCCTGAACGGGCGGCTGCGGGTTCCGAAGGTGGTGCGGCAGCGAGTTGAACGCGCACAATGCCGCAGTCCGCAGCACACCTAATTGCCCATGAATATTGGATAATCTTGAGTCACCCGAGTGCTACACATACACGAGTATGCTTTTAATGTGTCCGCCCTCCTGCACAAAACACCCACACACCTAAAACGGACCTGCATACATTCTTCCTGATTGGAGCGCCGCTCGCTTATGCACGATGTGAAAACGACGTGGAAAAAATTAAAGGGTCGCGCGCTACCCCAGACGAGAATATGCAAAATTGTACAAAGCAGAAAAGTACGTAATGCTATTTATTCCTATGATTTTTTAAGCATTCGTTGTATTTCCCCCGTTAGTAAGTTATTTTTATTATATTAACATACTAGATAGTTAACATGAATCTTTTGCGTACTTTTCCATGAAAAAAAAAATCACAACTTTTGTCATAAAATATACAAAGAAACAAAATATATTGCCGCTCAAAACTGTTCAAATGTTTTCCAAATGTTTCTTTTCGCTTCGTTTTTATCGCATCACACACAAAAATTAGAAAAAAAAACATTTGAACTGTTTTGTGCACACAGACTTGTCCCTGTCTTCAGCAGCTAAACCTAATATTCTTTATTATTACCGCCGTACATTTAGATTACACTACTAAGAATTATTTCTTCCCAGCTCTCTGGTCGATGAAGCCTTACAGTAACACCAAGAAAAAACAATTCGAGATCCTGTTGCGTTCAAATACGCCCTACCGAGTCATCATGGATTTCACGGGAGTCAGTGTTAGCTCAAACAGCACTCGTAAGGGTTTGTCCGATGTTTGTCCAAATAACAAAGGATGAAGACCACTGAAGGTGACAGAGCGTGGCATCCGTCAAGTGTGTTGGATGGTGGACCAAATTCTATTTGGTCACGTCGCGCAGATTGTGGCTCAAGTCAAGGAATTTTTCCAAGTAGATGTCAGTCAAATGACATTTGTAAGGGAGCTCAAGTCTACTGGTTATCTCTCCATGAGTCACTTCTAAATTCGCATCATTGCCGGAAGAGGATTGAATTTGCAAAAACCTACATCAATTGGACTTTAGAGGATTGGAAACGGGTTGTCTGGTCAGATGATATGAAGATTAACTGTATCATATCGGATAGTTTGCAGTGGAGCTGGTTCAAGACCGGAAGAAGTTCCAAGAGCAAATAAATTCAACCAACATGGATATGGCAACATGGACCAGAAGCTCTACATAAGCATTATGGAAAGCGATTTAGAAGAAAAAAATATATTCTAACATGATGGAGACCTCAAGCACACTGCCTATCCCGTCAAAAAGTGTTTGGAGGAAAATAATTGGGAAATCCTTCCTTGGCCTTTTTTTTCCTGTGGGAGAGGAATCTTGCATAAGACACCCTGGGTTTGGTCCCAGAGTAGTGTTAGATTCTTACTGATTAAACCCCTACCTTGTCCGTCTCTGTCCCCATGGTATTGTTTTACACATTGCTTCAGGAGGACAGGTATTCTGGCCTCAGATAACTGGTCCTATTCTAGTGTTGAAGAGACGCTCTGCGCCTCTCTCTTTCACTGCCCTCTTCGGCGCTCAGGATTTCTTCAATGTAATCGCGTCAAAGGTCCCAGTTCTTTTTGCTTGCCATCATGCTGTAGACCATGTTGTCAACGTTAAGCTCGGCTACCCCGAGTGTTTGTTTCAGCGAATTTATCTGGGGTGTCCAAGCACCACAGTCAGTGATGGTGTGTTCTGTATCGTCGATCTCCGCTTAGCAGTGGTGAAACGTCGCGGATGTTTCCTTGGCAATCCGTTTCAGGTACGCACCGCAGCATCCATGCTCAGTGAGCACCTGAGTCAAGTGGTAGGTCGTTTCGCCTCGTTAAGTCGATGGGTCTATCTTCCCTTGGTGGACTGTTCCTATCTCTGTTGCCAGGCTTTCCTCAGTTCATGCTCGTGTGCCTTCCTTAGCCTGCCCAGTCTAGATTGGACTTAAATCCAATTGAGAACCTCTGGTATCAAGTCAACTACTCCCTGTTTCGATATCCAACCCAAACGTCGTCTTCTGCGGAACTTTGGACTCGGTTTCAAAAGGAATAGGACAACGCCACTACGGAACAATGTCAGAAACTCATTTTTTCGATGCCTAGTCGATTGCAAGCCGTAATTGATGCAAAAAGTAGGGCGAAAAAGTACTGAACAAAACTGTTCAAATATTTTTTTGGTTTAGATAAGATTAGATAAAGATATGATTACTGACTATTGGTCTACAAATGGCATGATTGAAACGCCATATTTCTCAAAAACTATGCCGAGAGATAGATCTATGCAAATTTTGACGTTTTTACACTTTTCCTAAAATGAAGTAAGTACCCCAGATTCCGGACGTCTTTTCAAATTAAAATATGTTATTTTATAGCAGAACGATTCCATAACGAGGAGGTTTGAAATCTAAAATCTATATCGAATATGGAGTTCTCACAAGAATGCTTTGTGAAGCCCAATCTGGATACATATCAAGTTTTAAAATATATGCAGAAAAAAGATCATCTCTCCTACAAACAGTGCTATTTCCATTGATGGAAGATCAAAGCAGGATTTCAAACACCTTAATTTAAATAATGTAAATTAAAAAAGTCACAGTCCACCAAGCTTTCAACGTTGCGAACATTAATAACAATTTTCGACACCAGGATAGTTATACTTACCAGCATTAAATTAAAATTTACAAAGCTGCTCTTTTGTCTACAAATAGTTTACGTTAATTATTGTTAAATGAACGTCGTCCACTTTCGACACAAGGTGGCTTGGGTTTCTGTAGACGTGGCTAAAGTTGCAGCGCGAGAACTTGAATGAAGTATCGTAAGTTTCAAAGCATTGTAATACTAAGTACATATAATATTTACTATAAGCAGCTACAATAGAGTTTCAGTCTTGTAGGTATAAGAACATTTACAATATAATTAATTGAATCGTATTTTGAGTTAATTTTGTTCGTTATCATTAACATTATAATTTTATTTTTTAATGCTTGTTAATACACTATGTTGGTTTTTATATTTTTTCTATGTATAATACATTTAATATACATTTTGATTGCAAAATTAGATCAAGTGTTTGGGGAGTATATTTTGAAACAAGGATAATGTGTGGATGACACTCCAAGCGGAAAGGTCTGAAGTGGCTCATTTACATCTGGTTATTCTAGATTGGATAATTTTGGCCAGGGATGAAATAGCTATTTTATTAGGTGGATGACACCGGCGTCAGTCAAAGACTCAAGGTTATTTACCCTAAGACTGCAATGATTTATATCCTGCCATTTTGGTAGAATGCGAGGGTTGAAAACTTATCCATAGTAATAAGCCAAGTACGATCTGGGAATAGCGCTTAATTATTTACGTGAGGGGTGCGAACGCGTGAAAAAATGTATAAATCTTCTATGAAGTATGAAGATAAAACTCAATATGGAAAATTGAGAAATTAGCTTTGATAATCGTATTATTTTTACAGTGTCATAGATACTCTTATAAGATGAGTGGGCAGTGTTCTTTGATATTTAATTCCACCAAGAGATTAAATGTACATAAAGATACTGTGAGCAAATATAATTATGTCATGGTGTTGAAAGGTGTACTCTATAAGCAAATATTTAATGAATATTCAGGCAATGTACGAATGCTTAAAATAATTTAATTCTAATATTAATGAGCATATTTATAGAAGTAGAGAAGTTATAAAATAAAATACACATGTAAGATATAGATATTTTCTGGCGTTATATGACTCCATGAAATAAGACTGTTTGGATATATAAATTTAAATCATGTAGATGTATACAAAAATATCAATAACCGAGGAAAGCTTATGTATGTTAAGCCAAAAACAGAAATAGACCTGATAAAGAATTTTGAATAGATTTATTATAAGTTAATGTATATTTTATCTCAATTTTTCGCATTGTTATGATTCTGTAGGAATGCCCTTCTTATGAAATTTTAATCAGCTGCTTAACAATACAAAAATTAATAATTTTTGCATAAATTATTAAAAACAATAGACATTTTACTAAAATATACTATGCTAGCGCTATTGACATAGTGTTTTGGAGTCAAACACCTAACATAATACTGAAAGGCTTTTGCATCCAAAATGACTATTATTAAAATGAAAATCCAACAAATCATCCAATAATATCAAAGAAGACGACAGACATCAGACAGCGACTGACTGGATTGAGGGTTCATTAATAAATCGAACCCATTTCCTGCTCTGCTCTATGGACTGTTCCGGGTTACCCCGGATTAGCAACACAGTGTGTCTTCCATTGATCTTTTGGTCCCGCTAAAAATGCTATGCGCAGAGCGTCCAGGTGAACACCCCTTTTGCTCTGCGCCCTCCAGAGGAGGCGAGGTTTCTGAAGGAAAACCAGCTTCAGACTATTGCACCTGAGGGTACGGAAGAGGAGGAAGGACAAAAGTTAAAGCTAATTCAAAGGAATACTACCACAGACTTTCTGCCACCACGAGTCCAAGCTCAGTTTGAGGAGGGCTGTAGCAGATAACGGACTGCAAGGACTACCCCTCCCCCATGGTACTCGTATCGGTTCGGTCATTCTTAGTACCTAGCCACGGAGATGAGTCGCCCTTTGAACAGCCTAAAACCGTTCAACCCTGTATACCTAGGCTGTTGAGGATAATGGTGAACCTTTGGCAAAGTCTTCACCAACTACTGTAATCGGCTGTTCCACACATCCCTTTATGGGTGCGCAGCACAGTGTGACCTGCGCACCCAACTTATGAGTTGGGCTCTCCCAGCAGCGTTTGATGAGTTTAATTGATTTTTGAGGTGAAATTTCTATAGGCGCGATATGCAAAATTGAGCTAAATGTCACGAAAAGTGAAACGATTACACATTTCCGACTTAACAAGAAAGGAAAAAAAGGGACGATCGTTTTAAATCTTTGTCTATGCATTTTTTCCTGTGGGAGGGGAATCTTCGCACCCGTAGGTGACTCAAGACTCCCATAGTGGGTAGTGTTAGATTCTTACTGAATAAACCCCTCTCTTGTCCTTCTCCATCCCCCTGGTATTGTTTTACACATTGCTTCAGAAATACAGGCAGTCTGGCCTTGGATTGTTTGGCTCTATTCTAGTGTTGAAGAGGCGCTCTGTACCTCTCTCTTTCACTGCCCTCTTTGGGGCTTATAATCTCTTCTATGTGGTCGCGCCAAAGGTCCCAGTTCTTCATACTTGCCATTATGCTGTCTTTCTTCCTTCGCTGGACTGATCCCATCTCCGCTGCCAGGCTTCCCTCAGTTTCTGTTCGTATTCATTGCGATTCTTGGGATCTTCTTAGTCCAAGACCCTCTTTTTTGCTTAGAGATCCAGCGGGGGGTTTCCAGCGATCACGAGTGTCGCTACTTCAGATACTGTTCTGAATGCTGCGGTGACTCGGAGCGCTCCCTACCGTTAGACCCGGGCCAGTTTCTTCCTATAGCTCTCGTGTCTTAGCGATTCATGCCATATCGGGGCTCCATACAGAAGGATTGAATGTGTTACCTGATTCATGGTTTTCCTTCTGCACGGTTTTGGCCCTCCGATATTGGGCATGAGCCGTCCGAGCTCGCTGGTCACCTTCTGCACAGCTGCTTCGATATGTTTGCTGAAGGTCAGCTTGTTGTCCAAGAGGATCCCGAGGTATCTCAGCGATTTGCTGTAGTTTACCCCGTGACTGTTCACAACAAGCTTTTTGATCCTCGCTCTTCTTCTACTGCTGCAGATCATTGCTTCTGTTTTCTCTGCCGCTAGCTGCAGGCGATTTTCTTGCATCCACGCGTTGATTCTGGCGAGGGCTTCGTTGCCCTTCGCTTCTATGTCCCACGGATGCTGGACTGTTACCAGCAGTGCGACGTCATATGCGAAGGCAATGAGTTCTGCTCCTACTGACATCTTGACATCTAGTAAGCTGTTGTAGAGGTTATTTCACACTAGGACGGACCCCTGTGGAACGCCCATCTCCAGTAATCTACGCACTTGCGCAGTGTGATTGTGACTCCAACTCTGACTCTGACCGGCAATTGGATCGAGCCTATTTTATTATATATTACACAAACACAGCTTCTCAAAGCAAATACTTTTCATTTAAAATCAACTTTTTCAATGAGCTAAGAAGTTTCGCTTCGATTGCGCGAAAGTCTCACGCGTTTTTTTTATTTTTATAGAGATTGATCTTTTTTCGTTATTTTAAATTTCGCGATACATTTCAAATGGGTATTTGAATGTTGAAAGATCTGTAGTATGTTATATATATGCAAGAGAGGTTACGCGTTTTCATCTCGTATTGTTTTATAGGCTTTCAAGAGTCACAAGAAGGGTGTGGTTTTTGAAGAGGTCCTGTGCTCTCCCCGAGGACTTTATAAATTGCATTCATCTGAATCTCATCGTCCCTTTCGTACTGCGGCGGTACGAGTCGTCTTGTACTTATTTATACGGGAATATTTCTTTGCGCAGATGAGGTCGGATTGCTTACAGATTGGTGGTTTATGGCCGAGGGACTGTTTCCTTGCACGTGGAGCACGTGGAGCCATAAAACCGGCACCGCTCTACACTTGCCGCAGAATTTATGCCATTTACTGGGTTCTGAATCCGTTTATTTGATAGTCCCGAATTACAGACGATAGTTCTATCGAGTGAAAAATCTTCGAGATAGAGCCAAAGTGAAAGCCGTAAATTTTCATACAGACCACCCCCTGCACTCCTTCCGTTGCTCGCGAGCTCATATCGCGCAGGAGTCGGGGGTGGGTGGAGTGCTTACGCAAAAAGGCGTCACCGTAAAATATGGACTGGAGACAACTTTGCGAATCTTGTAAAGCACACTTTTATTTCCTCGCACGTGGGCTTAAGGATTCAATTTCGGTCTTTAGCCGAGTTTTGTAAGCAGATCAGAAAAATAATGTGATCAAGGGAGGCGCCTGTGACCTTTCTCCCGAGAAAATGTCGAAAAGCGATACAAAAAACACATACGCGCACATCTTTTATAATTTTTAAGGCGCGATGGAAAAGCTTCGAATTCAAGTTTTTGATCTCGCGGATTTAAAGCTTTACAGCTTAGAGTTTTTAAGAAGTAAGTGTGTTTATATAAAAATGTATAAACATGAACAACAAAATGATATTTTTTACATCGCAGTATCGAAAATAGGTCGATCGACGACGGAAACGTTCATACAGAGAATAGCAATTAGGTGAATACGCGACCATCTAATTTTGAACGAACTTTAGCATTTTGGTATGTAAATCAATTATTTTTAATTTATTAAAAAACTTTATTTTTTCATATTATTTTGCCCCGAATTGAAATTTTGTCCCGTGTCACGCCATAATTGAAAAGGTATTTTTTGGATCAAACTAACCAAAATCAATTATGAAGTTTATTTATAAACATCTAGCATATGCTCTATGTAAAATCAACCATTGAATAAATATCAATATTATACATCCCCATTATAAATGTCGGCCTAGTGTGATGTTCAATTATATATTTAGACGATTTACATCAGAATATCCGTCTTTAAATATCCATATAACATTAAAAATAATAGTGTTTTATGAATCTGCCATTATTATTCAATAAAGCCACCTTTGACCTGGATGACGACGTTGCGTCTGGTGATGAACATGTTGTACGCTGAAACTTGACTTTAAAATCTATATACTCGCAACAAATTTCGATCTTGTGTCTTTTGATGTTAAACGATAGATTTTGAAAAAAAATGAAGCATATGATAAAAATCCTTTGAAAATATAACTTCTGAAGAGTATGTTTCTTAGGAAAATGTCCATTTGTTCAAGTACCACCAGCGCTCAAGATAAAGCTTAAACTTGAATCGTAAGAAAAATACATTTATATCTTATCCAAAAACATTTCCATAATTTTTAAATTAAAATTGTTATGAGGATTGCCTACATTTGGTCATATTTTCATATGTTTAACATATATTTTCATATATTGAACAAAAAAAATCAATATTTTGTATCTTATCTTTTTACAATCGGTAACGAGACACGGTTAAGGAAACACATATCACAATGTCAAATATTGATGACGAGATTTTGGATCGTTGCAATTATCGTGAGTGCATAAAAATGCGATAAAAACTCTAAGGATATTACTAAAACGTATAGTAGAATACAGTAGTATCTCGATTATCCGTCCCTCGATTATCCGGATTGTTTGAAATAAAAAAAAAAAAAGAGTGTTTTTTTTATGTGGTTCATATAAATACCATCAACTGAAAAGCTAATATCTGATATATTACTGAGCGAAAAAGGAATATTTTAAATACAAAATGAAATGGAGATTCCACCTTCAAAGCAAATTCGGGCTGGCTTGAAAAATTCAAAAGACGACATGGTATCAGGGAACTTTAAATTCATGGGGAAAAGCTTTCTGCTGACATACCTTCAGCAAAAACATTCATTTTACCTTGAAGCGAGATGAGAAGGAGCCAAAGAAATTCCGCATGTAGCCATCATGAGGTGATTTAGACCAACTGCGTTCCCAATCGGCAATTGCCACGTTCCCGCCTTTTGGTGGCAATAGGATCCGTAAGAATTTCATCTGTTTCCTCAGCTGATAGAGTGGAGTTACCAACTTTAATTATTCTACGTGCTTTTTTAAGGTGCCTCACTGTCTTTATTTGCACTTTTAGGTCTAGCGGCATGATCCCTACAAGGACAGGGAGGCTGTCTGTAGCAGTTGTTCTGTACGCTACAGTGATTCTTAGTAGTGGCTGCCGTTGTGCAATGTTTGGCGATACTCCCGTAGATAGCTTCATAGGCAATCCTGACGTGTCTGCCCTCAAGACCCCAATCAGTGCCCGCCAGTCTGGACATTTTGCCAAAAGCCTTGGCCGCTTTGCCGGTTGTAATTTTAATGTTTTTTCTAAATGTGAATTCCTCAGAGAAGGTTACGCCCAGATAGACGACATTTTTATCGAAAACTATACTACAAATACTAAAACATGGATTGAGACTAATAAACTTACTTTTGCATGTCCAAAGTATCCTTAAGACTGTATTTGTTCTTTTCTCCAGTTCTGATCCAAACTGTTTTCCGGATAGTGGACAGTCTCCCTCAAGAGCAGTATTCATCCTATACGCTATAATTTTCTCTAGGAGTTTTCCTAGCGTGGGAAGAAACACTATGATCCGACACGTCTTTGGGTCTTCTGGTAGTTTCATTAGTGGAGTCTGATTTTCATTTAATAATCGGAAAATTGTCAAATAAGCTCGATTTTCCATGTTCAATATTGTTTATGTATAATATAATTGGTTTAATTTAAAATCGTTTGAAGAGTTATATTGTAACATTTTATAAATTTTATATATTTCGACAGGGAAAATGTTGTTGGTGCGGGCGGTGGCAGATGTTAGCAGCCATTTGCTTTTCACCATATGCAATTAGGCACACATCTATGAATAATCACGCACAATCTTCTGAAGACAAACCATATTAATGAGAATTTTAATGACATTTTTGAGCATTAAAAAACATAAAAACGTTTATATAAAGTACTTAACAAGTCTATAACTGAGTAATTTATCACAGTTTTGATGAACGCTATATTAGATTAGACTATAAAAACTTTCGTAATTTCAGCACTTCAGTATTCTTAAGCCACTGTCGGATGTAGTCATAATTATAGTTAATTTGAAGGCTTACGGCATTATTTTATATATAAAGCACAACTTCGCGGAATACATATTGAAATAATAAGCTCAAACAGCACCGAAAGCCATGTTAATTTCTAAATTTCTGCAACCCACGCACACGTCTCGCATTATTTGCTGAGATAAAAATTCGCACTTAGGTACACAAAGAAGGCGTAATGAGATCTTATATTTTACATTTCGTACAGAAATATAAATTGCTTTTATTTGGCTCTAACGAAGGAAGCAGTTTTTCTTGGAGCATGTCTAAGCTACCTGGATTCAACTTTTCCTTTTTCTTTCACAACTCATAAGATGATAATAATAACATATGGACCGCAACTCAAGCGGCACCCTAAAGGGACAGGCTGGGAAGGAAATAAGACAGGACAAGGGATGACAGAAAACATGTGAACGCCCTTATGAAGAAAAGGCCCCTGTATAACAAAGTAAACATATATTTATGTCACTTCTTTTTCGGGCAATTATTACTTAAGAGGCTCTACGGTCATGCGAGTAGCTTATGGAGGTTCTCATATCAAATACAGTATGTGACAAAACGTCGTTTTATTATAGATGCGTTAAAAATATTTATCATTTTTATTAGTAAGCTTCTCAGCAAAATTATGAAGAAATATTTACTATGCTAACTTTTGTGGAAATGGAAAAAAATAACAAATTTATTTCCCTACAAAATTTTCCATTCAATGATATCATGATCTTAAATAATATACTGTTAGTGATTGTATCGACTATTAACACACTTTGGTCGGGTGTTACGCGCGTAAACTTGCTCCTGTAGTAGGAAATATTGCATATTGCATGCAATAATATACGCTCATTTAAAATTGCCTTAAGGCGTCTTCTCACTTTGCAAATTTAAAAAAATCGATTTTTATTTTATTTTAAATTTTAAAAGTACATATCTTCAAAAATGTTATATCAAAATTTCATAAAGATCGGACGAGTTTAACTACATTTTTGGGCGACCGTTAGGTGACTACCTGAGAGCACCCGGCTGCATACATATTGTTCAGACTCATGGTGCAAGTACAAGAAAGTGGTGAAAAACAATCAGATAGAAACTTATAAACATCCTTCTGCTCTAGCTGAGGATATTCACGAGGTTTTGAAACCGATTTATGAAGATCTTCGGAGGAAATACCCAAAATAACAACGAGTGTTTCAACAGCTGTGTCTGGGCAATTTTTCTGCAACCAAAACTTTAAACGCGTTTATCTCAAAACAAAGTTTTTCGGTGGCTTGTTAATGAAATTTCGGAAACTATCTGGCCGATTGTCATGAAATTTGAATGACATATTCTTCATAGTTATAGCTATAGCGCATATCATCAGATTTTTGAAATTTTGATTTTAAGTATTTATTTTTTACAAAAAACCGCAAAAGAAACGCGTTTTTTTTTACTTTTTCGTAAAACGTGCGCCATTTTGTTATTTTCGCAAATATCAAAAATCTGATGATATGCTCTATAGCCACTGATATACTAAATCTAAAACTGTTTTATTTTTTTGTTTCAAATGACCCATCTCGGAGATACCATCAACAAGCCACGAACATAACATTTCTACACGGGTTTTTCGATGCTACTGTTTTATTATAATAATTGTTCAAAAATATAAAAATATATTTTTTTCATTTACTTGAAAGATGTGTTTATTACATAAAATCCATTTTATCTCATAATTTTTAGCGAAAATCCTCGAAAAAAAAAAGGAAAATAGCTTATTTTTGAGGCGTCTAAAGTGAGAAGTCGCCTTAATTACAAAACTATATTATCAGTTATTTTTCTTAAAACTACTGGTTAACGATTGCATCAATTCAATACTTTATATTTGATTGATAATTTTTAAAGCACTCTATAAAATGAAATTTTACAAAAACCACGATAAAGTGAATGTAGTTTAAATACCGCACACATACGACATAGTCTTTGGATAAACTTTTTTGTCGTCACTCTTTAAAAGATGCTCAATGTGATAATTTTGATAGAAACTATGCCTATAAAAAATAATACTACTGTTGCATTTTGGGACCCCTCGTCGTCTCATCTTCTTCGCGGCTGCCTCATGGAGCCCACCACGGGGTGTCTCGGATCGCGGGACAGTCAAAGGGCCAGACGTGCCTGTGCGCCTCTCGTTTTAGCCTGAAGGATCTCAACAAGAAGGACTAGGGGCATCTACTTTTTAGTATCAATAGGGCTCCACAGCCTCAACACGGACTCGCAGCATACAACGGAAATCCTTATTTTATCTCCGTGGAGGGGGCAGTTCTTTATCTTCGACCGCTCAGTTAGCCTTGGCTCTCTCTCTCTCTTGTGGAATAAATAGTTATTTAGAGAAGCAGGACAAAGACTTATTCAACAAGCAGCGACGAACAGGAAGCAATTAAATATATAAACACTGTCGATAGCATACAATATTCGGTTATTTATTTGCGTAAACAAATAAAAAACTTGAAATCGAAATCATTATCGATAGTCGATAAATTTGGGCTAACGATCTATACAATCGTGCGATGTATGCGGGGAAGTTCTCCGTCTCTGTCTCCCGAATTGCGCTAGGTTCTCTCTCTGTCTCTGTCTGTGTCCGAGCTCAATGTACAAGAGTGCTCTTTTTGAATAGTGGAGGAGGGGTCCCAGACCCTGGGATAGTACTCCTTTACGGGTTAATATAGTATTAGGCCAAGAAACTACTACTCAAAATATCACGGGGAAATATTTTTTTAATGATTTTGATTATGCAGTATGAATTCCTAATAAAAGTTGCATAAATATAATTCAAATAGAAATAAAATAGTTACCATACGAACACGCTCGTTCTTATATGCTGTTAAGCGTTTAATGATTTAAAAAAATAAATATACAACAGATTATCGTGAATAAAACCTCTAAAGGTGGCTTCGAATGAATCACCGGATTTAAAAATCTTAGTAGTCAATATGAAAGGCTGTAAGCATCTAAAAACGGATGTTTTTATTGAACAAAGGGCATATATATGAAAGGATGTTTTGAAAGCGCTTCCCGAGGAATATCCTCGAAGATTGTCTGCTGAAGATAGGCAGGGCACTAAAAACTCAATATTTGTGCGGCGAGGGCATGACGGAGGCCCCCAAATGTTATGTAAAGCCCGGCTCCGTGCTATTTGAGAATGATAAACTGACGTGAGTGCGAAGGAGGCCCGAAACGTCACCATGCAACGACTCTATTTACATATATACCTCCTATTCCACACTACACTTTTTCCACCTTCCGCAGAAGGGTTTCGCGTTTATTTTTTTATACATTCAAATGGATAAAGCACGGACTTGGTGTATATCACTGGGTGGAGACATTCATCTTTCCTCTTAGGTCGTGTTTGAGGCTTACCTTCGTCTCCGACCACCTATGTCTTCTTTGTGCTGGCGTATTCCATTGATGCCATTTTGCAGCTCAAAGAACCTTGGCCTCCTATACGTTTCATATCGGGAGAAAAATATATTTCATCGCAAATATATTAATGCGCCCCTTTTGTGCCAACGACGGAAATTACACCCCCCTTTGTATACATCAGAAGAATCACATATAACGGCGGGAATGTCTTATCAAGTCAGATTCAATCGATGTGTTTATTAAAAAGAGACGGGGGAAAAATATTAATCAACTCATATTTATCACAGCATCCGCGTTTTGCTCCATTTTATTATGGACGATGTTATTTTGACGCCTTGACAATTTTAATTTAATCTTGTGGTTAACTTTACTTGGCTCGATAATATTTAAATATGAGCAGAAGAAAAATATACATTTAAAATATGTGCAAATAAAATATACTTTAAACATATTATATTTTTCAATGTTATGAAAAATTATAATTAATTTGAAATTAACCTTTTTGAAGACACGAATATAAAAGGGCCTTTATTCGCAATATTTTCATCAAGCACAGTTTGGGTTCACATATTCGCCAATTATGCTGATATCGCTTTTATTATCATTTGGAAGTCTTCAATTTTATTTGCAAGATGTTGAACTTTTATTGCATCACAGATGAATATTCATCAACCATTAAATATTCATCCTACATTGTGTCTTCCCTGCATTATTAGATGTAAAAGCTTTTACTTTTCTCCTTCGCTGATGAGTTCAAATTGTTCAAAAGTTTCTTTCATTTCATGGTTTTCAGAAATCCATTGTTTTTGCTTATTCTTTGGAAGATACTCATTTTTATTCTATCTATCCAAAACCTTTTCGGCAAGACATATTTGAATATTTAAATATTTTATATAATGCTCATGAAGAATCTGCCGGATCGTAATATTTCATATAACACTAATATAAATCGCAAAAATACATTTAAATCGTATGAAAATCATGCTGATTCTTAAAAACACCGATTAGTCATTTTGAAACAGTGAATGACCATAAAAAAACGTGGATATGTTTGGGTCGTAATTTGAGATCATTTTCGTTTGTATTTGATGGTGAATAATATTAAAATAGCACACTAAATGTAATATTGTTGGCTTGATTGTGATGTAATGGTGATCTAAATATCTAACAGATTTAAAACAAATGGCTTTCACTAATTATATTCGATATTCAGGTACTTTTATGTTAAAGCGCCCTTATATTATTAAATTGATGAGAAATCAATCCGCCTATGTAATTAAAATCTACTCTATTCTGTGACTAAAATTAATTACCTATGTATTATAGAAATAACCGTGGGATGCTCATACAATTAATATGAAAGATTTAGGCTATACTTATTGTGAGATTAAATTAAGCACGTTAAAGATTATTAAAAAATATTACATAGAAGGCTTTCCTAAGGTTTCTGACCAGACAATCGTTTCTGTCAGGATAGTTCATACGTCCTGTTTAAATACGAGATGAAGAAGAGACGCCGCAAGATGGACTAAGGGAGCCAGTTGTGGAATTTCAATGACATGTTATTTGCTCAAATATTAGATAAAGCGGAAAGAAATGTCATTTTTTTTGGTTACATATTTACTGTCAATTTGTCTCGGGTTGCTGTTGAGTGAATACGTCAAGGTTGATGTCATTTTGAAACTCTGTTGTTTGTCTTACTTTTTCAAATATTTTTTAGCCATAGTGAAAATGTCCAAGCCAATAATTGATGACCTCTAATAATTGATAATGACACATTAAATTCTCTGGTAGAATCTGATCCTCGAAAAACAATAAAGTAATCATCGCTAGACATCGGCTGTCCCTGATCAACAATAAAAGACCATTTGAAAAGACTCGGGGTAAAAACATAGAACAAGGATTTGAGTACCGCATGAGCTGTCATCAACGGTCTTGGAACAACGGATAACCGTTTGTTCGTCGCTATTGTCCAGGTATGAAACCGATCCATTTTTAAAAAGGATCGTCACTGGGGATGATAAGTGGGTCCTCTACAACAGTCCAAGAAGGAAAAAACAGTAGCTTTCTTCAAATAAAGTACCTGTTTCTACCTCTCGACCGCCATTATCCTTGAGAAAGGTCCTCCTTTGTGTTTGGTGGGATTTTTTGGCGTAATTCACGACGAATTATTAAAATCTGGCCAAACTGTAACAGCAGAGCTATACTGTGCACTATTAGATAAGTTAAAAGCGGAAATCCTCAAAAAGCGATCAGAGCTAGTTAACAACCAAAGAAGAATATTACAGCATGATAATGCAAGACTACACGCAGCAAGGATTACGCAGAACAAAATAAGAGAGCTGGATTTGGAAGTGCTGCAACATTCACCATATTTTCCTGATATTGCACCTTCAGACTATCATCTTTTGAAGTCATTAGAACATTCGCTTCGCGATAAAAAAATCACTTCTGTGGAACAAGTGAAAAATCATTTGGATTCTTACTTTAGTAGAAAATCGGCCGAATTTTATGAAAGAGGCATTAAAAAGCTACCTAATCTGTGGAGGGCAATTATAAGTAATAATGGAAATTGTGAAATTGAGTAATATTGTATAACTTTTATTAAAAAAATTTTTTTCTTCAAATAACAAAAAAATGACATTTCTTTCCGCTTTATCTAATATGACTAAGATCTAGATCAAGGATGGTGGAAAGAAGTCGCTTTCTCTTACTCAAAGCTTACTCAGTGGTTTTCGAAGATTTCAGGTTTAAAATTGATAACGCACTCTTCTCGCTGGCTCCCCAAGAGCCCGTTGTTTGTAACAGTATCATACGATCAAACAATTGATTGATTTGGCTCGTGTTATGATTACTTAAAAAAAAACCCGCTATTATAAAGATTCAAATTTGATCCATGCCACTGAGGATAAAAGCCAACAAACCCCTAAATGATTGCATTTTTACTGCAAAAATAAATAATTTATATAAGATGGAATTTTTCCAATTAGAGTGCAACGGAATGCTTTGTAAACGTGGAAGGAATCTTCGTAAAATCATTTTATCCCGAGAAATTCATAATGCTTTCAAGGTATTCGATATGGAATTGCGGTGTACTCAGCTTTAGCTGGTAAAGTGAATTAGTCTTCGGATCATGGACACGAAAACTATTTAAGCAATAAGCGCAGAGCGAAATTTTTGTATTAAAAATATTTGCAACACCTAAGTTATGCTCTAAATTTCGCGTATATTGAAACAAGTAGTTTATTGTGCGGATTTGCAAAGTAAATTTACATACAATTAAAATAATTGCCGTGTTTGAAACACACCCGGCCTAAATCCTAGTTACGTAATTTAAACTATCTGCTGTGAACATTCTACGAGTAAAATGTCACATTCCGTGTATAAGCCAGTTAGGAAATATTGTACACGACGGTCACTTTAAAACTAAATGTTGCGAATTTATTCTCTCATAATTTTTCATGGCCTTACAGAAGCACTAACTCTTATTTTACAAACGCTACTATGGCAATTTGTTGTAAAATACACGTATTCTTTGATGGTACACAATAAAGCATGTTATAATAGCGCTAAGGGTAAATATAGAAAATTATTTTGAAATTTTACAAATATAATGTAGATAACTTTACCAAATAATTACACAGGGTATTTTATACATAGAACGACGTTTTTTTATGGGTAAGGAGGTCCTTTTGTTACGTTTCACACATAGGCCCTATGTCCTAAGAGTTAGGGTTGTCGAAGTTTTCTTAACCTTGACCCTTCCAAACTGGTACCTCTTCAAGTTTAAGGACTTATTGAATGATCTCTATGACATGTTGCATGTCGTTGGAAAGGGTGTAATATAGAAAGTGTTTTAAAACTAAATTAAGTTCATCTAATAGTAGTTAGAACGAAAGACTCGATTCGATATCTCAAGATTCGATACTTCATTCTTCATACTTCGAAATTACATTTTGTAATATGTTAAAAATTAAAAAAAATATGAGCATTCAAAACTTTCATTTAAAAAACGAAAATATTTATGGGTACATCTTATAATCGATTTTTTGAACAAATAATATACATTACTATGAAAGATCACCGTGATTGTAAATGCATAATGAATTTATTATGGCTTTTAACTTGTACTTAGCAATATAAAATGTCTTTGATAGTTAGATAGGATTCTAAGGGTAGTTATTTATAATTTATGCTCCGATATCAATCGTTGATAGCATAAGAATAAAATAAAGTCCTTTTGGATTATAGATGATTGTATATAAGTGTGCAAACATGTACACAAAAAGGAAAAAAAGGTAACAAGAAAGAAAAGATAAAAAGCATGGGAATGTATTTATCATTTTACATTGAAAGAAATCTGATTAATTATTACTAGACGCTAAAAGGGTAGGAGCTGAAGGAAGGATAAAACGGGAAGATTCAGACGCAGAGAAATGCGACTCGGGAAGTTTTTCAACCCTAATTTAATATACTAAAAAGAGAGGTGCGGGCGGCCACCGGCTGAGGGCCAGAAAAAACCAAGGTATGAGGAAAAGGGGAAGTTTTCCTCATGGCTCGAGACAGATGAGCTGAAAAAGAGGGGTGTTAAACTGAGCACGCAAACAAATCAAGTGAGAAACGACAGGGGTTGCCGAACTTTTTGAGAAGCAAAATGGCTAGCCATTTTCTTGAGTGCGATCGACCCTCTTATATTCAAGACACACATTTATATATTTGGATCACTTTCATTTCGCAACTTTTTACACTTTATTGCTCGCCTCGCGAATGTGCCATACCAAATTTATACATATCCATATACAAATAGATGCGCGGTGGATCGTCATTTTATATCATACATATGATATTTTTCATATTCCCATCACAGACGCTGAACGGGAATGATTTGCACAAAAAGAATACCCATTGCTTTTGTTGTAAACTTTTGACGGTTCGAACTCCAAGACACGATAAAGGCTTGATATCGGAACGTATCAAGACGTTTTCAAAGAAATGGGGTTTGTTTGTATTTGTGAAGTATGGAAAGTTTCACGGATGCATTTCTGAATACAATATACAAACGATGAAGAGTACTGAACCACGATATGCTATGGCGAAATCGATAATTCGACTTTTTGTGCTTATAAATGCAAGAGGATCCCTAAAACTGCTGGCATTATTATACAAGACCCTCTACATATACCTAACCAAGGATTTATTCTAACTGATTGAAGAAACAAAATTGAGGTACAAAAGTTATAGCAGATATATGTAAATCATAAGATCCTAGCTTAGCTTTAAGCTGTTTGAGTAAAAAAATCGAGCAAAATTTATAAAAACCTCCTCAATATTATTTATTAGCGTTTTGACTAAGAAATATTTATAACAATATACGAATATTAACTCAAATCCAGTTTTTATAATTTAAAAGTTACGTTACACATCATTCAATAAGTTCGTAGGATGACTAATAAAATAACAATTTTTAGGCAAAATTCGACTTAATTCATGAACATAGCCTTCTTTAAGAGTGATATATTTATAACAATGTTTTCTTGTATAATGATTTATCTTTGGCTCCAAAATAGGCTTCAGTTTCGGCAATCACTTCTCAATTGGAGCCAGATCTCTTTCCTTGGCGTATTATTTTTAAGTCTGCTAACTGGTAGTAATCGCTATGAGCTATATCCAAAGAATAAAATAGGCGAGGAAGCTATTCAAAATGCAATTTTGCTATTGTTGCGATCGACTTGTGACTTGTGCATTGTCTTGGTAAAATAGCACATTGTTTTCTTTTTCATTTAGGGTCATTTCTTCGCAATTTTTTTCGTCAAATGCACTAATCATGCCATATAATATTTGCTATTGGTATTTCTTACTTTCTCAAGGTAATCCAAAAAATATCATATAAATATATCAATAGTGGCAACTATTATAAATGTCATCCTACAAACTTATTGAGTGATTTGTTATGATGTATACCTATCTCGTGTTCCATTTGATTGAATATTTGACGGTATACCAACGAAAAAACCCTGTTTATAAGTAAGAGTCTTATTAATTTATATAGAGAGAGTTAAAAATAGGTACTCATACTTAAATAAAAATATTTTATCTATATTTCTTTTATATAAAATTCAATTTGCAATGCAACTGAACTGTACTTAGACATAGGAGATGCATAGGTTATTCTTAATTACTGTAGTGCCATTTCAAATTTTCCGTTAATTCAATTCAATTCAACGAAGATGCTCAAGAATTATTGACTATGAATGATCAAACTTAATTGAAAATACCTCGATTTTGCGAGGAAAATCTGTTTCTACAAATTTCATTAGAATATTATCATTAAATTTATGGGATATTCTAGTTCTGGGAAGATTCCCCACCCATATTAAATACGTATTAAGTTAATTAAGATGTCCACATATATCTGTATTTTTTTGTTACTTTGTTTGCTTTAACTCTTATATAAAAATGTGTTATTTTAAGATAAGGATAAGCTCACTTGTTGAATATTGCATTATTTGTCATATTTCAACGACAAGGTTAAATTAATTAGGCTTTCATATTTTCAAAGTTTTAAAGTAAATTGTTTTCATATTTTGAGTGCAATACTTAATGCTTCAAAATAACTATGGGCGTGACCAAATGGTCACACAGCTTTTCACGACAATACGTTTTTTTATTTCACGAAAGTTTGACTGTTTTTAAATGAAAACATGTTTAAAATTCGTATTCAAAAGAGAAGATTGAGCTCGAATTTTAATCATAGCTTAAAAAATTTTCTCTTAACAATCTATTAAATTTAACAATAAGAGACTGCTGTAACAAGTTTGATTTTAGTTGCCTGATTCATATGATTTTTTTGATTTATAACGAATTTTCATGAATGTCATAATGATACAAAATTGGGATGATCTCCTGGATATATCCACGATCTGTATTTGGATCTTAGATATTTTATGACATTTCAATGAATTTTATTACTGAGTTAATTTTCTATCGATAGGATTATGGTATATCTTGATTGATGGCTTCATAATCAAAATTATGTTTAATTTACGTTCAAAGGCAAATACTACGCAATTTAATTTGTTAAAAAGTCTCTTTGCCACTCAAATATAATAACATAAGATGGAAAAACGAGGAATCAAAATTAATTATAGTTCCTTATGCGCCTTGAAGATTTGGTCCAGTACTAAGGCGCTCATCTTATCTGCCGTTTAAATATTTAAGTTAGCCGGCAAGGTAAGTAAGTCAGTAGTCAGTAAAGAGATCTAGAAGCGCAACTTTATTTATTTCCTCGTTTATTTATTTATTTATTCACCCGACGCCCACAAACAGGATATTGGACAACTTTTTTAGGGCGCCGAGAGTTAAGGGATAACGTAATTCTGCGAAATTCGATGGCAATAATAGGGCTTTGTATTTTTACGTAATTGGCTGCCACGCCCGATAAATATTCATGGGAATATTCAAATTAATTGCAAGTGTAAAAAAATATTTTAAAATATGTAACTAAGAATTTTCATGAAATTCTTTTGATAGGAACGTATTCGTAATGGTTTTGCGCCAAATTTACTGTAAATATTATGTATATACTAAAGAGATCAAAATGACAAAGAAAGTACGAAAAAGAATTCATGTGATGGTTTCTCATTGCATTTAGCGTGATTGTGTCGATAGAATTTTTTTGTATACAAATTTTAGACAAGAGATAAGAAGTTATCCTGTTGAGCTTTGAATCCATCACGTTTTATTGCGCGATTGTGTTTAGCATTGATCATAACGCGTTGTAATTGATCAATAAAATTGCAACGAAACAGAATTATAGACCCGGTTTAAACACAAATATGTAATTAAGGATTGAGCTTTCATTTAAATTGAGGATAAAACACTCATCTTTTCGAGTGAAGCGCCATCATTTTAAAAGCATTTTAACAATTTCAAGTCATTGTCTTCTCTTTATAAACAGGCAATGATCCTAATAATGATGTCCTGAGCAATAATGACCCTCGGAGAATTCTTTCGTGAGTATTATTCTCATAATAGATATTATTTATTAGGTTCAAATAGGAGTGTTGTCGTACAAGATTGTATTTGATTATATCTTTGGTGCTCGGAGCTCTAAGATCCATATCGCTTCCAACACTTTATTATGTTTTCCCGTTGCTTTGAGAAAAGCCGAAGACAAAAGACGAATAAAGTGGAAAGAACAAAAAGGCATACAGCCGGTAAGAAATAATGTTCATGAATTTTCATATTTCATGATTTTCAGGAGATAAGTTTTCTTTTATTCATGCTTCCAGCGGAGAGGTGGCGCGATGCACAACTCGACTACACGTGGTGGAGGACTCAGCTTTGCCATTCAAATCGTATTTTAATTTTGTTCCCGACGAGTATTCCCATTGCGCTTGCAATATATAGATATCCTGGGATGGAATAATATTAAATTCCAGTCTATTCCTGTGGCGAGGATAATTGTTAGTAAATAGTTCGGAAACAGGAGCCGCATTACTGCACTCGGAAATAAGCGTATGGATTTTGGGCTTAAATTAGGTGGTTTTATTTAAATTGAAAATTTCCCGTATAATTTAGTTTCATAATTATGCTACGGCTATAATTTATCAGCAATTAAATTAAATAGCAACATATCTCAAAATCCAACGTATATAAGAGTAAACGAGAAATTAAGAGATGAAGTCTAAACGAGAGATCATGTACATGTAAGACAAACCATTTAGGCCTGATCCACACTATGGTGCCAGTAACGGTTCGATCTCGCTCCGGTCTCGGTCCGATCAAATATTCTTACACAAGAAACAATCAGAGTATTCACACTATCGGATCGTTCCAATCCCGTTTTTTGTATGAGAATATTTGACCGGACCGAGACCGAGAGCGAGATCGAACCGTTACCGGCACCATAGTGTGGATCAGGCCTTATTGTCAGCATTATCTGACCAAAATTTCTTCATTGGGAAGATCATGTAATACAGATGCCCCCACATACATGGTGAAACAGGCGTGGTGTGGTAACGTAAAAGCCAGTAGACACACGATAATTATTGCGCTAGTTGTCAAGAATGCATTCAAATCGGCGAGATGGCACATGATCCTCAGGGCCTTGAAAGAAATTGACACTCCACCATACCTCACTAGAATAGTAGAAAGCTAACTGCACGGGAGAACTCTTATCTACGCAGACACCGACGGGGAGAGAAGAGAAAAACCAGTGACGACAATGGACAGAGCCAAAATGGTCACCTTCACTGATGATGTTGCTATCCTAGTCACAGCCAAATCTGACCTGCAAAGACGCGTTGAGAAAGCCTAAGAAGTGGCTGACAGGAGCTGGTCTGGATCTCGCTGTCCAAAAATCGGAGGCCTTCTTTTTTACAAGACGCAGGAAGCTTGCGCCCCCACCCCTAAGGATCGGGGGTTGCGATATTAAATACGCAATATCCATTTGGCATTTAGGAGTGGATATTGATAACAAGCTCCGATTCGTGACCCACACGGAGAAGGCGGCTAGCATCGCGGAGAATCTGGTTAAGTAGATGCCCAACATTGGTGTCCCAAAAAACAAGCAGGAGGTGACTATACAACGAGGTAGTGCACTCGGTACTGTTGTACGGCACGCCAATATGGGCCGAGGCACTATACATTGAAAGGGCCAGACTCAACATGGCCAGAGTCCAGAGAAGGAGCGTAACCAGAGTGGCTGCTGCATATCGCACAGTGTCGGAAGACGATGTCCTGGCACTGACTGCCATACCGCCAATCAAACTGCTCGCTTACGAGAGACAAGCAATATAGAAGGGCGAAGACAAACATAACTCTAAGTAAAGAACCATGGCGGCGTGGAAGTCCCGATGGGATAACTCCGCTAAAGGTCGGTGGACGCATGAGCTAATACCGAACCTGGGTAGCCAGAAAGCAAGGTCAACTGTGCTACCACTTGACCCAGGTCCTCACCAGGTACGGCTGTTTTGGTAGCTACCTACACAAAATAGGCAAAAAGATCACTGCGGAGCGGAGTACGACGATGCTGCACACACGACATTTATCTGCCCAGCATGGAGCACCGAAAGGGACATCATAAGGGAAGAGCTGGGAATCAGTCCGCTCTCCCCTAGCAACATGATACCTTCAATGTTAACGGATGCTAGGGCATGGAATACGTGGTGCAAATATACGACGTGTACTATGCGGCAGAAGGAAGTTCCTGAACGTACAAGACGACGAACTTTAGCAGTAGAATGACATAACCAGAAGGAGACAAATGAAGAGCCCGTGACATCACTACCACTCTTGTGCGATACTTAATTAGTAGCCGGGTGGCAGCCGAAGAGGAAGAGAATTTAGTGACTACCACCAGAATGGTGGTGTCTTTTGAAGATTCTCCTATTCGCAAACAAAAAAAAGATGCCCCCAACTAAAATAATTTAAGTCGTCTAGGATTCGGTACCGAGTGGCAGTAGACTCGTCGGAAGAAGCTCAACAAGCGCTTATTTCATTCGCTCTTATTGTTGACATCTTTTTTTCATTGTGATGATCTGAACAGGAACAAGCAATTTAAAAAGGAAAATTCTGATGGTATCTGACCTCATACAAAAAAAAAATATTAATTTTTAACGATAATTTAGTATCTAAATAAGTACCTGGCCTGAAAAAAGTCATTCTATTTTCTCAAAAGCTTATTGCATATTAATTATATCACAAATTGCTTTCATACCTGGACAAAAAAGATGTACACACTTAAGGAGTGCATACTTAAGTACAATATGTAGAATCTAAACACTTCATTTAATTTACCTTAGCAATGAAGCTGCTTCTTGATTGTTGATTTTGCATAACCAAGCTTATTGGACATTTCCCCATGATCTGATTCCAGTAATGACGTCTGCATATTGTCATCCGATTTATAGGACCATCTTGTTCTAAAATCATCCCTGATGGTCTGCACACTGCATTTATGCACTTATACTGTTATTGTTTCATGTTTATTAGTATTATTTTATTAAAAACAGCTATGCATGTATTTTAACATTAAATTATTTAAAACGTACAAGATCCTTCTAACCAAGTGTTATATACGTAGTTATTTTAGCTTTTATACCATCGAGACTTTTGATGGTATTAGTATTATTTCTTCGCTGAAATTAAGCTTTCCTAAAATCTTAGCTAAATCCAAAGCAGAGCCCAAAAAAAAACTAAGAGCTCTTCTGGGAATGTTGACTGGTTTCGTTTGACGCTTTTAAAAACACATTTTATCTCAAAGCCTTGCAAGATTTTAAAAGTGCAAGAATAAACCAAGCAGCCGGTTTTATATAAAAATCAACCAGATGCTTATTATTTTTGATAAGATCGTCATTTGTTAAGATATTTCGATCTTTCTATGTCATAAAACCGAACTAGACCATACCGGAAAATTGATCTATGATCGCCCTTAGTAAGAGATACGCAAGCAGTATTGGTATTCCTCGAAATCGTGTATGATTTTGTTGCTTTGATTGTAATCTCCCAATGCATTTGATGCCATTACAGTGCGAATGCTTGTTTGCTGTGTTACAGTTGATTGATGATGAGTTATGTTAACACATTCCCGTCGGGTAACGCTTATTTGCGTTTTTTTTTTATATACACGGCGTATAATTCATTATTATGAAAAATAATAATTCAATACTGAAATTTGACAATTTCATGTTGAATGTGGCATTGTCTTGATTGGAATGTTCTACGACCGAAGATGAAGAAATAGCAACCCAACCTACGACACCCAAACGAGCTCCCTGGTTCTATCCTTCTGGAAGACTTACATTTCATCGCACATATTTTTTGTATCTATTATAGATTGAAACCTGACACTTTTGGGTTGCCTTTATTTCACAACCAACCCTGTCCTTACTTCAGTTGTTTATGCCAGACCTAATAAATGTATTTTACATAAATACATAAATGTGCCTATTCTTCTAGATTTCAGTTGTTCACAAATACTTCTATAATGTTTTGGGTATAGAGGTATATAATATATATATACAGAGGGTGTTTTACCCATGGACCGACATTTCATTTTTTATTTTTGGGTTAGGGGGTCTTTTGCTACGATTCACATATAGGTCTTATGTTGTAAGTGTCATGTTTTTCGAAATAGAATTTTTTTAAGCATTTTGAAAAAATATCCAAAAAAGAATTCCAGTGGTGTCAGATCTGGAGACCGTGCGAGCCATGAAATAGGGTACTTCCCTAGGTAAAGAAATCTAGTGGTATCGGATCTGGAGACCGTGCGAGCCACGAAATAGGGCCGCCAAAAAAATAATTTGCCCACAAAAGATATCCTAATTGAAAGAAAAAAAACATCAAAAATTAATTTCAAAATATTTGTTCGTTTTTTTGTTTACAGAGTTTAGAATTTGATATTTCTCATTCGTTTGCAAACTTTATGTGATTTTGGAAGCTTAGCAATTGTATAAAATAATGATTTATTTAGATCAACAATACGTTGCAAAATACAAAAATAGTTATATAAATTTATATGTGTAAAACATAGCACAAGCCCCCCCTAACTACAAAAAAATCGGTTTATGTGCAAAACACCGTATATAATTTCTGAAAAGATAAAAAATATTGAAATAAAACATTTATTTTTTATCATTATGATACACTACTAAAATACTTATTTAATCATCATCTCTAATATTAATACATAAAAACTAATCTCTCTTTGTTCGTATGTAATGCGTTGTCATACCGTTTATCAGATTGCAATAAAACTTCGTCTACTTATTGCTAAAGATTGCGCGAGTAACATAGGCATAGTCTATCTATGTTTGTTTGTCTGTATTTAATGCGCTGCCATACCACTCATCCGATTGCAATAAAACTTTGTCAACTTATTGTTTACAGTTGCAAAAATAACATAAACATAGTAAAAATATTGTTTGTGTACGCATTTATTATGCGAGACGTGTCATTGTATCGTATGCCAGGTAATCACTAGTATTCAATAAATTATAAAATATTTTTTGTCACACTGATATGCACACCACAGTTAAAAAAATCATTTTATGTTGATGTAGTTCTATACAATGAGATGCTTTTAATATTTTCTCCAATTTTTTCTTGAAACTATTAACTAGTTAAAAAGTTAAGAGCATTTTTTCCAATATTGTTACTACTATCCGCGTCATGCGAAAGACAATGCTGTTGTGCTGCAAATGTGTTGCCCGACGGAAATGTGTTTAGATTGCCTCGTTTAACGCTGAAACTTATTGGAATGTATTCCTCGTATTAAGTGGGGTCCTACTCTGTATTTTATAATTCAAGTCTAAATAGATATAATATTTATATTTTACTCGGAAGTTCATAAAAATTTATCGCACGCGGGCAATCATCATCGACCGACAGTGAAACGCCAATACGAGGAGTTTAAGGGTGCATTAGCGGATTGCTCACAGTGACTGGTCCTTTTTTTTCATCTCGCAAAAATCTATTTTAATCTTCTTTATGTCTGCCATTGGTGGAAACAACTATAAAATATTTCTTGCGTGAGGTGTTTTCCGCCGCGCGCAAAGAGCAAAGAGGATTACCCGACTGGTATGGCCGTGGGCTGTTTCCGCGCCCTCCGAATAAAACACCGCAACAAATGGAGAAACATTATCTTTCATTCGTCATCTTTATCTCCAAGGATAAGATCGGATGAAGATGCTGCGTGGGATGACACTTCAAGTAGTTTGACAAAATCAACCGGTCTGACAACCGCGCAAAGCTGCCGAAGCACCCCAGTTTGCTTCCCGGAGATCTGGCTATAAAATGGAAAATATTTCATAAAAAATTTATATAATTAATATCACAACAATATAATTATTTTTAAGCATAGGATTATTCATTGGATTGAAAATATAATTATGAAAATATTAATAAATGACAGTTTTCATAATTATATAAAAATGTAAGGCTGATTGAGTATTTATAATAGTCAACGTAGATTCAAATGGTTTATAATATCATATATGTATAAATAATACAATAAAAATAAGGCTGTTGAAACGATCTTATATATAAATAAAGGTGATGTTATTTTTTAGTGCATGTCGTGCAATAGAAGTGAAAATTCTTAGCTCCTAGAAAAATGCTTTTTTCCGCTTGTTAACGAAAATTTTTAGTTAAAGGACTGCGCTGTGTGTTGTGTAATATATAATAAAATAGCCATGCTAGTGGTTGCTCTATGCTACAATATTTTATTATCTATAAAAATATTTTTTAAAATCTGACAAAGAATGTTAAAACAACAAGTTAAAAACGATCCTTAAGTCGGGCAGGGCCAAATTTCAGTGACTTATTTTTTTCAATAAATAAAAAATCATTTTAAAATAATGATTTCGTCAGGCCATAAATAAGGCAATTTCAGCAATTAAAAAATGGAAAAAAATCGTGAAGTTTAATTGTGAGTTTGTTTACATCTCGGATCATTATCAGACTGATGATTGTATTGACACAATTTTTGCATTGATTGAAAACATAAATTTATATACATAATATGAACAAACAAGTTTCACCCTAATTAAAATAATTTAAGACACTTGGACCGTGATATTAATATTGTTTAAAATGATGTAATACACCGTAACACTAACTGTGAAGAAATTACTTAAATTACATGAAAATTCTTGTTGAGATTTTTTTAAATGAGTATAATTTATTATCGCACTCGGTAAAAGGCATTAGTGCACCCTAGGCAAACTTTGAAAATTATTTTCCCCTAATTTAAGCATTAACTTCATTTCGGGTTTGAGCTTTTACTTAAGCACCTGAGACTTGAAACACAAGATAGATGCCATCTTGGGAATTTAACGACGTTCAAAAATTTTGATCAAAAGAATCAAATTGAATTCGTTAAATTGTCGTAAAAAATTGTTAAAAACATTTTATTACTAAATCTCAACGAGTAATATAGAATTTAACAGTAAACATAATAAATATCTGCCTATTTTTACTATAAAAATATTATTAGAACGTACAAATCAGCTCAATTTTGGTTGTGAAGTGAATAAGTGAATTATAAAATACCATTATTATAGCCAAAGGGATTTTAATAAAAAAATGGGATATCAGAAGTATTAATATACCAAATGATTGTCACGATTCAGATTTATTCTGTTGAGTTTAGTTGGACCTTTCTTTCTGTACATTTGTTTAAATCTTTTGTATCTTAAGTTTTATTGTGAGAGATGTTCCTAAAAATATTTTAATCAAAATTATCGTTATATTGCACTCATATATCTCTAACTGTAGGTATGCGAAATTGAAGTTGCTCGAATTCAACTCGAAGTTGTTCGAAGTCAAGTTTAGCTCGATAGTTTGTCGTGTGTGGTTGAATTTTAGAAGCAAAAATGTCAAAAATCTTAATAAAGGATCGAAATGTAGAGAAGTTTGAGGAATTTTAAAAAAATACACTATAATGGGAACCCGACTGGAGTCAAAAGTTGGTGCAAATGACAGAAAACCATTGCTTTAAAAAATATCTAAAGCTTGAATATCTGACTCCATTTCTTCGCTAAAAAACAGCATCTCTTACCAGTTTAATAATATTTTTCCTTGGATGAATTACTTCAAAGATGCTTGGGTGGCTATGTTCTAAATGCTAATGATTGTTTTGACTCGCCGGTATGGCGACTGGTTCCAAAGCACCTGCATTCTGGTGTAAAAATCATTGAAATATTAACAAACATTGCTGCTGGGATATTTCATAGCGACTACAGCTTAATTTTGAAGATGATGAATACATTAAATATAATTATTGGCACCTACTGTAAAGTCTTTGCTGAAAATACCGATGAAGTGCGGGTAGCGAACCGTAAGAGTCTTTCTGAGACAAAAGCAGCTCGTATAGCCCGAAAACAACAGTCAGTCGAAGATAATCAACTTTTTAAGAAATCTGAAGATCTATTATATGCACCTGAAATCATTGATTGATTGGTAAGTCACTAAAATTTATAGTTTTATCGCATTGAAACTTTAAACGAGATTATCTCGAAACTGTATTTTCAAAATGTTCGCCAGTTGTAGCCTAAAAAGTTGTTGATCGATCTGGCTGAAATTTTGGGATGTTTCTCACTATAATATTATCTAATCAACTAAGCTAAAGTTTTAAGATTTTCGCGTAAATAAATGATTTTTTTGTTGTAAAAACTATCAAGAAAATGGTAAAAAATATGAAAGTTTAGCTAAAAAGTCTACTAAATTTTTAATTTTATGCCTTTGTAAATTTTTATAGCTTACTTGATTGCCAACACATATTAAAAATAAATTTAAAAAAATCATTTTCGATTTTAGTTCAACAGGAAACCTTCGACAAGTGGCGAGCCGTTTGATATCACGAGAAAAGGTGCTTAATGGAATACCTTATAACTCCGGCATTTTGTTTTTAAAGTTATAGTAAAACAATGAATGAGTTGCTATTACTAAAAAAAGTAACAGTATCGAGCATTTATATATACATTAATTGATCAGATATATTGCGTCAATGGAACAAGAGTGAAATAAAATATTTTTGGGTGAATTTTGTGTGAATAAAAAAACAACCCTTAAACGGTTTTAGCTTTTTGTCAGGATCCGTTTGGTTGTTTGATTGTCGAAATAAAAAGTTCTTAAGTTGCTCAAATTGAGGGAAAAACCCGAGGATTAAAAATGTCTTGGGGGAAGCTGAGTAGCTGGAAAGAGCTCGACTATAAATCCAGGTGTAACATGTAGACTTGGGGGAAAGCTATTGACTCCGGGGTTGTTTTGTTATTTTCTCACGCACGAAGTTCCGCTTCCGGGCGCGTCCTTTGTTGAACCCGCTTCCTGAAGTTTTATTTTATCCTAGACGATATCCCGCTGCCGATATTTTATTCCTGAACATGTGTGTCTGACCCTCGTGCTTTCGTCTGCTTACTGATGGCACAAAATAGTAAGCGTACCTCGGGATTGCCAGCCCACGCCGTCATTCCTTATTTACAACCGTATATATTAAAGAAATATTATGCCATAAATGTCGATACGTTCCCGAAGGATTAAGAAAATAACGTCCATATAAAATTTTGATTTACGAGTGATAGCATAATGGGTAGCTTATTTGAAATTAAAGCGTAGATATATTGCGAATTGAGATGTCTATTCCAATTTTGACAATGGATTGTACAAGAAATTTATCATCTATTTTAATGATTAAAACATTGGAAAAATGTATATACTAATTTAAAATATTTCAATGAACCCATCTTCGTATAATTTATTTGATTTAAATCAATAGCAAATTCAAAATATTTTAAATAGATACTTTAAATAGTACTTTTATCAAATTCTTATAGAAAACTAGACATGCATTTAACTATTATCCACTTCATTTGAATAAATAAGGAGATGGAATACAAAGCGAAAACACTAATGACGCGGATCAAAATACATTTGGAATGTATCCATCAATCTACCTATCAGTTGTTCAATCTAAAAACGAGCGTAACCACATGGTAACGGTAAACATCTTTATTAAAATATCTCGGATTTTTTTTTTTTTTTTGCATAACTGATGATTCATCATATTAATTTTAATATAATGGAATATATCATTGCCCATTTTTAAATCGTGTTGTTACTTTATTCAAGCGAATTTATTTTTGGCTTGTTTGCTTTATATTTTTTTCAGGCTTATATCAAGTTATATCAAAGCAATCGCCCGCAGACTGGAAGCATGCAAGTTTAAACGATTTTATGGTGTTTTCGCTATTTTTGCTAGAACAAAACTGGCGTTTCTGGCTGTAGACAAAAGCCACGCGTTCTTACCTTAATTTAACACGCTTGAAAATAAGTTTTGCGCGTTTCCAAGAAGCACGCGCTAATTTAAATATCCTCTACGCAAATTATGAACTTGCCGAGAAGTTATTTTTAATTATTGTTTGCTGATGTGTGTAAATCAATACGTTAGAGTACACAAGGTCTGTTCGAAAGTAAAATAATTCGGGGGGGAAACTTTAGCAGGAAAATTCCTCAAGGATCCCGTTCTGACGAGTCGCACGCACACACATACTTAAAATTTGCCGAGTCGTAAATCAATTTCACTGAGGCTTGGGGTTAATTTGGTAGCATCGATACGCGTCGGTTTTTCCATCGTGTTTTGCAAAATTAATTTTAGGTGAGGAAAAATGAATGCGCGGTTCGCTGTAGGCGCTTCCCGATACTGGCGTTAATATATTCAGATGTAGCTCCAGAGGTCGCGGTCTGAGCTGGGAGGCGGCAGTAATATTGTGAGGCAAGACCCGCTAATAGTATTCGCCGCATGCAAAAACCCGCTGGGAGTTGATTTACTTTGAGACTGGCACTCTGGAGGCGGCGGGAGGTCGCAGGACGCGTGTTAACCCTGATACGACGACACGTGATCCTCGTCACCACCCACCCCCCAGTCCTTTGTGTCTCGGTGCATGCAAGTGATTTTAAGTTGCACGACTGTCATGCTGAATGCATATTGCTTATGAAATCTTATTATATTACATTTCTGACAGAAATGCAGGACCAGAGATAAACAAAGACTTGCTGAATTTAATAAACCATCCGCTGGCTACCCAAATATAAATATATATATATATATACACCACTACCCAAATATATATACTACTGCTCAAATATATACAAATATTTATATTTATATAAGATTTTTATTTATTTAAAACGTTAAAGTGGGTTTTCGATTGCGTTTTGGTTTTCAACCAAAGCATTAGGGTGGTCTTTATTTGGGATTTTTTTAAAAAATATTTGACCAGTCAACGTTTTATATGATTTTCCACTCTAAAAAACTATTTTAGTGGTTTTTTTTTTCAATTTTGTAAAAATAATATTTAGGGGTCGCTACCAAGGTTTGAATTTTATTTAAAAAAAATTAAAACGCTGAATTAATCACTAACTTGTATTTATTTATATAAAACATTTATATGTAAAATTAATGTTTAGATTAATAATTTAGACAAATAAGGATACCCTTTTAATATTAAAATCATATAAATTCATCATCTTCCCAAAGTCAACATCTTTATTCAAAAACTTTGATGAGATATCTAGAAAAATCGTAAATTGCTAGTCACAAAGACTTCTATGCTCATTTTAGTGATGTGCTCGACATCAATGCTTTTTCTTTATGTGTAATCCTCTATATCTTAAATTTTAGTGCATCTATCATATTTTTGTTATATTGAACTGAAAGTTCGTTATCAAAAAATGCAAAAGACACCAACTCTTCCGACAAGCACCATAAATGGTCCAGTATTTTTTTCACTGTGACTTTGTCTATTTAAATTATACTTTTAAAGGATGAAAGATCTGTTGCGTTTAAGCCCCTTGCCGTCTTCGGGGCCCGCAATCCTCGTCACAGCTGCCTCAAACAGCCCGCCACGAGGGGCGTCTCGAATCGCGGGGCGCTCCGGAGGCCGGACGCACCCCCGCGTCTCTCATCTCGGCCCGAAGGGCCTCGACGAGAAGCGAGGGGGGCTCCGCCCTCAGGGGTGAAGGAGCCCCGCGGCACCGAGACAAACTCGAAGCATCCGCGACGGAAAAATGCGTATACCTCCGCCGAGGGGGCGATTCTTTATCCTCGACCGCTCATACGACGACACCAAAAAGGAGGAAACCTCAAAACGATAGGGAAACAATTAAAACATGATGAACTTCGTTTAATAAATTTTATTTACCATTTTGTGATACGGCAGACGATCACGACGCAGAGGCTTGATGATGGAAACGTAGCGCGAAATTGGCGGCAAATGAGTCGCCAATAATCAACACGACTGGTCCCCAAAGCGTCCAGAACGGAATAGAAAGAATTAGCTCGGCCTACCCTTAAGAACGGTTGAGGTCCGAACGTAATTAAAAACGGCCCGCTTTGACGACCAAAAATCGATATTAAACGACGAAATTAATTAATTTATTTTTATAATCAATAAAATCAATCGCAAATTATTCCCACGCTACAGATCTTTTAATTATTGTAAGTCATTTCTAGGTGATGAATATCCGACAAGGGCTTAAAATCAGTATTTTATATATATTATGACTGTGAAAATACATATATCTTTCAATGCTTTCTCTTCCTTTTTTGTCAGCTATATAGGAAGATCTTCAAGCAATATATAGCTTTATCCATACATTTAGCACGATGAAGACAAGCTGATTTCTTAGATGAAACTCTTTTTTCAGAAATTCCTCCCAAATAAATAATGGAAACATCCAACAGCTCTTTATAGTCATTCTGAGGCTGATATACTCGATGTTGTTTTTGAGCAAAAGAAATCCTGTCTGCAACAGTATTTTCATTAATATCTCACCAATAAAATAATATAAAAGGCATCAAATATATCGCACAATAGTCAAATAATGCCGTTTGAAATTAATCTTTAAATTTTAAAATAGTCATCGATGAATCTTTCAGTCATATTTAGTGGTATACTTATATTATTATCTTAACACATTTTATGCAGGGACTATTACAGGGATATTTGTCAACGGAGAAGATAATATACAGTATTATCATTTCAGAGATTTTGGATGTATTTTTTATGGATACGAAATATACGAAAGTATTGAAATAAATAGGATTGTGTTCACAGAAATGATTAGTTTTTCGTAAAGTGAGCAGTCTTCCAGAATACGTTTACCGCAAAATATGTGTTAACCTACTTTAATCTAACCTCACTAACTAGAGCACGTGGACGACATTTTGTGTAATCTGGGTGAGGCAAAGCGGGAGTCATGCGTTTTGATCGTGAAACTAATAAACAATATATCATTGAAATTAGAAAATGGCTAGAATCTAATACGGAAACCAAGGACAGTTTTTTTATTGTCGTCTAATGCTAATATAAGAAATATATTGTGTTAACATTTTAATTGATATAAATAACCAACATGTAATGAGTATTATTAATTAATTACTAAATCCTATTAATATTATTAGAAATGGGCGATAAAAGCGATAAAACATCATATTGCTTTAAGAGGAAAGCGTTTTAAATGACAGATAGCAGATCATGTAGAGAGGCGTATGGATGAAATATTGTTGAAGGTGGTCATATATCAGTGTTTGCACAGCCCTATCATTGTGTTATAGGATAGTAATTCTTCATATTTCTTCTGTGAGAGCATTTATCTTGGGTAAGTTATGCTCGTTGTTCACTGACTAAAAGTTATTACGAATCACATGTTCGATCAGCGAGCTCATCAATTTACATGCTTTTGGACCACCCTAATATTTATGTGATACCATGTCCATGTGCAAGAATTTTATGTATCCTATAATCTAACCTTTTCAATACTTATCTGGAATTTTAGCGAACAAAGCATTAAGAAATTGGTCTGCATTTTACACTTGAAGATTAACATATAACAATACAATACGGATCGATATAATTGGTCAATATTAAGCTGTACAATGCTGGAATAAAACGATTGATTGCTGGATCAGAAGAGTGCATGAACTATAATAATTGAAAATATTTATCTAATCATCATCAGATTATGTACAGAATATGTACATGTGTTAAGATTAACAGGCTAGATAAATTGATTCTGTGAATATTCATGAGTTCCCTATTAGGGTAAATGCATAATTATTTTTTCTGTGTGCAATAAAATAAATACCTCCTTTTTAATTTTGAGGTCTTGGCCCAATAAATGTAAATGAGGAAACTTACAACCTACCAAGTTTTCAACGTTTCAGATATTAAAAACAAATTTCGACACCAGAATAATTGTAGAAACCAGCCAATTATAATTATTTTCAATTATCCGAATTGTTATGTCTGGATAATCAAAGTTCTACTATATTTATTACGGAGCTAGATCTATTATGCGACATCAGCTGCATTCGAATTCTATAGATTGACAAATAGAATAATCATCTGTTGTCAATAATTAGGGTTAACTTATTTTTTTACAAAAGCATTTGTTCGATTATAAATGTAATGATTTATAACTAGGTTTCGATTTTAATGTTGATCTATGAATGTTTTGTTAAGATAAGGAAGTCTTCCTCTTCAAAACCGGAAGCCCCACGCCTTCAGTTTGACAGGGCTGATTTATATTTATGAATGAGCTTCTACGAGATGTTAATATTTTATTATTTCTGACCTAAGTACATTTGGTCCGCGCCTACGAACTGAACATTACCCATGGGAACTAGTTTGGTTTGCGTAGCATACAGATTGAGGGCTCTCGCAAGTTCTTCTTTGTGCTAGAACTTGAACGTTCGGATAAGGGCTGATATGGAATTATTCATATTTTTATTTTTGCCATGTCGATAGAAGATTTTAAAGCGATTGAAATGGTTCAATTGATCATTTCGTCGACTGAAACAATGAATTATGAAAAAGGTCCATAGCGGAATAAAAAAAATGAGTGATCCTTCCCTTAAAATAATAATTATTGGTTTGAAATGTATGAATTTATTGGTTGACAATTTGAAGGGGGGAAAAAAATGACCGGAAAATTAAAGCCATTATCATATTTTTAATTGGATATGCGGGGTTATTACCGTGCAAAGGGAGCACGAGTTATACCCGATGAAATCCAATGGTTCTCAAAGTATATTTTTTTAATATTAAATTTTTAAAATTTGCCAAGTGAATATTTAATAAAGGAGGATTATCAAAAGCTGCCTATTTTAGTTATTAAAATGTATAAATAATTATGAAGCTGCCTCGCTGCTCACTTTGCAAACTTTTAATTGTTATCTTCGCGAGGCGTATGTTTGTAATTAATCTATAAGTTTGTAGGCAAAGGTCATGTTTTTAGCTCGAGTCGGGGCGTATAATGCAATTTTTGTTTTTGCTGTTGTGTTAAAATTTATGAAGAATCAAAAATGAAGCTACTTGTTAGCTGCTTTTCAAAATTTCAGATTGGGCATTCTTAGAGAAAGTTCATTCATTATTAAAGGAGCAAGATAAATTTCTCCAGCCTTTCCTTTCACATTTACAAGTTCGGAGAAGTTTCTGCTCTCTCGTGGCGCCGCCTGAGTATGGAGGAATTAGCTCAAAATTACAGATAAAAGTTGTGAGATTAATAATCTTGGAAAATAATGGTTGGTAAACATCAAATTGATGTACCATACACCTTACGTACGGAGACAGGTGATTCTTCATTTTAATTATTCACACACTTCACTCGAGTCTCTCGATGATTCTATGATGATATATGAGACTTGAAAAACAAAATTTATCACAAACCTATTATTATCTTGAAATATGTAGTGTCTCTATAATGATATTCATCCTTCCACATTTATAACACCATCGCATTATAATACAGTTACATAACGCTACTATAAAACACCATCTGCAGATTGAAAATATGTTAATAATAGCATTTATGTATGTGTTATCGAGTTGGATGTCGCTCACAGCATGGGAGCGTCCGATCTCTTATATAGCCGCTTGAATAAAAATCTATACGTTTGTTTTTGTATCAATTATAAATATTACAGGTACCCATACAAAAGGGCATTTTTTTTAAAAAGTAACTTAGATGATCAGGGATGTTTCATCTGTCGATCAGATTGCACGTCTTTTTTTTTGTAATTGTTAGATTAAGTGAAAAATTACAATAAAGACCTCATTTAACAATGGAAGGCTTTGTTCTGGGTAAACTATGTTTTTGCTTTTGTATGTTATACGAGTTTCATTAAAAAAATTGAAGAAAAAAAGAAGAAGAACGGATATTCATGGTTCAGTTCAGAAATTCACAAAAAAATCCCCAAAATGAGGAAACAAGTCGTATGGGCTTGTGTACTTATGTTTTAGCATTCCTCATAATCACCGGACTTGTCCCCATCTGATTACCACTTATTTCGTTCGTTACAGGACTTTTTAGGATGGGAAAAAAAAATACATTTAATGATGGTGTAACGTTGAGGCGGGGGTGCTCTCGGGGTCAGAATCCCTGAGTGGCTCCCCACCCCCACGTGTTCGTCGGGATAGCTGCACTAGCGTACGGGTCCGTTCTTCTATCGGGTTGTGATGTTGCTGGACGAATGGATGGGAATAGACGGGCGCCGAATAGAAATACTCTCTTCTCTAAATAACTATTTATTCCACACGAGAGAGAAAGAGATTTGGCTGCAGGAGGGACGACCTCCCGCATCCAAGGCTAACCGACGACTCTCCCGGCTCCCGTTTCCTGCGCGTCACTACTCAACCGGCAACGGTACACGCACAAGAAGCGATCGGTCGGTATGCAGGTGCAATGTCTCCGTAGGGCCACAAGAGATGGCGCTGTTAAAACAACACATTGCGCCTGAAGAGAGATGAAAGATGTCGCTGTTAACAGCGCTATTACGTGGGAATTGTAAATTGCCCACGCTACAATTATATCAAAAACGTTATCTTGGACTATCTTAAATCGAAACCACATCATTTTTTTTAAAAGAATAAAGAAATACCCAATGGGTTTTAAATATCGTTGGTGATTGTTTTGTAGAATAATCTTTGTAAATAAATTTGTTATATAAGAAATTATTTTCATGTATAAAAACGCCGTTTTGTTTGGGTACCTGTAATATAATTTCATTAACCATTTTAATGTTTTATAAGTGTTTTTTTGTCATTTTTGCTTTGCTAATCAAAAACTATTAATCGAATAATTAATTATTTTTTATTGATTTTTGTATAGTTTTATCTTAAATATCATGCTATTTTTAGTAGATGAATCTTCATAAATAATTGATTTTCAATTAATTAGCCAACTATTGCCTTACTTTGTAATTTTTATCTTAAATTTTTAACAACTTAAATTTCTAGCTATCCTAGATGGCATTTATTTCAAATTTACATCATTAGTGTCTTCTTCCAACAAAAATACTTAAATATCCTCGTCATTTATATCATTGAAACCGTATCTATAGATCTTTATGTAGTTATATTGCATCGATTATGTTTTCAGTTACTTCAATTAGGCATACATTCGACTATGCACTAAATTTACTCTGAATATGATATTCATAAGCATGCATTCAATGTTGATGTTTTAATTGTTTTAATGGAAGAAATGAAAAATGTATTGTAGAACGAAATTGTGTTGTGAAAATGCCGTGTTATATGAGGATTTTCTGTTTTTTTGTAATATTATACTCATTTAAATCAATCAAAATTGATGAAAAACTACGCTCAAAATTTAAACTATTAACCCTTTGCACTCGAGAGGTGACTCTCACGCACCATTTGATTTGATGCCGCAACTCGAGTGGCGACTCTCGCTCACCACTCGGTTCGATACAGAAACTTAATGCACGGCAATAACTGTTTATGTTTAGTTCAAAGCCGGCAAAAAACATCAAACCACATATTATTGTAATACTTGCCCCGAAAAGACTGTATCTTGGCAATTACTTTATGAAATATCACGCACACAGCAAAATTACAGAGACTAATATTTAATTATATTTATAAAGGTGTTAAGATATATAAAATGTTTAAATAGAAAAGTTTTATACATTAATTTGTGTGTGTAATGATTTTAAGTTAGGAGTAAGAAATTCGCCGCGCGAAAAAGGGTCTCGAGTACAAAGGGTTAATATAGATTGTATTGAAATACATCCTATAAATTGATATGTCTGTCCTATCTAAGAAATTTAAAATTGGCAAAGCATTTGGGCGTTTGGATGAATAGCGTCGTTGGACGCGCTGTTGAGAGCCTATTACTATATTTGTTTACATAAATGTTTAATTATTAATTTCTTTATTGTTTATGATTTTTTTCGGTATAACAAATAATTTATACGCCCTTGTTTTAACAGCATCAATATAAACATGTATCTCTGTAACTGCAGAGTTTGATTAGCTTACAATGCATAAACTGTTTATTTTTAAAACAACCCTTCCAAGTAAACATTTTATTAAAAAACGTAATTATTAATAATAAAGTTAAAATGATCGATTATATTTGAGAATATTCGCGTTTGCGTGAGGTTTTTTGTCATTCATTTGAAAAAAATATTTTTAAACAGGACAATTGGAACATCCTCGATTCGTACGAATATTAGAGTGCATTTCCATGAATGATAATATTAATAAAAGACTGATATGAGTAGGTTGCAAATGAGTCTGCGGAGAATTAAACTAAATGGTTATACGTCGGGCATACTAAAGAGATGAAGTACTCCCAATGGATGCTCTGAGCACTTAATTGATGTCTGCAAGATTAAAAATATGATAAATACTATTGTAGAAAGAAAAAAAGAGGGATTACGTGGAATGCGTCTGTATCAGGACTAAGCTTTCGCAAGGATTATGGAAGAAACCATTTGAAGATTAAATTGTAATCCTGAAAAAATATTTTTTTATTTAATGTTCAACGCAATATCTACATAAATAAATCTTCTATAAGGATGATTAAAATATGATTCAAGTGATATGGATTCTTCATCTATACGATCCACTTTGTGTAAGTTTCAACAAAGTGGCGTTCCCAAAGAAAGCACTTCTGTATAGGGGATTATAGTCAGCCTTATTGATGGACGAACAAAACCTATCGGAACAGCGTTCTTCAAATAACATTTGAAATAAAAAGAAACAACGGAGCATCGTGTCGTTGAATGATGTTGCAGTACTCAGAATGGAGGGCTCCTCAAAAAAGGAAAGATAAATCAATGAAAATGCAATTCATGGAAATCGCCCCACAATACGCGCGCCCAGCGCCGGGCCCCCACGAACAAAGGCCTCCACTTTTATGATGATTGAAAAATTGTTTTCATTTTATACGTCCCGCGTGAGTGAGTGATGAATTGACAACCAGAATTGGTCGAACGCTGTCAAATTTCGAACGGCAATAACGCGCTTTATGATGATTTATCATTTGCGCCTTTGTTATAACGCGGCTCACCACTCGACGCTTTAAATGCGATACAATGATTCCTCGTTTATTGCTCCATCGTCGCAATATCAATATAAATGAGCTGTCGAAGGACTCACCCCAATAAACTCCAAATTTTTGGCGCATTTAAAATTTCATATAAATGTTTGGTTGAAAAGTAATTACGACACATAGGCATCGTAATGTTTTGCGACCCAATTAATAAATTATATTCTTAAACTACCGATAAAAACTCGCATGAACAATTTAATTCAATGATGAACAATTGCGACCCTATTATATGCTGCAGAGTGGTCGCCGTCGAGCGATGATGCAAGCGCAGACTAATAAGACACGAAGACACAATCCCGCGCCCAAGACTACTGGTCGACTATTTTTTTCCCTTTCATACGCGTTCGCATTTCAAACTTGCGTATGCGTAAAATGGCAAAAAGAGGCATTGATTAATAGTGATTCACATCGAATTGATTTATATCTTACGTTACACAGCATATGACCGTATTTTTTTATCTCGCGATGCTTTCTTCTCGTATCAATATAAATAAACAAAGTCAAAATTAGAATTTTTACTTTAAAGGGGAGTTGTTTATGTATTTTATTTAGCCCCATGTAAAAAGATATGCAGTCATGCAAATAAAAAAAACACGTGTAAAGCTTCGCTTTATTTCATTAATATCATTATAAAATTGACATAAAATATTTTTTAAGCCGTTGCGTGTATAATATTATTGTTAGTGAAATGTTGAGGCGAGGGCGTTCTCGGGGGCAGAGTCCCCGGGCGGCTCCCCGCCTCAAGGTGCTCATAAGGATGGCCGCGCTAGCGCACGGGTTCTTCTATAGGGCCGTGATATTGCTGGATGAATGGATGAAAATATACGGGCGTCGAATAGAAATACTCTCTTCTTTAAATAACTATTTTTTTCACACGAGAGAGAGAGAGAGATGAAATGAAATGGCTGCAGGAAGGACGACCTTCCGCAGCCAAGGCTAACTGACGTCTCCCCCGACTCCCGCCTCCTGCGCGTCATTACCCAACCGGTAAAGGTACACGCGAAAAAAGCGAACGGTCGGTATACAGATGCAATGTCTCCGTAGGGATACAAGAGATGGCGCTGTTAAAATAACACATTGCACCTGAAGAGAGACGAAAGACGTCGCTGTTAATCTGGTGAATTAAATCTGCTCAGATCAACAGCGCTTTTTTTTGATAAAACTTTAAAAACTTTTTGATAAAATATTTTTTTAGTCGACTAATACCTGGAGAATGTTATTTTATATTTTAAAAAAATCAAATCTCGTTTCAAGATGGTGGATTTTGTGTCAAGTTAGTGCAACAGCTGTATCTAAAAATATTTGTGATACGCTTAAAAGACCATAAAACAGGGGGTGTGGATACGGCACATCATTATTGACGAGATTAAGGGGGTGTATGCGAGTAAATGACGTGATTTAACTGTTTTTATACTATCTTGTGACTAGAGATGGAAAGTGGGTGTTGTACTTGAATTAAGAACGCAAAAAACAATGACTTTCAAAAGGGCAGATAAAGAAAGCTCTTTTAAATGTATAGTGGGACTCCAAAGGGATAATCTACCATGAAGTTCTTTTATATGATCGAAACATAACGAGCGAGATTTATTGTTCACAATTAGAAAATGGCGTTGAGTACGAAAAGGCCAGGTATGGTCAACCATCTCCAAGTTATTTTGTAATATGAAAATGCGTGACTCCATAAATCAAAGATGATCGAAAACAAATTAAAGGAACTCGATTAACAAGACTTTTGAGGAGTGAGCAAATTTAAAATCAATGAAGTTGTTGATGCCATAATCGCTTTACATCGATTATTGTCTGTCAACTCCTATCAGCGTAAGAAAATATTTAATCCGATGCAGAGTCTATTGTAAATAAACACTGTTGATAGCATACAATACCACTTCATTCTTTACACAAACAATACACGGAGAAGCTCTCCGTTTATGTTTCCCGAACTGCGCTACGTTCTCTATCTGTCTCTGTTTGTCTACGAGCTCAATGTACAAAAGTGTTCTTTCTGAATAAGTGAAGGGAGATCGCAGGGCCTGCGATAGTACTCCTTTAGGGGTTAATAATCAGCCTGACACATTGTAACTTGGTTTCAAAGGCAATTTTTATATACTTGGCAGATTGTATAATAAATTACGAAATTATCGACATTTGAGAACATAATTGACACTTATTTAGATTTATTTTTGAACTAATTTAACCATGTATGAGTATGTATGATTGAGTGTAAAGTTTTTGAGTTAAAGCTGTCGGGCTCTTCGCTACATTTGGTATGATGACCTTAATTTTAAAGAACTCAAAGAACTTTTTTTTAGAATTAACCATCGTTTTATTATATTTAAATTGTCACAGCAATATGTGCATGGATGGAGCAGAAAGCTAATTCCTAACATTGAAAAATGTAAAAATTTCCTTTGTGTTTTAGAAACACTCCTATGACTCTTTAAATAAAATGTCACTATTTTATATTTTTCAGTACAAATTTATTTATAATTAATATTGTGTTTTATGCACTTTAATATGAAACTAACATTTTTTAAAAAAAAAAATTTTTTTTCCACGGAGAGTAACTTTTAATCCACTCTTTAAAAACCAATAATTTGATGCATTATATAATCATTTGCTTTTTGGCACGTGTTATATATCCATAATATAGTTATTGATAATACAAGCCTATAAATTATTTCAAAAATGGATCAATGGGTATACTTCGGTTGAATCAAATTTGGAGAAGTTCAAAAGTGTTCAAAGCTTCAAGAAAATGAATTTAATTAACGAGTTTATACGATTAAGGCGAAGACGTTGTTAAATCATTTCTTAAAAGATCCAAGCATTACACTACGAAAATAAATCACGCTGAAAGAAGAATTGTAATTAATTTCTAACGAGTTAATATTAAGCTGGGCTTATAAATTTTGGTTGATTATTAATTTATAAGGCAATAGTGATTTTAAGCGACCCTTAAATATTTAAGCATGCATTTGCAAAGCATATTTAATATCGCTCAGGCAAAAGTGCGCTTAAATAAATAAATACATATATGAGTAGTTCTTGAGTTACGGTGGTTGAAACTCCAAACGATCTTGTTTTATAAATTTACCATAATTGATCAATTATTTATTTAATTCTTAAATGGAAAATGTTAGTTTTTCGGTAGATCTTAACTTTTTTTAATCATATGCTAACAATGAGGCAGGGCGTAAAATACGTCTTGTCTGAAAAAAGATCTAAAGAAAAAGAAAAAGTGTGGCTGTGTACATTTTTCATTAGGTATTTACATTTTCCTTGCATGGCTCTTTTGACAACTGGCTGTATCGTTTGTCAGCCCCAACAACCTTTGGAGGAAACAAAAATGGTGTACTGTTGGGAAGACATAAAACAACCGCACGCAAAACTGAGACGTGGATTTCTTCTCACGTCACTCAAACACACTCTCGTATTATCTTTAATCATGTTCCTGGAGATTTCCTCCTCAACCAACACTTGTAGGTGTTTTTTTGCGTTTTGCCAACATGTGAAGCGGTTGGTGGTTAGGGTCTGTCACTGCGAGGCTCAACTTTCGTATCTTCAACCTTCGAAACAAACCAAATTATCATAACAAATTTGTTCCCGGCAACCCAAATAAATATATCAACAATTCCTGCTTATTAATGTACAAAAGGAACAGCGAGACGGGAATCTTATACATTTATGCTCGGCGACTATCGTAAGTTTGTCGCTTTGTCACAAAATTGTTATCGTCTATGTTGTAATTCTTGTAGTTACAACAAAGAAAAATGACTTGTCACAAATTAAGATTTCAGAAATATTCATAACCAAAAATGTAATAAAGAAATTTAGTTTAATAAAATGGACATTTCGGCCTTGCGCGAAAATATGAGTAGTTATGTTATCTTGATTTTTAAAATTATACCTTGTTAAAATAAAGTTGCAAATTATTTTAGCATCAGGAAATATCAACTCACTATCAACTCTAGGTTAAAAAGTTTTATTTTTTTATAAAATAAATTTAGTTAAACATTTTAAACATTTAATATAATAAGTTTGTTTCATATATATTATATTATAGTTTTGTATCTGATTGTTTAAAAATAATTAGAGCGTTACCCACAGAACCATTTGAGCTTTTATTGGCTCTTTCTGGTCCTATGTCTCATGCATTTGAAATTGATATTGATGTTCCCACGTAAATTGTGAATAAATATGTGTATATTTAGCATAGACGCAAGAAAATAATAAATCACAAGTAAATTTAGTAACAAGCAAAATAAAAAAATATTCATGAAATATTAGGTAAAGCGGAAAGAAATGTCATTTTTTTGTTATTGGAAATTTTTTTTTTTAATAAAAGCTATACAATATTACTCAATTGAATAATTTCCATTATTATTTATAATCGCCCTCCATAGATTAGATAGCTTTTTAATGCCTCTTTCCTAAAATTCGGCTGGTTATCTACTAAAGTAAGAATCCAAATGATTTTTCACTTTTTCCACAGAAGTGAATTTTTTATCGAGAAGCGAATATTCTAATGACCTGAAAAGATGACAGTCAGAAGGTGCAATGTCAGGAGAGTATGGTGGATGTTGCAGCATTTCCAAATCCAGCTTCCTTATTTTGTTCTGCGTAATACTTGCTGCGTGTGGTCTTGCATTATCATGCTGTAATATTCTTCTTTGGTTGTTAACTAGCACTGATCGCTTTTTGAGCATTTCCGCTTTTAACCTACCTAATTGTGCACAGTATAGCCTTGCTGTGACAGTTTGGCCAGGTTATAATAATTCGTAGTCAATTAGGCCAAAAAATCCCACCAAACACAAAGGAGGACCTTTTTCAAGGTAAGGCGTCACACCGCCACATCTTCCGTCTCTCTTTAGGTGCAAAGTACTATTATATACCGTTGCCGGTTGGGTGGGGACACACAGGAGGCGGGAGTCGAGGAGGAGTCGTCGATTGGCCTTGGCTGCGGGAGGATGTCCTTCTCGCAGCCAGATCTTTCTCTCTTGTGCTGAATAAAAAGTTTCCTAGAGAAAAGAGTATTTTTGTCCGATGCCCATCCATATCTATCCATCAGTCTGGCTATACATGATCTGAAAGAAAAACGAGTCCTGTCAAGTTTGTGGGAGCGGAGAGCCGCCCGGAGATTCTACCCCGAGAACGCCCCCGCTCCTATGTAGCATTTGTGTAAAATTCTGGAGGCTATTTCGTCCCTTATTGGGTTTCTCTCCGTGAAGATGGATCCTAAGTATTTATATTCCTTGTTCAACATTATTCTTATTATGTTGGACATAATTATTATTCGATAAAATGTCCAACATTCACCCTCGATACTGAAGTGTTACATATTAATGCTAATATAATGTATATGTTAAGTTTCAATGAAAGCAGAGCAGATTCTCATCAGGACGTCCATAGAAGATATACATTCACTGGCGCTACATTCTTGATATATGATGGATCTTTAATCCCGTGTTCAATTATAGTAAGTATCATCACCAACATAGTACAGCTACAAATAGTTCGCAGCAGAACTATGGGCTTCTTCAATATCCATTCATAGGAAAGGGTTACATATAGTTCGTCTATATCATATATTCCTCATTCGCTTGATATTGAAGGCAGTTAGTTTCATTTGGAATACTCACCCAGCAGGTCTTCTGGATGAACATATAGAAGGACGTTTTGTGTAGGGGATTTGTAAAGACTGGGTAGTTTTCCTCGAGAAATAGTAAAAAAACTTGTTGATTGACCTTGTTGATTTTACTTGAAAGGGCTTTCCAGAGTGCAAAGCGCCCAGTCCCTCCTTTCCTCGTTAGGGGGTTTCCAAGCTAGGATGAAGTCATACGTAAAATAATAGGTAAATCATTAAAATTATTCTTCCATTAGTCTTTTAACTAATGAAATTGGTATCTTATGGTCAAATTTCTATAAACATTCAAGATTTTGATGTCTGTGATGAGTCTGCCTTCAGTAGATATGGACACGTGTCAAACATGTATATGAAAAGTGAATCAGTCAAAACGTCGGTTTATTGCAGGGCCGTATCTATGTGCCCCAGCCCCTAAGCAGGGCCGCTGTAACTCATGATTAAAGTGACGAGAGCTTCTCCCCTTGGCACGGCACAGAGACACGTATGACTACGTCACGCGGAAAAACTCCTTTCATATCATTTCGCTCCCCACATTTCGTATTACTTTTCGCAGGCGCTTTAACAAACAGAAGGGTAGTAAAATGAGAAAGTGCTCACTCTGCCACTTATAATAATAATGTGTTATGGCAAGTCGTATATCAGGGCTTCTGCTCTCGAAAGAGCGTGCCAAAACTTTCGGCCGACCTCCGAGCGAGAGCCTATCGCTTTTCTTTCCTCCATGATTTAAGGGCGCCCATGATTGGGGAACATGAGGGATGGTGACACATTTTGCATTTGACATATTGGCCTTACGTATCGGCGACGTCTTGATAAAAGTTTAATGCGATATTCGAAACTAATTTCGAATTTGGCGCTCAACTTCAATCATTTGTTACTCTGGAACGTGCCGATATTCTCCCACGTTTGCAGCGTAAATAGAAATGGGACGGTGTTTTGAAAAATTGGTGGCGATATTTATTTTGCGTTACTAGTCATACGTTCAAATGAGTCTTGGGGAGTTTTATCCTTGGGATTAATTGGATTTTTCGAAATTTGTCGTTTTGCATTCGATTTTAATGAATTGACCGAATGGAATAGCTTAGGATCCATGTTGTGACGATTCGTGATCAAATTCAAATAGTTTAAAATTACTGTTACAATATATTTTGATGAAAAGGACGCAATTGCATTTTGATTTTTTGGCACAAATGCGATTTGAAAATCAATCAAAAATAAGTATGATGTTCGATAGACTTTATTCTGCGTTAGAACTTCTCTATTTTATCTTAAATTAGATAAAAAATAATATCATGCATACTAAGATAATTTAACCATATGTGGAAAGCAATCATACCTATCTAATAATTAATATGTACATTAAAAAGAAGAAAAGCTATATAGCATCGTATAATATCTGAAACAGTAATATTTTCCGCCCAATCGATATATATCTACTATCTGATAAAATATCCTTCCGAGAAAAGTATAATCTTCGGCAATAAATGTAAATTTGAAATTGATATTACGTAACTGATATTAAATAATACAATACTTGATCAAACTATAGTAGAATCTCGATAGCTCGGTTCTTTATTATCCGGATTGTTCAAAACCAAAAAAAATATAATTTGCACGTGGAGAATTGTGTCTACTTACGTGATAGATTTCATATTACGAAGTTTATTACTTGTTTAATAGCAGAAGATGGAAATTCAAAGCGAAAAATTATGAAAATATCAAGAAAAACAGAAGTTGAAGAGTGTATTTTTATGTGGTTCATACAAAGACGATAAATTGGACAGTCAATATTTGGTCTTTTACTGTGTGAAAAAGCAATATTTTTTATTATGAAATTAAATGGAGATTCCAGCTTCAAAGCAAGTTCGAGTTGGCATAGTATCAGGGTCCTTGAAATTCATGGGGTAAAGCTTTTTGCTGATATACCTTCAGCAAACACATTAATTGACACATTGAAGCTATTTGTAGGGAAGGAAAGATTCGACGAAGAGTTTATATATAATATAATGCTGATGAGACCGATTTAAATTGGAAATAAATATCCAACAAATTTTTAGCATCAAGAGGTAAAAAAACTTCACCTGGGTGCAAAACTAGTAAAGAACGTGTCACTATAATGCTGTGTGAATTCTTGAAAAATATCAAAAGTCTTCCGGTTGAATATGAGCATTAGAAAAAAGCCTGGATGAATGTAATCAACGATCTTGAATTCCAAATTTTGAATGATGATGAAAATAATTAATGAAATATCTGCCTCAGAAGAACAAGATCGAGAAAACCAGATATTGATCCTACACATTTTGAAGCTTTTCAGCGTTCAGATGTCGCCATGAAATACCTTGAAAACCAAGAAGAGTGTAATTCAGGACAATTTATATATCTTAAGAGTATTTGCGATTTGGCAGTTTCTAAAAGATAAGTTGGTTTTAAGTAAAAATCGAAAATTAAATTTTTTATAAAAATTATTCATTATTTCCCTGTCAATTATGATTATTTTCAATCACCGGGATTTTCGTTATCCGGACTACTTTCATCCCCAATTGGGTTCGGATAATCGAGGTTCTACTGTACATTTTCATATGGTCACATTTGTGCTTTTGATGAATTTAAATATAATATTCTTTTTTTGTACGCTTCAATATATTACATTCGTGTAAATTAAATATAAAAAGGTCGGTTTTAAAGATGTATACCATAAAGTATGAATCAAACAGGTTTTCAACAACGAGTTAATGGTTTTCATCAGATTCAAGTTACTATGAAATTGCCTGTTTATGAACTGCAGTACTTTTTATAGCAGCATTCAAACGGAAAAATAAGATCTGAGTTAAAAACCTTTTCATCTCAAAACCAATTTATACTCCATTTGCACTGCAATATTGCAAGTTTAATTTGCAATGGGAACTGTTTTAATTCTTATTTTTAATTATGAAAAAAAAACACAAAATAGAATCTCATCAGTGGGTTCGTAGAAGGCATATATTAACTGGTGATACATTATTTATATTGAATTAATACAATCGGATCTAAAATTTTCCTAATAATACAATCCAATGTATTGATTTGGTTAGTTTCTGACACCGAGGAAAATATGATCTGACATCATAAATATATGGTAAATTTGTAATATTTAAGTTCTCTTGAAATATTTAAAAATAAATGTGCCTTTTGGCTGATTAAGAATTTATTTTGACGCTGTAATAATTTAATCAAAGATAAACCATGTCCATTTTTCATTAGCGCAGTGTGATAGAGAGGAAATATAGAGGAAAATAAGGCGAAAGTGGCAGTGGAAGAGCGTTTATCGTTAGTTGCGGTAAATTTTGAATCAACAAGTTCGCTGTAGCTGTTTGAGGATTAAAAGTTAACTCCGGCGACAGAGCTGCTAATAAAGCGGATGTCCATGAGGATTAAGTTTATTTCATGTTGCGAAGGTGCTGGAGCTCTCCGCTTTGCCTTGCTGATTCGACAAAGTGAAGCTTAAAGTTATTATAAAGCCACATCTCGGAGGCTCAGTCTTTACCACTCGGTGTCAAGGAGCTAAACTTTCTCCCCGGGAATTAACATGGCTACCCACTTTTGGGAGATACTGTTCAGGCGGCGGTAGGGCCTCAAGCAATAATCTTGCACTCTTTGGACAACTCCAAATCGGCTCTCGACTGACTAACAAACACATTACCTTCATCAATACGCTATAATTCAGACAATAAAATCTAGTAGTCTCAAGAGAGACATAAAATTCAATTAGATTACTATAAGCCTCGCTTGGTCCATGAACCATTCCAGATAAGGCGATCTGTTAAATATGTCGACTTGTATTATATTGCACATATCGCTTTATTTCAATAAATTTGTTCATCCGATTTTATGAAATTTATTCGGGTTGAGGAATCGGCGTTGAAATATGAAAGGTCTCTCCAAAGTTTGACTTAATTATACTTTATACCATCATTATCTTACACCACATGCGGTCCACGAAGATATTTTTACTCAATATTTATAACACAATTTTTTGCTTAGATTACATTATTGCAAAGCAGGACATATCATGTTTCATGATAAAAAATATCATAATTAGAGTAATACATATTACAAATTTAAAAAAATCTTCTTTAATATATATATTCATGTAATCCACGATAAGAGTATTTAGACTAGCGTTAGACTAGTTGCCATTATATTTATGCATATTTAATTCGCATTTGGCAGATTAGGCTCAATTCTGATCAATCACAATAATGGTTGGGATTTAAATCTAAATATCCCATGGAAATTCTGCCTCTATACAAAAATAGATATGGCAACTACCCTTCGAATATTCGCTCTTTTTTCAATATTCGTAAATTCGAGTATTTATTAAAAATTGATCGGATATTAACGTTTTTTTTTTGTTATGTAATTAAGAAAGTTCATTCGTAATAAGTTCAAGTTAATATAACTTATTTGAAATCTTGGATGCATTTTTGTTTTCAAACCAATTGTCGGGAGATTCAGGTCAATTTCTTCTACTTTTTTTTAGTATCAATATGTAATATGAAGAATAATATTAACCTTTTGAGGAGTGAGCAAATTTAAAAATCGATGAAGTCGTTGATGCCATAATCGCTTTACACCGATTACTTTCTGTCAGCTCCTATCAGTGTAAGACAATCTTCAATTCGAGGCAGATTCAATTGTAAATAAACACTGTTGATAGCATACAAGACCACGTCATTTCTTTACATAAACAATACGCAAAAAATCGATTCATTTGCTCTTGCTTTAGAAGGAAATGATAATTGGACAAAGACTCATTTAACAAGCAGCGATGAAAAGGAAGCAATTAAATAAATAAACTCTGTCGATAGCACAAAATATTCGGTCATTTCTTTGCGTAAACAAATAACACACTTGAAATCGAAATCGGGGTATGCGGGGAAGTTCTTCGTCTCTGTCTCCCGAACTGCTCTACGTTCTCTCTCTGTCTCTGTTTGTCTTCGAGCTCAATGTACAAAAGTGCTTTTTCGAATAAGCGGAGGGAGGAGTCCCAGGCCCTGGGATAGTACTCCTTTAAGGGTTAAAAGGCAATTGAAGAATATGTTATCTTTGTCAACGCAGCACATTTATTCGTTACAAGAAAACTAAGTTTAAGCATTGTAAAACGCACGGAAACGACTTTGTTTTGAAAATATTAGCGAAAATTTCCACTCAACGTAAATTGATACAATCCGCGGACATGAACCCGGCAGGAGATTCGAAATATCGGACACAATTAAAATTAAACTCTAATTTTGCCTCTTAAATGCCACAAAACGCGATCGGAAACCTGTTTCTAATGTTTTAACATAATCTTTGAAAATATGGAAAGGGTGTAAACTAGAAAAAAAAATAAACTTAGCTCAAAATAATTATTAGTTTTATATTTAAAGAATTTAGAAGTTGTTATTTCTCATTCGTTTACACAATTTATGTGACTTTAAAAGCTCAGAAGTAATTTTCTTCAAACCAATTGTATTACAAAATGATTTATTTAAATCAAAAATACATTGCAAAATACAAAAACAGTTATTGCTAGTTCTATTACGACCACAGTTTGAAGAGTTATAAAGATTTAAATTTGAAATTTAGGGGTTTTCCAATTTCATATTTGTTATTTGAATAATCGATTTTACGAATATTTGGGACCCCTAATGGCAACCTAAGAATTCGCATTTATGTCAGCCTAATTCGTTCTGTTTATCATATGATCACTACTATTTATGCAGAATTATTTGATTTCTTTTTGAAATCATGCGACACAGAGCCCACTATTCATCCCGAATCTGACTGACTGACCCGAATCACACTGATCATATTAATTTTAGTAACCCTGTTGTAATCAAATATGAACATTTTAACAGCCTCGCAAATGCTTCTAAAGTTTTCGCATTCTCAGCCAATCTTCGTCTTCAATATTTAAGATCATAGGACACTTCAATCGAGACATATGGTAAACCTGATCTAATCTGACATCTAACGACATCATTATTGGGTGCTAATATTGCCTCCCTGAACTAATGCAATTTGCATTCCGAAGGTCTTCCCCTTATTGTCCTACTTATCAGCTGGTACTAATTTAGGTCAACATGAGAATCATGGTTCATTGATTGGATTAGAATAAGTTCATATTTTGTCTTAACACATTCATTGGGTTATATACAACATTAAATTTCGCTCGACGCGGTGATTAATGGCGAAGATTTGCAAAAAAATGCTCTAACATTTCACTATTAAGTAGTTTCTAGAAAAAAATGGAGGTAATATTAAGGACAACTTATTGTATAAAAATATGTAAATAAGGCAATAGTCTTTAAATTTTGGTACGCGTACCAGTATGATAAAAATATTTGATAGTTAATAGAGTATAATTATTAAATCTATATCTATTGAGTTAAGCCATTTTTTTAAAATTCAATGAATAAAATAACCAAAGACGCATAGGTGCGTTTCCCGCTTCTGCCAATAGTAGCCGAAAGACGCATATATGCGCAACCCGACAGGACTGAGTTAATTTGATTGACAAATTTACCTTTCATTCTGCACTGAGTTTTACGTAAATCCTATTACGATTACACATAATAATCCTTATTGATAGTTAAATAAGTATATAGATAATTCTCAACTTATGAATAATTAATGTATATGAAGATTATCAATAGGTCCATCTAGTTCTTTATTTTCAGCGTCATACTCTGAAGGCTCTTACATTTTCAATTATTTAAAAATCCAGTTAATTTTTAAATCTGATATTTATGGAACCAATTTATGATTTTCTCAAATATTTAACGCAGATTAAATTTTAATTAGGGAAACTTTTTAGAATATCCGCTATTTTTAAAAATATTCCCTAAAGTCCTTCGTAGAATCACAAGAAATTAATAATCCTTTCTGTGCTGTTAATAAATACTAAGAATTTACTGCGTCTCATTTTATAATTACATTTTAGCGAGGTTTTGGATATATTTTGACTTTGTAGTGGTTTATGGAAATATTTTAAAATTTAGAATATTTATCAGGTTAGCTTAGATGAAATTATTAATTTCATTGTGTCGAAATTTTCCATCATTTAACATTTGTCTATTACTTAAATGCTCAATGGTCTTATATTGTAGGTTTATGTATTATGGATGAAGGTTGCTATGGTGAGTAAATGGGGATTAAATTATGCACCATGACTATGTCAAACAATAAGAGGACTTAGGAGACTATTGAATCCCTCTCTACATATGTTCTCGATTGTTGTTTATTAAATAATCTGCACGAGTTTCTTATCCAATCATTTTAAAATAATTATTAAAGTTTCCTCATAAAAAGTTCGAGATTAAAATAGCCAAGAACTTATTTCAGTGAAAGATTATGACACTAATTATTATTTCGGAAGAGAGCAAACTTGGGGTGAACAACTTTCAGCCTGGACCATTTTAATGCTCATCTTAATCTCGTAAAAATACAGCACAAGTTATGCAGATTGAAAAATCAGAACACGAGAAACTTGGCACTACGATATTAATTAAAATTTAATTTTTAAATAATTGTCAGGATTTTCGAGACACTTAGCGCTTGTTGTTGTAGCGTAAACAAATCTGCCACATACTCGCTAAAACAATTAAAGGGATGAAACACCTTTGGATGTGCGCCTTAAAGCCTAACTTTGTGATGGATTTAATTATTTTGTTTTAGAAGGCTTTCACCTTTGTGTTATATTAAGATAATTAAGGATAATGTAACGGGTGAAATACCGTAAAACCATGTGAAGCGAAAAAATGTTATTATATTACAAAGTGCTCTCTCTTTATGCTCCAAATATAGCCACCATATCAAAAAATGCACTAAAATGCTTAATGAAATAAAATTTTAATGCATATCTTATGCTATATTAGCCTGTAAATCTGTAAAATTTTATATGAAATGTATTTTTTAATATATTTTAATACACCATAGAAAAATTGAATTATAAATATTACAATATACGTATTTAAATCATGGTTGAGATGGAGTCACAATTTTTTTTATGCATGAAAATAATTATGATTCCTTCTTACCCATATTATTATCAACAAAAACATTGATGATCATAAGCAATATATATAATGGAATGGCTAAAAAATGGAGAGTATTGACAGTGTCGTCCTTTACCATACCCTAGACGCGGAACAAGCTGCAGAAAAACTCAATTCTGCAATCATAGAGGCGGCTAAGGATAGACTTGGAAGATCATCCGCCGCAAGGAAGTCCGTACCCCCTTGGTGGAACGCAGAATTATCCCTACAAAGGGCGCTCCTTCGCAGAGCGAGGAGGAAATGACAACTAGCCAGGAGAAACAAACAAAACTGCCCTCCTGATGCATTAAAAAGACTTGCTGTTGTCAGGAAAAGGCTAGCAGCCCAATACAAGATGGCCATTGGTAAGGCCAAGCTGACATCATGAAGAGAGCCCCTGGGGGTCAGCATACAAAGCCATCTCCATGGGACCTAGCAAAGTCAGTGCTGGAATTCGGGACCCTACTACGAACATTATTGCCACCAACATGACTCAATCCATGAACTTATTGCTAAAAAATCCGCTACCCCATGATACTCCAGAAACGACAGATAATCAAAACAGAAGCATGAGGGGTCAGATGCGGCTCTGTCCGACTTGGAAGAACTAGAAAAACTAGTTAAAAATCTGAATTCCATGAAGTCTCCGGGACTTGCAGTGATACTGTCTAAGGTGAAAACTGAAAAACTACCCAGCGAGCCAGAGGCCCATTGAATTATCATTCTCCTTTCACTACTCGGCAAGCTGCTGGAAAACAATAATGGCCAATAGACTGAACTTGACTTATGAAGGCACTAAGCCACTATCCGATAAGCAGTTCAGTTTCAGACCAGGGAAATCAACTGCAAATACCATAGAAAAGGTCATGAGCGGAGTCGAAAATTCCGACTCCAAGTACGTTGTGGCAATATTCCTCGATTTTCAGGGAGCTTTCGACAACACCTGGTGGGATTCGATCATTCTTAGGCTTCGAAGAAGCGGAATATCCGCCAACTTGATCAATCTCACCAGAAACCACCTGTCAAACAGAACTCAGGTCGTCGCTCAGACTGATATAACGAAGCTTTCAATGGGATGTCCACAAGGATCAGTCTTGGGACCACTACTCCGGAACATAGTGCTCGAGATTTTCTAATCTGCGTTGCCAACCGGCTGTGACCTTGTAGCCTATGCTGATGACCTTACCCTTACGGTTTGCGGGATAACTTGCTAAGAAATCTCAGATAGGGCTAATAAGGTTACCAGCTTCCTCTGGGATTGAAGCGTAATATGGTCCGAAAGACTGGGCCGATATGGCATGTGATAAACCAGCCATTGGCGTCTCAACAGCGCACAAAGACTGCCGCTGCTCTTCATTGCCGGGGCCTATCGGACAGTTTCAACGGACAGCCTATCTATACTAGCTGGGATCATACCCCTCGATCTTCAACTTCAGCTCAGCTCCTGCAAATTTCGATGGGAAAACGGTCGAGTAATCAAAGCTGGCAACCAAGTCCTCAATCCAAAGGACGCGACGATAGTAGGCTTGAGAGATCTAGTGGTCATCTTCGACCACTGGGTGCCATCATTACTTATTTTTCGATTCCGTTCAACGGAGAAATAAATATCCTTAGATGTGCCCAAATCATTGGACATCACAGTTCCTCACTGGACATGGTCGTTTTAGCGCCCACTTAATGGGGCTTGGCCTCGCGAACACCTCGGATTGTCCATGCGGTGATTGGTACATGGACGCAGATCATATTCTGTGGTCAAGTACTGGGATGGCTACCGAAAGAGAGGAGCTTCTATGCCGTGTCCGTGCATCACGTGAGGGGCCTGTTGGGCACAAATATTTGGTAGTCCGTCTTGGTGCCTTCAACGCATTTTACACAAGTTTCGGCGCTAAAAGCGTTCCAGGGGAATACTACGAGGTGCATTGGACCGATTCAAGAACCCTCGTGGTTGACGCCGTAAATTAACGCACTAGTCTTCTGTCTCCAACTTTCACTATTTTGTAACCCACACAGTGGCTGTGTGATTGCCTCAGAAAATATTAATGCTTCCAATCTTCAAAATTTGTTTGATTCGATAAATATTATTTCCACAATCTGGTTATGAATCCAAGCCTTGGCCAAGGAAAACTTGGTCAAAAATTCATATTTATACGAAAATATTATTTTCATTTTAACCCAATCGGGTGGAGTAATTTTTGTTTATGGTCCCATGAAAAGGGCTATAAAGTGTTTTTATAAATATTTTTGATGGGGCTGTTTATTTAGTGAGGAGTGCAATGTTGTTATCATCCCCAGCATCACTTCCGGTTGGCGGTGCGGCGGGCTTATTGTGCTTCCGTCACGCAGCCAATTTCCTTTCATTGTTTAATTACGGTGCCCATGTAAAAAGGGCGGAAACGCGCTTTTTACGTCGCTGGCGGGGGCGCTTATTAAAAAATCATTTAAAGTGTATCGTCGTGATGACGGTGGGAACACTCTAGGGCCACTCGCCGAGTTAATTATAATTTTAATTTAAAGTTTTCCACTCGGAAGCTTCCGCCCTCTCCGGCCAGAGAGTTTCTTCATCCGTCCTGCAACCGTTCACCAAATGCTTACTAAACGTTTTGCTGCTCCCCTTTATGACACACTAACATTTTTATGACCCCCCTGCAAAATTACGCAGACGAATAAACCTGCATTAAAAAGTATGTATTAAATACAGAAAACCCTTTCTTTCTGGGGTATTATGTAAATAAAATTATTTTACTGCTGGTTGAGAGCTTTTGGCGCATTTCATGGTACCGCATCAATTTATGTAAATGATTAACGCGAAACAAGTTCGTCATAACGATTCAATAAAGTATATGGTTAGCACCTGTCAATTTTCAAAGTGGTCAACTTTAGCATGTTTGATACATTTGTATTATACATATGTATTTGAAAACGTCAATCTAAATGATCCTATGGATGCAGAAATAATATTTTCAATTAAATAAAAAATAAGTTTGAAGAAAAGGATGCCACAGGAATTAACAAACCCATGCAATAACGCTGTTGGTCTGAGCACATTTAATTCTCCAGATTAACAGCGACATCTTCCGTCTCTTTTCAGGTGCAATGTGTTATTTTAACAGCGCCAGCCTTGGCTGCGGGAAGTCGTCCCTCCTGCAGCCAAACCTCTCTCTCGTGTGTAATAAATAGTTATTTAGAGAAGAGAGTCTTTCTATGCGACGTCCTTCTATTCCCATCCATTCGACTAGCAATATCACGATCCGATAGAAGAACGAACCCCCCATAATATTTTTTGTTAATGTTTAATTAAGTCAATGGTAAAATATGACTTATATGGAACAGAAGTAAAATAACGTTTTCGTAGTTATCTTTTTACAAATTATTCCATTGGAATTCATAATTTAACCATCTTAGAATTAATGGCGATCGTGTTGCCTATACATCCAAAAAGATGTATAAGATTGGCGATGGAGAATATATATACGAACGTCTTTAAAGATAATATAGCTTAATAATCGCGAGAAAAAACCAGGTTAGTGTCGGTCATGCTCGATAAAGAGGTTCTCGCCATCAGAGTCTCGCAGCTGGGGTGTTTCCGACCGTATAAGAGCAGAACACTGCCAATAGAAGTCAACCGTATATCAACTCTTAAGCCAGATTTTTTACTGTTTAAAAGCAGATAAAAGTAAAAAATTGTAAATTAATTCAAATTCACAAATATTTTACAGAAAAAAAGGTTTTAAATAGGTTTTCATTAAATGCGATGAAATAATGGCTTAATTTCGATATCCTCAATAATATGCTATACATAGCACAATTATGATGATTCAGGCTGAATAATATTATATATAAAATTATATTTTTTACTATATGAAATATATTGAACAAGAAAAAGTGTACTTGACGTTACACAGAAGACTGTTCAAGAAAATGTATATCTCAAATATGAAAAACTATAAGGGTGTATATGACTGCAGCTCTCGGTTAATTAACTTATGAAATGTTGCGAAAGCAAAAAGGTTTCTGAGTACCTGTTGAAAGCCAGCTCTAGCTTCTATTCGTTTTTCACTTTAACGTCTAGACTTGAAGAACTACTCCATTTAATTGAATAATTTTAATATTTCTCCATAAAATTCGGTATTATACAATATCATATCGGGGCTGTATACGTTATATTAAGCGTTTGATTTGTATAAGAGCGTAATGGGAAGCATTTTGACGTTGATTTTAAAATGAATCAAGTCGACCAAAGCCCTTGGCGTCCAGTTGACAGCAGTTCATATTGTGTACTTTGATTTATGTTTGCATTTGATGGACTGAGTTCTGAGCCCTATAATTACGGATGTCGCAAACTAATGGATTGCGGCGCGCTCGTGTAATTCAAGACTCAAGTTTGTGTCTGAAAGTAGTGAACGGCTCTATAAATATTCAAAACGACGCGCATGAAACGGACACCGAGGGTTTCAACTAATCTGTTTGATGTCCGAGAGATGCAACGATAGTCGAGGAGAGGGTTAATAATTAAATGCTTGGGCAAACTCTGCCCCTTTATTTATATTATACTAGTGCAATTAAGTTTTATTTGATTTAGTTATGGTTCAAAATGGACTTTGAAATCCTTGAATGCTAATAGGACAGAAATAGCCCTTCAGGTCCAAATGGATTGCCAGTACAAATCTTAAGACAAAGAGAGTTGTTTTTCTTTTCTTTTAATAAAAATTACCATATGCTAATGACATTTATGCTATTAATGCAAGCGCATGTGAAAGGTTTATTGGCACTGTAAGATCCTTAATTTAGTGCCAATTTGCTCATGGTTATCCCATTTTTATTAAGTTTTTTATAAGACAATTGTGAACCATTTTCATATAAAATTACTCGAAAATTGACTTGAATCAGGATATCACTAAATTCTTAATCTCAACAACAACAATATTTTGACTTTATTCCTGTATTATTTAGATATTATATAAATGGGGTGGAAAAGATAGGATGAGTTGATCAATAAATTAACCATACTGGTTAAGATAGTCATAACCAAAAATATCTCTATCAATCGTTTTTACATTGGGAATAATATTTTATTTTGTCTTATCTCTCCGGTGTAATTATTTGATTTTGTAACTATAGAATTCATTGTATCGGTGTATCTATTTCAAAGCCTCTCTATTAATAAATTCCCAATGATATTATAAGAAAAAATACTTTCTCCCCATTATCGTTCTTCTTCTTGACGATAAATAGCTCTCATAAGTTGGCCTTTCTATTTCGATTATGAATATTCATAAGAAAAAATATTCATATTGTTCACCAGATCATTCAGATCTTCTACGATATCTATGTCTTTATTTTCTATAAAAACAATGTTTCCTTAGCTTTTTTTCATTTTTAAGATTTTGAGACAAAACAATAAAACAGGTTGAAAAATTTAATTTTTATCATCTCAATAAATAATGGATTTATTTAAAGAGGACCTAATAAGATTTATCGTATTTCGCCCGACATATAGCAGAACCTCGATTATCCGGATTGTTCATAATAAAAAATAATAATTTGCTGAGTTGCACGTGGAGAATTGTGTCAACTTTTGGTCATGCACGTGATGGATTGCATATTGCGAAATTTACTAATTGTTTAATATCAGAAGATAGAAACTCAGTTATGTAAAAATTAGAAAATACAGAACTTGTAGAGTGTATTTATACAAAGACGTTCAACTGGACAGCCAATATCTGGTCCATTATTGTGTGAAAAAGTAACATTTTTCAATTCAAAATGAAATGGAGATTCCATCTTCAAAGCAAGTTCAGGTTAATACTTGACCTGAGTACGAAACTAGTAAAGAATGTATCACTATGTGTGCAAATGAAACAGACAGACATTGGAAAATCAAAGAACCCCAGATGCTTTAAAAATATCAAAAGTCTTCCGGTTGAAATTTTGAAAAAATGATGAAACAAAATTTCGGAAAAACCTTTAGTAAATTCTAGCAATGCAGTAGAATCTGATACAGGATACATTGCGGAAGCAATAGCATAAATTTCCTGGATTTCTGTTTTTGAAAAATGAGGAAATAATAAAAGAAATATCTGCCTCAGAAGAACAAGGCCAAGAAGACGACGAAGAGATTTGCGATGGGGGAGATATTGGTCCTACATATTCTGAAGCTTTTCAGTGTTTAGATGTTAACATGAAATGGCTTGAAAACCAAGAAGAGTGTAATTCAGGACAACTTATACATCTTAAGAGTATTCACGATGGCAGCTTTTAAAAGCTAGCTCAGCTTAAAGCCAAAATCGATCATTGATTTTTTTAATAAAAAATAATTTATTATGTGTATGTGTATGTAAATCTAGACAAATAAAAAAATATTCATATTTTCCTTGTCTTTCTCTGTCAATTATGTTTATTATTCGGGTACTTACATCCCCAATTAGTTCCAGATAATCGAGGTTCTAATTTATTCATATCCATTGTTATACCGTCAATATAATTTAGCATTAGTTATTAAAATGCTATTTTAAGTGCTCAAAATGGTACGTGATTAATCTCTTAGTGGAATATGACACGACACATTATGTAGGAAGAGTTTAGCCAAATCCGGTAATTACACAGATGGCTGAGCGACGATGCTGCTGGGTGATGTTGCAGTACGGGGTGGAGCACATTGTGAGATAACAAAAGGCCGACGGGCCGAATGCCGAGGAGCAGATTCATTCTTGTTATATTTACAAGGCGCTTCGTCCTCTTTGGGCGATACCTTCGCCTTCCGTTCCTCGTCCATCACTCTCCCGCCCATCGGCCGCCCGCCCGCCCCACATAAGCTAAGCGCCGTAATATCCGGGGCCTCCCATCTCGTTATAAGTTAAACTTACGTCCGACAATAGAGATAATAATGTTATGTGTAAGGGCGCCGCCCGGCAATAACAATTATTTTGTGTTGAAGTGTTAATGTTATTGCGGGCCCCGGACGTTACGGGGGCCTTCAAAATAAAATGAAATTTCTCGCCCTCGTCCCAGGCCTGCGACCGCGCGCCCGTAATGAAGCGCCGCGGCCGACCTCATATATTTTTAAAGCTGGCCCTGGCAATAACCGCAGATTTGCAATTATTATGGCCCGGCAAACAAAGCATCATTTATGAGCCTTGATTATTTTCATCGGTGCACCAGTTCCCCAGCTATTTTTACGAGTTTGGATGGCTTTGTCCTCGTGTGCTGAAAAAAACGCAATAAGAAATGGTTGATAGCATGAGCTCTTCAGCAATTCTGTAGCACTTTGTCTATGACGAAACAATGTTCATAAAAAAATCAAGAAAATGAGTAGTCAATTATCTTATGTACTCAGAAAAACGAACATTTTCCTTGATCCAAAGGATTCAGTAGAATTGTGGGATATCTATCTGTAAATTATTTCAATGACAGTAGAATACGATTTAACACATTATGCGCAGGAAGCATATTTTTCTGAACGACGCTATCTTTAAGTTAACGTTAGCTGAAATTTTATTGCGTGATGTTTTTCATATTTCTTACGTAAGTTGTCTTGTGATGATTTATTTAAACATTTTTTTTTTAAATTAAGGCGTCTTCTCACTTTACAAATTTAAAAAAAATCGATATTTATTTTTTTTTAAATTTTGAAAGTATATATTTTCAAAAATGTTATATCGAAATTTCATAAAGATCGGACGAGTCTAACTACATTTTTGAGCGACCGTTAGGTGACTACCTGAGAGCACCCGGCTGCATACGTATTGTTCAGACTCATGGTGCAAGTACAAGAAAGTGGTGAAAAACAATCAGATAGAAATTTTTAAGCATCCTTCTGCTCTAGATGAGGATGTTCACGAGGTTTTGAAACCAATTTATGAACATCTTCGGAGGAAATACCCAAAATAACAACGAGTGTTTCAACAGCTGTGTCTGGGCAATTTTTCTGCAACCAAAACTTTAAACGCGTTTATCTCAAAACAAGGTTTTTCGGTGGCTTGTTGATGAAATTTCGGAAACTATCCGACCGATTGTCATGAAATTTGAATGACATATTCTTCATAGTTATGGCTATAGCGCATATCATCATATTTTTGAAATTTTGATTTTAAGTAATTTTTTTTTACAAAAAACTGCAAAAAAACGCGGTTTTTTTTTACTTTTTCGAAAAACGTGCGCCATTTTGTTATTTTCGCGAATATCAAAAATCTGATGATATGCGCTATAGCCACTGATATACTGAATCTAAACTGTTTTATTTTTTTGTTTCAAATGACCCATCTCGGAGATACCATCAACAAGCCACGAGCATAACATTTCTACACGGGTTTTTCGATGCTACTGTTTTATTATAATAATTGTTCAAAAATATAAAAATAATTTTTTTTCATGTACTTAAAAAATGTGTTTATTACATAAAATCCATTTTATCCCATAATTTTTAGCGAAAATCCTCGAAAAAAAAAAACCGAAAATAGCCTATTTTTGAGGCGCCTAAAGTGAGAAGACGCCTTAAGCATAATCCTAAGTAGCCAAAAAATGTGTTTAATCTTCGTAAATATTTTTTTCCAGTATAATTTTTCCTATTGTATAATGATTTTATAAATTTAATTTGCATGTCAAACCTTCATGATTTAATATGAACCATCAACGTGTATTTATAAAATACAAAATATCATGAAGACGTTATCCAAAAAACAACCCCCACCCTAACCTAAATAAATATTTGTGGGTCATAAATTATGAAGCAGAAAAGTACAGAAAAGGATGCAGATCATTGAAATACACCATAAAAACATGTAGATCTATTTAAATCCTTTCGCAAAAAACTTATCAACAAAAAAAAATTGTTTGATGACGAATATAAAATACTCATACTCAACATATGCGATTTTAAATAATATGTTGATTGTTCCATATAACAGTTTAAAATATTTCCAAACAATAAAAAATATCACTCCTCCTGTAGATTTGAACTTAAGGGATGTTTATATCTTGTTGGACCAAATAATTATTTAAATAGTTAAATATAGAATGTTAATATTTAATGTTTTGACATGTATGTCGGTACGCAAGCGATGACATTCTTCACCACGGAAGTCCTTAATCTCGAACAAGTGATTTGCAGCAAAAAAATTAAACAGATTTTTATTGTATATAATATTGTGTATAGTTTAGACTACGATTAAGAAGAAATATTGGAAAATAAAAAAAAATGTGAGCAATCAAAAAAAAGTTTGGGTTTTTAACAACATTTTTTGTAGTTTTTTGTTAATTAAATAAAAACTTCTGAATATTTTTAGATAATTGTAGTCTATACGATGAAAAAAAATATTATACACGTTTCTGTCAAATTTTATAAAAAATGCTCATCTAAGTCGTGTAGAAGCACTTCCGTGAGCTTAGAAAAGGTAGTTTTGAGAAAAACGCGTCTTCTCTCCTCAGCTTCTCACAGTGTAGCTTGACATCGTCGGCCTATAACTTTGCGAATTTAATTTATATAGACTTGGAATTTACTGATAGTCTTCTTAAAAATTGGTCCTTTCTGATATACGAAGATAAATATTTTTTTTGAACCAACAAGACAGAAACGTCCCTTAAGCTCATTAAATAAACTTTAAAATCAAGTTTAAACTTTTGAATATATTATAGTGTTAAGCTTTGTAGTAAGAACGTCAACTTATTTTTTGGCTTATTTCTTGAATTATTTGTATAATGGTTTGAGTTCAAATCCCATATGTAGGGGAAAAAAATCAGCATGATTACATATTTGAAATTTGCGATAATTGAATACTAAAATGAAAATATAAATTCATCATGGTTTTAAGCTTTTGGAACATTGATTAAAGTTAAAAATTAACATACTTAAAACACGAAGTAATGGTTTATTATGCCTTGTCTTTGGATTTGTATTAAATGAAAATTCCCTTTCTATTATTATTCAATTCGATTATTTTCAAGTACCACCTGTTGGTTATATGTAATAGATTGTAAGCCATTATATGAAATTGACGTACATATTACCTGTAATAAATTAGATAACGAGCCGACAACCGTCCATCATTTGACCCTTTCAACACTTTCGATCGACGATGAAGGGAATCTGTGCCGTCTTCATCACTGCATAAATTCTCACCCCTTCTTTAATTCAACCCCATCCCTTACTGTCGTCAGATAAGCTTACGTGGAAAAGGGGAGAAGTGCCTGTCGTCTTAAATAGTTAATTAAAAATATGTATCGATCGATATCGGATTAGAAGATTGTGTTTATTTTCGTCAATTAATAACGTTGATGTTGGATCAAAATAATGTATTGTGGATGTTTGACATTTCACCCGGGCAAAATTATAATTTTATTAACAATATCCAAAAATATCCCTATCAAGTCACGATATGTCAGACCAAAAAAGGAAAATCCGATCATCCTATTAAGAGATTATAAGGAGAGGTCCTAATCTCTCGTATTTCTTACTGTTAATAATGATTGTGCTCGCATGAAGAAGCATCGCCAGGAATAGGGAGATTCCTAATTACGATTGTGTCAGACTCGACAGGTAAAGCTGTAGACGCCTGGATCACATTTTACCTGGAGGGTTATAAAAATGTATTTTTTTCATTGATATTAATGACTTAATATTGAATTTAATTATCTTTTATATCTTACAATTATAACAGATGCATGTTAATACATATCGATTCATATAATGTTTATGTTTGCTTAAGCTTTCACATAAATTGATGATTAATTGTATATGCAAAATATATTTTTTTAATATGGTATCTACAATAAAAATAGGCGAAAATGATACATCCATTAAAATATTTGTATTAATAATTTTACGTTTTTTTTTAAGATTAAAAAAATAATATGTTATTGTTATTCCACAAGCGAAGAAGATAATGAAAAAATCTCTTTTCAAGGAGAAACTTTTTAGCCATTCCTCTTGTAAATATTTCTCACCATCTCAACTACAAAAGCGCTGCACAGTTTTTCTTCTTTCGCTAAATCTACCTCTCCTGTAGGGTACAAGTTTTTTCTTCCCCATCACCTAAGCCAGGCACCATTTCACATTTTTTTCTCCCTCTCGCCCAGACTACCCCTAGAGCCCAACGTCCCAGCCCCCGACAAGTAGGCTCTTTTTATAAAGCAGAACCTACACACGAGCTGCAATAAAAATAAAGTAAAAAATGAAAATACCCCCGCTTTAGTGTACCTGCCGATATCAAAGCACTTCGATATTATTTATACCTTTTCGAGGATTTGAAACTTATGACAAGGCTACAAAGGATCTCCCTGCGTAATTTATGCCCCTTATGATAAAGCGTACACTGCAATGGTGCGATTTCGTCGAGTATTCGTCGTAAATAAGTATCGGAGTAAATCTGCTACAATCGAGGATGATGGCGAAATCGAAGTTTCCAAATGAATGGTCCATAAAAAATTGAGGATTCTAGAATTTTTAGCACGCACAAGGGTCATTGTAAAGTGTCGCGACTCAATAGGTGAATATCGGTGGTGGAAAATCTGGAATTGTATTATCTCGCTACAATATCTTTCTTTTGAACGGATGCTAAATATCATGTTGATTAACGAGGAAGAAGTTTGCATTGAAAGATGAGCTCTATAACGGATATAAATGAACGAAAGGTAGTTTGTAGGCGCAGGAAGTTTTATTTCAAATTTTAGAAAAGAAATATCAGCAATGATACTTTAATGATGATTTCTGCAAAATTTCACTTCATAGAAGAAAGTGCTTTTAATAATATCAAAAAAAAAGATCTAATGTAAACATTTCCCAGCATCTTTAAGAATAAATACTAATAAGTAAGTGTCTTAACCCCTAAAGGAGTACTGTCGCAGGGTCTGCGACCCCCTCCATTTAATCAGAAAGAGTACTCTTGTAGATTGAGCTCGGAGACAGACAGAAACAAAGCGCAGTTAGGGAGACAGAGACGGAGAGCTTCTCCGCATACATCGCACGATTTTATATACAAATTTTGATATCAAGTGTGTTATTTGTTTACGCAAAGATATGACTGAATATTTTGTGCTATCGACAGTGTTTATTTGTTCGTCGCTGCTTGTTGAATGAGTCTTTGTCCAATTATCATTTCGTTCTAAAGCAGGAGCGAATGAATCAATTTCTTGTGTATTGTTTATGTAAAGAAATAACGTGGTCCTGTATGCTATCAACAGTGTTTATTTACAATTGACTCTGCCTCGAATTGAAGATTGTCTTACGCTGATAGGAGCTGACAGACAATAATTGATGTCATCAACGACTTCATCGATTTTTAAATTTGCTCACTCCTCAAAAAGTTAATATCATTCTTCATATTATATATAAAAGAAGAATTTTCATTAATACAATTAATGTTTCAATAAAATTGTATTTCTGCATCGAAAGCTAATTTTTTGTCATATTTATTTTATAAACTGGTTTATCTGCATTAATTTTATTTTCAAGGCTTAAAATATTCAAAGATATATGATGAGTCCTTGAGACTTTTTTGTTTTAATAAAAAGACTCGTCTGGTAGAAGCTTACCTAGATCGATACTCTTTATTTATTTCCATGGTACTTGTTGGCGGTTTTCAATGGAAAGTTTGTGTAATATATTAAAATAATGTAACTGAGATCTTTACGTATTTAGACAATAGAAGTGGGGTGGCGTATGCGCGAAGCGTGTCTATGTATGCGTGTGTGCAACAGAGAGAGTAGGAACAATTCTTCTTCTCTTTCTGATGGGCTGCCGCTTGTTTTTTCACTTTTTGTCTCGTTCAGTCCAATTCACCCTATTGCGCCTATGCAAGTATCTCTTCATAAAATATCGTTGTGGGGTTTGGATTTATTGCGTGCAATGGGGTGTAAGTCGAGCTTAGGGCATCTCTTCAAATAGCGCAACAAGCAATAGGTAATTGCCAGGCTGTCTAGTTAGACCCGCAACTACCACCGGCTGGATGGCAGCAAAATATTTTTCTCTCACAAAAGCACTTGCATAAAATGTTATATCATCAAGAAAATAATGGCACTCAGCCGACACCGAGGGAAAGATGTTTTAATTAGTTTTATTTGTGCTTCTTCCTTCTCGCTTTGTTTTATTATTATTTTTTGTTCTTTTCCATTTTCTGTCGCTGCCACTACACGTCAGAAGCAATTGTTAACGTGATGGCAAGTAAATGGTCGCTGATTTTTATACGAATTGGTATCAGCATGGGACGTAATATACACGACTATATAAACAAACAGTGACGAGACCAAAATAAATTGAGAACCAGTTGGCTTGGAAACGTTGTGCTTAATTAAATATTTTTATTTGGCAAGACCCTAAGCCATACAGACGAACGTCTGACAACCCAACGTATTTAATTTATTTTTCTAGACTATATTAATGTTTGAAATGAACGAACTTTTGTGTGGATCTGTATTTATTTTATTTTTTAATGTGTACACATGTATGAAAAGCGTGAAAGTTGAAATTGTCGAATATGGACGGATTGCTAAGGGTGGTTTGCCCTAGTAATTTTCGCGCTAAGTTTGCTCCAATAAACTAGTCGGGGTATATCCCAGTGGGCCCCCTACGTTCATTCATAACCATAAAGGATACGTGAAACTATCATAACCAGGTCTCATAAACAGCAATCATTGAGTAACTCTCCAGGGCTGTAAAGTATGCTCAGCTTGCAGCTAACTTGCTGCCTTCCAGTTCCCAGTCAAGATTGTGGAACTACGGGGACACCTAGTCATATCCACACCTCTGCTCCTTGTACGAATATCGTATATCATCGAAGCCGTCCAACTTAGGCTATCCTGGAATGCCATTAGAGAATTTTATATGAAGAATAATATATGGATAGGGCAGTTCGATGGTATTGTCTGCCAATACTGGATATATAATATGCTTTAAAATTAGTGATCCATCTGTAGATGCGTAAGAGTGTTAACAAGTGCAATTGACTAACACGCAGGCATCGGCATTATGTATTTACCCGTTGTTTACATAAAAAATGCCGCAAATGAAGTGGACGCTATAAGAGGGTTGACTGTATATAAATGTGATCTCTTCCCATAAAATACATTAATATACAGTAGATATTTATTCGATGCAGCATTATATTTGTATAAAGAACAATCAATATTACAAATATAATGTATAAACAACTCTCATTAATCTCAATATTATTATAACATAACATTATTGAAATTTAAACGCAAAAACAGCTTATTAATAATGATGCTAGGATATAAGAAATATCATACATCAAAGTTGATTATTCCACAGTAAAAAATATGCTTTAAATAATGCAAATATATACACAAAGTCGATGATTGACTCTCATTTTGATTGAGAGACAATTTGTCAAACGTATACATTTTTTTGATGTCCAAAACTATTCATTGATTTTGATATATTATTTCAAGATCAAGGGACGTTTCTGCCTTGTTGGGCCTAAAAGTGATCGAATTTTTAACATTTTTTTTATGCAAAAAGTATTAAATACAGAATGTTTATATTTAGTGTATTGACTAGACCAGGGGTGGCCAACCCAAATGATCTTGCGGGCCACTTTGGAAATGCATCATAGCTCCACGGGCCGCATATAAAATTATATATCCCCATTTTAGATTTAGATACACCATAGACATTTTTTTGAAGTGAAAAAATATATTTTGTAAAAGTGGTCTAAACTATACTGCAATAACGAAGAACAAGCCAAAAAAAGCATAGAAGATTTCATATCTTCAAAGCTTGAATCTTCTTTCCTCGAGAGGATTTGAATACTGTTTGAAGATTGAAAAATACTTTTTGTGAATATAACAATGTCATCCAGTATTTTTTTCCAGATCGAGAATTTATCACCGAATTTATAAGATAGTCTTTTTTAATGAGTATAAATTTGAATAGTTGTTTGTCCATCTGTTCAATATGAATATGTCTGTTCTAAATATGCTCGTGGGTTAGACCATGCATTCCTTTCTTCTGCAATATCAACTGGGAGCACTTCCATGAGCTTGGAAAAAGTAGTAGTAGTAGTTTCTTCTCTCTTCAGCTTCGCCCAAACTATAACTTTGTGAATGTCATTTATATCGACTAGAAATTTACTGAACGTATTCTTAAACATTGATGCTTTCCGATAAACGAAGAAAAGACAATTTTTTTTTAAACCAACAAGGTAAAAATGTCCCTTAATGATGTGTAATAACCAAGTTCTTCATGTTCTATCAATCACCCCACGAGACGTTTTAGCATCCAGTTTATATTTTAGCATCCATCTTATTATAAAATGTGATTTTTATCTTTATAATGCGTTATTTTGTGAAATTTAATGTATTTTTTAGCCTAAAAAACTAAAAATATCTGTGTTAAAAGCATATTTTTGAGGATTAATAAAAATAATATAATAGAAATAGGGTTTAATTTTTGTGAAATTTTTCAACAAACATTATTTTATTTTTAATTAACCCTTATATAATACATAGATTTAATAATTTCATAAAATATTTGCGTATGAAGCATTTGACTCTGTCAAATTTGGTAATTGCAAATTTAATAGTTTATTTAAAAAATACTAATTGTATAAATAATGAATATAATAAGAATATTAATTAGTCATTTTTCGTCGAGTTTAAAGAAATTTATGAAACATGTATGAACGTGAAAGTGGTTAAAAGAAGCGAGAGTCATTTTAAGCATCTGTGTTGTCCCAGTGTGAGGAGAGTGGCTTCATGGGCTATAAATTTTGCACTTGGCAGTGAAAGTTTTATGTTTGAAGTTGGGTATAACCAAAAACAAATGCAGCATATCGTATTATAGAGTGCATCGGGTTAGGGAAGGGACCCTGGAGGATAACTCCCGGGGTGAATATAGGTGCAGTGTATTGATTCCTCTTTGGAAGCAGCTGGCTGCGAAAACTGGCAACAAGCACTTCTCGACCCCAACTTGTAGCAAACTGCCACCAACTCTAGCAACAAATGGTCCGTGGCTCGTGATACTGCGTCCGGTACGTGTCCTTACTACTTCCGGTACAAATTTTACATTTTTCCGACGACTCTGCGGAAGGAAAATGTTTTTCTCTGAATTTAAATAAATATCATGTGATTTCCATTTCAATTTTTTTCTCAAGTAAAATTATTCGCAGTTAACTTTTATACATCCTTAATCCATCCATTTACAGGAAAGGGTCATATTTATATTACCTGTACCATACTGTTATTTTTATATCGAATCAATATTGAAGGAAGCGTTCTTTGATGTCTATTTGTGATGTATCTGAATTACTGTATCAGTGAAGGCAGGGAAAAACTACTCATGATGATCTTTTTAAATTGAATCCATAGTTTCCAATTCGGCCTTTCTTTGCTAGGATCTATTTTATTAATTAACTCTAACTTATAAATTCATTTAGCATTATTACAACTTTCATCGGATGGCAGCTATTAATTATAAAACAGCTAACAAGTCAAAGATGATTTATATTAAGGACGTTCGTTTCGACGCGATACAAAAATATATACCGGACCAAAATGGCAAAATCGATGAAATCAAAATTAGATTCCAGCTGAATTTCATTTTAAAAATATCTCGTAAACTTGTTAAATATTAATTGGAATCGTCGAAACGTTCGATTATGGCGCCTTCATTATAAAGTAAGTGAATTCCACGGCTGCAATTTTACGGGACAAATTTGATTGACACGAAAAGCCGATGACCCGTTTTAGGATCTGGAATTCGTGAATTATAAGAGATGTAATTTTATTTCGCTGTTAATGAAAATTGACGAATATTTATGAAAATGAACATATTAACAAATAGAGCGAAATTTGAATTGGCGATGTTAAATTAATTTTCATTGTTAAATCAATAAGCATGGTTTCCATTAAACACTTCATGAAATCATATAAATCTTTATCAACTATAATATCGATCTAAAAAAAGTTATGTTATGCGAATAAAATACGTTTCAAGGTTCACAATGTATGGCATTTTATGATGTTGAAATTGGATCAAAGTCAACTCTTCCTTCACCGGAGGGATACTTTTAAAAAAGTTATCTAGGATATGACCATCTTTCATGTCAGTGGCTATCAAACTTAGAGCAGTAATAATGCATGATAAATTCGTTATTTTAATAATACCTTTGAATAATATTCATACATATTCTTTGGGTAAACCTTTTACAACGTTAAAAAAACCGTTTTTTTTTTAAATTACGTATTTTAAAAGCATAACATATTGAGAGTATACTATAAAAATGAAATATTTACGAAGTTATAGTGCATAATCAGGAGCACGCCGGAACTGCTGTGAACTAGGGAGTCAGGTCAGGTAGGAGCGCTTGGAGTTGAGCAACCTTTCTTTCATAATACATTTATTTAAATCGTTTGTATCTTTAGTTTCATTATAAGAGATGTTTATAAAAATATTTTAAGCAAAATTATCGTTATATTGCACTCATATATCTCTAACTGTAGGTATGCGAAATTAAAGTTGCTCGAAATCAGCTCGAAGTTGCTGGAAGTCAAGTTTAGCTCGATAGTGTGTCGTGTGTGGTTTAATTTTCGAAGCAAAAATGTCAAAATATCTTAATAAAGGAACGAAAGGTTGAGAAGTTCTAGGAATTTAAAAAAAAGACAATATCATGGGAACCCGATTGGAGTCAAAATCTGGTGCAAATGGCAGAAAACCATTGCTTTAAAAAATATTCAAAGCTTGAAGATCTGACTCCATTTCTTGGCCAAAAGATAAAACCGCATCACTTACCGATTTATAAAGATTTTTCCAGGGATTGATTACTTCAAAGATGCTTGGGTGGCATAAACTAAAATGCTAATGAATGTTTTAGCTCGACGGTTTGGCGATTGGCTCCAAAGCACCTGCATTCTGGTGTAAAAATCATTTAAATATTAACATACATTGCTGCTAGGATATTTAATAACGACTACAGCTTCATTTTGAAGATGATGAATACATTAAATATGAATATTGGCACCTACAGTAAAGACTTTGCTGAAAATACCGATGAAATGTTGGTAGCGAGGTAAAGCCGTAAGAGTCTTTCTGAGACAAAAGCAGCTCGTATAGCCCGAAAACAATAGTTAGTCGAAGGTAATCAACTTTTTGAGAAAGCTGAAGACCTATTATATGCACTTGTAATCATTGGTTGATCAGTAAGTCACTAAAATTGATAGTTTTTTCGCAATGAAACTTTAAACGAGATTATCTCGAAACTGCATTTTTTAAATTTTCACCAGTTTTAGCTTAAAAAGTTCGATCTGACTGAAATTTTGGGACGTTTCCTTCGAAGGAATACCTTATAACTCCGCCATTTTTTTGTGTTGAAAAAATAAAATAAATTAGCACTTTAAAGTTGTAGTAAAATAATGTCAAAAATGTATAGTTTTGGCCTCCTTCAGGCGCAATGTGCCAAATTAATAGTGCCATTTTCTGTCTTTCTGCGGACGCATTGCGTCTTGTTAACGACATATATAGAGATTCTTGCGCGTGAGCTATTTTTTCCTTTCTTTTACATAATAGAAAGCAAAGGTCGCCGGATATTGTTGGTTGCGGGAAGATGTCCTTCCCGTAGGCTCATAGCTGTATTATAGTTAAGACGAGAGTTTTTGTCAGTAACCGACCATCTCTACACTACCGCTCGGCTTCATCGCTTATTCATAATTCATTTATGTTCTAAATTAATAATAAACTCATTTTAAAACCAAAAATGTTTGTTATAAGGGAGATTGCTTGTATGTTTTTGATATACATGTATCTACAAAAAATAGTATTTTGTTGACTTTTTTCAAAACTATCTTGCATTTTATTATCATATACTTGCAAAACTATCAACATTTCAACTCATGTACTTTTGGTCAAGTCTCGTTTTTCAGTTTGTTCTGCATATTTGAACTATTTTTGTATAATTATTTTTACAATAGTATAGAAATTAAATGAGCTAAGAAAGATTGTTATAAAATTTGAATTGTAATTATTCTAAATTTTATAAATATCAACCGATTGAAATTCAGCGAATACTATTTTGAGTATTAACATATCTAAAAATTGAATGTAGCTATCTATGGAATTGTTTTATAGCTTATAAATTAATATTATCATAGTGTTAATACAGCCAAACACCATTAACTTCGATTATAATTTATAATAGTTCAAATGATCTTGAAAACCCTTCTGATGATAAAGGTCTTTAAATGACTTTAAAATTGAATCACGATATTTCAATGAAAAATATTTTAATATTAATAAGCAAAATTCGCGAGAGCTAAAATATGTTTTCACGTATATTTTACATTCAAATTTTGTTATTGAAAGATTCCTATTTTTTTCCCACCGGTATAAAAATGATGATTTATACATATTTATATTGATTTAAATTCGTCAATAAATCAATTAACTTAGGCTGGGAATCAAAAAGCTCTAATTACTGTATGACTTTAAGGCATAAATGGCTAATAATTTATCGAGAACTTAATTAAAAGCGGCAATATCTTATCGTTAGTCAAACAATGTGCCTGAATTAATTTGAAAAAAATGCTCCTTGTACAAATTTACCTCTGATGTCAGAGGGGATAATGAAAAGTCGGATATTTAGGGTGAATTTATACGAATACAATTCATACAATTTCAATTAAGGAATAAATAACGCGAAATTAGAAGGACAAGCCAAAAAAAGAACGTCGAAAGGGATAAGTATGTCCCAGGACGAAGTTTAATTAAAATTGTTTAGCGTTCGTTTCCGAAAAAGAAATGCGATGTATTTGTTTTTTCGCATTTTTTTGTGATATGGCATAGGACGTATTAACGCGTGACGGGCATAGTTGTAGGGGGATAAAGTTTATGTAGGCATAGTAGGTATTTGGGTAATGTTTAGGAGATTTTCGTCGAATTAGCCAAGGAATTCGCAGACTTTCCAGGAAAGTTCGGGCATTGCTTGGAATGCAATTTAACTGTCTCAGATTCACTAACTTCGTTAATTTGTCACCGGTCTTAAACTCGTCCTGGGTTTTTTCCCCATTATATTGGTATTGTTGTCGTGTGCCAAAGCAAACTTTGGTAGTTTTGCCTTAACTTTGAAACAATTCTACCTCTGTGTTTAATCTGCCGGTTAATATGTCTCTTTTTCAGTCATATATTTTCCAATAATGTAGGCGGCTTTCACATCGAAAACTATTTTGTATTGCCGCCGAAGAATTTGCAGATAAGCCCAATTCAAAATAGCGAGAAGCAATTCGAAGCGAATTTGTATCGCAATAAGATGCCGACGGATAGATAAACATGAAATTGATGGGTTAAAAATGAGGGTTCATTAACGTATCTGGTCACTGAAGTATCATAGAGTCGGAGGGGTGATTTTTTGATCCGGCAGGATTCATTAGTAATTTATCAGAGTCAAGTTTTTTCGAGGCGGTTTAATTAATTGTAAATAAAAAAAACGTTAGAACAACTTGATAATTAACTACTGGTTTAAAAGGATCAACAAAATCCAGAGTAACTGTCGAGTTTTTTCCCGCCCCGTAAGCGATTCTACCCCGAGGCCACTTCACACTTCTTCACTTTGATTTGTTTGCTCTTAGCGCCTTTTGTAGCTCCGGCCCTTACTCAGATTAGGGGTGGTGATACCCCATTCAAATATTTTTATTTCCAAAAATCAATTAATCTTTACATTCTTAATGATTATTTTATATCAAATTTCGATCAGATAACATTGATTTCTATATGAAATACGCGAACGATCAAAGTATTATGAGCAACAATATTAAAGCTGTTATATATAAGAACAGCATACATAATACTCAATTATATTTAATATTAATATTGAGTAACAGTACTTGGATTATAATTACACCCGAACAAATAATAAAAAAAACTGATCATTTAATTACCACTGAAATAGTTCATGTTTAGTTTTATTGATTTGCAATAAAATTATACGTCACTAAATATTTTTGTAAATCATGCGGAATGATTAGTTGACATGGGAGGTGGCAGATATATGGACAATTTTTTTTTAATACATCATATACATTATTATCTACAATTTTGATCAGACTTTTTAGGGAGTATCAGTTCTGTTTCAGACCGAATAGGACTACTGTAGACCAAATATTTAAAGTAAAATATGATATACTCTGTCATCTTCCACCATGTGCTTGTACGTAGATTTCTGAAGGACTTACTTACGATAGCATTGACAAAAAAAATCCTGTTGAATTTCTTGTTAGAATACGTTTCAATGGTGATTTATTGCATGAATTCTGGAGATTCAGAAATATCAAACAACAGATGTGAAAGTTTAAATACCTTGGATCTATAACTACGAAGATAATTCTATAAGTAATGAAATAACCTGCAAAATTAACACTATGAATATGCCAAAGCATCGATCATCAGCTTTGTCTGAACGTCTCTTTTAAGTAGAATATTTGATAAGAATGTCATTGTGTAAAGTTCCTCGAGTCATCTTAAATTCAGATCTGAACAGTAAATATAAAAAGGTGTCAGATGAGTCAAAATAAGCAAATTTCATAAGTCATTACCGTGATAAAATTATGCATTATTATTTGAACTTTTTTACTTAAAATAATATTAAATTTCATCGTATTTGATAGTATGGCTGTAAATAGAGGATATAATCATATCGTATTTCAGCTTGTCAGAAAGGCTGTTTGTCATTTTTTAATATGCGATATTTTTTGCAAAGACTTTAATCAGGGAGTTGTTTACATATTAAATGTATTTTTTGATTGAGTGGCAGCCCTGGGGGGTGGCCGATCGCTTTCCACCCTCCGGGCCGCACCTAGCCCCGTCCCGCCTTGGGCCGGGATCGCTAACAAACGCCCCCAGCCCACTTGTAAAACTTTTACAATGCGAACATAAATCCGCCCTCAACAATGCGCCCGCCGCTGCTCAAATGTACCAAACTGCTCGGGGGTAACAACACCTCTCCCTTCTAACATTTTTCTTGACTCTATCTTTTCGGCAAAAGTCTTAAGACCCACCTGGAGAAAAAGCGTCTCAAACTAGCTTATTAGTGCTTCGCGCTTTTATCATGACCACCACAATGAATTTGATCTTTAATCAAGATTCGTAAATTTCGCTAAATTTGATTGCCTCTCACCCCGCTAGAGTGACAGCCTTAATTACGGGATGCAGACTTTCCAAAAAGAAATATTTGCATGGGTGTAGGGTAGCAAATTTAATTTATTGCTGAAATATTACATTGGAACTACTGCCATTAAACATGGAAAATGTAAGACTTCAACTCCGCTCAATTGATTTCGAATCAAATAAAGCTTTAAAATTAAAATAATGCTTTCATTAGGGAATGTATATCAAAATGTTCAGCAATTCAATTGGAAATTATATAAAGGTTCATATATTTATATGAAGTCCAATACCATCCAAGATCAATCTATGCAACCCTTATAAAATTATTGATAAAAATTTGACTTTTTTGATTTAAATGGGAATAAATTTATATATTTATAAATTGCACAAAAAAACCCAAAAAAAAAAATCATGTTTGAGTTATTGTATATTATATTAAGAATTTATTATGTGAGCTTTCTTAGAACATCGTCGTATGAATTCAATACACTAATCGAATAAAAAATATTGTTGCTTTAACCTCATCATAAAATTCTATTGTACAATTGAAATCCGGATAGAAACCGGGATGCTGAGTGCTCTAAGACCATAACAAGAATACCAATATAAGCCATCCATGATTATTTTTAAAATGCTGTGTACTATTGAAATGGGGATTTTCAATATTCATCTTATCAACAGCTATTTAATAATTCATAAACGGATTATTTTATAATAATTTTATAAAATCCCCCTTTTAAACCCTTTATAGAGGACGCAGAATTTTTTTTTACGATTTAAATTTTGATCCATTTGGATTATGAATATTGGGATTATAAATGTGAATTTTGAATGTCACACATGACAGATAGATATGTACATAGCATATCAGATAAAATGAATTATGCATTCAATACTTATTATAATTATTGCTAATGATTTAGACACTAAAGCAAAAAAAACGCAGTAAAATATACATTTCAATATGATACATCTTATATAGATTTTTTATTATTAAATAATAAATGTTATGTATTAATTCATGATGTAAAATATGTATGGCACGGGTGTAAAATATGATCTGATTGTTTAAAACGAACACGATAGGGGGTGATATACATTTGATCTCGTTTAGATTAAGGGTTCGCGTAAAGCGCATCCGAGGGTCGCATTTCCTCTTTTGTGAAAAATGAAGCCTTTCCCGATGATCAATACCGCATATGGTATTCTTCCGACCTCCATGTCTGGATCCCCTCGTCCAGGGGGATAAAAATGGCCCGTTTGGAGAACTGTTGAACTAGGCCGTTTGAAAAAGGCCGCCGAAAAGGTGAAATATAATAGCCATTTTGCTTCTTTTAAAGAATGGATACTTTTTCCTACATTTTCGGCTGGGGTGCTGTAAGTGTTTTTTTTCTCTCTCTCCTGACCAACCCCTGTTGATTTACCTTCCGCTTGTTTATTTTTTATTCTTCTGCATGAGTTTCCCTTAAGAGCCCGTTTTATTTTTAAGCGGTTTTACTTTTTTTTCTTATCGCCACATTTTACTTAAGTACATATGTGCTAATATGCGAGGCGGAACAAAAGTAATTAAGGAAAAATATGGGAGGAATTAGAGAAAAAATATTATTTTTTTGGCTTGAATGTTGACAAAATATTCCCTCTTCTTATATAAGCATTCCTTATAGGATTCTACGACGTAAGAATAAAATAATGCGGGAAATACGAAAATAGACTGCGGTCACTAATGGGATTGATTGTAAATACATCCAGCGGCTTGTTATAGTTTTTAACGATGGTGAAATCTTATTAACCACTAATTTATATTTCTTCGAACGAATTATGATGTAATTGGAATAAAATGTTTATTTTGAGATCGATAGATATTTATACAAAGATCGGGAGTGGAATCCACTTCTATTGTATGGGAATAAAATGTAATAGACGCTGTTCGTCTATCAAGATTTTATCGATTTTAAAATGACTTTTCTAAATGGTCATATAAACTATCACAGCATCCGGAGCTGATCCCATAAGTTTAAAAGAGACGACGAGACTAGAAAATAGATTTTCAGATCGCTACGTTAAGATAATGAAAATAAATGTTCCTCGATATAAGACATGATCATTGAAAAGCATATTTTTTTTAAAAAATTGGCATAAATGCTAACTATACATAATTGGGTGGATTTATTCAAATATACTAATAATTTGTTATAAAAAATTTTTGAAATTAAAATCATGGATTCATATTATTCTGCTGCCATATCTGTTATGAGATGTAAGTGATTTACATATGAATATTTTATTTACAATAAGAATTTGTTATTTCAGATATATTTTAATAGAAAATATAAGATGATCGATATCCCACTATCTGAATTTGATATTACTGGACATCCCAGTACTTGGACACAGGATACGGGCGGTTTAGGGACTCTCTCCGCAGGTTTAGGATTTCTCCTTCCTTGGAGTGCCTATGCGGAGATCCATTCATGGACGCAGATCAAGTTCTGTGGATATGTCCGGGCATGGCATCCGATCACGAGGCGCTATTTCGTTGTGTCAGCGGTCCAGAGTTTGGACCAGTTGGACACGGAAGACGCGGACGTTGGACGCGCTCAGAAAAATCAGAATTGCTAATAATAAAATATTTGTCAATGTCGCATGTGCTATTTTCGTAATATCCATATTTTATGGATAATTTCCGTAAAATATTTTTTTGATATGAAACATGTATAGGCGCGGTAGAGTAAATTGGACTAGATGAGACGAAAAGTGAAACTCTAAAAGGCATTTGATTGGAAAGAGAAAGATAATCGTTTCTTCTCTCTTTATCGCATACACACGTACATAGACACGCTATGCGCATGCGCCGCGTCACCTCTACTGCCTCTATACGTAAAATGAAGCAACCAAATGCAGCTTTTTTAATATATTACACAAACATAGCTTCATAGTTTAGATAATAATTTCCATTGTGTGCAAACTTGAAATGAAGAAAAATATAAGCACAGAGTGAGTGCAAGCTTTTAGAGTACTCACAAGTTGTAGTTTTTTTTTATATAGATAAATGGATTTTCAATTATGTTCTTTAGTGCCTTTTACGTATGATTATTTCATGTAAGACTTCATCCTAGTCCCACAGCGCCTTTGCGAGGAAAGAGGGGACTGGAATCTTTGGCCTTTTTCATACTCCCTATCGAGACAGTCGCGAAAATGATCTTCGACACGTTCATCTATTGTAGATGACCCGCTGGGTGAGCGTTCTAAATGAAATTCGAAGGTCATGCTACCTTCAATATTGAGCCAAGATGAATGTATGATACAGCCGAATTGGATGTAATTCCTTCCTGTGAATGGATATTGAAAAGGCCCTATTTTTTGGATGGTGATGATCAATGATTAAATGACACAGTGAACATTTTAGAGGTTCTTCCAAATTTAAGATCTTCAAACAGCAAATACACTTAGTCGTGTGATATTTAATTATTTTGAAGGATTGCTCCATGAATTAATTTGTTATAAGGATGATTTTTTAGGAAAATAATATTGCGGCTATAAGATCATTTTGGGGTTGATATTATTGTTGTTTCCTTTGTTCGAGGGCTGGTAAGAAGACCGAGAAACTATAATGTGAAAGACTGGCCCACGCGACACAATATCATCCCCTGAGAATATATGCTTTAATAAACTAAATTAATACAAATTATAAAAGTTGTACTGATTTAAGCGATACTAAAATTTGAGTTGCAAATTGCTATGTTAAAACTCATCGTGCTTATATAATACTTGTCAAAATATATTTTTGATGTGATTATAATATGTGAATGTATAAAAGTGCAGGGACATGGAAATTATTATAATATGTTAAAATGATTTGATAAGCCTCTTCGCGATTGTTCTTGGATCGGCAGTGCTTTTTGCTTGAGTGGATTTTTATGCAGGAATATTCTTAGCTGAATGCAATCGTGTGGATATTTCATAGGGGAGGGTGAGGTCCTAACGCGGGGCTAATACACGACATAAAGGCATGTTAGGGGTGTGTTACGACCCCAGCCAACGGGGCACGTCCCAATCCAATGGTGTCGATAATCCTTTCTCCGCCTTTGCAAATCTCTTAAGCACCAGAATGTCGATTCTCAATATTAGGAACAAGTCTGAGTGTTTAATTTTTATTTTAGAGGCTGTCGATTATCCGCGATTGTGGGATCTGAAACATTCTCAGGCTTGAAATACAAAAGCTTACAATTAATTTAAAAAATTAAAAAAATATTTTCAATCACATCGAGCGTGGTTGGTATCAAATGTGTTGTTTTGGTGCTCTTTTGGAAATGAGCTGACACGATAGGACATATGTTATGCGAACTCATAAAAGTCGGCGTGGGGCGTGATGATATGCTTGTGACAGTGTCATAAACTTTGCTATCATATTACATGGATATATGCACACAAAAAAGACAATGCTGTTGTTTCATGGTGTACCTCTCAATCGGTAAGTTGAGACTTTTTTTATATGATTGCATATGATAAAAGTACAGATGTCAATTCGTAAATATGATAATAAATCTAAAAATTGTACAGAAAAATATGTGCAGTGGAAATGTGGTTATTAACCACATTTTAAATGCACGAAATGTTGTTGCTTAAAGCTGTTTTAAAATATTTTTATTTTGTCTGCTCAGGTAACTTATCGACCTTCCCTCGTGTGAATAAAATAAAACAAATGTTTTTTATACTATGCAGCATTAAGTTACACCCATAACTTTTTTCTGGATGCTAGGACGAAATGGGTGGGCGGGAACGTATATTAACACGTTACGGTCCGGACTGTGTGTATTTGCATGATGAAAATCTCAAATTTAACGTCTGAATATCACACATTTATAATTTGATACAACGAAGGTCTTAGAATATTAAGTTATAAACTATGATATTTATCATATATTCAAATGTCTCATATATTGATTTACTCAGGCTTGATTAGGATTGCATAATAAATGGTTTTAATTTCATTCCACGAAAATCTTGATATTCAATATTTCTCCCCGCAAAAATCTCTATACATTGAAATCGTGATTTTTTCATTTAGTCTATGTAAAAACATTAAATTGCACTCAAACCACTTTTTGTGCGATTTCGAAGTTATGCGGTTTTTTAAGAACAATTTAATTTATTTTTTTAAATTTCATAAATAGTACATATCGAAACATTTTCTATAAAATAAGAAATAAATCATCAACACAAAACGAAATTTGGGAAAAAAAATATATAATTTAGGATTGTGTAAATCATATTGCATCTGCTATTGCTGAATTACGACCACGCCCTTATACTGGTTTAGATTAAAAAAAAAAATTTTTTGCATTCCAATGTTTCGAATTCAAACTTTTAAAAATACATTCTCCAAAGGAATTTCCAAAATTCCAACTACTTACGGAGTTATAGCTATTTTAGTGACGCGGCAACTTGGCCTACCATAATGAACTCTTTTAACGCGTTTTTCTCGAAAATTATCATACAGCGATGACATTATTTAATTAAAATAATTAGTATTTCTCTAGTGGATATCTGAGATTTGAGATGCCAGATGTCAAACATCCTTAAAATGTTACCAATGATGCAAGACGTGTTATTTTTTAATTGCCTTATTGTTTTCTTATTAATTTTTTTTATGCGATTTTGGATATATTTTATATAGTTTTTTCAGAGTTATGCGGTTTTTAAAATCTATGGAACTCATCGTCACTTTTTCTGTGTAAGTCATAGCTTTTTTTGTGCGATTTTTCGCGGAACGCATCTACCGCACAAAAAAAGATTTAAGTATACTTAAAATCTATTGTCGATTGAAATGTATTTGTCTGTGGGAATGCTCTATTTAATTATAAATTATTACGCATAAATTCTCAACTTATTCTTATCACTCATATATTTTGGTAATAATTTCATCTACTCACTAATATCTGTTCTTTTTTCTTAGTGATAAAAGAGTTGGTTTTCTAAAATCAAAAAGGTGAATACAAAGAATGATGGTAAATTTTGTAGATGCTTTAATTGTATTAACGTTAAATTATTCGCTGAAAGTTGAAGCTGTTGTGTAATATATTATAAAATATGTGCGCTTTTGGTCTAGTGGTTGTTTTATACTTTGTATAGAAACACACAAACATAGTAGAGGTAGCTCGGCGCATGCGCGTATCATCCCTATAAACGATTCTCTCTCTTTCTGAGTAACTGTCGCTTAGAGTTGCACTTTTCGTGACGTTCAGACCAATTTGTCCTAACGCAGATATGGAAAGTTCACTTTAAATATGTCATTGAAAAATCGGCATATGAATTAGAAAATTAAATTTATTTAATAATTTCCATATGATAATATTAGATAATTTGCTCTTTGAAGACAAAAGTAAGATTTTGGAATTTGGATAGGAAGTTTTTCGTCCAACTGATTCAATAAAGAAAAATAAGGTTATTTATTTTCTGACGCTGAACATGCTTTTGGAAGACAAAATAACTAAGCTAGCAGTAATTAAAAATGTGATTATTGAGTCCTTAAAGATGGTAATTTTTGAGTTTTATCGCTAAATTCCATTCAAAAATGTAAAGCTAAAGACGTTTGAAACCTGTTTAAATTTTTTCAGACCTTGTTAGTCTCCAAAAAGAGCTCATTGAAGTCTTAAGTGACGAAACATTTTGTTACAATTTTCAATGACAAACCGAGTCACTTTGTTAATTTCGGATAAAAGTGAATAAAGAAAACCTGATTTAAAGTAAGCAGTGAAACATTAGTTGCGTTTCCAACGACTTACCTATGTGAAGCTACAATTTCTGTAATGAAAACCAAGATTAGGAGTCGACTACAAGCAAAGAGATGTTGCCTTTCAAAGACGGTTTGAAGAGCTTTCTACAAGGCGAAGGATTACACTGCATCAATGCAGGATTCTTCAATCTTTTATTTCTAACTTGTGACATTTTTGAAGGAATATCGGATAGAGGTAAAATTTCAATGCTAATTTTGTCTCTCAAACAATTAAAAAACGCGATCGGATGCCCGAATTTAATGTTTTTGAATAAAAAATAGTTATGATTGCCAAATTTAGATGATATAATTAAATATAACTCTTCAGATTCAATTATAATGATATTATCAAATGTAATAAATGCTTGTTTTAAATCTATATTAAATATTTTTAATATTGTAAATAACATAAATAAGGTAGTAAATTTTTGCCTTAAGGGAAGGCTTTGCGTTGTAAATTTAATTTATAAAAATATTTTTCGATAAAGTAAAAATTCCGATGGAAAAGTAAAACAAAGTCGGATTGAAGATAAACGAGGAGCGAGTCTGAGTGTAAGGAGTGCTCTGGGTTTGTATTAGGAGGGTTGGTTTAGTTTGCTCAAGTGGAGGCGTTTCTTTCGCGTTTTGGCGAACCGTTTAAAAGGCTGTTGAAATTATAAAATATTTTACGTCCCGGCACCCTTTAAGTGGTGGCGCAAACAATTGTTCTTCGCGTTAAAAGCGAAACAACAAAAACAAAGAGGCCAAAAAAGTGGGAAAAAAGCGAAGTAAAGGCGTAAAACGCCATACATAATGATGGGCATTTATTGCCATAAAAAAACCTTCAGCTTGGTTTATACGACCACTTAGGGGTGGAAATTTTATGGGCGTCTAGGCTTATCCACCCCAAACCCGGCGGACCGGCCCTCCCGCTAAGTAAACGTATCGCAGAAAGGTTAACACTTAATCCTTAACTAATCTCTTGTTTCTGAGTTTTCCTCCCGAGCCTTTCGGGAGGGAATCGAATTCACAAACACGCGTCACGAGCCGCCTTACAAAGCAAACAGCGCAGGGGCGCATGGGGATACAGCCTCCGAAGACTTGCCCAAGTGCGGCTTTAATTTTTCCATCAATTTTACTGAATACTGTGCCGCCACCACCAACCTCCCCTTGGCTAAGGGGGAACAATCAAAGGGAAGTTTCAGCCTTAATCCGCAAACAATGTCTGTTTTTCCAATTTTGTCGACTAATTCCACTTGATCTTATCGAAAAGTTTATTTATATATAAATTCACAAGCGCCTCTACGTACTCATACATGATTTAAAAAAATCGCGCGATTGAACCCGCAAAATTAAATTTTCGGCCGGTGGCTCCAACTATTTACTACATTCAAACTACATAAAAATACTCAAACTAAATAAGTTTTTTGCAATTTTTTTCTAAGAAAAAACCCTTGGAAACACTTCATGAGCAACAAAATTAAAATACATAATTATGATAATAATTAAATGAATTTTAAACAAAAGCAGAAAATAAGCATACAAAATCATGTTTTATATACACTATAATTACAGGCATGAAAGATAATACGCAAAAATATTTTGTTCATGATTTATTCACTTTGAAAAGAACTCTTTCACAAGATTGAAGAAATCTTGGTATAACGACATTTATCTTGACTGTTGCATGTAAACGATTTTCTCACCTAATGACACACAAGAAGCGGGAAGTCTTCGGATGATCGTGGCTGCAGGAGGAGATGCTCTTCCTGGAGAACACGAGGAGTCGAGGCACAACCTTGATAGCGGGAAGATTCTTCCCGTAGTTTGCCTGTCCTTCCCGTTACACTGGTGTCAGATACAGCGGATCGTTTAGATGCTAAGCCGTTTGTGGATAGTAAAGCCCACCATTTTGGTGGGATACGCGCAGCATTTTATTAAAACCAAAGGTTAATAGTTAATAGACTCTTAAAGTACGGGAGGCAGCGACCAATTTTTAACCCCTTTCTTCAAAGATAATTTTTGTTTTAGTCAGTGTTTATAGATTTTTGAAATCTGGATAATTGTATTATATACAGAGTCATAATGAGGGTATGAAGCGCTTGTGACAAGTATCTATCTTGCGCCCCCTCCCCCTCGAAAATGAATATTTTAAAATTTAAATAATACTATTAAAAATGCAATGTATTAAATATTATTATGATGTATATTTTAAAATAATATAGAAAGTGTCTGCCTTATAAACTTTAAATTTCAAGATGCTACGTATTTGTTTGGCAGGCATCAATAGTGAACGTTCTCGGTAAATTTGAAAGGTCTCAGTCCTGCCACAACAATTATCAAATTTGAGCTAAATTCTACTTTCGAAGAGTCTGCTCTTTCGTTTACAATGGTAAGGTGTTGGGTGGCAGAGCTTTGCAGAACAAGGACGTACGAGCTGTCAAGATGAACAGCGCAGTGGTCGACCAAATGAGCTAACTACCCCAGAAATAGTTAAGAAAATCCACAAAACGGTATTGAATGACCGTCAACTGTAAGTGTGCGAGCTAATAGACAGGATAGATATTTCAAAAAATGCTGTACATCGCATATTGACTGAAAATTTGGACACGAGAAAGCTGTGCGCAAGATGAGTGCCGTTTTTGCTTACGCACTATTCGGGACCATGCCAACCTGCTTAAATAAAATGCACAGCAACGTGCAAAACCTGCATTTAATATCAATGTCTACAAGGATTGTATTCATTCCCGCTCATTCTCAACTAGCTAAGATATCAGATAACTTATTACGATTTATAAATATATATTTTTTGTAAGTAGACTTCTTCTAGACTCGTTCGTGACTTAATTTGGCGCAAGCCACCTGCTGAAAATACTGTAAAAAATCCCTAAAAGCGGACAAAATAGCCACAATGTCTATATGTCCATCCGGTCCGCTTTTCTGACTGCTGAAGACTGATCGATTGGGTTGTTTAAATTTTACAATCGGTCGAAGAAAATAGGGATTAAACACAATCAATGTTGATTCATGTAAAGTAGAATGGTCAATTAATATAAAAACCATGTGCAACTCTCGACTGGGTCGATATTCTGCGTTTTGCGCCCCAAGACCCTTGTTACGGCCCTGAATATACATACCGGCAATACATTAAAATCTACAAAGTTGTATTTTTGTCCACAAGTAGTTTACGTTAATTATTGTTAAATAATCGTCATCTACTTTCGATACAAGGTGGTTAAGTCTTTAATGGACGTGGTTAAAGTGGTAGCGTGCCACGGTAAGCTGCCGTTTTGTTTACGTACAAAATGAGATAGAATAAGCTTTGTAGGAATACTATAATAACTGTATTGAATATTTATGCATACGATTATCCAACATATGAAAGAATAGATTCCAAATATGATTTTCTGGATGAGAAAATGATCGAATTTAAAATTGAGGGGTTAGATGAGCATCTGCAAGAAAATGCATCGAAGAAGTCTCTTATTGTCGATCCGGAGAGTATTTATAGCAAATAAAACTTTTATCACTATTTGCGCCGAGCAGATAGTTTGACCGCCGTCGGGAAAATCGTCAGCTCCACCATATCTACCAATGCCAAGAGGCCAATAACAGGAAAAACTTTGGCTGAGTTGGAGCTGGTGTGCAAGGGCTGTTATGAAAGTGTTTTAGCAAACAGTTATTTCTAGACGATTGAAAATGGAGCAGAACTTGTGCGCCGGACAAGTTCTGACAAATGAATCCGGACTTTGGAATTCAACCAGCAAAATCAAAAACATGGTCTCGCCTAACAAATATACCACCGTGATTAAAAATGTACACTGTCTTCGATCCGAGGACGATGGCGCTAACCCATCAAAATGACCATACTCTATCCTCGATATCGTGTATTTCAATCGCCATCAAGTGATATAACTCTAAATTTGAAAACCGTAATGGCATATTTAGCTTTGAATAAAGCGATACAAGTGAACACGGCCATAAGCAGGGAATCGAGATTATTATGCAATGATTATGATGAAATTGTCACTGATTCCAATCAGTGAATATATGGAGCGTATCTACAAATTTCATATCGCAATTTACTATGAAGCATAACGAGTTAGTTTGAAAATAATTATAGCATGATTGAGAGCTGCGAAATTGAAGGTTTATTTCGATGCATTGATTGAAAATTTTGCCAGTTGACTGTGAACCAAAAAATTATAGCATTGACATAAAAAAAGCGATTCTATCTATATTTCACGTATAAATGATCAGGAGTTCATTGCTGTAATAAAATTGACTTATGAATAGTTTTGATGTTATGCTGGATTAATAAATTATCTTTATGGTTATTGTAAACGATGCTTTTGATATATGCAATTAAATTGTTAAGCTTTGGTTGTTTGTTCAATATTAAAACAACATTTTCAATACACATCCATATTTAATCAATGACCCATTGGTAATTCGATATGGCTCAATCGTCGGCCGTTTGGTCGCTAAGCAAACAATATAACCATGCAAAATAATTGCGAAACATGCTTATAAACACATGGTGTCTCAGAATGAAATTCGTTGTGATTTCAAAAAATATTTACCATTCAAATCAGGTTTATTTAAATTCACAATAAACATTGAAGCAATCCTGTATGATCACAAACCTCAGGCGTAATTATGTTTAGAGCGATTTTATGCTAAAATATGCATTCGAATTTGAAACATTCAACTTGAAATAATAACTTAAAACATGCTTAAAATCATGCAAATTTTGAATGATAGATAAATGTATTTAATGATTATCTTAGTTATATATTGTTGATAGAAAACGTATACAGTCTGTTTTTATTTTTACATTAAGAAATATATCACTTGAATTACGAAACATAATTGTAAATTAAGCGACTAAACATCGTCTGAGGAGATTTTTTTCGTGATAAGGGGCGCAAAATTAACGATCAAAATTCATGGCGGGGGTTGAAAATGTAGGTTGCTTAAAAGGTGATCAAATTATAATCTGAAATGTAAACATGGTTATTTGGGTAGAGGGTGAATAGCGTTTTGTTGAAAATTTATGGATTGTATTAAATAATTAATTTTATCGCTTGACACTGTTTCATTCTGATATATTAAAATATAATCTGTTTTATTTTAATTCGATTTATGTAAATAGTCATTGCATTTTTGCCTGAAGTTTAGCAATTGGATTCGGAATCCAAATATTTTGGGTTCAAACTATGTAAAGCCAATTATGCCAAGCCAAAATATGATCAATTCGATTACAGATTTCGCTTTTAATCTATCCCTTGCATATTATTGATATTTTGCGGCTATAATTTATATGGGATTATTTTCCTAAACATATAGTGTAGAATTGTTTCAATATGTCAGCAGTGTGGAATTCGAGTTATTTAGTAGTAATTTGCTGTTTTTCAATCACTTTGTCTTTGAGAATATCCCAAATATTATACAGGATGTTTAACATATGGATCGACATTTTTTTTTTAGATTAGGGGGTCTTTTGCTACGTTTTACACACTGACCCTATGTTCTAAGTGCCAGGGTTTTCAAAATATATTTTTTTCCAACATTTTGAAAAAATACCCAAAATTTCACTTTTAAACCGTTTTGAATTTGTTTATCTGTAGTTGAATTGGCACAAAATAAATGTTTTTGTATTTTGCAATGTATTTTTGATCTAAATAAATCATTATTTTATACAATTAGCTTAAATAAAATATCTTCTGAGCTTCCAAAGTCAAATAAAACGTGCAAACGAATGAGAAATGTCAACTTCTAAATTCTCTAAACAAAAAACTAACAACTGTTTTGAAATTAGTTTAATTTTAAAAATATCTCTAGTTTATACCATCTTATACAACATCTAACATAAAAAAGTATTTTTTTAAAATGCAAAAATTAGTGAATGCAAAAAATTCTTGACAAATCCCACTTTTGGGGTTAAGCCGATCTTACGAGGCTGGTTTTCAAGATAGCAGATTAAGCAATTGCTGGTGTCCGTTCTTCTATCGGGCCGTGATGTTCCTGGACGAATGGATGGGAATATAAAGGCATCGAATAAAAAGACTCTCTTCTCTAAATAACTATTTATTCCACACGAGAGAGAGAGAGAGATCTGGCTGCAGGAAGGAGGACCTCCCGCAGCCAAGGCTAACCGACGACTCTCCCGACTCCCGACCTAACCAGCAACGGTGTACGCGCAAAAAGCTATCCGTTGGTATGCAGGTGCAATGTTTCCGTAGGGCTTCAAGAGATGGCGCTGTTACAATAACACATTGCACTTGAAGAAAGACGGAAGATGTTGCTCTTAATTTGGCGAATTAAGTCTGCTCAGATGAACAGCGCTACTATGTGGGGATGTTAAATCGCCAATGCTACACTGGTAAGCTGGTGAACTGGTATCTCTAGTTCTGTTTTTAAGCATAAGCTAAAGTTGTTGGATTGCTGGTTTTTCAGCAGCAGCTTACTCTAGTAGCTTGAAAACTGTTCTTGTGTAAACCGAGCGTTAAAGACGTTAAGGGCGTTTATTTTTAAGATACTTAATGTTTAAACAATCTTATAATATTTTCAACTATCAATACTCATTCATTTATCAACGACGTATTGGTTGTGGATAATTCAAATGTTGTTTAATAACCCGTTAATTCATTTTGCCGATGGGTTTTAACTTATTTTATTTTAAAGTCCATTGATTTTCAAATTTCTGTGCCATTTCATGGTTTGGAATGAAACTCACAAATGTTGTGGGATAGTCGTTATTAAAATTTGAGGTTCTTCTTGTTATATTCTTCAAGTTTCTGATTTAAAAATTGATAACTGATAGGTGTTAACTCTTTTTTGTAAATACCATTAATCAATTTGAATGCTTTCATTAAATTTTGCCTTAAAAACGAAGCATATGATGCCTATGGGGTTTATCAATTTTTAGCTGATATATATAATATATATATTAAATAACATATTATATATAGATCGTCATTTGATTATATTTCAAATGTAGCTAATTGACATTGTGAAATGCTTAATGTTTCGATATAATATAATATGTAAATAAACACAATGGGTCAATATTGATGCTATTTCACGCAATCAATTTCATTTCTGATCCAATTAGTTCAGAGGATTCTAATATATTTACATTGAAACTAAGTTTAATAAATATAGTACATAAAAATGCACATCCATTCAACGTCAAATTGGTTTTTTTTTCTAATGAAATTCCCTATATTTTACATCCTGCACACCCCAAACATAAACGAGTTTCCGTCACTCCGCACAATTTATGGCGCAAATGCTGACTACTTGGACTTTATATGCAAGTCTTTCTAATTCTAAAGTGGTATTAAAACTTTGAGAATGGCTCAACGTATCAATTGGCAGGTCGATCAACTTTAAGTAGAATTCCACCCCATTATGCGGGGTGGCCGAGAAAACGCTTACTCGAGCGTCTCTCGTCTCTTAGTTACACATTCTGCCATAAAGTATTCTTAAGAGCTTCCCGCTTGCACCCTCAGCTAGAACATTCCCCAACTTCCTACTCCCGAATTATGATACAGAAATATCAGGAAGACTCCGTTGCCAGAAACTTGCAGCACCCTTGCACTGCTGCAACAATCGTTCTTAACGAGCGTGTTGCCTTTTTATCGCTATAATTTGTACAGTTCCACAAGGACACTTTTTCATCCATATCTGAGTTTTGCTGACACGTTAAAAGAGTTTTTAATATCACTATCTGCGATGATTTCCATTTTTATATTCAAATATAAAAATGCTTGACTCGGTATTGAAATGATTTTCAACTGCACTTATTTGATATTTCTCAGTTTTATATTTATCATATTCGTTAATATGCCCATAAACCTACATATTTGTGTAATAATTACATTACATTTTAAACGATTAAATAAAGTTTTATTTCTATGCTATAATAAAAATTCGATTTAATTATAAGTTTGAGAAATTTGACTGAGAGCATCTTCGTCTTAAAATGACATTTCTATTATAGAGTTTGTATTTGCCTTTCAAAGGCAGGAGAGGATCAATGAGTGAGTGGCGAAATCTGTTGTATAAAAATTAATCTCTGTTTGTTCGTATGTAATGCACTACCATACCGTTCATCAAATTGAGATAAAATTTCGTCCACTTATTGTTAAAGATTGCGCGAGTAATATAAGCATAGTTTAATATACAAAAAAATAAAATTGTTTGTTCGTATTTTATACGCTGCAATACCGTTCATTCGATTGCGATAAAACTTTGCCAAGTTATTGTTTGTACTTTTTTAAATAATATAGGTATAGTATAATTAACATATAGTAAATCTTATATATAAAAAATCCAAAAATGCGCATTAACTTTTGGACTGACCTGATATAATACTAGGGAATTTTGCTATCTTCCAATTTATTTGGTATAGTGATTTTTTTTATCAATAATCTGGATTTGAGTCTAAAACTTCATAAATAGAGTCCATGATCAAACACAATCTATCAATATTGACGTTCTTAAAAAATATTGATTTATCAAAATACTGATTACATTGATTTTTACTGTATATTATAGCAAAAAATGATTTCACAATTCTTAGAATAATAATGTTGTTTTATTTGGAATGTTTTAAATTTAATGATTGAAAATCATTTGCGAAGCCAAAAAAGTATTCCATGTGCATTTGAATACAAAATTATTGTGTACAATTTTTTTGGGCAAATCTAATCTTGAACCGTTTTTGACCCTTTCGTTGCATTCGGAGAGAATGCGCGTTTTTTAAATCCGCTTCTTTTCAGTTCGCCGTGAAAAGAATTTGTGTAAAGATTATATTTTAAGTATACAAACAGTGAAAAATAATGTTATACATTCTTGGAGAATGAGTTATCGTTCTCATACGCCGAGAAAAGCCATGGCTGGTCCATTCAACAGCTTCAAGACTCTCGGCGTCGGAGCTTTAAGGTCATAACAAAACAGTTGATATTAATTTCCCAACAGGGCCATAAATTTCAAGCCAGGGCCGCCTCACCAGTTGCGGTGGGCGATCCCGCAGTGAAGACACAACAAAAATAACGCTTTATTTTTACGACACTCGGCCTCGTTGAAAATGCAACAAACACCTAAATTTCGACCTGGAAAGACTCGGAAAAAATTAAAAAACTTTAAAACAATGAGGGGGGAGAGAAATTTATTTGTTTGTGCCTAATTATGAACGCTTGGAAAGTCTTAATAAATATATATATATTGCATGAAGGGTTGAAAATCTCAACTTCATATCAAAAATACATTTAAAAAACCGTTATTTTACATCGTAAACACGTTTCTTTGGATCATAATGCTGAAAAATAATATTTTTACGCTTGTAAATATTTATGTTTGTACAGTGCAGCACCACTGAAAGATTTCAACAGGCAATATGTTTTACAATAATATATTCACAACCGCTTCTTCACCGACACGCCTTTGCTATTTGTTTGGATCTTTTTTATGGCATTATTAATATGTTTCGTTTTTTTCACTATATTAAAAACGTGAAGATTTTCTAAATCGGCTCACTGTTTCATGCTGAAAAATTAATAATGTCAAATGTCTGATTATGCACGTATAACGAATACACGTTGGTAAAGTGTATTAAATCCTGGGGATAAAATATTATATCAAGGCTTCAAACCGGGAGTGTACCGAAAATCGATAACCGGTAAAACCGTTATTTATGCCAAGACGAAATCCGTAACCGATATGATTCGAAAATATCGTTTTTTTCGGTTCAGCACACGCCTACCAAGAAGCAAAGTTTGGTCATTTTTTGCATTGATTTTATTTTTTTAGTTTCTATTAAAACGCAAAGAGAAAAAAGCATTAATTAGAGCATGGAAAAAGTCTATTTCAACCCTTAAACAGTCAGTGCATTCAAAAAAGTCTTATTGTGTATATGGCGAGATTTTAAAGGAATAATTTGATTGGAAGTACAGTCAATCCTCCTATACGATCCAGGTTTATGCTGATTTCCGGGAACTTAAAAAGTAAATACTGAATATAGTTCAGATCCATCTATGAGTGATTGTATTTACAACAATTATTAAAATTCTACCAAGATACAGTTCATGAAACTCGTCTTCTTTGTTACCATTAGAAAGCGAGAGTTGTGAAATTATGATTTCCATTTTATCGAATAAGATCCTCATCAAACTATCAAACAAGTATGAATCTCGGACAAGAATGTAAATTGTGACTTACGATGAGAAGTGGATATTCTTAAGCCTGTTCTTATCCCTAAACCATCATTGACAATGAAGAGGGTCATTCTTTGTTTATGATAGGATATCACCAAAGTTATTCATTTTGATTTGTTTAAACTTGGTTAGACAATCGCAGCAATAAACTGCTATACTATACTACTTTCTGATCTCTAATATATTTGTTTTATTCGAATGTAAGTGTAATATTATATATCCCAAGGAAAAAAAAATTGACGCAAAAAAGTTGCCTACATAGCTGATTAAAGTAATTCTATCGTTGAAATATATTTAATTAACTTAAATATTGAATATATTAAATAACAAACACCATTGTAGCAAAGAAGCTGCTCTAAGATGTCCTTTACGTCACGTAAGTATTCACATAAGTTCTGAGTCACTCACATGAGAAAGGGTTTTATCGTACTCCCCGTACTCCAAAGAGTCTTAACAAACCACAACAAGAACAGTAATTCAGATATACGAATATGATTCATAAATGAAAATAGAGACCTAGCAAACATGTGGACTTCTTTGGCACATAATTAAGTATTTGTATTAATAATTTCATTAAAATGTGCTTCTGCTATTTAATACGCCTTCCATTGTCTTATACGAGTACACATGGTTAAATTAAGACAACTTCCATTTATATTTTTAGATGGAAAAAAGTCACTCATACTTAGCCCTGCCCATTTTGATTAATAAAAGCTTAAATTATATACATACGTATATCTCGATGTTTTGATATTTGAAGTACATAGGCTGGTTAAATTGTATTTTTTCGTCGTGATGTAAAATATTTAATTCAATGTAACATTGTATTACACTTGGGTCAGTTTTAATGCGTTTTGAAGTTATGCGATTTTCAAAAATAATGGAGCCTATCCCTCGTGTTTCTATAGAGCACAAATTTTTTTTTTATGCGAATGCGCATAAAAAAACATATAAAAGTCATCCACAATTAGAACATCCAAATGTAAAAATAGTGTTTCTTCCATTAAGAAACTTATATGTACACTTTTAAAAAATATTATATTAAGAAACTAGAGATTGAATCATTAACTGTGCCTGAATTTTGGAAGAACTCACTTCAAATGAATTACAGATGGCAAAATAACAAAGAAGTGTTAACGTGTTTTCAAATTCCAGCAGGACTATCTCTATATCACGAACTCTGTATCTATAAAAAAATATTGGTTAATTTCCGCAAAGTTTTTTTTAATGCGATTTTTGCTACATTTCATCACATAGATTTGAAGATATACGGTTTTTTAAAAATAACGGAACCTATCCCTAAGTTTGTTTATCTTATCGGATTTTTTATATGCGACTCCCCGTGGAACGTATCTATCGCATAAAAATAGACCCAAGTGTAAATTAAAAAAAAAGTTTCCGTGGGAACGTTCAGAAAGTAAAAAATATTTTGACATTTTGATAAATTCATACAGTCAAAAAATTATACCTGAATCTCTTATTAAATATGGTGTTTTAATGAAAAGCATATTTTGACAATAATTTTAAGGTGAATAATTTTATTAACCTCTTAAAGGCGAGGCGCATATATTCATCCATTGATAACCTCTACGGGTCTCTATACTTATTATTTAATTGACCATTTTATGGAATTAAATGTTTATTTAAAATTATTTTTTAATGAAAGACAAAATCGATTTCACGTCTGTTTATTTATCAATAAAAACAAATGTTTAATGTCTGTTACATCTATTAACGGAAACACACAAGGAAATTACTTTAAATCAAATGTTTGACATTGGCTACTTACAATTATATTTTATGTTTACTAAATAACTAAGTAAAATGTGTATCATACATGTTTATTTCATTGTCGTGGGTTCTATAGGGATTGCACGATTTATCGGGATTTTTTATACAAAAATCAAATCTCTTCCATTGATAAGGGAATGGGGAGGGGCCTTCAGCGTGTCGTTACATAATAAGCGAAAATAAATCAAATAATTAATTGCTTTAAGGCATTTTCGATAATCAAATAGGGGATGAAAACATAAAAAACATGAAAAATTTGTATAAATTTCATTCGATGAATATAATAAAATAGCATGGATATATACATATATTCATACACATATATGTATAAAACGTAAGTGAATAGAATATATAAATTTCTAACAGGTTATAAGCGGGCTCTGATACAATATAATTATGTCTAATACGTATTTTAACACTAGTTTAATACAATTACATGTTAATAAGGGATCACAATCAAATAAGCCGTGTTAAGTGAATATGATACGTATAAAATTTTGCATTTTTAGATATAAGAAAGAAATCAATTTCAAATCAGAAAAAATCATGGAGAAGAGCACTATTTCGTAACTTATTTATACGGTATATGTTTAAGTTATATACAATTTGGCACTTTATACCTAATATTTAGCTAGTCGTTGACATTGTATATATTTTTTCAAAACCATTTATAAAAATGATAGATAGCGACTGGCGATTTGTCATTGCCAAATGATACTTGCCAAATGCGCCAGTCGTGTGTATGTCTAAAGCCAATTGTTTCACACTTACATTGGATTGAATTTATAAAATTGTCTTGGGATTTTTTTGTTCAGATATGTTAAATCCAGTTGTTTTGCATTGTTGAAATTTTTTTATCATCTTTTTTCAGTTCTGTAAAAATCTACTATGTTTAAAAATTAACACTAAATTTTTCATAAGCAAAATCACTTGATATGAACCATTCATTGAAGATATGTATATTGCTTTACGAGTGATTAAATAGCTCTCTTCGTGCCAAAAAATCAAAATCAAAGTACTTATATGAAATATCAATTCCTTTATGTATCTTGAAGTACTTTGTAATAGAGCTGTGGAAGGATAAAATTTGTAAATGTAAAATCGATGAAAGCCCAAATAACAAAAATTTTTACAAAACCAAAACGTCATTAAGTCAAATATTTTACTAACGAACGTACATTGTACATTTGATAAATTTTATTTATTCAATATTTATTTAATTAATTATCATATAATATATATCATATACATCCTTCTTTAAATTTTTGTATAAATTTCGCCTATGCTTGCATCGCCTTAAAAAAGTCTTTAACGCATGTATATAAATATGTACATACGGGCCCTTCCGAAAAAATGTATACACACGTTACGCCCTCGATTGTTCGACAATTTATCAATAATGGTGGCTAGGGGTGTGTTTGAAGTGTGTGTGCATTTTTGTGGATGTCCGTATTTTTAAGTTTACATAGGGTTTAATTAAATATATTTAAGATTTAAACTGCAATTTTGATATGTAACACAACGACGAGCAGGACGTATGATGAAGTTCGCCATCTTACTGTTACTTGCGTTCCACCTGAAAATAAAATAAATCGTTTATTAAATGTATTAATTGAAAAATGACAACAAAAAAAAATCTAATCGAAATAAATCCACGTTTAAAAAATTGCGAACCTATGCATGGATAAACGTGTAATAAGTGCATTTGAAAGTCTTTGCCGATTGTTTAATAATGAAACATTTAATTTGATTTTTTCGACTTTACTTGCGTTTCGAAAGCGTTAATCCTTTAAATAACATTCCAAAGATTGAAAAAAAAAATGATAATCTGTCAGAATCAGATTTGGTAAATATAGAGTGTAAAAGTTTTTCCCATTTTAATTCCCTGTTTTTTTTTTCAGTCATCTTCGCTTTAAAAGGTCATGTATTGTCGTATTGCAGAATCACTAAATTGTCCCTGATTAATTCAAGACGTTTGATTTTCAATTTTTTGTTCACTCTTTTTCAATTTCTGGTAATAGATTTCTGCAGTTATTATTTCGCCAGATTACAAAAATTCATAAATCATTAGCTAGGGAGGACGAAATCCGGGAGCAGTGCCGGGAAACTCACAGGGTGAACCGAAGGAATCTGAGAAAAATGATTTAGGCATCCACGGCACGCTGCTGGGAGGAGCTCGGCTGCAAGAACTGGGAGGGCTGGGATAACTTCGAAGTTCCCGAATACATAATCGAGCTCGTCAGCGACTACTTTAAATGTTGACGTGTCTATCATTATGAGACGAGCACGACCAAGAAGCTAGAGATGGCGTTCCGTAGGGATCTGTCCTGGAGCCCACTCCGTGAAACGTCCTCTACAACAGTCTGCTGACAATAAAGATGCCACACGGAGCAGAACTCATTGCCTTCGCGGATGACGTTGCACTGCTGCTGACACCCCAGCATCCATGGGAAATGGAAGCGATGGACAGCGAAGCCCTCGCCAGAATCAACGTATGGATGCAAAAAAATTGCCTGCAGTTGGCAACGGCCACGAAGTTGAATACAAAAAATCGCTGAGATACCTCGGGATCTTGTTGGACAACAAGCTGGTCTTTAGAAAACATATTGAAGCAGCTGCGCAGAAGGTGGATAGTGAGCTCGGACGGCTCATGCCCAATATCGGAGGGTCAAAGCCGTGCAAAAGACGTACCATTAAAGATCCTTCTGTATGGAGCCCCGATATGGCATGAGTCGCTCAGATACGAAAGCTACAGCAAGAAGCTGACCAAGGTCCAACGACAGGGAGCGCTCCGAGTCACCGCAGCATACAGAACTGTATCTGAAGAAGAGGTGATCGTGATGGCTGGAATTCCCACGCTGGACATCCAGGTAAAAAAGAGGGCCTTGGACTAAGAAGATTCTAAAAACCGCACCACATACGACCAGAAACTGAGAAAAGCCTGGCAACAGAGGTGGGATTAGTCCATTATCTGAGAGTTATCCGGGCGTAAGCCGGTGGAGGAACCGAAAACATGATGAAACGACCTACCACTTGACTCAGGTGCTCACTGAGCATGGCTTTTTCGGTGGGTATCTAAAGCGGATTGGCAATAAAGCATCCGTGGCGTGCCACCACTGCCAAGCGGAGGTCGACGATGCCGAACACACCACCACTGACTGTGAGGCTTGGACACCCCAGAGAAACACGTTGAAACAAGCACTCAGGGTAGCCGAGCTCAACGTCAACAATATAGTCCACAGCATGATGGTAAGTAAGAAAAACTGGGACCTTTGGCGTGATTACGTTGAAGAAATTCTGAACGCCAAAGAGGGCAGTGAGAGAGAGAGAGGTGCAGAACTGCTCTCCAACACTAGAATAGGGTCAGTTACCTAAGGCCAGACTACATGTCCTCCTGAAGCAATGTGGAAAACAATACCAGGGGAGCAGAGAAGAACAAGGGAGGGGTTTAGTCATTAAGAATCTGACACTACATTGGGATCAAACCCAGGGTGTCTTATGCAAGATTCCCACAAGTGCTTCTGCACAGAGCGTGGGCTGTAGTGAAAGAGAGAGGATGGATGTGCCCACAATATGACACAATTGAGATCAGCTCGCAAAGAAGAGTGCAGAATTATCAAACAATCAATCAATTAATAAGTTCTATTGTCTTTCCTTAATATTTCACTGAGTCTTAATAACCACCAGGAGATCAGCGAGAAGGAGAACTTCCTTTGGATTGCCTTCGAAGGCTAGACTGTAACCCGACGAAGGTAGTGTATGAATTAAATCAAATCCCATATAGCTCCACACTACACTGGTGTCAGAAAAGTGGCGGATACGGCTGAGAGTCGAAAGAGAGAAAAATAATACTTATGTAAGATGATGACTTATGTATTAATTAATTACAAGAAAATATTGTTTTGTCAAATTGATCAATTAATCTTTAAAGCTTTTAATCTCTGAACGATCGATCAAAGCTTTCACGTTTTTCAACGATATTAAGTGTACTACTTATTGAATAGCGCTGAAGGAATTTCCACACGAAGAATAAACGAAACACAACCTTATTTTTATTTGAATCCAATTACTTGCTAATAACCGTAAATATTTCGACTCCATTTTCCATACTATGCCATTAGGATTATTGTGGAATTTTAAATTGCCGTACTATCGAGTACGAGGAATTTAGACCTATTAGCATCCAAAATATTCAAGCACTTCAGATAAGCTCAAAGTATGAGCTTTAATCTAAAGGATATCTCAACTCTCAAACGCTGCGGGTTTCGATGATCCAATAAAAAGCCTCCTTCATTGTATAGGGTGTAAGATGTCGATTTTCTTTCCACTGGAAATTTGTTTGTTTTAAATACGCGAATACAGAGGCGGATTTATTTATGTGTACGGGGCTGTATATCCTTGCTTATATAAATGAAATGAATGAATTTATGCTGTGCATGCGACTGAAAGGAAAATTTAATTTAAAGTTGGCCATACCATACAAAAACAAGAGCTTATTTAGCTTTTCTAACTGTTTCATTCAATTCGAACGTGAGGAACATTGCATATAAGTAAGATATTTAACTCTTATAATGGAACGACGCGATGTTTATCAGTCAATGCGTGTACCACATTAAGGCGTCCCGTTCGAGAAGAAAATTATTTCATGGAAGATGATGGAAAATGTCATATTTTGATTATGGCAATAAATTATAATGTCCGTTGGATTTAACCGAAAACGTTTCTATTTTGTAATGCGATGTGTTGAAAAGCACAAAAGTACACTATGTTAATTTGTCAACCGCGTTATTAACAATGTACAATAGGACTAATTTGCTCTACTCGATTAAAACTATGTATTATTAGGTAATGTGAATTAATTAATTGATTGTGTAAACTATCAATTGGAATTGGTTTTATTAAGTTTGTATTAAATTTATTATTAATAATTATATTTATTTATAGTAGTAGCAGTTTCATAGGGTTGAAATGTTGATTGTAAAAAAGCGATAAATGGCTTAATAAATATATCCAGTAGGGTGGTCCTTATTTTTCGACTTTTAAAAAAAAGGGTGGTTACATCGTCATATGATTTTCTGCCCTATAAAATGAATACGTATTTTTTAATTGTTTTTTTAAAGGTTTTTGAAATCGCTATCATATAGTGCTCCTGATATCCAATTGTTTAAAAGGTTTAAATTATTATTAAACCTTAATTTATGATACCAATTTCTTAAAAGTTATAGAAATTTTTGCTGCAGACAGGATTTCTTTTACGCTAAAGCAACTTCAAGTATATCAAACTCGAGATTACTATAAATAGTTGCTGAATCTTTCCATCATCTACTTGGGAAGAATTACTGAAAAAAGTGTTCCATTTAGGAAGCTTGCTAATTTTTACGGATCTGAGCAATAAGCTGATATTGCTTGAAGATTTTCCTATTTAAACTAACGAAAAAAGAAGAGAAAGCAGTGAAAGATGTATGTATTTTCAGTCATAATATATATAAAATACTGGTTTCAAGCCTCTATCTGATATTCAGCACCGAAAAATAACTTTAAATAATTAAATGACCTTGCATCCTTTGAAATAATAAATCAAACATAGACCAAAGCACCATGAATACTTGTCGGAAAAGTCGGTGTCATTTGCATTTTTTGACGATGAACTTTCAGTTAAAGATAAGAAAAATATGGCAGATGCACTAAGAATCGAAGATGTAGAGGATTACCCAAAAATAAAAAGCATTAATGTCAAACAATCATTGAAAAAGGCATAGAAGACTTGGTGACTGGCAACTTTTTACGATTTTTCTCGATATTGGGTATTACATCACATTTTTTGAATAAAGATGTTGTCCTTAGGAGGAAGACTCTAATATTAAAGCTGCAAAGTAAATAATCCATTATTTAGGGGTAGTCAATGATATTGCTGATCTTGGTGTTGCCTTAATGAAAGAATATAATAAATTAATGACAATCGTTTTTGTTGGTAAAAGATTACAGAAAGAAATATCCCTACACAAAAAATCCTGAATATATATGATTTTAATATTAAAAGTAATAAGATTTTAGTGTAAATTAAAATTCAAACCTTGGTAGCGACCCCTAAATATTATTTTAAAAAATTGAAAAAAATCTGAAACAGTTATTTAGGGTGGAAAATTAAATGAGACGATGAACGGTCAAATATTTAAAATATATTTTTATAGCCAAATAAAGACCATCCCTAATGTCCAGCGTTACCTTATGGTCACGCTTATCTCTGAAAGATTATTATTTGGTGCTACAAATTTCAACATGATTCTAAATTTCAATAAATAGTATTAATGTAATACTTTACTTTATTTAAGATTATTGTGGGTGTTGGGGTAAAATTTTTAGTATTTGAAAAATATATGTTTTTTTAAAAGTTTGATGATCTTTCACTTAAACAACATCCGCTTGATCTCATTTCTCTCGACTAAAAAAATAATATCATATTTATCGTGCCAAAAGCTCGTTTTTACAATGTAAAAGAACGAATAAAAATGTTATGTGTTTGAATTAAAGCTAGTTTACATGCGGAAAAAATTTCATCGAGCAAATAAATATCCCACGAGCAAACGTCGGCTACATTTTTGGCCTGTTCCTCGCCAGCCTCCTACAAATATGGGCTATTTGTAATTATTCAAAGGTATTTTCAAAAGGATTTTGAGAACACAGGTTAAATATTTATTCAGATACCGCATCGTTATGTTAACAATTTATGCTTACAGTTCTGCTAGATTAATTTACTGCGGTTGTATCTATTTACCATTGCGATAAATATATTCATTCAATAGGCCCTATTTACATATGAACTTGTTAGGCACACAATCGCCAAAATTATCAATAATGCGTTAATTATAGGAATGAAATTTTCGATGTTCAAAACGTCGTAAGTGGGATTATATTTATTTCAGCTGTAATTGCTGGGTCGAGTGGGTGTTATATAATACTTGAAATGAGTTCCTTCATATTTAGTATCGCGCATTATAATACTTAGAATGTAACATATTTTACTGAATTTTATTTTAATCAAAATTCATGATAAAAATATAATATTAAAATGAAAATATTAATTTATATGCTTATTCTGGAGTGGGATGTGATTTTATCCCAAAATTACATGAACTTTAACTAAAAACATTTATAATTGCTTCGGAGTTTTTAAAAGCCTACAGTGTATTTCTGTGAACATGGACATATTTTTATAATTGAAATACGATAAAGTGAAATCCAAAGATTTTATTACAATAAGGGCTTCGATCTGGAATTGAACTTATAACTGGTAAAACCGTTATTTTTGCCGAAACGAACACCAGAATTGAACCGATTTTAATACTATAATATTTACTGTTCATCCTGTTGATTATCCTATAAAATTAATACTTTGGAAAATATTATCGACCCAAATTCCAGCTTATAATCTTTTCTCGTCATTATTATGTATTTTGTTTAACGTATCTCTTCCTATGCATTTGTAATATATCCAAAATGAGACTTTCAGATTTAAATTTGTTTCCTACTGTTATATGCATGTACTCCAAGCTCATACTCCCAAACTTTCAAAATATATTATAGTATTTTGAAACTTTAGTTCTAAATATTATACCTTCAATTAATTATTGACAATATTCTTTTCGTTGAAATGATAGCTCTAATCTCTGAATTCTAGACATTTTTAAGAAATAAATTTAAAATCAATAATCCTTAGGTAGAAGCAAAAATGGAAAATAGTAGATAACCAACAAATCATCAATAGTTGAAGAGATTAAATATTTTACTGTAAAAGTAGGAATAAAACGTTCTAAATTATGCTAGAAAATGAGTTTTTAATACGAAAAAAATGTTTAAAAACCCCAAAATGAGTCCTAAAAAATTACGGTTCAAAGCCTTGATTATATTCTAGTTTAAAAATATGGAAGACAATAGGAATTGCCTACGAATATGGCACATTAAGAAGATGTTCAAACAATTGATTTATTCATCCTGTAATTCAACATTGTAAATATTACTTTTGGACTATACTTTTTGATTTTATTCAAGCAATAACGAGCCAATATTGATGATCATACTTTTTATACAAAAAAGCTGATTTTAACAATATTTACTATTAATGAGATTGGCAGCATGGGCGAATTATATGTATTGGGCCTAAAAGTGATCAATTTTTTAACTTTTTTTTTGCGAAAAATATTAAATATAGAATGTTGATAGTTAGTGGGTTTACAAGCCGATCTTTATTGAATATAAAAATATTTTTTAAAGTTTGGCAAAGTATGGTAGTAGTGAAGGGAGTGGCAAAGTGAGGGTAGCCACGTATGTCGATGCGCGAGTGATAACATTCTTCACTACGGAAGTCTTAAGTCCCAAACAAGTGATTTGCAGCAAAAAAATTAAATATAATTTTATTTTTTATAGTATTGTGTATAACTTAAACTAGAATTAAAAGTAAAAATAAAAAAATAGTGAGCAATCAAAGAAATTTTTTTATTTTTAGCACTATTTTTTGTAGTTTTATGTTCATTAAATAAACAGTTTTGAATATTTTTAGATAATTGTAGTCTATACGATTAAGACGTTTATTTTACATGTTTATACTAAATTTCATAAAGAATGCTTATTTAGGGCGTATATGAGAACATCCATAAGCTTGAAAAAAGTAGTTTCGAGAAAAACGCGTTTAAAGTTTCTCCTCTCCTCAGGTTTTTGAACCAGCAATGTAGAAACGTTTTTTAATTCATCAACTTGACAGCAAAATCTTCCGTCTTGTTATTGCGGACACATGCGTCTGTAATAACGATGCATGCGTTGTCGGTTTGGTGGTGATGTGCAGGAGGCGGGAGTTGTGACGAATTCTCGGATAGCCTTGACTGCGGGACGACGTCCTTCCCACGAACAGATCTCTCTCTCTCGTGATTAATAAAGAAGCTATCTAAGACGTGAGACTTTCTATTCGATGCCCGTCTACCTCCATCCAATTTGCCCGGCAACATAACAGCGTTGCTTGCGCGGCAACCTCGACGAGTACGTTTGAGCGGGGAGCAGGGTGCCGCTCAGGGACTCAGATAATGGAAAATATCAAATTGTAAAACAAAAAGGAAACATAAAATTATTATCTATCCCTGCTTACCCACGTAGTCATTGTATTCTACATATTGAGAATTTTAATGGATGTAAGCTTGAATTGAGGAATATGTAGAAATACTTGTCCTTCCAAATATGGATAGATGGCAACCCTATCCTCAGCTACTATTAAATAAAATAATGAACAAAATTTGACCTATTTTTCTATATAGTTCGGATATTTGTTTTATGCTCTATATAATACGGTTTATTAGCTAATGAAGATATTTTTAGGATTTTTCTAGGCTTGGATGATTAGGTTGTATATATTCTTGTATTTAAAAATATAATTTTGTAATAATCATATACTTGAATTGTTTATTGAGGAGTTATGCAGTCTTTAAATGTTACTTGTTTTTTTTTCTTCATTTATTGGGTTTAAATAGCCTGTAGTTGTAAATACTGTTGGATTTTATCCCCGTTTATGACTTGACTAAAATAAACACAGAAGTTTATGTCTTAATTTGCAATTTTTTACGATGAAAATTTCGCAAGATTAACATTTTATAGCCCACATCTTACCCGTGGGTCCATAAACGAGATAAAATTTTATGGAAGCATCGCTGCTTAATCATGGGATCAATGGGGTCATTAGGGCTGTCACGCAATGCATTTAATTATTATTTTTTAACTGTCCGAAATCGGCGCCGGCTCGCACTGTGTGATGAATGTGTTAATACCTGATGTATCGTTTTGTCGCAGCATAAGATCAGTGTTGGGGGCGGCGGGTCGCGGCTGTGCGGGGGCGCCTGGGGGCGGCAGCTCGGCGGCCGCCGGGGGCGCAGGGGCCGCGGGGCCTGCGCCCTCCCTCGGGGGCACCCCTAACGCGCGCGTCGCGTTCCGCCTACCTGGAACTGCATCACAAGGACAACAACGTTACAATAAACCCAACATTTACGAGCGCATTCGGAAAAGTCACCAAACGCCTCATCGATGGCAACCGAATCGGTTAATCTTCAAATCGGTGCAAACAAATCATACAGAATCAAAGTAAATATTTTTTTTTCAATCAAGCAATTTTATAATGAAGTCCTTGATAAGCCCAATCGTGATGATACACTGATCGTGCGCATGCGTACAAAACGATACGTGATTTATTTACGGTGATGAAACATATGGACCGCTTTTGGTACAAAGTGCAACATGCTATTCATACTGTGTCTTTTGCAGGGTATATGATTTAACGAAGCGTATACGACTATAAATACATTGTGAGTTAGGACATGATCAAAAGCGAATAATGGAATGTGGATTTGGGACACAATGAATTTTCTAAAATTGTAAAACAAACAGACAAACAGAATTTTGATGGTGAATGAATTAATATTTGTTAGTTTGTGTGCTTTATTTATGTATGCAAATAGAAGTGGAGTTCTGCATTACGTTTTAATTGTAAATACATTAAAGCTGGCGGATTATATTGTATTGATATATCTATTAAATAGAATACATTGACTCGAATATGGTACACTTTAAAACATTATTTCATGCAGTAAAAATATTTGTAATGCTCATTTTCTTGCATGTTTCTGCAAAGGCCTCCATTTTATGGGGAAAAAATAGGATAAAAGGCACTTTAAACAGAAACGATAAAAGAACATGATATCGAAAGCTATGGACATTTTAAAAGCCCAAAATTAACACATTATCTTAAATTGTATCAAATAATATTAAAAAAATCTTATAATTCTAATAAATATGATTAATATTTGTAATCAATTTTCTTTTAGTCTTGATGAACTCAAATCTATGAATTTTCATAATCATAATAATAGTATGCTTATTACCAAGATTTAAACCATTCTCCACAGAGTAATCAATTAACACATTCCGTTTCGCTTACTTTAAAAACATGCATCTGTTTGTAGGTCCCTTATAAATTATATATAAATGCTATGTTTCATATGCGTAGCCCCGAGGCACGGCCTCTTCGAATCTGTTCACCATCGCTTCGTAGAATAAGTCTACATAAGAGGAAGACAGGAGCGAAGAAAACACGACTGTTGGCTCCAGGTCTTTATTATTTCACCAAGATAAAGATCGCAGTTACAAGATCGGAGAAGACCAGACATTCCTATTTTCTTCCCTACGTTACAGCGACATGTTTTTCTAAGTTCCTTTAAATATAGTGTTGTATTAATACATATTCAAAGTTTTGCTAGTTTTAGGGTATTTTAATGCGAAAGTTGGCAGGGAAATCTTCTCCAGGCCCACAATTGGAGCCCATAGTCTTCACGAAACGTGCGACGACAATGGGGAGAGACTCGTTGATCTTGCCACATCCGTTGGATTGATTGTCAGTAACATCACTTTTGAGCACAAAAATATCCACAAATACACGTGGTTGTCTGCTGACGGATGCCGTGGTGCCGTGGTGACTGGTTCGAACATGGTGAGGGACAAGACCGGAGCTTTGCTGGTCAGGGAACAGGATGTTCTCGGGTGCTGGAGAAGGTATTTCAAAAGCCTCCTCGGCGGCGTGCCGGTGGACCTGGAGGAACAACCTGAGACATTGATAAATAATATTGAAATCACTCTTCCAACTGACTGAGTTTGAGACCTACTTGCGTAGTCTGCTGGGAGGGAGGGCCGCGGGGGTAGATAGCGTCCCGGCGGAGTTCTTGATATGGGGAGGACACCCTCTACTCGAAAGGTTTTATGGATTTGCTATGTCTATATGGCAGAGCGAGGTCATGCCTTCTGAGTGGAGTACTGCAGTAATATGCTCCATCCATAAGAAGGGGAATAGGTTTCTGTGCTCCAACTACAGAGGGCATATCCCTTTTGAATATTGGTAACAAATTATTTACAAGAGCTCTGATCTGATGGCTGTCTTCCATCGTGGACGAAATTCTCTGGAAATACCAATGCGGTTTCAGACCGAGCAGGTCCACTGTGGACCAATTAATAAATGTGTGGGAATATGGTGTTGATTTCTACCACATATTGAATTTTGCAAGGCATACGACAGCGTCAACTGGGAAAAGCTTTGGAGTACACTGCAACGGTACCCTGTCGGAGCCTTTCGAAGTAACGACAGGAGTCAGACAGGGAGATGCCCTCTCCCCATTACCTTTTAATATTGCATTGGAGGCAATTATAAGGGAGGCTGGTAGATCGGGACACGCAGACCCATGGAAGGATAATGCAATGTATTTGGCTTTTGCCGACGACATCGTCGTCGTGACTAAATCGAGATCGGAGGCTTTGGCGGCGCTTACATCTATCGACGGAGCTGCTGCTAATTTCGACATGAAAATTAACTATTCTAAAACGAAATATATGATGGTATTGAGGGTGAATGCTAGGGGTTACACCTCCATGAGTATTAATAAATATTGAATGGGTTCAAGAGTTCAAATACCTTGGATCCATCCTCACGGGGAAGAATTTAATGAGTAACGAAATAACCTCCAGGATTCAACACGGTATTCGGTACTTTTATGGCCTGAAAACCGTTTGCCATAGGTTAAAATAACCCTTATATTTGTATGTATATGCAGTGAGTTCTTGTAAAGACACTCGTTTTCGTTTCAATTTGTTTTTAGTTTAAGATTTATGCCGATTTTTGCAAAAGTAGTATTATTTTGCTCACGCGAACTTGAAGCGGACTGGAATGTGTTAAAACAAGATGGGCATGCAGTCATATGCGATAGGAGGTACTATTTTGGAGTGTAGGTGATATTGGTCGATATCTGTCATACGGGATTCTGGATAGCAATTTAAATCCCGACATAATTCCGGACAGCCCGGGACCGTTGGCATTTCTAATTCGAACAGTGAGAGGTCGTTATTTAGAGCAGTATTTTTATATGGTATTTAACTAGATTTTTTCATTGAAATGAGCACAATCAATCCAAATATTAATATTTTCATAATCATAAACATTTAATAGATCTAAATTGAGTTGATCACAGATGCTAATATCCTATGCAAAAATTTAAAATACTCTTATTTTATAATAAAACGAATCAGTTGCTAAATGTTAATTAAACGAATTCAACGGTAATCGTTAAATTTTGTCTTAAATTATTTAAAAATAGGTTCGATGGTTTAAAATATATTATATACATTCAATGCTATAGTTTTGGGAACATCCCGAAGTAGTTTATTAGGATATGAGACACCAAACTAAGAGATGCAATGAGAGATGGATGGCTACTTGCTCTTTAATTAATTCCTCAAGTAAGCTACTGAAAAACGAGTTGTAACTACATATGACTGTAAGTGCAAACAAGATTTGCATGAAGAACATTTTGGATTTAAATTTCACAAAAATCGCAAATGGAACATTAATGATGAAATATGGGAACTATTTTTAAATGTTTATAAACACATAATATAGGCACAGCTTTTGGGTCCTGTGTTTGATTTGAATAAAAAAAATGGTCATAGATTATGGGAACTTTTCAAATTTATTAAGGGGCGTAAAATATGGAACATTTGGCACGAAACGACCTTTTTTTAAGGCAATAAAAATATATTTCGGTTAACATTGGTACTCGGGTAAAAGGCTTGTCATCCCTGCACTAGACACTTGCTTAAGCGTGGCGCCGAAGGTTTAATTCTGCGTAAAGGGAAACAATTTTTCAGATTAATAAATTTATCCGTCTGTAAAATATATGGAAGTGAGACCGAATTTGAATTGCGAATTTTACCTGGGTAAAGAAAACCTTTTTTTCGGTTGAGTAAGACTGGACACGAAATTGTGAATAAATTGCTCTTTCAGAAGGAGTTGGACCCGAAATCCCAATCGGCAGTTAGGTTTTTCGTATTTGCTCAGTTATTGGAAACAAATCTATGAAAGAAATTCAAAATTGCGTTATTGCAATAAGAAAAATTATCGCCGGGGGCGGACAATGTACTATTATTACTGGGGGCCACCGGCTAAAATTTTTTTTCGAGGGATGATTCTATGATGTTAGGAAATTATTTCATCAATTTCGCCATGTGAGATTTTTTTTATATTATTGCCCCCAATTCATCTTGTACGGGGCTTTTTTATGGGCGCATAATTCTTTTGAGAACTCCACCGTTGAGCGCCAAGGAAATAATATTTAATCGTCCCTCAGGAGAAAGCGTATTTAGTGCGCCGTTCATCTTCCAGAACAGTGTTCTTATAAATGAAATCTACAACTACGCCGGGCATTAGAATTTATTGGAGGAAATAAACGCTGTTTAAATTACATGCAATTCCTCCTCAACCTTTCGTCGTACGTTTCCCTTGAAGGCTGCAAAAGTACCTCCGGCGGCACCAAGAAGACGATGGACGATGTGGAGTAAACGGGCAGCAAAAAGCTGGCTTAATTCAAATGCTGATGAGAGCTTGGCCCATTTATCAATGGGGTTGCTTGTATAACTAAGCCACGTCTGCTTTTTTATTTGTGGTCGAACAAAATTAAATATCCCCCAATCTTCCGGATTTGGTTTCCTTGACATTGAGTGGATTTACCTGAATTCATGGAATGGGCAACTAGAGCACCAAGAATACAAAATTGTATCAAATCAACACAAATACATTAAGCATTCTCATTTATATTTCGGAATTAATTATTTTAGACTTGAAAATTAAATATTATCCACAAGAAAGAGTTTTCATATGAAATGTCCGATTTTCGAGTCGTTTTAAAAGTGTTTACATTCGTTCTATTTTTTTCATATTAGTAAGAATAAAAAACAATCATTTTTTCTTTCTCAAAATTAGTTAACTATAATACTTAACGATAAATGCAGACTAGACATATTTTGCTTTCAAATACAACCACAGAGAGTCTCTTATTTGCTTAAAATAGATCAAGTGGTGTATTTCTTGAAATCATTACCACTTGTCTTAAAATAAATCAATTAAATCATAAAGAAACTCCAAAACAATGTGTAAATATGGGACTTATCATTAAGGAAATCAGGATGATTGTATGATAATCCAACTAGTTTCGATAAGTATTTCAAACCCGTATACCACAAGATGACAGATGATCCGATGACTTCCAGAAATAAGAATTAAGATATTTTTCAAATTGTAAATTAAATGAGTTTAATAAATTTAGGCCTCATATGCTTATATTCCTTGATGAGATCATTTAAATGGTTCTATTTAATTATGATATATAATGCAAGTGGATATTATCGTGTGGTAGTAGTGAATCATCTCAACAATTATACTAATGACATCAAACGATACATTATAGGGAACATACCCTCAGATATTATCTTTACATGAAAAAATGAGGATATAAGGTGTGGTTATCTTTTGGATCCTATCAAATTAAATATAATTAACAGTGTATACTCAAGGGGGGGTATAGGTAAAAAAAAAACAATGAAAAATAATTAGAACAGAATAGAACTAATTATCGATACATTTTTATTCGTATACGATAAATTAAATTGCGTTATAATTTATGAATGAAGTTTTGGGGGAAAAAAATATCGTTCTAAGAAATTCAGGTTTTAAATTGATCGTCCCAATCCAAGAATAAGCTGATATCCTGGTGTTGATATGTCAATACTGAGTTGAATAATAAAATTGGGCAGGGTTATTTTTGAGGATCTGTTTTGCAACAATAATGTAAAAAAATAATGAAAATCTCACCATTTAGTTATATATTTTTACTTATTTTCTATAAAAAAGTCTCCTAAGGATATTATCCAAGTTTATTCACAGATATGATAATTTAAGAAGAAGAACAATTCATGTGTTAGATTATTGTCAAAAAATCCAGTCACAACTGATTTCAAATATCTTACAGGTGTTTCAATGTCCAAATAAGAAGATATTACATTTTATTCAATGTTTTTTATCAAAGAAAATTTTATAATAAGTATTATAACCATTTTTGAAGCCCTATAGTAAATGTTATGTTATTTTCAAATATATAAAATGATATTTTAAGGAAATAAAGCTATATTCGATTAAAAAATAGTCCTCTATAGATATCATAGAATGAAAGAAATATGCAAAATATAAATAATATTCCAGCAAATGTTATCCAAAATCTAATATATAAAAATAAGTTGCGTTTCCCGTCTAATGCTCGGGCGAAATGGGTTGATATGCGCGTTCATCGGATTGAGACAAAACTTGGTCCACTTATTGCCAAGGGATCAGGGGGTGACATAGGCATAGTACAATTAACTTACAGTAGATTTTTAATTCAAAACTTAATGTGTGAAAGTTGTTGATTCTGACGTGTTTGAGATTATGCGTTGCTAAGGCTATAGGTATATAGTACCTACAAGTTGCAGTAGGAGGCGTCGTGTCGTCATATACGCCTGCATTCAAATAGTAAACGTCAAACGTCAATGTCATTTGCAGGTTATCCATCGGCGTGAGTCAATTATATCCAAAATTTTATCGCAAGCACTTTTAAAATGCTTCATTTCATTCATCGCTTATTCACGTACGTAACAACCGAAAAAGTACGTTTGAGTGCTATCCGATAAAAAATCAGACGACCAACGTGCAACGAGAATCGAAAGTACATGTTGATTTGAATATTGCTGCATTTCAATATGATATTCATTACGATTACAGATTGCATCCCAGTGTAAAATGGATAAAGGTTAAATCCTGTTAACGAGGGGCAAATTTATTGGTAAATTGAAAACGCCTTCATTTCGACACAATGAAAACAAACAAACCTAACCTAACCAGATTTGAATTTAAATTTAATTTAAAAATAAAAAACAAGAATCAAATGAATAATTATTTTATTTAATAACAATATGTTGACGATTGATTTGATTTGATCAGAGCTTGATTTTCAATCAAGCTCTGATCGAAATCGAAGACATTTGCTTAACCATCAACATCAAAGAATTCATTCAACAAGAATTCGTTCTGCACTTGAACAGCAGTACAATGCTAATGATTTGGATGCATTTGTCGAAGCAAAGGAACAACTTTTGCTTGCGGAACAAAAATTGACCTACGATACAATTACAAATGATCTGTTCTTCCTTGATGCGCCTGGCGGTACTGGAAAAACGTATCTCATCACTTTACTATTGGCTCACATTCGATCTCAAAATAGAATTGTTTTAGCTCTTGCTTCATTAGGTATTGCGGCAACATTATTAGATGGTGGACGAACAGCGCATTCGGCATTCAAATTGCCATTAGATATGCATTTATTGGAAGCTCTGACATGTAACATTCCTAAAGTTTCTGACATAGCTAAAGTTTTGAAAATTTGCAAGGGGATTATCTGGGACGAATGCAATGCTTGATCGAACTCTTAAAGACTTACGATCAAATGCAAAACCGTTTGGTGGCGCTCTAATTTTATTATGTGGCGACTTTCGACAACCTCTTCCGGTGATGCTTTCATCGACACCAGCTGATTCTTGCCTCAAAGCATCGCATCTTTGGAGAGACGTGCGAAAACTGACATTAAAGACAAATATGCGGGTACATTTGTAGCGTGATGCGTCGGCAGCCACATTTTAAAACGACTATTGACATTGTGAAGGAAAGTGCATGTTGATGCTACCAAGTTTATTTCATTTCCATCGAACTTTTGCGTTGTTGTGCCATCCATCGATTTACCATTCAGAAAGTTTTTCCGCAGATTTTTAGTAATTATAAAATCATTATTGGCTTTGCGAACATGCTATTTTGGCAGCAGAAAACACCGACGTCATACAATCAACCACACATACAATAACAAATTGCAAATGATTTTGTTACCTACAAATCGATTGATAGCGCCATGAATGCAGACCAAGTTACTAACTATCCATCGAGTTTTTTAAATTCGTCAGATCTTCCTGATGTGCCACCTTATACAAATTGGAACAAGACTCACTATGAAGAAATTGATGCCGAATATTCGAAACAACTATATATTCTTAATGGAAAGTCGAAAGGAGAAGATGTGCTCATTCCCCCACCGACGTGCAATTGATAAGAGACGACTGCAGCTCCCCCGTTGGACTTGCATTCTCATGACCATCAACAAGGCACTTCAAGTGTGCGGAATAATCTATAAAATCCACGTTGGACAGCAAGAGAATTTATTTGTATTTGTTAAAGACGGAAAAGCCAAAACTATTCTCTACCCTAAAGCACTTAGCAGAACAATTAAGTAGCAAATGTATGCTTTTAATATTTTTTTTTCTTTATATATCATTCAATATCAATAAATGTATTAATTGTCGGAAAAAATATCATTATTTATATAATTGCTAATTAAACAAGATAACTCTTTCAAATTTCAAATGGTATTTTTAGAACTATTTCTTCTGTGGCAGCAACGCGCCGGGTACCAGCTAGTATATTATAAAAACATATAATAGTCATATATTTTTGATAAATATTGCTAAAAATCAATTCATCAGCATTCCATAATATGGTAAATTTTATTACAAAAATGAAACTTTCACAGTTTTTTACCCTTTTATGAAAATTTTAAGTAGTATTTACCGAAAGTTATATGAGATTTGACTATTAAATAACGAGTCTGGGCTGATAATGATTCCATATATATATACTTTTAAATTAAAAAAATTCTAGCTTATTGATTCTTTAAATCAGCATCAATAAAATATGTATTCAAAAATGGGGTAATTTAAAAAAAAGTAGGTTTACATAGGAAGAAGGTCTTAAAATTTTGCGAAAAGTAATGAACTAAATTTGATAGATGAATTATGACTACAGCAACATTTTCATAAGTGGAAGACTAAAATCCAGCAATGCATTGTTGTTTAATACTTTTAAGAGAAAATAAGTTAAAATATAGGACAAAAGTTAGCCTTTCCCTTATCGTGCTAAAAAAACCCGCGCGCTACCATGATATGTATTTAGTACACTATTTGAAATTCTGAAAAATTCTGAACACCGTATCTATTATATTTCATGTTGATATTCCAGTTATTAGAGTCGGTTTGTAGTTAATACATCATGGTGAAGGAAAGGTTAAAAAGGCAGCTATTTTTATTCAAATCTAATCATATTGATATCGGTTTTTAATAGTCATATCATCCTATTAAAGAACTTAATCTGCTATCGACCAAAGATGATCTTATATGAGACTTTTATACGATTTTAATATAATAACCATTCCTAATTATTAATCGATCTATTATTAAGTGCTCTAGAAAATCGATAGAAAATATCATTACTTCGATCAATCGTCGATTCTGGATTTAAATCAAAGTAATCTAGGAATAGGAGTTTAGGAACTCGCCTTAAGCTATGCTAACACATAGCTTAAAGATTTTTGTAGGATATGATTGAGTTCTCTAATTAGTTCAAAGCATATCTCGATATGCTTGTAACAAAGTCTTATTTGCTTGCAAAATAAAATAATTAAACTTCGGAAACAGTCGTAAAGCATATGAAGCCAGTGTTTTTTCGCACTAGCGTCCATAAATCGTGAAAAAAAGTTGATATACAGCGGCTTTAAATTTGAAACTTCTACAGTACGGTACTCTGAATAAAGTATCCGAATAAAAAAAAGTGTAGGGAAAAGCAAACAAGCTCACTGACGGAACTGTCAGTGGACTTGACACACGGGTATTAAGTCTTTATGTTGCGGCCTAGGAATTTGCAAGTATTAACTAAAATTTGCTAAATCCGCCGGATCTGTCATGTAAAGTAATATGTTTCAAAAAGGGTTATGATGTCACGAAGTTGTACTGGCGACCATGCAAGCGAAACCGCTAATTAAATAAGACAAAAAACCCAAAATAAATACAAGGGCCAGCCCAGGGGTTTATGCGAAAAATGCACGAGGGATGACGAATTATACGGCTATCAAAATAATAATTATTGAATGTGTTGATTTAACTTTATGGAGCATTCGGACATTTTCAACAAAGCAATTGTTCAAATATGTTAAATGAAATGCAATCGACACAGGAATATAAATGTTGTACGAAATCATAGCGTGGCGCGATATTAATTCCATAGATTTGCTCTGGGAATAAATTACAAAAGTCGCATTGTTTTCAAACGGTTCAACAATATTTACTTTAAGTCAGTTTTGAAACATTCGTACGTAATTCATCTATTGCATTTGCGCAATGCTAAATTGTTAATATTTCAATACAGAAATTGCTTGGGCTTTTGGCTAATTACAACTTTTGCCTGGATATCAAATTGAATTTGCCGAGAAGCTAGAACAGCTGCTTTCATTAATATATAATATTATAACAAAAATATCAGAATGTAAGCCATTTTTGCATACAGCATATGAGATGATAATGTTGTAAACATCAAAATATTGATCTTTGAATGTGTGATATTTTGTCATTTTTAAGACAATATTTGAATCCCATCAGTAAAAAAGTAATGATATAAAATCAGATTGATCAAAATGAGAGTACTGAAGGTATTTGAAGAAATTATGTAGGAATTAAGTCTCGTAAATAGGCTGAATGAGGCATAACCATTCAAAAAAGTTCCAAAAACATATTTTTCTCCTCTGAAACAATATATGGCTTAGTCTTGTCATGTTAAAGGATAATCTTTCATTTCCTATGTGAGAAATATGAACTGATTCCATTGATTTTTGGATCTTTGGTAATGATGGAAAATCTACGTTATTGAAGTATTTTTGTAATAATATTCGACATACATGCTTGGTGTAAATGTCGCAAAATGGTTTTAAGTTCCCTATTTCACCCCCTATGAAATAAATCAACTAATTATGTTTAAAATCTATCCAGAACTAAAAATTATATTTGTTATCAGGATAAAGATAGTGATCTAAGACTTAAATTGCCTAACTGTTTTTTATGTAAATAATCATTCCCAAGCCGGGAACGATTATTAAATTGTTTCACGAACGTTTCATTTAGTTTCAGTAATTCAAAGTGTCATAAATTATTTCTCACCAAACACACAATATAATATTACCGAGGGTTAAGCCAAGTTTAGGGGATGTAATGAATGTAATTTTTCGAGATAGTTACTGTTTTTTCACCTAAATATTTAAATCAAATCAGCAATTTTTCGTTACTGCTATAATTTGATTATTAACAATTCAAGTTCTTTATTATGGCTTATTTATAGGAATAAATTTGCAATGATTTGGCGGAAATCTGATTTGAAATTTGTTTTTGAAATTTAAGTTTCTTCTCACCCTAGCTGCATTATTTATCGTGTTATCTTTTGGTATATAGCTTTGGTATCTATTTGTTAATAGAAACGTTTTTTATAAGGAAGTTAAAATGAACGTGCCAAATATGGATATAATCGGTTTTGGACTTTTTATATTTGTATCGTCGAATAAGTCCTTTGTCATAAAAGTTAATTAAACATCAATAGTAAAAAAATCATGAAAGTAAATATCATAATTATCAATATAAACATTATATTTTTAATAATGATCGAGGAGCATGATTTGTACATTTAAAATATTTCATCTTGTTTCTACACACATTTTATTTATATTTGGGTTTATTTGGTCGCATAAAAATAATAGATCGAAGATTCGCTCTAAGAAAGCAGAATTCAGTCGATGAATACATATTTCAGAGCATTCAATTCATTGAAACGTAAAATAATGCAATTGGTTATTGATGAAGCCAATGTTATTTATTTGAATTCAGAATTTGTAGCAAAATTTTCTCGCATTTTTTCAATTTTTCGTCATTCTGAAAGTAATATATTTTACAAAAAATAACCCTATCCTTTATAAAACATCGGCAATCATGCAGGCTATAATTACTTTGCTGGCGGCTACCCTGAAAAGGCATCCTTACTACAAGTTCTTCAGCCAGTTCAATGGCTTCATCTATAGGAACTTTTTTTTAATAACATGTCAAAGAACCTCATACTTTTGCTCTAAGAGATGTATTATTTTTTCATATTTATTTTATGTTTAAGATGGTTCAAATTTTCCTTTAATTTTCATCATCATACTCTCATCTTGGTTCTGGGTATATTTTATTTAAATAGATAAACAAAATTACGTTCGATTAATTTGAAATTCTTAGTATTTTTGCAAATAGCTTCTTTGGAAGCGTTTTTGAGAGCTAAAAACATATTAAAATCTAATTTTTTTATTTCCATTTTTAAATATAATATAAATTGATTAAATTTTAGTATAAGTGTATAAACTTACTGAGCAAGTAAAATAAAGAGGAATGTTTCCATAATAAAAAAGGGATCGGGAAAAATGTTGTCATTCCGAATTTTCATCATGCCCTTACATAATTTCATCGCCCCAGGACCACTGAGGATAACGATACGGACTGAGAAATAAACACCCGAGGACACTTTGGTTTAATTTAAAGTAAAATTTTGCATTAAGGGTTCCCAAATGTCGTTTGTACGGATGTAGTTCTGCAAATTTAGGCTCGTCATTTGATAGGTAAACTATGGACGTCAAATTCTCCTGTCTGACCTTCGTCATGGAAACACAATGACAACAGACGTGTAACTCAAAACTACCTCGTCACTGGGAATCCACCCAGATCTCTTAGGCGAATGAGGTCTCCCAGGCAAAAAATGTTTCAAATGGAACTGTTAATTCGATTGAATGGGACGCTGTTAAAATCTAATATGTATTCATCATGCTGGATATTGACCGTTTTATACGACAAACCCTATAGTACTAATTGTTGATATCCACCACTTTAAGATGAAAACCTAACGTACTATATATTAATGTATTTATTCATATTTATGTAAAAAAAATATATTTGTATTTAACACATTCTGCCAAAAGATGTCACGCGTATTTTTATTAAATTTAATTACCCAAATTGAATTAATGTGAACGCTGTGTAAGAATGTATGATTGATTGTTTTCCGATAATTAATAATTATATTTAGAAAATCGAATGGTGAAAACCCGTTTAAAAAAAACTCATGGACATTGATAAAGCGTTCAATACCGTAGACACGGTATTGCTAGCATTTACGTTTATCGTACTATAAATGCATCCAATATTTTAACAACGTATCAAGTTAAATGAATAATTAACAAAACATGGCAAAAACATTAAATTATATCATATTACGAGGTGAACGTATTAATTTAATCAAATAAAATTTGATGAAACTCTGATAAAATACATATTTATTGATTAATATTATTTATTTAATGATAAAATATGCATGTTATCAGAATTATTTCATCGATGTCGTTTATGTTCCTGTAGGAACGCTCTGTTAAATTATGAATATGCCGTAGAATAATAAGGGTTTGTTATTTTAATTTGATATCGATTGAAAAATGCATTTTTTTAATCAGGAATTAAATCCAGGAATGAATTTGAAATAAATATAAATACACACTAAGCCTGTGCTTAGGAGCCATGCAGCCATAATGAACCCTTCATCCTTGAGGGCCTTTGAGCCACCATATAAAAATGAAAATCATGTAGAAATAGAACTAGAAAATAAATGAATTCATTTCCACATGCATATCCGTAAGGAGGTTAAAGACATGAAGAATGATATTAGCTATGCATCAAGTGTTTGTATTTGCCCTCAGAATAAATAAATTATTTATTTAAAAAATAATATGCCTGTGGCATTTGTGAATAAATTAAAAATGTATTTCAAATATTGTACCAATAGATGGCGCCATATGTTTTGGAAATATTATTTAACTCGTTCATCGCTATGTCCACCATGTATGCGCAACGGGCGTTCCCCCGCGTTGCTTAATTTTGGTGGACGATTTCTTTCTACGCTTAAATACGATTTAACAAGTTATTTCATTTCTATTTAATTAAATGAATACGTTGAGACCCTTTCAACATATTTTTTTCGTTTCCTGGAGATCGAGAATTTGTCTTATCTTTTTGTAACAAAGAGTATAATTCCTTCTAATAGATTTGCCCTGCGGATTTTTTATGATTTTCTAAACTGTAAAACGCTTTTTTCCCTTTATTTTTTTCATTTTCGGGCCTAGCATTTTCCGACCACGGCTATTATTTTACTAGACGGACCTGACGAGAAGATTGGAGATGGGCGTCCCGCAGGGGTCCGTTCTGGGACCAACCCTCTGGAACGTGATCTACAACAGTCCTCTGAATATGGCACTACCTACAGGAGCAGAACTCATTGCCTTTGCAGACAATGTTGCGCTACTGGGGACGGCTCGATATCCATGCGAAATGGAGGCGATGAGCAACGAAGCCCTCATTAGAAAAAAGCGTGGATGCGGGATATTCGCCTGCAGTTAGTGGCCGAGAAAACGGAGGCAATGATATGCAGCAGACGAAGAAGACCGAGGATCAAGCAACTTGTTGTTGGAGGACACGAGGTGGAATATGGCAAAATGCTGAGATACCTCGGGATCCTCATGGACTACAAGCTACCTTTAGCAAACACATAGAAACTGCACAGAAGGTAGTCAGCGAGCTTGGACGGCTTGTATACGTACCATGAACACTTGGTCCTTCTTTGTGGAGCCTCGATATGGCACGAGTCGCTCAGACGCGACACCAATAGAAATAATCTCGCCAGGATCCAGCGACAAGGAGTGTTCGAACCGTACAGGACAGTGTCCGAAGATGCGGTGCTCGTGATCGCTGGAATACCCCGCTGGACCTCCAGGCAAAGAAGAGGGCCTTGGACTACAAAAATCCCAAAACCGCACAATACAGGACCAGAAACTGAAGAAAGCCTGGCAACAGAGATGGGATCAGTCCAGCAAAGGAAGATGAACACACCGACTTATCCCGGTCATAAGTCGGTGGGGACCTACCGCTTGACTCAGATGCTCACTGAGCATGGATGCTTCGGTGCGTACCTGAAGCGGATTGACAAGGAAACATCCGCGTAGAGAAATTCGCTGAAACAAGCACTCGGAGTAGCCGAGCTCAACGTTGACAATATGGTCCACAGCATGATGGCAAGCAAGATAAACTGGGACTTTTGGCGCGATTACATTGAAGAAATCCTGAGCGCCAAAGAGGGCAGTGAGAGAGAGGAGTGCAGAGCGGCTCTCCAGCGCTAGAATAGGGCCAGTTACCTAAGGCGAAACTACCTGTCTTCCTGAAGAAATGTGAAAAACAGTACAACACAGCGAATCCAGCGTCTGTTACGCATTTCTATAGCGACTTATAAATATCCACTTTACGAAAGTCTTTCTATAATGTCTTCCAGATGAAAGCTGTCTAAATATATTTCGAGATTGACTTCGAAACTTGCATTCCTATCTTTGTCTATTCGCACTTGCTTATTTTCATTTTGTTTTTATTAATTTGGCTGATGACAGAGCAATTGCTAAAAAATATCGATCTAAGATAAATAACATCTGAGAGAATATATGCCACATGTCGCATTCTGGTCCTTCGTATTTATCCCGTGCGTTATAATATCATATGGCTATTCCTTCTATACTATAAAATTTGGGCCACGTTATAAACAATACTGATTCAGGCTGGGCAACGAGAGTGTTAAAAACTAGATATGCAAGTTTCAAGATAAATATGAATGGATATTAATCGCATTTATCGATTTCCAATAAATGTATGAAGATCTCTTACAATAAATGATATGGACAACTTCTATTATAGAGTTTCCCGCGGCCACGTCTACGTGAGACCTTACTTCGGATAGACACTTTTACATAACGTAGTTTTCAGATTGTATTAATCACTTTAAAGCAGGGATGAGGAACGTACGTGAAATTTAACGAGCAAATACGGGGTAGATTAAATAATGTGTGTAAAATATAATTTTATGAACATCAACACGTGAAGCGAAACTACAGCAGATTACGTGCTACAAGGAAGGTCCTTATTAGGAAAATTGCATTGGATTTTCCGGTTAAATTTATGAAACTGATTTAAATAGTCCCGGCATACTTTATTGTGTTTACAGAGTGCCGTATCCAATATAAAGGTGAATAAATTTACCTTACTTTGAACCGGGTAAATGAATTGAAGTTTACTTTATACCAACGTATTGATCGGATAAAATACTTTTCTCCGTGCCCATACAAAACTTTTCGTGTGTGCCTGTCGATTTATAATTAAATTGACAATGAGTAATATTTAATTGGTTCAATCGATAGGCGGAGTGACAGCCCTGCACTTCAGTGAAGCTCATATATTGCAAACGAAGCTCTTCGCCGTAAGATCAACAGCCCTTGATAGCATTAAATTGACCTATTGGATGGATTTATAAATAATTAAAATTTAATATCAATTCGATCCGTCGATCAAATTGATGCATGATTAATATTCAGTGCTCTTGCGAACGTTTGATTACTTGTGCTCCAATAAGTGCTTAACAAACATGCCATATGGTGTCCTGTGATAAGTGTGATTTAAAAATATACTGCAGTGTGATTTAGGCATATATAAAGTCAAATTATGATTTGTGGTAATCGATTATGTGATTTTTTAAGTATCAAACGACAGAAATGCCTCACCTTCTTTGTTCGCGTTGCTCTTCATCTCGGTCGCTTTCGGAGATGATGATGGCATTGGAATTTCTGTGTGAAAATGTAAGAAAATACGCTTGTAGCAATCATAAGTTATATTTGCGAATTAAAAACTGTCAATTTGATTATGATACTTACCATACAGTCTAATAGAGCCTTCGGTTTCACCTAATGAATTTTTAGATATACATCTATAATTTCCGAAGTCTTCTGGTTGCAAATGTCTTACAGTCAACTTCATATGAGCCCTGAAAATAAATTTTGATGTTAATAAATTTAATTATTGTTACATGGATATTAACTCATAAAAACGAATTTCTTATAGTTTATCCCACAGACACACAAAAAGGAATATATAATTATTTTAGGTTTTTCTATGGTTACACATTAAAGTGCAAAATTATTGGAAGTATATATATATATATATATATTCGCAGAAAAATTCAATAATTTTGACATTTGCGTATCAGGGTCGAATTCTTTTTGTGTTTATTTTTATTTCTAATTTTTTCATGTGTTAAATTCGGCTAAAAATAATAATTTTAATAAAGTAGATAAGTGGCCGTTAGTAGTTATACAAGTATATTAAAAATACTGTAATCTTTGTTTATTTTTGAGATTTTTTAAACAAATTTCTAATACCTTTTCTATGAATTTTTCTTAAAACTATTATATCATTATACTCAAATCTTTTTTGTTCAGCGTAATATAGCAAATTTTCATTGGTGCTATAGACACATTGTGTCTGTTATAACGACAGCGATTGCTTCTTCGGTGGTGACGCGTACGAGGTGGGAGTCGTAATCGAATAACCTTGGCTGCGGGAAGACATGCTTCCAGAGTATTTCTATTCGACACCTGTCCACTTCCATTCACTACCACTCGGCTACACAACGGCCCGAGAGCAGAACGGACCCGCGTGCAAGCATTTTGATGCACGTAGAAGAGGGGCCCATCCCAGCGAGCACCCCCACTCCACGTTAGCCAATGCTACATTGATGCTATAACGCCTTAATCAATAGGCTGGATCAAAGATTAGGGGGCAAAAATTTTGTAACCATAATCCATTTCTTTTTAACAATAAACGTAAACTATTAAGATTCTTTGAAGATTTCTATTTCTTTAATCTTGACCTGTATATATAAAACCTCGTGTACTGTTTGGTTACCTTATTATCTTAGTATCACAACATATATTTTTTTAGTATTATGTTGATTTTATTGAATGCGTATGATAATCATATAAGAAAAAACATTAAATTAATTTTTAAAAATTAAAAAGAGTCCGCGAAAAAAAAATTGCATAAGAGGGGGTCCGCGAAAGAAATTTTGCTCAAGAAGGAGTCCGCGGACTGAAGTTTAACTTTTATAATGAATAAGAATATTCGAATACTTTTAATAAAGTATTCGAATATTTAAATATTTTATATGCATACATTGGAGTTTTTAAGATTTGCACCAATCATGTTTACATATTTTTAATTACGTTAAAGCGTTCGAAACGTGTATCCGATCGCGTTTTTTTAGTGTTTAAGAGATAAAATTAGAGTCAAATTTTTACCTATATTCGATATTATGCATAATATATCTGAAATAACTAAGCAGTTCATCGAAAAGAGAGAAATAATCGGTCGTAGTATCTCCGCATTCGTCTTATACATCATAAATACGCTATGCGCATGCGCCACACCACCTCTAGTCTGTATATGTGTGTGTGTCTATATGCAGCATTACATAATCACTAGTACAGTAGCAAGCCTATTTTATTATATATTACACAACACACAGTCCACACATTCAAACGCTAATTCGCTGGAAAATAAGTCGTATGAAAGGATTTCTAAGAACTAGAACATTTTTCTGATATTCTCGAAACGAAATCATTGCCGCACTTTGGAATTATCGGATTTGGAGTTTGAATTGGGGCACTATGCTCTGAAAGCAAGTGGAAATATTAACTGCATATTTGCAAAAGGATCCATTTGTAAAATAATAATTCGAAAAGGGCAAAAATAATATCGAAATAGGAAAGATAAAAATATTGGACAAGTGCCGCATGAACTGTCAGAAGGCTAAAATTGAGGAATTTGGAAGTGTTTTCTTCGTTGATAAATTCAAATACATAACTATATAGTAATAGTAGTTTTCCAAATTTTTGCAAAATTTCTCATCAATTCTTATGAGACTGATATTTTACTCAGCTTTCTTTATTGTTTGTACAGTTATCATTAAAATATATACTCATTTAACCAAACAACAGACGTACTTGTAAGCATTTTTTGGCTTAATTGTATATAAACAAATGTTTAACAAGACTTTGCAGCTACAGAGTTCCTGCTCCATAAATAAGATTTTGATTAGATTATTGCAGTCATGTTGTTAAATTTATTGTGAATAATTCAGTAGTATATGGCAAATGATCATTTTTTAGCACGTATGAGTTCATATCAATTTATGCCGATGATATAAAAACATATTTAATGGATTAAATCCAACCGTTCTAAAGAGCATATCGACCGATAAAAATATTAGATGAAATTCTCTATCGATTGTGTGCTTTATTGATGAATGTCTTTTTTTGTGATGGAAGTATTAAAAAAATAATAATTTGATTGATTAAACTTCGTCAAAATCGTATCTCTAGCTCGGTGTGTATTTTTCATGACGTCGGGGAAGATTCCACCCCTTAAAAAATAATGTTAAAGGAGCGATTTTTTTCGGTTCGGTCGGAGGTGACAAACCGTATCTGGGCAAACTTCTCCGGTTTTGGGGGTGCGTTGTGTTGTACCTTTGATCTATTAATCATAAGAGGGTTTTAATATCCATCTCTTCCGGCGATCATCCCCGGGGCGGGCTAAGTTATCGCGCTACGGGCTTATTGGATGGATCAAAATAAATAACAAGAGATACGAATCGGTATGAGAGGGTGGTTTGGCCAGGGGGCGGCCCGGTCAGGGTGGCGAGAGTTTTTCCTCCTACCCTAATGGACAAAGTATTAAGATATCGGTATCCGATAAATATAGAGCGAAGATATCTTACAAGTGACACTCTGCTAGGAATCGACTAAATTGATTTATCCTTGGAGAACTTTTGAATATTTGATATCCGCAAATAAAAATCAATACAAGGAAGATTTAATCAATAACTGAGGTGTTTTCAATTTATTCAGAGAAGCCTTTGAGAGTATGTAGAAACTTGGATACGTTGCTCTGTTAGGAGAGCTTTTATCCCGTAAAAACTTACTTTACTGAAAAAAAAAAGTTTTTTATTGTCTCTAGAAGATATGGAAGGCAATTTATTTACAATGTTTTCGCAGAGCTTTGAAATAATAGATTAAACAATGCTGAAACCAAATCTATGCTATTACCATACGCGAAGAACAAAAGTTTGCTTTAAAAATAACGCTCCTGAATACGTATTTATGCACACATTTAATTACTGTATTCCGGCTTGTTTTGAAATTTATTAGCACGAAAATATCTTTCAAATACACACACACAAATGTGTGAACGTTATGTTGGCGCAAATACAAAAAGTATACAGTTCTAACAACTTTTTGGAGACTTAAATCGATTTATACGAGTGTGGGTTGTTTACAGATCAGTTTCTATGGCTATTAGTAAATGTCGGTACATGTATATTTATACCCTTTAGAAATCATTACAGGTCCTCAATTAAAGTTTTAAGACAATTTCATGTTTCCAATTTTATTACGGTAATATTATTTTGAAGAAATTGCGAGAAAACCACCCATTTTGAAGAAAAATTATCCTACGAACTTATTGAGTGATGTGTTGCTATCTATGAATCTAGATCGTGTAGTGAGTTTTCAATGTTTAACTTCTATTGTGTGGTATTTGTTATTCTCGTTTATCGTAATGGTTAGCAGATTTAGTTAATTTAAAAGATGTCTGAGTTAAGTTTTGTAGAAATAGCTATCAATTTCGCTATTAAATTTTGCTAATGGTGAGCTATCATAATCAAATGTGACATGGATATTCATAGCGAAAGCTTAAAATGTGGTTACCAGCTACATCTCCTGTCTTATATAATTGTATAAAATATTGAATGTGTGTCTGTAAGTATGTTTGTCGGTTCGCCGCATTGCTATTGATGTCTTTTTTAGGAAATGTATGTTTTTTTTGTACACTTAATTGAAATGGCTGAGTTAAAACGTGCATTTGATCTTGATTCTATATGCGTAATTTTTTTAAGGCCTCTCCTTTTTTTGGAATAAAATATTGACGTGGTAATTTAGTAAAAAATACGTTCGACGTAAGGAAGCTGGGTTTGAATATACGTGATGACATTATATTTGAATGATATTCCTCTTTTTCCAGTAAGTTAAACGTCAGGGGAAAAGCATTCGACTGCTAACATGTAATATATTATCATCATTATATACTCTTATGAATACACTGGAGATTCCAAACATTTTCCCTTCTGCCAGCTGAGTGCGTATATATTATTATCTACACAATGCGAATATATTTCATATGTATATTTATGAATGTGAGGCGTGTATCATCCTTCAATTTGAGGCTTTCAAACGCTTTTTTGTAGCAACGTAATAAATAATAAACTGTGCTACCAATCACGACAAACATTTTTTTTTGTAATCAAATTTAGGGTTTGGTATTCTGAATAATTTCTGAGAATAATAAATATTAATTTGGCAACAATTATTGTTTATCAAGAACATACAACTGTATTTTGGTGTATTAAAATATTTCTCCCACAAAATACGTGTATTTAATTAGAAATCACACAGTACATGAATATCTAATTCACCGTGGCCTCGTATAATACGATCATATAGTTTCACAAAAACGTTGTGTAGTTCAAATCCGTGTTATATAAGTTCATACAAAAATAGTTCTTGCGGTCCGAAAAATATCGAAGCTTGTTAATATTGAATAAACTTTAACAGCATCATTCATCCATAATCATTAACATAAAATTGGAGAACTAAACTTAAATTTTGATGTTTTTTCTTCTTAAATACTTATATTAATTCTTGTTTGAAATCGTATAATATATAAAAAATATTGTGTAAAAATATGCCACAATTCATCAAACGTGGTGTATTAAGCCCGTGTTATACGAGACCCAGTTTTGGGTGTATTTAAGGTACAACTTATTATAATATAGACTGATTTTCATCATAAAAATATGATGAATAGTATATTGAAAACACGATAAGCAAAATTCATGTTAAAATATTGAATGTTTTCAGTAAAATGCAAAATCAAACACACTCGGACCTTTTATAACACGGTTTTTTACAACACGATTTTATTCAACACGTTTGCAAAAATTGTGGCATGCTTATTCTAACACGCTTTATATAACACGGTTTAAGGGGAAAATATACACTTAAACCTTTTTTTGTGCGGTAGATGTGTTTTGCGGAAAATCGCACAAAAAAAGCATTGACTTACATAGAAAAAGTGAAGATGCGTTTCATGGAGTTTAAAAACCGCATAAGTTGGAAACAGCTATATAAAATATATCCAAAATCGCACAAAAAAAAACAGGAAAACAATAAGGCAATTAAAAAATAACATTTTGGTAACATTTAAAGGATGTCTTGCATCATTGGTAAAATTGTAAGGATCTCTGACATCTGGCATCTCAAATGTCAGACATCCACTAAAGAAATACTAATTATTTTAATTACAAACTATCACTGTATGATAATTTTCGTTGCGATTTTCGATATGACTCAAAATCGCTCTTTTCTTTAGAAGAAATAGTATACCCAGTTTTAATGTCATCATTGTTCTGTATAGATTTTCTCTTTCCAACAACATTATTAATAATTAGTAAAGATGTCACTATAGTCCTGTAGCGTGGGAATAATTTGCGATTGTTTTTATTGATTATAAAAATAAATTAATTAATTTCGTCTTTTAATATCGATTTTTGGTCGTCAAAGCGGGTCGTTTAATTTGGCGTTTGGACCTCAACCGTTACTGAGGGTCGTAGGCCGAGCGACTTCTTTCTGTTCTTTTCTGGGCGCCTTGGGGACCAGTCGTGTTAATTTCGCGCTACGTTTCCATCATCAAGCCTCTGCGTCGTGATCGTCTGCCGTATCACAAAATGGTAAATAAAATTTGTTAAACGAAGTTCATCATGTTTTAATTGTTTCCCTCTCGTTTTTGAGGTTTCCTCCTTTTTGGTGTCGTCATATGAGCGGTCGAAGTTAAAGAATCGCCCCCTCGGCGGAGGTATACGCATATTCCGTCGCGGATGCTTCGAGTTTGTCTCGGTGTCGCGGGGTTTCTTCGCCCCTGAGGGCGGAGCCCCTTCGCTTCTCGTCGAGGCCCTTCGGGTCGAGATGAGAGGCGCAAGGGTGCGTCCGGCCTCCGGAGCGCCCCGCGATTCGAGACGCCCCGCGTGGCGGGCTGTTTGAGGCAGCTGCGACGAAGATTGCGGGCCCCTGAAGACGGCAAAGGGGTTTAAACGCAACAGTCCCTAACTCAAAAAATAGAATATCAAAAAATGGCGACTGTTTAAAAAAATTCAGTCAAATCATTTTTGGGTCTTATTTTGTCAGAGTTTTAATTTTTTTTAAATATTTAAAAAATACACTTTAAATTCTTGCTGGAAAAAACTGTGACCAAAATTAGTCTCTGGAGAAACGAAGATACATTAATCGAAATATTAAATTAGTCAACCACAATTGATAACTCAGAAAGCAGCTAGCAGCATTAAAACATTAAAAACAATTATTGAAGGCATAGAATTGGTTATTAAACTAATTTTTTTAATGGAAAATGATCCTACCTACCCTATAATGAAACACGTAAAGATGTATATGCTATAAGCAGATAATTGCTTATTACCGAATTTTTGCGGGCTAAAACCAGAAATGCTCCAGAGTTCTTTGATGATGGAAACCGACAACAGATCTCGAAAAAGAATGAAGCATATTGAATTACAAGTGATGATAAATGAATCCTAATTTTGTATGAACTTCAAACCTTGTATAGCACGGATTTGTATTACACGACGTTTTTGCGGAACCATATAATCGCGTTATACGAGACCCGAGTGTAAATTTTATTTCCTATGAAAACTAAACTGATTTGGCAAGAGAATCTTAATTTAATTATGTTTCTGTCAACGTTATCATAAAATCAGCATTTCATTTTGAGACACTAAATGGAATAATATTTTCTTACATTTATTTAAAATTATTAATATTTTATATTAAATTTTTGAAGAAATTCATTGTTTCACAAAAATTATCTTCTTATATAAGAACATTTTTTACACAAGATCGCCAACTCGAAAAAGAATCTGAATAACTAATAAGAAAATGTATATACACAACTAAGACAGAAATACTCAAAATTTTAAACACTACAAAAAAAATATTAATTTTGCATATTCGATTGAATTGTATTAATTTTCGGCTGTATTTTCAAATCCTAATATTGATATATTGATTAAAATTTATAGTCGATATTTATCCCAAGCAATTTTTGATATAATTTAGAGTTATTGCGAAATGTTTCTTGATCCCTTGAATATCGTTGAAATCCACTATATTGCAGGGCGGTTTTATTGAATGTGATGTTCGTAAAAGCATTTTTATGTACGGTTTTCTAGTAGTTGAGAATGAAATTTAGCCTTTTGTACATTAAAACTCTTTTTGGTTTCAATATGACTGGCATTTGTACTTTGTGTACGAAAATAATTGATATTTTTCATAAACGGGAGATGTCAAAAGCCCGTTTTTTGTTGTTCATCTGAAAGTTCAATGATTGTTACGAGTCATATATGGTACGCAAAAGCTCTTTGGCGCCGTTAGCTTTGCCTATGGAATTATTTAAAAGCTTTTACATTTTTAATATAATATAATAAAAAAGGGTTTATACAAAAGAGTACAGTTTTATTGATAATTTGGGCTTGGTATACCTGTATGAATTTTCATTGGTGATGATTCCATATTTCTTGCTGGGAAGGACCATGACGTTGTCGTAGACCCAGTAGCTGATGGCTCGAGGATGAGCTTCCGTATGACAGTCGACTGTCACATTGGTACCAGCTGGTGCTCCAACGAGCTGGTTTGGAACCCATATCATGGGAGAAACTAAAAAAAATAAAAAAATAGTTAAATAAATTATACTTAATTATACAAAACATTGAATCATATAAAGAGTTCACCAGACCAAATGTTACTAACATCACTCAATTATAGCTTTAACATAACATAGAAAATATTCTAACTTTACCCAAACAGATATTTAAAATTTAACTTAATTGACATTTGGCTGGTAAAATATTTGTGAATCATACCATGTGCCCCCGCGCGTAATGTGTTAATTCGTTTAGACTTGGGCAAATGGTAATTATCTTTAATAAGCATTAAATTAGGATTGTTTTCAATATTTTTTAGATATTATAAAATATAAAACATCGTTCTTTCTGGTATTGATAAGGCTTTTTTTCTTTATTTCGACCTTAAATTGAATGCGCCTTTAAAACGCCTCCATGTAATTCTTAATACCAATTGCTCCCCGTTGGTTTATATTATTATAAATAAATACAAAGTCGAAAATTTCTATTAGTTTCAAACAAAAATAATTTCAAAGCTACGACACATTTAAGAGTACATAAAGATAAGGGAGCGTTACAACGCGATGCTTTCGGAATATTAATATCGAAATCAACTCAAAATGCTCTCAAAAACAAATGACCCCACGGAGACCGCCATTTCGAACCTAGGGGTACAATTTAGCTCTTCATAAAAACTAATTTATTGAAAGAAAACAATTAATAACGGCCATGTATAAAACTTAATTAGCATAATGAAAAAATGAAATTCGTAATGCTTTTTTACATCGCTCACGAGCTTTACACGTTTTAATTTATTTGAAGCATGGCTTCAGTGCTAATTGAAAATTTATTTATTAACTTGACTACGGCCACGGGGGTGGAAACAATTTTTAAGGCTCCCGCGTGTGATCGGATGAAACAGACTGATTTTGACATGTTGTGTGCCCAATTTAATATCATTAAAATATTATACAACTTCCGCCAAAAATATAAATAAATTTCCAAATTAATATTTGAGATAATTGAATTTTATTGATTTTTCTAAATATGTCATGATCGAACGGAAAGGATCTCCATAGGAAATTTTGTATTAATATAATAGACATGGTTGAATTTTACATCGTTGATTTCCATAGTCTCTTAAACTTAAGTATCATAAAATAAGGATTTATGTAGAAGATGATTTTTGAGTGAATAGCAAAATGATCATAATTTTTAAACGATACTCCGTTAACTAATCGTCTGAATACTCAAATTTTTAGACGCAAGAAATCAAGATAAATCTAAATCAAGACGATCAATTCAAAGTTTTATTAATTCTCATCTCCCAAATTTAGTTCAAATTATTTTTCACATTTGAGAAGAAAATCTTAAATTAAACTTAAATCTGAATTTTTAGCTTCGATGCTTCAACTGGCAATTTATTTTCAATCAAGTATTTTCAACTTCGATTGATTTTGCTAATTAGTCTGTATTGCTAAAAAACCATCAGTGTATGACTTAAAGAGCAATTATAATCGATTTAACTTATGTAGCAAAAAATAAATTATGAAAGATATATTTTAGGTATTTTATAATTATTATTTTGGCTATCATTATAGAAGTCTCTTAAAAAAAAGTAATATTAATTCCACAAATCAAAGGTCAGCAAATACTTTGCCATTAAACATTCATACAAATATGTTATAGGAACAGTTCAAGATGCATTATTTAAGCCTTATCCTGTATTATTGGTCTTTATGTACTACAGAAAGCCATTTTCAGTAAAAAAAAAACATGATAAACTTGAGTAACTTTTTACTATCTTCCATATAAAGCTGCTGAGTCTTTATAAACATCCATATTTATTATTGAAAAAGTATTATTTGACGCGTACATCTAAGTGGCTCGTTGAGTGAGTGTTTACAAATTTAACTAAGAGGCCATACACATTCAATATCGAGAATATAGTTGCAAATCTTGGTTGAATTTCAAAATAATTTAATATTAATAGAAAGGCTCTCTTCTCTAAATAACTATTTATTCCACGCGAGAGAGAGAGAGATCTGGCTGCAGGAAGGATGACCTCCCGCAGCCAAGGCTAACCGACGACTCTCCTGACTCCCGCCTCCTGCGCATCATTCCCCAACCGGCAACAGTGCACGCGCGATCGGTCGGTATGCAGGTGCAATGTCTTCGCAGGGTCACAAGAGATGGCGCTGTTAAAATAACATATTGCACCTGAAAAGAGATGGAAGATGTCGCTGTTTACAGCGCTACTGAGTAGGGATTGTATATTATACATCGCTCACGCTACAATATTTGTTTTACTTTAATGATATTAAATTATGTATTTTTTAGTAGTGCATAAAAATTGTATACCAAAGATAAATGAAAGAAATGGCTTAAAGTTTTGCTAAAGTGGATTAGATTTTGGACTCTCGTTACAAAAATTCGATTTTTAAATCCAATTTGCAGATTTTTTTACTGATTTACTGATGATAACCCTGAACAAGAAATGCAAAAAATCCGTAAATGATCCCACATTAATATGCATGTGATATATATACATATTCTGGGATACGTAGGTCGTCTTTGGATAATAAAATAAATAAGTCAAACAACTTTTTACGGTATTTTTAATATCTCTAAATTCTAAGATAAAGAGTAGATAGTTCAACGATTATTTGAGTTCATACTTTTTTAGATTCAAGAAATCAAACTTAATCGAGATCTAAATCCAAATCAAATGTATACACATTGAAATAATCGATCGATACATGCATATTTTATTATTGTGATTGTGATCATTATTTGTGTCAGGGGTGTTCAATAATTTTTTCCACGTGGCAAATCTGGTTTTAAATGAATCAAATAGTCTTCAGGAGTCAATTGTACGCAACGAAATTATGCGTCTGTGTTTCATATTAGGGTTGTTATGGAATAATGGTCCAGGGTTAGCATTGACGTAATTTAATCTTGCTTAAGACAAGACGGCTCGTAAGAAATCGTGGAGTCGTTGCTTACGACATCTGGCCAAGAAGACTAAATGCTTATGATACAGAGGGCCTATTTGTGATATAAGCATTTTCTTGTTGGGTTCCATGAAAAAGAGTATTCAGCAGTGCGGCACCTAGGTGGGTCACGTGTGACCCCGCGATGACACGTGCCGGCCCGGCACGTACCCCACTCGGTGCCACCTTAATTGTTTATTTTTTCATTACACATGTAGCCCTCACCTGTATTCGCAAATCTGCTCGCCGACGATAACGGATTACTCTAATTATTTTTTATGCTTCAAATTATTTTACAGTTATCTTTTTTACGGCCCCTGAAAAAACAACGATAGCATCGCTGAAAATTTCCGACACGTTCGTTCAGATTTTTCGTTTCCACATCGGCGACGTCTCTTTCGAAGCGCAGTTTAAGGAACTGCAAGATTCCTTGTCCGTTATCGCTACTCCCGGAGGAATTCAAGCAACGTTATTTAGTTTCATGTAATAATAGGTAGTCGTGGAGCGACTTCGTCAGAATATATATTCCCAACAGTAAAATTATCCCAACGTGCATATGCAGATATATCAAGCTTTAAAGTTTCTAGAAGATGTTTTCTTTTTAGACAAATATATTAAGGGGATCGCATAAAAGTCGTTTTTAATACCATTTTTTAGTCAGAAGCATTAGTTTTCTTTTAAAATTTCATTCATCTTATTAAGGTGCCATATTCGTTATTAGACGAAAACGCTCTATATATAAGACTTCTCAAGTGAAATATTTTTTTATGTGGATTTCCCATTGGATTTCCAACTATATTTAGGCATTAAATAACTATCGTTAACATAAATTCCCGGAATAACTGTCGCTTTACGACACGCGTTTCCAAGTAGTTTCCCTGTCGCATCTTGTATATATAGAGGATTAAAATATAACCAAGATTTTTCCTGCATAAGTAGAAGTTTTCTGAAGTATCTTATTTTTCTATATAATTTACTTAATTTAAAATACATTTATTCCATCAAATAGGAAGCTTCTTGGTCCCGTCATAGAAGAAAGAAGGCAAAAAGTGCCTCGATAGTTTTGATCGTTAATAAATACCTAATAATTAAATAACATGCAACCAATTATACATTGACGTATTTAGTGCCATTTAGAGGGTTGGTTGGGGGCTAATAAAATCTAAAATAGAATACAATCTTATCAAAAATTCGGAAAAATATTTTTTTGAAATTAAAATATACAACATTCTTTCCGATGTATTCTTTCGAATTAAGCTTCTTAAAAAGAAATTCTTGAAAAGGATGAATAGTTGTAGAAAAAGTTGATCGTAAATTAAAATCAGTTGACTTTCTTGCTATAGAGCTTAACGCTATAATAAATTCGAAAGTTTAAACTTGAATTTAAAGTTTATCTAAAGAGCTTAAGGGACGTTTCTGTCTTGTTGGTTCAAAAATATATATTTTTCTTCGTATATCAGAAAAGCCCAATATTTAAAAAGACCATTAGTAAATTTCAACTCTATATAAATGTAATTCGCTAAGTTATAGACCAACGAGGAGAAGCTGCACTGTGCTAAGCTGAGGAGAGAAGACGCGTTTTTCTAAACTACTTTTTTCAAGCTCACGGAAGTGATTTCATATGCCCTAGATGAGCATTTATTATGAAATTTGGCGGAAATATGTATAATAAACGTCTTCACCTTTTGGACTATAATTATCTAAAAATATTTAAAATTGTTTATTTAATGAACAAAAAACTACAAAATATATTGGTAAAAACACAAACTTTTTTTTGATCACTCACTATTTTTTTATTTTACAATATTTTGTTTTAATTATAGTCTAAACTATACACAATACTATACAAAGTAAAAATATGTTTAATTATTTTGCTGAAAATTACTTGTTCAAGACTTAGGACTTCCGTAATGAAGAATGTCATCGCACGTGCATCGACATGTGACGACACTCCCACTACCGTACTTTGACAAACTTTAAAAAATATTTTTATGTTTCAAAAAGATCGCCTAGTCAAAATATTAAATACCAACATTCTATATATATATGTAATACTTTTTACATAAAAAATTGTTTAAAAAATCGATCACTATTAGGCCGCCCAACGAGGCAGAAACGTCCCTTAAGCAATCATACAGATATACTATGTATCGATCAAAACATCGATACCCAACAAATTGTTCAATATGCATTCCAATAGGCGAATGATTTACATATACGAAATTATGAATAGATTATGGCCTAATCGCCATGGTTTCGCTAGACTTATGTGGTTGACCATCGCCAGTTCTTGTTCTGCTCCGGAAACAAGAGAAGCAATAATAGAGGTGCGGTCATCGAGGACTATTGTCGTGGCTCATCCGGATGGAAATGTTCACGCTTTATTAGAGTAGATTATGAGAATAATGTATCCAATAATACAAACATGTCCCCATCCTGGCATTAATGTTTATTCGTGCTGGGACCTCCCGGTCCGCCCCCTGGAGCGGCGCGAGTTCGGTTAGCTCGTTATAGTCGCCCCGGGAATAACGTGGAAGCTTTTAACGAGTCTGTTAGTGACGCATTTAAATGTTCATCAATTTCGCAAAATTACTTCGGCCATCAAACTTGGACCTCACCTAGAGATGTCCTAATTTAGCTTTATTGCATAGAAGTGGCTCTGGAAATGCACCGTTTCTGGACAGCGAATAATACAGTTGCTGGAACCATTTAAGTCGGAATACGAGAACTGACAGGATACATAATAGGTATTTCAAAATAACGAACCGCTCATTAAGGAACTAAATGTAACAGAAAAGTGGCACACATTTGACATTTTTTGCTTTGAGAAATCCTTCAGGAGAGCTTTAGTAAATACGATTTACTGGATACAAAATATGAAATAATTTCATTAACTTTTTTAAACTTATATCATAATTCTTTGGTTAAAAATATTCAAAATATGTAGATTATTTTTGCCGAGATAAGGGTTGAAAAAATGGCTGATAATACAATATTTATTATAAAATTAGGATATAGTTCTATTGTATTAATAGTATTTATTTTGCTTTGTTGATATTTTTTTAACATTTAGTAAATGTTTAAATTCAACAGGTAACGTCAAACATCATTGTAAAAATCCATTAGAAGATGATACCGAATTATTTGTCATATATCACTTATATGCATCTCAAATATGTTACAAAATATTCGAAGAACATGTATTAATGTGAAAGTTGTTATCTGATGGTCGCAACTTTCTCGATTTAAATTAATCGAAAGCATTTTATACAGATCAAAAGATATTTGTTATTGAATCAAAAACGATTATTCACAGGGTTGAGTTTTGATTTGATGCTTTCAATGGAGACTCCCTCGGCGTATTTTTGTTTTTAAAGTGGCCCCAAAAGAAACTTTCCCGAATAAATTTGAAAAGATTTTTAACCATCAATCGTTCAGCGCTGGATTCCATTACTTATGTTTGCAATCGTCGGGAGCAATTTCGAAAGCAGACACTATAATGATTTTATACAGGTCTCCGAAGAAGGGGTGAGGGTTGAATTTGCAAATTTTCTTACGATAACAATATTCGTCCCCATGCCAATGACCGATGTTGTTTGCACGGGGATTATTTTTCAATTGAAACGTGCTCGGATTACATTGGAGCGGTGGCCATGGCCGTTACCGAACATTTCTACCCTCTTTGCAAATAAATTTCAATTAATCTAATTCTACACCCGATCTGGACACCATCGCCGTGAAAGCCTAACCGATATATTTTTAATCAATATCTGACCTGTGAAAAATTGCACCGGAGCTTTGTATTCGGCCCAATTTGAATACTCCAAAGGCAAACATGCCCAAGATCAAATTAGCATTCTGTGGACCAATTGCGACTACGAGTCCTATTTTAAAATTTATGGCGATGTGATATATCTTCATATTTCAAAAATGAAAATTGATATGAGCCCAGAATAGTTCCGGATCCAATTATAAATGGTAATAAAATGATTTTTTATCTTATACGAGGATTGACTATGTTGATTGCACCAAAAATATGATTTATTCAATGAGCATTTATTACATTTTATATCGGCTGGTATTGAAAGATGGATATTCGACCATTTTGGAATTTTCTGTTCGCATTAATTTGCAACCTTCTTCAGCGTTAAATGGAAAATATACCCGAAGAAAAACACAAGAAGGGCGTACCCCAAATCTCATTTAAAACGCGAAATTTTCAAGATATAAATTTGAAATAGATTTATCATTTAAATTAAGGAATGTAAAGGTATGCAAAAGAGGAGACACTTTAAAAAAAGCTGTAAATCACTACATTGTCAATTGATGTCATCATTTTAGAATTTACATTGCTTTACGAATCACAATAAATTGTATCATAAAATGGTCCCACAAATCATCGTAAATTTGTTAGAAATAAATGTTTGAAATCATCAAGCGAAAAACTTCGTAATCATATGGTTACACTTCTCATAATTAACCTGTTAAGTAGGCAGGACGTATATATACGTCCAACGTTAACTGCATCGAATTTGGTTAGGACGTATATATACGTCCAACGTTAACTGCATCGAATTTGGTTAGGACGTATATATACGTCATCGAAATTTATGTTAAGTCCTAAAGCAAGCAGAACGTTTTTGTTTAACGAATGTGTAAGTTTTCGATGCATGTTTTGACATGAATTTAAGATAGGTAGCACTTCACTATTATGTTGGTGGTTAGTAGCATAAGGTAAAATTCAAAGACAAACTTATAGTTTTAAAATGGAAGAACAAAAAAGAGGTAATGATACTCAGTTCAGACAACATAGAAATAACAACATAAAACGCCAACCTATGCCATAAAAAAACAGCATTACACCTAAATCCTCACGCTTAGTTGAAAGGCATATTCAAAGAACAAATGAAAGGGTACTAAAGCCAAGAAATGTCGAGTTTATTACAAAAAAGGGAAAGAATCTACATACTGGTGTCCGGATTGTAAGGTAGCGCTACATATCAAAAACTGATTTAAATTATATCACACAGAAGTTGAGTTTTGAATTTATATATGGATATATTTTATTTTTTAAACTCTATGTTAACTTCTCTATATGTTTATGTATATAAATAAATAAATAAAAATGTTTTATTGATTTTTTTATAAATTTTAAGCATCGTTAAAAAAATTAATAATATGAACTCACGCCAGGTGAGTGAGACGTATATATACGTCCTAACGAAAATGTGCGTTATTGAAAAGGAACTTCTCCGCTTAACAGGTTAAGAGCTGTAAAAGCTGTCTTTAGGTTTTAATTTTTATAAACCTATCGCCCGTACGCTAGCGTGGCCATCCCGCTTCTGACACCAGTGTAACTTTATGGCGCTCTCTGAGGGCGGGGGGCTAACGCACGAGTCCATTCTCGTTATGTTGCTGGACGAATGGATGGGAATAGACAGGCATCGAATAAAAAGACTCTCTTCTCTAAATAACAATTTATTCCACACGAGAGATTGAGGGATCTGGCTGCAAGGGGGACGACCTCCCGCAGCCAAGGCTAACTGACGACGACCGTCACTCCCCAACCAGCAACGGTGCACGCGCAAGAATCGATCGGTCGGTATGCAGGTACAATGTCTCCGCAGGGACACAAGAGATGGCGCTGTTAAAATAGCACATTTCATCTGAAGAGAGATGGAAGATGTCACTGTTAATCTGGCGAATCAAATCTGCTCAGATTAACAGCGCTACTACATGGGGATGATAAATCGCCCACGCTACAGTTTGTTTGATTTTTTATTTGTAAAATATGAATTATTCGCTTCCTAAAATAAAGGTAAGTAAGTGCGTACTTGAATTGTCACAAAAACATAATTAGTGGAGATAAATCCAAATTTTTGGGGAAATCTAAAAAAAAATATCAAAAGCATAAAAATCGTTATTTTATAATCTTGTGTTATCTATATATGATCAAAAATAAACGATTTTGGTAGGAATATAATATATATTATTTAATTATAGTGCTTATTGTTATTATATAGCCATAATAGTCTTATGTAATATTGTTTTGTTATGTAAATGGTGCTGAATTTCAATGTAAGTATGCAGTGTAGTCAAAAAAATATACATAAATCAAAGTGTTTTATACCAAATCCCTTTAACAAAGAGAACTGTAACGTTTCATAATAATTATTATCTTGAGAATGGATATAATAAGTATGATAAATTGCAGCGGAGTTTGCATAATCCGATTAGCCAGTGCAGTAAGAAACAAGTATTAGTACTGAATTTAATGAAACTGCAGTGATTTGTATTGCTATGTGTCGTTTCGCTTGTCTGGAATAATAATTAGTGCAGCGATGGCAAACTTTCAGATAAACCCGGCCATTGATAAAAATAGAATTTTTCAGGCGGCCTATGAAGACCTAAATTTCCACGAAGCTTTTACATTTGCCAAATAAAGTGACCTGAAAGCCAGCCGAGCTCGAATGGATTGCCGCATTTTGTAATGCTCGTTTGATTTATTTTCCATTTAAAAATACAATTCAAGGTCGGAGCTTTTAAAAGTCAACAAGCTTGCACAAGAACCAGCATCCCTTATGGGCGTCATTTTCCGAATCGCTTTGGCAGGCTGCAATAAAAACCTCCACTGGATTTTAAGAGCAAAATTTGATTACTAGCTTCATAAAGCAAACTATAAATGGCAAAATTGGCCATTAAAGCGTAACATTGGCAAGGCAACACCTACGTCCTCTTCGGTCCTATAAAGCAGGCGAGGACCTGATAAGCCATCCCGTGACACGTGATGGGACAGATGGTATCTCGTTACCGCTTTGTGCTGACCCCCATAGAATATCTGATAATGGCAACTGATACACCAGACCTTTCCTCTAGTATATGTATTAAAAATCAATTGTATTCAGAAACGGTATAATCGATACAAACTACGAACATATCTTTCGACCTTTGGATAACTTCTAAAATGCGTTTATGCGATATTCGCTGAAAATCTAACCGTGTCTTTTAACCACAAAATAGTTTTGACTGATTGTAAATTGAAGTCGCGTGAGATAAGTAACACGTTAACGATACAAAATAACACTATATTCACCATTTTCCATCAAAATTGTCCATGAAAAGGCTCTATTCGAAGTGGGTACCGCGTTTGCTCACAGTCGATCATAAAAAAACAACGCATCAACAATTTAGAGCGCTGTTTGGAGCTTTTTTAAGGCAATAAAAATGTCCAGAGTCGGCGATAGTCATCCAAAGCGATCAAAATCGCAAATGTTAATTGGTAATGCTTTGGTCTTCCTATTTGAGTATTTTATTCATCAATTACATTGATAAAGGAAGAACCATCAATAGAAAATATTATATGGCGTTATTGGGGCGTTTTATGGATGAAATTGTTAATAAATGACCCTAAATGAAGAAGAAAAATATGTAAAGTGAAATTAATCTTATTATTAAATGCTATTAAACATAAAAAGCAAAGAACATACACTGAGATCTGGCAGCATACATTGAGGATCTATCATTATGACAGTCTGGTGACTGAATGTCTTTGCGTTTGGTCGGAAGGGGGTTGAAATATTATGAAAATTCAATATAATTAAGTCACACTGTCTAATTAGTTTTTTATCTTCTATAAATTAGTAAAATAAACAATCGCTTATAAGTGTTACCAGACTATTTACTGCTTGTTAAGATAATACCAGACTGGTTCAAACTTGCTGAAGCCAATCAGAAAATTAGGTCATTTTTTTAAAATTGTGCTTTTTAACCTTTTCTTTTACCTGTCCATATGCTTGACCACGATCAAGTATATGAGGAGTTAAATGAACGATATAGCAGATCCTTTCTTTTGAAGAGACCCTAGTCATATATGTAAATATGAATATTTGATTATTATATAGTTTTATTACATAGTAGAAAAATAATATTGCTTATCTGCTAGACAACATTAAGCTTTGATATAACAGAGATTGGTTTACACATATCGAGTTGGATGATAACCATGTCGTGGAAGCGTCCGACATTGAACGTTTTTGTGCACAAATTTTATTAAATTACACTCGAGCTTCATCTAAAATTGTATTTTTATAATATCTTTTAACTTATAAGCGATTTACATTACAGAAAGTTTTCGTAGAATTATATGATCGTATTATACGAGGGTCGATTGTATATCAAATCCAATCGAAATAAATAGGTTATATATGTTCTTATTGAATTTAAAACTATCAACTCTGTTATCTAATTTGTCAATATTCGCGAAATTCATTTAAAGGGTTGTAATTCATTATCTTAATAAATTAATTTTTCATTGAAAAAGTCTTACATAATGAGATAAGGGATGAATAAATGATTACTGAGTCCGAAAGTCTACTTTGTAAATCTATTTACGATTAAGTATCCAAACTTTGTTTGGCACAATTTAATTATATTAAGGGACAAACAAGGGCAGAATTAATGGCATGAATATTAGAATAGATTTGTCGCACTATTCTGATTGAACCTAATGAATTTATCAATTTTTGAGCAATTTACAAAGACTCAATCTGTTTCATAACCGAAAATAACATTATTGATATGGCAATGTCCTCAAGAGGCATTAGCGGATTAATTTGCCGGAGCATCAAGTCGTTAAGGTATTTGTGGACGTTAATCATTCAAATCTAAATGTGTGCAGGCCGCACGTGGAGATGACACATTAAAAGTATAAAGTTATTAATAGAGGGGTAGCTATATGTCCCACTGTCGGGTTAAGGGGGTGGGTTTTCGTGGGTTTTGTAACGTCATGTCGGATGTATAAAGACTGGCAGATTGTGTGAGGTAATCCCAATAGACACCTCCGCCGCGCGCAGGTTGTTAAACTGAGTGGCTGTCTAATGTTCTTAGTTTTAACCCTCACACCGGGGGTGTTCAAGGGATGTTCGGGGGGCCGGACTGGGACAGGAGAAACTTTTGCAACTTTTGTTTACGACACGATAAAAGTTGTACGGCCAAGTGTGTGAATAAATCAATAATTTATATTCTTTATCTAACACTTTATAAAGGAGCTTATTAAAAGTTAACTAAGGCCCGAAAGATTTTCGCGAAGTCTCTTGGCTTATAACTATTAATGTGTTAAAAGTTACAGTGAGATATAAAGTGCTCCAAATTAAACTTTAATATACTTGGATCAATAAAGTGCTCACTTCGACTCGTAAAATTTCATTCACACTCCTTATCCATTAACCCCCGAGCAACTGGGGCACACTTTTTAAATAGGACAAAAGCAAGATCGATCGATTTAAAGAGAACTTAATTGAGATTTTAAACACTTTTAAAAGAAAAAAAATGTATAAAAACCAAAATTGGGATAAATGTGTCAGGATAGAGGCAAATTTATTTTTATCATGTTGTATCATTTTAATTAAATATTATGTACAACAATTTGTATGATAATTTGGAATCAATTTTGATGTTTAATTCCACAACATCCGCTGAATGATTAATTAATGCATGTCTTATGTAGCATATATATATTGAAAAAAATGTTTCTTTTTGATATGACCAATTATAAGAGTCCCTGTTTATGAGTTATTGATAACCGAGCGTGATTTATTGGGGGAAAGTTATTTAGTTGCGATACCAATACCATATGGAATTTTATTTGCTTGAGTGATTTCTTTGTAGGGGATGACGAATGCAGCATGGCGGATTTTTTCCATCTGAAGGGCTCGGAACATAAGCTTGAATTGCACATAATTTGGGCTGTATCCAGTCGACAACGTTGTTAATTAATCAAACCTTTATCTTGGGAGAGGTACAATGGACGTTGGGAGTCCCGCGCCCGGTCCCTGGGGCTGGCTGCGGGTGACAGGCTTCACCCCTAAAATGATGTACAGAGATGAGTTGGGTCTTTTATTCGCCCCGTCTCGCCGGATGGTTAACTCTTAAATAACAACTTGTAATGTCGTTTTGTCGTGGCAACGTTATCGGACCACCAAATGGTGGATAATACGATCGAGAGGGTCCCGACATGATGGACTGTCGCCAGCACTCAACCCTCTGTTGCTTCAACAACAGATGCTCAGAACGGGACTGGGACCCTTTGTGCTTGTCTTCCACCAGATAAATCTAATTCATTCGCTCTTAAATAATTAAGCTTCTATATGAAAAGATTTAACCACTCAAATTACATCTTCTTTCACAAATTAACTCTCGGAATGAAAATCAACAAAGGCGAATTTCATTCGATGAGCGTTTTTTTCCCCCTCGAAATATCAACGATAAAAGCTACTTTATTTGATATGAAAGGTTAACAATTTTAGCCTTTGAATATCGTGGTTATAACAATAAGATAGAGGCTACGACCTTTGCGCAACCACATGTAGAAATATTTAAACTCTGTGGATAAGAACGATATATTTGTATTGTAATTTTATATTTGCGAAACGTATTGTTGCCGTAGGAAGAGCGAACCTCGCAGGGCGCCAAACAAATTATTATTTATGTTTTATTAATTTTTATTAACGACTCGAATTTCGGCCACCTCTATATTCATACAACCCATGCCAAAATTATAATTAATGTATTTTTCACAGAATGGTATTAGCATAGAATTGTCGTTGTTACAAGAATCGAATTCACAATTAGCTTAAGAATTTAATCCTCATTTATTTATTGTAATGGAAATAATAACGCTACTTTAAAACAATTCGTATTTTAAAAAATCAAGCATTCTTTCTAATAACAAATATCTATATAATTCCTTCCTTTGATACTATGTTTCTATATAATATCGACAAGATTAATTTATCTTACAATCTGCTTTACGTTAAACGCGTTTTTCTCGACTACTACTTTTTCCAAGCTCATGGAAATGCTCGCAAACGCCTTAGTCAAACATTCTTTATGAAATTTAGCTAAGACGTGTATAATAAACGTCTTCATCGTATAGACTACAATTACTTATAAATATTTAAAAGTGTTTATTTAATGAACAAAAAACTACCAAAAATGTTGGTAAAAACACAAACTTTTCTTAAATCACTCACCATTTTTTTATTTTCAAATATTTTTTTCAAAGTTTAGTCTAAACTATAGACAATATTATACAAAGTAAAATTATTTTTAATTTTAGTATTGAAAATCACTTGTTCAGGACTTTAGACTTTCATGGTGAAGAATATCATCGCTCGCGCTTCGACAAACATGGCTCCTCCCAATTTCACTACCATACTTTGCCAAAATTAAAAAAAAAAAATTATGTTCAATAAAGATCGCTTAGACAACACACTAAATATCAAAATTCTATATTTAATACTTTTTGCATAAAAAAATGTTGAAAAATCGATCACTTTTAGGCCCAACAAGGTAGAAACGTCCCTTAATAATCAATTTGTATCGAGACATGATTCAGGAAATCCGTATTTATGGTTACGAACAAAAATTCAAAACCAACAATCGATTAACTCTTTCCGGTCCTATATCTCATCTGTTTGAGATATTGATTTTTCCGATGTTGTTCCGGTGAGTTCTATTAGACGTATGAATTGATGTATTTAGCATTGATTTTAACTATTTGAGTACTATGCCTTTGAAACATCAAATAAAATATATGCAGACACAATGCAAAACGTAGCACCTGGTAAAGTACAAAAATTCTAACTGTAGTTCAACGTCTATGTATCGCCACGTCGCACTTTTGATGGAAATTTCAGCGGAAAATGGTTAATTTTTTTTTTGTGTTTTTATACCTCGTCTATATATAGAATTTTATACTATCCTTAAGAATATTTAGTCCCACTTCTAGAAATAACAAGGAGGAGGATATGGCCAGATTAGCACTTGGCCGGTTGAAAGGACCCGATGGACCTCAAAGTAATAAGAAAAATTGTATGATTTCATACTATTTTTATCTAACTAAGATTTGGGAGCAAACCTCATAAATTGAACGATTATTTTTTGACATAATTAATAGATTTAGATCTTCGTTTAAATAATTGCAGAATTGATAATCAAACTTCGTTGTCCATGATCAACGGTGAGGAACACAAAACAATGGTTTTCTTTAGGATAAGTAACTATTCCTGCCCCTAAGATATGATAAACAATGAAAATGCTTCATATTTGTGTATCACTGATGTGATTAAGTTTGAAATACTTAAACCTAATTAAGCAACCACAGTAGTAGTATATTTTTTGTCCATTTAAGTATAAGACTCATGACTAAAATTATATAATTTTAACACAGCAACGCTAGTTTTTAGCAATCTTATTTTGCAAAATTAATACATGCCCCATTCGTTTTGATACCCTATTTTTGTATGTTCTTAGTGTGATCTTAATATTGAATAATATCCGGTATTCCAACTATTTTGTAAGATTTTTAATGAGATATCTTTTATGTGTCCAATTTAGGTCAGTTACTACTTTCACAAAAATTGAAGATCGCTGTTCTAGAACTTAATTCATATTTTTAATTCGTTAATCCTTGCCACCGTGTGTTCAATATATTTATGGAGATTTTTTTTAAATTCTACTAAACCATCGGCATGGGGTGAATTCCCAGAGTCTGTGTGAATTATACACAATTTTCTCATAGTTACGAGCGTATGTGCACCCAATATATGAAACAATTTCGACCGTCGAACTAAAGCTTCGGCTAACAACGAAAAAATTTAAAACTCAAAATTACGAGCAATACAAGCCGCGAACGTCTATCCAATATGCTATCGGGTTATCCAAAAAAAATGCTTACACAGCGCAATGAAATGTGGTTCAAAGTGGCTATACCGTTTGTAAAACTAGCAATATAGCAAAATGGAGCTTTGTTAATTAAACTAATTGATAAATAAACAATGCGGCCCGTCGTTAAAACAACCCTCGATTCGCGGGAAAGCAAAATATTCCCACCGACGAGAGTCGGGAAAGCAGGAGAGCGGGATGAATCACTCCAACCGCCAGGCGCGCACACAAAAAACAATCTCAATCAATGCAAAATATACACGATGAAAGCAAATATTTGGAACTGCAGTCTACCGCAGAATGTAATCAGTGTTGTTATTGTTATTAGATTGCGACCATATTCAAATTTTGATCGGGCTTCATAGTTAATTCTAAATGTTACAATACTCACATTCGACGTCCACGATGATCCTTTTGGACACGGAAGGAGGAACCCCATTCGTCGCTATACAAAGATATGCTCCCATCTCCGTCCGACTTATCCTCGCCAGGTTGAGCTGCTCCCCCTCGTGGACTGTGACTGCACATTAAAAACATGAAAATTATTTATATTAAATAATTAAGTTGCAACATCAATCGATTGAATGTTCAGAGAATAAGGATGAAAGATTTTAATGCGATAAGTTTCCTATTGTCTTCTAAATTTGGCTGCGCTAAGATGATATTAAAGGTAATCAACACTTTACTGTCAGAGTTGTTCCGCATTAAACTTCGCCTGGAGTTCGCACAAAATGCATAAAACACTACTTATTAAAATTGATACAATTCTTATAACAGCCAATAGATTGAAACGAAGTTTTACTGATGCCTTTAAAAAACTTTATTACTTAAGCACTTACTGAAGCAATGTGGAAACAATATCCAGGGGGCAGAAAAGGATAAGGGAGGGGTTTAACCAGTAAGAATCTGACACTACCCTAGGATCAAATCCAGGGATGTCTTATGCTAGATTCCCCTCCCATAGGAAAAATATAATTATATAAATAGTTGTTTCGTTCTGTACTTAATTCTTGTTTGAATCATATAATAAATGTTTAGCATATGAGCTTAAAATAAACAAGATAACTTGTCATTTTGGTCTAAGAGTCTTCATTTTTAGTTCATAAATATTATTTTTAAGCCATTTATAATATATTATGGGAACCTTGCAATGTTTGTACACATCATTAATGTTGATTCTTTACGAGTATTATTTAAATTGCAAAATCTACAGACTGCTGCTTTTTTGTTACTTTTCTTGGGAATTCTTATGAGTTGATGTTTTATTAAACCTGAAGATAGTCGATCAACTGAATCAGAATATATTTTAGAAGAAAATGGAGATGTGAATATCGTTTCGAGATATTCAGTTACCACGTTCTTTGCCGTTTCTTTGTCAATATTCTCCTACCATGCCTTTACCGATTTTAATTAAAAATTGATATAAAATAATTGTCTAACTGTGGTAACGAATTTAGATCAAATATAAAAAGTACAAATACCGGCTATACTATTTTTATTATCTACAACAGCTAAACGCACTTAACACATCACAAATCGACGTTGTTGGTTTAGACCAGCATCGTCTGCCCAGGTGGAATCTCGTATTTCAGTGTAATTCTAATATAAGGAATTTACAACAGTAAATCTTTCCGATTTTCCGTTATATTAAAAATATATTTTTACTATTGTGTGTATACATTTAGTAGTTATAGTGTAATACGATAGCAACAAGTGCGATATTAAACAGAATTTCAGTCAGTGGCTGGGAAATTGTTGTACAATGCTTCGTATTTTTTTCCTGATAAATCTATTCAAGATGAACTTTTAACGATATCGAATTCATGATATAATTGAAGTGATCTAAATGAAGTTTAGTATCAAAAAATACGTTGTGGGTGTTTTTGGAATTGAATTTTTAAAGCATCATATGTCAACTTACACAGTTTCAAAGACATCAGATACTAATATGGGCTTTTAGTCTTATATTACAATAGCTATGAATGCAATATGTTTTTTTCGCAAATATAAAATTTACATATTTATTCTTCTTTCACTATGAAATATAAAAAATATCTATGAATGCAGTTTTGAGTAAAATAACATCTTTTTATTATATAAATAATGAAAATATCAATCAAATCATTATTTTGTAGCCTGTCTGTTATTATTAAATTGGCGGATTGAGATTTTTTGAGATATTGAATATGATATGCCAAGTATTTGTGATGCCAACTACAATATCAGTTACAGTGTTCTTGAAAAATACTCGTATTTATAAATAAATATTATTTGATATCATCACGAGTTAATCAATCGGTTGTAATTTGAAGAGAATGGAACTCAATTAGAGTCAACGTGGGTTCTTATAAAACAGGGTGTATTACATACAGCTTCTTCACTAACGAAGTTCTTGGAGATGAAAATCAATATATCGACGTTAAAGTAGACGACTTTGTGTAATAAAAAATAATTCATCGTATTTTGCTACATTAAGAACAAAATTTCATATATTTTCGTTCTATCGATTCCAGCTCGAGGATGTGTCAAAGTTGAGCGCTCAAGTGTATATCACTTTCCGCCGTCTTCTTGCTTCATTACCTAGTGCTTAAGATCTACTACCATCGACAAGCTCAATGCTCTTGCGAGTAATGCATCTCTAAGGATGCACAAGAAGTGCCTGAGAGGTGTCAGGGTGATCAAGGGGACCATTTTAACATGTCTCTGCTCTGATCAAGATATCATCCTTGTTGAAATTTAACCATTCTGAAACTTTGCTGAGTCAAAATAAGATGGATCCTTTTTAAAGTATATTTTACGAATCATACATTTGATGAGAGAAAATCGGTAAATTTTAGTAAAATATCTTCTTAAATTCAATATTTTTTTAAATTCTAATCATCAATAAGAGATTGTTTATAATATGCATACATACAATGTTGAACTTCGAATAAACATTAGGAGACTGGAATTTATTTTATTTTTGAAATGAAATTTCTATAGGTGCAGTAAGGCAAAATGTCACGAACGTCACAAAAAGTGAAACTCCGCTTGAAGTTGGTTAGAAAGAGACAAAGAATAAATTGAACTCTCTCTCTATCTTTATTGTACAAATCATAGACATGATCTACTATGTGTATGTCTATATATAGCGTACAGCAACCAATAGATCAGTAGTGTGACTATTTTATTATATATTACACAAACATAACATTTTTAACTAACTATTTCCATTGTGTGAGAGAAATTTTATTTTATGAATTCAAAAACAATAAATTAAGTTAGTAGACTTAACTTATCGTTTATTTTAAGGAATCATTTCATATTGACAGATCAAAAAATGTTGAGAGATATGTACTTTTTTTTAAATTAAAAAAAAAAAACATTTTTGAAGTGAGATGACTTCTTAAGACAATGTTGTGTAAATTTGGTTGAAAATCAATATTTTCAAGAGTTTTCAATATTTTCAAGTCGGATTGATAAATTACTTAAATAATATTTTTTTACATAGAAAATGTTAACCTGGCGATATTACATCATAGTCAATATCCTTATTCTTCCAAATTCTCTCTCATAATAATTTGTTGAGAAAGCCGATGCGGTAATTTATAGTAACGATGGCAATTTTTAAGGCTGTTCAAAAACGAGTATTTCATGGGATAAGTAAATTATCAATGGAGGTAGTCCTAAGGCCTACCCTACAATGGCCTCTATAATAACCCTTCCTTCGCGGCTAGACAGTGTTTTTGGTCACCGGGGCGAAACGCTCCGTTTTTGTGTCCCTCTGTATAAATCACTGGAAGTACACGGTGTCTCAACACCGAGGGCTACCTAAAAAACACCTTACTAAGGCTATTTGGGCGACTGCTCGTAAAGCCATTAGGTGGTCATTCAAAACTTTGCCGGGTCATAAAATCAAATCACTAGTCATTTGCTCCATTCTTTGCAGCGGATGGGATGTTATTGACTTTTCCACTTGTGCCTTTGGCACTTCCAACGCCCTACTCCGCTTTACTGGTATTTCTGATTACTCTTGTTACTTGGCGATGTTGCTTGTAAATTATGATCATGTGTGGGGTTCGATCGTCCAAATAAATCGAAGCTTTTACAAAAATAATACTATAAAATCAAGATTCACGAACGTGGAACATAAATGTATGTCATGATAATTGCCCTATTCATTCATTGATTTTGTCTGCCTAAACTAAATTCGTTTCCAAATAATAACATCCTTTCTTTAAGATGTGTCCACGGACGGACGACAGACCCACCATAATAATTATCCAAAGAAATGTGTGCATAAAATTTAAGTATGGACATGAAAATATAATTCAACCTTTGTGAAAATCGAATTCTGAATTTTCACTGAATGCAAGACTCGTCTTTTTAATACGTTATTTTTAACAAATTTAGTATTGCATATTTTCTTTTTTCAGTTGGTTCGATTAGACTTGTATATTAAAATGATTATTAGCTTTTGTCAGCTTTCATCTGATGTCAGTATATTGGATCAGATCTTGGACACTGTAAAATATGATTGAATGAATCGATCTTCTAGATCCAGTTTTATCCTGATTTCTTGGATCTGGTGACTGAATTGAATTTACAAATATAATTTAAAACTAATGAATTTAACTACACACTCATAGATCTTCTTGTGTTTAAAATTTCTATTAACGCTTAAGAATATTAAATGAAAATATTTTTATATGTATATCAAATATTCATCCGTGTGACTTTTATCGAGATTTTTAGGGCAAGGAAGCTGTCAATTTTGGAAGTTGCATACGTGATGAATATTTAAGAGGCCGGCGAAAGGGTTGATTTAGGGACGCATGCACAGGGTTTGGTTGGAGTGTATTTTAAAAATTTATGGAGACAGTGCGCCGAAGCGGCGCAAGCACAACCGACAAGGAATTATTGCGAAAGAATAACCCTGGCCCGACAAAATAAAGGCAACGGGATATATATGAAGCCGTTAGGGATGTGAGCGATGAGCGGCTTATAAAAAACATACGTGCCTACGTGATACCCTCCGTGTGGCAGAGGTCTTTTTTAAACGACAAAAAATGCGCACAACGTGACACCGTCAACCGTAGGGCGAGTTTTGCTCCCGAAGAAAGATAGGGGTGGTGGCGAAGACGATGTTGACAAACAATTCCCTGCCGCCCCCGACGGATCCCGCCTTGTAAAACAAATAATACGCGCGCTCAAATTTTCCTCACCGTTACACTTTCAATGATCTCCAGGACGATTCTATTAGAAGAGATCGTCTTCGAATGAGGAATATGATTCCTTGCCAAATCCGTTTTTGCTAAAAGAATTCGAGACATCCTCTCGAACGTTATACGGTTGTCAATAGAAATTGATGTGAAGAAATTCCACGCTGCGTCAAAATTTATTTGCCATCAACCACCCCATATTTTTACAGTTAAAGATCTTTAAATATCATTTATTTAAAATATCAAATAAAAGCATTAAGTAACAACATTATAGAATTTAATTTTATTAATAACCAATTGTTGTATATAATTAGTCAGCTCTACAATATATCTCTTATGATTTCCAATTACAATATATGCCGATACAAATCTACGCCTTCTATTGTTTCATTATTTTAAGAAGAGTAATTCATTACATCTAATTAATAGAAAGGCTAAAAAAGATATCCCGGAGAGTTTTTGGTGCTCACGAATCCCGAGATTAGTAAACGTAATCCCGAAAAAATCGGGATTGAAATTTTTATTTAACAGAAATCGTACACCTCACCAGCACAATGAAGGCTACTAAACCGAGACGTTTCCATCGAAATTTGAACGATTTAAAACAGTGGCGTAACTACTAATTGGCCAATTTAGGCGACGCCTAGGGGCAATAACTGTTCTAAATTTATGTATACATATAAAAAGCACTATGTATATTGTTCAAATTATTATATTAATATTTCCCTAGCGGTGATGTATTTACTACACCTCGACTCTAATAATGGTAATATCGATATGAAATATAATGGATACGGGGTTCAATACTTTTGTGTTCCTCCGTAATATAATTACGAATGACATAAAAGTATTATAGTATATAAGTATTCATCTGCAGCGACGGAAATAAATAATTTGTCGGGAAATCGGGAATTTTTTGAGTTTTAGTTCGTGTCTCAGCAGAAAGGAATTTTATCCGTCACATTGATGGTGTTATTCGAAAATGGGGGCTCACGCGGTCATCAACTCGAACTAGCATTTAAATATTTGATGACGATATCTCCAATGATTGTGGAGGCTGAGTGTGCATTTTCAGCAACAAGTTACCCGGCTACCAAAATCAAATTCAGACTAAATGACGAAACAATCGATGCTTTAATGTTACTTCGGGTATATTTTTAAAATAATGTTTGAATTTTTTAGTGTTTTAATAAAATTCTTTCACCTTCAAGTTATTTTTTATATTAAACAAATGGACTTATTAGTAATTTTTGATCAAATTTATCAATGTAAACGAAAGAGTCAAGCAAATTTAAGATTATAACAATATTTATATAGTTATTAAATCAATAATTGAGCACCAAAGGACGTCTCAAAAAAAATATATATATATAAAAATAAATTTAAGATATAATGCATTTAAGATTAAATAGAAAAGCATATATTATCTTCTGCGCAGAAAAAAGTTTTCCATAAAATTTTCCTTGGAATTTTGATTGAATGAAAAAAAACCCTTTTTTATTTAAAACTGTATTTCTATGTTAAATTCCAATAATATTACTTTAAAACTAATAAGAAAAATATGGAAATTTATACAAAAAACAGAGTTAATTACATTAATATTGTCAAGAATACAATCTTAAAATGTGCTGTCAGTCCTCCCGTTGTTTCTTTCTTGTTTTCCAATATTGGATTATCTTCATTATTTTTACCAATCATTATTTTTCTTCTTTATTTGTTTTTGGGGATATTAGACTTTACGTCAATTTTGTATACAAATTCTTCATCTATACAACTAGTGGTTTATTATGACTTCCTGAGCAATTAAAATGAGTCGTTAAAGAGAGAAATGAACGTTTGAAATATAAATAATATTATTTATGCGTAAAAATACATTTTGGAATTACAGGAAGTAAATAAATCATTATTTTATGCAATTGGTTTAAAGAAAATTACGAATGAGAAATGTCAACTTCTAAATTCTTTACACAAAATACTATTTTGAACTTAATTTATTTTTCAAAAAATCTCTAGATTATACCCTTTTAGATTATATGTTACATGTCATACAAATCGTTCAATAAGTCTTTAAGTTTAAATAGGACTTGGGATCTTTGTGTGAAACGTAGCAAAAGACCCCCCTAACCCCCGAAACATTTTTGCCGATCCATGTGTAAAACACCCTGTATATCGTATTTTTTACAAATATGTAAATCATCTTGCCACACTTCAATCTGCATACATTCGAGACATTGTAATGAAATTGTACATCAACTAGTACAACAATTAAGACTCTCTCGAACGCAATGGAGGCGTACTCCGAAGCTATGTGCAAGATGCACGTATTCAACAATCTTACATTTAATGCATACAATGTGCAGTCTCCGCCATTTCGGATAATTTCATATTTGTTAGATTCGAGGATATGGCCGCTTTTAATCAGCGCAATGGGAGCACTTACCGAAATGAATTGTGGAAATCCAACTAGCCAGCTAACAGTCTCCTAAATAAAGCTACAAAATTGAGCAGATGCAATAAAGCGCCGGCGGAGTGCTTCGTCTTCTTCGCACCGCAAATTGCTTCGTTTTGCATCATTTATTCATGGGTACGTGTCGATGGGCACAATGTTTCTGCTTGTAGCTCCTGATGTGTCCATGTCAGCCCATCACTAACATATTGCTGTCTAATACAATTGCAAATGGTGTTGATGACTAGTATGATCCATTAATCGATCCCCGACAACATTCAAGAGATATTAACATCCATTCGAAATGATTTGTCTACTTGGTTTAAAATTTCGCTTTTGAATAAGAAATTTCTCACAGGTATCGATTCGTTGTTTAAAGGATTTTCTAATAAGTTGAAAATTATTTTGGTAATTCAAGATGTACTGTTATCTAATATCACAGCTACTATGAGAATCCAAAAGATGTCAATTTATTTACATTCAATTGAAAAATAATATGGAAAAATGTGAATGATTTTCATTGCAAGTAGACAAGTCTACAAATACATTTAATACAACCCAATTGGCAGTATGCATAAGAATGGTATCCAGTCACTATAGTGTAAAAGGAGAACTATTAAAGTTACTATCAATGCAAGAGCGAATAAGAGGCGAAGATATTTTTAATATTATTAAAAATTACGTGACGGAAACTAATATGCCTTTACAAAAGATATTAGCAAAAATCACTGATGGTACACCAGCAATTGTGGGTTGTAACAATGGATTCATTTTCCATTGCAAGAGAGATGAACCCTTCACGTGTTTTATGCATTATCATTGTATCAAGAAGCATTATATGGTAAAATATTATCCTTTGAACATGTAATGAATTTCGTTCTGAAGATAATCGATAATATTCAAACAAACCATTTGTCACACACAATATATAAATCCCTTGTAGAAAAGGACAATTCCACACCAACTAGTCAAGTAGGATTAAAGCCCTTAATCGATTTTTTGAACTTCTTGAAGAGATTAAAACATTTTTCATTTCAAAAGTTTATTATTTATAAAAATTAAATCCTGTTTTGGTTCCATATATTTGTGCGAATCTTTATTTTCCACCATGAAAATAATAAAATCAAAAACAAGATCTCGACTTACCAATGCCTACTTTGATAAATGTTACCGCAAAAGGGCTAAGAACCCCTGGTCTAAGCTATTTTATGTATTTCAAAATAATTCATATAGCATTCATTCCATTTTAAAGGGAAAAAAATCATGGTTTTTAAACAAAATATAGGCCATTCAGGGTTGCTACCATTGAATTGACATTTATTTTAAGTATACAATAAAAAACGGGTGTATTGTTAAATGCCAGCTTGTTTATTTTTATTCCCTGAATATAAACTAGCAAATTGGATCAGAATAGATAATGCAATAGATTTTGAATGTTTCGTCTGTCACAGGAGAGCCATAAGGAACTCGCTCGACTAGAATATATGAATAAAGAGCAGCTTGATCTATAGATGTAGACACGACACGAATCATGTCTCTGCAATGACTATCGTAGTTTTACGGTTTGTTTGAATCCAATTTTGGGCACACACGTACCGCTAGGTGGTACTGCCAGAAATTTCAGTACCCAGTCTATCCACGTAAGCTTATTCCCCACACCAGCTAACAAACAACAGCGAAGAAGACTCCTCATTCCGGGAAGAAATTTCCTGATAGCTTCATACATTTGTTATAATGTGCGCACTGCACTACAGACACTTATCGACTCTATTTTATTCGAAGAGACTCGTATTGTCTAACATTCAATTTTAAAGTTTCTTCGCTTGCATATAATGTCTGTAAAATTTTCCCTTGAAAATCTTACAGACAATAAGAACCCGATATTTTTTTTAAATATTGCAAAGGGTTAAGCTCTTATTTATAATGGTTCGGTCTTAAACTTGGAAAGTGGACAAAAAATAACCATACTAACAAATTTTGTAGATTTTTTAAAAATTGATTTTAATCCTATTTCGATTCAAAATGGCTAGTTCTTGAACTCGTGCATGTATTATTTTCATTGTGCCAATATATTATATTTGGGGAATTTCAAACTAATGATTCTTCTCAAGAACTAATTCTCGATAATTTCTCGAGAATGTTTAGAAATCAACTTTTATTTTATGAAATTAAATTTGTACGAATACTTTTGATACAAATACAATCATTTGACAAAAAATGTTCAAGAAAAAAAGATACGTTCTGAACGTATTCTTTTCACCATAAAAATATCCAAACAGAAAGTCGAAATACTTTAATAAATTATCCAACGATAGCGATTTCAACAAATACTTATATTTATGAAGGTTAAAAGATTGTTTAGAATTAAAATTTTGTGTTATAAGTTGTTCTTCGGCAATTTGTTTGCAGTATTAAAATAAAACACTAAAGTGTGTTAATAATTTATTTGGAAGATTTGGAAAATATTTCGTATTTCATTGGACTTTTTAACCCAAAAGAGAACTAGGATGCCAATTGTAATCAAACTTTACATGTTTAAATATATTTATAGTTGTTTTATTTCAATTGCAAACCAAGATAATCATATTTAAATACAATACTTTTACATACATTTTTTGTTCAACAAAATTGTCGAGAAATTTGAGAAATCGAGAATTGTCATTTCTCGTAGGTATATAAATTCTGCAGAGGCGAGGGGGTTAATATGATACCTTCAAAACTGAGAGACTAATTGTAAAGTCTCGCAGTTGGGTCTCTATTGAGGTAATCCGCCAGACCAAATGTTACCAACTTACTAACAAAATGCCGATAATATTGTAGCCATTTTGTATAAGCTGCAATGCGATGCCTTCGTTAAAGAAAAAATCCGACATTAATTTGGCGCAGCGAGTTGCTATATAGAAACTAAGATTTGCTCAGGTCGTGTGTAATTCCTTTCAATATTAGTATTGTATATTAAATTAATTAATAGCAAATACATTTAATTTTTCTTCTAATATTATGGAAATAATATAATCGTACATAACATCATGCTTTTGAGGAGTCAAGTAACCTTCGTTACGTATAATACGCATGGTTCTTCAAATGAGTCCAAACAACGATATTATAATATATTAAAACACTATGAACGATAAGAAACAAATGTAATAACAAGCATAATACTTGGCAGCGCTGATAAAAGACGTAAGAAAAGAATGTAATATTTTTCACTTCCCTCAAAGGAAAATAATATATGTTTGTGTGTATTTTTATGAATAAAATATGGACTTAGAATTCAATTCATATCTTTTTTTAAAAACATATTTCGCAGCAAAACAATGTTACAAAAAACGATATTTTATTCATAAATAAATATCAACGGATGTTATCGTATCGGGCGAAATGCGTTTATTTTCGTAGTCATAAACGAGGGATGATTTAAAATTCATAACCTTCTGAACCTTTGGAAACAGTGGCATAACTACTAATTAGCGAGCTTAGGCGACGCCTAGGGGCAATAACTGTTTAATCTATGTATACATATAAACAGCACATGTATATTGTTCAAATTGTTATATTAACTTTTCCCTACCGGTGATGTATTTGTTACACCTCGACTCTAATAATGGGAATATCAATATGAAATATAATAGATGCGGAGTTCAGAATGTTTGCACTTCTCCGTAATATAATTACGAATCACATCAAAGTATTATAGCATATAAATATTCATCTGCAGCGACGAAAATAAATATTTTTTTGGGAAATCGGTAATTTTGCGAATTTTAGTCCGTGTCTTAACAGAAAGGAATTTTATCAGTCAAATTGATAGTGTTATGCGAAAATGGGGGCACACTCGGTCATCAACTCGAACTAGCATTTAAATATCTTAATATTTTATGCTTATAGGGATCAAAAATGTAGTAGTCTTTCTGCCGGGACTGTCAAGTTCAAACTAGTACCGAACATGCAGTCCGATTCGTGGTAGTAGACTAATTTCTTGTGAGAAAATCTTATATCTATTGGAAAAAATGTCATGTTACACGTCATAAGATTATACAGAAGAGCACAAGGCCATGCATCGAGTTTCTGTATCAAAACGAGTGGTGAGTGAGAGTCACCTCTCGATTGCAAAGGACTAATTTGAAATCTTGAAGATATAAAAATTAGTATAATATTTATCACTACCCATTAAGCTGATGTTATATATTAAATACGTCGAAATTTTTCCATTATTTAAAAAAAGGCAGTATTATTATTTTTAAATAAGGATGATTTTCCGCCCGGGGGATTTCAAATAAATAAATGTTAAGTGGAGGAGAGCCTATCGATTTATTTTTTAAAGGGGCTGCGATCTGCGGAGTACGTATCGGCGAGTACATTAAGTCTCTTTAATGCTAGATTATTTATGTATTGTTCAAAGTAATCCTAAAAATCCTCTTAAAAGCAATTCTTCGGCTGGATCAAACACTCTAATATTGATGGAAGTATTACGTTTCGTTCTGATGTTTTTTTTTTTCGGGGTGCGCATTTGAAAACCGATATTTGCCGGCGCTTTGTATGAATGTCTCGTTTTGACAGTAAATATAAAATACAGGGTGTTCTGTTAGGGTTTTTATTTATAGCCAGCCCAGTCGAGCGATACACGCCGTCGAATTTTATATTGAATTTACATATTTGTACACTTGACATGTATTCCTTTTATTTTTCATCGGAAAACGTTAATAAATTTATGGAGGCTTCAAAAATTTTCCGGGCGCTGGCTGCGATGTCACATCCGCGTCAAGAGCCTCGTTAGAATTTCAAATGCTACTAAGTGTGTAAAAGCATTTGTTTTGATGTAAAAATATTACCTGGAACTGAGATAAGTCCCTCCCTAATCTTATGTTTATCCTGGCTGGAATGAAAAATATTTTACATTTGGGTAAGCAATGTCTATATCTGCCGGAGATTTATTTTTATTGTGCTTTAATGCCTCAAGATAGAAGCATCAGAAGACCTTTTTATCTTTACGGGTGCATTTAAGGTTATTGGAACGCATAAAAACTACAAGCCCGATTATTGATATATTATACCCGTGAACATCCCGATCTACGCCTAAAACGGGAGAAATCTACTTTGAATACATTCCAAAATCTTGTTTTATTTAAATACAATATTATTTTGTATTTATTCGCAAATTATAATAATAATCATATATTCGAACCGAATTGATTCACGCCAATTAAAATTAATTTTATAAATGCTCGAGATGTATTTTTCTTTATTGTGCGTCCCTGCAATTGATAAATTCTCAAAACCCTCAATAGATGTCATCAGTGTCTATAGGATTTATGTGATTTTATTATGGTATATTAAGAAAATCCCTATAAAAATGATCTGCTTGAATAGGATAGTTAATATATTTTATTTCATAGAAATACATTTTTAATAAGCTCTTTAATATAAATATAAACTTATGAGTATATCGTATTTTTAAACTTGTATTTACAATAAAAAAATTGAAAATAAATACAAAATAATCAAAATTTTTATTGAGACACGGTTCAAGAAACACATAGATTTAAATAACCATTAAAATGAGAGTTTAAATTATTTTTGATTTTTATTCTTTTACAATAAGTTTGAATCGAGTCACAGTTCACGAAACACGTATTTTTTGTTATTATAAAAAAGTGAAATTTATGATTTTTTTTTTGTTTTAATCACTTTTTAGCATTTTTATACACAATATCAAAATCTGGGTTGAATAAAAAAAAAGATTTACTTAAAATGCCTACGATATGATGACTACAAACGTTGTATCCAATCATGCAACTCTAACAATATTTATAAACAATTAAGCCATAAAATTACCTTTAATGCGCATTTTTAAAATTAAATTCTTATATTTATCTCGAAAAATGCATACAGATGCAATTGGGAATTGTCGGCTTATCGGGTTTTCGCCCGGTGTCCCGCCGGGTTTATCCACCCCTGTACACGGGTAATATTATTTTTGCCTTAATGGAAATCAAAATAATTATTTACCCTTTAACAATGAGTAATATTTGAACCTCTGGTGTATTAAGATTTAAAAAGCAGTGTTTTAAGCTTTTTGTAGGAATAAAAAATAGTAAATCAACTCCCGAAAGAGTCTTTTTTTTAAATATCAGTAAAAATGTAATCGTATTTTTCATAATATTTTATTAATAAAGAGTGTAAAAACAATATCCCTCTTTCTCTTAAAAATCAAAATCTGACATATTTTTAATGAGATTTTATGTTACGCAAATGTGTGTCATTGTTAAATGCACTAAATGCATCCAAATAAAAATAGTTTACGGTATTTTTTATTAAATACTCATACTAAAAACCATTGTTGGTGAAGGATAGATTCCGAGAATAATGGCACAGCAAAATGGCACTAAAATATTAAAGACACTATTAACCGCTAAAGTAGTACTATCCCAGGGCTTGAGACCCCCCTTCACTTATTCGAAAGAACACTTTTGTGTATTGAGTTCGGAGACAGACAGAGACAGATAAAGAACGTAGCGCAGTTTGGGAGACAGAGACGGAGAGCTTCCCTGCATACATCGCACGATTGTATAGACCTATAGATCGTTATCCCAAATTTATCGACTAATAATGATTTCGTTTCATATTTGTTATTTGTTCACGCAAATGAATGATCGAATATTTTGTGCTATCGACAATGTTTAGTTATTTAATTGCTTCCTGTTTGTCGCTGCTTCTTGAATAAGTCTTTGTCCAATTATCATTTCCTTCTAAAGCAGGAGCAAATGAATCTATTTCTTGTGTATTGTTTGTGTAAAAAAATGAAGTGGTCTTGTATGCTATCAACAGTGCTTATTTACAATTTACTGCCTCGAATTGAAAATTGTCTTGCGCTGATAGGAGCTTGAACGCGAGTTTGAAATTCGGACGTGTGAAAAAAAAGAACACAGAGTCGACCGATAGTCTTGGCCGCGGGAAGATCTTCGCTAAGGCGAGCGCTTTTTTGTTGCCATCTGCTCATCTCAAGACTTTTTTAATAAATATTTTTTTAAGGTGAACAATTTACTAAAAAATACAAAGCTTTTTTGGTAAATTGCTTTTTTTTACAAAGGATTTTTGTCAAAAGAATTTATACCATAGAAGACTGCCAAAATAGGAAAGACTTATGCCCACACAATTAGTCCTTGGCGAGAAGCCATCAAAGAGAAATGGCGACGAAAGCTCTCGAAAAACGTGCTGTTGCTGCATGATAACACAACAGTCTACGTATTCACTAAAATTCAGACTGTCATTCACCATTGTAGATTTCAACAACTAAATCACCCACTACAGTCCAAAAATAGTTCCCTTCGATTATTTTTTCGATCTTAATTTTTTTTAAAATGTATATGGAGATGCTTTTTGTATACCGAAGCTGTGCAAGAAGCTGCAATGTACTTTTTCGATAGACTTGATACAAAATCTTGATGTTGCTTTTTTCTCGTTCAGATAGAAAAATGATCGAAAGCTCCATGTAATTGGCTTTATTGCCGCATGCTATCGACATACGTACTTTAACACGATCAGGATGTTGTATGATTATCGCCAGAAAATATTTTTTCAATTGCAACCATCGAGTGGATAGACGGTTAGGAAAATTGGCTCTATTTGTGTATGATATGAAAAAATATCGGATTGTGATTTGGAAGCCTGCGAGCGTAAAATATTTCGACGTCACCCTCCCCATTGTAGTTCGCACATCGGCAGGGCTGAGTGATTCAGTGCAGCCAGTATGATAAACGAGGCCAATAAATGCGGAATTTCAATAAAATCCATCTTCAGATAGCGGGGGGAGTGGCGCCGGGCGAAATTAAAATTTATGGGATCATTCGCCTGTTCAAAATTCAGTTTCGGCCCGATGCTCCTCGACGATATGTGTTCGCCTAGGATCGGCTTTTTCTTGGCGAAGTTCATCGGCACAAAGAGACAGGTCTTCGGCGTGCAGGGGTTGCTCCTTGATCCCTGCCCTCGTCTTCCCTTCATAACTGCGCTCCACGCACACGCCACCATGAATAATTTATATTCAACTCGCAAAAGGGGTAAGTCATACCTATTTTGCCAGCACCCTGTTGTGTACGCCTCCCTTGAGATATCGCTCAATACAACCATGAAATATGGCTAAACGCGACCCCAGAGCAGGATGCTCATTTTCGACCGTCGAAATGCAATAGGGTCAATGGAGACGGTTTCGCATTAACAATTTCGAGATAGAACACTGTGTGCGTTGTAATCGCAGCTTTGAATTATTCATAATTTGCATACTGAAAGGAAAGGGTTATAGGGTCTGAAGCTATTCGTTAAGTGTCTACTTGCATACAGATGACCATAGACCTTCTCATAACTTATTAACTATTATTTGACTTAAGGGCAAACTATTTGATGAGAGAAATTTGTGCAACCATTTAGAAATGGTACCCTACCAATTTAACAATCGCAGGTAAAATAGTTCCTTTACCAGTAACAAATAATATCGTAGCTTAATGTGGTTTTTTTTGGGACAAGGGGGGGGGGGTCTTGTGTTACGTTTCACACATAGGCCCTATGTCCGAGGTGTCTAAGTGTAAAATTAAACTAAGTTTCAAAATGAGTGTTGGGTGTATTTCAAAAATATTGAAAAAATATTCTATAATATTTCGACAACCCTGACACTTTGGACATAGGGCATACGTGTGAAATGTAGCAAATAAACCCCTAGCCTCCAAAAAAAAAGTAGCTCCATGTTCCAAACAACCTGTATAACAAAGTCCATCGCCCTACCTAAATTGAAAAATACTCCTGATAGTTTTACTAACAGACCTCTATATTAAACAGTATTTATAAAAGGGTACAAAATTAGCACATATCGGAATTAAATTAGAAGCTAAGGAGTCATATTCAATGTTTGTTCAAATATGAACAAACATTGTATTATACCTATATAATTTGATTATATTATACCTATATACTTTTAAAAAGTGCAAACATAAGTTGGCAAAGTTTTATCGCAATCGAATTAACGATAAGGCAACGCATAAAATACGAACAAACATTTTTTATTATTTTTGTATATTAGTTTATGCGTATATTACTTGCGTAATTCTTAGCAATAAGTGGACGAATTTTAATTGCAATTTGATAAACTGTGTGGCAGCGCATTACATACGAACAAACAGAGATTATTTTTTATATATCAAGAAGGTGTGTCGAACAAGATATTTTCGTGGAATTATTTACAAAAAACATTGTAAGAAGATCTATTTTGACTAAGAAATGCTTTTTTGTTTGAAAAATTAAGTCCTAAGGGTTAAAATGGGATTCGTCAAAAAAAAAATTATTCAAGAGGGGGTCCGTGAACTATATAAATTTAAAAACCGCTGCTCTAATGAATTCTCATATCTTTTAGTTTCTGCAAATAAATCGGCCAAGCAATTATTTCTTTACACAAATTTGAATTAAAAAATGATATTTTTTATGCATTTTTTTCTAAAATTTTATTTTTTAAAGTTGATAATTTAATTTCGCAATATTTCGTTATTTGGATGTGTCATTTTAACTTTTGTATGCATTTTGTGTAATATGATTTTCCACCTTGAAAACAAGTGAGTGGTTATTTGTAATGTATGACTTGTTCTTCAGTAGCCTAGAACTGAAAGGAAACTGTATGTAAATTATTGTTGCATATTGTATGAGACGGAGTGCATCAACTTCGCAGTTGAACAGGATAAGTAGAAGACACCAGGATGGCGTCATCATTGTGTATTTAAATACTATCTGCTCCATACAAAGGTTGACTTAAGCTTTCGAAGCACTAATATTGCACTGAAATTGAAATTTTGACCTACAATTCCCCGGGGAGGTTCGCCAACTACATCGGGCGAGCTCAAAGACATAAGCAAATTTAGGGGATGTTTTCCTCCGACAAAGGAAATTATAAAAAGCAACCCAAAGAGGGATTTGTTGAATTTTTTGAAACGTCTTTTAGTCGAAAAATTTCAATGAAGTCGGATAATTTAGTCGCGTTTGCGTTTTGCATGCAAAGCATGGCGATGCAAATGTGAATGGTTGCAAGACAATGTTGTGCAATTTCACGTTAGCATGATGATAAATTCCGAATAAAGCAGACAATAAAGAACAAAAAAGACAATCATGCACAATGCATATAAAATAATGGAAATTTTCATACGAGATCGGTCTTTTTGCTAATTCCATCGGGATGCCGAGTGACGTATTGTACTTGCTATTCTATCGTCGTACGTTGAAAAATTAAAAAAAATCGAATTTATTTTCAAATCAATTTTTTTTTAAGCGCCACATCGATCTCGAGCGATGGGTCGTTTAAGATCTTTGTCCGTCTGGACCGCAGACGGATTATTTTTAAAGGACCTTAATAATTCGCCAAGACCTTCAATGAACCCTTCGCCAAAGGCTTGCTTTGAATTAAAAGATTGAAAATGGTCGTGTATTTTTTTGCAAAGTTCCGGCGCAGTCAGTTTCCAATCAGATATCTGCAGATAAAATAATATTCTGGAGTAGTTTTTCAGGTCTTATCTCGTTGTCTCCCAAGTAGAGAATATAATGTCGATGTTGCATTTTATTCTTGGCAGACTTTCTAAACGTGGGAATCAAGTTCTTTCGTCGACGTGACCTATACGACGTCTGAGACAAGAGAAATGCTGAAATACAATATTTTGTTAGCTAAAATGATATTCATAATCGAATTATGTGTATTGAAATTCTGAAATCGCGTTCTTCTATGGCGTTAAGCAATTATGTTGCATTGAAATTTAATAAAATCTTTGGGAAAATATCCATACTATACGACCACAACGATTTATTGTATTTTGACGTTGCCATAAGGTAATTATCTTTTATATAAAATATTCTTCTTTTGAGTATAATTTTTCTTTTTAACATACCATAAACGTGATTGAATATATGAAATATCCATTAAAAGATATTTTTACCGGAATTTAGGATTTTAATATGCAGTACGATTATTATAACAAAAACATTCACGTTTTATGGTCAACTTTTGTATTTAACCTATTGGTTGCCGCGTGTTTTCAATGCGAAAAAAAGTACTTTTACTAATAAATAAATATTTTAAATATTTTTCATTTGCATAATTGGTGAGCCACAATCAATCAGGATATAATTTGCATGAAAAAATGACACTTTATTATCACTAGGGTTGCCACACATAATCTTCTGACAAAATTGGGCTACATCAATCGTTCAGATTTGTGGCTTCCTCATGAACTGACTAACTCAAATAAACTTCAGCGTATTTCAACATGCAATCTTCTTCTCCAACGACATAATAGCCAATATTTTTTGAAAAGACTTGTCACTGGAGATGAAAGTTGGATACTCTATGAAAACAACATAAACGGTCTTGGATTAAGGGTACAGAAGCTTTAACTGTAGTTAAACCTGGCCTGCTATGCATTTGGTGGGATTGGAAGGGGGTAGTTTATTATGAGCTACTTCAGCAAGGTGAAACGATCAATTCAACACAATATTGTTTCCAACTAGACAATCTAAAAGATGCAATTGCCAGAAAACGGTCAGAATTAGCGAACAGATGAGGCATTGTTTTTCATCACGATAACCCTAGGCCTCATGTGTCTTTGCTCGTCAGAAATAAATTATTATCATTTGACTGGGATTTTTTACCTCATCCTCTATACTCTCCGGAGATTGCCCCTTCAGATTATTACTTATTTCTTTCATTGAAAAATTCTTTACGTGGTAAAATTTTTAATTCAAAAAATGATATAAAAATGTACCTTGATCAATGTTTTGCCAACACCCTAATACTTTATGATATCCATATCAAGCATCTCTCTATCTTCGCTGATATTAAATAATTCAAAATCTGCCCTGTAAATATTACAGGAGCAAATATAATAAATTCTCATACATCCACCGTTTATGCCAGACTTATCAACTACAGGTAGTCCTCGACTTTTTAAGTTAACACAATTAACACAATTTAAGTTATATATTTTATATGAAATTCGACTTATGACCAATTCGACTTGCGACCAAAGTCCAGGAACGTATCTCGGTCGTAAGTCGAGGACAAACTGTAATTATTTGTTAGCAAAACTTTATAAAAAGAGTTTTAATTGGTTTTATAAGATCGGAAATTTCATATGTAAATTCCGTGAGCTAATTTTTTATAATAATATTCCAAATTATATTTGTATGTAATATTGTAAGGATACAAGATATGTTTTTGCGTGTCATCCAAGATGTTTCATCTAAATTTATGTATTTTTTTCTTTTGAAAAATATTTCAAGTACGTATTTGTATTGCTTGAAGTGCCCTGTAGTAGTCGTAAGAGTTTGCGGAAAATTCTCACGTAGCGTTCTTGAGGAATAAAAAATTTACAGTACACAGCATAATTGTATGTAAATTTTTACGTCTTCTAAAACATTTGATATTAAAGAAGATCCTTTTCTCGTCGGGGAACAGTTGAATGACGATAGTAAAAATGGGGATGGATGCAGGCGGATGCCTTCCGGCGACCTGCCCCCGTAGTACAATATGCAGAAGGGTAGACAACAAAGGCCGAAGTGGTAGAGAAGCTTCTTAAATATTTAAAGGCTGCCGCGAAGGCTTCACTTACTTTTGTCAATTTCGTCCGAGCAAAAAAAAAAAACAGATGGCGATAAGATTTTGACTTCGGAGAGACGAGGCTATTTTAATATTGTAGCATCCAATCCCGAATTTTCACGCCTTCCCCTCGATTTATGCTTCATCGTATTGAAAGCGCTCACTTCCGCATGTCAAGTGGAGATGGCGGATTCTTTTAAAGGAAGGATTGAGTGCTAAAGCCTTTCGTATTAGGATATTTCATCAAATAAATTTCGATATTACAATTTTTGTAGATCAATTTGGAGATCAAACAACAATGAAGGCTTCGTGCATAGTACAATAATTGAATTTTTATCGACTTTCCTCCCATATTAAAAAAAATGTTTTTTCTTATCATAAAAATACAATCATATTAATTTAAACATGAAATTATTATTAAAAAAGGCAAATAAAATATATACTTTGGATGCTTATGAAAGTCGCTTTTTCGCAGTAAAAGCGAAATAACCCGTGTCTAAAATTACTTTTGTAGGCGAAATACGTCAGTTTCTAAAAATAATGTGGAAACATGACTATTTTTTTTCGCCAAAATTAAATAACTTGTATGATATGAGTTTCAATTTTTCATCTTCTAATGGGAAGACTGAAAATTTATTTCTTCTATTTTCAAATAAATTAAGCGAATGAAACATTAGATAATAGCACACGAGATATTATTATGATTTTTTGCATTTCATTTACAGATAATATTATATCAAATTTGCAGAACATGATGTACAAAATTCAAAGCGAAAAATATAATATAGAATAGAAAAATTGTACTATCTAGGGGGTACGATATTCTGTAAATTACGGATAATTCTATAATATAAACTATTATAAGTTTCATAATCAGTATATTTATAAAGTAAACGCGAAAACTTTTATTTTGGCCTAGATACTGAGCTTTAATGTATGAACATTCACACAGTGAGGCATCGTAGTGAACGTATGGAAAAATTTTCTTTGTAAAACTTGTTTTTCTTTCATTGTGATTAAATATGTCAAAGTTAACACCAGATCATCCCAAATATATCAATTATGCTTAAATGCATCCTAAATATATCAATTATGCTTAAATAGTTGAAACTTTGCCGCCATTGCCATTTATCTTAAAATGCAGTTTTGAAGTTAACGCTTTAACGTACACAGCCGTCAAATCCCGTCATGCGTCAACAGATAATATTTGCTTTTTATGCCAGATAAGTCTATGCATACCGCCTTCGTGGACACTTCAAATCTTATCTCACATCGAAGAAACTTATCAAAACGAAAACAAACTTAAGCGGATCAAAAACTCTCAAACTTCTCTGTGAATTGAAATGAGGCAGATAACGCTACCGTCAATAATCAATTTCATTGATTCAAAACAATAATAATTGTGTGTTTTAGCGATGGTTTAAGTCCAACTTTACGTTCATAAATTGCGAAAATCGTTATTCCAGATCATCATTCATAAATTAAATTTCGGCAAGGGCTTAGAAGTTTTGATTCTACCTCGTAAGAGTCGCACGCATTTTTTAAAAAAAGATTTCTAATATGACTCTTGGGATGTTATCTGAGATAAAGATTTAGTTGTGGGATAACAATAGTTTTATAGAGAACCTAGAGCAGTGGTTCTTAAACTAATTTAGCCCGCGGATCCCCCCTTGAACAAATTATTCATTGTGGACCCCTTCTCAACCCTAGACATAGATTTAATTAAATATATATACAATTGGAAAATTTTAATTATTTTATTCTATGTAATAAATGTTCACCTTACGTTAAATAATGATAGTTTTTTTTTCAGAGAGGTTTTTTTTTTCATTTATAGTGTTTACACCTAGGTTGAGATAAAAATACAATCAACCCATAGTGACACTCAGAAAGTGTAGAAAATTTAAAGGGCTCAATACTAATATACATTATATAGTACCGATTGTAGTTATACTTGTTAAAAAAAATGTTGAAGCAGTCATAAAATAAATCATTCCTGTCTTTGGTCTTGACATTGCAAATGATGAATAGGAATTTATATTGAGAAAATAAACCACGTAAAAGACCAACTAACAGCATTCCTTACGAAAAATTAAGGATGTATATTGAACAAAGATTATTAACTACTATGTAATACCACTGAGGAAATATAGCAATAGTCAAACATGTTATTATTTATGTTAGATTGTTTCACACAACTTAATAGGAACTTTTAACACCAACAACCATAAGTAGTTTCATATTAAAAAATAAATAAATACATATTATTATTTGATACCAATGGATATAGCTTGATAAACGCGGACCAATAGGAATATTGATGAAAATCTCCAAGATGGTATAGAAAAGTTGGGCTTCATCCTGTAAAGGTAATCGTAATCATATAGTGTTCCAGCAAAAACCAAATTTATTATTTATTTTTATAACTTGGCCTAATCAATACAGCAGGGTCTCAATGCAGAGAGCTTGATATAACAGAATTCTTACTCGCCCAATATGTTCACCTGATCTTCTTTAGAGTTTGCGTAACTGTTTACAATATCGAAATACGCAATACAGTCGAGATTTTTTTTTAGTATAAACGCAAAAAAATAACGTAGATAGCAAATATTTTGCGGAAAAAATGTTCAATCAATCCTTCTACAGCGCCCAGATAGGGATCACGCTATTAAAACAAAACGCTATAGAAAGATAGACACCCACAGAAAAAAATTAATAAGGTTTTTCATTATTAACTCATACTTAGCCGTCAATGAATATTTTAATAACAAAAAAAAACATTTACCAAAGCAAAAGATTTCATATTATATGATTCAAGACACTAACTTTAAATTATTCTGCCTTTTTTGCTTATGTATTTTAAACAGACAGTAAAAATTAGCTTCTGTGGCAAATCTTTTATAAGCGCTTGAGGAATTATATATTTGCATGCGAATTCGATTGATGGCAAAGAATTAGAGCATCAAGTAATAAAAAAGATCTATTTTTGATAGGCTGACATTTGTTTTTTTTTATTAAAAAAAAAGATTTTCAATATTTTTAGATAATTGTAGTCTATACGATGAAGACGTTTATTATATACGTGCTTGCCAAATTTCATAAAAAATACTCATCTAAGGCATGTGAGAGCACTTCCATGATCTTAGAAAACTAGTTTATAGTTTTCTTAGTTCTGATAGTATTCTTAAACATTGGTTCTTTCTGAAACATGAAAAATATTTTTTTTAACCAACAAGGCAGAAACGTTTCTTAAGAAACTATGCACTATATAATAACTAGTCGATACTGGTGACATCTCTTATAACATGTAAAACAAATAAAAATAAGATTTAACAAGTTTTTGTGAGTATATAGTAGAAACGATGAAACGCACAGGTTTATACACGCGATATTTATAGGGTTGACATTAAAGTTGTGATGAATGGATTATTTTGAAATAATATTTAATCTGTCTAGAATCAAATTTAAAATAGACACAATACTGTCTTTCGGGTACCAACTTTTGTAATATAATTATATTATATTATAAATCTGTCAGATTTCCACCACTAATTGAGCTGTTTGAATATAAAAACGTTTTCAAAAAGTATTATCTGCATTTGAAAAAGAAATAATTAAAATTAAATCGCTTATAGCGATTTATTTTAAGAAAATCGCTAAAGAGTCTTGATACAAATTCCGGGCAAAGATATCACGCTAAGATACTTATGAAGAGAGGTCTCGCTAACAAAACGATTGCGATTGTGCCGAAAGTAGACTTAATTAAGCGTAAAGAGGCTCCAGTTAAAAAAGTGTTAGAGAGAAGCGAAGGGGCAGGTAACCCTCGGTGGGATAATTAATAATCATTAGCAGCGGTACGTGGCACCCAATCACTGCGGCCAACGGCGCCGTGTCACCCAGACACCACCCTCAGCGGCAAGGGTTGAAAAGGGTGCCACTTAATCTCTTAATGCTCACTTAACAGCATACACGTCACGCAACACCCTAATGGACATACGATTTTTATATTCGCTTCTTAATAATCCAAAAACGTTACTTTTATAGTTAATTTGGCTAAAAGGAAACATGGCCGCCGAGACGGGAACCATTCGCTTATCTTTGCTACCTAATGATCTACTGCATCGAGTTTCGACTATCCGATATCATCTTAATGTCCTTTCGTATGTATGTTAACGTCTTATCAATTCGCTGTGCTAATTTTAGTTGATCAAGGATAATTGACAAGCCAGAATAGCGTACTTGATTACACGTCTAATCACATGTAATGTTTCTCAGTGAATACCTGGGGATACACATAAATATCATTAATTATGTATGTAAATATTCTAAATATGTATTTTATTGATTATTAGATATTATGATTAAGTCAATAAATGTTTGATTATTAGACCCCCCCCCTCCAGTAAATTAGTTCGGTTTATATGTCAATATATTTTATTTTTTATTTTAGTTGACTCAACAATGTAGTTTTTATATTTTCGTATTTTCAAGACGGTTAAGCAGGGCTTAAGGATCATGCTATTATTTGTTAAGCTCGAAAAATACATGTGATTAATGACACCAGTTCTATTCAGTTTTTGTTCAAGCAAACGCTTTTAACAAAAGTTTTAAATAATCCTGTTCGAGTTTTCAAGAGTTCCAAGTTTCTATGATAGCTCCGAGATGGGTTTGACTTGGATCTGATTCAGCTGGTAATGTGAGTAAATCGTTATTGAAATTTTAGATTCTTCTCGGGATCTATTTCCTGATTTAAATTCTCGGATCCAGCTTGTGGACTTTTTCCTCCAGAGATCGTGACTAGCTGCTAAGAGAATTTAAGATATTAAAAACCAATGTCATTCATAAATAATCTAAAACTTACCAAATACATATACTAATCATGTTTATGCCATAAACAAATTGGAATTTAGGAAATATTTGACATCCTTTTTAAATTCATACAGATAATAATAATAAGATAACTATGATTAATTTATGCACCCTAAAAGTTCAATTGAAACATGGACAAATGAATGCTAATAGTAATAACGATAAGTGCATTTCATGATTTCATGGCAAATCGTTATTCCTTCTGTTTACGCTCCAACTATCGAATTTGGGCACCGTGAGAAACAACGTCGATTCACGTTGGGCGACGAGAGTGTTATACATAAGCTTCATGCTCGCTGCTGCGATCCTAACAAATAAGTGGATTTGTACGGATGATAAGTGGCGGACAAGCAAATATAGCACCTAAGACTATGAAGATTTTAAATAAGCTCACAACCTAAAGGGTTAAATACGCACATCTATATTTGTTTTTTTTTAATCATGCATATATCGTCCTTTTGTATTATTAACGTCAAATTGGTTCAAGGAAAACAAATTTAGCTGATGATTCCATTAAAGGTCTAAATTATTTTTGGGCCACTACGTACATATTTACCAACACGAAAATATTCGTATCATTTATGTAATTAATTAAACGTCTTGCCTTATTTTTATTGCGATAGATAAAAAAGCAATTCACAACATTTTATAGCTCGGCATTATACTTGAGAGAGGATAAAATGTAGAAAACGCCTAAAAATTTATTATACGGAAATGAATTTTTAGAGTCCTTTTTTAATTACGTGTTTTCTTAATTAAAAAAAAAAGATCTGCCACCCTCTCGGGGAAGCGATTTGGCAATAAATAATAAAATATACGCAAACAATGGTGACAGACGGACACACACATATTTAATTTTATATGGTGAATTTGCATAGTATAGGAGCTATGAATTTTATAGGGAAGTCGCTTTTATGGCGTCGTAATTTTTTTAACGTTTCCAAGGTGAAATTAAAATATCGTACACACGTCAAAACGAAGTCGAATTTGAATAATCCTGGCGGTTAAGGGGTTTTATGACTTAATTTTAAAATTGCTAATGAGATTGTTATAGCAGCGCGAACAGAATGAACCAATTTTCATATAATGCCTCGCATTAAAGTCTCAATTTTCGATGCTATCCGTCGAAAGGGTTTAATTTTAATCTCGACAAAATGCGAAATAAACATGCTTCAATATGCAAAAAAATGTTTGATTAAAGTCGACGATGAATTTATGCGGATTATCTTGTCAATAGATTTTTTTAATCTCGGAAGAAGAGCGTCTCCAAATATGGCTTCATTGTGTAACGACGCACAGACGGTCATCATCCATTCGCTTAAAATTTTCGCGTGAAAATTTCCCGTAGGAAAATTCCTCGGATTTCTTGCGAAATTCTTCTTTATTCGCATTACTCATTCCGTAATGTGATGTGAAGAAACGAAATATAACACCTTATTCCTGAGTTTTTCCCCCCTAAGGTAATTTAACTTTAGTGTCGGTGAAAAAGTTTTAATGGATTTTTTATCAAGATGGCCATTAAATATTGCAGCCTGAATGTAAACGGGTGACAATATGGCGGATGACGTTGTAAACCACGATGTCTGATAGCATCGGCGAAAGGCGAACAAATTGAAATTTAATACATTTTTTGAGCATTCGACATCTCGAGTCGTGTGTTGGGTGGGTGTAAGTAGGGGTTTGTAGGAACTTTTTTGTCGAAATGTGAATGTAAACGAACCTTTTTTCCGCTTGTCTACTGAGATGGTTTGTCCATCTTCTCTTCTCCACATGATCTTCGGCGGAGGAAATCCGTCTGCTTTGCAAGTAAGACTAATATTTTGGTTCTCGCGAACTGCTACTGTTGACTGGGTACTTTCGTTGTCGAGTATGTTTGGTGGAACTGAAACCAAAAATATAGCATATCATAAATTATTTAATTAAAATACATTCATAATCATCGTTATATTAAAACTATCAGGTCAGTCCAAAAGTTCATGCGCATTTTTAGATTTTTTTAAAAATAATTTAAATAAAACACTGCTATAATTTCTTCTACTATCTACATTTTCTCACCATCTTACAGAAACATTTTAAATTCCATTGCTATACAAAGACACTGGTTTTGATGGAAAAAATTTAAAAGTGTAATTTGTACATCCTATTTAATTGAATTGAATTTAACCTTTTCCCTACTAAAAAAATTGTAAGGGACGATATAAGTGAAAATCATTTGGGGTAATATTCTGGGAGTAAGCAGATTGCGACAAACACTCCCAATTTAATTCGTATAAAAGGAATTAAATTCATTCGCGATAAAAGAGTGCAGATTTTAATTCATTCCTGGCAATTGGATTCGGATAACTCCTGCGGTATCCACTTTCCAAACTTGGATACATTCCCAATCTCCTTAAAATGACCAAAAACTGTTCCATGATATGAATCCATCTTTATTTCAATCTGATCCACACAAGATTTTTAAGAACGTCGTAATCTAAATCAACAGGACGTCCTAAACAAAGTTTTTCATAAATGCTGATTTCTCCAATTTTAATTTTTTTAAACCCTTTCTAGACGATCCTTACCTCCCTTAATCCCTATTTATTTTTATCGCTGCAGATCTGGCAGATTCGCCTTCTATTAATTTTCTATTTGTACTAATATGCGTTTGATGTTTACGAAAATCGATGACAGACTGATTTTGAATTTACACTATTTAAAAAAAATGCGCACGAACTTTTGGACTGACCTGATATTTTCTTCTTAACTCCCAAACTTGTTTTTAGAGTGATCTAACATATCTTTCCAAAATCTAGTTTTAAATGCGAACCCATAACAAGAACCCATTAAAGATCGACTTTAATATTAATGGATATTGCACAGGTAATGTTGTTAAAATTCACTAAATTATTACATATTATCATTTATACCAAAAAACACATTAACATACCCTATACGCTTCTCAAAAGGAGACCAATTTAAAGTTCAATCAATGTATTCTAATGTGAATGGCTTCTTGAGTAGTCCCAGACAACCCTTTCTCACAAGAGTGATTCTAATCAAAGATGAATTCCATGTGATATAAATGTACTTTTCAGAATCAATTCATTGAGCATGTTATGAGTTCCAGACATTCAATCGTACGAATTTGAGAATTTAAATTTCTCATGTTTTCAGAAGTGGTCTCTAAATAATGCTCAGTACGTTATTATGGGATTTTCAATCGAAATTTCAAGCTAATCGAACCCAATTCGATTTGTGAGTATATGAAATTTTGAATAAAAAAATCTACTTCGACAACCCTGACACTTAGAACATAGGGCATATGTGTGAAATGCAGCAAAAGACTCCCCCTAATCTCAAAAAAAAAAAAAATTGTCGGTCCATGTGCAAAATCTCTTTTCATTTTTATAATTCATATGTAAATCACAATATCAATATAGAATTTTCTCCCACATTTTAAGAAAGTATTTTGACGAATTTAAAAGAAAATAGTTAGGCGAAGATAATCCACAAAATGGTATGGGATGACCGTCGACTGAAAATTTGAACATGGGAAAACTCTATGTAAGATGGGTGTCGCGAAATACCAACAATTAATAAGTGGAATCAGCGGTTGATGGCTATCTTAAGAAGATCGACAATTCTCACTAAAAATAGGGTATCAAAGCTTTTGAACATATTAAATTTAAATGCTTGAAGACTTACCGACAACTTGGAGATAGCCAACTTGACTTATCATTGGATTGGTGTTGACTTGGCACATATAGTAACCTCTATCTTCTTGCTGAACTTGACTAACGTGCAGCAGCCAAGTCATAGCGTTATCATGAGACACGCTGAATCTCGGAAGTCGCGAGATTACGTGTCTGTGGATTGTCAAGATCATCTGACGATCGATGTGGATCCATGCCACCTGAAATTAAAAAAAAACATTTATTAGATCAAAGCTAAATTCTTTTTCGGAGGGGGTTCGAAAATATTTAATATGTATGAGTCTTTCATCAAGGTAGTAGTTGTGAGGTGCTGTTTATAGGTTTCCTTTAAAGTCGTTCCTCGACGAAATATTTATAGCTTAATATTACGGAATGTTTTTTTCCGCGGAAGGAGGCGATATTAAGCTTCGGCCGAAGGATAATAAGAAAAATCCGGAGATATTGGAAAAGTCGCTTTCCTTTTAAGCGCTCGTCAATAGTCCACGAAGCTGAAAAATCGTAACCGCTATAGATTTCTTTAAATATATTCAGATTGGAACTACATTTTACTCTCAGTTTGGTTGCTGAAGATCCTTGAACTGGATTCAACGGTCGGTCCGCCTTTTTGCAACCTCTATGGAAGATATATCTTTTTGTCTACTTTCAAAAAGGATTTATGACTCCCTTTCACGCTTATTCAAAAAACGCTCAAGAAGGCGCTTTTTTTTCACCCACGGATATCACACTGCGATCTTTACATCTCACTTTTAATATCACAACTCGCGCCTATGAAGGTCCCAAGTAAATTTTTGAAATTTAAAAATATACGCCCCTTGCCAATGTCAAGCACTGCATCCATAAAAAGCTTTAAAATATTCATATAAACGAATAAATTTATACAAAATATGTATGCATGAAGTAACAACCCCATGCGAACGAGTATACTGTTCGTGCAACGCAATTAAGTCGTAAATCCGAAGGGTATTACTACTTATGAATATATCCATCGATAATATCAAACATGATAAGAGTGTTTACAAACTAATTCATAGTGTACTCAACCAATCGTTAAATAAGATTTATTATATCAATCGAATAAGGCTAAAAAGCATAGATTCAAACATCGAAAATAACGGCGACCCGATGATAATTTGTATGAATTTTTGCTATCAATTATCATAAAATATATGAATTAATATATTCGCGTTAATATTAATAAAAAATTTATACATCATAAAATCACTCTAGTTTTATATAATAAATATTAATATTAAAAATATTTCAAGCGTAGGAACAAAATCGTTTTAACACGGTACCTCCGGGCGTAAATGCGCTCACGAATTTCTTTATATCATTACAGTTTATGAAATAACAACAGGAAAAATAAGAAAATATAAGTCTTTTCGCAGTGGTTACTTTTGTTAAATTCTAAACATTTTAACGTGCTACTTATTTAGCAAACATTTGGAATGGTCAATGCAAATAAACAAATGCAGCTTTGAAACCCAAAGGCATTAAAACATTTGACCACAATCAAAATAAACGTGTTTGATAGAGCTTAAAATTTTGAGCAATGAGTGGCTATAAGAAAGAAAATATCTACTTGGGTCATAACTTCTGACTACCAAAGTTCATTATCACTTCTTATTTAAGCATCAAAACATGAAAATTAATGCATAAATACAACGCCCTAAATGTAGTATTTATACTGTGGTCGTGTAATAATATCTTTAGATATATATTTTTTTGCCAAATTTGAATTTATTGAATATCTACGAGTACTTCACACATCACTTGATAAGTTCGTAGGATATTTTCTTTTCTTTATTCGCAATTTCTTCAAGATCCTACAAACTTATTGAGTGATGTTAATAAATACCAAATATTAATAAATACCAAATCTTTTAATTTAAGGTCACAATCGACAATATATCATTGCGTAGTATCTAGAAGGTTAAAATATTGATCATTGATAAAGCAATTGCGTTTTAAACTAGTAACACTTAATTTGGCGATTTTCTGTGTATATTATATAATTGAATGTGTCTGATTTAAGAATTACACTGCGAATTTGTCTATTTCGCGATATATTCACTTCTATTTCGCCTGTCTGTTATTCATTATCTTATTAGATTTATTTGCATAAAAATTCGTCAAAATATTGATTGATGCGTTATTGATTGAAAATGAATTAAGAAACTCATCATTAAATCGTTATTCGTATAGTTTATAAAAAAAATATGTTTAAAATTTATAAATTCACTATATAGCTTGTTCTTCAGTGCCTCCAAAGCAGTAAAGTGCTTATATTAGGTTGAGGAATAAGTTCGTAGCGTTTTTATCAAAAACTTTTATTCAAACAAAAATCAATATTTTTAATAATAAATTAATTAATTATGTATTCGCCATTGCTGTTTACTACCTCCTCCCACCTCTCAATCAATTTGTCGATGCCGTTCTGCTAAAATTCGCCCGGTCTGGTATCGAAGAATTTGTTGAATCAGTTTTTAAGGTCATCTTCATTGTTGAAGGTAACGCCTCTCATATGGTTCGGCGGGGAACAGAAAATATGGTAATCCATCGTTGAAAGGTCTGGAAAATACGGCGGATGCTGAAGGATCTCCATTCGAGCTCTTAGAGTGCGACTTTGACGACTTGTGCAACATGGGGCCTGGCGTTGTCGTGAAAGAGTATAGTTTGGCCTTGTCGATGGGATTTTTTCAGTTGAATAGCCTCTTCCACGTGGTATAGTTGAGCTTTTTAAAGCTCTTTGTTAACCGTGGTGTTCCTTTCAAGCATTTCCCAATGCACAATTCGTGCGATAGACTCACATATGACATCTTCTCCGTATATGTTGCAAGTGTGCCGGGCTGTTTTAGTAGCTTTTTGACCTCAATGAAAAGCGAATAAGAGTAGGTGTCGAAAATGTTGCGTTTTACCTCCTGGACATTCCATTTTAAGACTAAAAGGTAATAAAAAATGAAATTATTCAAAAAGTTGATTTACACATATTTGTAGAACAAAAGAGCTCTATCGAATGAATATTATACACTTTGTCAAAAAGCAAAAAAATGTTGTAAAACATAAAAACGCTACGAACTTATTCCCCAACCTAATACATTAGGATGAAAAAACATATATTGTGGGCTTTAAATCCATATATTAATATATTTGTGTGTCCATATACAATAGATACGTTGGGTTTTGTATATGCTGAATTGAAAGCAGATCGTACGTGGTTTAAAAGATGGCTAATTTTCCCTTTATGCTCAATTTCTCAGTACTTCTTCCTACTCAATGCCCGTATCTTTTTATTCAATAAAATATCCAAGGAACTTCTTAAAAAGCATATTTATGTAAAAATTCCAAAGAAAATACTCCTTGTTATTGTACGATTATTCCATCGAACATCGTTTTTTTTTTGTATTGGACTTATTTATCTGTAAAGGTTTTACATGGGGCGTTCACCCCCCGTGCGCATCCCCATCCTGATAACATTTAAATCGAAATAAATAAGATATTATATGAAAATAAGCATTGTGAACGTGGTTTGGAGATATCCTCCGAAAAAATATGCTAATACATATTGTTATATTTATGTAAACATTTCGATAGCTTGTGTTTTCTTTATCGTCGAATTTTCGTTCGATTGTGCGTAAACGGATTATCTCCATTCAATTTGATCGCAATCACGCAGAAAGAGAAAAGGAAGAAAACGATGGCAACGGGGGAGGTTTGCAGCTCAAAGTCTCTTAACGAAAAAACGTTCAAATTAACAAGGAAATAATTCTGCGGCAGGGGTTGTTTTATTTTTGTTAGTTATTAATATATTCGGGGGCGAATAAAACAAATAGATTTCCAGTCGGGTGCACCCAGACGTGAACGTGGAACTACAAAACAGCGAGAAAATTCCCTCCCAGATCGTGGTGGCTTGTCTTCACACGACGAATGAATACAAAAGCGTCGTTTCAAGCCTTTTTGTCACAGAAGCTTACATAAAAATATACATTAAATTTCCTCCAAATGTATCTTTGGAGATTCAATTTGATCGGAATTGTATAAATTGTTAAATCATAAAAATGTTCGACTCAAAATTGATAGCAAATACCACACATAAATTATTTTTTAGGCAAACACATCTGAATTATACAGGGTGTTTTGCACATGGACTGGCAATTTTTTAGGGTTTAAGGGAGTCATTTTCTATGTTTCATACATAGATCCTATGTAATTTGTGGTTTTAATAACACAAAATGATTGTTTTGTATTTTAAAGTGTATTTTTGATCTAAATAAATAATTATTTTATGCAATTAGTTTAAAAATAATCATTCAAAACTGCCAAAGTCATACAAAATGTACAAACGAAAAGAGAAATATCAACTTTTAAATTCTTTAACTAAAAAACTATTTTGAAATCAGTTTAATTTTAAAATGTTCTCTAGATTATACATTTTCCAAGCATATGCTATATGTCATATAAACCATTCAATAAGTCGTTAAACTTGAAGATATACAAATTTGCCGGGGTCAGGGTAAAGAAATTACTAATATGTTTATGATGTTTTTATACATTTTTTTACAAAATTTGATCAAACTGGCCACCTATGCTTCATATGCATACACGACACCTTTTCTTTATTTCAACTGTAGTTTTCTGAAGTAGCATTTCATCTTTCATTTTGTGTAAAGACGACGCTTATTCCTTCAAATAGAATTTCTTTTGTGGGCACCTTTGTTGTGTAAATTCGTTATTTTGGTGGCCCTATTCCGTAACTTGCACGGTATCTAGACCTGACACCACTGGATTTCTGGCGTGGGGACGTCCCCTATTCCGTAGCTCGTACGGTATCCAGACCTGACGTCACTGGGTTTCTTTGTCTAGGGTCTAATGTTTATTTAGATAGATCAAAATATATTGCAAAATACAAAAATTGTTATTTCGTGCTATTACGACCCTAGATTAAAAAGTTATGGTGAGAAGACTAACAGAAGGAAAGAGTTCCCAACTGCGAGACTCCAATAACGGCGAACCTCTTCTCCGAGAACGATCAAGAATGGCAAATAATTATGGCTTTTTTTAATTATTGTTTTATCTTTGTTCGCTATCGTCATATAATATATCACTCAATAGGTTCATAAGATTTTTTTTGAATTACAAAAAAATGACCCCAAATGAAGGAGAAAAAAATTTAAAGCAAAAAAATAAAAATCCTACGAACTTATTGAATTATGTGTTATTGTTTCCATATACACTGCATAATTTGACTTGGATGAATTAGGGATTTTTAGAGCGATGACTTATTCTCGTATAAAGACTCGGTATTCTTAGGAAGTTTATCGGAATTCAATAAGAGATTAGAACATAATTCACAATTCTTGTAAGAATGCAAAGCTTCGCTTATTGGGAATAGTCATGCAATCGATCAATAACGTAATGATCTCCAGGATAATAAGCTGAGATATTTTGAGAGATTTGAGTACATTTTTCGTGGTATACTTAGACTACTTTTGTTTTGTGGATATTTTGATTATTCCTTTTTAATCCGTTTATTTTTTTGGCGAAATGTCCAGGAAAAGCTGCATAAAAGCTCATCTTGAAGCGGTATAAAGTGGGGCAGTGGAGTCTCGTGGTCTGAGGACTTAGCTATCTGGATTCACGCTATGTAAAGGCAATAATCCTGAGACGTAGAGGGACGGGCCGACGCTCTTTAAGTATTCAAGCCGCATTCGGGCCGCCGCTCCCCCGCTTACTCAATACAACGAAAACGAAAAATAATATATTATGGATACTGATCTGTCCTTAAAAGCTGTTCGTACACCACCGGTGCTCCACCACTCCAGGCTCCTGCTAAGGTCGCCGGACCCTGTTGGTCCTTTGTTAAATTTAGACGCCATATTTAAATATTTACACGGCCGCGTCTTATGCTGGAAGGTTGTATTTCGGACGTTTTTATCTCCGACCTCGTGTCGTTCAACAGTAGGCCCTTTATCATAGTTTTTCAAAACGTAATGAGGCACTTGCCTCCACGTAGCATCCCCGAGTCGAAAGCCTCTTTCTTAGTACAAAAAAACACATGCAAAGTCCTAGCGAACACACGGAAACAAAATTATACGCCAAAGATCAAACAAATTCGATCGCGGTAAACGAACCTCCAATTTAAGTAATGAGATCAAAGGAAAACGCAAGATACTCCCGCCAAGATGTTACTTAATCCCCTAAATCAATTCCGGCAACCTCCACATGTGGGACTAATTATGGTTGTTACATAGTGCCTCGAATAGTATGGAGCGTTCTCATGGATCGTCATCTGTTAATAGCACAACAAAATAATACGGCTTAATTTTACCTCATTTTCACGTACAACAAATAGGGGATGAAACCTTTTAATTACACATTTGATCACGGCATATTGACAAAATTCCATCGCAGGCTCGTTCAAGACGGATTGACAAATTAATTAACAACACTACATCACTGATCCATATTATAATATTAAATAAATATATATATTTAATTATTTATTGTTTATTACAAAAACGAGCATATAATCACACTAATATTTACATCAAAATAAAAAGTGGGTCCGCAAAGTCTTTTAAGGGGTCCGCGAAAATAAAAATAAAAAAAATTCTATACTTGAACAAGATATTTTCGTTGAATTATTTGCAGAAAACATTGTAAGAAGATCTAGTTTGACCAATATTTGACCAAGAAGTATTTATTTGTTGGAAAAATTAACTCAAAAGGGTTGGAATGGGGTCCACCAAAAAATAAATTGTTCAAGAGGGGGTCCGCGAAAAAATATTTACTTAAGAGCGGATCCGCGAACTAAACAAGTTTAAGAAGGGCTGGTCTATTACGTAGTAGTAAAGCAATAGTATTCCTTTTAGAACATTTGCTTCATTTCACGGCTTAAAAATATACTGGGGGTCCGCGAAAATATAAACAAAACATTTATCTACACTTGAAAAAAAAAATTCGTCTAAATATTTACAAAAAACATTGTAAAATGATCTATTTTGACCAAGAAATGTTTGTTTGTTGAAAAAAATAAGTCAAAAGGGTTGGAATGGGTTTGCAAAAAAAAATCACGATGGGGTCCGCGAAATTTTTTTTGTTCAAGATGGGGTCCGCGAAATAAATTTTGCTCAAGAGGGGGTCCGCGGACTACATAAATTTAAGAAGCGCTGGTGTAGAGGGTCTTTAATGACAGACTCTATTACTGACACTTCTGTGCGGTCTGTTTCGGGTTTCCACGGACTAGCCACACAGAGAGTATCGTTCACTAATATTTTAACCTCCTAAAGAGGCAAAAGTCCCGCAGGAAGACCGACTTTGGACCACGTGCACCCGAAGGTGCGTTGGAGGAGGAAGGACAAAGGTTACATTAACCCAAAGGATGCTAACTAGCGGAATTTGGGTTTGAAGGGGGCTGCAGCAGATGACGGACTCCAGAAGCTACCCCTACCCCATAGTACTCGTATCGATTCGGTCATTTCTAGTACTTAGCCTTGGAGACAAGTCGCCGTTTGAGTAGCCTAAAGCAGTTCTTCCCTGTTTGCACTAGACTGTTGAGGATAATGGTGACCTACTTCTATCACATTCCACCTACTTCTGTAATTCCACTCCACATTCCACTTTATCATCTTTATCCAACTCATATTAGCTGGGTTCGACCGTTGCCCACGAACATAGGGTTGATCCCTCTTCCTGGAATTTATAGGTGGGCATCGTGGAGTTTAACACCCACCCGACGAAGAAAGCGAACAAACCGCCAAGAAAAATACCAACAGGAAATACGTAGATATCTAGTATTGAACCAATTAAAGGGCAAATGTACTTGTAGGTATTCCCATGGTTAAGCGGTTGGACTCAATCACAACTCAATCATCTTGGGTTTAAATCCTAGAGGAGATGAGGCTAGCAACTACATTTTTAAAAACATAAATAGGATTGCTTAAAGTCACCTCAAAAAAAGGCAAAAAATAATTATTAAAATACGTAAGAAATGGAAAAAAGCAATGCAACTTTTCCTAACATTTCATTAAAAATCAGATTAAATCTAGAGCAAATATACTTTCAATCTCTCAAATTTTGTCCACAATCTAGATTTAAATCTGATTTTTTTAAAATATGAAACTAATACACAATATCGACATTTTGCTTTGCACTATAAAAAAATACATTTCGAAAGTGATTATTTTGATCGAAAAATATTAACTTTTCCGGCTTTGCCATCACTCGCATCAACTAACTATTCAGCGATCACATTTTATATAGTCATAGATTCTGTAGTTATAGTTTATAGCCTCCTGTTGACAATCAAGTCTCATAACAATGGAGAAATTAAGCAAGAAAATGCGCATATAATCAAAAAATAATAATAAATGTCACCCCTCATAATTTTTCCAAGGGAACGCTTAAAAAGTAAGATTTATTAAATTTAAATGAAAAGCAAAATGTGATCAATAAATGAGCTTAATTGCCTGGATTGTTTATTAAAACATTTTATATAATCGATACGTTTAATGTAATTGCTAGAATATTTGATACGAAATATATTTTGAATAATAGATATATTAATATATAAGCGATTGGAGCGATTTTTGACGTCTTCCGTATAAAATCCAGGTGCATAAATTAAGCAGAAAACTGGGATATCCCGAAGAAACTTCTTATTTCATATCCGAGGTAAAAATCTCTAATCTTTTTGCGCTTTTTATAGAGACGGTGCTACTTCCACGCGCCAAGACGAGGGAGAAAAGACGATAGCATCTCGCTGCATTTGGAGAGTCGTGAATAATGAAAACTGATGAAATTACTTCCGAATTTATTCGCTTCTTTCGCTAAAGTATGAGGAGGAGGCTTCTCTATATGTACGTAGAGATGAATAAAGAAGACGCGTTTTTATTTGCCTTCTACAACAATAACTTCGGCTGTAGACGCTCTGCCTTTCAATATTTGGGAGGAAACATGCTAAGATATTAATTAGGTCTTTAAACAACATTGCATATAAATGAATTAATTTATTAATAATGTGCATGAGGTGGCATGTATTAGAACAAATTTATTGACTAATTTAAATTGCTATCACATCACCTTATCATAGCAAAATATTCGAATTTATTTAAGGGATTTCAATATATTTTTAAGATTTATTTGGTGCATAAATATTAAATGGCGGTGGCTAACTTTTAAGAACGTCGATACAAATTTATTACTCATTCTTAATGTCTGGAAATGTAAATAGGGGTTGTTTCGTCTCAAAATTTGAACATTTTTAAATCACAGAGTAGCAAATTAAAATGAGATCTAAGCATGTAAATATATTTAAATCAAAGTGTATCTAGCAGAAAAACCATATTGCTTAACCCTACATTGACTTAAGATGTTGAATGAGAGCAGAAGACCAATGATACGGGTCGACAGGTTGAAACCAATCTCTCGTGTCGCCCGATCTGATTTACCCACGCCTGGCATATATTGCCAAAAATCCAGGGTAAAAATCACAAAGTGCACAGGTCTAAAGAAGAAACATTTAGTTTCAGGAATCTTTGATATATTTACTTTGTTGAATATTTAATTTTTAATTTATTTTTTCGTCTGTAACAGCTGATACACGTAGCGATAAACAATAGACTTAACTATGTAAAAACACACATATAAATAACATATAAACATCTGCTTCTTTTTATAAGTACTCAATAAATTCTTCTCTACTATATATATGCTAAACTTCTCTACCCTCACTCTGTACTTGCACGTATCCATCGTATATATTTTATGTATCCTTGTTTTCTTCATTTATTTGGCGTCTACAAGACGCTTTACGTTTACTGACTTTTCGCAGATTTAATAAGCATTATGTACTGAAATAACTCTGAATGTCGAGACACCAAGGACTTAACATTGAGTTGACAGTCTTGACCTTCTCGTCCGAAGAAATCCCTAATAACATTTTTTTGTAGTGAATTTTAAATTTAAATCCATCATGTCAGCCTAAATCCAAAGGATACGAGCATTTATTTAAATCTCATAAAATTCCAAACATTACTTCGTTGGAAATATCTATCCCCTATTATATAATAGGGCAAATACTCATATTATAATAAGCATAAGTAAGCTTGGCAATATATTTTGTATGACCTTAATAGGTATTCGATTTTTCGTATGCACTCTCCGTTTTAAATAATTGACAGATTTCCTTTTTTCTGTTATTGCCACTTTAATAGTCTCTGGGTGCGAATGTAGTTATTCATAGGCGAACCTGCATGAATAAATGATCTCAATACATTTGGGTTTGTTTTCATGCGAATCTTTTTTATGCGATATTGAAGTTTTCCAAAAACATTTGATAATTTTTCGCTATAGAGAATAAAGTTTTTTTTATGCGTATACGCATTGAAAAAACCGTTATAATATATATATGACGATGAGCGAACGTAATTGTTTTTAAATCTGACAACATCATACAAATCCATTTATCTGCCGGGACAGTCGCAGCGTGTATGAAGCTTGTACATAAATAAATATCTACTGTCAATAGCTCACAATATTCAAGTAAATTCAAGTAAACATACACAATGCACTTGAAATCGATTCATTATATCCTTCATACATCATTATTAATCGATAAATTTGGGTTTACGATTTATGCAATCGTATGAATTACGCAAGATACTCTTTCCGTCTCTGTCTCACATTCACAATTTCCGACTCTCAACACGCAAAACCCTCTATGTCTCTGTTGCGTTTAAACCCCTTGCCGTCTTCGGGGGCCCGCAATCTTCGTCGCAGCTGCCTCAAGCAGACCACCACGAGGGGCGTCTCGAATCGCGGGGCGCTCCGGAGGCCGGACGCACCCTTGCGCCTCTCATCTCGGCCCGAAGGACCTCGACGAGAAGCGAAGGGGCTCCGCCCTCAGGGGCGAAGAAACCCCGCGACACCGAGACAAACTCGAAGCATCCGCGACGGAATATGCGTATACCTCCGCCGAGGGGGCGATTCTTTAACTTCGACCGCTCATATGACGACACCAAAAAGGAGGAAACCTCAAAAACGAGAGGGAAACAATTAAAACATGATGAACTTCAATTAATAAATTTTATTTACCATTTTGTGATACGGCAGACGATCACGACGCAGAGGCTTGATGATGGAAACGTAGCGCGAAATTAACACGACTGGTCCCCAAGGCGCCCAGAAAAGAACAGAAAGAAGTCGCTCGGCTTACAACCCTTAGTAACGGTTGAGGTCCAAACGCCAAATTAAACGACCCGCTTTGACGACCAAAAATCGATATTAAACGACGAAATTAATTAATTTATTTTTATAATCAATAAAAACAATCGCAAATTATTCCCACGCTACATCTCCAAGCTCAACGTGTAAGAATACTCTTTCTGAATCACTAGAATTCGGACACAACATTATGTCTTACCTCTCTAAGGGGTTAATCAGCAATTACATTTTAAAAAGACGATTTCAACACGAACAATAATGTGTACAATTTTCGAGTAAAATCCAGTTAAATAAAACAATTTTAAGATAAATATGTAGTGTTTTTATTTATATGTTTTATATACACTTTTTTTAATGCAATTTTTGATACATTCTATCACAATGATTTGAAGTTATGCGGTTTTCAAAAATAATTGAAGCTATCCGAGTTTTCTATGTAATTCAAATCTTTTTTATGCGAATTTTTTATATGCGACTATTCTTGGGACGTATCTATTGCATAAAAACAAACTCAAATGTATTCACTTTCAGATCCATGAAATCAAATTGAGCCTGAATTAAGATGATCGATCGGAAATATTAATACTTTTAATATTTTTGATCTTTAGGAACACAAACAAATAATAATCAGAAAGTGCGTTATTCTGGAGTTAAAATGGATTTTCTTGTGTTATTTTTGCAGAATGAGGCTTAATATTGTCCTGTTTCAAAAAGTTTGGAGATAAAAACAGACAGGCTTCTGGTTCAAAAAAAGATCGTTGTTTTATTATTTAAAAACTATTATGTTATCAAACTATTATCAAAAACGTATCGATTTTACACTTGATAAGAAAGATGCATATATTATTTTTAAGTCCTTGTGCGATTAGCGACGATTCATGGGGAAACCAAATGTCGTTCCTGTTAATTATATAGCCATTGAATACATATTTCTATAATATGCAATAAATGCTTTTAAATTTGCACATTTGTATGGAGCATATTTCTTAAGAATTAACCATAAATGGCACATTATGCGTAGGTTAGATTATTTTTATGTCATATTCCGGATCAATTTCCATTAAATATTTGTGAATTGAAATACATATAATACATTAATGAGATCTATTGAAAAATATATTTATTGGACCGCTTCGGTCTGAAATCCTTGCTGGTTTATGAGATAATCCCGCTTTTAAAACATCCTTTGATAACAACAATTTTTTGTAAAGACTCCAAATCATGTGATCTGGGAAATCGCTTCTATTTATAATCATAATGAACGTCTTTCATGTTATATTGGTTTTTTTGCTCATTGCTAAGGATCAAGTTTTCCGCGAAACGATAGGAGGACGTAGGTGGAAACATGTGATATTGGAATAGGTGAACTAGCAAGGATGATATTTATGTATAAGTTGCGACATAATAAAATATATTTTTATTGTTATTAAGAACGCTTATTATAGCTGATATAATCCAGCCAAATTTGTCATCTACGTATTTTTTGTGAAGTTTTATGTATGTTTCATTAGTATTTTTTGCTGTACCTCAGCGAATCTATATCTATATTCTATCTATTATCTAATAAGAATTTGTTACAAATTTCTATATTTCACAAAAAATAATATCTCTTATGTGTTATTTTAATATGAATTATAACATATTACTTAATAAGGTTATATATCACGTGTGGAAATCGGTCTTCTCTCTACAAAATACACAAATGTGTTTATAAAATGTATGGTTTGTTCGTCTGTCTTTAAGTGTCATCATATAAGCCAAAGGTTCCCAAACTTTTTTGGGTCGTAGACCCCGTGTCATGTTTTTCGGTTTTGGGTAGACCCCCTACTTACCTTTTTTTTTTTTTTTGGCTAATCAGCTTTTCAACAAGGAGATTGGGGTGTGTGTTTAACCTTCTTTTGTACTTCTGGTTATGGCTTTCGATCTCCTGCCTCACTGTTGGTATGCTTAGTATGCTATGTACTGTTTCGTTTGTCACGTACCATGGAACGTTGCCTATAGTACGCAGCACTTTGGATTGAAAGCGTTGGAGAATGTCAATATTGGAGTTTGTTGCGGTACCCCAGAGCTGTATCCCATATGTCCAGATTGGTTTTAGTATAAAAGTGTTTTGTTTATTAGGGACAGTTCCGATTTTCGGCCCATTAACCAATACATCATTCTCATTTTGATTTCCAGTTGCTTTCTCTTCTTCCTTATGTGCGTCTTCCACGTTAAACGTCTATCCAGGTGCATGCCAAGATATTTAACTACATCTGCCTGTGGCAGTGCGCAATCGTTCTGTGAAACAGGAGGACATGTCTCTCGTCTATTGGTGAAAGTGACATGCGTGGATTTACTTTCATTGGCCTTTATGCGCCATTTCTTGAGCCATTTCTGTAAATTGTTGAGGTCATGTTGGAGCAGATGAGACGCTATTGCAGGGTCGTTGTATGAGGTCAGGAGAGCTGTGTCGTCTGCGAAGGTGGCCGTTGTCGTGGTGTCAGTTGTCGGAATGTCAGCTGTGTATAAAACTAGACCAAGTACGCTGCCTTGCGGGACGTCGGATTTTATATCATGGAGTGCTGTGGCTTCATCTTCGTATTTGACGTAGAATGTTCTGTTGATCAGGTATGATTTGAATATGAAAAAGTAGTTTGTGGGCAGTTGTTTTCCGATTTTATATAACAAGCCCGGATGCCACACTTTATCAAAAGCCTGAGTTACGTCAAGGAATGCTGCCGAACAATGTTTTTTTGTCTTCTAAGTCCTTGTGTATTCTATTGAAGATCCTGTGTATTTGTTCCACAGTCGCATGTTGTTGACGAAATCCAAATTGATGGTTGGGTATTAGATTATTTTTCTCAATTAAAGGCTTAAGTCTCTTCAGTAATAGTTTTTCAAAAAGCTTAGAAATTATCCCCGCAGTGTATATTCAGAGTCAAACTCATTATTAACAGCCTTTGCCATTAATAGCAATTTGACATTACTTCTTTCCTGCCTAACCACATCTGACTACTCCTAACTACTATGCTTATACGATTTTATGTATTTTAACTATTGGCCACTTTACTTATACATATTTACACAGGGGAGACACCCTCAGTTGGTGTAGGAACGAATCCGAGATGCACTCAAGCGTCACGTCTGTCTTCACCCTACCCCGGCAACGCCCTAGCGAGGAAAGGGGGGACTGGACTCCTTGTACTCCAGAAAGCCCTTTTCAGTAGAGTCAAAAAGGTCGTCTAGAGTAGTTTTCCATCATCTCCTAAGAAAACTACTCAGTCTTTACAAACCTTCCACATTTCTTAACGATACGATTGCGAAAGCGTTCCTCAATACGTTCACTCAGGATAGTGACCCACCTCTTACCCGAGCTGTTTATTGGTCCCGCTATTCGGGACCATGCCAGCCCGCTCAACAAAAGTGCACCCAAGGTGCAAAACCTGAAATTATACTGTCTGCGAGGACCCACTCTTTCTCAACACCGATGGCCACTTACGCTCTAAGCGCGGGGGGAAGCTAGCTAGGTACTTGAATTTATCAATTAGACCTAACTAAAATATATACATAGATATTGAAAAAGAAAAAGAAAGAAAACAATAATAATAAAATAAATAAATAAATGAATAAAAAAAATAAAAATAAAAATAAAAAAAAAAAATAAAAGAAAGAAGTATAATAGATATATATATATACATTATGGGAGAGGGGGGGGTTGCCTAGTCTCGCTCGCGCTCTTGGCGCGAGCCACCTGATTGAGCTAGCCGCTGGGGGTGCTATCATGATCGATGGGATCATAGTAGCCCCCAGGAACGCATTTTTGTCCAAAAATGCTACAGAATACCCTGAATGCCCTGAACGAGGAGGGAGTGGCCACCAGGTCTGTGTGCCCAACCGGCCCGACTTTCGGGCCGCTGACACTACGAAAGAGCGCCTCGCGATCGGACGCCATGCCCGGACATGTCCACAGAACGTGGTCTGCGTCCATGTCCGGATCGCCGCATGGACACTCCGAAACCGGGGATAGTTTGAACCTATACAACGAAGCCCTAAAGCGCCCGTGCCCTGTGAGGAACTGGGACGTCCAGAAATCTGGAACGACCCAGCGGCAACGCAGGCGGTTTCTAACCGAGGGGAAGAACTTTGAGAGGTGGCGGCCGGAAGTAGACTCGGACCACCTCTCCTGCCAGCTAACTAACGAAGCCTCTTTCGCGCGTCGACGAAGATCGCCGAGCGCGTCAGAGGAACCTGCGTCGATCGGGATGCTCCTGCCGCCGATTTCCGGGGTCTCACCGTTTTCTGCGAGGAACCTCGCCGCTCGACATTGGATTTCCAAATCCAGGGGCATGACGCCCGCCAGCACCGGCAGACAGTCGGTCGAGGCCGTACGGTACGCCTTCGATAGAAGTATTAAAGCCGACCTCTGGCCTCGTAGCAGAATCTGCTTCACCAGCTGGATGCCGACCCTGTGCGCCCATGCTCCCGCTGCGTACGCTGAAATACTGAGGAAGATACCCTTGTACGCAGTCAACAGGGGGCGGCCTCTGATACCCCAATCGCTCGCCGCAATCCTCGACAGTCTACCAAAGGCATTCGCCGCTTTTTCTACCGCGCGGCGGGCGTGAATCACGAAGCCGCAGGAGTCATCCAGAGTGATGCCCAGATAGGGGGCCGAGTTCACAAACTTAACCACGTCACCGCCCATTCGAGGCCGAGGGGATCGCTTAAGCCGACCCCTGAGCATGAGTCCTTGCGACTTGGAGGCCGAGAACGTTAGTTTGTTCATGCGACTCCAGTCGCTTATCATCTCAAGGGCGCAGTTTGCTTTTGCCTCGATTTGCGATCTCGAGCCGGCCTCGACCAGCAGCGTGAGGTCGTCAGCGTACGCAAACAACTCACACCCCGCTGGGAGGATCAGCCCGAAGATGTCGTCGAGCAGGACGTTCCACAGGACCGGTCCAAGGACCGAGCCCTGTGGGCAGCCCATGCTAAGCTTTCTGGCGATTATCTCATCCCCGGCTTCGGCGATGACGTAGCGGTTTGAAAAGTATGACCGTATCAGGGCCAACACGTTGGACGGAATCCTTTTCTCATGCAGCTTGACGAGAATCATGTCCCACCACGCGTTATCGAACGCTCCCGCGACGTCCAGAAAGATCGCCGCGACGTACTTGCTTTCCGACCGTTTCGCCGCCTGAAGGACGTCATAAATGGCATCCACTGTCGAGCGTCCCGGGCGGAAGCCATACTGCCGCGGGTTCACTCAGGATACCCGTTGGGTGAACGTTCGAAACAAAACTCGGTGGTAATGCTACCTTCAATATCGAGCGAATATTGAATATGAATATTGAAGAGGCCCATAGTTCTGTAGTGGACTGTTAGTGGCTGCACTATGATGATGATGACATAAAATACTAGCCGCCTTCACCGTGCTACGCACGATGGTCAGCTAGCTCATAAAAACAATCTCAAATTTTATATTTTATTTATTAGATACATAACATGAAATAAACCAAGCAATAAGTCAATATTTTTAGTGAGAAGGATGAACCTGATGCTTTAATAATAAATTATTAACATTTGGCGTCAATTTTGTAAGGGTTAACATCTTAAATCTCCTCGGCTAATGATGTCCAGTCTGTTTCTTTTTTTCGTTAGGAGATTGGTAACAGCGCTGAACCCCCATTCCACTAGGTATGACGATGGAAAGGAAATTAAACATTTCCTCGCTATATTCCATAATACGGGATAAGTCACGGGTATGTTGTTTTGCAGCCAGAATTGCTGATATCCGTTTTTAAACTGAACCTTAAGTTCTTCGTTTGTACTTAGTTCAGTCAGTTCCTCTTGTATTATGACATTTGTTTCTTCTATGTCACCATATGGATTAATTATCCACGGTGGTATTACCATAGTCAAAACATCCTCAAACCTAGTTTCAAAATCTGAATAGAGGGCATTTAAATATTGAACGTAGGTTGAAACGTCGTCTTCCTGGCAGTTTGTCAGTGACAAATTGGGGAACTGAGAAAATTCGCCCCGTCCAATATTTTGCTTCATTAGTTTAATCTGGTAAGAAACGCTGATAAGATGGACTTTGTTTTAATCAAATTTAAACTGTCGTCTTGTAACTGCAAATTAACCATATTAAATTTTGTAAACAAATCTGTTAAATAGGCGATGTCTGTTTTCCACTTCATTAAATTTTCTTTAAAAATTTTATCTTTAGTATCCAGAAATTCCAAAATAATATCAAAAAGTGCAAAAAATCTTGTCAAACATAAGCCTTTCGACAGCCAGCGTACTTCAGTGTGAAGGAGTAATTGATGAAAGTTTTTTGCCTCCGTTTTTTTTTTGCCGCCAACTGCAGGCAATTTTCCCACATCCATGCGCTGATTCTGGCGAGGGCTTCATTGCCCGTCGCTTCCATTTCCCATGGATGTCGAGCTATCACCAGCAGTGCGACATCATCCGCGAAGGCAATGAGTTCTGCTCCGTGTGGCATCTTTGTTGTCAGCAGACTGTTGTAGAGGACATTCCACAGTGTGGGCCCCAGAACGATAACTGTGGAACGCCCATCTCTAGCTTCTTGGTCGTGCTCGTCTCATAATGATGGACACGTCGATCTCTAAAGTAGTCGCTGACGAGCTCAATTATGTATTCGGGATCTTCGAAGTTTTCCCTGAGCGCGTCACTGATCAGCTCCCATCTGGCGCTGTTAAAAGCATTCTTTATGTCGAGTGTGATCATTACGACATTTTTGCTCTGTTTGACCGAGGCTTTCCACGCCTTCCGGATTATTTCGATTGCTCTCTGCACTGCTCCAAGTGTGGATCGGCCCGGTCTGAAGCCGTACTGTCTATCTGACAACTTGTCTTTGATGTTCGACTGCATCCTCTTGAAGAGCAGGGTCTCTAAGGTCTTCCCAAGACCGTCCAGCATGCACAGCGATCTCATTGTGGCCTTACCCGGTTTCGGTACTAGCGCTAGCCTGTTTGTTTTCCATTTTTGGATAAATTTCTTCTCTGCCAGGCAGGCATTGAGTGCTCCCAGCAGTATACCCGGGTACTCGGTAATCATCAGCTTAATGATCTCTCCGGGTATGCCATCCGATCCTGGTGCCTTCCCTGTCTTCATTTTTCTTCCTACTATGAGGAGCTCTTCTGTGGTGAATGGGGCGGGCGGTGCAGGTGGTGCAGCGCTGCCTCGTTCTACCGTGCGCAGTTTCGGTTTCCCCGCAGTGTCGGACTTATCTGGAAATAGCTGTTTGATTTGCCGCACGATTTGCATTCCACCTCCCCGTGATGATGAATGATGAACAAGATGATACTGGTATATGTTTATGTGCAGGTTTTTACAAGTTCAAAATGTATTGCGACCACAAAGCGAATGCCTATATACTACAACTTACACAATTTTATATACATATATAATATTTTTTTTACTTCATAGGTACTTTTGTAAATAATGTATATGTCTTTATATTATAAAATAATATGATGTGAGTAAATAGGTACTATCAGTGTATGTGTTGAGATCCACTATCGTGGACCCCCATTTTCATTTCATGGACCCCCAATTTTATTTTTCGCTGACGTAGACCCCTTGCAGGTTGTCATAGACCCCTGGGGGTCAATATAGACCACTTTGGGAATCACTGATATAAGCGATCGAAGGAAGAAATTATGATCTGAGCAGGTCATCCCATCAATATGGCTACTCGCTGCTCAAAGCTATCAATGGCAGTTTCCTTCAAATAAACACGATTATTTTACTCATTGATAAATTACAAGATCGTTCATATTTTTCATTAAAGTGAACACATCTCGGAATACAATAGTTTTTGATTTGATGAGATATTGTTAAATTTATCCCAATTAAACCAAAGTATACATCTAATGATTAATTAAAATTAAAGATAATTTGGACTAAAAACTTATTTTTTTTAAATATCATAACTCTTTAACAAGTTCACGTATTATAATAAGCAAATTTGGACTGTTGTTTGTGTAGTTCCTTTTTAAATTCGATTATGGTTGAATGAGTGAAAATCATATTGTGCTTGGAAGCTCTAAATACGGTGATGATTCTATTAGTAATATAACCAGAAAATTTGCTGTACAAATGTATTATTGCTTTTGTTTACGCATTCATACAATATTTTTACTATAACTATGTTATTTCCGCATTTGTAAACAGTAAGTTGACAAAATTTTATCGTAATCGTATGAACGGTATGGAAACGCATTAAATACGGACAAACAAACATTATTTTTTATATATTAAACTATGCTTATGTTACTTGTGCAATCTTTAGCAATAAGTGAATGAAGTTTTATTGCAATCTGATGGACAGTATGGCAGCGCATTACATATGAACAAACACATATATTAGTTTTTATATATTAGAAGAAGATATATAAAAATACAAATGGAGTATCTTATTTTTCTATATAGTTTTCTTCATATAGAAAAAATCCATCGGATAGGATGCTTATTGATGCCATCACTGAAGAAAGAAGGCGAGAAGTAACATTATCTGTTGCGCAACGCGTAATTATTCTTTTTCTCGTAAATAAAGACTTAAGAGAATAATAAAAAAGATTGGATTACAGTTTGGTAATGCTACTTTACTTAAAACCTGAAACCTAATTTTCATAAAGATCAGAAAGTCGAGAAACAGTCACTTTTTGGATTGGAAGTGATGAAATGCACAAATCTGTGCGTCCGGTATTTATTGAATTAATACGTTAAAAAGATTGTTTTAAATTTAGGATTTAAGGATTTACTTAATTTTTTGCTAATAAATGATTAAGCAAAAAGGGAATTGGTTTTAACGAGTTCTTTTAGATGGATAAAAACATCTTTAATGATTCTTAAAAATAAATCGTTTTTAGCTCTTGATCGTGATTTATCAAATACCATTTATTTTGCCAAGCTGAGGTTTATAGGTTGCATGAAGTTTAATGTTATAATGAAAGCTTATATACAAGTTCGAGACCTACTTCGTGTATGTGCCAGAAAAAATAATGGTAGGACAGTATAAAGAGGGGTGATCAAAAGATGGTCGTGTGAAAGTTGAAGTGATCCCTCGAAAGTAGTTTTGGCCGGAAGAAGACGTTGACATTACGCAAATAATATCACGGTAAGTTTCATTTAGGATGTCAGTAAGGGTGGAAGAGAGTCGGACAACTCCCCAACAGTCTATTTCTCAGGCAATTCACGTCCGTCCTGGGGTTAAATCTATAAACTTTAGCACGGTAGCTACCTTTCCCTGTTCACCGATATTTTTCCAGGGACGGTTATTGCTTTTCGACTATGGCTGGAGAGCGCTGAAGAGCTGCTCGTATAAATTACACGTGCTCTTCGTGGCAAGTTATCATTCCCCCCATACATTGACGGCTCCATAGTCGGGGGTGTATTAGCGGCTAACTTCGGCCCTGTCTCACTACCGACGAATCGAAGGGTGTCCAGATTTGTAACTTTTTATAACCGGGATCAGCCGATAAACTTTTCCGAACGAGTTGTACGCGATTTGATTTGGAAATGAAGCAGGATATGCCCGGGAACTTAATGTGAATTTTGCTTAAAACTTACCAAAAAAAAAAGCGGGGAGGCTTCGCGGCTCGCATACATCATTTCGGGCGATCTTAAAAAAATGATCTTGCCACGAAAATAAATCAGGAGTCGGGGAGCGTTCGTGGAACATTATGGGAAGAGCATGAAATTTTAATAAACTCTTGATTTATTGGTGGTTCTAATTGAAGTTTGAAACTCCTCAGCTTCGACAAGGATACGTAATTATAACGGCGCTATATTTCAACTAAGAAGCAAACCACTCTTATAACAAACCCTCAGAACTATGTTCGTGTAAGAGTTCTTCTACGTAATGGATACTTTTTTAAAAAATAACCCAAGCAAATTATGTCGGATAAAACTAGATCTTCTCGGAAGATTTTCCACGGAATGTATTTGAAATAAAAACATATCAATTCAGAGTTAATAAGCATTTTTATAATAAAAACGTATGAGTTTCTTAAAAAAATTGTTTAAATAAAAACTAATTTAAAATGCACCCCTTGAAAATACAGTCTTTTCAAGAAAAATGAAGCGTCTCTCATTTGATAAAGCATTTTTTTTCCATGTAGATTTTATAATAATTATACAGCAAACAAGAGAGGAGCGCGCGTTCGCCTAAGAGGCGTATTTTTCAAGCTACCGTTTAATCATAACCTCGATATGCAGAAAAAAATCAGAAGGTTCAAGAACCATTAAGCAGGTTATGAAGTCAATTTTGCGATCTCGTTGGCAATTTGTAAGAAGAAAATCTTCCTGGTTGGAACTTTAAGAAATGGATTTAGTGGATGTCTAGTGTATTTACGCAGTTAATAAAACAAAAATAGAACATGGGAAATCTAGTGTTTATTAGGTCGAATCATAAATAGTTGCCGGCGAAAAGAAGCCGTTATAACTATTCGCTTTTATTCTTGATCTGTATTATTGTGTTATAGTATTTTTTTTACTTCGACGACATTTTAAAAGTGTTATTGAAGCAAAATACACGTCAATCAACAAGGGAGTTATCAAAGAAGCAAATATGTAACAATCAGCACTTGAAAAAATTGGGGAAAGTTAACAAATTGGGTGTGTGGGTGTCACATAAACTTAATATAAGCAATATAGAAAATAGCATGTCTATTGCCACAAGTCTCTTCTCACGGCAAAAATTGAGCAATTTTTAAACAGAATAATTACTGTAAATGAAAAATGGGTAACATACAATAATATTTTATGCAAAGGTAATCGCTTGATAATGATCAATCACATTTACCAGATCCTAAAGCCAATATTCATGGGAAAAAATTATGTGTATGATGAAGTCGTTGAGGTACGATTCACCATGAGCTTATAAATCGATAAGAAACAATCAGTGCCAATAAATATCTTCAATAGTTACAACGTATTCAATAAAATTTTCGAGAAAAACGCCCTTCTCTCGTCAATCGGAAAAATGTCATACTGTTACACGATAATGCAAAGTTGATGCAGCAAAAAAATCTGGAACTACTATCTATCTATACTACTATCTATTTTGTTCTTTGCAGAATTTCTTAAATGGGAAAAAATCAAATATGATGAGGGACCCTGCTAAATTTTATGAAGGGGGTATTGATAAGTTACCAGTAAAATGGAAGAATGTTTTAACCAATAATGCTGAATATATAATAGAGTAATATTGCTTTGTTATTGTATTAAAGCTAAATAAATGTTTGAAAAAAAAATGGCATTTATTTATGACTCAAACTAATATCATAAGATTTATTTCATGATATGAATCCATAATTTCTTATATTTTTCTCTTTTTTCTCTAGGCTTATTTGGATCAGGAAAATCCGAAGATTGCCAATATTTTTGTAAATTTTGGTATACAATCAACATTATGAATATTTTTAAAAACATCTATACGCCATGAAAACCCAATATTTGACAATTATCTCATAAAAAAGGATTGCAAATCACTTCAAATGAAAAACTAAAATATTCAAGACATTTTAATAGAATATTTGTTCAATCATTGTCCCTCAAATAATTTTGATGTATCCTAAATATCGAATAGAAATAATTAATGTTGATGGGCAGGGCAATATTCTTCTACTTAAAAAATCTGTAAAAATCATAAACGTCTGCATGGAAATCCTGATCCTTGAGTGGAAATACTGATTATAAGTTTTTATAAATATTTCTTTGTGCAAGTATTAATTGAAATTCAGCCATTGCCATTTTTAAAATGCAGCTTTATTTCATGTGGAATTTCTATTGATGAAACGTTGCACGAGAACACCATTGTTTTCAGTTAATTCTTCCGTAATAAACGTGAAATTAATAAAACTGAAAAAAATATGAACGAATTTAACGTGGCAATAAAAGGTATAATCACAAATTGAATACAGTACCATTTAATTTCAGATTTGAATTCAATGGACATTTTCCTTTGTTAAGGTAATTTCGATGGGGACTCGAACGACTATTTCCTAACAAAATGACGACAGCATACGGCAATTGGTTTTGCATTCGGTCCCTGAAAAATATGTGCTATATTCGGAATATTTTTTCTGTTCATGCAAATTCGAAAAAAATTGTTGAAATTTGATATTTTACGACTATAAAAATCAACGTTTATCATTTGGTCTACGAAACTTCAACGTGAACTAGCGTATTGAATGATTCAATAAAAATAATACTCAAGAAAAGAAATAAACGGGCAATTGGATAGAAAAATACGACGACAATTACAAAGAAAAATACCCTCATTCACGTCAAATACCGAATTGTTCACGCTTAAAAGAAATTATGGAAAATTCTCGCCAACAATGGTAAGCAACAAGTTGTTCTTTGATCTCCATTCTAGAATAGCTTCTGATATCAAACCCGGCAGGATGTCTGATTTATTTCTTTTCCATCGCTTAATTTCTGGACCCGGAAAATACCGTCAAATCGGATGTTTTATCGGAGGAAAAAAGCGAAATACAAATACAGGGTCTTTGGGGCTTGTTGAAAGTCTAGCGAGCAAATTGGGACGCTCTGTTATTATGCATGCAATGGAATTAGCTTTATACACCGTTTTGGTTGGGTCACATGCATAATGCATCTTCAATATTTAAGCTTTCAGTTTGAGTTATAAATGATGTAAATTATTTATGGCTAGAAATGGTCCGGCTGGTGGGAAATTTGTAATTCATTAACGAGTTTTAAGCATAATACATGCTGTCATATTAAAGGCAAAACGACGCTTTGAATCTTTAAATATCAGTGGAAGCAGTAAGTAATCAAAATTTAGTCTCTTCAAAATAAATCGATATATAGGAAGAATGCCATATATGATAATGTCCTATTAATTGTCACTATTCAGATCTACCCATAAAACGACGTTAACACTGGAAAATATCTTTCTTTGTTTATGGAAATATATCAATGATTATCATATAGCAATGATACCAATGAAAAACTCTATATAATTCTTCAATACTATAACGCAAAAGCCCATTCTGCAAAATTAATAAAATGAAATAAACCTTGATTGAGAATTTCTACCCTGTCCATCTCAATAACTCTTTATTACACCCTCTGATTATCATTTATGTGGGTTTCAAAAGAAGTCCAAAAAGTATTGAAAAATTACTCGAATTGATTGAAATTTATAAGAAATCTGCTAAAGTCTATTTTAATTAACGCCAAATTCGTTATTTCATTCTAGGTGAATTGATGTTATTTAACAAAATGAGAATGAATAATCTCTGCTTTTATTATTTAAATACGTACTTCTTAAAATTGTATTATTTTTAAGTTAGTTACTCAACAAAGAACTTTTAAGTCTTGAAAATTAGATAGCAATAATATTCATCAAATTACAGCTTGCGGCTCTTCGCAACAGTATTACAAGAAAAATATAATAAAATTGTGGTCATAAATTATATTAAAATGGAAAATTTATCTTATTTTCATATAATTTATTATGAATTATATATTGTTATAATACTATATGTATTAAGATTTATACAATTTAGCAAAACGGTATTTATGACATGATGACGACATGATATTTATTTTTATAGATATTTTTTGGGATGACATTCTATGGTTGAAACGAGCTTGGATTAAAAATTAATGGAAGCTATTTGAAGAAACTTTTATCCTACATTTTTTGAAAATGATTATTGAGTTTTGGAATATTTAGATAACTCCCTCAATTTATATTGAGTAGCAAAAATGCATCTTTTCCGATATTTTAGCATTTTTAGGGGTTTATCAACTGTCCAGGATTGGACAGGGTCTTATATTGTACGCCACGTCTATTTGTTTTGAAGATAAATTAAAACTAGACATGAAAATCTCTAGCTTCATAGTTTTTGTGCTTAAAATCCATTAATATTCAAACAAGGATAATCATTTAAATTAAGATATTAATTTTTGATAAATGTCAAAAAAAAAACCATAAATCTTCTATTATATTTTACTATTCTTTATATTAAATTAAATTGAATAATTTATATAATTTTTTCCTATTCTTACTCCCAAAGGTGATTTTAATTTAAAATAATAATATACATTTTTAAAGAATTCAAGTTAATAAATTGACATTTTATAAATTATCCAATTTATATTCACAAATACCATACAATCAAAGTAAAAAATATTTTTTAAATTCACATAATAGATTTGTCTTCATTTTAAAAACGATGAAATATTTCAGTGTGAAAGTATTTCATTTGAAGATATCTATGCCGAATATTATATATAATTTATTTGATCATATCAACTACTTCTCACATGTTCTGTACACACTTGCATACAAACATAGCTCATAATATATGATTTTTTTAAAAAAGGGACCTTCAAAGGTGAATCTTAAAATAGTAAAAAAATTATAGCAATATCTGGCAAATTTTGAGTTATAATTTATTGAATTTGCAGCAAATTCCCAGAATCAAAAATAGCGTGACCACATGGACACGTTGCATTTTTGTCTGTAGGTTTTATAGGACTAATGCAGTTATTTTTATCTAAAAATCGGATATGTGCTGTTATGTTACATATGTTAGACATGTGTTTTCATTGATAGTTTTGAGACAAGATTATTTTCTTCCCAGCACCATGTAAAAGGCAGAAGCTGGTTCTCATCCCCAAAGGGGAAGAACCTCCGGGTCCGTCGGCGTATAGGCTACTGTGCATGCTGGTTGGGTCCCCCGCAAATAATGTGTTAATACAGGAGAGAATCTATGATTTATTATTTGACTGAAACCATTAATTCAAATCATTAATAAAAACGGGATATAAAAATATCATATTTTTTAGTAAAATAGCATACGATTACGACCAAATAAATGAGCCAAAAATAATGGGCTCTGTTTAAGACTATGCTCCTCTCGTTTCGTTGCCCTAAATGTCAATCATTGGATTCGGAAATAGTTCTCGTCTTCAAAGTTGGGAATTGTGCATTTACGGGAGCACTTCGTCCTATTCCAAAATTACGGGAAAGCGGTGATTTCTATTCTAAGAGGCCAGAATATTCCCTGAATATAATATGGCAACACAAATTCTCGGCCACGTTTTCAAATAACAACCACGTACATTTTCTATATGTGTTTCGCTTCGTTATTACACAAGATATAGTGGAACCAATAACGCTAGGATTCCGCCTGCGTCTGCTTCCTACCAAAAAAAGAAAAAACAATCCGTTTAGCAAAAATGTCTGAAATTACGGATACGGAATGGCCGGCTAATATTAACGGAACAATGCCACAAACCCTCAACCGCCCATTAAAAAAATATTTTTTAGTCCTGCCAAGTGAACACATTACGTAATCGGATCCTATTTATTCGGCACTAATAAGAACATTTTTAGTTTGGGGCCTCGGCGGTATTATTTTCAATTACGCTGAGAAATCCATACTCATAATAATATATGGCGGGCGAATGTTGAAACATGTAGGGTTTCATTCGTGATCGAATGGAATGAAATGAAATTGAATATAAGGTTCAAACACACAAGTTATATCAGAATTCCCTGAAATTAAATTTATCTCTAAGTAAAATTTATCGCTACTCCTGTTTTATTAAATAAATTGTGTTAGTGTTTATCACCGCCACAATCGCAATTTAATTATCAAAGTATGAAATATCAAGTCGGTAATTTTACTATTCATTTTCCGAGTTTCGAGCAATTATTTTGAGAATTCTATGAAAACTTTTCGCAAAATTATGGATTCGAATCGGCGAAGCAAGCGAGTGTAAAGCGTGGACCAATTTATTCATTAGCGTCATGGATGCTTAAAAGTTCCATTGATTACAAGCCCATGTTATCTCGCACAAAAATGCAGTCGTTATTTATGAAAGCACATTAAATTAGCAACGAGAAACAAGCTGAGTTGAAGACATTCGATGTGAACTTAATGAATGGCCAAAATTTTAATCAAGGCTGAAAACAATCAATTCGATTAGGGTTCTGCACGCAATAAGGGGTGGAATTCTAATATTAATGTAGTGAGACGAAGAATCAATATAAAAGGCAAATGTTAATTTTTGCATTTCTATTTTAAGAAACGCATTAAATATAATTGGAAGCAAATATATTCATGAGTCTAACTATATTAGAACTTGCTAAACATCAAAGCATCTTACTAACAAAGATATTAATGTTAAATATATTCAGGAATGGTGGAAGACGAGATTTATGAAGCATTTTAGATGGAAATGATACTTGAAATAACTAAAAATTAAAAGAATGATAAAGCAGATGAAGTTCTTTAATATTATACCATAACAATTGGATTATAATAGACTATCATTGCAATGAAAGAAACACATATTTTTCGAATTTATTTATCATTTCGATATTTACTCCGAGACACGGACTAAAACTTGCAAAATTCCCGATTTCCCGACAAATTATTTATTTCCGTCGCTCCAGATGAATATTTATATATTATAATACTTTGATGTGATTCGTAATTATATTACAAAGGAATACAAAAATTCTTAATCCCGTATCTATTATATTTCATATCGATATTCCCATTATTAGAGTTGAGGTGTAGTAAATACATCACCGGTAGGGAAAGGTTAATATAACAATTTGAAAAAGATATATGTACTGTAATACATAAATTAAACAGTCGATTTAGTAGCCTTCATCGTGCTGGTAAGGTGTACGATTTTGGTTAGATAAAAATTTCAATCCCGAATTTTTCAGGATTACGTTTACTAATCCCAGGATTCAAGAGCACCTAAAACTGTCCAGGATTGGATTTCCTAGTTGCAACTTTCAAAGCATTGCGTATAATATTTATTATAAGCAGTTATAACGTAGTTTCAGTCTTTTTACGCGTAAGTAGACTGCGATTTTACTTTCTCACAATATCAAAACAATAAAATTAAAAATAATCGACTTTGTAGGAATAATTACACAAGCAATTTGTATGTAATCGATTATGATAATTTAATTCGAGGGTCCAGTTATTAAGTGCTAAATTTACCCTTTTAGTACCAAGTTTGATCATATGGCAGGAATTATTTTTTTCGGGAGTATCATAGACATCAAAAAATAAGGGATGGTTTTAAATTCAGAAAACCATTTTTATCGTATGATTTTTTTTAATAAATTTCGAATAAAAATTCATTTCGATTCAATAGAACATAATTTGATGTATTTATTGGCGCAATAAAAGCCGTTAAAGTGCCGTAATTCATGAAGTGTAAATTCACATGAATATATTCAGTTAACTCGAGGGGGTTGAAATCAAATAAATGATTATCCCCGTGGCACGGTGCTCTTAATGCATTTGGCTCTCCTGCTCCCGATCTTGATAATGCCTTATTTTTCTTCCCGATCGTCTTTTAGTCTTCCAGTCTTCCTTCCAGGCCGTTCCCGTTCGCCTCTCTTTACGGCAGTACTACGTATTTTATTGCCGTGCATTATTTGATGTTCCTCCCTCCGTTCACTTTTATATTGCCCGGAATTTTCTTTACTTTTCCGCCGTTTTCTACGACGTGTTGGCAGACGACCCGCCGGATCTCTACTCTATAGGGGTGGTTTATCTTCCCCGCTTTTTAAATTTGTGGGTTGTGTGCAGTCTCTATCCGCCATAAAAGTCATTCAATCTAGACAACCTGCGGGAAAATCTGCGAGAATATCTTATTCGGCTCCCTCCCTTACCAAATCACTTGGCAGCCTTAAACTTTGCTTACATAAACATGAAAAAACGACATATATTTATTGCTACATTTATAAGCAGTTCCATTACATTACCATATATACACCATCACCTTATATAAAAACTTATCATGGGAAAGGTTAAAAACATAATTAAAAATTATATAACAAGAGTTAACCAAAGATCATTTTAAGCGATTTAAATGTATTCTGTTTGTCATTCCAGGGAATAATATGAATTTATTAATATATATAACTTTAAGCATAGATCCAACGATGGTTTAATATGATAAATAAATTTGTATGTCCAAGAAGCTTTAATAATATAAAGATTGATAATTATAATAATATGTTAATTTATGGAGATTTATTGGATGCATTAATTAGTAGACAGAGCATGAAACGAAATAAATTGTTTTTGAAAAATAAAATATATTCAATGAATGTAGAAGATCAAAGTGAAAATGAAACGAACCGAAAAGAGTTAGATATATGGCTTAAATTTGCATTTATTTACTATAAACTAGTGCAAAAAGCACATATTTCGTCGGGGTAAAATATGGTTATTTTGCACGTCAAGCCATATTTATAGAAATTGGTGCAAAGTCGATGTTTACCACCATTTTGCATGTATGATAAAATGCGACCTCACATAACGCGTGTGCAGATATGAATATCGCTCAAAATACACAACTGTAAAAACGTAAAACGATGTAAAACTCAATAAAGCCGTGTTTATCGAATCAAAAAATATTGGATCACGCAAAATGGAAGAGAGATTCCCATTACCATAACCGTGTTTTGATGAAAGATATTGGATAAGGTTGCTGAAAAACTCAAATATGTAAATATTATTGGTGTTCTGCTCAAGTTGCGAGATAGGAATCTACGCTCGAACAATTCTTAACAGGCCATAATGACAGAAGAAATCAATTCTCGAAACGTTTATGGAAAAACCGCTGATAAAATAATAATTTTTAATGGGATTCCGCGTACATCAATTCCAGGTACTCAATCATGTTTTTCTTTATACGAAATTTTGTTTGGAGATGAGTACGGCTTTCCAAGGTCAAATTCAAACAATCGATTCATAGCAAAAAATAATTTTAAAAAATGTCCCAAGTCTGTTCCAACAATGTTTTTTAATGTCTCGAACTATAACTTGATTGTGTATTGACCTATTTAGAAACATTCATTTAAGGATTTCCACCGCCTGTGTGCTTAAATATTGACTGCCATAAGCATATATGCAGATATTACTATATACACTCGGACCTCGTATAACACGGTTTAAGGGAAAAAAATATACATCATTTTCAAGTATTGTTATTGATATTAGACAACGAACCAGGATATCCACTTGATTGAAAACATCCTAATGTTAAAGTATTATTTTTAACTCCAAACATTACGTATATAGTCCAACCCCTAGACCAAGGTATAGTTTCAATATTTAAAGCATGTTATATTCGTCGAACATTTAAAAAAATATTTGGATAAATCGATCGAGATGAAAATTTAACACTTCCACAATCCTGGAAAAAAATTCCATTAGAAAATTGTATCGATAATATTTTTGCATCCATTAAAGAAATAAAACAATCCACTTTAAATCCTTGCTGGATAAATCTGTGGCCAAAAGTAGTCTCTGGAGCAAAGCAGTTACATTTTTAGCATTAAAAACAATTAATGAAGTCATAGAATTTGCTATTAAAATAGATTTTTTTTAAATAGCGATGATGAATAAATGGTATACACTTGGGTCTGTTTTTATGCGGATCTTTTTTATGCGAACATGAAGTTATGCGGTTTTCTAAAATAATGGAACCTATCCATCATTTTTATATAAAGGACAAAGCTTTTTTTATGCGAATGCGCATAAATTACAATCATTACTTGCACTTCAATGTTTGTAACTTGCACTTGTGCAAGAGGCGTGACACTAGTGTGTATAGGGCGATGGGTGAACGGAATTGTTTTTAAATCTGTTTTATATTTACCCTTTGAGTAGGGAGCTAATTTTTAATCTTAAAAATCTTAAATGCTATATTTGCTTGTCCGCCTTTTATCGTCATTCAAATTCACTTATCTGTCAGGACCGCAGCATCGTATATGAAGCTTGTACATAAATAAATTAACATTGTCGATAGCACACTGTATTCGGTAATTTCTTCAAGTAAACATAAACAATACACTTAAAATCGATTCATTATATCATTCACACATTATTATCAGTCGATAAATTTGGATTAACGATCTATACAATCGTACTATGTATACAAGATACACTCCGTGTTTGTCTCCCATTCACAATACTCGGCCAGCAAGATAATCTCTCCATCTCTGTTTCTCTGCTATTTACGAGTCACTGGAATTCGCTCGCAAATAGGCGACCGTACTACCATACGGGTTAAAAAAGACGATATCAACACAGAAGGATGAACATTTTTAATTTGTACGATTATCATTTAAAATAGACTTTAATAAAGCAATTCTAAGATGAATATGTATTGTTTTTATTCATATGTATTTTATAAACTTTTTTTATGCGATTTTTAGGTACATTCTATCACATTGATTTGAAGTTATGCGACTTTTAAAAAGAATAGAACCTATCCTTCAGTTTTCTATGTAGTTCTTTTTTTATGCGACTCCCCGTGGAACGTAAAAATATGGTGATCTGGCATGGATGGGGTAGAAGCCCCATTATTAACCCTATCATTATTTTGTTGAAATATTGTTGTTTTGTATGAGATTTTGTTTATTTATTTCTAATTATTGACAGAATACTACTGCTGTGATTGTCTGATCAAGATCCAAAAATTCGAAAAGAATTACTCCTGTAATATTTAAACAAACACAGATTTTCAATATTAATCGTAGTTTAGGAGTAGAACCAAATATTTACTCGTACCAAATACTAATAAACCATTTTTTTTCATGTAAAATTATTAATACCTAATATTTATTATAAATCATTATTCAATAATTTTAACAATGTATCCTGAAACCCTATGATTGTTCTTTATTACTCTAGTGCAGTTAGCGACAATTCATAGGAAATAAAAATGTCTTATTTACACATTCTACCCACGCAATGAAGATATTCCTAAGCTGTTGAACATAGACTATCAAATCCTGGATGAATAGGATCAACAAGCAATAATGCCGAATGTTATTATCGATTTCAGTATCACTTTTAGTCGTATAGCTGGGATCTCTCTCCGAGTAAAATAAAGATTTTGACTAAGACGATCACCGTTTTTATCACCACTTAATCAATTTTTTACTCCTTTTCGGATCTTCTACGATCCGACAGTAAACAGACCCACACGTGACTGTCTATCTTGGAAAGTATGCGCGAAATGGGGCGCAGTTCGCGTTACAGTAACAAAAAATATGTGTTTTTGATCCTCTTAGTATTTACATCTTCGCCCGTATAAAGAATTTTCACAAGAAAAAGCTATAATTTTTAAATGAAAAACGTTCACTGGGTAAATATCAAAGGTAAATATCATATAAGATGTATTTTATCAATGAAATGTTAACGTGATGGATGATATAATTTTACACATACGTTGCCCACAGAAACACGTATTCCCATATTTACAGACAATTGCGACGAGACCCGCCGAGGCAATCAACAAACTTTCGGTTTGAGGATGAGCATTATTTTGCAAGGCTAAATTTAAATCAATCGATCGATTCGCAGCGTAAAAGGACGAAAACATCCCCAGTTTACTCCAAAAACGAAGGCATTTTCGCCGGCTTCAACAATAACCATGGCTGTGGATTGACCCATTTAAAAACATTCAATTAAGAATATCCACCCCCTGTGTGTTTTAATATCGAACATCTTGAGCATATATGCAGACGTTCGAAAATATTCAGATCAATATCGAAAGGTTAAACAACATTCCCCCAAATCAAACAAATTAGTAGCGATTTACGAACTCAAGGGGAAAAGTTAACACGCGAATAACGACCTGGTTTTCGATGAGTTCATTTAATATTGCCTTTGAAGATATTAGCGGATATTTCATTTAAGAGGCTTTGTCTTCTTTAAGCGTACACGTGTAAATTGTAAAGCGTTTAGCTCATAAAAATAGGATCTTCGAGGCATTTAACATATATGGGAAATATATCCTTTTTTACAAGGGACGTCTTTATAATAAAATCGATAGCTTTTTCACAATTGCTATGGTTTTATAGCACAATCACACGATTTTTTTTAAATTTAAATTTATGGCAAAATCACCATACATTTGACATGCCCTACTTTTTATTTTGGGTCAAGGCAGTTGCTATATAAAAATCTGCCAAATTTTACAATCAATTTGTATCACTAATATTGCTAAAATCAAAATATCAAAATAATAAGATCACAATATAAAAGTACTGAAAATATATTATAATTGACAAATTCAATTCAATTTAAAAAATATTACTTCAATTAATAATTAGATACTCATATAAATTTTAGTAGCCAAAAAGTATTAGAAACACTTAAAAGAATTTATATGTTGTATTTAAACTATAAATGTTGAGTAAATAATTTAAGAAGGCATAAATTCGCTGTCTGTCATTCATATGTTGGTTGTATTTCTGTTGGAACGCTTGAAAAATAAATACAAAATCATAACTGAATAGATAATTATATACAATAAATTCGTATTAATACTGATAATTGTAACGTGGACCATGGGTGCTCTCAGGGAAATCCCCATGTCAGCTGCGTTCATCAGAAGTTTTGGTTTTATATCGGATCGTGGTAAAGCTGAGGGGTAGGATGTAGGTGGTCGAGAACTAACGGAAACAATCTTGTCTAAATTATTTCCTTTTATGAAGTGGAGAGAGAGGTCACAGCTATAAGTCTGCGAGAAGGACGTCTTCCCGCAGCCAAGGTTTTCCGACGACTAAGCACCTCTTACACGACACCATCGAATGGGAAGCGGCACAAGAAGAGATACATGTCATTATTTTAGACACAGTGTGTCCAAAAGATGACAGAAGATGTCACTGTTAATTTGAAAAAATATGTCTGAAGGAAGACAGAAAGATGCCACTACTCTAACGAATTAACGCAAAGCAATCATTAAACTTTTAAAGTATTGATAAAAGCTTTGAATTTCGACTGACAGCAAGAGGGCGTTGTTTATGTAAATTATATAATATAATTCCAAAAAGGAATTTTAAAAATAATATCTATATGAATTAATATAAATATTATTTTCAATGAAAACAGTAACAAAATAAGTCAATGCTTCATTACATGATAGCCATCGTACAAAAGTGCATCACTTCTCGGTGTTTGTAAAATTTAATTAAAATTTTAATTATACATTCAACTATCAACATTTTTCTTCGTTTGAATGTATGATTCTTTAGAATGTTTTACGTCTGACATTCTAAGTGGATTAGCATCCAGTTTCAATTCGCAGGGGCTGAAAAACTTCCTTGGGCATTCGCTGTGAAAAAGGGGACGTGTTTTAATTAAATACACACATAGCCATACCTCCTCTTACACGATACAAAAACAAGATTTTTCCAAAAATCTGAGATAAAAATAAAAGATTGAAAGAGTCCCGACAAGTGTAATCCCGGGAGCCGGAGCGAGCCCAATTTTCACAATTTGTGCGGTAACATCGGATAAATTACCTGCTGCTTAATAATGCCAGGTAATTAAATACACGTGATATTTCAAACATACGCGACTAATAAATTATCTTCGTAATTTTGGTTGCAAGAACACGGAAGCCTTTGGATGTATAAATCTTGAACCGCAGAAATATGTTTATTCAGGTCTGGAAGCAGTACCGCGGAAGAGAGGAGAGCCTCAGAATGTGCCGCGGAATTAATGAGGCGCATATACACCCATTAACCGCGACGTATCTGTGGCTAATCTTTAAAAAGAAGCCTCCACATGCTCATCCAATCTCCTCTCGAACTTCATAAATACTTCAACATCAAGCCTCGACTACTTTAGAAACAAGAATTTGCTCCCTCACTTTTGCAAATCACTTAAGTGCCACGAAGAGCGGTTTGCTTTAAACTTATAATTAAGGAAAAGTTGCAGGTCGGATTTATATCACATTTTAAGTATTTCGCGAAATAAATAACATTTATAATACTCATTTATTGAGCACAATAACATATATCTTCGATATGATATAGATTATTGACGCTGAAGAGATACAACGTGCTGAATATTGCAATCGTGCCATTATAAGTTCCACCAATATCAACTTTTCGAACACGTTTATTATATATTTATAATTTTAGTATCCTAAGTGCTTGTTTAACCCTTTGATTAGTGAGCTAATTTTAAATTTGACGTAAACGTAGATGCTATATTCGTATATACATCGCTTATCATCCATACAAACCCACTTTTCTCTCAGGACCGCGCAGCGTGAATTAATCTTGTATATCAATAAATAAACCTTTACACTGTTGATAGCACACAATATTCGTCAATTTCTTTGCGTAAACATAAACAATACACAATAAAATAATGCATTTGTTGAAGCTTAAAATTTAAATTTGGGTTAATACAATTTCGGCGGGCGATTTTTTGCAATATTGCCATATTTTTTAAATTCATAAATTTCTTTTTAAATGTATTTTTTAAACTATTTTTTAAAATAATTGCAGATTTCATCGATAGGCACACAAAAAAATTACACTCTTAAGAAAATCTTCTCATAAAACAAATATTTTTTTAAAATTATTATTTTAAATAATCAAAACGTAAAACTAAACTAATATTCAATTTCAAAAAGGAAAAATATATGTGTCGTGTTTGAAAAATAAATTCATCGTGTCGAATTCGAAACACATGTCTCAAGATTCGATACTTCTTTGAGGAAAAAACATTTGAAACGATCATTTAACATTTGTTAGTATTAATTTATAGTAGCGTGGGCGATTTACCATCTCCACACAGCAGTGCTGTTAACAGCGACATCTTCCATCTCTCTTCAGCTGCAATGTGTTAATTTAACAGCGCCATCTCTTATGCCCCTGCGGAGACATTGCACCTGTATATCGACTGATCGCTTCTCGCGCGTGAATCGTTCCCGGTTGGGTAGTGACGCGCAGGAGGCGGGAATCGAGAAAATCGTCGGTTAGCCTTGGCTGCGGGAGGTCGTCCTTCCTGCAGCCAGATCTTTCATTCTCTCTCTCTTGTGTGGAATAAATAGTTAATTAAAGAAGAGAGTCTTTCTATTCGATGCCCGTGTATTCCCATCTTTTCGTCCAGCATTTTAAGTATTCTCACAGAATCACAAGATCAATATGTTATATAAAAAATAGGAGAAATTAAAGCGGAATGAAATTTAAAAAAACTTTTTTCAATAATGATTTTAACACGTTTTCTTGCTCATATAATAGTTTATTATAATAAAAGACTTTTAAAATCTCCCTGATCTCGGATTTCCTTTACAAAATATGACGATTAATAGTAATAATACTAAGCACTGTCAAGATTACTAAGCAACGACTTTTTTAAGGCTTATTTTAAAGCTAAAACAATATTTTATCTGAAAGTCACATTACTAATGAGTAGAAACAAATCGTCGTTGGTTCATATGAAAAAGGCACCCGTATTCTATATCTTGAATTATAGCTGAGGAATCTTCAAGAGGAGAAGATTTCGTACAATATTAATGATGAGAAACAGGTCTGGATTTAAAAATAGAAGTCAATATCATGTTTATAAATGTATCGTTCGTGCCTTTTGGCATGCTTCTTCGTTTTTAATACGATTCATTTGGCGGAGTTTAGTTATGCGGACCGGGCGCTTATGTAAGGGACGGCTCGTAAGTCCCTTAAGGCTTCGAAGCTGATGGTCCAAATGTGTTTTTACTAATGGCCCTGTGAAAAGAGGGAATACTCGATCGTTTTATTACCCTTTGAAGCGGGTTACAGCTCTTGAATATCTAATTACTCATTTGCATCGTCATCGAAATCACGAAACTAAAATTAAGCATCGCACGTCCCAATGACTTTTACGTGATCCGCCGACCAACTTTCGGGTGCATTTCATACGCCGGCGGGAATGCACGGAGCCATTTTTGGATTATTTGTATTAACGAGATAAATATTTGTTTACAGCAAACTTTAATTTATTCTAAACGTGATTCGATGCATATTTTGGCGTCGGGAAGCCAAACGACGATGAGATAAAAGCGTGATTTGTCGACGTGGCCTACGTTTTTGTTGGATGCATCTGGCGTGTATTCATTAAACAACGGATTAAAACTATCCCATCGATGCTATAATATAGCTATCAATGTCACTATCAGACCAAATTTAAATTTGTATTAATAAATTTTAGCTATTTACTTATACTTTCCGCTAAGTAATAAAACATATGTATTGCCTTTCTTATTCCTTAAAACTATCAATTTTATTGACTTACCGATCAACCAATGATTCCAGGTGCATATAATAGATCTTCAACTTTCTCAAAAAGTTAATTATCTTCGACTAACTGCTGTTTTCGGGCTATACGAGCTGCTTTTGTCTCAGAAATAATATTACGGTTCTACCACGCTACCCGCGCTTCATCGGTATTTTCAGCAAAGACTTTACAGTAGGTGCCAATAATTATATGTAATGTATTCATCATCTTTAAATTAAGCTGTAATCGTTATTAAATATCCCAGAAGCAATGTATGTTAATATTTCAATGATGTTTACACCAGAATGGAGGTGATTTGGAGCCAGTCGCCAAACCGTCGAGTTAAAACATTCATTAGCATTTTGGGTATGGCCAACCAAGCATCTTTGAAGTAATTCATCCCTGGACAAATCTTTGTAAATTGGTAAGAGATCCTGTTTTATCTCTTGACCAAGAAATGGAATCAGGTCTTTAGGCTCTGGATATTTTTAAAGCAATGGTTTTCTGCCATTTGCACCAGCTTTTGATTCCAGTCAAATTCCCATGATAATGTTTTTTTTAAACCCCTCAAACTTCTCTACTTTTCATTCCTTTATTAAGATATTTTGACATTTTTTTCTTCGAAAATTTAACCACACACGACAAATTATCGAGCTAAACTTGATTTCGAGTACTAAAAAATTGTTGAAAAGGGAAATATACTACTTATTAGCGATTCCATTTCCATATAGCAATTCTTCAGCTATCACAGGCTTGTCTTTTTTGGCTAATCTGGACTACCTTCATCCCCAATTAGTCCGGATAATCGAGGTTCTACTGTATATCTGCGAACTATACTAGCTTCTTTAGAATATTTAGAGCCTCGGCAATTGGCAAGGCTTATACGTTCTTCATTGAGCGTTTCAACAAATCGTGATCCCCATTACGTCCATTATTTTTAAAATAGGTTCAAATCCTTCCTTAAAAATGTAGATTGTAGTATATGTCGTGATTTCTAGTATTTTTTTCTGTAACAAAAAATAGTTTTCGGTGCCAGAGATCATACGGACGCGTTGAAATTCTCATTGTTATTTTGTGTATTCAAACCAAGGCATCTTTCCAGTAAATCATCAGACGATAATTCTTCATAAATGGGTCTTAAGAATTACTAAATTTCCTCATTGAAATCGGGAGGATTTTTGTACAAATATAACGATCTTATGGTTGCATTTTTCTGCAATTTACACCAAGAATTAGCATCTTCTGAAAAAATAGCCTCTTTCATATTTTCTATTGAGTCAAGATGTCGGGTAATAGCTAAGCCAAAATAATTAGATACATATTTTATCAACTTATTGTTAGCTGTTGGATTTTCGAAGCACTTTGTACAGAGCTCCTTTTTTGTGCCCTTTCACTCTACTTGCTTTTACGCCTTTTTTAAACCTATGTTAACATTTTTTTGATTTAATTTGTTTCCTTAATAGAACAAATATAAGAAAGATTCTTAACGGAAACCTCTGATCTGCAAACAAAAGCAAGTGTAGGGGCAAGTCTGCGACTGCAGCGGTCTCAAAGCCTTTGGGGCGCAATCTGGAGTGATTAATAATACTTCAAGCGCTTTTCGCAAATTAGTTGTAAAGCATTGAAATAATCCGAATTTCTTCACCAAAATTATGGACGACAATCTTAGAAATATATATTTTCAAAAAATGAAATTTAAAAAAAAACAGCGCAACCATATGGTAACGCTTAACATCGATGTTTGAATACCATCACGTCTATCCTATTAATATCTAAATATTTGGCGCCAAAACTCTCAAAAATTTCTTATTGGTTTGATGAAAACAGCGGTTCAAAATACTAATTTTCATATTTAAAAAATATGATCAACCTTCCTCTAAATTCTTCTTGAATTAACATTTCAAGCTAATGGAAATCTAAGAATACTATTAGAATTTTCTCTTCAACTTAGTAACATTAATAGAAGTAAGTAAAATAATATTTTTTAAAAATGTTTTAAAGCTAATATAACGTGACCAAATGGCTACGCTCGTCATTAATGAGATCGAATAACTTAAATTTTATTAAAATTCAATTGATAATGTTTTCAAAATTTATCTCTATCATGAATCCATTTTTAAATATCGCTTTTTTGTATTAATCATCTAATCATATATGTGAAAAATATCGCCTTTTTATAATAATTAAAAAATATCATAATACATGAAATTGCACATTCAGTATGTGACTTTATAGCCAAATGTTATTTCGCGTAATATTTCAGTACACAGGAATGTTTCAGTAAACGCGCTCCAAACCCAAACAGAGCGGATCCTTTATTCATATTTATGCCTTAAAATAATATTTTTCGTTTGTGAATTGAACATTTTCCTTGTTTATATTCCAGGAAGACTTGAACTATAATACGGTATTTTGATCGTGTCAACAAATTTGCTAATTGATAATAACAGAATGTAGTCGTCGTTTAGATATTAGTATGTTAAAATATTTAACGATTTGTTCATTATAATATTTGTAACAAGTAAAAAGTATTAATATATTTAAAATATGGTCATATTTCATATATTTGAAGCAAGATGTCCGTAACTGCATAACTTATTTTTTTTCTTTCCATGAAGTCATCTCATATAAATTATTTATAGTTAGATTTTTTCTCTCTCAGAGTCACATTTTTAAGTGCTATATGTTGGATTATGAGGAAAATATCGGAATTGTTTGAGCATTACGATGCTCGTATATGAACAAGTCCGCTAATCCAAATAGGATACGTCCGCGCAGTAAGTAAACCCATATACGTTAAGTTCTCGTTGCAAGGGTTCATCCGGGACATCTAGGTATGTTCGGGACAAAGGACAATAGTGTCCACGAACCACTGCCGCAAAGACAGGCTAATCGGTTTACGAGGCCGATGGGATTTGCAGGGCCCAAATGAAATCCTGAAAGTATCCAGACAATATATTGCTTGCTTGTAAGCGAGAAATATTATGAGATCGATGCTCTTAAGCGATGCCGAGAAGTTAACATTGAATTGAGCGAATCGATTTAATTGATAGCCTATTTGCAAGTTATGTACATTTTTTAAAAGTAATGGGATTTAATGGCAAATACGCCAATAGATATGTAATGATAATTTTGAATAACATATCATGAGCATATGTCTTTAATATCAAGGGAATGTGTGAAAGTGTAAATACATATTTATCCAGAAAAATATGGTATATTTTCACCTTCAAATCAATAAATAAATAATTTTTATTGCATAAATGATTGATAAATTATGTGAAATTTGAAAACTTAAATGATAATGGTACTAAAAATATTATATCAGAAGTTTCGATTTCATTTACACGAGAAAAGAACGATTAAAAATAGAAATTTCCACCTGATTGAGAATTTAGCATTGAGATTCTCAGAATAATTTTATAGAATTGATGCCCGATTTGTTATTTACCTATTTCTGGGTATCTTATTTTTAAGCCAAATATCTGGCGTTTGCGTATAGCTCGCACACTTTGTCGGACCTAATTTCATCTCATTTAATTATCTTACGGGAATTCCTAAAGACAATATTGAGTGAATTGACTTTGAATAGAAGGCGATCTTTGAATTCCTGGAATTAAGTCAAAGCTATGCGACCTAAGGAATCTATTCATAGTATTTGACCCCAACTATGCAGTAATGCAGCATCGACCGGACGCCGTACATTATTAATGTACGTCTTCGACCGAATTTAATTTCAAACCGAAATTTGAATTCGATCGCATGATGTTCGTAGGGTATTTGGAATCTCAGAGCAAATCGACCATTCAATTATTGGGATTATCACTATCCTATTATTATATTATATGTGCATACAGAGAAAAATGTGTATTAAAAGTTGACTTTAAACATTACTTTTTCCCATTTGATAACGAAAATTGTTAGTTAAAAATGAAGCTGGGTTTGTGTAATATATAATAAAATAGGCAATCTATTGATTTAGCGGTTGCTTTATGCTACGTATAGAGACAAATACACCGTAGAAACGGCGCAGTGAAGAGAATACAAACGATTAACTTTGAAGTTTCATTTTTCGTGACGTTCAAGCAAATTTAAATACCGCGTCTAAAAAAAAAATATTTCAATAATTAGTGGATTTTTTTTTTAAATTTTGTTTGGTGCCATTCCATTGAATTATATATAAAATATCTTTTCGCATGGAATCTGCATACAAATATGTCTCTTCAACATTTAGGCAAAAAAATCATGACACAAGCTTAATAAAAAATTGATACAATTGAGCTTAATAGATTTTGTAGTCAGAATCGTCAAGGGATTTCATATCAAGATTTTTTAAGCAATAATTGGATATAAGCTTTTGAATTGAAAAGCACCTTTATCGCAAAATATTTTGTTTTTCAATCACATTTTGATAATAGTATTTGATATTTTTCTTTTATTTACTAAAAATAATATTTCATTGCTTTGGGTTAAAATTTGTGAAATGTATAAAGGTCTTATAAACTTTAAATCTGAATTGTGTAATAGAGAGGCTCTTTGAAAAAAGAGGATCGCATCCAATATGATATGAAAATGGATTCATAATAATAAATAAATTTAATCTTTTTACCACCCACATTTATCCTATCCCTAGGATTATAGCTACATTCCTACTACAAGACTACAGCTACAAGACCTTTTATTTTTCTAGTCAAATCTTCAGAATAACATGTATAAAATATACTTATTTCTACATGAAAAAATTCTTACAAAAAATTGTCTATGAAAATATGAACATGAAATTCATTGTGCATTGAAATTATATATTCAAAGTTTCTGACATTTATATAAAAACATTTGAGATTCCAGAAATAGATGCGAGCTTCAAAACTCTAGGTCTGTTTTTTGGGAATCCAATACATGTTCAAATACCAATCAAAATATTCACACAGAGCACAAATAATTTTCAACGCTAGTATTAAATTATAATTGATTGAAACTCATTACATTAGGCAATTATTGTAATGAATTTGATGCAGTTCGATATGACCAAGTATAGTCCAATGTGGAAATCTAATCGAGCTGGATGAAATCAGAGCGAAGACAATAGTAAAATTGGTTCTTTAATGGCTTAGGAAGGCTTTAATGATATTCAAGAATGATGGAAGATGAGACTGATGATAAATTTGAAAGAATTTGAATGAATGTTACATCTGAGATAAACTTGGGGATAAAAAGGGAAATGGTTAGACATTTCATCATTAACTGTATAAATGCCATCCACACAGATATGTGCATTTCATCACTTCCACTTTATACATTAAAAAAAAGTAATAAAAACGTAATTTTTAACACGCTGTGAACAGCTGTCATTAATATGATATTTAACAAAAATATTATTCAAACAATTATTATTTGCTAGTTTTATCGAATAAAAGCTTGTAACAAAAAATATATAAATTATAGAATCAAGAAATCAGTTTTTTATTGATTAGCTGTAATATATTCAGATATACTTAGCTTAATTTTTTTATTGGTACCCAAACCATAATTCGATTTTAACTCATTCCACAATTGTCAAATTTTAAAACAAACTGTACATAAATACATTCCAAATTCGGTTTTTATAAAAATATATCGAAAAATAGTATGCACTTGCTTAAAAAATGAATTTTTAATAATTAGTGAAAGCATATTAACCCCTTAAAGAAGTTAAACACAGAGTTGTGTCTGAATTTCAGTGATTCAGAAAGAGCATTCTTATACATTGAGTTTGGAAAAAAACAGAGACGGGGAGAGTATCTTGCAGCGTTGAGATTGTGAATGAGAGACAGAGACGAAGAGAGCATGTTGCGTACATCGCACGATTATATAGATTGTTAACCCAAATTTATCAACTAATAATAATATATTAAATCGATTTCATTTGTATTTGTTTATGTAAGTTATATGGTGAGCTATCGACAGTGTTTATTTATTTAAATACAAGCTTCATACACGCTGCGATGGTTATGACAGACAAATGGATTTGTACGGATGGTAAGTGGCGGACATACAAATATAGCATCAATGTTTATGATGATTTGTACTTAGGTCACTAATTACAGTGTTACGAAGGATGTATCCTAATCTCGCAGCCGAAATACATTTTGAAGAGGAGTATGTAGAAATAGTTTAGGAAAAATCTTTGTAATGATTTATAATATTAATCATTTTAATATATTTTGTCCAAAATAAAATGGGTTAGAAGCATGAAAAAAGTATAAACTTGACAAAACAATTGGAGTTGTATTTCTTGTAAATTTTAACCCCAAAATGCTATATATTGGCCCATATAATGTAATTTATAAATATGTAAGATACAAAATCAAATTAAAAAAATTTTCAAAATATTCAAGATGTTGTTGAAGAATCCTCCAAAAATGAGGATATTTGGACAAATAGAAAAAACATGTCTTTTAATAATGATATACAAGGTGTTTTGCGAATGTACCGACAATTTTTTTTGGGGTATTTTGCTACGTTTCACACATAGGCCTTATGTCATAAGTGTCAGGGTTGTCAAAATAGACTTTTTTAAACATTTAAAAAAATATCCAAAATTTCACCTTTAAATCGCCATAACAATTTTATTTGTATTAATAGTACAAAATAACTTTTTTTGTATTTTGCAATGTATTTTTATACTATTTTTTTTTCTTATTTTTTGTACATGTTTCATATTTCGTATAAAATGTTATGTTTTGGGATAGACTGTGTCGTAGGGGAGCTTCTGTTTTTATTGATCCAATTATATTCTAGTCTCTAAAAAGCAGATTTTCCTCCCGATTTATATGAAATTGCAGTGTATGTACCGAAAGGCGATTAATGCCAGTTTCGCCTTTGTTGGCGCTATTATCTCGCCATTTTCTCATAACCGTGTTACTTGTGAAAATACGTTTTTCCAACCCGGGGTGGGATTGTTTAGTACTTTGGACCGCAACTTAATTAATATTACAATTTTCGAGTTAAAGTAACTGTGAAATTTGATATACGAAAGCGTGTTTTTGTCTCGTCTGGCCGCACGTTTCCATTTACCTTTGAATGCCTTTTTGATGGCGACGAAAAAATTTCCGCGGGATATTAAAGCATTTTTGTGTCGCATAATTTTTAGTACGTCGAATATGAAAATTTCGCAATTACACACTAAGTGTGCGCGTGGAAAATTTCCACATTTTCCACTCGTCGCTCCAATTTCGCATAACGTGCTATCTCAGCCATCGGGATTGAACTATTGCTAATTAAAATATTGCCGATTAAACCAACAAGGTTCAACCGTTTCAATAAGCGTATAAATTGGCTATTTAATGCTGGAGTATCAATCAATAATTCAAAAATATGTTAGTTACGAAAATGAATCAAAAACTCAATCATAATGGGGAGATTATCGAAATCGATATTTTATGGTAATTCAAAATCTATATCGCTTAATGTGAATTTATATTGAAAGGCTGTGGAGACGAGAATACACTCTTATGATGATTATTTAATAATCGAATTAAATTTTAATACATCGCCATGAACAAACGTCATATATGAAAGTTATGAATAATGAACGCACAAACAAACATTGAACGTAATCAACGTGGGCTTAAGTTTGACATACTTCATGTCATACATCAACCAATATTTTTGTAACGCAATGTAAACAGAATTTTTCATACACTTTACAAATCTTCGCTGGAAATAATTTCTGCACAAAATAATAGGTACAAAACGAGAAAATTGGAGAAAATAATCTCGAGCCAAGTCGGCTACTTACAACTAGTTAATAAATAATTTGTCAAGCGAAATTGCTCTTTTGATGGTCGACGTGAAAAATTATAATTATACTTCAGCAACGCTCTTGTTATTTATTGTCGAAAAAGTGGTTAACCACGTTAAACTTTATTTTTTCATGCAAGAATTTTTCGCTCATGGCATTAATTAGGTTAGTTGCGGACACAGCTAAAGGTTCTTTTACCAACATAGTTACGAAATTGTTGAGCGAGTCAAACCTATGTGATAGCACAATAAAAACATATTAAGCACATTGAAAAATATGATTTTTTATTGAGAAATCCTTATAAAAAATAGTAGTTCGGGTTAAACCAAATGGTTTTATAAAAAAAAATTAAGGGTTGGTTATGATCAACTTATTTTAAATATGCATATTAAAAAGCCTCCTCATATTCACAATATTAAATAAAGAATAACTTGTTTAAACCTACTATGGACGAAAATATTTATTTTTACTTCTTTATGGCACTTGAATAATACAAAATTCAATATGAAATTTCATTAAAATTATAATAAATTTATTTACAAATAATTCGTGGATTATGCTAAAAATATTTACAGTAGGAATATTCTGAATGGACAAACGCATAAGTTAATTAATCATGTGTCAGTATTACCACCGTATATAAAAGCCATCACTCAAATAAATTTGTATCGAGTCACGGTTCAGGAAACACCTGTGGAAATCAACTAGTTCTAATAGATCAAAACTTCTAAAAAATAATCAGTTTTCAAAACCAAACGGCAGCATAAACACGCACAAATTTTTCTATGCAATAGTGCATACAATTGTTAGCCTACCTAAAAGTAGTCCTTTTTAATCAAGAATTAGTCTAATTTCTTGCCAAAATATTGGGATAATATGTAGAGATTGTTTCGAATCATACAATATGAACATATTTGCTACAGCAAACGTATCATTTGTTATTGAAAATGAATGTTCATTAACAACAAATATTTTAAAACCAAAAACAAATTACTATAATTTTTTTTAAACAAATTATATGAAACTAAATTCCAAATTTATCAGAATTTTATTTTAAAAAAATCAAGTACACTTAGGTCTGTTTTTATGCGATTTTGGAGTTATGCGGTTTTCAAAAATAATACAACTCACCCTTCATTTTTGTATAGAGGACAAAATTTTTTTAATGCGAATGTGTTTAAAAAAAAATGTAGAATGAACACAAATGCAAGTTACAACCGTTCAAGTCTACATATTTAGAACATCCAAATGTGAGACTGGTGTTTCTTACAACCAACACAACATGCTTTAATTCAGTCACTAATTATAATACTATTATATTAAGAACACTTATCTGTCGTGTTAGAGATGTCGAAATAATAAAAACTTCAGTCAGTTGAAATCATTACTTTGGGAAATTAGATTGATGGAGAAGGTTTTGATACTTTTTCTCAAAATGATGTCGATGAACTCCTTGAGGATACTCCCTTGAATGATGATGAGAGTATTGATTTGATGTTATATGGTAGTGAAGAAATAGAAGAAAATATTGAAGTTACTATAAAGATTATATAAGAAGCTAGTCAACTTTGCAATAAATTAGAAAATCTATTTATTATACATGACTCAAATTCTTAACGAGCTTTCAAATTCCAATGCGAGCTTAATAATTACATGTCTCCATATCACGAATTGCATAAAAAAATAATGACTAAATTATCGCCATTTTTTTAATGCGATCTTTGATACATTCTATCACTTTGATTTGAAGTTATGCGATTTTTAAAAACAAAAACAATGGATTTTTATATGCGACTCCCCGTGGATCGTATATATCGCATAAAAACAGACCCAAGTATATTTTTTCTAAGTTTTCTAAACCTTAGAAGTGGGTTAATTGAAGAATTGTCGATTAAATTTAGTTGTCCATTATCAATAGTTTAGGTATAAATTCATCGTATACTCGACATCGACTCCAAATGAACTATCGATAATCACACTAGAACAACTAAGAGCAATGAGTGAATCTTATGATCAGGTATGAAATTTGTCTGTTTTTGTATTAAATTGTTATATGTGATAAAAATTAACTACTTAAAGACATAAATTTATTCAACGACGAAAAAGATCTTTCATGTTTATATTTATAAGGTATTTCATATTTGAAACGCCTTTGGCATTTCAGCACGGTCATTTTTTTCATAAATTTATTTTGGAGGAAACATAAAGATGTATAAATCGGAGCCTCTGTTGAAAATATTGTGGATTTGTTTTAAAACAAATGTCCATATTCCTTAGGTTGTTTGCCCGGAGATGGGTAGACACGTTATTGTGCAGAGCGAAGCAAAGATTTACTCGGGTATCCTGTTTGTTGAAATTTACCTTACACGTTTTCTTGCAAAAATGACCACGTAAGGTGTTTCATGCACAAAATATTCTAAGCAAACTCCAGAAGAAAGGAGTTCAATAAAGATTTGTAGTTATATAAGGCGCCGGAGAAGCGAACCAACATATGTGACCCGGGACCCGGGTAAAGGAGCGAACTAAGCCTTAAATCCTTTATAAAGCAGACTTACACAAACTTTAATGCAACTTTTATTTCTCTATATTCGAATTTGTACTTGTGCACATGCGGAAGAATCGCATAAAAAATGATTTTATGGAAACTCTGTTTTTATGCATGTTTGTCGGTGGATACGGCAATCTTGCTCCGTATATAACGCTCGACGCGCCTTGTTCTATTTATTGTTTTATCCCAATTATTTAAAAAAATCCGGGCAATAAGAATTGTTTAAACTTTTAATACAATAATCCAACATTAAATAATAATGTATAATAATTTTTACACAATAAACGATGAAAATTAATATTTTAAATAGCATCCAAAATTCTACATAAATCATCAAATAAACAGCGTGGAAAATGTGGTAGACATGCTTTAGAAAAATTTACATCCATTGAATAATATTACTGTTATCGATATACACGTATCATAATTAGATTGCCAATTTAGGTCTGCCTTGAATGTGAAGCTTTTGAAGTAAATTTGACTAATGGATATTTCTCAGAATATATATCGGTTAGATTTCGCAGAAATTTGGCGTTTAACTACAAAATTTTGCTTTGAATTTCTTATCACTTCAATATTACAAACCAGAGCAATTTAATATGTATGGAATTGTTCGAATTGATACAATAAATACATTAATTGAATAATTCGCAATCCAGACAAATTTTAATGAAATAATATCGATTATATGCAAATAAAAAAAATATTATTATACGTAAATTAAGACAATATTGGATATATTTATTGAATGCGAAAATATTTGATTTGAGGCTAAAAAGAAAAATAGTGTTTTTTATAGACCCAATACGTTACAAAGAATTTCAAGAAGATTTTCATACGAAATTTATGCATTTTTATTTGACTTTTAAACCAATTATTCCTAATTAATTGCAATACAAATCCTTCTAAATACAAAAAAAATATATTTGTGTGGGTTCAGATTTGTTGTAACACTACAAGATTTAGAAGAAATTTTGCAAGTTCGTTCTTTGTTGATCGTATATAATTTTTATTTAGACTAAACAATAATTCTGTTCATTTCGACAATGAGATTTACATGGTTTTGTATTATTATTCATGGAATTACAAGTTTTCGTGACAATTTTGCTATGATTTAGCGAGATTTGGCTTTGATAAATGATATGCTTCAAACTATTAAAACCTGTTGCAATATTTTTTTCTTGGATGATAATGAATCATATACAAATATTTGATATATTATAATTCGAGCAATTAAACAGAAAATATTATAATCAGAAATTGTACTTGAAAAATAGTCTGTTAAACTTTTCGATTCCTCTTGTATTTTACTCGGTATGAATTTGAACTTTGGTCCATATACCGTAAGTCTAAGAACCAAACCGCAAATTTGATTACATAAAGGTTTAATTTAGTTGAATATTATTTGGTAGAAATGCGACTTACATATCGTGTAACAGCTTTCCCGGTGCATTAATGTGCCTAACGAAGCATACACATTTGTATTCTACCCCATCCCTAAGCAAACGCGACATTAAGTATTTATATAATAAAAAGGGGGTTTCTCCCACTTTTTTAAGACTCAATACAGTGTCGACTAAATTGAGTTTAACAATGAATGGTATTTTAAAGCGATGAAAGTGTTGAGTCGCTGAAACTTTCCGTAGAAAGCTCAACATTTTTAAATAGTTGAACTTCATCGCAATCGTCTCGGTTCGCTTTAATAATTTTTTCACGGGCAAAGTATAAATTCTATGAAGTTTGTTGTTTGTCGAGTTTAAAAATTTCCAGTCCGGACCCCATTTGTCTGGCTGCTTTCGTAAGCGAAAGATTTACAAGGGGTGAATTCTTGCCGGGAGCAACTGAATATTGAATATCTTGAGCAACGGCCCTCCGTCCGTTTTGTTTTTCTCTCTGTTTGTATTTTTTAACTCTTATTGTGTGGACCTTCTTCCAGCCATCTTGTGTTTCGGAGGAGAGAATCAGACGCTGGAAAATAGTTTCTTACCGGGATAAATAAATTCCCTATATATAAGGGATGCTGTTTTGTCTCTCGTACCTATACAAGAAATGTCGATTTGCTTTTGCGCTGTTGATTTTGAAAAATACATTACTCGAAATATATGGCGCCTCATGCGGGGATACGGAATTATTTATTTGCAGCGAAACCTTTCGAGAATCTACCGTTTTTGAGAAATAAAATCCTTATAAAATAATGAATGCCTTAAATCAAGAACGAACCGATTCGCAGTATTTTTAGCTGCAAAATCGATAGCCAAACGATAGAGAAGATAACTATAATGCAGAATTATCTTACATAAGCGAAAATCTCTATGGGACACAATGAATACTCAGGTAATTCAAAAAATAGGACAAATTATCAATGATTTCAATGGAGTCAAAATCAAACGAATTTGAACATTGTAATATAAAATGCATAGGTTTATCTATTCAGAAAATTTCCAATAAAGAATCTTAGTTATAGCCAAACATAATGAAAACTCAAAAGTTATATTTAAATAAAATTAATACCAATGTAACATCATATTATAAAGCCATAAAATTTACTCGCAAATAATAAATCCTTTGCTTAAATAATTCTCTATCGAGATTATTTTTTTCAACAAAATTTCAAACTGTAATATTGAGTTACCTGCTTTCAAATAAACAAAATTTTACTTTAGTATATTTACAGACAAAGTTTAACATTATTCTATCAACAGCGTTCAGTTTATGAACCACAGATAAAAAAGTAGTATCTTGAAAATAATATCATGATAACGTTTCAAATATCCCGGATATATAACGGAGTATTAATTAATTATATAAATAAATAAAGGCAAAGGAAGAAAATAATTTGATTTTGTTCAGTGGACATCCCTACAATTCCCGCTGAATATTTTATCGGCTCGTAATCGACGATATTTTCCGTTTTTGGCTCGGTTTCCCAATTTGCCAAAATTCAAATAGGTCAAAGTCTATTGGTAACCCGCACCGTCGAAAACAAACTTGAGGCCTGCCCATGGGAAAACCGGGAGTAGGAAAGTGAGCTGGAACATACTAAAGTATATATTTCTTTTGAATTTTCTTTGCAGTTTGAACTTGATATCAGTTCCGAGTTGCTGACGATGTTTTCGCTTTTATGGATTTTTTGCTTTTGTGAGCTTTCAATAATAGATGAGCCCTAATAATAAATAATGACTTCTTAAGTCGATCTGGGAAATTTTATGGCTTATGTCAATAATGCACGTCTGATGAGATTCTTCTCTATGGTGAAATTTTTTATACATATTTTGGAAATGTTGGTTTATAATTGTTAAATATATTTCTTGTATATGTTTGGTAAAAATAAAAAAAAGATGGAGAGAGCTCTAATGAAGGAAATGGAAAAGTCATTAAAAAATTATGAATATCTAAAAACTATCGATCAATCGTTATCTGAATCGTTATTTTTTTTTTAGAATTAGAACTATTTTTGATTTCAGATCAAAAATACATTTCAAAATATAAAACATATTATTTCTAAATGTTGAAAAAATAATCTATTTATTTTATTTATTTATAAACCTTTATTCAGAAAAAATCTATTTCGATAACCCTGATACTTAAGAAATAGGGTATATGAGTGAAACGTAGCAAAATACTCCCTTAAGCCTTAAAAAATATCGGTCTATGTGCGAAACACCCTGTATATCTTGCTACGTGTACAGTATTTTTTAGGCCAAGTTAAACATTTTTCAATTCATGTTAAACATTTTCAACTCAAGTTTAACTTTTTCAATTCAAATTAAGGCGTCTTCTCACTTTAGGCGCCTCAAAAATAGGCTATTTTCACGATTTTTTTTCGAGGATTTTCGCTAAAAATTATGAGATAAAATGGATCTTATGTAATAAATACATCTTTCAAGTAAATGAAAAAAAATATTTTTCTTTTTTTAAACAATTATTATAATAAAACAGTAGCATCGAAAAATCCGTATAGAAATATTATGGTCGTGGCTTGTTGATGGTATCTCCGAGATGGGTCATTTTAAAAAAAAAAAAACATTAACGTTTAGAAAACGTCTTAGATTCAGTATATCAGTGGCTATAGCGCATATCATCAAATTTTTTATAATTGCGAAAATAACAAAATGGCGCACGTTTTACGAAAAAGTAAAAAAAAACGCGTTTTTTTTGCAGTTTTTTGTAAAAAAAAATACTTAAAATCAAAATTTCAAAAATCTGATGATATGCGCTATAGCCATAACTATGAAGAATATTTCATTCAAATTTTATGACAATCGGCCGGATAGTTTCCGAAATTTCATCAACAAGCCACCGAAAAACCTTGTTTTGAGATAAACGCGTTTAAAGTTTTGGTTGCAGAAAAACTGCCCAGACACAGCTGTTGAAACACTCGTTGTTATTTTGGGTATTTCCTCCGAAGATCTTCATAAATCGGTTTCAAAACCTCGCGAACATCCTCAGCTAGAGTAGAAAGATGTTTAAAAGTTTCTATCTGATTGTTTTTCATCACTTTCCTGTACTTGCACCATGAGTCTGAACAATCCGGGTGCTCTCAGGTAGTCGCCTAAAGGTCGCCCAAAAATGTAGTTAGACTCGTCCGATCTTTATGAAATTTTGATATAACATTTTTGAAGATATGTACTTTCAAAATTTAAAATAAAATAAAAATCGATTTTTTTAAATTTGTAAAGCGAGAAGACGCCTTAATGTAAGATTTTCAATTACTATATATATATATAAGTATTATTTAAATTTTGAAGTGACACCATAAATTTGTATGAATTTCGAACCTCACATAACCCAGATTTATTTGACACGATACTATCGAGGAGTAACATAACTATGTTAATCCATTCATGCTATTTTTTTGATGCTAGTATGCAAAGTATCAGTTCTAAGCAGTATTGGTAAGCAAATTGAGTTATTTTTCAACAAAACTTGGATTTAAAAAGTATTTCCTCAAAAATTTTAATCAAAGCCTCCTTATTAGCAAAATTTGTGACTTGCAGAGAGGCGGTTTGCTAATAACACATTAAAATATCATATACACACGGCTCCCCATTCGTTAAGTGCGCGGCAGGCTGAAAAGGTACGAAGGGTAAATTAATGATAATGTATATCATGACTTAACCGCAAAACACCACGAACCATTCTAAAGCCTTCCCGGGTCAAACACTAACGCGTTGTGCTAAATCACGCTCTTCCATCGGGCTAATATGATTTATATTTGATGCGAATTATCAGCGATCGCATATTTCAGCAACTATTTTCAGACCTGTTGATTCTGAATTATGAGTGAAGTGGCACGAAACATTAACTCGCGATGGACGCGTGCCGCTCCATGCAAACCCTTCGCTCGCATTACAATAGAAAATAATTAGACGAATATTCTTATCGAATTTTCTCGCTCTGTTCGCTAACAATGCGTCAATCTTTCCATTGTTGTGTGCGGAATCAAAACAACCGAACAAAACAAAGAAATTCGATATGATGTGTTCAATACACGACAACGACAGCAGATAGCCTGGAATAGACTAATTATGGCGAAAACAATGTTTTTGTCTATGCCATATACAAATAAACCGCAAAATAACTTTCATAATGTCAAGTCAAGACTTTCGACATAATCATTTTCCATAAAATCAAGTTTTATTCATACAAATGACGCCGAATATTAATTACACGGGGATGCTCAAATATATGATGTAATATAAATACTGCCATATAATTATAAGAGTAGAAACATATATTTATTGAGCCATATAGGATGATTTATTCATGACATAATAAAATTGATATTGATTACATTCGTATAATAAAGGCAAGCTTCAAAAAGTTGCAAAAGAAAAATATTCACTTCCCAAAGTACCATATCTGTTATCAAACGTAAGCGATCTCCATAAGAAATCTTTTTAGGGAAAAGATTTTTTATGTAGTAGTATTCACATTTGCTTTCTACGTGTGGTAGAGTAGGGCTAGGATTATTTGGAGAGGAATTCTAATTTAGGTAAGAGAGGAGAGAATCACAGACAGACTTTATTAATCGCCTCAATATTTACTTTTTCAAAATCAGGAATCAGGGTAAATCTAGATCATGACGATCAGGCAAGTAAACACGTAGTAATGATAGCCTTGGACGTCAAGAACGCCTTCAACTCCGCAAGATGGAACTTAATAAACAAGGCCTTGAAGGAAATTGACGTCCCGCCATACTTAACCAGAATGGTGGAGAGCTACCTGCACGAGAGGACACTAATATATACAGAAGCCGACGGGACGAGCAAACAAAGACCAGTCACCGCGGGAGTCCCACAGGGTTCGGTGCTCGGACCCACCCTGTGGAACGCAATGTATGATGGCTTATTGAGGACACCGCTCATGGAGGGCGCCAAAATGGTCGCCTTCGCTGACGACGTCGCAATACTAGTCACCGCCAAAACGGAGTACCTCGAAATAATCTGCGAAGACACGCTAAGGAGGGTCAGGAACTGGTTGACGGGGGCTGGACTGCAGCTCGCCGCCCAGAAGACTGAGGCCATCTTCTTTACTAGGCGAAGAAAGCTTGCGCCCCCACCTCTGAGTATCGAGAACTGTGAGATCAAGTTCTCAAGATCCATCCGTTACTTGGGGGTTGAAATTGACGATAAGCTCCGTTTTGTTACACATACGGAGAAGGCCGCAACAAAGGCGGCTAGTATTGCGGAAGGTCTAGCTAGGTTGATGCCTAACATCGGTGGCCCTAAGACAAACCGTCGAAGACTATATAACGAGGTGGTGCACTCGGTACTATTGTACGGAGCTCCGATATGGGCCGAGGCACTACACTTCGAAAGGGCCAGGCTCAATCTGGCTAGAATACAAAGGAGAAGCGCGATCAGAGTCGCAGCAGCATATCGCACAGTGTCAGAAGACGCAGTCCTGGCACTGACTGCCATTCCGCCAATCGACCTGCTCGCAAAAGAAAGGAAAGCTATACGCACCGGGGAAACCAGGCAAAGAGCTAGGCAGTCCACCATGGTGGAATGGCAGTCCCGATGGGACAGCTCCACCAAAGGTCGATGGACCCATCGGCTCATCCCTGACCTTAAGCCCTGGACAGCTAGGAAACACGGTCAGCTGTGCTACCACCTTACCCAGGCACTCACTGGGCATGGCTGCTTTGGTAGCTACCTGCACAGGATTCAAAAAGAGGCCGGTCCGAATTGTCACCATTGCGGAGCGGAGCTGGACGATGCCGCGCACACGCTATTCGACTGCCCGGCTTGGAGCACAGAGAGGGATACACTGCGGGAGGAGCTTGAAGTCAATTCACTCACTCCCAGCAACATGGTCCCTACGATGCTAACCAATGCCAGGGCATGGAACGCGTTGTCCAGATACGTCGCGTGCGTTATGCTGCAGAAGGAGGATGCTGAACGACTGAGACGTCGGACACGAACCGAAGCATCCTCCTCCTCCTCAACCCATGAGCGAGAAAACCCAGCAGAGATATATCAAGAATAGAAGAACCGTGAAGAATTCACGTTAACACGAGGCCCTAGAGGGGCACATACCGCCACCCTAGAGCAATACTTCGCGGTAGCCGGGTGGCGGCGGAACCGGAGGAGGGGTTTAGTGAGTCTGGCGATGCTCAGTCAAATACTAGCGAGACGCATTACCAATGCTTAGTCAAACCTCACACTACCTCAGAAGGAGGCGTCTTCTTGAAGATTCCCCTCCTTCGAAAAAAAAAAAAAAAAAAAAAAAAAAAAAAAAAAAAAAGATCATGACGATCGATCAAAAATATGGATATTTCCGATCTCCCAAATTTGTTGATACCGAAAAAAAATCCACAAACTGGATTTGAACCCGAACCTTACCAACACTTGGTAAAAATATATATATTTATTTACGCACTGAGTGAAAAAAGATAGATCTATTTTCTTGTATCTTAAATAAGATAATGCAATCATTTTGGGGGGAAAAAATCCCGAAAGAACTTTCATTCATAAAGAAGCCAAATAATGCTTAATAGAATTACATCCATCTATATAAAAGTATTTTATTTATCTCCAAATACTACAAGCATTCCACACTCGATGGATCAAGATTACTAATAAACTACAAAAACAGATAAAGATCAAACATTATAAGAGAATTATGGAAAAAATACAACATCTTTCAAGCAATAGAAAAGTATGATCCAATTATTTACTATCTGGAAATTGACAATGGAAATGTATTATAATTCAAGTTTTTGATAGTCATGTTAAAGAGCTAACAAATAAAGATGTGATTGGGATTGAGTAAGAAAGAGTTAAAGTAAAAAAAAAATAAAAAAAACTGAAAGAGTCAGATAATCTCGAAGAAACCACTAAAATAGCATGTTAATAGTTTTCAGCCAAATCGATATATATTATGCATGTAATTAATTAATATGATTAACAATTAGCGGTCTAAAATAAACTTCATTAAAATTTAAAAACTGATATATCATCACTACTAATCAATAATATGCAAAGGCGTTTTTATATTGCTTCAATATTCTTATTTTCAGAGCTTGTTTCAGTTATATATTGATTTTTATAAATTTCACTGATTTTAGCTGAGCACTTGTAAAATTTTCGCTTAAGCTTTGCATTTCTTTTGGTGGAACGATTGTTTAAAATATTATAGATTATCTCATGAAGATTTCATAAACATAAGAATCAACCAAAAAATCTTAAAAATTAGCTAGCTCTCGGAACTTGTGCGCTGCAAAAATTAACTCACTAATCTAAGGGTTAATTTTTATAGATTGCCTAATCAAACTGTGATATAAGTCGGTGTTTTATATGTATTTAATAATATTGGATATTTTTTTTAATTGAACGAAAGCTTAATTGAGCTAACTGTTATTCGGATTTTATTTGCTATAACAAAGCGGATATCTATTGAATGCTAAGAATAAATATAATAATGCTAATGTAGTTATATATCTAATATAGAATATAAAAAGACAGTAAAAGCAGACACAATCACGGCCTATTGTTCGGATTTCTTTATAGTGATTGGATGATTTTTTTCATTTTTGCAATGTATTATATGCATGACATCCACATATATTTTCGCATTTAAAAAGTACGCTATCTTACAGTTTGCACAAATAAAAGCAGTTAAAGTGTTACGATCAATTTCACAAGAGCTTATTTTCGAGAATTCTAGACGGACATATAGAGCTGAAAAGAGCTTACTCAAATATAAATATTTCTTTATGTTATTGGAAGACGCATAAAATTTTCTCAAAGGCCATATATAATAGTATTTCATACAATTTCGACTATTTCAGTTATCTTTGAAAAATTTATGAACCATATTTTTTTACTAAAAAAATTCTTAAGCGTAGGTTTCGATTATTGAAACGAATTGCCTCGAAAAACATTCGCACGAAATTCAAACGCAGGGGTTGAAACCGAAATAGAATATGACCTTATGGCGAAGAATTATTTTAGGGGCTTTTATTTCCAAATAATGGAATTTCATTGTAGGATGCAGTAAAGCTTGTCAAGATTTGGTTTGTGTATTCATGAGAATATACATAAATCCCAAAGGTCCAAGTTATGATTTTGGTGCATTTATGTTATTCCAATTTGAACTGTCAGATCCAAAACCAAATTAATATCGACAAATCAGAGCATTGTCTTGAATCCCCATGGCTGAACTTATTATGAATATTATATATTTATTTCAAAATCAATCATAAATGATTCACTCAGAAATATTGCCAATAATCTCTAATCTAATCAATAAAAAGAATGGAATAATATATAGATTGATTGAAATCAAAATGAATATAATACGACATTTTATGGTGCATTCAAGGAAACAGTATGCAGATTATGTTACAAACTGATATCATTATTCGTAACGTTTATCAAAAACATATCACATATAATATATGATGCTTTAAAATTATATTTTTAAACGTTCACAAAGAAATACCAATAAGATGCATTGAGCTCATTTAGAATATTATTTTGGCATTGCTATAATTTTGAGTAAATATTATATGTGAGTATTTAACTTTTTTAGATTTTATATTCAAACATTGGATAAATTGCATGTTTTATGGAAAATTTGAGTGATCTGCAGGGTGCGTCCAAAAAGTAATACATCCAGTTTTTTCCAGATGCGGGGATACACCGCAGCGCAATCCAATCTGATGGATTAGGATGAAGGGAGTGTTAACTTTAAAACGCACCCTTGCGTTCCCATGAACCTCCTTTTGAAGCAATGTAGCACGGTGCAATCTCGTTCGTTCTATGAATCTCCATTAAATTTTACATCAAACTTGGGAAGTCCACCGCAGAAACATTTCTATTAACTTAGCAGGCATTTGGGAGTAATTTCTTGACAATACCACAGGTTCTCCGACGGCACAAGTCTTTCAAGGAGGGCCGAGATAAAATCGGTAAGGAACCCCCAATGGACATCCATTAATCTCTTGAATCGACGAAAATGTGACGCGTGTGTGTGATTGTTTGAACTCTGACCGACGGTTAAGCCTTCAATGGATAGCAAAAACTCTAAAATGACCGTTTATTGCATTGTAACCGAAGATTTGAACAGAAAGATACATGGAAACTTCATCATGACAACGCGCTAAACCATAACGTCTCTGTTGTCGACGATTTCCTGGCCAGAACCAGCACCCCATTCGTTCTCTAGCCTCCTCATAACCCTGAAATAGCTCCTCCAAACCTTTTTTTTATTTTCTAACTTAAAAGGAGCTCTAAAAGAGAAACTTTGGTACACAATTGAAACCATCCAAGCTCATGTTACATCGGCTCTAAAGGACATCCCGGAGGAAAGCCTTCCAGGCCCCTGGCAATACCGCCTCCAGAAATGTATCAACGCAGGAGGATATTATTTAGAAGATTTATGACTAATTGCACAAATATGTTCAATACATGATTTTTAGGTTTTGTTGGTCGATATAAATGAAATTTGCAAAGCTATAGGCCAACGAGGAGAAGCTTTAAACGCGGTTTTTCTGCTCTAAAGTGCTCCCACACGCCCTAGATGAGCAATATTTATGAAATTTATCGAACACGTGTATAATAAACGTCTTCATCGTATAGAATACAATTATTTAAAAATATTTAACTGTTCTTTTTTAATGAAAAAAAACTACAAAAAAAAGTTGGTAAAACACACATTTTTCTTCAATCACTTACTATTTTTTATTTTTTAATATTTCTTTCTAATTATAGTCTATATTATATACGATATTATACAAAGTAAAAATATGATTAATTTTTTTGCTGCATATCACCTGTCCAGGACTTGGGACTTCCATGGGGAAGAATGTCATCGCCATCAACATATGTGGCTCCCCCCACTTCCACAACTATACTTTGTCAAATTTTAAAAAATATTTTATATTCAATGAAGATCGTCTAGTCAACATACTAAATATCAGCATTCTATATTTGATACTTTTCGCATGAAAAAATGTTAAAAATCGATATTTTTTATGGTGGTATTAAAAAGGTATAAACATCCCTTAAGAACTAAAACTATAATCATATTGTTGATTTAATTTTTTTTTATAAATTCAAAACAGCATTTATTACATCCAAAATTTGATCATTGTTAGAAATAAATTATTTATGGATGGAATGAGAAATCGATTGTAAGAAAATTTAGATTTTTCTTGTTCAATGTATCTGAAGATATCCAAGTAATAGTTTATTCAGATTTTAAAAAAATAGCAAGGAAAATGGCTTTTGCCTGAAATTCAGTAGGAATTATCTCGCCCGAGGGTGATATGTTGAAGCCGTCGAAAAAAATTACGGGGGTCATTCATGAATTTAAAATAAGCTTTTAATGGAAAATAAGTTAAGTTGTGCGTGTTTTGAAATTCTATCAAAATAAATAAGCGCATGAAGCGTAAATGAGTATTGTTTAATGCTATTAAGCGGTGTCGGTGTCAAGAGCGGCACGCGTTTTTCGCTGACGATGAATATTTTATAGGGAAAGAATTACCCCCTGCCATATAATTTTGAGAAGCTACGGCTTCCGAGGGATGGTTTTGAAATATTTATTTATTAAAGGTGAAAATTTATTACCTTGTAGGTACCGAGGTTCTCCACAACACACGGCAGATTAGCATCTCTTCCCAGTGCGACTGTAACATTCGGGATCGGCTCGGCGAACCGCGGATCCTCTGTTAGAACTGCAAAAAAGGAAAATGTTTGCCTTTATTTATTTCTATTCATATTTGCTTTCGAATTCGTTCAGAATAACATCTACATGCATTATAATAATCATTGAATTTAAAGCGACCGGGCTAAATGCTCCAGGGGGAGGGGCCCTTGCTTTTTGTGATCGATCTTGACAAAATATTCATCGGAATCCATTGAATATTTTTATTTTCATTTACTCAAACCAACATTGAAATACATTTTTTTTAAAACATTAGAATGAAACATTTTTTGATTTGTTAATGAACAGAGGGCTTAATGGTAGCAAAATCCTTTCATCAATATCACTCATTGAAATTTATCATAATTATAATTCTGTGAAATTTATAAGTATTTTACGTTTTACAAATACATTTTGTAATTATTCATGCTGTATCAAATTTGGTTGAAATATGAAAGCTTTTGGCCTAAAAGCTTTTTTATAAATCTTCATCTGTATGAGCAGAACAATAATAATTTATTTAATTAAAATTTATATTCATACAAATTAATATTTGCCGGGGAAAAAATAATTAGATCGATCCTATAAATATTTATAATGAAAGTCACTTTTGTATTATACTTTGATTTTTTTTTTTTTAAAACATACTCAAATACCACGACAGAAATCGACTAATATACTATATCGTTCGGTTAATAATTTAATTCTAATAAAGCTCTCAATATTCAACATATTTGGTTGAATCAAATTTGGAGCAGCGAGTGACAATTAAATAACAAAGAACTGTTCTGATCATAATTTTCAATGTAGAGATTTTTAAATTAAAAAGAAATTATTTCGTATAAGTCCAGCAAAATTAACGTCCAGCAAAATTATGTATCCTATTAGCATCCCAATAGTATTCTCTCTACGATATATTCGGAATGTTTCACATCATCGTTTAAAAAATATTTTATGAATCATTTACAATGAAAAATATTATTTTCGATTTGAATCTTTATAACGTTGCATTATTTAGATACGTGATATATCATATTAATGTTTGTATAAATCATAGTAATTATTATAGTTAAAGAATTCATTTTGAATAATTTTATACGGAATAATCTAATTATTTTTGGTGAAATATCGTTCAAAAGTTGTATGATAAAAGTTCCGACATATCTACGAAGCGCAAGAATATGAAGATATGCTATGCAAATTTAAGCTTCAGATCTACCAAGAATCTGATAGTTCTGTTAAACAGAAGAACCTGGATTTAAATTTTCAATGAATAAATTGCGCTGCTTTTGGTGATTTTTTTCGCCATTTTAATATGGAGTAATATCATCAAATTTGGCGGTAAATTTCCTCATCGTCACACAAATGGAAATTTCTTGTCTGTCCTTTTAATAAATCATTCGGATACGCCCGATGGTTAAAATAGTTAATTAATTATGGCCGTATGATGACATTATGAGCTATGGACGACGTCGCTTCAAAGATTTATTTCCATAAACGTAGAAGATGTTGTATAGAGATAAATGGTCGTATGGAGAGCACAGTCAATCAGGTTGAGTAGAGCTCTATTTGCCGATACTAAAGATGATATATATTGATTGCTGAATGGCCGTGGCAATAAATTAATATTGCCGCAACGAAAATATAAGCCCCTACGCACGGGGTTGTATATTCGTCTGAGGGTTGTATACAATTATTTAGCGCCAAAGCAAATAATTGCCAAATGTATCAACCCCTTAGATTATGCAGACATTTTTACTAGCGGTGGAATTTTATACATTGGATCCGTTGAGATGCATCACTCACTTTTTAAAGCTAATTATACTCGACCCTTGATGTATGAAAATGTCCTTTTATGAAAAAATGCAATTTAAATACACATATACCTCGTTTTCCTGAAATTAAAAAAAAAACATCGTTTAAAGGAGAAGCTGAAATTAAAATGACGGTCGCCAATAATACAGGTTTTGGCCGTATATCGAAGCACTATGAGCCGTAAATCGAAAAAGTCGATACTTAGGACATAAGGCTTATGAGTGAAACCTAGCTAAAGACTCCCTAATTCCCTAAAAACATATGTTGGTCCATATGCCAAACACCCTTTACGTAGAAAATATTCACATACTCGATTTTAAATTTTACGAAATTTTGAGACCCTTAATCATGATGTATACGCATAAAAAGATTTATATACAATTTCTTAGAACAGATATTTATATTCAGGAATTTTATAAATATTTTGAAGCCTGTTTGGGATTAAATCGGATCATAAATAGATAATAAATTCGATATTTTTGAGGGAAAAAAATCCAAATCAAAGCATTTTATATATTAAAACAGTAAATATTGACCGTTATTATTTGTACTGATTTAATTGATACATCTTTGACATATCGATGGAAGAAATTTTCACATTCAATGGAGAAAAGCATGGATTATATACGTGTTAATGTTGCAGTAAATGGGAAAAGTTGTGTTTAATGCCCCACTCACAGTTTTCATTGTTTCTCTTAATTTCGGTGGAAACAGTTCTAATCTTTTTTGAATTATAATCGGGGTTTCGTAAATGGAACTTACGACGGGTTTAAGGGAACCACCTCGTAGATAGGGAATTAGGTCATAAGCACCAGTGCTAATATTTTCTTATTAAACCAAAACTAGCTCGCATTTAAAATGCGAACCCTCCCTGCTTCTTATCATAATAAAACGACTTTAACGGAACGAGATTTGATTGAAGCCTTAAATAAATTTCAGTTGGATCTCGAAATGAATCCTAAATGTATATAAAATTGAGGATAAATATTTGTAAGAACGGAATAAATATTTTCAACAGTGCCCTAAGCTAAATGTACTATTATATATCGTATTATAAGGAAATATTACTTGTATTTATAGACGGCTGCATTTCATGTCTTACTTCACTGTCTCTCTGAGAACTAATAAAATTATATTCCAGTGCAACAACGTTCAACATATTTCAGTTGTAAACTTGTTATGGGCATAATAATTGAATATAATAACTAAAAATAATCAAATAAATCGATTTTCGTGACAATTAATTTTGTGATGTTTTTTCTTACAAATACATCAGTTAATTGAGAATAATAGTAATCGAAAAATAGGAAAATGAATAATCCTTAATCCGGTTTGCATCCATATTAACAAAATGTTGAACACTGATGTTCAATACTGAAATTCCAATGATTCAATAATAGCAATAATTATGGTGGGTTATTTTCTGTAGGCGTTTTGTTGATATTAGAGCTTATATCCAAACAATGGAAATGATTTTCACGATACTAATATATTTGATAGATTAAATGTATCAATATTTTTGATCAATCGTCTCATATCAAATTATTTTATATTGTTGCAGTGTTTGTATTTTTACATCCACTTACATAGTTGTAACAGTGAAAGGTGTGATTTTGAACGTTGTTGTTACCCCCGTGCAACCCGATTCACCCACACGAAGTTTCGTCGCGGAAGACACACAGAGTATGCGACGCCTGTTCCGAGATGTAACTGCAGTTCACATATCCAATATTGTAACATCAAATAAAAGCATCCAGATCCAGCCATGTTTGTTCCTGATTTATATGTGTTGTACGACGTCTTGGCATGGAGGCTGTGTCTTTACAGGAGCTGTGCGCCGCTGACGGGGATAATGAAAATGATAAACGGGAAGATAGCAACTGGAGACTTTGAGTAACTGCTAAGAAGGAACGAAACAAATGGTTTCGCAATTTTTTAAACGCTCCAATGCCGTTGTGGTGAGTGGCTATAGCCTAAATAGGCCTATATTAATATTCATCTTCAATTTTGCAGATATCGAGCCTCAGATATCCACCCTCGGATGCTGCTAAAATTTAAATTAATAAGGCCTTGATTTGAGACCCTTGTCATTTGAGACTCTTAAAAATAGCTGTAATATTATTAAAAATAACATTTTCATCTTGAAATATGTAAGAAATTTGGCGATGAATATTATAATAGCATTTATTTACAGATACTACTATTGACATGTTATATTATTTTTATATAACAAATTGATGTTATTTATAGGAATAATTTCTATACAATATTTATAATGAGGAATATATATTCCATATGAATAATCAAATTTTATCCAGGATAAGAAGCTTAAAGCTAGCTTAAAAAGAGATTAATCCATTCCATACAAAACATTTTAACAAATAGCAAAACTAGTCCTGAGTGGCATTTTGTTTATATGTTCTTATCTGCTTGAGGGTAGGGCTACTATAAATACTATGATTTGGTGACCTATTGACCCTATCAATAAATACAAGACTTGCAATGAGATTTGGAATTTATCTAATGCTTTAGGAGCATTTACCACTTTTGTTAACAAGTCTGATCAACAAAACTTTTCCCAAAAGATGTCTAAGATATCAAAAAGTTTACAAAATTAACTTATAATGCCAATATTAAAACACTCAATTGATAAGCTTTCAAAGTCATACATGACTGGAATAAAAACTAATATTTTTGGCTGCATTATCCCAAATTCATCCTAATTTATTTCTTTATCCTTTTTCTTCTAAATCTGTTCATAGGAGACCTTTTAAGGATAGTTTTTCAATCAATCACCTAAAAGGGAATGGAAATTCCTTATGGAATAATAAATGCTAATCGTAAGAAAGATTAAGATTTATTAAACAGAAACCTTGTAAAGTATACAGATAAGAGCAAGGATTCATACTGGATTGAAGGTGAGATTACCGATGAACGAACTGATAGTTTTTAATTATCAAAACAAAGATTTTTCGCTTATGAAACAAAAAAATTGCTTTATGGTGGTTTTACTTCAGATGGATAAGATTTATCATCATTGACAACTCAGATAGAGTATATCAACAATGAGACGACAAGATTTTCAATCGAAATTACGTCTTTTTTGAGGTATAGAGTAGAGTTACCCAACCTCATAGAGTAAAAAATATGCACACAAAACATTATATTAAAATATTTTACGTGGCATGTAAAAATTGTGGTTGAAATACCAATCTTGAATCGAAAAACTATGACGTTCTCTGCCTAAATACCACATAGTTATAATGAAATAGTAATAGAAAACCGCGTATATCGATGGCCGAAGGCTAGAACTTGAAGACGTAAAATGTCCAGAGTTAGGTTAGGTTTAAAAGTTTAAGATCATCTGTACTAAATCAAATTATTTTAGTGCTTGGACACAATGCACGCAAATAAATAGATGCATCGCGCATTGGAAGGATTAAGATTTTCAATTAAAAAATAATTTAGAATTGGCATACAAGTATATAAAATCTGTGTTTTAGGAAAAAATCAAATTTAGCATTTAAAATGTTCATATTTAAGGCAAATTTTAAACATTATAAATATGAAATTTAATTGTGTGCTGTGTCTTGAATCATATTTATATGAATTAATTCAATGTTGCTGTAAACTTAGTCTGGAAACGCAAATGGCGCAATGGCAAGAAGACACTTTAAGACCATAAGGCTTTGTGAGTTACAGTCTTAACAATATCTTCTACCTCCGGTGCAACATCCTGAGCTTTCTCAACTTAATCTGATTTTGCTCAGATCTTAATATTCTGTAATGAAAATCGACTTGTGTATTGATTATTCATAATACAATATCAATTCTTATCGTCCATTATATACGCAATTCACATCAAGGATGTGAATCCTTAATGGGAGCGTGTGATTTTTTTCAAATTTAATTGAACCAAAGTCAATATATTGATTTTAGACAAGTTGTCAATGAGACAATTTGGTTAATGCGTGGGATGAATTATACACAGGTCCGGTTTTGACATGTACCCGGGGCGTGACGTTGGAAAGGGTCGCCCGCCAATATTTTATCATTCCAATATGAATCGGCTATTCTGTGCGAGGCCTCAAATTGAAAACTGATACGGCAGTTATATCGGGGTAGCAAACTCGTGTTAATTAATTTACTCTTTGCGAGGTACTTTGCATTGAGGAGGGCCTCCGCTCCACAAATTGCCAGTTTTCCTAGAGGATTGTATTTTGGAAGGAACACGAGACACGGGGATTGTGTTCGTCAATAACAACCCCTGGGCTGTTTAACGGTACAACTTCTCACAACAATAATAACACACGAGCGGAAGTGAACTTGGAGATCATTGTTTCTAGTTAGGTTTGTGGAATTACAGAGTAAATTGCTCGCATTGAAGCGCTGCCAAATACGTGTCTCAATCGATGTACCACCTACTCCACTCTCTGACTTTGCGTCTCTTTAAATGCCATGACAAAGCCGTTAACAACCCTAAATAGATTTTTTTAAATATAAAAACATGCATGCAAAATTTTAAACATAACGATAATCGGAAATCAGTTTACATTGAAAAATCCCTCTCAAATTTTAATGTAAATTTATTTGATTGATTGAAGTTCTCTTCGGTTGATTTTAGATTACCTTTGGCATTTACAAAGTTCGTGAACAACGACTATAAAGCTCACAATTAGATCTAAATACCGAAGCAAATCATAAAAAAGCATAATTCTGTAGCATAATGGCACTTGTCCACATTATCTAAATATTACATTACTCAAAATGTTAAATTATATATTAACTGTACTTGGATAAAATTCACTATATTTGGCATGATTTCATATATTAGGGTGGTCCTTATTTGGATAAAAAAATTTTTTTTTGATAAAAATTGACGCCTGATGTTTAAATTTAAAAAAAAATCAAGTAACAACCTGCTTTAGGCATACATTTAGTACTGTGAAGACCAGCAGGCTTCCTAAATGAAACTCCTTTTTCAGAAATTCCTCTCAAGTAAATAATGGAAAGATTCAGTAACTCTTTATAGTAATCTCGAGTTTGATACACTTGAAGCTGTTTTTGAGCAAAAGAAATCCTGTCTCCAGTAACATTTTCTATGGATTTTGATCACTTTGATCAATTTTGTCCCAGTTCTTCTTAAACTTTGTAAACAATTAGATATCAGGAGCACTAGACGGACCAAGCGATTGACTCACCACAGTTTCTAATATAATTACCATTATATAATGGCGACAAGCTAGGCAGAGTATATATTTTTTCATTTTCTGATCCAGAAGAATACAAACTCCATTTCTCAAGTCGATGTTTACAGCTGTAGTGTTAAAACATAAACGTAATACTTCATCGATAAAAGGTAACTTTGACTGATGCAGATTTGGTGTTAATTGGTCGATAAACCAAATATTGGTTTTATTTTTAATTAATAAACTCCCGTCACTGCTTATGATAAGTTGAAATAAGTACGCATAATTGGGGAAACAAAAAGCGTGTACTCTCGCTAATGGCTGAATTTGAAGTGAAGAGCAGGGCTCAATCTCAATACGTACCCGCAGGAAAGAATTATGAAAGGGGGAAGGGTTGACTGAAATAAAGTAGTGAGTCTTTCTGTATGCTATTCCACTTCAAAGTAGACTAATAAACATACCAGAATCAACAAGTCAGATTGATAGTTAAGTGGCCATTCAACGTTTTTTCTGAAACTTTGACTTATGGTAGCGACCTCTAAATTTTTTATTTTTAAAATAAAAAACATGTGTGACCATATGGTAACAATAAACCAAACTGCGATAGTGTCAAGCATTTTCTTCAAATATCAGTATCATGGTTGATTTACAACTTACATAGACTTCATGAGTTGCATTAATTAAAAATAAGTGGATGATTTGATGTAGTAATAAGTTGGATCTTGAGTTATTTGTATTAACATTTTGGAATCCATTTTGTGGGAAAAAAATCACATATCAACAATTTTGGAAGAATGAAAGCATAACTATTGTGGATTTATCATTTCCATTCAAGATTAACCTGATTTTGTAGGCTAAATAAATATATTATAACAGAGATGATTAATAATGTCATGTAAAGAAGCTAATGCATGACTGAATTTGCAACTGTTAACTTTATCTATAACCATATGTAGAAGGCAATAGGAGATGGCCATACGAAAAAAATCTTATAGAAATAGCTTTCATCTAATAACGGATATGACACCTTATGACATCCAACAATGTGAAATAATTCCGAAACTATCTACAAATCGTCCAAGCATTGTCCAGCTATTATTAGATATTCGATTTGGGAATTGGAGTAAATTATAAATCAGAATATTGGTGGTTAGAGCACGTGGATGACATTTTGTGCCATCTGTCATCATTAAATAAAAATCTCAATAAAACACCCAGTATCTTTTTTGCTTTATAAGATTTACTTTAATAGATTGATTTCTTATTTTCAAATTTTTTTTTCTTCATTTTATATGCATGCTAATAATATGTGTACAAACACATATCTTTTTGTCTGAAGACGTATTTTTTTTTTAAATTTATCTAAGATATTATATATACAAGTACTATAATGAATAGCTTTGATCAATAAGTTGTGATGATCAATGACTTAAAATTAAAAGAATGCTAGTTCCAAATGTATGGAATTTATATTTTCATACTAAATTATATTAAATGTCGGAATTTTATTTTACCTCTTATCACATATATACAATTAAGAAGTGGAAGTATTATGCCGTCCGCTTTTAAGTTTGCCTACTCCATATACGAAAGTCTGAATATTGTAAGATAGCATGACCTAAATATGTCCACCAAGCATTGTATTAAGTGATTTTGGGAGAAATGGCTTCCATTTCGTTCCTTTTTCATTATTAAATTTTCTAGTGACATGCTCGAATCAAAAGTATTCTAAACGTGTATATAGTTTAAATACGACCCTGTAATATATTCAAGCTCTTTAAAATGTCATACGATTTCCACCTCGAAAAACGTATATATCGATCATGAAATCAGAAAGAAAACGATCGAAATTCTATTTGATACTTATCCCGAATCTTATCGCAGTAGGTAGACGTATACATGGGGTTTCTTCTGAGCCTAGGTTATACATATTACCAAACATTTTTTCAAATATTTTATTCATGAAGTTCAATTGCACGGAGCGATCGCTCGTCTCGAATGGGAATTCGCCTTTTGAGAAGACTTCGTCTTCCTTTATTTTTATTTTCCTTAATAACTTTTGACCTTTGACTAGCGAAGATTTAGAATCAGTCTCTCGAGGAAGCTCTCTTTGAATCTATCCGAATATATATACTTTATCGTGGTGCAAATGGTCAAAATGTCTGCGATGCCAATCGGATATGGCGTATGAAAATTTGATAAAAAATGAGAGACAATCGAAGACTGTTATGGAATTGCTGATCTCTTTTAAAATCATAACATTTTAAACATTTGAAATTATCAAAATAATTCTATCAATATTTATTCACGAAGATTTATACAAGATGTTTTGCACATGAATCGATTTTTTTTTTGGATTTGGGGGGGTCTTTTGTTACGTTTCACACATAGATCTATGTCCAAAGTATCAGAGATTTTTTTCAACATTTAAAAAAAAAACAAAATTTCACCTTTAAAACCTGTAAAAAAAAGTAATTTTAAAAAATCTAATCAGCATGTATCGATCAGCTCTAATTGCTGTTGATTCAAGGAACATATGGTTTCAATGCACAAATGCATTTAAACAGCATTTTGTATTTACACAATAGTTTGAAGCAGCGAGTGATCAAAAGGAGCAAGGATTTGCTAGGGTCATGATTTTGACTCTGAAATTGTCTGAAAATTAAATTATTTTAACTTTTATCTAAATGGAACTTTTATTTAATTGGAGGAATATTGTTGGTCTTCAATATATATTTTTGAAGATGAATTGTTAATATTCACATAATTGATTAAAATATTTTTAATAAAAAAGCATACTTTTCTTTGAATCTCTATGAACCAAAGACTGTTTAATGTAATAATTTTATCATAAAATAACGATTTATTATTCAAACTATTATCCAATTTTCTGGCAATTTATAAGCTTAAACTTAATGTATAATAAGTTAATAAATTTAAGATTTTCCATATTATTAATAATAAAATATTTATATTATCTTCACTAAATGAGCTAAATTAGTAACATGAGATAATTCATCCACGGCCAAAACTATTGTCCTTCAAAACTATTTTTGGCCAGACATCTTTCGAGATGGCATTTAGAGGTGACATTTTTATATTATAAGAAAGCAAATGATCCTTATTAATAAATAACGCCTTATTTGTTTAATATATGATGGATTAAAATGAATGAAAACTTGAATTGAATTGAAGTCTTGAATTCCCGATTTGAGCTATTGGAAATATTGATATTTTCGATCGAGTGTTCCGATCGAAATTTTTAAAAAGTGATGAATTCATAAAAAATATCTAGTTATTTTGAGGTTATTTCAATTTTAATATGAGATTATTTTGTCACAGGCTCAATTACGCCCACTACGACGCGTGTGTACCCGTCTAAAATGAGTTAAGTATCAAAGAAAATAACTTTGAATTGAAATGTCACGATGCTAATTATATGAATCAATAGTGCGTATTAATATGGGAGATATTAAAATTTGTATTTCATAAAACTATTTTAAGCACCTATTAAAATTGAACGACTGGATCGTTCTATCAGTTGATTGATTTTTAGACGTTCTCGTAATAAAGACGAATGCTATTTCTAGTAGTAGACATGTGCTTCATTGTTCTTTAGTCCTTTCGGATAATAAGCGGATGATATCTACTTGTCATCGTATATTTTAATTAAAAATATATCATTGGGCTTATTTTGGCGTAAAGCCCTGCTATCCACGCGATATGAAATCTCAAGAAACGAACAGGAAACTTTGCTCGAAATTTCACCTTTAATTACGCTGCATTCACAAACGGAAAAATATGTTTTCAGCAGTCGCCTTTCAGCGTCTCAAGGAAAAGGGGAGTGTTTTTTCGGGACCTGGGCGGAAATTCTTCACGCTTTTTATTACTTTTTAATAGGAAACGGCTGAAAAATGCGGATTGGCGAAACGAATATTTTCATAGGGCTTTAGACACCGCACACGTCGACTGGCGTGACTTGGAGCAATCCATCATATCCCCGAGTCGGTATTGTTATGCTAATTTTTATAGTAATGAATCGTGTATAGACGGAACGTCATGCAGGGCAATAGATTTTTTTCCACATATCGAAGCAAAAAGAAGGAATCGAATTGAATTTTAACGAATACCCATAGTCGTGCGAGACGAATCTTTATTTGGAATCGGCCTTTTTGCACGGTTCGTTGCATGGGACTTGGCCCGAAATGCGCCGGCAAATCCGGTCGATTTCGCATTATCGCGATTACATTTATATTTGGAATAAATCGAGTGTTCGCAAATGACATCACGCCATTCTTTTTGCACCACCAAAACATTTGTCACAGTCAATTTATAATTAGAGCTGTACGACTTTTGGCAGTTGTCGGAATTAACTGCGTACGATGTTTTAAATTGGCCTGTTTGATGTGTTGCGTACGTACAGCTCTGGCCAATATCGGCCGATGAAACACCCCGATGGAAAGTAATTTTCTCCGAAAGGTCATAATTTTTCAACCCCAAAAATTTCAAGCGAAAATAAAAATAGCCGATATATATTTTTCATTTTTTTGTGTTCTGAAAGAATACTTATCTTTAATTAACTCAAAATTATTCATGAAAACGTCGAAGCTTCCTTTGAATCATTTTCGATCAATTAACGAAGTATTAGAGCACAATATGTAATTTCCACTCAATAACAATCATCTATTTTTTTAACCCATTCCGGTCCGCTCACTTGAAAACGTTTGTTTCGCGGGGCGCTTTTTTATATCTATTCACTCTAAAATGAGTGTTTTATTATTTCAGCTTTTAGCGTACAATAAATAATATATTAATGATGTATATTTTTCCAGTTTCGTCAAAGGTTGACGATATACACACTCTAAATTTTACTATCACAAAAAAAATTATGGACTTAAAGAGCAAATTTGGAGCTTATGTACTTTTTATTTTAAGAGATTGATGTAAAAATTTAAGTCTACCTTTATAAAAAATATTCTATAGGCTACTATTTTTCCAATACATAAAAATAAAAAGAGCTTCATGCTTCAATTGTAGTTGCATATAAGTTCTGCATGATATGAATTCAATTAATTTCAGGACTATGGAATATACCAATAACAAATACTATTCATACGGTATGCTTTGAAGCTACTTCACATCGCTTCACAGTCCACCATTATTATACCAATTATTTCAACATTGTTTAATCAAACGAATCAATCAATACAAACGTTCGAGTATTGTTTCAGAGTTTTCATTTAATTTTTTCGTATGACTTCATTAATATAAGGATAAATGGACATATTTTAAGCTGTCAATTAATTCGCACACTCGTTCTACATATCGTGTTCAAATGAACCTGCGTTTTTCAAGGATAGAAAATATCCCTCTTTGAATTATGTAGATAAATTTGTACTATCAAATTAAAAAAAAAGGGTTGACAATCATATCCACGGGCTAATTTTAAAAACATAATTAACAAATTTTGACCTACTTCACAAAAATGTTCGCCATCCCTGCCTTATTCCAGAATATAAATTGGTTTGAATTTGTTCTGGATTATAAAAAAATAGTTCTGTTTTGGCTATTGGTGTCTAATTAATGGCAAATTATAGCCTTAACAAACCAATCGAGATACACTGAAAAAATATATAAAACTCGCACACAACAAAATTAATTGCACCTATATCGTCATTGCTCTTAAACCGTAACATTCATGCAGATATTTCGTTGGGAAAAATTACTTATTTGATTTATTATAATTAATGGAAATGTTCTAATTTTTAAAAAATATATATATATAAGTTGAATTCAAAATGGTTTTCGTTTTATTGCTTGACTGTTTTTTAGGATTAATTGCATTTAGACTGCTGCACTTTCAAGTCATTTTTAATGATTTTTTATAATTATACTTATCATGAATAAATTGTAATTTTTAAAACTCAAATTTAACAACCCAATTTAAAATAGATCGATTTTCTCCAAGTAAAGAATTAATTCTAAATTTAAAGCTTTATCATTCTCAAAAAATAGACTGCAACGCACCCCATTAAAAAATATTTGCAATGAACTAGGCGATATTTTAAGTGTTGTCAAATGTAAGAATTGGTTCCAGAAATTTCAATCTGAAAATTTTGATTTAAAAAATTGCCCTAAAAGTGGAAGACTACGTAAGGTGGATGCCGCTATACTGACTGCTAAAATCAAAAGTAATCCAACAGCAACTATTGAAAAAATATTAGCTAATCTCGGATACTCATGATCGAGTATTCAAATAAATCTGAACAAAATTGGGAAGGTCTAGGGACAAGGAAGATAAGTGCCGCACGAGCTATGCGAAGAGAACCTGGGCAATCGATTAACGCATGCAAACAACTACTAAAAATGAGATCCGAAACGCCGATTTTAGGTGACTTAATATCTGAAGATGAGAAATGAGTTATTTACTCTAATTATGGACGCAAAAAGCAATAGCTATCGAAGGGTTAGGTAGCTAACGCGGGAAAAAATAAACAGTCTTTGATGGAAAACAATTTGACATCCTCCTTATATTTCAGACATCGCTCCATCGGATTTTCATTTTTTAGATTTATACAGCACAATTTGGATAGGAAAAAATACAAAACAAACGATGAGGTCAAAAATGAGCTTTTAGAATATTTTCGTTCAAAGCCCGTGAATCTTATATTATCGATGAAACCGACAAAATTGGGTTAAAATTTGCAGGTAGTAAGGCTGATGTAGTGCCCTTTAGTTTTAATGAAATGTAAAATATTTGATCTGAACGGTCATCTTTTGGCGCTCTAAAGCACAAGTGGACGGAAAAGTTTTAATTGAAATTTTCCCTATTGGATGTGAAAATTGAAAAGCGGAATGGTGAAGGTGTCTAGAGCCTACCTGTTGGGAAGTTGAGTGGCGTTGACCATTTATCACAATCACTGCTAGATAGCCATCGCACTATTTTCGGTTTGGACCCACGTCAATACTACTCGATGTCTATATTGATACAGACTGTTACCGAAGAGCCTCTCCATCGACCTGATGAATACATATTTTTGTCATGGAACCCCGAATCGATTCCAGATATTCGGATAAGGGCGATATTTTACTCGAAAGTGCCCGCAGGACGATTGCAAACCTACCTCCTAACAAATTCGTTCAATCCCTTCTGAAATGTGTCATCCAAAATCACAAATTGCGGGACTGAATTGACGTTCGTGTTCCTGATTGTTATAGTCCAATCAAAGCAGAATTTAAATTTAAAACTGAAACACAAACAAACAAAATTTGACTATTAACCCATTGGATTTCATAGGAATTTCCATATTTTTTATGCATTCAATTCCTTGTGAATGGCATTAGTTTATAAACGAAACAGCCTTAAGTTATTTGTCGTTCGGTCACGACACCTTTAATTCGCAAATTAAAAGCACATACTAAAATTACGCGATAAAAATTCAAATGATCTTCTATTTAATAGTTCTTTCAGAAGATTTTATTATCTATTGTCTATGATGTAAACTACATAATGTTTGATATATTTTAATTATCGAGAAAATTTGTTTTCAGTACATTAAGATTTTCTTGATAATTCTACAGCTATTAAGGGAAATGAACATTTTTTTCTGGTTATGCGATTTTCCAGAAACCCTATTTAGGTCAGAGAATCTGATCTCTTTTTATTCTGATCTCAAGAATTTACTGTTTACATCACATCTGCGTCATTTGATTATAAAATGTTTAATTTACATAATTTTTTGAGGTGTTATATCTGCTATCCGACTTATACAACCTCCAAAAATGATTTTTCTTGTAAAAAATAAATGCATGAATATGATAAGGACATTTTAATTCGATTTTTCAGGAAGAGAATATTTATATGATTTACGAAACTATAATTTTATAAAATTATAATTTAATCATTATTACAAACCAGTTACTCATATAAGGAGGGACACCAGGAATTAAACTAAATCATTCGTTTTTTATATTAAGGACAAAAAATTATGTCACAAAACTAATAAGCTATCAATTATATTGATAGTCTTAGTTAAAGATGATAGTAAAATTTTATGATGTTCTGCAAAAACTACTAATTTATTCAAATATTCAGCAAAGTGTTGAGGTGTTATCACAAAATTTCGCGTTAACTATCCTAAAATAACAGAACTAACACTTTGAAAGGTCTTATTTTGGTATTGATGGGTTGTTTGCGATATTATTCACATGAAGAAAAAATATATGATGGAACTATTACTATTGCAATTTACTATCAACAATCAAATACGTTGATACAAATATGTGCTTGAATATAGCAAATACTCTGAAAATGCATTGGGAAGTCTAATTTCGCCCTATTTATCCTCTGAATCCAGGCTAGAAAAATGTATAAAATGAATGACCTTAATTTTTATAAGATAAACTTATACTGTTGCTCTTTTTATACATCTGAAAAGTTATAATAAGTATTTAATATAAAAGAGATAATAAAAAAAACATTTAATCACAACCTTCAATTGCTATTTTGCAAACAGCCAAATTCAACTATTGTATTGCATTTCAGAAAAAGAAAAGATCTTTATGAATGAGTTGATAAATTATCATTATATTTTAATGATGAAATCTGAATGCGAAATCTATATTAACACATTCTGTTCCGCTAAGCTTAATATAAAGTTGCGTCTAGTGCCCAAGCGAATATCGAATAAAAATTAAAACAATTGTTTCTTTGTAAAAGTCGATATATTTCTTAAACCTGCAGATAGATTGAAAGAAAATTTTCCTATTGCTTTCTTATGTTCTTGTAAATATGCTGCATGGATATGCAAAAATAAAACTACAAGTCGCACGCAAACGCAAAATACGTATTTTCGTATGAACAGATCTGCAAATTGGTTGGAGATCATGGAATGAGTTAAGCTAATCAATCCGAAATATTAATACTTATATTTTGTCTAGAAACTGGACACATCAAAAACTGATTTTGATATTTAATACTTTATAATATAGTTTGTTTGTAATTAGGTTATCCCGAAATAAATCCATTATTTTCAACGTAAAACATTGTTTTTTTTAATATTTTTACACAATATTCTTATAAAAACTAGATCATTTCAACTGAAAATACTAATCCAAATAACTTTTGACTTCAAATATATTGTTTATTGGTAATTAATGAATGCTCTAAAAATTGCAATATGTAATAATCAGAAAGGGCTAAATCTGGCAAATATAAAAAATGTAGTAGAATATTAATCCGATTTAGTTATATTATTTCTTTGCATATAAGTTTAACTGAATATTGAAAAAGCCCAATCGATTTTCTTGCTGGTTTTATTTGAGTATATCTAATTGTTGGCAGTTATATTTACGCCTGTTTTAATAAATTCATAATAAATTACTACAGTCATATCCCACCGAACATATAAAAAAATTAAGGTTCAATCTTCGCTTGGGCATTGGAATGCGGGTTTATTTCTTAGAAATCCATTATTTTTTCAATAATCTCTAATATGTTCGAATTTGCTAATATATTTTAAATCAACGTTTACGGTTGATATTGGTTGGTGAGTGTTTTCGTAATAATTCTTATATTGATTGATGAGGATCTGATTCAACTAAAGATCGCAGCATACCTTCATCAAAATTTGAGGGTCGTCCTGTTGCAGGAGAACCCTGCAATGTTCGATTTAAATTGCGTCTAAATCAAAATTGACATTTGCTTATCGTTCATATAATAGATCGTACAGTTAGGAATGTCGTTTTTTTGAATGAAAGAGTTAGACTAATTTTATCGATATAATGTATACTACTTCAGTAGACACAACCTTTTCCCATCTATTTAATATTTTTTTTAATTCCAAAAGATTAAAATTCAACGAGTTTTAGCGAGAGAGGCTCAGAGTCAGAGATCCTATTTCTGGACCTCTTGGCCACGGGGATTTGGTGGCCAGCCTCGGTGCCTTTTCGACGTTCAAGACCTTCTGCCATAGTTTCAGAGTCAAATGCTCCTTGGACGGAGACAGTCCACTATCTTGTAACGCGATTTGAAAAAAAAAAAAATAACTTTCTCCAGATACTAATCGATAAAAGTAAGTATGACAAAAACGGCATTTCTAACTGGACACCCTAATATTTCATTGATAGTGTAGCGTGGGCTATTTACATCTCATCTTCCATCTCTCTTCAGGTGCAATGTGTTATTTTAACAGCGCACTCTCTCGTGACCCTGCGGGGGCATTTGACCTGCATGCCACCATTGCCGGTTGGGGAGTGTTGCGCAGGAGGCGGAAGTCGGGAAAGAGGTCAGTTAGCCTTGGCTGCGGGAAGTTGTCCTTCCTGCAGCCACATCTCTTTCTCTCTCGTGTGGAATAAATAGTTATTTAAAGAAAAGATAGATTTCTTTCAGAACAACCTAATGTATATTTTAAAACAAAGAGAAGCTAAATGTTAAGCGGTACAACATTTAAGGGCAATTCAGAGTACTTTGTTAGTGTTATTGACAACAATTACCATTGTTTCAGATCCTCTGACATTGGACTAAACTTTATCGCTTCAAATAAAACGATAATACATTCATCGAATCGAATTTTTCATTGTCGATTTCCCCCTATTTTTATAAGCATCATTACGAGCTACCATACCCATAAGCATAAAAATGTAAAGCGCCCTGATTGATTCTCCCATGTTGAATCATAAAAAATGCAATATTTACGATACGTTATTTTGAAATAGTATTTTCTTATGATAAACGATTATTGTTGCTGGATAATAAAACAAACAATATATCTGTATACGATTTTATTGCGTTTAGTATTGTTTATTGTTTTAAGCACATCATTCGTTGTAAACATTCGCTATACCTGAAAATATTAATAATGTTCTCCACCAGATCCATAAAATATCGGGACACAAAACGCTTTGACAAATAGCCCCGTTATCGATGTTTCCTCCGAGTACAGACCGACCCAGAAATGGCAACCGCATGATTCGCTTAATTAAAAATCCATTAACGTATTAAATGGAATCTGCTGAGCGATGACATATTGGAATACCGAGTATGTTATATTTGATTAGAAATTAACTGCCATACATCGTATGAGGTCGCTTAATGGTATTATAATATTTCGGTTAAATATAACGTGTTTCCGTGTATATTTAACCACTATTTCGTACATACTAAATAGCGGATCCCAAATTCATCCTCACAAGGGATTAAAATGTATACGGTTAATCTTTTAGGGAAAGTTTCATGGTCACACGTCGCAAATTGCTACCCGCAATTTTCATATGTATGCTAATAGTTATCATACATATATTTTCGTTTCGGGGGTTGAATTTTATAAAGAAGGACTCCGTCCGAAAGTTTTGGGTTTTGCGGATTCGGTTTTCATTGATCCTTTTAGATTTCGAGAACCGGGACACTTTCATATGCAGAGATCGAAGCATGAAAAGACATCTTTATTAAAACCACCTTTGCCAGATACAATCGATCGCCATGAAGAGGGTCAACGTTTGTAATCTGACGAACTTGTTGTAATACAAACAGCCCCTACTATTTCCCACTTGGTGTAAATATGTGACGATTTTTTTCCGTCTCTCAATTAATGGATCAAATTTCCAAAAGCATCCTAGAGAGTCCTACAACGAAGAGGTGAGTATTGTATGACATTGTTTTTCCATCATATATTTCATTTAATCTTACAAAAAAGACATATCAGTAATTACATACAGTAAATGTATATAAATAATCTATTTTTGATATTATTTATTATTTTATGAATATAAAAACATGGGTATTAAATAAGAACAATCCATTAAAAGCAGATGGAGAACGAATTTTGTCAAATTATTTTTTTCAATTTCAATTGCTGATAAAAATGATGGAATCACGCAACTTGGAGCTATTTTGAATTGTACTATTATTTTCTCATCAAAATTTTACTATTTAAATTAACAGAGATAGATGATGATACGTATTTAAGTAAAAACAAATTTTAAAATGTAGCCCATCATCCAAGAAAATTTCAACGTCAAATTGCGTGATTCTATCGTAAATATTCATGAAATATTGCATTAATCCAATGCAATTTATTTATATTAGTCTAAATTGTTAGTGAATTTATACTATAGAAAAAACGTATATCGTTAAACATGGCAACTTGTCTCAAATCAAATTTATTTTGAAAGTGATTTAGATCCTGGATTCTTCCTATAAAGATTTCGATTCAAATCAAAATTCCTGAAAAAGTAGATACTGAGACGATTAATGAAATCACATTCAGTCACATTAAAATGACTGGCTTTGCAAGAATAAGTGTATTATTAGATATTCTCCTATCTAAAAAACTTGAATTCAGTCAATACTATCCTAACATTACGACGTGTAGAATATCAATAAGAAATCACTTTCTTGATATAAAAATAGTATAAATGACATGTTATGGTAGAGGACGAGCACTAAAAATAGTATCCGTCCAGATGCATTTGGCTCCGAAACTATGGCAGAAGATCTTGAACGTCGAAAAGGCACCGGGGCTGGCCATCGAGTCCCTGTGGCCAAGGGGTCCAGAAATAGGACCTCTGATACGTCACAGGAAAACTTCTCTTTTGACCGACATGCCCAAAAATGACCACAGAACGTGCTCCGCGTCCATTAAGGGTTCCCGCACGCACAATCCGAACTATCTTTTAGATTCATTTTTGCCAGGTATGCCGCAAAACGGCCGTGCCTCGTTTGGAGCTGGGAAGTCCAGTGATCGACCGTAGCTACCAGTATCGACAGTAGCCACTGTGAGGTGACTCAGATCAACTGCGTTCCCAATCGCCAATTGCCGCATTTCTAGACAAAAGGATCCATAAGAATTCCATCTATTTCCTCAGCTTATAGAGTGAAGTTACCAATTTTAATTATTCTACGTGCTTTTTTATGGTATCTCATTACCTTTATTTGCACTTTTAGGTCTAGTGGCATGATCCCTGCAAGGGCAGGGATTGCTCTGTACGCTCCAGTGATTCTCAGTAGTGGCTGCCATTGTACATTGTTTCGTCTCTTCATAAGCTTCGTCTCGCCGTCTTGTCACATCCATGGTGTCCAAGCCTGTCCACCCATGCTCCTGTTCCGTATGTGGCAATACTCTCGTAGATGGCTTCATATGCAATCCTGAGGTGTCTGCCCCCAAGACCCCAATCAGCACCTGCCAGTCTGGACATTTTGGCAAAAACCTTGGCCGCTTTGCCAGTTGCAATTTTAATGTTTTCTCTGAATCTGCATCCCTCAGAGATGGTTACTCCCAGGTAGACGACGCTTTTTATCCATAGGGAGTGTCAACAGTTGATCATTAAAATAGTACCTTAACATATTGATTGCCAAATACGAAATAACTCGTGGTTTGCGTTCTTGGCAAAAAAGCAAAAAAATAAGGGGCAAAAATTACTTTTTTAAAAAGTCACTATTTTGCGAAAAAAATTGTTTATTGATGTTTTTGTTATATTTTAGGTAATTTTGATATGTGATTCAAAAAATAATATATATATATAAAAACAAACTCTCGATGGATTTATGGTACAGTATAAATATATTTCTTTGAAAGTCGACGGTTCAAAGGGATAAGTGTTAATTTGGAAGAGGAATGCGCTCACACCTTCTGGGTCTTGGTGCATTATTGAATATGTAAAGCGGGGTATTCAAATGGAAATGGCTGACAATAGCGAGTTTATGTCTGCAGCATAATGTGGTCGTCGCTGTGGCTGTGTTGTCTGCAAATGTTAAAATACACATACACATCAAATATATTTTTTTCGGCCGAGATGTCGCGCATTGGATCCGCCCTATCGATCCTCCGCCACAAATGACACAACCTTTCAGGTAAAATAAACATTAGCTGGCCCTTGTGATTACATTACAGGGCCGGCTCCGGCTTTTAAAGGCGGCGGCGATTAAGCATTGGATCCACCTCTGCGCAAACACATCACCAGAAATTGAACCACATCAAAGCCAACTTCAGACGAAGAAACTTCGCACCGCGTGTGCAGCCAAAAAAAGCCATTAAGGAAAATCCATTTAGCATACACGAAGGAGAGATTTCGAGATTTCACCCAAAGTAAATATAGTCTGACGTCCCCGAAAAGGAAATGTCTAATGGATGGTAAAAATGTGAAATTTTAAAAAAAAGTGTACACTCATTCCAGACCTGTACCTGATGGAAATAAGATTTATTAGACACTTTTTGCGCGGAAAACTTACACGATTTTCTTTTTGTTCACTAGCCATTAGTATTCAATTTGATGAAACTGAATATTACAGACATTATAATGAAAGACATTTTCTTTAATCTTGTGCCTCATCCATCAAAAGTAAAAAAAAATGTGTGAAACATCAGTCTTCATAATCAAGGAATTCCTATAAATAAACGCGCTTCAGGCACAAATTCCACCCCCAATTTATTGTCTTAGGCTTAAAATAAGCTCTTTCTCAAATAATAAAAAATATGAATATAATATTATTTAGCAATATTACTATATTCTTCAGATAATAATATAATTAAACAGAGCACAATTTTTATATATTATTTTTTTATAAAGTGATTTGAAAAATATACGTCAAAATTATATTTATAGCAATTTCGAATTTCTTGAGATAACAAAAAGAGGACATTATCTACTATAAACGTATATAATCATCATCATAGTGAAACCACAAGCAATCCACTGCAGAACTATAGACCTCTTCAATATCCATTCATAGGAAGAGGTTACATCCATTTCGTCCACATCATACATTTACCTCCTCATTCACTTGATATTGAAGGTAGCATAACCTCCGAGTTCCATTTAGAACGCTCAACCAGTGGGTTTTCCTGGATGAACGAATCGATAGGCACTTTTGCAACCGTCTCAATAGGGATTGTGGGGTGCTTGTGAAGACTGAGCAATTTACCTTGGGAAACAGTGAAAAACCACTCTAGACAACCTTTCAAGTTGACCCTCTCAGTTTAGCGATTTCAAAGCGATATAGAAGTCAACGGAAGACAATGCCGTTTTCGTTGCAAAGTGAAATTCTTCATTTGCTTCTCCTCAAAGCCGTCTGTTTGTTGTTCCTCGTGACCTTGTTCAGTTCCTAAAGCTTCTTGGTTCTGAATAAATCAGCACGCGCAGAGAACAGAACACGTCCCCTGGCAAAGAAATCCAGTGGTGTCAGGTCTGGATACCGTGCGAGCCACAATAATAATCAAGAGTGTTTTCTTTGCCGTGTGTGCTTAATATATGTTAAGCACATAAATAAATGCTATTTTTAAAGCACATCATAGATTTGAGATTTTTCTATACATGTAATATGTACAGCTAAGCTTCATCCATGTAAAAAATGCAAAAGTGTGATTCTGGATCGCAAGTGAATGTGGCGTAGGACGATCCACAATTTATGTTACAAAAAATAACCGCGATAACATTCAGAGGCTCGTCTCCACCATTGATTGTGGGCCAGACAGGAGGCAAAATTTCAAGAAAGCTAAACATCTGTAGCGTGGATGATTTACCATCCCCACGTAGTAGTACTGTTAACAGCGACATCTTCCATCTCTCTTTGGGTGCAATATGCAATATGTTAACAGCGCCATCTCTTGTGGCCCTGCGGAGACATTGGATCTGCATACCGTTGCCGCTTGGGTAGTGACGCGCAGGAGGCGGGAGTTGGGAGAGTCGTCCGTTAGCTTTGAGTGCGAGAGGTCGTCCCTCTTGCAGCCAGATCTCTCTCTCTCTCTCACCTCTGCCTCAATATTACACATCCAAAGATGGAGGAAGCTTTATATATGTGGTTTCTTCAGAAAAGAAACAGGCATATACCTATTTTTAAGTCCATATTGGCAATGAAATCAAAATTGTTTTACAAGGAGATAACAAAAAAAAGACTTTTTAGCCAGCAAATGATAGTTAAAATGCTTTAAAAATCATAATGGAATACGTTTGATGACGGGGATAGATTTATATTTCTATAACTGCTATGGCCACTGTGTTTATGACGTTCATTCTATAATAAGAAATCTTGTGCTGTCTATGCATATCTTACTATTTTTCGGATTATTATTAAATACTCCTTTCCAAAAAGTTCCGGATTACAAGGGGCCGGGAGCAGTACTCTATAGTCCAATAAGTTGGACAATTCGACACTGCCTTGCAAAACATTTGTCGGATTACCGCGGGTCTGCTGTAATTTTATCTTCATTTAGTCATGTGTGGAAGGCCACATTAAAGTAATTAATCCCTAGAAAGATGGTTTATATCGGATGACAGGTATGTGTATTGAAGACAATTTTATCCGTCTTGTGCCTATTTTCTCATGCATTAAATGTCATGGTTTTATTATACTAGCTTTAAAATCTAGCCTCGTGTGCATCGAGTATTATGATAATTTTTCTACTAATTTAGAGATAACCTACCAAAAATTTCTATTAATATAATCTTATCTTGATTTAAAAATATGCAAAAAAGTAGTAAAAACCGTCACAAGATATCTTTATTTATTTATAGCATAAAAAAGTCGTAAGAAGATGTTTTAGATAATGTACAACAATTTTCTACATGGTTTTCGTTTACATCTCTTGGATATTCATAGCATAAATGTGTATGTACAATGTGTTTATGAAAAATTATACTCGTATCGATAAAATGGCATTAAACATGGAACAAATTAATTCATTTTATTAATATAACTCTAATATTTATCCAAGTTTTATATATATCTGGTCGTAAAATACACTTTTTTGTTGTGCCTTAAAATATGACGTAAAACCAAACCGACCGGAAATTGAGGTTTATTTCCTTTTTATTATTGACAAGTATCATCTTTTCTAGGTAATGTTCTTTCAGCTAAATAAGGCGATCAAATTAAACCAAACGATATATTTAATTTTTCGGAGAATTTCAGTGAAGCTTGATGTTGGTCGCAGATGAGAAACCCAAATTAATTTTATTAATAAGTCTGTAAAATTTTTCCTAGAAGGCAAATGTGCTGTAATTTGCTAAGCTGTGTCTAAATTTAAGATAAAAATGTCGTAAACTATGTCTTCTTACAATGCATTGGATTTAATTAATTTATTAGTGCAAAGTCATTCTAAGTGTATGTATTAAATGTAACATATGTATGCATTTTCCTAAGTGTGTTAGAGAAATACCCGCTCTTGGACATATCCTGTAGTCTGATGTATATTCTGTAGGTAATTACTTTGTTGCCGAAGTTCCCCTTATCGAATGGTTGGCATGGAAATTTACATAACTCGCATGGGGGTACTTCCAATTGGAATTGGAATTTCGATCATAGTATTTCAATAAATCGTTTTATCTGTTTCATATTACTTGTCTTCTATTGATGCAATTCTCGACCAATTTACTAACTTACCTCATACGAGGGAGAGTTTTCCTTTATCTATATTGATTGGCTGTTCAATTTTCAATTCAAGAAAATGTCTTAAAGTTTGACAATATTTTAGTTATAAATATGTTTTCGATTTATAAACGCAAAAAACGATAAATATATTATAAAAAACCAAAGGAAATTTATACGAGAATCTTCAAGTGAAGAAGAAAGTTTGTTCTAATACCTGCGGCCGTATCAACTATCATTCATAGCCCACATTTTGAATAGATATATGATTTTTTTACATAAAAACATTTTTAATAAGTACAGGATGTGGCAGGAAAACTACCTTATTTGAAACGCGCGCCCTGAAACGACAAATCTTCCGAGAGTAATGGGATGATGCCTCTAAGGCGAACGCGCACTCCTCTCTTATCCACTGCATGATCGTTACTAAATTTACCCAACAAAAAACGTTAGATATTTTTCTTTTGAATAAATGCCATTTTACTCTTCTAAAAATAATGGCTACTTTAGAAAGTGCGTTTTAAATAAGCAAATTTCCATGCTGCATTCTGTATTTTATACCATAAGTGCACTCAAAAGTGACAACAAATTGTCGTATTGATTATTTGAAAGGTAAACGATGATATGTACAAAATGTTAGCAACCACGGTATTTACATCGGCGTCAATGAAAGATTAACATCACTCACGATGACGTGGAGCTTCGCCGTCCATACCCATTTGTTGAAGCCATGTCACATAAATTACCCTTATCAGTTAAAGGAGCTCAAATTGATTTATTAGATGAAGATAATGTCACTTTTATGACTTTTGTCGGCTTTCAAATTAATGCGCAAATGCTACAAAATTTTAAGGACAGCCTCATCGATTTCGGGAAATATTCACCCCGTGGGGGGTGATGCGTCGTTATGTCTCGTTACGACGCGATTGTTGAGTCTAAATTCACTATTTCGCTGAGGATTCTCTTTGTGATTACCGGTTATAACCGTCTTTATGGGAGATGGTAGGTTAAGCTATCACTATTATTTAAAATATGAATGCAAAGTACACGATCGGTGTGGGATTTGAGTCTGCGCTATAACAGCATATCTAAAATTACATACGCCTCGTGCTTTACAATGTAAATGTGTTGTTAAAGTATTTCAATTATTTTATTTTTAAAGTACGAAAACGAAAGAGTTACATATGAAAATTTTACTTCAAGGCTAACCGTTCAAACAAACCATATGAACGTCGGCTAAGCAACACAAGAAGGCGGCCTTAGGGAAAATGGAACAAGGACGATGGAACAAAAATTCAACTAAACTTCAAATAAACAAGAACAACAAATTCAACTTGTCCAACACAATATAAAATAAGCGATTACCTAAACTAAAGCAAACAACCATTATTTTGAAATAATCAATGAAAACATTTTTTAATTACTGAAGAGGATAAAAAAAAAGAAATGGTATTGGAATCTGGAATCCAAAAAAAAACAAACAACTCAACTAGAAGTTGGATTTGTTTTTTTAAAAGATTACTACTGCTTCTTCTTCCACTACTGATGATGAGCCAATGGATTATACTTATATAAGTACAGATGACAAAAGATTTTAAATATTAATTAAGTAAATATTTTGTATGGCCTCTGTACATATTCTAACATGCAGTTTTTTCATGTTAGAATTTGTGCAAAATGGATCAAGATCCCTTAAGCGATAAAGATAACAATATGAAAATTAAACATAAAAGCAATCTTTATATAGATTTTTCTTCCCAATTTATTAAAAAAATGACCAATATGCAGAAATGTACCTCTTTTGTATGACAAAATGTAAGTATAATACAAATGTGCATTTAATTTGATTACGTAAATGTTTGATTATCATTAAAATCAATGACCACCAATACCAATTTTGGTTTCAACGAGTCAGTTAGTAGAATAAAATGAAATTGAAACAATTTTCTATGGCAATTCATGAGGTTTTGCGTTTAGTAGTGTGGCATTTTCCAAATAATTTAATAAGTATGTTCAAATTAACATCGGAAGACTTAATTCAACATTTCCAGGATATGAACAATGATGAATGCTTTTGGCTTAAGATTTAAAAAATACATTCGCTTTGCATAACAATCGACAAATATTCAAGTAGGAAATAAATCGACAGAAGAGTTAATTTATGATGAACGTGGATGATTTATATTTGATCGATCGATTTTCGCCGAGTGAAGATTTTTTTCGAAATTTAATGCTTTATCCTTTTCTCAAAAAAGAGATGCCATGTACTGGGCGATATTTTAAGTGTTCGCAAATGTCAAAATTGTTCCTGAAATTTCGATCTGGAAATTTTAATTTTAAAAGATTGCCCTGAATGCGGAAAACTGCATAATGTGGATGTTGCCACACTGACTGCTGAAATCGAAAGTATTCCAACAGCAACTATTGAAAAAATATCGCTCAATCTTGGATACTCATGATCGAGTATTCAAAGAAATCTGAACAAAATCGGAAAGGTCTGGAGACAAGGGAAATGGGAGCCGCACGCAATTAGATCTTTTAACGCGGAAATACAAAAAAATCGACCCTATCTCGTGCATCGAAGACATTTTTTTCACAGCATGATTCTCGCGCCCATACGGAAGACAATTCAACATCCCCTTTATTCCCCAGACATCGCTCCGTCGGATTTCCATCTTTTTAGATCTATGCAGCAATTTTCGGATGAAAAAATTACAATCCGTGTTCACTAAAACTAGTCTGACATCTCGGAATCGGTCGAAGAATCAAATTCGATCGCCGGGCAACAGTTCGAGTCCGCAATGTCACATCATGTTGTGGTGGCCAATTTTGGCGCTGCTGGCTCCGGACTGCATTAGTGTGTCAATTGGCCAATTTATAATGGCTCTTAATGAATGCATATCTTCTGGTGGTTATCCAATTGCCTTTAATTGTGTCAATTTGCTCTTCATCTTCACCCATCCGCGGGTTTTGCGAGATGCTTCACACTGCCTTATCAAGGCACGATAGTAGGAGCATTGTAGCGAAACGCTTACCAGTTGTTTTGCTGCTCGCTTTGGTTTTTTTATTGTCTCCGACGAAGAATAACAATCGGTATTGAATCGGTGCTAAAGCGAAGTCTTTGTCGGTTCTTCGACTTTGGCGTTTTTCATCGACGACGTAATGGCTTCTATAATAATGACAATTACGGACGGAAATCTTGAATTAGGCAACATTATCGATGATGTATTTTGATTGCTTGTATTTGTTTTGCCAATATTCTCTCATCGATTGTTAAATCCTATGGCTTTCCTTCAAGTGCCTGAGATCCTTCAACCTCAATCTGATTCGAGGAAGTTAAATATGGAAATTTGTCAATAGATTGACGAAACGATCTACGTCTTGTGCAAATTGTTATGATGATGAATATAATCAAGCAATCTGATTTATTGTAGTTGATCAACCAGGAAATGACATTGCAGAAGAATTCATTCATTGCAACCTGATCTGCATTACAATACCCATAATATATTTCCGCGTTCCAGCTAATGAATGCGATTATGCCATTTGATCATTATAATTCTAAATAAAAAAGGCAATTTAGTAAAGTTAATATTTAAGTACTTGGATTAGTTTTGGATTGCAAAGATACAATAAAGAGAGTTTTTGAAAGAATATAAGTGCTCGTGACTCTTTCTGTTGGCCAATTTCAAACCAAGACATTGCATGATGATTTCATTAATTATGAATTTTGAATGCAAATATATTATGACAAATGGAAATAAAAACAACAAGGCTTAAGTACCAACTTCCTGCGAGTATTCCCAGGGAGAGTAGTGCCCCCGGCTGTGTACGCAGCATCCTGCGTCTTACAAGGATATAATTTAAAATTTCATCTCTAGTCATACTTTAAGCACATCTTCTCGCGCTCTTTAATGTAAAGACGTAGTAAAACCTTTCGGAAAACTCTCGGTACAACACACTTTGGCCGGTTAGTCATTAATTATAAAAGATGCTTGTCTAGTGTAGCTCAGCTACATTAAAGGATACAACTTTTGGTTGAGTATTACTCCGCGGCGGAGCATTTCCACTCCTTCATTTTGCCTTAATTATTTTCTTTGCACACAGATGGTAGTACGACACATGCAACATATTTCATAAACACATTCATAAATCTCGGAGGCTTACTACGCGCACTGGTTTTCACTTAAGTTTCGAAAATCCACGGTTGACTATCCCGTGCAAATAAATATGTTAAGGGGTGGTAAACGGCGGCAGTGGGGTGGCATTGCGATTGTGAGAGGCTTTAATCAAGAACAACACTATTTAGCTCGGCTGACCCTATCCTGAACGGGTAAACACTTCATTCAGATGGCTACATGGGTATGACCTCTGCTGTTAAATCAGATTGAATAGACACTATGGAAAGTATAAGAGAAAGAACAAGCGCATACACGATATTTTATATTAACCAATTATTACTTAAAAAAATCATGCGTATGATTTTCAAATTTAGATTTAAAAATTAAGCTAATTGTTAAAAAATATTACAATCTAATTCAACAACTCAAAATATATTAACCCTTTAGTAGTTACATAATTTTTTGCGCACACCTTCCAGGAGTGAGCTATTTTTTTTAATATATTTCTTTTACACAACAGTCTATTTTGATGTAAAATTAACTTTTTTCAAACGCTTTGTGTTTTTTCCATGATTAAGCTAATGAAACCTCATACGTTTGTAATAGCACCTTCCTGTTACCTGACAGTTCAAAACATTTTTTTTCAAAAGTAAAGGCCAAACATCGAATAATCGGTTTCATATGCAATCAAATAAGTTTTTCATACATTTCCTAGAAAACTAATTTCGTGAAACTCGACCGTGTAAATACGTAATTAGGCATTGATTTTATGCGGAAACCCTTTGAGGATTTTTATCGGGAAAGCGCACAAGAAACGTACACATAAAGGACATAGATGGCTTCGATAAGGCTCCAATAAGGGTTTAAATATGCAAAAATCAAAATTCCCACGGGAAAGGGTGGCAACCCGTGTAAAGGTGGCTTTGCGAACAGAAATATTAAACCCTTTACAGCGAAAAGAAATATTGTGTTCCGCCATATAAATACGCAACATAAAATAAAATGCTGCCTTTTCACTCGGTTTAGCATGTTTGAATAAAATATTTAGATTCGTGTTTTAAATAATATCATTGTTTGCATACAATACCGCCAAATCTATCCAGCGGGAGGCCTTAATATGTTCAATTAGATTTTGTTTAAATTTAATTTAGCAAAAAAATCTTAAATTAGTCCACTTTCATTGTATATTAATTACAGTAAATTTCTAAATTAAATTTTGTTTATACATCTTGTACAAATTTTAGTAGACGTCTTGTGCAGAATTCTGTTTTGTATTGTATTTCCTTTCCTGTAGCACGCGTATTTTAAGGCGAAACATTTCGTGCACATTTTGTATGGAATACAAGTCCTTATTTAGACGACATTATTCATAATGCTATAAAATCTTCAATATTTAGACTATATAAAACTCCAGTATGATGTTTATATATATATAGTTAAAAAATAACCATATCGATACATCACACGGATATGCTTTCATACAAATTTAATTGAATTATGCTATCAAGGACCATGTTTTGATTGAAAGCATGAACAATGTACTAGTTTGAAAATGCTGTTATTTTGAAACTATTAACAATTAGCTGACCTATTTCTGCATAAAATTGCAAAATTCAACACATGCTGAAGATATTCCACAATATTCATCAAACCTTAAAAAATATCAATGGTTCTAGAAACATGTTTTATATAATAAATTAATGAAGTTTTGTTCTGATTATAAATTAATTATCATCCTAGATAAAGACAGGAATCTAAAATGCTTCATTTTCATGTATACCTATTAAAATATAATAGTTTGTAAATTTATTATAATATACATAGAAACTCATGATAAAGACTAGGAAAAGATCGGTGGCTGAATTTCGCATATTGATATGGTGGTTGCTAAGGCAAACAAAGCATTACAATCTTAGAATTGTTATGTACTTGTCAAGCGTTCGATCTTCGATGGACTATGCCGGGAGGCGGTAAGTCACAAACGTCATCATTTCAATTCATACCTGGATCAATTCGTTAGGCGACAACAGCGACATATTGAAAACGTATTCGAGCCACTTTTGAACTCTGTTTGATCTCCATCACATCGTTTATAATTGTGTGTTTATGTTAAAAAAATAAACGAATTAATAATTAATGTATTTTCTATTTTTCAAAAGCATTACGATGTCCAATATTGCAAAAGTTCAAATAACTAAGAGCTATCCTCACGGAGAAGAAATCAATGGAAAATGGAATTAACACCAGGTTTCAACATAATAATCGGTGATATAATCTGAAAAATATATTACGGAAGAAATTACTATTAGCGAAAAGGAAAATTAAAATTTACAAATCACTAACATTTTACAGTCCAGATATTTCCTTCTAAACTTCACTCAAAGTTCAGATATTACACGCTAAGCTTCGCCTAAAGTCCGGGCGTTTTCGTAAGAAATTCATGAAAATAAGAACGAAATAAGTTATCGTAAGATTGATATAATTTTTAAATCAGCTAATAGATTGAAACGTAACCGTTTAGTGGTACTTACAAAAGAGCTTATTGCATTGTAGACTTTATCTACGAAGACTTTTTCGAATAAATCCAATACCTCAATATCAAATTCATTCCGTATTTTATCCATAAGATTTTTTCTAAATGTATATATTAGATAAAGCGGAAAGAAATGTCATTTTTTTGTTGCGTCTTTGCCGTCAGTTTGCCTCGGGTTGCTTTCGAGTGAATACGTCAAGGTTGATATCATTTTGAAGCTCTGTTATTTGTCTTACTTTTTCAAATATTTTTATATTATTTTAGCCATAGCGAAAATGTCCAAGCCAGAAATTGATGAGACCCATTTGCGATCTTGTTTACTGTTTTTATTCGATAAAGGATTGAAAGTAAAAGAAGCTGCCCAGAGCATCTGTGATACATATGACATCATATTGAATAATCGAAAATGCCATAGATGGTTCAAAAAATTCAAAAGTGGCGACAGAGATTTGAAAAATAAACCAAAATCAGAAGAATAAACCAAATTTAAAAAAATGTTGCCTTGATTTGATATATTAATTTTAAAATGTCTAGATTAATCTGCAAAATACTAATATACATTCAAGTCGTATTTTTTCTGATTTTTACCTTTCAAATTGCTTTATATTGTTAGATTTATTAAAATATCTTCAATGATCATGCCATAAATATGAACTATCACAATCATCACGGTTCAATTGAAGCAGGCTGAAATGGTCAAATTTCAACATGGTTTTTTTCCTAGAAAAATAAAATCACACGATTTTGAGATGAAATGTTATTTTAGATGAATGTAAATTGCGGCTCGATATGTGATGAAAAATTATTCACCGCTAATTTGGTTACATTTGGATCAAAATATGTTTGCAAACAAACAGCTTGTATTCATTTTGTTAATTAAATTTGAGTAAAAATCGCCTTGGTATGGATTTAATTGCAATATATGCAGAATTAACGACCTGCAAATATGAACAATTAATTAACAACGCGTGAGATAAACAACGATTTTTTTAAAAATTAAATATAGTGGATTAGATTTCGATCTTTTACTATAAATATTATGATTCAAATTTATAATGTGAAGAAAAATTAGAAGGATTTATTTTCCAAACGTTCGTCTCAATCCAATTTTAGTGTGATTCCTGGAAAAAAGTTAATACCGAGACGTTTAATTAAGTCGAATTGGATTTCCTATGAGTGACTGGATTTGTAACAATAATTAAAATTAACGATAATTTTGCCTCCTAATTCCACCACCATATGGAAAATTATTTTCCTAGAAAAGTCTCCAGAAGAAATTCCCAACATTTTATAACGGATATAACGAACCAATAGAACGAGAAAATGAAGATGAAATTTCATTTGTCATGTTAAGCTTCAATTATTTTTTTTCATTATCATGCTATGAAGATAATATTTACAATTTTGAATGAATATGGATTTAAATGACTTGATGATATATATCAGAACCAGCAATATTTAGCCAATTGTAAATTTAGCACACGCCGGCTAAGATCGAGACCGTAATTTCTCATTCGGAATTTAATTGCAATCCTATGTCTTCGGAATCTAATAAATGCTCTTGGCGTTCAAACATATTTGACGAGACGTCGTTTCGTTGTGGGTGTACGGGATTTTGTCTGGATGCAGACGAAAGCTAAAGAGCCCAAATAGCTCGAAGCCCCAAAGAATATTGATGTAAGATCCCTGGCAAACAGCCCCACTGCAAAGAAATTGCAGAAACAAATGTACGGTGTGCTAGTTCTTCGTATTTTAAACTTAATAAGCCTGAAAAAAGGAGTGGCCCGATGTTGACGTCCAAGGCGTACAATTGCATCGGAGGACAATTTTCAATGAAAGAAGCAACGACTTATGCAATTCAATTTTATATCTAGGCTAGCTTTGAAATTTCCCAGTGATGTTCAAGTGATTATTTAATATTTATTTTGGATTTAAACAGTTTTGTAGACAATTTTGACTGCCCTAAAAAATATATTTAAAAAAATCAATGTCAAAATGAAACTCGGACACTTGATATCATTTTTTCTTCAGCGAATTTATTTTTTATCCATTTTTTACCTCTAAATATTAATTAAGTTACATTTACAAAAAAAAATACTGAATGTTAATGTAATTGATTTATTCTTATTAAAAACACATTTATTTTAGTCATGCAGAATTCGTCCTGATTTATCAAATTTTTACTCAAATAATCTATATCATGATATTTTTCACATAGTAAAGCGACATTTTACAACTAAAGCTTTTATCGTAACGCCGTCCTTTCAAAATTGTGGTCAAAGCAGTTCATGAGATACTATCATGATTAACATCGCCAAATGAAGCTAAAAATAATTAAAAACAGCTCCAATATTTAAAAGATGCGAACATAAAAATAATTATCTATTAGCACGTATTTTAGTAAAAAATTTCAGAATAAATTGAAAACGATTATTTTTTTTTAAATATCAATTGAGATCCTATTTAGTGTCATTTAGCGAAAATTTGATATGGAGGGTATAAATTTGGTGTAATTTTAAATACCATTGCATGTTTAGAAACATGTAACTATTTGTTTATCACTATACTTAAAAAAAATAAGGATGTAATTAGAATGAGATCAATTTAAATTCAAAGGACAACGGTATCATAATTTTTATTATACTTTAGAAAAATTGGATCCTTTTTGTTGTCATACGGAAAGTGGTTTTCAATGTCGGTGGCTACAGGACGTCAGTCACAAAAAAAAAGATTAATTGACTTCACAATTTCGGAATATATTGTTTTTTCGCAATTTCTACTCAGAATAAACAACAAGGGCTTGAATATTAATTGACAAAAAGTGTCCTCTTTAATACTTCGAAATTACTGCTATGCATAGCGATCATTTTTTCACATAGATGCCTAACAATTTAAACAAGCAAATACTAAAGTATCGTATGTTATAACAAAATTCCGCTGTAAATATACATTTTCAATTTGTTTTCAAGGGTTGATAATTTGTATTATTTTTAATTAAGCAGCGAGCATTTTCCCCAGAAATCAATCGCTGTTGTTTTTCACATATATATATCAAAGGCCGCTGAAAATTAATACGAATTCACCCCTTTTGCGCCCAAATTTGTTTTTTATCAAATTTTCATAAAATTCAATATCCTGAATGTGTCTGTCGCTGATACGAAATGAAATATTTCCAATCTTGTCCGTATTTTTTACAATTATTACATTTTATCATTCGGCATGTGTTGAAAGCTTCGATAATAGTACATAACATTCGCTTGTATGAATGTTATTATTAGAGTAAATTGGATTTGTTGTTCGTTCCTTTTTTGTCGCGTGTTTCATTTTTGCGATACTTTTTTTTATTTAAAAACATTCGAAACGACAAATTGAAATAGTGATTAATCAAAAAGATAAAATGTATCTATTCGTTGTAATTCGTTCGCTTCAAATAATGACACACACGTGGAGTTATTATAGTGTAATATAAATCAAAATAGATAAATATAAACACAGACTTTTGGTTATGTGAATATTTTAATTATCAAAATACGCATAAATTATCAAGGATAATATTTTGCAAATTACATTTTATTCCTGGAAAATCGAAATTTTCCAATTTGTCCATTAAGTTTGACTTCCTCTTTGATGAGAGCAATCATATTGAAATAAAGCCAATCTTATTACATTCAGTCATGGACCATAATTAATATACATCATTATTTTTGGAAAGATTTACAATTTATCTGATATGGGATACTCAAGAAATTAATCTCTAGAATGTCCTAAGTCAAGAAAAAATAATTTAAAAGGACATTTGACTAAGATTGAATTTTAAACAGAAAAATGAGTTAACTGAATGACTATTAATATGCTGCAATATAACAAAAATGATGTTCGTCTTTTATAAATAATATTTTGCCAATTTGGTCGTTTGTGATTAGAAATTTTAACATTATACATTAAAATAATGACACAAATTTGCTCTTATACAATAGTTATTAAACTACCTATTTAATATACAAAACGAGACATGAAATATTTGGAATATTTATAATTATGATATAGAAAATTATAAAAAACAGAATGACTTTGAAACTTTTATAATCTAGTATATATCATTAATTTTTTGCATGGAATCAACCTAATATTTTTTCACTAATACTTTTTTCCTTCTTTATTTGCGGTTGTTTTTTCACAATTACTTAATAATTAAAAAATCCTACAAACTTATTGAGTGATATGTTAATGTGAACCAAATCTGTAATTAAGGTATTTTTATAAAATATGCAACTAAAATCTTATTTTTTACAAATTCTATGAATCAACAATTTAAAAAAATCTTAATCTTTTACTTTCATCATTAGAAATGATAAAATATGAATTTTTACTGCATTATTTGAGATTCATTTATATCTGATACTTCGAGCATATTAAAAGAAATTATTCTATATTTCGCTTAAATAATAGGCAGGCATTTAAATATAGCTCGTCATTTTAAATACTATATTATATGCCTCCCCAAGGCGTTTGAATACAGTCATCCCTTGTCCATGGGCATTCATGTCCCAAATATTGAAAGCAAGTAAATTAATTGATTCTTTTACAATAATTTTGCTTGAAAATGGCTTGGAATGTAAATTTATATTGTAAAGAATATGTAGCTAAAAAAAATGGATTGATGCTTACCTTGACAGATGATGGTCAACACTTGAAGAAGTGTTATGGGAAGATGCCGACCGCGAGACGTGCTCATCCTCTGATGCGACATAACCCTCTAGTATCCTTATCAAGGATAATCTTTTAGAAGGATCCACATGCTCATCAGACTTATTGATATGTACTTTGAACGTTCATTTTATAACAAATAACTTTATATTTAACTCATTACAAATGTTAGCCGCGAATTGAGTTCGCGTATCGTGACGTTAACAGAGCGGCTCGACAATCATGAATTCGGCGTAACTTTTAGTGTTTCTCATTCACTGAACGGCGATTTTCATAAGAAATACCTTTTTAAAAGATGCATTCATTATTTTCGAATTTCCGGAGGGGATGATATGAAATTTAAGGGTATAAATGTAAAGCCGAAGAGGAAAAGCTCGTGTTTTGTAGTGTATTTTTCATTTTGTTGGTTTTAAGCGAAACGCGGAAATGCCAGTGATCAATCTTTGTAACATGCCCTTTTGAAGCGTTAACTCGAATCTTAAATCTTACAGAAATACCTATAAAATTCCTTAAAATATACCCTTTCTCACCTTATTTTGCATAAAAATTATAAATATTCATAATTCGCGGAATGTTCGGAAAGGGCGCATTTTAATGTCGTGAAATGCGTTATAAAATCATCAAGAATTTAATAATAAATTAAAATTTATACGCATGAATTTGATTGAATTTTTTAAGACAATATAAGAGTAAGAAATGAAATTGATCTTAAATATTTTTTTTAAATATAAAATCCTAAATATTATGGATAAAACAAGATTTATCATCAAATTTACAACTTAAATTCATAGTTTTATTATACAAAAAGTATGATTTTTTAATAAAGTATAATCTAAATAAGAAAAATTTACAACCTAAATATCAAAATGTCGACTACTTTGATCTGATTTTTATATTAAGTAAATGCGTTTAAAATTGAGATTAAAAATCACACTTTCTGTGGATTTAAACCAATGATTGAATAAAGCTCAGAGGTCATGCTGCTTTCAATATCGAGCGTATGAAGAGGCGCTGTTAATTTTTTTGAAATAAATATAAAAAGCTATGTTATAATTTGTAATATGTTATGCGTATTATTTATGATCCATCATGATTTTGCCTTGAAATACGATGTCCTAATTCGCGGATCAAATTCCAAGCGATTTTCACAAAATTACAACGCAGAATGCCTACTTCATTCCCTATTATTTGAGTTTAAATTATTTAAGAAAATAACGCGAGACAATTATCATGTTCTGTGGGCTTATTTGGAGTCGCAATGAATATGTATGAAAAACTTCTGTATATATTTATTCATTACGCCTTCTTTCGGCGGCTATGTATAGTACCGTCTTTTCGTTATTATTTCGGCCGCCGAAATTTCGAACAATACACTTCTACACGGTGAACTTGACATTCGGCCAGAGTTGCAAAAGCATTTCGCCCAATTATCCCGCGGGATGAGTTTGCGGGCGACATTCGGAGCGATATTTTAACGCCACTTTGCATGGGAGTGGCGAAAAAAGTATGCATTAAAACTTGCGTCCATTATTCAAGAAAGTGTGCGAAAACGGGTCATAAATAAAATTAGCGGGCTGTTGATCATAAGTAAAATATACGATCCCCGCCAACGATACATATTTTACGTGAAAAGTTTTATTTTACCCACTTTGAACTTGTTAACGCAACTTTTCCGTGCAGTTTTCCTTGTTTATCTCGCCATTTTATTTGATACGAGATAATTAATAGCCCAAGTTTTCTGTTTCCCCGCGAGTATTTATTATCATTCGTTAAGTCGCCAAGTTTATTAATGGATATTATTATTATTAATAGGTGAAATTTTTGAGCGCCAGACGAAGAACCCACCCCTGTTCGGCCACCCTTCGGGCGGAAGGGTCGGGCCTTGGCAATTTATTTTTGATATTAAAAATATCTATTAAATAATTTGATAAGTGGCGCTTTGTCGTGTGATTAATTCTACGATGCCATTCGATGGCGTGAAAAACATCCACACAGTCCAGATTGCTTAATTATTACTTTTGGCGAACGACCCTAATTAAAACAAAACAATTAGTCCCGAATTTAATTTTGACCACAAACAAACAATTAAATTCATGCTTGAATTTAATCCAATGAATTGGACACAAATGATGTTCAACAAAAAATATATTCGCAGTCCAATTAAAATAAATTCAAATAACGAGGCATCATATAAATATTGATCATCGGCATTGATACACAAAATTCACTCAAATTAATCGATATTAAATAATTTTTCATCAGATACAAATTTAAATTGTTTCGATTGGTTTTCAGCGGAGATTGACAAGGGTCGAAATTTCAGCCATGAAAAATGGCAATTAAAAAACGGTTGACCCGAACCAATTTATTTTTGCAACTATTTGGATATCTGTATTTGATGAACGTCAAAACCTGATAGACCTCGATCGGTTTCAAAGCGCAAGTTTTTGACTTCTTCATTTATTATTGACAGGTGAAATTACTAAAGGGTTGATAATATAACTTGAATTACAATAAATTCTCGTCGAATTTACCCAACGTCAATTCTAACGCGGATAAATCGATCGATCTAAATTTTTAAATTGATTCGATTTGATGATTAAAAATGTTTTTTTTAACAAAATTATATTCAAAGCAATTCATAATGGGATACAAATCAGACCGCATAATATGCTTGAAATATTTAATTTTACGGCCCTGCGAGGGGTTCAATGTAAATGCAAAATTATAAATGTTAATTTTATTTTTTTTATTTTTAACTCGTTTTGCAATTCAAATATTGCAAATTTAATTTTCACTTCCAGGTAATAAACAAGCCTTTGTCAAATGCTCTGATGTAAATATTTGCGCTCGAAGATGATCTGATGCTACACTTTATAATTGTTTTTCAGTTGATACCACTTAGCACTCCCACAATTTTTAAATATGAAAAAATTAACAAATTTGCATATTTTAACGTCTACGTAAATGAGGATGATTTTTTTAAAATTTAAAGTTGTTTTAAAGCGGTAAAATGCTTGTCAAAATTTTTAATTGCAAATTTGATAATAGATTTTTTTCACCTTGTCTAGGATTGATATGTTTGTGTCGGGGATTGGTATCATAATTGGGGGTGAAGTTTGTGTAACTTTTCCCGCGGAGTTGGGGGCGCAAACGCGGCGCGGCAGTCGCCCTCGAGGATTGGCCGCGAGCGACAGACTGACGAAGAGGCCTTCAGCAGCGGGACGGTCGCGTTGGCGTCTCGGCGCCTGCGTCACGCGGGCAAACACACCAACGTGCAGCGTGCATCGCTTGCATTGCTGCGCTTTCCCTACACTCTGCCAATTTTCTCGATGCTCTCCATGCTTCGTTAATATTCCCCCATAAATAAGCTCCTCGGCGGAGAAGTCGTTAAAACGATCTGCCTTTATTTACTTCCAGTTTCATTGCCGTCACGCCAAATCCCATAGCATTTATAGTGCTGAGAATTAGACGACAGCAAAGACGTTCCTTTACTTAAAAGACTCCAATTTACGTTAAAAAGGATATTTATTCACTATTATATTAGATGAAAAAAAAACGTAAGACCCTTGTGCGGTAAATTGCATGCAGAAAGACTCATTACGTCACTACAGTCAACCCTCCTCCCCTTCTCCCTTTCATAATTATTTCTTTCGGGTACGTATTGAGATTGAACTCTGCCCTGATCCTCACTTCAAACTCAGTCATCAACGAGAGCACGCACTTTTTCTTTCCCCTATTATACATACTTAACTCCTACGGGAGTACTATCGGAGACCCTCCGTTATCCCTTCCACTATTCAAAAAAAGCATTGTTGTGCATTGAAGCTCCGAGGCAGACATAGACAAAGAGAACTTAGCGCAGTACGAGAGACTGAGACGGAGAGCTTCCCCGCATGCATCGCACGATGGTATAGATCGTTAGCCCAAATTTATCGACTAATAATGATTTCTATTTCAATTTTTTTACGCAAAGAAATGTGTGTTATCGAGAGTGCTTGTTTATTTAACTGCTGCGTGTTGATTGAGTCTTTGTCCAGTTATCATTTCCTTCTAAAGGAGGAGCAAATGAATCGATTTTTTGTGTATTGTTTATGTAAAGAAATGACGTGATCTTGTATGCGCTATCAAGTGTTATGTTTAAACATTACAGCTGTAAACACCTGCTTAAGAAATGGAACTTGTGTTCTTCCGGAGCAGAAAATGAAAAAAAGATATCCTTTGCCTAGCTTATCACCATCATATAATAGTAATTATTTTAGAAACTGTAGTGAATCAATCGCTCTGTTCGTCTAGTGCTCCTGATATCCAATTGTTTAAATGGTTTAAGAATAACTGGTATAAAATTGATCAAATTGATTATAAAACAGTATTTTATGATACCACGTCCTCAATATTACTGCAAACAGGATTTCTTTTGCTCAAAAATAATTTCAAGTCTGTCGAGATGACTATAAAAAGTCGCTGAATCTTTCCATAATTAACTTGGGAGGAATTCCTGAAAAGAAAGTTTCATTTAGAGGGCCTGCTGATCTTTACCGTACATAATGGATGGCTAAATCTATGCGTTACTTGATTTTTTTATTTAAACATCAGTTTAAACTGACGAAAAAGGAAATGAAAACAGTGAAAGATATTTGCAAAGTCGTAATATATGTAAAATACTGATTTCAAGACCCTGTCGGATATTCAGCACCAAGAAATGACTTGCAATTATTAAAAGATCTGGTATTCTTTGGAAAATATAAACCAAACAATGATCAAAGTTACATTGAAAAAAATACTGGACCATTTATAGTACTTGTCGGAAGAGTTGGAGAGTCGGAAGAATCGAAAGCGTAGAAGATTGCCAGAAAAGAAAAAGCATTGATGTCGAACACATCACCGAAAAAAGCATAGAAATCTTTGTGACTAGCAACTCTTTACGATTTTTCCAAATTACTAGGTATCTTATTACACTTTTTGGATAAAAATGTTGAAACTTGGAAGGATAACCCTGATTTTAAGGCTGCAATGAAAATTCTATGCGGGTGTTGCCTTAATGAAAGAATATAATCAATTGATGACAATCGACGAAGAGCAAAAGCAATATTTACTTTTGTTAGTAATAGCTTACCGAAAGAAATATCCTGATACAAAAAAATCAACGCTTTTTTCCTTAATATTTATGATTTTAGTATTAAAAGGATATCTTTATTCCTAACCTAAACATTAATTTTACATGTAAATGTTTTATATTAATAAATAAAAGTTACTGATTAAAACAGTATTTTAATTTTTTTAATGAAAATTCAAATCATAGTAGCAACCCATATTATTTATACAAATTGAAAAAAATACTGTAACAGTTTTTAGGGTGGAAAAATAAATGAGAGGTTGACCGGTTCACTTTTCATGGCGTTTAGGCTAATTTGCCCTACCGCGCCTATAAAAGTTTCACTTTTTATGTTGAATGCTTGGATTTGATCAATTGGATGCATCGAGCTTGGAACAGATTTAAATGACGGGTTGGGGTATCAAGCATCGAAATCATATTTTCTTTCATTGCAACTGCATTGAAAAATTGCATTTTATGAATTCAAAATTTGTGCTGAATGCAGCCACCTTTAGACCGGATGAAGGCGTTGCGCCGAGTGATGCACGTGTCGTATGCCGTACGAACGTGTTCCTCCGTAATACACTCTATTTTTTTATTTTATTTGCTTCCACTACAAATATTTGATAACATATAAATATCAAACATCTTTAACAAACCATCATAATAAAATCAAATTTAGAATGCAGTTTTGTATAGTTTGTGTTTTAGAAGGTATTCTAGCCTAGAGGTACAAATTTTGGGTGTTTTTTCAAAGTTCGATAAAAAATATTTTAACTATACATTTTTTTACCAGATTATTGACATTTTCAGAATTGACATAAATGAATTGAGATTTTATAAGCTGATAAAGTGTAAGAAGTAAAAAAGGACCTCTCCTGGTTGACATGATTCCAATCCTTCTAGTTGTCTAAAAGAAAAAATAAATAAAAGATTTTTAATAAGTAGAGATGTCATTATAACCCCTACCTAAGAAAAAAATATTTTTGCAAAATGGCGAATGTTTAAAAAAAGACAATTTTTGCCTATATTTTTTGGTTTTAAAATTTCTTAAAATAGTTTTTAAAAAAATTGGCATTAATAAATAAAACAAAAATTGTGTGAAAAAAAACGTGAAAAAAAAACACTAATTCAAGCTGGCAACGAGAGTGTTAAATATAAGCTTCATGCGCGCTGCAGCAGTCATGACAGATAAGTGGATTTGTATAGATGATAAGTGACGGACAAGCAAATATAGTGTAGCGTGGGCGATCTACCATCGCCACGTAGTAGTGCTGTTAATCTGAGCAGATTTAATTTGCCAGATTAACAACGATATCTTCCGTCTCTCTTCAGGTGCAATGTGTTATTTTAACAGCGCCATCTCTTGTGGCCCTACGGAGACATTGCACCTGCATACCGACGGATCGTTTCTTGCGCGTGCACCGTTGCTGGTTGGGGAGTGACGCGTCGTTGGTTAGCCTTGACTGCGAGAAGTCGTCCCTCCTGCAGCCATCTCATTAATTTGGAGAATATTTCCCATCTCTTTAAACAAAAACACGTAAAATCTTTTGCATCAACCCAATATTTTGAGCCATCTTTTTGTGTTTTTTACAATATACATATTTTTAATAAAATTGATGAAAACGGACCTATTATCACTATATCAGCGAAAGAAGAGTTTGTTAAGTAAAAAGACCAAAAGAAGAACAACGCTTCCGCACCACTTACCGGAATGAAAAATGTTATTTTAAATTCTCACATATCCTACCCTAGGCGAAAATGGGAACTTTTATAATATAGCTTCAAACACAAATATTTTCAACGTTGGAATTTTCAGATCCGCATTCAATTTTCGATCTTGTCGTAATTCGTTATATTAAATAATAAGCGATGCGCCATTGTTGTGATGTACAATATTCGCTCTACATCCATTGAAGCAAGGCGCTGTTTTTAAGGGAAATGGGATTTTAATTGCATTTGAAATTGAATAAAATTACGAGCAATGAAATTTGTGCTACCATTACAAAGAAAACCATACGAAAGCCAATTGGAGTGGTGCCAGTTTGGATTTAGATTCAATAAGTGTAGAAATGCAGTGTTCCAGATAAGGTGAGGCTTTAATTTGATTTAATTTTGAGTGATTTACTTTTGTTCGTGATTTCGGGGGTATGATTTTAATTCGCGGCGGCGAATGTAAATGAAGGCGGATTTAGGGGCTCGAAAAATATTTGCGTCGCGATCTTTTGAACGAAATGAACGGCAGAACAAAGTTGCAAATACAAAGTGATGATGCATATAACAAACGCTAAATATTGGAGTGAGATGGGGTGGGATTTAGGATTAATCGGTCTGGGATTTAAATAGATGTAAATTAAACACAGAGTAACGAACACGACTTCGTTACTGCATTTATTACGATTGAATTATAGTGAAGAATACAGTTTTTTAGCATCCAAATACCCCTCCTATAAAACATTGAAAAACGGTAAGTTATTTTATTTATATCCAATAATTATTTTTACATTTACAATCCTACTGAATTATAACCTGTGCCTTTCCATCTTTATGTAATGTTTGATATTTTTAAACATCCAATTATGTTATTTGCATGCTTTTATAAAATTAATTTAATGGATGTCATTATGCATTAAAACATCTTTATTTAGCAAAATGTAAAAATATACTTTGTGGAAAACGATTATGAGTTTTAAGAGAGTGAAAAAATAATATTACGAAACATATTTAATTATCTACAATTTATTTTTTCGGGAAATATTATTTGAGAGCATACCAAAATACTTGGATAACAAGTGTATATTTAGTTCAAATACTCGTTTAAATCCATATTTTTTTTAAAATTAACCTTTTTAAAATGAGGAGTATGTAATTTTATTTTATTTTTTTAAATTAGAACAAGTAATTAAGAATAATCAATCGTTCAGATGTGTGGCTTCCTCATGAACTGACTGACTCAAATAAACTTCAGCGTATTTCAACATGCGATCTTCTTCTCCAACGACATAATAGCCAACCTTTTTTGAAGAGACTTGTCACTGGAGATGAAAGTTGGATACTCTATGAGAATATCCAACGTAAACGGTCTTGGACCAAGGGTACAGAAGCTTTAACTGTAGCTAAACCTAGCCTACATCTAAAAAAAGTTTTGCTATGCATTTGATGAGACTGGAGAGGGTAGTTTATTATGAGCTTCTTCAGCAAGGTGAAACGATCAATTCAACACAATATTGTTTCCAAATAGAAAAACTAAAGGATGCAATTGCCAGAAAACGGTCAGAATTAGCGAACAGACGAGGCGTTGTTTTTCATCACGATAACTCCAGGTCTCATGTGTTTTGTTCATCAGAAATAAATTATTATCATTTTACTGGGATGATTTACCTCATTCTTCATACTCTCTGGATATTACCCCTTCAGATTATTATCTATTTCTTTCATTGAAAAATTATTTACGTGGTAAAGATATTAATTCAAAAAATAATATAAAAATGTACCTTGATCAATATTTTGCCAACAAATCTGGGAAATTTTGGCAAGAAGGCATTGTGAGACTTTTGGAGAAATGAAGAAAGGTAATAGATCAGAATGGATCATATATTATTCAATAAATTTTGATGTAATACAAATTATTGTTTATATTTTTCTTAATATGAAAACGAAAGAAACTTATGAGACGCCCTAATATTTTACCTTGGAAAGCATCAATAAATATCTTGATGTTGTTCAAATGAAAATTTTTTCACTGTAAAAGCAGGAAAATTTAAAAAAAATCTTCACGAGGGATTTTCGTCAAATAACAAATTTTTAGTTTGAAAAAATTATAAGGTTCTTATTCAAAAATTCATGTTGCGAGCTGTATCATTTCTTGGAATTAATTATCCGCATTTATCGATACCAAACCGTATAAGTGCCTACTTCATTTTCATAATCGGATCTATTGTTTTATTAGATCTTGGAATTTTTGAATGGTGTATGAAAAATTGTTTTAAAATCATATCTGTCAAAATCTTTTGTTTGGTGGGAAGCGCATCGTGGCAGTCTACGTAGGGGTGTGGGAAAATTATATCATGCAAACAAGGGGTTGAACAATGCATTAAGTAAACTATGTCACCTTAGGCTACACTTTGAAAGCAGGGAGGAGAGGACAAACGATATTTTATTGACCCGTAGGTGATTGATTGAGTGCAAACAGAGCAAGGATATCATCCCCATTGTATGTGTATAGGATGGTAGTGGTCAGGAGGCTTGAGGGATGCTCGGAATATCCTGAGAGGATATTTGACACCGAAAGTGTCCCGGTCGTCAGGAGTCATTTATCATCAGGCTACGTCCACACCCTCGGCCTGTGTATACAGACTGTTTCTCCATCAAAGCGAGATAACGGACAACGCAACAACTGTCGCCCGTCCCGGGACCGCGTGTTTGCGTTGTCCACATCTGGCAATTAACACATAACGTCCGACAATTAACAACGACCTTAATCCCTGATACGTGGCCGCACCCCATACGCCTCTTTTTTAAACTAAACCAACTGCCGTAAAAATAGCTCTTTCTGACTAAATGTACTTTTGTTTAAACTACATGCCGGAGTGCGACCCTTTTAAAACTGACAACACTCCAGTATATTTACAGCCACTTTCGTTGAATAACTTTTATTTTTAGAACTTGTACAATTTTTTTCCTCTTTGTCCACAGAAGTTTCCTGCGTATCGTTTTGGAATAAAAAAAAACATGAAATGTTTGATCTATAAATACTAAAATACGTGCCCTTGATGCGCAGCAAATATACTTTTGACAGGCGCATCAAACAAAGACAAGAACGTGAGTTGAAATTTTATAAAAGGCGATTTTCAATCCAAAAACGAATACAGAATTTTCTTGCATGTCATCGTATAGTTATATATTAATTTACTGTATCAGGACAATCTGTATCAGTAATTAATGCAAATAAAAAAATACAAATACAATAAAATTACACTATTTATGACCAAAATGCTCAATTATTTGGGATGTTGTGTCATAAATATTAATATACACTTAAACCTTTTTTTGTGCGGTAGATACGTTTCGCGGAAAATCGCACAAAAAAGCTATGATTTAGAAATAGAAAAGGTGAAGATGCATTCCATGGGTTTTAAAAAACCGTATAACTTTGAAACAGCTATATAAAATATATCCGAAATCGCATAAAAAAGATTATAAAAAAACAGGAAAACAATAAGGCAATTACAAAATAACATTTTTAGTAACATTTAAAGGACGCTATGCATCATTGGTAAAATTTTAAGGATGTCTGACATCTGGCATCTCTAATGCAAGACATCCACTAGAGAAATACTAATTATTTTAATTAAAAACTATCATCGCTGTATGATAATTTTCGTTGCGATTTTCGATATGACTCAAAATCTCTCTCTTCTTCTGTATAGATTTTCCCTTTCCAAAAATATTATTCATAATTAGTAAAGATGTCATTATAGTCCCTAACTCAAAAAATACCCAAAATGGTGGCTGTTTAAAAATACATTCAGTCAAGTCATTTTTTGACCTTATTTTGTTACAGTTCTAAATTTTTTTAAACAGTTAGAAATAAACTTTGACATAAATCTGGTAGGAATAATAGAAAAGAATCGTACTCAGTTTTAAGTAAATTAAACTTGAGATATGATGTTAACCGTGTTGAAAAAAGTAATTTCAAGAATTTTGGCAATTTCTTTGGAGAATGTATTTTTAAAAGTTGAACCATTGGAAAAATGCAAAAAAAATTAATTTTTTTTCAAAAATCTAAACCAGAATTATATTTTTTTTCCAAATTTCGGTTGGTGTTGATGATTTATTTTCTATTTTATCCAAAATATCTTAATACGTACTCTTTATGAAATAAAAAAAAATGCTTTAAAAAAACCGCATAACTTCGAATCGCACAAAAAGAGGTTTGAGTGTACTCATAATTCTCATAGACCCTATATATCAATAGGATAATGACGAACTATCATAGTTTATGCTGCACTTACTTTTTCAAGCTTATATGACGAAATATATTCTTAGTTTTAGTCACCCAACTATTTATTTCTTTAATCGCCCATTTTTTTCCAAACGAATACAAACGAGCTTTTTTTAAAACATGAATGTATTATTCATCATATATTTTCAAAAATTGCCTATACTGTATTAAAAATACCTTTAGGTAGTCCCGTGTTTAAACGGTTGAACTCAATCATCTATTGATAATGATCATATAGAAGGGATTGCTAAAAGTCGTATCTATTATCAAATGAAGGCAACCCCATTGGAGTTTTTGGAGTAAATGCGATATTTTAATCAGCATAAATCTATATCGAAAAATTCAATCGAAGATTCAACCCCTCAAAATTTGTTGGTACGATATTTTATATGCATTCTGGATTTAACCCCGTTCTTAATTCTACCGTGGTAAAATAAACAAGTTATCCATATAAAATTATATGTATATTAGGTTCTATTGCTTAAAATCAAAATGTGAAATTCTTCAAATAAGATACATATTGAATAAATTATAAATATACAGAGTTTTCTGTAGCTGTACATTTAAAACGTACAAATAGAGATCCTGGCGTATTTCATATAAAAATATTGAAAATTTTAGCGTTCACGTTGATCTCAATCAAATATCAAAACATTTACTTCCATATTTTATATTACTATTATAATACGATTAAACAGACAATAAATTGGACCATTGAAATGTGGTTTTGCTGTATTTTTTACGGCGTGATTGTTGAATATCGGCGTAATTTATCAAGCAAAATGATCAAATAAATTTGTATGTTTTGTATGAAAATTCCTGGATTAAGTTGTATTATGGGCATGATCGTGTCAAACCATTGATGCATTATTAATTGTAATAAAAAATTCAGGCTTTTTATCGGGGGATGAAATATGTTTTCCGTGTTGGATGTGCTTTTTGATTGATGTCCCTTATTGCTATAATTATGATATTTTTGTACTAGTTTTATTTAGATGTTTGCTTTAAATAAAGTGTATATTTAGGATGCGCAATTGAATAGGAAAATTTGTGGCAAATTATCAATACTTGATGGGGTTAATCCATTGTGATCCCTTGATGTGTGTATTAATTAAAATTATATTCGTGCGGCGATTGATTTTGTTAGAGGACGGAACTGTTGTAAGGAGCAGACGAAGGGATAGGGTAAACCGTTCAGGATCAGCACTTCATTATGAAGTGGCTCACACGCCAGGAAGGTCCTGATCGAGGATTTGTAACAGGAACCACCCCAGTTAATAAGGTAAGCCCCCTAATGGGGCCGGCGCTCAATCGGATAACCGTCTAATTCTCACCACATTAATACTTGATTGCGAGCCTTCCTTGCGCGTATCTTAACCCAACATTCAATTAAACCAGGTTAATCGCATCGGTTAATCGAGTAAAAAGTAACCGGAAGCGCCTAATCATATTTAAAGCGGAAACGAGATAAAAACACCCGCCAACGCAGGATCCTTCGCAGCCTCCGACCCGACACACTTCAGTATTGAGGGTGCTTTTAACGGCCACGCCATAAACCAATTAATTTCCATTAAATAATTAGCGTATTTGGGAGCCTAATTTTGCTTTTATTTTGCGAATAAATCGTAGCTTAAAATATGCACACAATGGTTTGAAATGGAAATCTATTTTCAAGTACTCTCTCATTATGGGGGATGCAAAAATAAATTTGACAACTTAATAGATTTAATCACCTCAAATACGATTTATCACTAATTCGTATGCCAAAATGTTTACAAAGGCAAACACATGTCGAAATAATTTAAATTAATAATTTTATGCTTAATTAACAAGCATATTTTTTAAAATGTAAGAAACTTCTAAAGCAGATTATGGATATCGAAATACTTAAGTTTTCAATAATGCTTCATTTATTGGCAAAGAAGCTTTTTACTTCAATAAATAGTCTTGGTCAACTTTCTTATCTAAATAGGAACATCTATCCACTTGGTAAAAATCATAAATTCATCGGATTTATATTAGGGCGTCCCATAAGTTTCTTTCGTTTTCATATTAAGAAAAAATAAATAATAATTTGTATTGCATCAAAATTTATTGAATAATATATGATCCATTTTGTTCTATTGCCTTTCTACATTTATCCGAAAGCCTCATTAAGCCTTCTTGCCCAAATTTCCCAGGGTTGTTGGCAAAATATTGATCAAGGTACATTTTTATATCATTTTTTGAATTAAAATGTTTACCACGTAAAGAATTTTTCAACGAAAAAAATAAATAATAATCTGAAGGGGCAATGTCCGGAGAGTATGGAGGATAAGGTAAAACATTCCAGTCAAATGATAATAATTTATTTCTGACGAGCAAAGACACGTGAGGCCTGGCGTTATCGTGATGAAAAACAACGCCTCGTCTGTTCGCTAATTCTGGCCGTTTTCTGGCAATTGCATCCTTTAGATTGTCTAGTTGGAAACAATATTTTTTTGAATTGATCGTTTCACTTTGCTAAAGTAGCTCATAATAAACTACCCTCTTTCAGTCCCACCAAATGCATAGCAAAACTTTTTTTGGATGTAGACCAGGTTTAGCTACAGTTAAAGCTTCTGTATCCTTGATCCGAGACCGTTTACGTTGAATATTCTCATAGAGTATCCAACGTTCATCTCCAGTGACAAGTCTCTTCAAAAAAGGTTGGCTATTATGTCGTTGGAGAAGAAGATCGCATGTTAAAATACGCTGAAGTTTATTTGAGTTTTATGATTAGATCTGTGTTCATTTGCGAAAGAAACTTATGGGACAAGCTAATAGCATCTAAGACTATGAAGATTTTAAAAATAGCTCACTACTCAAAGGGTTAAAGCAATACTGAAACAACTAACAAATTTGGGCCACTTAAAAATAACAAATTTATATTAATCTTGAAACTACTTGAATTTATTTTTGGATTCAATTCTACAAGAAATATGTCATACCCAAGTGTTCGATAACAGTCTCATCCTTGGGACTATCAATAGCACAAAAGGTCTTCACACGGGGGTCAAATATTAATTCGATAGATGATATAAATAACGATATATAAGTAAATATTTTTGCAAGTAAGAATTTAAAAGATAAGTTAATGATACTCGTATTTAATGTCATAAAAAAATACTTGATCTTGAAATTGTTGACTTATAATAACGTATTCTCTGCTGTTTCCTTCGTTCTTAATGGCCTTGTCAAATGGTTCCAAGTAAGAAATTGATCGTGTTTTTATTTTGCCGGGATCTTCTGTGTTCTACTAAAATCATCCTACTCCGAGTGCTCGTAAGAACTCCCAGACAGGACAATGTATCATTCTGTCTACCAGGTCAAGATACAATTGCACTCTGGCTGAAGTACTTCAGCTCCAGTTGCATAAAGCGTAGGAATATCCTCGAAAACTAATTTCACTGCGGAAAAAACTCCTTAACAACATTTTTACAGGATTAGCCGTCGAAAGCTACGCCTGATGTAATTCGGGGAGCATTACTCCACACGGGGATGTGTCTTGCGAATGAAAATTTCCCTATTTTTCATTATGAAATATAATGTTTGTAAATGAATTTATGAAGCATTCGCGGAAAGATTTCTGCAAAATTAATTTATGATAGAATTAAACGCTTGGCATTCCCAGCGCTTGGTTCAAAATGAGATTAGTAATATTTTTAGATGTTATACTTGGTCTAACAGGAGAGATTATTGCGCATTGCGGGGTTACACTTGCCGTGCACGAGCTCGGATTTTAATATCATTTTAACCCTTTCATGACGAATTAAACAGCACGCAGCCCACTTAATATATTTTTTATGATTTCGAGGTTTACGCTTGAGGAAAATATTTTTTTCGTAAATCACTTGTAATCCAACATATCAATAAAATGAGTTCCGTCCGAATCAGAAATACCATCAACATTTGAATGAATATAATACCCCATTCCATAAAAATATTACTAAAATCACGTTAATAGTTGACATTGCATATTGCTATAATAATTTATAATAAACACGCTTTATTAAAAAATGTCACCGTAAATTTACCTTCATTATAGTTCTTTATAAAATTGTATTTTTCAGCATTTTTATTTTTAACTAGCGTATGCTTTTATATTAAAACTAAAAGTTCATATTTAGCACCAGTTAAAAAGATATTTAGTTTTTATACCCAACACAAAGCCACCATTTTTAAATAAGCTGCGAGTTCACGTCAATAGCTGCATCGATATTTGTTTCAGTAATATGTTTTGTAATCATTTTTTTAGTAAAAAAATAATTTAAAAAAAAAACTATAAGCGTGTTTTACATATTTGTGGATTTTAAGATATTACTGATTTTTGCTAACAGAAAAATGTATATTAGGATTAAAATCATCTGCATAATTCAGGGATGATAATTTCCCTTGAATTACGCGGAATGCAAAAACATTTTTCCTACCAAATAAAGGCTATTTGGTGTCCCATGGGCCTATTACAAAAAAAATAATGAAAAAAAAAATCAACCACTTCTTAAAAAGGTTCGCTGGTACAGCTCATGCATATAATCATTGCTGTTACTATTTTTGAACTCATCTACCACACTGCTTTTTTTTCAGAATTTTTGAAATTGTAACAGCTGTCAATTTTGCACAAAAGTAATACGAATAAAAAATTATGATAAAAATATCAGAAATCAAGTGAAGCCGTTCTTAAGGGACGTTTCTACCTTGATGGTTCAAAAAAAATTATTTTCTTCATATATCAGATAGAACCAATGTTGCAATTCAGTAAATTTCAAGTCGATATAAATGGAATTCGCAAAGTTATTGGCCGACGAGGAGAAGCTGGGCTTTGCGAAGCTGAGGAGAGGAGAGACTTTAAACGCGTTTAAACTCGTTACTACTTTTTTAAGCTCATGGAAGTGCTACCACATGCCCTAAATAAGATTTTTTTATTAAATTTGGTAGGCACGTGTACAATAAACGTCTTCATCGTCTATACTACAATTATCCATAATATTTAACTGTTTTTTTAATGAACAAAAAACTACAAAAAAAGTTAATAAAAACACACTTTTTTTCAATCGCTCACCATTTTTTTTTTAAATATTTCTTCCCAATTATAGTCTATACTATACACAATATTATACAAAGTAAAAATATGTTTAATTTTTTTTGCTGTATATCACTTGTTCAGGACTTGAACTTGAACTTCTTTTAGGCCCAACCAAGTCCCCACCTCTGAGTATCGAGAACTGTGAGATCAAGTTCTCAAGATCCATCCGTTACTTGGGGGTTGAAATTGACGATAAGCTCCGTTTTGTTACACATACGGAGAAGGCCGAAACAAAGGCGGCTAGTATTGCGGAAGGTCTAGCTAGGTTGATGCCTAACATCGGTGGCCCTAAGACAAACCGTCGAAGACTATATAACGAGGTGGTGCACTCGGTACTATTGTACGGAGCTCCGATATGGGCCGAGGCACTACACTTCGAAAGGGCCAGGCTCAATCTGGCTAGAGTACAAAGGAGAAGCGCGATCAGAGTCGCAGCAGCATATCGCACAGTATCAGAAGACGCAGTCCTGGCACTGACTGCCATTCCGCCAATCGACCTGCTCGCAAAAGAAAGGAAAGCTATACGCACCGGGGAAACCAGGCAAAGAGCTAGGCAGTCCACCATGGTGGAATGGCAGTCCCGATGGGACAGCTCCACCAAAGGTCGATGGACCCATCGGCTCATCCCTGACCTTAAGCCCTGGACAGCTAGGAAACACGGTCAGCTGTGCTACCACCTTACCCAGGCACTCACTGGGCATGGCTGCTTTGGTAGCTACCTGCACAGGATTCAAAAAGAGGCCGGTCCGAATTGTCACCACTGCGGAGCGGAGCTGGACGATGCCGCGCACACGCTATTCGACTGCCCGGCTTGGAGCACAGAGAGGGATACACTGCGGGAGGAGCTTGAAGTCAATTCACTCACTCCCAGCAACATGGTCCCTACGATGCTAACCAATGCCAGGGCATGGAACGCGTTGTCCAGATACGTCGCGTGCGTTATGCTGCAGAAGGAGGATCCTGAACGACTGAGACGTCGGACACGCACCGAAGCATCCTCCTCCTCCTCAACCCATGAGCGAGAAAACCCAGCAGAGATATATCAAGAATAGAAGAACCGTGAAGAATTCACGTTAACACGAGGCCCTAGAGGGACACATACCGCCACCCTAGAGCAATACTTCGCGGTAGCCGGGTGGCGGCGGAACCGGAGGAGGGGTTTAGTGAGTCTGGCGATGCTCAGTCAAATACTAGCGAGACGCATTACCAATGCTTAGTCAAACCTCACACTACCTCAGAAGGAGGAGTCTTCTTGAAGATTCCCCTCCTTCGAAAAAAAAAAAAGGCCCAACCAAGTAGAAACGTCCCTTAAGTCGTAATTAAAAGTGCAATAATTTCATCAAAAGTGCGATGTATAAACGTATATATAGACGTTGAACTACAGTCAATCAAAATATTGTTATGTTTTACGTGACTCTAATAATATTGTGGTTTTTAAATAACTTTATCATATGGTGTACCAAATACACATCATCGGAGCACGCGGGCGTTTTCAGCACATCAAGATTTAAAAAAAACCCTATACAATTCGTTCATAGTATGTTTGGTACATTTTGCATAAAAAATTATATAATTTAATAAAACTACCACACTGCATTATTAGCATATTTAAATACCTTTATAATTAATTAATTCAAATAATTTTCATAATAGTAGTTACCATTGTGAGTTTAAAAACCAGATGAAAAAGGAAGGATCCATATTTTGCCATTGTGAATCTCTTTGTGCTCATTATTTGTCAAAGTTTCAACATCAGTCCAAAGTCTTGTTCAAAGTACACATTTGATAAATTATCAATTTTTAGCCGTTGCATTAAGATGCTTAAAAATTTATTTTTCGCATTTTATTCATTGTAAATTATTTCATTGCATAATTTTAATTTTTGATTTTTTTCTCGATCTTATTAAGTGAAAATCTATTTATAATAAATATCCATCAAAACAAGACATGGGTGTAATTTAAGTATGGAATTGTACATTATATTGCTGGTTCCATAATATTCGTTATAAGGCTCCATAATGCTAAATTACTACGAAAAACGAATAGAAAGACATATCTATATATGTATTAACATACAAAATAATATAATATTATCTGAATTAATTGTTGTGTAAGGTAAATTATTATTTAAAAAAAGATTTTTTCATCTATAAAATGAATCATTAGATATTGCAAAAAAATATTAATATTTAAAGGAATTTTTTTTAGGAAAATTGAAAAGAAATGGGAAACCATTACATAAAAATTCCTTCCCCTGAAAAAGTCGTTTATGAAGATTACTTACATCTGAAAATATATATAATACTATAAGAAGAAGAAATTAATTAAGGAATTTTAATTTATTATGATTATTTGTATTTTTAATGTGGGAAATCTATAAATTTTATCAAGTAACAACGTATAATAATTATAGATTAATGTTAAGCTATCCGATGATAATGTTTGTTTTTCTTGATAAAAAACGCTTTTGTATCAAAATAAGCCCTTAAGTATAAGCTTAAAATAAAAGAAAAACTTCCGTCGTGGAAGAATAATAGAAAATTAAGACGAATATAAGAAAAACGAGAAAAGAAAATATATAACAATTACGACCGTGAACGCTGGGAAGTATTGAATTCCAAGCGTTCGTTTATGTCCTTTTTTCCTTAAGGATTATTTTTTCATTGTGTCATAATGAGATAAAATACATACATTTTTTTTCCATTTTTACATGTTTATAAAATGTAATACGTGTCTGTTCGACAAGAAGCCACCGTAACATATTTTACCCTGGAGTCTCATAAACCCTAGATCCGCCACTGATTGTTCCCGGCTTAATGCCGGCAACGGGTTATCATTTTTTCCAATGAATAAAATTTGTCTTCCATGGAAAATTTCACGGGGAGCGATATATTCACTACATCAAAAAAAATCATCCATTAAATAAAACCATTTAAAGTGTGCGACGCAATTTTATCAGCGCTCAAACTTTGGATATTATGCATTGGATTTAGTACTGCGAAATGTCTGGAATATTGCAGGGAATCTTGTGAAATATCTGAAAGTTCACATCCTAATCCGGCAAGAGCTTTTCAACATTAGAAGTGTGGTGTTAACTGCCGGAAACGACCCTAATGGTTGGATTACAGTCTTACGCCCAGCAGTGCATATTCATAGTGCAACATGTTTTCAATTACCCTTTGGTATTGCAAGAGAGCTTGCGAATATCATTATGGGTGGTTTGTAAGAAGGTTATTCATATCTTTATGTTAGCATCAATTGTGGAATAAGACTTGCTGTTGGACCACATACTGTTGTATATTATTGACGGTGTTTCATACGTTAAAGATTGAAATTTATATCAAGTAATAATTTTCCTTAACTTGCTTGGAGCTTAGCATCCATAGCTTGATTACATTAATTTTCTTTCATATTAAAAGAAGAATTTTCTGAATTTAAAATGTATTTGATAAAGCGTAATTTCATCAAAATAAGTTAAAGCTCTATGTCTGTGAGAAGTAATTATTACAAATTCATCTCGCTTAATTAAAAATTAATAAAGTTGTTTTTCAATTGATATGATTGATCTATCGTAGATTTTATTTTTTTAAATTTTTTTGAGATTTACACGTTTGTTATTAGAAATCAAACGGGTATCTAATAAATTGAGTGCTTTTATAAATCTAAAAATTAACTAAAAAATTAGCTTCTTTCCGATATTCTTATCTTGAATCAAAGACTCGTCCTAATTGCGAGACTTCATAACCCTCAACGACTCACCGGTGAGTCGTTATAAGATGTCGCAGTTGTGGCCTCATTTCGCTTGAAATGTTTCCAGCGATCGCTGGATCATTTTCATGATATATTTTTAGGACACAAAATCGATCAACATTTTTTAAAAATATATTTTATGCATCAAGCTTTGCGTATTAACTACGATCATCAATTATTTGATGAGCTTTTTGCGTTTTTACGAAGGTTCGTTACATCGCATCTGCACCACATGAGGACAGATCAAATTCGCGTGAGTCCTGTACGTTTGCGAGTTTACGGGCGTCGGTGGTGGAAAGTGGTAATATAGCTGAGTGAAGTTACATCATAAGCTTTTAAAGAGTGGCAGAGGGTTAAATAAATATGCGCCCCTCAGTGGTGTAGCATTTCAAACGTCAAACAGGTAACGCTCCCGGGAGATGGGATCCCCGAATAACACACATTGATATGGTAATGGTGACCTTATCACCTCGCCCCGCTAAGAATCAATACTGAAGACCAGGGTTGGACTCCGATTGACTGACAGCAACCAATTTAACACCCCCTGGATCTCTTTCGGAGCCCGATCCCTCAGATGGAAGCCTTAAAATAAAACCTGCCCTGGGTCAATACAACGAGGTCAAGACGTCGCCAAACCGAATTGGGACATTTCTACTTTATAAATGTAACCAATTTATGCCAAGTCTTCGTCTCTGCAATTCTTGCTGTATTGTTTCGTTTCTGAAGACATTGCTAAAATATATGGCCAAGTGAAATATAAGAGCAATAAATATGGAACAGGTCAAAATAATTGCATGATATTTTTGCATAAAAACTGTAATTAACTAAAATATTATAAATAAAAAATTATCGCTTTGGTCTAAATAACGGAACAAAAAAATCCATATTCGAGTAAACACAAACAATTTTTATGCATTTTGTGCATACAAATATCAGCCTACTTTAAATATCCCTTGAAATGTTTAATTTGGTCAGGTTTACATACCAATCTTCAACCTCCATTGTAATCAATACTCGCTCTTTTTATATCCATAGTAAATTACGGATCCAAAGTCAAATTCGAGGCTAATTTCTTCGAAATAATTAAAAATTTCAATCGATGAAAAGAAACCCCAATTAACCCTTTCACAGTATAATGTGTCGGGGAGCAAAATATTGATTCGGCTGTAATTGGAACATCTGAATACGCTCCTGCAATACATCAACCGAAAGTGGCTCGTTTGACATAACATGGAAATTCATAGATTTATGTATTTGCGGACGAATTCTGTCAGATCATTTCACAAAAAGGGTTCAGCATACAACATCCACGAGTGTATGGAAAAAGGTGAATTATTACAAGTGGACCAAAATTATCGATACACTCAAAATATCAAATTTTAGATAGACGGGCCTATCCTCTTCTGCGTATTAACACTCGAAAGCCTGGTCTTGTGGCGCCGCGGAAATATTCATAAACGGTTAACACTCGACCCGCGGGAACGCGGGTTACGCATATCTTTTCTTTAGTTTTACGATTCAATATAGTATTATTTATGGCCTTACGTATTTTTTGGGTCACAAGCTAGTAATTAGTCATAAACTGTACCGAATTCTATTTATTGTTTATAAATGTGACATTATAACCCTTTACTCACTTAAACATAATATAATATAACAGTATATATAGTACTCTAAAAATAAGAAGAAAATGCATTCTTGCATAAGTATGAATTCGGATTTTAGACGCATATTAAAAGTATTTGAATAATTCTCGCGCTTTAATCGCTTTTCCGTATTTACGTTCCAATTGTAATTAAATCTGTAGGATGTTTATCAAGAATACAATGTTTTTTCTATAAAACCAAACATTCTGTGTCTCTTTGCATACCAATCGATGTCGCAATACAGTCAATAAGTAATGACCACTCTTTGGTCGTCGAAATGCTTACTTTTTTCAGAAAAATTGTCGTCTTCGATGAGCGTTTTCCTCGGCACGAAGTTTGTGATGGTTTGATGCTTTGAAAGTCAATTCGCGGTGTATTTGAAGCGACGCAGAAGAAATTGGAAATGTATTAGGCATCACTCCTGGCTGCATTCAAAGGGCAAAAGAGCGAATGTCAAAGAAAAATTTCCGTGGTTGTTTTCGCCAAGGCGCCCCCAACTACTTTGTGAATTACATTCCACTTTGGTGCACGTAATCGTCTGTGTTCCTTTTCCTGCGCCCCGATGACTTTACAATTGCCCTATTGCAGTCTGCGTTCCTGGACGCTTCATTCCCATATCCTACTCTCAACCACTACAAGGAAAACTCTTCCTTCGGACAACGTCTATTAGTTAAATGATCTGCTCTTTTGCTGCCATAACTACCGCTTTTCATTGCTGTTTATCGAACCATCAGCTTACTTCTCCACAATCTGTTTGTATTTCGTTAAAAGCACTTGTACCTTAACACTGAATGTAATTAATCAACATGTTAAATGTATATAGGAAATTGTATTGAAAGATATTGATTAAAAAAAAACAAATAATAGCCCTTAATCTGAATACAGGAATACGTTTGTTTAAGTCATATAGTTTAATAAATATTATTATATATCTTCTAATACCATACTGATTCATTTTATTTAATAGTATTCGATTCACATTCTTAGTGATATTAAACCTGGATATTCTTTAAAAATATGTTCATTGTCTTTTACGGAAAAAAACTGGATAGAAAATTTCAACGTGGGAATATTACGCGTTTAATTTATAAAAATATTTTTTTCTGATTTCTTGGATCTGATGAGACGGTTAATAAAAGTTGAGCAGGATCACCTATTAGCGGCTGATTTGTAACAATCATTAAAATCATCAGCATAATGCCTCGGTAATGCTTGAGAAACTGGTTCTTCGTCAAAAGAGTCTCGTAACTATGATCCAACATAGTTTGGGGTAATTTTTCGCAATTTTTTAACCACTCAAGTGCTAGCGAAGTTAGGTTTTTCGTAGAAAAATAAATATTTTTTATTATCTAAAAATGATTTTGGGAGGAAAACATATGGTGAATCCAAAAATGTCTTCACATTGGCTACCTATTGAATGATCTTTACCACGTAACTGTATCCATTTTGGGATGTATTAGACAGAATGTCTTATAAAAAACTGTTTTTAATAGTAAATTGAGACAACCTTAAAAACAGTCAATTTTAATGTGAATTAGACAATTAAACAAGTTTAATGCAATTTCTAAAGGCTCTAAATTCGCTGGCATTTAAGAGACAAAAAAACCCTACAAACTTATTGAGCGTTGTATTATATCTTTTCATACAATACAAATTTCTAAATATTACCTTTAAAGAATCAATATTTTTGCATTTTAACCCCTTCACGCCGCGCCTCTCGTCTTAGCCTGAATTGCATCGACTAAAAGGATGGAGGCCCCTAAGTATTGACATGGCTCCGCAGCCTCGACATAGACTCGCAGCATACGACGGAATCCTTTATTTTACCTCCGTATAAGGGGTTCTTTATCTGCGACCGATCTTCCGACAACACTGAAAAGAAGGAATCCTCAAAAAAAGGGGGAAACAATTAACACCTAGTGATCTTTTAATGATTAAATTTATTTACCATTTGATACTGATACGGCTACAATCACGAGATAGAGGCTTCTCGATGATGCGAATGTAACGCGAAATTAAAACATGATGGCAAATAAAGTTTGCACGCCAATAATTAAGCACGACCAGTCCGCAAGGCTCCCCAGGGAGAATATACAGTTCGTTCGTCCTGCAACCCTTAGGATCTACCCCCACGGTTTGCGAGCAACATCCGGCTGGTGCAAAGCCCGAACGGTATTAAAATCGATCTGCTTTAACAATCAAAGATCAACATTCAAGGCAGAAATTATTATTCTAATTTGTTCATTTAATATAAAATTATTATATAATAATTATGCAAAAAATAACCGCGAAATATTCTCACTCTACAATATTAAATTTGTATGATGATATTTAAGGCATTCATATCAATTTTATAAATCATTCATATAAATCTAATTATTTATATACAATATGGATATGCTAATTAGTATCTTATTTGTTTGTGTTTCATCTGTATTTATTTACAAAATGATGTCATAAATGCACATTCATATAAGGGGAAGGTTGTTGGTTGGTTAGGGAGTGGGATGTTCTGAGGGATGGTGCTCTTATTTGTGTAGCGTTCTATAAGAGCAAATGCAAAATTTGTAATGGCGATCGTTCAAAGACCTCAAAATTGCATTTGGAACAGACAGACATACACACAATTTATATGCACTGTTATGAAATTTGTAGTGATATTTGTATCATAAATAAAAAAATAATGGTTATATTAACATCATATCTCACCAAATTACCATCTAAATTGTATTTTTTTATACAAAAAATATTTTTTTACAATTATATTTATGATAGTTTTTAAATACTTCAATATATTTCTCCTTTTTACTATGAAGAAACACAATACACAAATTTGTCAATTCTCTACAATGAAGTGGGATAATTGAGTATATATTGAGAGTAATCTAGTTGTAGGTTAGTATTAGTCAAGTGTTGAGTGTAGTTGAGTTTACACGTACTATATAACTATTGTAGAGAAGCGCTGAAAGCTTCACCCAAAATGGGTTGCTAAGCTATGGCTTATATGTGGAGCTTAGAACTTTGATGGTTCGAACTTGTGCACAATCAGGCAAGACGTGTCATTATTTTAATGAATTGATCGGAAGCTCTTCATAAGCTTTAAGCTCAAATCATCACTTAACGCATCGTTGAACTTCAATAACCCAGTGGTTAGCCTCTGGAAATTCTCAGAAATATAACAAAGCTCCGCGTGTGTGCCGCGACATTGTCGACACATTTTTTCTTGGAAAGATATTATTTTAATACGTTTTATGTCACATAAACGCTTGCGAAATTTATATTCTTCTCATATATTAAGCTGATATTTATAATAAGTTTTAGGGAAAACTCGGTTAATCAAAACACCTTCCTACATCCTGGAACACGAAGTCGTCCGAGTGTAAGTATGCACGCTCGTGTGACTTCGGTAAACTTCGGCTGCCTTCAAAGTGCCAACGTCTACCGAATTTTGATAAACTCGTTTAGATAGTGCCTTAAACTATAGTCATCAGATATAAACGACAACATATTAAAATTAGCATATCATAAATTATTTTTAAAAAATCGAAAATGGCGAACATCCACTGTATTTTACTCAATCACTATACTTGATTCATAAATATCCTTTAACAATAAGCTCAAAAAAAAAATCAATAACTGGCATTACGTATATAAATCTTAAATATATATATGTTATGAGCCATCCTGTGTGAGATATTCAAAATTGACCCAGCTTAAAAACCTTGTTTAAATTGATTGTAGTCCTTTTTCTCACCAGGTGGAGACGCCTTGCGGGGGGCGAATTTCAGACCCAGCGCTTTTAAAAACAGATGTATTAGGCAAGATTCTTGGCTAAGATAAGATGGCATACTTGTATTCATTCATTGAAGTCTCTCTTTTAAGTATTTTCCCCTGAAGGTTTGAAAATAAAACAGTTTAAATAACTTTATATATATATCAGGTTGAGTCATAAATAGTTGCCGGCGAAAAGACACCATTATAATTATTCGGTTTTATCCTTTATCGTCATCTGTATGATTGGATTCAAGATACCATTACATAAGTATGAGTCTTATCAGTCTTTCGACAATAGTTAACTGTGTCACATCTTATGTTATAGTATATAGTTTTTTTTATCCATAAAACGAAAAATGAAAAAATGCATTTTTATCATATAATGCTTTGGGAGTTTAAAAAAAGCACCAATATTATGGTTACGACTCGTCGGGATAGCCGCGCTAGCTTGCGGGTCCGTTCTTCTATCGGGCTGTGATTTTGCTACACAAATGGATGGGAATAGACGGGCATCGAATAGAAAGACTCTCTTCTCTAAATAACTATTTATTCCACACGAGAGATTGAGAGATCTGGCTGCAGGAGGGACGACTTCCCGCAGCCAAGGCTAACCGACGACTCCTCCAACTCCCGCCTCCTGCGCGTCACTCCCTAACCGACAACGTTGCACGCGCAAGAAGCGATTGGTCGGTATGCAGGTGCAATGTCTCCGTAGGGCCATAAGAGATGGCACTATTAAAATAACACATTGCACCTGAAGAGAGACGAAATATGTCGCTGTTTTAATAGAATAATTACTGGAGATGAGTTACCAGTAAAATGGGAAAAAGATATCAATTATAAAGATGAATATTTAATAGAGAAATATGGCTTCGATATTTCATTAAAGCTAAACGAATTTTTGAAAAAAAAACGGCAAGTATTTTTGACTCAATCTAATACAAATCTTCAATATATTATATATTGACGTCTATTCTGCGATCTGATCTCAGAGCAACTGAAAGTCAGCTATATCGACTATTTCCCTTAATGTTGACAGTTTCATAAAAATCTTTGTATGAAAACAACCATAAAAGCAGTTGTGGAATACAGTCAGATGTATCACAAAATACCATAGCAAAAAAATTTGTTAGAGCCTTTAATTTTCAATTTGTAAAGACTAAAAGACTACTGAAATAATACATGTAAAATATTAATTTAAAAAAATATGAGTGTGATTCTCACGTGGAAAAAGTGTTTTTTTTTTAGTTCCTAGGAAAAGCTAATTTTATGCATTGATTTTTTTCCATTTGTAAACGTGAATTATAAACTAAAATATGAACCAGTGTTTGTGTAATATATAATAAAATAGTCAAATTATTAGTCTAGTGGTCACTTTATGCTTCGTATAGACAACGCGTGTACCGTTTATGATATTTGCGACGGAAAGTGAGCAGAACAGAAATTATTTTCTCCCTCTTTCTGAGCAATTGCAGGTTGGCAGTTCATGTTTCATGACCTGCCGAATGCTATTATTTGGAGTTTTAAATTAAATATATATTTTTTAATATCTAAGAATTAAATTTATTAAAATCTCATCGAAGCCCACTCGTGTGGGGCTGTAGGTAAATTTGATACGACGCGTATTATTCAAACGAAGTTCATCGATCTTGTTCGAGTTGGGCGGTTAGCAAAATATCAGTTTTCGCTCATATAAGGTATCTTGAAACCATTAAGGGATAACCGTTATGGGCCGTAAGGTTCTTTGTCAAACACTTAACCTGCTGAGTCTTAGGTTTATCGGCCCATCTAATTAGATGCAGGGCGTCCACGGCGTGCGGGATAAAACGGCCCTGGCCCATAATTTATGTTTAACCACTCGGATTCCACACCTACGTGTTTATGCGTTAACTACACCGTTATAATTGAGCAATATCCCGAAAGCTTAGGTTAATGTGCATTTAAGGTCCGCCCGGCAAGGGCCAATGTTTACACAGATACATAACACCCACGGTGTGGGGGCCCTGTCCGGATCTCGGCGCCTGTTAAAACAAAGCGCCGTGGGAAAACTTTGACCCCTCGGCTGTGGGGCGTCTCCGCAGCCACTGGGTTCTTTCAATTCAAAACTATTTTCTGAAAATACTACATGATTAAAATTATTCGAGTCATAAGGATTCCCAAACATTTTTTTTTTCAAATATAATAATAATTGTCCAATATATCTTATAACGATCGTTTTATTGAGTAAACCGCATCATATATTTTTCATAACAGTATATAATTTATCACAGACTAAATCTACATAAGTGATTGATTTAATTTTCTCCACACCACCACCTTGCTACCAACAAATAGATACGTCCATCATTGTAGATATATTTAAATCCCTTTCAACTCTTCCCAATCAACATGTTTTTTTTTGGAGAAGATATTTGCGCAAAAAGGGCTCCCGCTTTGGCTTACCCAGATGACGCCCGTGTATTCTAATCGGTAAATCTCATGATTCCATGTCGGGTAAAAAGGTAACCATATTCAATCTCATGATAATTGGATAATTTTCCAGTAGATCCAAGCTTATTCCATACAATTAGATATGTAACGAATGATAATATCCAAAATATATTGATATCCATTTTTTTGCTTTAATTAGTATTCGTTTATTAACTATAAATGGATGCAACTATGACACGCGTTAATGTTATTAAAATATTGATTATAAATTTATACCCTAGTATATTTTCACAGGCAACAAAATAACTTGTGGGTGGACTTGTGAAGTTGACGCTAAAATATATTTTACGCTGAGCATAATAAAATTTGCTTGGATTTTATTCGATTGGACTTCAACGTTAGGGTGGTAAAAAGTATAGTGTTTTCAATTCGCTATATTGGAATAGTTTATGTTGTTTTGGGCGAAAATGGTTTTGCTTGTTCTCTTGATGTGCTAAATTTAAAAATAGCACATAAATGCTAAAAATATGAAGAAGAAGTAAATTTAAAAAAATATCGTAATGGGTTCATTTGGTTTCATAATAACCAATCTATTCAGCGGCATATATCAGGACTATCCGTAGACGTTAAAGAGTTGATGAATCAATAGACGTAAGTTCGTGTACTTAGTCGCTTGTCTTTGTGAAATACATTCATTCAGTTGATATCAAAGAAGAATCCCTATTTTGTAGTGTATTTGAAACTATTACAAAAAGTGAAAATATGGAGAAGATAAATACGTTTTTTGAGACTGGAGTTTTTACAGATGATACACCATCAAGGTTTGAGTCAAAATCGGGAATTCAGAAAAAAGTAAAAGAACTAGCTCGCCAAGCAAACTGCATGATTCATCAATATATCCTTGCCAGTAAGACTCTTCCAACTCTTCTGCAAGATATACTTGATTCGCTTTTAAAAATACATCAAATCTGGAGATCTTAGCACCCGTCTGTTTAAAGAATCGTGCAAAGACATGAATTCTGAAGACGGTGTTGTTCTTATCTACACTGTAGTACGCTGATTGTCGAAAGAAAATGTTGTGAATCGTGTCTTTGAATTGAAAGACGAAATCAAATTGTTCTTGGAGGTCAAGAGAAACATGACTTTTTGGTATACTTTAATGACAAATTTTGGTTGAAGAGAGTAGCATATCCAGCAGATATAATAAAACAGCAAAATAGGGTTAACCTGAAACTTCAGAGCAAGGAAACGAATATTATTGCATTTTACGATCATCTCTGGGCATATTTATCTAAGCTGCAAAACTGGCGAAGAAAAATAAATATTGGAAACATTGCCATGTTTGAGAAACTCTGCAGTGTGGTAGATGAATCTTAATGTGAAATAAATTAAAATTTGAAGGAGGAGATAACTGGGAATCTCGAATCCCTTAAAATGACATTCAGTGTTACTTCCCTGAGCTGAAAGAAGAATAAACTATATTGACACAAAATCTATTCTCTGCTTCCCTTGATTAACCATCATTTCCAATAAATTACAAGATGAACTCTTGGATTTGCGGAATGATTACTCACACAATTCTGGTGTGGTATGCATCATTCTTAGCCGAATGTAACCATTCTTGTTTTAGTTCCATTTGTGTGTACATATTTCTACGAGAATGTATTTCCAACTCTTCTTCATTTAAAAATAAAATTAAAATAAACACACTTACACTTTTAAAAAAACCTATTTTTTCAATTGCCTTATTAAAAATATCTTTTTTAAACGCATCAGGGTCACATGACTTTTATAAAAAAGGGATCGCTACCCGAAAAAGGCTGGGAACCTATGGTATATATGGTAACTTTTAATTATCTTTGACTTATTTTTATGTATATAGGATAATATTATTTATATATAGTTAAAGGATTATTGGGTATTTTGTAAAAACATTTTTATTTTTTAATGTAAGCGTCGTTGATTAAATTAAGAATTTATCAGTATTATTGAATGATTCTCAAAATATGATGAGCTTTCGAACAAATGTTTATATGTAGCTATTGCTTTGTTCTCAAATTCCAAATTCATTGAACAAAAGCGTGTATTTTTGGCAATGTATTAAAATTTCACAAATATTTATAAAACAAAATTCCACACATGACTGGCCAGGAATTTCAATTTTATTCAGGTTTTTTTTTTATCAAACAAAAAAGCTCAATATACAGTTGGAAACGTAATTGAAGTAAATAGAGCAAGCGGCGAGCTTTTTCGCTATTTTGCTCTCGCCGGAGAAGTTCATTGAATGAATACATTGAGCGACATTTAAATGTGTTTCCCCCACAATCAATCTTTAAATTTGTATGGTGACTCCACACAAGAAAAACCTGTTAAAGTTAAATATAAAAAGTTTGTTTCGGTGTGAAAACTGAGCGAGTTTTCCAACTCTTGGAAGAGATAAAGTATATTTCAAACCGCTGTCACAACAGCAAACTTTCTACACGGTAGTATTTTATCATTTAAGCAGAAGATAGGCAATTTACCTTTCGCAACTTATACACCGTGACATTCGCTTATGAATACAAATTCGCACCGCAAATTCATTTTATAATTAATTGATATAAAATTATCCCAATCCCCATCAATCAAATTTCACCCCCGACGAAACTTAAAAATAAATCCTCGTCTCGGTTCTCAGCATTCTACGGGAATTTTCCATGCGGAAAGTATTCGAGAAAATCTATACTTTTCTTTGTCTTATGACCGCGACTTAAAAATCAAATGAATTTCAACGTCTTTGCTGAAATGCGATGAAATGAATTGAAAGGATAAATCCGAATATAGCAACAGAAAAATATTTCCATTATTTTATCTCCGATACGAAATTAGCTCAAAATGAACGCTTAATGTACGATGAAATATAGTAAAATATTTTATTCTGAAATGCCATGGTCAACATAGAATTGATTTAAATTGATATCAAAATGTTCAATCATTTTACAGTTAAATTCAATTCAAATGAATTTGATTTGAAAATTTACACTACCATCTTTTGACGGAATATGCTAATTAAAAATATAATCAATCTGTATGAGAATCATAAATCATTAATCAGATGAAACCCCCTAAAGGGTTCTAGTTTTAGATGGCCATATAATTAAAAAATATCCCATAATTCTCCCTTCTCCTTTCCCCTTGATGCAGTATTAAAAGTATCCAGGAGATGTAGGATTAAAAGTAAATAATAAACTATTTGTTTAAATTGAATTCACATTTGGAAAATATTTAAGTACTGAATGAATTGATTTTAAATTATCGTAAATACCTATTACGTAAAATTATAAATATTAATAAGACGAACATATGATTTAATTATTTCAAGCTTTAATGATTTCGTGTGTGTTTCTGTGGGAACAACCTAAAAATAAATTTATTTTAAAATTGTATACACTCAAACCTCTTTTTGTGCGATTTCGAAGTTATGCGATTTTTTGCTGAATATATACGACTACGTTTAGAGTTTTGAAAAAAATATTTCATTTTTTTGTATTTTTCTAATGCTTCGACTTTTAAAAATACATTTTCCAAAAGAATTTCTAAAACTTCAACTAATTACGTAGTTAAAGCTATTTTAATGACGCGACAACTTGGCCAGTCAAACTGACCATAATGAAATATTTTAACGCGTTTTTCTCAAATCTCAAGTTTTAATTCATTGATTTACTTCAAACTGAGCACGAATATTTTATATGTAACCTTTTTATCATTCCTACCACATTTATGCAAAAATTATTTTTTTAATTATTTAAAAAAATTAAAACTGTTACAAAATAAGACCAAAAAATGACTTGGTTGAATTTTTTTTAAACATCGCCATTTTATGTTTTATTTATTTTTTGAGTTAGAAACTATAGTGACATCTTTACAAATTATGAATTATATTGTTGGAAAGAGAAAATCTACATAGAATAACTGGGTACTCTATTTCTTCCAAAAGAAGAGAGCGATTTTAAGTCATATCGAAAATCGCAACGTAAATTATCACATAGCGATGATAGTTTGTAATTAAAATAATTAGTATTTCTCTAGTGGACGTCTTGCATTTGAGATGCCAGATGTCAGATATTCTTAAAATTTTACCAATGATGCAAGACGTCTTTTAAATGTTACCAAAAATGTTATTTTTTAGTTTCCTTTTTGTTTTCCTGTTTTTTTATTAACTTTTTTTGTGCGATTTTGGATATATTTTATATAACTGTTTCAAAGTTATGCGGTTTTTTAGGCACTTTTTTTTATATTTCGTATCTTTTTTGAGCGATTTTCCGCAGAACGTATCTACCTCACAAAAAAGGTCTATATAGTCCATAAGGATCTCAATATTTGCTCTAACTGTTCAATTGTTTGTCTTGGATCTGACTAGAGTAGATATTTTAGGTACATTGCTATCTAAATCTAAATTCGAAGATCCTCCTATTCTCGATTCGTCCCTCAAGTTTTTATTGGCTTATTTATTTTTTTGGAATTGTCATGACTTCACTATAAACATCTTTGAGTGTATAACTGACTTTTATGGCACTCCAACCCAAACAAAAAATCTGCACAGTTTCGGATCCGGGAAGTTTACCCTTAAAAATAAAAAAAATATGTTGCACAAAAATTATGTTTAACAACAGTTATATAAAAAACAACTTACAAAAATATTTTCGTCACTGTATTTGGACACAAACTAAACTCAAACATAAGGTTAAATATTTTCGAACACTTTCGGGTCCTCCTAATTTGCGTAACAATATTATATATGCAATTATTGAAAAATATATTCGATATACGATAATTATAATATTCATCTAAATAAAATGAATTTAAGCATTAGAGAATATAGAGCATTTACATCCTCTTTGAGTTGAATTAAATTTAAGTTGGCTGATTTTAGTTGAAGTGACTTGCGTAATCAATCAAATAAGTAAGTTTCAGTAATTGTGTTACCTCATTGTTGGTTTGGTTTCAAACGTGTCCCACTAGATTACAAATTGTTCAAACGAACCCGTTCAATTTTCTTGGCATAGAAGTGGTAATTGATTAAATCTGAAATTTTCTTCACGAGAAGAAATCTTATTAAAAATGTTGTATGATTTATTAGCCAACTATTGGACGCAATAAGAAGAAGCAAAATAATTATACATCACCGTACGAAATCCTTTGTCATAATTTTCTAACGACACTGAAGAATGTTTTAATTAACAATCTTGCGGGGCTTAAAGCAAGATACATCATTAGGTTGTTAGCTCTAAGAACAAAACGGGAGGCTTCTAGTGACTCTGTATGGAGCACGGGCAGGCTGTAAGTCCCGATAATATTTAATAATCCTTAATCCGACAATGAAGGCGGGTCGTCTTTAATCAGAGCCAGATCAAACAAGCTGGGAGACGGGAGCCTGAATATTTATGGTGGATTGAAAGGGCCGAACTATCGGAGGCATCAATCTGCGAGGATATAAGTGGGTAAATAGTTTATGGTGCCGAAGGTGATGAATATGTAGTAGAGACCCAGACGTGCCAGAGTGACCCGCGGGAGGGCTTAGTCCCTCACCGCCATATTTACATTCACCCCGCGACTAATTCATCGATAATTTGCAAGTTTCAGTTCTGCGACCCCCGGAATCCCTTTCAAGCTTCTTGAACTCCAAAATAACAGGAATTCGTCGCCATTTCAATAAATAATCTACAGACACGACCGCTTCTTAAATTTTCCCAAAAAAAAGACGCCGATTAAAATATTCGCAGTCGGAAAAATATTTCACATTAGGGTGGTTTAACACTATGATATATGGCAGACATTACACCCCGCTAACAGTAGTCGTGGACGTGAATATATTATGAGGCAAATAACAGACGCCCACGAAACGCACATAACGTTGCATATGAAATTGCAATTGCATAAAACCCCTTTTAATTGATCAATGAAACGAAAAAATGATGGGAGACATTCTATTCGTGGATTTGAGAGATTATAATTGAAAATTTACTAATTGCTTGCAATGATGATAAATCTAGTCCTTCAAAAATGTCACTTAAAATAATATTAAATATAGCATAAAAATGGATCTCGTTATATACAATTTAATTCAAAAACACATAATTTTTGCTAAATACATAATTGCTTGTAATTTATGCTTCAAATTAACTATGCGAAGCTTTCAATTCTGCAACTTATTTTTAACGGTAGCCATTTAATATTTTAAAAATTAGTATTAACAAATTACAGTCCGGACGATTCCGCACTGTTTTGCAATGTGTAGTTGGCGGGTCGATGACGCCAACTTTCTATATCTTTCGTTATCTTTCTATTAAAAGTAATAAAATTGATTTCGTGTACTTAAAAATAAAGGGAAAGACGGAAAAGATAAAGGATGAGGCAATATTAGAGTGTATATATATCGGTACATTTCAGAGCACAATCAGTCACTGACGGGCGCCCGACCTGTACAGAAGTGTTTGCGCATCCGCTCAGCTGCCACATCTTCTCTTGGAATAAGGATCCAATAAAAGCTATGTGAGTCGAATCTTATTCATGTTAAGAATTAAATAGCAGAAGAGAAATCAGATCAAAGATCGACATCGACGAAAAAAAATCGTCTGGCTACGATCTCATTACGGGAAAAATGGTAAAGGTACTTCCTACTAAAGGATTTAAGTTCTTGGTGTAAACATTCAATGCGGTACTAAAAATGGGCTATTTCCCCCCCCCCCCCCCCCCAATGGAAAGTGGCTAAGATTACTCTAATCCCCAAACCCGGCAAGGATATACATGACGTCAAATCATACAAACCTATCAGCTTACTCCCAATAATTTCCAAACTTTTTGAAAAACTACTAATGAAGAAACTTAGTCTAGTCTTAGTCTTAACTTAGAAACTAACGAAATTTGGATTTCGTTAACAACATGCGTCTGTGAAACAAATACACAGGATCTTTAATAGAATACACAAGGACTTAGAAGGCAGTAAATATTGTTCGGCAGTATTCCTGAACATAACTCAGGCTTTTGACAAAGTGTGGCATCCGGACTTGCTATATAAAATTGGAAAACAACTGCCCACAAATTATTTCTTCATACTCAAATCATACCTGACCAACAGAACATTCTACGTCAATTACGAAGATGAAGCCACCACACTCCACGATACAAAATCCGGCGTCTCACAAGGCAGCGTATTTGGTCCAGTTTTTGTACCTTTAATACACATTCTATCACGTTTTTATTTTTGTTTTTCATTTTCATCGATAGCGATATTTTGAAAATATTTTTGCAGTTTTTTGTTGCGCTGATTGATCTGATTCTATATACGAAATGAAATTATTGCTAAAAACTTTTTTTATTACCGCGTAAGTGTAAATCCGTATAACATGAATTCGCGTAATTTGGAAACGCATTATTTTTTTCTTTAAAAAATATACTCTTACAAGGATATATATTTTAGAGTATGTACATCTAAATAAGGGTAAGGGCATAGGACAAGTTTGTATGTGGGTGGTGTGTGTTGTCGGCGTATTAATGAGCGTATCATTGTCAAGACGTGCCGAGAGCACAATTAGTGGAGCGCGCCGAGCAACAAATTGTAAGAATGAATCAACGGACAAATAACAAAACAATCCTAAAGGGTCCACCAACCCTTTTAATGACGCCGTCCCTGCATGTTGTTACATAAATTTACATAATCTTCGCGTAAATGTGTTTTAATGCGAATCCACACCCAAATAAAGGCATGCATATTTAACTGGCCGCGTCCCCTGCAGGGGTTTTTACGATTAGTTTTGTTTAAATAATTCACACTTCCGTACTGTGCGCAACCGACCCCTGAATAATACACAAATGCCACGAATCGCTCCAGACTCTCTATTCTTAACTTAATACTGGATGACCGTTCCTTACGTATTCTATCGATTTTCATCCAAGTCCTTCAGGAGCCCAAGGCGGCAACATGCCCTCAACGCAATTTTAAATCAGCTAAAATGCGCAAATGTCGCAATATCTGCATATTCCACCCCCTACTTGCGGCCAATTGTGTGTTGGAAGTTGGACGTTTCTTATTATTTCCGCTATCTATTATTCTAACCGAACATTTCCTTATACTTCCAGATAAGCACACACTTATGCAAATTACTACCAGAGGATTTTTTAGATTCTATTTCATACAAACAATTCATAATTTTTAATGATTCAGGCGAAATTTGCAAAGTTTAATCTTTATCAAATTAGCAGAGATAAATCCGTCGATTAAACTTTAACTGAATATATGATCTACTCGTTGATATTTTAAGCACTTTCAGCATATTAGTTAAATTCAGATAAGAAGACGAGCTTAAAATATTTAATATACAATTCCTTGATTCGTTTACATGTGGCTTTCTATAGCCCTGCCTAGTATTCAGCTATAGCTTTTCAGCATTTTGATATTTTTATTTGTAAGCCAACCCCCATTGTAGTTGTCTCATGCACGCGTCTTCCAGCAAGAACTAAAATATGCATTTCCCTTCGCACCTTATAAATAAAAATAAAGCAATGTGCCTAACGTAGGGATGCAGCAAGGACATGCAGGACCCGAGCTGGGGTCGGATGTTGTTCTCAAGTACGTCCCATGAATACGATACGCTCATTACTCCGAACATCTTTAATCTTTGTAGCTCGTTTACTCTCGTCGCTTGTTGCATACTTAATTGTCTCTCACTCTGGCACCCTGTCAACGGGGTGTCTTTTAGTGTGGCCAAAAATGGTAACGACGATGTGCAACCTTCCATATTGTATCTACGCCCTACCGACTGACGACCCTATGCGTACCTCAGGGACAACTTCCACCTTTTGTTCTGATTAAGCAAAGCAGCTAGTTCAAGTCATCGAACCCTCAATTTCCATTTCAAACGCTCATGTGCAGTAGAAATCTGCATTTATCTCTCATTTATAATATGCTAATGTATTTAGTCTTTTTTGTTTTTTGGCAGCTAAAAAACGAAATGCTAAAAATGAGTCTCGCACGGTAGAAGTGAAACTTTTTAGCTCATAGGAAGAGTTGATTTTATGCTATACTTTTTTTATTGGTTGATAAAAATTGTTATCTGTGTGTGTGTAATATATAATAAAACATGCAAGCTACAAGCTACTACGATTTTCTCTCTCTTTTCCACCAACTACTGTTTGGAATTTCACTTTTTGTGACGTTCAGGCCAATTTGCCCTTCAATAATTGATATTTTGCGGTCTCTGCCATTAGAAATTTGCCATAACTTTCATACGTTTTTTATAAATGTAATAACTAGCCACACTACTTTTAGATTTTAAACCAATGTAGTTAAAAATTCAACTGCTTAGTAACAGTTGAATAGAATACCTTCATCGTAATCAAAATTAATAATGCTGTAATTGTTCCAAATAATTATTTTATTTTGTCCAATTGATCATAAATACATAAGCATCTATTAACCGTTGAGTCCTCTATAAGCCTATTACAATATAGATTTGTTAAATCAACATCAATGGGCCATTTAATGAACGCATTGATTGGGGTCAAGATTTAATTATAATTGCATATAATCCAAAGGTCAATATATTGTTAAATTATGGATTGAGGAAAATTATTGTACGTTATTTCCAATTTATCAATGTTATATCTGAATTTTAAGATTCACAGAGAATCTATTGAAAATAAAGAAGCATTGAAACGCTCTATGGTCCCAGTGCATACAAAATATTAAGCTCATAGCTTCCTCAATCAAAAAAATAAGACCATCAACATTGAATGTATGCTGGGAAAAAAATTGTCTTAAGTTTAATCACGTCAGCTGAAAATAGACTGGATGCAATAATATATATTGATTAGGGTTATTGGAACTGAGACAAAATTGATCAAAGTGATTATAAAACATTAATTTATGATATCACGTCCTCAAAAATGATAGAAAATTTTTACTGCAGACAGGATTTCTTTTGTTCAAAAACAACTTCAAGTGTATCAACCTCTTGATGACTATAAAGAGTTACTGAATCTTTCCATAATTTACTTGTGAGGAATTCCTGGAAAAGGAGTTTCATTCAGGACTTCTGCTGGTCTTCACTGTGCTAAATGGATGGCTAAAGCTATGTGTTACTTGATTTTTTTATTTAAACATCAGTTTAAACTGACGAAAAAGGAAATGAAAACAGTGAAAGACATTTGTCTTTTCACAGTCGTAATATATATAAAATACTGATTTCAATCCCCTCTCGGATATTCAGTACCAAGAAACGACTTATTATTAAAAGACCTGGTATACTTAAAAAATATAAACCAAACAATGGCCAAAGTTACAATGAAAAAAGTACTAGATCATTTATGGTACTTGTTGGAAGAGTTAGTGTCTTTTGCATTTTTTGGCGATGAAGTTTCAGTTCAATATAAGCAAAATATGGTAGATGCACTAAGAGTAGAAGGTAAAGAAGATTACCCGAAAATAAAAAGCATTAATGTCGAACACATCACCGAAAAAATCATAGCAGACTTTGTGACTAGCAACTCTTTACGATTTTTCCAGATACTAGGTATCTCATCATAGTTTTTGAATAAAGATATTGAAACTTAGTAGGATGACTCTGATTTTAAGGCTAACAAGAAAATGGTCCATTCAATGCTGGTAGAGAATGATATTGCTGAGCGTGGTGTTGCCTTAATGAAGGAATATAATAAATTGATAACAATCGACGAAGAGCAAAAGTAATATTTGCTTTTGTTAGTAAAAGCTTACAGAAAGAAATATCCTAATACATAAAAATCAACGCTTGTATCCTAAATATTTATGGATTTTAGTATTAAAATTGTATCCTTATTTGTAATCTAAACATTAATTTTATATGTGAATGTTTTATATTAATAAATACAAGTTAAGTGATTAAAACAGTGTTTTAATTTTTTTTAATGAAAATTCAAACCTTGGTAGTTCAAACCCCTAAATATTATTTTAAAATATTGAAAAAATACTGGAAAAAGACGATGAAGTTGTTAAACATTTTTTGTCAATAAGCATAAGAAAAATTCTTACATTTGGCCGAATAATTAGAGCAATATTTTTTAAATGCAGATTCTTCCTCTGAAAAAGACAACATTAAAGAAAGATATTTTAAAACGAAACACTTTTTTGTATGGTGCTTTTTTAATAACTTGACATTCTAATTTTACGAATATTAATAATATTTAACGTGTATATTTTAGTAGTATTTATGTTTATATTGTATTAAGAAAAATGTGGCTTTATTGTCTTCCCTCACATGAAATTCCTGACGAACAATTATGACTCTCAGCTGTCAGAAAAACATGATTGTAATAATGACAGTCATCCTATGTAATTAGTGCATTACGTAGATTTATTGGAGAATAATTAAAGCAGAACTTTATTATAGTAATATAAATAGATATCGCCTTAAAATGATTTCTAACAAAATTTTTGATCAGATAAAGTAAATTTATCAGAGTTCTGACACTCAAATTCTATGCTGTCATAAATGCGATACAATCAGCCTACTTCGTATATCTAAATGCGACTATTTTCAATTCGAATTCACATAATGCCATAGCAAAGAAAATCGAATATTTATTTGCAAATAAAGACTTACAAAAAGATACGATGTCGGTTTTCAGATAAGCGGATGAAATTAAACGATTCCCCCAGGTATAAAGTATCTACGGGACGCTCGTGCTTATTTGTTTCGAACATTGCCTTCGAAATGTCAGTTGACAGAACAAAGAAAGTCTTCGGGAGTGAACACCAATTATTCCTCTTCCATGGTCGTCTTCGAGGAAAATTGCAGAGGCAGGTGCATGAGACATAATTACACCGATCGTCATCCAGTCTATGGAATACTACCGATTGTCTCATCTTTCCCGCGATTAAAACTCTTTGTCGAGGCTCTGAGATAAAAATATGTCACGACCTCGTTGGACGAAGATATGAAAAATGCAGATTTCAGAGCGAGTTTATATCACGAGCTTGTATTCGGATAGGTGCATTTAGAAAATCAATGTAGCAAATTTAGATCATGTACTGTTATGATCGCCTAATAGCCAAATAACTTGTTAATATACATTCATGATAGCAGTTAATGTTCAGCTCGGAACAGGATGCTATTGTCTGAAACCGGACATGCTTTTCATAGTTCCAGAGCATAGTTTAAAACGAAATGAAAAACGTTCATGTTTCGTGTACAATGCAATTTGAGATACGAATTTTACTGTGAAAGATATGAGACCTACTTACTTTTATTCTATCAAAAGAAATCCATTCAACTCCTCCAATTATATGGAGAATTTTATATATTAAATTATCTACTTTATAAATAAAAATATCAATCGACTACAATTTATTTTTAAAATTTGACATTCAATAAGAATTGTGGGTGAATGATATGAATTATGTATTACTAAAAGCACTATAATACAATATAATGCCATATTTTTCTTCTTATTGTGCCAAATTTATAGATCGAATACAGACGATAAGAGATTTTATTTGGGATGTCTTTTTTATGAGGTGGTTTTTATTTGCCTTTCAAAAATGATTAGATTGAAGTTAATCTATTAGAAAACAAGTTTTTGAATGTGGAACAAGACTTATAAGTGGTTCTATTCAACATTATTAATAAGTATGTAATAAACTTTAGTTCTCAAGTTCATTTTAAATATTTAGTTACATCGCAATGTAAGACGATTTTGTAATAAATTGTTTGCATACGTTCATTCTCATATAAAGTCGCCGCCGTGTTTTTGCTACGGAGCAATGTGGACAACGGTCGTCAGCCGACCCATTTGTCCACATCGTATGAATATTTCCCTTTTTTCCCGCTTATGGTGTAATCTTTTGTTTAGTTTCCAGGTTTATGCCCGGCTTAGATGTGCTAACAAGGACCACGTTTAGAAGAGGCAAGTGGCAAGTAAACATTTGAAGAGCTTGATAGCTTGATCCCACACATGGATACGGACCCATATATGTTTATCCAGAATAAACTTTTAGTTCCTGAGTTTAACTTTATAGAGTTTTCAGAGTTACGATGTCAAAGACCGTCGCCAATTTTGCTTGTTTATAAGGGAAGATAGACGGGAAGCGCCATGTTCCCGTTCTCCTCGTTTTACTTAGTGGGGCTTGATCCACGGTTTGTAGACAGCTTACTCACATCATTCTAATCTTTACCTTCTTCTGGCGGGGGCTTTGTTTCATACAAAAATACTAATTATTCGCGTCAATTTCTATCACTTTTTATTAAATATTAATTTTATCGATTATCTCAAAATAATAAAAAATAATTGGGGCTCGTTATTAGATGATTTTTTTAAACCTAAATTTCCAAAGACTACTACCAAAGTCCATCTTCTATAAAAACAAAGATCTATTAAAGCTCTTTATTTAATCTATTTAAAATCTATTACTAATGATTACCCGGCATATGTTACAATACCATGTCTCACATAGCAAACTGCGTACACAAACAATATTTTTACTGTGTTTATGTTATTTTTGCAAGTGTAAACAATCAGTTGGCAAAGTTTTATCGCAATCGGATGAACGGTATGGCAGCGCATTAAATACGGACAAACAAATAATGATTTTTATATATTAAACTATACCTGTTACTCGCGCAATTTTTAGCAATAAGTAGACGAAGTTTTATCACAATCTGATGAACGGTATGGTAGCGCATTACATACGAACAAACAGAGATTATTTTTTATATTTTAATGTGATATTTTTTTAAAAATTTGAAATTTTACATTTTTTTTAGAATCAACTACTTTTTTCAATGTAACATAAATTAAACTGAAATTAGATCGTGGGATTATCTTTAAATAATTTTCCATCTAAATAGTTTTCTCTTTTAAGATATTCTTGATATTTAACATACATTTTCTATCCAACCCGCTGTTATCTGTGTATTTACGTCAGCTGACTTAGCATTTATCTTCTCGTATGAAATACGATTTCTATTCTTAAATCTATCAAGCCATCAGCTCTAGCTTAAATTTAACATTATCTTGAAAAAGCATAGCTTAAATCTTTCTTACCAAAATATATGATTTTGATTCTAAATTATTTTAAGAATTAAACTTAGAATTTGTATTATATTTAACTAACTCTTGGGGAATTAATTAATAACTTTCTGTATAAAAATGATATTCAAATTTCATTTCTGCATCTCATTTTTGCATAAATTTCTTCCTATGCGTCTTTATTTCACATAAATTGTATTGTACAATTCAAATCGTTAAAATTATTAAAATTATCTAAATTAGAATCTCCTCTGTTTAATTTATTATGGCTTCAATTTCAAGGATATTCAACATAAAAATAATTCAATTTAAGTCTGGAATATCAAAACTTATTATACTCGTTATAAGCGTGAAATATACTAATTGAATAGTTTTCACTGCGATTATTGGTATCGTTAATGAAATTTTCTTGAATATGTTATATCTTGAATATAAATATTGCAAAAAATACATTTTTATTTAATAAAAACGCGATCATGCTTAATGGTATTATAAGAGGGACGTGTTCGTAATCAAACATCAAATTTATCTCGAGAAGCAACATTTCATCTGGCTAATGCATAACAAGTAGCTGCTGTACAACATTCATATCATCCATTTCCATATTCCAAGCAGTTAAATTCATCCATATTCCAAGCATCTGATGTACAACATTTCACGATACGCCGTGAAAAAGGACACTGCAGTGTTTTCAAAACTTTCGTTCTCATCTATTATGAAATGCTGGTTTAAAACTGGCGCTAGATTTTTCCTTGGAATCTCTCGATATATAGTCGTCCATTTTCGTGGATTTTTCAAGCCTCCCCCTTCCGGTACTCCGGGAGTATCCGGAATGAACGTATCCAATAATCCTTCCCCTTCGGTACATCCGGTGTCAAAATAAATCAAACTGCTCCGAGTTGAAATAATTCATTCGTCTGACGTTTTATATATGTGCAATGCGGTGTGTTGGTACGTGGGGCAGACTTGAAACCTCTTTCCATCGAGTTCGATACCTAAATTGAAGCAACCACCAACAGAGAACATCAAGCTTTTTTTCTGGGAATTTTAATGCCATAAAACCTTTAAAAAAACGAATTAACCCATCTTCATTCAGAATGGCCATCTAAAACCCATATATAGTTTGTTGGCGAATGAATTAGACACACATTTCATTCTAAGACTCAATACCTATTCAAAATCAAAAGAATTCACTTCTTTATGGGTTCGAAATTAAAAATAACATGTCTTTCGACATCATTTATGAAGGCTCACCCAACAAGCCACCAAGGTGAACGTATCGAAGAACGCTTCCAAAAACTTATCTATATGGAATTCATATACTATTAAAATAATAACATCTTTTCTTGAATGCTAATGAAATGCTTCTTGAATCAAACGTATTAATTTACATAATTTTATATTTGAAATCATGTAAATATGTTTTCTATTAAATACTAAATTTAAATCATTTCAGTTAAAATATAATCGCTATTCATATCATATCCTTAATCTGATAAGTGGGCATGACGTATATATACGTCCAACGTAAACTGCATCGAAATTTGTTAGGACGTATATATACGTCCTCTAAATATATATTGATTCCTAAAGCAGGCGGGACTTTTTTTGTTTAACGAATTTGTGAGTTGTCGATACATATTTTAACATGAATTTAAGATAGGTAGCAAATTGGTTGCATTTCGCTATTGTGTTGGTGTGGACGTGTACTTAGTAAACGGTGACTAGTAAACATAAGGTAAGATTCAAAGGCAAACTTATAGTTTTAAAATGGAAGGACAAAAAAGACGTATTGATGCTCAGTTCAGACAACATAGTAAAAAGCCAACCTATGCCATCAAAAAACAGCATTACACCTAAACCCTCACGCTTAGTTGAAAGGCATTTTCAAAGAGCAAATAAGAGAAATAAAATAAGCAAATTAAAAAAAAAAAAATAATCTACATACCGGTGTCCAGATTATGAGGTAGCACTACGTGTAATCAACTGTTTTAAAATATATGACACAGAAGTTGAGTTTTAAATTTATGTATAAATATATATATTCTATTTTTAACTCTATGTTTCCATTATCTTTATGTGCTTTTGTTTATTGTTTTGTATTTGTTAACTTTACTACAAGGTAAAAAAAAATATTAATATGACCTCACGCCAGGTGGGCGGGACGTATATATACGTCCTAACGAAAATGTGCGCGCCCACTGTATGTTGCGTTATTGAAAAGGAACTTCCCCGCTTAACAGGTTAAATAATATTTTTATTATTACTATAAATCCAGTTATTCATATATCAATCAATCAATACAATTAAAAGTTAAGAAAATTAAGGAATGTCTGGATCGGTCTTCCTAATTTGATGGCATAGATAAAATTCGTAAAGTTCTTGTGTGATGAAAATTAAGATATCTATGTTTGTGTAATATATAATAAAATAGACGCATTGCTAGATGGCGCATGCGCGTAGCGTCTCTGTGTTTTATCTATGGATACAAACACACTTGAAACGATCATCTTTAAGCTATATTTTTTGCTGATGTATTTTTTATTTAAGTACTAAAAATGTTCTCATTTTTGCGAGATCATGTTATTTTAAATGGATCTCGAGTATATATATATTAATTTCGGAGTCCAAAAGAAAATGGGCGATAATTTTTCATATTCAAGAACCACCCATTTTCTATTAATATGAACTCTCTTACGCCATGGTTCTATATTCAAGAAAACGATGCCTTGATTTGAAAATACTTGGAAATCGTGACTGCAGATGGTCGTATTATTAAAAATTAATAGCACTTTCGTGGAAATTTTACAAAAAAAACGTCACGCTTAAATATTTTGACTCTAATAACATATTTACAAATGGCCATCTTCCACGACACGCCCCAAATTTGCATATGATAATATCAAAAAATGGGGGAAAATCCCGTTTCTAATCCGACCGGATGGCGCATTCCGATTGTTGGTAACCTGTAGGTAGAGAGCCACTGATCTAGATCGTATCCTTAGTTTTTGAGCGCCAGGCAAAGCTGCTCGTCTCATCTATTATTGAGGGGATTGCCCCATAAAGTTTGCCCTCACGTTTCATACGGTCGGGTATATTGGTGTCCGGGCCCCTAGCCCCTAGCTCCTAGCCCGGAAGGGGAGTGGGAGTCGACACCCTCACTCTTGACCCTCTCTGTTACTTCTTCGGCTCCGGTTCCGCCCAGACAGGCCTTCCATCGGAAGTGTTAATGAAACAAAATCACAGGATTGCATTGATTTAAATAGATATTGAATCAACACTCAACGATTTATGGCCCCATCCCCTAAAATATAATCGATCAGACCATAACTGGGTCGTCTATCGTCCGAGTTTAAATTATAGCTTATGATATCAGCAGCTATTTGATAAAGCTCTAGGTTTAATGATATGGATAAAATGTATTATGATGCATTAAATGCATGTTGAAGAATTGAACATCAATAGGTGTAATACACAAACGATTAAACCTATACTGCTCCGATGCAAATTCATCCTGAAACTATTATAAATATATTCCTGAAAGTGAAACTTTTATGGCTTACCATATAAAACATTAATTTATAAGAGCAAATTGTACGAACACATCAACATTTTAGGGGAGCTTTGATCAAAATCATCTGGGACATGATTCAAACGTGAAGTATAAACTCAAAACTACAGAGATATGCGTGAAATTAACATTGGATACATTTGAATATTTTAAGCATCCCCTTTTTAGTTCAATTATTTCATTAAAATCATATTGGCATTGGATGGCAAATTACAAATATTCTTAAATATTTAAAATACATTTATTGCATTCCAATTCCATTCCGAAAACGTTCAACTGTGTTCATTTTCATCTGTTTGTCCATAAAAACGCTTGGAAATATAAAAGCAATTCAAAACCGCACACAATATTCAAATATAACATAATACACCCAATTAACATATATCTTTACATCAAATGTAGCTTACTATATATTGTGTCCCATTGCTAAAAATGCAATCTCTACAGAAGATCAACTTGGAGATGCGTTAATATTTTTGCATGATGAAGATCAAAAAATGTAAATTGTGAAATAGTAACATACAATCAGCATGTTATTAAGCAGCGTTACTTGAATCAGGCGTATGAATCATGGCTTTAATATTTGGCTCGCGAGATGCTTATTATTTTTATACTGATAAATGTATCATATTGCTTTTTAGGTTTGGTTCTAGTTAATTTAATGTAAGCCTAATACTTCAAGAGTAACACTGATATTTCAATTAAAGTTTTATTATTAGTTTGGATTTAAACAAAGATCGATAAAAGTAGGCATACGATCATCTATTTAAAATATAAGTTTCAACCTCATAGAAAAATATAGATTGCTTAAGAATCAATTATAATTTTATATGCTGTCTCAGAATATAATGCATTTTTCCTAAATACCCATTTAAATAATAGTGTTATATTTTAAATTGACTAACCTTGTTATGTCAATGATTACATGTTTTTGCTGAATAAGAAAAAATATATATTTGCAGCGCAATTTGTATTCAAAAATGGTTTGATATGAAATTTATGCTTTAATTTAAAAAATAAATAGTAAACTTTTGTTCAAAGAATTTCTCTGGATGAACATTTCGGTTCAAAGTCTGGCATGGAAATTCATGAAATTTTTGCTGATAAGTCTGTTTCAGCACCCCTTTTTTAAACCCTTAGTCAAAATTTTGGCAGTTCATTGACACGACATGTCTCATTTTCTACTTCAATCATACTAGTTTCGCACATCGCGAAATTCATAAAGAGTGTGGCGGCAACTCTAGTCGACGTTTCATCACACTTATGAAAAAGTTGGATGCACATTACAAAGAATAAAAAGTTGAGCATTTTCTACTCCTATCTTTTTAACATCAGCCGAGGGAATATGCCGTTGGCAGCAGTAGGTTTTGCCAGCTAGAAACACATCAAACCACTTGAATCCTGTCTCGCCTTCCCGTTCGTTTGCTGTCTTCTGTCTGTTTGCATAATGGAGCACCCCATTGTTCCAGAGCGCCAACCTTTTCAGTAATTCTTCTAAAAAATTCAAGCCAGTACAAGACGGGCGAACAGATCCTCATTAACGGAGAAAAGCAAACTTGAAAGTGAAACAGCATTTTACCGGTTATACAAGAACATTAAATATATATAATACAATTATGGCGGAAATTTGAAGCTTCAGACAGCATCCAAAAACTATATATAGTGATGAGAAGCTAATAGATTAACAGAACAACTTTATTTATAAAGATACAATTCATTAATAATATATTTTCACTAATTGCTTATACATATCAAATTATCATTCTGAGCAATTTTATAATACATTTTCGATTTTTCCACCCACATTTTGGTCACCTTCCTGATCTTCTCAAGTCTCTCGATTGTGTACATAAAAGCCTTCGTCTATATTTCATCAATTCTTTAAGTATAAGAACTGTTCACTGTCGATTTAATCGTTTCAATTTAAAAACATCATCACGGGCCAAATCCAATTTTTTTTATCATATATAAACTTTATGTTTCATTTCTGACTCAATTTAACATATTGATACTCATTAATTGCATAGCATTTCTCTTAATAAAACCAACTCATCCATTTTCAATAAATGTATTCATTGTCGGAAAGGATAACAATTTCATATGATATTAACCTCGCAATAAGCTTTTTTCCTTCAATAAGAATTCCTGCTTTTTTCCTTAGTTTTTACATCTTGAAAAGAATTATCGCATAAATTAAATATATTGTCGGAATTTTTATAGAAAAAATAGTTAATATAAAAATATTTTTTCTAGCCTCTTCAAGGTGAAAATATTGGTAAAAGTAGATAAGAGCAAAAAATTATAATCGATCTGAATCGCTATTACGCGATTTTTTATGTAGAGCGAATATTTTCCATCATATTATTATGCAAACACAAACTTTTAATATCGAAAAATAAATGGATGCAACTTTTATAAGAAAACTTTTAATAGTCCACATAGACAGTACCAACTTTAAAACGGTTTTGTCGAAGGCTAAATTGAAAATAAGGCCTTCCGAGAAGAAAATACATTGAGGCGACTCCATTTTATAATGCAGCCTTTGTAATATTCGCAAATATCAATACGTTATCGACGACGCCGTCCGAAAAAAGAGGATTTCCACCATGCTTCTTTTTCGCAAAGTTTCGGTCTCCGCATTTCGAGTTTCAATGCGTTTTTTAATTAGAGTTAATAAATTACATGCCGTTTTAACTAGCTAGAGGAAACAAAGGTTTGTGTTATCTAAAAGCTCTGGCAGGAGCTTGTGGTTCTAGCGTAGCGTGATTTATATGACCGCTTTATTTGTCGGGAAATTAGTGCATGTTTCGTTAATGAAAATGTTGGCCCATCAAAATTTTCTTAGGCTTGATAAATATCGATGCAACATTATGAGGACATTAATGCGAATATTGTACACGACCTAATAATTTACGAATTTCAATTTTGAATAAATGCTATATTTTGACACTGGCGAATCCAAAATGAGAACTCTATTTAATATTTATCCTATATTTTAATATATTGGGTTGGATTATGGAATTTCATTATAAAGGTTCGGATTTAAATACAGAATATGTATTGATCTAGGTTATGCCTGATTTATTGAATTTAAAAAAAAATTAAACGATTAATAAAGACATGCAAGGCCAACTATATGTGACTGGATTTGCAATAATAATTAAAATATCATTTAAAAATAGTGATAATTTCAATATTCACTCATAGATAGTCTTTTATCTAAAATTCCTATTCAAATAATTCCATACTAACTTTAACACGTATGGAAGACAAATAGAAAGCTACAAGCCATCACAAGAAAAATCATATCCTTAGAAAAGCTGGAAATAAAGATTGTCTTTTAGAATATTAACTTTATATATCAAAAAAATGTAAGAAAAAGTGAATGATTATAACGTTAAAATTCAGATTAAGGTGGTCCTTATTTGGATCAAAAATATTTTTTCGCACATTTGACCGATAAACATCTCATTTGATTTTCCACCCAAAAAAAATATATTTTTGTGTTTTTTTTGATAATATTTAGGGATCGCTACTAAAGTTTTAATTTTAATTTAAAAAATTATAAATCAGAATTATCCTCCCAAGGTCATTATCTTTATTGAAAAACTATGTTGCGATACCCAGTATCTGGAAAAATTGAAGAATTGCTAGTCATAACATCTTCTATGCCTTCATCGGTGATTTGATCGACATCAATGCTTTTTCTTTTTTTACAATCATCTACATCTTCGATTTTTAGTGCATCTACCTTCTCTCTTCTCTTATCTTTTTATCTTGAACTTAATGTTCATCGTTAAAAAATGCAAAAGACACCAACTCTTCCAAGTAACATAGATAACCCCGTATTTTTTTCGTGGTGACTTTGGCCATTGTTTAGCTTACACTTTCAAATATCTGACAGAGTCATGAAACCAGTATTTTATATATATTATGACTATAAAAATACATATTACTTTACCTTTTTTTCAGTAAAAACTAGCAAATCTCTAAAATGAAACTCCTTTTCCAGAATTCTTCCCAATTAAATGATGGGAAGATTCAGTAACGCTTTATAATCATCTCGAGGTTAATATACTTGAAGTTGTTTTTGAGCAAAAGAAATCCTGTCTGCAGTAATATTTTCTATGATTTTTAAGGATGTGGTATCTTAAATTACTATTTATAATCATTTTGATCAATTTTGTCTCAGTTCTTCTTAAATCTTTTAAACAATTGCATATCAGGAGCTCTAGACGTACCGAATGATTAATTCACTACAGCTTCTAGTATAATTACCATGATATGATGACGACAAGCTAAGCAAAGCATATCTTTTTCCATTTTCTACTCTAGAAGAACACAAGCTCCATCTCTCAAGCCGGTATTTACAGCAGTAGTGTCAAAACATAAACGCAAACTTCACCAATAGAAAGTAACTTTGACTGATGCAGATTTTATGTTAATTGGCCGATAAGTCAAATATTGGTTTTATTTCTAGTTAATAAACTTCTACCACTGCTTGTGGATGCCATGATAAATTGAAACGTATGTATAATTGGGCAAGAAAATCATATGATGGGGTGACCACCCAATTTTTTAAAAGTCGAAAAATAAAGAACAGTAAACAAATTTTAACTCATATCAAAAAATATATACTATTTTGCGAATAATCTAATTTTTTTTATTCAGTAGTAGGATCATTATATAAAAAAAACACAACTCCAAATATACGGTTTTTTTTGGGTTAATTGGAGCAAAATGCAACTTCATTAATTAGGTTATCTTAAATGCTGTCATCAACATTGCTGCAACAGCCTCTTTTCTTTCACTATTAATTCTGGAATACATCCAACATTTATAAAATTGAAACCTTTACTTTATATAGATTTAGCAAGTCCTATTATTGCATCCACTTTGTTTTTAGTTGGCACGATTAGACTTACATGTCGAACTCTAGTTATAAATTTTTCCAGCGTGCATTCAATGTTGACGGCCTTATTTCTCTAATGGATGAAGTTATAAAGTGAATTCACTCCGAAATCGCTAAAGCGATTACGTGCTTCTACGATTTCTATAGATTCATTTTAGACCTAGTTCAAAATCCATTGCGATGATTTAATGAATTAAAAATGTAACTTTGATTATTTAATCTAAACGTGTTGTAAGAATGCCGTATAACACAGGGATTGCTTTTTACTATTATTTTTAATCTAAATAATGAATATGACGGTTAAATTGAGTATTACCTAACACTAAAGCATGGGAGAAATAATATTCCTACGTTGAGGGTCGACCAATAGCCTTGGCCGCGGGAAGACATGCTCTTCCCATAGCCTCAACTATAATTTTGTAGCTAATCTCTTTCCGAGTCAAATAAAGATCATAATTAAGACGAGCGTCTTTTTATTAACGCTTGACTATTTCTACCCTCTTTCCCTGCTCAACTTCAGCAATCCGATAGCAAACGGAGCCACGTACAAGTCCCTACATCATCACTCAAATTTAAATATCCATTTTTATCTAAAACAGTTCATCAAATACAACAACATTTCTCAAACATTTTTGAATTGTGACATATTTTTTATTTCATTTTTTTATATTAATTTGACCCACATTAATCATAATTATTTTTATTTTTAAAATGTTCCCATAGAATGTTGGTATCAAATATGAAATTTGCACTGAATTTTCTTGAGATGTATATATCCGGACAGTAAGAAGTTATCAATTTGAGTCTAATAACTCAAATAACATTATTGTGAAATTACAAAAAAATATTTAATTTAATAAATTCCACCTTTCTGTCTTTATCTTATGGAACATTTCATTGCCTTGTTTAATATTTAAACACCACTAAACCGCTGTGTGCTTTATCGCCAAATTTAAGTGTTAGTTGAAACGCGTAAAGATTAAGGTTACAGGAATAAATTATGACATTATTAACACATAGACAATTACAGGGCCATCGTTAAACTCGATAGTTAATCGAGTTATATGCAAATCGAAGTCTCATCCAAATTTTAATTAACGCTAATGTTCAGATAAACCGCATGATCCTGAGATAAAAAAGCGGATCTGCCGCTTCTTTTCTGTGAAATTTGCACAGACAATTGGGATAATAAATAAAAGCACGATTATGACAGCTATCTAATTTATATCGAATTTGGATAATTGCTCTGCAGCAGACCGCAAGTTTGTCTGGCTATGTTAACCCCGGTGAACTTCAAGCACGAGTATAGCCAGAACACGTTGTGACTGCATCCATAGCTGTATTTATATATGAATGATTAAGTCTACTTCATTAAGTAACGTAGGAGCATTAATTATCTCCCGCATTCAAAGTGTTACAATAGTCTGAATTGCTCGGCACCATTGTAACAATGTTGATTCTAGATAAACTGCGGAATTGCATTTCTATTCGTTGCCATGTGGAAATTTTGTGCATGATGTTTGTGTTTCGACTATATTAATGTACATAATTTTGACCTGATGTAATGCTTAATTTCCGATGTTTTTTTTATTTCATTTAAATAACTGATTATTTGCACTGATTTTGCATTCAAATCATGAATTATCGCAGCTTGAAAATTTGATGTATTTCCACTAGAGGTTATATATTGACGGAAATCCATAGCCCTTTTCTATTTGATATTCCGATAAAAGGAGACTTAACAAATTATTATAGCACCCTATGTAATCTAAAAGAATCAATATGCTCTACTTGGACTCAGCCCAACATCATTTTACTATCCGGTTACCAGTTCTATATAAAGTTTCATCCAAATGCAACGCCTGAATATCATTACAATATAATGTTCACAGATGACGTTTTTTAAAATGATATTAGCCATTTTGCTTTAGTAGAAAATAGTGCAATTTTAACCATGGACAAGTATATTTATAACAATGCATTTACATTGTTATTTAACAATGAATGAGAAATGCATTTTTTTCATGCAAAATTTTATTTAGCAATGAAGTGAGCTTCATTTCACAATGGATAGATTCGTCAATAAGCAAAATTATCATATCTGGGATAACGAAAATCTTCATTTTATTCAGGAAAGATATATACACCCAAAACAAAGTTTCTGTTTGGCATGCATTTTGGACAAATTGAATAATTGAGCCACATTTTTTTCAGAGCTCTTATTTCTTCAAATGAAATTATAAAATCAATTTAAATCATGCATTTTGAATGCACAATACATATAAATAAAAGACCAAACATTCGGATAGTATGAGATCATTGCTTTTAATATTCCTGCAAATATCTCGTTTAAATCTTACTAATAAAACTTAAGTATAAACTTAGCAAAATAACAGTACGCTTGTTGCATCGATATTTGCCATTTCGGCTCTTTATTAATTTTCTCTTATACAATTCCATACAAGTAACTATGAAAGAACCGTCAAAAATTAAATTTTAAGCATAAATTTAATTGTTATCGTCATGCACAAAATGTAAATGATGCACTGAAGATCTAATGCATTTTCTATTGAAAAAAAAAGGATTAAAATCTCACCACCGCATGTTGATTTACCCATGTTTGCTAAGAAGAAAATTGACTTTAACGGATTAAATTAAAATGTGTTAAGAAAGGTCTAAATTAGGCCTAACAATTTGAGATACGAGTTTTTAAAAAGCAAATTCTGAATGGTAAAATTAAATATAAAGCTTTGCAGTTGCTTGGCTTCATATAGTTAAATTTATGTAAAACTTCAAACCAAAATCATATAAAGAATCATTTTTTTGCAAAAAAGCTTATGATACATCTGCAGAAATTTCCGAAAATGAGAATATTTGACCAATAAGAGATGCCTTTTGTAAATGATCATAAGTAGTGATAACCAAGAAATCCTTAGACAATATTAATATGAAATGCTTTCATCATTATTTTATCAACAATCTTATTTTTCATATATTCAAAATGATTTTTATTTCTCATTTTGAATATATGAAAAATCAAATGTTGTGTTTTAATTGTAAGGAGCAAGGATGTTCGGTTAACACTCATCTTTAATGCAATCTGATACTTCGATGTAGAACTTAAAAGTCTATAATATTACCTTTAAAAGCCTCCATTATGGTGTATTAACAATATACAATAAAAACCATTCTATTTCAAAATTGCTTAAAGATTTGTAGAAATTTCATTTGAAGTCCAAGTGAAATTATTTTTTATTTGCAAGAATTAAATTTGTTCAGTCCGATTTAAATTCAATAAACCTAGGATATTTTTTGTGAATTCCATGGACCACTAAAAACTATTTAATTATATCCCAAAGTCCCGTACATCCCAAACTTGCAAATTTGGCTCAGTGAATTCGAAATTGTAAAAAGTTTTTCTAATAGAAAATCATCATTCTTAGGCTGCTAGCATGAGATATTTTTAATCAACATAATTTGTTATAAAACGATTATCTGAAAATTGACCTCACTAATGAAATTTGGGGCTGCATCTTTGGGTGCTTTTTTCTGTTATGCGTCTGTGAGAACGCTCGGATGCCAAGGAGCCAATAGAATAACTTTCAATATTAACAAGCAACCTTCACAAATCCTTGATTATAATCATTCTAATGATTTAATATCAGTTTATTTCAGTTTTCTTATCAATATTATATTATTTTTTAAACTAACTTAAACTATATATTTATCAGTATTTTAGAAAAGAACTAAGCAGTATTTAAAAGGTTTAACTTCATTTCATAATATTTGCTCAAATATAGTGATCATTTTTCAGATGCCGATTTCCCTCGATAGATGAGTTAAATTTGAGGAATTCAAATTTAGTTCGGACGAATAGACTTCAGCAAGAATTGGCATATTGGGAAGTCCTGTCCGCTTCATAGCCCAGCTTTTCCAATAACGAATTAAGTGGAGATAGTTGGCATCGAATTTGATGCATAAGTCGAGCATTAGGACGTCTTTAAAATAGTGTTTCGAGAGGCTAGATTGGTAATGGCACATTATAGGAGTATTAAGAGTGAGTACTTGTGGCGGCAGTTGGCAGTTCATGAAGCAATATTATCTCGGAAGTGCAGACTGGAGCAGATGGTGGCCCGGCTTCGACTCCAGCCCAACTACAATGCTTGCTAGACAGGCGTCCTGGAAGACGAACCCGTTCGAGTGGAAATCTTAAGCAGCTGATTCCCGATTATTATTCGCACAATGTTGAAATTTAATTAGGACATTCAAATGGGAATCGAATTAATTAAACGAGTTGAGAAACTTTCATTGTTACTCATACAAACGATCGGCTATACCTAAGGCACAGCCCGATTCCCTCTCTTGAGTTGTGATGTGAAATTTATAGCTCAATTTTTCAATTTTACATATCACTATAAATCTTCTTTTTTAATATTTTACAGAAAAGGCTTTAGCTTGAAACAAAAATGCGTTGACAAAAAAATATTGGCCATATATCAAATTTTCCTCCTTCATTTACATATATGTCGCTGACTGAACTACATATTTTTCACGTATGTCAATGTGGGATTAGTGGTATTTGGGGTCGATATGATGCATATATCCTTCACATCCAGTATTCCAGAAAAAGTGCTTTACATATTATGATAAAAATGCCACAATGCTTTTCATTTTGTCCGGGAATAAATACGTGGCCCTCGATTTCACCTTATCAATTCATATTCATTTAAATGGAGTTCATTGTAAAAAATAGGTAAAATTATCTCACTTATTGATAAAATAAATTAACGTCTTAATAACAAGCAGATAACATAAAACAATCCTTATTTATTGTATAACAAATTTATTAAATTAATGTTAAAAGTACATCAGCAAAAATTAAAGTGAAAAAATCCTACGAACTTATTGTGTGATGCATTATGTTTTATATTTATTCAAAAATTAATGGTGTCTAATGCTTAATTTTCATACATTACAATTATTTTATTAAAGTAATCCAATCACACATAGTTGACTTTAAATAACTTTGTTAATAGTCTATGTATTTACTTTTTTAGATCCAGGAAATCAGACTAAACCTGGATCTAAAAAATCGAAAAAATATTTGTTAGATTGGTGATTTTTGCTCCACAATCTAGATTTGAATCCGAGCTTTTATATTAGAAGTCCAGGATATTGCCCACCATATCAAAAGTTTGTCTTAAAAACCTAATCATAAAAAATAGTGTGGGAAAAGGTTGATTATAAAAGAAAAATATTAATATCATAGGAATGTATCATTTTTTATTTTATCCAATAAAAATATCCATTTTAATAGCTTAGAATGAATTAAAGCTTTAATGGTAAAATTTCATGGTTGCATATGTAAATTCAAAGAGCGAATTTCATATTTTCTTTGCGAATTGCTTAGTTGATAAACAATCTCGCGTGCTAGAAACTAATTGACCGCTTCTAACGGAAAAAAAGGTTGGCGGTCACTGCATGCTTATATATTATTTTTGGTTATTTTTAATATTAAATTCAAGATATTCTGGTGTATCTAAAATATATGTATGAGATACGGATTTGGGTTGTGTAATAAATTTCGTCCAACGTATGTGACAAGTCAAAAAAGCTCGACGGGTTAAGCTTTCCAATTGAACGGAATCTCGAAATCGCTACAGCCCAATATTTACTCTATTCATTTCGGATAGACCGGAATCGATCTCATTTTTTGTCGATTTTAAATTCAATTCGAAAGGTTCTTCGAGTTTATTATCTCTCACATTTGTTACGCGAATTTAATAAAACTGGCAGAGGCACATACTCTTATTCCATATTCTAGTCACTAAATTATTCGACTAAATCTAGAAGCATGTGTTTCTTCCTTAACGGTCTGACACAGGGGTCGTCCAAGGATTTCCACAGAATATCTATGAGTAAAAAATGAATTTAATGATATTCGCATGATAATGCGATCTCGCATAAGATTATCATCTCGCAATTTTATTCCAAATCCGCACTAAAATCATATCAATCCATTTTTATTGCAGCTCAAATTTTGTTTATAAATAATTTAGGTGATACTTAAATGTAAGAAATATTTATATTAATATGATTCAGTCGTAAAAAAAGGTGTTGCATCGCTTATCAGGCATCACGAGTTTTCCTGTACGTGTGCTAAGATATTCATATCATCTCAGGAAAAACTTAGGTAATCCCGAAGATGAAAATCTTAAGATTACTTTTGCCGGCGATAACATTTTGAGATTCAAGGCTTAGTTTTCAATCAACTCAAATTGGATGGAAAACTTTACATTTATATTGGGATCCCAGAAGTGTCAAAGAGATTTTTTTCTCATCGGGATGATTCATTTATGCGAGGGGGATCTTGTTGAATTTTATTCAAACCACAAACGAAGTCAAATTAAAAATATCATCCACTTGATCAACCATCATACGTTATGTGCTTGTTTATTTAAATACATGTATTTTTTTAAACAAAATTCAAATTAATAACATAAAAATGCTTGATTATAATATTTTATTATCATATATATAATATATCGATTAAATTAATTCGAATTTGTATAAGGTTTGTCAACAAATCTAAAAGAATTTCTCATTTAATTGACTTGTAAAAATATCTATCTGAAATCATATTTTTGCCAGGTCACATTTAGGAGAATCCAATCCCGGGATCCCGGATAGTTTTAGGTGTTCATGATAATTAAACGTAATCCCGAAAAATTCGAGAGTGAAATTTTTATCTAACATAAATCGTACACCTCACCAGCACGATAAAGGCTACTAAATCGAGACATTCCCGGCGAAATCTAAATGCTTGGAAACAGTGGCATAACTACTAATTGGCGAGCTTAGACGACGCCTAGGGGCAGTAACGGTCTAATCTATGTAGACATATATACAGTACATATATCTTTTTCAAATTGTTATATTAACCTTTCCCTACCGGTGATGTATTTACTACACCTCGACTCTAATAATGGGAATATTGATATGAAATATAATAGATACGGGATTCAAAATTTTTGTATTCCTCCATAATATAATTACGAATCACATCAAAGTATTATAATGTATACTTAATCATCAGCAGCGACGGAAATAATTAATTTGTCAGGAAATCGGGAATTTTGTGAGTTTTAATCCGTGTCTCAACAGAAAAGAATTTTATCAGTCACATTGATGGTATTATATGAAAATAGGGACTCACGCGGTCATGAACTTGAACTAGCATTTAAATATGTGATGACGATACCTCCAACGAGGATGGAGGCTGAGCGTGCATTTTCAGCAGCAAGTTGCCTGGCTTCAAAAAACAGATCCAGACTAAATGACAAAACACTCGATGCTTTAATGTCACTTCAGGCATATTTTCAAAATAATTACTAAAAAAATTAATCATTTAAGACAATCTTCCAAAATCGGACATTTCATTTGAAAAACCCTGACAGTTTTACGTCTCTTTCATTGTTGTAATTTTTTGTACAATAGAATATAAAAACAGCTTCAGTGCTGCGATAAAATCTTTGATTATTAATAAATTTAACATTAATTGCTGCTAGAGACTATGTTCGCAGAATTGTCTATTTACAATATATTAAAAAATCGCTTATTGCAAATTTATAAATTATTAAAAATACATAACATATTATATAAACCCTAAATTTACGATGAGATAACAGTCAACTATAAACCTAATTATTCATATTTTGTCTTAGTTTAAAATCAATGACTTTTCTTTATTTTACGTTTTCATTATTTTGCTATTTGTGGAAAACCATATTAAGTTTTTATATACCAAAAAAGTCTCATATGGAAATTTTATATTTCTGATAAAAGATAAGGAAGGTATGAAAGCACAAATAAATAAAATAACATAAATGCAATTAAATCATCAAAAAGTTCAGAAAAAATACAGTACAGGACGGAGAAAAATCCTTATTACCATTCATTCTGCCATATCAAATGTTATTTATATCACATTATTATAGCTATTAAACAGCTGATAAAAGCAGGCATATAATTAGCTTCAAATAAATATATTATTTGCTATTGAATGAAAAAAAAATCTTTGACGTGGAAGTATATTAATGGTTTCGGGCAGCAAATCATCATGACGATGCGGAGACTTAGGTCATAATTTGGACTTCAATGGTTGCAAAAATTCTCAATTTGATACATTAAGTACACTTTATCTTATATTAAAAAATATTTTAATAGATCATTTTATATATGATGTACGTATATTTATCATCATCGTATCAAAATGGCGCCAAATAAAAATGTCTTTTTCCAGGATTATTTTTTGTGCGAACTTTTCAGTGAAAAAAGCGTAATGCTCCGCTGAATACACAAATAATATTAATGGCCAACGTGAGGATGATCTAAAATTTAGTGTAAGTGGTAATGGGTATTTCGTCCGGGATAACGCCCAATAATGAATGCAAGTCAGGTGCATTGGCTTCATGCGCCAGAGCAGGACTGGCAAATATTGCGCTTTACCTTAACCGAAAAACTCGTTTTCGAAAATATCCACATCCTGGATCATGCGATTATCCATCAGCGCGAACACATAAATTATTTAGGGCTGAAATATTACTCAAGTGGGCAGGCGCCCGTCGGAAACTAATATGTGCACAGACAGAGAGGAAGCTAGCTAGGGGATGGTGGTGCGCTGTAGTGCTGCCAGGGGTGGCAAACACCGGAGAGCGGGCTCGTTTGATATTCTGGATGCGCTCTACAGAACTCACAAACCTGTACCACCGTAGCCGACCGAGTGTATGGAAAGTGGGCTCCGTTTAACATTTGTGTCCTGGAAAAGCGCGAGCAATTTTTCCGCTTTTACTTAAAAACGAAAAGGGAAACTCTCACGTTTTTCACCGTCTGATGTATGCGATGGCTTTTTCCATCATCGCTCACAAATATTATATTCGATAAAATCGAGTAAGAGAATTCAATCCTGCCGACACTTTATTCTCGTTGCACTCCCAAATCGAACACTTTTAAAATCCCATGAGAGAATTTAGCATCACACATAACAACATAAATTTTCTCATCTAATATAAGTTGAAATAAAATCGTTTTTAAAAATAGGTGGTTTAAATAATAAACCAAAGTTGCGTTGTAATCTGTATTAGGTCACTATTTGGTAATCCAATCCCGGGATCCTGGTCAGTGTTATATGCTCATGAATCCCGGGAATAATAAACGTAATCCCGAAAAATTCGGGATTGAAATTTTTATCTAACAGAAATCGTACACCTCACCACCACATTAAAGGCTACTAAATCGAGACATTCTCGCCGAAATCTGGAAAGCTTGGAAACTGTGGCGTAACTATTAATATATTAACCTTTCCCTACCGATGATGTATTTACTACACTTCGACTCTAATAATAGGAATATCAATATGAAATATAACAGTTACGGGGTTCAGATTTTTTTAATTCCTCCGTAATATAATTACGAATCACATCAAAGTATTATAATGTATACTTATTCATCTGCAGCCACGGAAATAAATAATTTGTCGGGAAATCGGGAATTTTCGAACACGAAACACTCGATGTTTAATGTTACTTTGGGCATATTTTCAAAATAATATTTGATTTTTTTTAGTATTTTATTTATCTTTTTTTGAATTGTATTTGTATCTTTTCTTAAATAAATAAAATTCTTTTGCCTTCAAAGTATATTTTATATTAAACAAATGGACTTATTAGTAATTTTTGATCAAATTTATTAATTAAGCTATTGAAAATCCCGGTCTCGGGATCCCGGGACTGATCCCGGGATGGTCTAATGTAATCTCGAAATCCCGGGATCGAAATTTTGGCTCGCAATTGAATTCCCTAGTAATTATTCTTCTGTTCGCTTTGGAAGCACCCGCTATCATTTTAACACACGTTAAGCGGGGAAAAAATTAGCACCGCCTGAGAAATAATACACTTGTGTAAAAATAATATAACTTCAAAATTACCAAATGTTTCTATAAACATACACATATGACACGGTTATTGTGTGAACCTTTTTGTCACTTCTTAACAGTTTATATTCTGTTCTAATAACAACGCTTGGTGTGATACTTTTGATAGTAACTACCCCTGTAAAGAGGTATTACTACACTACATTAAATCAATATGACACATTGCACTACGTATTATAGTACTAATGGCAAAAAGGCAATTACTGGCCGTCTCGCCTAAAATGTATTAAACAACATTTTATACAAAAACACTTTTTTTACAAACCGTTACAATCACAATACATTTTTATGTTAAATCGTATTTTCGGTGCAATAGGCAATTCTATGTATATTTACGCACTTAAACCTTTGTTTGCCAATTGACGATCCTTCGTAAATAGTTATTATGTCAGAAGTAATAAACACTTTGATCAATGTCATCACTCAAATAACAACCATTTTCAATGACATTTTTTTAATTCATTTTTAACAGAGAATTTGATATGATAGATGAAGTCTTGGATCCTTATTACGAATGTTTGTAGTTAAGTACAAATTGTGAAAAAAAAATCACAGTATAAAAGATTACAATAATGTATAAATAATTTAGAAGTTATTCATAATATTTTGATTTTTAGTCAGTATTTATACAATGTAAATTAGAATAGTTACAGTCTACCAAGCATTCAACATGACGAACAATAATAACAATTTTCGGAATCTGAATAATTATATATACCAGCATTAAATTAAAATCTACAAAGCTGTTTTACTGTCTACAAGTAGTTTACATTAATTACTGTTAAATAAACGTCATCTAAATTCGATATAAGTTGGCTAGGGCTTCGGTAAACATGAACTTGATTGTATTATTGCAACTTTCAGCACTTTGATTGAGCAACTTGATTGAAGCATTGCAATATTAAGTACATATAATATTTATTATAAGCAGCTATAATATAGTTTCAGTCTTATATGTTTATGATATTTATGTAATATTATATATGCTAAATATTTCATATTTGGTGTCTTTTCTTAAGCATATAAATTTAGCATTTAAAGAAATTACAATTTTAACATTGGTAGTTTTTTCGTATCTCGTGTTTATAGCGTGATTTAAATTTAATTTATGACATGCCAGTGTATTTTTTCAGATGAATCGACGTCTTTCATGTTTAAATTATACTACGTAGACTTCATTACGTACCAAGGCTATGAACTCTGTATCTTAGGAGTAACGTATAGTTTTCATTTCGCTTAAAAATTGAATATTAAACCACCGAAACGTGGTGGTTTTTTGCATCTTGGTGTAAAAAAAAATCATCGAAATTGTTTTTTGGCTAAAACAAAAACTTCTTATACGCAAAATCCGACGCCGTTAGAAATTTTAATTTCGGGTCGAAATTATAAATTCATAGCCGAATATAATTTTAAAATATCATCCCATTTAAAGGCCAGACTCATGCTGAAGCGTATGCCCTAATGAAAGCCATTTTTATATTAAAAAGGGCTGAACTCTGGCTGAAAAAAGTGGTAGATATACATTTCGAACCGCCAAACATCACGTCAAGTCTCACCTTCATTTTTTACGACTCAAATGGACACACGTATTTCCCAACTGAAAAGACACGTTACATAAATAAAACTTTATTTGTATATAAATTTCGGAATAAAAATCTCACATCGGGTGCTCATAGTGCGGGGATATTATTTATATGCCTCGTAGAGCGCGATTTCGTTTTAAGCGGTCGTTTTGGATCGGGTGCAATAAAACTGGATGAATGCTGACTCTGAAATTCCTAAAACAGGGTTAAGTTATTACTGCGTCGATTTCAAGAAGGGTCAATTAGATTTTCGGAAATATTCCCTCAAACAATATTTCTTTCCAAGCCGAGCTTCATGGAGCGCTTGAATTGAAATGCATTCCACATTGCATTTGGAATGGGTTTTTCTTCCATTTTTTTCGGTTTTTCCTCTTTGATATTCGCTCCAGTGATCGCTTCCGTTGCGCAGTGGCATCTCTTTCTTAACGCCACTTAACACTCTCCCATCGTTACCCAGCCTCCCAGCAATATCACCACCCTTAATGCCTACCCCCGCGGCCCACTCCAGCCCTGTGTTCCGACTTCACAATCGTGGAAAAAGATCCGAGCTTAGTCCACGAAGCTGGAAACTCCTCTACTCCAATCATATCCATCCATGCTAAACATACAGTGAACAATATGATATTTTTTAATAATATCCATATAAATTTAAAAAAAATGTTATTTTTAAATATTCTGTATAATATAAATCATAAAATAAACGTATTAATACAGTTTTTATTTTGGATATTGGGGACATTTGGATTTACCAATCAATATTTTATAAAAGTTACTATAGAATATTATAAGGAATTAGTGGATACAACTAATGAAAACTTCATAGGAAAAAAATGCAGACAAAAGATATCGGGAAGATGGACCTAAACACCATATTCTGTGAAGCTACAATTGATCTATTAAATTTTAATCAGTAGAGCAATAATTCCTTAATTAATAAATATACATAGAACTCCAAGATTCAAATATACAGTAGGAGTATAGGTTAAAATTACCTTAAAATTAAATCCCTATTTCGATAGCCTAGGATACATAAATTTACTATTTAATGTAAATAAATTGCTTTATATTATAAAATTGCATATGTGGAATGAGAAATAATGCAAAATGGATGTATATTTACAAAGATTTCATGAACCGGTTCGCTCCGCTACATTTCAAGCCTTGCAAATTTGTTTGCAAATTATTGCATGTAAAAGTGGTCGATAATGGCGAAACGCATAATAAAATGCCAATTTTTATATTTGAAGTAGTTGCTGAAAATAACAAAGAATAATTATTTATGCATACCTGTATGAACATAAAACGTTTTATTGAAAAAAAGCTGTTAGTACACGAACCATTGCACGTAAGCCTCATAAAACTTCACGTCGAAATATCAACCAACCGATTCAATTCTATAAACACGTTACCTTATTGCGGTAATTAAAATTTAAAAGTCATTAAAAAAATATATGACAAAATTAAAAGTGCATACTTTAATATATGTTTTTATGATTTATGCCTAAACTCGACATGGGGTCGATAGGTGCATATCCACTATAATTTTTATTACAATAGTCTCTCATTGTGTTGGTCAAAATTATGACCCGAGCATGATCTTGTTGTTTCATGGCCATTCACTGCTCAAAACTCATAATTATACTTATTTTTACATATTACAAGAAAACAAGGTTTAGAAAGACAGGCTTTATATATGTTTATAGGTCTTGATTTATTATTTTTACATTCAAACAAAATTTCATCAAGTTATAGAATTTCATCACAACTAAGAATAGTTCATCTTTATTTTTCATCGGTAGAGCATTTTTCTGTCGGCAGCCGTGAACAACTCCCGTGGATTAACGTAAAGAGGGTTATGGGAATGTAATTTTATCCATCTAATAAAACAGGTCTTTAAATTTTCCAACAAAGTGTTTCGTGTTCCCCACTCTTTGTTTATATATTCGGGGGACATCTTTATGCCCTGCGAGTCTTCCGTGTTTATTTTCTTGAACGAATAAAATTTCAGCATAACAGGGCAGATTTTCCAATCTAATCACTCAGACAACTTTTCTGGTTATGCTTTTTTCGCACGCTTTGTTTGCTTTCAGGCTGCGAACAAACTTTTTATCCTTTTCGAATTGAGACCCTTATCAAAATAATTGCCTATGATAAAATGATAAAACAACAATATTCAAAATTTGAACAAACATTGTTTATAACAAAAGGCTACACATAGTAACGTTTATAAATACACCCAAAATGTAAATATATTCGGCCTAAATCCTCATGAAATAGCCGATAGCTTAAAAGCTTTAAACCCTTTCCATCTGTTATCACAATATAAAACGACTAATAATAAATGATTTTTCATCGTTTATCTGGAAGTAATTGAATCAATGTATATACATCGTTTTCAAATGGATTTTTTAAAGTAAGTATTGATTCAAGCAAAAGGGGAAAAAATCAATGCATAAAATTATCTTTTTCTAGTATCTAAGAAGTTTCGCTTCTATGACGTATGATTACTCACATGATTTAAATTGTTAGTGTTTGTCTATCAAATGTCTGAGAGCACGCTTGGAACTATTATATTGTATTTTTCTTCGAGTACAACAAATACTGCACTAATATTTCAATGGCAATAAAAACCACAACCAAAGCGATTATGTTAACAGTAATATTTTGATCATGAACAGACCTTCGTACCTGAAATACAGTAAACCAATAAATTCAATATCTCTTTGTATATGAATGTATTTCTGGCATTTTGATCTACTCAAAGTCATAAATTCATGATCATTTTAGGCGCAATATTTAAATTTTACAAGATGTAAAAATGAAAATAAAGCCATTGGAATAGATATATTTTTACCTTTTTATTGAACATGAATTAGATAATTAATAAATTTACTCCATAGTTACCATTGTATTAAAATAATCAAAGAAGTATAAAAATCTAAGATCGTGACGTTTAAAGATTAAGCTTTCATAAAATTATTGTTTATGTTGAAAATTTAAGCCGAGATGTTTGATTATAAATCTATAAAATATGAATATAAAAAGCATCAATTTTGAATACCAAAAAGTCAAAATACACTTTATTATCTGACATAAATGTATGGTAAAATTATCATTTTAATTGACTCTGTTTTGTTCCAATGAAGAACTAAAGCTTGCCACTTTAGCATGGTCTTTCAAACCTTTGTATGCTTTACAAATGTGATCACCAACCACAATTCCTGCAGATTTGAACTCAAAATTAATTATCTTGGATTTACGAATCCAATGGTTGAATCTCAGAGCTTTTCGTAGGCTGTGCTGCCTGCTTAATGCATATTAAATAATTTCATATTAGATACGATGAATGAATTTCTATTGAAAATTGTAACATTACAAATATGATAAAATTATATTTGTTCATTTTAGTGATACATTTAATATTATGTATGAAATAGAACTCAGTGTCCTGGACAGTGAGAAGTCATTGATTTCAAATCTTTTAGCCCTTTTGTCAATGAAGGGTTAATGTACTCCCGTCAATTAAATGGGTAAATAAACTTTCGGACGAAATATATTAATCTGGTTTTTCCAAACATATGATGCAAAAAAGATTTCTTAAAAAACAGGTAAAAATGCAGAAAGCATTACAAATATCATAAATTATTTTATAAGGCAAAAGGATTAAAATTTCTATACGAAAAATGAATAAAAACGTGATATCCTGTATAAATCTTTTGAAAAAATATCTAGGTCTAGCCAAACCTATTTTATTAGCTTTAGGTACATAAATTTAAATATCTTTTATTCGCGAAACACAAGGATCTCGATATTTTTAAGCTTCAAATTTTGTAAAACTCTTTAAGGGTGGCAAACCCTTTACAACGTTCAAAAAAATCAGTTTTTGATCATTTATTTATTGAAAAATCAATAAATGATGTATTTCGAAAGTATAACAGACGCCATTTTGTCCGTCAAAAAATAAAATAATACAATTATTTATCACCATTTAAAAAAAATCATAGAAAACGACTCATTTTCGAGCGTCAAAGGGATTGCCTCCCTTAAAGGGATAAACTTAGGGAGATTTGGTAAAATTTATACATAACTACAATTAAAAAAACTCATTGCAAAATCAAAATGGTCCAACCGGACCATCTTATTGACAGAAGGGTTAATATAAAATAATTCCATCAATATGACGTTGTCAGATTAATAAACGCTAATCTCAACTTGCCAATTTTGATACAAATATACATAATTTTCATGTGTTATTAAAAAGCTTTTCTAATAGGACACTTAATAATATTTTACAATTGTTTAAGCTGAGGTCTGTTAAATATTGTTGGTGATAAGAAAAGATAATAATAAAGATGGACGTTTTGATTCATGTATGTTATTCAATTGGAGTTGGATGAATATGAAGATCTTAATATGAATAGATTGAAAAAAATCCGGACTGTGAGATACGCCGATTCTGCACCTTATTTTCTAGTTATGATTCTAGAGTTGCCAACTCTGACTTCTTTGCCGCACCTTATATGTATTGTGTATTTTAAGGGACATTCTTGTCCCTTGTTGATCCCTTGTAAATATTAGTTACCCGCATTTTCTCTAAAAGACCCTGCCTGTAAATTATTTTCAATGTGTCCTTTTTCGCAGTGCAACAGAGTTAACAACCCTGAATTCGATTGAATATATTATTTAAAATTTGTTTTTGAAAAACATTCATAAAAATGTACTGGTGAACATAAATACGCTATTTTGTTATATGGTGTATCAAGGGGTTGCATGCTAACATAGTATATGGATATATGTTTTATGGTGAATTATCCACATAAGCTAATTTACGATTTTTGTTACACTTTTTTTTACAAAACTGCGGACATGTTGTCGGGAGTTTATGATTTTACTTAAAAAATATGGTTGTTAAAAGATGAAATATGCTCTTGGCGTCGAAAGACGAAATTGCTCAATCCTATATATTCTTGTTTTGTGGACATGAAAAAAGCAAGGATAACAAGACGCTGCGAAAATGCGGGAGTGTCTCCGCGGTAAGAAGAATATAACATGTTTTTTTGTATCATTTACCATTAGTTTTTATCGCTGCACATAAATTCATATAAGCTCGGTTATTCGATCTAAATTACAATGAAGATAGTTTTCCGGAAAAGCTGGAAAATAGCGTCGGCGGAAACGCAGGCGGGTACATTAGCGCCATTTGTCAGCATGGCTCGTGTTGTGCTTAAGCGTGAGATATATTCCCTATTATATATTTAGATATAATAGAGCCGGAGGAACAACACGCCCAACTCATATGAGACGGAAAAAATGTTCCACCTGGAACAGTTTGTATGCGTAAACATAGCACTCCTGGCTAAAAAATGCTCAGGTATTAAGGAGAAATATCGCATGCTCCCAAGGGAACCGGATGCAAATGCCTATACATTACATACTCCGCGCGCATCACCGGATACACTCTAATATCCACATCAGCCGACTTCCTTATTCCGCTATTGACAATGCCAAGCTGAAAGCTCCTGCGATCCTGCTGTCAAATATTTTTTTAGCTTTCCACAGCTTCCTCGGTCAAGTACCAAAAGCAATGAGCAATGAAGAAACGTTTTATTAAAATTATCATACTGTAAATCATATGAAAATGATTAATAAAGTTAGATAAGAAAGGCATCTATCACTCTATAACTTATCCCATATATATACAGAGTGTTTTACACACGAATTTTTTTTTTAAGTTAAAGGGGTCTTTTGCTATGTTTCACATATAAGTCCCATGTTCTAAGTATCACTGTTGTCTAAATAGATTTTTTTTTACATTTTGAAAAAAAAAACAAAATTTCCCTTTAACCGACATAACTTTTTTATCTGTAGTTGTGATCGGAAAACCATATGAGCCAGGAAATAGGGCACTTCCCCAAACAAAGAAATCCAGTGGTGTCAGGTCTGGAGACCGTGTAAGCCACGGAATACAGCTGCCGAAATAATTAATTTCCACAACAGAGTTGCCCCACAAAAGAAATCCTAATTGAAGAAATATGTCCCGCCTTTGCAAAAATGAAAGAGGAAATACTACTTAAGTACAGATGAAATTGAATGATTTTTATGACATGTAGCATATCGTTAAAAAGGGTATAAACTAGAAATATTTTTAAAATTAAACTAAGTTCAAAATAATTGTTACTTTTCAATTTATAGATTTTAAATTTGACATTTCTTATTAATTTCCACACTTTTATGTGAATGAAAGCTCAGAATTAGTAGTAAGTAATTGCATAAAATAATGAAAAAAAATTGTTGGTCCATGTGCAAAACAGCCTGTATACTTAATACGGCGAAAAATCAAAATATCAATGACATTTGTTGTGTATTTGAATGTTCTGAGCTTCCCTCCTCTAATTATCCGGACCCTTTTTCTATCTGACTATATCAGCGAAGATAAGCCCTTTCGACGAATCTGCTGTCACTCAATTCCGTATCTAAAATGTTTCATTACCAATCCAACTGTGACGACTAATTCCTACGAAGAGGGGCGATTGTGGGTTGTATATTCGCTATAATAATAAATTTGGGAGATTCAATGTATTAAAAAATGATTCTTCTCTTTAAAAATCAGAACAAAACTATTTAAATAGGAATTATTAGATATAAGAGTATTTATGAATGAGTATTTTAAACGATATATTAACTATCATTGCGAATCAGTCATTCATCTTCTCCCCCCCCCCATTTTTCTATTATTATATGCAATTAATATACAATATATTTGACTTTAATGTAAAATCTTTTAAATAAAGTCCACCCAAACAAAGTTCATTCTACAGCATTGGTGGACATGTATGCATCAGTAGCCAACTTTAAGACTCATCGACTTTTATTTTAATATAAAACACTCATTTAATTCCAGATACTGTTATAATTTATGATCAACATCATCTTAAATTGACTCTCTTTTATACATAGCCGTCTGGATGCTATGCAACGATATATCGTCGATTTTGCAACTAACAAAGACTGCAAACAACGATCACTATTTGCACGTTGTTGACTTCAAAAGCTCGAATATAAATAGTTTCTGTATATCAGGGTATCAGTGTTGAATTTTGTAGTGCATCTTTCTCAGATGATTTAACAACTTCAGTTAACAAACTTCGATTTATTAAATAATACCATATCAGCCAAAGAATTAAGCTACTTACTACAAAAATTTGTGATATGAAAGAGTAAACTACTAAATTTCCAGTATGCAATCAAGCGCTTTATCATCCCCAGTAAGAAATTTTATAACTCATTTTTGTTAAAATTTAATATATTTCAACAATATTGGGATAGATAAATTATTGAATACTCGCCATAGATGTGGCTTACATACAATAAAAGATCTAAAAAAATGGATCATCCTCAAAATGTAGCGTAAATCTCTTTTATTGTGACCATTTAATTACTAACCCAATAAAAAATAGATATAATATTGCATATTTATTCAAGGAAAATCTGATAAGTTATAATCAACGATGATCAATAAGTTATGATAATTACCATCAATTTGTCTCTAAAAACGTATAAAAACCATAATAAATCAAACAAATCTAAATAACATCCTTTGGGATTGACAAAATAATATTATTCATTTGGGTTGTGAAAATTTCGCTGTATATTTTTTTATTCAGAATTCGCCTGAAAATAGAGACAAATTTATTTTCAATGTCATACAATATACGAAACATTTTTTCCTAGACATATTTAATGGCTAATGTAATAAAATAGGGAAAAAAGTTATTGTGACTCAACACAATGATATGTCTCCCTAAGCCGCAATGAACAGCAAATATAACACCATAAAAATAAATCACGCTTTGGGCTACAATGGGGACATAATTTATTGATATGGTCATTACTCAAGTTGAGGATGTAATAATATAATTCTATAAAGCGTATTTTTTCTTAAATCTCATGTTATATTTTTTTCGGGGTCCTAATATTACATTATATTAAGGATTTGCAGGATGAATTTTATTAATATGTATATTTTTATTTATAGGTATCAATTTACTAATGACGTGCCTTCAAATCAAGTCCCCATAAGAATAAATATCAAGTCTTTAATTTCACGGTTTTTCGTGCATACGGGATGGCATGCTCATTCCTTCACGAGACTTTTGGGGACTCTTATTCGCAAAAGAGAATCATAATATAAACATGACGCAAACGTCAAATTTATTATAAATTTATGGTGGCTGTACTTCTTCATGCCTCGTAGGATGAGGAATATCACCAAATACTCTGCGCCATAAGGAATAATAAATGTGCCTCACTACAATATTCTATGCAATGAGATAATTTGGATGTAATATGTATTTTTATTACTTCTTTCTACAGACTTTTGTATGGTAGGGTTGCTTGTTATAAGTTCAAGGGGGTGAAATTACATCCACGTTAGATGGTGGTCCCCGTACTTCTATCCGCTACCCTTCCAAGATTTCTCTACAATATTTCACCCCGAATTATGGATATGGAAATATCGTAAATAATAAAACCGTGCAGAAATCACGTGATAATATTTCTTATTTTACCGCTTCAATTTCAATATAAAAACGATGGGGAGCGTCTGCTACGTATCTATAAATGAGAATATATCATTCCGTGCGAGTTAGCAAAATAATCGTGTTTATATATAAATAATAGAAAAGATGAGGTCTCTCCCCTATGGGAGGATGAAATGAGGGGGAGCGTTGCACATCGCCGTGGAAATTATCCGTAAAATGTTGCAGACTACTGCAAAAGGGCAGCGGCAATCAGTAGGCGGGCCGCGGTCCCGATTTGGTCTCACATACTGCCTACTAACCAGAAAATGTGGTCTTACACCGTGTAATAGGGTCAGAAATGTGGAAACTCGTACCGGATGTGGAATTACGTTCGTGCTTGAACCATGTGTGGTTGATCGAACGAAAGAAAAATATGAAAATGATTAGTGAGAGGAAAAATTACTCCAAATTTAAAGCACAACTATCTTCCTAAAATAATTTGGTCAAATCACAATTTTTTTTTAATATACATAATTTGCTTCAATTTAATTTATTTAAAGCTTGTAAAAATTACATCGAGATTAATTTAAGGGATAATCTCGCTTTATCACATCAAAAAAATATTTTTTTTTTAATTTCATTTTTCGAAAGGACATATCTCTAAGGACGTCGTCCATAATTTTGGTGAAGAAATTTGGATTATTTCAATGCTTTACAGCTAATTCGCGAAATGCGCTCGAAGCAATCACTCCGTCCAGATTGCACCCCAACGGCTCTGAAAGTTTTGCGGTTACAGACTTGCCCCTATACCTGCTTTTGTTTACAGTCCAGAGGTTCCTGTTGGGGACCTTTCTTATTTTAGTTCTAGTAAGGAGCAAATTAAGTCAAAAAAAATTAATACAGATTTGAAAAAAGCGAATAAACAAGTGGAAAGTAAGAGCACAAAAAGAAATAACTCTGTATGAAGTACTTCGAAAATCGAACAGCTTACATATAAATTAATAAAAAAATATCTAATTAATATGGTTTAACTATCCGCCTATATCTTGATACAATAAAAAAATGAGAAATGCTATTTGGGCCACATATTATTACAAAATTTCGACTGATGAAGCCCTTCAGCATTCATACTGTCCGAAAGGCGCAGATTCTTCGAGGGAATTGCAAAAACATGTAACTACAAGATCGTTATATTTGTAGAAGGAACCTCCCTTTTTCACATAAGATGTTCAACAAATCTTAAAAGCCGTTTATGAATAATTAACGTCTGAAATTTTATTGGAAAGATGCCTTGACTCGTTTCAACGCGTGCGTATGGTCTCTGGTATCAATTTTTTTTTTTTGTGGCGAAAAAATACTAGAAATTGTGACATATACTGCAGCCTGCATTTTTAACGAAGCATTTACACCTATTTTAAAAATAATGGATAAAAAGATGCATTGCGATTTGTGGAGACGCACAACGAAAAACGTATATGCCTTGCCAAACGTCAAGGCTCAAAATCTTCTAAATACGCTAGAATAGTTCACAGATACGCCAAATTAGCCAAAAAAGAAGAGACTAAGGTAGCTGAAGATTTTTTTATGAAGCTGGAATCACTGATTAGTAGTATATTTCCCTTTTCAAAAAAAAAATAGTACTTAAGACTTTAAACGCGTTTTACTTAAAACGACATTTTTGCATGTGGTGTGGAAAGAATTTTGAAAAACCAAGTCGCCGATTGGTCTGAAATTTTATTGAGCTTATTTAAAATATATATGGCTATGGCAGTTCGCAAAACCAGGTCAAAATGTTTATTTAATCTTACGTTTTATATTAAAAAATATCCCCAAAAAAGTTGTTTTTTTCAAACTTTTTTTCAAACCTGCGCCATTTTGTTACTTTTAAACAAAAACTATTCATTAACGATACTGCGATAGCGACATGCTTACAGATTAAGAATCTTTTTGATTTTATGTTTCAAGTAAGCCTGAATAAAAAAAATGTTCCACACCATGGAGTTGCATCTTTTTTGACATGTCATTTTGATGTTTTATAAACGATATAATATATACATGTTTTAATTACAAATTTATTGTTTTAGTATTATATAAGAGTGTATTATTTCGTTTATTTAAAAATGCTTATTACATTTATGTCAATTAAGCAGAGAAAACTTTTGCCCATTTTAAATAATTTAATGGGTGATCTTTGTTTTTTTGTAATAAGTTTTTAGCACCTGCAAAATAGTTTCAATTCTGCAAATGTTTAATTCAATATATTCAGCAGAAGTGCTCCATAGCGGTACTTACAAACTGAAATAAAGTAAATTATGAAGACATTTATTTGAATGAAAATAACATAATAGTTTTCAGTATCGAAGGGGTATTAAGTCATAAATTCGAGAGCTATTCACTTTGAAGTGTTTTACTGCAAAAATTCTCCATGACGAAATAAATATGAATTTATCTCAAATATATAATATTTATTGATGTCGAAACCGGCCAGATCTCTGAAAAATGTATTATTTTTAGGATCATCGCGGAACAAATATATAAAATAAGAGCGCACGGACGATAATTGATGGTTAAACAAGGGTAGTGACGTTTAAGGAATACAAAAGAGTTTAATCTTCCAGGTCCACGTCGAAGACCAAGTGTTTCTCCTTAATGCGTGTTGGGTGGAAACTCGTCGCCAGGATAACCCGGGTAATGTCCATAGCTGGACAAATGACAAGTGTTATGCCAGGGCCGGCGGGGGACAAGGTGCGCGTTATAAAAAAAGCATTTGGTCCAAGCTCGGACGTGTCCCAGGACCCGCGGGACACCCATTATTTACAATTTATTGACCGGTCGCCCTGCCGGGGGTGGCGGAATAACAAAATTCGACCCAGGACTACTTCGCACCAAAGCCTTCAACCGCTGAAATATTGCAAAAATCATTGAAATGCTTCAAATATCCCACCCGATACCCTTTAATGCAAAATGGCTGAAAACCCACCTCCATAAAGGGCTTTTCTGAAAAGTATATATTATAACTGAACATATTATTAATTGGGGAAAAAACGCTCAAATTCATATAAATCATCCACTAACGTGCTTTTATAATTTTTAACAGTGAATCAGTGATATTTTAATCATCATTTGTAAATCCAATCCCTGCACGATTTCTATAATAGTCCCAATCTTTATTTTTTTCAGATCCAAATAAAACTTGGATTAAGACAATTAATCGGAAATTCTCCTGTCGCATCCAGGAATTAAATCTATATGGCGTCATTGGATTATCGTTCAAGATTTTAGACCATTCTATCCGGAACAAATAATTTTGGAATATAAGAACCGTACGTATTAAATACAAACATGTCAATAGTTGATCAATATAATTATTTAGGAATTAAAAAAGCAAATATAAAAATAGCCAATAGAACTTTACAATATACTTAACAAAACTTATATTTTAAAAAATATTACTATTAATATATTGTCTCAATAAAAAATAATGCTTTGAATACAAGATTTACTGAAAACTTCTCTTTGACTATTTGTTAGCAAAACGCTATTTTGATCTTTCTGTTCGAATTTCTAAGGAAAAATAAATTTGCTAAGTATGAACATAAGTTGAAATGTTAAAAAATATCAAATTCTATAAGTATGTTCATAATGAGATTTAAATTGAATACAAGCGAACTAAATTCCATTTTATAACTTATTTCCTCGTAAACAAGAAAATACATCACTTTCTAGTTTCAAATTATGCGTATTGAAAAATAATGGTGGATGAATAATTACATTCTATTCATATTCCATTAATTTATCCCGAGAAATTTAAACTGTATGAGATCTCACATTAACAATAAAATATGATTCTTCTATTGAATCTGGGTGAGTGCTAGACCCCACGATGCCCACCCATAAAATCCCAGAGGGGGGCCCGTGGGCAACGTTTGAACCCCTGGGGATGTGGAGTAGAGATGTGCGAAAGTAACCTCGTCGGTTTGCTCATCAAACGCTGCTGGGGAGGTCCAGCTAGCATGAATTGGGTGCTTAGGTCACAATGTGCTGCGTGCCCATAAAGGGGTGTGTGAAACAGTCGATTATAGTAGTTGGTGGAGACTGTATCAAAGGCTCGGCAATATTCTCAACAGCCTAGGCATACAGGGGAGAACGTTTTTAGGCTGTTCGAACGGCGACTCGTTTCTGTGGCTAGGTACTAAGAATGACCGAACCGGTACGAGTACCATGGATAAGGGATAGCCCCTGCAGTCTGTCATCTGCTGCATCCCCCTTCAAACTGAGGTTGGACTCGTGGTGGCTGTGAACTCGCGGAAGTAAATCCCTTGAATTTAGTCCTTCCTCCTCCATCGCACCTCCAGGTGCATATGGTCTGAAGCTGGTCTTTCTAGCGGAAACCTCGCCTCCTCTGGAGAGCGTGAAGCAAAAGGGGTGGGCGCCTGGACGCACGTAGCGTTTCTCGTGGGGCTAAAGGATCAATGGAAGACATTCTTTGTGTGGGTAGTCCGAGGTAACCTGAAACAGACCATACAGCAGCACAGGAAATGGTTCGATTTATAATGAACACAATCCAGTCAGTCACTGTCTGATGTCTGTCGTCTTGTCTTCTATTGAATAATCTAGTTTTTTGCAGACTTGTTTTAAACACTTAAATGATACGATATATCTAGTTTATGAATCTTACTAATTATTTTTAAATGTTCTTGTACACCAGGCCAAGAGTATCCGAATGTATCCTCAATTTGTTCGAGTAGATTTGGTCGAATTAGTTTCAACTTCAATGTGCAACACCTCATTGTGCACTTTTACTACCCTCTCACTTCGAGATTTATTTTTTAAGTCCGGATAATCAATTTGCCCCCGTAAATGTCACATATTTTTGTCGCGGTCTCGTTATTGGGGATGTCCAGCATACAAATTCTTCCAATTGGCATATTAGTCATTTCATTTGAAAGTTGTGCTTTAGATGCCCATTTATTAATAGCAAAAGAAATAAGTGTAAACAGATTGACAAACGAAAAAAATTACCATAGAAAAATACGATGCCAAAAACGAAATTTTCATCCAGTGCCCCCCAACAATTGAAAAAAACATAGAATTCCTGCAATTGTTTGTTATATACATGGGAATTTCTTATTCAAAATCAAGAACGTGTATTATCAAACCCCTTAGACTTCATGCCTTAAAGGGTTGTTTCGTTAGTTCTTTAACAAGAAAGTCGAGGTACATATTCGATCTCTTCTAGCAGCAAATGCTATAACTTACTATTTCTTATTTTTAATCATAAAACAAAAAGCATTGGCTATTGCACGCAGCATTTTGTATCAAAATTACTGAAGAATATCGTTGTTGAAGACCGTTTCTATATCAAAGAATTGCATCCAGTGTGTCCTAATTGTTTTAAAAATGACCTTCTTAGTTATTTGCCAGAGTTCTAATTTTTAGTCTGATCAGCCAATACAAAACTGCGATTTTGTGTTTGAAATTCTTATTTTTGTCACCATATTTTAAATTTGACTTCGTTGACTTGTATGCAATTATTGAGCCATGCAAGAGGAAAGCCATATCTTCAGTTAAAAATTCTATAACTATAAAATTTAAAAAAATAGAATCCATGATTCAAATAAATCAACCTTTTCAATAGAAGATATGATACGATTTGGCATTGTGTATATCCTTTTAAATGGAATTATATATCAAAAATGGCATTTTTATAAGACTTTTATTAAAAATTGTATTTAATTTGTGAAAAAATATTCATAATATCGATCTAAATATACCCATTGAAGCATCTTTTAATTATATCGCATATTTTTGCAGCACAAAGGCATATTTCTATATTTTAATAAAAGAAACTATTGCCTGTTCGACTATTTATTACGTTTAATAATCCATTTTTGCTTTGTGTTCGCTCTGAATATTTAATCATAATATTTATTTGTATGAGCATTTTCCAATATTGAAATCCACTTTTTAATAACTTTGTGTATAGTCTCCAGTTGCTTTTATTTATAGTAGGATAAAGCTCTATCGCTACTTTTTACTCTAAGTGCTGAGCAATTTTCTCGTTAAATTCATTAGATGATTTATACAAGTAATAGATGTAAATTGATATACTCATTTATATTTATTACTAAAATTACATAGTTTTCTACCTTCAAATACACATAAAGAGCAGTTAATTGGTGCAAATGGTGGCATATTTAAAACCAAGTACGCTCCATATTTATACCAAATAATGATCGATGATTGATGACTGATGGATTAGATTAAGTGCTTCAACATTTTAAAATGCTTGAAAACTATCTTTAAATTAGCCTATTTAGATTTAATGATAAATGAATGAATATACTTGGAAGTAAGTGTGCTTTGACAGGGAAACGACCCCAATACAACGCTGTTTCCAGGTGATTACTCTTGGCGACAGATTGGCTCCGAAGTGCCACCCTGCACCTTCAAATTAAACAATTTCAGCCGACCCTGGATAGGTTGGGATTTTTATGTGGAATCAATGGACCGTTTTATTTCACCCTTGACACCGGCAGACATGAAGGATGTCGTTCACTATTCAATTCAATTGCGAAGAAACATTTCACGCTCTTCCGGAGTCAATACTCGAAGGTCTAGACCCTTGCTGGTGGATTTTATTGACTACCACAACACCAAACTATACATTGATTCACTTTTATTACGCACTATGCATAAATGGTCCAGCAATAAATTGAAATACATTTTAATACTAAAGAAGGGTTGAAATGTATTTTCGGGAAAAAAACAAAAATAAATCGACTTCTCCCTTGTTTATCCATAGAAAAAAGTGCTCTTCATTTTTTACAAGTATCTATTATAATTAAATTCCAGAGTTTTCCGGCATGGATGGCCCGAAGCTATGGTCTGTTAAATATTATTTTCTCATTAGTAGCGACAACTCTTGCTATTCTGTTATTATGCCGCTAAACGTAGGTCCAAAATACAATTACAGCCTCTTTTTATTTGGCGCAGACTCTAACCCAAATTTCTTACCCCATTTTTCCCCCTTTCTCGCAAAAAAAAAGTATTGTTTCTTCCGGCGCTAAAATACATGCTTATATTTTTAACATTAGTTTAAGGGCGAAATTCCAAACCTAAAATTAAATAACTGCGCAAAAAACACGCCGGCAAAACGACAAATTGAAATTCGCGTTATTTATACTTGAAACGTAAAATGGATGTATGAGAAGCAAACGTAAAAGTATCTACAATGGGATATTTTTACGCCGAAAAAAGCGCTTGATTCTTTTAAGGCAAACATTATTTTCGGAGTTCTTAAGAATTTCTCGGGGAGATTACTTCAAGCCTACGTGAAAAAGGAGAGCATTTTTGAGCAAAAAGCTGTCAGAAGACAATCCCACATAAAATGGGGGAAACACCGAAATAAGTGAACCGGATGGCCATGATGATAACATTGTGGCAGAGTGATGTTTTATGACGAACATAACTCTTGCCTCCAGACCACCTTGTTTTTCTCATGTGGACCTCTTCCCGATTCCAAGACCTATTTTTTACATGTACTTTTATTTTCAAACATGCGTGAAATCACACAACTTACAATACTTTATCAAAGTACTCAACATTTGGACCACTCTACTTTGCTCGATCGAGGGTAAAATTTATTTTGAAAGGATGATATAAATATATATACATATACCACTTTCATGCATTCAATATTTACAATCAATACTATCATTCAATGCAAATTTCAACAATTCATATTTAGCAATACCATATGATCTAAATTTAATGATTCTTATTGATCCTCCTAAATATCATCGTTCTCATTTTTATTAAAATCAACCTGTCATATTAAACCAAAAAGTATTATGGAATTGCAGTTGTATCAATTTTAAGAATATCAGATTCCCACATTTAATATAAACAATCAATTATGTTTTACCACATTCATACATCTTATAGTTCAAAATCCAAATAATTTATCTCAATTATATTGTAAAGGTTACTTGATAATTCTCAGCGATGCAATAAAATATTCATAATTAAATCGATACATATTTTCGCGATAATTGAAAACATCGCGTAAAATAATTCCCGAAATTGAATTGAAATTCGACGTATCCAATTATAAACGAGCCAAATGTTGATAGGCTAAATTCTGGATAATTCCTGATTTTATTGACCCTCATTTCCTGGATTTAAAAAAATAAATACTAAGGTGATTTATAAAATTATGCAAGTTCGCTTGTGAAAGACTAAATTTGCTATATGAAACACAATGAAGAATTTCCTTGAAAAATCCTCTTATGAAGATCGCCTACATTCAATACAGGTATGGAACTTAAAGGAGAAGATTAACACCTAAAACATATTTCAATGTTTCAATAGCTATGCTATAATAAATTTTTTCGTTGTTTTATCCCAACTAAAAATCGACGATAATTTTTGATACTTCCCGAAGCCAATTTTCATTCATAACATATTCACATGCGCTGCAAGCCTTCTAATAAAAAATGCATGTTGTCCAAGCATTAATATGTGCATTGCGTAACAAAATATTTAATTATCCAGTTTGTGGTTCACGTGGATGAAAAGCCTCACAAACCAACCGTTATTATGACCTCAATACAAGGGTATAAAATTACTGCAAATTGGACGTTGTATCAATTTCGCAAAAATGTTGCGCCTGTAAAATCATGTATCGCCAATGTATATACCAAAAACACTAAAGAGTCATCCCCAAAATTTATATACCAAATCGAATTAAAGCACATTATATCACCCACATAATACGCATTTCGATACGAATCGAATTTTTGCGTTCGAATATGAGCATTCGCCGAGCTCGAATGGGATTATCTTCATCGGATGGGCGAAAAACAAACAGTAAGAATCAAAGAGTCATCGAAGAAGACAGTTATTCTGCAAAGTTTTTTCTTCCTCGCTGGTGAACGTCTTTGTTTTTCCCGATGGCTACGTCTATGTTGTACGTATCGAAGAAATATTGTCTGACTTCGAAGAAAGCACGGGAACTACTTTTAAAAGGCTTCCTCTCTAAATCCCATCTGCAGCAAATGTGTAAACTTTTAATTTCAGCGGAAACTCGGGAATACACGTGGTTTAATCCGATATTGGCTTAATTGTTCGCCTGCATTGAGATGAAAATATTGTGTTTAAAGAAAGATGGTTCTTTCAATTTTTAATAACTTCAGGAATCAATATGTATTAGAAACTTATTTATATCTTCCTCCAGGATGCCATATCTATTATCGGGCGTAGGCTATTTCCATATGCATTTTTTCATTTGCACACTTTATATAGTTGTTTGCCATTATCTACTTGGTTTGATAAAATAATAATAAAGATACATCGGATCGATCAGGAGTTTTAACACATTCTGTTGCGTTTAGCATAAAGTGTCGCTTGGATTCTGCGCAAGTTTTGAAGAACGTGCAAATTAATGTCCTGGATATATTTTTATGTATTAGGATATTTCTTTCTGCAAGCATTTACTAACAAAAGCAAATATTGCTTTTGCTCTTCGTCGATTGTCATCAATTTATTATATTCCTTCGTTAAGGCAAGACCACGCTTAGCAATATCATTCACTGACCGCATAGAATGGACCATTTTCTTAAAATCAGAGTCATCCTACCAAGTTTCAATATCTTTATTCAAAAACTGTGATGAGATACCTAATATCTGGAAAAATCGTTAAGAGTTACTAGTCACAAAGTCTGCTATGCTCTTTTCAGTGATGTGTTTGACATCAATGCCTTTTATTTTCGGGCAATCATCTATACCTTCGACTCTTAGTACATCTACCATATTTTGCTTATCTTTAACAGAAAGTTCGTCGTCAAAAAATGCAAAAGACACCAACTCTTCCGACAAGTACCATAAATAGTCCAGTATTTTTTTCATTGTAACTTTGGCCATTGTTTCTTATATATTTTCTAAGGATACCAAATATTTTTATAATTGTAAGTCGTTTCTTGGTGCTGAATATCCGACATGAGCCCTAAAACTAGTATTTTATATATATTACGACTGTAAAGAGACAAGTATATTTCACAGTTTTCATTTCCTTTTTCGTCAGTGATTGATATTTAAATAATTTTTTTTCAAGTAACACAGCTTTAGCCATCCAATTAGAACAGTAAAGACCAGCAGACTTCCTGAATGAAACTCCTTTTTCAGGAATTCCTCACAAGTAAATGATGAAAAGATTCAGTAACTCTTTATAGTTATCTCGAAGTTGATACACTTGAAGTTTTTTGACCAAAAGAAATCCTATCTGCAGTAACATTTCCTATGATTTTTGAGGACGTGGTATCATACATTAATGTTTTTTAATCACTTTGATCAGTTTTGTATCAGTTCTTTTTAAACCTTTTAAGCAATTGGATATCAGGAGCACTAGACGTACCGAATGATTAATTCACTACAGCTTCTAATATAATTACTATTATATGATGGCGACAAGGTGCGTAAAGCATATATTTTTTCCATTTTCTACTCCAGAAGAACACAAGCTCCATTTCTTAAGCCGGTGTTTACAATTGTAGTGTTAAAAGATAAACGTAATACTTCACCAATAAAAGGCAACTTTGACTGGTGCAGATTTGTTGTTGATTGGTCGATAAGCTAAATATTGGTTTAATTTTAAATTAATAAACTCCTGTCATTGCTCACTATTAACACCATAAGTTGAAATAAATACGTATAATTGAGAAAACAAAAAGTGTACAACACGCGTACACTCGCTAATGACTGAATTTAAAGTGAGGAGCAGGGCAGGACTCAATCTCAATATGTACCCTCAGGAAAGAATTAAGAAAAGGGGAAGGAGAGGAGGGTTGAATATAGTGAAGTAATGAGTCTTTCTGCATTCTATTCCACTTCAAAGTAGACTAATAAACATACCAGAATCAATAAGTGAGATATTAATCGTCAAGTGGCCATACAACGTTTTTTCTGAAACTTTGACTTATGTTAGCGACCTCTAAATTCTTTTTGTTTAAATAAAAAGGACGTATTCATGTTTTTAGGACAGAAAATCATATGACGATATGATCACCCAATTTTTTAAAAGTCGAAAAATAAGGACCACCCTAATGTGCATACATACATACATCTTCTTATACCAAAAGGAGATACTATAAAATATAAAACTTTAAAAAACAACAGCACTATTGTAAGTAAGAGACGCCATATAAATAATTCAAACAATCTTCCTCAAGAGAGATCTCTTGAACAAATTTTACATGATTGTCCGAAGAAAATTTTTCATATATTACAGGTTATATTTTAAGCTTTGAATTGAATAGATTTCATCCTGTATTTCACGAATGATATTGAATGATGTACATTTTTATTTATATAGTATATCTTTAATGCAACATTTTTATAACAAGTTCTAATTATATTTTTTTATTGCAATGCATTTTTCAACAACAAAAGCGATTAGTATATTGAAAAAAAATCCACTTTTTGCACAAGCAAAATCTCAAACAACTTTACTATTCTTTTGAAAATAAGTTCGACATTCTTTTTGAAAGTTATAAACACTTTCTTGAACTATGTATCCCGTCATGTTTCAGAATTCAACGCTTTAGTTTATTATTTATTTATGACACAACTATACTTGCTGAGGTTCTGTATTTCAACACATATATTCGAAGTATAAATAGAAATAATAAGTTTTATAAAGATATTTCTATATTTAATGATTAGATAATATTGATGAATACTATCATTTCTTCATACATCCAATAACTAATCGTTATTAAATGTGAATTTATTTTAACAACGAAAATTATAATCCAACATATAAGTATCGCATACATTAAGAGAAGCAAATATTGAAAATAGTTATAGAATAAATTGAGTATTTTTATACGGATACAACGCGCAATCTTCCACGGGATAATTTTCGTTGTTCTTAGAAACTAAGCAAATTTTACAATAACATCCTCTTTTAGATCGTCCTTATCCAATAACTGAAGTATAAAAGATCAAATTTAAGAATATAAATCGTATGGTTTATATAAATAAGAAGAATTTATACCAATTATTTAATGCTTGTTATAGCCGAGATTGACTGTATTATTATTCTGCGTTCCCGCACTTAAGGGACGTTTCTACCTTGTTGGTTAAAAAAAAAACTGTTTTTTCTTTTGCGTATCGAATAAAACCAATGTTTAAAAATACATTCAGTAAATTTCAAGTCGATATAAATTAAATTCATGAAGTTATAGGCCGACAAAGTTATAGAAATTTTAAACGCGTTTTTCCAAGCTTTTCCACACTTTCATAGTGAAGAATGTCATCGCTCGTCCATCGACATACGTAGCTCCTTCCACTCCCACTACTATACTTTGTCAAACTTTAAAAAATATTTTTATATTCAATAAAGATTGCCTAGTTAACATACTAAATATCAATATTCTATATTTAACAGTTGTATAAAAAAAAAGTTTAAAAATCGATCTCCTTTAGGCCCAACAAGATCAAAATAATATTATTATTGAGTCGCCTGAATATAAATATAGGTGCGAATATATTCTGAAACGTAAACTAAAAATATTTCAAATGCTATAAGCCAATAAATGCTTTCTTTGCGTGTATTTAAAATGAACTATTGTATTTTGCAAGCGAAATAACATCACTAAATGTCATTTACAACGACGAAAACCTTACACAAAATACTCGTTCTGCGTCCATATAAAAATTCAATAGACATAATATACCCAAAGAATGCTTACAACTGCACATCTTATCACTAATCCTTACAGAAAGAAAGAGGCAAAGATGGCTCTCTGCAAATGCTACATTTGTATTTCGGTCCCTTGTTCGCAGCATCCGAACTCGGAATTTAAACAACGCTCTAATAATGGCGTATAACAAATGATCCATCGCAAGAAACAATTTATCTCTCGTCTTAAAGTCGCAGATGGTCAACTGACGGGTCACGTAAGCGCACTTTGTTAAACATTTTATATTTTTACGTTCCCTCAGCTGCCGGTACCGACTTCCAATTCGGAATTCTCCAACCCTGTGCATGCAGAAAGTTAAAAGTTAAAAAATACTCACCCTTATGGAGTGCGAAAATTTTCGGCTCCACGAAAGAGTTGCACTATTCCAATTTTTATTTATCATCGCATTTCTGCGTCATCAATTCCAAACGACGCGGCGACCTTTTAGCGAATTCGTAATTTGCGGAAATTCGCACGTTGATTTATTGCGATCGGTGGTGCAACGAGATTTAGCCTGCTTTTACAAACTAAAGGGTGTTGATACCATAAATCGTGATGAATTAAAATAGTGTCGAATCAAATCCCGATATGCGGTACATTTATCACTCGTATAAACAATAATTGGCAATCCCTGCTCGACGTACTCTGAAGGGACATATCAAAATTAATAACAGAAAATCAATATTTTGGAGTATAAGTCTTAAACTGACTCGATGGGGTCCGCTTTTTTCTCAAATCCACAGAAAAAGGCTGTTGAAGCGAAAAACTATTCCAAGAAGTGCAGGCTCCGCTCTTACAGCATCACTCCAACTTATGACAAACTTGATCTCTTTTAAAAAGGGGTTGTATTTTTTTATCTTCTAATGCCACTCATATCTTATAGATAATGTCGACGATACTTAAAGTAAATATAATAATAGATAAATTCTTTCAACACCGCATGCAAAAAAGTCGTTTCGAAAAAACGCGCTTAAAATTTTAAGAACTCAAAAATTGTCGAAAAGGGAAACATACTACTAATCAGCGATTCCAGCTCCATAAAACAACTCTTCAACTATCTTAGTCTCATCTTTTTGGCTGATTTGGCATCTTTACGCGCTGTTCTAGCTTCTTTAGAAGATTCGGAAACCATATACACGCGTTGAAACTCTCATTGTTATTTTATGTATTCGAACCAAGTAAATTATCAAACGTTAATTCTTCACAAATGGGTCTAAAATTAGCTGAACTTCTTCGTTGATAGCAGGAGGATGCTCATACAAATATAAAGATCTTGTAGTTGCATGTTTCTGCAATTCGCACCAAGAATCTGCGCCTTCCGGACCATATTAATGCTAAGGGGCTTTATCACATATATCGCTTTTCGTACCCTTACATTCCACTTACTTATTCGCCTTTTTTAAATGTGTTAACATTTTTTAAACTTAATTTGCTCCATTACTAGAACAAAGATAAGAATTTTCCATAATTAAACCTCTTATATTCCTCATATTGGCGTAATTTGGATGGAGTCATTGCTTTGAGCGCATTTCGCGAATTAGCTGTAAAGCATTGAAATAATCCAAATTTCTTTACCAAAATTATGGACGACTTTCTTATAGATATGTCCTTTCGAAAAATTAATTTTAAAAAAAAACGATTTTTTTGACGTGGTAAAGTGAGATGACCCCTTAATAAAAACGATTGTAATCATACAACTATACAGCTTTTTGATTGAAAATATTTTATGTTTTTATCATGTTATAATGGTATTTTTTATTGTCAAAGATTGCTTAAATAAGATTTTTTTATATGAAAAGGCTTTTTTATTTGCCAATTTCTTGAATATTCCAAAATATTTGTGCTATGTATGTTATAAATGAATGACAAAGTTATAATTATTTAGAAAAAAAATGCAAATTTTACACTATATTATTATATTTTTATTTCAGATAAGAATCATCATTCTTTGTCTTTAGGTTGACAATCCCCGTTCTTAGCCTACTTGAGCAAGTTGAATGCTAGTACTGCAGATAGTCTAAGAAAAATCTTCAATGCATGGGCGGCATTAGGAAATACACCAACAAGGCCAAGTTTTCCACTTTAAACTTCTAAGCTTTTAGTTTTATGACGAACTGCCTATTTCTCTCAAGTATGTCGGTACATATTTATATTAAATATATATTTTGACTATTTAGGGAAGAAGTATTAGGCACCCTTATTTTTTTCTTAATTTTATTAGATAGAATCAATTAAACAAAAAGGCACTAAAAGATAGATCGACAGATCCACTACAACATTTCAATGTGCCTCTTCTCCAAGCATGGCTAAACCCAGTTTGAGTATGGCGATAAATAGACAGCCATAATTCGCGGCTCATTCTTCTCCCTATTGTATTGAATCTAAAATACCATCGATATTTCATCATCACTATCATTTATAATTATAATTATTGAACTCTTTTTCAAGATCGCTTGTTGATTTTCATTACTAATAGACTCATCAATATTTTAGGATTGTTTAAAATTTAAACACTGTAATAAGCGATTATCTACTTTTGGCGTACACAATTTAATAAATTTCATGATAAAGGGAGAAGCAATCTTTTAATTTCCTTTTAATTTTAAGCTACTTTCTATCAAAAAATTGGCCAATCTTTCCGTTCAAATGTATATTTTTGTCATTATAATCATCTATAGATCATGAGAGATTTATCCATTTTTCTATTATTTTTGGACGTATTTGCAAAATATTTTATACTTAGATACAGATGTATACTGCCAAAATTATGAATCTTATTTTATTTACATTATTTGCATTGTTCTAATTTTTTCTTGAATTTTTAAGCAATAGACGAAAATTTCTGAGATTTTTCCGATGAATATATATGCTCAAATCTTAAATGTGATATTTTTATTTAAAACAATTTTAAACAAATATATGCTATAATTCATATAATAATTATATAGAGTATATGCAAACCAAGAAAAACAAGATACCTAATACTTTTTTCATCAGCTGCCTATATTATGTCGTTCCACATGAACGAACTCTTTGTCCTTTTTTGTTCTATAATCTATATAAACGCGCCTCAATTTTATAATCAAGGATGAATCACAACAGAAAAATATGGTTTATAAAGTGTTATTAAAACTCTTTTACATTGTTGATGTGAACAATGCCAAAAGTGAAAAGAAAATAAAAATCAGAAGCATTTGATCGTGCGTTGGATGTATTATGCATAAAAATGAATAAATCAGGTCAGACGTAATACATGTGCGTGCTCGTATTCTTTTGTAATGGTATATTTTTAAGCGGTTTATCCAAGAATTTTCCTTAAGGCTTTCACTCCTTCGGCCGGGAAAATATGTGTTGAAGCAAACACCTTCTGTTAGTAAGGCAAAAATAAATTATGCAGGGTGTCCCAAATGTAGAGACAATATATACGGCGGCCTGCTATACAATGCATGAACCCGCCTCATGAATGTTTCAGACGTATGTACATTATTTTGTAGGAATTTATTCCGGCTACATAACTCTGCAATGCCAGGATTGGGCACATCAAAACCGCAACATCAATGTTATGCTCTGCCGCAATCGGACGTATGGAAATACCCACTCGCTAAACACGCCGTAAGCGACACACAGCTTCAAGTCCACCGGTAAATATTTGGAAAGCCTTTCACAAGGACATGGACATCTTCCTCGATCCAACTAGAGACCTTCTCCCAATGTCAATATGTTAATTGGCACAATAGCTCATTAAGAAATGTCTGCTGATGGATAAATATATATTTTTATACAAATCATATTCAGTCAGTTATAAATGTAACAATTATACAATACAAGAAATAATGGGAAAAAAATATGGAAAAAAAACTTTAATATATATTATAATTCTATAAATTTTATTCTTTTTCGAGATCTGTTGTGGGTTTCCATCATATTTCTTATGATGGAAACCTATAAGCCTAATAATTATGAACTTGGGTTCATAATAATATTATTCCAGCTTGTAATCTTAAGTCATTATTATGTATTTTGTTCAGCTTTTCTCTTTCTATATATTTGCTATGTACTCAGACTGGGACTTCCAGTTTTAAATTTGTTCCCTAGTGTAATGTATACTAAGCTGGGAGTCCCAATCTTCCAACAAATAAACGTCAAGTCAATATCCTTTCTTTTAATAAATTGTATTATTATATACTTCTACTACTAATTATTATACTCTAAATTAATATTATATTTGTCACCTACATGATAAATCTAAAATTGTAGACATTTTCTTTTAGAAAATGTCTATAAATAAATTGTAAATCCATAACACCTACATAGAAACAGAAATGCAAATTAATACATCAACTAATGAATCATTAATAATTAAAGAGAGTAAATTTGATAATATTATTCATGTAGAAAGCTTTTTATAAAAGATAATTTAAAAAATGAATCACTCGGAACCGGAATGAAAACCGAATTGAAAAAAATGGCAGTTCTCTCATATTTTCATATTGATCTTTCTTCAGTTCTCAAGAAGACTTTTTGAGCAAAATATTGCTCATATAGTGGTTGTCCAATGTCACATACAGTTCTAGGAAATCATCGAACATTACAGAGTTTTGATATTCAAGACACGTTCGATACAAAGCTTTAATGTGGATATGGAAATTTGGAGATAAAAAATTGTGTGAAGACCGTAAAAATTGGACAATGTTTTAGATATAATAAATCGTAGGTAGTTGCTTTATACGAGCAGGTAAAATATGAGGATTAAAATGTACACTTGATGAAAAACGTAGTAAGACTCACTTTCAACAATATGTAGGTTGTCATCCGAGAGCTCTGTGATTTTTCACCCCAGCCGGGTAGGAAGGCACTTGAACTCGTGAAAATAAAATATTATTACCGAGTCGTTAAGGGTGAAAGAGAGTAGGTACCGGGAGAGAGTGAGCCATCATTTCTTGAAGTAGTCCCTCCTTATCTCCTTGCTTAATCATAATAATTATTATTGCTTAAACTCTCTCTCAGCAGGCGGCCCGTAATGAGTTGAGATGGTTACTCCTCTGTTACGAGCCCTCCCGACCTCACAGCTAACTACCACATTTTTAGCCCTCCTACACTGTCTTATTCCTTTATTAATTTGCAAGATTTCCAGCTATGCTTGCTCCTTGGAGCACATTTCCAATTGTAATTACATTAAAATTTGCGGCTTGTGAAACGGATTACACTTGGAATAAAAATCAATTCGACTATTAAACGGCTCGCAGGTTTGGATTTTTTTCGTGGACAGTAATGCAATTATCCGTCGCGAAATTCATCCCGGATTTCAGAACTACATCTAAGAACAAAGAAAAATGGGCTTGAGAATGGCTGATCCCAAGAGAGAGAGCAGAACCGTCTGCAATAGCTGAGACAGTTATCTTTACTGCAAGAATATTAAAATTTCACGATATAAACCTAGAACGTTTTAAATAAATTATTCATCTTAGCATCATAGTGTTAAATGTTTCCTTTGTATTGTGGCTGACATAATAATTTACAACGGGCCAAGCATGTACTTTCCTTATGGAATAATGTATCATTGATTCATAATCATCCCTATATTCCATCTTCGAACAATGTTCATTAAAATCGAGACTAATTTGAACAATTGCTAAAAAAATAGGATAAATATCACTGTCACATAATATAAATTATGTAAAATTTATAGAAATAAAACTTTTATAGACGCTTTAAAAAAAATTGACTAGAACGTCACAAAAAATGAAACTCCAAGCAGTAGTTAGTCGAAACGAAGGAGAATCATTTTGAGTATCTTCGTCATCTCTACTGTGTGTGTATACTAAGCATGAAGCAACTAATAGACCAGTAACGTGCATATTTTATTATAAATTACACAAACACAGCTTTATCTTTTAGCTAACGATTTCCGTTAACAACATATTGGTCTTAAATAAATAGAAAGGTATACCCAATCAAAAACCATATTTATCATATCGATGTTGACAGAATAACAACAAGAATACAACATGGCTTAGATAGGCCCAATTGAGCGAAAACTATATTTTACAATTCTCAGGCCACCAAGGCAATCGTGTTGTGAATGACTTAATTGGCTCCCAACGACGAAAGTGCCCAAGCGTATAGGAGTAATTTGCATTTCAACAATTGCACTATATTGTATATCAAGGATGTCAAACTCGCGACCCACAATGAATATTTTTGCAGCCCAGCCAACAAAACGAACACAATATTAATAAAAATGTGATGATACCCGGATAATAACACCACTCCCAAACAGTACATGAGGTGTTACATAAACACCGGTCAAGATTAAAGAAACAAAACACTTCAGACCGATAAGGGTAGTGTTCGTGTCGTAACTACCAAAACAAGCGCCTGGTCTCATGTCTTAATTACCTTGGTTCTCAAAACAACTGGACAAAGGAGCTTAAGAAAACTCGTTACAAGAGGCAGATATCACAATGAATGTAAGATCATGAAAAAGGACCCGGAGCGATAAAGCATTCAGTTTAAAGTTCGTCTAAAAATATCCTTTTTATTTCTGTACTTATGACAGATTTACCTGTAGGCTCAAAACTCAAAACTTTAGGAGGCATCAAAATGTTTTTGATTTACCGTATATACTCATAGAATATGTTCACCCTTTAAAATACACGATTTCACTGTATACATCGTGGTTGAAATATTAACATTCAATTGAAAAACTTAATATTTCTCTGCTCTGATGCATCGTAATAGGAAACCGCGTTTATCAAGGGCCGAATGGATCCAAACTTAAATTATTTCAAAAGACTCTTAATTGCTAAATCAACCACTGTTCTTTATGCTTCGGAATAAACCAACGTTTGTATTTAAAAAAAAAATGTGGCCCACCTTAACTTGAGTGTTTTTTTTTATTTTGACCCATGTAAGCCTTTGAGTTTGACTCCTTGTATATAGCTCTTTATGATGTAACTTTCTATGTTCTGCGGATTTAATTAAAATGTTGAGCTTTTTAAAGAGTACTTTTTAAAGAGTACACTCATCGCTAGAAAAATGGTTTATTCATTTACAATCTTGGAAAATAAATGCATAAAATCCGTTAAATTTCTAATAAGTTACAACATTTAACTATTTAATATTTTTCTATTTAATTAAGTAAAGCATGAAAAAATCCATTGTAATGCTAGCCAAATCACAAAATCTAAATAGCTTTTGGTTAAATTTAAAATACAGTAGATTTTCGATTATCCGGAGGACTGCCTAGGTGAAAAAACACGGATAATCGAAATCATCAAATTTATAATATCATATTCACAATACAAAATTTGATTTAATAATTTTAATACTGATTAATTATTAAGAAAAACGCTCAGTATTAACCTATATGATAGGATGATCGCGTATTTGCGAGTGAATTCCAGTAATCACAGGTTAGTTTTAGTAATCAGGCTCTTATCGCCCCGGGTCCATTTTTATAATCTTACTCTCGTTGTGATTTCTGCCTCGTATAACAAGATTTCTTAAGCTCTTGATCGGTTGTTTTGAAATCCAATGTAATTAAAACATGAGAACAGGCGTTTATTTTGGTAGATAAAATACAAGCATTATCCTCATCGCTTTGTATATAACACCTCAGTACTATTTGGGAATTGCCTTATTATCCGAATATTAAGAATTAAAAAAGAAAAAAAATATTATAATTTTTTTTTCAGGCACAGATAATCTGAAAAACGAAAAAAAATAAAGACAGAGTTTTAAAATAGATTATATTTTTAAGCATAATGGGATGTATGGGGGTTTCGGAAAATTATAATTTAATTTCAATACTCGTAATTTGATAATTATTTTTGCAAATCATATGAGGTCTTGCATGATTTTATGAAAATAAGGCTTTATCTGATATCATCAATTGGGAATATTCTTCCGATCTCTAAAATTTATTGACAAGATATTTTTTCGCATAATCTGAATCATTAATTCGATTTTAATTTAAATTTTATGTAAAATTTTATATATATTGTGTACGATATATTGTAATTGAAATTTGCTCAAAATTTGCAACTATTTTCATATGGATCTAATTTAAACACGCTTATAAGCTAAGTACGTTTATGTAGATGATATCTAAAGTAGCTAAGACATTTATGTGTAGTTTCCATGCCTTGTTTATGGATCCTGACTCAGCTATATGTGGTCATCCATGGCATCCTGATTAGGAACGATATGGCATTATATCCATAGATACAATGGATTGATCCAATAAATAAATTTTAAATATGAAACAATCGAACAAAGTCGAACGCGAATTGTTAATTTGGATTATTCAATCGAGTATAATGAAAAATTAGATGAGTTTTTCTGTGAAGCGTTTTAAATCGTAGAGCGCAATCAAAGTCCTTTTTTCTATTAATGAGGTATCCTGATTTGAATCCTTGAAAATCGACCTATATAGGATTTAAATTTGTTTCTTTCACGTGCGTAAATGCAATTCCAGGTTGTCCTTTTGTGCAGACACATCCGTCAACATTTCGCCGTGGAGCCTTATCCCCTTTTTAATGGACCGAATAAAATGAATGCTTTTTATACTCTATTTGTGTATATCCTGCTTAGCGTTATTATGTCCGGGACAAAATGTTAAAAAAATTCGTCATAAATCATGCATGATAAAATTATTTCTGACAACGTCATCGCTTAGTATTTATAGTAGACTATTTTGTCCTAGGGGTGGTGGTGTTTTGTATATTTTTGTGCAGATTTATTAAAATTGGGGTCATACATCAGGTGTGATAGTCCGGTACATTAACTATCCCATTGAGATAAAATGGTGCGTTATAATCAAATGTCACCAGGCCATTGTTCCTGCAAAATGTGTATTTCAACGCCATGAAGTGCAACCCCTAGTTAACATAAATATTAAAAAATGCAATTTGTATATAACGAACCGAGATATTCGGAGCGTTCAAATAAAATCATCTATTTTTGTGCGACATAATTAAATTGATGTAGAGCTAAAATATATAGCTAATTTTCAATAAATGCAATGTGAGCACCTTTGAGATGCAATGGGGATGAAATGAGATTGCGAGCGACGACGTTGAGAACTAATCATATGCATGTTAGCAGCTCAGTCTATTATAAATACAATATATTTTCGATTTAATCTTAAATTTATTTCAATTTTAAAATTTTTTCATACTTAAAAATATTTCAAGACATGAAAGTGAAGGACGTCCTATGAAAATGCAAATTCATCAAGATTACCGACTATATTGAGCTTATAATAAAATAATCATTATTTTAATATGCAGAATACCAATTGATGGTGGAGGAAATAACGTTCATGTGTAAAGCCGCTGTTAATCTTCACAGGCGCAATTCGCCAGATAAACAGCGACCTTTTTTGGTTCTTCTACGTTTGTTCCTCTTATCCTCCTTCTTTGCGGTAAGCTAAGGAAGGAAAATATAGGCGCATAGGCAACGACCTTGATAGCGGTAAGATGCGTTATTCCCGCCGGCTCGCCTATAGTCTCGTAGCTGATCCCTCTCCTCCCTCTAATCTACATGAAAATGATTATATTTGTATTGAATAATGCCATAAAAACTCTTTTCATGAAATGTATCTATCTCTGTTAGTTTCACAATATTTTATTTTTTAGTTGGTATTATTATCATTGATTATAGTTTGCATATATTTAGCAAACATAAGCATATATAAACCACTCACCTTTTTCTTACAATCACAATTCAATAAAATGAAATCCATTTTTTACTTCTTGATATACATTATCATGGGAACCCGACTGGAGTCAAAAGCTGATGCAAATGGCAGAAAACCATTGCTTTAAAAAATATCCAGAGCCTGAAGACCTGATTCCATTTCTTGATCAAGAAATAAAACAGCATCTCTTACTAATTTATAAAGATTTATCCGGGGATAAATTCATTCAAAAATGCTTGGGTGGCCATAACCAAAATGCTAATGAATGTTTTAACTCGACAGTTTGGCGACTGGCCCCAAAGCACCTGCATTCTGGTGTAAAAATTATTAAAATATTAACATACATTGCTGCTGGGATATTTAATAATAACTACAACTTCATTTTGAAGATGATGAATACATTAAATATAATTATTGGCACCTACTGTAAAATCTTTGCTGAAAATACCGATGAAGCGCGGGTAGCAAGGTAGAATCGTAAGAGTCTTTCTGAGACAAAAGCAGCTCGTATAGCCCGAAAACAACAGTTAGTCGAAGATAATAAACTTTTAGATAAAGCTGAAGATCTATTATATGCACCTGGAATCATTGGTTGGTCGGTAAGTCACTAAAATTGATAGTTTTGCCGTATTGAAACTTTGAACGAGATTATCTCGAAACTGCATTTTCAAAATGTTTGCCAGTTGTAGCTTAAAAAGTTGTTGATCGATCTGACTGAAATTTTGGGATGTTTCTCACTATAATATTACCTAGTCAACTAAATAAAAAATTAAGGTTTTCGCGTAAATCAATTATTTTTTTGGGGTAAAATATATCAAGAAAATAGTAAATATATAAAAATTTAACTAAAAAGCCTACTAAATCTTATACTTTTTTAAATTTTTTATAGCTTAGTTGAATACCTAAATTTATTAAAAATCAAAAAATATTTCCATTTTCGATTTCAGTTCAACAGAAAACTGTTAACTGTTTGATATCACGAGAAAAGGCGCCTAATGGAATACCTTATAACTCCGCCATTTTGTTTTTTATTTTTAAAAAAATATAATAAATTATCACTTTAAGGTTGTGGTAAAATAATGTCAAAAACTTAAAATGATACGATTTTTTTTATCACCATTAAAAAAATCATGAAAAACTACAACATCAAAGGGATTAATAATGTCATTTCATTAATTGAATGATTGTGATTGATGAATGACAGTCATCAAAATTCATTTTCAATTTTATATGAATTACCATTGGAATTTTTCGCGTGCTTTAATGCAATTGGAGTGATTTTTATTATTATTTTATATATTCCATGATAGAAAAAAATATTTTACTCGAATGAAGATCACTCTATTTCAGCAAGCTTTCATTCAAAAAAAAGTCAGCGCAACGGTATCAAATACGGGTGAAAAATTTTATCAGGCTTTCCACCAAATTTCACAGCGACAGAATATGAGCCTATGCTTTTTATCACTAAATAACAAGTTCGAATTTTAATATTGCTCGTTGGTTTTTTGCGTCGAAGTTAACACGAAATGACAAAATGCATTTGGCCATCTGCTGGAGCATTTTTTCAATTTAAGCGTTCCTCTTTACTTCTGAGTATTTGATTTCGAAACTAAATACCTCTCGATATTTTCACTCAGTAATCTTCCTTCGACGTCATGGAAAATGGTGATAAAACTGAAGCTTGGCCGTGTGCTCTAGAGTGATTGAAATCGTCACATATCGAATGCGATAAAACTTCCTTTTAGATTTATCGCAAAATTCCACGATTTGGATAAATCGTTTGCATACAAGGACTGACTTTCATCCTTGCTCTTCCTCGAGTAATCTCACCTGATCCAGGTAATCCTGCAGCACATACAATCTTAGGTTTACAGTCCACTTGGCCTGAATGCCTAGAAGGGCTCTTACGTGCTTTGTGCCACATTTTCCGACTGTGGGGGTGAGCGCTGCACATTTTTACAACGCCACCCTTATTTCTATTCTGGAAGGTTTCCATGCACTGAATTGCCGGAAAATGACGTTAAACGTTCGCAACCGTCTCTCGAATATCATCTTTTGACAATTTTAACCTCGCCATAAAGCATTTTCTATATTATAGAAACGAAATTTAATATTAATGAACCTTATCATTATACTCAGTAATACTTATAATATTGAGTTACGTTTGCAGATTAATCCATAATTAATTACGTGAATCAACCAATCAAATTATTACTTTTGACAGATAATGCCATACTTATAAATTATCTACAATATAAATCATTATCATGCACGATTGTGAATTAGTGTGTCGCTCATCTGTCGTTTGCATTTCCTTAGGAACTCTTTAAAATCAAAGTAAAAGCATAAACTCTCAATAAAATGTGTCTCTTCAATTAAATTTTCATAAGAAAAGGTTACTTTAATATCGTCTATATCAGGTGTTGGCAAACTACGACTTGCGAAATAAATCCATCCCACCCTCCCTTCCTTTCAATATCAATTCGTTGAAGACAAAAATACTACTGATCTACAGGTCTTTATTATTACGCCAAGTTTAAGATCACAGTTACGAGATCGGAGAAGACCAGGTCTTCCCACGGCCAAGACCATCGGTCGGATCCCAAAACTAAAAAAAAACTCTTTTAAGACTCGCTAAACTTGAGACTCAACTTAAAACTGACTTACGACTCAAATTAAACTGACCCAATGTGACTATCCGCACCCCTTTTATACATCTATCTTAATCCGATTTTTCATTATTTTTTTGTTAAATTATTAACATGTTATTTCATTAAAATGATTTTTTAATATATTTTTCTGTAAATTATAGATATGATAAATACTAGCATAACTTAACCCAAACAAGCCCAACAAATATCCAACATAACCCTATTCTAAACAATTTATCATCATCCTTATTCATCGTTAAAAAAGTTGGTGTTGTGATTGATTTTTATTTTTGAACTTAAATGGTTTCTGCTTTCATTGATCTCTCACTGTCCGGATGCTTTTCTGCCTACAGAGATATAGAACTTGTATTAACTCAATAGACGAAAGAAGAATTTAAGATAATCGAAGAGAAATATTATATTTTCTTTTAAAATGAAATATTCACCCTTTGCGGTCCTATGTCGAATCTGATTCGACATTGATTTTATTCCGGTGGGTCCTATGTCGACTCTTGACGCGCGCTCTCGTGAACATATCCGATTATACTTACGATATTTTTTTCATAATCATATAATATTTTTGTATGAAACTAACAGATATACAAAATTATTTTTTTGCCTCAACTTCCATATTTTTCTTCATCTCAACATAGATGTATCAAATTATGAATGAATACATTATTTTTTATCTACTATGATGGTGATCAAAGTATATCTTTCATATGACGCATTCACAAAGCATTTAAATAAAACATAATATAAAATTTAGGTAGGACTATAATTAATTGATATACAATAGTCACTAAAGTATATTTTAAAAATATACATAATTTCGCAGTTTTTAAAAGTACTATAATTATCTATGATGCATGGGTTTTAAATGGATAATCTTCTCAAATAGGAATTCCAGTAGTAGTTTCAAGCAGTATTGTCTCCTAATTGACTCAGTGAAGCTGATTAGGTGACAATACAAGTCCTAGAGCAGATTGTGGAGAGCTCATTGACACTTGGATATGTGCACGATAATCTCCATGCTAATGAACATCAATTGATATATCTATAAGATAATTTGCATTCGTTACACGTCACATTTATGTAGTTTCAAGCATGCGCCTTCGAAAATGGGACTCTTCGAGACAATTTTCAAGCTGCTTTAAGATAAATATTTTTGTGTTAAAATGAGCCCTTCTCATATTTCCGCATACCGTAGGCCCAAAAGCAACTTCAGTACCGTTTTTGCAATAAAGAAATAAATATAAGTCTCGGAGGAGATGGTGAGTGGTAGAGGAAGCCTGAATCTCAGAGCCGGAGTGCGTCGCGACGCCTCCACCATTCTTTATGTAAATTTCGGAAGATTTCATCACACTCGCGATAATAAGCTCTGGGTACTCTAGCGACCACAATAAGGAGAGGCTTGTGGGGAGGATTCTCAAAGTATTTAAAAATCGTTATAAATTATTTCATATAAGGCTTCATAAATCATCTGCTGAGAGAACGTCTAGACATTAAATGCATTTTTTTTATTTTTTTGAAATGAAAAGCACGATAAGTCAAATTGGCTAGAACGGAAAATGAAACTCCAATCGACAATTGATAAAAGGAAGAAGGAAAATCATTAGTAATATATCTCATATATGTCACCATTGCATACATCTTAAACACGCTATACGAATGCCTTACGCCGCCTCTATTATATGTGTGTATAGATCAGTAACAAGCCTATTTTATCATATATTACACAAACATATCGTCATCTTTATGCTTAAAATTTCCGTTAAATTTAAAAAAAAAATTAGGAATGGATAAGTTTCACGCATATTATTTTTTGTTTGTGATAAAAACACTCAATCGATTTTAAAATTTTGTTATCACATTTAAATCTGTAAATGTAATTAAAATTCAATTACCAATAATTGATACTGTATTAACACATTTCGGTTAAATGAAGCAAATAATGCGACTTCAATGTGATTATTGATATCTTGTGCCAACTGCACAAGTCACCTGATGACTTGAAGATTCCTGCAACTATATAATTTGACAGGTACGTTTGAGAAACTGTGATTTTTCTCCAAAACGTATAGGAATAACGCAAAGTCTCAAAATACGGCTTAGGTTAAAAATATTCACTCCTACGTCTTTGCTTATAATGCCAATGTTTATTTTGAACATAATAATGTAATATTACAAACTTGTCTGATGTGAGCCATTTTCAGAAGAGCCATAAACACTTTATTTTAAAATTCGTATCGTTTTTTCTATAAAGGGAAAGATGAACATCCATATATTAGGGATACCGGGAAATAATCCATAACCCTAAATACTATTTCCAAGCTTTTTTACATTTACTTTTTAATTTATGCTTCGAATGCCTAAATACATAATAATCCAAAGTTAACAAACCCATTGAAAATACAGGGCTTTAGAGAACCTTACAGTTTATATCCTGAATCACGGATAATGTTTCGTGCAAGCAGAGATATGTATATGATGACTCGATCATTCAAATTATTCTCATTTAACTCATGTGGCACCCATCTCAAATATTTCCACACCAATCCTAGTTTTCAAATTTGATCCGAAATTATTTGTTGAACTGAATCAAGCCTTTCCGCAATCTCTAATATTATCAAAAAAGGATTTTTCTGTAACATAATCTTGACAACAAGTCGTCAATCAAAGATGATCGCCCAGAGTGTGACTTATCAGAAAGGTCACTTATCACCTATTTAACAATTTTGGAACCTTCTTCTTCATGTTCTATCAGAAACTATTATTTCACCAAGCACTTTCAATAAATTTCTATACGTTTTTATAACGTTTCTTCCTTGTTGAAATTCGTACAAAATATAGATCACATCTCACTTAATACTAACATAAATCATCTTCGTTTTAGTTTATTTGCTAGGTCAGTATTAGGAGTCCCAAATGTTCGAATATAGAATATGAAATTGGTAAAATATTCGAATATTCGAGTTTTCGAATATTTTTATACGTATACGAGGGTGATTCAAATATAACCCGGAATTTTTATGTACAAATTTATTAGTGTTATATAAAAATACAAATGGACAAAGCTCTCTTCATTTTTCTACAAAGCTTCCTCCATCTTCTAATATATAAAAATTAATATCTGTTTGTTCGTATGTAATGCGCTACCATACTGTTCATCAGATTGCAATAAAACGTCGTATGTTTATTGCAAAAGATTACGCGAGTAACATAAGCATAGTTAAATATTAAAAAAAAATGTTTGTTTGTCCGTATTTAATGCACTGCCATATCGTTTATCCGATTGCGATTAAACTTTATCAACTTATTGTTTAACTTTATACTAATTCAATAAAATAATTTCAATAACCTAAGCACTTTTTTGCATTTCTTTGTTGCTATTTCAATAATTAAATCCTTTAATGATACAGAGAATGAAAGAAATCTTTTTGCCATCATACTTATTGAGTTCCATCTTGTTTTAACTTTCTAAATTAGTTTTAACTTTCTAAAAGAAGAAAACACACAGCAAAAGTGGTTAAATAAATTAAACAGGTTCTTAGACAAGATTCCTGTATTAAAAACTAAAAAATGTACCGTTGATGTACAAATTTTTAATCAGGTAATGAACCACGGAGATGGCCAACTAACAGCATTAACGACGAAGGACTATAGACGGAAGATTAACCTAATGCATCTATTGCTCTATATCGTTTTACAAAAAAAGTTAGATTGTATATAGAACGTTCCCACAAATACATAAATGACAATCAATCAGCAGACGCGTTTTTAACATTCACTTCACAAATAAGCATGTTTAAATATAAGATGACTTTTCTAGCATTAATCATAATAAATAGACTTTTATTAACAATTGTGACTGTAAATCCGATGTTATTATTTGCAAATATATTGATATGATGAAAGCTCTATATATTTGACTAATTTCTTATATTAGAAAGTGTATGTGTACCAAGTTTTATTTTGAAGGTAACATGAAATTGCTTCAGGGTTCTCTCAAAGTCATATGGTTACAAATATACATTATATGATAAACAAGGAGCAGAAATCATATTTGCATAGAAAAACAGTGAGGATTTTGTTTCGAAGTGCGTGAAATCCAGTTTCTTCAATCTCATTGTAAGATTGCTTTGTCACCGGGACTACCCATGAGAGTTTGTTCCAGTCCATTACCCCAGACAGCCTCACACGCCACGGACAGCTTCCACACCTCCACCTTCCATCTGCAACCAAGCCATCCTCTGCTATTTTGCTATCGGAAAAGTTGGATGCGGAAAATGCTGCTCATCATTTGTCATCTGTCAGACAACTTTCCATCTACTCAGCACACGTACATTCAAGCGGACGCACATTAAAAACCACTTCCTCTGATCTACGCGCATTACCCAAAGTGATTTTTGTTTGCATTCTCCGCCGTCTATTATGGCGTAAATGGCCATATTAGCAAACCGAAAATGTGTGAAAAAATATCGGATGGATAGAACCTGTACTACAAACAGCCATTTTCAAAGGTATTCAATTTCGTTACTCTCACTACACATACTAATAGGGCTTAATATGTTTTTGATTATTTTTCGGCAGCATATTAATCTAGATCTGAGCCTCGTATAACACTATCATTATACAACACGGTTTTAATATAACAAAATTGTTGCATATTTTTGTACAACACGCTGTATATAGCATGATTTCAAAATAAATAAAATTGGAAAAAAATGCATCGGCTGATATAGAATCTGCCTTCAGAATTAGCCGATCCCCTATCGAACCTACATAGCAAAAAGCAAGAAAAACGAAAGAACACAAACTCAAGAACAAAAACTTCTGTTCCTTCGAAGGGTATACCTTCTCGAAGAACTCTCCCACCAGTTCCTTCCCCTACTTCAGAATTATACTCATGTGTGCTTTTAAAGATTTGAACAGATGATAATCTGAAAACATCAAGTCAGGGGTTTAAAGGGTTCAAAACAGTCCAACCAAATGAATCCAAGAACGCTTTGGTGGTTAACGCTGTGTGAGGACGGTCGTTGTCGTGCAACAAGCACATTCTTCCCGATAGCATTTTACTCTTTGGGCATTTTTTTAGAGTCTCACAATAAAGTTTCATCTCCAATCACAATAGACTTCAGAAAATCCTCATTTTCCAATTTAAGTCGCTCAAGAAACTCGCGATCGCTATTGACTCGCTCGCACTTGGCGGGACTTCTTACCAACATCTTTCATGCAATTGGACACTACAACATGAATTCACGTACTATCGTATTCCTGCGATGCTCGCTTTGTCTCTACCATTTAGTATTGACAACCCTCAAAAACGAAAAACCACAGCTCGATCACAGTGCACTTACTTTCTGAACACATCTCGTATTTATAATTTTCATCCCGACAATGATATTATTGAGCTAAAAGATAGCATATAAATATATTAATGAGAAGAAAAGCATTGAGTCTCAAGCTGAAGACTATAAATAGTTTTCTTCTTGTGTGATGACTTAATTATATACAGGTAAAAAATTGTAAAAAATATTTAAATATTAGTGAGTTGTTAATTGAAAATAAATTTAATTTTCTTAAGGTACCATGTCCATTATCGAACAAGGAAATTATTTCAGTGGTTAAAATATGTTTGAGGATTTCTGATTGCCATATAATTGAATTAGAATAAAGTTAATTAAAGACGAGTTTAAAAGCTATTAATGAATGGTAATTTTAATTAATATTTTTATACTATATTTTAGTGATTATTGCAAATCTCTTGATCCCACCCTATGTTTTTTTCTACAACCTGGGTTTGAATTCAAATCTTTATATTAAAAATATAGGAACTAACCCACCATGTCAACATTGATCCTCTCTTATTATGATACAAGAAATGGATCAATTTTAAAAAAATATGGAAGTTTTTTGAATGATTAAAAAAAATGTAAATGAAATATTCTATGCTACATGAATAAGAAGTAAACAAATCTGAATTTCTAAAGAGCTTTGGTCATAAATGGGTTAGTGCGGCTTAGCTTGTTGCGCCCACTGAGCTTACTGTAACGTGAAATGCGCTTGCAAAGGAAAAAGGCATAAACAACGTTTGATTTAAATTAATTTCAAAATTAAAAATGCAGTTTTATATTTTCAAAAAATATAAATGCATTATTTAATCTCAGTGTTTTTTCAAAAATCAATTGAATATCTTAGTAGGTATCATTCGAATAATGTTTGGTATTGGATGGCTGCGCAGTGACTTTTTCAGCTCAAAGGCCAATCGAACTCAACTAGTTGGATGCAATTCTGCAGCCGGTGCTGAAGGGTGCTTCAGAGATTTAAATAGGAGGAATTAGTCTATCGGGAAGGTGATGGTTCGGCTTCATGGGTACGATCCAGACAGGCTAGATAAAGTGGATTGTTTATAAGGCTATTCCACGGGGCAGGCGCCGGATCAAGTGGGTGGCTTTCGACCTAAAACTGCGTTAAGGCCGCACCGAGCAACCGACAAATAAATTGTATGATATTTCAGCCGGAAAACCACTCTTTGTAATTACCTCCTTGTAATTTGTTCAGAGAGAAAAAAGAGTGCCTGCTACGCTGGCGCACCGAGAGCCTGTAATTTCTCTTTTTCTGCCATGTACGGTTTCATTTGTCGGATCCTTTATGAGATATCATTTCAAATTAAAATTAAGAACGACCACAAAGCGCTCTCTTTATGCGCTCGTCTCTCTCTTGCTATAGATTACGGATGTATGCGCACACTAATGCAGGCACGTGATTGTTTTTTTGAATCTTCAAACTCATCAATCAATCTATACATTGATTTTATTTCATTTGGGCAAATATTTAAAGCTTAAAAAACAAGCAAATCAAACATAAAACCGAAAAATCATGAAACATTCAATGAAAACGTCTAGAATACATCTGTGATGCTGTGTGTAAAACTCTGAATATCTGATAAAACGTTGTCACGTCTTTTGGAGCGGACATCAAGAACATTATGCCTCCCGCTTCTGCTCACCCAGATAACGCTATTACATCGTCCACGTGCTCGAAAGACTTCAGATATGTTTTAGACAGTCGTATGAGGAAATAATCTGTAAACTGTTAAAAATGATAGCCACGGTATTTTGGAACTCAGAATGTATTTTATTGATTGAATTCGTCACCACTATCCTCAACAGCTTAGTGCATACAAGGGAGAACGACTTTAGGTTTCTAGGATGGCGACTCGTCTCCGTACTACAAATGACCCCACTGATACGAGTGTCATAAGGAAGAGGTAGCCCATACAGTCCGTCATCTGCGGCAGCCCCCTTCAAACTGCCACATTTAATGCACCTTCGGGTGCACGTGCACCCGAAGGTGCACGTGCACCACTCTTGTTTGAAGCCAGTCTTCTTGCGGGAATCTCGCCTCCTTTTGAAAATCACGTTCGCGAGACGCTCATTCGAAGTGTCAGTGGTCTGAAAGGCGGACCGGTTGGACACAAAAACCTTGTGGCCACTCCTTCATCTTTTATGGGATTTAGAACTTTTTGTGTAAGCTATGGGGAGAAATACATCCACGAAACTTTTTACGATCTCTATGTTCACGAACCCCCCCCACCCCCCGTAGAGGCCTAAATCAGGTCGCGAGCGAGACTGGACTTCCCCTCATCCATAAAACGTATATATTTATCTATTTTAATTATTTATTTTATCTAGTCTTAAGCTAGTTTTTGTTGTTGTTTTAATTTACAAAATTTAGCTAGTTTCTTCCCCGCGCTCAGAACGCAAGTGGCCATTCGAATATTAAATTCAGGTTTTGCACCTTGCTGTGCACTTTTGTTGAGCGGGCTAGCATGCTCCCGAACAGCGGGATCAACATACAGCTTGGGTCAGTGAATGATCTTCATGTCCTTCTCTTGCATGACAACGCCCAACCGCAACAGGTGATAAACTCACTAAATTAAACTGGGAACACCCACCTTTCAGTCTAAATATGGCCTCACGTGACTACCATGTGTTTGATCCATCGGTGGAGGTATTAGGAGGGCAACGATTTCAAGACAACGCTGCGCTTAAACAATACGTGCGCAACTGGTTTTCGGAGCAGCCGCCTACTTTTTTTAATGACGGGATCAACAAGCTTCATATCTAATTAAATAAATGTATTTTTAACGAAGGAAACTTAACTACTTTATATATAATATTACTAATAAGTTTGCACATCAAAATTCAGGGTTAAAATTGAATCATCCTCGTATGAATTTATTTTATCATAAACTATCGATTTCATCATCTTGGCTATGCTGCCAAATTTTATGTAATAAATATCGACACCCATCAATCGAATACGTTATCGTGTATATATTAAGTATATAAATCACTATTGGTATATTCCATTATCATCAATAAATATTGAATTAAAGCATGGGAATAATCATTTTTTGCCCAATTTGATGACATTATAACAAACAATCAATATTCCTTATTCTTACACTCATATTCCTGTGAAGAATTATTCCACATGAATGGTGCAATTTTTATCACCGTTCGTTGTTCGCGTATACAAAAAAATGCTCCTTCCTGAAAAGGACAAGTTATGTTATTATGCACAGAAAAAAAGTATGATCTTATCTCTTACCTGAAATATTGTTCGTGCTCCACATCTGAATGGGTTACTTTTTATGAAACAAAAATGAGAACGTTACTTTCTTTCTGGTTCGTTATGACGCAACGGGTCTAAAATGAATGGTGCACTTTTTGAAATTGAAGTTGACCTATATTGCCTCAGTTGTGTCTATTCAGGCAAAAATAATACGAGTCTTCATGTAGAATTTAAAAGGATATATACCCACGTGTCTGCGATGCGAGATGTAGTAAATCGTGCTGGAGCATTGATTCTTCTCTTTTTGGCTTTACTTTTTGTCGTACAAATTTGAAAATGGGGCATGAAGCACTGATTTGGGATTGATTTCTTAAAGATAAAAAACTTACATGTATCCATATAAATAAATTCAATATTAATTACTCACCCTGTGGAGGAAATCGGAATTCTATTTTTAAAGACCTCTAGTGGAAGGTTCTAAGGACAGATTATCATATTGCGGAATGTGTCAGTCAAGTGACAGTTAAATTAAAATGTGCTTTAAAGTATTATTCATACCGTCAATTTAATATTGATGGAATCAATTGGTATTAATTACAATAATTCATAATGATTTAACCCCAATCAAAAATATCTAAGATTATCCTTGAGGTGATAACCCAAATTGACTGCGTACCTTGTATAAGATTCAAAGAGGGCACCATAAGAAATTCGGTATTTTGATCGTCACCTCCTGTCTCATGCTTCTTTTGGTCTACCCCTCAGGCGGATTTCTGCCTTAATTTCATAATAATGTTTATTATACAAATATAAAACTGGCTAATTTTTCCAATAAACTGTGACTTTTATGAAAAATATGTACTGTACAATAAATCCAAGCAGAAGAAATAATATTTTTCTTTTGTGTAAATACCCGTTTCTATCTTTATATCATCATTAGCAATGAAAAATATTATTCTCTGTGTATACTAGGATGTCAACGAAATAATTCAATTGGAATAGCTTGAACCTTGTCAGACAATCACAGCAGAAGTATTTTGTTAACAATTAGACCAAATGTCAGTTTTTTTCAATAACAAAAAATAAATACTCCGAAAACTTAACCCTAGGCCTTATTCTGCAAAATTAATACAAGGAAAAATAATTAAGCATGGTTCAAAGCTTCTACCACATTTACTTCATTCGCTAAAAATAAAATCCTAAGATTACCATTAGTTAAGTTCCTTATAAATAGTAATTGTAATCATATAAAATAAGCATGAAAATTCTTCTGAAACAGTTGAAAAAAGCGATATAAATTATTGCGTTACTAACGCCAATAAAAACATAAAGTGTTACATAATAACAATTACAAATATATATCGATCAATATATATTTTAAATAAAATTATTAAGACATATTCTGCGAATTCATTATGATTTCATGGTAATTACAATGTATGATAATAGAAGCCAAAAAGTTTCAACTCGTAGCATGAATCTATTCAAATAGCATAATCCGTGATGTAGTGAAGCTATACCACCATTAAAAGTTCTTTTTAAAACAAACTTTATGCAAGTTGCACATTAGCAATGAAACTTTAAGAAGTTGTAGAAAATCCTTGTGTGAAAAGAGCTTGGAAAAATTGTCTCGTTGTTATTTAAAGGTTTTGAATAAAACTTTAAGCTTATATTACATTTATACAGTCGGTTCGAATACTAAAACGCTAATTCCTTAAGTTATATTGCCTACAGGATGAATCAAATTTTGTTAAACGTACTTTGAAATGCAAGTTCGACATTTTTATGCATATGCATAACGCGCTTTCAGAAGCTCATCCAATGAAGGCTTGCGCCCAAATGCTAAATTTTGCATAATTGAATTATGCCATAAATTAATCAATGCACAATTATTATTATCATACGATATGTATTAATTAATTACAATTTTTCATTGTTAATAATAGCACCTTGACAATTGAATTTTAAGGGACGTATCTACCTTGTTGGGCCTAAGAATGACATTTTTTGTGCAATAAGTATTTAATATAGAATTTTTAAATTTAGTAAGTTAATTAGGTAATCTTTAATGAATATAAACATATTTTTTAAAGTTTGACAAAGTATAGTAGTGGAAGTGGGGGGAGCCACGTATGTTGATAGACGAGTGATGACATTCTTCACCATGGAAGTCGTAAATCCTGGACAAATGATTTAGAGCAAAAAAAGTAAACTTATTTTTTACTTTGTATAATATTTTGAATAGAATAGACTATAAATAATAAAATAGTGAGTGATCAGAGAAAAGTTTGTATTTTTATCAACATTTTTTGTAGTTTTTTGTTCATTTAATAAACACTTTTAAATATTTTTGTATAATTGTAGTCTATACGATGAAGACGTTTATTATACACATCTCTGCCAAATTTCATAAAGAATGCTCATCTAGGGCGTATGAGAGCATTTCCATGAGCTTGGAAAAAGTAGTTTCGAGAAAAACGCGTTTATAGTTTCTCCTCTCCTCAGCTTCGCGAAGCGCAGCTTCTCCTCGTTGGCTTATAACTTTGCGAATTTCATTTATATCGATTTTAAATTTACTAAACATATTTTTTAACATTGGTTCTCTCTGATACACGAAGAAAAAAATTTTTTTGAACCAACAAGGTAGAAACATACAACGACAAATTGGCAATTATAAAGTTTGTTGCTTTTTTTGTTATGTATATCAGCAGTGCATCTCACTTCTGACAATAAAATTTTATATTATTATGGATCGTCTTCTTCATCAGTTGGTCTTCAAATGAAAGCGTATTTATCGGTTCGATGTATCTTTATTTTCACTTTAGTTATACAACAAATACACAATTACGATAGTGACCCGAAGTCTAAGTGCTGTCGCAAAATGCGGATAGAGGTTGTAAGAATTGATATTAACTTGGCGAGTGGATGGAGAATAATCTTAAATGCTAATGCTAATGCTAATGCTGCTGCATCGTCGAGGCAACGATTATATATTTTAAGGGTTAAGGGCTTACTGGTGGGGTACCAGCCAATCAATGATCGGTGACTTGACGATGGGAAGCGAGTTTTTATGAGGAAATAAAGTTTTTCAGTCGTTCAGTACCACGATTATGAACAAACAATAGTGGTCATTTTAAGCATCGTGGGACAGGACGCAGCAAGGAATAAAAGTAGACATAAACCGTATTGATTATTGGTAATAAACTTTTAGGATTAGAATTTTAAGCGTAAGAACAAAGATAATGCTTGTTAATCAATGAACAATACGATTGTAAACGAATATAAGAAATACGCTCTAAAATGGATAGGGGAGCGTAGAATAAGATGCATTAAAATAAACAATGAGTCGTAAAAATTTGACATTAAACAGGAACATGGTCTCAATGATGTACATTTCAATTTTAGATAGAATCATGTGATTAAGTTAGCAATCCAAAATGACGAGTACATAACATTTTAATCAGACCCATCGCTTTGAGGATCTTTTTCATAAATCTAAATTCTTCTAAAATCTTTTATAAATACTAGATAGTTTTGATCGGCATATTGCCATTCAACATAAAATAATTATCAGCTACTTTTGGGAATCATGTGTAGATTCTGATATCGATTTAAATCACATTCTACCGACTACAGGCACTCCATTAGACGCGTTAGGGGTTGAAAATTAAATTTGGGTCAATTGTTCATATTTGAATATATTTGCCCTTTTTCAATTTTCGTAAATTCGACTATTTATAAAATTAATCGGATATTATTCGTTATTTTATTGCGCAATTAAGAAGGTTCATTGGTAATAAACTCGTCTTCCTTAGTATATTTGTTTAGGATGCGTAACAAACTAGACACCAAAGGAGATGCAAGCGAAGGGATTGATAAATGACTCAAGTCGAGACAAAAAATTAAGCACTTTGTATCTGCTTTTGTAGTTTGTTGATTATATAAAGTTTATTGAATAACTATTCAAATCTCGCCGAAAAAGGTGTGATATTTTAGATATTATTTACGATTCTCTACTGTCGATGAAACCAAACTCAGCGACAATTGAAAGGGCTTTTTCGATAGTAGGATCAATAAAAATGAAATCACGGTCAAGTATAAAAGAAGAACCGAATAATCTGTCGTCAACCAAATAATTGCATCATTCATATAAATATATGCAGCTGTCATTTTTCTCTCTATGACTGTTTTGGTTTTCAGTGTTCAACCTGTGGTTTGAAGGGTTCAAACCATCCGTATTCATGGTCACTTTATCGTTTAGGTTCATTTATGTGATTAATAACTAGACTATTCAATTATCTTAATCATACTTACTGCGTCCAAGGCTTTCGTTGTTCATAAAGCCTATTTAAATTAGTGTTTCGAAGTGGTTTGTCATCTTGATAGTTTTTCTGATTCCCGTCTATCGCTTTCTGTAAGTCAATTCATAAAGGGCACCTGCTTGTCTGAAATATGACAGATACCGCTGATACGATTCGATATGTATAAAAGAGCTTTTATCATGTGGAACTCCTCCTGAAATAAAATCCTGCCGGCGGTTGTTAGGAGTTATTTCGTCATTTGTATTCTTTGCGCCATGAAGTGGAGGTTTAATATAGTTAATTCGCCGCGGCATAAGCAGATGCGTGTTATGTGGCGACGGTTCCAGCCGGGTGATGGTTCAGCTGCAGGGGTGGGTCCTGTTTTTCAATATGCCAACATCTTTACGCTTTTTTCAATATGTAACAAGTGCGGCGTCGGATCGTCATTTTTGATTATTCTCTTTATTTTATGAGGGCATTTGCGAGCGGAGACGGTGCCTCCCGGCGTCTGTGTCCTGATCTGCTCCTTAACAATCCAGGGGCGTAAGGAGCATATTTCGCCCTGTTACGGGCCTAAACGAATGGATTTCAGCAGCCGCTTGCACAAAGCAATACCGCATCATTTATTATTGATACGGGAGGGGAGCTTCCGCCACATTCGGGATACAAGCCGAACCCTTTTTTTTAGTGCCACCACCAGTGTGCAATATAACGGCCAACCGCGAATGCGGGACGTAGACTCGAATATCCTCGGAGAACGTTCCGATTTTACGATATAAGCGTGCCCTGAAAGCGTATTGGCGCTCATTTCGTTCAAATCGCACTAGTTGTATGCTGCGCGTTCAAATCGGATGATTGAGTGGGTGGATTTTTAGAGGTGTATGCTGTACGTGATCGGGACGAGCAGGACTCGTCCTGCCCTGGAAATATCACTTTTATTATGGTCGGGACACATGTGCCCCGCCGAGGACACGGTCTAAACTTTTAATGAAAATATTGCTCCTCTCGTCAGATCGCGAACTGCGAAACCCACCCGATGGGACAGAAGCCAATCGAAGAGTAACAGCAATATATAACGGAAAAATAAAGATTTAGAAACTTTGGCTCCGGAGCCAACTACGTAGTCGTTATAATATTGAGATAAATATTGCGCAATATATTGCATCGGTATCGCACGTTCTCGCCAAACTACCGAATAAACGCAAAAGATGTTCAAAAACAACCCTATGGATGCAAGTCATGGAAAGCTTGGAGTAAAACATGAACCTTTAGACAAAACAAAATATTATATATGGCAGTTTTCACAGTTTGTCTTCTCTTTGTGTGCGATTGTTGAATATGAATAGATTAACCCATCGCAACTTCATGATTATATACCCAGACTAAATCTGCTTAATTCGGCACTTCCTTGCTTGATAAGACTTCATTCAATTTTATGAATAACATCATTCAGTATAACTTGGTGCTTAAATATTACAATATTACTTTATCACTCCAACCCCTACAAAAAAAACCTATTTTGATTCAAGTCAGGTTATTATAGGGTGAAGACTTCCATATACACTTTAAACATAGACAGAGACTTTTAATTTGATCTATTATTAGATATCCTCGGTTTTTTCTTTGATGACATCTTAATTGGATACAAATAATTAAAGTCTTTTATCATCTCAAAAAAACAGTTGCAATAACATCTTGACTCAATTCTGACTATTGCGAGCGAATTCCAGGGATCCAGATAAAAACACTCTTGCACGTTGAGCTCTTAGAGAGACAAAGACATGTTTTGCGTATTAAATTTGGAGAGAAACAGAGACAGAGAGAATATCTTGCGTACATCGTACAATTAAATACATCGTCAACCCAAATTTATCGACTAATAATGATGAACGAATGATATAATGAATCGATTTCAAATGTATTGTTTGTTTACTTGAATAAATGACCGAATATTGTATGCTATCGACAGTATTAATTTATTTATGTACAAGCTTCATACATGCTGCGACGGTCCTGACAGATAAGTGGATTTTTACGGATGATGAGTGGCGGACAAGCAAATACAGCATCTAAGATTTTGATGATTTAAAATTAGCTCACTACTCAAATGGCTAAAGAAGAGGCTCATCGCCATCAGAGTCTCGCAGCTGGGATCTCATTTTGTCTGGAATTGGAAATAAACATCTTAGACAGCCAACCATCTTGGATTTCTTACCTTTGCCGTTTATTCCATCTATTGTGCTTTTTCAATAATAAAGCAATCACTAGGTACCTTGGGAAATCCACCCTACGCAATCCAACTTTCTGGTATATTTCTTTAAATCACTTCCACAGATTACCTCAATATAAGTGTCAAATTTATTTTTATAGTCTTAAAATTAAATTAAATAAAAATTAAGCTGATAAAATCATTTTTACTTCTTTTTACTTCTTGACCCAAAACATAAGCAAAAAAAAATATTTTAGGGATATTTGCAACCTAAATCATGATCTGTGATAATTTTTACTTCCTCATGATCACTTGAGACAATTGAGGTTACTTTATTTTGCACATCTGTTGAATTGTGCACTTTTTAGATCATTTGAACTCATTCTTACTTACAATATGTGTGGTATAATATTGGTTATCCTTATCTCGAATTATCTTCGCGGAAATTGATATTCAATATCAATGAAATATGAAGATATATATTAGCTAAAAAAATATATAATGAACGTGCTTTATCATTGGTTCGTCGGCTTCAATAAAGTGACGTTAATAACAGTTGGTCTGATGACTACAATGTAAATATAAAAAAAAAGTCTGATTCATTCAAATACAAATTATTGATCGACGAAATTCAAATAATTGCCATTGATATCAGCTCCCGCGTGAAATCAATGAAAATATCGATCAGATTCAATATAATGAAAAATTGACAAAATAACATCGCCCTTCTTCTAGGATTTCAATATTTCAACATCAACCGCATTTAATACACATTTCATAGCGTACATGTGGCATCACAATTAATAACTATAATGAAATATTTTTTGTAGATCCCTCAGAGCACCCCTAATTGGTGTAAACGAGCGGGTCAAATCTGCGACACCCTATTAGAAAGTAATGATATCATCTAGTCAATTTATTAGCAAGCGCAGATATTTTGGCGTTTATCGCAATATAAATTATCTTTCGTGTTGATATTGTACATTAAAAATATCGGAGATATCCCAAAAGATATTTAATATGCAAGAGGCATGAGTGGTGGTGCCCTACGCCAGGCGTCGTCAACCCCTAACAACCACCCACGCCTCCCCACCCACCCAGCACGGCGCTAAATTCATTTGGGCCGCTGTTAACAAAGTGCGGCGACGGGAATATCGCTCGCTAAACACGTCTGATCGTAATTAACAAGATTGCCAACGGTCCCCTTTAATTGTTCGCTAATATAAAAACGATGGACCATCGGCCAACTTTACCCCTTCTTAATGCTTGCTCTCTTCTCGCGTTTGCCAGCTGACAACCCTCTTTGATTCCACTTGCAGATATTAGACATTCTCGGTTGGATGGGCCGATAATGGAAAATGAATGCTGATCCTGAAAATAAAAATTATCATCCGTAGTGCTCTCGTCTTGCTGAATCCATAAGAACATGTTACCAATCGATTTGGGTGTGATGACCTCAGCATCAGCAGTCATAGATGGGGATATGAATCCATATGAATTTGCTTCTATATAGAGACTGTCTATGGTTTTAAATAATGGACTCCCAGCGATAAATCAACAATATTTTTTAATAAGTAAATCTAAGAATTGTAAAAGTGATGATAAATAATTTTAAATAGCTATACCATGATAGGTAAATATATCAATAATGTGTAAAGAGTGGGGAGAACATTTATCTAACATCTACCGCTGTCCGCACAAACCAACCATTCACCGTGCATATTTAACAAAGATAACCATTTTATACAAACGATTCTTATAAAAAAAAATTATACTGATTGACAATAAATTTAATGTTTTCCGCCGATTATTTTTTTTTTATAATGAAGGACGATGTGGCAATTTCGCAAAATTCAACACTTAAAATTTATTTATATAGGCTTCTATAAAGTTTTTATAACTGAAGAATTCATTTCTGATGTGCGAATTCAACCATAAAGAAGTTTATCTACAATCCATTTGAGATTTAAGTGTCCTCCTTAAAAGCTGTAAAAATACGAATAAACCAATTTTAGAGGTAATGTTTTGACATCTGTTGCTCCGGCTGTCAAGTGTGTCTGTCATTTTAGCGCATTAAACACATTCTGGGCCGGCGAACTGACACTACGCCAGATATTTTGTAATATTTTTGTTTTCTTTTAATCCATGAGGTATTAGCTAATGGAAAATATACAGCTAGACACGGCACCCGCAATGAAGAGTGACTCTTTCCGATATTAAATATTTCGCAAATAATGATGAGCAGATCCATGGCTTCGATCGCAAATCTTGAGTTTTTACAGACATTGACTACGCATAAAATAATTAAAACTCTTATGAATACACAAGCAGGTATTACTAAAATAAGAAAACGTATACACGTCGACGATATTCTATGTGAACATTATTCACAACCTCGAACAAAGTTCTGACAAGTTAGCAGCACTCCATTTGTCTCCGATATTATGAGCAACACGAAAACTTTTTTAGAACTAAAACACTAGAGAGAGTTTTATTTGAAATCAATTATTAACAAGAATCCGAAGAGTAAATTTTATAAATGCTCCTGTAAATAAATATTATATAAATGTCTAACTATATAAACTATATTGTAGCTGCTTGTAATAAATACTTAATATTCCAATGCTTTTAAAGTTGCAATACTTCAATCAAGCTCCCGCGCTACAACTTTAGCCACGTCTTTTGAAGCCCTAGCCACCTTATATTGAAAATAGACGACGTTTATTTAACAATAATTAACGTAAACTACTTGTAGACAAAAAAGCAGCTTTGTAAATTTTACTTGAATGCCTTGTATGTATAATTATCCGCAACGCGAAAGCTTGGTAGACTGTAACTTTCCTGATTTACATTGTATAAACACTGACTGAAACAAAATTAGCAGTGCAGAAATGGGTACAAAATTTTGTCACTACCTCCTGTACTTTTTTCCTGTGGGAGGGGAATCCAGCCCCAGGGTAGTATCAGATTCTTACTGACTAAATCCCTCCCTTGCCCTTCTCCTTCTTCATGGTATTGTTTATCACATTTCTTCAAGGGAACAGATAGTTTGGCCATAGGTATAGTCCATCATATAAGTCGATGGATTCATCTTCTTTTGCTGAACTGACCTCATATTTGTTGCTAGGCTTCCCTCAGTTTCTGCTCGTGCTCTACACGATTTTTGGAATTTTCAAAGCCCAAGGCCCTCTTCTTTGCTTGGAAGTCCAGCAGGGGAATTCCCGCAATCACGAGTATCGCGTCTTCAAATACTGTTCTGAATGCTGCGGTAACTCGGAGCGCCCTCTGCCGCTGGACCCTCGCCAACTTCTTTTTGTTGCTTTCGTGTCATAGCGACTCATGTCATATCCGGGCTCCGTACAGAACTTCATTCATGTTGGGTATGAGCCGTTCAAACTCACTGGCTACCTTCTGCGCCTTCTGTGTAGCTACTTCTATATGTTTGCTGAAGGCCAGCTGCAATCCATGAGGATCTAAAATGCTGCTTATTTGAAGCAAAGATCAATTATGAAATGTTTCGATTTTTTGTTAAAAAAGATAAGAAGCAAAAATAGATTGAAGTCAATGATGAATTTCCTCTTTTATACCTCAAAATTATAGAGCAAGCATCTTAAATATAGAAGAGAGCTAATCAATTATGATCCTTATATTGGGCTTCATGTGGAAGTAAATCTTAAAGAAATATGTCAGGACGCCAAAATGATATAACATAAGCTCTTCAGAAGGGCAATTTAATGTGTTTTTAATGAAAAATTTCATGTCATATAAGATCATCGTAATGGGGTAGACTTATGTCTACAAATTTACTTCTTTGTGAGAAAACATCATACAAATTAGTTGAAGAAAGCTCTCATAAAGCGTACTGTTGTACATGATAAAGTTTAAATGTTAATATTTGCATTAATTGTCATTCATCAATTTGAGTTTCAACAATCAACATCCACTACAAATTTCAGTTCTAACTCCTTTGGACTATTGTTTATTTCAAACTTTCAAAAAAATATGGTGAAATTGCTTCTTTGAATGATAAACAATTCGTCTTGTGCTATAATATATTTATATTGTCATCTTGATTCATCATTCAAATAAGCTATAATGCTATATGAAGATCTTAATTTAAAACTACCAATGCTATGTATTCTTCTTAAGGTGTCATCCATTGTCGAGTAGGTGATCTCCATAGGAGATTTTAATGAATTCCTATTTTAAGGAAATGATTTTTATGTGGCAGTGTTATATTGCTTTCAACATATGAATTAGGTTATATAAAAATAGGAAATTTAGATATAACCTGGATTGAGACGATCGATCAGAAGAATCAATATATTTTACATTCCAAATTTGTTAGTGTGGTGAAGTTTTCCCACAATTTGAATTTGAACTCGAATCAAAGAACTTCTTACGCAATTTATATTATCTTTAAATTCGTTGGTAGTTAAAAGGTCTACAAGAGTATTTCTGATATTATCGAAAGCCTCTTGTATCCAATAACAATTATTAATTATATGATCCATAGCATTTTCAATCAATATTTAACTGCAAAATGGTAATAAATTATCAATTTATTTTTAGATGCTTTTTTATATCCAAATACACACGGTAATGCTTAATCTAAAATAATTTCAAGCGCTATACTTTTTCATATATTTTCCGCTATGAAGGAAAATGTACTGTTTGGTACCGTCACTCCCCCTTACCACCTCTTTGCAGAAGATTTTCCCCCTCGGGAGTATTACACGTAGCTTTTCCATTAATAACAATAAAAAAACAATATTTTCACGTCAGAATGACGTTCGTTTCGGATCATTAATTTTATTTGACAGAATTGAACATGAGATTATCCCGTCGACGCTTATAACTCTTGTTAAAACACTTAAAAAATATTATACGTATATATACGCCTATTTGTATGTACGCATATGCTCAAATATGATAAATTTATATAACGCATATAATACGAATTTCGACTCCAACAGGAAGGTCTTTGGTGTTTTAATCAATTCAAAGTTTGTTTGAAGACCTTACGGTGCACGTAGAGTTTTGCTTATTTATGCTGCAACTCTAATGATATAATACTATTAACGTGGCTTATAATAAATTGGCACCTCTCAAACCGTTCACACAAAACTATAACTTTCACGGGGAAGCTATTTATAAATTGTCGTCTCGATAATATGTATTAATAGTCGAGTCCAAAAATACAATGTATCAACCTGTTTACTATGTAGTATTAAATATTTATCATATCAAATATACAACTAAGCCCAACTTAAACGTGAATACTTTTTATATAGAATTACACACAAATAATTCTGCTACATCGATTCTATATCTTAATTTTTAATGTTTCTAAGAACAATGTAAATGAAATCCTATGGTAGAACCATCTATTAAGATCTTCATCAAACAATTATCAATGTAGAATATTAAGAAATGACAACCTAGAGTGCTTATCTTTAACATTTTTCTTGGAAAGCAATAAATATAAAGTCCATGGGGTTTTTCAAATAGACTAGACACAATACGTTCTCAATTATTAGGATTAATTAGGGAAAAAAATCCATAACAATTTAACCATTGCAAAATAGTTTCTGCTTACTCTATTATATACACAATTATAATTTTATTGGGATTATAATCAAATAAATTCTATTTTATGTGCCATAGATTGAATATAATTATTTTATATTGCAATATTCATCAGAATCAGCGAATGGCCAATCAGCGAATGGCGAATGGGTGATTTGAGCGCAAATAACACTGCTAGTATTTTTTTATTAGAATATAAAATATATGCACAAATATCACAAATAAAATTATAATTGTTTCAACATATATTTACAAAAGGTAACAGAATATGAACGGTTTGAAGACCAGACATCAACAAAATTCATATTCCGGGTGTATACATTCGTTTGTGGGCAACTTGTTCGTCGCTATAATCCTAACCAAGGGTATCAAATAATATATCTAAACATATATTTATATTTTTAAAAAAATGTGTAAAATCTTCAAGAAATTCTACCTGATAACTTAAAATCGAAATTTGATTTCCAATTTTCAATAAATGCGCAATACTTGGCATGGCAGGCTCTGTATTTTCATATTAGGTAAAGGGAAAGAAAATATTTTATTTTAATGTGATATTGATTAGTCGCAATAGTGTTCTTGCCTAAAATAAATGTTCATCTCATAGCAAAAAAATGTCAATGTCAGAGATTAGAGATACACATTTGCAATATTTCATACTGTTTGATAAGGATTTAAAATCATAAGAAACCACACAGTTAAAAGTGATAGTAGGAGGTAGAAAGACATCCCAGAATTAAGAACATCCATAAAATTAAGTGCAATGTTCTAAATTTGCAAAAAGAGGACAAGAAATTTGAACATTTCCTGAAAATTATTTAGCGGTAAATAACCATTTGTTCCTCTTTATTGTTCAGTCATACAACTGTATCATTTCTGAGAAGGCTTGTAATTGATGATAAAAAATGCGTCAAAGATGTATTATTATAGCACGATAATAAAAGGCTTAATAGTAGTAAGACTATGTAGCATGAAGGAAATAACACTGTATTTAAACCACTGTTGAATATCGCAGGTACAATCCGTGAGATTAAAAATAACCATATTAACGCATAGAAAAATAGAGATCCGATGGATAGCCTTGACTGCGGGAAAACGTGGTCTTCCTGCCGGCATCGCGTAATCTCGTAGCTGCGATCCATCTCCAAATAGATCTTGGCTAAGATGAGCGCCTTTTCACCACGATTGATTATTTCTATCTACAGCTTCCGCGACTCGATAGCAAAGGATCTGGCCCTTCGTTGTTACGTAGGTCGGAGGTTACATACAAAAAAAAACTACTATCAGGAAGCTTCATTTTAAAGTTCTAAATCATTAATTACATTCATCTGATACAAAATCCGATTATTATAATTTCAAATCTTTAAATTACTAAAGTTGTAATAAAATGTTGACTTCTGTGGATATATCCAAATTTATATAGTATTAATCTTCAATGAAAAATCAACTGAATTCAACAGAAAAAGAATTTTAAAAATTGTATATCCTGTGAATAAAGGTTATAAATAATAATAAAAATTATTCTATATGACAAAAATTGCAATTTTGTATATGATTTTGGGTTATGGTATACACAGTAGTTGGCAAAGGAGCGTCGATTCAGAACGAAGACCGCAGCGAAAGGGTTAAAAAGAGGCTGTCTCTGGTTTTGCTCATTTACATACGGCAAAGCCTCCACAGCAAGCAGCGGGAAACTAAATAAAGTTGGTTAATATATTCAGTCATCGTTTCTATGCGGAAAAGTCTTGGCGTGTCTGCCGTAAGGCGGAGGCTTTACTTCTTCGCTGCGCTCTTATTTGCTTTGTGATTAAGTTGTCATTGCTTACAGCAAATACTTTAATTGGGATTCAGCAAACGCTGAATCGTGCCCGAGGCATCGCCGTGGATTATGTTTTTGCATAATCCAGCATTAAATGCGAAAAAGCAACATTTAAAACGGCGCTCTGCTTATCGTCAACCCTTGCCGTGCGGCTAATGCAACGACGAGATTTATGGCAAGCTTTGCGCTCACTTAGCTCCTGCCTCTTGGAGCGGAAAGTCTACCAGTGTCAAATACCTAAATAAACCATCTTCATGTTTGCATTTAACAATTAAGCTTGCTCCAATGATGTTTTATTCACTCGGAGAAAACATCCACGCTAAATTGGTTTGTTTCGAGTAAATTTGGATTTTGGACAAGTTCAACTACTGAAATAGCTTGAATACATCTGTAAATGGACACCTGTAAATCTGTTTTTGCCTAAATATTTTAATGTTATTATTTAAAACTATTCCAAAATCCACCTCTGTGTGGATCTTCCATATTCCATATAAGAATGTCGTTAAAACTATATTATAAACGATCAAAATTTAAGGCTAATCTATAAAAAATGTTTTGCCACTTTTAGTCATCGTTTAGAATCGTGATAGCTTATGGATAGAAACGGATGCCAGACCCAAGGAAAACTATTATTTTTCCCATTTACGTGTATTGTACAGCACCCATTTCTCATCAAAAATCACAGTTTCCTAGAAAAATGGTTCAGTCTAAGAATTAAACAAGTAAAATGTACAGATTGCACATACTGTCTTAATGCGATTAGCGACAATTCATTGCGAACTGAATTTGCTTACTTATTTGCCTAGCTCATTTATCACCATGGACAACCATATATAGTTGACGATACTTTGAGGGCGATAACCTGATTCTACTAATTAGATCACTACATTATCATATAATTTACGGAGCCTATGCTAGGAAGTTCTTGACAATCAATCGCCATTTAAGTATAAAAAATAAAAGTATAAAAATTACATGACAACACATAAACGATCTTCGGAGCTTATTGGCATTAATCTTTTTATAAAATAAATGCATGAAATGCTCACAGCTTTTATCATTTAATGGTAACTTCAAAATAGAATAATAAACATACCAGAATTAATAAGTTCGATTAATAGTTAAGTGGCCATACAATATTGTTTTCTGAAACTTATGGTAAAACACGCATTCAATTTTTTATGGCAGAAAATCATATGACGGGGTGACCGCCCAATTTTTTAAAAGTCAAAACATCTAATGTACATGATATTATAATATATAGACCAATAAAATATCCGTATATGGTTGAAGATGATATTCACTAATAATTTGGAGCAGTTAATAAAACGCGCGAACCTCTTGCAGGTCATGATTTAAGTCGCTAAAAATCTTTATTTTTGAGTATTTTAAGAACTTGTATAATATATCCACTGTGTATAGCAAAGCTTAAACATTCTGGATATGTGTAACAAAAGAATGGAAGTATATGCAGGGAAAATCTTATATAATTATGAAAAATCTAATAAAACACTGAAAAAAAAACCATATTGTTTTTTTCCCAATTTATAATAATTTCAAGCGTTGGCCATACTAATCAAGGCATTATTATTAATATGCTGCAAAAATATGAAACAGATATCGTATTAATTTTTGATCGACTGAAATTAATCACCAACGGCAGTCTTTTCGAGATGAATGATCGGATAATTTTTTACGGCAGGCTGCATTTCAGGGTTGAAGCCGCTCAAAGGTATGATTAAATTTCCAGGGCGTACTCACCTGAGCTTTCAAAAGCCATCGCATCAGTATAATTATGTGGCACGTCGAAAGTCAAAAGTATAAATTTCAATTAGGCTCCCATGTTAATTAGGGGAAACTTTCTATCCGCAATTTATACCCGAGTCCTTGCTTTACCTATAGGCGGATAGAAGCGAAATATAATGTTCGCACTCCGTTTTTTGCCTCCTCTTCTTCGGCAAAGAGCTCCAAGTCTCATGCCGCTTCAAGATTAGTTTTAAAGTCCATCATAATTGCTTAGTCATCCCATCGTCTTACGTGTCAATGGCTGCCTGGCTTGTCCCTCAAAAGGACCTACAAAAAATCACTTCTGTCATTTTTGGAAAAACGCATGATTTCATAAAAAAAAGGTCCTTTGATTCAAATGCCATTATTAAAAATTATTTATTTCAACTTCATGGCCAATAATTGTATTATTATGTTGAGTCATAAATAATTGCCACTTACTTTTTTTTTCAAACATTTTTTTAGCTTTATCAAAATAGCAAAGCAATATTACTCTATTACATATTTACCATTATTATTAATAACTTTCTTCCATTTTGTTGGATACCTTCTTCATAAAATTTAACAGGTTTTCGAAAAGAAAATAAATTTTCGATAGCATGATTCTTTTCTTCGTTATTTTTGATTTTTTTCTATTTAATAAAATATTGGCTTTAGGATCTTGTAAAGATGCTTGATCTTTATCAAACCACTGTCTTTTGCGTACAACATTATTGTACATTTCCGTGAGAGGAGATTCATGGCAATAGAAATGCCATTTTTTTATTGTCTTCACTAAGATTATCCCACACAAACAATTTCCTAACCTTCCCCAATTTTTCAAGTACCGGCAAATGGTTGATTGTGACAAATTTAGCTTCTCTGATAATTCCCTTGTTGATTACTATCAATATGGATAATTCAGCATGGATAAAAGCGAATAATCATAACGGCTTCATTTCGCCGGCAACTATTTATGACTCAACCTGATATATACAAATATAATAAAATGTTATTTTTTGATTTTGACTTTCATTATATAGTGGCTTAAAACGTAGAAAAGAATGAGCATATTTCTATGCATTGACTTTTGCTAAAAAAATTACTATTATAATTTCATCATGACTGTTAAACCTCTTATTACAGAAAACAGTAATACAAGATTTATCTTAAAATAAAAATATACATTTGCAATGATATTTAATCATTAAAACTTTTTATAGGGAGCTGGCAAATCTCAATCGAATATTGTTTGTGAACTTAAACGCCAATACTTAAATCGTTTCAATAGTACAATATCTACAAAATATGACATCCTTCTAACAATTGTCTTTTCTTTTGGGCTAATAATCACAGTTTAATAGTTTAACAATAATATATTATAACAGCATTTGCTTAAAGAAATATTCAACTTGCACTTTGGAACAGCAAGCAGTAATGAAAAGCGAAGACATGTCCAGATCATAATTTTGAAAGCAAATTCGCTAAAAATTATTTACTTAAATGTATGTACTTAAAACAATCATATTTGTACAAGTAAAATGCTCTGTACTGTTTTGGAAAATCATATTTCAATGATATCTGAGTTAAATTAAGTCTGTAAGTGAATTAATTGCACAATAAATTATGTTAGCATAATCGATAATCATTTTAATTTATCGAAAAGCCTATCTTTTCGGAAAAAAATATATTTTCGATATCAAAATCACCAAATAAACATTAAATAATTTCCTTCAAATGATGACTTAGAAGCAATGGAAAATCGCTCGATCTTCTTAGAAGTTCAGAAAAATCATTAAAATCAAATTTAAAAATCATTTTGAAAAACAAACTTGATCTGGAAAATAAATAATGATGCAATTTATAAAGTCGGGCAGGGTCTATTACGAATGAGTTCTTTGCATTTTGAATCGAATTTAAATTGAATTCTACCCTTAATATATCTAGATGGATGCCTCGATTATTAGTGCTTGATTAACTCAAGAATTCTTTATATTTCAGTCAAATCAATGAAATCGCTATGTGCTATGTAAAAATCTAATCGAATGTATTTTTTTCATACGTCTTGAAGAGGAGGATCGAAATAATATTTGAAACCAATTTATAAAAATAAAATAAAATTCGTTTTGACAAGAATAAATGATGGCCCTTCTCGGGCCCAGCACTTTATTAATGAGGGTGTTTTATAATTATTCCATTCTCGTTCTCGGTTTTAATCTATCTTCGTGATAGGGCCCGGAATGCTAAAGTCGCGGCCATCTCGCGCCCTCTAGAGACAGAAACCCTTTGCTCCCTTCTATCTTGAGACAGGGGACAATCTCGAGAGCTTTCAACCCCATGAAAATAACCGCCATTAAAAATTTAATTCATACACTTGTTTTAATTTAGAGGAAATATTTTATTACATTTTTTTTCCGCTGGCTTAGATGGAATTACGCGCTGTCTGAATCCGAGGCATTTTCATAGCGTTCAGTATAAGTGTTTATAAGTAGATTTTATTTCAATTTATTAAATCCCACCCCGTCCTATATTGCGCCGTTTGCATTCAAGCATCCTTATTTGTACGTTCTATTTCGGGCACAAAGGAAAATTGGAATTTTCGCTGTTTATTTTCATAATGTGCATTCGAAAATTATTAACGTTTACTCAAGCCGTTCCGAAAAAAAACGCATTAAACAATGCATATTATCGTGCTCTCGGGGTGGTGTACATCAATGTAAAAGTCTTGATAAAAAGGGTGCCATGATATAGTGGGCCACTTTGTTTGAGAGACAAGAACGCATTGAAAATGGGAAAATTCTTCCCGGCCTCTTAAAGTACAGCCGTGTTATCTCAAATGAAAATCCGGAGAAAATTTGCGGATAAATTTAATTAAAGAGTGAAGATAATTGAAATTTAAACTGAATATTGTGAAGTGGGGTAAAAATAAAATCGTAATTGTTAAATACTCAGAAATGAGCGGATGAGTTACTCAGTTTTGCTCCGAATACAGAATATATTTTTGCCTCAAATTCTTTAAATTCGATATGTTGCCAAATTATAATATAAAGAAGCACAAAAATTAGTTCCATTCTGAGCTTTTCTCATTTTTGTTATATTTGGTCGTTTAATATCAACTTTATTTGAAGACCTACCCAATCAAATGACTTTTTGACCAAATGGAAATGTAAAATAAATGTAATTTTAAAAAAAATAATTGGTAATGTAATGTGAGATGAGTATGAGGATGGTAGGATGGATGAAAGTGATCGGGTATTGTCGGAAACCCTGTCGTCTTCTATTTACAGAGAGAAAGATTACAGCTATGAGCCTGCAGGAAGGACATCTTCCCGTAGCCAAGGTTATCTGATAACACCGCTTTCTGCACCTCACTGTAGGACGGAAAATTTTGCACGTGTTATTCTAGATGCAATGTGTCCAACAGATATTACTGTTAATTTGACACATTGCATCTAAAAGAAGATAGAAAAAGGTTGCCATTGATCTGATAAATTTCATCTGCACAGATCAACAGCAACTTTACGTGGTGATGCCAATTCTACCATGCAACAGTAACATAAATAGGTTAAAAAACATTTTAAAAAATCCTACCTCAAAAACATTTCTAGAACGGGAAGGTCCTATAAAACTGATGATGAATAGTAAAATATTTAATATTTTATATAAAATGAATCTATAAGCGAAGAATCCCCAAGATCAAATGTTACCGATTTGACTTGTCAACAGTGGCTCATTTTTGCTGTTTTTAGGATTCAATCATAGCTTGAAAATTAAACTCGAGTCCACCATAAATTTCAGATGTAATAATATGATTCGTTTACATTTGGCTGGCAAGTTTTAATTGGCATTCGACATTTTGTTAGATCGAAAGGCGAAAGGTTCATTTGGGCAATATTCGAAGTTCTAATGACGACATGTTAAAAAAATATGTAAATCTCACAATTAAAAGATGTACGTTTGTCTTATCAAATAAAAAAAGTTCGCGATCGAAAACAAATTGACGCATTTATTTGACGAACAAATTGTTTGGAGCAGCGAACGACACTTAGAAAGCAAAGACCTATTGAGGTCATAATTGGCGGTTGAAGTTCACTCCCGCTCATGCTTTTGGATCATCGAAAGATGTTAATATATGGCACGAAGCCTATAATGTTTTTGAATTAATTTCTATGCAAAAAGAACTACATATTTACCAGGTTCAAATCTCATGGAATTCTGATATTTTTGACGAAAAAGTGAAGTGAGAAATATATCAGCAGATTTCATTAAACAATAATCTTGGATTGATAAACTATAATATGAATATATTCTAATGTACAATAATTCGTAATCTTACATTTAAAATATTTAAACATGGTTTATTGGGCATTAGCATTATATCGTGTTTTATTTGATCTTCTCCAAGTAAGTATTCAGTTGATTCAAATAATAAGACAAATCAAGTCAATGTATATTTTTATTGTTTTTATCGTGTTTTATTCCAGATAACCGGCGGTCGTTATTAACCAAATGCTGTCCCAATTATGCGGAACATACTGCGAAATTACTTTAATTTACATCATAAGAGGGGCCTAAGGTGCTATTCATATTTTGGGAATAAATTATATGGATAAGCCGGGGTGCATTCACTCCTTTCATGTAAAGGGTTGCATCAGATAGGAGATGCTGCACCGCAGTGCAGACTGCACAACCATTAAGATCGACGCGAATTGACCGGCCTGTATTGTTTCAGGCCCACGTACAGGACAATGGCAGACCACGAATATAATGGAGCCTTATCGGGCGGCCGTTGTGTCCTGTGCCGGTAATAATGAATCACAGATCAAAAGCCTTCACTCCGAACCGAGCTCCTGGACCTTCCCCTCCGATCCTGCTTCAATCAATTGGGTGCTAATGAATTTAGCTAACCGCCTCGCTCTATTGGCGTCATAAATTTACCAATACCTGCACCATATAACCGAGACAATTACCCAAATTAAATCTTCTTCCCTCCATTGGGATAAAACGGAAATGTATTGAAATCGAACAGTTAGGAATTATTTGTTTCAAAGGAAGAGATTAAATTTGAACTCTATTCAAAAGTATTTATTGAGGGATCAATCGAGCACCATATATATGACCAAAGATGTAACGAAAGCATAATATGAATTACTTATTTCATAGCATAATTTCAGATGAAAATACAAACGAAAAATCTTCGATGATTAAGTAATGATGGTGAATAACAATTTGATTTTTTTATAGTAGAGCTATGAGAGCATTCTCTATCATTTTTCTTAGATGGCAGAGAAGTAATTACACGTATGTATATCACAAGTTATTCTTATTGCGATAGTTTGAATTTGAACAGAAAAATTCCTTTATCAAAAAAAGCAGTTGGCAGGAAGACGTCTTGTGGTTGCACGTATTTTATTTTGGATTAGGCTCTTTGCAAGAAACTAAACATTTTCATCAAACATTTAAAAAAATACTCCGAATCCTCAAAAAGAACCTCAACATTCTCTTGCCAATATATTCTAGTCCTAAGCTTAATCATGTCCAGTTTTTCTTGAATTCCAATTATATGCTTGTATTAGGTTGTCTCATAAGTTTCTTTCGCGAATGAACACAGATCTAATCATAGCCATGGCTGAAGAAAACTCGCGATATACTGTTCGCAAAATAGCTAACAAGTTAGAAATTCCACGAACGTCCGTCCATAATCATCTGACAAAATTGGGCTACATCAATCGTTCAGATGTGTGGTTTCCTCATGAACTGACTGACTCAAATAAACTTCAGCGTATTTCAACATGCGATCTTCTTCTCCAACGACATAATAGCCAACCTTTTTTAAAGAGACTTATCACTGGAGATGAAAGTTGGATACTCTATAAGAATATCCAACGTAAACGGTCTCGGATCAAGGCTACAGAAGCTTTAACTGTAGCTTAACCTGGCCTGCATCTAAAAAAAGTTTTGCTATGCATTTGGTGGGACTGGAAGAGGGTAGTTTATTATGAGCTACTTCAGCAAGGTGAAACGATCAATTCAACAAAATATTGTTTCCAACTAGACAATCTAAAGCAGTGTTTCTCAACCGGTGCACCGCGGTGCACTGGTGCACCGCGAGCTTATTACAAGTGCACCGCGAAAAAATTAGTAAAAACGAAAAATTCTGCAAAACAGTGAAAACCGAAAAAGTCGTTGGCGAAATTATGAAAGTCAACGAAAGAGTTAATGTAATTTTGAATTAGCCAAATCAATTGCGCGTATGTTAACCGTTTAACGTAGACTTTGGGTATTCTACGCCTCGCAGCCACAGTCTGTTTAAAGTGGAGTAAATAAACATGCTCCAGAAGCTCTATGAACGGAGGTAACTGGGACTGGTCGACAGAAGCAAGACGAAGATAACTGGGCCCCGGTATTCAGCTGAGAGTTCTCGCCTACGTTACAATGGATACATTTATTACCAAACGAAGTCGTGAATCAGACCAAAATATTAATGACACAGGGAGTACAAGTGAAAGAAGTAGTGACGATATTACTAGACATCATACGTCTCATACAAAAGAAAATGTATCCAGTAAAATCAGAAAAAATAATCGACAATATTCTGAAGAATGTTTCGGTTTCGGTTTCGGTTTCGGTTTTACGTATTTTTACGCATTATGTATTTAACTCAAAGTATGAGTATATTTGAAAACTTCGGTATTTCGGAATAATATTGCGCTATTCGAAAGACTTACCTAAAACAAAGAATTTAAACATCCATTAGACCAAATATTTTGTGTGTATATTTTAGATGACAAATTAAATGATAGCTCAAATTTATCTTGTAAATCTTATTATCCTTACCTGAGAGCTCTTACTGCATGAATTTTGAAGTCCTGGACACCTTTGGAATTTGGCTCACCAGCAGTTCTTTTGAACCACACTGTACAATTTTTCACAACGTCCATCTAAACTTAAGACTATTGATTGATCAAGGCTGGTCGATTTCGTAATCAAACAATTGCGGATTGCTTTTATATTAAACACGATTTCATACCTGAAATTAAATATTTGACACATTTTAGTCCAATTATTTAGCTGATGATATATTTTTAAAACGATATATGATGTATTTTCTTTAATCTAAGGAAAAATTGATGCTTAATGAAGCTTTTAGCTATGAAATGCTAAATGAATCACTTCCGAATATCGTATTTTACATATACATTTGAATGTGAGTCGTGACTTTAAAAAAATGATACAAAAATCGGACCTAAATCCTACATCTTAAAATAGACATCTTGATTTTCCAATCCACTATGAGTATTATTTCCGATCTGTGTTCTTGAAATCTCAATGCAATTGTTCAACATTAAACATTTCGATAATAAGCCTAATAATCTTATTACAATATACTTAAAAACTATGACTACTTGCCTCAAGATTTTAGCTGCATGACGATCAGGATACAGTCTGGAACACGGATCACATTCCGGAACGGCACAACACTCTGTATTAAAAAATATCACTTAACATACGCACATGCACATCCTAACCTGTGAAAATAAAATATAGCTCTGCACCGAATATTGTTGCATAACATAAACTCGACGCCTAAACTGGACGGACAAATTGAAACGCATTTATAACAAATTATTAATATTTATAAGAAAAACTATTTTTTAAAAATCATGGGATTAAATAAGCTGCTGCGATATATTCCCAAAAATATTATTTTTCAAAAAAAACACCATCCTTTTCGTTGCATAAATATATTATTTTTTAATGAATTTCAAATTTGATAAAAATATTTTTGGGAATATATCAAAAGAGCTCATCTCAGAGAGAATCTCATGCATTCTTTCAATAGTTTTTCATAATAATTTTCATTTAGTATTAATACATTTATATTCGTACGCTCAGTTGAGCCGTCGAATTAAGCTAGGCGACAATCAGTGTGTGTTCGGTTCTTAGGTTATACGGTTTGGCTTAATCGTCAGAGGGATATATCTTAATAAATAAAGTGCAGTGTTGTTCCAGAATGCGTCCCGTACTCCAGGATCTATCCTGAACGTCATGCGGCGTCGATACTCAGGCAAGTGTTCTTAGTTTTTTAATTGTTTTGTACTGCGACTTATAGTAAATTGGAGGTCCATGATATCTATTTTAAGATGTAGGATTTAAAGCCGATAAATTATGTTTTTTTTAAAGCCACGATAAACTTTTGATTTTGTTGTCACAATAGACTCTTACATAGAGTGCGGAATAAGATGTCGATGGTTGAATACAGAAGGATGGTTTCAATGGGTATCAGATGAGCTGTGCGCCTGGTCGTGGCGGAATCTTCAAATCGTCATGCAGTCTGACCGCTGAGGAAAGATTCATAATCATCATCATCATCATCAGTCTGTGTTCGTCCACCGTTGAAAGCATGAGTCTTCATCCCTCTCGATCCTCCGCTTTCCGCATCCAGCTTCATCCTGCTTTTCATTCGATGTCGTCAGTCTTACAGGGGTCTCCACTCCAACACTTTTCTTCCCCATCGACCGTCGTTTCTTCGACACATTTGTCTCCCCCATTGCCACTTAAGTGTGTCAATTCTTTCAGTAGCGTCTACTACTCGAGTTCTTCTTCGAATATCCTCGTTTCTGATTCTATATTATAAAGACACTCCGAGCATAGATCTCTCTATGGCACGCTGGGAAAACTTTATTCTGTGTAAAATGCCTGATATTAGATTCCACGTCTTCGTGGGTTAACACTGGGATGATGCGTTGGTTAAATGCTGCCATCCCAGTGGTATTCGTCTGTCAATTTCTGTTGAGAAATTCTGTCGTCCTAGTTGTATTACTTGTCTCAGATAAGTGTATTCATTTTCAACCTCAATTTGTGTTCCCCCAATGGATATCGCCCCGAAGGTCTGAGAATTGTGACTATTTATCATGGCTTCGATTTTATCCATGTTCATTTTCAGACAAATTTTACTTGACACTTCGTTTAGGTCTTGGAGCATGTCTTGAAGCTTTTCAGACGATTCGGCTATTAATACTATGTCACAATTTCTCCACTTGTGTGTTGTCAATACTGTGTTGGCACTTTTTCAAAGATAGCAGTTTAAACACATCTTCCAAAGCGTTTATGATAAGCTTGGGAGGTAGTTTATATTACAGCGTTGTAGTGAGTCTAAAACTGCCCAAGAAAGACAGTGGCTGATTATATTTTTCGGTTTTCTGGATGATTTGTCTTAGTATGTGGATATGCTCGATGATACTAAAGCCTTTTCTAAATCCAGCCTGTTATCGATGTTGAAATTTGTCAAATCGATCTGCCAGCCTATTAGTTTTAACTCTAGAGAATACTTTATATATATATAGGAGAAAAGCGAAATTGGACGATAGTTCTTAAGCAAACGAACTTACGAATTTAGACGAAGAATTGAGGGTAGCTCTATCAAATATTCGACCTAAAATTTATGATATCTGCAAAAGCCAACAAGCTCAGGTAGCACATTAATTGATTTTTGATTGATCATATAACTTCTATTGTGTTAAGCAGGGACATCATATTGGGTGGACAACGGAAAAAAACACCCCCTCCCCCAACCTAGATTTACCACTTAAAGAGAGTAAATATTTTTAATAAAACGCGTATAAATATAAAATTGTTTTTAGGGAAAAATTAACTAACTAAATATATTTTCAATGTTAAACATTTTTTATATAATTTGACAAAAAGAAAATATGTAAAAAAATGGTATGTAAATATTATTTTTTTAAATATGTAATAAAAATTATGTCTATGTATACAAATTTTTTCGACTTCTTAATTCTGGTGCACCGCCACTTTTTCCCATGGTCAAATGGGACTCATGGACTTCAAAAAGGTTGAGAATCACTGATCTAAAGAATGCAATAGCCAGAAAACGGCCAGAATTAGCGAACAGATGTGGTGGCTCAGTTATGAACATCATCTTTGCAAACATATTAATTTTTAAGCGTTCTCACGGATTCATAAATAATAAAATGATTTTTTTTTAATGTAAATAATAATATCTACTGATCATCATTTACGTCTGATGATGAGTATGGCATTTGAAAAAATTGATATGGAACATTGAAATATTGCGCGTTAGTTGAGGTAAAATATGAAGTATTTATTGAATAAAAAAAATATTTCGGTTTCGCTAACAATATTTGAATAAAATCTTATTGAATTGATTGTGACAACTACCAATTTAACTGGATAAAAATAACTATATGTCCGCTCATGTTTAACCTTTTCGCGATAAATCTAAGAGATGTTTGCTATTTTTGACGCTATTTAAGGATTTTGACCTTGACAAAAAAAATTATCTCTAATTTTGCCTGAAAAGAGATTTTCGATCCATAAATAGATCCCATGGATTAATCTCCTGATTGGTCGTATTTCGGCGCTGTCGATCACACTAGGTCAAGAAACTTAAGGTTACAATGTGTATCAGCACTAGAATGTATACTTTATGCATTTACTCTGGAAGTTCACACAACTGCTTTGGGAATACCCAACCCAGTACAATCCGGTAATGGCTTTTCTGCACACCGTGTGTGAGAGCACCTTACACCCTCGTTTTCCTGCACAATGTTCCGAGGAATGAACCTATGTAGAGCCTCCCTTGTGCTTCTTTGTTCGTTTTTTTTCTACTTGTTAAATCGTTTTCTTTGCTTTAAATGCTCGAACATAATTATACGAGGAAACGAGTAGATTTAAATTAATTCATTATTGTATATGAAAAAATTGGCGAATGTTTTTGGTTTTCGATTCAGGTTACACAAGAGCGATTGCAATGATTGTACAACAAAAACATGCTAAATATATAGTGGAATTTCCATTGTAAAATATTTAACTTTTAATAAATAGAATTGCTTGGGGAATCTATACAGAAGCGCTATATCCAAGTGCCATATATCTGAAATTTTACGGTTCCCCGTGGAAAAATTCTATAGAAAATAGTTCTTTAATATTTGATTGAAGCATTCATTAAAATTCAGAGCCAAATAGTCTGATCAAAGTATGACTGATTGTGTTTTTTACAAATATAATATATCATCTGATATATGCATGTAAAACGGGGTGCTAATCAATATCTAGTGTCATATCCCGTTTTTGTACATATTTTGTCCTAAAAGCGTTCCCGTAGAATACAAAACGACGAATATATAATCACGATTTTTTTTTTTAAGTTTGAGATTAGGAATACATACTTGCTACAGGAATACATCTTTGATCACCAATTGCAAATTTTTAGCTTTAGCAATAAAATTACTTTTTTAATGTATTGTTAAGGTAATAAATCCATGAGCTTGTTATTGATTTTTTACTAGACAATTTATATAATTTATTAACCCCAAGAAGTCCGCGAACTTAAGTTTGCGAACCACTATAATACACCCTTTAGAAACAAGGGTGATGCTAAGCAAGGGTGTATGTGTTGTTAAAGTGCATCTTAGAATCACTCCTACATGCGGTATTCATCATTGCTTAGCCCATTAACAATGCTTGGTCTTTCATTCTTCCAAACGAACCTTAATGATTATAAATTATAAATACTTAGGATCATCTGAAAATGTTTATAATAATGACTATTAATAAGGATTTGCATATAGAAATATGTATTTTGTTGACTTCAAGAAGGTTATAGTTAAAAAGTAAAATGTGCTATTTTATTTTAATCTGAAATTCAGATGGTCTCAAACTTTTAATTATATCAAAGTAAATCATTAAACAAATTTCTCGAAATTGAATGCGCAATTTGTATTGCGGTGTATTCATGTCGATCATACTAACGGCTTCTCACAGTTCCCGCATGCACGCTTGCAAATCTCATTATAATTTTCGCACACATAGCAACATATGTACAGTCGTCTTAATACATATGCATTATTAAATAAATATGATTTATTTTACAATCCTTTATGCCGAGCACACTGTGAACAAATAATCAGATACAAATTATACAAACGCAATTTGCAATTAAATTCAAACAAAACAAATTACCTTAAAAGTTGGTCTTTTTTCCAAGCAATTGTAATTTTTTTCCTCCCATATAAATAAAAATTCATAATGCACAGAAAAATTCAAAAGTGCAAAGCACACAATTATAATACACTCAAGTTACAAGTGTCGGCACAGAAGCTGGCATGCAATACACATCGCACAATCTCAACAACCTATCCTCAGGATCCGCTTCTGCTCATGCTATGGTTCTCAATGACCCTTCTGGTACCTCTTCAGCGTCGTGTGGGCCTGGGCAAATAAAAAATAATAATATTAAAATTTACCTACACCCCGACCACAGCTCGGCCCCGTTCTCGCTCAAGGAACTTTAATGGTCGTTGTCTGTGCTTTTTATTACGTTACATTCTAAATGTCCATAGAATTCCACTGATTGCAATCTATTTGCAGTTTCATAACTAAAAATCAAGCTACAGTTGCTTAAAACGATTTCACTAACAACACCACCAAGTCCTCCATCATAATAATGATGTTCTGTACAATATTGGATGATCCAGACAAGTGCATCATTCTTCTGCCTACCCACACTGTCCTATACATTACTATCGAATACATCAAACAACAGTATTTTGTAAACTAGAATATTTTAAGACTTCCAAGACTAGACGTAAGATAATGTTTTGCAAGTGTCTATTTGCCTTATTTCGTTGCATCTGTGGTGTGGGTGATTTAACATCGTCATGCAATAGCGTTATTAATCCAGCGACTTAAATTCGCCCAGACATCTTCCGTCTCTCTTTAGGTGCAATGTGCTATTTTAACAGCGCCATCTTCTGTGCAATTACCGATCGATCGCTTCTTGCGCGTGCACCGTTGACGGTTGATTGGTGATGCGCAGGAGGCGGGATTCGAAGAGGAGTCGGCGGATGGCCTTGAATGCGGGAAGATGTCCTTTTTGATGTCTTTTTGTTCGACGCCCATCCATCCGTCCGGCTGTACATGATCCAATAGAAGAATGGACCTGTGGGTTAGCGCGGCCATCCTGACGAGCGCGTGGGAACGGGTAGCCGCCCGGGAAAACTCTGCCCCAAGAGCCTTCCACCCCAATGTATAAATTTAATTACCTACAATATTATTCCATTTAAACTGTTGCGCAGAGTATGGGGGTTCATGTTGGAAGAGGTTCCCCGCCCTGCATGTACGTTTCAAGAAGGATGACCTCTCACGCAGATCAGTTCGCTATCAGGTCGTTTAAGACAGTGGCTTAATATTTTTATAGTATCTTTAAGACAGAGTGAGATGTCCTGCTGTGCAGTCTGTTCCAGCTTCCAAGCGCCTACCCATTTCACTCCGCGTCCTCCAAAGGAGACTAGATTGTCGAGGAAGACTGGTTTCAGACTATATACACCAGAAGGTGCGACGGAGGATGAACGAAAATGTCCAACCTCGGTTTGAAGGGAGCTGCAACAGATGACGAACTGCAGAGGTTTCCACTTCCCCGTGGTACTCATATTGGTTCGGTCGTTTATAGTACCTAGCCACGGAGATGAATCGCCGTTCGAGCAGCCGTAGCCATTCTTGTAGTAGTGATGCCTTTTGCACAGATTCTTCCTGCTCCTACTGTAATTGGCAGCTTTACATTCTATTTTACGAGTACGCAGCACAGGGTAAGCTGCGCACCCAACTGACATTAGCTGGGCTATCCCAGCAGCGTTTGATGATCAAATACTCTACATCATTACCCCAGGAGTTTGACTGTTATCCACGAGGCATGAGGTTGGCCCCTCTGAGATTTTATGAATGGATACCGTAGTGAAACACCCACCCCAATGAAGATGGTTAAGTTAGGCTAGGTTACAAGGTATTCTTCAAGCTCTATATTAAAGAGCTGCGAGAAAGACCACAGCTACAAAATTGGGAAAGTCAGCGGGAAGAACACGCCCTGTGGCCAAGGCTATCAAACAACTTTTTTTATCTTTTATCCTGCTCTCCTCAAGTGCTTTCCATTTGATAATAAGTTCGTATAAATTTAAGTAAATGATGAAGCTTCTTTACATTTAAATAGTCTTCCTTCAATTTCATCGTAACAATGCAATTCTGATAAAGGTGCCAAATAAGACAAAAAAAACTTATAAATGGATTGGATTCTATTTATGGTGATTTGTTCCATCTTCAACATGAGACTCATTTACAATCCTTGGTGCACTTAAGTTATGTAAAATATGACCTTTCTTTATCAAACTTGTTTCGCCTGTTGATTTTCATATGGAATTCGCATTTACTATTTCACTAGATTCATATTCTACATTGTCCTTCTTTGCGAAATCGACAATCTGTTCTTTATAACTTTCTTCTGATTGATTAATCATTTATAATTTGAATATTCAAGTCGTTGAAGCTTTATTTACCACCATCATCAAAAATCCCATCTGATCATTTTTTTGCAAGTGCTTAATAGATTTTATTTTTCTCGTTCATCCGTAACATAATTGCATTATAAATTCAAAAAAATATAATAAGTAAGCTCTACTATAATCAGTGTTGCAATCCTTGTGCATTGTCATATTTGCATTTCAAGCTGTCAGAAACATTTCGCTCGATTTTGAAAGACTCAGATATGTACTATCTCAAAGGAATTGCATCCTTAACGAGAACGAATAGAGTCCAAAGCACGTATATTAATACGATTCTAAGTTACACATTGAATAAATATATTTTTGATCAAAAAATGTATATAAAAATTGAAGCGAATTAAATACGTTTTCTCTTTAAGGGTCGCAAAAAATTAGGACAAAATACCCCCTAACAATTTATCCCGTCACCCTACACATTTAGCGTATTTATAAATATACATCGTACAAAAACTTACAACAATAAAATAGGTTTTACTGTATTTAACTAAATAACTTGTCCACTTTCATCTGTCAACTAGACATGGACCTAGTAAAGGACAGTATATTTTCAGGCGTTCTTGACTGAGGTCTTCGAGCGTTATATATTTTATGGATAATATTTGAGCATTACTTTGCAAGATTTTGTTATCCTATTGCTTTTATAGACACATAGAAGACAATAATCAAGTAACTAGATAGAATGTTATTAATATATGGAAAAGCGAGCAGACTTTAAGTGCTATGTATATTTTTAAATTAAATTAATAAGTCGTATCTTGTGAAGCTTTGTGGCCTATTTTACAGCCAGCTTTGTACTTTTTTTTAATTTTATCAGTGTTCCCACGGAATCACAAGCGACAAATAGTTGATAAATGATATGATTATACCTTTATTAATACAATTGTCATTTTTCATCGCTGATACGATTTATTAAAATCAATCTGAGGTAGACAATTAAAGTCAGCCTCATTGCTTATAAAATTGAAGTGTTCATATAAAAGGTTTACGGCCACTGGATAAAAGGGTGGGTAGCGTGGACAAATGACGTATTCATTAGGCGGCAGCCAACTCTGACGGGAGACAGTTGATCATTTTGACGTCGGTCCATCCCTGACAGCCAACTTTCACTATCCAGTGGCGTCCGTAGCCTTTCTCAGACCCCAACCCTGACATCTACTCGTTCATTATACCAAGACAACCCTCTAATGACGAATGAACATATATTTTTTTGTTTCAAATTGAAAAATAGTACCGCCTGATAATTCAGCGTACATTTCGCCAATGTGGGACGCTACGACAAAATCATAAATTTAAGGGATGATCACTATTTTTCCGAATAAATATTACATCAATCTGCTGAGCGACAATTTATTGCCAGATCGAAACGTCGGATTTCAAATGAATAATTTTGCGTCGTAAATTATGTCGCATTTTTATCATACATCAATGATCTTTTTCATCGCCGCACAAATATCAAATTGGCTCTCACCAATGTAATTAATTCATGGATTTAATATTAAAGTACAAAGCTAAGCCGGCTAATATGTCGCTTTGACATTTAAATCAATGATAGCAACCCATAACACATACACGACTATGTTTCCATTAAATATGTTAATGAAAACATTACATATTAAAATTTCGTTGATTCGAAATTTCAAAATAACTTGAAATGCTCCTATAAAAATCAAAGGATCTAACTTCTTTGGCAAATATTTATCCAAATATATACAAATATGTAATTGCAAATTTTATTGAATAAATAAACAAAATGTCTATCCATATCACATTTTTAAACAAATAGACTACATATAGATATAATTATTTCCCATGAATTAATACGAAAGTGACCAAGTTCTTCAGTATACTAGGATTTGAAGAAAGATTCCAATTTTTATAAAATCTTTCCCGATGATAATTGTCATTTTTTTTTCACCATATTGATCAATAAATATATATTCAAAAGTAGTTTAACTTATCAATAAGTGGTTTTCAAATGTTTTCAAAGGTTTTCAATAAGATGACCTTTTTGCTTTTGCGATGAGTTATTTTAATAGTAACTATGTATAGATCTTACCCAAACTTTTTCGCTTTGTTCATTAAAGGATTTTACAGAATTTAGAGTTAAAAAATAGTTCGGGATCCTTGTGTTTCAATAAAAAATAATATTTCTATTTATTCCCCCTAGTGTTAATGAAAGTGGTCTGGCCAGACCCAGATTTTTTTTCATAGAAATTGTATGAAAAATCACGTTTTTCTTCATGTTTCCTAAGGAAATTTTAACCTTTTGAGGAGTGAGCAAATTTAGAATCGATGAAGTCGTTGATGTCATAATCGCTTTACATCGATTACTTTCTGTCAGCTCCAATCAGCGTAAGACAATTTTTATTTCGAAACAAAGTCAATTGTAACAATGTTGATAGCACACAATATTCGATCGCATTGTGCCCCAATTTGAACTTTACAAATAGCTAGCGGATTTTTTTTTTGTTGACGCCATTCTGTTGACCCTTAAAGGAGTACTATCCCAGGGCCTGGGAAAAAAACTATTCAGAAAAGGCACTTTTGTATATTAAGCTCGGAGATAGACAAAGACAGAGATAGAACGTAGCGCAGTTCGGGAGACAGAGACGGAGAGCTTCCTCGCATATATCGCACGATTGAATAGATCGTTAGCCCAAATTTATCGACTTACAATGATTTCGATTTCAAGTTTGTTATTTGTTTACACAATGAAATGACCGAATATTTTGTGCTATCGACAGTGTTTGTATATTAAATTGCTTCCTGTTCGTGGCGAATCTTTGTCCAATTATAATTTCTTTCTAAAGGAGGAGCAAATGAATCGATTTTTTGTGTATTGTTTATGTAAAGAAATTATGTGGTCTTGTATGTTAACAGTGTTTATTTACAATTGACTGCCTCGAATTCAATTTTGCTCACTCCTCAAAAGGTTAAACAATAGAAATAGCAAAAATGACTCAATATTAAAAACCTATCCTAACACTGACCCTGCCAAACCTGTACCACTTCAAGTATAACGACTTATTGAATTATTTTTATGACATGTAACATATCATTGAAAAGGATATAATCTAGAAAACTTTTTAAAACCAAACTAAATTAAAAATACTTAGTAAAAGTTCAAAATGATTAGTTTTTTGATCAAAGAATTTAGAAGTTGACATTACTCATTCGTTTGAACATTTTATGTGACTTTAGAAGCTCAGAAGTTATTATCTCTAAACCAATTGCATAAAATAATGATGTATTTATATTAAAAAGTTACAATAGTTAACAGTTATGTAATAATTCGTGCTGTAATAAACACACATTAAAAAAATTTGACGATTTAAAGGTGAAATTTTGGGTATTTTTTCAAAATGTTGAAAAAAATCTATTTCGACAACCCTGATATTTAGGACATAGGGATTATGCGTGAAACCTAGAAAAAGGCACCCCTAACCTCCTAAAATAGTGTCTTTAAAATCAGTGACAACTGCAAAGTTTTAACTAAAAGGTTAAAAAGCTAATCACAACTGTTCTTATGCCTATTTTTTTATTCCTGTTAATATCAACTTATATTTTTTATTTGAACATAATCAATTATGTTTTTAAGCACAATACTATCCAGATATGTAGGATAAGGAAAACCTTTCTATTTGTGCCTTTAATTCGTTTCAATGCCATGATCTGATGGTTTAAAATGGTCTTTCAATACAAGCGGGACCTCAAAGCGATTTGATTATCGCGTCCTAAAATGGGTTATTCAGATTTTAATTGAATTCCTGAAGGTCTTTCGTAGCCCACTAAAAAAACTCGTCCCGGCAAAAAGGTAGACAGGTCGCCAAACGGGAAATTAAAAAAAAATGATATGTTCATGCGTTGTAACGTTGCTCTATGAAAATTCCATGCGAGCATTATATTGTATTTTATTTCGAGCTTTTCTTTTCTTTGTGCTTTCTTTCTTCTCGTTCGAATTTAGCTGAATGGGTTTTTTAATAAATTATATTTTTCATTGTGCATGGAAAAGAAGCATATTTCTTTGATTGAATGCACCGCGTGGAACTTTTGTGCGGTATCTGTACTAGGGGAGCTTTTCAAATATAATTTTTGGAATAATTCTTATTTGACGTTGCTAAAAGGGACTTTTATTTCGTTTGTCGGGTATAGATTTCACTTAAGCAGCTTTTACTTCTTTCATTATTCGATCACAATCATGCATACACAATCGGCATTTGAACAAAATCAAGTTCACGTCAAAGTAAAATTTGCAACGTTTTTTGCTCATTAAAGAGCATTTCGTACATATTTTCTAGATGAAAGAACCTGTATATAGTAAGATAGTAATCAATCAACTAGAATGATGATTGGAACAACTTGATATTTATATATAATCTTTCCAATTTCAATAAATATTCAAAAAGAAAGACATATATTAAGGCTCAAAAATAAAATAATAAAAAATTATACTATTATATGAATTTTTAAAAAAATCATTTGGTATTAGATAAATATTATTAAATAGATTTCGTGTGTATTTGCTTGTTTTTCTGTGATTTTTTACGATTACATAAATAACTAGTGATTACCCGGCATGCGTTGCAATGCCTCGTCTCGCATAACAAACTGCGTACATAAACAATATTTTTACTATACTTATGTTATTTCCGCAAGTGTAAACAATAAGTTGACAAAGTTTTATTGCAATCGGATAAACGGTATAGCAGCACATTAAACACGGACAAACAAACATTGATTTTTATATATTAGGCTATGCTTATGTTACTTGCGCAATCTTTAGCAATAAATAGACGAAGTTTTACGATGAACGGTATGGCTTTTAAACGCTGCTGTAGTTAACAACACAGCTAACTTGAGTTGAATACGCAGGTCACCCTGTGCTGCGTACCCGTAAAGGGGTGTGTGGAACTGCTGATTACAGAAGTTGGTGGAGTCTATGTCAAAGGTATCGCCACTGTCCTCAATAGCTTAGTGCATACAGGGGAGAACGGCTTTAGGTTGCTCGAACGGAGACTCATCTCCATGGCTAGGTACTACAAATGACCGAACCGATACGAGTACCATGGGAAAGGAGTAGCCCCTGCAGTCCGTCATCTGCTGCAACCCCCTTCAAACTGAGGTTGGACTCATGGTGGCAGTGAACCCGTGGAAGTATTTCCTTTAAACTTAGCGTAACCTTTGTCCTTCCTATTCCAACACACCTGAGGGTGCACTCAGTCTGAGCTGGTCTTTCTATATCCAACATCGGATATGACACATCAAGATTCATGCTTGATGGACGTCATAAGGACTTTAAAGAAATCAATGCACACTTTGAACACAACAATATGTTTCACATTTGGTAGTGCGAAAAAATTTTAACTTAAGTTTTTTTTCACTTGTCTGATTTCTGAGAAATTATTCACATTCATAAACATAATAATTGCTTTATTCACAAATTTGCAGCTTACAATCCGGGTTTTCCACACTACACTTCGCCCAAAGTTCAGGTAATTTCACAACAAATTCACGAAACTCTTTTTCGAGTTTACTGCATCGATATACTTTAACATAACAGTGATTTTCAATATGTGGTGCGTGTACCAGCGTGATAAAATACAAAAAGTGATTCTTTTTTATTTGAATTGTATGAACGAGCATAGATTAAATGGTACGTAAACACACGAACAAAACATAGAGAAAAATTCAATCGTTTCATCGTTCTATATTAAAATTACATTTGAATTGTGTATTCTTTCTATGACAAATTTGTATTTTTTTTTTAAATTATAATTTGCAATATTTTGCCGACGGATGGCATTTACATATATTTTATAGAATTAAAATGTTGACACATATGTGTACTATCATACCTAGAAAGAAATTTAAATCTATAGCAAGTTTGTACGTATTCAGTCAGTTTTAGTTTGAAAATAGCTGATTTATTTTTCATTAAGCAATGACTCAGTGGAAGTAATATTTTTTACCTGCGAAATCATAATATATCAATGCAATAAGATATAAGTAATGAGATGCAAGTTGGATTTTTGTTTCAAAATGGTCTTGTTGCACCGTTACATGTAGCTTCATGACGCACCATCTAGCGTAGTTGTGCATTTTGCATAAAATATTATATTATATTGTACTTTTTTGCTGAGCGTATGCTTTTGATGTCGTATTTCTTTTAATGTGTGATGGAAAGTCAAATTGAAAACATTCATTTTTTGGGTCAAAATACCTCAAGGCCTATGATAAGGATCGGGATGACTTGACCGCGCTACATTGTTCCCCTGACACGCCATTAAGGATTCGACTTGCGCCCCCGCCGGTTTTAATCGAATCACAAATAAAATTTTGTATAGCTATTGGAAATTTTTGAACTGTGAGTATAGCGCCGGGGGCGCAAAATGAACGTTCATACAAATTCCGATTAACGCGCGTTTGAAGGGTACGCAGCCCTGACGAATAATTGGTTTACTTAAGGGAAGACACGTACCATCAATTTGCCCATCACCAGGCACTGTTGCAAAATCGTCGGCCATCTTTTTGCTGAGTTACCACAATAAAAAAATTATACCATTCAGCTCGTTGTCGCAGGAGAGAGATATAAGACCTGGATCTGATCGTAAAAGGACGACGTCACTCACTTTAATGTGGAGTGTCCACTCGCCAACAATTACAGAAATAGAAAGTTGACAGCTTTTGTTCCGAAGAAAAATTGTTTATACACACCTTTTCATCGTCCTGCTCTCGAAGTCCTGGAGTCATGTTTATCATGACAGGATAATAAATGCAATAAAATATATAGGGACACTATCAAAAATTATGATAAATTGCCGCCATTTTAAGATCTAATTATCAATAAAATAAACCGTCAAAATTATTATTTATTGTTTTCTATTATAACTCAAATATATCAACACAATAAGATTTAATTCCATTCATGATTTCACCATATCATAATTCAATGTTTGGGGACTTCCCATTTTAGGGACGTTAAAGGTTATGAAAGAAATATACAACAACTTAAAGTCATGGTAAATCCAAATAAAATGACATTGTTTTAATTATCTAGTGTAAAAAAGTATATATAATTATGAAAAATATGTTAAAAGATTATTGCACAACGAATGACTATCTGTTCATTTTTATTTCCAGACATAAGCTGTGTTGTTTTTAATAAGGATTGTAATTGATGATGAGAAATGGGTTTTATATATCAATTTAACAGCTTTCTACAAAATATCTATTTGTACACCTCGACCATCTTTAACTTCAAATAAGGTTTTCCTTTGTGTGGAATATAATAGGATTATTTCATTACAATGTGCTGAAACCAGGAGAGATTATTACAGTAGACGTGTATTGTGCTCAATTAGCCAGATTGAAAACAGAGTTGCAATAATGCAAGACTACACGTAACAAGGATCATCCAGGAAAAATCATGGAACTTGATTCTGAAGCTTTACATCAGTGACTCTCAACCTTTTTGAAGTCACGGTGCACTTTTGACCATGGGAAAAAGTGGCGGTGCACCAAAATTAAGAAGTCGAAAAAATTTGTATACATAGACATAATTTTTATTACATATTTAAAAAAATAATATTTTCTTTTTATGTCAAATTATATAAAAAATGTTTATAATTGAAAATATATTTAGTTAGTTAATTTTTCCCTAGAAACAATTTTATATTTATACGCGTTTTATTAAAAATATTTGCTCTCTTTAAGTGGTAAATCTAGGTTGGGGGAGGGGGTGTTTTTTTTCCGTTGTCCACCCAAAATGATAGTCCCTGCTTAACACAATAGAAGTTATATGATCAATCAAAAATCAATTAATGTGCTACCTGAGCTTGTTGGCTTTTGCAGATATCATAAATTTTAGGTCGAATATTTGATAGAGCTACCCTCAATTCTTCGTCTAAATTCGTAAATCTTTCTCGTTTTTTAGTTTTCATATTAGTTATTGTTGAGAAACCGAGCTTACATAAATATGATGTCGGAAACTATAACAAAATGCTCAGAGAGATTGCTTAAGAACTATCGTCCAATTTCGCTTTTCTCCCATATATATATAAAGTATTCTCTAGAGTTAAAACTAATAGGCTGGCAGATCGATTTGACAAATTTCAACCTCGATAACAGGCTGGATTTAGAAAAGGCTTTAGTATCATCGAGCATATCTACATACTAAGACAAATCATCCAGAAAACCGAAAAATATAATCAGCCACTGTCTAAACTATCTCCCAAGCTTATCATAAACGCTTTGGAAGATGTGTTTAAACTGCTATCTTTGAAAAAGTGCCGACGCAGTATTGACAACACACAAGTGGAGAAATTATGACATAGTATTAATAGCCGAATCGTCTGAAAAGCTTCAAGACATGCTCCAAGACCTAAACGAAGTGTCAAGTAAAATTTGTCTGAAAATGAACATGGATAAAATCGAAGCCATGATAAATAGTCACAATTCTCAGACCTTCGGGGCGATATCCATTGGGGGAACACAAATTGAGGTTGAAAATGAATACACTTATCTGGGACAAGTAATACAACTAGGACGACAGAATTTCTCAACAGAAATTGACAGACGAATACCACTGGGATGGCAGCATTTAACCAACGCATCATCCCAGTGTTAACCCACGAAGACGTGGAATCTAATATCAGGCATTTTACACAGAATAAAGTTTTCCCAGCGTGCCATAGAGAGATCTATGCTCGGAGTGTCTTTATAATATAGAATCAGAAACGAGGATATCCGAAGAAGAACTCGAGTAGTAGACGCTACTGAAAGAATTGACACACTTAAGTGGCAATGGGGGAGACAAATGTGTCGAAGAAACGACGGTCGATGGGGAAGAAAAGTGTTGGAGTGGAGACCCCTGTAAGACTGACGACATCGAAAGAATAGCAGGATGAAGCTGGATGCGGAAAGCGGAGGATCGAGAGGGATGAAGACTCATGCTTTCAACGGTGGACGAACACAGACTGATGATGATGATGATGATTATGAATCTTTCCTCTGCGGTCAGACTGCATGACGATTTGAAGATTCCGCCACGACCAGGCGCACAGCTCATCAGATACCCATTGAAACCATCCTTCTGTATTCAACCATCGACATCTTATTCCGCACTCTATGTAAGAGCCTATTGTGACAACAAAATCAAAAGTTTATCGTGGCTTTAAAAAAAACATAATTTATCGGCTTTAAATCCTACATCTTAAAATAGACATCAAGGACCTCCAATTTACTATAAGTCGCAGTACAAAACAATTAAAAAACTAAGAACACTTGCCTGAGTATCGACGCTGCATGACGTTCAGGATAGATCCTGGAGTACGGGACGCATTCTGGAACAACACTGCACTTTATTTATTAAGATATATCCCTCTGACGATTAAGCCAAACCGTATAACCTAAGAACCGAACACGCACTGATTGTCGCCTAGCTTAATTCGACGGCTCAACTGAGCGTACGAATATAAATGTATTAATACTAAATGTAAATTATTATGAAAAACTATTGAAAGAATGCATGAGATTCTCTCTGAGATGAGCTCTTTTGATATATTCCCAAAAATATTTTTATCAAATTTGAAATTCATTAAAAAATAATATATTTATGCAACGAAAAGGATGGTGATTTTTTTTGAAAAATAATATTTTTGGGAATATATCGCAGCAGCCTATTTAATCCCATGATTTTAAAAAAATAGTTTTTCATATAAATATTAATAATTTGTTATAAATGCGTTTCAATTTGTCCGTCCAGTTTAGGCGTCGAGTTTATGCTATGCAACAATATTCGGTGCAGAGCTATATTTTATTTTCACAGGTTAGGATGTGCATGTGCGTATGTTAAGTGATATTTTTTAATACACAGAGTGTTGTGCCGTTCCGGAATGTGATCCGTGTTCCAGACTGTATCCTGATCGTCATGCAGCTAAAATATTGAGGCAAGTAGTCATAGTTTTTAAGTATATTGTAATACGATTTATTATCGAAATGTTTAATGTTGAACAATTGCATAAAGATTTTAAGAACACAGATCGGAAATAATACTCATAGTGGATTGGAAAATCAAGATGTCTATTTTAAGATGTAGGATTTAGGTCCGATTTTTGTATCATTTTTTTAAAGTCACGACTAACATTCAAATGTATATGTAAAATACGATATTCGGAAGTGATTCATTTAGCATTTCATAGCTAAAAGCTTCATTAAGCATCAATTTTTCCTTAGATTAAATAAAATACATCATATATCATTTTAAAAATATATCATCAGCTAAATAATTGGACTAAAATGTGTCAAATATTTAATTTCAGGTATGAAATCGTATTTAATATAAAAGCAATCCGCAATTGTTTGATTACGAAATCGACCAGCCTTGATCAATCAATAGTCTTAAGTTTAGATGGACGTTGTGAAAAATTGTACAGTGTGGTTCAAAAGAACTGCTGGTGAGCCAAATTCCAAAGGTGTCCAGGACTTCAAAATTCATGCAGTAAGAGCTCTCAGGTAAGGATAATAAGATTTACAAGATAAATTTGAGCTATCATTTAATTTGTCATCTAAAATATACACACAAAATATTTGGTCTAATGGATGTTTAAATTCTTTGTTTTAGGTAAGTCTTTCGAATAGCGCAATATCATTCCGAAATACCGAAGTTTTCAAATATACTCATACTTTGAGTTAAATACATAATGCGTGAGTCTTCTCCCGATAGTCGGAGGTAAAACGACTCGGCGCTCGATACGCTTTGCGAAAATAATTCGTTTCTGTGATACGTTGAGTTCTTTCTGTGACTTGTCGGCACCTCACCGCCGGGGCTGCGCCCTCCGACAGGGCCCCCTTCATCAGTAAGACCTTTTCATCTTGTCCTAACGAAAATTACACGCGAAACATTATAATATAATGCTAAATTTTATTACATCTCATCCTTCGTTATCGCCTAAACATGCGGCTTATGGCAAACATCGAAATTCAAAGAAATGCATTTTTTGTGCCTTTCTTTTCTCTACCTCCAGTGGGCCGTTCCCAATCGACGCTTAACTGTAATAAAATTAAGGACTTAAAAACCTTTCAATAATTGTCAAAGTTTAACATTCAGTCTTCTCCCGATAGTCGGAGGTAAAACGACTCGGCGCTCGATACGCTTTGCGAAAATAATTCGTTTCTGTGATACGTTGAGTTCTTTCTGTGACTTGTCGGCACCCTCAACGCCGGGGACCCCCCCCCGCACTCTCCCCCGCGCAAGTTCATTCGTACGCTCTGACGAAACGCCGACTACACTTGTATATAAAATTCGCGAGTGACGCCGAAAAACATTGTTTTTACGACATCTGCACAAAAAATGGAACATCTTCACCGCGTCACTTGAGAGGAACTACAACAAGGATAATAACGCAAGTAAGATCATAATAATCCAAGCTTCCAAGGTAAGTGAATTAACAAATACTCGCACACATCCGCCTCCTACTATCACATAAACGCGGGAACACTGGGAGCAAAATGCTTTTTCGACTGCTCCCATAATACAATCTTGACTATAAAACTATTTGATATGGACCTGACTATTTGATATTACTTGATACCTGACTTTAACCTATTCGTTTCAGCTATGTCTATATATTTGTTTCCAGTTACTCCCAGTCTGACCGATTAAATATTATTTGATTGTGCCCGGTAGACACTAAACGTCAAAGTTCGAATACTGTGATGCGACATAACTACCCCTTGCTAATACAATTTGACTAATACTTTTGCGGCCTAACCACATTTGACTACTCCTAACTATTATACTTATACGATTTTATGTATTTTAACTATTGGCCACTTGACTAGTACCTTTTTACTGAGTAGATACTTAAATACTCTTCTAACAGCAAGCTGATACCCAGTTTATATACTATTCATTGCTTTTTATACGAATCTTAACTTGCATGTCGCTCGTTGTCTCTTGCATGATCTTCCCTACTTAGCAGTATGGAACTCGAGGAACCTCACCGGTTCGGATCCGAGAGGCTCTAGGAACGGAGCAGGAACAAGAAGAACACCAAGAAGACGGCCTCGAGGAGATGCATTTGATGATCTTTACTTTGCAACGAAAAACAACATTGTCTTCCGTTGACTTCTATATCGTTTTGTAATCGCCGAACTGAGAGGGGCAACCTGAAAAAATGGCGAAACCACTCAGTTTCGAATTCGCTCGGGTAAGTTGTACGGTGACGGGGAGACACCCTCAGTTGGTGTAGGAGCGAATCCGAGATGCACTTAAGCGTCACGTATGTCTTCACCCTACCCCGGCAACGCCCTAGCGAGGAAAGGGGGGACTGGACTCCTTGTACTCCAGAAAGCCCTTTCCAGTAGAGTCAAAAAGGTCGTCTAGAGTAGTTTTCCACCACCTCCCTATGAAAACTACGCAGTCTTTACAAACTCCCCAAACTCCTTATCGAGACGTTCGCGAAAGTGTTCGTCAATACGTTCACTCAGGATACCCGTTGGGTGAGCGTTCAAAATAAAACTCGGTGGTAATGCTACCTTCAATATCGAGCGAATGAGGAGGTGAATGTATGATACAGACGAAATGGATGTAACCCCTTTCCTATGAATGGATATTGAAGAGGCCCATAGTTCTGTAGTGGACTGTTAGTGGCTGCGCTATGATGATGATGATGACATAATGCGTAAAAATACGTAAAACCGAAACATAAATATTCTTCAGAATATTGTCGATTATTTTTTCTGATTTTACTGGATACATTTTCTTTTGTATGAGACGTATGATGTCTAGTAATATCGTCACTACTTCTTTCACTTGTACTCCCTGTGTCATTAATATTTTGGTCTGATTCACGATTTCGTTTGGTAATAAATGTATCCATTGTAAGGTAGGCGAGAAGTCTCAGCTGAATACCGGGGCCCAGTTATGTTCGTGTTGCTTCTGTCGACCAGTCCCAGTTACCTCCGTTCATAGAGCTTCTGACGGCCAGCATGTTTATTTACTCCACTTTAAACAGACTGTGGCTGCGAGGCTTAGAATACCCAAAGTCTACGTTAAACGGTTAACATACGCGCAATTGATTTGGCTAATTCAAAATTACATTAACTCTTTCGTTGACTTTCATAATTTCGCCAACGACTTTTTCGGTTTTCACTGTTTTGCAGAATTTTTCGTTTTTACCAATTTTTTCGCGGTGCACTTGTAATAAGCTCGCGGTGCACCGGTTGAGATACACTGCCTTAGTCCTTCGGGTGTACATGGTCTGAAGCTGGTCTTTTCTGCACAAACCTCGCCTCCTCCGGAGGGCGCGGAGCAAAAAGGGTGGGCGTCTGAACGCTCTGCGCGTAGCATTTCTCTTGGGGCCAAAAGATCAGTGGAAGACACTTTCTGTGTGGCTAGTCCGGGGTAACCCGGAACAGACCATGCAGCAGCGCAGGAAATGGGATTGACATTAAAATGATCTCCCAGTCCAGTAGGTAACTGTCGTCTATCATATCAGGTTCTACCGCGTTACTGGAACTTACTAAACGTCTTTTCAAAAATTTGTTTCGTGATTTTTTTCATAATTGACACATCTGAAGAATTCCGTTGCGATGTAGTAACAATATTTTAACTTTATTTTCTTGTGGAAGCTGATAACTTGTCTACATTATTTTCGCCTGCTAGCAATAATCGCAAAAGCATCTGATTTCTATATATTAGAATGTTTCTATTACACCCTGATCCACCGGTTATATTACCGACGTAACAGCTAGTGGAAGAAATTTTACTATAAACATCCCATCGATATAGTTTAAACTTTCTATAAATGGGTGGGACTAATAATAATAATTTTCCACAAAAAGCTTTAATGTGTCAATGAATGTGTTTGCTGGAGGTATGTCAGCAGAAAGCTTTTCCCCATGAATTTCAAGTTACCTAATATCTTGTCGTCCTTTGAATTTTTCATGCTAACACGAGCTTAATTTGAATGTGGAATCTCCATTTAATTTTGTATTGAAAAATATTGCTTTTTCACACAATAATGGACCAGATATTGGCTGTCCAGTTGAACGTCTTTGTATGAACCACATAAAAATACACTCTTCAAGCTATGTATTTCCTGATTTTTTAATAAGTTTTCGCTCTGAGCTTCCATTTTCTGATATTAAACAATTAGTAAACTTCGTAATATGCAATCAATTACGTACATGAGCAAAAGTGAACTCAATTCTCCACGTGCAAATCTATGTAATAAAAAAAAGCATAATTTCTTTCTAACCCCCCATATACATATGTATCCTAATGATGATTGGATCTAAAAAGGTAATTCTATCACACTTTGAAATTTGATGTCTTTATGATAAATATATAAGAAAATTAAAATAAAACAAGCACACTCTTCAAATGAATTCAAAAATTGTATTTACACAAAAACTGAAAAATAATTGCACCAATAGCAACTATTGACTTTTATCGTGACGTTCTGTCGCAATTTTAATATGCAACCACGGCCTTTGTTATTTCGCGGACACATCGAGGGAAATGGGTTTTGCCATTGTAATTTATTTTATCGCCGAATACGGGATAAATTATCACCAAAATAGATAGAATAGTTCACAGCGTCGGCCAGGGTTAACTCAATTTTCCCCACGGAATTATTAATCTCGTTTATCGAACATATGTGGCGAATAAGGCTTTTACACTCAACTTTGTATGTGCCTATATTTGTTTGTTCGTAGGTTTACACTCTATTTTGGGACAAAATTCGCTATAGTAAACATACTAATCTATGATGACTATAAAAAAAGCATATTTACGAATCATCAAAATGATGGTAAAAGCCATTTTCGGTTCAACTTTTTTTTATATTTTATCCTGGACAATTTCATCCCTTGGATCTACATATTTTTGAATTCATTAACGAAGATGAATTAGTCGCAATGTTGAATAAATCTACCCTAACTAAGCATTTGCAGCAAAGTAGCTGCACGCTTCACATTTCAAACTATGGATGACGGCTTGGGATCGTTTGATAAATTAGAATTATTTTATAGAAAATGATCCCATAATGGAAAGAGGGGGTTACAAAGTATTTGACTAAGAGGAGACAATCGCTTATCACAGATATTTTAAAGCATAAATTCAAAAATACGAATGATTTATTATATGTACGTCATTAAAGTTTTTTCAATAACAATGTAAATGTACATTTCGTCGATCGTTTAGTAAAAAAATAAAAGATAATGACAAACTTCGATATTTTTTGGAACGCAAAGATTATTTTTCTATGATCCTCGTTAAACACGGATTTATATTACACGACATATTTAATGAAACCATATGACCGTGCTAAAGGAAATTAAGCTTTTTAAGTCCAAATCGTAAATTTTTTAAACAGAAAAACGATTTAATATGGCGTGCACTATTTAATTATGCTACATGTACCGGATTATTTGTTCAAGGAGGCGTCATAAAATGGCATCGTTAAGCCCTGTGCACATTTTCACGCATCCATATATGAGTAAGCATTATGGACGTTGGTCATAATTCTAAACAGAATGAAGTAAAAATAAAATACAGGTATGGTCGTATTAATATGCAGCATGTTGGAGCGACACGGTCTGCTATCGGGCTTTTTACAGGCTGTTTAATTTAAAATACAGCCTGTGATAAATTTTACAATGCATACAGGACCCTCATGGTACTTTACTGAATCACTGGCATGATACGCAATAACCTGCGTATACATCCATGTTCTCATAAGAGCACTCAAATTGTTATCATTTTAGGAATATTTTCGTTTTAGAGCCGTAAATTAACTATGTCATGAATTAAGCAATCAATCATATTTGCAAAAAATAACAATCATCTTATAGCGGGTTAGATCCTAGACTTATATTATAGCATATCACTCAATAAGTTCATGAGATGATAAAAATAGACTACAAAATAGTCTTGACTGATCATAAATATATGACAATGGATAAAACTTGGATTCATCACTACACTCCAAAATCAAATCGGCAATCAACTGAGTGGCGAAAACCCCCAAAGTGACCAAAAATGCAAATGTCAGCTGGTAATGTTTTGGTCTCAGTATTTTGATATTTTATTCATCGATTATTTACACTATTTAAAAAATGCGCACGAACTTTTGGACTGACCTGATAGTTTTCGTGGAAAAAATCACCGTATCAATAAATTTCGAAGATCAGAAGTATTAATGCTTCCATTCGGTTATGTAGCATGGCTATATTCTAACGGCTCACCTAAAAAGGAGGAATGCACACTTAAAAAAATAGCTTAGAAACAAGCAATAGGCTTAGCTGCGGGAAGATGTATTCATCCCGCTGGTTCATTTGTAATGTCATAGTGGATCTTTTCCAAGCGAAAAGCAACCTTGGGAGCGGACTAGGGCTTCCTGCTCTACGTAACAATTGTATCGATCGTAGTGATCCAGTTTTAGATTGATTTGAGACGATCTAAATAGTGCTGAAAGGTCGTTTATGAGTGACTAGCTTTGTAGAAATAAATATAATGTAATTTAAAATAATGATAATACTCACTCATAGAACTTGACCACATGTGGAAGGCATTGGAAAACAACCACTAGGAAAATTGCCTACATCCAATATCAAATATGACATCAGACGAAGAGCTTTAATAAGTGTAACTAATTTCATTTCATTATAATCAATTTTGTATGTGCACCATTCTTCTTTAATTTTAATACTTTTAAGAAATATACAAAAACAATTAAACATTGTTAGTAATCTAAATATTATAAAGATAATCTAATATATAAAAATGAATCTTTGTTTGTTCGTATGTAATGCGCTGCCATACCGTTCATCAGATTGCAATAAAACTTCGTTCACTTATTGCTAAGAATTGCGCGAGTAACATAAGCACAGTATAATATATAAAAATCAATGTTTGTTTGTCCATATTTAATGCGCTGTCATACCGTTGATCCGATTGCAATAAAACTTTGTCAGCTTATTATTTACACTTGCGGAAATAACATAAGCATAGTAAAAATATTGTTTGTGTACGAAATACTGGCATTATAACAATTCGATATGTTGATGGTTAATAAATACATTACTAAGAAAACATAAAATGGTGGGGCCAAAGTAGATCTTGGACAGATTTAGGAAACCTTATCATGTTAAGAGAATACATTCATTTATTTGTATTTAAATAATTGCAATTTCAAATACATAATACTCGATGAGATCCTCTAAAATTGTTTTTTAAATTTTGGATTTAGTCAAAATGTCGCATTTGAGTTATTATCGCAATTTTTTTAACGTTTATCTCCAATAGAAGCCCAAGATGAATCCGCCAAAAAGCAGTAATATACTGATTTATAAAAAAATATATGTTCTGCAAATTTTGTCATGATTAGTATGGCTAAAAATATTTCTCAGCGTGGTCTGAAATTCATCAAAATAATTTATACGCATAGAAAAAGGGTGTTTCCACGATACCGCCATTCGAATATAGGAATGGCAATAATTTTTAATCCACATTTCCTCCATGTAAAAGATGATGCTTGTTTTCTGAATGGTTCCAAAAATATGCAAATATTTCTTGAAAAGCAGGCAGATTGCGGCACGAAGGTGGCGTGAGGCAGTTCGCACCCCTTTTCGAAATAAATTGCTCATTACGTATTCATAACGTTCATTATGGGAAACAGATCTGATATATTGTAAGGATAACAAAAACACGGGCGTGTGCCAAACAACAGGGTGCGAGGAGGCTTTCCATGACATCTTGCAGATTAATACGTGTCAAAAATAAGTCTGCTCATATCAGATATATCGGCCTCTTAAGTGCTCTTATTAATATCGCCTCGATGAAATATAATATCACGAGGCCCATAAATTAAAGACATTTTTATGTCGAATCTAACAAGCCGACTAAAAATGATATTCCAAAGGATTGTGAGCAGGTAGAAGTGAAACTTTTTAGCTCCTAGAAATAATTGATTTTATGCATTTCTCTTTTTTGAATTTGTTAAAGGATGACGCTGTTTGTGTAATATATAATAAAATAGGTAAGCTACTCGACGCATGCGCGTAGCGTCTATGATGTTTGCGACAGACAAGGAGACACGTTTGTAGTATCAGCTGAAGGTACTCCAAAATGTGAATTCATAAAGGATGACGGTAAAAGTTTATATATATATCGGGAATCAAGATTATTGTAAATGAATGCCATTTATATAATATAGCATCAATTCAGTATGTTTAATAGCTTTGAAATATATTTTAATTTCCAAGCTTTGATGATGCTGTGCCTTCATTATAGTCGTTGCAATTTTTAATGTAGCAATATGATAAGAGTCGCTGAAAATACACTAGACAGCTTTTTTTTTGCTCTTTCCATGCAAAATTAATGAATAAAACTTGCAAATTGCAAAGGACTCAAAAGTGTTCCTCGTCATAAAATGTAAGCACTTGAAGAGTGCGTAAACTAATGAGGAGGGCTGTGATGATGCTAGATATCATTCATATTCAAATGCATGACTTAAAACAAAACTAAAATTTTGCAATTTGGCTTTTTCATCTGCAATATTTGTTTTACAATGCGAATTTTATTTCATCATCAATATTTTCATCTATTTTTAATTTTGCTCGACGCATTTTTTGGCAAGGCTAAAACTAAAAAATCAACGCCAACAAGACGAAACAAAGCCTTGAAAGCAAAGAGAAACCACACTTGAAATATTATTGTAATGAATATTTTAAACAAATATACGAAGATAGTACCAAAAGTACCTGACTTAATGTATAGATGACGGTTGTTGTTTAAAAAAAAACACTAAATAAAAAAACCAAATGAAATTTTGAAAAAATCTGAACCCCGTATCTTTTATATTTCATATCAATATTCCTATTATTAGATTCAACTTGTAGTAAATACATCATAGTAAAGGAAAGGTTAGACGAGGCCGTACGAGCTGTCAAGACGAACAGCGCAGTGGTCGATCAAATAAGGTAAAAAAAAAACAGAAATGTTGAAGAAAAACCACAAAATGCTATTGGATGATCGTCGACTGTAAGTGGAAAGCTGGCAGATATGGTAGGCCTTTCAAAAAATGCTGTACACCGCATATTGACCGAAAATTTAAACATGAGAAAGCTGTGTGCAAGATGGGTGCTACGTTTGCTCATAGTGGAACAAAAACAGCGTCGTGATGATGTTTCAATCAAGTATTAAGAAGGCCAAGTTTTTGTATTAATTCAGGATGAAACATGGGTCAATCACTTTACATCTGAGGCAAAACAACATGGAACTGGGGGAGTTTTCATGATCGTGCAGATCATAGAAGGCCCTGGGTACGCATTTATCTCCGAAAATGTCATAAAAAGCCCTAAAAGAGGATGGAATGGCCGCAGGGGCTGTGTGTCTAACTGGTCCGCTTTTCGGACCGCTGATATGACGAAAGGACGCCTCGCGATCGAACCTCTTACCTGAGCATGTCTACAGAACGATTACGAATTCTCATTAGAAAACGAAGTTGTCCAAAGAAGACTGATCGGGTGGGTTGTTTAATTTTACAATCGGTCGAAAATATTGTTGTATTTATTTTATTGGCTATGTCAGCCTAATGTTAAAGTGATGACGAAGAAAAAAGGGATTAGATAACTCAGTATAAATAAAAACTAACTGAGTCAATCAGTATTCATTCATGTAAAATAGAATGGCCAAGTAAAATAAAAATCATGTTCAACTCTCGACTGGGTCGGTATTCTGCGTTTTGTACCCCAAGCCCAGTAGCACCCCCTTGTTACGGCCCTGCTTTAACAAACCAACGTATTATTAAAGCCAAATTCAAAAAAAGTTTAGGGACAATATAGCTGTGTAGGGACGTTTTTGATTTGATTGAATTTGCAAAAATAATTAAAATATTTAAAAATACTGATTATTTCTTTACATACTCACATATTCTCTCTTACCTAGAAATCCAAATAATTTTATATTAACTTTATAATTGTAAAAAGCGAATTGGGAACCGCCACATGAAAAATCCTACGGATGGACATTGCCTACATTAAATAACCGACATGAATGATTTTTTACAAAAGCTGCTATACATATTTTTATATTCAATGCGTTGTCACGGACAAACAAACTATAATTATAATAAAATTTCCACGTGTATAGGCAACCAAAAATAAGACATCTTTTATGGCATACTTTGATATCTTGACCAATTTCTATTTCACAACTTTGATGTAGACACTGAATGATATTAGACTGTCACAAGTTTATCAGTTTGTAATATATTAATTAAATGATCACATTAAATATGTTCAAAAGTCTACGCCCCTGTGGGACGAAAATCGTCACTGACCACCAGTAGTTACTATCAGCAAACGAAGAGTGCCAGACTGGTGCTGAAACGTACAAATCATAATCGAGCAAAAATAGCTTTTAAATCACTACATATGAGACTCGATTTTTGCCTGACATTGTTCGGTTTACATCGGTTATTCTTAAGAGAATTGCCTAATTGATTCCTCGTAAAGACCAATAAATTGCCATTAGGTTGACGTTTGGGTCATAGAGTATCGCTTAGCGGCTTCGGTCTTCTGAATAATGGCTGAGGGCAAACCTTTTAAGTCCTTCCAAGATAGTTTGACTTGTCTTTTGTAGTCATAAAGTTCCACGTGGATTAATACATTACTGACTTCTTTGCGCTTAATCAGTGATTTCAAATTCATTGACTTAATGCTGAGCCTACAGATAGCAATGAATGCTACTTTCCAAAATCTAGGTTTGCTAATCTTGGACGATACGAGAGCTCTATATCTATAATACCGTACGATAATTTCGTTTTTTAAATAAATATATTGTTGCAAATCAAAACCCTTCGCCGTCTCCTGAGGCCCGCAATCGTCGTCGTGTCTGCCTCATGCATCCCACCACGAGGGTTGTCTCGAGTCGCGGGGTAGTCCGCGAGTAGGAAGCGCCCGTGCGCCTTTAAACTTAGCCTGAAGGGCCTCGACGAAAAGAATGGAGGCTCCCGCCCTTAAATATCGATGGGGCTCCACAGCCTCGACGCGGACTCGCAGCATACGACGGAAATCCTTATTTTACCTCCGGATGAATAATTACATTCCATTCATTTATCTCAAGTAATTATAATTCTTATTGAAATCTGTTAAATGGATTTTATCGGATTTGTTTCAATTTCAATGCGTAATACCTTATTATTCACTTTTACTTACTTCGAAATTTCTTGAACCAGCCCTGATATTACCAAATAGACAGTTTGTCTTTTTTGTTGAAATTTATTTAACACGTTATTTCATAAAAATGCTTATCAGACATAAAATTAAGTTTATTATGAAATTTATGCTTTAGATGCTTGCCTATTACTAGCAAAGAAGTTAAATATGAGGGACACTCAAATGTGGCCCTGAATATTGCTTTTTTAAATCACAGATCGACATGAGCAGCACCCTAACATTAACCTTTTGAAAAGTGAGCAAATTTAAAATCGACGAAGTCGTTGATGCCATAATCGCTTTTCACCGATTACTTTCTGTCAGCTCCTATCAGCATAAGACAATCTTCAATTCGAGGCAGAGTCAATTATAAATAAACACTGTTGATAGCATACAAGACACGTCATTTCTTTACATAAACAATACACAAAAAATCGATTCATTTGCTCCTGCTTTAGAAGGAAATTATAATTGGAAAAAGACTCATTCAACAAGCAGCGACGAACAGGAAGCAATTAAATAAATAAATACTATCGATAGCATACAATATTCGGTAATTTCTTTACGTAAACAAATAACAGACTTGAAATCGAAATCATTATTGGTCAATAAATCTGGGCTAACAATCGTGCGACGTATGCGGGGGAGCTCTCCATCTCTGTCTCCCGACTGCGCTACGTTCTCTCTCTGTCTGTCTCCGAGCTCAATGTACAAGAGTGCTCTTTCAAATAAGTGGAGGGTGGGTCCCAGGCCCTGGGATAGTACTCCTTTAGAGGTTAACATCCTCTGTTAAAATGAAGAGTAGCATCCTCTGCGTTGAGAATGAAATTCCTCATGATAGTTATCAATTGAATTTTAAAAATAGCGAATAATCTAAATTCTATTCATGAAAAAATAATATAATTTGTAAGCAGTCAATAGATTTTTAAAATATTATAACAATCGGATAGTGATTTTTTTAATAGAAAAGTAAAGTATTCTACTAAAACTGATATGTTGTATTACTATCGATTTTTAATATTTGTACATTTTTATTTGACTGATCTTTACAATACCCCATTATTTCAAGACAAGTTACTTATGTTCGTCAATTTTTATACTATAACATTGAAGCAGAGGTTTTGTAGATTTTTTGAATGCTATAAATAAATCTTATATAATAATAAAATGTATAGTCCAATAATATAATCATAATAACCTTTATTTGATAAAATATTTTACATAAACTAATGCATCTAGCTTATACATATTTATTCAAACTGTTTAAACTTAATTTTTGGGATTGTATCCCTTATCTTAATTGCAAACTATATTATAAATCGTATAAATATTTTAATTACATTTATCATTTAGTAAAATAGAGGAAAATAGGAAATTAAAAAACCTCTTTGCTAACTTATTACTACTATTAATAGATTTGTATAAGAGCAGCTTATTGACTGCCAATAGGGCGTTGCATCGCCGGAAAATGGAACCTAGAGCCCCTATGGCTGCCAGCCCGCACCGTCGCGCCCACGACACATGCACTCTCCATTTGAGCTTGGAGTTCAGAATCACTCTAAGGTATTTAACTCCCCAGTACTAGCGAATGTGTGACCAAATGTTTATTCCTCACCGAGAACAGAATCACTTCGGTTTTGCCAGTGTTCAGCTTAAGCTTCCATTTGTTGAAATATTTTTGCACCACGATTAGCGATCGGTAAAGGTTCACAGCAATCAATTCGTTGCTACGAGAACTGGTAAAATAAGCCGCGTCGTCAGCGTACAGAGCTACGTTCGCCAAGGGAGGCTTTGGGAAGTCACTGATGAAAATATTGAACTGGTGGGGCCCAAGTATACTGCCCTGGGGAACACCTGCCGGAATTGACTGGGGGGATGATTGATTATTGTTTAGCATGACTGAGAATTCTCTGTTGCTCAAATAAGATTGAGTAATTTTAATTAGATAGGCAGGGAACTTTAACTTTATCATTTTATGTATTATTGCATCGCACCACACCGAATCAAATGGCTTCTCGATATCGAGAAGCACCATTACGGTATTTCGTTTCATATTAAAGTTTTGTGAGACATGCTCAATGAGTCTGGTCAATTGTTGAGCCGTAGAGCGATTTTTGCGGAAACCAAATTGATCATTATTAATGGCATCAGTGTCAAATGCTTGAAGTCTGCTTAGTATGGCCATTTCAAATAACTTAAATATTTTTGTTATTTGAACGACTACTTTAAATGGCAGGTTTTCTATAATAACTTTATCAATTGTATCGAAACCCGGGGACTTTTTGCTCTTTAGTTTTCTAATAAATTTTATTATTTCTAAGGGAGTTAACAATTTAATCTTTAGTGTGTCATTAAGTGAGCCTTCACAGAAAGGCTAACAGCTTTCTTTGTTTTGTTATCGCTCATGTTCTCGAAAATCTTGTGGTTTAAACAGAAGGTTTCTCCAAGCATGTTGGTCTTTTCTAAATCGGTTTCAGCTATCTTATTATTTTTAACCAAGATAGGAATTCCCATGGCTTTATTAATGAGTGATTTGACAGTTTTCCAAAGAGAATTATCTGAGGGTTTTAATTTTGATAACTTATTACTCCACATATACGTATTTCTTAATGCAATAGTTAATGCAGTTGATAATGGTTTTTATGAATATGCAACAATATTTTTGCTATAGTTTGTTGAGCCTGTTTCTAATTTTGATTTGTCGTTTTAGATTCCACGTGAATTTAATAAAAGATGGTTCAACAGTTTCTATTGGGATAAATTTCAGCTTTGGCTTCGAGAATCAGGTTGGAGATTGACTCCACGGCTTCATCAATTTCACTTTCAGTGGTTCCTAGGACTAATGAAGTTAGTAAGGTTTTGCGATCAAGATAGGATCTTAGTTGGTGCCAGCCTGAACCTGGGTTCCCTTTCGTGTCGGCCTTCCACGGTGAAGATCACCGGAAGATGATCGGACGAGAGAGCGTCCATGGTCATCAACCAAGACACGAGCGAGACGTTTCTGGTCAGGTCCAGAGTGGATGAACGTCTGTTGCTGGATGGGTAGTGTGTGAAGCACTGAAAATGAATTTGAACATTATTTTTCAAGAGAATGATTGCAGGGAGGAGCCCTAACAGTTTTGCTGCAGCAATTCCATTCCTGGTGTCTGGCGTTGAAGTCTCCCGCAACCAACACTCTTTCACCCGATCTGAATATTTGTAATAACTCACTCGAATGTAGATCTAAATGAGGCGGACTGGACACTGCGATGACTATGAGTTCACTTTTATCCAAGATGATTTGGATGGCAACTGTTTCGAGGCCGTGAAAAGAGGGAGTTCCGACGGTGGAGTGTACAATTTCGTTTTTCACGAAAATGGCCACTGCTCCCCTGATTCTGTTCAATCTATCAGTACAATGACAGATGAATCCCGGAATAAAAATATTAATATTTGGTTTAAGGTATATTTCGATAATTACAGCAATGTCCACTTTTAACGTATGCATTCCGAGAGCCAATTCGTCCACCTTGTGTCTCACACCATGATCGTTCCAATTAACAATTTTTAAATTGTTAAAATTTCTAAAGCTTTTGTCCCTAGTTGTATAAGACATCTAAGTAATTACTGAGGCAGATGACCATTTCCATTTTGTCTTTACACTAACTTAATTCTACATGTATTTTCTTTAACAACATAAACAATTTAGACATTTCCTGCACTGACACTAGGTTATCTGCACCAGCACTAACGTTTTCCCGCAGGACAAGACGGGAACCATTCAGGTGGCTCCAGGACGGAGGTCACAGTCCTGCCTCCCAGTCCTGGGAAGTCCTTCACTGCAAAGGTGGGTCCCAGTGAAAATGTTGCGGCGTGGGTTTTCGCCTTTCTCGTTTTCCGAAGCGAGTTGACGCATTGGTTGCACTCCAGGCACTCTTTATCGTTGGCTGCATGAGCGCCTCCGCAGGTGCAACACTCTGGAGTCATGTTTCTTTGCCTTTTTTCGGACATTCGTTGGAGCTGTGGGGCTGGTTGTAACGCACACAGTGCTCCACTCTGAAGCAGTTTCTGGCTGCGTGCCTGAACTCCTGGCATCTGAAGCATTGCATCACATGTGCAGAAGATGACCTTGAAGTAGACCTTGTCCCTCAAGGTCGATTGAGATCTCTTCTGGATCAATTTTAGGTAGTCCATGAATGACAGACTTGATTTCTCTATCTGTTTCCAGCGAGAAGGTGTGAAAGTAGCGATTTACGCCTGCTTTTTTGAGTTCGCTCACCAGACGAATGTAGTCCTCGAGACGTTCGCACTGGACTGAGCAGTTATTATTTCTGTTTAGTCCAATAATATTTCTGTTAACACATTGGCGCCGGGGGATGCGGAATCCGCGTGATCGATAATCTTTGTATTGGAGCGGGGGACGCGTAATCCGCGTGATCAATAAACTTTGTATTGGAGCGGGGGACGCGGAATCCTTTAGTTTCTTTAATTATCAATATACTATAATATTCTAAATATCATTATGATTCTATTAACATAAATTTTATCAAAATCGGTTCATTTGTTTCAAAGTTATGTTAAATTTACCAAATCCACTGTTTTTTCCTACTGTTGACCCTGTTTTTTTGGCGTTTTTTGCTATGATTTGACCCCGGCAGCAATGTGTTAATAACTACCACTTTGGTTGCTTATGATTTGCATATTTGTACAAATCAACTAACAAATTTGAGAGTGTAATCCGGCAGTAACATTTTCCAAAATTATTCATAATATTTCACATTTATTAATAGAAGTGATTACATTTCCACACTTTTTGTCGAGCAGTGTTACACATATTAAAATAATAGTAAAATATTTTCAAACTCCAATATCACAAGTTCAGCCCGTAATTCTGTCAGCAACTGAAATTAGTTTCAAGGCCATTTATATATGAACCATTTTATAGCAATAATGAATATTTTTAAACTCACCATATTAACTTTATTTTCAAACTGTTCTTCTGTATTCCGTATCAGAATATTAAATATTTCTTTCAGAAATTTTATTCTGAATGGTGCCGAATCTCCTTTTAAAGGTTATCTAAATTAACTGAATTCCTTTCAATGCTTGGACATTCCGACAAGATTTTTATTTATGCTTAAATCTAATTGTAGTAAGCTCGATGCCAAGTCTTTCTCCAAATCAAATAAAGATATTTCTTTCACATTTTTCAAGAGATTTTCAATTATGTTCTCATGATGTAAATCATTTTTTCCTTCAATAACTAATATTTCTGGATTAGGCATTTCAAAATTATTCTGAAAAATTAAAAAAATAGTCTTCAAATTAAATGACAATTAATGATATTTCATTATTATAAAAACATAAAATAATTGAAATTGAACTTCATCTAGTTTTAGATAATTATGAATACTAACAAGATTCCCCTTGTTAATTTTTAATATTGCATTGGAAGCAATTATGAGAAGCACTGGCAGATTGGGACATCCATATTCATCGAACAATAAGGTGATACACCTAGCCTTTGCAAGACGACATTGACATTGTCGCTAAATCGACAGTGTCGACGATAAAACTATTGATGGGGTCCGAGATTCGAATCACCTAGGATCCATCCTCCCAGAGAACTTAATGACTGAAGAATAACCTCCAGGATTCAACAAGGCAATCACTGCTCCCATGGACTGAAAAATATTTCAAATAAAAAATCATTATCAATGAAAACAAATATTAAAATATGATAAGTCGGTAGTAGCCGGTAGCCTTTGGGAAGTTCAAGAGAAAAATGTTTGCTCTTAGACTTCTTAATTTTTGTATTTAAACTCAGTACAACTAAAATTCCATCAATCACCAAATGTTACAATAAATTCAAAACGGCCAGTGGTACAATTACTAAAAATGTGTAGTCGACAACAGCAACAAGTTTGAATCAATTACTTTGTTTAATTGTCACTAGAGAATTTAACTCAATATCGAGTAATAATCTAGTATCTGTATATTTTAACTTAATATTTATATAAATTTCAGACACTACCTTAAATGGAGAATCCAATACGATGTTTGGTGATTTTTTGTCGTCTGAGTCCTCCATACTCGTAGACTCGCCTTTGACAGCAAACACATTCAGTGCTACCAACGTTAAAATTCCCACACTAATTTCAATAACCTTCAAACTGACGTTCCTTATTGATTGTTTGGCAATGTTCTTTTTTTTAAATAATGTAAATTCAATAGCTGAGATAGGATCTAAATCACAATATGAAAGAATTAAAATTAATCATTCACTGATAACTGTTTTTTTTTTAATATTTTGAGTCGTCGTTTTGATAAAACTAAAATATTTCTTACGTTTCTAACGTTTTAAATTTTTTTAAAGAAAATTATTCTTATTTTGGGAATATAAGACTCCACAATAAACAATTAAATTGTCTCGCTTTAATACTTACGTCAATTCGTTGTTTAATAAGTCGGCTACAGATTCTTGGTTTGGCAGCACTGTCTGTCATTTTTAATAAGCGCTAATAGTGATTTTCTTGAACAGGAAATACTTAATTATTCTTTTTCCAACTTAATATAAACTCATTATTCCATTTTTTAACATCCATTTTAAAAAAAATGTATACACAATGCATTGGTTTCTATAATTTGAATTTAATAAGATCACAATGGAAAGTTTATGAAAATCTCAGCATTAGAGCTGTATCGTTAATTTGTACTATTAATATGAGTTTAAGCTTAAAACATCTTTGATCAGCCCTTTTCTTGCTAAATGTTCTTTATTTATTTGTCCCTTAAATTTGTCTCTATAACACTTACTCAGAGGTTATGCTACCTTCAATATCGAGCTAATGAAGAAGTAATTGTATGATACAGACGAAATGAATGTAATCCCTTCCTATGAATGGATATTAAAGAGGCCTATAGTTCCACAGTGAACTTTTTGTGGCTGCACTATGATGATGACTGTTCTCATCATTCTTGCAATCTGTGCAAGAATCAATCAAAAAGATTCTTGCACAAATTCGGTCAATATCTGAAGGAATGTAAAATAGAAAAATTGAAATACTAAATATCCTCCTACATTCATTTTTCTGTGTTTCAACGTAAGGACAGCTCTAACTGTATTCTCCATAAATCCGTATGAAAATGCTTGCGCTGCTAGATTTGTTGAATGTTCACACATTAAGGATTGATTAATTCAAATGTTTGTTTATTCATTTCTAACAGATGCCCATATCCTTATTCGTTATATATACACAAACTCGATTACGTCACATCTGTTAAATATCCAGCTTTGATTTTAAAACTGCTTCCATTTATTATGATTAAATCGGTTTAAAATATTGACATATTGTGTAGGTCTTTAGTTCATTTGATTCAAGTCAAATCACAAATTTCTAATAACATCAATATATTACTTAAGATGGTTTGGCTCACGTCATTATTTTGAATCACGACAGTCAGTGGAGAGTTAGCTTTAGTTCAGAGCAGTAGTCTTAGTTTAGCTTAAGTTGTTAGATTTAAGTCTTTGAGTTTAAGTCGTCGTGTTAAGTCTTTGTTTTACGATTCCATTTTAAGTTGAACTATTTTATATCTTGAGAGCCGCTTACGCCTTGTCTTCTATTGTACAGATTTCATGCTACCATATAATTTAACTAGAAAATTATTAAAAATGTATACTTGAAGATGTTTATTATGATTATAATAGCACTTAGTTGAAGAAATTCAACAAAAATGTATAAGATGTTTATGTTTAAGTTGTACATTCTAAAATGTCATCAAAATATTAATTAAGTCTTTTTATTCATCCTGAAACCACACTGGTAGCATTCAAACAAAGAATTTTCCCAGGTTTCTGTGATCTTTCTTTTCTGAAACAGGTTTTTCCTAGTTTTGTAATAAAACCAATAGGTTCCCCCATTCCCCATTATTCCAAACATTCTTTAGCGAAATGTAAAGTTTTCCCACTTGTTAATTTTCAAATCCAAAACTATAACAATAGCAGGAATAGGGGTTTAGTTAACTATATCAATTGATTTTTTAAAAAAATGGCATAGTTAAAATAAAAGTCATTTTCTCGTTATTGAAGAAATTTGTAAAATGTGTTTTTGTGTCAATATTTATCAATGAAGTAGAATTAAAATACACACATATTATTAGAAAAAGTTTATTTATTGTATAGCAGTATAATCAATAGAAGAAATATATAAAATGTATACATTAAAAAAATAAAAAATAAAACTGAAAAATACAATTATTAAATAATTAATATGGTACATCCATTAAATCTGTTAATGTAATAGCAAGCCTTTCAAAATGTTTAGTTTTTGAGAAACATTTTGTCAAATATTTTAATGAAAATAATCAAACATTGAAACTTTTAGAATTATTCTTTAAGCTCTGGGTTTAAAGGCATGTTTTATTAAAGATTTATTACATTAACTGGTTATACTTATAAGTGCTGAGCTAATAGACTAATAGAATCTCAATTATAATCACATCCATTTTAAACATATTAATAATGTAATAAAAATGAATTAGGAAACAAATGACTACATGCATTTTATAAATATTCTCAATTCAAAAATGTTTTAAACAAATTGTATAACCCTATTTATTAGATATGATTAATCAATTAAATGTGCTTAAACAGTTTACACAATTCAATATTAACACATTTAATTAATAAGTCTATTTATAATTAAAATATTATTTTGTTGTAAAAATTGTACTCTTGGCATTCTTATGCCTATCGTAAAAATCCCTATAGACTAAATAAAACACCATGTAAATCAAGCCAAATATAAATTAGTTTCTCACATTACGTTTTTTATTATATAGTATTCCTTTAAATAAAAAAGAAATGCAGATTTGCAAAAATATGTAAAAAGTGAATTTGGTATTGAACTTATGTTATTCTTAAACGTAAAAACAAGGTGGAATTCATTGACTCCCATGATTGAGAGATTTCTTAAATTTAAAACTGCATTAAAAGATCATTGATTGATTTGAAAATGGACCATATTTGGAACAAATCGAATATTATCGTAATGAGAACAATTTTTAATTAGGACCTATTCCCCCTTCCAGTATATGTAAAAGGCGGTTCAAAATGTTTCAACCCTGAAACATCCAATTAAAAAACAGCTTTGAAAGGACCTATTCCCCCTTCCGGTAAATGTAAAAGGTGGTTCAAAATGTTTCAACCCTGAAACATCCAATTAAAAAACAGCTTTGAAAGGACCTATTCCCCCTTCCGGTAAATGTAAAAGGTGGTTCAAAATGTTTCAACCCTGAAACATCCAATTAAAAAACAGCTTTGAAAGGACCTATTCCCCCTTCCGGTAAATATAAAATGTGATTCAAAATGTTTCAACCTTGAAACGTCCAATTAAAAAACAACTCTGAAAGAACTTATTCCCCCTTCCAGTAAATATAAAAGGTGATTCAAAATGTTTCAACCCTGAAACATCCAATAAAAAATTCATTCTACATGGGTGGATTTTACTTATGAGGATAATTACTGCTTTATATATTTGCACACAGAAGGAAAACATAAGGATTGTGTTGAGTGCTCTAACAGAAAAATAAAAGATGAAAGAAAAAAAAACATGCTATTATTGCAAAACCATCGCTCATAAATGCCAACGACTCACCGGCGCGTCGCATTTGTACGCGCTGATGAGTCCGTGGCAATTAAAAGGTTAACGCTAGATTTACCAGACCAGTCATTTTGACTGGTCGTGCAATTTCAATTCAAAATTCCTACTATATTACACATTTTTTTTCAGAAATGATATTATGGCTTTTGTAGCTATAATTTGAGAGTACGTTTTATAAACTTAATGTTATTTTATATACATTAGTAACAAATATAATTTTTGTTGTTTACATTTATACCAGTACCAGTCAAAATGACAGGTTGTGTTTGTATGAAAAAATGTATGATTTTGGGAATCATGAGACTGATGCAGTACATATAGCACTTTTTCTTATAAACAAGATTTTATAGTGATTGTGAGCCCCTAAAAATGTCAAAAAAAGCAAAACTTTCTACGTATTTAGAAAATGCAATGTTATGTACCCCTTCGATGTGATTGTATCACGCATTTATTTATATTCAATCGTACTGCGTGCCCACCCACATCTTTTCCAATCCTAAACACCTGCCACCTATTTTCCCATACATCCCTTAAGTTTCTCTCATGTCTTACGATCTCTATACAAGCCATAATTTCACCACCTTATGACTCCTTGTCCCAATATTGCATTTGCATCCCTTTAGTTTTTTCTCATGTCATACGATTTCTATGCAAGCCATAGTTCACCATTTTATGGCCCTTTGTCTTTATATTGCATTGCATCCCTTTAGCTTTTCTCATGTCATACGACTTCTATGCAAACCATAATTTCACCACCTTATGACCCTTTGTCTTTATATTGCATTGCATCCCTTTAGTCCTTTCCCATGTCATACGATTTTGATGCAAGCCATAGTTCACCATTTTATGGCCCTTTGTCTTTATATTGCATTGCATCCCTACAGTCTTTCCCCATGTCATATGATTCCTATGCAAGCCATAATTACAACACTTTATTACATCCCTTAAACCTTTCTCACGCCACGCAACCACCATAAAAACGCATTTGGTTGCAATTCTGTTATCTATCCTTCGCATCTACTGCCGGACGCATAGCAATCCCTTAACCCTCGTCGCATTGTTTGACTCTTCTCGGTCATTACAATGACAGGATTTATTAACAAGTTTCATTGCCTCTCTCACTAAAATTCACCTGTCTTTGTCTTCCCAAACCTGTGTGATCAGGCTCTCGTGCCACTGTTGGGCACCTCTATGACCACACCCTCAAGACACGTAATGCCCTTTCCAAACACCCTTATTGGCTAACCAATTGAACTTACCCTTTCCCCAACTTCCAGGTTCACAGTCCTTATATACCCAGTCGGATCCCCGACCAACACAGACTTCTCCGACTCTGATTCGATTCTTGTTTATTATTCGAATCCTTGCTTGTTCTCATTTTCAATTCTCAATCTTCATTTGTGGTATAAATCGTAGACAGTGTTACTTGTGTTATAAATCATATATGTGTGTTCTATAAATCCTTGTGTATTACTGTTATAAATCGTAAACGGTATTACGTGTGTATGAATTCAAATAAAACCTAATCACAGTGCATAGTCAAGTTTTACTAAAATAACCTTTGCAACTATCTTATCCTCATCAACCTGCCTACACAGAAAACTCATAATAAAATTGGCGCAGCCGGTAGGATTTCCCTGTCCAGCCCGCTGTCCGCAACATATTTTTGGCGCAGCCGGTAGGATTTGCAGAAAAACAGGAGACGTCTACAGAGAATCCATCTTCTTCGCCGTAGCCGTATCCTGGTGAATTCCAATTCTTTAACTTCTGCACGATCCGTCAGTCACGCGGCCGCTCGGGTCGGGTGCAGATGTAATTGTACGTCGCTCTTGTACTTGTGCTTCGCGCGATCTTTGAGCGTATTCGCGCTTGTCTTTCGTGTCGTTTTCGTGCTTATCGGTTAATTCTGTGTGTGTGCGTGGCCTACGGAAATCGGTGTTGGCATCGTGCATGATTTTTGATTGATAAATCGCCTAAAACATCGCGAAATCCGTGCATCATACTTAGAGACGTCCCGAAATAAAAATCGTAATCTCGCGCCGGTAACTGTCAAATAGAAATTAATACACGACAAAGTGTCTCTCCGGCCGCTAAAATCAGTAAATACACATCCGCTTTCTGCACACGGAAATTAAATTCACTCATTTAGCAGAGTGCCCATCCGGCGCTTTCTTTCAAAATTCAAACACGGTAAACAAACGGAACACGTGGCGAGCACGAGTTTGCCCCGTCGAGGCAACGTCGCAAAAAATCCGCTTTGTCTTTTGTCGTTGTCCTTAGAGGCTGTAATTTCCCGTTAAGCCTCTCTCGCAAAGAGAAAGCTATAAAATCCTATTGTTCTGCGTCCCCGTGCGCTTGCGACGGTCGGCAATACAAGGGGGCGGTGCCTTCTCCGCTGGTCTCCAATCCGGCGACAGCTCGGCTCATAGCGCTCAGCTGCGAAATCAGCTGATCAACACGACGGCCATTACTGTCCAGGGAATCTGGCTGGACAACTGACATAAAGGTAATCCTGTTGGACTTCTCGACCGGCTCTGATCCCTTAGCATTCCCATAGGATTTTCGCAATCGTCCCGCGCCTTTATTTATCGGCAACCACACACAACGATGGAAGGGAGAAAGTTAAGATCTGCTCCGGACAGATCACCGACGGCAAACCAGGGCCCAAGCCAAAGCCAAAGAAGAACCAAAGCCTCGCATGCCCCATCGGCCTCAGAATTCCTAAAGGATAGTGGGAAACCTCTGTCCCCGTCACTGGTCAAACCAGCGAAGACAAACCGTCGCGACAGTCCTAAATCAAGACCAAAGGGGAAACTAGGATCGTCATCCAAAGATCATAAAATCGATCCACCGAGATCGAAACAAACAGCGCCGGACTCTTCCGAGAGGAACTCGAAAATTTCGCCCAACGACGAGGACTCACCGATTGCCGCCTCGAGTGTGGCCATGGAAAGGGGCTCGTCACACGATACCCGTGTGGCTTTGCCACAAACGCCGAGGGTGCGCGGGCTACCCCCTGGCGCGGTTACTCCTGACGTATCGACTACAGCGGACTCGCCGACGTCGGCGGTCCTGTTGTTGGAGGTGACCGGGAACCCGAACGGGGAATCGGTTGCCATCGACGAGGAATCGGGGGTCGAGTTGGTCGGGACGGAGGACCTCGACCGGACCATGGTCTCGGCCGAGAAAACTGGTACAAGCGGCGCAGCTCTCGAGGCTGGAGCTGAGCCTGAAACGACTGCGGTAATTAACATACTGGAAGTTTCCGAGTCGACTGAGGACGCCGACTTGCGGGAGATAGAAAATCTCTATCACTTGGCCTCTGAGGCTATAAGCGACCCGTTATCAAAGATTAACAAGGAACAATCTCTAAAGATATGGAGATTTATGGACGTCTGCAAAATTCGACGATAATCACCGGTGTGGCAGCGCCAAATGCGGAGTTTTCGGAGCCGCCCTCCGAAAACAGAGAGGCAATAGTCTTCAATAACGCACCAACAGACAGAAAAGGAAGAAGCCGCACACGCGGCACAAAGATTCTGCAGATCAACCTGGCACACTGCCATGTAGCACAGGCAACGATGCTGCAGATGTTCCGAGAACGACAAGCCGACGTCGCCATCGTTTCGGAACAATATAAGACTGGGATCACCGGATGGTACAGTAACAACAACGACAGAGCAGCGATCTACGCACCAGCAATGGCAAGCGTCAAGACATACACGCTGCCAAACAGCGGATGGGTATGGGCGGAGGTGAACTCGGTGAGAATATACAGCGTCTATTTCTCCACCATACAGGAGTACGAAGAGGAAATCACCAACCTGGAAAGGGACATCCGCGGGGCAACCGGCCCTGTGGTCGTGGCCGGGGACTTCAACGCCAAGGCGACGGAGTGGGGATCACGCGCCACCGACCGCAGGGGCACGATCCTCTGCGAGATGGCCTCCAGCCTCCGGTTGCAGATAGAGAACGAGGGCAGAAGCCTCGCGTTCCGCAGGGGAACCGGCGGATCAATTGTGGACATCACATTAACAAACGAGGCGATGGCGGGGAATAATGATTAAGATTACATAGAAGTAAATATAGTATAGTTTTTATGTATATGTACTTTTATGTATGTGTACTTACTGAATTTTATTTTTAGTACTGTGTACTAAAAATAAATTTTATTGTAAAATTGGTGTATCAAATATTTAGGCCCCCCTGAATGTTTTATTTTGTAATTGTTATTCTTCTCATTCGTATTCTTATTATGTATTTTTTAATTGCTTATGTCTTTTTTTCCTTTCTTTATGTACTGGCGAAAGCTATTTTAAAATAAATAAATCAATATCTATTACTTTTGGCTTTTGGTGTGCCGCGAAATTTAAAGAATTTACCTATGATGACGGAGAACTCAGGGGCAGACAAGGTATGGTCCGTGATATTGGCTTGCAAAAATATATGAAAGGTTTATCGCCCAAATATCGTTTAATTATGCGAATACGAAGCCCTAAATCCTATGAAGAGGCAGCCGAGTATGCCCTCGAGGAAGAAAATTTAAATGACTTTTTTCGCGACCAAGATAACTCCCGAGATGCCACTCATCGAAATCCTACATATTCCAATCAAACTCAACGACACGATCAACACTCATTTAATAATACGCAAAAACCTTTATTCCATAAACCTCACATTGAACGAAAGCCGCACACGTATTACACCACAAACACAAGCAATAAATTTTGTAATTACTGCAAAAATCATGGGCATTTGATCCAAGAATGCCGCAAACGCGAATCTAATCATAGAACCCGGGACCAAACGCGTCCTTCCGGTTATAATAAACCCCTTACTTTCTCTCGTCCTCCGCAACTTCAAAAGATACTTCATACTTCCACTTCGGAAAAATCTTTAGACCCGTGCCAGCTGTCGAGACACGAAATGTCCACAACCTGCAGGCAGCCCCCTCATCCTCAACCTAAGTGCTACAGTGCCTTACGTTGAAATCCCTTGTGAACAAGCAAAGGACCAAAAATTAAGGTTATTGATCGACACCGGAGCCGACGTAACTTTAATCAAAATAAATTCAATTTCAAACAACAGTTCAGTGGATGATTTAAACATGGTCAAACTCCGTGGCATCGAAAATGTCGAAAGTCCCGTCCAAACTCTCGGTACCACAAATCTTTCCTTCTTTATAGACAACAAATCGTTTTCTCATCAAGTTCACCTCGTTCCAGATCACGCAACCAATATTCCCCTCGATGGATTATTGGGGCGCGATTTCTTAATGAACATTCATGCTACCCTTGACTTCAATCGCAATGTGGTACACTTCCTAGGTGAAACATTTCCGTTATTAAAACAAAAAACAATTACTCTCAAGCCTCGTACCGAGACACTAGTGGAACTTAAGATTCTCAACCCCGAGATAATCCAAGGCATCACGCCCAATGTAGAAATTTCCCCGGGAATATTTCTCTCACAAGCGATCACTTCGGTTCGCTCTTCGGGAAATGCTTACGCCACAATCCTCAACGTCACTGAGAAAGCAGTGGACCTCACAAAAAATGAAGTATATTTAGAACCTTTCAACGAAATCTTTACACTTGAACCTTTACATTATCGCGGAAACTTGCGCGATTACTCTCAGAATAAAAAACTCATAGAATCGTTAAATCTCTCACACTTGAACCAGGAAGAAAAGGACTCTGTCATCAAGCTTTGCACGGAAAACAATGATCTTTTCTTCCTAAACGGTGATAAATTGTCCCACACTGATTCAACCAGCCACAAAATATCTTTATCTACCCTAAACCCTTTACATACGAAATCATATCGCTTCCCGGAAATCCATAAACCGGAAGTCGATAGACAGATAAATGAAATGTTGGACCAAAATATAATTCAACCCTCCGACTCACCGTGGTCGTCACCACTTTGGATTTTACCAAAGAAATCCGACCCTGATGGCACGAAGAAATGGCGAGTGGTTATAGATTACCGCAAACTGAATAACGTCACCATCGGAGACGCTTTCCCTTTGCCAAATATCTCAGACATCCTCGACCAGTTAGGTCACGCTAAATATTTCACAACGTTAGATTTAGCTTCGGGATTTCATCAAATTCCCATTTCTCCAGATGACGCGAATAAAACTGCCTTCACCACCCATACAGGACATTTTCAATTTTCACGTATGCCGTTCGGACTCAAAAATGCACCCGCAACTTTCCAACGTCTAATGAACAACGTCCTCTCAGGTTTACAAGGTATTAAATGTTTTGTATATCTGGACGATATTGTTGTCTACGCGGATACTATTGAGTCACACGAAAATAAATTACGCGAGTTCTTCAAATGATTGTCCCAACATAATTTAAAGTTGCAACCTGAAAAATGTAATTTCTTACGTCACGAAGCAGTTTATCTCGGTCATATCATGTCCGAAGAAGGTATCAAACCCGACCCTTCTAAAATCTCAGCTGTTTCAAATTTCCCAATTCCCAAAACGCCTAAAAATATCAAATCTTTTCTAGGATTAGCCGGTTATTACCGCAAATTCATCCCCAACTTCGCTGCCATTGCACACCCTATGACGTCCCTTCTAAAGAAAGACACAGTTTTCAAATGGGACGCCGACCAAACCAAGGCTTTTGAAGAATTAAAATCAAAATTGACAAGCCAACCTGTACTAATTTTTCTGGACTTTTCAAAGAACTTCATCCTTACGACGGACGCTTCCAATTTCGCAATCGGTGCTGTTCTTTCCCAAGGTGAAATCAAGGTATTGCTGGTAGATCACCACATCATAGTGCTTTCAAAGATGTACACGGCCCAACAGCACATGCTAAAAGAAACATTATGAACGGGAATCTAAGTAATGCGTTCCTATTACTGATTGACAACCATATCTTGGAACATATTCGAATATGTACTGAGTTAGAAGCCTCTCGAGTTTTGGGGAAAAACTGGACAATTATACAAGAAAAATTGAAGGCATTTCTAGCAATATTATATGCACGTGGAGCGTACGAAGCAAATAATTTGAGGCTTCAATATTTGTGGAATAACAAGTGGGGACCATCATTTTTCTCCAACACTATGAGTAGACATGATTTCACTGAGATTCTACAATACATTCGTTTTGACAAAAAAAAACCAGAGGAGTCAACGTTTGCAGACAGACAAGTTCGCTTTAGTCTCAGCAGGTATAAAATTACAATTTCAAACAATAGTCTGTGTAGCACTGTGTCACTGCAAACATCTGATATTTGTGGAGTGATCTTCAATTTATCTATATTTTGTAAGTTTTTTACACTCTATTATTATTATTATTACTCTCTTATTATTTATTTATTTTTTTATTGCACCCCAGAAAAATGTCTCGACTAAAAAAGAACCACGATGATAACGAATTTGAAAGTAGTGATGACGATTATATGGCAAATTTGGACAAGGAATTAGATAGATTGGATTTATCCGATGAAGAAAATTTTACCAATTCGCAATCTACTTCAGTGATATCTACATCAACCCCATTTGTAACGGATTCAAATTCTGAGGCAGATGTGTTTCCAAGAAACCCTGTACGGCGAGTGATGCGAATTTTGAATGATAGTGATAGTGAAAATATTATTCCATTACCGGTGATTCCTACTATGTCATCATGGGTGGACGTAACAAATAATGACGAATATCACCCAAGTATACCATTTGATGTCGGCACAACCAACATAGGACCGACGAATACTCCAATCCAAAGTAAGACTCCTCTGCAATTGTTTCAACTTTTTTTCACCGAAACGTTATTCAAAAAAATCACAGAAGAAACAAATTTATATGCAGCAAAAATTATAGCCGAGAAACAGTTGAAAAAACATTCTATTTGGCACGACTGGAAGGATGTCACGGTAGAGGAAATGAAAGCGTTTTTAGGGGTTATAATAAATATGGGAATTATCGATGTTCCAAATATGAAAGATCTTTGGTCTAAAGCATTTTGTTCATATATTCCATTTTTTGCAAAAATATTTCCACGCAAACGTTTTTTTTTCAAATTTTCTGGTCACTTCACCTGGAGTCAATTACAGATCCTTCCCCAGATTTGAGAACGAGGACAAGTAGAGTCAGTAATTATCTGGATTGCCTGAATCAAAGATTTTTGCATAATTATATCCCAGAGAAAAACCTAGCCGTTGATGAATCCACCGTGGGATTCAAGGGTAAAATAGGTTTTATTGCATACAATCCTAAAAAACCCACTAAATGGGGTCTTAGGATTTATGTCTTATCAGATTCACGTACAAGTTACGTGTCAACATTTGTGCCATATTATGGTAGTATTACCACACAGGGTCTAATTAGACCTGATTTGACATTAACAAGCAGAATAGTTTTGCATTTGTTCAATATTCTGCAAGAAGTTACACCCGAAATAAAAGGGTATCATATATTTACTGATAGATTTTATACTAATCCAAAACTTGCTGAGGAACTTTTAAAACGGAAATGTTACCTCACTGGTACCATAATGGTAAATAAAAATGGTTTACCAAAGGAAATAAAAAAAGCCTAAATTGGCTGTGGGGCGAAAGGTAGCTTACCGAAAAGAAAATACCCTTGTATTAGCTTGGCGAGATAAAAGAATAGTGACAATGTTGAGTACAAACCACACGTCACGTTCACAATTGATGAGAAGAAGACCTAGAAGAACTAGGCAACCAACTTCTAGTGCTGGTGGAAATGATCTTATCGAAAAGCCAACTGTCATTCAGGACTACATAAAAAATATGGGTGGCGTAGACACGGCCGATCAACTGGCAACTTCATATTGTTTTATGCGTAAAACACTAAAGTGGTGGAGAAAGCTGTTTTTTTGGGGGTTCGAAACATCGATTGTGAATGCATATATTTTGTATAAAGAATACCAGAAAAAAGGTTGGCAAAAAACCCACAAATCGAATTTCCGTGCTTCAAAAACAACAAAAATTGGACGTACATCATCAACTGACAAGAAACAACGTTTGGATGGACATCCCCATTTCATGTATGATAATGGAAAATATAAAGACTGTATGGTATGTTCCGATAGAAACGTCTCCGGTAAAAGAAAGAGAACACCATTTTATTGCAATACATGCGATAGAAAACCAGGTCTTCATCCAGGAGATTGCTTTAAAAAGTATCACACATTAACAAAATATAGAAATTAATTTGATATGTTACTCTTAAATATGTTAATAAACATCATTCTCAATTAATCCACATCTTTTTGATTTATTATACCTTATTTTCTTTATTTTTTTATGATAAACATATTTTTTCAATAAATTCATGAAAATAGCTTGGACCTGGTACAACATTTTTTAAAAAGTTTTAGGACCGCAAAGGGTTAAACGTTATTAATTATATATAATTCAATTAATCCATTGTATCTCTTAACTATATATCAATGTTCAAGTGTGCTAAGTGCAATACGGAAAGTGCAAACGGTGCCTTGTGCGGCATCTGCAAGTCGAAATTAGACTTTCCCTGCGCAGGCATAACTGAACGGGGATACAAGAATCTCGGCGACAGAAAGCTTCATTGGAAGTGTGCTTCCTGCAAGGCGGCCGTTAGTCCGTCCCTCTCTGAAGGTGATTTACTCCTTGGCTCCACCTCATCACCATCCATGGACCAACTACTTGCGGAATTGAGGAGCATTAAAATGGACTTAGCTCCAATTAAACCTATGTCAGAGGACATCAAATCATTAAAAATTGAGATAAGTTCATTAAAAAGCTCTGTGGAGATGGCTCACTCGCTCATTAGTGACTTCACTATGAAAGTCCAGAAGCTTGAAACAAGATTGGATGCCCTCGAAAAATCGCACTATGATACTACGGCACTTCAAAATAAGTTGGACCTCATTGAAACAAAATTAAATGAGAAAGAGCAATGGTCTAGAAGGAACAACATTGAAATCAAAGGAGTCCCACCTTTAAGGACGGAAAACTTGATTGATACTATTATCAAGTTAGGTATCATAATTAAATGCCCGGTTACATCTAGCCAAATAAACTTTGTTGCAAGGGTTCCCTCTCGAGCCAACAATGACTCTAAGGCTATTGTGGCTTTCTTCATGAACTACCACCTCAAGGAAGAATTCTTATTAGCAGCACGGCGTATGAAATCGCTGTCATCCGGTGACCTTGGGTTTTCAGATGTCAGGCGGGTTTTTGTCAATGATCATCTAACAGTTGCTAACAAAATGTTGCTCACTAAGGCGAAGTCCACGGCCAAGGATCGAGGTTTTTTGTACGTGTAGGTGAAAAACTCAAAAATTTTAGTGAGGAAAAACGATACCTCACCAATTTTGGTAATTTACACAGAACGGGATTTAAAAAAAATCCAGTAAATTACTATTTAAAAAAATGTAATGCCTAGTGATCTCAAAGAGCATCCGAATGCGAGGAAAAATAGTGAGTATTCATATTTTTTCCAAAATAGCCACGGTTTCTGACTATCTGTATTTTTTTTTTTTTCAATTTTATGCTACTGCGAATTTCGTGCGGATATACCCGCCTCCAGTATGTGGGCTAGCCAAACCGCGCCCGCGAAAGATGTGTTAAAATTCAACTAATCGACGGAACTAAGTACGACAGCATTATTAATGCACTAAAAGAAAAAATACAGATTTCCACTCATATAAAAAAAAAACAAGAAAGAAACGTTCGAGTAGTACTGAGAAATCTCCATCCCTCTACTGGCAAGGAAAATCATACAAATAGAGAATCATGGACAGATGTCCCCAGTGATGTAGAAGATTTTCCTGAAGAGTCTATCGACAACATCGATGAAGAAAGTTCGGATGATCCATTTCAACCGATAAGAAGACAACTTCGGACTTTCCGTTTATCGAGCAGTACTTCCGAGGAAAACAACGAAGATTGTGAAGATTGTGAAGATCATAAAGATCATGATGAAGATGACGATGACGACTATATTGATTGGTCGAACATTGATCCTCAAAGGAACAATGAAACTTGTCAAGGGCCAACTGGCCCTCGAATATCAGTCGAGAAAAATTACATCGAAGAAGTGGTGAATTGCTTTATCGGAAACGATCTTTTGGATCACATAGTAAAAGAAACAAATCGATACCATCTTCAAAATGATCAGCAATATAAATTAGCGAAAAAGACAAGAAAATGGATCGATGTAACAGTTTCGGAAATAAAAAATTTTTTGCCCTTATTATTATAATGGGACTCGTAAGAAAAGTGAAAATAAATGATTATTGGTCCACCAATCCTTTGATCGAAACACCGATTTTTTCTAAGACTATGAGTCGTAATCGATTTCGACAAATTCTACAGTATTTGCACTTCAATGATAACAGTAATATACCTCCGGATGCAGACAGACTATTCAAAGTTGAATATTTGATCGATTACTTTTCCAAAAAATTTAAAGAAAATTTTAACATTGGACGAAACATATCACTCGACGAAGGGATGGTGCCTTGGCGAGGACGACTGAACTTCAAGGTTTATAATCCTAGTAAAATAGTAAAATACGGAATACTAGTTAGAATGATGTGCGATTCAGTGACTGGATATATTTCCACATTTAAACTATATTCAGGGGCTGGAGGCAAATTAAATTAAACAGTAATGGAACTCTTAGAAAATCACAGCGGAAAATGGCATCATCTCTACATGGATAACCTTTATAATATTGTTGAACTTACAAAAAAAATATTTTTGAAAAAATTTCGCGTGTGTGGTACTATTCGACTAAATCGAGGACTGCCCGAAGAACTGAAATCGGCAGAAATAAATGTAATGGGAACGAAATTTTTGCGACGTGGTGAAATTTTATTACAATGATTTAAAACGAATAAAAAAAAAGATGTCAGAATGATATCTAGTATTCATAATGCAAATCTTATGGATACAGGAAAAAAGGATAGAAAAACGGGAATCGCAATTTTGAAACCACAATGTATAATTGATTATAATAACTTTATGAAAGGTGTTGATCGAGCCGACCAATTTCTAATTTACTACCCTATATATTATAGGAAAACTATAAAATGGACAAAAAAGTGGCATTTTATTTATTCAACTGTACTCTGTTCAATTCCTTCAGAGTATATGAAGAAATCAATCAAGATCGAATCCGAAAAATTAAATTTCATAAATTTTTACTGCAAGTGGCGAAGACTTGGATTTCATCTGAAAATGAGGACGTTTCATTACCATCGAAAATTTTCGAATTAAGAAGCGTAAATTATTATTTACGCTGCAGGTGGTGCTCGAAAAACAATAACGCACCGAATGGATTTTCTAGCGATGGTTTTGTGATTCTTTGAATATTGTCGTCAATCGGATTTACGAGACGAGGCAATCAGAATCTGATTGTGCGTCAAAAATGGTTCCAACCAACAGATCAATGCAACCGCAGTGGAATTTCCAAGCCTTTTTAGGCGCAATTCTGAATATGGGAATCAGACCTCATCCAAACTTACAAGATTTTTTTTCACGCTCATTCACGGCCAGTTGTCCATTTTATACGTCAAATTTTAAGAGAAAACGTTTCCTACAGATATTTTGGAGACTACACCTCCACGACAATTCTATAATTAATCGCCAAGAAAGTAACTTAGAACATAGAATAAAAAAGTACATAGATCTTTACTTAAAATATCTTGACGAAAGATATAGGCAATATTTTTTTCCTCATCAACAAATAGTGGTCGATGAATCGGTTTTAATTTTTTTAGTTCACACACTGTAACATCACGCCATTTTGCTGTCTTATCTACATTTTTGTATTTTTGGGATGTTTGTTGATGGTATAAATTTGTTTCCGAAACAATGAAATCAAACAAATCACCACCAAAAAATAACTTAGTCACTACTTCAATGCTTTCAACATTGAAAGATCCGCGTAGACAGGCAAAATCCGGAAAACGAATGCTTTTAATCGACTCCGATGCTGACGTCACTCTTATTAACTTAAACTCCGTTCAAGGCAAGGATCCAGTCGACGAAAAAAATATCGTCACACTTCATGGTATCGACAACGTTACCCAACCTACCAAAACTCTCGGAACCGTTAATCTCTCTTTTATGATTAAGAATAAACCCATATCGTATTGGGTTCACCTATTCCAAAATAAAGCAACCAATATTCCCATCGACGGATTATTGGGATGCGATTTTTTAACAAGCTTTCAAGCAAACCTAGACTATAAAATTAATCTAGTTAATTTCCCATATGAAACTTTCCCGTTATTAACACAACGGTCAATGTTAACTCTTGAGCCTCGTACTGAGACTCTGGTTGATAAAAACAAGAAAGGACAATGATAAAAAGAAGGCGCGTAGTCATCGATTATCGTAAATTAAATAATGTCACCATTGGGGATGTTTACCCTTTACCTAATATCACGGATATTCTTGACCAATTAGGTCACGCTAAGTAGTTTACTACTTTAGATTTGGCTTTGGGATTTCACCAAATCCCACTATCTCCCGATGACACCGATAAAACTGCATTTACTACTCATTCAGGGCATTATCAATTCTCGCGAATGCCTTTGGTCTTAAAAATGCTCCTGCTAATTTTCAACTATTAATGAACAATGTTTATTACTTTTTGTCGATGCACATTCGAAATAGATACTATTGACTAGAAGTGTAAGCATTTTAGAAAGTTAGGACCCTTCGCAATAACTACCTGGCGAGAACAAAAGAATGGTGTATTTCGGGGTGCGAGTGGGCAGCAATAAAACTAAACAGTTACTCTCGTGCCGAGGTTTCGTAAACATCTGTGTCCGTTTGTGTTACTTTGTAATAAAAAGCGTTAAATTGTAATTGCGAGACATTTATAAGTGATTAATTCTTATATATTTACTATAAAATTTCATCCCATAATGTCCAAAAAAAATGCAAGTAATTTAAAACAAAAGCGAATTGTGTGTAAACCTACTACCGTAAACATAAATACATTCGATAATGAATTTGATAGTGGTGACGATAGTGACTATATGAGAGAATTAGACGATATATTTAACAATTGTCAAATAAATAGTGAAAGTGAAGCGAGTATTTCTCCAATTCCATTATTGCAAACAAAAGCACTCTGCAGCTCAGATCCAGGGCCGTCGTTTGCATCCGTCATAGAATCTGATTCCTCCGATGAGATTTTTCCGTTATATCGTAAACGAAACCTTCGAATAATTTCCAGCAGTGAAAGCGATGAGCAGAATATTCCAGATGACAATCAATCATCATGGGTGGATGTTACTAATGAGGATAATTACTATCCAAATATTGATTTTACTATTGGAGATAAAGTACCAGGACCTCAAATTCCAGCATCTTGCACAACACCTCTACAATTCTTTCAATTGTTTTTTACGGATGATCTAATACACAAACTTACATCTGAGACGAATAAGTATGCTGCTAATATCATTGCAACCAAAACATTATCAAAACATTCTGTTTGGAGAACATGGATTGATGTAACCGAAGTTGAAATGAAGGCGTTTTTGGGAGTCGTGATCAATATGGGTCTCATTGAAGTTCCTGAAATGCAGGATTATTGGAGCCTAGCATTTTATTCCAAGATTTCATTTTTTGGAAAATGCTTTTCACGAGGAAGATTCATGCAAATATTTTGGTCATTACATTTAGAATCAATTCAACTCGACGATTCAAGTCTTAAAACCAGGATACAAAAAGTAAGCAATTATCTTTTATACATTGAATCCAAATCCAGAAAACATTTTATACCAAATAAAAATTTATCAATCGACGAATCCACCGTGGGATTCAAAGGGAAAATTTCTTTCCTGGCATATAATCCGAAAAAGCCGACTAAATGGGGACTACGGGTTTATGTTTTAGCTGATTCTGCGGAAGGCTACATTTATTCCTTCGTTCCATATTATGGAAAAATTTCGACAGATGGGCTAATAAGGCCAGATTTATCATTCACAAGTAGAATTGTTTTGCATCTATACAACAATCTGAAAAAATCCGTACCTGAAGCTGCTGGATATCATATATTTACAGATTGTTTTTACACGAATGTAGTTCTTGCAAATGAATTATATAAACAGCGTTGTTTTTTGACCGGCACAATTATGCCTAATAGAAAAGAATTACCCGAAAAATTAAAAAAACCTAAATTATCCAAAGGAAAAACGCTTGCTTTCCGCAAACAAAATGTCTTGTCATTAGCTTGGTATGATACACGAGTGGTGACTGTACTCAGTACATTTTATAAATCTCAATCTGAAACTGTAAAAAGAAGACCTACACGGGCAAAGCGAGGAAATATTCGTAGTCGTTTGCCCAATCAAAGTTTATGGATAGATATGAAAAAACCGACAATTATTGTAAATTACAATAAATTTATGGGCGGAGTCGATGTGGCCGACCAGTATGCTTCGTCGTACTGTTTTATAAGAAAGACTCTCAAATGGTGGAGAAAACTTTTTTTTTGGGGACTGGAAGTCTCCATAATAAATTCATTTATACTGCATAAAAGATGTGCAATCAACAATGGAGATAAACCGCTGAGCCATAAACATTATAGGCAAAAATTATTGATGTCGCTGATCGGAGACTTCAGAGCTCCCATTTCATCTCGCAGAATTTCGTCCGCAGCCGACAAGGAGCAACGATTAGATGGGACGTCACATTTTATATATTTGCAACCAGGGGGTAAGCACAAGGATTGTGCCGTGTGTTCCAATAGAAAAATAAAAGGTGGAAGAAAAGAAACATCCTATTATTGTAAAACATGCGAGGCAAAACCGTTGCTCCATCCTGGATTATGTTTCGAAAAATACCATACGCTAATTAATTTTAAAAATTGAAATCAATGGTTTCTAAATTATACTCTAAATATATTGTAATGAGAAACAAGAATAAAAAAAGATAATTGAAAAAAATCGTTTTATTAAAAAAACCACATTTACCAAATAAATTCCAATTTCGTCGTGGAGCTGGTGGAAACATACAAAAAAAAGCTTGGAGTGGAAAGGGTTAATATGGTTAATTTGCAGTTACAAGACGACAGTTTAAATTTGATTAAAACAAAGTCCATCTTATCAGCGTTTCTTACCAGATTAAACTAATGAAGCAAAATATTGGACGGGGCGAATTATCTCAGTTCCCCAATTTGTCACTGACAAACTGCCAGGAAGACGACGTTTCAACCTACGTTCAACATTTAAATGCCCTCTATTCAGATTTTGAAACTAGGTTTGAGGATGTTTGGTATGGTAATACCACCGTGGATAATTAATCCATATGGTGACATAGAAGAAACAAATGTCATAATACAAGAGGAACTGACTGAACTAAGTACAAACGAAGAACTTAAGGTTCAGTTTAAAAACGGATATCAGCAATTCTGGCTGCAAAACAACGTACCCGTGACTTATCCTGTATTATGGAACATAGCGAGGAAATTTTTAATTTCCTTTCCATCGTCATACCTAGTGGAAAGGGGGTTCAGCGTTGTTACCAATCTCCTAACGAAAAAAAGAAACAGACTGGATATCATTAGCCGAGGAGATTTAAGATTAACCCTTACAAAATTGACACCAAATGTTAATAATTTATTATTAAAGCATCAGGTTCATCCTTCTCACTAAAAATATTGACTTATTGCTTAGCTTATTTCATGTTACGTATCTAATATATAAAATATAAAATTTGAGATTTTTTTTTTTTTTTGAGATTTCAGTGTGTACATTGGTGAAAAAAATTCAATCCGACTTACACAACGTTTGTATCGACGGACACGAGGCGAATGTGAAGTTTTTTTCGTTTTCCTCTTCTTTTTTTACTTTCTTTTTCTATTCACGGTCGCGGTTTCAAAGATACCATCTTGAAATTTTGTAAAAGTCCATTAAAAATAACATCCTATAAAATGTTATCATTAATATTTCTGAAAAATTATAAATACTTATAGCTGCCATACGAAATGCACTTAAATCGCGTTTTAGGTTGTAGTGGCGGAAAGAAACAACAGCAACAACGGCCGCAATCCATGCGGCCACAACATCAAAGGAGGCCTCAGGGACCTAAAAGAGAAAAATACGAACGAACAATCCTTGCACCGACGGAGGATGCAACGGAGAAGACTTCGTATGCGAAAGTACTGAGCCAACTCTATGAAAAAGCAGGAGGCAGCGGGGGCGCCCCCGTCGCTCGGTCGGTTAGGAGGACGGCCCGGGGAGAGCTCGTCGTGAGGTACCGTTCGGGGGGTCCCGACGCACAAGCGTTGCGCGACCTCCTCGACGGCGCTGCTGGACCATCTCTTCGGGTTCGGCACGAGGCCCCGAAACGGACGGTCGTTGTCCGGGACCTGTACGAGGGGGCCGAAGGGTCCGAAAATGTAATCGGCGCCCTATGCAACGCACTGGGCGACGAACGACGCGTAAGCGTGAAGGTGCTGTCGGTCAAACCGGCGTACGACGGCACATTCACGTGCATCGCGGAGGTGCCGTGGGGCAGCGAGTCCGACCGGATGATGAAGGAGGGACGCATCCGAGTCGGATTCGTTATGTGCCGCATCCGAGACCGGCTGGATGTGCGGCGGTGCTTCCGATGCCTCGGCTATGGACACATAACGGCCAAATGCAAAGGAGAAGACAGGCACAACAAGTGTGCTAAGTGCTGGGAAGATGGTCACAAGTCGGCTGAATGTGACGCAACAGAGATAAAATGCGCACCATGCATGGACGCAAAATTCGACGATAATCACCGGTGTGGCAGCGCCAAATGCGGAGTTTTCGGAGCCGCCCTCCGAAAACAGAGAGGCAATAGTCTTCAATAACGCACCAACAGACAGAGAAAGAAGAAGCCGCACACGCGGCACAAAGATTCTGCAGATCAACCTGGCACACTGCCATGTAGCACAGGCAACGATGCTGCAGATGTTCCGAGAACGACAAGCCGACGTCGCCATCGTATCGGAACAATATAAGACTGGGATCACCGGATGGTACAGTAACAACAACGACAGAGCAGCGATCTACGCACCAGCAATGGCAAGCGTCAAGACATACACGCTGCCAAACAGCGGATGGGTATGGGCGGAGGTGAACTCCGTGAGAATATACAGCGTCTATTTCTCACCAAACTCCACCATACAGGAATACGAAGAGGAAATCACGAACCTGGAGAGGGATAACCGCGGGGCAACCGGCCCTGTGGTTGTGGCCGGCAGTGGTGTAGTGCTAAATAAAAAAGTGTGGGAGCGCTGATTAATTATAATATTTTAATACCCCCTCCCTTCCCCCGTGATCCAATTTTCGCATCATGTTTCCAACAAAAAGTTTTTCCAATAAATAGTTACAAAAATCATTTTTGTATAATTATGTAAAAATCAATATTTATTAAAATAAAACAATATTTGCATGTGCAAAAAACGTTTATAAAAAATACCCTTAAAATATTACAATATGACAAAATATTTGTAATATTATTTATAATAAATTTTTTTTGTGATTTTTTTAATTTCAATTATTATTTGCTGAAAAATTTAATTCTGTAAAAATTTGTTCAGCATTCGTATGTGAAATTGATTTTATGTGCAAAATAATTTTCTTTCGTAAAGATTTTAATTGGCTAGATCTAGTATGTCCGTTTGATGATACGGAAATTGAACTCCATTCTTTCGAAATACTTGATCCCTGTGTTTTTAAGACCGAAAAACTTTTCACATTGGCACATAATTTACAACCGATTTTTCCAGACTTACTTATGATCCAAGGATATTGTTTTCTCTTTTCTTTCCACATATCTGTGGTCCATACACTCGGCCAGGAAGATGAACATACCGTATTATCTTCTATCGATTCATTTTCTGATTTTGACGAATATACTATTTGAGCACATTCATTATTATAGATATTTAATACACTTGTGCAATCACTAACATTATTAACCGACACCGAACCCACTTTGAGTTTTTTCGTGAAAAATTGAAATAGTGTCTCTTGTTTGCGTTTTTCATCCATTTTTAACTGTAAAAACACTTTTATATATATAACTATATATGTATGTATATTTATAAAACGCTGAAAAATTTATATGATTTATATAATTGTTTTATTTTAATTTTAACTTATAATTATTGCACAATACAATACAACACAACACAAATTTTTATATTAAAATTAAAAATAAAATATTATAGTCCCTGCTAAAAAATACATGAAAATTAAAGTAAGCTAAGTTTTCTTATTATTATATATGTAGGTATAAAAATTAGAAAGTGGTATAGCGTCCGTTTATGTTAATTGACAGAAATAGACTAAAATCTTGTAAACAAAATAATATTAACAAACCGAAATGTGAAATCAGTTCATTCTGTAAAATGAGCCTGATTTATTGCTTTCGTATGTTATTCTTCAAACTTGAAGAAAGAGACTCGCAGTATGTATAAGACCATGTGCTCACAGAATTGCTTGAGGGTCGAGCTTCATTTTTTCATTAGTATCAAGTGCCGGAAAGAAAAAGGTAATAATTTATCCCATCGTGTCCTTTATTTAATTTATGGCACGTTTTACATAAACAATATTTTCAAGTGAACACATTTTTGGTTCCTAATGCACGAGCAAGCAGCTCTCGCCTACCAATCACAGCCCCACGATGATGCATCTAAACTTTCCCAGCCGATCAACCCAAAGTAAACAAAAAATCGCAATAAACAACGGTACGACCAATCCAAAACGTCAAAAATTTATCCCATCATGTCTTTTATTTAATTTATGGCACGTTTTAAATAAACAATATTTTCAAGAGAACACATTTTTGGGTCCTAAAAACATACAAATTTTGTACAATTATATTATGCAAAATCGTCTAGAAAAAAGTGTGGGAGCGCCGACCCCACGCGCTCCCACCCCACTACACCACTGGTGGCCGGGGACTTCAACGCCAAGGCGACGGAGTGGGGATCACGCGCCACCGACCGCAGGGGCACGATCCTCTGCGAGATGGCCTCCAGCCTCCGATTGCAGATAGAGAACGAGGGCAGAAGCCTCGCGTTCCGCAGGGGAACCGGCGGATCAATTGTGGACATTACATTGACAAACGAGGCGATGGCGGGGAATAATGATTAAGATTACATAGAAGTAAATATAGTATAGTTTTTATGTATATGTACTTTTATGTATGTGTACTTACTGAATTTTATTTTTAGTACTGTGTACTAAAAATAAAATTTATTGTAAAATTGGTGTATCAAATATTTAGGCCCCCCTGAATGTTTTATTTTGTAATTGTTATTCTTCTCATTCGTATTCTTATTATGTATTTTTTAATTGCTTATGTCTTTTTTTCTTTTCTTTATGTACTGGCGAAAGCTATTTTAAAATAAATAAATCAATATCTATTATTTTTGGCTTTTGGTGTGCCGCGAAATTTAAAGAATTTACCTATGATGACGGAGAACTCAGGGGTAGACAAGGTATGGTCCGTGATATTGGCTTACAAAATTATATGAAAGGTTTATTGCCCAAATATCGTTTAATTATGCGCGTACGAAGCCCTAAATCCTATGAAGAGGCAGCCGAGTATGCCCTCGAGGAAGAAAATTTAAATGACTTTTAGTAGTAGTTCGTTTTTTTATTTTTGGTCCAAGGAATTTACATCGGGTAAACTGTGCAACGAAGAATTGGGCATGAATAAAAACACGACTGTCGAGTGAAATAATCACATGCGAGAAATTTGCGTCGACTACTTGCATTGTCAAAGGCCAAAGCAGAAAATCGGTGGCAAAGGTTTGATCGTCGAAATTGACGAGAGTTTGTTCACCAAACGTAAAAATCATGCCGATCGAGTGCTCCCTCCGCAGTGGATCTTCGGTGGATTATGCCGGGAAACGCGCGAATGCTTTTTTATCAAAGTGCCTGATCGCAGTGCAAAGACATTGATGGCAGCAATTCTAGAAAATATTGAACCCGGTTCGCTTTTATACTCGGACAGTTGGTGCGGATACAAAACGAATGAATTGCAAGAAACCGGATTTCAGCATTTTAAAGTGAACCATAAATATAATTTCATCGATCCCGAATCCGGCGCTCACACACAGAACGTCGAGAGAATGTGGGGATCGGCAAAATGGCGCAACAAACGACACAGAGGTACAGCACGTCAATTTTGTATGGTTTTGCGTTCTTCGTGTGATTCATATTTAGTTTTACAATCATTTAAATACGATATAACTGAGGCTACTCTGAGTCCTGTTTGCGAAGTCCTTTCCTTGGAAGCTTGCGCTTCTGAGCTCGAGTTTGGGTATTTTGCGCCTCGCAGCGAACTCTACGAACGAAGGTAACTGGGACTGGTCGACAGAAGCACGACGAAGATAACTGCGCCCCGGTACTCAGCTGAGAGTTACAATGGATAAATTTATTACCAAACGAAAACGTGAATCAGACCAAAATATTAATGACACAGGGATTAAAAGTGAAAGAAGTAGTGACGATGTTACTAGACATCATACGTCTCATACAAAAGAAAATACACCCAGTAAAATCAGAAAAAATAATCGACAATATTCTGAAGAATATTTATGTTTCGGTCTTACTAGCATTAATGAGAAAGGATATCACATTCCACTATGTGTTGTATGTGGAGAAAAACTGTCCAATAGTGCGATGTATCCTGATAAGTTAAATCGCCGCTTCACTACGAAGCACGCCGATCTTGTATCAAGAAATATAGATTACTTCAAAAGATTGTTAAGCATACGCAATAAACAAGTGATTTTTTTGGAAAAAACTGTTAAAATTTCCGATAAGGCACAACTGGCGTCATACAAGATTGCTGAATTAATTGCTGTACAATTAAAACCACATACTATAGCAGAGTCTCTAATTTTACCTGCATGTTGTGAAATAGGAAAAATTATGTTTGGTGATGAAGCAGAAAAGGAAATTATGAAAATTCCTCTTTCAAACGATACAATAAGAAGAAGAATTTTAAATATGTCGGATGATATTGAGAAAACAGTTACCGATAAACTTTCCAAACGAAATTTTGCTTTACAAGTCGACGAATCTACTGACATTAGCGGTAAGGCACAAATACTAGGTTTCGTTCGTTTCATAAATGAAAACAAAATAGTGAATCAATATCTATGCTGCAAAGAACTTACCGAGCATACGACAGGACAAGATGTTTTTAATACTATTTCTTCATATTTAGAGCAATTTAAAATATCATGGGAGTTATGTGTAGGAATTTGTACAGATGGTGCTCCTTCAATGGTAGGCTCAATCAAAGGATTTGTTACCGTTGCAAAGTCAAAAAACCCTAATATTGTAACTACGCACTGTTTTTTGCACAGAGAATCTTTAGTTTCGAAAACATTACCAGCAGCATTAAAACCTATTCTAGACCAAGTTGTAAATTGGTGAATTTCATAAAATCAAGACCTTTAAAAACACGCATGTTTAAAAATCTTTGTATTTCTATGGAAGCTAAGTACGAGTGTTTGCTTTTTCACACTAAAGTCAGGTGGTTATCAAGGGGTAAAGTTTTATGTCGATTCATAGAACTTAAAAATGAATTGTTAATCTTTTTTCAAAATGAAGGTATGGATGATTTTGTAAAACGTCTTCAGAATAATGATTGGTGTGCTAAAGTGGCATATTTAGCAGATATTTTTAATTACATTGTTATGTACTCACCATCCTGGAATGCTAACTTAAGGACGTGAATCTATCTAATCTTAAAATGTGCATTATTGAGACCATGTTCCTGTTTAAAACCAATCTTTGTGAATTACTATTTGCTTTACTTTATCCCTATTCTTATGTTTAAATGTTAATCTTAATGATTATTGTCAATAATTAGTACAATTTATGTTCACTTATGAACCTAATTTACATCTTACTACATCCTGTCCCACGCTACCTTATCCACTTTGGAATGGTTAGCTAATGTTCTTTTGCAATCGTAGTATTTGTCGACTGATAAAACGTCATCCCTTATTTTTGCCTAACAATTTTGTAATCATCGTCAAGTCACCTACTGAACCTTTTTTGTGAACCTTTTTTTGTGAACCTTTGAACCTACAAATAGTCGGTGCCTCGACGATACAACGCTCACTTACTATTCTCCATTCACTCGCCAAGTCAACACCATTTTTACAACCTCTATCTGCCTTTTGCGACAGCACTTAGACTTCGGGTCACTATCGTAATTGTGTATTCGTTGTAAACTAAAGAAGAAATAAAGATACATCAAAACAATATATACGCTTTCATTTGAAGACCAACGGATGAAGAAGACGATCCATAACATATAAAATTTTGGTGTCAGAAGCGGGATACGGCTGATAAACATCGTCGTTGATATTTCTGCGGACGCGAATCTCATCATATCTGGAACTGGACCTCTTCGTCGTCAATCTGCAGCTTGACGATCGCTTCTTGGGATCCTGCCGGGAGAACGCCGCTATCAACTTCGCTGGTGGACTTTCGTCCTTCAATACGAGCAAGTATCCACATCGTGATTGTCAACCCTGACGCGACAATCACAAGAATTCCATCGATCCTCCGACTACTGCGACTTCCGGTGAAGACTGCTGCCTTCTCCTCACAGAATCAAACTCGGACAAGAACGAAGGAATTCATGGAACTGTACTTCATCATCTCACTGACTCTTCAGTAAGCTAATATTTATTATCGTCGATTTATTTCTTTTCATATTTTCTTTTCTTATTTTATTATTTTATAATGGCGAACCTTTCAATCGATACCCTTATGAAATTCGTACCAACCTTCGATGGCGAACGACAAAACTTACATCCATTTTTAAAAGATTGCGATATCGCTATGGAACTTTGTTCCGATATTCTCAAACCTATTCTTCTAAAATACATAATTCATTGCGTGATCGGAAAAGCTAAATATAATGTTTCCAATTTTTCGTTTGAAAATTACCAAGAATTTAAAACGTTTTTAATCACCACTTTCGGTGAAAACAAGCACACGGCACAGCTGGAATTAGAGTTACGGAATTGCAAACAAAATCCAAACGAACCGGTAATTAATTTTATACAACGTGTTGAAACATGCACAAATAACCTCATCACTGCCACTAGATTCGCTACTACTGATAACACGGAACTAAAAGGTAGAATTAAGCAAATAGAAGAAAGTGCACTAAATACTTTTATCTTAGGTGCAAATCCTCAAATTTCTAGCCCAGTACGGTTATCAAAGCCAAAGAACCTCACAGAAGCAACTAATATTGCTATAGAGGAAGAAAAAATGTTAACTGCAATTCGAGAACTTCAAATAAATACTCCAAAATTTTGCTCACACTGTAAAAAATCGGGACATAACACATCAAATTGCTATAAAAGATTACGACCACATTTTTCTAAATCTAATCAATCAAACATGAAAAGAGAACAAAACATTAATCAATTCACACATTTTAAAAACGAAAACTACCGTGGCAACAACCAACGTCATTTTCGTAAAAATCCAAGTCCTCCTCATATTAATTACTCTAACAGCCAGAATTACTCTTCAAAAACATGCAATTATTGCAAAAAACGCGGGCATCTAATTGAAGAATGTAGACTAAGGCAGTACAACAATTCTCAAAAAAAATCTTTAAACTCCAAAACTTCCGAGATGGCTGCCGACTCTCGGAACGTAAAAACCCTTCAGGCAGAATACCAAAAATCGATGTAAAATCTAATTCAAACCTACCACAAAATCGTTCGAATTTCAAAAAACATTCATTTGGCAAAGTGCTATCTTTAGAAAACACAACTGCGTTTGTCGAATTACGTTGTAACCAAGCAAATTCTAAATTAAAATTTTTGTTAGATACTGGTGCCGATATCTCGCTCGTTAAGCTTCACTCACTTTGCTGTGAAGATCACGTAAACGAAAACGAAATATTAACATTAAAAGGAATTAATGATTCATCTAACCCCATGAAAACTTTAGGGAGCATTACGTTACAATTCCCAATATTTAATCATCTTATCCATCATAAAACTCATTTAATTTGTAATAATGTCGATAGTATACCCTTCGACGGATTATTGGGACATGATTTTCTTATAGCAAACAAAGCTACAATCGATTATAAAATCGTTTAATAATAGGAGGTAAAATTATTCCTATTTATCATAATAAGCCTCGAGCAATTTATACACTAAAACCTAGATCGCAAACCCTCGTAGAATTAAATATTCTAAATCCCGAAATTAAAGAAGGTATTATTCCCGATACCGAAATCCTGCCGGATGTACATCTATCTCGCGCGCTTACTTCTGTACGCCCTAATTCTAAAGCGTACGCCACAATTCTTAATAATAGTGAAAAACATGTTAATCTGCTTTCACGCGATATAATCCTTGAACCTTTTGATGAAAACGAATGTCTTGAAAACGTTTTCTCAAGAACAAAAGAAAAAGGATCCTTCCCGAAACGAAAGATTAGTAGATCAAATTCGAACTTCTCATTTAAATGAAGAAGAATCTAATTCACTAATATCTATATGCACCGAATATAATCATATATTTCATCTCGATGGTGATAACTTATCATACACTAATTCTATCGCGGACGAAATACCTGTGACGTCGCAATTGACATAGAAAAACATGCTTTCGGACAGGCAAATTTGTTTTCCAGTCTATTTTAACTGTCTCTACCATTGAGCTATTGTGAATGGTCGAAATCATACGCACTATTCTCTTTTTATTTGTTTTCCAGGCTTCTACGAGGACTTCTCCTTTTCTTTTGTATTTTGATTCTAAAATTCCTAAGTTTACATTTTTTATGTCGTCCGGGACACCTCGATTTTTTCTAATTGTTTCACATATTCTGGTTTTTCTGGAAAATAAATTTTCAGCTAGTTGCACACTATTATAAAAAATATCTGCATATATGTGATGCCATTTATCTAAATAATCTTCACAAACATTAATAATTGTTGTTGCTAGATTTGTACCCGCTCCAGTATATAATTTGAAATTGCAAATATATCCGGTAGCTGATTCGCACAACATTCTATTTAAAATACCATATTTGATAATTTTTGACGGATTATATACACCAAAACGTAGCGCGCCCCTCCAGGGAATCATCCCTTCATCCAACGACAAATTTTGCTTAGGTTTATAAACTTCATTGAATTTTTTCAAGAAGTAGTCTAGCACCTCTTGTATTTTTATAAGTCTATTTGCACCTTCTGGCATATTGTCGTTGTCCGAGAAATGTAAAAATGATAGGATTTGTTTAAACCTATTTCTGCTCATAGTTTCTCCAAAAAATTTTGTTTCAATTAAACGACATGTAGACCAATAAGCATTTATGCTCCATTTTCTTACAAGCCCCATAATTATTATCAAAGCAAAATTTTTTTTTAGCTCCAGTACTGTGACATTGGGCCATTTCGCTGTATGGTCTACATTTTTGTACTTGTGAGCATTTCTCTCCCGATATTTATTTGTTTCCTCCGAGAGTTTTGCAAATAAATCATCTCCAATATATAGAGACGCTACTTCGCCCACATCGTCAAAATATTGAGGAAAGACTTTGACACCTGGACTCCCCTCAAAATTGTTATTAGATCTCGGTGGATCATAGTCGCTCCAATCCAATAGAATATCGTCCTCGTCAGAATCTTCTTCAGACGAAGCAAGATGCATTATCCGTGGTCGACTATTCCCGATAGATGAACCTGTGTCTGTTTCACTTTCACTTTCTACATCACTCGGAACATCGGATAAACAATCTTCAAATTGTTCCTCTGCAAAAGTATTCTCTTCTCTCTTATCCATATTTAGGATGATATAAAATAAAAATTGACCAAAACACAAAATCAAAAAAACTAAATATGCATATGAATATCACAATTATTTTACGAAACACATGAAACTGTTCTCAACGAAAAGTAAAGTAATATTGTTTTATAGTTCAAAAACACAAACAAAAATGAAAACACGAATATAGCGAGCGATTCTATGTAAACGTTACAAACGACAGTTAGCGAAGAACTAAACTGCACAATTCGATCTGGAATGTAAAATATATATTTTTTTCATAAAATGTCCGGGCTGCAAACCACACAGATTTTCTCAGAAATGACACACAATGGTGATCTGAGGGTATGCACTGCATCATTCGGTCTGGAATGTAAAACATGTTTGTTTTAACAATCGTCAGAATTGCAAAACACATGTGCATTTAGCGATGTAACAGATTTTTTTCAGGGATGACACACAATGGTCATCTGGGGGTATACATAATAATTTGAGAAAAAAAAAAAATTGTTTTCATTTTCTTCCAGATTGCCACTGCAATTTACAGGCCCTCTAGTTTTTTCGTAAGCATTCTTGTAATTTGCAACTATTTTGCACACAGTTTCACAGTGTATTATGTGGTATTTGCATTTATTGATCTGCATCACACATTACAAGATCAACGCATCAAAGCCTTGAAACAAAATTAACGCATTTCGTACAACCACGTTATAAAAAAATAAATAATCTACTATAAAAATATTGTGGATTCGTGAATGGTTGATAACCCCTGGTTCTGGTAGAAAATTAAAATGATAAATTGGTCGTTAGATCTTATAATGCGAACGTACGAAAAAAATGCAACAAGGGGCCTGTGCTGTCATACTAACCATTGGAGCAAATATGGGAGATCACATGTTTAGTCCTTAAATTTCACAGTGAAAATTTTTTTTTTTATAATTTAAATTTTTTAGTCAAGTTTTAAATATATATAAGACCATCTCTCGGCAAAACTAGAAAAAAATATAGCGTTGATATATTTTTTTTTGTACGTCAAAAGTTCATATAACAAAACACGCGAAAACGCGTGAACGGACCCACGAAAGTGCAGCGCGAAACACGCGAAAACGCGTGAACGGACCGTAATGGGTTAAGAAGAACGTATGTTCCATTATGTGGAGCAGATATGAAGAAGATTAAAAACATACCTGTCGTAATAGTGGTCGATGAAACTTCAGTCAAGATGGGGCGCTGTGTTTTTGCCGTTCTATTTGAAACAGTGCTACCACCTGCCAGTGAACAAAATGTCTACTTGGCATCATGTAATTTTTTGGATGTGGCAAATGCTACTACATGTTCGCAAATAATAGTAGATACTCTCAAAGAATATGAAATTTCATATTCGGACATATTAGGATTTGTCTCTGACTCGGCGCCCTATATGATTGCGTGCCATAAGTCTCAGTGTTTTAATTGGAAATAAAATGCTACATTTTAAATGCTGATCTCACAAAATTAGTTTAGTGGGAAATGTTTTTATGAAAGAATTGAAAATACTAAATGAGTATATTAGTAAACTTAAAATGGCATTTTTGCACTCGCGCAAAGTAAAATCTTGTTATATTGCATTTTTACAAAAATCATACCCTCATCTCCCAGCAATATTATTTCCGAGTCCAATTATAACCCGTTGGAAATCATGGTTCAAATCGGTCAAATATTTGGACACATATTTTGATGCGATAATAGATTTTTTTAAAAATTCAAACATAAAAAGTGTATAAAAAAAAAGAATCATCGAGTTGTACGAGTCTGATACAATTACACTAAAAACTCAGTGTACGTTTGTTAGTGAAATATGTGACAAGTTTATAAATTTAATAGGCAAATTAGAAGGATCTTCTTATCCTTTTTCCCATTTATTGTGGGATGAAATTATGATGATAAAACAGTCCCTCCGTTACAACAAAAGTGGTATTTTGCCTTTAGAAGCACAAAAGCTACTATTTGGAATGGATGAATCAAAAAAATCAGAATTGGTAGATATGCTCAAGTTAGTTTCCCATAAAAGCTTTTAAACTTGAGTCATATTTAGATGCAAATGACACTAATTTATCTTATGAAACGTTGAATCATCTATTCAATCCGCATGTAGCTGGAAGTAGATGTAATTTCTCTATTGATGAAATGTTATTATTAGTGAAAAATTTACCTCTTTTTGCAACATTGACAACTATTCAATGTATTGTAACGTGGGGGAAAATCAAGAGAAAATTTCGGGAAAAAGGAGTAATGATTTTCGACCAACGGCACACTCTAGAACGTTCAGATCAAGGTTAAAGCATAATTCGTCAGAAATAAGGGCGATGCGCATTTAATTTTATTTACACCAACTTGATTTCGTCACATCTGTGATTTCCATCCATCTGTGTGTCCAGCTTTGATTTTAAACCGCCTCGATTTATTATGTTTAAATCGATTCAAATATTGCCGACGCCGGTCTTTGATTCAAGTCGAATCATATTTGTCTAATAACATCAACAAATATGATTTGGCTTACGCCATCCTTCCGAATTAAATGACGATCAGTTAGGTTTAAGCTTTAGTCCTAGGCAGTAGTGTTAGTTAGCTTAAGTTTTTCTAGAGTTAAGTCTACGAGTTTAAGTTCTTTGTTTTAAGTTTCATTTAAATACAATTACAATGGTTTCATATTCAGCATGAATTAAGTGTAGCAAATAAATTAGTTTTAAGAAGATCATCGTCTTTGAAATACATCAATCGCTCCCGTCCTCATTCATTCCATCGCATCTTTTCTCCTTCACCACCACCTTCTGGGAGTCCTTCTCGCCGACGTTACGAATCTAATTCGGGGCAGTCGTGGGTCATCGGAAACTCGCGTTCTTGAGAATACCGTCGCATAACAGAAGAAGGGTTGCTGCTGCTGCTGCTCGTCAGAAGAGGAGCGCAGAACCCAACCGGAGCGACGAAGATAACGTGGCCCCGATATTCGGTTGAGGGGTTGTGTGCTCTACCACGTTACAGTATAGATGGCTATTCGCATTTTTTTAATAATTTATCATCGAACATCAAAAGTGGAGTAGAAATTGATGCCCTTCAACTTTTACTTGCAACCAAATTGAAACACCAAGAATTCGGCAGTGCAGCGATTCAATCAATTTGGTGTCCCACAAATAGTGTTGATGTTGTAAGGTTTTTTAGCTCATATAATTTAATTGTAAACGATCGACGCTCTAGGTTAAAAGAATCGTCTATAGAAACATGCTCGATGATAAATTTTAATAAATTTTAATAATTATATAAATTTAATTGATGTTTTTTCATTTTTAATTAATTTCAAATGTTTTTTATAATATATGTATGTATATATGTATAATTATATATATAGTTTTATAATATATGTATATCTTTTGCGATTTGTTTAAATTAGACTATTTAATTTCAAATTTGTGTTTAAGAAATAGACGCTAAATAGATGCTAAATTGTGTTATTTTATTTGCTCCAAAACGCTAAATTCAAAAATATAAACGCTATATTTTTTTAAAAATAGATGCTAAAAACACGTATCTCTAGTGATATTGCTCCTCAACTTATTCCTTTCACGTCAGGAACACAAACAACAGGTCCCCAAGTTCTCGATTATGTTAGAGAACCTCTCGATTATTTCAAACTTTTTGTAACAGATGATTTAATAAACAAAAAAAAACAGAAACCAATAAATATGCAATAACTAAAATAAATAACTTAAAGTTACGTCCAAGATCGACTTGGTTATCTTGGAAGCCAGTGACTACAGAGGAAATTACTGCATTCATCGGTGTGATACTGAACTTGGGATTGTTGCCGGAGAAAAAATTACAAGATTGCTGGTCCAAAGAATTCAATCTGCATGTTCCGTTTTATGGAAAAGTATTTAGACGCGAAAGATTTTTTCATACATTTTGGAATCTACATCTGAATGAAAACCAAAAAAATCAAGATCTTCGAACGAGAGTGCAAAAAGTAGACAATTTTATTAAGTACATCGAATCCAAATTTCAACAATATTACATCTCCAACAAAAATTTAAGTATTGACGAAGCCGTAATAAAATTTAGGGGAAAAATTGGCTTTATCACATATAATAAAAATAAGCCAACAAAATGGGGCATACGTATGTATGTTTTATCTGACGCTAACGACGCATATGTATATTCCATATTACCGTACTATGGCAATCTAACTACAGAAAATCTAATAAGACCTGAATTACCTGCCAGCAGCAGGATAGTCGTTCACTTATATTCAACACTTTTGAAAAATTTACCAAATGCCGAAGGGTACCACGTTTTTTGCGACAGGTATTACAGTAGTATCCCTTTGGCAAATGAAATGCTCAAATTAAAATGCCATTTCACTGGCACACTTAATACTACCAGAAAATTCATCCCGCAATTCATCAAAAAACCAATATTTATAAACCAAAACAACACCGTCAGGAAGGCCCGTGTCCAGCTAAAAAAGGACATCAAGAAGATCCCCGATCCTGAGGGTTGGCAACAACCCAAAAAAAATGCCAAAAAGCAATGCCCCGACATCGACATGGAAGCTATTACAACAGAAAATCGCTTTGACAACCTCTCGGAGCTGACACAGGCTCCAGACGCTTTCAAAAAAACGCGGGTGCCTCCAATCGTCATGGACGCAGTTACTAGCCATGTAACAACGGTCCAGCTGATCAAGTTGCATGTACCCGAAGGAAAATTTAAGTTGAGATATACGAAGAATGGCAAAGTCTCTGTTCAATGCGAGGAACTCCCGCATTACCTGAAGCTCCTCGCTGGCCTAGACGCCGAGGGCGTTAAAAGGCCGCACCACACCTACACGCTGGACAGCGATAAGGAGATAAAATCAGTCGTCCACGGTCTTCCAGAAATTGAGTCCAGTGAGATCATGGAAGACCTCACATTAAAAGGCTTCAAGCCTAATCGTATAACAAAGATGACAACCAAATCCGAAAGGAGTACAGCCATCTACATCGCCTTCTTTCCTCGCAATACGGATGTTAAGGCACTAAAAAACATTCGATACCTGTGCCACAGCCGGGTGTACATCAACAAATACAAAAAGTCGTCCACCTCAGTGACACAGTGCTTCAGGTGTCAACAATTCGGCCATGCCGCCAAAAATTGCTTCAGACAAGCGAGATGTGTGCGATGTGATGTCCCGCACAGTTCCTCTGACTGCCCAAATATAAAAAACTGTGCAACCCCGAAATGCTGCGGCTGTGGAAGCAGTCATGCTGCCAGTGACCGCGACTGTCCGAAACGCTTAGAGTACGTGGAATCTCTACGCAATAGACTCAGCCACAGCAAACCCACGACAGCAGGTCCCAAGAAGATTGCACCCCAACTTACGCAAATTGATTTCCCGCATCTGGCGAAAACGACCCCTGCGGCAACCTTCCCGTCGATAGGAGCTTGGGCGCCACCCGCTCCGTCCGTCAGGCCAAAACCCATAAGTGAACAGTGTAGTGAACCAGTGTCCACAGCTGACATGAAACACATGTTGTGCCTCCTAAGAGATCAGAAATAACGCATTCCGAAATTCCTACCCCGCAAACATCAAACTTAGAGGCAGTTGCCATACAAATTCGAATTAATAATAAAAAAACTTGTTATAGCTGCGGCTTATAATCCCCCACATCTCGACATTCTTCCATTCGACTTGAATGCTTTGCTAAGATTAGGTAATACAGTTCTCATTGCCGGAGATCTCAATTCTAAGCACCCACAGTGGAACTGCTCCAAGACTAATCGTCAAGGATCCACACTTCTTTCGTACTGTCTAGACAATAGCGTAATAATTCATCATCCTCAAGCATTTACCCACTATCCCCCGTTTAACCGTAGTCCATCGGTTCTCGATCTGACTCTGTCCCGCAATACGATGCCCGTATCCCGGTTGACTGCCCTAGATGCTCTCTCCTCGGACCACCTTCCGGTCATATTTTCGTTAAAAGGACATCATTTAAGAATCGTAAGGACGAGATTAGCTTACGAGCGTGCCAATTGGCCGGCCCTCAGATCTTTTCTCAACGACAATATTCATCTCGACTCTCGCGTCCCCGATACCCCCGTACAAATAGACAAAATCATCGAGTCGATCTCAACCCTTATTGTCGAAGCTAATAATTTATAAAAATTCGCAACCATCTGTAAAAAAATCTGGCAAAAGTCCCGCGACCGCTATACCAAAAATCTGGTGAATCGTCTTAACCGCGAAATTAGAAAGGAAATAAACATAATTAAAAATAATTCGTGGAAAGTTAAACTTCCCAAATTAAGGCCCTCTGATAATTCACTTTGGAAATTCGTTAAATCAATTAAACAAAAGGAGATGGATATTCCCCCTTTATGCGACGCCTTCCGAGTAGTCAACAATAACATAGATAAAGCGAACATACTTGCTAAAATCACCGGGTTTCCCAGCACTTAAGCAACAAAAGCACTAAGCAGAAGGTTGAGAAATCTTTAAAACGATTTTTCAAAAATAATCCTAATTTCCATTCAAACACTAAATTAATCACTCCTTTAGAAATTACCGTTGCCATTAGTATTAATTTATTATATATTAATAAGCATGTATTAATTTGCTAGATTTAAGTATTAATATATTCTGTAAAAATATTGTTCAATAAAGGATTATTATATTATTATTATATAGTCGAAGACAGAGCGAACGAGTGCACCCTAGCCCTCACAGCGCTTGAAGAAACAGTGAAGAACATATTGCGAATAAAAAGCGAAGTAAGAGACTACGCCCACAAAAGCATCAATGCATTCGCCAGCATGAGAGGAGCTAAGCTTGAAGCAAAAAAGGAGAGAGCCAAAGTGTACATGGCTCTAAAAACTGAAACGATGGCACTCCGAAAGGATCACTTCAAGTTGCAAAGAGCCGTTTGCACCAGACCCAGCTGCACCAGCTGCAGTCACCTCAAAAGCAGACGGCATCACAGGAACCACATGAAGTGGAAGACAAAGACAACCCCCACGGGAGCGGTAGACCACATAGGCATTCTCAAGCGTATTCAAAGCTTACAAAGACGAACAAACAAAAGCGACAAGAATAATAAACTGCATGTCGATAAACGTACTAAAGTCATTGCGCTATTAAGTTCAATGAAAGACACAGCCACCAACGCAACCATGGTTTCGGTGCAACAAGAAACGGCCTTCAAAAAAGACAGAGCGGACTACGCAACAAACAAGGCCTTCGAAGTCATACAGCAAGAACTAACTGCCATATGAAAAGAAATAAAGACCAAAATGGTGCTCACAGAGAGTGCAAACGCTTCCGCGGTCTGCGAAGAAAATTTAAAAAATGGTTGTGGAACTGGGAAGGCTGAAGGAAGAATGCCGAAAGATTTTTTTTTACTTTCAAGCTCTTCCTGTAGCACCCGAACATGACTGCAGATCATATTCTATGGTCGTGGTCCGGGCATGGACGCCATAATATAGCAGAGTAACTAATTCTTCCTGCTACAAAAGGAATAACGAATATAATGTTGGGACCTAAAGCAACAAAAGATATTAATTTCATTATCGAATGATACGATCAAAAATAGGATTGAAGACATGTCAAATAATGTAAAAAAGCAGTTCATTTCAAGAGTGCTCAAAAGTCAATATTACTCACTACAATTGGATGAGAGTACCGACGTTTCTAATAATGTTATTTGTTAGCATTTATTAGATATGAATTTGAATATAAAATTAAAGAAGATTTGTTATTTTGTGATTCACAAACTTCGTGTACTACAGCTAAGGCTATATTTAATAGTTTGAATAATTTTATAATTAAAAATGAGATCGAGGTGTAGCACCTCAGGTCATTTGGAACCATTACTCCATACACAGGGAATCATTGGCATCCATAAACATATCAACCTATTTAAAAAAAAACATTGCATGAAGTTGTTAATACATTGTTGTATTGTAAAAACGTATAATAAACTATCTCCAGAATACAATTATTTGATTTACAAGAAGATATCACCTAAAACTTACGCAAAGACGAGGAATCAACCTGCCTACAAAAAAGGTTATAACACCCTGAAGGAAAGCAGGGGTGCTTATTGTCAGCGGCCCCCTACGTTACAGAACCACAGGAATATTTTCAAAATGTTTCAACTTGGAATCATTCAATTAAAAAACCGCTTAGAAAGGATCTATTCCGCCTCCCAATAAATGTAAAAGGTGGTTCAAAATGTTTCAGTTCGGAAACATTCAATTAAAATTCTGCCTCTAAACCTGAAGACTTAAATTAATTGTCCCAGGTTTCGAAGAAGGCGATAATGCTAGACATCTGGAGTTCTGCAGATGTTTTTTAATAGTTTCATGGACCAATGAGTCCAATTTTAGCTATGAAGAAATAGTAAATCTGCACAATCTATTCGTGATTTTCAGTACCAAATATTAGGGGTACCGAAAATTAATTCATTATTTTTTCGTGCCCTGTTTGGGATCAGTCTGTACCTGAACACGGTGGAGTAAACATCTTTGTAAGTGTTTCATTCTAAAGTACTTTTTTTCGGCTATTTTTTTGTTACATTTTTAATTGTTAGGGATGAAATGAGCAAACCAGAAGCAACCGAACAACATATTCGGCATTGTATGCTATTATATTTCGATCAAGGCTGGAATGCGACCAAAACGACTAAATCAATTTGTGAAATGTATGGAGCAATGCTAACACCAAATAAATGTCAGTTTTGGTTCAGAAAATTTAAATCCGGCGATAGAAGTCTGACACAAAATTTAGACGATGATCTACTGAAGGCCACAGTGGAAGCTGATCCACGTTTAAGTATTGAAGAATTGTCACAAAAATTACATGCTCCATGGTCCACAGTGCGAGATCATTTACAAAAAATCGGTAAATCCAACAGAACGGGTGTTTGGGTTCCGCACGCGCTCTCCGAGATTAACAAGGAGGTTCGAATGAGTACGTGCGACTCCCTGTTGTCACGACAAAAATTACATCCATTTTTGGAACGAATTGTGACCAAAGATGAGAAATAGATTGTGTAAGATAATGTTACACAAAAAAAACAATGGCTTTCAAGATCTCAGGTACCTGTCCCTGCTCTTGCCTCTGGGCCGTCGTAGTGAGCGGACGTGCGGCCGGTTCGCTCCGTGATTTCAACGGAGCGCCACAGTGGACTCGTCGTCTTAGCGGGCGCTTTGCCCTAAGACGAGGATCGAAGAATTGGAGACAGCCAACGACTATCAGCTGATGGTCGACCAGGTAGTATAGGCGGAGGAAACCAGGAGTGCGCATACTTCCTGGATTCGGAATCCTCAGGGCTTCCCGACGGAGCCTTCGGACTTCCCGAAAGAGTTTCCCGGACCGAATTTTCCACCCACCATTTTCCGGGACCATTTTTCCAAAATTTTTCGGGAAGAATTCCCAATATTTTCCGGGACAAGTTTTCGAGAATTTTCCGGGAAGTTTTTTCAACTTTTTCCAACAATTTTCCGGGATAGATTTTCGAAAATTTTCCGGGAATTTTTCCTAACTTTTTCAACAATTACCCGGGTTCAAAATTTTTATTCATTTTTTTTTTTTCATTTTTTCATTTTCTTTCAAAATCCCCAAAAACTTTCTTTTTTGCGCGTTTTCCTCGCGGGACCGCCCCCGAATGAGTTAGTGAACATAAAAAATGGCTACAACTGGAAGCGATGAAGAACCACAAATGCTTGAAGCAGTCTTTGAAGAAATTAACGGCACACCATCTGCCGCCATTGTTGAAGATAGAGCAAACGAGTGCACTCTAGCCCTCACAGCGCTCGAGGAAACTGTGAAGAAAATACTACGAATCAAATCCGAAGTAAGAGACTTCACCTACCAAAGCATAGACTCATTCGCAAGCATGAGAAGAGCAGAACAAGAAGCGAAAAAGGAGAGAGCCATAGCATTCATGGCACTAAAGAACGAAACAAGGGCACTCCGAAAGGAGCTCCATGATGCAAAAAGCCAACTGCACCAGCTGCAGTCACCCAAAGGGCAGACGGCACTACTGCAGACGGCAGAGAAACCACATGAAGTGGCAGAAAAAGAAAACCCACCTACAGCAGTCCCACCCCAAATGGAGTGGAAAACTGTGGCAAAAGGGGGGAAAAAACCCAAGAAGAAGAAACCGTCCCCACCACAGCCAACACAGACCGTGCAAAAGGCACCAAAGAAAAAACACCAACAAGGGCCGCAACCAATGCGGCCACAATACCAAAGGAGGCCGGTGGGACCAAAAAGAGAGAAATACGAGCGTACAATCCTCGCGCCTACGGAGGAGGCAACGGAGAAGACTTCGTATGCGAAGGTACTGAGCCAACTGTACGAAAAAGCAGGAGGCAGCGGGGGCGCCCCCGTCGCTCAGTCGGTTAGGAGGACGGCCCGAGGAGAGCTGGTCGTAAGGTACCGTTCGGGAGGTCCCGACGCACAAGCGTTGCGCGACCTCCTCGACGGTGCTGCTGGGCCATCTCTTCGGGTTCGGCACGAGGCCCCGAAACGGACGGTCGTCGTCCGGGACCTGTACGAGGGGGCCGAAGGGGCCGAAAATGTAATCGGCGCCCTATGCAGCGCACTGGGCGACGAACGACGCGCAAGCGTGAAGGTGCTGTCGACCAAACCGGCATATGACGGCACATTCACGTGCATCGCGGAGGTGCCGTGGGGCAGCGAGTCTGACCGGATGGTAAAGGAGGGACGCATCCGAGTCGGATTCGTTAGGTGCCGCATCCGAGACCGGGTGGAGGTGCGGCGGTGCTTCCGATGCCTCGGCTACGGACATATAGCGGCCAAATGCAAAGGAGAAGACAGGCACAACAAGTGCGCCAAGTGCTGGAAGGTTGGTCACAAGTCGGCTGAATGTGACGCAACCGAGATAAAATGCGCTCCATGCATGGACGCAAAACTCGATGACAATCACCGGTGTGGCAGCGCCAAATGCGGAGTCTTCGGAGCCGCACTCCGAAAGCAGAGAGGGTTACAATAATCTTCAATAGTACACCAATTAACAGAGAAGGAAGAAGCCGCACACGTGGCACAAAGATCCTGCAGATCAACCTGGCTCACTGCCATGTAGCACAGGCAACGATGCTGCAGATGTTCCGAGAGCGACAAGCCGATGTCGCCATAATCTCGGAACAATACCTAACTGGGACCACCGGATGGTACAGCAATAACAATAACAGGGCAGCGATATACGCACCAGCAATGGCAAGCGTCAAAACATACACGCTGCCAAATAGCGGATGGATATGGGCGGAGGTGAACTCGGTGAGAGTATACAGCGTATATTTCTCACCGAACTCCACCATACAGGAGTATGAAGAAGAAATCACCAATCTGGAGAGGGACATCCGCGGGGCAACCTGCCCTGTGGTCGTGGCCGGGGACTTCAACGCCAAGGCGACGGAGTGGGGATCACGTGCCACCGACCGCAGGGGCACGATCCTCTGCGAGATGGCCGCCAGCCTCCGGCTGCAGATAGAGAACGAGGGCAGAAGCCTCACGTTCCGTAGGGGAACCGGCGGATCAATTGTGGACATTACGTTGACAAACGAGGCGATGGCGGGGAGAATGAGGGGCTGGACCGTACTGGAGGACTATACCCATAGCGACCACCAGTGCATAGAGTACGAGATCGTGGGAAGACCAGACCGAAGCGGTGGTGTACTGCCGATCGCGAAGGGATGGCGCATCCGAGACCTCGATGCACCTGCGCTCCTAACAGTGTTGGAGGCAGAGAGCCGAATACTAGACGGCACAGAAGGGGCCGAGGAGATAGTAAGCGGCTTCGAAAAGGCAGTAGCCAAGGCATGCGACGCATCGATGCCGAGGAGAACAAACTGCACAGGCAGAAAAAGAAACGCACACTGGTGGAACCAGGAGATAGAGGAACTGCGAAAAAAGGGCCAGAAGGCACGCAGAACACTAAATAGACACGGCACAGAAGAGGCCTACATTGCGTATAAAACAGCCAGGAAGGAGTACAGCACCGCCATAAAAAGGAGCAAAGAGAAGTGCTGGAACGAACTCTGCGAGTCAATGGACAGGGACCCCTGGGGGCTGCCGTACAAGCTAGTACGACAGAAACTCAGGGGCAGGGTCGTGGACCAGTTCCTCGACAACCCCGCCAATCTGCAAGCTACGGTGGACGCCCTATTCCCCGAGAGCGAAGAACGCGAACCCGCAAACACCAACGGCCAACAAGAAGACATCCCCCTCTTCACGGAAGGAGAACTTATAGCGGCCGTTAAGGAAACAGGGCGAGGAAAGGCGCCGGGCCCGGGAGGAGTCCCCAACGAGGTGGTCATAGAGGTGGCTAAGGGACTACCAGCCGAAGTACTGAAAGTGTTTAACGCGTGTCTGAAGGAAGGAAAGTTTGCAAGCCTGTGGAAGAGGCAGAGACTGGTACTCATACCTAAAAAGATCTCTGCCGGCACGCCTTCCAGCTACAGGCCGCTGTGCATGATGGACGGTTTCGGAAAGCTTCTGGAGAAAATGATTCTACAGAGGCTCCGACCGTACCTGGAGAAAGAGGATGGGGGGCTCTCGAACAGACAACACGGATTCAGGCGCGGACGGTCAACGATCGACGCCGTCTCTCGTGTCGTGGGCATCGTGCGCACGGCATGGGAGGGGTCCGTGAAGGCGAGCAGCCACGTCGTCATGGTGGCTCTGGACATCCGGAATGCGTTCAATTCGGCGCGATGGGATCTAATCCTCAGAGCGCTGGAGGGACGCTTCCGGGTGCCGGGCTATCTGATGGCGGTGCTTGAGAGCTACCTCAGCGAAAGAAAGCTGGAGTACCAGACGACGGATGCGCGCTTCACGCGAAGTATGACAACGGGAGTTCCGCAGGGCTCGGTCCTCGGTCCGACACTGTGGAACGCCATGTATGACGGACTGCTACATGAAAAGATGCCAGATAAGTGCGAAATAGTAGCCTTCGCGGATGACATAGCCATAATGGTCGTCGGGAAAACCCCCGCAGAGCTGCAAAGGTCCGCAACCGAGGCTATTCGTCGGGTGGAGGCTTGGCTGAGGTCGGCTGGGCTGCAACTCGCAGCCCAAAAGACCGAAGCCATCTTCTTCACGAGGAAGAGGCGACTGTGCCCGCCGCCACTGACGCTGGACGGCTTCGATGTGCCGTATGTGGAAACACTGCGGTACCTCGGAGTCTGGCTGGACCGCAAACTTCGGTTTGCGGCCCACATCAAGAAGGCGTCGGAGAAGGCGGGCAAAACTTCTGAACAGCTCGCCAGACTGATGCCGAACGTCGGGGGGCCGAAGACCAGTAGGAGGAAACTCCTGCTGTCAGTCGTGCACTCCACGATGCTGTACGCTGCGCCCATCTGGGCGGACGCCATGGGCGTCGCGGCGTACCGGCGGAAGATGGCGAGCGTTCAAAGAAGGTGCGCCCTGCGAGTCGCGGCGGCCTACCGCACTGTGTCCGAGGACGCAGTGCTGGTGATCGCCGGGGCTGCGCCCGTGGACTTGCTGGCTGTCGAGCGCAAAACTCGATACGCAGGGGCAAAGAAGCGGGCGGCGAGGACGGCGACCATGGCTGCATGGCAGATAAGATGGGACGACTCGGGAAAAGGCAGGCTGGACTCACACCCTCCTGCCAGACGTGAAAGCGTGGAGCGAAAGACGACACGGACAACTGAGTTATCATCTGACTCAGCTCCTCAGTGGGCACGGTTGCTTCGGAGCCTATCTAAAATGGATAGGCAAAGAGGCGACTACGGAGTGCCATCACTGCGGAGCTGAGGCGGATGACGCGGAGCACACGTTGTTTGCATGTGAAGCATGGGAGGTAGAGCGCGGAGAACTCCGCGCTCTCATAGGAGATGAATGGCTAAACAAGGCAAGAATGGTGAAATCAATGCTTAGGAGCGAGAACGAATGGACGGCCTGGGGAAACTTCGCTGCCAAAGTGATCACCTCCAAGGAGGACGACGAGAGGACGAGGCGGCGAGCCGCTGACGAGAGGACGCCCCACTGACAACAGGAGGAGAAACGAAGGACTGTAGGTCACGAGAAAGGAGCACCACCCGATAAGGTATGATTGATGGGCCCGCGAGCCAGAGAGTCGCGTTTTGCTTTGCCAAGATGACCTGCAAGGCGCGGCAAAGAGACGGACAAGGGGGGTTTTTTAGTGGGTACTGGATTCTGGCCTTTCATTTGGAAGGGCTTCGTAGGTAATAAAGTTATAGAGTTAGCATATCCAGAGTCCTACACTACTGCCGAGTACGGGCTCGGTAGTGTCTTTAAAAGATTTTTCCCCCTTGCGCACAAAAAAAAAAAAAAAAAAAGGTACCTGTCCCTACCCCTAGGCCTGGTCTTACCCTTCGTTAGATCCTTTCGTGTGTCTGGTGGGATATTGATGGAATCATTCATTATGAACTGCTAAAACCTGGAGATAAGGTAAATGCAGAGGTATATTGTCAACAACTATCAAGACTAAAAGAAGAATTAATCATAAAACAACCAAATTTGGTCAATAGAAAGGGCATGATTCTATTACACGACAATGCTCGGCCTCATAGTGCCAAAATGACCCGCGAACAAATTTCCAATTTAAATTTTGAAGTTTTGAAGCATCCCCCTTACTCTCCGAACCTTGTGCCTTCGGATTTTTACTTGTTTAGGTCATTGGAGCATTCGTTATGGGAGAAAAAATTTCAAAATATGTAAGACGTCGAAAATTATTTAGATTTATATTTCAAGTCCAAACCAGCAAGTTTCTACAAAAAAGGGATCGAGAAACTACCTGGGAGATGGCAGACAATGATGGAGAATATATTTTGTAATGTAAATGTACTATGCAAGATTTATGTTAATAAATGTCAAATAAAAATAATGGATTAATTTTCGGTGCCCCTTATATAAACAACAGATATATCGCATATTATATAGGCAAAAACAACAAACCCCATTCAGACCATTTTGATTTGTTACAATTATAAAAATTGAATAGAACCAAAGTTCTTCATGGTCTACGTTCACTAGTCATACAAAGATATTAACATCAATTACCTCAATCCCTAGAAGGGAACATCATACAGTACACAATGTTGATGATTTCAACCAGACATCACCCTCAACTTATCGAAAAAAAACTAATTTTCTTCAAATAAATGGATTCTGAGTCGAGTGACGAAAGCATGTTTCTCGCACATTCACGATGACGAACACGAATTATTTCCTCCGAATCGAATCCAGATATTCCTGTTGTAAATAATTAACCAAAAAATATAACAATATCAACCGTGATAAGAGAAACATTTTGATAAAATGTTACGAAGGCGGAAAAAGAATCAGTAGAAGATTCGAAAGAATATTCAAATGTTTGAATTGCACAATAAACAATAATGACAGGATGTCAAAAATAAGTCCACTTATTGACTTGACTTATTCAAAAAACGAATAGACATGGAGTCGTAAAAATAAAGCACATTAAAGTTGTGGAATACAACAAATTTATGGGGTGGTGTTGATAGGTCAGACCAACTCATATCATATTATTCGTGCCTCCGAAAAACAATTCGGTGGAATAAAAAAATAATACTCCATCTGTTGGACATGGCAGTATTTAATGCATGGATTTTATGCCGCATTAAAATGAATAAGGCGATAAGTTTTCTACAATTTAGGGACATTTTAATAGAATCCTTATTAGGTATTGCCCATATAACAGATGGTAGAGAGTTGGAAACTATCACACCTACTCCAACAATAGGTAATAATAATCATTTTTTGGAAAAAAAATCCTTTTCCCAACAAATCCAACGTCGCCGCCACTCTCGCTGCTGGCGACTCCGCCGCCAGCGGGGGCCCCGGTCGGGAAACAGGCAACCGATGGTGACGCGGATGCACTGTTGTCGTTGCTTTCGGGCAGCTCACCTGATTCCAAACACTTTTTGAATAACATTCGCAAACATAATTCAGCATTTCAAATGACATCTTTTGGAGTCGACAAATTTTTCCAAGATCAGTACATGCCTACTTTCAAAATTCAAGGACAAATATATCACCGTGTTGGTTCATTTCTACCAGCTTCTGATGCTGAACATAAATTTCTACAAATCTACTTTATGGGTGACAATGATGCACAAATTGATCAACACTGCGATGCAGTTGCAGGTACCAAACGCCACGTTATATCCTATTTGCAAACATTTTTCCACCAACACAATGCATTCATAAAATTATTCAAAACTTCAATTGACAACTTACCGACGGATAATTATGCAATTCAAATACGAGCCGACAAAACACCACGTGGACAGCATGCCGGACGCTACGTAAATGTAACGTATTTTTAAAAGTATTTCTTCCGTGGCAGCAACACGCCGGATACCAGCTAGTTACTCCAATAAAATAACAAGAGCCAGAATGACCGACCCCCCATTGTATATTCTAGCGATGGTTTTAAATATTCATGAATGGAATCAACTATCGGATTCACAAAACGAGACAATCAGAATCTGATCATGTCAAAATGTTTAGTTAAAAATATTTAAGTAAAAATAGTGCTCATAATCATGGATTATACAGATAAGACAGTATCACCTGAGTAATTCTTAAATATTTAAAAATATTATTTTTCCTGCTTTTCTGCATATTTTTCTTGATTTACATGGTGTCTTTTACATAATTGAGTGCACACTTTATTTAAAAAAGCACAAGGATTTCATTATAAATATATATGATTTATAAAAAAGAAATTGAATCCAGTGAGATCATGTAAGACCTCACATTAAAAGGCTTCAAGCCTAATCGTATAACAAAGATGACAAGTAAATCCAAAAGGAGTACAGCCATCTACATTGCCTTCTTTCCTCGCAATACGGATGTTAAGGCGCTCAAAAACATTCGGTACCTGCCACAGCCGGGTGTATATCAATAAATATAAAAAGTCATCCACCTCACTGACACAGTGCTTCAGGTGTCAACAATTTGGCCATGCCGCCAAAAATTGCTTTAGAGTTCCACAGTTCCTCTGACTGCCCAAATGTAAAAAACTGTGCTACCCCGAAATGCCGCGGCTGTGAACCAGTATCCACAGCTGACATGAAACATATGTTGTGCCTCCTAAGAGACATAAGACATAAACTAAATCAGTGCGAGTCCAAATAGATATGGCTATAATTTTAGTTAACTATCTAGATGTCTTATAAACCTATTACAACCTCAGATATTCGCGGTAGTTTAAAATTCTTAAACTGGAACGCACACGGAGTCCGAGGTAAAGTCGACGAGCTGACTTTGCTAATGAGTGAGAGGAATATCGACGTTGCCATAGCTACCGACTTATCTGAAACCCTACATCCCCCTCAGCATTCCTGGTTTCACCTGTCATCGAACTGATCGACAGTGGGAGACGTGGGGGTGGTGTAGCTATCTTTATAAAATCAGAAATAATGCATTCCGAAATTCCTACCCCGTAAACATCAAACTTTATATTTTTCCTTTATATATCATTCAATTTATACTTTTAATAATTTATACCTTTATATATTTCTTGCTTTTTGCATATTTTTTTTGATTTACATGGTGTCTTTTACATAATTGAGTGCACACTTTATTTAAAAAAGCACAAGGATTTCATTATAAATATATATGATTTATAAAAAAATATTGAAAACTATAATTGGTTGTGATATTTTTTAAAAACTCAATATCAAAGGCTCCTAATAATTGATCTTTTAATGAAAATTATTTCACGCTTTAGTTTTGCTAATGAATTTGAATTGCAGTTATAACATACATTGTTCATATAACAAATAGCTTTGTTCCTCAATTATTCCTGTTATTTTACAAATTTTACCATTATGGTACTACATTCATGTATAAGTCATAATTTTCATGTTACATTGACAGTACTAAGCCAGAGTAAACAAATTACATTTATTACAAAATCATAAGCAGTCATGGTGCACGGGTATAATATTCACTTACTGTGGATGTTCGTGAACTTCAATTTTGACTGAAGATCTGCCATATACTTGCATGATGAGTTGAAAGTAGATTCTGTATTGATTGAACTCGAAATATCTTGTCATAAAACTTTCTATCAACTGAAAATAAAATTGAATTAAAATACATTATTTTGCTATTTTACAATCATGATATTTAATAAATTGTTCACTTACAGATGATATTTTGATTTCTGACTAATTTTCTTGCAATGATAGGAGGACCTAAGTTCCCGCACCAATTGGATTTGAAATATCTTCTAGTTTGTTGATCTCCTGAAAAGAATATTGAAAAAAAAAATTAGTTTTACATTATATTCTAAATTTTCCCACATATATATTTTTTTAGATACAATTTATTTAATAACACAGTAGAGCCTCTAAGTAGTATCTGACATCTAACAGCTTAACTTGAAATGAAAAAGGTCTAACTTGACATAAAAATACTGTAACAGCTTTTGTATAATGACCCATAAGGCAGAATATACAATTGGCGCTTATTTTTGTAACCAGAATTTGCAGTATCCATTGTTCAAACATTGCTTTCAACTCCTCATTTGTAGATTATTCAATAAATTGCTCCTGTGTGAGTGTGGATTAATCTGAGTTTACAAAAAACACCAATTACACTAACATTTCTATTTTTATAACTTCCACGTGAAAAAAGGAACATCTCCACCGCAACACTTGAGATGAACTACAACAAGGATAATAACGCAAGTAAAACCATAAAAAAACAAGCTTCCAAGGTAAGTGAATTAACAAATACTCGCCACACATCTACTTTCTATTGTCACATAAACGTAAGAACACTAAGATCAGAAGACAAACTTACACATCTAGGCTCGCAGTCCGACTGTCAAAGAGCTGTTTTGACTACTCCCATACTACAATCTTGACTATGGAACCATTTGATCTTATTAGGCTCGATCCACACTATGGTACCGTTGACGGTTCGATCTCGCTCCAATCCCGGTCCGGTCATGGTCTATTCACTATCATATCAGAGGCTCAAAGGCTGAGTGTACGGTGAAGAACTTATCTGGTTTAGAAGGGTTTTTTTTAAACTATCATGTTACGTTTAGTGTTACGGGCAGCAAATTCGCAGTATACAGCAGACACCAAATCTTCTTAACACGTTTCACGCCACGTAGGTCACCGGTGACCTACGATTTTTTTTTCAAAGAAACAGTCCCGGTGCGCCAGCGGTCACATTTAGTTCGAATTTTAACATAGAATGTGACCTATATAGCGCACCCCTGAGTCGAATACATATAATTTTTTTTTCAAAATTATAAATCTTTATTTATGAAGACTATATATACATACATAATATACACTATAATTTGTATGACGGCGCAGGTATGTACTTTATCAAAATATACTATGGCGTTAAACGTGTTAAATGTAAGTGTTGATGGCGATATTTTTAGAAGGTACTCGGTTGATAGTTTATTAAATATTAAGTATGCACAGATATAGTTTTAAAAGGAGAACATACAAATATGAAAGTGAACTGAAATCTAAGTACTGTTACAAGGGCTAAGATATGATATATATGATAGAGCGTAGGTATCATTGAGGCACCACTATTTATAAAGGACTAGGGAGTCCTCGGCATGCATTGCAATGCCATATGCGCTTAGTAATTATTTGAAAAAAATACACAGTAGTGGAGTTAGGTGGTTTATTACTTCAGGCCACGTGTAGTGCAGGCTGATGGGCTAGGATCCAAAAGCATGCACGCGCTCGCCTCTATCAGACTAATCCCACCCTGGAGCTCAACCGCCGTATTACTCTCTCCACAAACAAAAGCATGAGGAAATATGAACAGTAGACAAAAATGTGCATAGGCAAAAATGCCTGTGTTCGTAATATGATATTTAAGCACATGACAATAGCATCATTGCTTAATGCTTAGTTGCATAAAAGGTACGTGGGTAGGTGTACATATAATTAGGAAATTTGTCTATTATAAGAAAGTATTATGTAAGTATAAGTATTACATAATATCTGGATTATTACATTTACGAAAAGCCAAAATGTTGGTAATGGGATCCACTCTTGTGGACCCCCATTTACATCTCATGCACCCCCAAATTTTGTTTCACTGACATGGACCCCTTGCAGATCGAAATCGATCCTTGGGGGTTAAATATAAACCATTTTGGGAATGACAGTTTTAGGATAGTGATCGACAAAGTGTGATCCGTAAGAAAATTTTGGTGGTCTGCAGAGAAATCTGACATTATTGTAATTTTTAAGATATTGAAAATGAGATAATAAAAATGGTGAAAAACTCATTGTTTTATTCAATTCAACTTGACAAATCTACTGATATTACAAACAAAGCATTCTTACTCGGTTTTATCAGGGTTGAGTATGAAGTACTACTTTGTTCGTTTAATTTGCCGGGTAGAACAACCAGCTCATAAATGTTTAAAGTACTTAGTAGTTATTTCCTGAAAAACGAATTTAAAATTATAATAATTAACACAAAAGTCCAATAAGTGGTCCGCATTTAGTGGTCCATGAACCAAAAAAAGGTTGCCGGCTGCTGTTCTAGGACATAAGTCTGGTTCTCTGACTCTGGTTATATCTCCTTTAGCCTGTCAATTATTTGCCATTATTGGTAAAACCCCACAATACATGAGAGTGGAGTCCACTGAGAAATGGTTAAATATTTTTTCTCGAAATCCCAAAAATGTTGCAATTAACACTTTACATATGGAGAAACTTTGCAAGCATTTGCCCATAATTTTTGGTCACTCTGTGTATTGGGAATGTGCTCAATTTTAATAAAATAGTTTCAACAAATTCTCATAAGCGAAGTAACGGGAAAAAAACCTATTGTAAATCATAAAAATATGCTTCCCATGCATAAACATCAGCTGACATTGAGCATATTAATATGCTTCCGTATATAATGCATTAAAAATGCACCCGCAATGAATTATTATTCATCCATAATATCCATAATATATTTCTCGTCAGTGTTAAGAAAAAGATAATAACAATGAAGACTTGTCAGAATTGTACTACAAAATATTCGAAAAATAAGAATCTTTAAAAAATCACCTGTAAAAAATTCAATTTTACAAGAAAATATTTTTCAACAGGAGATTAAGAAACTAAAGTTATTGTTGTATATAAAAATTCGGTAGAATTCGTTGATTGTCATGATAAAACAATTTATACAAATAGCTGAACATGTTAATAATCTTGATATATTTACACAGTGGAAATGTTCCCAGTTCTAATGAATATTTTTGATACTCAACCAAATATGAGGCTATTTTTTTGGCAAAGTATTATTGAAAAAATTCATCCAAATTTATTATCTAATGATGAATTTTTAAATAACTCACAGGACTCTGGTGTGAAAATTACACCTCTTTCTCTTTCAACTTCCGAATTGCATCATGAAATGCAAATTTCAATTTTGTCTCGCGAAAACAAACAATTATGACGGTACAAATAATCGGAAAAAAGATTTCAAATATTTGGATCGATATTAAAGGACAGAAAAGTCAGACGTGTTGTTTAATACACTACTAAGAATAAAACCAACGTCAACAGCTACTCAACGAGTATTTTCAATGGCAGAACCAATTAAAACTAAATTAAGAACAAATTTAAAAACATTCAATGCTCTGCTATTTTTAAGTTATACATTTTTAAAGTTTGAATAAATGAATTATAATAAAAATGAGTTTGTATTCATGTATTATTTTGGAAGGCACATTTTCAGAATCCCAAATAAAATCCGTGGAGAAAAAGACCCGTGTGCCAAAAAAATCTAAAATTTGTATAAGGGGGTCATCTCATTTTATGACGTGAAAAATCTTTTTTTTTTTTTTTTTTTTAATTTTGGTTTTCGGAAGAACATGTCTCTAAGGAAGTCATCCATAATTTTGTCGAAGAAATTCGGATTATTCGGACCGCTTTACAGCTAATTTGTGGAATGCGTTCAAAGCAATCACTCCATCCTCAGATTGTACCTCAATAGCTCTGAGACCGCTGCGGTTGCAGACTTGCTCCTATACCTGCTTTGGTTTGCAAGCCAAAGGTCCCCTTAGGAATCTTTCTTATCTTTGTTCTAGTAAGGGAGCAAATGAAGTCAGAAAAATATTAACACAAATTTAAAAAAGACGAATAAGCAAGTGGAAAGTAAGGGCACAAAAAGAAAGAACTCTTTATAAAATATTATCTAATTAATATGGATTAGTTATCAGTTAACATCCTAATTCAATAAAAAAAAATTGAGAAATGCTATTTGGGTCATATACTATCACAAAATTTAGATCGATGAATCCCCTCAGCATTTACATTGTCCGAAAGCGCAGATTCTTGGTCCGAAACGCAAAAACATACAACTATAAGGTCGTTACAACTATAGGTACAATCATTCTCCCTCTCTCACCAAGGAAGTTCAGCAAATCTTAAGATGCATTTATGAAGAATTAACGTCTGATAATATATTGGAAAGATGCTTTGGCTCGTTTCAACGCGTGCGTATGGTCTCTGGTACCGAAACATATATATTGTGGCAAAAAATACCAGAAATCGAACTGCAGCATTTTTAATGAAGCATTTAAACTTATTTTAAAAATAATGGATTAAAAGATGCATTGCGATTCATGGAGATATGCAACGAAGAATATATTCGCCATCCCAACCGCAGAGGCTTCGAATCTTCTAAAAAAGCTAGTACAGCTCGCCGAGACGCCAGATCAGCCAAAAAAGAGGCTGAGATAGCTGAAGAATTGTTTTATGAAGCTGGAATCGCTGATTAGTAGTATATTTCTCTTTTAACGCATTTATCTCAAAACAACATTTTTGCATGCGGTGTGAAAAGAATTGAAAAACCAAGTCACCGATTTATCAGAAATATTACGAGCTTACTTTATATATATATGGCTATTGCAGTTTGCAAAGCCAGGTCAAAACGTTTATTTTATCTTACATTTAAAAAAAAACTCAAAAAAGGTGTTTTTATCCAAGCTTTTTTCAAACCAGCGCCATTTTGTTACTTTTAAACAAAAAATAATTAATTGATAATAGTATGATAGCGACACGCTTACAGATTAAAAATCTTTTTGTGTGGACTCACTGTGGACTTGCATCTTTTTTGATATGTCATTTTGATGTTTTAAAAACGATATAATATATATTTTTTTTAATTACGAATCTATTATTTTAGTATTATATAAGAGTGTCATAATAAATTTCAAAAAGATTCATTTTATTATTCGGTATATTTACTGCGAAAAAAAAGTTGAAAATTGCCTATTTTTGCGCCGTCAAAGTAAGATGCGCCAGAAATACGTTCTTTATGAAAACCGAAATGTTTTAAAATATGGTTCAAAACAAATATACTCACCATTGAAGAAATCGGGCATTGAACACCTCCAACAGCAATTCTCAGATCGTCCTTTGTTATTTGACATGACATGTTTTAGATTGCGGCATAATTAAAGACATCAGACTCAATTACAACACAGCTGTTTAAGTAATAACGTTTAAAAGATTGCATAGCTGATTGCAATGAGGCAGCCTAACAGTCGTCAACCAAGGCACGTCCTCCGGATACATTTAAACAAACAATGGCGGACTACGGCGCAACCTCTGAGGATCCCGTCGTAAAAAGAGCGTTAGAAAGTGTTGCCATGCTGCAATTTAATTTCTCCATCGACTAAAATACATCTCCATACATTTTTATTGTCTATGCGTACAACTCATTATTTATTTATTATTTACGACTTCGATATAACTAAAATTTAAGCATTGCACTCTTTAAATAAATAAAATTTTTGCAAATCAATATTTTTTAAATACACGTTGAATAAATATCGTGCCGAACATATTAAAAACGACTCCACTAAAGGCGATTGATTCGTTACAATAAATTGCAACGTTGTACAGGTCATTTTAACGTAGAAATTAAAACGAGAATAATTGAAATATACATCATATAAAATATTTTATTTTGTAATATTTATTGTTATTGTCACCGGCCAGGAACCAAATCCTTCCCCTCGCCCCGCGCTGCATCAATTGGTCTTAACAAAGCTCCGATTGCGCCATTACAAAAAATGCGCGATGACAGTGAAATTACAATGTTAACGACACCCACACAGAAAAAGAACATCTTCACCACAAATAGGGAATCCAATCCCGGACAGTTTAAGGTGCTCATGAATCTCGGGATTAGTAAACGACGTTTACTAATCATCACACGAGTCGTAAGGTGAAAAACTCGTAAATCAATGTGAAATTTCCCATAAGAAATAATGGAAATGCAGTTAATTCAAAAAAGGAGCAGAAAAGGGAAAAAGGCTGCAGGTCAGTAGTTGTGTTGGGCGAAAGGAAGACAATTTTTATAAAATGAATTATCCATAATTAGCATGGCTTTCAGAAGATTATTATCCCGCAAATATTTTTTTAATCTCAGGACCAGCAGCAGTCTATACATTTGATAAACAGCTCTTCATCGATCCATGCCCTGCCATTTGACCTCCACATAACAGGCAGCCTGTACTTTCGCACTTTGTGCCTCTTGAATACTTACAGGTTTTCCGAAGAGTAAAAAAGAGGTTTTATCTTCTTGTTGCCACTCGTATTCACACAAAAGAGGAGTTTCAGGCAGTCTTTTATCGATTTATGACTTGGTAAGTTGGTCCGACCGAATCAAGTTCCGAACCGATGAAACTCACTTGTGTGACTCGTAACCCGAATTTTTTCTCGTAAAGTGAGACAACATTTTTGAGGAGTCTCGACTTGCAACCCGAAAAACTCGTAAGCCGAGGTTCCACTGTATACATCATCATCATAGTGCAGTCACAAATGAGGCTATTTTTCAAAAAAATAAAATGATATAGAACAGTGGTCGGCAAAGTGCGGCTCCAAAGCCGCGTGTGGCTCTTTGGTTTCTTAAGTGTGGCTCTGGCACAAATATACACGTCTTTGTGTTGAATTGGAAATATTAGAGAAGAAAAAATGTGGCCTTAGTTCACAACACAAGTGGTCTGCTTTGAATGACCTGGAAAAATTTAAAACTAAACTCCCAATAAACCTCCATATATGTGCACTTTATTTATGTGCTGAAAATCAGGGCAATTCATTTTCACAGCAACTTCATAATTTCTTATTCTGTGTGCATAACATAGTAACTGAGAATCCTTCAGACAGATTTCTTATAATAGGTGACTTCAATATGAGCAATATAGTGTGGAATCCTAGTATTGATAATGATGAGTCATATAGTTCGTATAACTGTCAATCTCAGGAAGAAATTTTCTTCACTGATGAATTGACACTACTTGGTCTAAAGCAATTTAATGGTATCCGCAATATTTACAACAAAACATTGGATTTAGTTCTTTCTAATGAATCTGTGACGGTAAGTAACGTCAGTGGTGATGCGCTCGTCCCTGTTGATGTGTACCATGGTGCCTTGTCTATGTTAGTTAAATTCACCGTGAACTAGGCGTAAATATATATTCAACTGCGGAAACTATGAGGCGATTAATGCGGAAATTTTAAGCGCTGACTGGCATAATTTACTGTCGGATCTCTCTCTGGATGACTCTGTTTCCTATTTTTACAACTTTTTTGAAAAATTGAAACTTAAGTACATACCATCTAAAATGATTAAATCTAGTAACTACCCAGTGTGGTACTCTATCCCACTTAGAAAGGCTATTAAAGAAAAGTTTAAATATTTACGTAAGTTCAAAGTCTATGGTAATTTATCTGACGGTGAATCTTATAAACTATTGCGTGCAAGGGTTAAAAAACTTGAAATATCGTGTTATGTTAATTACATTCGTACTGTTGAAGAATCCATTAAATTACATCCCAAACACTTCTGGTCATATATAAAATCTAAAAAGAATCTGAATTCTATGCCCAGTAGCATGTACCTGGGTGACAAAACATATAACACTGGCACCGATATTTGTGATGCCTTTTCCGATCTCTTCCGTTCCAGCTTTGTAGATCCTCCACCCAATAAAACCACCATTACTTCATCTACCCAACCGATTTGTGATATTTCTAAAGTGCATATAGATACTGATGTAGTTAAGAATTTACTTCATGCTATTGACCCGTCGAAATCTTGCGGTCCAGATAATCTACCTGGAATTTTTTTATTGAAGTGTGCTGATACTATATCAGTACCTATTACCATTTTATTCCGTAAATCCCTCTATGCGTGTGCAGTGCCAGTTTTATGGAAAAAGGCCTTCATTACACCAGTATATAAGAAAGGGGCTAAGACTGATATATCTAATTACCGTCCTATCTCAAAGCTTTGTATCATATCCAAGATTTTCGAGAAAATTATTTATAACCAGGTATATCCTGCTTTAAAGCAGTCTTTTAGCCCTAGCCAGCATGGCTTTCTTAGAGGCCGCTCGGCTGTCACTAATCTCGTACTTCTCAATGACTTCCTGACGGAAACAATGCACCAAAGAGCTCAGGCTGACGTGGTTTACACTGACTTCAGTAAAGCTTTTGATCGAATACGACATGACATCCTTCTCAGTAAACTGAATAACATTGGAATTAATGGTGATTTGTTGAGATGGTTTTCATCCTATATTGATAATCGAACTCAAGCTGTTGTCACCAACAATTACATCTCGGGGTGGGTCCCTGTACCTAGTGGTGTTCCTCAGGGTTCCTTGATTGGTCCTCTGTTGTTTGCAATATTCTTATACGACGTTGATACTTGTCTTACCTCCTCTAAATTATTGTGCTTTGCGGATGATATCAAAGTTTATAATACTATCTCGTCAATGAGCGATGCAATGGCGCTACAAGGGGATCTGTACCGACTGCAGAAATATTGTGATGATCATTGCTTAGATCTTAACCCATCCAAATGTAGTATAATGAGCTTCACGCGAAAGCGTAATCCCATACTCTTCGATTACCAATTGAAAAATGAATTAGTGCAAAGGAGCGATTCACTACGAGACCTTGGGGTGTTTCATGATTCAAAGCTTTCTTTCAATCAACATGTTAATTATATTATTTCTAAAGCTATGAAAGCCCTTGGGTTTATAATAAGAAGCTCTAGTGATTTTCGTCAAGTTAAAACACTGAAAATATTATACTGTAGCCTTGTTCGAAGTCACTTAGAATATGCCTCGCAAATTTGGAATCCTTCTTATGATAAATATACTTCTCGCATAGAAAACGTCCAGAGAAAGTTCCTGCGGTTTATAAGCTATCGAACGCACAATAAATTTGATTCTAGATTTTATGAATTGCACTGTAGGAGGCATCATTTACTACCGCTAGATAAACGACGTATTATCGCTGACGTTGCCCTCTTTTTCAAAATAGCCCAAAGCGAGGTTGATTGTCCGGACCTTCTCTCGAAAATCAGTATAAGAACCTCATCTACTCCTCTTCGCCATAGCTCGCTGTTGTATGTGCCTCATTCAAATACCCACTATAGAAGTAATAGCTACATTCTGCGAACTAGCTACAATTTTAATAAACTCTGTGAAATTTACAATTTTGACCTTTTTAATACTAAAATTAATACAGCAAAACAAGCCATCACCAATTCATTTTTTAGCTTCGGGGCCTAATATGCAATTTTTTTAAAAATTATTATTAGTTATTATTATTATTTTATTATTATTAATTGTGATTATTTATTATTATTAGTTATTATTATTATTAATTGTGATTATTTATTATTATTAATTATGATTATTTATTATTATTGATTATTATAATTGTTTTTGTTTATTATTGGATATTACTATTTTTATTGTTATTATTAATTATTATTAATTGTTATTATTATTATTATCATTATTATTTTTGTAACGATGTATTTAGTGCCTTTTTTTTTCCTCTCTTTTTGTACTTCGTTTCTATTGGCGAATATCTTTAATTAGCTTTAAGTTGTTTATTGTATTTTTCTATTTTATGTTAACAGCTGTTGATATTCCAAAAAAAAAAAAAAAAAAGAAGACATAATCATTTTCAACGCTTGGTACGTATTCCTGACTCTTAAGATCAGTTGAAAAAGTTTGCGTTTTCTGTTCTTTCCCTTTTCGGTTCTACATATAATGCGAACAATATTTTTCAAGCATGAACCTTATCAAGAGTAAACTGAGAATTCGTCTTATTGATGAGAACTTGGAATCATGCCTAAAATTAAAAACAACATACATACCTGACTTACTCAAACTTTCCAAAGAGATGCAAGCACATTGTTCGCATTAATAAATATTTACTAAGTATGAAATTGTTTTATTTAGTATACTACTTATTTAGTGTAATAAAAGTTTACTAAACAAGCAAATTTGGCTTCCATTTTTTTTTCAAGTGTAGTAATGTTCATATTTGGCTAATAAGTTTGCCGACCACTGATATAGGAGAACAGATGCGATATTCGGTATCAGCATAACTAAATACATAGCGATCATTAGAGTATTTCATTGTTTATCAGTGTTATTAACATTTTTTTTAACAGATCTCTCACTCGTAGGTAGTCCTTGCCTGAATATAAATTTTAAAAACAATAACATCATGCTCAATCAAAAAATTACTAAATTTTCTTTAGCCAAATGGAATTTTTTCCCACTTGTTAAATTTAATACCAGACCTACAGACAAGACCAAATATTTATCAATGAATGGTGTTTATAAAAGGAAATTCAAATACACACATATTATTAAAAAATTTATTTATTGTAAAACAGTATAATACACGGAAGAAATATATAAAATATATACTTTCAAAAAAATAAATAAAAATGTGATAATACAATTTTAATGCAACTAAGAAAATTTAGATACAATTACAAAAATAGTGTAAATTATTAGATAATTAATATGTTATACCCAATAAATCTGTTGATATAATAGCAAGCCCTTCAAGCAATATTTAGTTTTTGAGAAACATTTTCTCAAATATTTTTCATGAAAATAATTAAACACTAAGCTCTGACTTTGAAGGCATATTTTATTAAAGATTTATTATATTAATTGATTTACACTTATAAGGGCTGAGCTAATAAGCTAATAGAATCTTAATTATTATCACATCAATTTTAAACATATTAATAATTTAACAAAAACGAATTATATAATCATATAATTTCAAAAGTATTAGGAATAATCAAATGACTACTTGCATTTTATAAACATTCTCAAATAAAAATGTTTTAAACAAATTGTATAACCCTATTTATTAGACATGATTAATCAATTAAATGTGCTTAAACAGTTAACACAATTCAATATTAATACATTCAATTAATAAGTCTATTCATAATTAAAAAATGTTTTTGTTGTAACAGTTGTACTTATGACATTCATATGCCTATTAAAAAATCCCTACACTAAATAAAACACCATGTAAATCAAGCCAAATATAAAAGTATATCTCAAGTTACTTTTTTTATTATTTAGTATTTAAGGAAAAGAAATAAAAGCCAAGTTACCTTTTTTATATCCCTTCTTTTATTTAAGTCTGCCGGCATAGCATGGTATGCCGCAGATATGGTGAAATAGAGCACAAGGCAGCTGTCTGCACAAAGGACCCCTACTGTCAAATTCAGAGAGGATTTGAACGAAGACATTTTACATACCGTTAGCAATGACAAATCCATTAAGTTTTCGGTCAATATTTTCAATCAAGCTCTGATCGAAATCGAAGACATTTGCTTAACCATCACTCTTATCCTATCAGTTGCAGAAAGCGAACGCGTTTCGTGTGCTCCTCGAATCTTGTCAGGATTCCGTATTTCGTTACTTTTTTGGCATCATAAACTCTGAATTTTAAACCTCCTCGCCATGGAATCATGCTTGTGAAAGATTCTGCTCAGGGGAATATATGCTTTTAAATTTCTGCAAAAAATAATCAGCTATAAACTGAACTTTTGAGAGACATCCAGAATTTGAAGGGCTTTCTTCGTTGTTTGAGAAATGTAAGAAAGTCAGTAATTGCATAAACCTATTTCTTGGCATAATTTTTGAAATAAATGGCGTTTCTATCATGGCGTTGGTTGACCAGTAATCGGCAATTCTGTCTTTTCTTACCAAGCCCATTATAATTATCAGGCCGAAAAATGTCTTTAGTTCTCGCATTGTGGTATCGACCCATTTTCGGGACTTCTCTTTTTTTACATCTGTTATGTACTCACCATCCTGGAATGCTAACTTAAGGACGTGAATCTATCTAATCTTAAAATGTGCATTATTGAGACCATGTTCCTGTTTAAAACCAATCTTTGTGAATTGCTATTTGCTTTACTTTATCCCTATTCTTATGTTTAAATGCTAATCTTAATGATTATTGTCAATAATTAGTACAATTTATGTTCACTTATGAACCTAATTTACATCTTACTACATCCTGTCCCACGCTACCTTATCCACTTTGGAATGGCTGGCTAATGTTCTTTTGCAATCGTAGTATTTGTCGACTGATAAAACGTCATCCCTTATTTTTGCCTAACAATTTTGTAATCATCGTCAAGTCACCTACTGAACCTTTTTTGTGAACCTTTGAACCTACAAATAGTCGGTGCCTCGACGATACAAGGCGCACTTACTATTCTCCATTCACTCGCCAAGTCAACACCATTTTTACAACCTCTATCTGCCTTTTGCGACAGCACTTAGACTTCGGGTCACTATCGTAATTGTGTATTCGTTGTATAAATGGTTTCATATATTTACTGGTAAAATATATGAAACCATTTATTTTACCAGTAAACTTTTTAGTTAGTAAAACATGTCTAGTGAAAGTGAGTATGGGAATACTAGCACCCCTGGGAGTGATACCACAATAGAAGGAGACTCTTCGTCTTCGCAGGAAGACGATGGAAGCATAGTTGAAGAAGAAATTACTACAAGAGCTCTGGAGTAGGTTGACATAAATCCAGAAAACGACATTTTGCAGCCGCCGTTTCGATTTACAGAAAAATCTGGCGTTTCCGATTTTATGAACAACTATAAGGAGGAATTCGAATACTTCAATTTCTTTTTTGATAATAATCTTTTGAAGTTGATTGTGGAGCAAACAAATATATTTGCTGAGCAACTTATCAGTGCATCTCGACATTCATCCAACAGCCTCATAAATTTATGGCATCCGACTACAGAAAATGAGGTGAGAATCTTTTTGGTCATCATATTATGCCAAAGCATAATAAAGAAACCCGAAGAAAAAATGTATTGGTCAAAAGACACTATCTTTCATACGCCATTTTTCGCTCGTACACTGTCGTATAGGAGATTTATACTGATAAAAAAGTTTCTTCACTTCAGTAATAATTCCGAATATGATGAATCTTCACACCCCAACCCTAAGCTAAATAAAATCTGGCCTATCTTCCAATATCTTCAAAGGAAATTTCAGGAAGCTTACATACCGGAAAAAAATGTAGCAATTGACGAGAGCCTTATGCTATACAAGGGGCGTCTAGGTTGGCTACAATATATGCCTCTCAAAAGATCCAGATTTGGTATAAAAACATTTATGCTGTGCGAATCGTCATCTGGATACATATGGTCCACAATAATCTACACTGGAAAAAATACTCTTTTTGATCAGCAATATCAAAATCTCCCTATTTCATCCCAAGTAGTAATGAGCCTTATGAAACCATTGCTAAATAAAGGCTACTGTCTTACCACGGACAATTTTTATACATCACCGGAATTAGCCGAGATACTTATTTCAAATAAAACTGACACATACGGGACTCTAAGATTTAGGGCGTAAAGGTGTACCGAAAGATATTTCATTTCCTAAGAAGGTAACTAGAGGCTATACTAAAGCCTATAGAAAAGGAAAGTTGATGGTGATGAGATGGAAAGACAAAAAAGATGTATATTTCCTTTCCACTGTCCATAGCTGCAATATGATAAAGGTAGACCAGAAAAAACAACGTCCTTCTGTAGCGAATAATTACAATTTTACTATGGGAGGTGTTGATCGCGTTGATCAAAATTTGGCAGTTCGCCCTGTTGCGCGGAAACAGGGGAAGAAGTTTTATAAAAAAATGTTCTTCCATTTGCTGGAACAAGCTTTGTGGAATGCATTTGTTTTGTTTAAAAAGAAAGGAGGAACAGAAACTAGTACACAATTTAGAAATAAAGTAATTCGTCAATACACGAAAAGATATCATTCGCCAGAGTTTTCATCAAAAGGAGGAAGACCATCCAAAACTCCAAATCCATTACGTTTAACTGAGAGACATTTTATAGATACAATTGCGCCTACACAAAGTAAAACAAATGCGACGAAACGCTGTGTTGTTTGCTGCTCAAAAAGGAATGATAAAGGGAAAAAATTGAGGAAAGAAACGAGATATTATTGCCCCGACTGTAATGTGGGCCTGTGTATTCCATGTTTCAAGATATACCACACGAAGAATAATTTTTAAAAAAATATTCTTGTTATATTTTTATAAACTCTTATATGTGTAATTTTCACATAAATAAAATATAATTTTCAAAATATTTTTATTACTACACCACTAGTTTGCAACCCCTAATGCAACGCTTCTTAAACTTATTTAGTCCACGGACCCCCTTTTGAGCAAAATTTCTTTCGTGGACCCCCTCTTGAGCAAATTTTTTTCGCGGACCCCCTCGGAAATATATTTTTTTTTTGGCGGACCCATTTCAACCCTTGTGACCTAATTTTTCCAACAAACAAACATTTCTTGGTCAAAATAGATATTTTTATAATATTTTCTGTAAATAATTCGACGAAAATATATATTTTTTTGTTTATATTCTCGAGGTCCGCGGACCCCAGTTTAAGAACCGCTTCCCTAATTTAATGAATATTTACTAATCTGGCGGTTCTTAAACTGGGGTCCGCAAAGACCGTCCGCGAGAATATAAAAAAACGTGTATCTATACTTGAACAAAATATTTTTGTGGAATTATTTACGGAAAACATAGTAAAAAAATCTATTTTGACCAAGAAATGTTTGTTTGTTTGAAAAATGCAGTCACAAGGCTTTGGTTGGGGTCCACCTTTTTTGTTCAAGAAAAAATTTGTTCAAGAGTAAGTTCGCAAAAGAAATTTTACTCAAGAGCGGGTTCGCGGACTACATAAGTTAAAGAGCCGCTGTCTATTGCAAATGCATCTATTTTAACAAAATATGGTCAGATATGATAAGGACTAATATTATTCTTGTAATACAAAGGGAAAAAAAAGGTGACTATTTTTTACACATCTTCACGAAAATAATTAAGAGGCAGGGGGGTTAATACAATTGTCGGTGAAATAAACAAATATGCCAAAGAGAAGTTTAAGAAAATGTTTCCAACCAACAGATCAATGTGGAATACATTTTATGATGTAACCGCAGAATTTCGAGCCTTTTTAGGCGTAATTCTGAATATGGGAATCAGACCTCATCCAAATTTGCAAAATTTTTTTTTCACGCTCATTCACGGCCGGTTGTCCATTTTATACATCAATTTTTAAGAGAAAACGTTTCCTACAGATATTTTGGAGACTACACCTCCACGACAATTCTATAATTAATCGCCAAGAAAGTATCTTAGAACATAGAATAAAGAAGATCTTTACTTAAAATATCTTGACGAAAGATATAGGCAATATTTTTTTCTCATCAACAAATAGTGGTCGATGAATTTTTTGTAAATTTTAAAGGGAAAATTTGTTTTAAAACATACAATCCAAAAAAACCAATAAAATGGGGCATTCGTTTATATGTTTTGGCAGATTCGCACTGTGGATATTTATATTCATTTATCCCTTATTATGGTTCATTAACAACTGGAAAGTTGACAAATCCCGAGCTAAACTTTACCACTCGAATTGTTTTGGAGCTGTATAAAAATTTACTAAAAGAAATTCCGAATGCAGAAGAATTTGTATACAGACCGATTCTATACTAGTATTTCTTTATCGGATGAATTGATCAAATTAAACGCCCATTTAACTGGGACCATTATGTCAAATAAAAAAAATCTGCCGCCAGCAATAAAAAAAACCCAAAATAAAAAAAGACGAAGTATTATCTTTTTACATGGGTTTCACAGTTTGAAAAAATCGATTTTTTTTTTATAATCTTATTAATTTTTACAACATCTCGAGAATATTATCCTAAATTTTTAAGTCGATCCGAATAAAAGTTTCGGAGATACAACCCTGGGATGGTGAGTGCTCAAAGTCAGTCAAACATACTCTGATATTCTCAAAGCCCAACCTTACGGTGAAGATCTTCTTATCAACAAAAAAGAATGCATTGGACATGTGCAGAAGAGGATGGGTACCCGTTTACATGATTTAGTCAACAAAATAGTTGAGGAAAAAATAGTCAACGGTAAAAAAACTAAAAAAAAACTCTTTCTGGCAAAGGTAAACGTACCGGTAAATTAATTAACAAATTAACTGTTTATTATGATTTGCCAATAAGAAGTTTTGTGAGTCAGCGAAAAAAAATGAAAGACGCTATATGGGCTACGTATTATCACTACAGCTCTACAGACAAAAATCCTCAGCACGGAAATTCCCCCAAAGGTCCAGATGTTATGTACCCCTTCGATGTGATTGTATCACGCTTTTATTTATATTTAATTGTACTGCGTGCCCACCCACATCTTTTCCAATCCTAAGCACCTGCCACCTATTTTCCCATACATTCCTTTATTCTTTCTCACGCCACGCGACCACCGTGAAAACGCATTTGGTTGCAATTCTTTTACAACTGTCCTTTGTCTTCTCAATTCTGTGTGGTCAAATTTCTCTTCACATTACATGGCTCTCGTGTCGCTTATGACCACACCCTCGAGACCACATAATGCCTTTTCCAAACACCCTTATTGGCATTGAACTTACCCTTTCCACAACCTCCAGAACCCGTCCTTATATACCCGGTCGGATCTACGATCAGACGCACTCATTCTTCAAATTCCAATACTCACTCATTCGACAGTCATTACAATTTTATGTTTTATTTGTGTGTTCTATAACCCTTATGTGTTCTAATGTTATAAATCGTTGACTTAAATCGCTATTACGTGTGTTATTAATTGAAATAAAAGTAAACATCAGTGCATAATCACGTTTTATCAATCTAAAACCCGTAACTACATTATCCACATCAAGAAACCACGAATCCATAACAAAAATTGACGCAGCCGGTATAATACAGCAGAGCAACTGGGACATATACGGAAGAACCATCGTCGTCACCGTAGTCAAGAACCAGGTGAATTTTAATTCTTCAACATCTGCGGATCCTAACTGTATTCGGACCAAATCCACTCGGAAACATCCACGGAAAGACCATCATCGTCACCGCAATCCAGAGGACGTAATCCACACATCATCACAGCAAGTTGAGCAACTTCAGCCCTCCAGTGAACCCCGACTTCACCAGCTGCCAAGGTTCCGGTTCTGCCGAATCTTCAGCCCTCCAGTCAACATCGATCATCACCAGCAGCTCAAACGACTTTTAGATCATCATTGGAATGACTGTATTCCTCCACTTTCTGTAAACTTATTTACCATCTTTGTTCTCATATTATTTTTCTATTTCTCAAATTCGTCATGGCTAAAACTAGCCTAGATTTTTTAGCTCACTTAGTCACTCCATTCGATGGTTCTGACAATGTCTCTAGTTTTATTAGAAATTGCGATGGTGCCTATAACTTAGCCACCGAGGCTCAAAGACCAATCATCTTCCTACTCATTCAATCACGTGTTACCGGTAAGGCAAATTCTATAATGAAAACTCGAGATTTCGGAGACTGGTTCTCCTATAGAGATTATCTGAAGGAAAGCTTTATTACACAAAAGAAATTTTCCCAGCTCCTCATTGAGCTACAATCGCATAATCAATATGCAAATGAGTCCGTGCAGGACTTCTCAAGACAGTATAAAGCATGTCAATTGCCTCCGGGCTGTCGTGGAGTGCGGACGTGCGGCCGGTTGTGCTCCTGTTGTCACCGGAGTCCCAACCTGGCGCGGGCGCACCGCCCCCTTTGGCGAGGAAGTGAGGACACGGAGACCAGCTCCTGGAGGAGCCACCCCCCTGAGTGAGGTATCATTCGGACCGGAGTTTCCCGGGGAATCCGTTGGGGTATACCCCGACGCTTTTCCGGGGAATTTTCCGACCTCACCAGGGGTGACCCTCGGAGGTCGAGTTTTTCGGAAAATTTTCCGGAATTTTCCGACCACTTTCGTGGGTCGAAGAATTTTCCGGGAAGCTTCGTGGGGCGACGAATTTTCCGGAGCTTTTCCGGGAAGTTTCGTGGGTCGCCCGAATAAATAATAAAAATTTTCCGAGGGTGGAAAAATGAAACCCCTAAGGGACAATGATAATGCCACCTCGAAAGATCTCCAAGTAGAGACTACAACAACGATGGAGGACTATATTAAGGAGATGACGGGGATATTGGAAGGGCTAGCGACCTTCATAAAAAAGGCCAAGCGAGTGCACCTCCCCATACAAACTGGGATATGCAAACTGACCACGTGCGCGAGAAAAATTAAGGAAGCAGCTGCCATCGGCACAGAACCGGTGCCAACAAAAATGATAGAAAAGAGTACGCAGACAGCCCAGCCCGAGCAACGTAGCAAACACACTGAGGGAGGCGCAAAAGCGCCTCAACAGAAAGAGCCTGCACCCAGTGCTAACAGACAAGCTGAAGCATGGGTGGACGTTGTAAGGAAGGGGAACAAACGCAACAAGAAAACGAAAGAAGAGGACGAAAAAACGAAGAAAACCGCGACTCTGACCCGTGCGATGAAAGCGCCAAAGAGGCGCGGAACTAGGAAAACAGACGCGCTGGTGATCACCACCGTAGCGACAAATAACAAAGATAAAACCTCTAAGTACTCAGAGGTACTTAGAGGCATGCGGGCCACTCCCGATAACGAAATACCCGAAATACAGGCAATAAGAAGAACAAAGAGAGGAGACCTGTTGGTGACGCTCCCCAAAAATGACCCCAACACGGCCAAATTGATTGAAACAATACAATCAGGAGGGATGGGAGAGGGACTGACAATTAAGAAGATCGTGGAGAAAAGACTGGTGCACATCCAAGACATGGACGAAGCCGGAGGGCCAAAGCCGTGCAGAAGGAGAATCATCAACGAAGTCATAAACTCCATCCTTCTGTACGGAGCCCCAATATGGCACGAGGCGCTCCAAAAAGAAAGTTATAGAAAGAAAATGGCTAGGGTTCAGCGGCAGGGCGCGCTCCGAGTAACCGCCGCATACAGAACGGTATCGGAAGAAGCGGTACTCGTGATCGCGGGAACCCCCCCACTGGACTTCATTGCAAGAAAGAGGGCCTTGGACCACGAAGATCCCAAAAAGCGCGGAGAAAACGACCAGAAACTGAGGGAAGCCTGGCAGCGCAGATGGGACGAGTCCACAAAAGGAAGATGGACCCATCGGCTTATACCGGTCGTAAGTCGGTGGAGGGCCAGAAAATACGGCGAAACCACGTACCGCCTAACCCAGGTGCTCACCGGGCACGGATGCTTCGGTGCGTATCTGAGGCGGATTGGCAAGGAAGAAACTCCAAAATGCCACCACTGCGAAGCGGTAGTGGACGACGCGGAACACACCATCACAGACTGTGAGGCTTGGGCACCCCAGAGAGAACTGCTGAAACAAGCACTCGGGGTGGCCGAGCTAAATATCGACAACATGGTCCACAGCATGATGGAAAGTAAGAAGAACTGGGACCTTTGGCGCGACTACGTAGAAGACATCATGAGCGCCAAAGAAGACAGTGAAAGAGAGAGGCGCAGGACGCCTCTTCAACAATAGAATAGGGCCACCAAACGGCTAGACTACCTGTCACCCTTGAAGCAATGTGATAAACAATACCAGGGGGACAGAGGAGACCAAAGGGGGCGGTTTAGTGAATAGGCACGGCTGGCCAACATCCCTTATGGAAGTTGTATAAATACCAGTGTGAATCTCACACTCAGTGTTGAAAATAGACCTTTTTTGCCCGAGTAAACCCATGTAACCCCTTAAGACAGACAATGCAATTACTCTCGCGTGGAAAGACAAACGCATTGTAACTATGTTAAGTAACTGGCATTCGAATGGTACTGAAGTTACCAAAAGAATTGTACGATGAGGAATAGAGGAAGAAATAAAGAAACCAGAAGTTGTCGCTGATTACACGAAGCACGTGGGAGGTGTTGATATCGCTGACCATTATTCTTCAACTTACTGCTTTTTCAGGAAAAGTGTGAAATGGTGGCGGAAACTTTTTTTGGGGATTAGAGACCACAGTAATAAATTCATATATTTTATATAAAGAAGACCCACTTAGAAAAAAGGAGAAGCCAATGACCCATTTACAATTTGTTGATAAGTTGATAATCCAGCTAGTTGCAAATCATAGAAAAGGGTCATCTAGCAAAAAACCAACGGTAGATCCAGAAGAACGCTTAAACCATCAAACGTTTCACAGCATATATCCTGATTTGCCTTGTGGCATTCTTTGACAACGGTTTTCAGAATTCTTTTTAAACATCTGGATAATACATCAGAATGTTTAACATCAGCTTTATTACAACATTCTTCAAAATTGTTGATCCATAACATGTATTCCAGCAATGGACTGCATTTAAAAAATATCGATTTTAGAAATACACATTATTCTGTTACGTGCTTCTGTTCTGTGCACATCGGTAGATTTGAGCAGAGACTGTTGTAACATTATTGTAAACAAAGTTTTATTTTCTCGTTCAGAGCGAAAATTGTGACACATATCTTTAAAAATGGGTGCTGCGAAGGAACAAAAAACATATCATTTTAATAATGACTGGGAAGAAGAATTTTTCTTCACAATGAATAATAACAAGTGTTTGTGTTTAATATATAAACTGGTCGTCGCTCTACCAAAAAGAGGTAATCTAAATCGCCATTTTAATTCCGCGCATAAACATTAGAATCGTGACTATCCTCAAGATGCGCCAAATCCCTGTCACTCCCCCTCACGTTAATATTCAATCATTCCCTCAAATTTGGTGAATTCCCTCACGAATGGAAGAAGGCAAAGATAGTGCCAATACATAAAAAGGGCTCCGCCGAGGACGTATTGAATTATAGACCCATATCCATTCTATCCGCGTTCTCCAAGCTGTTCGAATCCATTGTCTGCCCAATCATCACTGATCACATCGACAACCTCATCAGTGACAAACAGCATGGTTTTCGTCCCCGTAGATCAGTGATTACCAATCTTCTCTGCTACGCCAACAAGCTAGCAACAACAGTAGACCTCAAAATCCAAATATATGCTGTGTATACGGACTTTTCCAGTGCTTTTGATAAAGTTGACCATGTAATTCTCCTAAACAAGCTACTGCGCTCCTTCGGCGTAACTGGTTCCCTTCTTAAATGGTTCGCTTCTTATCTAAGTCAAAGGCCTCAGTCAGTGGTGGTTGGAGGATACGCGTCTTACGAATATACTGCAACGTCCGGTGTTCCTCAGGGATCGCACCTGGGGCCAATTTTATTCACTCTGTTCATTAATGATATCGTTGACTGTGTTACGAACAGCGACTGCTCCCTCTTCGCCGATGACATGAAAATCTTTAAAGAAGTCAAGTGCTCTGCTGATGCTCTTCTCCTCCAAGACGACATTAATCGCGTTTATTCATGGTGTATAACTAATAAAATGGTGCTAAACGCAACCAAATGTCAATCCATATCATTCACTAAAAAAAAATCCTATTAAATTTTGTTTTAAAATCAATGGAGTGCCAATTAATGAGTCTTCTGAGGTGAGAGACCTGGGAGTTCTGTTCGACAAAAAACTGAAATTCACTGCACACATCAATAACATTGTCGACAGATCAGCTAGATTGGTGAGCTTTATTAATCGCAATACAAAGCAGTTCAGGAAGACCGAACCCAAAATTATTCTTTTCAATGCCTTAGTTAGAAGCGTGTTGGAGTATGCTTGCGTGATTTGGAACCCATGTTATGCTGCGCATTCTGAGCGCATTGAAAGAATTAACAGATCCTTTACGCGGAGCCTGGCCTTCAGGTCTAGCGGTATCAGCAGTAGAAGTTCCTATCATCAGAGACTTGATTTCTTCAACATGGCTGAACTATGCGATCGCCGTAGCATGCTCGAAATAACTACAATTTATAAAATACTAAATAACATAACAAATTGTCAGGAATTCTTGAATTGTCTCAAAATTCGGGTGCCTAAAGTCAACGCTCGCCGTAAATATAATTTTTTTGAACTGCCCCTGAGTAAGTCCAATCTAGGTCTTCATGCCCCCTTGCATCGCACATGTTCCAAACTCAATGATATAATCACGGATGTCACGGACTTGGACATTTTCAATGACGGTCTTGCAAAATTCAAACATGTCGTGCAGCGCAAGTTTTGTGAAGGTACTACTAATTATCGTCACTTATAATGTTTTTCTGTAATTTTTTTTTCTTTTTTTAATCTTTCTTCTGTTATTTTTTTTATCTTACTGTTTTATACTAAATCAAATTGCTATTGAACTTTCATCTTATTGTTTCCTAATATATTGTAATTCATTATAACCAATGCTGAGCACACCTCTAATTGATGTACACACCAGTCATGCTTTTATTGTTTTTTTTTTTCATGTAATGTTATGTATGTACATTGTTGGTGAGCCTTTTTAAATAAATAAATAAATAAAAATTCAAAAATTAAGAAAGAACTAGTACAAAAGTTAAAGGGTGTACTACACTCACAGCAATCATTTTTCAAGAACGTTTGTAACAAATCTACGGCGATGCGGAGTTTTCTGGGTCTCTGCACATACTACCGACGGTTTGTCAGAGGATTCGCCGAGATCGCCAAGCCACTGCATCGATTGACCAACAAGGACGTACCCTTCGTCTGGACGGAGGGATGCCAGGCGGCCTTCGACCGGTTGAAGGACGCACTCACCGGCGCAGACATCATGGCGTATCCTACGCCGAGCGACCCCTTCACGCTGGACACGGATGCTAGCCAGCATAGCATCGGCGCAGTCCTCTCGCAGTGCCAGAACGGAGTAGATTGAGTCATCGGCTACTTCAGTCTGACACTGCACGGACCGGAGGAAAATTACTGCGTCACCAGGAAGGAGTTGCTCGCAGTCGTCGCTGCGACGAAACATTTCCACCACTACCTCTTCGGGGTTGCGTTCGAGTTGCGAACGGATCATTCGGCCCTGAAGTGGTTGATGAATTTCCGGCAACCCGAAGGTCAAGTAGCCCGCTGGATAGAGCTGCTTGGCCAATATAATATGGAAATCAAGCATCGGGCCGGAAAGGAGCATGGAAATGCGGACGCGCTTTCGCGACGACCTTGTGCGGTAGAATGCGCCAAATGTAAGAAAATCGAGGAGAACGACCGGAACTCAATCAACCTAATCGGCCTCAAGGAGACGGGGCCGGGGGAGCAAGACGAAGTTATCAAGAGATTTATCCGCTGGAAGGAGGACGGACACCAACCGGCTTGGGAAGAAATCTCAGCGGAAATGCCGGAGGCAAAAGTTCTTTGGCCAGTTCTTTGCCACTGGCCATTTCACCAAATGGCCAGTGGCAATTCCGCTCCCCAATCAGAACGCTGCGACGACGACAGACGCCATGATGGATGTCTTCGAAAGAATGGGGATTCCGATGGAGCTTCATTCGGATCAAGGGCGAAATTTCGAGTCGGCCATCTTTCAGGCCGCGTTAGAGGGGTTCGGGGTTGCGAAAACGAGGACGACTCCATTTAGACCCCAATCAGACGGGTTGGTCGAACGCCTCAACAGAACCCTGCTAAATTACATGAAGAAATTCGCCCACAAGAAACAGGATCGGTGGGACGAATACCTTCGGTACTTTATGATAGCCTATCGAGCATCCATACACGACTCTACGGGTCAATCGCCTGCCGCCTTGATGTGGGGCCGAGAGCTGAGACTTCCGACGGACCTTCTATATGGAGCGCTTCCGAGGGAACCGAGCGGAACTCGGGAAGTTGAAGAGTTCAAAGAGGATCTTCGAGAAAAATTAGGAGAGGCACATCGGTTTGCCCGCAAGAAGCTGAAATTGGTTGGCGACCGGATGAAGGCCAAATACGATACGAGACGGTTGGAGCCGAAATACAACGTCGGCGATCTCGTGTGGTACTTCAACCCGAAGAGGGCAGGGCGAGGGTGCCCGAAACTCTCACCCCTCTGGTCGGGCCCATACAAGATCGTGAAAGCGATCAGCGGAGTCGTATACAGAATCCGCAAGGCGAGTTTGATCGCTGCCTTCACTATCCTATTAAGAGGCACCGTCGTGACCGGTGATGTAGGATTGGCAGCCGAAACCTTCAGTTTCGCGCAAGAAGATGGTATGGGAATCTGGAAAAAGATTGCCCAAGATACTTCACGTACCAAGGGGCATCTCGATGAAGGTAATTAAATAGAGTAAATTATATTGTTTTACGACACAGGATGGCGACGACAATGACAAGCTGTTTGGGGGATGTATAATGTTGTTTGAATCTTCTGTTTAAAGGATATTTTGTTAAGAGTTCTTCCTATTAAGATCTCTATGGCGTTGCATTGTATTTTGAATATGTTCTATTAACTGTATAAATTGAAAAATAAAGATGCGAACGATTGTGAGACACGGGGTGTTTGACTCGGAACGAGTCAACTCTTAAGTCAAGGGGAGTGTTGCGTGGACCAAAATGTTCCGTCGTCAACAGTTTGGTCGGCTTTAAGCTGGCCATACTTTTTGTTGTTAAGACCCGCCGCGGACAAAACCGTTAGGCGGGCAACCAAATAAAAGTCTTAGCGAAGCCGTAGCCTTGAGGGGTGGTTGACAGACATTGTGGTCCCGCTACCTTGGATGGAGGCCACGTGCCTCGCAATCAATCGTCAAGTTGTGTTAAATCAAAGACTTAATTTATCCTAATCCCTCCATGGAGCTTTACCCTCGTCGCCGCTCGACAACCTGACAGTCGTCGATCCCCGGATCAAAGAACTCTGCGCCCCCTCGCCTTGTTAGGGGGCGCGTCCGCCGCTGTTCGGGCTCCGACGCCGGCGCTGCGGCCGTCAAAGATACGCCGCGGCGGTTGGCAGCCGTGGTGGCAGCAGCGATGGTGCGGCATCGGGGGCTCGCGAAGTGCGGCGCCCCCTTTCCCCGCAACAGTACCCCGAACTTGTGGGATTTAATTAATAACTCTCACGGCACTCCTTTCCGGCTCCCAATTTTCCCCTGTCATCTTCGATCCAAAATTTCCCGTCGTCAACGAACGCGACTCCGGAGGGTCGCGACGACGAAGGATGCTCGGGTCCCGCCGTCATCCGGACCCCGCACGCAACACATTCAATTAAAAAATCGCTTAGAAAGGATCTATTCCGCCTCCCAATAAATGTAAAAAAAGTAAGTAAAAGGTGGTTCAAAATGTTTCAGTCCGGAAACATTCAATTAAAATTCTGCCTCTAAACCTAAGGAATTAAATTAACTGTCCCAGGTTTCGAAGATGGCGATAATGCTAGACATCTGTTCTGCAGATGTTTTTTAAAAATAGTTTTATGAACCAATGAGTCCAATTTTAGCTATGAAGAAATTGTAAATCTGCACAATCTATTCCTGATTTTCAGTACTAAATATAAACAACAGATACATCGCATACTATATAGGCAAAAACAAAAAACCCTATTCAGACCATTTTGATTTGTTACAATTATAAGAATTGAATAGAACCAAAGTTCCTCTTGGTCTACGTTCACTAGTCATACAAAGATATTAACATCAATTACCTCAATCACCTACGTTTTGCAGATATACTCGATCACATTGGACAATATATGAAATTTCGAGTATGCCAAAATAAATATTGAAACCAACAGAAAGATGTCAATGCTGATAGATGAGTCTACGACTCTTGGTCGAAAATCGACATTGATAATATACATAAAACTAACGACTAACTCCCCTTCTACCACAGATCCGACATTGGGAAAACTGGATTATGCTGCGGCAACGATTGAGATACAGAAACTGCACGAGCAAGCATGCGCGATTTTAAATGACCCTAAAAATAGACTCCCTTCAGACAAAAGAATTGCTGCTGTTGCCATTCTGAGCCAAATAAAGAATGTTGCGTCCATACTGACGTCGGCTACTCAAGAGACCCGCTATGAAAAAGCGAGAGCTGACTTCGCCACTAAATCCGCGAGTCTTGAAGCGGATCTGCAATCCGCGAATCAGTTCCCTGCCCAGCAGGTTCGTTCTTGGTCAGGCGTTGCTGCGCGTGCTTTCGACCGCTCTTATGGTCCTCCGCTGTCTAGCTTCCCCCCTTTGAAGAATAGCATGAGGATCCCAACAACTGCTGATTAAACGTGGTTTACGCCTGCGGCAAAGCCTACAATTATGATTCGCCCGACGGATGTCAGCGCAGACAAATTATTTGCCGCCATTATGAAGACACTCAAGGACACCGTAAATCCTGCTAAGGATGGTATCTTTGTCAATAGGGTACTTGCGGCAAAGAATGGTGGAGTAATCACCGTACCTGATGGCACCGATGGTGCTGGTAAGCTCATGTCAAATCAAAAAATCGCGGTGGCCGGTCTCTCCGTCACCTCACTTGCGACCACTTCAGACCCCAAACTCTTGACTTCCGGCGTTCCTGCCGACCTTTTAGAGAGGGAGATCCTCGAGGGTATCCACTCTTCCTTCATTTGCAAGTACGAGGACATAGAGAACATGTTCCAATTTATAACCACATTTGACGGTTTGGAGGATGCTGTCTAACTGTGATAGCGCATATCGATTTTCTAGCGAGGCCCAAAAACCTATAATATTTTCATTCATAAAAACACGCGTCACTGGCCGAGCTACCGTAATAATGGGCACACGCGATTTTTTGGATTGGCCCTCACACAGAGAATACCTAGAAGAGAACTTTTCAAAAAAGAGGAAATTCCCTCAATTATTTTATGGGTTACAAACACTCTCCCAACGACCTTAAACGACATCTTAAATAATAGTGCACGAAAGAAATGGAAACAAGTACCATTTACATATTTAAATATTAATATTTTAGTGCCTGCAATCTTACTGCCATTAGTAAATGCAGAACAAGAACGGAGAGCTCAAGCACAACCGTCAGTATCGTCACTGTCTGAACAAAGGACAGCTAATAAAGGTAATTGTTAGATTAGTATTCAGTGAAATAAATAACAGGTGTAGAATTATATGTAAGAAGGCATAATGTTTACCACCAGCCCAATATATTGAATTTTGTTGCAGAAAATGAATCTTCATTATTTATATGGACCGCCCAGTGTATACATCTACTTTTGTCGTTGTACGAAGAAAATCAAGTAGAATTTACATCGGGAGTCCATAGACACAAAAAAAATATGGAAGACAATCGCTTTATTAATGGAGCAGCATGGTCATAAAGTTAGTTGGGGACAGTGCCAGTCCAAACTAAATGGACTGAAGAAAACGTTTAAAAAAACTTTAGACCACAACAACAAGTCAGGAAATAATAGGATCACCTGGCCGTACTTTGCAGTGAGTATACAATATTATATCAACAATACTGCTATTTCTAGTATTATATTGGTTAAATTGGATTGAAAAGTGTACAAAAGTAGCATATCAATAAAAATATTTAAAAAAATCTGAATAATCTTTTTGGTTCTTGTCGAAATTTTAAAAAATCCACAATACTCAATACCATAAAAACATACTTAATACAAATTTCTTTTAATTTTTACAGAAAATGAACGATTTATTTGGGAAAACCAGTTGGGCTCACCCGAAGGCATTGGCTTCAGAGGCAAGACCCTATTCCACTTTATCAAGTTCTTCCGGAGAACCAAAAACTCCTAAAAGAAAACTAGACAGTGTCATTGAAAAATATAATGCATATCAATTAAAAAACAACTTTCAAAGCATCTATTTTCCTTTCTTCCACTTTTTCTTTATTCTGCCTCCCAATAAACGTAAAAGGTAGTTCAAAATGTTTCAACCCGGAAACATTCAATATCGTATCGGAGAATCGTATGTCAACGGCCCAATAAATTGCTGCGGTAATCCAGAAAGATTATTCTCTCACGAACTGGATGATCTGGTATACAATATACATATTTTTCTGATGATTATTCAGAATTGGAAGAGATAGCCCAACCTACGAGAGCAATTGTAGTCAGATAGATGAACGATAATGGAAGGATGGTAATTTTTCTCTATTCCACCTCCCAAAAAATATAAAAAGACGTTTAAAATGTTTCAACCTGGACACATTCAATTAAAAAACAGCTCTGAAAGGATTTATTCCACCTCCCAATAAATGTATTAATAAATTGTCGCTGAACACAGCTAGTAATAACCAACTTTTTTCGAACGACAACAAATTAATTCGATTAGATGCCAGCTGATAACTATGAAGTTGTAGTTAAAGCAGACAAAACACCTGTCCTTCTGCACCTGCCTCTGAAACGAATTCCACATCCAGTGGTTCGTTCCCACAAGTTCCGGCAGTCGGAATAAAATCCACCTCTCCCCTCTTGATTCCCTACTTTCCAGGGTATCAAAACATTTGCGAAGAGCAAATGTGATGTAAACATCTCATCTACAAGCATAAAGGGGCAAATTTGATGACATCGAAAAAGATGCTGATAAATTTGCAAAATCATGCACAGCAAGACTTCCTTTGAAAGATGTGGATCATCTTCCGAGCACGAGGTACTATAAGTCCCAACAATACAGACAATATGTCGCCTAATGCCCCGACCTGCAAAGGGCAAAACAATCCCCTGTCGTGACAGCCCAGATTGTCTGGTCTAGCATTGCAGCCCGTTCCTCAGCACATCCCTGTCCTCCAGCTACCCGCCCCATCAAGAGCAATCCTACGGGATTCCCGCCTCTGCCGATAATTCAACGTGGTTTAATCAGGCCAAGAAGTCTGCTATCGTGATTTGGCCAACTGGATGGAACCCAAATCGCGATATATAGAACCCAAGTAATGCCGAAGAATGGGCGGAGTTAGAAAATGGATTTAAAAACAGATAGAATTTTCCATTATGCTAGGCAGCAGAATTCCTAAAATCAAGAAAAAAAGCGCCTTCGAATAAATCCGCCAAGGCGGACCGCGCCCCGCCTATAGGTTCGGCCATATCGGACAAGACGAGATCCAAGGCAAAAGCTAGAGCGCTGTCCGAGTCTCTCCCGGATCCTATTATTGTCCTGGACGCGGAGTCCCCTCAGAAGAGAGCGGAGGACCCCTCCGAGACGGAAGCACCGCGCGATGAACCGGAAGAGAATCGCCTTTCTCCGCCTCCGGCGGAGGTGGACAGCTCCCCGACCCCGCGCGAAAGAGCCCCGACGCCGGTCGAGACGACATCGCTAAACATCTCCTCCTCCACACCGGAGAAGGAACAAATCGACCCCGACCTCGCTGAGGTCGAGGAACTGTACGACGCCGCCATGGAGGCGGTCACTCAGACGTCCTCCCGTCTGAATAAGGACCAGGCTCTAAGCCTCCTGATCCGAGCCGAGAGATGCAAGGCCGCTGCCACCAGACAAGCACTAAGGGTCGCAAACCTCAGGGCTGAGGTTGAAAAATTACGAAGAGAGGCCGCGGAAAAATCCGCCTGCGCCTCAGGATACTCTACGTCACTGCAGAAAAACAAGGTGGGCAACGTTGGATTCAGGAAGGAGGATTTCCCCCCCTTGCGGTCTAATTGCATCCCAGTAAATGAGGTCCCTCCGGAATGGGCCCAGAGCCCTCCTCCCACGGTCCTCCTGAGGCCGGTGGCACCCAAAGAGGGCGATACGTCGCTCAGAGCAGTATCCAAATTAAAAGTTGCGATCAAGCCCTCAGAACAGGGCTTCATCGTAGAAACGATGCGTCCAACCAAAGGCGCAGGGGTCTTAGTCTGTCCTCGGACTATGGAAGAGGCCATGAAAATGACCGGCAGCGCAAAAATTGCGGAGGCGGGGTTCAAGGTGGAGGTAATGGTCCCTCCCCTACCCAAACTGGTCATCACGGGCGTCCCCAAGCTAAAAGGGGACGAGCTGATCCGTGAGATCCACAGAGCAGCTCTCAAGGGTATAATCAGCGAGGAAGAGCTCCGACGTAGAGCTTCCATCCGATCGTTGAGATTCCGAAAGGGATCGGACAGAGGAACGCTAATCGTGAGCGTACCGGCGGCGGCTAGACACGCACTCGTGCGCAGGAAGGCCTTCTACATTGATTGGACCCTTTGCCGAGTCCGCGATTTCATCCCGGACTCCAGGTGCTATCGCTGCCATCAATACGGCCATAGAAGAAGCACCTGTCAAGCAGAACTCCCATCGTGCAGCCATTGCGGCGACGCCGGACACGAGGTCGGCGACTGCAAGAAAAAGGAAGAAGCGAACGTCTGCGCCACCTGTAAGGCCTCGAGGAAGAATGCCGAACACCACACTGGCACATGGGAATGCCCTGTCTGGATCTGGTCCTCGTTCAAGAACCTCCGCATTTTCGCGGATTCATCCCGGGCGTCGGCAGTGGTGTGAGAGCAATTCTCGCCCACCCACAGCCCGGAGCGGCCATCGTGGTTTACAACAGCAACATCGACGCGATGATGCTTGCAAACATATCCAGCAAAAATCTGGTGTGCGCCGAAATTAGATGGAGAGGAGAATCCGCGTACTTCATGTCCGGATACTTCCAGTACTCTGAGGAGCCAGACGAAATGATCAAGGACATCAACACCGCACTGACAGCGCTCGGCCCTCAAGGAGAGGGAAACACCATCTTTGGAGCCGACGCAAACGCAAGGTCAACTCTTTGCCTCTTTGATAAATTTGTGTACACATGCAAAGTAAATTATACCGCTGGTACACACATAACAATTGATGAAAGGTTGGCAGTGTATTGCGGAAATCGTAAATTTCATGTTTACATGAAAAGCAAGCCGGGGCGTTATGGTATAAAAATATGGGCGGGCTGCCGATTCAGAAACAGCATGTACATTTAATTTACAAGTATATACTGGTATGATCGGCAATAAAAGAGAAATCTAACAAGGAGCTCATGTTGTGATGGATTTTCTTCAACCATATTATGGTTCAGGACGAGGTGTCGCTACCGACAATTTTTTTACATCTATACCGCTGGCACAGTTATTGGAAAAAAAAAATTACAATTAAGGGAACACTCATAGTAAACAAAGAGAAATACCTTTTGCTTTCAAACCAAATAAAAACAGGGAACAATTTTCCAGTCCCTTTGGGTTTACAGAGGATATGACTTTAGTATATGTTCCCAAAGTAAAAAAAAGTGGTAACTCTTTTAAGCATAGAATTCCTAGATGACAGATTGGCGAACATTAAAAATAAACCAGAAATAATATTACATTATAATAGTACTAAAGGTGCTGTCGATACCTCCGATAAAATGACCAGGCAATACTCTTGTGTGAGGGCGACTAGAAGATGGCCTTTAAGAATTTTTATGGAGATGATTGACACAGCTTTCTTATACGTTATGGATGACTAAGTTTCCAGATTGAAGAAAAGGTGATCGAAGCCATCGGAATTTTTTTATTAACAGACAACAGAACAACAGATATTCCTGTTGTAAATAATTGACCAAAAAATATAACAATATCAGCCGTGATAAGAGAAACATTTTGATAAAATGTTACGAAGGCGGAAAAAGAATCAGTAGAAGATTCGAAAGAATATTCAAATGTTTGAATTGCACAATAAACAATAATGACAGGATCTCAAAAATAAGTCCACTTGTTGACTTGACTTATTCAAAAACGAATAGACATGGAGTCGTAAAAATAAAGCACATTGAAGTTGTGGAATACAACAAATTTATGGGGTGGTGTTGATAGGTCAGACCAACTCATATCATATTATTCGTGCCTCCGAAAAACAATTCGGTGGAATAAAAAAATAATACTCCATCTGTTGGACATGGCAGTATTTAATGCATGGATTTTATGCCGCATTAAAATGAATAAGGCGATAGGTTTTCTACAATTTAGGGACATTTTAATAGAATCCTTATTAGGTATTGCCCATACAACAGATGGTAGAGAGTTGGAAACTATCACACCTACTCCAACAATAGGCAATAATAATCATTTTTTGGAAAAAAAATCCAACGTCGCCGCCACTCTCGCTGCTGGCGACTCCGCCACCAGCGGGGGCCCCGATCGGGGAACAGGCAGCCGATGGTGACGCGGATGCACTTTTGTCGTTGCTTTCGGGCAGCTCACCTGATTCCAAACACTTTTTGAATAACATTCGCAAACATAATTCAGCATTTCAAATGACATCTTTTGGAGTCGACAAACTTTTCCAAGATCAGTACATGCCTACTTTCAAAATTCAAGGACAAATATATCACCGTGTTGGTTCATTTCTACCAGCTTCTGATGCTGAATATAAATTTCTACAAATCTACTTTATGGTTGACAATGATGCACAAATTGATCAACACTGCGATGCAGTTGCAGGTACCAAACGTCACGTTATATCCTATTTGCAAACATTTTTCCACCAACACAATGCATTCATAAAATTATTCAAAACTTCAATTGACAACTTACCGACGGATAATTATGCAATTCAAATACGAGCTGTCAAAACACCACACTACGTAAATGTAACGTATTTTTAGAACTATTTCTTCTGTGGCAGCAATACGCCCATTGTATATTCTAGCGATGGTTTTAAATATTCATGAATGGAATCAACTATCGGATTCACAAAACGAGACAATCAGAATCTGATCATGTCAAAATGTTTAGTTAAAAGATATTTCAGTAAAAATAGTGCTCATAATCATGAATTATATAGATAAGACAGTATCACCTGAGTAATTCTTAAATATTTAAAAATATTATTTTTCCTGCTTTTCCACATATCGTGTCTTTTACATAACTAAATATTTAATACCGAGTACAAAAGACACAACCACAGCAAACCCACAATTGCAGGTCCCAAGAAGATCGCACCCCAGCTTACGACAATTGATTACCCGTATCTAACTAAAAAAAAACCCTGCGGCAACCTTCCCGTCGAGAGGAGCCTGGGCGCCACCCGCTCCATCCGTCAGGCCAAAACCTCACATAAGTGAAAAGTGTAATGTCAACGCAAATAAACCAGTATCCACAGCTGACATGAAACATATGTTGTGCCTCCTAAGAGACATAAGACATAAACTAAATCAGTGCGAGTCCAAATAGATATGGCTATAATTTTAGTTGACTATCTAGATGTCTTATAAACCTATTACAACCCCAAATATTCGCGGTAGTTTAAAATTCTTAAACTGGAACGCACACGGAGTCCGAGGTAAAGTCGACGAGCTGACTTTGCTAATGAGTGAGAGGAATATCGACGTTGCCATAGCTACCGAGACTTATCTGAAACCCTACATCCCCCTCAGCATTCCTGGTTTCACCTGTCATCGAACTGATCGACAGGTGAGACGTGAGGGTGGTGTAGCTATCTTTATAAAATCAGAAATAATGCATTCCGAAATTCCTACCCCGCAAACATCAAACTTTATACTTTTCCTTTATATATCATTCAATTTATACTTTTAATAATTTATACCTTTATATATTTCTTGCTTTTTGCATATTTTTTTTGATTTACATGGTGTCTTTTACATAACTTGAGTACACACTTAATTTAAAAAAGCATAAGGATTTCATTATAAATATATATGATTTATAAAAAAATATTAAAAACTATAATTGGTTGTGATATTTTTTAAAAACTCAATATCAAAGGCTCCTAATAATTGATCTTTTAATGAAAATTATTACACGCTTTAGTTTTGCTAATGAATTTGAATTGCAGTTATAATACACATTGTTCATATAACAAATAGCTTTGTTCCTCAATTATTCCTGTTATTTTACAAATTTTACCATTATGGTACTACATTCATGTATAAGTCATAATTTTCAGGTTAGATTGACAGTACTAAGCCAGAGTAAACAAATTACATTTATTACAAAATCATAAGCAGTCATGCTGCACGGGTATAATATTCACTTACTGTGGATGTTCATGAACTTCAATTTTGACTGAAGATCTGCCATATACTTGCATGATGAGTTGAAAGTAGATTCTGTATTGATTAAACTCGAAATATCTTGTCATAAAACTTTCTATCAACTGAAAATAAAATTGATTTTAAACAAATTATTTTGCTATTAAGTAATAATAATATATAATAAATTGTTCACTTACAGAGAATATTTTGATTTCTGACTAGTTTTCTTACATGATGATAGGGCACAAGTTCCTGCACTGATCGGATTTGAAATATCTTCTAGTTTGTTGATCTGCTGAAAAGAATATTGATTTTTTTTTAAAAGTTGGTTTCATTTTATGTTTGTAAATGTTTACTTTTTATTTTTTAAGCAAAATTTATCTACTAATACTGTGGAGCCTCAGTTAACAACCTATAGACTCCAAAACAAAAATAGTGAAACTTTCACATAGAACAGCATGTTTTTTAATAAATTCTGACTTTTGGATGCTTTAATAAAAGTATCATATAATTTTTGTCAACGGTTGGATTTGTAATGTTGAGGTGGGGGCGCTCTCGGGAGCAGAGTCCCTGGGCGGCTCCCCACTCCCACATACTAGTCGGGATGGCCACAATAACGCACAGGTCCGTTCTTCTATCAGGCTATTATGTTGCTGGATGAATGGATGGGAATAGATGGGCGTCGAATAGAAAGACTCTCTTATTGAAGAGAGTCTTTCTATTCGACTATTTATTGAAATAACTATTTATTCCACACGAAAGAGAGAGATGTAGCTGCAGGAGGGACGACCTCCTGCAGCCGAAGCTAACCAACGACTCCTATGTGTCACTACCCAACCGGCAATGTTTTTTCTACAAAATTGCATTTATTATTTAGTGAATCTGCATCTGTGGATTACAAGCTAGTGAAGTTAAATAGTTTTTTAAAATATATTTTGTTTTTTTGCATGTTTTACTAAGAAAAAAGAAGGAATGTTTCGTTCATTCGAGGTACATTATTGTCAGATCACTCTATATCGATGTTACAGAAAGTACAGCATAAAACCTGAATGTATCTAACAAACAATCGCCAAGAACCGAGATAAATGTTATGACAAAAAAATCTTTATCATAAAACTGTTAAAATGTTATCTCATTCATCTTACCACTGCTTTAATCAAATGTATGGATCAAAAGATCAGTTCTAACATTAACCCATCATTTTTTTACTGGTAGGTCCAGTTTCTATTACATGTGGACATTTCTTTACAAGTACTTTTAAAAATATTCTGTGACGGTTTTAGTATTTTTTTTTCAAACTGTGGAATGGAGCAGGTGTTTTAGAAGGAATACTATTGCTTTACTATTAAGAAATAGACCATTTAATTGTTTGCTGGAATGTGAAAAGAAATGTTTGGGATGGGGTATTTTTGTCCACTGCAGGTATAAATTCATAATTTCAAACAATAGTCTGGCGGGGCATTGTATCACCATGAACATCTCATATTTATGAAGAGAATTTTTAAATGATTGTGACTCCGGAAATAAAAGGTTACAATGTATTCCTCCCCAACAGATTTTACACTAATCCAAAGCTGGCTGAGAAACTTTAAAAAATAAATTTTTACTTTTCCGGTAAAGCCGTAGCGGTTTACCAATGGCAATTAATTCTTTCAATGTCTCGCTTGACATTAGCCAGGAAGGCTGGGCAGTTCCACGAACCCGTATGATGGGCGGCGTTTTTTTTCAAGGCCATACAGGTCGCACAGAAGTTTGGCTCCTTTTCTGCTTTGCAGTTCGCTATTTCATGTCCACTTTGGCCGCAGTGGCTGCAAGTGGGTACTTCTGTCTTACATGTTGTTCTGATATGCCCGTACTGGTGGCATCGGTAGCATCTTGAGTCCGGGATGTAATGTCTAACTTTACACAGTGTCCAATCTAGATATAATGCCTTTAAGTCGATTAAGGCGTGCCTCGCCAAAGGTGGCATGCTCAGAATGAGCGTGCCAGAACTGTTGCAGAACTGTTGGAGCCGGTTTTCTCTTCGCCCATTCTATGGGTAATCCTTTAGTCGGGAGGCATTTTGCCCTAAGAGGGGGGAAGTCCTTCAGATTTGCAGTGTACGCTAGCTGGTTTGTATGTGGAAGGGGAGCGGCAGAGACCGCTCCTGTTCTAGCAGCTCCGCCGTAGCTCGGGGTGGATCTTTCTATTGGAGATTTAAGTGCTTCCGCAAGTTTTGCCTCAGTTTGAGTAAGTTTGAGCTCCAGTGCTCCCAAAGTCTTTAACAACAACTCTCTTGAAATCTTCGATGATTTGCTGGCCATAATTTCCAACACTTCCCTAAAGGAGCCATCGATCCCATCTAGGGCGACATCCGTGTCGACTTCAGTGACTTGCTCCATGTTCAAATTTACGTCCTCAATTATTTTGTTCCTCATCTATAGTGATGGATTCAGTGTTTGCTGTTTCGAGCCCGACCTTTCGGCTAGTTTTGGTAAGCTTGGCATTGGTGCCAGTGGTTGCAGTTTTGACAGTTTTTGTTTTTAAGAAATAAGATGTCGCGAGGGCGCGGGCTTGCGGCGCCGCCCTTTTTTTTGTTTGTTCGGGGGAAGGCATTTAAACCCAATGTACACAATTTATCTTATTAAAATAAATAAATTATTTCAAAGCTTTACATACACACGCGCATACAATGCGTACATGGCAATAGAAACCAATTATAATATATAAGTGCTTAACAGCACTAATTGTATAAATGCACGTTAATTTAAAATTAGAGTTTTATCACCGTTTATTGTTGCAATATTATATTATGTAATAATACTTAGTGCAAAGCACACATTGTCATCACAATTGGTGAGATGTCCTGAAAGGAAAACTCGGCAACGTATTAATAATAATAACCGAAAAGAAATGATTGAAAAGTCAACAGATATTCAGAATTACTTAAAAATATAAGAAGACTAGGCACGGCCGATCAACTAGTAAAGTCACATTGTTTTATGCGTCATTAAAATGGTGGATGAAACTTTTTATTGATGGTTAAAAACCTCAATTGGGAATGCATTACATTATGAAAGAAAAAGGAAGGACAAAAGCTCTAGTCATATAAAATTTTGCCAAGTGTTGATACAATTCATCGGGAATTTTTATGCAGCCAAAGACAGATAGCAGGCGTAGATCGACGACCGATGACGAGGAACGATTGAATAGAAATCCCCATTATATATATGATTTCTTCAAACTACAATGATTGTATGGTGTGTTCGCATTGTAATATTCCAGGAAAAAGAAGACGGACATCGTTATATTGTGATACGTGCGAGAAAAAGCCCGACCTCCACCCTGGAGATTATTTTAAAAAATACCACACTTATGTTATTTTAGGAATTCATTTTTGTAAATTAGTATTAAATATATCAATAATCATTCGTACTAAATACATATTTTATTTATTTATTTTACCATGTTTTCGTCCAAAGTCCAAATCAAAAAAGAAAGAGAAGAGAGCCCAGTAAGGGTGTAGACCCTTATATACCAACGTTATCGGAAGACGGTGGTGGGAGGCCGGCGGAAGTCCGGCAATGGCGTCTATAGAATGGATGCTAGTTTTACCAACCCTCCAGGATAAAGACATCCCGGCCACATTCCATTCCCATTGTCTCATTTGGAAAGCTGAAGGTCCACTGCTCATCTCGGTGCGCAATTGTTCTAAATTACCGTTACTTGAACACAATACGCACGATGTTAACGAAATATTAGATGCGAAGCTAAATTTAAGGGTCCGCCAACAAATACAAAATTCTCGTCGCTATGTACCATCCGCCCACACAATATTTTTTAATAAATTCACTGAAAATGGCTTGGACCTGGTGCAACACTTTTGAAAAAAACCCTCGGACCGCAGATTTAAGAAGTTCTACACCAGTGATACCCAAACAAGAACCCTCGAGTGAAATAATAACTCTACATAAAAATTGCTTTTACTTTTATAATAATGAAAATGGTACACGATCATTTTAAAATATTACCTTTCGCAGACTCCCCGACGCAATTTATGCACCACCATTTTTTTTCATTTCACCATTAGTCCCTCAGTGGTCTCAAGGGCCGCTGGGGGATTGCGGCAAAATTCAAGACATCTCTCAATGGCGGACAGCACGGTTCAATCACAAATAGAATATTGTTCAGCTTATTGCCATAACCGGCCTCTGGGAACCCTCCGCCGGACACGTTTTAACAAACAATGGCGGTCTAGGACATAGCCTCCGAAGATCCCGCGGTTAAACAATCTACATAGAATGTTGCCATGATGCAATTTAATTTCTCCCATAACATTAAAAACGCATCTCCATATATATATATATTATCTACGCGTATAGAAAATTATACATTATTTACTGCTTCGATATGACAAAAATGTAGGCAAAAAAATATATATATATATTCCCTGACTAGATATTATACATTGAAATTCGTTTTTCGGAAAAATCTCTGAGCGGGTCGTTCTATTCGGCAAATTAAGCGAACAAAATAGTTTTTCATACTCAACCCCGACAAAACAGAATAAAAGTGCTTTGTTTGTAATATCAGTAGATTCGACAAATATAATTAAATAAAACGATGAGTTTTTCATCATTTTATTACCTGATTTTCAATATTTTAAAAATTACAAGAATGCCAGATTTCTCTGCGGACCATTGGTAGTCTGCGGATCCCAATTTCCGATCGCTGCACTACTGAACAATTCTCAACAAATTTTACAAATGTCGCTTGAACATGGTCGCTATAACCTAACAAATTTCGAGCATCCCATGGTAGAAAAATATATGTAAATTGAATCCACACGTACACTAATTGACAGTTCCAGACATTTAACCTAAATTGTAAATGAATAAAAAGAGTTTTTATTAAATTCTTATTTATTTTTATTTACATAAAAAATATATGTACTTCTCAGAATTTTATCTTCCTTTCAATACTTACAGTAGGTTACTTGTCTTTCTTAAAATTTGGCAATAAAGATATTCTCATTGACGATTAATTTGATTTATTATAATTTTTCATAATTCAACATATTCAGATTTTGGTTTTTTGAAGTGTTTTTCTTCTGTCCTATTAATTATAGATGGAATTGCAATCTTTATACGTATGATTTTTGTATAAAAAATATTATAAAATATCTATTCTTCCCAATACAATACGTTTAAAAAAAAGCTCAATGTTTTATGGTCGCTGATGTGTTCTTTTTGGTCAATGAATCTTTTTAAGTATGGCAACAAAATTATAATTTTTATAAAAAGTTACCATTGATCACAAGTGATTTAGCAATATAATTCCAGGAGATTAAAGAAGGCTTTATTCAAAAATATTTTTTCTAAATGAAAATAATTATAATAACCTTTTATTAATAAAATATTATACATAAATGAATGCATCTAGCCTATACTTATTTATTCAAACTGCTTAAACTTTTGGATCCCTTATCTCAATTGCAAACTATAATATAAATCGTATAAATATTTTAATTACATTCCTCATTTAGTAAAATAGAGGAAAATAGGAAATTAAAAAACCTTACAATCGTAGCCCCACAATGAAAGACACAAGATCAACTATTTCTCATTACATGTACACGTATTTAAATTTTATATTGACGTTGCTGTAATTACTGAGCGAAGATACTAAAATATTGGGATGATGCGGGATTTTTCTGTATATTTTTTAGCGAGTGAAAAAATACTCACGTGGTAGTTTTATACTTTTATGGTCCTCGTATCCACAACAATGGGGGCTCCCCACTTGAGCTGGGTTCCAGAATCACTTCAAGGTATTTAACTTGGCTCTTTCAGTCGACGTACGTCGAGTTACCTCCCAGCATGAGTGAATATATGACTCGGTGTTTGTGCCTCACTGAGAACAGAATCACTTTGGTTTTGTCAGTGTACGGCTTAAGCTTCCATTCGTTGAAATATTTTAGCGCCGCATTCAATAATTGTTGAAGGTTCACAGCTACCAACTTGTTGCTCCGAGAACTGGTAAAATAAGCCAAGTCATCAGCGTACAGAGCTATGTTCGCCGAGAAAGGTTTCGGAAAATCCCTGATGAAAGTGAAAATAATATTCTTTACATTTTCTACCAATACTTTGAAAAATATAATTTATTTGGTAAAACACCAATCTGATAGTCTTGCTTTAAAATATTGTTCCTTCGTCTTATGAAAGCTGCAAAAAGTCCATTGTAGAACTATGGTTCCCTCAATATGCATTGATGGAAGTTATATCTATGCGTTTAAATTATTTTCCTCGTCCTGTAATCATAATTTTAAATGTCTAACCCAGCGCACTAACTATATTAAAACAACTTGTACTTCCTTCTCTAATAACCCTTTGCGGTCCGAAGGTTTTTTTCAAAAGTGTTGTACCAGGTTCAAGCCATTTTTAGTGAATTTATTAAAAAATGTTAATGGTGAAAAATGAAGGAAACATGGTAAAATAAATAAATAAAAATATTTATTTAGTATGAATGATGTTTGTTGATATATTTAATACTAATTTGCAAAAATGAATTTCTAAAATGACATAAGTGTGGTATTTTTTAAAACAATCTCCAGGGTGGAGGCCGGGCTTTTTCTCGCATGTATCGCAATATAACGATGTCTGTCTCATTGTAGTTTGTAGAATCATATATATATATAATGGGGATTTCTATTCAATCGTTCATCATCGGTCGTCGATCTACGCCTGGTATCTGTCTTTGGCTGCATAAAAATTCCCGATGAATTGTATTAACACTTGGCAAAATTTTATATGACTAGAACGTCCTTCCTTTTTCTTTCATAATGTATGCATTCCCAATTGAGGTTTTTAACCATCGATAAAAAGTTTCATCCACTTCTCTTCTTCTTCTCTTATTTAGTCTAGTCTTCTTATATTTTTAAGTAATTCTGAATAACTGTTGACTTTTCAATCATTTCTTTTTGGTTATTATTATCAATACGTTGCCGAGTTTTCCTTTCAGGACTTCTCACCAATTGTGATGACAATGTGTGCTTTGCACTAAGTATTATTACATAGCCCAATAGCTAATTTTGTTTTTTTTTATATCCTTGGAAAAATGTTTTTTATTTTCCACTGGTAAACTGCCACGGCTTTACCGGAAAGGTAAAAATTTATTTTTAAAAGTTTCTCAGCAAGCTTTGGATTAGTGTAAAATCTGTTGGGGAATACATAGTAATCTTTTATTTCCGGAGTCACAATCATTTAAAAATTCTCTTCATAAATATGAGATGTTCATGGTGATACAATGCCCCGCCAGACTATTGTTTGAAATTATGAATTTATACCTGCAGTGGACAAAAATACCCCATCCCAAACATTTCTTTTCACATTCCAGCAAACAATTAAATGGTCTATTTCTTAATAGTAACGCAATAGTATTCCTTCTAAAACATTTGCTTCATTCCAGTTTAAAAAAAAATACTAAAACCGTCACAGAATATTTTTAAAAGTACTTGTAAAGGAATGTCCACATGTTATGGACACTGGACCTGCCAGTAAAAAAATGATGTCCATTAAGTGTGAACATTGGACCACAAAGGGTTAAATAAGTTTCATGACATTATAGTAGTTCAATACAATCCTTTGTTAGGACAATGGTGAATAGGGTAAAATTTTATACAACACAAGTGCATCTCAAATAAGGAGAATTATTAAAGCAGGTAATTTTGATAGGCTGGGGGATTTGCCACATTATTGATTTAAATTATGTTTATTGTCAACATTATTTAAAAAGATCTCTCATTCGTTAGTGGTCTTGCTTAAATAGGCTTAGATATTTTATTTTTTTAAATCGTAGCACACACATCAGACATTTTTTAGCCAAATGTAAAGTTTTTCCACTTGTTAAGTTTGAATCCACAGATATAAAAAATCAGGAATGAGGGACTAGTCAACTATGTCAAATGATGTTAAAACAAAAAATAATTACTTTCACTATTGTATTCAGACAATCTTATGACATTGTTGAAATAAAAATCATTTTCTTCTTATAAACCTTTTTAACCTCCAACTTTTTTAACAGCCATTTTTAAAAAAATCATGATATACCGGCACTCAGAGGCTAAATAACTCGTTTTTGTTAATATTTATCAATGAATGTTTATAAAAGGAAATTCAAATACACACATATTATTAAAAAAAGTTTATTTATTGTAATACAGTATAATCAATGGTAGAAATTCATAAAATATATATTAAAATGTGAAAATACAATCATTAATGTTCTACTAAAATTTAAACACAATTACAATGATTTAAAATATTAAACAATTGATATGGAAATATAGAATCACACTAGATAAAAGGTTTGTATACTGTATACTAAATCTGTTGATATAATAGTGAACCTTTAAAATGTTTAAAATTTTTGAGAGATATTTTAATAAATATTTATTGTAATAAGTGTTTATACACTTCAATTATTATTGCATACATGTTAAACATATTAATACTGTAATAAAAAAAAATGATGTCATGGAAAATATCAAACATTCATGAAGCAAATGACTACTTACATTTTATAAATATTCTTAAAACAACATTGCATAATCTATTATTCAATTAAATGTGCTTAACCAGTTAAAACAATTCCACATCAGCACATTTAATTAAGTCAATTTATAACTCATATCCTTTTTTTGTAGTAAACAATTATACTTACAGCAATTCATATGCCTATTAAAAATCCCTAAATAATATAAAATACCATGTAAATCAAGACAAGTATAAAATGGATTCTCACGTTATTTTTTTAAAATTCAGAATAAAATTTTTGCTCTTCCTCCCTCCCTTATTGTAGTGCTTAAACGAGTCTTCTTGTTTATGTGCATATATGCGTAGTTGTATAAGATCGTCTTTATATACCAGCTTATGTAAAATGCAATTTTTATTTTAAAAAGAAAAAAAAACAAAGCATTCAGAAGAATATCTAACGTTCGGCTTTACTAACTTGACTGACTTGCAATGAAATAGAGAAGCCATAATGGGTATTGTGTAAAGTTCTTCTCAGCCCAGAGTCTATGAAACCTTCGAAACTCAAACGTCACTCAGAACACACTAAAAAGGATTTGGAGTCCTATCGTTGGCATTAAACTAGTTACAAACACCAGAGACTTAGTCTTATATAAACAGAAAAGGATATCATTCCATTCACGTACAGGTAATTAACATTATTTATGTGCATATGCGTAGTTGTATAAGATCATCTTTATATACCAGCTTATGCAAAATGCAATTTTTATTTTAATAAGAAAAAAAACCTAAGCATTCAGAAGAATGAGAGCCACGAGTCCATGAAACCTTCGAAACTCAAACGTCACTCAGAACACACTAAAAAGGATTTGGAGTCCTATCGTTGGCATCAAACTAGTTGCAATCAGAGACTTAGTCTTATGTAAACAGAAAAGGTTATCATTCTATTCAAGAACAGGTAATGAATGCAACTTGGATTTGAACTTTTACTTCACCCCCCCCCCCCCACTATTCTCCTGATATAGCTCCCTCTGATTATAAACTTATAAATTCATTGGAGCATTCCCTTTGAAATTGTTGGGAGTGAAAATCGAAAGATGGCGGAATCCAAGTATAGCGTATTTATTTGACAAGCTCGCAACAGGTTATGGGGAGCTGTGATTTAATACACAAACGACGGATACAATGATGTGGCACCGCAGCTAGGTCACATCAGCAATGAAGACCTATGTAACTAAAAAAGGCAAAATTTTATAGAATTCCAAGGGAACGAAGCTGAGTTGAATAACTGCATTGTATGCATTTATTTTTGCTTCAACTAATAAAAGGTTATTCAAATGTTTCAACCTGGAAACATCCAATTAAAAAACAGCTTTGAAAGGACCTATTCCACCTTTCCAATAAATATAAAAGATAATTCAAAATGTTTCAACCTAGAAACACCCAATTAAAAAACAGCTTTGAAAGGACCTATTCCACCTTTCCAATAAATAAGCGAAAAGAAATCGCCGTTATTTTAAGGCGCGCTTTGAAATCAGTTTGTGTTCAGTTTTCGTCGAGTAAGCACGTTAATATTATTGAAGAATGCGAGATGACTTTTTTCAGCAAATAGCTATCGAAACAAATCGATATTATGCACAAAACCAACACCGTTATAAAATTGCCAAACGTACCAAACAATGGGTTGATTCCACAATGTCCGATTTCAGAAAATGGTTTGGACTACTTATTCTAATGTGCATTGTAAGAAAAGCTCGAATAAGTGAATTTTGATCGACCAATCCAGTGATCGAAACACCCATTTTTTCGAAGACAATGACTAGAAACCGATTTCGCCAATTGTTAATGTTTATTCGCAGATAATACAAAAATGCCCGAAGATGCTCCACACTTATTTAAAATTCAAAGTATAATGGATTATTTTTCAAAAAAATTTGAAGAAATACATACGCCTCAACAGAAATTATCTCTCGATGCAGGGATGATTCCGTGGCGAGGAAGATGGCCCCTCCAAATATTTTTCAACATTTTAGATTTGGCTGCTATAAATGCTTGGATCCTTTACAAGGCGCAGGTGTCAATAGAGCAGGTAAAAACATCCCTTACTACATTTTTCGCATCATCCACGGAATTTTACACTAATAATAATTCGATAGAAAGATGGGACAAGGTTATAAGAACGGATGGAAATTATATAATTGATTAAATAAATAATACAAATTAAAAAAAAAAAATGTTTAATTGTATATGTAAAAAACGGTCCTAACTTTTGCACCAACCCAATATTTTTTTTATTTGAACTGAAAAAAAAAGCGATTTCTTTTGTCAATTTGTCGCATTAAAAGAAGTTTTAGAAATAGAATTACAATCTCCAGATTGGAACAAAAAGAAAACCGCCAAAAAATGGGTAGATATACTTTTACAAATAGAAACAAAACTTCCCGAATAATATAAAGACTTATATCGCATGTGCGAGTATATTTTCTCCATACCAGAGCATAATGGTAACGTGGAGAGAATATTCTCGTTAATGGAGATTCAGTGGACAGATGAACGAAATAGACTTTCAGTGGACACTATTGAAAGAATTTTAAAGTGCATTGAAAATTACGATTACAACTGAAGGGGGGGGGTCCCGGTTTGACTTTTCAAGAAATCTGGCAACCCTACTAATATAAAAGGTAATACAAAATGTTTCAACCTGGAAACATCCAATTAAGGCCGCGGTCCAAAATTTAGTATTAGCGAAATGTGGAACGAAATCCGACAGTCGGACCATCCCCACCAAGTCCTTGTGCCGTTGCCAGTCATTCACATGCAAAAATCATTCGGCCGTTGAGGTCGTTTGCAACGATTGCAAAGATTGTATTTCTGATTAAAATGTCGATAAAATACTTTTTGTTCACGAAATTTAAATAAATACTTTTTAAAGTACTGTCATTTATCATTTTTCATAACCTAACAGCAATTCCTTCACATTTATATAAAGAAAACACAACTGGCATAGAAAAAACTTGATGACGTAAAATTTACGACAAGCGCCCGCTCACAGGAAATAACTTTTTTCTCCATTGTATTTTGTGTATTTTACTATTTACTGATTGATGATTTTGTATAAATATTTCTTGTGTACTCTATTGTTAATATGTGATTTTGGAGACGCACGGTTATGGATGGTAATCAAGGCAATTAAACACGTTCATCTTTTGTTGAATTGATCGGGACGATCAAACTTAAGTCGGGGGGAGTGTAGCGTGAAGGCATAATTAAATAATTAAAAATAGTGTACATGCGGCGAAATCCATGGGATTTCGCCGTTGCCAGTCCTTACGGTCAAGAAACACGGTCAAGAAACAAGAAGTACCGCAATAAGGGCTGGATCGACGCGCTCCATGTAGATAAGGACGCTGGCGTCGGTTACATAGATAAGAAAGGGTGGCCTGGCTTCAATTGCCAGGTATAAATGTACTTAAACGCGCCCGCTGGAAGGTTAAGTTTTTTTTTAAATAAATGTTTTTTTCATAACTGTATGAAAATTTCTATTTCTTTTCGATACCCCTAATAAACGTCGACAAGAACCAAATCCCCCCCACTTACTCGAGTCCTTGCGACGGCCATATGGCTCAATGGCTCACGGAATGCAGTATGAGCGAAACGCATCTGACAGCTGTCATCTTGTGTCAAAACAAGGCGCGAAAGTGATCGTTGGTGAAATTGTTTGGCGAATTGGCGGAATAGTTTGTCGCATAAATTTTTTGTACAATGGCCGAATATGTAGATGTTTCTATTTTTTGAAAGAAAACAATGAATTGCTCATTTTGAAACTTCTTCCCGCAGACGTTATTTGGTAAGTGTTTATTATTAAATGCCACTGAATATATAACGAAATGTTTATTTTAGTAAACTGCTAAAATGGGCGACATTCGTCCAATAAGTAAATGGAATTCAGTCTAAAAAACAGCTATGAAAGGACATCTTATGTACAAACGTGTACAGAATACCCGAAAATGGGTTGATACCACTACCACAGTGCAGGAGCTGAAGATATTTTTTGGTCTGATAATTATCATGGGCCAGGTGAGAAAAGATACGATTACTGATTATTGGTCTACAAGTGCCATGATTGAAACGCCATTGTTGCGTGGATCAAAATGTTCTGTCGTCAACAGTTTGGTCGGCTTTATGCTGGCCATACTTTTTGTAATTAAGCCATAGCCTAGAGACGTGGATGACGTACATTTTGGCCCCGGAATAGATCGCATTAATTTATCCCTAATCCTTCCCATAGAGCTTTCCTTTTGTCATCGCTCGACGTCGAGGCCGTCAGAGGATACGTAGCGGTTGGCAGCCGTGGCGGCAGCGGCGATGGTACGGCACGGGGGCTCGCGAAGCAGCGGCGCCCCCACGCGCCGTAACACTGGTGTCAGAAGTGGAATCAGGTGACAAGGAACAGCTGGAGATGATGACAAGGAGTACCACAAGTGGAGCAACGGCCGCAGCAGGAAACTCGGCAACAGAAGCAGCGGACATGGACGCTTCGTCGCGATCACAGCGGGAGATTGAGAGGGACGAACTTGTCCTCGCGGCGAGGAAGATTATCAACCATTCAGGTGTGAGTCAGTTAATGTACTGCACCTACGATGGCAGCGAGGAAGTCGAAAACTTCCTTGAGAAATTCGAGAGCCAGCTGGAAACGAACCAGGAAACACGGAAGAAACCTGGAATGGACCACGAAGATCAACCATGAAACATCAACGAGAGATCTAGCCAGGCGTCGCTCGCCTCTCCGTACGCCGCCGCACCCCCTTTCCCGATGCGGGAAAGATCGCTCGTCAAGTTGCCAGCGGTTCTCCGAGTTGGGTAATCTAAATAAATAAATAGAAATGCACCCAGAACTCCTGGTATTTGAATCAACCCTCCTCACGGCACTCCTTTCCGGCTGATTTTCCACCGTCACCTTCGACCAACAATTCTCCGTCGCCCGCGCACTCCGACTCCGGAGGGTCGCGACGACGAAGGCTGCTCGGGTCCCGCCGTCATCCGGGCCCCGCACGCAATACCTAATTTTTCAAAAACTATGCCGAGAAACAGATTTATGCGAATTTTAACGTTTTTACATTTCTCCAACAACGAAGAAAGTATCCTAGATTTCAGACATCTTTTCAAAGTAATATATGTTATTGATTTTTTTTCCAGAAGACTTTATAAACATTTATTCCCACGAGCAGAATCTTTTACTTGGCGAAAGTACGATTACAATCAAACATCATCCTCAACTTGTTGAAAAAACGATTAGATATGGAGTCGTAAAAATAAAGCTCATTGAAGTTGTGGAACACATCAAATTTATGAGCGGTGTTGATAGGTCAGACCAACTCATATAGCCTCAATAGATACTGAGTCGTGACGAAAGCATGTTTCCCGCACATCAGTCTATTTTCACTTTTGTCTACTATCAGCCTAAAAATCCATTGTTTATATATAATTTATGAGCATCTATTGTGCGTTACTTGACCATCGATAAACTTGTAAGATGTTTTTTTTTTCAGAATAATATTTGGTTGGATTTTCAAAAATTTATAGATCAGTCTAATTTTGATTTTCGCAGAGTTCGGTCGCACGAGTGAAATTTGTATATTTTGTTCTGTGGCAAGTGATTTTATTGTATAAATGGCTGTACCCAGTTCACGCATTGATGTAAATAGTGATAGTTCTGAAATTTTAACTGACGAGAGTGATATAAACATTAGTAGTGAAAGTGAACAATCAGAAAACGTACAATCAAAAGTGAGTGATAGTGACTATGAGGATATAGACCATGGGTCGTCAACCTGGTCCGTACCGCCCACTAGTGGGCGGTAAGGGCTTTCGTGGTGGGCTGTGGGAGATTTTTGCTTTTACCCAAAAATCTTTGATAATTTCATTTCACAATTTTTATTTTTCGGCATAGCTTTCTTCATCCATCTACTAAACATATTGCGATCGGATTACCTTTTTTCATTGCTACATTTAGAAAGTAACACGTGCCTAATTGCAAATTCTTAGAATTTCGTCCTGGGAACCTAGCGGATGCGAAACGTATTAAAATAATGAGATGCGCAGCTGTTTTGGATAAGTAAGATGTATAGACCTTTCTTTATTCAATACGACGATAATCCTTTGTAATTTTTGAGAAGTCAAGGTAATCTTACCAAAAAAAAATAAGTCGAAATTACCGATAGTTAAATATTGACAAAATTGTAGAAATTCTGGCAGTCCATCACATTATCACAAGCAGTACACATCGGTCTTCAACAAGCTTCGTTTCAAAACTCTTCGACGGTTTACTTCCAAATTCGCTTCACTTCGGGGAAACTTTCTGCCCGTGTGTCTTCAAAGAATCCTGACATCAAGAAATTCGTTCAAAACAAAGTGTAGTGTTTAATTGTAGGCAGTACCTACATATTTATATTCGTGATAAGCTAAAGTTAAATAACTTTTTTACAATAGTGTTCCCATGTCTCAAAAGAAAAAATATGCCCGTGGCTATTCGCCAGAATACCTGCAGATGGGTTTCATCGAAGCACCTCATAATAAACTGCTTCCAATGTGTCTGCTGTGCCAGAAGACTTTTTCCAATGAAGCGATGAAGCCATGTCGGTTGAGAGACCATCTTGCTTCAAAGCATGCAGAATACCAAAATAAGTCAATTGGATATTTTCAAGAATTGTTTAAAAGATTTCAAAATCGTCCTACAATGAAGACTTTGGTTCAAAAACAAAATGCAAAAAATGAAGATGGATTAATAGCATCATATCACATGTCAAATTTAATTGCAAAAACCGGCAAAAGCCATAACATTGGAGAAACCTTGATAATACCCTGCATAAAAGAATTCATAACCACTGTAATGCACCTGGATATACCTGATAGTTTAAAAACACTTCCCCTGAGTGATACTACCGTTAGGAGAAGAATTGATGAAATGGCAATTAACGTTGAAAGAAAGCTTGTCACTATTCTACAAAACACTTCATTTTCCATACAACTGGATGAGTCTACTATTTTGGATAATAATTCTCTACTGATGGTCTATGTACGATACTTTGATGATAATAATGAACTCCAAGAAGAAATGTTATTCACTGTGAATCTAATTTCGGACACAAAGGGATTATCAATATTTAATGCTGTGAAAGTATACTTTGAAAAAAATAATATACCATTGACCAATATCATTGCATGTGCTACTGATGGAGCACCATCAATGATTGGATGTTATCGTGGATTCACTGCCTATTTGAAGAAAGAAGTGTCAAACGTTTTATGTGTTCATTGTGTGGTGCACAGACAACATCTCGTGGCTAAGACTTGAAGTGCAAGTCTACACTCATCGTTAAATATAATAATTAAGGCGGTCAATAAGATCAAATCTAATGCTAAAAATGATAGAATATTTCGACTTATGTGCGAGGACAATGACGAGCAATTTATCAGGCTGCTTTTACACACAGAAGTTCGTTGGCTCTCTAAAGGTGCATGCTTGTCTCGCTTTGTGGCATTATACGACAGTATCATGCAGTTTTTTGAGGAAAATCGAGAAGGAGAAATCTACCAACAATTGAAAATGGTTAAGCATGATGCTTTTTATTTGGCAGATATTTTCAAACGATTTAATGAAATTAACCTGCAGCTTCAAGGTGCCAATAAAACACTGATTAGCTGTAAAAATACTGTGTCCTTATTTATTGAAAAACTTGAAATTCTCCATCGTAACCTTCTGAAGGGAGAATTTTATCAATTTCCCGAATTATTATCAATAAAAGAAGATATAACGCAAGAAGAAATCGAAAGGTTTAGTTGTCATATCACTGAATTAAAAATTGATATGAAAATAAGATTCAAAGATATTATAAATTTAGTGACATACAATTGGATGATAAATCCTTTCAACGTAATTTTGGATGAGGTCGATGTAGTTTATCAAGAAGAGTTGTTGCAATTAAAATATGACGAGGAAAGCAAAAATGTTTTCAATATTTCGGGAAGCCAAAAACTTTGGCAAAATAAAAAAATGCCTGATTTGTATCCAAAAATGTGGGAAAAGATGAAAGATATTCTAATACCCTTTCCCACATCTTATCTCGTCGAAGCAGGTTTCAGTGTCGTGAATAACATCATGACAAAACAAAGAAATCGCCTCAAAATCACTACTATTTTTTGTTGCAATAAAATGTTGGTGATAAAAACTTGTTTTTTTTCAAATCTCCCAAATTTTTCTTATAAATTTTTTTTCACTCATACTGGATTGAAAATATAGCTACATATGTTGGTGGGCGGTAAGGAAATTTTAACCATGAAAAGTTAGCAAAAGTGGGCGGTAGGCATAAAAAGGTTGACGACCCCTGATATAGACGATGAGGACTATGTTGAGGTGTTTTCTCCCGAAGAGCCGAAGAGAGAAGAGCATTGCCCTTTGATTACCAAGAAATTTCCAGCCCTAAACACACGCCATCACCGGATTCTCACGCCACTCCCTATTGCATACTTCGATTTATTGTTTACCACTTCACTCCTTTCGCTGATGGCAAAAGAAACCAACCGAAATGCAAAGCAGTGTTTCGCAAAACTTTCAGAAAATGTTTCTGTGCCTGTAAAAAAAATGGGAAGAGGTAACAGTCAAAGAAATAAAAGGGTTCATACCCTGCATTATGAATATGGGGATTATCAAAAAACCAACCATAAAGTTGTATTGGAGTACAAGTTCATCTCAAAATACACCTTGGTTCGGAAAAATGTTTACGAAGCACAGATTTGAAGATATATTACGTTTTTTCCATTTAGTAAACAATGCAAATATACCGAAACCAAATGAACCGGGGTATGAGCCATGAGCCAGATACCAACCACTTTTGGAGCACGCAAATAATATATTCCGCCATCACTATGTACAACATCAGCAAATCAGCATCGATGAAAGTCTTGTTGGTCCAAAAAATAGGACAAGTCTGATGCAATATCTTCCAAACAAAAATCATAATCATTGGGGAATAAAATATTGGATAATGTGTGACTCAATCACAAATTATTGTTTAGGATTTTACACTTATATGGGTGCAAAAAATCAGAAAGATAAGAAACAAAATCCATTCGATATCCTATAGCACCAAAATTGAAGCCAAATAGTATTTTTGGACTATAATAAAAATATGAACAGTATTGATTGTTCAGGTCAATACTTTTCGTATTACTTCATATTCAAGAAAACAAGAAAATTGATGAAAATAGTTGTGTTCTATTTATTTAATTGTGCCATATTCAATTCATACTGTGTTTATAACAAACTTAATCCATCAAAAAAAAAATTAAAGGTTTTTTATTAAACTTGGCCAAGGCTTGAATAAACCCTGATGAGTATTCGGAGTTTTTTCCAACAATCGCCATCAGAAACTTAACCACCATCGTAAATAACAATGATTGATCCACCTTGACTTGAGCGATTTAAAAAAACATGTCATGCAAAAAATAATCAGTTACGAAACTAGAGACTTCGTACTACAAACCAAAAAGGCGATTCAAAATGTTTCAAGCTGGAAACATCCAAATAAAAATCAGTTTTGAAAGGACCTACACAAAATATTATAATTCGGAAAAATCCAATTAAAAAACAACTTAAAACACGAATCGGAATATCAACTTATGGAGCACCTGCTATGATAGGTAATGAAAAGGGAGCTATATAATTACAAATCGATAAAATAGAATCCAAGCAAACTAACAATCGCCCCAAAAGAGAAGATTTAAATATAATTCACGGTTTGATTCATCAAAAAAGCTTATGTGTCAAAGTTTCATCGATGGATCATGTTATGCAAGTAGTTAAAAAAAAACAGTGAATTACATTCGGTCACATGCACTTCCGCCACGACAATTAATGGAATTCCTGAAAGAATTAGATTCTAAGTATGGTGACGTTGTATACTTCAGTCAAGTTAGACGGTTAAGTCATTGAAGAGACGTGGAATATTCTGAAAGAATTATACATGTGCGCTGATACCAGCAGAAAAATCTTTTTAATACGAAGACTCGTGGATGCGAGACTAAGTTTTAAAAACATGGAATATTATATAGCAGAGATCGCGGAAATCTCAAAGGAATTGTCCAAAGTTAAAGTTGAGATAGACCAAGAGCTCTTAGCTAGCTTGACAGAGGATTATAAACCTCCACTCATGGGTTTTGAAGGCAGCGGCCTATCAATGCCTTTGGATAAGGTTAAAGTTAAATTGTTGGAAGTGAGCTTTAAATCTGCTTCAAACAATGCAGGATGTGCTAGAAGGTGCAAATAGACTTATAAAAATACAAGACTTGCTAGACTACTTCTTGAAAAATTCAATGAAGTGTATTAACTTATGCAAAATTTGTCGTTGGATGAAGGGATGATTCCCTGGAGGGGCCGCGCTACGTTTTCGTGTATATCATCCGTCAAAAATGATCAAATATGACATTTTGAATAGGGTGTTGTGCGAATCAGCTACCGGATATATTTTTAATTTCAAATTATATACTGGACCGGGTACAAATCTAGCAACAACAGTTATGAATGTTTGTGAAAATTATTTAGATAAATGACATCACATATATGCAGATAATTTTTATAATATTGTGCAACTAGCTGAAAATTCATTTTCCTGAAAAACTAGAATATTTGAAACAATTAGAAAAAATCGAGATGTCCCGGAAGACATAAAAAATGTAAACTTAGGAATTTTAGAAACAAAATACAAAAGAAAAGGAGAAGTCCTCGTATGCTTTCGACCATTCACAATAGCTCAATGGTAGAGATGGGTAAAATAGACTGGAAGACAAATTTGCCAGTCCGAAAGCTCGGATTCATTGTAGACTATAACAATTACATGAACGGGTAGATCTGGCGGATCAGTATCTTTCATATTATCCATTGGTCGACAAAACCAAAAAATAGCCAAAAAGGGTATTTTTTTATCTGCGACAAAGACGACCAAAAAACTCAAAGAGCTTTATGGAGCGAAAGTAGCAGCTAACAGATGTCAGTTTTGGTTCCGGCGATTTAAATCGGGCGATAGAAGCTTGAAAGATGCACCAAGATCATTCGTCATTGGGACTTGCTAACGAGTACTCGTGCCATTAGATTATTTAACCCTTTGGCTACCAAGCCTTTTTTTTACGAATGTGCTAGAATTACCAAGATTCTGGCGTAAAATAAAAAAATAATAAAATGTGTTACATAATTTCTAAACTCCCAATCTATTCTTTCTCTGACCTATATATCTTGTCCCTCTCGCAAATAATAACCAAATGTATATTTTATCTCTGTCACACATTGTCACCAAAGACGGCGCAAAAAAAACGATATTTAATAAATACAAATTTAATTTTGCATGTAAAATAAAACAATAGGTTGTCGGTGCGCCTTTGAACACGTACACGCGCTGCATCGCACTTGACTTCGGCGCGCTGCACATGTCTGCGCAGTGGTCGTAAACATTATTATATAATGGTGATATAATTATTATTAATTTTTTGCACAAAAATGCGTAGTTAGAATACGCATTTGATTATTGCGCTATTACCAATAGTTACGGATGACTACTGTCGATACACTACACATAAACATCAGACAGTCATCTTTGGATGTTTGCACGAGTTGCAAGTGCTGCGCTGAGATAGTGTTGTCGTGTTGTGAGACAATTTGCCGTTTTGACCACACGTGCTTACGCACTTTCAAGTACATGATTTTATTTTTTTTAAGCTTCATATACGTTACAGTGAAAACATTATTATTTATTGAAACATCTATCATTTTAGAAAAACTCCGCATCCTTTCACCAAAAAAGTTGATAAAAATTTTAACCTCAAAAATGAATTACGACAGTGAAACGAATTCGAGTATATTTGATTCAGATTCAGATTCAAATATAAATTCAGATGAAAGTGATTTGACACGACCCAGACAGAGAGTCCAAAGACTTATTAGCGAGAGCGATAGTTCCGAAGAAGAGCAGATTGATATTGACACGATGGCACATGATTTTGAAGAAGACTTTTCTCGTGTATTTTTAGACAATGATACTGCCAACCAAGATTCTTTTGAGTTTACACAAACCCCCGGCCCTAAAAATGCACCACCCCCTAACGACCCACCAATATCTTATTTTAATTTATTTTTTACGACAGAGTTGTGGACTCTGCTCGTAGAAGAGACTAATCGATATGCGAACAATTGCGTCGATTTTAATAATTTGCGTCCTCGCTCAAAGACACAACAATGGCGGGCCACGACGGTTGAAGAAATGAAGGCGTTTTTTGCTGTGCTATTTGAAATGGGTTGCACTAAACGACCAAACATTCTATCATACTGGTCTACAAATTCACGATGCATTCCTTGGTTGGGAAAAATGTTCCCGAGAAACAGATTTCTCTTAATTTTAAGATACTTTCATTTAGCCAATAATGAAGAAACATATCCTCCAAGTCACCCACAATATGATCCGTGCATGAAATTTCAACCTTTGGTTGAATATGCCAACAAAATATTTCAACAACATTATGTTCCACATCAATATATTAGCGTGGACGAGTCATTGGTAGGAACAAAAAATCATTCCATGTTACTGCAATATTTGCCAAACAAAAAGCATCACAAATGGGGCATCAAATTTTGGATGTTAACTGATTCGGTAGTAAATTACTGTTTGGGTTTCTTTTGCTACCGAGGAGCAAAATCTACAGAAGAGCGCGATGAGATACAATCGAAAGGTTTAGCACATGCAGTGGTGGTAAAATTGTTAACAATGGGGAATTACCTAAATAAAGGTTACCACTTAATAACGGACAATTTTTTTACAAATATTCCATTATCTCGATATTTATATCGATTAAAAACATTTACAACGGGAACGTTAAGAAAAAACAGACGAGGCATACCGGAAGATATGAAGACTAAAATTTCTGTAAATAGCGCTAAGTATAGCAGAAGCGGTGAAGTATTGTTGACAGCTTACCGGGAAAAAGTATCCCAAAAATTGCCGGTACTTTTACTGTCGACTCAATGCAAAGCAGAAAATTCCACAAAAACGAGAAAACGTCACGGACAGGAAAAAACCCTAACCAAACCCTCAGTTGTTCATACATATAACAAATATATGGGAGGAGTAGATATAAACGACATGATGAATAACATTTATCTGGATGAAAGGAGATCAGTTAAATATTGGAAAAAGGTGGTTTTTAATATAACTTCTAGGATGGTCCTCAACTCATACATAATTTACAAAGAAAACACAGAAAACCCTTTATCGAGATATAAGTATATATCAAGTATTATAGATGTGATCGAGAGTGAGTGGATGGCGCATAAAAATAGATCCAATAATGTAAGCTGCGAAACAAATATATTAATTAGAAAATTACCAGGAAGAATGGAGAGAAAGTGCGTGGTGTGCAGCATTGGCGCCCAACGAAAACGTTCACGCACCATTTGTATTAAATGTGAAAAGGGGATACATTTCGATTGTTTGTCTGCACATCTAATAAAGTGTAAATAAAAAAACATTTTTTTTGTTTGATTTTTATTTATGTTATTTATGTTATGTATGTTTTATATTTAAGTTATGTATATTTATATTTATATTAAGTTCTCTGTGAAAGTGCCTTGAATACAGGTTCCACTAAAACTCATATTTCTTCATTGTACTATACTTTGTTGACTGTATTTGTAACTTTCCGAAATAAAATTAAAAAAAAAAAAAAAAAAAGATTTGTTGATTTGTTCTTCTTCAAATAAACTGCACTACTTCTCCCGTAAAAACGATAGTACAAATACAAATTGAAAAAAAGCTGATTCTCGATCAATTAATTGCCCTAAGTAATTGAGTACACCCATCCTTCAATTTACGCGGTAGACACGTTTAAAGAGAAATCGCGTAAATCGAGAATTGGAGTTCATACAAAAACGGAAGATAGGTTCCAGAAAAACGTGTAAAACGAGATTGAAAAGAGATTTTTTGGAGGGAATCTAGAATTCGAATCTTCGTATCCAAAGTGATTGTATTTCTGTTCTTCTTGAAAATAGGAGTAGACATTCCTGGGGTAAAACTTTGCGACATAAAAAAGACAAAATTCGTAGTAAATTGATTGAATATTATTCAAATGTACATACATATTTTTACTATTTCTTTAAATTGTATTTTAAAAAAGCATGGTTCAAGAAGTGGGAGTAATCTGATGCAACACGCGCGTTTGTGACGCGTGCCACAAAATAAGTACAATTTTTTTTTTAAATGTAATTTTTTTCTGACCGCGTAAAAGAGAAACCGCGTAAAATGGGTACCGCGTAGTGTATTTAAAAAAAAATCATCAATTCTAAATTTCGATATAGTTAATACTTATTAAAAAAAAAATATATATTCAAAAATGTTATGAACCCCTGGAGCAATACACGCCGAAGCGCGCGTTTGTCAACAACAACCTGTCAATAAATTAGCTTACGTTATTATTATTATTAAATTCTGAGCCGTCGGCTCCGGTAATTCTCGCTAGTATGCAAAAGCCGATTAAATCGGCTCCCGGTAGCCAAAGGGTTAAAATCCCAGTGATTCTTAAACGTTGCTACGGACACGAACGTACGGCTTTGAAGTGCTCCACGCATTTCAAGTTTGTCTAGGTGTCACCGCATAGGTGTATTATTATTATTTTTTCTTTGGATTTCTCTGTAACGATATACCAATGTTTAAGTGTGGTCAGTGCAATTCGGAAAGTACAAACGGTGCTTTGTGCAGTATCTGTAATTCGAAATTCGACTTTCCTTGCGCAGGGATAATGGAACGGGGGTACAAAAATCTCGGTGACCGAAAGCTCAATTGGAAGTGTGCTTCCTGCAAAGCAGCTATTAGTCCGTCCCTCTCTGAAGGTGATTTACTGCTTGACTCCGTCTCATCAGCAACTATGGATCAACTACTTGCGGAATTAAAGAGCATAAAAATGGACTTAACCCTTATTCAAATATTGGGAAATTATTTCCCACTTGACAGTACCGTAATATTTCTTTATTATTTCTTTACTGGTAACTCTAATCAGTACCAATCCAGGAACAAAATAATTTTACACACTTTTTAAATATTTTACTTGGCAACATTTTGGACAAAATTGCGTAATGTCATCGTATGTCAATGTCAAAGTCACAATTTGAATTTTTTGGTGCACAAAACCGGTTCTCGCAGGACTTTCGAAAATTTTTGTAGAAAAAAAATCTGGTAAGTACATAAACAATATATTGATGTAAACTAGACTTATTTTCTGAATGCTTTTTACGGTTTCTGTGCTTTTTGCACTGATATTTCTTGGACTTTATTAGGTTTAATTAGGTGGGAAATAATTTCCCAATGTTCGTTCCTGCTTTGATAAACATCAGTGTCTTTATATATATATAAAATTGTTTGTCAGCTGTAATAATAACGGTATAGGAACTTGTAATACGATAGCGAGTAAGTCAAATTAGTGGCTTTTTGCAAAATTGTGACTGCGTTTATGTGATTTCTATGCTTTATTCCAAACGAAGCCACTTATAAGTTTTAGGACTTTTGTAACTATTTGTGCAATATGCTGATAAAACTACATAATTGCCAACTTTTTATAATTTACTTTCAGCTATTCAAATATGGACGCAAGAAAGGAACGTAAAGTGCTCTCCAAGAAACTATTAGAAGAGGTGGTACAAAATTTAGACGACTTGTCTGATTTATCAGGCTCAGATTCTGAAGATGACTCATGCTTTATCAACAGTATTCATTCTCCTTCCGATAGTTACCTAAATCAGCTCGATGATAACCTAATTGAACAACGTCTTGAACATATCTTTGGCTTTGGATTGACGGGAGACAAACAAGACCCACCTTCTCCCCCTATGCAAACTCAACAGATTTCAACGGATGCCTTACTGACAGTCTTAGATGAAACATCGCATTTCACAAACACACCAAAAACAGACAACAGTCTTTTGCCAACTCACTTAGGTACTGAAACTGAGCAATGTTATGATCAGCCTTCTGACGTTCACACATTTAATGAAGTTCAGCAAAATTTTGATGTCATTGATGCCCCCATGGAAGAGTTTTTGGCAGATGATGGGCAAGAGTCTGAAACTAACAACGAAGTACGCAGAGATCGTTCTCAGCCAAGAGTATGGGAGATAAAATCGGAAACCCATGAAGTTCCTCTTTTCGAAAAACGTTTTAAGCCCAAGGCTAACGATACTCATAAAACATCACCTCTAAGTATTTTTGAGCGGCTTTTTCCTGATGAACTGATGGTAATAATTGTGGAACAAACCAACAGATACGCCCGTCAGAAAAATAGTACTAACTGGAAACCTGTAACTCTACAAGATATTAAGGCGTATCTAGGAGTTTTAATCCTTATGGGCTTAAATCCTTTACCGGACATGGAACTCTACTGGTCATCAGATCCCTTTTATTACAATAAGGAAATTGCCCAGGTTTTCCCAATAGTAAGATTTAAAAAAATTACAGAAAACCTCCACTTAAATGATAACGAGATGGAACCACCAAGAAACTCCCCTGAATATGACAAATTATTTAAATTGAGACCCCTCCTCACAGAACTCAACAAAGTTTATCAAAGAGAGGCATACAATTCAGAAGTACAATCGATTGATGAGTGTATGGTCAAATTTAAAGGGCGCAGCTCCTTAAAGCAATACATGCCGAAAAAACCCATCAAAAGAGGATTTAAGGTATGGGCAAGATGTGACGCCAAAACTGGGTACTTGTACCAATTCGAAGTGTATTCAGGAAAAGGCGACAGCACCGAAAATGAAGGGTTAGGCTACAATGTTGTCATGAAACTCTGCAGTAACGTACCAAGAAACACTTTAATTGCCTTTGACAACTTTTTTACTAGCTGTAACCTCATGGAGGATCTTTACGATAAAAATATTTATGCAGTGGGAACAGTCAGATGCAACAGAAAGGACTTACCTGATATGATAAAAAAAAACAACCGAAACCATTGCGATTAGATAAACATCAGTTTTCAGCGGTTACTGCAGAGCCAATCACAGCCATTAAATGGCTTGACACAAAGGAAGTTACTGTCCTGACAACAGCACATCAGCCCTTAGACACAAGGATGATAAAAAGAACCCAAAAGGATGGCTCTAGAGCTGACATTCTCTGCCCGGCTGCAATTGCTTCATACACGCTCAGTATGGGCGGAGTAGATCTTTTTGACCATTTTAGATCGTCATACCCTATAAACCGGAAATCCAGGAAATATTGGATGCGACTATTCTTCTTTCTGTTCGATGCATCTATAATTAATGCCTACATAACGTACAACTACTCCCATGTCCCGACCCTGCATGGCCACCGTGATTTCAGACTACGGTTAGCACGTGCCCTTATAGATAATCACACGACACGAAAAACTCACACACAAACAGATGTAGTTTTTAAAAAAAATAAAAAAGGTGGTAGGTTTGGCGTTCCCGATGAGATTCGGCTGCTAAATGTTGGCATACACTTGCCTGAAGAAAGTGCCACTTACAAAAGATGTCGCTTTTGCAGCACAAAGCACAAAGAACAGAGGACAAAAATAGTATGTTCCTCCTGTGGAGTAGCTCTTTGTGCCAAAAACTGTTTCAAAACCTTTCACACAGTTCTTACTCAGTAATGTTATATTCATATAGTATTTGAAAAGTTCTTAATAAAATATTATTTGTAACATTCTAGTTTCATTTTATTTTTATAATTTTATTCAATCACTCAATCATGTTATATTGAATTTTTTATTTAAAAAAAATAAACAAGTAAAGTAGGAGTAAGTAATATGTATAGAATTTGTAGTAAAAATGTCCCAAAAAAATGTAACCATTCCGGATGATGGGAAATAATTTCCCACTTAATTATATTTTGCTTTTCCATACTGGATAATGGGAAATAATTTCCCACCGTAAAACCCCCATTTCCCCTCTTTTTATAAAAAAAATGATGTTTTTTTCGAAATCTACAAAGCCCTTTTACCTAGAAACCATGTTTAATTCATAATTTTATTTAAAAAAAAAATCCATTTGATTAAGGGTTAACTCCACTTAAGCCAATGTCAGAGGATATCAAATCGTTAAAAATTGAGATGAATTCCTTAAAAAACTCTGTAGAGATGGCTTACTCGCTTATTAATGACTTCACTATGAAAGTCCAGAAGCTTGAAACCAGACTAGATGCCATCGAAAAACCGTCAAATGGACAAAAAGAGTAGTTATGTATTTGATCAATTGTGCCCTTTTCAATGCATTCCGGGTGTACAGAATGAATCCTTAAAATAGGATGAGATTCAAACCATTTATATATTATGTTGGAAGGTATTGGGCATTAGAAACAACAAATATTTTACCAAGTTCGCCTTCGACATCGGTTAATTTTCCAGCTGCAATAGGGCTTCAGCCCTCAACATCACAAAGCTGTCAACGAGTAATTAATGCGCGGGACCATCCTCTTCGGCTCTCAAAAGACTTTAGGGCCCATAAACTTGAAAAAATTGTGACAAGTGCTAAGAAAAAATATCCAACTCGAAAGTGCCGCGTTTGTGCTGTGAACAAACGGCGTGGAGAAACCCGATACATATATGCATTTTGTCAAGTTCCGCTGCATAAAGGCAAATGCTTTTCCGACTACCATTCATTAGTTAGATATTGATAATATGTGTATACTTGTACTCATAATAATTAGTTTTTGTGTATACATAGTGTGTATTGTGATGTAACTGATCAAATAGTGGAACTTAAATTTAATGCCTAGTGATCTCAAGGAGCATCCGAATGCGAGGAAAAATAGTGAGTATTCATATTTTTTCCAAAATAGCCACGGTTTCTGACTATCTGTATTTTTTTTTCAATTTTGTGCTACTGCGAATTTCGTGCGAATATACCCGCCTCCAGTATGTGGGCTAGCCAAACCGTGCCCGCGAAAGATGTGTTAAAATTCAACTAATCGACGGAACTAAGTACGACAGCATTATTAATGCACTAAAAGAAAAAATACAGATTTCCACTCATATAAAAAAAAACCAAGAAAGAAACGTTCGAGTAGTACTGAGAAACCTCCATCCCTCTACTGACAAGGAAAATCATTAAAACACAAATAGAGAATCATGGACATGAAGTGGAAATCGTCCACAATATTCTCGATAGAGTCACTAAAACCCCGCTACCGCTATTCTTCATTGAACTGAAACAGAACTCCAACAACAAACAGATTTACGACATCGAATTTATAGCGAGCACGAAAATTAAAATTGAGCCACCTCGCCCAAAAAGCCACTTCTACTGGACATGGCAATATTAAATGCGTTTATTTTATATCGGTTGAAAATTGGTGATAATTTTTTTTTCTAGAGTTTAGAGATAGTTTAACCACTTCCCGGTCGTTCACGCGTATGTGCGGGATAAAAAATCGTACCGTTTGGACGTTCACGCGCACGTGCAGGATAGCCTATACATGGAAAAAATACCATTCGGAAGATGAAGTAAAATTTTGGACGTTCACTCATATATGCGGAAACGATAATTTAAACTATTTCGCGTATTCCGTCGACTAAAACAGGTTTTCGTAACTTGGATTTTTTTTGTTTCAATTTCTATAGAAATTTACAACGTTGGCGAGAACTTCTGAGAACATAGGATAATTTTGATAAATAGCATCCCTTACGGTCACAACTCGTAACGGTAAACTGTAGCTCTGGACTCTTCTAACGCATGTACATATATCCTTTATTGTCTCTTTCCATACGATTTCAGGTAAAGTACTACAAAATATTTGCCGTATTTCGGGTCCCAGATTATTATTTTAAAATCAGTTCGTCCTTGACTACGCATTCGTTGGCGTCGGTTTCGAAAAGTGCTACATCTTATTTGTGATAATTTCGATAATTTGATATTGTGTCTTGGGGTTTTTGTGTGTGCTATAATTTTATTTGTTTGATGGATATTGGATTTTTACAAACCGTTATTTTGCCCCTGTGATTATGGATTCATCAACGAGTGACGTCGATTCTAATTCACCATCCAGTGATAGCTCTGATTCTGATAATGAATTAGATAATCATCCAACATCACAAACAGCAGCAACATCGTCATATCAAGATTGGACTGAATTGCGAAAAACTCCGCCACTAGAACCTCCATCAGCAAGATTTGAATTTACTGGAACACCTGGATTTAATTTCACGCCAGATCCTGATGGTGATATTTTGCAATACATGAATTTATATTTTGACGATGATCTCATAAACTATATTTGCGATGAGACAAATCGATACGCCCATCAATGTCAAACATCAAGACCCTCAACATCGCGGCATGATTGGAAAAATATAACCGGACCCGAATTACAAATTTTTTTGGCACTTTGGAATTTGCAGAGTATTAGACCAGTACCTGATCAATATATGAACTGGTCAACAAGACCTCTACTGCATGCGCCATTCTTCGGCAAGACAATGTCATTGAATCGATTCAAGGAAATAAAATTTTTTTTGCATTTTTCGGACGATTCAACATACGATCCCGAAACCCACCCAGCACCAAAACTTAACAAAATTTGGACCATTCATCAAAAATTGCAAGAAAAATTTAAGAGTGTGTATTCATTAGATAGAGACGTAACTATTGACGAAAGCTTGCTTTTGTATAAAGGAAGGTTGGGGTGGGTACAATGTATTTTATCCAAAAGAGCTCGATTTGGGATAAAAACCTACGCTTTGTGCGAGTCCAAAACGGGATATGTTTGGAAAACCATTATTTACACCGGAGGAGACACTGTATACGACGAAGATTTCCAAGAACACTTAATGTCAGAAAAAGTGGTTATGACATTGATGAAACCTCTGCTAGATAAGGGGTATTGTCTTACCACTGACAATTTTTATACATCCCCTAATCTAACAGAGTTACTAGTAAACCGATCGACTGACACATATGGAACCGTAAGAAAAAACCGAAAAAACATGCCCCCAGATCTCAAACATAAAAAATTGGCGAAAGGTGACACTGTCGCATATAAAAAGGGAAAGTCGATCGTCTTGATGTGGAAAGACAAGAAAGATGTCACCCTTCTGTCAACAGTCCATACCAATGACATTGTCGAAACGAAAAAACGAAACCAAACAAAAAAAAAGCCAAAAGTCGTGGTCGACTACAACGATACAATGGGAGGCGTTGACCGTATGGATCAAAATCTTGCGTCTTATCCGATTCCAAGAAAAAGAGGCAAAAAATATTATAAAAAAATATTTTTCCACTTGTACGAGCTAAGCCTTTGGAATTCGTATGTAATTTATAAAAAATCAGGGGGGACGTCTACCAACTTGAATTATCGTTTAGATGTCATTGAAAAAGCTGTCGAAGTATATTTTCCAATGGTAACCCACACACCTCGTGGAAGACGACCTCCAGCACAACACCCCCGACGATTGACGGAAAAACATTTCGTTGAAGAAATTCCGGCAACAGAAAAAACAGCGAAACCAAGAAGGGCTTGTCACTTGTGTGCCAAAAAGAGATGCACGTGGCAAACCAAAAAGGAACGACACAAAATATATATGCCTCGAATGTGGAGTTCCATTGTGCATACCTTGTTTCAAAATTTATCATTCGATATTATGAGGTAATTATTTTAAATATATATTTAAAGTTTTTAAAAATCATAAAATAATATTTATTCCTTTTATTTCAGAATCATCTTGAATACAGCCTTATTGAATTGCAGCAGAAGACATTTATAATATGTGTTTTTATTTTTTCGTTATTTGCTATTACTTTCATATGTACTTTCATCTAAATAGATAATTATATTTTTTATAAAGGTATTTCTTTTCTCCCATTGTCTACCAAAAAAAATATTATTGCTTTCAAAGCCTATTTCTATTTTGTAAAAAATATATTTTCGAATTGAAAACGGAAAAAACACGATATTTTTCCATTCAGAGCGTAATTTTTTTCGTTTATCGTGCCTTTTTTGAAACAAGGACACAATATATCGATATAATTTTCTGCCCAAACTGAATACTGAAATTATTACTCATATAAAATAAATTAAATTAAATAAAAATATGGGCTCTCAGTACTAAAAGGGTTAAAAATATTTTTAGATGATAGTCTGTCAATATACTTGAATATAAAATCATAAAGAAATCGTTTTTTTTTGGATTGATTTTTATTAAAGAAATCGACCGGGAAGTGGTTAATAAAATCGTTATTAAGGATTAGCAATTTAGCATTGAAGTTGTGGAATACAACAAATTTATGGGTGGTGTTGATAGATCGGATCAACTGATATCCTATTATTCGTGCCCCCGAAAAACGATTCAGTGGTATAAAAAAATAATATTTCATCTGCTGGACATGGCAGTATTAAATGCGTTTATTTTATATCGTTTGAAAATTGGTGATAAAAAAAAATTTCTAGAGTTTAGAGATAGTTTGATAAAATCGCTATTAGGGATTAGTAATTTAAAAAGTCATAGAGAAATTATAACTACCACTTCTGGTTTAACAGTAGTCAATACAAACACGCAGTATGTTTTAGAAAAAAATCCTGTCCCAGAAAACTATAAGAGAAAAATTATTATTTACGCTGCAGGTGGTGCTCGAAAAACAATAACGCACCGAATGGATTTTCTAGCGATGGTTTTGTGATTCTTTGAATATGGTCGTCAATCGGATTTACGAGACGAGGCAATCAGAATCTGATTGTGCGTCAAAAATGGTTCCAACCAACAGATCAATGCAACCGCAGTGGAATTTCCAAGCCTTTTTAGGCGTAATTCTGAATATGGGAATCAGACCTCATCCAAACTTACAAGATTTTTTTTCACGCTCATTCACGGCCAGTTGTCCATTTTATATGTCAAATTTTAAGAGAAAACGTTTCCTACAGATATTTTCGAGACTACACCTCCACGACAATTCTATAATTAATCGCCAAGGGCAAACTCTCTCATGAAAATGCGAGATTTCCGAGACTGGCCCTCCTATAGAGATTACCTGAAGGAAAGTTTTGTTACTAAGGAAAATTTTTCCCAACTTCTCCTAGAGCTGCAATCATACAATCAACGTCCATATGAGTCTATACAGGAATTCTCAACACGGTTCGAAACATGTCTTTCGAATTTCTTGCAAGCCGCAAGACATGATGTCCTCAACGAAGCGGAACTTCGAGGAAAACAAAACTTAATTCACGAAATCGGTCTACAATCATACATGCTTGGTTTATTACCCGTTTATCACCTAATAATACGCGCTCGTAATCCTAAATCCTATGAAGAAGCGTCCGATTTCGCCCTCGAGGAGGAGCGAGTAAATAAACTAGTCCGCGAGAGGAATTCGAACAACCATCAAAATAGTATACACTCTAATCACGGAAAAAACGGTCAGTCATTCCCATATCACTCGAACGAAGCTTGGAAACCCGCGTACGAGAACCGTGCACCTCACGTTAAGAACCCCGCGTTTACGCCACTCATAGCTCCAAATTCCGTAATTATTGTAAAAATCCTGGTCATGTGATACAGGAATGTCGGAAACGCGAGAGTAATAACAAAAGATTCCAAGACCAATCGCGTCCTCCCAAGTACAATAATTCACAAACTCGCTCGTACCCGCCACAATCTCAAAATATACTTCAAGCTACTAATTCAAAACCAACAAAATTGTTGGTATACAAAACCAACCCAAATTTCCGAAAGGAAAGCAAAAATGTGGATATGTAAAATTTCTACATACCAAAAATCTTTTAGCAATAAAGTGGATAGATAAGAGACGTACATATTCTACCAAATATCCACAAACCAAAAATGTTCGTCTCAGAAGCCATAAATTATGCAACTGGTGAAAATATCAAAAAACCGGAAACCGTATTAGACTACAATTTGAACATAGGCCCAGTTGATAAGTCTGATATGATGATCAGTTTCATGGACTGCTTCAGAAAATCTCTCAAGCGGTATAAGAAAAAAAAATCCGGCTATTAGACATGACCACACTAAATGCATATCTGTACCAGGTGAAGACAGGGGAGAAGTCCCGGGGAAGAAGAACAAGAGATTCTCCAACGAAACTGACAACAAGACATTTTCCTCAACCGGTTCCTGAAACAAGAACTATAGGGAGCAAAACACAAAGAAGGTGCTATGTATGCATCCATCCAATACAATGACCAAGGCAGCAATGTTTTTTGGAGCTACACCACAATATTATGCATGCCAAAGAGCTCACGAAGCCAGCGAGGAGTGCCCGAAGTACAACCAATATATCCTAAAGGAAATGCATCAGTCCCTCACGGGAGGTCATATCGGTATCAACAAAACTTTGGAGAACATCCGCAAGCGCTATTATTGGCCCACCTGCCGTCAAGATGTACAAGAATTTTGTCGAAAATGTACGACATGCGCCGCCGTGAACGGACCAGCTCGTCGAAATCGCGGCGGGATGGGGAAATACATCTCGGGAGCGCTGCTGGAGAGGATGGCAGTCGACATCCTCGGACCTCTACCGACCACGAGGAGGGGCAACAAGTACATCCTCCTCGCTACGGATTATTTCACCAAATGGCCGGTGGCAATTCCGCTCCCCAATCAGAACGACGCGACGACCTTGTGCGGTAGAATGCGCCAAATGTAAGAAAATTGAGGAGAACGACCGGAACTCAATCAACCTAATCGGCCTCAAGGAGACGGGGCCGGGGGAGCAAGACGAAGTTATCAAGAGATTTATCCGCTGGAAGGAGGACGGACACCAACCGGCTTGGGAAGAAATCTCAGCGGAAATGCCGGAGGCAAAAGTTCTTTGGCCAGTTCTTTGCCACTGGCCATTTCACCAAATGGCCAGTGGCAATTCCGCTCCCCAATCAGAACGCTGCGACGACGACAGACGCCATGATGGATGTCTTCGAAAGAATGGGGATTCCGATGGAGCTTCATTCGGATCAAGGGCGAAATTTCGAGTCGGCCATCTTTCAGGCCGCGTTAGAGGGGTTCGGGGTTTCGAAAACGAGGACGACTCCATTTAGACCCCAATCAGACGGTTTGGTCGAACACCTCAACAGAACCCTGCTAAATTACCTGAAGAAATTCGCCCACAAGAAACAGGATCGGTGGGACGAATACCTTCGGTACTTTATGATAGCCTATCGAGCATCCATACACGACTCTACGGGTCAATCGCCTGCCGCCTTGATGTGGGGCCGAGAGCTGAGACTTCCGGCGGACCTTCTATATGGAGCGCTTCCGAGGGAACCGAGCGGAACTCGGGAAGTTGAAGAGTTCAAAGAGGATCTTCGAGAAAAATTAGGAGAGGCACATCGGTTTGCCCGCAAGAAGCTGAAATTGGTTGGCGACCGGATGAAGGCCAAATACGATACGAGACGGTTGGAGGCGAAACACAACGTCGGCGATCTCGTGTGGTACTTCAACTCGAAGAGGGCAGGGCGAGGGTGCCCGAAACTCTCACCCCTCTGGTCGGGCCCATACAAGATCGTGAAAGCGATCAGCGGAGTCGTATACAGAATCCGCAAGGCGAGTTTGATCGCTGCCTTCACTATCCTATTAAGAGGCACCGTCGTGACCAGTGATGTAGGATTGGCAGCCGAAACCTTCAGTTTCGCGCAAGAAGATGGTATGGGAGGAATCTGGAAAAAGATTGCCCAAGATACTTCACGTACCAAGGGGCATCTCGATGAAGGTAATTAAATAGAGTAAATTATATTGTTTTACGACACAGGATGGCGACGACAATGACAAGCTGTTTGGGGGATGTATAATGTTGTTTGAATATTCGGTTTAACCACTTCACACTCGGGCGCACACCGGTGCGCGCAAATTATCTTTGACGTTAGACCCGCGCGCACACCCGTGCGCGCGATCACTTGGCGTTATGTCCGGCCTCTCGCACATTTGTTATCTTCATACAAAAAATACTCGGGATACGTTCACACAATCTATTGACTTACGCGTTATTACTTGTGTTCAAACTACGCAGATAATGATTGAAAAAAAAAATTAAAAAAGTGTGTGTGTTTTTTTACGCAATGTACTTTTTGCATAATATATTTTTATATAATATATTTGATTCTAATATGCAGTCGATACACATCGATATATATTCAGAAATGTAATAATAGAATCAACTCATAAATTATGAATTTTGACATATTTGACTTTCTTTACAATTTCAACTCAATTGTTTTCCAATCCATTCTATGAAAAAATATGTATTGGCATTGCTACACATCTTTTGTCCTTTTAGTTTACGTAAAGAATGTTGAATATTTTTTTTCTAATGGCATTCTTGTAAAACGGTTCCGTAGAAATGCATTCAACCAACCCTAATATTGGGGTAATAAATGACTCCTTTGTTATTTCACATATTTTTAACATTGTAAATAAGCGAAGAGAGAGTTTGTGCAATTGTATAAATCGATTTACGAAAAATGAATTTCTCTCCTAAACATTATTGTTATTTTTATTTCATTCAACAAACTATCCGCTCATAAATTAAAAATGTGAACACATTTTTGTTGTCGATTTTCTTAGAATTCCAGGATGTTTATGTTTCGTTTGAGATATATTTTCAAAATAAATAGTGTCAGTTCATTGTTGATTATCGAAGCGTGTGCATCTATCTATCTTTGTACTACAAATTGATCGGATCGTTATTCGCGAGTTTGAAAGTAGTTTTTTTTTATAATAATCGTGCTACTAATATTCTATTCTATTCGTTATTTATATATTATAATAATATATAATTTGTTGTGGACTTTTGGTGATATTTTGCTTGGACTTGGTTTTGGACTTGGACTTGGAAATTTGGTGTTGTTTTTTGTGTTTGAATTTTTACATCCCTAAAACATTTTATAATGGCAAGTGAAAATGATTCATCAGACTACGAAACCGATAATGAATTGGAAGATTCAGGATCGTCGTCTAGTTCATTTTCAAGTGACACTTCGGATATCACATACTATATACCCCAGGAGATGCATTGGTCTGAAATGAGAACAACACCGCCTTTATTACCTGCACCAACCCGATTTCCATTCTCTGGGGAACCAGGAATCAAGTTTGACGTTATTCCAAATGATTTATTGCAATTTTTTGAGCTTTTTTTCGATGATGAAATGATAAACTTTATTTGTTTGGAAACAAATCGATATGCGGAATTAAAAAATAGACCTTCAACTGATCATTCCGGAAAAACACCTGCATGGAAACCAGTCGCCAATTCAGAGTTGAGAGTATTTTTGGCATTGATAATCCTTCAGAGCATAAACAAGAAACCTGAAGAAAAATTTTCGTGGTCCACTAGACCTATATTGCATACTCCATTCTTCGGAAAAACCATGCCAAAAAGTCGGTTCAACAAAATCACAACAACAAAAACAATTTCTCCATTTTTCTGACAATACTACATATGACCCAGAAACTCACCCTAATCCCAAATTGAATAAAATTTGGGATATATGTGAAATGTTACTGGCCCGCAATCAGAAATTGTATACACCTGAACGCAACATTACGATAGATGAGAGTTTATTGCTCTACAAAGGTCGCATTGGATGGAAGCAGTGCATACTTACTAAAAGAGCAAGATTCGGTATAAAGTCTTACATGCTTTGTGAATCTAACAGTGGTTATGTAGTCAATTACATTATTTATACCGGAAAGGGAACTATAATTGATCATGATTTTCCCGAAAACCCAATGTCGATTCAAGTAACGATGGCCCTTATGAAAAATCTTCTAGACAAAGGGTACTGCTTGACGACAGATAATTTTTACACATCACCGAAATTAGCAAATATTCTGACATCTAGAAAAACAGATATTTTTGGAACAGCAAAACCCAATAGATTAGAAATGCCAAAACAATTTAAAACCGCGAAATTGGCAAAAGGTGCATCTATTGCATATAAAAAGGACAAGATGATGGCACTACAATGGAGGGATAAACGAGTAGTAACCTTGTTGTCTACCATTCATAACAATGAATTTGGAAGTGTTCAAAAGCGAGGAGAAACGAAAATGAAACCGAAGGTTGTAATCGACTACAATGGGACTATGGGGGGTGTAGACAGGGTCGACCAACATTTGGCTGATTACCCCGTACCAAGAAAACGGGGTAAAAAGTACTACAAGAAGATTTTTTTCCACCTTTTTGAGTTAGCTTTATGGAATTCGTATGTATTATATAAAAAAAATAATGGAAAGCTCTCTAACCTTTATTACCGGATGGAGCTAATAGAAAAAATTGTAGAAAAATATTCACCTGATATAGAAATTACGCCCCGCGGAAGACCATCATCGGAAAGTCAACCAAGAAGGTCACAAGGACATTTTCCGGACTACATACCACCTACTAATAATCAAGCTTTTCCACGGAGATCGTGCTGTGTATGCAGTAAAAAAAGGGATGCGAATGGAAAAAAAATTCGGCAAATGACCAAATATCATTGTCTCCAATGCGACGTTGCATTATGCGCTGTACCATGTTTTCGCCTCTACCATGCAGAAAATTAGGTATAATTTTTCTAATTTTTAATAATAATTTTCTTATTTCAAATGTATACATACATGTATTTTTTTTCTTCATTTCAGGTTATCATATCTTCAATTTAAATCGGCGAAATGCTTATTAGAAATATATTTTCATCTTTACTATAAAAAAGCTGATTTTTTATAATAATTTTCTAATTTAATTTATACCATTTTTATAATAAATAATCAAAAAAGAACAAAAACGGTGTTTTTAAATATTATGTAGATGATTATAACGCAATAATAAAAATCGAATCGTTTTGGCCGATTTCTTGGAAATAAACCGAGTGTGAAGTGGTTAAAGGATATTTTGTTAAGAGTTCTTCCTATCAAGATCTCTATGGCGTTGCATTGTATTTTGAATATGTTCTATTAACTGTATAAATTGAAAAATAAAGATGCGAACGATTGTGAGACACGGGGTGTTTGACTCGGAACGAGTCAACTCTTAAGTCAAGGGGAGTGTTGTGTGGATCAAAATGTTCCATCGTCAACAGTTTGGTCGGCTTTAAGCTGGCCATACTTTTTGTTGTTAAGACCCGCCGCGGACAAAACCGTTAGGCGGGCAACCAAATAAAAGTCTTAGCGAAGCCGTAGCCTTGAGGGGACATTGTGGTCCCCCGCTACCTTGGATGGAGGCCACGTGCCTCGCAATCAATCGTCAAGTTGTGTTAAATCAAAGACTTAATTTATCCTAATCCCTCCATGGAGCTTTACCCTCGTCGCCGCTCGACAACCTGACAGTCGTCGATCCGCGGATCAAAGAACTCTGCGCCCCCTCGCCTTGTTAGGGGGCGCGTCCGCCGCTGTTCGGGCTCCGACGCCGGCGCTGCGGCCATCCAAGATACGCCGCGGCGGTTGGCAGCCGAGGTGGCAGCGGCGATGGTGCGGCATCGGGGGCTCGCGAAGCGCGGCGCCCCCATTCCCCGCAACAATACCCAAAGAGTTTTTGCCAGATAAACAACGTGAGGTATATAGAAGCATTTTTGGCTTCACGCCTACCACAACTCTTGTCTTCCATGCCAAAACAAAAAAGGCGATGATACTTCTAAGTACACAATTTCACAATGGTGCAATAAATGAAAATAATAATAAAAAACTGGAAATTATTTTACATTACAATAAAACTAAAGGTGTGGTATTCCTCAATTAGTGCTCAGGGGCGTAAAATACTAATATTTATGGACAATTGTACCGCCCACCCTCGAGATACTTCATTTCTTAAGAACATCAAGGTAGTTTATTATCCTCCAAATTGTACCAGTGCTTTACAACCACATGATTTGGGAGCGATAAAGAACTTTAAACAACTTTATAGAAAACAGTTGGTACAAAAAATGGTATGCATGATGGACTCTGGAAATGTTATGAACCCAGCAACACTCAAGATGAGGCCCGATCCACATTATGGTGCCGGTAACGGTTCGATCTCGCTCCGGTCAAATATTCTCATACATAAAACGGGATTGGAACGATACGATAGTGTGAATATTCTAATTTTTTCTTGTATAAGATTATTTGATCGGACCGGGATTGGAGCGAGATCAAACCGTCTACGGCACCATAGTGTGGATCGGGCCTAAATGTGCTGCAGGCAATACACTACACGGTAACTGCTTGGCATCAGGTCAAAGCTACGACAATAATGAATTGCTTCCGGAAATGTGGTTACACTTTCAGAGTAGTTATTTCTCAAGAAGAACTGATGGAAACTGAAGAGGAATCAAACGATACATTTAACGATGAGTTGCGTATCTAAAAATTCTACTAGAGGTGTGGAAAAATCACAAAAATAAACGAATCAATTTTTTTATTTCTTTGTAATTCAAAAATGATCAACACAGGTAAAATTAGTTATGAAACTAGTAATCCCATAATTAAACCAGCTACGGTACTTGATTACAATAAGTACATGAGTGGAGTAGACTTAGCGGACCAGTATTTATCCTATTATCCAATTTTTAGAAAATCGATGAAAATGTCAAAAAAGGTGACTTTTTATTTAATGCATTGCGCAATGTTCAACTTGTTTAAAGTTTATCAACACTTAAATCCAATGAGGAAAATTAAATTCCACGAATATATGTTGGAAATAGCAAAGTCGTGGATGAAATGAAATGAAAATAATAATAAAGAACCGAAAATTATTTTACACTACAATAAAACTAAAGCTCAACCATTGGGAAAAAAAAATTACCCTTACCGGTACTCGGTACCGGTACTGACGGTGATGTTTTATGACAGAGGCATCAATAGGTGAAGGGTTATTTCTAATGATGGAAATTATATTATGTAAAATATTATTTAAAATTTAAAAAAAATGAGAATTTAAATCTTTCATTTAAAAAACGACATTGATTTTTACTACCTCTTATAAAAGACACAGAACAAGTTGCCTTTTTGGTCAGGTATATGTCTTCCCAAGGTCCAAAAGAAAAACTTCTAGGATTGCTACCGCTCTCGGGAAAAACTAAAGGGGAAGATATAGCGAATAACGTGCAAAAATGACTCGATAATAAGATCGATTTAAGTAAAATCGTTTCGATAGCAACTGATGGAGCCAAAAGTATGACATGAAAAAATAAAGGGATAATAGCAATTCTATAAAGGGATAATAGCAATTCTACACAATATATATATTCTATAATAGCAATAATAGCAAACCACGAAATATTTACATTTCACTGTATAATACACCAAGAAGCGCTTTGTGCCCAAAAAATTCCGAAATTTGAAAATTGTAATTTTTAGCTCTTCAGAGTCAAAAGGTTGTCGACCCCTGCCCTAGACTACAAATTCAAAAGAACCTCATAATTAAAAATTAAAATGTTTCAATCCAGAAACGTTCAATTAAAAAACAGCTTGTCTCTTGTGTGAGACAAAATGGACAAGCAAGTATAAAAGTATTCGGATTTTTTCTAGTAAATTTGAAGATGTCATGTCAAGGATGTCATGGCTCATACAGCAAAATGGTTTGATGTGACAGCCAGAGAATTGAAAAGATTTTTTGACCTTATAATAATTATGAGATTAGTATGCAAAAATACTTTACACAAATACTGGTCAACTAATCCGCAAATAAAAACTCCATATTTCCGAAAAAGAATGAGTCGGAATAGATTCAAGCAAATGCTGACATTTTTGCATTTTTTCGACAACAATTTGATAACAGGAGATTCAGAACGGCTTGCGAAGGTGCAAAATATAATAGATTATTTTCAAAAAAAAATCCAAGAAGCATATGCTCCTACCCAGAACTTGTCATTAGACGAAGGGATGATACCATGGCGAGGACGTTTGAAGTTTAGAGTGTACAATCCGATGAAAATTATTAAATACGGGATTTTGAACAGAATGCTTTGCGAATCCAAAACGAGTTACATATGTAATTTTAAATTATATTGCGAAATTGGGACGAATTTAAAATATACAATAATCGCAGTTCTAAGGCCGCACTTAAATAAATGGTACAATATATTTGCTGACAATTTTTATAACAGTGTGGAATTGGCAAATTATTTGTATAATTTAAAAACGCGAATTTGTGGCAGCATTCGTGCAAACTGGGGTATTTCAGATGTTTTAAAAAACCCAAAACTGAATATTTTCCAATCTATTCTTCGCAGAAAATGTGATATTTGGTTCAAGTGTGGAAAACCCACAAAAAAAGAGACGTGCGAATGATTTCTACAATCCATCAAGCATCAAATTTATTGCCGACGAAACCAACAGATATTATGCACAAATAAAAACAACTATAAATAAACTGATAAGTTCCGAAAATGGGTCGATACCACAATGCGAGAACTAAAGACATTTTTCAGCCTGATAATTATAATGGGCTTGGTAAGAAAAGACAATTGCCGATTACTGGTCAACCAACACCATGATAAAAACGTCATTTTTCTCAAAAATTATGCCAAGAAATAGGTTTATGCAATTACTGACTTTCTTACATTTCTCAAACAACGAAGAAAGCACTTCAAATTCTGGATGTCTCTCAAAAGTTCAGTTTATAGCTGATTATTTTTTGCAGAAATTTAAAAGCATATATTCCCCTGAGCAGAATCTTTCACTTGACGAAAGCATGATTCCATGACGAGGAGATTTAAAATTCAATGTTTATAATGCCAAAAAAGTAGCGAAATACAGAATCCTGACAAGAATGCTTTGTGAAGCACAATCTGGATATATTTCAAGCTTTAAGATATATGCTGGTATCTTTTATGAAAAGGGGAAAAGAAATAACGAAGCTGAAGTTAGTAAGCAATTACAATATCATAGGCGGATTGGATCGATGCGATCAACACCTTTCAGACTACCCCATTCCCCGAAAACGAGGTAAGATTTTACAAAAAAATATTTTTTCACCTAATGGACATTTCTGTTTGGAATTCGTACATTTTATATAAGAAAGCTGAAGTAATGACTCGTTTAGAATACAGAATAAAACTGATTGAAGAAATGAAAAAGAAATGGTGGAAGACAATCTAACACTAACACATAAGCCAGGAAGACGTCCTTCAAAACCATAACCTAACAACACATAAAGGTTCGTGCGCCCATGTTCGTGTATTATTGTAGAGATCGAGCTGTCATGGACACAGTTTGACCACAATACGGCACCAACAGAGGAGTTACAACAGACAATTTTTTTACATCGATGTCATTATCAGCTCAACTATTGGAAAAAAAAACCTGACCGGTACTAAGGTTCAAAATGTTTCAACCCAGAAACATTCAATTAACACTTTATCGATCGATAGCCTATTAATCGGCTTTTTATCACCGACAAACTCCTGTGCCTCAAAGAGTTAAAATGGCATTTTTGCATTCCCGCAAAATAAAATCAAGTTATGCTGCATTTTTGAAAAAATCATACCCTCATATCCCAGCAGCATTATTTCCAAATCCAATCATAATTACATCAATATAAGTCAAATATTTGGACATGTATTTTAGAATTTTTTTTTAGATATTTTAGAAATTTAGAAATAGAAAGGTGTCGACCGTGCCGACCAATACCTAGCAGCTTATCCAATATTTAGAAAAACGATGAAATGGACAAAAAAAAGTTGTTTTTTATTTATTTCAATGTGCATTATTAAATTCATTCCACGTATATCAACATCTTAACCCTAATTGTAAAATTAAATTTAAGGACTTTCAATGTGTCAGGGGTGTTAGCAATGCATTGCGTCATCCATCGACAACATTTAGTTGCTAAAAATTTGAGTGTTAGATTGCATGAATCTCTTCAATTAGTCGTTGATGCAGTAAACCGAATCCGAAGCAACGCGTTAAATACGCGGTTATTTACACAATTGTATGAAGAAAAAACACTTTCATCAATTACTCCTTCACACTGAAGTACGCTTGTGTTTGACAAGATTTTTTGCACTTTTTGATAATATTTTGGAATTTCTGGATACTAAATAAGAGAATAATAAGAGAAATATGATTCATTTAACCTCCACAAGAAAATCCGCGAGGTTACCGGAAGTAAATCGACTAGTAATAGCACTCTTCTGAAGGAGGACGAAAATTTATGTGCATCCTTAGAAGAGAAATTGATGACTTGGGAGGTTTATGTTCGGAAACTGTTTACAAACCTCAACATCAACTCACAATAACACGGAGCTCAAAGGTAGAATCAAACAAATAGAAGTGCACAGAACACTTTCATTTTAGGTGCAAATCTCCAAATTTCTAGTTCAGTACGATTGTCAAAATCCAAAAACAAACATGAAATAAATACACCAAAATTTTGTTCGCATTATAAAAAATCGGGACATAATACATCGAATTGTTATAAGAGATTATGACCACACTTCTCTAATCCCAATCAACCACACACAAAAAGTGCTTACGCATTTGATGCCGATCCGAATAACTAGCATATTTACAGCACAAACAATTCGGAAGACTTGTGAGTAACACGCTAACAAAAGCTGTAAACATAATCTGCAAACTATTTTCAAAAATTATGAATGTAAAAAAAATAATTTCTATGTATATTGAAAGTGATGATAGTGAAATTGTACGATTATTACTATCTTTATCAATTAGTGACGAAGACAACCCAATGTTGGCTTGGTTAGCACACAAAGGGGAAAGCTAGTTTTAAAAAATTGTATCGAAAGTGGTGCCAAGATATTCTTTGTGGATAATAGGTAGTAATTATTAAACCACTTTTTATGATAAAAGAACCACATTTTGGAGCACAAATGCCAATGATTTTTAACATGCTAAAATACTTGCAGAATGTATCCTGAAACACAATTATTGCAAGAAACGCTGGCATCTAATTGAAGAATGCAGAATAAGACTAAATAATAATTCTCAAAAAATTCAAACTCTAAAACATTCTTTAAACTCCAGACCTTTCGAGACGATTGCAGACTCTCGGAACATTGAAAACTCTTCAGGCAGAATATCAAATTCACTCATAAAATTGAATCCAAAGCATTCGCAAAATCAATAATTTAGCACAATTCTATCCTTAAAAAATACCACTGCATTAGTCGAATTGCACTGTAATCAAGCAAATTCTAAACTAAAACTTTTACTGGACACTGGTGCTGATGTTTCACTCGTTAAACTCCACTCACTTTGCTGTGAAAGTAGATTCTGAAGTCTCGGCTTCTTGAAAGGATACATCAGATTTTTTTTAAATAAAACACCAAAGAAGACCGATGCAGAATGTTCAAACAGTGCGAAAAGAATTAAAATATTCCAACCAGCAATAATAAATTTTGTGAAGAGGAAAACGCTTCCAGAGATCGTTGCCTGGCTAGCTGCGTTGGATGGTTTTTCCATAAGAGGGAATATGAATAGTGATTCCATTCGTGATATTACACTAAAAGGATTTTCATTACCAAAAAATCAATCCGACCCTCATAAGAGCGATCTCAAAATTTTACAAAGAAAAAATAATTGAAGTAATTTCCCCTATAAAAGGCGTAAAAGAAATGAATGCTCGCATTAGCCTGACAATGGATGAGTGGACGAGCATAAAAAATAGAAGATATTTTAATTTAAGCACATTCTGAAAATTATATATTTAATCTAATAATAATGACTATAACAAATCGGGGGTTCGCGAAGTCGGCAAGCGCCCCCGGAACGTTACGATTTTAAAATAATATTGTTCTTGATTTACATGGCGTCTTTTACATAACCAAGTACTTTTTATTGAGTACATACTATATTCAAAAAAAATTGCTTTTGAATAGAAATATATATGATGATATTGAAAACTATAATTGTTTGTGATATTTTTTAAAAATTCAATATTTAAGACTCCCAATTGATTTTTTTTTCACGCTTTAGTTTTGATAATGAATTTAAAATACATTTATAATATACAATGTTCATATAACAAATGATTTTGTTCTTAAATTATATCTATTGTTTTACAAATTTTAAAATTATGGTACTACATTCATGTATAAGTCATAATTTTCATATTACATTGACAGTACTAAGCCAAAGTAAACAAATTACATTTATTACAAAATCATAAGCAGTCATGGTGCACGGGTATAATATTCACTTACTGTGGATGTTCATGAACTTCAATTTTGACTGAAGATCTGCCATATACTTGCATGATGAGTTGAAAGCAGATTCTGTATTAATTGAGCTTAAAATATCTTCTGTCGTCAATCTTTCAATCAACTGAAAATAAAATTGATTTTAAACAAATTATTTTGCTATTAAGTAATAATAATATTTAATAAATTGTTCACTTACAGAGAATATTTTGATTTATGACTAGTTTTCTTACATGATGATAGGGCACAAGTTCCTCACAGATTGGATTTGAAATATCTTCTAGTTTGTTGATCTGCTGAGAAGAATATTGATTTTTTTTTAAAAGTTGGTTTCATTTTATGTTTGTAAATTTTTACTTTTTTTTTTTAAGTACAATTTATCTAATAATACTGTGGAGCTTCAGGTAACAACCTATAGAGACTCCAAAACAAAAATAGTGAAACCTTCACATAGAACTGCATGTTTTTTAATAAATTCTGACTTTTTTGGATGCTTTAATAAAAGTATCGTATCATTTTTGTCAACGGTTGGATTTGTAATGTTGAGGTGGGGGCGCTCTCGGAGGCAGAGTCCCTGGGTGGCTCCCCACTTCCACATACTCATCGGGATGGCCACAATAACGCAAAGACCCGTTCTTCTATTGGGATGTGATGTTGCTGGACGAATGGATGGGAATAGACAGGCATCGAATAGAAATTATTAAGTATGATATATGCTTTAAGTCTGGGTATAAAATTACGCCAGGGAAGTGGTTAATAAAATCAAGATATTGTATTGATTTTTAGTAAAAACTGTGACTTACAATTCCCATATAGCAAACTCTGATAGCGACCTTCCATTTACACCAGCTTATAACTCGGATACATTCAGCAGAAATGAATTAAAAATAATTTTGATGAGGAAATAATTAGAGAAATGTCTATCTTAGAAGAACAAGGTCAAGAAGACAAAGATTTGTGAAGGGGGAGATATTGGTTCTACACATTCTGAAGCTTTTCGGTGTTTAGATATCACTATGAAATGGCTTGAGAAGCAAGAAGAAAGTAATTTCTGTCAATTATGATTATTTTCGATTATCCGGACTTTAGACCCCAATTAGTCCGGATAATCGAGGTTCTACTGTACTATATTTTTCAAAAAGCACTTCTGGCTGCTCATAATTCACTATGTCACTGTTACAAACGAGGTTTAAGAACAGAATGAGTGTTGATAATTGAGATACGAGCATCATTCTTTTCGTTGACCAATTTTGTTATTCCCCCTGGACTGTTCTGGAATGGCGTCATTAGCCAAGTATCACCACTCCTTTGCAAAATCTACTTCTTTAGCTTGCATGGCAACCCTGTCCTTTTAGTTTCACAAAACATTAACCTTTTAAATGCCAACGACTCACCGGCGAGTCGCATTTGTATGCGCTCATACAAAGATTAATAGGCAAAAATAGCTAAACAGCAGAAAGCAGATGCCATACAAGTTGAACATTAAGAAATATGCCGAAGAAATAAAGGAATGTGTTCTATCAAGTGTTAAGATTCATTAATTGAGCTTGGTTCTGTTGCGTTTAAGCCCCTTGCCGTTTTCGGGGGCCCGCAATCTTCGTCACAGCTGCCTCAAGCAGACCACCACGAGGGGCGTCTCGAATCGCGGGGCGCTCCGGAGGCCGGACGCACCCTTGCGCCTCTCATCTCGACCCGAAGGGCCTCGAAGAGAAGCGAAGGGGCTCCGCCCTCAGGGGTGAAAGAGCCCCGCAGCACCGAGACAAACTCGAAGCATCCGCGACGGAAAAATACGTATACCAACGCCGAGGGAGCGATTCTTTATCCTCGACCGCTCATACGACGACACCAAAAAAGAGGAAACCTCAAAAACGAGAGGGAAACAATCAAAGCTCGATGAACTTCAATTAAGAAGCTTTATTTACCATATTGATACGGCAGACGATCACGACGCAGAGGCTTGATGATGAAAACGTAGCGCGAAATTGGCGGCAAATGAGGTTCGCCGCCAATAATCAACATGACTGGTCCCCAAAGTGTCCAGAACGGAATAGAAAGAATTCGCTCGGCCTACAACCCTTAAGGAACGGTTACAGGTCCGAACGTCATTAAAAACGACCCGCTTTGACAACCAAAAATCGATATTAAATGACGAAACAATTTAATTAATTATAAAAATAGAAATTATTCCCACGCTACAGTTCATTATCAAGCTTTTTACGCACTGCGGCGAAGCCGACAGAAAAGTGAATTTAAATTAAAGCGTAGCATGTCTGCTCTCCAGTCCGAAAGGGTCTCTAGTCAAATTAAAAGAACTGGGGTCATAGTCAACCGTTCAACTGAAATTAGTCTCCCGCGCTCAACAAGTGGCGCGTCGAGGACTGTTAACCTCGTTTCCCGCGTACAATGCGTTTTTTTGCGCGTACAATTTTTCTTGAAAAACAAATATATGTACTCACCATTAAAAAAATCGCCATCCAAACGCCTCCAACAATTCCCCAATCGTCCTTTTTTATCCGACATTTTATGCATTGGATTGCGGCAAAATTCAAGGTTACCCCCGATGGCAGACAACTCGGCTCAATTACGATACAGCTAATTTAAGTAATATTATTTAAAATATTACGTAGCTGATTGCAATGAGCCGGCCTCATGGTCGTCAGGCGGGCACCTCCTCTGGACACGTTCCAGCAGGCAATGGCAGTTTACGGCGCAGCTTTCGAGGACGCCACCGGCAACAGGACCGATTTAGAATGTTGCCATGCTACAATTTAATTTCTCCCTCTTCTTCTACATCTCCATACATTTATATTGTCTATGCGTACAACACATTTTTTATTATTTACGGCTTCGATATAACTAAAATTTAAACATTACAGTCTTTAAATAAATAATAGTTTTGCAAATCAACATTTTTTAAATACACGTTGAATTCAAATATCGTGCCGAAAATTAATTAAAAAACAAGCTGTTTGTTAAAAATGTTGAGTTAAAATATGTTATTTATTTCGTTTTTCTATTTATTTAAGCCAGATTCACCATTAAAAGTACAATGAAAATAAATAAAAATAACGAGAGAATAAAAAAATAAAACATTTACATCAACATTTAAAATATATAATAAAATCCCGCTTGATGTGGAAGATACGTTCTAATACATTTAAACGATGTCATTTCAACATATAAAAAATGTGGATAAATAGAATAGAGCAAAAAATAAGAAAATATTAGTGATGGCCGGAAAGAAATCAAAATTTTTAGGTTCCTGACTAGGCATTTACGGCATTTTTATGTTGTTCTTGTTTGACCGAGGAATGAAGGCGAAAGAAGTAACCAAAACAATTACAGATACATATGGAGAAGTGTTAAAACTTAATAAATGTCATAGATGGATATTTTTTTTAAAAAAATAACTATAGTGATTTCAGGGATGCCCCTAAAATAGGAAGGCCTTTAAAATTGGATGATGATGTATGACGTCATTAGTGGAATTAGATCCTCGTCAAACCATTTCAGAATTATCGATTAAACTTGGCTAGCCATTGTCAACAGAACAGGAACATCTTCATCGCATTGGTAAAATTCATAAACAAGGAATTTGGGTTCCGCACACATTGACGCCGACTGCGTTAGATCAACAAGGAACGATCTGTGCGTCTCTTTTATCCAGGTATAAAACGGAGCCCTTTTTTACGAAGAATAATAACTTGCGACGAGAAATGGGTCCTATACAATAATCCTACCCGAAAAAACAATAGCTATCCCCAGGTCAGAAACTTTTTATGGTCAAACCATTTTTGACCATAAAAAAAGTTCTGCGTGTGCGTGGTGAGATATCGACGGCGTACTCTACTTTGAACTATTATTATGTGAGACAATTACTGCAACGTTGTATTGCTAACAATTGGAGAAAATGCAAAATGAACTGCAAAAAAACGTTCATTTTTAGTTAATAACAAACCGAAAATATTGCAACAGGATAGTGCCTGACCGCATTCCGCAAGTCACCCAGGAAAAAATAATGCAACTTGGACTTGAACTTTTACCTCACCCCCTCTATTCTCCTGATATAGCTCCCTCTGATTATCACCTTTTTAAATAATTGGAGCATTCCCGTCGAAATAAAAGTTTCATCACTTTCGACAATGTAAAAATTTATATTCAAATGTTTTTCGATGAAAAACCATTTTTTTTTACAAAAATGGCATCGAAAAACTACCCAATAGGTGGCGAAAGTTTATAGAAAACGATGGAAACTATTTTGTTGATTAGAATTATGTTATTTTTTTAAATAAATATCTCTTTTAATTAATAATTTTTTAAATTTCTTTCCGGTCCTCCTTATATATCAGTTATACTACATGAACAGTTTTTAAACTTAAAGCTGGGCATAGTATTTATTGTTAAGACCACCAGATTTAACACTTGGGGAAGTTAAATTTAAACGTTGAAGGCGTACTTTTTGTCTATTAACTGATTTCCGCTTTGATCGCTCCGCAACAATCATTTTTGCAGCCCAGCCCCAATTTTACAATCGGTAGAAAATATTGTTATCTTTATTTTATTGCGGGCTGGGTCAGCCCAATGTTTAAGTAATGTCAAAGAAAAAAGAGATTAAACAACTTAGTATATATTATAAAAATGGATAGAGTTAATCAGTGTTGATTCATGTTAAGTAGAATGGTCAAGTAAAATAAAAACCATGTGCAACTCTTGACTGGTATTCTGCGTTTTGCGCCCCAAGACCAGTTGTGGCGGGTGCTTACTTTGCCAACCCCTTGTTACGGCCTTGGTAGAGATGAAGCAGTGAGACAGCACATAGCTGAAACTATTTAGCATAACACTAGAAGGAATTTCAAGAAACTGTATTGGTAAGCAGGATATAAATTGAATTGATAACATTCATACAACTGTTTGTATTTATTTTTAAACTTACACATTACAACTTGGCTCTCAAGCCTACATTTAAAATTATGCACTATATTCAGTTTCATGAAAAAAAAAAGATAATTGTTAGGGACCTGAACCGAGGACGTTGATTTTAATTAATACCATAATTAAACCCCTTACCTCCTCGCACGTACATGATACACACGCAGTTATTTAGCCATAGCGTACTAACCCGTATAACGTATGCTCTTTAGGGAAAAAAAACCCCAGATGTCTATAAAACGAATGTGACAAGCAATGGATTTATAATATGGTCAGATATGATAAAGAAAATATTGTTTTCGTAATACAAAGAAAAAAAAATATTTACTCATCTTCTTGAAAATAACTAGGAGGTAGGGTGGTTAAAATCAACTTCTTCAGTTAATTAATACCATCATAATAGTATCCATGTATATACAAATGACTAATATTTTGGATTAAATGTATCATAATTTTTATATTCAAATCCTTGCAATATATAATTTGACAAATCTAAATGGCCACTGAATAAATTCAGCAACTTTGGAGATGATAAATAAATAGCACAAGTGTACTGTGAAAAAAACCATTATACAAATACTTTTTAATATAAAAAGATATGGTTTTCACTGAGTAACAACAGAATTGTCCCCTTTCTCTTTATCTAAGCATTTTTATTGTATTTCCTAGGATTATCATTTGAAAAGTGAAATAAAACGACTTTGACGAAACTATCTATCAGCAACGTTACATTCTTTATCAATGTCTTCACATTGCTCCCTCCATAACAAATTCGTATACGCACATAGCACCTTGACCTAAAACAAAAAATTCCAACATGAAATATGTATATGCCTTTTTAAATACTGTTAACGTAAATAAAAATCAGTTACTTTGAATAAATCAGCACTAAATGATCCTCGTTGTGTTTGGTTATATTTCAATGTATTGAAATATGTTATGAACCATTTTTTTGCCTTAATTTCTTCTTCATTGTCCGACTGCACTATCATACTGTTGAGCATGTTGAGTATTTTTATGAGAATATATCGCCGATATGGTTCGAGTGAATAAATATTAACACCGTTGTTTACAATCCTTTTTAAATTACTGAATGTATTATTATTTTCAGAATATATTTCATTTTCGTGTCCAACAAGATCATAAAGTGTATAATGCAATATACACTTTGCCAATCTATTACTAAAATATTCAGGTACTCGGCCAACATCTAATGGCTTGCATTTAATGCGCTCAAAACATTCGGCAAGATAGAATCTATTGTGGAAGTGATGAAATTGAGATAGAATTTTGCTGCAAAATAGGCGAACCTGAAAAAATAAAACATTCATCATCATAGCGCAACTACTAACAGTCCACTGCAGAACTATGGACCTCTTCAATATCCATTCACAGGAAGGGGTTACATCCATCTCGTCTGTCGCTCGATATTGAAGGTAGCATTACCACCGAGTTTTGTTTCAAACTAAAAGTAAAGTAAAAGCACTAATGGCCCTGTCTCGCGCGTTAGCAATGGGACCTACCGCTCACATCACAACTGTATTGGACAGTGTGTTGAACGAGAATGGCAATATTCCATTATTTTAAGATAAGTTTAGATATGTTATATTCATTAATTTTTACACTATAGCAAAAGTTTTATAGATTATTTTAATCTTATATAATAACAAAAGATATGATGATTTTCATACGAATAATACTATGTAGTCCAATAATTTTGCTGTTTTCTGACTACTTTTTTGGTTGCTTATTATCTGTATATATGTACAAAATCAACTTACTAATTCAAATGATTGTAATTCTGCAGTAATATTTTCCAAAATTTGCCATAGTATTTCACATCTATTTACAGAAGTAATTATATTACGACATCTTTTGTCGAGCAGTGTTACACATATTAAAAAAGTATAACATAAAATATCTTCAAACTCCAATATCACAAGTCCATCCCGTAATTCTGTCAGCAACTGAAATTAATTTCAAGACCATTTATTTATGAACTTTTGTATAGTAATAATGAATATTTCTAAACCTACCACATTAAGTTTATTTTCAAATTCTTCTTCTGTACTCCGTATCAGAGTATTAAATATTTCTTTCAAAAATTTTATTCTGAATGGTGCCAAATCTCCTTTCAAGTTATCTAAATTAACTGAATTCATTTCAATGCCAGGACACTCTGACAAGACTTTTATGTTTAAATCCAATTCTAGTAAGCTCGATGCCAAATCTTTCTCAAGATCAGATAAAGAAATTTCTTTCAGATTTTTTAAGAGATTTTCAATTATGTTCTCATTATGTAAATCATTTTTTCTCTCAATAACTAACATTTCTGGATTAGGTATTTCAAAACTGATCTGAATATTAAAAAAATCAGTTCAAATTAAATGAAAATTAATGGTATCTCATTAATATGAAAACATAAAATAATAAAAATTGAACGCCATCTAGTTTTAGAAAATTATGAATGCTAACACAATTCAAATTTAAAAAAAAAACTACAGTATACTCTTGATTATCTGGATGCGGATTAACCGTGCCTGAAAAATATTAATATATCTTTTTTCTTGCATGAGACGCACACAACAAAACGAACTTAATAATAAAAAAATGTGGTGATACTCAGATAATGAAGTAATTCCTGAACAATTCATGAATATACACAGGTCAAGATTAAAGAAACAGGATGACTTAACTACTACAATAAATGCCTATTCTCATGTCTTAATTAAATAAAATGAAACTTTTGGTGATTGGAAAAGCAAAGAAACTTCAATATTTTAACCCTTTGCACTGTTGTTCTCTCTCAGGGGACATCGTATTTCTAGCATGTCACTCGAATGTCCCCTCTGGTAGGATATTAAATTTTATTAGTGATAACGGAGAATCAACTTATTTCAGCACAAATTTTTGAGAAATGCATGTTTCCCTGAAGTTTTCTGTTGAAATGACACAAGAAATCAAATCAAAATATGGTACAATTATGTATATTAAAAAAAAAGTCAGCGGGTTTTACGTCAGAAGAGAAGGTGAGAAGTGCGTGCTGAAAGACAAGAGAATCATCACACTGCTAAGTACCTACCACAAACAGAAATGCAATCTACCCCCAGAATATTATGTGGTAGAAATTTTGTAATTTGTTTTTCTTAATAAATAATAAACACTAAAATTACGAAAAAAAAAATTTAGAAACCAAGTAAAAATTTGATGATTTGAATTATCCGTGTTCTTTCTCCCCTGCATTAGCCCAGATAATCCCGAGTCTACTGTATATTTTAATTAATTTCCATACTCACATCCTTTATTTTACTAATTATTTGTGAGACAATGATATCTTGTTCAATTTCAGTTTTTCTTTCGGCAGCTAATTCTCTTGCATTTGGCATTGTGTAGCTTTCTCTAGTATCATGTTTTTTTACAGTCTGAAATTATATTTCAATATTATTAATATATATTTTATCATAGGGATTTTTCTTATTTATAAAATAAAGTGCTTTAAAAAAAAATGAGAGTGGATAAAAACCTCTTTATTAATGTTATGCCCTTAATTTTAATATTTAAACACAGCATAACTAAAATTCCATCAATCACCGAATATTACAATATATTCAAAACGGCCGGTGGAAAATTACTAAAAAGAAGTAGTCAACAAGAGCAACAAGTTTGTATCTGGACATTAGGGTGGTCCTTAAGCCGGTGTTTACAGCTATAGTGTTAAAAAATGAATGCAATACTTCACTAATAGAAGGTAAATTTGACTGATACAGATTTGATGTTGATTGGTCGATAAGCCAAATAATGATTTTATTTTTAATTAATAAACTCCCGCCATTGCATATGGACGCCATGATAAGATGAAATAAGTATGTATAATTGAGGAAACAAAAAGTGTGTGCTATCGCTAATGGCTGAATTTGAAGCAGAGCAGGGCAGAGCTCAATCTCAATACGTACCCACAGGAAAGAATTAAGGAAGGGATGAGAGTTGACTGTGGTGAAGTCTTTCTGCATACTATTCCACTTCAAAGTAGACTAATAAACATACCAGAATCAATAAGTCAGATTAATAGTTGAGTGGCCATACGTTTTTTTCTGAAACTTTGACTTATGGTAGCGACCTCTAAATTCTTTTTTTTTTTAAATAAAAAGGACGTATTCATTTTTTAGGGCAGAAAATCATACGACGGGGTGATCGCCCAATTTTTACATCCATCAATTACTAAGCTGGCAAAGATTTAATTTTGTGTTTCCAAATAACTTTGTTTAATTGTCACTAGCAAATTTAAATCAATAGCGTATAATAATCAAGTATCCGTATATTTTAACTTGGTATTTGTGTAAATTTCAGAAACAACCTTATATGGAGAATCCAGTACGATGTTTGGTAATTCATTGTCGTCTGAGTCCTCCATACTCACGTCTCGCCTTTGACAACAAACACATCCAGTGTTACCAATGTTAAAATTCCCACACTAACTGCACTAAAAAAACCTGCAAGGTTTTTTATTATTTTTATAAAATAAACATTCGACACTGAGATTGTATCTAAATCACATTTTTTTAAATGTTCAATCACTGATACCGTTTTATTTTGTAGTTTTGATAAAACTAAAACGTTCCTTGAATTTTTTTTTTAAGAAAACTATTTTTATTTCAGGAATATTAGATTTCACAATAAATAATTAAAAAATCTCGTTTTTAACACTTATGTCTATTTGTCGTTTTATAAATCGGGTTCAATTTCTTGGATTGGCAGCATAGTTTGTATTGTATTGTATTGAAAGTCAGTCCATGTTCCGATTCACGCTCATGGCTTTCAGACCGATTAAACGGTCACTCCCACCCAGTGGCGTAGTGGGACGGGAGCACGTTAGGTCAGCACTCCCACGCTTTTTTCTAGATCAGCGCCTCTTAAACTGGGGTCCGCGAAGATATTACTGGAGGGAGAATATAAATAAAACATTTATCTATACTTGAAAAAGATATTTTCGTCGAATTATTTACAGAAAACATTGTAAAAAGATCTATATTAACCAAGAAATGTTTGTTTGTTAGAAAAATTAGGTCACAAGGGTTGAGATGGGTCCTCAAAAAAAAAAAAAATATTCATGAGCCGCGAAAGAAATTTTTCATAATATAAATTGTACAAAATTTAAATTTTTTTAGGACCCAAAAATGTGTTCTCTTGAAAATATTGTTTATTTAAAACGTGCAAAAAAGCATTTGTTTCCACATGGCTACCATAAATTAAACAAAAGACACGATGGGATAAATTATTACCTTTTTGTTTCCGGTGCTCAATACTGATGAAAAAATGAAGCTCGACCCTCAAGCAATTTAGTGACCACGTGGATAGTTTTCGCTTTCATAGATACTGCCCCTCTCTTTGTTCAAGTTTGCAGAATAACATACGAAAACAATAAATCAGGATCATTTTTCAGAATCCACTGATTTCACATGTTGTTCTTGTGTTTTGTTCGTGTGTTTACGTGTCATTTAATTAATGCCTTTACATGCAATTTATATCAAAAAATCACTTTTGAATTTTATCTCGCTGATAAACGTACCACATATTGAAAACCACTGTTTTGTTTAAATATATCGGTGCAGTAAGCTTTTTTGGAGGCACCACTAAAATTTTGTTTTAATTTATCAGCTGGCTTAAGAATTATATCAATTTTACGAAGGAAGTAGAGTTTCATGAATTTTAGCGCTGAACACCCGAACTGTAAATTGTTAAAGTTTTTTTTAAATTTTGATGTTCGTATTTGTCCTCAATATATTTTGAGGCAATGATAGCACCTCATATCGTGTTGAATCCTGGGGTTTATTTCGCTATTGATTGATTTGTTATGTGTGAAGACTTCAACAGAAAAAACTTGCCGGTTAATAATGATATTGAGTGCACGAGTCTATTAAATATCTATAATAATGAATATACTCAAAAAATAGCACATTTATCAAATACAGAAAATTAATCAATAGAAAATAATGCAGTATGTTTATATTCCTGGCCAAGTGCTTGGATCACATATATGTGGAAAGAAAAGAGAAAACAATATCCTTGGATCATAAGTAAGTCTGGAAAAATCGGCTGTGAATTATGTGCCAATGTGAGTCTTTGGGTCTTAAAAACACATGGATCTAGTATTTCGAAAGAATGGAGTTCAATTTCTGGAGACATACTAGATCTAGCCAATTCCAAACTTTACGAATGAAAATTATTTTGCACATAAAAACAAATTTCACATACGAATGCTGAAACTTTTTTACAAAGTGCTAAATATAAAACAATCGAAAAAATTGTAAATACTCTGAATGAATCAGATCTCGAATCTACCGAAAAAATATTTCGAACCACATACTATATAGGCAGAAACAATAAACCCTATTTATACCATTTTGATTTATTACAATTACAAGAATTGAATGGAACCAAAGTTCCTCATGGAAGAAATCTTGTCGCTTTCACTACTGACGGTGCAAGTGTTATGCTTGGCAAAAAATCAGGCGTTGGCCAGAGCTTACTGCAAATGTTTCCAAATATTATTCTATAGCAGCGGTTCTTAAACAGGGGTCCGCGAAGCCATTACCGGGGGTCCGCGGAGATATAAAAAAATATTTACTTATACTTGAACAAGATATTTTCGAGGAATTATTTACAGAAAACATTATAAAAAGATCTATTTTGACGAAGAAATGTTTGTTTGTTTGAAAAATTAACTCACAAGGGTAGAAATGGAGTCCGCCAATAAAAGTTTGTTTAAGAGGGGTTCCGCGAAAAAAAATTACTCAAGAGGAGGTCCGCGAAAGAAATTTTGCTCAAGAGGGGGTCCGCGGACTACATAAGTTAAGGAAGCGCTATTCTATAGCATTGCCTTAATCATCGATTGGAATTGTCTATCGGCGTTGCAATTAATGAAGTTCAAGGAATAAACCATTTCCGGATTTCCATGGATAAATTGTATTCATTGTGCAGTAAATCGCCCAAAAATTAACGGGAAATTGAAGAGTGTGCTGCAAAAATGGATCAAGAAATTAAAGAAAAATGGACGTATATTATGCATTAGGTGGGTTGTGAGATTTTTCAAAACCGTATCAGCTATATGGCAATGTTATTCATCATTATGGCAACATTTTGAGACGGCAAGTATACGCTCCAAATTTTCTCATAGCGTTCTAATGTCCACGCCCACTAAGTCCTTGTGAAGTCATATTCTTTATTCACAGTCACATATGCCATTTTGTGTAAAAACAAGACGCGAAATTGGCGTCAACCTTATTTCTGAGATAAATCAACGGAAATTAGTTGAGTTTAAACAAATTAGTCGCATAAACTATTTTTACAATGGCTGAATACGTAGATAAGTGTTTATTAAAATGGGCGATATTCATCCACTAAGTAAATGGTGAATTTCACTTTAAATCTGGTTCTCTGATATGTTGACGTTAGAGGCCAGATTATGGTAAAATTTGCACTTTACTGGATAAATAGGTAATGGCCTGTTTTGGAACTCAGCCAATAATTACCTATCTGTCTTAAATAATGGTGTACGAGGAAATGGAAACAAGTACTATTTTCATCATTTATTTACATAAACAATGCACAAAAAATCGATTCATTTGCTTCTCCTTTAGAAGGAAATGATAATTGGACAATGACTCATTCAACACGCAGCGAATAACGGCAAGCAGTTAACGCGTTTTTATTTTTTATTTAATTAAATTAGCACATGCAAATATTAAATAAGCAGAATATAAAAAAAATATATGTATATATATAACATATCATCATCATCATCATAGTGCAGCCACTGACAGTCCACTACAGAACTATGGGCCTCTTCAATATCCATTCACCTCCTCATTCGGTCGATATTGAAGGTAGCATTACCACCGAGTTTTATTTCAACGGGTATCCTGAGTGAACGTATTGATGAAAGCTTTGGCGAACGTTTCGATAAGGAGTTTGGGGGTATTGTAAAGACTGAGTAGTTTTCATAGGGAGATGGTGAAAAACTACTCTAGACGACCTTTTTGACTCTACTAGAAAGGGCTTTCTGGAGTACAAGGAGTCCAGTCCCCCCTTTCCTCGCTAGGGCGTTGCCGGGGTAGGGTGAATATATAACATATAAAGACATAAAGTTAAAATGACTAAAATATACATATTCTATGCATAAAATTATGTTTAAAGTAAAATAGAACTTTATATTATGTTACTACCTATTAATTAAAAAAATTCAAACACATATGAAGTGATTTTAGACAATTAGAACAATATCTTGCGACCCTTTTTACATTTTTTTTTCGTTTTCTGGAGATCGAGAATTTGTCAGTCAGTCAAACAGTCTCCGAAAGGCGAATCCCGTGTTTCACCATTACGTATTTCTGCGATTTATAAATGTTAACATTACGAATGTCTTTCTGTAATGTATTACAGATGACAACTATCTAAATATCTTTTAAGATCGACCTCGAAACTTGACTTTGATTAATCGACGCACTCGTTAGTGCGTCGGATTCGACGTTGGCCATTCCCTCATTCGGGAGGGCGGTGGTTCCCTATTTTGTAGAATTGTTGCTGGAACTGCGTTTGCGTTTGTTTTTTAGGGTGGAGAGGTCGTCTCTCAATTTTTGATTTTCTATGGATAACGATGTTAGTGGAGTTTGTATGGTGTCCAATTTGTTCATCGCCTCGCAGGAGATGGAGGCGCGGGTGAGCTGGTTCTGTTGACGTCGCGGGTGAGACTGTGAGTCCGGCTGCCGGAAGAAGATAAACTCCTCCAAGATGCAGGATTCTTTGAACGTTGACCATTCTGATGGCGGAGAGATTTCTATGTTTGGAGTATTCTTGAGAAGATCCGATTCTGAGCTAGCGGATCGTATAGTCGAGTTTAATGTTGATAATGGTTTGTTTATTTAATTTGAAAGTTTTGACGTTGGCGTTTGACCAGGGTGTGGGCCCGATGACCGGCGCTGCTGTGAATGCACCAGTAAGGAAGTCGCTTTTGAGTCGGCCACGTTGGAAACGGTTCACAAGTCGTTGTTAATTGGTTAGTATCGAGTGACGTACCATTGTTAATGGTTTTACTCGAGTCGATTGGCTGTCGAATATGTTTGATAGCTTGAATTCGATTAGCATATATTAACACATTACAGACCGTACGCACAAATCTGTGCTTGTAGTTTTTTTTTGTGTGTAGTTCGTCGCGCATAAATCTGTATGTACGGGTCTTTGATCAAAGTCGTCGAGATGCACAGATTTATACGTACGATCTGTAATGTGTTAGTTTCTTGCGAAAATCGCCCCGACTCTGGATGAAGCTTAGTGTGGAACATCCGAATTCCAGGTGAAGTTTAGCGCATAACACCCGGACTGTAGTGTTAAGCGGTGTCGTAAATCGGTGACTAATGTCACATTAATCCTTTCGCGCGCGGCCACCGTCTATCCCAGTGTTTCCTAACCTTTTTAGTATGGTTACCCCTATGGCCTATCAGGGAAACTGATTTTACCCCTCTTTAAAATTTGTGCTCAGCCACATGACGCTGATCTGCCATTTTATTACCTACATACCAAAAATTACCAGCACGATTACCCCCGCAGAACACCTGTTTTACCCCTGCAGGGGTAATTCCCCCTAGGTTAGGAACCACTGGTCTATCCCTTCGTCGCTGTAGCACATCTGTGCAAATAAACCTCGCTCAGCTAAACTTCTCGTGCCGGAATAGTCCTATGCCTACCGCGCGTCCAGACACAAATCAATTACAGAACATGGCTCAAAGGCTCTCAACTTTTCCGAGTAAGATAAATTAGTTTTGGTGAATAATTCGATTTTTGCAATGCACCGACTTGGAGTACATGCATATTATGAACATCGCCCACTAGTAAAAGTGTTATGTACTTAAGTTTCGGATTACCAATTTCGGCAAAATCACATAAAATTATATTTATTCCTAAAATATTTTTACGTAAATATAACAAAAATTGTTAAAAGATCTTCATAGAAGAAGCCTCATAAATCAGATCTAGCAATCAAACATTACAATACCCTCCGACGCGGCATAAAAAAAGGTAGAAGTGGTAAAATCTAGAAAAAAGAAGGGTATATGTCTGGTTATTTTTTGCAATTGTCATTGAATGAAGAGCTCATTTTGTCAACTGAATAATTATTTTAAATGGAAGATTTTAATTTTTTTTTAAATATGTAGAAGGATGTGGGACCCGCTTATTATGTACGTATAGAATCACTCTTATTAACAATAAGCCCATAGTTCAAAATGTTAATACATATTTGAAAATGGCACGATACTAGAGATGTATTGAGCATTACAACCGAACATCACCCTCAACTTATCGAAAAAACTAATAGATATGGAGTCGTAAAAATAAAGCACACTAAAGTTCAAAAGGTCAGCGCAAACAACGCATTAAAAAAACGTGTGGATCGATTTACTTGATGATAAATGGTTCGACGATTATAAAAGTACAGTCTTATCTCTGGAATGTTATCACCAAAAACGATTAGTGAAGTCAAGATGGAAACACGAGACAGAATGACTAACTTTCATTGTGTGTTCTAGCGATGGTTTAAATATTCTTAGGTGTTCATGAATGTCGTCGGCAATCGGATTCACAAAACGAGTAGATAACGAAGGGAATGACGGTAGCCGCGCGTGAAAGCGTTAATAGACGGTAATTTGCAGTGTTATTGGAGTGGGCGAATTAATTAATGATTTTAATTGAGATTCGTCAACCTGATTGTAATTGTTGCAATCCGGGGTAGTGTATTTTGTCTACTCCCGGGTTCGGGAACATAGGAGCAGCTGTCGTCTCCGAGGGTGAGACCTCGATTGTGTAGATAAGTGGTTCTCAACCTTTTTGAAGTCACAAGTGGTGCACTTTTGATCATGGGAAAAAGTGGCGGTGCACCAGAATTAAGAAGTTCTCTCGGACAGAAATCCAAAAGTTCTCCATGGTCATTTAAAAAAAAAAAAAAATTTTTAGAGTATGATCAGTCGACAATGAGACTAATTCTTCTTCTTCGGCGTATGAAAATTCACAATACGACGTATCAATCGTAGCAAATGGATTTCTTATCCAGTCATAATTTTCTATATCTAAGGAAGGAAAATAATGTGCAATATTTTCTTCCAATAAAGGTAAATGTTCTATTATTGCGGAAATAATTCCCTCGTGAATGTTTTCGTTAAGTGAAATAAACATATCTACTTTTTTTCTATTATTCGATTTTTCCAAAGAGTTATTTTTTTCCGAAATCCTGTCATTTTGTGAATGGTTGTCAAATATTTTTCGTTTTTTCCTCGAATGCTTGTGTTAACTTTATTTAAGTAATTAAAAATATCTGCTAAATATGCCACTTTAGCACACCAATCATTATTCTGAAGACGTTTTACAAAATGAACCATACCTTCATTTCGATAAAAGATTAACAATTCATTCTTAAGTTCTATGAATCGACACAAAACTTTACCCCTAGATGACTTCAGTATGAAAAAGCAAACACTCGTATATAGCTTCCCTAGATTGTTAAAAATGCATGTTTTTAAATGTTTTGATTTTATGAATTCAACATAGTTACAACTTGATCAAGTACAGGTTTTATTGCTTCTGGTAATGTTTTCGAAACTAAAAATTCTCTATGAAAAAAAAAACCGTACATAGTTATAATATTAGGGTTTCTTGTCTTTGCAAGGATAACAAATTCTTTGATTGAGCCTACCATTGAAGGAGCATCATCTCTAAAAATTTCTACACATAGCTCTCATATTTTAAATATGAAGAAATAGAATCAAAAACATCTTGTCCTGTCGTGTGCTCGGTAAGTTCTTTGCAGTATAGATATTGATTAACTCTTTCGTTGACTTTCATAATTTCATCATAAATCAACAATTCAATCAACGGCTTCTTCGGTTTTCACATTATTTTGCAGATTTTTTTGTTTTTACCAATTTTTTTCCCGGTGCACTTGCAATAAGCTCGCGGTGCACCGTTTGAGAGCCTTTTTAAGGGACTTTCTCGATCCTTAAAATACGCAGTTTTACTTTTACGCAGTATGTAAAGTACTAAATATATACTATTTATTCGCATTTTGTTTGGAAAGGTCCTGCCTGTAGATTCATTTTAACCTTTGGCGGACCGCAAATTACTTGCATTTGAAATTACTTGCAAAATAGCTTTACTTGAAATTAGCTTTTTTGTTCATAATTTTTGAAAATAGTTTGCAGGTTATATTTACAGCGTGTTTGCTTTGACACAAAATAGCCGCTGCGGTCACATTGCTTTCTGTCGCTACTGCGGATACTGTGGACGAACGGATGAGGATTTGGTGGGCTGACTCAGTCTGAGCGTCGTGAGCATTATTCGGTGCGTAACCTCAATGTGACAAAAGTGCTAGTGAACAGGAATGACATGGTCGTATTCCTCCAATTTCGTCATACCTCGTAACCGAGTATGACGAAATATTTCGTCAAGACCTTTCAACCAGCGAACGCACACGTCTGGAATAACGATTTTCACAATTTATGAACATTGATTGTTGACAGTAGGGTTATCTGCCTCATTTCAATTCTTCGAGAAGTTGAGAGTTTTTAAGCCGCTCAAGTTTGTTTTCGTTTTGATGAGTTTCGTCGATGTGAGATAAGATTTGAAGTATCCACGAAGACGGTATGCATAGATTTACTTGGCGCAAAAAGCAAGTATTATCTGCTGACGCATGACAAGATTTGACGGCTATGTACGTCAAAGTGTCAAAAATTATCCTCTAGTGAGCATGATGAGCTACCGACTATTTTGTTTGGGTATCATATGTATAATACATCTAGGCGTCGAGTTGCGCTGATTCCCCGGATGCTTTTATGATGTTTGGACTTGTGTGTTTTGTTTGAATTTCAATTAACAAGTTTACATTTTATTATCGTCTCTTCTACCGTTATATTATTTTAAATTATATAAAATGAATAAGAAATTTATAAACGCAAACATGATAGATATATCACTGGAAAGTAGCAGTGGTTGTAGTGATGAAGAGATTGATGTAATTCAATATTCGGAAAGTAAGCGTCGACGAATATTGAGTACTAGTTCTGAAAACAGTAATAGTGACTATATGACAGATGGGCCTGATGATAGTGAATCGGAAAATGAAAATACACCTGAAGAGTCCATCTATGAATTTGAAGAAACAGCCAATTCAGCATCGGAAATGTGGACGTGTCGAGGATTGCCAAGATCAGCCTTTACCTTCTCATCAGAAGCAGGAATGACGTTTGAAGGAGATTATAAAAATGAATGCTTATTTTATATTGACAAGTTTTTAGACGATGATATTATAAGACTGTTTGTTGAGCAGACAAATATTTACGCACAACAATTCTTTGCGAAAAATCCAAATTTAAAACCTCGTTCGAGAACCCATCGATGGATTGAAACCGATGAGAATGAAATGAAAGTATTTATATATATGTTGATTTTGCAAGGAATAGTAAAAAAGCCATCTTTTGAATTATATTTTACAAGACGTGAAAGTCTTGAAACTCCATTTTTCTCGAAACTCATGACAGAGAATAGATTCTCTTTATTGCTCAAGTTCTTGCATTTCGCAAATAACGAGTCCTTTGATCCCAGAGTTTCGAACACAAAAACATATAAAATAGATCCAGTACTTACATATATAAAACATAAATTTATGGATTTATACACACCTGAAAAGGAAATTGCAGTTGATCAGTCTCTTTTACTACGGAAGAGTAGATTATCATGGAAACAATATGTTCCTACAAAAAGGAGCCGATTTGGAGCAAAATTGTATTTGGTAAGCGAAAGCAATTCGGGATATATATGGAATTATATTATAAATATTGGCAAGGACCCCAACTATGGTGTAAACTATAAGAAGGAAGAAACCTCCACTCGAATCGTGTTTGAATTATGCCATAAGCTATTAGGTCATGGCTACACAATATATTCAGATAACTGGTGTACCAGTGTTGATTTAGCAGAAAAATTGCTTGCAAAAAATACTGATATTGTGGGGACAATGAGGAAAAATAGAAAAGGAATACCTTCAGAAATAACATCGTGTAAGTTGGACATAGGACAGTACATTACAAGGTATAAAGATAAGATGATGGTTATGAAGTGGAGGGATAAAAAAGAAGCCATTTTCCTGAGTACGATACATGATGATAAGATGGTGGAATATGAAAAACGAGGTAAAATCATAGTGAAACCAGAAGTCGTCTTGAACTACAACAAATATATGGGAAGTGTTGACTTGAGTGATAATCAAATGGAATCGTATAAAATTGCCCGAAACAGAGTAAAAAAATACTATTTTAAGATTTTTTTACATATTTTGGATATGATATGCCTAAATTCACATATTCTTTATAAAAAAGACGGAGGGAAACTCGACAGGCTTCATTTTCTTGCTGAGGCGGTGGAGAAATGTATTGAAAAACATTTCAAAGGCAACCAAATTTCTTCTAACGTAGGACGATCATCTTCTACACCAAATTCATTACGGCTTATGGAAAGACATTTTGCAGATTATATTCCGAGTTCCTCTACAAAAGTAAATGTTACTCGAAGATGTAAATTGTGTTATAGAAAAGGTGTTCGTAGAGAATCGCGGTATTGGTGTTCAGACTGCCAAGTTCCATTATGCATGCCTTTGTGTTTCAAAGAATTTCACACTACATAAAATTATAATAACACGTTTATAAAAATTATTAGGTATATTTTATCACCATGTTAATTTCCAATTTGATGTTTGTTTTAATTTCTTTCTTGTTTTTATTTTATTTAATATTTTTTGCTGTATAACCATGTATCTAAATATTTTTTTTCATGTGGCAAATGAAATTGTTATAACCAAGTCTGGTTATAATAATTTCTTGAATTTTCAATAAAGCTACTAATCAATCTCCACTGCGTTTAATTTTTCCATCCTTTTGTTGACGAAAGGTCTATACATGGCGAAACTATGAGACTTTTCATCGAGTGTTTACTATGGACATGGTGTTATATTTCGTCACTACGAATATTTACTATGGACATGATAACATATTTCGTCACTGCTGTGTTTACTATGGGCGTGACGAAATAATCCGTAATCTCATAGAAATAATTCCCCGTTGCAAATACACACTTTTTAACATATGCAAAAATAAATTCCTACATCATCATCATAGTGCAGCAACAAACAGTCCACAGCAGAACTATGGGCCTCTTCAATATCCATTCATAGGAAGGGGATACATCCATTTCATCTGTATCATACATTCACCTCCTCATTCGCTCGATACGCTATAAATTATGAATATAATAGTATCAAAGATGGGAAGAGTCCTGCCATATCGTCTAAGTAACGAATATTTATATCAGAAAATTGTCTATATACAAGGATGATTAAGCAATACAATTCCAGGTGACCAAAGAATGCTTTATTGAAAAATATTTTATTGTTTAAATCTTTATTATCAAAATTAGATATGCTTTTGGTTATATTTAATAATCGATGATGTTTATAAAAGGAAATTCAAATACATATGTATTAGAAAAGATCTTTTTTTTATAATACAGTATAATCAATGGAAGAAATATGTAAAATGCATACGTAAAAAAAAATCATAAAAATGCGAAAATATAATCTTTATTAAGGTTTTACTAAGAGAATTTAAACACAATTACAATAATGATTCATAATTATAAATAATTAACATGGAAATCACAAGAATCACACTATATGAAAGCTTTCCCTCTTGAGCAAAGCCTTCAAAATGTTGCATTTTTGAGTAATATTTTTCATGATAATAATCAAACATTTAGATATCCGAATGTTATCTTTAAGATCTGGTTTGAAGGCATATTTTATTAACAGACGATACACGTAAGACATCTCAATTATTATCGCACACATTCTAAATATAATACATAATAATAATGTAATTAAAAAACAAATTTCGAATGTTTATTATAAAGCAACTTACATCCTATAAATATTTTTAATTTTAACAATACAATGTTCCAATTGTATATACTATTTATTAAACATAATTCATCAATTAAATATGATTAAACATTTACATGAAATAATAACACATTTAATTAGTAAATCAGTTTATAATTCAAATATATATATATTTTGTGAAATAATTTTCAGCATTCACATGCCTATTAAAAATCCCTATACACATAATAAAACACCATGTAAATCAAGCCAAATATAGAATGGGTTATTGCACATTACTCTTTGTTATTATTTAGTATTTACAGACAAATAAAAGCCAAATTTCCTTTTTTATATTTAAGTCTATGGCATTGTCTGATGTCTCTGAATCAATTTTTATGGAAGATTACTTCATTAGATTCCTTAGGACCAATAAAAAAGCATGGGTAATATAAAATATATATCCGTAGGATTTTATAGCGACGATGATCCAAAGTGTAAATGTTACACGGGGCGCATTTCGCTATCATATAAGTGCTTAAAAGCAATAGAAACGCCGTCGAAGCCTCCCCACCTCAAACTCTGCCGAGCGGCTTTGGGACATTTTTGAAAAGATAAATTCGAAAACATTCAATATCTCCACAGCGAGAAACTGAGAAGAATGTTAACACACCAATGGATCAGGTACTTCCAGTGAAGTTAGCATAAATTTGATTTGGTCGAATGTCGAAAAGTTCACACAGATTCCTCGAAACCAAGAGAAACCCTATGAAATATTAATATCATTGATAAGAAACATCATTATGTATAGAATTTATTATCGTGATTATGTTCTAAATGACTACATTTGTGCATGCATCTTTCCATGACTTGTGAGTCCAATTTGGTACATTTTTACGTTAAATTTTTTATCCCCGTTACAATAAGGAAATTAAAGCATTTTTTTATTTATCAGATATCTATGTTTTTTTTAAAAGAAAAAGTATTTTAAATAAAAACAGTAAGTAGATGTATTTTAATGATTTTCTCAAAATTATAACTGCGCCCCATGACTTAAGTTACTTACTGCATATGTTATTCACAATCGACGGGAACTTGTCAACTCCTTTGTGTATATATTTGACTTCTTGTATTTTTTTCACAGGCACCAAACGGATCCACGAGAGACCGTCCATTTCGGTGCGTTTGCATGGGACAGGAACCAAACCCGGGAGCCCTGCCTCTATGTTATGTAATTGAAATACACAATTTACAATTCCATGTCACTAATATAAACAATTATTTTTTGCCCTTTCAATAAATAAATATATCCAATATATAACTCTTTTTCTCACTAGAGATAGAATTATTATTAACACAATAATATATATATACACAAGAATCGACAAATTCCCGGCAAATCTGAACACACATACTGTAAGTGACGAAAGTCATGGGACACGCGTATAATTTTGAAAGATACTTGGAACATTTAGTTACTAAATTTCACTTTAAAAGAAAGCACAGATATTTGCTAAACAAAACAAAACACCAATTTCATTATCGTATCAACGGTTGGATAAATTTAAGCGTAAAAACGTATCAAAATAGACTCACAGGTCATGGGATGATGTATGCACACATGTAGTAATTTGGAATAAAATTACAATAACGAATTGTATTTCCAATATGTTATATTAATCATAAAAATGTTAATATTTCATTGGGTTTCACTCAGTTTTGAGAATTCCACGCAATATTCACAACGTCCACCTGATCAAATTCGCAGTTATTTCAGTAGAAATACTGGTCGATTGATCTGCCGATATTCTTTTCAGTCCTTGCTTTCGATTTTCTTTTTAAGATCATCCCACACATGCTCAATAGAGTTAAGGTCCAGATACTGCAACGGCGTTTCAATTACTTTAAAGCATTTATATAACACCCAAAAGCGCACCTCGTAACATTCACACTTTGGAACATTATCATTATTAAATTTATATATTAGATTCAAAAATATATTATTTACTTGTACAATGAAAACCGAATCTCCCACAGGAGGCACTGCTCTAAGTCTCCAACATTTCCAAAATGCAATTCAGTATTATGTTTTCATCTCGAGATGCAAATTTTGATGCAAAACTACTAACATATATGTGCATAACAATCCATTGAAAATAAACTAGGTTTTCTCAGTTCATTTATTTCCCTCGTGACTTTAATGTGTCCAATTTGATACTTTTACAGATTACAAGTTTGTTTCATTAATGCTATGATAACGATACTTTTGAAATTCGTATTTTATTTTATCAATGAGACACTTGTGGTTATTTATATTAACAATCATTTAGAACAAGACTTATTTAACAAGTCTATTTCAACGATCCATATTAAACATGTGTCCCATGACTTTTTTGACTCTCTTCATAAAATACTGCAAAATCTATAGTTAAAACAAACAAAATGCAGATGATTAAAATATTTTTTAAAAAAATCCGTTTTTTCAACATTTTTCCAGAAAATCCGTTTTAATTCCTCCAGATAATATTTACACAGAGAATTTATATAACATCGTAAGTTTAGCTGATCATCTCTTGGAACTAAAAACAAGAATCTGTAGGACAATTAGAAAAAATCATGATTTACCCCAAATATTAAAAAATATACGATTGCAACCACAAGAAATCGTATATTGACGAAAAGGTGATGTGTTTATCCAAATACTCACAAACCAAGTATGTTCATGTGCAAACAGTGCAAAATTACATAGTTTTAATATACAGTAGAACCTCCATTATCCGGACCTCGATTATCCAAATTTTCGATTATCCGGATTGTTCAAAAAAAAAAATACAATTTGCTGAAGAACTGGAGAATTGTGTTCATTTTTGCTCACGTACACAAATACACTCACAAAATAAGGAAGATTAATTTATTTATCAGTTTCCACAGGAAAATAAATCAAAAAGATTGTTACTACGTCGCAGCAGATAGTTGGAGTTCATTAAAAATGTCAACTTTGAAAAATTCATGGAACAAAATCTCGAAAAGACCATTAGTAAGTTCCAGTAAAGCGGTAGACTAATAAGACCTAATATAGAAGACATTGTGGAAGCAATAGCACAAATTTCCATAAGTGCTGAATGCGACGAAGAAGATGTAACCGACTGGTTAAATTGCGATGCAAAAGATTCTAGGTATCATATTGAATGATAAGGAAATAATTGAAGAAATATCTGCCTCAGAAGAACAAGATCCAGAAGACGAAGAAGCGATTTGCGAGGGAGGAGATGTTGGTCCTAGATATTGGAATTAGATGTCGCCATGAAATGGCTTGAGAAGCAAGAAGAATGTAAATCAGAACAACTTATATATCTTAAGAATACTCGCGATTTGGCAGCTTCTAAAAGAAGAGCAAGCTTTAAGCAAAAATCATTGCTTTTTTTAATAAAAAAAATTATTATATGATGATGATATGTATGTGAATCTAAACGAGTAGAAATATTCATACTTTTCCTGTCAATTATAATTTTTTTCGATTATCTGGATTTTTCGTTATCTGAATTACTTTCATCCCCAATTAGTCCGGATAAACGAGGTTCTATTATATATAATAAAATTACAACATGCATTAAATCCTGATGCATAGACTCCTTTGCAGGAATGCTCTAGGACAGCGGTTCTTAAACAGGGGTCCGCGGACCCCCGGGGGTCCGCGAAGAAAATTTAAAAAATGGTTGTGGAACTGGGAAGGATGAATGAAGAATACCAATTTTTTTTTACTTTCAAGCTCTTCCTATCTTTGTTTAAGTAACAAAAGATACGACAAACGTATTCGTTCCGCCATAAAAATATATATACTTTCTTAGAAAGTCGACAGTCCTTAATAGTTAATCCGACGAAATTATACCTACACTTTATGACGGTTGAAAGATTGTCGGTAGTGTTTTTTGTAATTTTAAGCTAAAACAGATGTGTGTTAATAATTTATTTTGAACGATAGAAATATTTGGCAGTTCATTGCATATTTGGGCGTGACGTTGTGCACTACAAAAATTGCATTAGTGACTTAGTGCTGTTCTAATATCAATTTAATTATTGTAATTCTACGTTAATTATTTGACCCATAAAATGGATCATTGGCTAAAAACTGGATCTACACTGAAACGAAATATAGATGAAAGTGACTCAAATGATGAAACATCAACCTCCCAATCCATCAAGAAACGTAAAATTAGAAAATATTGTGATGAGTATTTATCATTTGGATTTATATGTAATAAAAATATAGACCGACCTGTCTGTATTCTATGTCGCGAAAGTTTATCAAACGAATGTATGAAACCCGCAAAACTCCGACGTCATTTGCAAACAAAACACAACGAACACTTCAGTAAGTCTTTCGATTTTTTCAAAATAAAAAAACGAGAACATGATTCCAGCTAAAATCTAATGCAAAAAAACAATACTAGTGATATCAGTAAAAACGCAGTAAAAGCATCGTATGAAGTATCCCTACTAATAGCAAAAGCTGGAAAACCTCATAATATAGTAGAGCAACTAATTCTTCCTGCTACAAAAGTAATAACAAATATAATGTTGCAGCAACAAAACTAAAGCAACAAAAGATATTAATTTGATTTCATTATCGAATGATACGGTCAAGAATAAGATTGAAGACATGTCAAATAATGTAAAAGAGCAGTTAATTTCAAGAGTGCTCAAAAGTCGTAAAAGTAAAAAACGTAAAAGTAATATTTGCACCAACAAATATCACATCATTAATTCTCAGCAATTGGATCAAGTCATAATCAAAGCTTTCAAAACCTATTATATACGCCATACATTTCAATTAATTGTAGACAAATTAGATGCTAATTCCGACTATACATTATTGAAAGTATGAAAAGATTTTTCGATCTTAAATTGCGTTGAAATGATTTATTCCTGTGTCAAAGATATTAAATCCTCTATTTTAAATGCATGCTAGGGATGAATTTGGCCTGAGGTTGTATTAAAAGAATCCAGATTAATTTCATTATTCAATGAAAACAAATGAATAATTAATATAGCTTGATCATTGGACGGGGAAGGACTCCACGATATGAATAAACTATATTAATGAATTGCAACTACGAAGAAAGCGCAGGGCTGTTTATAGTTAGCGGCCCTCTACATTACAGTTTATATATTTACTAATTCTAATTATTTACTAAAATGTGTTCAACTCGGAAACATTCAATTAAAAAACAGTTCGAAAAGGATATATTTCTCCATCCAATAAACGTAAAAGGTGGTTCAAAATGTTTCAACACGGAAACATTCAATTTGAAAACGGCTTTAAATGATTGATCATTACACACTCGTGTCGTATTGGCACGATATGAATGAACTATATTAATGAATTAATAAATAAAGACAAAGAGAAAAAAATTTGGTAGCGTTGCTGATATACATTTGGTTCATCTAAACATATATATGTATATTCTCTGGGTCAAATTAAGAAAACCATTAAAAACACTAACTAAAAACCCACTGATACAGAAAAACACATTGTTCTTCCTTACGTAAAAGGCATGACCGATACCATCAGCTGTATACTCGGAAAACACGGCATTAAAACTACCTTTGAGATGGGAAAGAAGATAGGAAGTCTCTTGCCCAATAAAAAGGATAGGGTGAAAAACGAAATTCAGGGAGACACGAGATCCCATGCGTACTGTGAGATGTCATACATTGGACAAACAAATAGACAAGTCGCCCCCATAGTAAAAGAACATCAGAAATCAGTTTTGCAATTGGACTACAAATCGGCACTAACGGAACACGTGATGAAGAACGATCACCACGTCGATTTTTCTGGAACAAAAACTGTAGCAACTATCGAAAACTTCGGGATTGGAATTGTGAGAGAGGCAATAGAGATAGAAAAACGAAAAAACTCCGCAATCAACCAAAAAGACGACGGCACTAGCGTACCCAGAGTTTGGCTTCCAATATTATCAAAACTAAAAACACCACAGACCAGCTGAGACAGACAGGCGCAAAGTGGTCCAACATCGCACTCTGGCAGCAATGGATGGTTACCAGGAGCATAACTAAGACAACAACGGCAGTAGTTAATCCTTGATAATGAACCCGATAGGTGGTTCGAAATATTGGACAAACGTAAAAATTCGTTTCTAATTTTTACCTTTAAAAAACGCGATCGAATACCTGGTTTTTTCAAACATATTGATAATTAAAATCATATATATATATTTTATTGGCACACGAGCCACATTTTGATTTTCAATGATTTTATTACAAATTGGCTTTAATATGTTGGTTTGTTAAAGAGTTAGTAAAGTACTCTCAGAACATTATTTTTCCTGCATTTCCACACAATTTTCTTGATTTACACGGTGTCTTTTACGTAACTAAGATTTAAAAAGTTACATATCTTATTTTAAAAGCAAAAATAATTCTATTAGAAATATATGTGATTCATAAGAAAATATTAAAACTATAATTGGTTGTGATATTTTAAAAAAAATTCAATATTTAAGATTCCTAATAAATGATCTTTTAATGAAAATTATTATTTCACGTTTTAGTTTTGCAAATGAATTTAAAATGCAGTTGTAATATACGATGTTTATATAACAAATAATTTTGTTCCTAAATTATATCTGTTATTTTATAAATTTTACCATTATGGTATTATATTCATGTATGATAAGTGATAATCATAAGTGGTCATGGTGCGCGGGTAGAATATTCACTTACTGTGGACGTTCATGAACTTCAATTTTGACTGAAGATCTGCCATATACTTGCATGATGAAAGCAGATTCTGTATCAATTCAACTTGAAATATCTTGTGTTGTAAAAATCTCGACTCTCGAAATCGACTAAAAATAAAATTGATTTGAAACAAATTATTTTGCTATTAAGTAAACATGATGTTTAATAAATCGTTCACTTACAGAGGATATTTGGATTTCTGACTAGTTTTCTTGCATAACGATAGGGCAGAAGTTCTTGCATCAATTGGATTTTAAATATCTTCTAGTATGTTGATCCGCTGAAAAGAATATTGAATGTTTTTTAAATTTGTTTTTATATTTTTACCTATATTTTTTTAAGTATAATTTATTTAGTAATACCGAGAGCAGAGCATTAGTCTATCCACTCTCTGTTACTTAGTCTGTGCACCCTGTGCAAGTATAGCAAGAATCTGTGGTAGTTGACACACAGTCGCCTATGCTGCCAGCTTGAGGTGAGAATGCCTTTGCATAGCATATGGATGAAGGTATTCTACATTATTAAATTTCGGACCTGGATAGGAGGTCAATGGCTTGGATAAATTGAGGATTGATAAAAATTTGCATCAATTAAAAGCCCTCAACTGCTTGGAGTCAGACTATTCCAGATAGCGTTGTTGTTCTAGGGCACAAGATAAAACCTCCGTCTGTTTTTCTGACCCTGGTTCGATCTCTTTTAACCTTTGATCGATGATCTTTGCCATTATATGTCTAAAAATAGGATATCCGAAAGCGGAGTCCATTTTGCACACATACCTGCGGGTGCAACTGAGACATTTTTGAATATTCGTTCTCAAATTCCTTTTTAGACATGTTTGTAAATAAAAATGTGTCCGCAACGAATAATAAATACATTCTAAATGATTTCGCAATAAACGGGCTATTGATATATTTGAATGGATAGTGAAATGTAAAAATTACAACAATTACTATGTTTTTGGTCAGTAGACTTATTTAAAATTCGGTCCACCACAGCATACAGAAGATCTAATGCAAAATGAAAGACACATTTGGAGAATTCCAAAAAAATATACTAATCGAGATATGAATACCGCAATTAAAATAGGGACCACATGTAAAAATAAAATTCAAAATCGGTTGAATAGCAGAAATATATGTTCTAAAATACGGTAAAAATATCACTTGGGTCCTATTTTGTTTCGAAAAATAAATATACTCACCATTGAAGAAATCGGCAGCCAAACGCTTCCAACAGCACTTCCCAAATCGTCCTTTTTTTTATCTGACATTGTATGCATTGGATTGCAGCAAAATTCAAGACTTGATGATGGCAGACAGCACGGCTCAATTACAATACAGCTATTTAAGCAATATCGATTAAAATATTGCATAGCTGATTGCAATGAGCCGGCATCATGGTCGCCAGGTGGGGGCCTCCTCTGGACAAGTATCAGCAGACTATGATGAACTACGATACAGCCTCCAGAGACACCGCTTTTAAAAGGACCGATCTAGAATGTTGCCATGCTGCAATTTAATTTCTCCCTCGACTTAAAAATATATCTCCATAAATTTATAATATTTACGGCTTCGATATAATTAAAATTTAAACGTAGCAGTCTTTAAAATAAATAATATTATCGCAAATAAAAATATTTTAAATACGCGTTGAGTTCAAATATCGAGACGAAAATTTATGAAATCAAACGAGAAAAACTTTGACGCGCAGAATTTAAATCAGCTTTCGCCATTAAAAGTACATTATAGATAAAAATAGCATGGGGATCAGAAAAAAAATTAAAAAACATTATTATAATTAAACATCTACATTTATGGTACAGTAGACTTTCGATTATTCGGGGGACTGCCGGGGAAGACAAACACAGATAATCCAAATCATCAAATTTCTACTTGATTTCGATCATAATATCATATTTATAGTATAAATTTTTATTTCAGAATTTAAGACCCCACACTGACCCTAGCTGTTTATTGGTCTCGCTATTGGGGAGCATGCCAACCCGCTCAACAAAAGTGTACAGCAAGGTGCAAAACCGGAATTTAATATCCATATCCGCAAGGATACGTTGATTCTCAACTTCGAGTGGTCACTTGCGTTCTGAGCGCGGGGGGGGGAAACTAGCTAGATTTTGTAACTTAAAAAACTAGCTACAATTGTAGCATAAATTAGTAAGATAAATAAATATATAGTTTTTATTGGCGGAGGGAATGTCTAGGTTTTTGTTCGCGGTTTCTTTGGCGCGAACTACTCATGTAAGTTAGCCTCTGAGGAGGGATTCTGTGATCGCATAGATTATAGAAGCTTCACTAAAAGAGGACGGAATGGCCACATGGTTTGTGTGTCCAACTGGTCCGTTTTTCAGATCGCTAACATGACGAATGAACGCCTGGCAATCGGACGTCATACCCGAACATGTCTACAGAACGATTACGAACTCTCATTACAAAACGAAGCTGTCCGAAGAAGACTGATCGGGTGGGTTGTTTACATTTTACAATCTGTCGAAAATATATTGTGTGTAATATATGATAAAATAGTCTTGCTACTGTGTAATAGTTGTTTTCTGCTACATATTTGTACATACACACATAGAGGCGACGCGGCGCATGCGCGTAGCGTCTCTATGATATATGGCACGGACACACTACAAACAATTCTCTCTTTTCGACCAACTGTCGCTTGGAGTTACATTTTTTGTGACGATCAGCCCAATTTGTCCTACTATGCCTATAGAAGTTTCACCTCAAATATTTATTTCAAACAAATATTTAGAATTTAGCTCCAATATTATTTAAATAAAACATAAACAAAATTCGAGCAATAAGATATTCTATTGATCTTTTTTTTAAGTATTTAAAACAGAAATTGGAGCACTTTCACAAGAAAACATTTTATTGGTTCAATTTCATCAACGAGAAAAAATGAATCTGTTTAAAAATGTTATTTGTTTTTAATTTTTTTATTAAAAAAACTGAGAGTAAATACAGAGATTAGACAAATGTAAACAAAATGACATTCTAACATGTTTACAACCTTGCTTTATTTAAGATAAGATTTCAAAAGGTAAAATAAAATGATTAGGAATAAGCGAAGAATAATTATAAATATGTTTACCACGTAATAGTTTAATCAACACGAAAACAAATTTGCTGCATTATGAAATTGATTAGGTCTTATCATCGGCTTGGGATGTCGGATTACAAGGGGCGCCGGATTAGACTGTCGGGATTACCGCGGGTCTACTGTAGTGTCAAAAAAAAATCGGTTTAATGGAAAAAATACGTTTTATATTACAACGTCAATGTTGTAAAATATGCTGTAAAACATGGTATAAAATGACAATTGGTCCTATTTCATGTTTGGTATTGACATTATTGTGAGAATAAATTTTATTGCATATCAAATTTATGTATTTGTGGCTTTTGTTTTGTTGCACTTATCATTTCGAGATAGTTTCAAAAAATGTAGTGCAATTTCCGATAATGCAGGTCAAAAGATGAGCTATTTCAATAGCGAATCTTGCTGGATACGACGCTGGAAAATAATAATAATGCACATACTATTTGTCCGAAGTAGTGACGTATATATACGGTTTGGGCAGCTAAAATATTAAAAGAAAAATATTTTTGAATTAATTATATTTTGTATGAATAAATATAAATTTATGGAGCTTTTTAAAAGTATAATTATATATTAAATAGTAACACGTTTTTACTAAAACAAAACGTTCAAAAATACATTTTTAAATTTGACGCTAGTCTTTATTAATAGATGGCTGGAAAGTCACACATATAGCCATATGTCAACCGTTTCGCGCCAAAAGACTATTAGTATTTATCTTGGTCGAGTGTTTTGTGGTTGCTATGGATGTATCTGGTGCTGTTGCCGGTGGTCCACGATTACGCGACGATGTCGGTGCTCGATGTCAAAAGTTGTTTCACGACTTTCTCGAGGAGTGAGTACATTAGGCCATTGAATATGCATTTTGGTTAAGTTTGGCACCACATTGTTAATGATTTGTTTTTCATTTATTTGAATTGGGAACTAGTTAAGGATTTTAAAATGTTAGTCGTTGGACGTGATCCGTGAAGTTTCTCGTGGTGCTCAAATCCAATAGTCGGAGCGCAAGAGCGTAGAACTATTAGCTGGAATAGTGATACAATACTCTAACCTACGGGATAAATACGGATTCTTAAGAATGCGACTTGTGGCATATCTTCTGTCAGTTGTTATTTGTCTTACATTGATAAGCTTGCCCAATTACGCTGTGATTGACCAAACTAAAAAAACAAAGCGAAGACAAGCTAAATGTCAGCCACAGAATAAAAAAGGATCTTGTGAACAGACAAAGGTAGAAATGCTGATTTTGAGGCCGTTCTCAAAACATGTGTTGTAGTTGACACTAGAAGTCTTCTGCGAAAGATGTTAGTAATTTTAAGTTTTTGAGAGTTATAGAAAGACGTAACAATGGAACGTTTGACAGTATAAAAATATAATTGAAAGTGAGGAGAATGGTGACCAGTTATGGATTTACTTATAGGTTCGGAAGGCCTCGGACCTCCAAATGTTATATTTTATTTCTTTTGAGGTCATTTTCAAAAGACATTGCTAGTAGACATCAGTAAAGATTGTTGAAGTTGAACATTAAGTAATATTCCAAAGAAATGAACAAATATTATGTGCTATCAACAGTGTTAAGGTTCATTATTAAGCTTGTTACATGCTGCAGCGGCGCCGACAGAAAAGTGGATTTACATTAGAGCGTAGCGTGTGTGTTCTCTGGTTTGAAAGGGTTAATTTATCTTTGAGTTTATCTGACTAATGCTCATGTCTTCACTAGTAAAATTGTTTCTTATTAATTATATTATCTGCATAATATATATATTAATGGCATCTATTTTTATTGCAGATTTAAAGAAGACAATGTTGTAAAATATTTTGCCCCATCACAATTGTTAACCAAGGCTGAATTCAGTACATTAGAAGTTAGCTTTATTGATGTAGAAACATATAACGAATCATTAGCTGTGACTATCATCGAAGAATACTATAGAATACACCCATACTTGTGCCAAGCTGTGAAGAACTACGTCTTGAGTGGGACAGAATTGAAAAAAGATTCAAACAGAAAAGAGTTTTATGTATCGTTCGTCGATGTAGCTACTCGTCATAAAGTTCGGGAACTTACAACAGCAAAAATCGGAACATTGCTTAAAATCGCTGGACAGGTTGTGAGAACTCACCCAGTCCATCCTGAGCTCGTTTTAGGAACCTTTGTATGCTTAGACTGCCAAACTGTAATTCCCGATGTCGAACAACAGTTTAAGGTTCTTTTTTAATTTACAGATTACTTAAGAAAAAATACGTTTTTGAGCCTGTAACACAATCTTTTTATATTTCTTTTGCAGTTTACCAATCCTACGATCTGCCGAAATCCAGTATGCGCCAACCGTCGTCGGTTTATGCTTGATACAGATAAAAGTGTTTTCGTTGATTTTCAAAAGGTACGCATTCAAGAAACACAGGCAGAATTACCTCGTGGATGTATACCGAGATCTGTAGAAATTATTTTAAGAGCTGAAATAGTTGAAACTGTACAGGTAAATAATTGTTAAAAACTTTAATTCAATGTATGCATATTGTTTCGTTTCATTAATAGTGCATACAAATGTTATTATATTATTTATTTTAGGCTGGAGATCGTTATGACTTTATTGGTACATTGATTGTTGTTCCTGAAGTTGGTGCATTAGCTGTGCCTGGTGCGAAGGCCGAAATTACAACACGGAAAGGAGGAAATGACGGGCAAGCAGAAGGAGTAAGAGGGCTCAAGGCTTTGGGAGTTAGGGAATTACATTACAAGTATGTTATTTTTTTGGTGTAATTAGCATTTTATCAGCAAGATTGAGTTGGTCACTTCGTTAAGTACTTTTCTTCGGCTCGATCTCAGTTTGCCGATGTTTGGCATTAATCGCGCCAAATAGTTAGTTACAGTTGTTGCCGTGTGTGTTACCACATCGATGTGTTTTCTGAAGGTCGGTTTGTCACCGATGTGTATGCCGAGGTACCTGACACTTCTGGAGTAGCTAACACAATGCCCCTGGATAGCTATTATCAGTGGTTCGTCAATGCATTTCCTTGTTAGAAATAGGGCCTCCGTTTTTTCTAGTGCCAAAGAGAGTTCATTTTTTTCGAACCATCGTGAGATTCTCTGTTCATCTGGGTGCAGTGTAGTGCATGTGTGCAGCGTGTCTATGACGTATTCGACGGACACAGAAAGACTACAAACGATTCTTCCTATCTTTCTGACCAACTGCTTTTTTTGAAACCCTGGCTAATCTAAATTGATATTTCTGAAAAAATTGCAATTGAAAATGTTCACAAACCATAATTTGAGAAATATTTATTTTTGTATATTGTTGTATGCAAAAACACATTCTAAGGCTGTGTAGGTTTGTAATATAATAATTATTTTTGTGGCGATTTTCTAGATGTGTTGCTAGGTTTTATGATATTTGACTAAAAAACTTGTTTTATTTTGCAGAACTGCTTTCTTGGCTTGTAGCGTACAAGTGACATCGGGACGATTTGGCCTATCCGAATTTCCATCAGAGGATTTAACTTCCGAAGACATGAAAAAGCAAATGACTGAGCAAGAATGGGATAAAGTGGGTTTCTGTTTTTTTTTTGTTTGTTGTTAAGTTTGATTATATTTGTCGCATGTTAATGAATTAAAACTAAAATTTCAGGTTTATGAAATGTCTAAAGATCGCAATTTATATCAAAATCTCATAACAAGCTTGTTCCCAAGTATTCATGGCAATAACGAAGTGAAAAGAGGCATATTGTTGATGTTGTTTGGTGGTGTTCCAAAAACAACTATGGAAGGTATTACTTGTATTTTATAGAAGTTTTTTTTATATTGTCTCTCTTAAATCAGGAGAAGAGGTAACGATCCGAGGTAGTTGAAACCGTTTTCAAAACCATACAGTGAAAACCAAAATCATTGATATTTAGACGTGTCTGTCAACTATCGTTACCTTTGGCCTGTTTATTTCCAAACCTAATCTGTTGCTTTCGATCTCCACACAATGAAGAATTTCGACCATTCCTTCCTTGCTTTTTGCTTTCGGGATATCCAGTTTTTTATATTATATGTTTATACAATATATTGTTTATAATTAGGTACTACATTAAGAGGAGACATCAATTGTTGTATTGTTGGTGATCCAAGTACTGCAAAATCACAGGTTTTGAAACAAGTCAGTGAAATTACACCTAGAGCTATTTATACAAGTGGAAAAGCATCATCAGCTGCTGGTTTAACTGCTGCTGTTGTAAAGGTGAATAACAATCAAATAAATGATTAAATGGTCTACCTATTGTTTCAGTTTTATTAAAGAACATGTAATGTTTCAATATTATTTCAATAAATATGTTTTATTTAAGGATGAAGAATCGTTTGACTTTGTAATTGAAGCAGGAGCATTAATGTTGGCTGATAATGGTGTTTGTTGTATAGATGAATTTGATAAAATGGACCCACAAGATCAAGTTGCTATTCATGAAGCTATGGAACAGCAGACAATATCTATAGCTAAGGCTTAGTACTTTATATATTTATGATATTATTTCGGATTCGTCTAACCAATTTGAATATGTAAAGTTATGCATCAATTAAAAAACCTTGACTGCTTGGAGCCAGGATATTATAAATAGCGTTGTTGTTCTAGGACATAGATAAAACCTCCGTCTGGTTCTTTGACCCTAGTTCGATCTCCTTTAACCTTTTGATGATCTTTGTTATTATAGGTCTAAAAATAGGATATGTGAGAGTGAAGTCCATTTTGCACACATATCTACGACTGCAACTGAGAGATATATGAGAATATTTGTTTTCAAAATTCCATTTAGCAATGTTTGCAAGTAAAAAATGTGTTCGTAATGAACAATAAATAAATTCTAAATTATTTTGTAAAAAATGGGCTATTGCTACATTTGATAGTAAAATGTAAAAATAAAGATAATTATCATACTTCTGCTCAACAGTAGCATAATTTAACAGAACTGCCAAAGTTGTCGTAATTTTGAGCCGAGGCTTAGTAAAAATATGTAGTTACATTTATCTTTTAATTTATATGTTGCATACATAAAAGTATAAAGTTTATTTAAATTACATTTCATCATCATCATCATAGCGCAACCATTAACAGTCCACTGCAGAACTATGGGCCTCTTCAATATCAATTATAAATGTGATTTTTGAAGCTGATGCTGCGAAACTAAATATTTGATATCTGGTTTAATAAGGAACAAATGAAAGTATTCTTTTTTGGAAATATTCAGACGGTTTCTCTGTTTGGTCATAATACAATTAATAGCACTAAAGCCTCATTGTACAAGGTTTGAGGTAGGGAAAGCTTCCACTGGTATTATTGAGATTTGCCATGCAAAGAGCCTCTGCCACTCATAAACGCCATCTGCTTTGCTTATATTTATAATACATGCGCTGTGCCAGCATTTTGTCTCTCGATTTAATCTCCCTGCGGAGCTCCTGTTCCTGAATCTCGTCACCGAAAGTTATAAAGAATCCTGACATCCGTCGTTGAGCAGAGCCAGAACGGCATTCGGAGCTGCCTTGTACCGTCACCTATTCGTACCGTACTATCACCGTACTGTGGTCGTCTTTCGAGGGATCGTTCGCGGTTTTGAGCCCTTACAAATCGCAGTGATGAAAATAGTGGATGGACCGCCTTGTGTCAGCAAGGGGTCTACGTTACAATATCAATGAATTGAATATTTTTTTCCACGTATTCAGATATAATGGAGGTATATTTTAATTTTATCACAGGTTTTCATATCCACCACTATCGAAATTATATTAACTTTCTTCATCCTATTTAATCTCTAACAGTTCTTCTTGGATTGTCGTATTCGCCACATCAAAATTTGTGTATGAAAGATTTTTTATCCAGTCATACGCCTTCAATTTAAGTTTGTTTTGGTGGCTATTGAATCCTTCTGGATTTACATCTCCATTCAAAGATATAACAACAACCCCTATCACTTGGCACGAAAGCTTGAGTACCCACTAGTGTGCGGTAGGAACAAAGTTGACTAATATTGCTTTAGATTAAGAGCTATAAAAAATGTTAGTTCCTCTTCAATTAATAATTTTTCTTACTATTGGATTTAATAGGCTGGTGTAAGAGCTACGTTAAATGCAAGAACATCTATCTTGGCAGCTGCTAATCCTATTGGAGGACGTTATGACCGTGCTAAATCATTACAGCAAAATGTAGCTTTAAGTGCACCAATCATGTCAAGATTTGACTTATTTTTCATTCTCATTGATGAAAGTACTGAGGTATAAACACAATCAATCATTTGCTAACATTCAAAATTATTAACATGGCAATAATTTTTATCAATATTTTTTACAGATGATCGATTATGCCATAGCAAGAAAGATAGTTGATTTACATTGTAACAAAGAAGATACCTATGACTGTTTCTATTCTAGAGAGGATTTACTTCGTTATATTGCTTTTGCCAGATCTTTTAAACCTATAATTACAGAGGTAAAGTTACAGTCGTGTTATCTTTTGAATTATTCATATTAAACACTTGTCTCATTTATTTATAAATTTATCAGGAAGCGGCAAAATTATTAGTTGAACATTATGGTATGCTTCGCCAACGAGATAGCACAGGTGGAAGCACAAAATCGACTTGGCGTATTACCGTTAGACAACTGGAATCAATGATAAGATTATCAGAAGCTATGGCAAAAATGCACTGCAGTTCAGAAGTAGGCCCAGTCCACGTTAAAGAAGCTTACAGGTATGATTGAATTGAATTATTCTTTTGACTTGATTTACTAATTTTATCGTTAATCACATTTATAATTTTTAGATTGCTCAATAAATCGATTATACGTGTTGAACAACCCGATATACATTTTGATGAAGAAGAACCTCAATTTGAACCGTCTATGGATGTTGATACAGATACGCCTACGGTTAATGGACACGGCGGTAATATATGAAGATATAGATTGGTGGAAATAAAGATTGGTGTTAAATAATGATGTTAAACGTTAATTTGTTGTTTTTAGCTGATGCTGGGGAAAGCGTAAATGGCGACAGTCTCCCCAAGAAGAAGTTAACTCTCTCATTCGAAGAATATAAATCTTTAAGTAATACACTCATTGTATACATAAGAAAAGAAGAATTAGCTATGGAATTAAGAGGTTAGTTGGCTTTTTTTAAATTTTGATCTTGATTTTAGATTTTGATTTTTAAGATTTGAGTCTATTATTTTTTATAATAATTATTTTTTTAAGCAGAAGATGCTGAAAAATCAGGAATTAAGAAAAGTGAAGTTATAAATTGGTACCTTGAACAAATTGTTGATCAAATTGACTCGGAAGATGAGTTAATAGAGAAAAAAGCTCTTATCGAGAAGGTTATCGATAGACTTATGTATATTGTGAGTCTTCCTTTTTTATAATGAATGTTTTATAAATATTAGATTGTCCCGTTAGGATTGCCGTCTTTTTCATACTTACTTTTATATATACAAACAATTCACGCGAAATTGCGCCAATATCTTCAAAATGGTGGCTTAAACAACTTAAAAGTGAATATATTAGTTTAGAAAATAAGGTCCGAAACTCCAAAGGGATTTCCAAGTGGTGTTGAGTACGAAGATGCCAGGTGTAGTTAACTGTTGTCAAAGATGACCGAAAAAAAATTAAAGGAACTCAATTGGCAAACGATTCTGCATCCACCATATTCTCCTGACCTTATTCTTTCCAATTATCATTTATTTAGATCGATGCAACATCATTTATCGGGGAAAAAAATCATGAATATAGAGGAGGTGAAATGAGGAATGGATATATATTTTATACCAAAACTCGCTAAATTTTATTCTTTCGGAATTAAAAAAATATTCAAAAGATGGGAAAAGGTTGTATCTACCGAAGGAAAATACATTGTATCGATGAAATTAATTAATAATGTTTTTGTTTGAATTTAACTCTTTCATTTAAAAAATTACATTTCTAACGGGACAATCTATTAATAACATATTTTTTCAAAGTTTCTCTGGATTAATTTAATTAACGTTTTCAGGATCAAGTTATTATTCCATTATCAAGGACAGGACTTAGAAGCTCACACGCAGAGAGTCAAGAATCTGAAGAAGATCCCCTCCTCGTTGTTCATCCTGATTATGTTGATTCTTAAACGATTGTAAACTTTATATTAAGGCTAAACAAACTATTGATTAACATGTCAACCATCAATGCTAAATTAAAAGCTACTAAGGCTTTTATAGGTTTATAAATTGACCAATTTGTATTTTATTTAATATCGTGTATCTACAATAAAAAAATTTTAATCTAAAGATTTATTTTTGTTTTTGTGTTTATGTATAAAATAAAATCAATCGATAGTTCAATGCTGTAATAACAATCTCAATTAAATACTTCTAGCCACGCAAGGTCACACTAATCCATAAAATACAAAAGCTGAGTGTAGCGTCATTAAAACTTATTAATGGAATGCTCAAGTTTAATCAATAATGAGGAAATTTCTGGCGTATTTTCTACTTTTATCATGCTAAGGAATACAATAGTATACGTTGTTAGGCGAGAATATAGCCACGTTATTTGTATAAAATTTTATAAGGTTATGAAATTGTATGACGATGGATTTTTTAAAATCTTATTTTAATGTTTCGTCATTGCATTGTTTGAGATACTTGGGTGGTAAAGAAAAGATTCCATTTTCACACCGCCTTTTATGGATTCTAAAAACCATAACGGCTTGTGTTTTATGTGGTTGGATGTGCGTTATTTTCACAAACAATTACAATGATACTCACACCATAACTGGAGTAAGAATGCAATCCTTGTTATTAAGTAATATTATAATTCATTAGTATTATAATAGTCTTTCTAGTATTTTTGGTTTCATATAAGTCTACATACTATTTCCAAAAGTGGGCAAAGTTTCTCAGTTCTTGGATCAGATCAAAAAATATTGTGCTCTTTATATATAGTTATATGTAAACGGGCCATGGGATGTATTTGGCCTGAACTGTTCCGACTTCGACTTCAAGATTCGTTCATGAAGCTTGCCCACTTTTGTACTATATAATTGATATGTTTATTAATCTCAATATTAATTAATAGATTGAATCCAATATGTATCCAGTTAGGAAGATTTGGTTTCCATGTGTTACAATATGCAATATAAATAAAGTGTCAAGAAATAATTTTCAACGAATAACGAACATTTTGTAAGTATTTTGAATTTAGCTTCCTATTAAATGTATAAAATCATTCTGCTTTGATAGGTTGAATATGTAAATTTTTTGTGAAAAGTTCAGGGCTTCATTTTATAGTTACCTGTAATTATTGAGTAGGACTTTTTATTTGTAGCGTGGAGACGATAGGAAATATTGAATACTAAAATTTTACAAGTTGTACTACTAGGATAAGTAATAAACAAATGTAATTAATTTTTATTCCATAATTTAGCAGCAATATTAAAAACATTAGGATTTCCTTTAATCTGGTACACTTAACCCTTTTTTTGTGCAGTAGATGCGTTCTGTGAAAAATCACACAAAAAAAGCTATGATTCATATAGAAAAAGTGAAGATGTAGTTAATTGATGTATTGAATCATTTTGCTGTAGTATCCAATTTGATGATTGATATGTTATTGATACATTTTATTATTGAAATTTTGCTCCATTCCTTTGTGTATTTATAATATTATTCAATTTTGTAGATTGAGTCACGATATTGAAAGGACAGAAATTGAGAAATTTGGCTACTCTTTGTCGCTATTATCATCATTTTCAACTTTTGATTACAGCGATAAAATTGTTGAAAACTTTACAAGAATATTTGATACCCTTAATATGCATAATTATACCATGGACACAATAATGCAAGAGGTTGGATTATTTTATTAGAATTGTGATTGCGAGGTATTAAGACGCTTGGCTAATTGCTTTTCTTGTTTGATAAAGGTCCATCAACATTGCGAGGAGCTTCTATTTCATTGCAGATTTAAATCACATCACATTAACTGTTCAGAAAGTTTCCATACAATCAAATCTATGGAAGGATATTGTTGTTCATTTAACTATCATGGACCAGGACATTTCTTTTCGTAAGATTGCAAATAAAATAGTCTTATTTTATGAGTCTTTATTCGTGTTTAGTTTGTGTTCTTTGTTTTTATTGTGAAATTAATAAGTGTAATTTCTTCGTTTAGTTTCTATATATGTTTCTCTGAATATTTAAATATTTCAGGATTACGTATACTGCAGGACTAGCGCCCCTTTAATATTTAATTCATAGAAAATAGTTACGTCCATCTCGTCTGTATCATACATTCACTCAATATTGAAGGTTGCATGAACTCATTTAGAACGCTCCCCCAGTGGGTCATCTGGGTGAACGTATAGAAGGGTGCTTTTATGACTGTCTTGCTAGGGAGTGTGAGGGATTTGTAAAGACTGAGCATTTTTTCTTGAAAGACAGTGATAAACTACTCTAGATGACTATTGATTTTACTGAAGAGGGTTTTCTAGTGTACTTGGAGTTCAGTCTCTCCTTTCCTCGCAAGGGCTGGCTTTGAGATTAGGTGGTTTCCTCTTTTGGGTTGGTCCCCCAGTGCGGCAATTTCAAAACGATAATTAATACATATTTCTAATATAAGGTCAAAGATATAATTTTATTTCAGAAATACTGCAGGTTTGGAAAAAGTTTCTGGAAGTGGAATGTAAGTATAAACATTTATTGTTTAGTACAAATTTTAGTGGAATTATATTAATGTAAAATTAAATATTTTTCTTAAGCATAATTCAAGTACATAGTTATATAAGACTTACAAAAAATAGTTCCAACAGTCGTTTAAGAAAATCTTAAACTTATTTATATTTAGTTTGATGACGTATATAGTTTGTAGGTATTATTTAACAAAATAATATGTTTAATGTTGTAGAGATAGTGGAATAACCGTTGTATTAGATATTAACCCCGACGACTATATGTCACCATCTAAGCCACATTACGGAGCAATTGTAAGTATATACATATATATAAAATACATAAAAAGTAAATAAAAAAGCCATCTACATATTTAAAGTATTTTATTATTTTACTTTTTAATTGAATGAAAGTATTATGTAACAGATAATGGTGTCAGATCCAACAGATTTCCCAGAAATTTCAGTAAAATCAACAATTGCTGAATTGAATGGTTCTGTATATATACAAGTTACTCCTAGTTATATGGATAGTACCCTTGAAGTTAAACATGTATCTTTACGACAGCGTCTTTGCAAATTTCCACAAGAAGTCTCAGTAAAAAGTGCATCAAGATATAGTTTTCAAACCTGCATTACAGAATGTAAAATTAATGCAATTTATAATATTTGTAACTGCATTCCATATTTCTATCCCAATTCAGGTATTTATGGTTTTACTAATAGATTATTAGTGTTACGTGAGTTCTATGTTAACAAATTCATGTTTTTAGAATCCAGGAGAACATGCTATTTACGCGATATGAATTGTCTCATAAAAAATAAAGGTAGGCGCTATTATTTTGTATAAAAAATCTTATTAAAAAACATATTGAAAAGAAATTTTAATAAAGATTCAGAATACAATTTTATATTTTTTTAAATGAATTGTTTCATCTGAAAGTTTATGTTGATAATATAAATAAATAACACTCAACCACTTAAGCGTCAGCGACTTACCGATGAGTCGCTATGTTTTTTCATAGAAAACATATTTTTTAATACCTAAAAATTATTATGTCATGTACATATATTGGCGAATCCGAAAATGTATTCATATTTTAATAGATCTTGGTGTTTCCTTTTAAATTCATTCGACGGATTGATAAATTTATCAGATTAGTATTTTGTAAAGAATTATTATATAATTTATAATCTTTACAGGTTTATTCAACAGCATAATATTTTCAAATAGTGAATCATTTTCTTTCGGCGTAGTATGCGACTGTATGCCGGAATGCTCCGGAATATTTTACAGCATGAATTCTGTGCAACAGAACATTGAAAAAACATTATTTGCCAGTAATATACGGTACATTTATTAATCAGCATGCATTTATAAGTGTGTAAAATGTGCATTTTTTAAATGTGATTTTTTTTGTATAATTTACAGGAATGTATCTCTCGCTAACAAAAGTATAGTAACAATCGCTTATCCAAAGAACACGTGTATTAAATATGTGAAAGATGTTTTTCTGTATTGGAATGACGTTTTAGGTTTGCATAAAAAGTATTTGATTTTTTAAATATTTTTTTGTTATGATAAAAAGCATAAATAACTTATGATTTCAGCTATGTATGGCGGAGTATTCAGCTTATGCATTGGTGCATCAATGATGAGCATATTTGAATTATTGTATGAATTAATTGTTTATTTGTTTTGTATTAAACGCAAAACTAAATTGAAACCAAAGAGAATTAATTATCCATTTTTAAAGTGATATTTCAATAATGCATTTTTATTTCTTTGAAAACTTTTCAAATTATGCTAGCAATGCAATTCACTGTAGAAGTGATAAAAAACACTGAATGTTTATCAATCTTTAGGAAACAAAAATCTTAGTAATCCATGGATTCTCTGCGACACAGGTGTAGGTTTAAGAGGCTTCTTTTCATTATACACAACGCTCACCTTCACTGTCTGTTCTTCTTTCCCTGTCTAGCCAAATTTGGAAAGAACCTACTAGCGTGGCTTTTGATACGCCTTCCATTATAGAACTTACAATAGATCTTGATAAGCCAAGGTCTTTTAATAGGTTGTAGAGTCAAGGTCCTGGATTCAAGTCTACAAGAAGCGGTGATCACATTTTTAACTTATTCAGTACTGAGAACAAATAGGCTATGCTCCAAAGTAGATCCACTTTTCTCTCAGGACCTTGCAGCATTTATAAAGCTTGTATGATGTAAATGAACCTTTATACTGTTGATATTGTTCATATTCCACTTTATTTTTATATATGAATTTAAAAGTTGTTGGCAATGATCCTATGAAAGGAGACTGTTAAAAGCCATCAAAAACAATAAATAATATGTGAAAATATGTTATGAAAACTTTAGTTAGCTATATTTTTCCATACTGTCTAATATTTTTATTCAGGTAGATTTATAATTTTCAATGTGTTTTTAGCTTTATGTTGAGTGTCATTGTGATCCAATAATCTAACACTAGTAGAACTTAGTGTGTATATATAATTTTGAATAAAGCTTTCTATGTATCCATGAATCTTTTTGTATTATTTAATACAATATTGACATGTTGATTTTTTAAAAAGAGAATAAACATTTTGAATTTTGAATAGGATTCTAACAAAAATAGGTTTTCTTTAGAAATCCAATCAACAAAGAAACTTGTCTGTTACATCGAGCATGTGTATCATTTCAAATAATGCGTTTGAAAGTACAAATACAATCAATTGTTGTATCAATTAGTATAATTGGATTTTATGAGTATAAAATATTTGTAGCTTTGCTTGTGACTGTTATTTTAATTCAGCAAGATGAGAAAACATCATAAATTAAAGGTAAAAGTATGAGCTACATTAAATTATTACTCTAAATTGATTTAATATTTAATTTATTTTTAAAATTATTAATTTAGAAAAAATCATCGAGGAGATTAAAGAAAATAATGCTTATGAACACTGGATCTTATTTTGCTAACTCTACAATTCATGGATTGAAATTTGCATATGGAAAAGATGCCACTAAAATACCATTATCGCATAAAGTTGGATGGGGACTAGCAATTGTCACAAGTTGTGTGGTTTGCTGTTGGTTATCTCTTTTGATTAGAAACGAATTTATAAATACACATACAATTACAGCCGTAAGAATAAAGTCAAAACATTTACAATTTGAATGATTTAATACATGCGTTACACTTTAGAAATGATTTTATATTAACAGATCACTTCAAATACGTATCATGTAACCAAAGTTCCATTTCCTGCTATAATTGCATGCAATATTAATAAGGTATCTAGAAAAAAATTTCAGGTTATCAGAAACATTTTGTAAGTTATTATAATAAACAATATTTAATTTGAGAATGTTAAGAGCATCCTAAATTTAATATTATTTGTGTATAAATGTATATAGATTGAAACATGGGATAGAAGAGGAAGTTATTGAAAATTTTGGCAGCTCCTTAGGATCTCTCATATCTTTTTCTACATTCACATACGATCACCGAAATATCACCGATTACGGAGAATTGTTTACTATATTGGAAAAAAACAATTTACCCGTTGACAAACTTATGGACGAGGTATATATACAGGGATGTTTATTGATTGACGTGAAAAATTGATAATCTTATCGCTGAAATATCTTTTCAGGTACAACAAGACTGTCACAAATTTCTTTTTATGTGTTTTATTCAAGGGATGTCAGTAAATTGTTCAAAATATTTTCAACGAGTAAGAACTAGCGAGGGTTATTGTTGTGCTTTTAACTACAAAGGAGCAAAATCATTTTATAGGTGATTACAATTGCTTTAAATAATTTATTAATCATGAATTAATATTAAATGAGAGCAAAAAAATTTTAGCAATAACTTAGATAACGTACCAGAAATAATTGAGGAGCCTTATCATTTATTAGGATACCAAATGTAAGTTTATATGAAGACTTTTTGTTCTTATATACCAAGAGCTGGCAGCATAAATTGAAGATCATCTAACACATGTGAATAATTTAATAGTTGTGTTCTGGTGTGTTTCCGGACTATCATTATCACAGTCATGATAGTCCAAAAACTAGCCAGAACACAACTATTAAATTATTCACACGTGTTAGATGACCTTTAATTTATACTGCCAGCTTTCAGTCTATTAAGTAATGTTAATTAAATGCGATACATTATTTTATTACTGTTAATGCAGCTATGGAGGAGTGAGTGTTGTTTTTCACATCGACGAGAAAGATTATATGTCTCCCACACGTCCGTTAACTGGAGTCGAAGTTTGTAGTATATAATATTTTATTATTTATATATTTTTTATTTGGATTTATTATTTTAATGATTTTTTAAATTTTTATTCAGGTTTTGATAATGGATGCTGTAGATTTTCCCGATTCATCTGTAAAAACTTCAATTATACAATCCGATGGAAGGGTTTTATTGAAAGTTACCCCTTCGGTAATAGAAAGTTCAGTTGGTGTTAAGCGTTTACCGGCTGAGGTTCGTAACTGTTGGTTTGCTGAAGAAGTTCTTCATTTTGATCACTTTTATAGTTTCCAGACCTGTTTAGCCAAGTGTCGTGCATTGGCAATCTATGATATTTGCGGTTGTGTACCATTTTATTATCCACCGGTTGAATTAGGTAAATTAATGTGTGTTTTTTACTAAGTTATCTTAATTCTAATTAAAATATTTTTGTTTGTTGTAGATACGAGACGTAAATGTTTGTTATCTGATAATAAATGCTTAGCCGAAAATAAAGGTAACAAACACACAAGAAAAGCTTCTTAACAAGGAAATACTCTATATAATATGTTTCATGAGTAAGCTTTGTTATAGGTTTTTTTTATAGTTTAGGAGGAAATGATTATTCACATGGCTTAATTTGTAACTGTAGACCAGAATGCTCAGATAGATTTTATAAAGTGAAATCTTTAAAAGGAATGATTAATCATTCCATGTACAGTACTTTTCTAAGGTTTGTGTTTGTATGGTTTTTCAAACAGTATCAATCAGAAAAACACAGTATAAAATATATTAACCCACTTGATTACTATGCGTGTATAAAAATACCATTTTTTTCCATTTATTTTTAAGATATGATTGTTCATTATTTGCAGACGAGGGAATAATAATAGTGATTTAACATCAATGGCAGTTTATTTTCCCAAGATTTCATGTTATAAATATAAAACTGATGTTTTTATGAGCTGGAATGATTTAATTGGTATGTTAATATGTGTAATTGGTTATAGCAGTACATTATAATGGAAGCGGAAGCACTAGTGGAAGTGAAATTTTATATGAATTCATTAATTTGCCTTTTTTTAAATCAATGTATTTCTTTCAGCTTTATATGGCGGCATAATAAATCTTTTTATAGGAGGATCAATATTAAGTGCTCTTGAAATAATATATAATCTCATTTTCAAGATATGTTCCCGAAGAAGTTCAAAAAGAAATACTTTTATGACTCATGTTCATTATGTTGAATAATATTTATCAGTCTGTATTTATTAATGGCAATATTATAATTCTTTAATAAACTATATATTTATCCAAGCAATAAATATGTTTAATTTAGTTATTAATCAGTTATTAACTCAACTAAAAAAAAACAGATTTTGATTGTTTTTTTTAACTATGAATAAGTGATGTTATAAAAAGTCATTTTGCTATTTAATTCAAAATCGTGTATAAAATTAGTAAAAAACAAGTAATTTGCAAGAAAAGTGTCTATTTCATTCAATTTCAATTTAATTTTGGCAGAAAATATTGATGGTTAAAAACTCATCAATCTGCATATATTTCATTAGAATATTTAAATATAATCCTTTCATTAAAAATAGCTTAATAAAAAACTATAATCATATCTCAAATAAATGTAATTCTTAGATTTATTTAAAAACCTATGTTTTTCCATTGGCTAAATATAACATTTGTTTGACAATTACATATATGGTTATACGAGGGGTATTCAAATATAACCCGAAAATTTACATACCAATTATTGATATAAAAATACAAATGGAGTATCTTATTCTTTTACAATTAAAAAAATCCATTTAATAGTAAGTTTCTTGATCATGTTACTGAAGAAAGAAAGCGGTTGCCCTGAAAAGCAGTTGCGTACGTATTGTTCGACCACAGCGTTGTCTTGAAATCGTTGCCCTCCTACTACCTATGTAAACATATGGTAGTGACATGGGATCAAGTCTGGACTGTAAGATGGGTGTTCTCAGTATAGTTTATCACGAGTTACGGCTGCTGTATGGGTTGTTATGCAGAAGTAGGACAGAGACAGACGATAGCCAGCGATTAACGAGCGTGCAGGGTCTTTACGACCCTATTGCTGGCGCTTCTATGCGGTCTGTTTCGGGTTTCCCTGGACTAGCATACACAGAGAGTGTCTTCAACTGATCTTTAAACGTTACACTACCTACGGGAAACCTACGGGAAACGTTACGCACAGAGCGTCTAGGCGCCCACCTCTTGTGCTCCGGGCCCTTCAGAGGAGGCGAGGTTTTTGCAGGAAGACTAGCTTCAGACTACGTGCACCCGAAGGTGCGTTGGAGGAGGAAGAATAAAAATTAAGTTAAATTTAAAGGAACCACTAACGCGGGTTCACCGCCCCCACGAGTACAACCTCAGTTTGAAGGGGGCTGCAGCAGATGACGGACTGCAGAGGCTACCCCTTCCCCATGGTACTCTTATCGGTTCGGTCATTCTTAGTACCTAGATACGGAGACGAGTCGCCGTTCGAACAACCTAAAACTGTTTTCCCCTGTTTGCCTAGGGCCTAGGCTGTTGAGGATAGTGGTGAGCCTTTGACACAGTCTCCACCAACTACTGTAATCGGCTGTTTCACACACCCTTTTATGGGCACGTAGAACAGGGTGACCTGCGCACCCAACTCATATTAGCTGCCCCAGCAGCGTCTGATGAGCAAACCGACGAGGTTACTTTCGCGCACCTCTACTCCACATCATTACCCTAGGGGTTCATCCATAGCCCACAGGCGTAGGGTTGGCTCCCCCCCGGGGGTTTTATGGATGGGCATCGTGGAGTCTAAGACCCACCCAGGGCTATTGAGGATAGTGGTGATGCCTTTGACACAGACTTCTCTAACTTTTGTAATCAGCAGTTCTACACACCCCTTTACGGGTACGCAGCACAGTGTGAGCTGTGTACCCAACTCATGTTAGTTGGGCTACCTCAGCAACGCTTGAAGAGCAAACTGACGAAGCTGCTTTCGCGCCCCTCTACTCTACCTCATTACCCTAGGGGTTCAATCGTTGCCCACTGACTTATGGTTGCCCCTCCCCCATTGGTGTTTTATGGGTGGGCATCGTCGAGTCTAACACGCACCCAGCAGAAGAAGGATAGCTCGAATCTGGTTTCTTCGTCTTTTGTTACGATAAGCAGCTGGCAGCAATAGGCCGCTTTCACCGTCTCATTGTCATGTAGAAAATCAATCAATAAAACACCATTCGAGTCCCAAAATACCGTAGCCAACACTGTTCCAACAGAGTGTTTCTCGACTTTTAGACCTTAATTACGCGTCGTGCAACAGAGGATGCTACTTATTCCCTTCTTTTTTCAATCACGGGATCAAGAAGCTTCTTATCCAATGGAAAAAAATAATGAAAGGAACTATGTAGAAAGACAAAATATTTCATTTGTATTTTTATATATCACTAATAAATTTGTGCAGCAAAATTCCGGACTATATTTGAATCACCCTCGTAATATATGATATGGTTTAATAACTATGCGTGTAGTTATAGCATATGTACTACAAATGAGAATTATTTTTATGCTGTAATATGAATTAATGTCCATAATCTTTAGATGTCTACAGTCTTAGTTATTCATGTATTTGTTTTTTAAGGAAAATTTCCTGAAAAAAAGCTTCTTTTATTATGAAAAATTGTGCTAATTCAGTTGTCAATCAATGGGAAATACTATAGAAAGTCAATAGGAATTTTAAAATTGAAATATTCACGTTCAAATTGATTTTTTTGTAATTTCAAAGCTAAAATAAATATTTGTTAATACGTTCGTCCATTACGACCCTCTATAAATTTTACATTGTCCATTATTGAATTTAAGTGGTTCTTTATTACACCTCTCTATTTTTCGATTATTGGAGTTCGATGCTATAATTATGAACACTTAAAGTGATTGATTGTAAATATTTTCCAAAATTTCAATATTCTTGTACAATGGTTTATTGGTAGGGAATATCACACCTTTGCATGGAGCCCATTTAGACAGTCATATGTTTAATCAACATCTGCAAAAATGGTCGCTATACGAAAAATACCGCAAAAAGTGAATCCACCAAAAAGTAAATTTGTTAGTATATGTTTTTTATTGTCTTTGATAAGGACTATTGGGGATTCATATTTTTTGGGATAATAAAATAAATTGGTTTGCAGGCAGGTTTTATGGTGGCTCATACAAGAGAATTTTGTGATAAGACAAGTCTACATGGGTTGAGATACGTGACTGAAAATGGGGCTCACTGGTTGCAGTCCTTAATTTGGGCCTCCTTTATTATCCTCGGAGCTGTCTTCTGCTGCATCTTAATGCTTCTTATCTGGAATCGATTCCAATCTAATCCTACCATAACTGCGGTAAGTCACCCATATGACCCTTGGGGATAAGTTTATGGGTACTCGTAATATTTAATTACACCTGTATGCTTGCAGACATTATCTTTACCAAACTAGATCATAGTTAAATTTTAATTGTTATTTATAAAATTTCTCGTCATAAATTTATATTATTTTCATACATATTATTTAAAGAAAATATTTTTAGCAATAAGCTGTATGTCAACCCGCTTAACAGATAATCTAACTATTGATGATCATGATAATTTCGATTTTTAATAATCAATATTAAAAATCGTCATCACATCAGAGCCCTTTTTTGTTTCATTATTTTTTTGTACACGTAAAATATATGATCCTTAAGCTTAATGTAGCTATCTCCCAGTTTATAAAAAATATATAAACATCTTTGTATGGAACTGTGCGTTTCACAGTTCCAGCGGTATAGTGTTTGACTATTGTGCGTATTTGCATTTAAGAAGCTGCACACGAAGCTGCAAGGGAGATAGAGCACTGTCACTGCTGCAGTGCCGACCCTGACATGCTGGTGGAAGATAGCTATTTTTTTCTCTGCTTGTGTTGTACTTAGAAACCGTGTATCGGGTAACAATCTCAATAATTTTAATTACGAGCCACCACCGCTTGGATCGATTATCTGCTCTAATTATAAAACGATTTATTAATTTTCATATTTTGAACCAAAATTGCATTGTCTCTGATAAATATCTACAACATCCTCATTTTTTTTCCTTTTAAAAATGGCTTCAGTTTAATATCTTATATTATATAGTTATAGCTAAATCTAACATTGTGCCTACCAAAATGAGAGGGCATTTGAAGTTCATCCATTAAAATCGATCATATTGAGGCTTTAATTTACATAATCGATTGATTTGAATTAACAATGGATTTGTTTTATTTGAAAGGTGGAAACTATTAATTATCCAGTTTCGAACATACCATTTCCATCCGTGACCATGTGCAATGCGAACAAAGTGCACAAATCAAGAATGGAAAATCTCAAGAATATAGTGTGGGTATTTTAAAAAAATAATACTACTAATCATTATATCAACTTAAGTATGAAAATGATTTTTTAGAATGTCCAATGGCGTACCTGAAGAGAGAGCAGACAATTTTTTTAGAGCTCTGTCGGCGTTGGTTGCATTACAAAGAATGTCAGAAAATTTTACAGACATTTTCGAAATACTCAGAATTCGTGGATATAACGCAGAAAGAATCATGTTAGAGGTTTGTAAAAATTAGTATAGATCATCTGTATTACAAATTTGAGCATTGGCTGTTATCGTATTATGCAAGAAATTTGTGAATGAATTGAAATATCGCATTCTATTTGTGAAGAATTCGTGACCATGGAAGGGTTATCGTAACCGAAATATTCAAATAAACATACAAGTTTATTTTTAAATAGTCTATTGTAACATAATATTTAAACTATATCTTAACAGTTATTTAATATTGGAATATTTGAAAGGATTATCCAGATCCTTTTGTATGAAATGGAACGCAGTATAGAAATGAATTGCTCTCCAGCTAGTTAATAACCTCGCTATCTATTCAAAGCATCTCTTTTAACCTTTATCATGTACATTAAATATCTTCAATGTTTCATCGTGTCAATATTAATTATTGCTTAGCTATCAATACATTATCTTCATTTAATATTAAGATTTTAAGTAACGGATTGGATAATCGTAAGTGCAAGTTAGATGTCGATATATTGAAATGGTTTTGAATCATTACATTTTTATTCTTGAAACTCGTACATGATGAAAAACATTCTTCAAACGTGTCTGAAAATAGTCCAGAATTTTACAGTATTGAACCAAAGAAAATTGCATATACCCGATCCAATAACATTGTGGGATAAATATGTTGCCATTGAGCATTTATCCTGAGAAAAGATTTATTAAATTCAAGGGTCTAACTTTTTAAAGAACAATTGGACTTCGATTAAATGATTTGGCTTGCTGTTTAACCGTTTTCTTACCCAAGAAGACAGTATTAATATAAATTTTGCTAGCCAATGTTTCAGTATTTTTTCATGATATCTTTTAGTTATATGATGTAATTAAGAAACGTTTCTGTCTTGTTGGTTCAAACATTTTTTTCTTCCGTGTATCGGAAAGAGCTAATGTTTAAGAACACTATCAGTAAATTTCAAGTTAATATAAATTAAATTCGCAAAGGTAGAGTTCCAGTATACGGAAGTGCTCCCATATACCCTAGATAAGTATTCCTTATGAAATTTGGCAGTCACGTGTATAATAAATGTCTCCATCGTTTAGCTTATAATTATCTAAAAATATTCGAATATTTTTATTCAATGAACAAAAAACTACAAAAAATGTTGGTAAAACACACAAATTTTTTTCGATTACTCATTTTAATTTTAATTTTCCTATATTTCTTCTTAATTATAGTCTAAGCTATTTACAATATTATACAAAAGAAAAATATGTTTAATTTATTTGCTGCAAATCGCCTGTCCAGGACTTAGGACTTCCGTGGTGAAGAATGTCATCGCTCGCGCACAAAATACGTGGCTCCCCACTACCATTACTATACTTTGTCAAACTTTAAAAAATATTTGTATGTTCAGTATAGATCGCCTAGTTAACACACTAAATATAAATATCCTATATTTAATACTTTTTGCAAAAAAAAATGTTGAAAAATCGATCACTATTAGGCCCAACAAGGTAAAAATGTCCCTTAAGTATTGATCGAGCATTCCTTTGTCTTATGAGCAATTAAGATGCATTCTACCAGCTCTGAGATGACTTTATTGAAATTCTGCTTTGATTACCAGATTTTAAGTTACGATATCTCTAACTTGTGTGCAAGGTTTATTTAATCACCAAATTAGTATTCTGTTATCAACGATTTAATAGACACACTTTGTCTAGTGGAGCCTGTGTAATATTATAAGGCTGTGTAGCGTGGACGATTTAACATCCCCACGCAATAGCGCTGTCTGAGCACATTTAATTCTCCAAATTAACAGCGATCTTACGTCTCTCTACAGGTGCAATGTGTTATTTTAACAGTGTCATCTCTTGTGGTCCTGCGGAAACATTGCACCTGAATACCGACCGATCGCTTTTTGCGCGTGCACCGTTGTCGGTTGGGGAGTGACGCGCAGGAGGTGGGAGTCGAGGGAGTCGTCGGTTAGCCTTGGCTGCGGGAAGTAGTCCTTCCTGCAGCCAGATCTTTCTCTCTCTTGTAGAATAAATAGTTATTTTGAGAAGAGAGTCTTTCTATTCGACACCCGTCTATTCCCATCCATTTGTTCAGCAACATCACGGCCCGATAGAAGAACGGACCCGGACTCTGCTCCCGAGAGCGCCTCCGCCTCAACGTTACAGCTGTAATTATCTGATCAGGTTCAAGCGATTCAAAATGAATTATTCCAGTTATATCTCAAATTCAAACATACGCGATATTTTTAATTGTTGATGAAAGTTTAGAGTAGTTATTTTTTTTAACTGTTCCCCGGTTCTAGAGCAATAAAATTTAGCGCAACTGCAACTATAAAGCATACTGAAATTACATTTACTTAGTTATGAATGAGAACCTTGAGGCTAATGCTGCAAAACTAAATATTTGATATCTACAAGGAACAAACGAAGGTCTCCTCTTCCGGAAATATTCAGACCGTTTTTCTGTTTGGCCATAATATGATCAACAGCAATAAAGGCTGTTTCTACAAGATATAATCTTCCTCAACATTTCCATCTTCACGTTCAAAATATCTTCAAATCTTTTTTCCAAATCCAATTTAACCTGTTAAGTTCCTTTTCAATAACGCAACATACAATGGGCGCGCACATTTTCGTTAGGACGTATATATACGTCCCGCTCACCTGGCGTGAGTTCATATTTTTTTTAACGATGCTTAGAATTTATAAAAAAACTCACATATTCGATATAGACGTATATATACGTCCTAACCAATTTTGATGCAGTTTACGTTGGACGTGTATATACGTCCTGCCCGTTTAACAGGTTAAGTTTGTTAAGGTGGTTACTGAATATTTCAATATTTTTTAAAGTTACATCATCGTTCATAAATATAACAACATGACGAAACCCTTACCGACCACCATGAAAACTTGAACTTTTACTCACTAGTTTATGGAAAAGAAAAAGTACCTGTAATGATAACAAAAAATATGCACGATACAAATCGATTGTAAAAGGATCGCCTTAATATGATCAATATAATCAATCCAAATAGGAATTTTGTGTACTTTTTTACGGATTTCTGATTATATTTTTCTTCAAGATTATGCAACCCTGCAGTGAGATGATCAAACGATGTACATGGATGGGTGATGTTATTGATTGTACATCATTATTTAAAACGATAAAGACGGATGAGGGATTTTGCTGTTCCTTCAATTATCATCATTCTGATGAAATATTCGACGGGTAATACTGTAATAAAAGACAATTGTAAGCAATTGGAATTTATTTTCATGTAAATATACATTTATTGCAGACCTGATGTTCCAATTTCGGAATACAAAAAAAGTGCTCTGCATATATCCGGAGCAGGAATACACACAGGGTTGAGTGTTGTGATAGACATAAAAGAGACGGAGTACGTCTCAGCGACTCGCATAGTTCCATCGGTTCTTGTAAATATCAATTTATACTTAAAGATACTTTCTGAAAAAATGTTGCAAAATACATGAATATTTCTTAAGGTGCACGTACATGACGTTTGGGATTTCGCCGAAATGAAGATCCTGTCAACGCTCATCGAAAAAGGACAACTCATACAAATGCCCGTTGATCCTTCCGTTATTGATACCACGAACGATGTAAAATCCTTGCATTACACTAAGCGAAATTGCTTATTTTCAGAAGAGGTACAATTTTTAAATTTTCAAATGATTATTAATGGACTTGGCTGTATAAAAAAATAATTTCAGGCTAATCTTGCCATTGGAAGTTATGGATACGAGAATTGCATCATACAATGTCGCATGGATGCCATCGTCGAGCTTTGCAAGTGTATACCATTTTACTACAACATTAAGAAGTACAACGGTACATGGTAGTATCTTATAAATACAATACAAATATTTTGAAAATAAAAGTATATAATTATTTTGCAGAAACGAAAAAAGTTAGATTTTGCGAAATTGCCGATTCTATGTGCATCAGTCAACATCAACGTAAGTTTTTTTTAACTACTACTCTTACTAAGTACCATATCCGTTATTTAATATACATCCGAACCTTGTATAACACGGTTATATGGTTTCGCAAAAACGTCGTGTTATACAAGGTTTGAAGTTCATACAAAATTAAGGTTTGCGTTCCAAAAATATCGAACATAGTTTATATAGGTATGCAATTTATTTTTTAAATAAACACATGCATTTACGCAATTAATTGAAAAGAAACATTCATACATATGATATATCATTCATCCATCATCGCTATCACTTATAATTCTATATGTTTTATTTTTTTTCGAGATCTGTTGTGGGTTTCCATCATCAGAGAGCTCTGAAGCATTTCTGGTTTTAGTCTTCAAAAATTCGGTAATAAACGGTTTTCTGCTTTTAGCGTATAAATCTTTACGTATTTCATTCAAAGTTCCAAAATTTGTTCTAATTTTCTCTCGAATTCTAATATTCTTTCCATTATAGCAGCGCTTCTTAGCATTATAGGATCATTTTCTATTTAAAAAAATCTAATTTAATAGCCAATTCTATGCCTTCATTAATTTTTTTTAATGTGGAACATGTAGCTACTTTGCTGCAACTGCTTTCTGAGTCATTCGTTGTGGTGGATTCACTTGATATTTCGACTAATTTGTCTTCGTTCAACGTATGATCTTCCAACATTTCTTGGATGTTATGAATATCTATGTAATTAAAACCTTCTCCACAAATATCACGACGACTGTTTATTGTCCTTAGATGTATTCATCTTCTATTGATGTTAAAACATTTAATCTAGAGACTACTTCTGGCCACAGCTTTTTCCAGAAAGAATTTAAAGTGGATTATTTTATATCTTTAATGGATGCAGAAACAATACACAATTTCGAACAGATTTTTTTTCCATGTATCCAAATATTTTTTACATATTCTGAAACGTGAAACTACATGAAATTAAAGTTGCTCGAAGTCAGCTCGAAGTTGCTCGAAATCAAGTTTAGCTCGATAGTTTGTCATGTGTGGTTGAATTTTCGAATCAAAAATGTCAAAATATCTTAATAAAGGAAGGAAAGGTAGAGAAGTTTGAGGAATTTAAAAAAAAATATATTATCATGGAAACCCGACTGGAGTCAAAAGCTGGTGCAAATGGCAGAAAACCATTGCTTTAAAAATATCCAAAGCTTGAAGATCTGACTCCATTTCTTGGTCAAAAGATAAAATAGTATCTCTTACCAATTTATAAAATTTGTTCAGGGATGAATTACTTCAAAGATGCTTGGATGGCCATACCCAAAATGCTAATGAATGTTTTAACTCGATGGTTTGGCGACTGGCTCCAAAGCATCTGCATTCTGTTGTAAAAATCATTGAAATATTAACATACATTGCTGCTGGGATATTTGAAAACGACTACAATTTCATTTTAAAGATGATGAATACATTAAATATAATTATTGGCACCTACTGTAAAGTCTTTGCTGAAAATATCGATGAAGCGCGGGTAGCGAAATAGAACCGTAAGAGTCTTTCTTAGACAAAAGCAGCTCGTATAGGCCGAAAACAACAGTTAGTCGAAGGTAATTAACTTTTTGAGAAAGCTGAAGATCTATTATATGGACTTAGAGTCATCGGTTGATCGGTAAGTCACTAAAATTGTTAATATTATCGCATTGAAACATTAAATCTCGAAACTGTATTTTCAAAATGTTCGTCAGTTGCAGCTTAAAAAGTTGTTGATCGATATAATTGAAATTTTGGGATGTTTCTCACTATAATATTATCTAGTCAACCAAGCTAAAGTCTTAAGGTTTTCGCGTGTATAAATATATTTTTGAGGTAAAAATTATCAAGAAAATGATAAAAAATATGAAAGTTTAACTAAAAAGCCTACTAAATTATTGATGTTATACTTTTTTAAATTTTTATAGCTTAGTTGACTGCCTACACATATTAAAAATCAAAAAACATTTCTATTTCATGATAAAAAATCATGAAAAACGACTCATTTTCAAGCATCCAAAGCGATTATATCCCTTTAGCGTATACATATTTACATATTTCTTTCCTCTTTCTATTATGGAATATATACACGGCTACTTTATTCTTTCTTTCGCCACCTTTAATAACTTTGAATTTTGGTTCGATGAGTGTTGAAAATTGAGTGGATTCAATAGTAAAATTGGTACGTCTGTAAAAAAGGAAAAGCTTAAGCGATATACATGTAGAGCATATTTAATCTTCCAATATTGAGTACACAAGTAGATGAACGCTTTATGCAGATGCTTTGGATACGTTCCTTACTTCTGCAATGGACTGCGTGTGGGCGCCAAATGATGATGATGATTGATGTCAAACAATATATTTATAGTCTATTTAATTTTATTTTTCATGATGTTTCAGGCAAACTTTACACATTACGTTCTAATGAGGTTAACACATTGGATAATTCGTCAAGTGTTGGTCTAACGTGCAACTGTCTTCCAACATGCGATGTCTTTTGGTATTCTTACACGTCTGACGTGGGACACATGGCAGGATCTCTGTAAGCTTCTTCTTGGATACATTTTTCATAAAAATAATCAATGTAAGGGGTAGTCAACTCAAAGCTTGATATAAATAGCTTATTTATAATTTCGCAGAAATGTAATGGATTAAGGATGGTAGAAAATTTCCCGGAAAAATAATAATAGCTTGTAATTTTACTGTAAGACGCCAATATGCTAAGGCATGGAACAACTCAAAACCGAATTGACAAATAATAATATTTTCGAGCTGACGTATAAAAATATTGTGGTTATTTTTCTTTGAAATTCTGTTGCTGGAAAAATTATGACTGAAAATTTTCATGGAATTTTGGCGACAAGAAGATCGACTCGTAGAGAGCTTAAATGTAAATTTACATAATTACAGTGCTTACATAAAAGATAGAGGGATTGTGGTTTTTCATTGCTTTACTACGGAAATTAAATGAACTATTTATATACCTCATTTTTCCTTTATTATTTAATTAAAACTTCCGTAATTTTTATATCTAAGTGAATTTGTGAAAAATAATTTTTCAATTAAGGCAAGGCTATTTCAATGGTGAAGATGTAAGATTAACGATCTTTATGTTTGAAAATAACCTTGTTAGAATATATTTATCCATTAGATAACAGCTTCAAAGTATAGTATACAGCCAAAATCATTGTATAAATGATCAATTCGCTACGTTAAATATTTTATATTACTGTATATAATAGTGTAAAGCTGAGTTTCAAAATATAAATGCATTATATTTCAAATTGAATTATTATCTTGATCTTCGGAATAAATGTATGAGTATAAAATGTAAAATTGTATTATAGGGTCTTTCAATAAGAACGCTCAATTTTTTTTGGTTATAACGGCCATGTTCTATTCTATTTAATTGATTGTGAGTTGTTTAGTAGTATATGGCAAATTATGATAAAAATTATAGCTTTGAACAATGTGTAAAAGTTACCAAATCTTCAAAATTATTGAGTCGATTATTCGACATTTGGTGGCTAAATTCAAGTCAACAAATTCGATAAACAATCAGCTAACTCCCGTAAGTTACCGAAACGCAAGATCTGCTGAAAATAGACCTCAATATTTTTCATATTGTGCATTGTTTATAATGACCATGTTATTTTTGTTCCACTTTCAGAAACAGCCAAAAGATGACAGAAGTCGCTGTCATTCATATATATTTCAGCGAATTTAGTTGCATCAAATACAAACAAAGCAATTTAATTACATGGGATGGCTTATTCGGTACATGATATTTAAATTTAGAGCCATTTCAATTTGCAGCTAATATCTAATGTTTTATATTTGTCCTCAGCATCATTCGGTGGCATCTTCGGTCTTTGTCTCGGAGGATCAATTTTGAGCATCGTAGAGATTATATATCATTTTACATTGAGGCTGTACATGTCATTTAAGTCGAATAACCAAGTATCGGATATCAAAGGCGAATTAGAAACTAAAACCAAATGGAGAAATTTTGTATTACACAACCAATCGGTGCATGGATCAAAGGGCTGGAAAATCAACGATCAAGAGTTCAGACAGAAGAAAAATTCGTTCAATCACCACAAAAATTATAATAACGATATATTTATGTTGACCAAGGTGGGCAAAAGACAATTTGAAGCAGGATATTAAGATTGGATTTTAATATACTAACTGCGTTTTTACGACTCATTTGATATATGCACAGTGTGTTAATTTTATTAATAAACCAAATTATACCAGATTTAAATTTGTTCCTGGACCCAAAATATGAAAATTTGGATTTGAACCCGTATCGATTAAAAAGCATTCTTTGCGTCAATAAATTTTAGGGATTAAAAGTTTTTTTGATCGATTATCTCGAAGCAGTTTTACAGTCGTATAGAGATTAATACTGAGACGATTAATCAAGCAAGGCAGGGCCGTCTATGATTGACTATAAACTTGTTATATGGAGTAGTAGTACTTATTATATGAAATATATGTACACAATAACGTTTACGTAACACATTCTGCAATGTTAACCTGACACAAATTAGTTCTTATGTGATGAGCTTTTAAAAATGAATTTGGTAAGATTTAATATGTACACTAATGTCAAGACTATACGAATGAAAAGTATTATTTATATTAATATGTTAAATTTTGTCAAGCTCTCGCAAAATATTTTAATCTGGGTCACATCTCAAAAAGTTAAGGAATCCAGACTTATGATAAAAACAGAGTTTTATAGCAGACGTGATGTTATTAAAAAAATCAATAACACCAAATTTCATAACACAGAATAGGTTCATATTTGCATCACTTTATGATTGCTGTGAAGAAAGCTTATAATGAAAAGACAAGAGAGGTACAATACCATAGTGACCTTTATCCACCCATGTGACCGTTATTAACCTTTTCTCATTGTCTCTTCCAACAATTGAAAGTCGAGACCGTATCAAGAGACAGTCCCTCAGTTATGAGATAAGAGTGGCTTCATATTATAAATTGGAAGCCCTTATGACTGATAATTCAACCAATTTTTAATTATGAAATATGCTTGTACAATGACATGTAAATGGTTGAATAAATAATAAATTTACAAATCAACATCGTTAAAATATTACCGATTTAGTTCGAATGTCATTTACGCGAAGGATTTATTTTCCGCGTTAAAATATTCTTATAAATTTGTTAAAGATTTGCATGGATGAATATATGGAGTTATTAATCAACATAAGCATATTCCTGTAGGCAGTCCCGTAATAAGCAGATGAACTAGTAATTCAATCATCTTATATTATAATCTACGTAATGTGTGGCTGGCGATCATGTTTTGAAAAACATACCCTATGAAAAACCATAATGAATTGGTTGGCAATGATTCCACAAAGAAGGAACTGCAACTGGGGCTTATTTTGGTGGTTTATTTGCTGTCTTTCATTCTCTAAAGGCTTGCACTTATTACACATATCTTTTTCTCCATTTCACTTATCACGTAATAAAAATTATTAGCTAAAAAATAAATCTGTGTTTGTGTAATATATAAAAAGTGCTAGTGATCGCTTTGTGCTATGCATACACATAGGAGTCGCGGCGCATGCGCGTAGCGTGTTTATATGATTGAATATCGTCGAATAAAAAGAAACAGATTTCAATGAGATTTACTTCAAGCCGCATATTGCCGTTATTAAATAAGCTTTTAAATTATATTGCGTCTTTGAAATGCATACAAAATTATGATATCACGGATATAACGAGCAAAATAATAAATGAAGATGAAATAAAAGGCTTATTTTTGCAATATTTTTTTTTGTATTGCTATTCAATGATATTAAAAAAAGTATTAATAAAAATTTCAACACCTAGAAAAGGATATAAGAATTGAGAAAATAAAAGTTTTTGTATATATTTAAGCTTAAAATGAAATAAATTTGATTGTTATTAGAGTGTTTGTTTTTAACCATTAGCTAAAAAAAGTCATCAGATTATCGCCTCTCATTTTAGTTACTTTGTTGGAATTTATTATTTTCGATTGATTGTCTCTATGATATTCAACTTGATTTCTTGGGTTAAAATTAAATACAGAGGCATTAACAAAATCAAGCAGGGCCAACTAGGAGTGACTAGATTTGTAGCACTAATTAAAATATAATTTAAAATGAATGATATCTTCGTAATGTTCGACTAACAATACATAAAAGGATATTGCCAATATTACATACATGAAAATCAATCAAATTATTTGCATTATTTAAATAAAAAATTGATAGTTCTTTTTACAACTTGCCAATATGTTGGAATCGGGAAATGTTCATTTAATTTGATTTCGTTAGGCTCTCTTTATTGTTAGATATACATGATTCTTTATATTATTTGATATTAGGCTAAGAGTTCGAATAAATTGGATAGAGGAATTAATTTCTTCATATTATGAGTTGTTCAGGGGAAAAACTGGTTAAGTCATTTTGTATTTTTTCTTCTTTTTATGCGTGTATCATCTGACGTTTTCCTAATTTTAAGTTGGAAATATCACAAAAAGCTCTTTGAAATAGGATGTCTCAAGAAGACTGTGGAAAAAATAAGATAATTAATGGAGAGAAATGTATCGTAGGCAAAGTAGATTGTCTTGTAGGTGGAGGCAATTTTTTCAGAAGCAAAGTACTTCATTACGTTTAGTATTTTTAAAAAGTAACACGTTAACAATGATATATGACGAAAAGCAACCCTTATTAATTCTTAACGTTCTTAATGTCTTTGCAGAAAACCAATATTTGTACTTTTCATATATTGTTTACAGGCGCAGGTGACTTTCTTCAACTCTTCTGTCAATAAAACGGTTTAATGTACGAAATATACTATTATATAATGTTTTTATAAATATATTATTTGAAAACATTTTTTGCAGCACAGATAAAAAAATAGGGTTTTCCAAACATGTAATGCAAAAAGTATTTATTAAAAAATAGGTAAAAATAAGTCAACGTAAGAAATGTCATAAATTATTTTATGGAGCAAAAGGATTAAAATTTCTTTACAGAAAATGAAGAAAACGTGATATCCTGTATAAAGTCAAGCCAAACCTATTTTATTGGCTCTAGGTTAGGGTGGTCCTTATTTTTCGACTTCTTTTGCTCAAAAATAACTTCAAGTGTATCAACCTCGAAATGACTATAAAGAGTTACTGAATCTTTCCATCATTTACTTGGGAGGAATTTCTGAAAAAAGAGCTTTATTTGGGAGGTCTGCTGATCTCCACTTTGCTAAATGGATGGCTAAAACTTTGTGTTACTTGATTTTTTAAATTTAAGCATCAGTCTAAACTGAAGAAAAAGGAAATGAAAACACCGAAATATATGTGTCTTTTCACAGTCGTAATATACAATATATAAAATACTAGTTTCAAGACCCTATCGGATATTCAGCACCAAGAAACGACTTAAAATTATTAAAAGACCTGGTATCCTTTGAAAATATAAGCCAAACAATGGCACAAGTCACCATGAAAAAAATACTGGGCCATTTATGGTACCTGTCGGGAAAGTTGGTATCTTTTGCATTTTTTGACGATGAAATTTCAGTTAAAGATAAAATATGATCGAAGATGTAGAAGGTTGTCCGAAAAAAAAGCATTGATGTCGAAAGCATCATCGAAAAAAGCATAGAAAACATTGTGACTAGCAATTCTTTACGACTTTTCCAGATACTGTAGATATTTTGTTAGTAAAAGCTTACAGAAAGAAATATCCTGATACAAAAAATTCAATGCTTTTATTCTGAATATTTATGATTTTAGTATTAAAAGGGTATCCTTATTTGTAACCTAAACATTAATTTTACATATAAATGTTTTATATTAATAAATACAAGTTAATCGTTAAAACAGTATTTCAAAAAGGATCCGATTGAGTTGTCGAGAATCGAGTGTGTCGTTTGAGATTTTTAAAAGATGAAAGATATATTATTTTTTATATATTATAATAGAATAAATGCAATTCATTTTGAGACATCATTTATAATAAAACACTATTGTTCAGAATATTTCTTTATCTATTAAGTCGGCCGAGCAATACAAGAATTCTCACGGGATACACATACGTAAAAATATTTGATGGGATTGAGTCTCTTTTCATATTTTTTTAAAGTTATTGATTAAATTCTTTTTAAAACAACTCAATTGTAAACTTTTTCCACATTATTATGTATTTGGTTCTTATAACATCAGAAAGCTCTGGCCGGCTCATTCCATTATTTGTGTCTATTCTGAACCTTCTTTCTACAAGCTTTCAGTCCCAAATGTTCAACATCTTTGTCTATATCATAATTATAAAGTAGTATCTTATAATACGACACATTTTAAAATACTTATCTATTGTTAGCTAATTTAGCTTTTAAGCGAAATTAGTAGATTATAATGAAAAAAAAAAAAAAATTGTACGAGGAATGACTTTGGTGGTTTACACCACGACCGTTTCTTTGTATTATCATTTCAATCACGGAGAACTTGGTAAATAAGAGGTACAAATAGATTTTGGCGTCAATTTTGCCTCCCCTTGACAAAAAGAATCATGGCGCCAAGGGCCATAAAAGCCTTACGAGCCTAAGCGTCCCAAGCTTATTAGTAAAGGCATTGGATATACGAGATTGGCCTTTTAGAACACGATGCAAAAATTAGGGATTTGATCAGGAATGCGATGCCAAATTTTAAATAAAATGTAATTAGGAGAAAATGTACAAAATGGTTGTAAGGAAATATTTTAGGGCGAATTTAATGAGAGGAAAACCTCTCAATAGCTGATAAAAATGTCTTATAACTGTTTATATATCACAATACAATATTTTAGCCGAAACGCAAGAATGACGATGAAGATGATAGAAAACATGAAGAAAAATAGCGATTAAGATTTTATATTTGCATGGATGCATTTATTAAAAATATTACATGAAACATTGAAGGCACAGATTTAAATATTTACAATAAGCGAATACATCTATTGTTCAAGCGTTTTCATAGATCTAAGATAAGTTGAATTTATGATTATTTTAAATTGAGGATAACGAGATCCTTGTGATTGGTCATGAACTCGTAATCGGATAAATTCGACAACTTAACCCTTTCCAGCAAGAAAACGGATTACAATCCTTCTGAAGAATTGAGTTTGTTTGAAAATTTGTAAATGCTTTGTAAAATAAGGAGATGTTCTTCTCTTAAGATCCAAAATTTAATTCTTAAAAATTCAAGCACCCTAAAGTTTAGAACAAAGTCAATTATTTTCAGGCAATGCAATATATTACTATGGGTAGAATTTAATTGCCATAATGGTACACAGCAAACGCACCTCTAAGTTTAAGCCAAATTTATTCCAGGATATTATAGAGATCGGTTAAATTTTTATAGTATCGCGTTGTCTTCAAAATAAAATTTTACATCTCTAGCATATACGTCGTGTGAAAAAACATCTTCCGGAATTTTTCTTACTTTAACACAATTTTTAATGCTGTGTAATAAGAAATATGGCAATTTTGCTTCCTGAATATGTTCTTGTAAATGGAAATTCGTAAAGAGATATTGTGTGTTTGAATAAATCAAGGATCGCTCAAAGAAAGTAATATGAATACAGTAAACATTATATGCCGTAAAAAACGGAGGGGTAAAAAATGGAGTAACTATACTTAGGATGATTTACTTGGAAATCTTTTGTATGTTCTTTTTTCATGAAAAAAATTCACTCTGTAAATGTTATATTATTTCGGAAAAATAAAATATAAAACGCCGTCAGACGAAAACATCTTTCAAAATGTTTTCATACAATTCGTTCTTATATTGCTCACATTCTTGTGGTATTGAATTATTGAATGTTTTTATCTAAATAAGTCAATAGACACACAATACTATTCTTAATTTATGTAATTTGTTTTCCATTCAGACTATTTGCTTTTGGATATCTATTTTTTCCAATAAAATATTTTTCAAGTTGTGTTAATATTTCATAGTTTACGTTTGACTAATCTTAAATTTCATCACAAGAATAAGTATTTATTGTCATTGTGGATATATCGAGGTAATTGTTCTCTTTGACTTTTAATTAATTTAATTAATAAGGGAAAAAATTGCAAGCTGACGAGTCATGATATTGTCTCTGGCTATATTGATAACAATAGGATTTTGGATATTTCTAAATGGTTTTCTATAATGTAGTAAACAATAGTAAGGGTAATATTGTCATTTACGATAATGGTGTCTCATGGATAAACATATTTCATGAACGATCTGAATAAAGAAAAGCTCGGCGATGAAAATCAATTTGAAAAGTGTCTCGATACATCGGCTTGAAATATATGGCTGTAATTCCATCTGCTGTGAAACACGTGTTTCCGGAAGATTAGTTTAGCTTCACTTCCGTAGAATGGGTGGCAAATATGTTGTACGAGTGCTCGATATGAAACTTCGAAACGATGAGTTTTCAAGAAAGTTGCTTGAGGTCGGCAATTACATTCGAAGATACCAATCACTTCTTATGTAGTATTATCGCAGAAGGTTTTCAAAACTTTTTTAGTATATCCGCATCTATATGGTTCAGTATATATATTTTTTTATATATATAATAATTCAAATAACTTTTATAATATCTTATAAGACAATGCAACGAAAGACGGTATCAAGAAAATATGGGGTGGTTCTTATTTTGGTTAAAAAAAATATTTTCTAATCTTTGATTGGTCAACATTTATCCTTAAAAAAATATTTCAATATTTTTTCAATTTTTTAAAATATTTAGGGGTCGCTATCAAGGTTGAAATTTTAATTTAAAAAATTAAAACATTGTATTAATCAATAACTTGTATGTATTCATATAAAACATTTACATGTAAAATTAATGTATAGATTACAAATAATGATACTCTTTTAATATTAAAATCATATATTATTCACTACCCGCATAGAATGGACCATTTTCATTTAAAATTAGAGTCATCCTCACAAAGACAACAACTTTATTCAAAAACTGTATGTAAAAAATTGCTAGTCACAAAGACTTTTATGTTTTTCGGTGATGTTTTCGACATCAATATTTATTATCTTTGGGTAATCTTCTACATCTTCGATTCTTAGATAATCTACCATATTTTGCTTATCTTTAACTAAAAGTTCGTCGTAAAAAAATACAAAAGATATCAACTCTTCCGACAAGTACCATAAATGATCCAATATTTTTTTCATGGCGACTTTGGCCATTGTTTGGTTTATACTTTCAAAGGATGCAAGGTCTTTTAATTATTATAAGTACTTTCTCGATGCTGAATATCCGATAAGGGCTTGAAACCAGTATTTTGCATATATTATGACTGTGAAAATACATATATTTTTCACTGTTCTCTCTTCAGTTTTCGTCAGTTTAAACTGATATTTAAATAGGAAAATATTCAAGCAATGTATAGCTTTAGCCATCTATTTAGCATAATGAAGATTAGAAAGCCTCCTAAATAAATCTTTTTTTTATAAATTCCTCCTCAATGGAAAGATTCAGTAATCCTTTATAGTCATCTTGAAGTTGATATACTTGAAGTTGTTTTAGAGTTAAAAAAAATCCTGTCTGCAACAACATTTTCTATAATTTTTGAGGATGCGGTATCATAAATTAATATTTTATAATCACTTTGATCAATTTTGTCCCAGTTATTCTTAAACCTTTTAAACAATTTGATATCAGGAGCACTAGACGGATCGAGAGATTGTCTCACTACAGCTTCTTATATAATTTCCATTATATGATGGCGACAAGCTAGACGAAGCATATATTTTTCCATTTTCTGCTTAAGAAAAATACAAGCTCCATTTCTCAAGCCGGTGTTTATAGTTCTAGTGTAAAAACATAAACGTAATACTTCACCAATAGAAGGTAACTTTGACTGATGCAGATTTGGTGTTGATTGGCCGATAAGCCAAATATTGGTTTTAATTTTGATTAATAAATTCCCGTCACTGCTTATGGAATCAATAAGCCGGATTCATAGTTAAATTGCCATACAACGTTTTTTTCTGAAACATTGACTTATGGTTACCACTTATTCATTTTTTTAGGGCAGAAAATCATATGACGGAGTGACCACCCAATTTTTTAAAAGTCGAAGTATAAGGACTACCCTAGTGAATATCCAAGAGCTGAAATCTAATTTTTATAGTAATAATCGTTGGTATCGAGTGAAAATTTTGCACCTTATTTTTTTTCAGTCAGAGTTTCTATGAATTAAAGTAATTATATTGTAAAAATCTGTTGAAGAATAACACCAGCTATATTTTATTCTTAAGAAAATTGATCTGTATGGGCAATGGATAGGTAAAAAATGTGTCTAAAATTGGCCAAAATGTTTTTTATATTAATTAATATAAAAATTCTTCATGAATTTTGAGCATTGCATATCTTTGGTTTTCCAAAGAAAAGTTGTATTTAAAGACCGATCGGTTATATAATGTGGCAGAGTGAACTTATGATGGACAATTTAAAAATGCTGTGAAAGTTTTGTAGATACAAAATGATCTATAGCTGAATTAAATAAAAAAAAACTGAAGTTCAATAGTTGATATTTTTGTCAGGACAAAAGTGTTATAAACCACCAAATTAAAATTAATTCTACTTAAAAGATTTGATATTGATTGCAATCACTTTTTTCAGAGGAGATTGTTTGCTTTGTTGATCCTATCAAAATCGTATTTCTTAGTGGAACATTAAATAAATCTATGGCGTCTGATTGCGGTTAAATCGGAATGAGAATTAGATTAAGCAGATAGCATTTAGTCCTTCACCCTTTTTTAGGCGTACCTTTATCGGAAAATTTATAACGCTCTATCACGTGTAAAGTGTAGCATTAGTCCAAATGTTCGAATGGTTTCCTTAATTTTCATAAATTACCCATATAATGTAGCTTACACGTCAAGCCATTAAGAAATGAGGTTGTAATTGAATAGAAGAGAAGGAGTTAAATGCAAAATAAATGTTTTTAATTAATTTGTCCAAAATCTTGATGCTCTTATATATTATTTAATAGGATAATTTATAAAAATCTATGATATATATTAAACCATAACGTCTATGTATCACCTCGCTGCACTTTTGGCGAAAATTTTGAACTCAAACGGTTAAATCAGGCGATCTATCTGTCTTTTAGAAATAATTAATTGATTTACTCTTTAGGGTGGCCTTATGTCACTACATATATTTTTTTATGAATGTTATTTTCGTAATGTTTTTTTTGCAAAAGCGATAGCTATTAAAAAATGCCAAAAATTGTGATAAAGAAACACTGATATAAATGAGTTTCAAAGTAGTGATGTCAGTGATTATATGTTAAATTGGAAATATTAGTATTAGTTGATGGAAGTAAAGATGTTGTTTCTTGTACAGAAAAAAAGCTCAATAAAAATCTCGCACATTTTCCATCAAATATATCTTCAGTTGCCAATACTAGTCCATTATGGGAAGATTCAGAAATCCAAATATACATTTTTATTTTGGCCAAATTTGGACCTCAAATTCCACGAACGTGGATTACATTACAACTTTTTCATTACATTACAATAATTTTTTTACTTAAATATCGATCAAAAAACGTATAAACCAAACAAATATGTGTAATAATTACAAAATATAAAATATTTTTTCTTTTTTTTAAAGGGACGTTTCTACCTTGTTGAGCCTAAAAGCGATCGATTTTTTTATGCGAAAAGTATTAAATACAGAATTTTGATATTTAGTGTGTTGACTAAGCGATCTTTATTGAAGTGGGAGAGGGGGGAGCCAGATCTGTCAGAACGTGAGCAATGACATGCTTCATTATGGAAGTCCTAAATCCTGAGCAAGTGATTTGCAATAATAAAATTAAACATACTTTTATTTTGTATAATATTATGCATAGCTTAGATTATAATTAAAAAAATATACTGAAAAATAAAAATATAGTGAGTGATCGAATTTTTTTTTGTGTTTTTATCAATATTTTTTGTAGTTTTTTGTTCATTAAATACACATTTTTAAATATTTTTGGATAATTGTAGTTTATACTTAGAAAACGTTTATTTTACACATGTCTGCCAATTTTCATAAATAATGCTTATCTAGGGCGTATGGGAGCACTTCCATGAGCTTGGAAAAAGTATCTTCGAGAAAAACGTGTTTAAAGTTTCTCCTCTCCTCAACTTCGCGAAGCGCAGCTTCTTCTCGTCGGCCTATAATTTACTGTACGTATTTTTAAACAATGGTTCTTTCCGATACACGAAGAAAATTTTTTTTTTAACTAACAAGGTAGAAACGTCCCTTAAAGACTGAAAGGGTTAATACTTTTAACATAGATGCCTCGTGCTTTAAAAGGATTAACATACATTTTGAATTGTTCTACAATCATTAAAATTTACTTCGTTATCAAAGACAATGATCATTCAAAGATAACTATTTCTGTTGTTGAAAAAATAAAGATTTATTTAACAAATGTTTTGTTTGTATTCGGCAGAATTTATTATTTTTCAATTATGTAAAAAGTTTAATTCTATTACTTAAATACCTAAATAAATAATGTTCGAAATTAGCAATATACCTGTCAGTTAAGCATCCTGTTTATATCTCTTAAAAACAGATTAAGCTGCTAACAAAATAATTGGTCCCATACATCAAGTAGGCAAATCCAGGATTATAAAAATCTACACTAACAATTTCATATTACCTCACTGCTAGTTGTAAGCTGAGGTAATTACTTAAATTTTATATTTACACAACTGTTAAATCCAAACTGGCTCATGAATAAGGATATAGCGTTCGCTTGCTGAAAGGAAAACAGAGGAAGGAAAATTAAATATGTATCAATTAATCGACCATTGAATCTTTTACGTGAATTACTGCGAATAATAAACTGATATACATTGTAATTTACATAGTAAATAAAATAAAATACTTAAGTTTCATTGTATGCATGCATACTTATGTAATAATATAAGACCGTTTACATATAATTAAATTGTCATCGAATGGTGGCATTTTCTTACGCGGGAGCGATTTAAGCTCCAAGTATTAATTACGACTTAGATAAGAAGCCCTCAAACATTTATTTTAAGTCAGTAAGTAATATTTTTAATACTAGTATAAGACAAATATCAAACAGTTTCGTTTTGAAAGCGAAATAAATGTTTGCAGAATTATACACTGAATAGTTTAGCTAGCGATTTTATGGGGTTAACAAATCTTCGGCAAAGGAATCATGGCTATAACAAGTAAACTTTTGTAAATGGTAGGAATACCCTAAATAAATATATTACACGTTTATAATAAGCATGTTATATTTTCAAGCATTATTTTATATAGTGGTAAAAGCCAAGTCTTCATTCTAGAGAGTGATTAAAATAAAAGTCGGGGTAGATGATATTAAATACATTTCAATTTATGTAAGCAAGCTTTATTATTAAGAAATTTATTGTAGTTTGAACATTTATAATATATAAAATCATGATCTCCTTATTTGCTGTTACGCTGTATTATAATCTTATAGACATTTTTTTCGCATTTGTGTGGACGAAGATTCCTATAAGTAATAAATAGGGTAGGATTGCATAATCTATAAAACAGGTAAGGATAGGAATTTGTCAATGTACAAGGAATGTCCTTCTCATTTATCCGGGCTTGGCATCAGCCGAAGGGTGTTTGTTGTTATTTGGGTAGTGAGTTTATTATTTGGGATGAGATTCCCTTTATTTCTCCCTTAATCCAGGCTTAAGGCCGGAAGTATCTTGGGTAGGCTCACACTTCCGATTGAAAACTTATTGAGAAGTAAACACAAGGATGATTAATTAAGTCAATAAGGGCGGCCTTTCAGTAATTAATATATAGTTTGATAATAATGATAATTTCATAGGTCGTTCCGTAATCTACAACCGTATTTACGCCGGATACATATTATCAAATTGATGTATTCATCATATATTCATATTCATCACATCACAACGAAATCATGGTTATAGCTAGATTTAACAATATAAATAATTCACGTTTATTACGAGGACCATACCACAAAATAACGAGATAAAAAGACAATAACAAATCTTCATTTTTTTAATAGAACTGAGTAGAAAGCTTGATATTTATTCATGATAAATATCTAATATAATCAAATTTTGAGCTTGGAATTAGTATAATTTGAATCAGGTAATGAAAGCAAAAAAGCAAAAATAAAACAGACTATTGTGTATTGTTCTTATCTAAATAATTAGCCCTGTTATAAGAATATTGAAAATTCATCGAATTTTCAATAAATAGCAAACTTCTTCATTTAAACTCATTGGTAGAAAAAATGTCAAAATGATGGTAAATATTCAGATTTTGCATGTAACAATGGAAACTTGATTGATCTCGATGAAGACGTGATTTTAACGATGCATTTCATGATTATTTGCAATATATAGTATAAGGAAAATTAATAAAACGTTTATTATCTGCAATTTTGTTGGTTCTTTGATGCTCGTTATAACCGAGAACGGACTACTTTTCGTACTATTTGATCGTCTATATAAATGTTTTAGTTTTTCGCATCTTTTTTTTTTTAAATCAAGATTGATTTTTATATAAAATATATTAAGATAATATATTTACTCTATATTATTACATTATACTGGGTCTATATAGGTTATGGTTAATACTTTGGTTAGACAAAACTATTTAAATTTAATCGTTTGAAAGGTGTGCTAGTTGATATTTACGAGATTGTTAAAGATACTTCTAAATTAATTCATAAGCATTTGGAAGATACTATGCGGAAAATATTAAAAGCTCTGCCGAAGTAAAAAGTTCTCAACCGAGAGATAAAGAGAAATATTATAATGAATTATATAATTATTTCAGAACTATTTATTATCAGCTTAAAATGTTCTGCTAATATTTTACACAAATATTATGAACAAAAAGTATTTAAACAATACTGCGAGCGAATTCAATTATAAAGCTAATTGGCATGTCAATCTACTAAGGACGAAACTAGCAGGCAAAAGTGGTCTTGCAATAATTGATAATAGCAAATCAATTATATGATTAATATACTATATTGGTCTGCTTATTATTAATTTATTATTTCTTGGAAGTAACTTGACACGTGTAACTCTTGATGACATTCATATGTGGCCTTGATAATCATAAGCATTGATCATAATCATATTATAATAAATAAATACATATTTGAAGACGTTTTAATAATTAATTCTTAATAATAAAATTAATTGATGCTAGATTAATTTAAAAGTATAAATAATCCATATAAATTTTATTAACAGGTTGAGATCCGGAGGATTTTTAGTTACATAGCTAAAATGATATTGGAGTTATATCAATTTAATTGAAGTAATTGAGTTTTGTTTCGAGAAATTGCCTTCAACGTAAAGAACAGTGCAGAATCACCCGGATTTCAATCTGTTAATAGCAATATAATATTAAAACAGTTCCAGCAAAAAGCTAAAAAAAGTATGAGTTTGAAAACGAATTAACATTGATAAACGTCTAAGCCCGTTGCTGTTTGTCGTTAATGTGCCTGTAGAAACGCTTGATAAATAAAAAGTCGAATAAAACGCTGGATACAAAGCATGTATATATTTTTTAAATCATAATACCTTGAGTAGTATAACGATGAACAAAGTTTTCATGGAGTGTATTTACTATCAAAATTGTGAGTTAAGCAACACTTTGTAAAATAATGCTCATTAATCGTATAGTATATTTCAATATTATTTTAATATGTATTACGGTACTAAATACTATGAATTACTAAAAAGCAATGAAGGATTTGGTTACGTCGTTATCTTTTTTGGGCTCATGTAACATTTCATCAAAAATTTAAATTAATATTTTTTTCTGACGATTCGGGATAATTTCGGCTTAGACTTCGGTTTAAATTAAATTTTCAACCCTTATTGAGTAATCGGAAAAAAACGTGAGAGCAACACTTTGAATCATAAAACGGTCTACAAAGTGCTCTGAAGTACAATATGATTAATTCTTAATTATACCAAGATTTACGTAAAGGTAAAATGATGCATAAAAAAGCATTTAGTATAATTGCTTGTATTTATTCAAATTAAAATGGATATGAAATTATATATATATAATTAGTAGTTTGAAGATGTCCTTTGTGGATGCTTTCAATTAAATTATTTCTACAATGAAAGGATTGAAGTGTCTACACTATTTTAAATAGTCAAAGGAGCTTATAATTTGTCAATTTAATTTAACAGCTTTTGACCTTTTCCAACCGCATAGTTTTTGGTTTTAGAGATCAACATCTGCTGGACCTCATACCACAATTAGTCTAGTTTTGGCATACACGAGCAGACAAATGGTATTAAAATTCTAACTTTTATCTGGCAATATCGGTTTATTTATGGTAATAAGTTTTCCAACAAGAAGAAAATTCAATTATTTCATAGTACTCGAAACTACTAAGAACTCATTAAAATCGTCTTGATCGTTGAAATTATTACTTTTTTAATATCCAAAAAGAGAAAAGCTTTTTGACGCATAAAAAAGATTTCATTCATCAATACACGTTTGTTCCATGGATGTGCTGGATGACTTTCTTTTAATATTGGGCTGAGAGTCGTATTTAAGACACTTTAAGGGAATTTCTTTAATCAATATTGCGATTTAAAAAACCTCTCAGAGAAATGAGATTTTTGTTTTTCCACATATTGAAGTGAGAATGGCAATGAGCATAAAAATAAGGGCTCTTAAATAATTGTTTCATCCAGATTTTATCTCTTAAGCGAACCAATTTAAATGAAATTTCGAATGAAAGTAAATGTTTTCCACAGCTTCCAATTATATTCGAAGTTCAAATAAGTATTCTTAATAATAATATATATTAGGGGGACCCATAAGTAATCAATTATTTCGAATTAAAACGAAAAAAAATTGTTACGCTTTATTTTTAATTATTCAATCAATTATATAATTTCCATTATTATTTACAACTCTTTGCCATCTTTCAGACAAAGTTTCATTCTCTTTTTTATAAACAGAGGCTGACTTATCTGGACGGCGCAATATCTGGCCGAATATGACGGATGAGGTAGCAGTTCCTAATTGAGTTCCCTAATTTTTTCCTGGGTTACTTTAGCTGCATGGGGTCTGGCATTATCATGATGCAATATCACGCCTTTCCAGTTGACGAGATGTTTTTCTAATAACTTTGCATTTACTCTGTCGAATTTTAAACAATAAATTTGTGCATTGATAGTTTCTCCTAGTTTTAGAAGCTTAAAGTGTGTAATCCCACCACAATCCCACCATATGGTCAAGAGGACCTTTTTTATAGCAAAAAAAGGTTTAGGAATTGGTACAGCCGGTTGATTAGTTAAAAGCCACTGTTTAGTTCTTTTAACACGAATTCAGTAGATCTCACACTTTGGTGGTCATCAACTAGGCTAAAATTGTCTCTTGAGAATCTTCGAAACCATCGTTGACACTTGTTGACTTTAAGAATTTTGCCGTAAACACCACAAATTTTCTTAGATGTCTGTGTTGCATTTCAACCCATTTTAAAGTGGAAGAGCATAATTTTTTAAATTATTTTTTAATTAATCAATCAGAAGGTCATATTGATTCTACATCAACCATATCATATAAATTTTGTAATGAATTATAAATATGATTTTGGTCGAAATTTCATATCCGACACGACATTTGACTAATGAGTCTTTTCAAGATGACGACTTGTTTTTCATGTACAGATCCTTCTGAAATGTAATACGAATGAAATTTCAGAGCTGACAGCGCAACCCTTCTCCATTTTCATTTTGTTAACGGTTCTGACACTATCTTGAGGTCGTTGACTAGTGAACGAATACATTTTTCATTCTCAAAAATAACGAGCCTCATACGACCTCAGTATGTTACCTAATATTGGTTAAATTTAGTGATTGTCAGATTAAAGCTTTGGAAAAGAAAGCCGATTAAGTAACAAGTTCAAATGCACGATAATAAGAAATAATATATATTTTTAGAAAGATATTTTATAATTCCAATAAGATGGAAAATAAAAAATGTGGCAATGTGATACTGATGTAGCATCGAATTATTTTTTATCCAGAAAATGACTCATTGCAGATCAAAAGCAGATCAAAGAAGAAAAATATCCAATATTTCCACGAAATTATAATCGTATGAATTTTCTTTTCAAATTATAGGCAATCCTGGACTTACAAACGGATCCGGAAATTTGAGAACATAATTCAAAACCCCAGCACGCGAGTCCTATGCAAATTATACAGAATCAGCTCGTTAAAAGCTCCCAAGAATTGATTTAGTGATCCGAATATTATTTACAACTCAAATAAGCAAATTTTACTAACTATAAATTCAAGATTTCACATTGATATGATATTAATTATATGGTTAGACTATTAATTGTTTGAACAAGAAGTTCCTACATGATTTTGTTTGTGATCTTATTGGGTTTAATTTGAGTTTATTTTTGGAACAATCGTTTTATTTTAATATTGAGATTAAACTTTTAAATTGCAAGAATAATAAATAGTATACTACTTTATACGACAAAGTGCATATATACATTTCTTTGCTGAAATATATTCAATTTTAGAATTAAATCGTAACTGAAGATAAATTATAGATTTTATCAAATAAAATATTAATTTCTACTCAAAAACCAGGAATAAGATTGTTTAGTGTTCTTTTTTGTATCTGCTGAGATGTATGGCACATAGTTCACTATGAAATACTAAAAGCAGGGAAAATTATGACTGCAAAAACTTATTAAAAATTGAATAGATTAAACCAAACTAATGAAATTATATATTTTTTATCGTCTATAAAAATCAATGATTTCGACCCTTGGATTCTGGGTTTTTCATTCCATGTGACACATGTGAATGTCAAATTCTTCCTGTATTTATTTTTAGCTCAGGATTTTTATAACTAACACTGAAATATTTAATAATCCAAACAACAAATACAAGTGTCAAGTTCAAGAATATACATATTTCATATCGCATTATTTCTTTTTTTATAACATTAGCTTTGTCACTTCTTGTATTTTGTCACGTTAGTACGTGCATTATAAGTTGATATACACTATTATATTCAAGTAAATTAGTTTTTGTAAAATTATATCGATGTTAATAAATAAAGTATTATTTTGCACGTTATTCAAAGCTCGACACTTTATGTGAAACACAGCGATCTGAATGTGTTAATCAGATGAGGGAATTTTTCTTCTTTATCGTGAAGAGATTGAGGTTTTAAATTAAAGGTTCTCGATTTCATGTTTTATAAAATATTGGATTATTACCTGGTTATATTCATCAGCATCGTCATAAGCAACTTTCCAAATAGAATTCAGTCATACTTTTTCAGCATAAATTTCTTCATTCTAAAAGTCGTAAAAAATGTTTTCATTAGATATTCCATTTGGGCGGTTTTTAACATGTTTAAAAATATATAATTTTAGAACGTGTTAAGCATATTGCTCAAGCTTGTGTGTACAAAAGTTTTATAAGATGGCATTGTTCCTCTGAAAGATAAGGAATTCGCCCGGCAAATAACTTTGGCGAATTGTTTTGAAGCCTCAAGCATTTCAGTTATCCAATACAATAGAAAATCGTTTGAAATAAGTCGATCCAAATAACGAAAATTAAGAATGATATTAAATTAAAAAAAATACTGTACCATAAATATTTTCAATTGAAGAACATTGTATTTCGATCAAAGATGAGGTACAAAAAAAATACATTATTTGAAGATATTACATATAATCTGAATTGGATATAAAGAGACTATTCTTTTTAATGGTTTTTTAAATAATATAAAGTCAAAGTATTGTTTATGGTTGATGCCATGTAACATTGAAAACATGTAATATTGTACATATTCGCGTTGAAAATATTAACGTTAAAAATATTAGCATCATTAGTTTTTGGCACGACATCATAAGGCAATTTTTTTTTTCCAAATTAGACAAACAATGATATCAAATAAGTAAAGAGGAAATAAAAAAATAAATAAACATGTCGACGTGATGTAATATGGGTTGGGTTACTTTGTAAGGTAATGAGAGTTGGTTATACATATATGATGAAAATTCGTTCATCTCCACATAGTTTTCCTTGTCGAAAACAGACAAACAACGTCAAAATAATATCGTGTCTTCTAGAGCATGCAAAAGCGAGGTTTTATTAATTTCTAATGAAATTCTTTCCTCATTCGTAAATCATGAATAATTATTTTAGTGCAGTGAGATGAGCATTCGAATTAAATCATAGACCAGTGAATCTGGGTCGTAATTTTGCTTGTCGGCCATAAAAAATAAAATAAGCTGAAACCGCTGAGGATTTGTTTTCTGAGTATTCCCTAGCGAATTTGGGAAAATTAAAGTTTTCTCTCGCCCTTTATTTGGATTTGTACAAGAGGGATTCATGTTTATGATATCTCCTAAAAATATTATATACTGCCCTAAAGTTTTTCCGATGTTATAACGACTTGTAAAGTATGAAATTTCATTCAATGTACTTTTTTTAAAAACTCTAAATGAGATGTTATTAAAGCGTCTTCTCACTTTAGGCGCCTCAAAAATAGGCTATTTTCACGATTTTTTTTCGAGGATTTTCGCTAAAAATTATGAGATAAAATGGATCTTATGTAATAAACACATCTTTCAAGTAAATGGAAAAAAAATATTTTTATTTTTTTGAACAATTATTATAATAAAACAGTAGCATCGAAAAACCCGTGTAGAAATGTTATGTTCGTGGCTTGTTGATGGTATCTCCGAGATGGGTCATTTGAAACAAAAAAATAAAACAGATTCAGTATATCAGTGGCTATAGCGCACATCATTAGATTTTTGATATTTGCGAAAATAACAAAATGGCGCACGTTTTACGAAAAAGTAAAAAAAACCGCGTTTTTTTTGCAGTTTTTTGTAAAAAAAAATTACTTAAAATCAAAATTTCAAAAATCTGATGATATGCGCTATAGCCATAACTATGAAAAATATGTCATTCAAATTTCATGACAATCGGCCGGATAGTTTCCGAAATTTCATCAACAAGCCACCGAAAAACCTTGTTTTGAGATAAACGCGTTTAAAGTTTTGGTTGCAGAAAAATTTCCCAGACACAGCTGTTGAAACACTCGTTGTTATTTTGGGTATTTCTTCCGAAGATCTTCATAAATCGGTTTCAAAACCTCGTGAACATCCTCAGCTAGAGCAGGAGGATGTTTAAAAGTTTCTATCTGATTGTTTTTCACCACTTTCTTGTACTTGCACCATGAGTCTGAACAATACGTATGCAGCTGGGTGCTCTCAGGTAGTCACCTAACGGTCGCCCAAAAATGTAGTTAGACTCGTCCGATCTTTATGAAATTTCGATATAACATTTTTGAAAATATGTACTTTCAAAATTAAAAAAAAAAAAATCGATTTTTTTAAATTTGTTAAGTGAGAAGACGCCTTAAGTGGAATTTACATTAACTCAAATTCTCAAACTCAAGAGCAGTAGGCGAATTCTGAAATGCATGCTTTTAAATTAAACATTTTTTGACTTTAGCACTGGTTTGACTGGTTGAACAATTGAAAAAATATCGGCCTAACTTGGATACTCATGGTCATAGATTTCCATCCTTTTAGATTTATGCAGCTTTGTTTGGATGGGGAAAATTATAAAACAAACGATGAGGTCAAAAACGGACATTTAGAATATTTTCATTCAAAGCCCATGATATTTTATGACAGAGGCATTAGAATGTTACCAGATACGTAGAGAAAGATGACGATGGAAATTACATTTTGTAATAATATGCTAAAAAAATAGCAATCAAATCTTTCATTTAAAAAACGAAAATCTTTATGGGTGTATCTTATATTAATATTATTAAGTTTTGATTTAAAATAATATCTAAGCATCAATTATCTAAAAAAAAGTGTATTGTTGGATACGCTGTTAAGAAAACCAGAGCATCGTTATGCATTTGTATAATATTTAATGGATTAAATTTGCGTCATTGCTAATCATCATTACTATCAGGGTCATGCTATAAATCAAAGTAACAACATAAACATTGTTTTACTAGAACTTCCGCTTTGTTAACGAGCCCATTACCAACTCGATGGAACAAATAATCACTGAGCTATTTTCATAATACCAATGGTATTAATTGCGGTCGGAGACTTTTCGCCGAATATCACTGGCGAAATGATGGCCAGTCCTGAAAATGATTTATGAAAGCAGTGGGGTCCCAGGCAATGGCAGGGAACGAAACGTTCAATCAATCACCTTGCGGGCGAAGTTAAAGATCTCTTAAGAAAATAAGGTAGGAAACCTGAAAATAGTAGTTTCTTGCGTGTCTAGGACCAATAGATGATTATGGGGCGGTGTGACAAGGGTCTAGTAGTTTAAATGAATCCTCAAGAATTTGATTAAATCGCCTACACACACGGTTGTATTGATCTCGATACTCACTCAACTAGACCCTGAAACGTTGGCTTCAAAGTATGTCCTGTTTGTAATTTATTTAAGCTTATCACTACTAATTTGATAACAAGGAAGCCCAGTAGATATATTTTCCCATTACCGAAAATAAATAAGTGTTTTAATAGGATTGCATTTAAAAATATAAGTTCACCTGAAAATAGTCTCAATTTCATGTTGATACACAATATTTTGTATTCACCTAATATGTAGATTTTTTCGTTTATAATGTGGAAGAAAATTGTTATTTTTTCATATTTTTTGTATGAGATATGCTTGTAGAATAAGATGACTAACATGAATATCAATAGATGTTGCCATCTCTTTTACAACCATTTTTTACCATTGCAAAATAATGCTTTGTTCTTCGTTCATCTCATAATATTTTCAAGAAGTATATTGACATTGTTATTGTTAACATTCATATATTTTTTATTATGCAGACTCTTGATTGTATAAAATGTTTGCTATTTCTTGCATTAATTTTCCCTATTAAAATTTTCAGCGCTTTCAAGCTTTTTAAAGAGGTTTTCATAAATTTCTGACAGTTTTCTTTAATGCATGAAAGATAATTGAGTTTCATTGCAAAGTTGACAGATGACAAAATTGATAGCATAATCAATACTCAATGATAATTTTGCTTCTATCAACTATATTCTATTAACTTGGTTATTGATTCGGGGATTAAACACTCAATAATTAATAGTTAGATAAGAAAATATAATAAAATACCATACGTAATTGTAAAGGGTCAAACTTCTATTGGCGTCATGAAATATGTTGATCATTTTTGTATAAATCAATGTATATGAATGTGGATTAAAGTCGAGAGCTTTATATGATATATTATCAATAGTATGAAAATTGAGCCAATCAAATAAACAATAAATATGTTATTTTCTTTATATTTCTAAATAATTTTTCATAGGTCAAAAGACAATTTCTATTAAAATAAACTCATAAAATTGATGTTTTTTTAAAGATGAATTTATTATAAATAAAAGTATATGAAAAACAACGTAGACTATGAATAAATTTATGCTTTAAAAGATAATTAAAATTATGACAGATTACTTGAAAAATCAGAGTAGTGTTTCCAAAACGAAGGGTGCTTATACAGAAATTTTAACAATATTATTAGAATTTATATATTGATGCAAAAATTTGAGGAAACTTCGATAATAGAATATTTTAGAAAACCCAACAGGTTAAATTCTTCAGTGACTTTGCTAACAAGCAAAATGCATATTTCTGGTAATCTTCTAATTTGCAAATCATACATGAACGACTTTTAAATTAAAAATATATATATAGCGATTTGATGGACTATTTCAGCAAAAAGTGAAGTCGTATTGACTTTGAATGTGATGTGTTATGAAGAGACGATTGAAAAATAGTTTATGGTGAATTTTGCAGAAGAAATTACAGAGACCCAATTTCAATAATCCACATCTCAAATTGTCAGAATCACAATGGAATTTTATCGTCTACATTCAACAATCGAATGATATTGAAAAATTCAATATTTAGCCGACCTCCAAGATCACAGGATTTGACAGCTCCAAAATTTGTTACTATCTAAAAAAAAGTTTACGTTGAAAAGTCGCAATTTTTTGATCATTTTAAAAACAACATTCGAGCTAAAATGACGGCAAAACGTGCTAAAAAGACCATACATATTTGAACGATTTGGCGCCTGACTCATGAAAAAAATAATGTTTGAATCCTAATCAAATATTCGTGCGCGAACTTAAATTTATTCTCATTAAAAATATTTTTGAACGAAGGAATATTAGTGAAGAATTTGTTAAGAAATTGATTGATATTTTGGATTTCGAAGGTTCGTGTTGATTTTTTTCCCAGAGGAATCTATTATTTTAGGACAAAGAGATTATAAGCAAATAGATAAAATAGCACGGCGAATTAGTTTCATCGATTTGTAAAAGCAACAGTTCAATATTTGATGAGAATCGCTCTAGGTCTTCTCTATTTATTTGCTTTCATTGAATCTGATATTCAATGTTGATACATTTAGAGACGGCTTATTTGTTTGTCACCGCCAAATTTCAATGTTGACGTAATTTTTCCGAATAGATGGGAGACGAGACCAGAAATAGCAAAACAAGATATATTTTTAGCTATTATTATGGCAAAAATTATGTTATGTTATTACATTTAGATAGATCGTTTAAAAAATATTTATGAAATCACAATCAAAAAGTTAAGAGCTACTATCACAATAATCCGATTCGATCTATACTTCGAAGATAAATGCCGTGCAAATAATTTGTACGGATACCTAAGATATCAAACTTGTAAAGAGTCAATTTTCAAAGTGATAAAACCTTAAAAATAGAATCCTGATTAAAAATAGCATTAAAGCAAACCTATCAAATTTCTATGCCAGTGTGGGATTGGGCCATAACGCGTTAAGGTGTACTATTTTATTGGACTTAGTTTTTAGGAATTAAATATGGTGGTCTTTCGATAAATAGTGAAATAATAGAAAGTTGTCCGAATAGGAATTCTAAGTGAAATAAGCAACCAAAATGGAAAAATATTTAAATTTGTTGTTGCAAATCAGCATTGATTGTTTTGGTATTTCAATATGATTCGTGATGATTATTCAGAACAATTGATACTTCCAATCTACCAAATTTCATGATACGATGGTTTTATTTTTCACAGTTTCGAATCCTTGTTTTTATAGTAAAAGCCCAAGGGCTAATTTTCTATACCAACACTTGTGTATTTTATTTGATTTAAAATAAATTTCGGATAATATAATAATATAAGATTGTACTATTTGATGTTTTATGATGGCAAATCATATAGATGTTATGAAATATGTGAGATAATGAAAATTTATAAAATGTCAAATAATGTTTCTTCCATCATATTTTCATAAATGTAGAGTTACTTATTTATCCAAGGAGAAAATTATTTACATAGCATAATTATGAAACTCGAGAATACGACATCAACTACTCTTTGCGACGGAAAATTGTAGGCTTCCGCTTTTCAAGCACAAAAAACTAATCGCCACAAAATGGAGTAACCATTTCATAAATTCTTTGGTGAGTATGGTGAGCCCAAAACTGCATTAAGAATTTATTTTCGAAAAATAGAAATTCCACTGCTGCCAAACTAATAGGTCCTATATCATTTGAAACCACAATATATATTTTTGCCGTGTTAAATTTGGTCGTAGAAAATACGAAATGTTACCCTTGTATTGCTCCGGAAGGCGTACATTTACGTACAAATGTAATAAATTATTTCTTCCTAAATTGTGTGCTCGCAACATGAAAGTTTTGTTCAATTAAGATTTCCAAATTGTCTGTTTTATTTGCTAAAATAATTATATTAAATTACGTGCTTAGATAAATTGTTAGAAAATATACATTACCCTGGAAATGAGAGCACTTAGATTAATCTGCAGTGAGTCGAGTGAGAATCTTGTAAAGCCACTGTAAAAACACAACCTGGAAATGGGTGCTATATTATTTTATGATAATATCTTATTCAAATTTGAACACATGAAATTCTATGACTATGACTATGATCTGAGAAATGCTGTCAAAAATATACGTGCAATTTGCTTCAAATTCGCATTGAATATAAACAATGAAAGCTGCATCACTTTGTATCGAAATTACCGTCTATATCAATATTCTCCAATCGATGGTCCGCGGTGACTTTCCATCGGATCACAAACAGTATGCCAAATTTCAAGAAATGCAATCAGTTTCCTTCTTAAATGTTTTGCAAAGGAGTGATGATACTTGGCGCAATGACTCAGTCTGTAATGGTCCCACGGTCCAACTTGGCTATACTATAATATAATATTTTTTGGATTAGGAATGAATAATCAAATTCGCATATATGGTTGACATATTTAGTTTAGTTAATGACTTTAACTTTTCTCTCCAAGGCTTTTGTACAAATATTTTTAAACTGAGAAATAAAGTCCTTGCATTTAAAAATAAGTTGGTTATTTTATACTAAGAGCTGGCAGAATAAATTGAAGGTCATCTAAAATATGTGAATATTATGTTCTGGCGTGTTTCTGGACTATCATTATGATAGTCTGGCGACTGAGTGCCGTTGATTTTGGGAGGGGAGGGAGTCGCCAGACTGTTACCAGCTTGTTAAGATAGCACCAGACTGGTTCAAACTTGCTGATACTAACCAGAAAATGATGTCAATTTTAAAAAGTTGGAATACATTATTTTTAATACTTTATAATAAATAGTTTATGTTTATAAAATACCAGACCAAATAGACATTAACGCGTTGTCTTAACAACACTTATAAATGATATTCAATAGATTTTAACCCCCTGCCCTCCCAAACCCAACGGCACCCAGTCGCCAGACTGTCATAATGATAGTCCGGAAACTATTATTTCATGCACTATTATGAATAGAGAAAAAGAACAATTAGCTCATATAATTCAAATTGTTATATTAACCTTTACCTACCGGTGATGTATTTACTACACCTCGACTCTAATAATGGGAATATCGATATGAAATATAATACATACGGGGTTCAAATTTTTTGCATTCTTTCGTAATATAATTACGAATCACATTAAAGTATTATAGTATATAAGTATTCATCTGCAGCGACGGAAATAAATAATTTGTCAGAAAATCGGGAATTTTGCGAGTTTTAGTCCGTGTCTCAGCAGAAAGGAATTTTATCAGTCACATTGATGATGTTATATGAAAATGGGGGCTCATCAACACGAACTAGCATTTAAGTATCTGATGACGATACCTTCAACGAGTATGGAGGCTGAGCGTGCATTTTCAGCAGCAAGTTGTTTTGGTTCCAAAATCAGATTTAGACTAAATGACGAGACATTCGATGCTTAAATGTTATTTTACTTCGGGTATATTTTCAAAATAATATTTGAATATTTAAGGGTTTTATTTATTTATTTTTGAATTTTGTTTTTATCTTTACTTAAATAAATAAAATTGTTTCACCTTCAAGTTATTTTTTATATTAAACAAATGGACTTATTAGTCATTTTTTTGTTCAATAAAGAATTTTTAAATATTTTTCATCCTTCCATAATCTTGCATGTTATGTATCACTGCTATTGGAATTTAATTCCGACCAGTAAGACACCCATGTCTAAACTTAACACATCCACAAAGGGTTAAGTTCGTATATGTATATGGAAATAAATGAGGATGATGAAGTAATCATGGACGCAAACGAATGCTAACTGTCCATATGCCTTTTTTGGTCCTTTTGCCATCAGAGTATTTTTTAGCGATGTTGATGAGCGGAAATCGTCGTTCAAATATCGCATGGCATAAATGCTAGCCCTGCCCTCGAGCATATATGTGGCAGTCTATCAATTGTATTTCATGCGAATAATTTAATTTTGCAAGAAAAATAGGATTTATTTGGGCAAAGGTTTTATATATGGTGTACATCAATAAGTACGAATGGCACACAAGGAATAATAAATTAAGTGCGCATTTATTGTAAATGAACTGTTTTTTTATTGCGTGACCCGAATACATAATTAAAAAGGATGGTCACAACAACCGTGCGGTTTATTATTCACATGGTGTTATCCTGTGGAGAGCGTGATATTTGGGCGTCGAGTTAGAAGGGAGGCGTGTTGGATCATTCTAAATCATTTTATTGTCCTAAAGCTGCCGATGCAGGGTAAGCAGAGTAATCAGAAAATCATGGTTATAGGTTTTCCAGCCAGGAAGAAAAAGATCGCAACGGCGCCTGAAAAGTAGGGGGGTCGCATGCCTCAGTACGATATGGACGCCAGTCTCGGTCGGACGCGAATCTCGTTCCGCGAATCTCTCCCCGTCGCGAAACTTGAAACAACTTTACGCGAGTGTAGATTTTTTTGAAAATACACAGTATTTACGAAAAATATATTATTTATGGATGTGCAAAAATAAATGGTTTAGGCGTTGAAAAGCATATTTAATCAGGCCGTATCGAAACGACCACCGAGGATTGATCCGATTTACGTATCGATCTGAATCAGGTATCATCGCGAGTGTTTGTTAGTGTAACGGCATTGTTTGAAATATTCGCAAGAATGGAGTGAAAAAATTCACGTAGGATAAATATTTTTATATATGAGGAGTTAAAGCTTTTCACGGCCGACGGTTAGCTTCTGTGTTTGATAAACACAATCTCGATATAATCACAAACACATCATCACGCCGTTTTATTTGGCGGGCGTCAAAAGAATACCCGCAAGCCCAATAGCGAATATTGTAAACAGATATTCGGTCATTCCTCTACTTTTTATACCGAAAGCGCCCTCGTCAATGTGCAAAAGCTCCCGGCGAAAATAGCTTTCGGCATTAGTTAACACACAAATTACGGCTCTGTAAATATTTGAAGAGTACATAAATCAGTCCCGGACGAATGTTTCAATTTCGCCGCATTAAAAAATGTTTACGACTGTGGATCGCATCATTATCGAATTGTGTGCAAAAAATCGCACATATAATTGCGAATCGTTGTTTGGATTCAACACTTTACAGATCGTACAAATGCCGACTAGATTTAAATCAAGTATCGCACATTTTTCATATGAAAATGTAAATGAGCGATCTATAAATCTGTGTGAAGTTTTTGGAAAATATACTAATTGTAGCGATGGATTTATTTATAATAAGTATAGATGGGTTTTCAAAGCGGAAAAGCAAATAATTCTATAATATATATTAATGGTTTTTTTGCACTGAAGATACATTTAACGTTAAAAGTGTTTCAGTCACATGATCTTTTTGTAAAATGTTCAGCAAAATCAGATACAATATCGTAGTTGGGGGATTATTTAAATTATAAAATTTATCCTAAATCAATATTTCATATGCATATACTAATATTTAGCAGTAAAATTATAAAATGCAAAATAAATTCATCATATTTTTTTAGTGTGGTGTCCATATGTGTCTGCGGACGGTAAAGTGCTAATACTGAATAGCTTGAATTTTGTTCATACAAATTGATATGTCGTGTATATAACACACTATATTATAATAAATTATCACTCAATAAGTTCGTAGGATTTTATTATATACTTAAATTTTTTCTTCTTAATTTGGGGTCGCATTTTTCGCAATGTCGCATAAAAAATATCCTACGAACTTATTGAGTGATGTGTTATATGCTCGTATTTAATATATTTTAAAAATTGACGCGATCGATGTGGAGCGAATAATATTTTTATGTGAAAATTGCTTCAACCCCTATTTGAGATATGGATGCCATTTCATCCTTTCAGACTAAAACTTTAACCATCGACAAAAAAAATTACAGAGACTTCTAAAATGTATTTTTTTCATTTATCGCGTGCAAATGCCATCGCATGCTGGATATATTCACCCTGACATATAAATGCATAAAAATTCAACCCCATTAGCAGACCAACAGCGCGAATACAATTGCAATAACATACCATGGGCGTGATAATATAATAAAAAGGCACTCATATCATAATGAATATTTTTAATAATGAGGTTTCGTTGCGCTAATGGTCGAATTCAATAAATTTTCAATTTTACCCCTAATTATAGCCAATGGTTAAAAATATATTTATTGCAAAAACATTGCTCAGTTTGAATCTATCAAGCCTACATAGACATTATGAGCGTGATGCTATCATCACAACTCAATTAGCTTCGTCGGGCGCAAAGTATGATTCAGTATAAGTTGTGTTTAAGTTTAAATTACAATAACAAAACTCTAAATTACAAACGTAAAGTTTCTTAAGGCATGCGAAGGCCTTTCCATGTTCTTGGTCAGAATAGCACAAGTTCCATAATATTACAAAGATGATTTTTACACACACAAGATAATTCATCGATTTAATAGGGTTGTTTATGAGTATTTGATTTGCAATATCAATTGAAATACCATCATTAAACTAAAATATATTTGGCAAATTATTATTTTTTATTTTGACTGTGTATGAAATTATGGAAAAACCTTGTGGTTAAACTTTTCCTTCAATTTTCTTATATAAATAGTACAACATTTGTCTTTGTATTGAAACCAAACAAGCAAAATTAAACAAGTGTGAGCTTCGATTTATGATATAAGCTGGAAAGTTTTAATATTGAGCTTTTAACCACTTGCATATCCATTATGAGTATATTATAATGCTATTTTTGGTCTACGTTTATATAGTACGCCTTCTTGATATTTTCTTGGCAAACTTTAAAAGTATTTACTTATCAAATATTTTTAATGAACTTTCTATTTAAAAATATTTATTCAAATAGTATAAATATTATTTTGCCATATGTACTCATATATGACAATGAGAAATCTTTCAAGTGTTATTATGATCATAATCTATTTTGACTTTTATATAATATTATAATATCTAATTATAATAATAAGAAAAAATCTAAATAAACACATACATCGGAGATTTACGAGGTTTACATAATTTTCTAGTATTAGATATGCTTACATAATAATTTTTGATGTAATCGATTAATTTATCCATCTTGAAAATGGTTGAGAAATCAAGACCTGGGTCACATCGAGCTATTACGCCATTTATAATGGCAACAAGCTCTCAATCATTCGAATGGTTTATTTTGAATCATCTTCGCTTTCAGCAGCAAAAATAATCTTATTAAATTAATAATCCCATACGAATTGTACAAATTCTTTCATACTGAAATATCCGAGAAATGCTTAAATAAATTTAACATGTAAGATAAACACAAACAAGTGTGTTGATGTAGGGGAGGCTGTATTTTTTTTATAATGCTACGAAAAAGTCCAATTAAATGTTGATGACGATCATCCCTTGATGTTTGTTCTTTTTTGTATAATAACGATTGTTAAAAATCTGTAAATCGCGTTTTGCGTATATTTAGTGATCGAAAATAGATCGCTCGACCTTCCTCTAAGTCCTCAGATTACCAAGTAAAATCACACGTGTAAAACAGAATGCGTTAATCACTGTCATTGTGATTGACACAGGATTGATATACGTTCAAATACAAACAAAAAAATGCTTGGATTTCTTTGAAATGTATTGCTTACGTAAACTATACTGGATGAAAGATAAGTGGAACGGTGCTCTATCAATAAACAAAATTGCATTATTAATAAGCCACCATCGATAGGGCTTTATAAAGCTCATTAAACACAGAGCTTCATTAACCGTTGAAGCATTATAGCGTAATAATATTTTCCTTTTTTATATCAAATTATTGTTATTGCCATGCTATTAAAAGCTTATTGAAAAACAATGTGTTGTTGAGCTTAATTAAGCTGCGCTGAATGGCAGTGGACTCAATAACGATGAGCCAAAAATCAATTATATTTGCAATGTGTCAATCATTGTCATTTGTCACAACTTAAGAAAATAAGTTATAAATAATAATAAAACCAATTGGATATTAAAAAAAATATTAGCATGATCAAAGTAATTAAAGATAGCTTGAACCACAACAGACAGTAACCTTTTCTCGGTCATTAACTTTTGAAAATGAATACATATTTAATTAACTTTGCTCAAATTCTATAATTGGCCCAGGTAATGATCTCATCACATTTAAACAGAAAAACTTTTACATTATTAACTACTGACAAAGCGAAAAATGCAATAATATAAGTAGAAACCCAAATTGGTTCTCGTTTAATTGCTTGACCGTTTTTGGGGATTAGTTGCACTTAGACTGCTGCATTTTGCAAGTTGTGTTTCAATGCTATTTTGATGACTATATTCATCAAGAATAAATTGTGATTTTTAAAATTCAAATTTAACGACCCAATTTACAATGGATCGATTTTCGCCGATTGAAGAATTTATTCGAAATTTAATGCTTTATCATTTACTCAAAAAAGAGATTGCAACGCGCGCCACTAAAAATATTTGCGATATATTGGCCAATATTTTAACTGTTCGAAAATGTCAAAATTAGTTCCAGAAATTTCAATCTGGATATTTTGATTTAAAAAAATAGCTTGGAAATGGGAGACCGCGTAAGGTGGATGTCACCAGACTGAATGCTTAAATCGAAAGTAATCCAACAGTAACTATTGAAAAAATATCGGGCAATCTCGGATACTCATGATCGAGTGTTTAAAGAAATCTGAAAAAAATCGGGAAGGTGTGGAAACAAGAAAGATGAGTGCCGCACGAGCTAAGTGAAGAGAACCTGGGCGATCACATTAACGAATGGGAACAACTTCTAAAAATGGAATTCGAAACGCCATTTTTAGGTAACATAATAACTGGAGATGAGAAATGAGTACTTTACTCTAATTATGAATGTAAAAATCAATGGCTATCGAAGGCTCAGGTAGTAAAATCGATCCCTAAGCCCTGCCTGTCGACAAAAAAAATATTTGTCTGTTTGGTGGAACTGCAAGGGTATCAATAATCTTGAAACACTTAAACCTAGACAAACTATAAATGAAATATTTTATTGTGAACAATTAGACCGTTTAGGGTCGGAAATAAAAATAAAACGACCCTCTCTCGTTTATCGTAGACAAGTGTTTTTACAGCATTATAATATTCGCCCCCATACGGCGAATACAACGCGGGAAAACATAAACAGCCTTAGATGGAAAACAGTTCGACATTCTCCTTATTCTTTAGAAATTGCTCCGTTGGATTTCCATCTTTTTAAATTAAATTATATATATATTCAAATATTTCATTTAAAAAACGAAAATCTTTTCGGGTACATCTTATACACAAATTTTGGTAAATTTTTATTTGATATTAGAAAACATGTAAAATGTATGAATTTATATTTGTCGTTTAGAACTCATTTGATCCGAGTAAAGGCGTCGAATATTTTACTTTTACACCCCGATTTAAAATTTCAAACGTAGAACGTAGTTATTCAAATCATGGCTCGTGGGTCTTGTCTTGTTGTCTTGTATCCTCATTATCACTCATTTTTTGCTTTGACTTTGCTAAATCTGGATTTTTGCAACGTGAATCTTCTTCGAAGAAGATGTTGCTTGTTTTGGGCTGTAATTATCGCGTTTTACAATATGTATTAATAAAATGTCCGTTAATTGTGCATAAAAACTGACTCATATAAGTTTTCATTGTTCTTAAAAAGAAATAACGAATTCGGTTTAAAATAACTCAAGAAGCTCTTTTCAGTACGATTTATATGGTTGTTTCGAGTAGTTTTTTATTATCCCTCAAAAGCTTACCCAAGCTTCACTCAGATGAGTCGGAGGTTAATATAAGTTTGATACATAAGGGATGGAAGTGACCCCTTTTCCTCGAATGGATATTAAAATATCCCTATTTCTGCAGTAGACTGTAAGTAATTGCAATACACAATTTTATAACTGTAGATATTTTATAGATTTATGGATCGGATTTGCTGCATAAACGTCCTGAATTAAAATCAGCATTAATTATGACTAGTAACAATATTCTCAAAAAACATCTATATATTATACTTTGTGAATCCAAATCAAAGCGGTTAGAAATCTTCTTAAATGAGACCGTAAAAGCTTATTTAAAAAGCTGAACTTAAATGTAAATTTGATAAATATGAATTAAAATATAATTTAATTTAATTTTAGCAGACGAGCATTTACAGACTTTCATTAGTTGGTTTACACTATAATGTATTATTTCTATTTGTATTTATAAATTATATCAATTTATAGATACTAAATATAAAATAAAATCCAATAGATTTAGTGTAGATATTTTTTGCTTCAATTCTAACAGTGTATTGTATTGGTTTCCTGAGAAATAAATTTAGCCTTAGGTATTAAAGCTTTACTGAAATAATGCTGCTCTTTAGAAAAAGATTTAAGAAAGAGAAAAAGAGGTGTTTTTCTACTTATATAAGTCTTAGACATTTCTTTGATAAATGTACATTGAAGTTGTCAGAAATATTTATTTATTGAATATGCCTTTTGATTTATAGAAAAATTGTATTGCTTGAAAAAGAGAACTATCATTGAAAAAACTTTTTCGAGAACGAAAAGTATTTTAGTTTCCTTAATGTATACAACCCCTTTCAGGGAGATTTTTTTTTTGTATATTTTTATACTAATCTGAGTAGTCTAATATATTTATCGTGTGTCATGTGGCAGGACTTGAGTCGAAATTACACTATTGTGTCAAACCGCTTTATAATCTAAAAATGATTGAGATTCAATCCAGATTGAATCCGGCATTAATAGTATTTTATTGACGGTACGTGATATAAAATAATAATTTACGTTAAGTTGATGGACATGAACTTCCGGCGTTTAACATTGGAATCTTCATGAATTTTCCATGTAATATGTAATCAGAAATTGTAAATTTCCGTATGAAGTTTTGATTGATGTCTCGTTAATTTTGAATATTAGGATGATTCTATATTTTAGAGAAGATTCCTTCCGCTTCTTCAACATATGATTATATTGGGATAAGCACATTTGGGTCATTGGCAAAATTATCATTATTATATCATAATATTTGAATTAATATTTCAAATCAGTATTTTATAGGTAGTCTTTTCAAAGTTTATTAATAATCTCAGTGCTTCCTATTTAAAATTAAACATTTATAGCTGAAATCAGATCGAGACGAAAAACAATACGATAAATCCAAGAACAAATCCACAACAACCCTTGATCAACATTTGGAAATTCTTCGACATTCAGTGAATTTAGGTTTTAAATTATAATCTTATACAACCCATGGCAATTTCATAGAAAAATAAAATCATTTAAATTTTACATTTTGTTAGATCGTGGATATCAAATTCCGTGTTTGCGAGCTTTATAAATACAAAAGGTTAGGCTGTAATGCGATATTACCTCTAAATGTTCAACCCACTGTTCACAATTTATTACCCAAAAATTGCTAAGAAAGCCTATTTTTAAACTCATATGACATTCCACATGTGAAGTTCAATCATCAAAATTAAATATTTATTTTTTCGAGCCAATATAAACTCATTCGCCAAGGAGCATATTCGCTCGAAAGCCACTAAATCTTTTACGACCCCACAAACCAGGCCATAATACAAAGTACCAATGCATGGAGACGAAATAAACCTACAGGTATCATAAAGGGCGTACAGGGCTAAAGGTCAAATATGAGGCCCAAGAGCTTGATTATTGCATTTAATGCTATAATATAAACTTGAACATTTTTTAGCGTGGAATTAGTTTCAAGCGTTGATACTCCTCAGCAATCTGATTAAGGTCTCAATTATAAATTGTTCCTTTTAAAACGTCTTCCCTGTGATGTCTTAATAAAGTTCTTAATCTTCTTTAAGTAATCCCAAATTTGAAATTGCTGGACCTTCTACAAGCGAAGCCTGATTGATCTTAATTTATTCTGTGAATGCCAGGGCCGGAACAAAACATCAATGAAATTTTTATTAAAACATAAATTTCTTAAGCAGGATTTCGTCTTTGTAAAGCCAACGACTTATTTCAATATATTTCAGCGGTTGCTTAAGCTTTTAAGCTGAACAATTAAAAGTTACTAGGCGCGAAATCTCCCGAATAAAACGACTGTACGTACAATTTTCTATGGATTCCAATAAAAATGTATCTTAAAGACGCAAAATAAATTATTTCGTAAAAGATAACATTTTTAAATAAAGATTTATTTTTAGGCAATAATCAAAATCACGGTTCAGGCTTTGTATCCAATTTCCTCAGGGGGAGCTTTCCAATTCAAAAGGTTAAGTGCAATGTATTTTATTGCTCGTATTGGAAATAATGTTTCCTTTTGACGACATTTGGTTAAGCAATCGTGTATTCTTTGTCTCTGGAGTTTTTGATTCCATAAATTAAATTTGTATAGAGTTTAACATAATAACAACTTGTAAAAGTATGATGATTGAGCATATGTATACAACTTCTGGCAATGCCAAATATTAAATTTAAAACTACAAAAATATCAAGAAAATCATACCAAAATATGAAGTCTAATATGAGCTCGAAATGTATTGAAATTGCTCGTAGGGGTAATTCCCATTACAATAACCAGGTAATCAATAAGTACAGTCGCTGAAGAATCGTTTTTGAAGATTAGTAAATAAAATAATTGATTGTAATAATTGGGCCGGGATGTCAGAACTCCCTAAGGGTCTAAATTTTATTTAATATATAAAAAATAATGTTTGTTTGTCCGTATTTAATGCGATGCCATATCGTTTATCCGATTGCGATAAAACTTCATCAACATATTGTTTGTACTTGCGAATATAACATAAGCATAGTACAATTATTGTTTATGTACGCAATTTGTTATGTGAAACGTTTAGCAGATGCCCTATGTTGGTGCATATTGATCTGGTGGTAGTTAAATTAAATAAAACATAACCGTTGATTTGTTATGTACTTTTAGCATTGCAAGGCATGCTAGCTAATCACTAGTACTATAATAAAAAGCATGTGTATCGTATCATTAATTGATTCACTGGTACTAGTAGTATTGATTTTTGATTCCTGAAATTTGAATTGGAATCTGGAAAATTATAAATTTCTATGAAAGTTAGCAACATTGGTAATGAAATTGTATGGGAAAAGGAGAATTAGAATAGTATTTCGGAACAGAAAATGGCCATGCGAAAGCTAGGATCTTCTCAAGCCATGATTTAGACTGCATAGACCACATTAAGGGACGTTTCTACTTTGTTAGTTAAAAAAAATATTTTTCTTTTCTTCGTGTAGCAGAAAGAACCAATGTTTAAGAATACGTTCAGTAAATTTCATGTCGATATAAATGAAATTCGCAAAATTATAGATCGACGAGGACAAGCTGCGCTTCGCGAAGCTGAGGAGAGGAGAAACTTTAAACATGCTTTTCTCGAAACTATTTTTTCCAAGCTTATGGAAGTACTCCCACACGCCCTAGATAAGCATTCTTTATAAAATTTGGCAGGCATATGTATAATAAACGTCTTTATCGTGTAGACTACAATTATCCAAAAATATTCAAAAGTGTTCATTTAATGAACAAAAAACTATAAAAAAAATTTTTTTCCAGCATTCACTATTTTTTTATTTTTCAATATTTCTTCTTAATTGTAATCTAAGATATACACAATATTATTTAAAGTAAAAATATGTTTAATATTTTTACTAAAAATCATCTGTTCAGGATTTAGGACTTCCATGATGTATAATATCATCGCTCGCGCATCGACATACGTGGCTCCCCCCAGTCTCACTACTATACTTTGTCAAACTTTTAAAAATATTTTTTTGTTTAATAAAGATCGCCTAATCAACACACTAAATATCAGCATTCTATATTTAATACTTTTTGCATAAAAAATGTTAAAAAAAACGATCATATTTAGGCCCAACAAGGTAGAAACGTCCTTTAAGTATTGATCGATCATTTCTTTGTCTTATTAGCAATTAAGATGCATTTAGTAGTATAAAAAACACGAAACTCTTCAATATACATCCATGGGAAAGAAATACATGCTTATCAATTCCCCTCATCGAAATGATAAATAATGGTTTTCACCGTTATTTGGGCCAGATTTCTAATTTGCGTCATTCGATGATTTGGTTAAATTTTATCGCCTTACAATAATGTGCGATCTTTATTATTCCACGCCATGAGCTTACTGCACGAATTTAATATTCGTGACAAATTAGTCGACCATTGACATTTTGATGAAGAAAAATTGTTTTCTGTTGTAGATGCTTTAAGCCTTAAGCATCCTACGTCATTTGGAAACATATTGGAGAAGACTGCATGTATTGTATTTTCACCCCTATATTCGTTTTAGGGACTTTGGGGTGACATTTTTGATTTACTTTTCTGAGTCCCATATTAAATACCATGCGTGCTTGAATTTTTTTCAAGCTTATCATCGTCTTTTATTGCGTCCATTTAAATTGCTCCATGTGAAATCGTGAAGCTTAATTGAATATTTAATGCAAAAAATATTGCATTTCAGTATTAGTTTTTATAAAATAATTTTCATAGTTTTTCATACCTCTTTGAAATGTGACGAGTTTTCTATAAAAATATGTTAATATTCCATATATTTTCAATCATCAATAAAATACAACTTTAAAATGGCTTCATTTTTATAATCCTGTGACATTTGGCACTGAAAGTATTCGATAAATTTGAGTTGAATGATATATCTGAAAGATATTTTTATATTTTTGGGAACTATTCAAATCGATTGAATATTAATATAATTTATTTCAACCCTTGCATGTTTATTGATTACCCATAAAAATAACAATAAATAACAAAGATTAATGCTTTTATCAATTAATATAATATTGATTTGAATTAATAAAAGTTATATAATGTTTGATAAGGAACTTGTAGCCATAGTATAGTTATATGACACCTTATAAAAATACTCAGCAAGTTTAAGCAAAGCTTTGTCTAATTAATGGAGTATATAATCTGATGTTTCAGGTCATATGAATACCTAAATGAAATTTTGCTAAAGCCGATGCAGAAATTGTTGAGTAAAGATCTTTGCTTTGTGTATATCCTGAAATTAGTTTTGAAATTGTTTGTGTGTTCTAAAATTTAATTTAATACGGCCCAGTTTTGATAGACATAGAATTACGTTGAGTAATTGGATAACATGTTCAGGTGCTTAAATCGATACACCGATGATTATATGGGTTTTAATTTTAATTATGTTCATATTAAAAATGTTCATATTTTTAAGAGCCGTTCATACATAATATTTCATTATTTAGTTGCTTAACTGAAATATATAATGTATGAGACGCCTCTATAAGTTAATGGAGTTTCTGAGATTAATTTCATGAATGTTGTGTCTCTTCTTAAGCATGAAATATGTCTTTTGTGTCTTGAATGTTTTTTTAATCAAACAAAATTTTCATTTGTCAGAACTTTGAAGCGTGGTGGTATAAATATGATTCAAAAAATATTCTTCAGTAGACGCCTTCAAATGTTCGAGAGGATTTTAATAAAAGGAATGAAATTAATTTCGCATACTTTTATCACTTTTCTGAAATACGATTTTGAGTAATTTTCAATTTATTCTCATCCGAATTTTCTAATCATTCAGTTCGAATATTTCTGTGAGCATATTCTGAAAAAATCATTGTCTCGGAGCAACATTAATTAAAAAACTATTCACAACATTCACCCTCTTATTATTCACATTAGTTGTCCCACACATATTAGACAAAATTGACGTAAACTTACGCCACACTTCCAAGAAACTGAATCTAAATTTTAGTTAAAGCCTTAATTGGAATAACATATATTAAAATATAAATTGGTTCACAGGGAGCAAAGACGTTAAAGGGTATTTCATAATTTTGCAAATTTGTAATTAAAAATGTGGAAATCATCTAATTGTGATGATAAAATTTATTATACGGGGATTGATCAAATTTAAATACATAAAATCAATATGGAAATATTTGGGTCATCTGAGCCAATACAACAGCAATACGTAGATTATATCGGAGATTCGCTTAGTGATGAAATGTTATAAAATTTACAGCCTAACTAGGATCATTTTGAATGTAGCCCAAGAAATATATTGTTATTTACATAAAATCTAAATTAAAATATGAAATAATTTATTTTATACCAAATAATCAACCACAGTTATAAACAGCAGTCAATCGTGTTTTTTTGAAGAAAAAAATCTATGCTTGTTATTAATGACACAACATATGTGTCACAGCCATGTTAACTGACTAGTGATACAGATCCTGGTTCATGTTTTACATTAATTGAAAGCCTTTTCCGCTTAATTTTGTCCTTAACTAGTCATACGTTAAATATTGATAATTGTGCACGATTGTAGATTTATTGAATTAAAACATTCGTATAAAGTTTCGGTTTATTCCAGAGTTTCGGAATTTAGAAAATTCATATGCTTACGAATGATCGAAAAGCGTATTTGGCTAGCACCAACGTCAATGGTGCAATTTCTACTTATGATTGCTTCCATACGCGTATTAATAGATTCAGTTATGCAAATAAATGAGATGATGAAACTCATGAATCAAACGGATGCTTCAATAAAGCATCAAATTCTGTTAATGCTAGATTTTCTAGATTATACATACCTGTCTAGTAGTTAAAATTGCTGTCATATAAGAGCTATCTTACATTATAGTTGTTGTGGATTTTGGCTTTCGAATTAGTTCAATGCTTACGTATCCATTGTTTAATTGTGCCATTTCACTCTGTTTGCATCATGTAAGTGAAGATTAATTTTCCGAACAGTCATTATTTATTGCAAAAAATTTAGCCTATATATTTAGACCCTAGCAAGAAAATCAGAAAACATTGTGTTCAAAATTGACGTGCGTGAACGTGCTCTCAATTTCTAAAGAAACCCTCGAAATACTTGTACACAATACGAAGAAATATATTTAGACCTTATGAAAAATAACACACAATCAAAAATCATGGATTTTTTAATAAAAAAACTATTAATGAGAACATTTTTATGAAGAAAATGAAATTATGTTAACTGCGCCCAACTGTTATTATATGAGATTACAGAATTCCATCGAAAGAATTCCAAGAACAAAGGAACGGATTTTTGCTTCAAGTGTTTCTAGGTAATAGCAACAACTGGGACCGATTGATTCGTAGAAAAATTCAGAAGGAGTAAATGAAAGATCAATGTTTTGTAAATCAGTTTGCCTTCTAACTTCGAGCTAATTCGTGCTGTTCTTGTGTCTGTTCTCTGACGGATGGCTAACGGATTTTAATATTCCAGTAAAATTTTCAAAGGTTAATTTATTTTATATATCTCGTAATAAAAAAGTAGTATCGTTTTATTATATATATTTTATTATTATTGTAGTCCATAATGGAAAGAAGTCAATCGGAAGTATGAAAACATTACAAAAAGGGCCAAATGCAACCACTATCCAAAACAAATCCCATGCAGAGGGTCAAATACAACTGGAATAGCAATATATCTTGAAGGGTACATCGGATTTTCTTGAATAAAAATACAGAAGAAGACATCACTGATGCGGAATGTTCAAACAGTGCGAAAAGAATTAAAATATTCCAACCACCAATAATAAATTTTGTGAAGAGGAAAACGCTTCCAGAAATCGTTACCCGGCTAGCTGCGCTGGATGCTTTTTCCATAAGAGGGATTACGGATAGGGATTCCATTCGTGAATATGTTACACTAAAAGGGTTTTCGTTACCAAAAAAATCAATTCGATATAATGAATGATCTCAAAATTTTACGAAGAACAAATAAATGCAGTAATTTCCAATATTAAAGGCTTAAAAGAAGTGAATGCTCGCATTAGCCTGACAATGGATGAGTGGATGGAAGTGGAAAAATGGAAGATATTTTAATATTATGGTACATTCTGAAAACGATATATTTAATCTATGACTTGTTTAAATTTTGGGAAAATGTGATTCTTTTGAAATTCGTAAAATTGTTGAAAGTCGGTTGAGTAAATTTGGAATTGTTTTTTTTTTCTCAATAGCATCAATTATAATGTGTATATTGTTTCGAATAAATATTCTTAAAATAACAAATTATGGATCTTTTTATGCGGATTTTTCGCAACGAATTTTCAAATTTAACATGAAATTAAAGACTTCATTTACGCATGTTTTCATATGATGGTTCCATCGATTCTAATTCTATCTATCGAATTCTTTGCCTTTTTTTACGCGGATTTCTGAACAACGTATCTACCGCGTAAATCGGGGGTTGAGTACATAGCTCATGTTGTAAAACGCGTTACATACTTGAAACATCTGTATAAACTTAATACTTCTTTTTCTAAAAAATATTTAAAAAATACTCTCTTCAATACGCGACGTTGGTATTTCTTCAATTAAAATCACACACCGACTATAACACGTGAGAGCTTTTGAAATTCAATCAAGTTTGGATTAAAGTGAAGCTTACACTTTGAAATTATATTTACATTAAGACCCCATCAGAAAATCTCCCCGTGGTGCTTAGAAATGTGCGAAAAAATGTGTATCTCGAATGTCTGAAATATTTCCACTTTATGTAAAAACTTTCTCTGTTCTATAGCCTTTAGCGAACTTGATACATATCATGTCCATTACATGTCGGTGTAAAATATTTTGGGCGTCAAACTAGTCCAAAAGGGTTCAATTACATCACGCGCGATCACAATTTTATAGTGTACATATCTTACATTTTTTGATTCAAATAGTGTTGAATCCAATAAAAAATCCAATTTTTTTGCGCCGCTTGCTTAAATATCTCGCCATACAATTGATATACTAATTATTCGCAGGTCTTTGACTATACTAAATTTATTATTTGTTATAATGTGCTAATTAGAAGATTCATCAGGTTTTTATTTGAGTTTTTCAAAAAAGCGTCCTTTGATTTCGTCACTTGAATTTTTGACTCCATTAGTTTCATTTCTGAGAAATATCTTTCTAGAAATGGCGCCGGGAAATACACATTGGCAATTTGAATAATTCTTCACCAACTGTGTTCCATCCATCGCAATTTTATCGGACGAAGTTTTATCGCAATATAATGAACGGTATGGTAGTGCATTACATACGAACAGAGTTTAATTTTTATATATTAGATTACACAATGCAAAGCCACATCGTTTACCTAATGATTTTCGATAACAAATGGAAAAAAAGCATTGCATAAAATTAATATTTCCTAGGAGCTAAGAATGCGCGATGGTTTCACACATCTTTTTTCGTCAAAAGACAGTGTTACACAGATTCAAAATATTGCCAATTATTTAAATTATTGTAAAGATATTGTGTCTATTTATGCAACATGTTTGTGTAAAAGCTTTCGTTTTAATTTATTGTGCTGATATATGAATCATGATTTTTACAAAGGAGTTCTTTGAAATTCGAGCGAACTCCAGGAGATACGCCATGCAAAATACGACAAACTGGAATGTGTTAATCAAGTCATTGGAGCAGCTCGTTTTTCTGACATTCCCACGAACACATACACGATTAAAAATACAATAGCTTATAATAACAAAAGTATAATTAATTGAGCTTTTGTAGCAAGGAAGTCATGGATCATACGTTTGGGAAGCATGTGACTATTATGTTTAAAAACAATTTATATTTTAGCTCGTCATAAAAATGATATTGTATTACACCTCTCTAAAACTTGGCTGCCATTTTCCCGTGGAGATCAATTATGAAGATAATCATGCTTCAATATTCTTTTATAAGCCCCCGGAGCTTTTAAGATGACTTCAGGCTTTTTTCATTCCACATGGCAGTATGTCTTCGCTGGCGAGAAATATTGTTTGAACGAGTTTATCTTTTTCCAGCAGTCGCTAATAAATATATGTACAACAAACGTCAGCCATTTTCTCATATTGCACGTCTTTATTGCATTATGATAGTTTTGTTTTAATATACAATGTAATATGATATTTTGGCTCATGTTTGGAATTCTCATCTCGTGGGGTGACATGATGGGGATGGATAATCCCACGCGAATAATTATGATTTGAGCTTCCACAACAACATTCTGTTCTTTAACTAGGTCATTTATTTTGACCTTGTTGTATCTAAATATTTCTTTTACGATAGTTTCGATTTACAACATTCATTTCATTTACGTTTCACGCCATTGTTTGTTGCGTGACTGTGTGCAGTAACTATGCATATATAATCGAGGTGAACGTTTCAACTCATACATGTTCAGTATATACAATCCTATAATTATTTCAGCCGTTTTTACACCAAGGGTAGTAATCGTCATACCGAAACAAAGTATTAATATGAATGAAATCAAATAATAATTATATGTTTGAAGCATCGTCGATTAACTATGATATATCTATCAGATAAAGAATACTTATGCTGTATCATTAAAGAAGTATTTCGGTAGAATTTGGGGGATCAAAAGTATTATTCCATCCGATCGGTTATTTTGATACAAGTTTAGCCTGATTTCTTAGATATGAAAAGCTAAATACTGAGACGATTAATTAAGTTATGCAAGGCCACTTATGAATGACAGGATTTACAAAAATCATTAAAATTTTCCCAATGGGGAATGAAATAGATAATCACTTCATGAAAAATCGTTTCCATAGAAAATCTCATTTGAAGATCACCTAAATCAGTTAAATATATATTAGGATTTTAATATAATACACGCTCGAATAAAAATAATTATTTGGTATTGCAAATTATGTTCAGGGAAAGCAAATAATACATCACGTCAAAATATGTCAATAGAGATTAAATTAATAATGGGACAATCCCTATATTAGCGGCTTCCTAGATTAATACAATGGCGTATTAATATCGCGAAATGATGCTTTCAGACTAAATTATTTCAGGCTATATGTTTCGATGAAATACAGAAGTTTAAAGGGATTTCACCTCGGTATCGCCCATTTTTGATTCTATAATTCTATTAAAAGTTTACACAATTGGTCAACAAGCACTCAAACATACGTCGTCGACTTCGCTCTAAAACAATTCAAAGCGAGTCATATAGAACATAATAATTTCTATGCGTACTTGAACACATCGTTGTAAGACAAAGATACCAAAATAGCTACCCGCGTATAAGTCGAACTAAGCGTCGGTTTAGGGAGACAAAGCAACATCTCAGCAATTTTGAGATATACCGCGTGTGATATACTGAAAGCAAGATATACGAAAATAAATTATTTTATTTTTTCAGATTGTTTTAATATCAAACGGGCGAAAATGTGTGAAAATCCGAGTGGATGCATGTTTATGAGCATGTACATTTGAGAGGTACATTAAGATTTCAAATATATATATTTCCAATATTTTGAGTCTCCTGTCGGACTCTTGGGTGTTGGATCATGTTGTTATTATATTCGCCCCAAAGAGTATGCTTATGCCGTGCTAAAGAATGCGTACCGTCTGGTAATAAATGATTTGCGCGAGAGCAGCCCATATACAGTTATCCATGTGAGAAGCATGCACGCATACCCTGTGTGTTTCTGTTATTTGTTGATGCTCGCACCGGAAACTGCACACGTTTCAATTCAAATTGCACATCAGTCGGAATCATTGGAATTGGAATCAACCTCTTCTTCTTCAAAATTTTCAATTTAAACTGAAGCTACGATGATATTATTTGTATTTTTTTTCACTAATCTGATACCGTTGCTACATATCATGGTGGATTTATGTTTCGGAGAAGAATTATAGGCACGCCAATTTTCAGTGTTAAAATACCCAGTTCAAATATATTTTTATATAGAATGATGAACTAAATGAATATTGTCATTTAATCAATGCCTTTACATACAATTCATATCAAAAAGTTTTTTAAACTTTTGTAGACACCACTAAAATTTTGTTTTAATCCATTGGTTGGTTTAAGAATTATATCAATTTTACGAAATAAGTAGACTTTCATGAATTTCTTACGAAATCTCTCGCACTTTAGGCGAAGCTTAGCGCGGAACACCCGAACTGTAAATTGTTAATGTTTTTTTTAAATGTTGATGTTCGTTTTCGTCGGTACTGATTATTTCCCTAATATATTTTTCAGGCAGTGATAACACCTCATCGTGTTGAATCATGGAGTTTATTTCGCTATTGATTGATTTGTTATGTGTGAAGATGCTATATAAGATAAAATAATTGCCATCGCATATTAAACAATAGAGCGTTTGAATAATATACATTGATTTTTAATGCTTTTTAATCTAAAAATAATAGGGAAAAATATGAATTCCGCACAATTTATTATTTTTTGACTACAAATGCTATTTAGCAAGGGTAATGAGCTTTCAAGTACGGCCATGGCTTGAAAAAGATGGGGTTGAATCAATCGTGACGTGCATGTTGTTTTTCAAGCTTTCACGCAAGCATAGAAATTTCCCATCACGTAAACGTTTCGTTAACCGATATTTTTCTTTTTGTTTACCTAACAATATAGCATTTCTGCTTAAATTCAATCATTAACATTAAGCAAAATGGTCAACAAATAAGATGATTTCAAGATATACATCATTCATTGAAAGCTCCATTGGATTTCGTTAATGATGATTTAAATCCCAAATATCTCAAAGACCTAATTTTTAGCATCGACGATTGATTTAAATTATTTCATATGTTAGCTTTAGTCAGTCGAATAAACGCACGCTTATGTATAATATAATGAAAATACAGCTTCATTCAGACGCTTGATCTATCGTCTGGAAACAGTATTTCATTGGAAACGTACCAAATTCTTTTCATCTCGATTATATCATATCATATGATAGATAACGCAATCTTTAAGCTCGTAAATCCTCCATCTGTCATTCCACGTACGCATCTCCCGGAAAACTTTAATATCATGTTTAATGAAGAGAAATTGATAATGGAGTCTGTTTGAGCTTTTATACTATCGCCTTTGAAGGCAAATATTAATTGTCGTAGATAGTTTGACGTAAGTCGAATATTCAGTGGAATTTCACTTTATGTACGCTTTCTTTATTAATAATAAGAATTCTTAATATTAGACAGCGATAAATTCGAATATATAGAATATCCGAAATATGAAAGGATGTGAATGTCTGAAAGCTCCATGATATAGTCGAAAGCACCCACGCAGAGCAGTTCAATTTATGATGCTGCTATAATTCGTTCGAAGTGATATGATATTTGTGTAGTTAGAAATTCATGTTAGAAAATATTAATAACAACATGTAATATCTAAAATTTTCTTGTATAAAATAATGGTTTTTTTCAAAATAGATTGGTTTGTATAAGATCATCTACCTACTTGTTAACATCTCGTCTAATAACCTTGTTAACATAATTATTATTTTAGTACAGCTACACGCAATACAAGCATATTTTTTTAAAGAAAATCATATCTGTTTGGAATTTTATCTGTGAACACTTACCCCGTAAAAAAAACATGTTTATGAATTAAAACGTCACGATAAGTGAAACTCCAAATGGTTATTGTTCGAAAAGAGAGGATGAATCTTTGTTCATAGTCTCCGATACATACATCATAGATATGCTATGAGCCGCACTATCTTTATTGTGTGTGTGTGTGTTTATACGTAGCAAAAAGAAAACACTAGACAAGTAGCTTGCCTTTTTATTATATATAACACAAACACAACTTCACTTCAAACACGCGAGATCAATATTTAAAAATTTGAATAACTAAACTTAGAAGAATACGCATTGATCTAAGCTTTGACTAATTAACATAATATTTGAATGCAATTTTCTGTGTACATTCTTAAAAAATACAAATACAAATCTGGAAATTAATTTTCCAAAGTCCATACAAAATGCTGAAAATAATTTCTAATACATGAATTTAAACCATATGATATAAATGTCAATAAACACGGATTTATATATTTTGGAGGTTCGGATCCGAGAGGCTCTAGGAACGGAGCAGGAACAAGAAGAACACCAAGAAGACGGCCTCGAGGAGATGCATTTGATGATCTTTACTTTGCAACGAAAAACAACATTGTCTTCCGTTGACTTCTATATCGTTTTGTAATCGCCGAACTGAGAGGGGCAACCTGAAAAAATGGCGAAACCACTCAGTTTCGAATTCGCTCGGGTAAGTTGTACGGTGACGGGGAGACACCCTCAGTTGGTGTAGGAGCGAATCCGAGATGCACTCAAGCGTCACGTATGTCTTCACCCTACCCCGGCAACGCCCTAGCGAGGAAAGGGGGGACTGGACTCCTTGTACTCCAGAAAGCCCTTTCCAGTAGAGTCAAAAAGGTCGTCTAGAGTAGTTTTCCACCACCTCCCTATGAAAACTACGCAGTCTTTACAAACCCCCCAAACTCCTTATCGAGACGTTCGCGAAAGTGTTCGTCAATACGTTCACTCAGGATACCCGTTTGGTGAGCGTTCAAAATAAAACTCGGTGGTAATGCTACCTTCAATATCGAGCGAATGAGAAGGTGAATGTATGATACAGACGAAATGGATGTAACCCCTTTCCTATGAATGGATATTGAAGAGGCCCATAGTTCTGTAGTGGACTGTTAGTGGCTGCGCTATGATGATGATGATATATTTTGGTATACTTAAATTATGAAACTAATATGAAAAGGAGAAGAAGGGAATCTTATGTAAGATTTATTGTTCATTCAAAATTTACTTTGTTATCAATTAACTTACATTATTTTTCCAATTATATTTAGTATTATTTAGTAGTACAAATTGGAACAAATTCAATTAGGGATGTCGTAGCATTGAATTACAAAGGGCAATAAAAAAAGCTTAATTGTATAAAATTTTAATAGAATTCGTTCAGTCAATTTTCTTTGCAATTCTTCAGCTACATAGAAAAATTTATGAAACCAATTGGCACAATATGCATCAATGCTTTGAAGTTTGACACGCTGTACTATATTGATATTTAAATGCAAAATGACAGGGAAAATTCGCAAATAGTATTTGATTAAAAAAAATCATATATTTAGAATTTTAATATTGTGAACATCACATTGTGTATTTGCATCAAAGATCGGCAAACTTGGAAGATTCTTTAATAAAAGGATGATATCAACAAATCTTAAATAGTTATATTAGATTATTGTCAAAATTCGATGTGTATTCTTAGGGAAGAAATTGTTACTTGTAATAATAAAGACAATAACAACAATGAAATAGTATGACAGAATCACGAAGGGCGTGGTGCGTTTTTCGCTACAAATATAATTGATACGAGTCCTTTACTATACTTTTAAATATTTTTAATGTATTTGCATTTCAGTTTAATATTTTTCTTGGTCATATTTTAATAATCAAATACATTTCTTTAAGAATATTACAAAAACTCTATAAAAATAATATTAAAATAGATTAATAAAAAACATTTAAATTAAGTCTTATCTTTGCTTATTGCTATAATAATTGACAAGAAAAAATGGGTAAAATGGAAAATTATATAATAATTTTAGAATCTCTTAATTTTTCGTTTTAGCTTGGTGTTAATTCTGCTTTATTTTTGTAAAATATCTAAAATGTTTTAAATATTTCATAACTATCGTATAAGGTCAGTCCAAAAGTTCGTACGCATTTTTGAGAAATTTTAAAATAGTGTAAATGAAACATAATTTAACATTTTAACAAACGATATATTTTCCTCCGCTATGAACAATTTCTCGGCATCTTACAGGGAACTTTTCAATTCCATTGCTTTAGAATAATACTGATTTTGTTGCAAAAAATACTTGAAAGTTCATTTTGTACATCTTGTTTAGAATTTAACTTTTTTCCTGATAAAAAAAAATTGTAAGACACGAAATAAGTGAAAATTACTTAGGGCAATATCCGGGGAGTAAATAGGATGCGGAAAAAAGCTCCCAATTAAATTCACTAATTTTTTATAGTGTTGTTCGAGCCATATGCGATCTAGAGTTATCATGATGAAATAACACTTCCTTGCTATTCACCAATCGCGGGCGTTTTTTGCATAATGGTTTAATTTGGTTCTAATAGTTCATAATAAATCACACCATACATATCCCACCAAACACTTAAAAGTTTTTGGGGATGTAAAGACACATCTGCTGTTGGAATTGGTTGCTTATCTTTATCTGTCCACGGTCTTTTTCTTGTGACGTTATGATAAATAATCTATTTTTTGTCGCCTGTTACCAAATAGTCTAAAAATGGCTCGCTCGAAGTGCGATAAAAGGGTAGTGCAGATGTTTATTCGTTGCTGGCAATAGGATTCGGATAGCTCATTCGGTACCCAATTTTCAAGCTTGGATACTTTCCCAATCTCCTTTAAATGACAAAAGATCCTTCAATCTGATCCACTGTTAATTGTGGTTTTGAATCCACAAGATTTTTAAGAACATCGTTATCAAAATTAACAAGACGCCTGAACGGGGTTTAACGTAAATGTTGCGGTCTCCAACTTTAATTTTTTTAAACCATTTATGTGCAGGCCTTATACTGTTTGTTGAAAGGTTCAAAATCTAATGTTAAATTGTGTTTTATTTTAACTATTTAAAAATCCCGAAAATGCGCACAAACTTTTGGACTGAACTTATATTTCTATCAATTCAACGTTGGACGTCGACCAACGATTTAGATACAATTTAAATAATTATTGGTTAAAAGGTGGCGATGTTTTCTACAACCATCAGGAAGCTTTAAAGTTCTAATAACTTTCTGTAGTGATAAATAAGATGTGATCAAGTACAAGATTTGAAAGGATTGATATAATAATTTTGCTATAAATTAGTCGTTTATTCGATGATCCTTTCGCCAGATGTAGCTTCCTATCAACAGTTTTTTTGTAGAAAAATTGTTTTAGCAGCAGATTTTTAAAGTGCTCAGCAATGGCGAATATCGTTTATAATAAATATGCATTCTTTTTATAATATACAACGGAAGTGAATATTAATATCGCGGCTAAACGAAGTACATTTATCAAATCCAGATGGCGCATCCAATGCATGTATTTTAGTAGTGCAGATAAAAAAGTTCAAACAAAATGTACAATGCAAAATTCAAACAGATGATGTTTTATTAAATTTTAATAAAAATCAATTTCAATACATATATTTATATGTTAAAAAGCGATGTACTATTTTAGGAATTGTGCCTTTGTCGATAGCGACACGTGTTTCGTCATCGGATACGTTTGAGGAATTTATACTTTGATAGGGAATATCTTCAAATCCCTTTAAGAGATTTGCGGATATGCATAGTGTATAAGGAAAGTTAGAATTTCTCATTAATTTGACACAAATTTAACGTTGTTAGAGTAACAAACTAAATTCAATAGGCATCCAAAATTGCTCTAGATCTTTATACCATTTGGTATTTTTAAAAAGGAGCGTACAATAGCAAATTTGTCTTCATCCTATCCAAATATGGTGGCGCTTCTTTGAAATTCAATGGTAAATATTAATATAATGAAATCGATCCTTTTTTTCACATAAAGAGAATCCATTGAAAATGCAAATAGTATCTTATTGAACCTTTTTCTTGTATGACCAAAGACCACTATTTCAGCCTACTCAATGTTTATTCTTCTATTAAAAAATGATATATATATATATTTAATTTATTTATATATTTCCGAAGCTCAAAAAGACCGTGAATAATTTATTATTGCCTCATAAATATCATAATGTTTGCTTTCGTTTAAGCACATTTTTATATGATTCGCCAATTTCAATATTCGATTAATAATACATTTTTTCAGAGAACATCTTTTAAATGCTAATGTTTTGCAAATCACATTACAGTTGAGTATGACACATTTCTACGAGCGTATTTGAAGTGAGATAATTTAAAAAAATATATTTCTGTTAGCTTCTTTTAAAATTTACGCTGTCAATTTGAAGCTTTACGAAAGCTCAAAAATGTTAAATTGGCGATTGATAAATGCAAGACTGAATTGAACGTCGAAGTTTTTCAAATACAACAGAGAAATTTTACACTTGTTTATAATAGGCCGTTAAAATTTTGCTAAAAGCTTGTCAAAACTTATATGAGATTTTCATATAAAATGAATAAAAATGTTTTGCAAGCATTTGGTGTATATTTTGATGCATTAAATGTTCTATGTTGATTTTGAATATAATTGTTTCGATATAAATATGTTATTACATACGGAGTTTGAAAAACTTCCATTTCAATTTTGAATTTCCAGCTTGATTAAATCCATAGTATCATTAATTTACTCGCAGCCTATTTGTCTGTAAAACGTATATATAATTTCTATATTTCTTGTGTCTGGATGCAATCTGTTACTGACAAATCCGGCAGACATTATGGAGACACAAAGCTTCCATGAAGTGACGTTTCCTGTTGTTCTGAACTGACGCTTCCGTCAATATGATGAATTAATTCATCTCACGAAACCCCTCCCTTAATTTTCTACATATCTAAAAGAAATATAGCATCGGAGTGCAAATTTTATAAATAGATCTCAAATATATTATGCAAGCAAATGGCTTCAAACAGATTCTTTCCTCCCCAATCAAGAATAACCGAGTGAACTTAAAATATTTATACAATAAATTAAGCCGTTCGGAAGAGTTTACATTTTCGATTCTTGTTAGCTTTTGGGAGCTTTCCAAGGGTGATGAAAAATAAAGTCAATTAAAAATTTGAAACGCTTTCACAGAATTCCACTTGAAGCTGCTAATAATCTATTTTAGAATAGTGTTTAATCTTTAAAATTTTGAACTTAAGACCAATTAGCATATTTATGACAAGATATATTTTCAAGGAATAGTTAGGAAAATTGAATTTATAAACATGGGATGAAAGGTATGTTTAAGAGTTGATTGATTAATGGACGCGATTAAATTTTCATATGGAACGTCCGATTTAATATGACCCAAATATATTTTATAAGAGTTTATATGAAACATGTTGTGTTTTTGGTCATCATAGTGATAATATTTTTCTTCTTTTTATGTTTTGATACCTATTATTGCATATAAGCCATAAGAGACTTTTTTGGAGAAGTATTTTTCCATGTGGTGTTTTTCCAATTTGTATAAGATTTTTTTTGGTAAAATCGGACGTATGAATGAGTGAAAAAAATATAATTATTTTTGCAAATAATTAATAATTCGTTTATGGATAAATCATGTCTAGGGAATTAAATCCCGAGCTAAAATTTCAATCCCGGAATTTCGGGATTGCATTATATCATCCAGGGATCAGTTCCGGGATCCTAGGACTAGAATTTTCAATAGTTTAAGAAACTTTATTGATAAATTTGATCAAATTAAAAAATAGATAAACAAAACACAAAAAATTCAAATATTATTTTGAAAATATGCCCGAAGTAACATTAAACATTGAGTATTTTGTCATTTAGTCTGGATTTGATTTTGGTAGCCAGGCAACTTGCTCCTGAAAATGCACACTCAGCCTCCACATTCATTGGAGGTATCGTCATCAGATTTTTAAATGCTAGTTCGTGTTGATGAGCCCCCATTTTCGTATAACATCATCAATGTGACTGATTAAATTCCTTTCTGCTGAGACACGGACTAAAACTCTCCAAATTCCCGATTTCCCATCAAATTATTTATTTTCGTCGCTGTAGATGAATACTTACATACTATAATAGTTTGATGTGATTCGTAATTATATTACGGAGGAATACAAAAAATTTGAACCCCGTATCTATTATATTTCATATCGATATTCCCATTATTAGAGTCGAGGTGTAGTAAATACATCACCGGTAGGTAAAGGTTAATATAACAATTTGAAAAACATATATGTACTGTATATATGTATACATAGATACTGTTATAACTGTTATAATTGTAAGTTATATTTTTTCAATTTAATGAAATACTGTAGGAATTTTGTTTAAATGGAAAAGATAATCATGTTTAGAAAAACTATTTAAAATACGTAGAATGACATCTGATAGTTTCAGAATTAGCACCCTTAACTCTGTATTATACAACAAAAAGGCTATTTACCCTCCAACTTTTAGAGTTTTGGTTTATATTTCTATTCAAAACATGTTAATGTGGATTTGAAACTTTCTGATTTGAATATACATTGCATTAAAAATAATGAGAACCACGAACATGATATTAAAAGTAAAGCTCTGAAGCATTAATTAGCGTTTGAATTAAGGACAAATGTAAGCCGATCTTATAAAATGCTCCTTATCAACCATTGGAAACATGATCGCAAGCACATGTTTGCATATTCAAGCTTATGACCATGCATATACTCGCTAAACTTATAATATAATATTTTTTCAAATGTTCATTAATGAACACATTAATAAAATTACTCAAACTTGCCTCAATTTAACTTGTAATCCAAAATATAAAACATATGTTGAGCTGGGCTTAAATTTATTTATAGTTTTTGTTACATAAATCCACACCCTGAAAGACATATATTTCGGACTACAAATTGTATATTTATCTGAAATATAACGATGAAAGCATTTTTTCTGCACAGTGATCATTAATTTATTTACATTGGATGGCAGTTAATGAAATAATGAGAGGCTTTGATAAGATAAGCTCTCGTTTGAGATAAAAATAATCGGACAAATATGTGTTTATACTTAATCAAAGATGTCCTTTGACATGTTTATCAATAATTTATTTGGATAGAAATATTAAAATCGCACATTGCGAATTGATTAGTAAAGACGAACCAGTTTGAAATATAACATTTTGACGCTGTTGTTTATAATCTGCTTCATGGTAATATTATAATTCAACTCCTGAATATAAGGACATGTTTGCGATCGAAAGCTCACATATTCAGATAGTTTCCATTTCGGTTGGGATATTTTAAGCAGAATTTAAAGTTATCCCCAAATAAATTCGAGAAAGTTACTTCATTTTGTAGCAGTTTTTTATTAATTCATTCATTGAAGTTGACATTATAAAGCAACGTTTGTCCTATTTTTGGATTTAAATTAAATCCTATTATTACCATAGTATGCTGAAAGCTCACACAAGGAGATACGAGAAGGCTGTTATTGCGCAATTATGTTATTATAGCGTCTATTTTTACAAAGGCTTCGTAAAATTTTATGGCTTTCGCAGTTATAAAGGGGTTTCTTAAGCTAAAGCTAACGCAAGATGTATGTAAGCTTTCGATAAAAAATACTTCAGGCCATGAACGCTCAGGAATTGCGCTAAAAGCTCGCAGATAAAGCCGAAATTATCGCCCTCTGATGGCTAATTATAAAATTTTATTAAACAAATTCTTAAAAAATATTTAGCAACCAAAAACATTTCATCGTTTAATAATAATAGTTTTGAGTTTATTATTCAATATGAGATAAAAGCTATAGTTATCGGCACTCGATTAAGAGGATTTTTATTTTTAGCCATACTGTAAATAAATCTCCCACAATGCTTTATTCGAGTTATCCTAGCAATAATACGTTCTATTTGCTGTAGTTCGAGGTATTTAGGACTTCGTCCATTAATAAAGTCCTCCCAGCGGTTCAATCCTTAAAATCCTAATCCAAGGTCATCAATCGGGTAGTATTTTCTTCAATGTGTATTGAATATTTAATTTCTCGATATTTAGTTAGGTTGTATATACAATAGGAAAGCTTAGTGTTTGGAAAAATACACTTGTTTACATAGTTATTTCAAAACGAATTATTTTTCATTTGTGATATCTTAATATTGATCGTTTGCGTTTCTGTAGGAACACTCAAAGGTTCGATAAATTCAATCATTGCGTTAAATTGAAGTCAGGTACTGAGAATCGTCATATATTAGAGCAAGTCTGAAATTGTGATCCACAACAAGTTTTATATTGAGTATTCAACATTGAGATAAGTCGTTACATTTTTAATTCGAATCGTTATCATTTAATCAATGACAAAATATCTGTTTAGAAATAGTTTTCGTACCAAAGTTCAGAGATTTATTGTAATGGACTAGTAATAGTTTTATGAATGAAACTCGGGATTTTTCATGTAATAAATGTATCTCGCAATGAAGAGCTTTAACTTATTCCTAGGTTAAAAGCTATAGATATTATCAAGTTTCGTTCCATTTTGATGTGATGGTGTGTTTGTGGTCATGTAGAATTTTTATTAATACATTCATGGCATTTTCATTGTACTCAGAAAATAGATTAAAAGGAAGTGTCTTAATGATGCGAGAAAGTAGTCGACATAAAAGTGAGATTCATTGAGAGCCTCGGAAAAACATAAAAGAAAATGTTTACTTCCGTCAAGCCGGATCTTCAGACGTCAGTGAACAGGCAGATGCCGGAAATATTTCACAGACCCATAATAACGAGTGAAGATTCGACAGAAGCCAATGGTTTTTCATATGGAACGAACACTTCGGCCAATTTTCCGGAGACCGGTAGCTTTATCAGTGATTTCATAGACCCGGATCCTGTGCTTATCGGCTTTTACATTCCAGTCTTCCTGCTATCGGTTACAGCCAACACCCTGGTCATCATTGTTGTCATCAAGTATCACTACATGAGAAAGTAAGTTATAGCTTTTTTATTAAATGCATTATATCTTGCCATTATTCAAACTTTTACATGTATTTTTTTCAAATAGAAACAATTTTCTATGAAAACATCATACAGTATCGTTTTATACCATTTTTTATATCTAAAAAAATACCATACTATACCATAATATTTTTTCACAGCAAGCTTTTTTTTAATTTCACGGAATAGCCGTAAAATTTTGTTGGTTTTTCATCAGGCGTATTTGATGGATGGTGCAGTACTTCAATTTTTTCTGGATTCTTGCCACGTTTGATCTTGTATTGTCATGCTGAAAAAAACTATCTTTAGATATTCAACAGAACTGATCGTTTTGTCTTTAATCTGATCTATTTTTACATTACAATTAAGTTAAAATACCTTATGCATAAATCATTCTTATTACATTTATCCAAACACAAAGAAGAATGATACTTAGTAGAAAATGTTATCTTTTTTGTCTAAACCCACTATTCTTTTCTTCATATTATTATATACGACTAATTTCTCAGCATCAATGAGAAGATTTTATTATCGAATATGCAATATTATCATGTAATTTTAGGAGCCTGCCTGATTGTGGACCGTCCTTCAACTCCAATACGATTAACTTTTTTTAAGGCTTCCATGGTATTTTCGGAGAATTTTTGCGTCTCCATAAATTTCCTAAATAGTCTATGTATATTTTATATGGGTTGATGGCGTATTAAAGTATATTATATTATAAAATTTTAAATGAAATAAATCAATAAACGCTTATTTATTAATCATTTTTCATTACGATAACGCCAGATCGTTTGTAATATTTATCACATAAAAAATTAACTTACTTACAATGAAAAGTTTTGCAGAGTTGGCCTTATTTCTCTAATTTAGAGTATCTAGTGTAAAATTTCCTTAATGAGTTTTTTGCCAAATGATAAATAAACAAGTTAATAGATTGAAAATCGTTACTAGTAAGATTGGAAATTATTTAATATAATGGATAAACATTGTTTCTAATAAAGTCTACTTTCGCATCAACCTAATATTTGATCGATCATATTACTGGCAATTTTGAATTGTTTTCCATCAATAAACATACCTAATTTTCAAGAAATATTAAATTTTCTACATGCGGAGACTTATTGAATGAATTTGGAAGTGGAAGATTAAATTATTCCATCATGCGATGTACATTTCATGCCATAAGCACAAAGAAAGCTTTCAAATGATAGCATATCTAGAAATAACATATGGGGAAAATTATTTTTGCAATAAACGAAGTCATAAATAAGTTGATTTGATTTTAGTGCCTCGGAAAAATATTTCTAAAAGTGCTATTATTCTTTATCTAAGAACCCATGTAGTATTATATATATATATATAATAATATCAGATCTATACTGAATAGAGTTTGCTCCTGATATAAATGATTGATATTCATATAGTTTGGATTTGATCCTAAAATATAAGCATATACAGATTTATTTCAATAAATAAAATATCAAGAATGAATAGCTATCAGTTATTTAAGACTTTAATAAGTCTTCATTAGATAATTTAATAACACATCACTCAATAAGTAGGATTTTTTCCCCTTTAAATCTTTTTCTTCTTCATTTGGGGAGTGCAAGATTTTTTTAAAATATTTCTTTTTAAAATCTCTAAAAAAGGGTGTACATTCTACAATTAAAGAGCTTATAGTAAATTAGCCCTGCCCTGGAGAAGATAATGTCGCATAAGTGAAATACTTCATGTGATTTAGATGGAACCAGTATTCGATATTCGCTTTAACATGTTAAGTGGGCAGGACGTATATATACGTCCAGCGTAAACTGCATCGAAATTGGTTAGGACGTATATATACGTCCTCGAAATATTTGCTGAACCCTAAAGCAGACGGGACTTTCTTTTTGTTTAACGAATGTGTGAGTTTTCGATTACATGTTTTGACATGAATTTAAGATAGGTAGTAAATTGGTTGTACTTCGCTATTGTGTTGGAGTGGACGTGTACTTAGTAACGGTGACTAGAAGTATAAGGTAAGATTCAAACTTATAGTTTTAAAATGGAAGGACAAAAAACACGTATTGATGCTCAGCTCAGATAACATAGTAAAAAGTCAACCCATGCCATCAAAAAACAGTATTACACCTAAACCCTCACACTTAGTTGAAAAGCATTTTCAAAGAACAAATGAAAGGAAACTAAAGCCAGGAAATTTCGAACTTATTACAAAACAGGGAAATAATCTACATACTGGTGTCTGGATTGTGAGGTAGCACTACATGTCAACAACTGTTTTAAAATATATCACACAGAAGTTGAGTTTTGAATTTATATATAGATATATTTTTTTTCTTTCCATTTTCTTTATGTGCTTTTGTTATTGTTTTGTATTTGTTAACTTCTTTATATGTTTATGTATCCAAAATAGATTAAAAAAAATATGTTTCATTGAAATTTTTATAAATTCTAAGCATCGTTAAAAAATTAATAATATGAACTCACACCAGATGGGTGGGACGTATATATACGTCCTAGTGATAATGCGTATATATGCGCGCCCACTGTATGTTGCGTCATTGAAAAGAAACTTCCCCGCTTAACAGGTTAAATACTTCCTTATTACAACTGAGAAAAATATTTAAATACAGTAACTATCGTGTTTTTGGTATACAGAATTTTTATATGTAAATTTGTCTTTAGTAAGTTTCAGACGCCATTTTTGCTGGATCGATTTTATTTCCGTACAATATACATTCCATACATATTGCAAGAAGGTTGTTGAAGCCTTCCGAATGACAACTGTCAACGTTCGGAGAGGAATGGAATAAGGGAAAACGTTTGAACATCCTGAGTTGTCAAATTTGTGAAATATAAAATCAAAAGATCAGCATTTTAACTCGGATGCTTCCCACGTTAGAAACCTTCTAAAGCTTGAGTCTTTTTGTTAAGAGTCAAAAGCTTCGGTTCTGATCCGACACGAAAGACTTCATTTAAGTACCAAATAAAATAATGCAAAACCGTTGATTAGCTCTAAATGAATATTTACCATCGGAAATTGTTTACAGTATAATCTATTCAAATTATTTTTTGAAATAAATTTAAATAAATTAATGTGAGAATCTTTTGAAATTTTGGCGTACAAAAGGAATATTGAATATTAAGTAAACAAAAATACGTCTGCAAAAAGCTACTGTTTTTTTAGTACATTACTTAAATTAATTAATCAAGTAAGCTTGACCCAGCTTTTAATAAGTCCTTTGACGTAGGTTTTATCAGTGTATTTTTTTATTTAAATAAATTGTAGTTCCCTTATTATTACTTAAGTTAACTTCTAAGCTCAACTTAACTCTTCTTAAGCTTAACTTCTAATTGTATGTTATTTCTGCATACTTTTTCTTTGTCTTGTTATTTTTTTTAATGTATTTTAATGTACTCAAATAAATAACAAAATGAAGCTGATTTCCATCTCCGGATGGTCATTTGCATATCCGTTGGTAATGCAGTATATTTACTCCCGTTCTACGTCAATTTATGTAACATCATTGAAGACAGTTTTACCATTATTTTAGTTTGCAGACATGCCTCGATAGTATGGCCGTTCAGACTTTTTGATAATTAAAAAATGCTATTTTTTATCAGATACAAATAATTCAAATTCTATATTTGCTTATACAGAGCGTGACCATTAGGTCACATCAATTTAAGTAAATATCAAAGGTGAATGTTTGATTATTTCCGCAAGCTTTAAAAATGTACGCTATTTTTTTATATTGCCAATGGTTTAAATATAATATAAAAAAATATGTTGATGGGAAAAATACAATGTTAGCTTTAAGAATAAAACGAACCGTTAATTAGAGTAAAGGTATAAACATGTCGAAAAAGAATGCGTATTCCGTTCTGCTATTTTAAAAGCTGAATTGCAAAGAGTATTTATAGCTATCTTAATGTTTTTCACACTCATTAGCTTTGTATTCGATTTGATATTAATGGTTCTCAAATATCTCCAGCCAATTTTGTCTCCATGTAGTAAACCATCATTGTTTTTCTTTCTATTGCTTTCTCTCTTCTTATTCGTTCATATAACACAATCGAAAATGTTATCCGCAGAAGCCTGGAGATGAACTCCAATCGAAAAGCATCAAATAGTAGTGTCCATTAACAGCTTGAAAAAGTAATTGAATTTTGCAAAAAAGCTGCAGTTTAACGGTGTTCGATCTCACTTCCAACCATCAGAGTCTGATGTTTAATTAAATTTTGTCGAGACGAAGTCTTTGATAAAACAAATTAATTCCCTCGAAGAAATGCTTACTATCTCATCTCACATGTTGAAATAATATTACAAGAATATATCATAAAGTTCAGGAGGCGCCTTTGGAGACATCTTATTAGTGACGTGACGAATCGTGCTATATTTTACGTAGCCTTTTTTATGAGATAAAATGTACCATTTAACTCATGAAATGACACCGTTTTTTATTTCCGACGACTTGCTTTTTTGTGTTCTGCTAATAATGTCTTTAATGTGTTAGAGGAAATAAATCATATATTTATATAGTTAGATAACACGTTGTTAATCCTCATTGAATAGTCTGTGTGACGATCGATATTAAGACTTAAACGGCGTTAAATGAAAGCTATTTTGAATTAAATATCAATAAATCAATGTTTGCCAAAAATGTTTTTATTTCAATAAAATTATTATTCAATAACTAACATGCTTTCAAGGTAGTTATTGAATAATTTGAAAATAAGCCTAAAATAACATTCGCACACAACAAGCATCGAGTTTGGTCTGGATCTGATTTTGGAAGCCAGGCAACTTGCTCCTGAAAATGTACGCTCAGCTTCCACACTCGTTGGAGGTATCGCCATCAGATATTTAAATGCTAGTTCGAATTGATGAGCCCCCATTTTTGTATAGCACCATCAATGTGACTGATTAAATTCCTTTCTGCTGAGACACGGACTAAAACTCGCAAAATTTCCGATTTCCAGACAAATGATTTATTTCCGTCGCTGCAGATGAATACTTACATATTATAATAGTTTGATATGATTCGTATTTATATTACGGAAGAATACAAAAAAATTGAACCGCGTATCTATTATATTTCATATCGATATTCCCATTATTAGAGTCGAGGTGTAGTAAATACATCACCGGTAGGGAAAGATTAATATAACAATTTGAAAAGCATATATGTGCTGTATATATGTATACATAGATTAGACAGTTATTTCCCCTAGGCTTTGCCTAAGCTCGCCAATTAGTAGTTACGCCACTGTTTCCAAGCGTCCAGATTTCGACGGGAATGTCTCGATTTAGTAGCCTTCATCATGCTGGTGAGGTATAAGATTTCTGTTAGATACAAATTTCAATCCCGATTTTTTCGGGATTATGTTTACTAATCTCGGGATTCAAGAGCACCTAAAACTATCCGGGATCGCGGGATTGGATTTCCTACCTATGAGTGAATAGCAAAATCATAATTATTTTGATTTTTGTTGAAAATACAGTGACACATAATTGAACCAGCACGATTTTATAAACTGTATCAAAATTAATCATTTATGATCCAGACAACCAAAATAAATTTAGATCGCGAATATATATGTATTACAAATATGAATATTTGTGATCTTCAAAATTTGTTGGTATGTTGAATATTTTTTCCGCAATTTCGATTTGAACCCGAAACTTGATAACAAGAGGTCAAATACTAATTCATTATACCAACAATATGCCTTATTTACGTAATGGCGAATAATGCGAACTTGTTATCAAAGAAAAAAGACTATTTTATATCTATATGTTATAATATTGAGGCAAAGTACGTATTTCATTTCTCGGCAATCATATTTAATTCGGATGAATAGGAAACCAAATTCGACTGTTCATTGTACAGTCATATTTGGCATTTTTTGCTAGACACGTGTTCCATGTATATATATTTTGTTTGGCATTTCTAAAATTAGAAAACAATATTAAACAACCATTTTGGCTGACAAGACTATTGAATACTCACCAGTGCTACATGGTTTTGTATGCAAATATTCGTGTGCTTCGTAAAGCTCTTGGCCATTAGTTTCTGACGAAATAATACATTAGGTAAAAAGCGTATTTCGTTTGGATTATTTTAGTCTTTATTCGAATAAAAAGCAATGGTCCAAATAAATAAAAAATGCAATCGTTTTGCTTTTAAGTCGTTTGTACACGCGACGTAAAAAGCTCCAGGTTCGGATTTTCCTGAAATAAGCTCACAATACGCAGTTAGATTATATCGAACGCATTTTTAAACAATTCCTTTTTTAACTGACTGTTTAATTGATTTTATTGTCATACTTGCTCGGCTGAAATATTATATGATACCAATTGGAGACATTTTCGCATTGTCTAACAAAATTATCCTTTATGTCGACGTAAACTGCCTTGGTCAATTAATTGAACATTTCAAGTCCGATCAAAACAATTAACACAAGCAGTGTGTTAATAAAGCCTTTCTGCACATCTTCAAAGCTTAATTGAATAACGCTTTCCGTATTTATAAAGGCTTTTTAACAGAAAGGGAATAAATGAAGAGTATATTATGAAATATCCCGTTTAAAGTGGTTCCTTTCAAATATACCGTGTGTCACCCTTTAAGGATATTTGACGCCCTAATTCCAAATTTATGTATAAATTAGTATTATTAGTTATTCTATGCTAATTTTTTATAATTATGGCAAGACGATGACTGAAACGTTTAATGAAGTGTTAATACACAATAAAGGCTAAAACTGGTTCCAAATGTTTTCCCTCTACCCTCGGCTTAAGCTTAAGGAACATTTCTACCTGGTTGGTTAAAAAAAAATCTGAAATTCGCAATGTTATAGGCCAATGAGAAGAGGAGAACCTTTAAACGCGTTTTTCTCGAAACTACTTTTCCAAGCTCATGGAAGTGCTCCCATGCGCCCTAGATAAGCATTATTTATGAAATTTAGTACGAACGTGTACAATAAACGCCTTCAAAGTATAGACTACAATTATCTAAAAATATTCAAAAGTGTCTATTTAATGAACCAAAACTACAAAAAATGTTGGTAAAAATAAAATTGTTTTTTCGATTGCTCACTGTTTATTTCATTTTAGAATATTTCTTTTTAATTATAGTCTAAGTTATACAAAATATTATACAAAGTAAATATATGTTTGCTTTTTTTGTTGCAAATCACCTGTTCAGGACTTAGGACCATAGTGAAAAATGTCATCGCTCGTGCACCGACATACATGACTCCTCTCCACTCCCACTATCATATTTTGTGAAACTTTAAAATATATTTTTATGTTAAATAATGATCCCCCTAGTCAACACACTAAATATCAACATTCTATATTCAATACTTTTTGCATAAAAAAATATTAAAAAACCTACCAATTTCGGGGTCAATAAGGTAGAAACGTGCCTTAGGGTTTACTTTCCATTGGTGTCAGATCCAGCTTTTCCTCCAGGAGCTCTTTACTTTTTAAAAACATTACGCGTTAAAAATATATTTATTAAATTTATGTTCAAATAAATAATGAGAATCCAACACAATGGATATCTTTAATCCAACGTAATAGTTTTTGGTATGTTGAATATAATACAATATTGTGTTTATGGTAAATTAATGAATATCTTCTCACATTTCTAATTTACTATTTATCCTTATTCGACAATCAAAATTAATACCGTCTTTACAATTCAAACCAAGGGATTAAATTCGATAATATATATCTATTTGGTGGTATCAACGTTCTCTTTGATTGTTATTATCAATAAAACGTCTTTAATATGCGATCACGCTAGATTATTTTTAAGTCACAAAGCTGTTGATTCTATTGAATCTGATAAATAAATGAATGGACCAATGAATGAAATTAATAATATGACACAAATTATTCCATATGCTAAGAAAAGCTCAAAATATCAAGTCGGCAAAGAGCGTTTATATAAAAGATATTGAAAAAATATTGACTTCTGTACACATAAATACTGCGGATGAAAGGATTATAAATAGACCATTTAGTACAAAAAGCGGTTGCTTCATAATATATGTTTGAAAATGGGGTCGTAGTCGATTCTCGTCTTTCCGCTTGAGACCGAATAAACGTCATTTGTGTGATGTAGTCGGAGCAGTTGGTATTTCAAATTGATATATTCATTTTACAAGACGAGTGTTATCATGAAATAGTAAATAACATAAGGCTTTATAAGCTTTTGATATACACACTAAAAGCGTTACATTTGGTTCCTTTATAGTGTCGTGTTGCAGCGAATTTCATCTCCTGAGGTAATATTATTATAGACATGAGATTTTGATATAACATTGCAAAAAAAATGTGTGCAAATGAAATAAAAAAGAAATATTTTTGCAAAGTATCGTAATATATTCGTATGTATATTACGTACTTTCAATTTTTTTAAAGCAACCAAAATTACATCACGTACATTTCAAAATCCATTCTAAATAAAACACTTTATGTTGAATATTTCATAGTTTCCTTTGAGTTAAAAAAAAAACCACAAACTCGATATTTTCTTTGGGAGATGAAACTTTATATAACACTTAAGGTTTGATGCTAAACAAATATGAGATTGCCACCATCAGCAAAAGAAGACAATTTACATTGAAATATTTTACATGGTGCCCAAAAATATTAAATGTTTGCAAAAAAAGGTCAACCATCGTCGAAAATTCTTATTTATTCTTTCTAAATTCTTAATATTATTTAAATGCAGTCACCGCAAAACGAAAAAAAACAGTCCTTTTAATAATCCACATTTGGAAGCTCGTTTTGAGAGCTTTCTCGACTGTCACAAAGTATTCCCATGACATCGGATAAAGCATGAATTTTACATTCAAAATTCATCATGACACATCATCTTTAAAAATATATTATATAGTATATTTCCGCAATTTTCTTGAAATATTACAATTTTCTCACATCACTATATCACTATAGATTGAGCACACATTCACATTGTATTGCGAAATAATATTATTTTTTATAGAATATGAATTTCTCCGATGTGCACAAATTCATTCATTTCCAAATTGGAATAATTGAGATCCATAAATCGTGTGGCATAATATTATTTTCATATGATTAAATTCTAGTTGCAGTTGAACATTCAAACTTTAAACATTATGTTTTTGAGTGAACATCTTTTTTTGAATTAGGGAATCCAATCGCGAACCAAAATTTTAATCCCGGGATTTTGGGATTGTTTTTTTTAATAGTTTAAGAAATTACATTGATAAATTTGATCAAAAGTTACTAAAAGAAAATGCACACTTAGCCTCCACACTCGTTGGAGGTATCATCATCAGATATTTAAATGTTAGTTCGAGTCGATGAGCCCCCATTTTCGTATAACACCATCAATGTGACTGATAAAATTCCTTTCTGCTGAGACACGGACTAAAACTCCTAAAATTCCCGATTTCCCGACTAATTATTTATTTCCGTCGATGCAAATGAATACTTACACACTATAATAGTTTGATGTGATTTGTAATTATATTACGAAGAAATACAAAAATTTTGAACTCCGTATCTATTATATTTCATATCGATATAACCATTATTAGAGTCGAGGTGTAGTAAATACATCACCGATATTTTTCTTCATTTGGACAATTATTTTGGATGGTGAATATCTTCTAATTTTAAAGGGCGATGCTTGTGAGAGATTAGCTTGCATGCGAGCCTTAATTTCTACTGCTAATCAAAGAAATTTTGCTTTTTTTGTATCTTGTAGGACTAAGACAAGTAAAATTCAATTTTATATACGCAGCAAATAAAATATTCTTAGACTTTCAGTTAAATAAATAACTTTTCCGTACTCTATTTCGAATTTTCATCAATTCGCATCCGGTTTCACCATCCGAGGCATTTCCGCGGAAATTGCTATTCGATTCAGGCATACCTGTATTTTATTCAACGATATTGCATGTAGTATTGAAACGATTTATGGTACGAGATACAAATATTTTGTTCGATTTCAGAAGATTGAGATAATAGTTTGATTTCACAATCAAGTTTGATTACATTTAGATTTCAATGCAAATATCCTTTTCTTATTTGAGTTTAAATAAAGCTGATAAAACCAAGGATCCTTCAATATTTCATGGATATATTTTTTATAGATCGTAAACAAGTTTGATTCTTATGGTTATTAGTAACCTTTTTAGGCTGGATAAGAGGCTTAATATAGCATCGTAAAAATAAATTTTAATGAAAGCACTAGAGTGTTAAACAAAGAAAAAGTCACTAAGAAGGTTTACACGTAAGCTCCTTTGGAGTTAATTCAATTATTTACTTCTCCGGATTGCTTATAATGTAATAGAATTTGAGCAGAAAAGCATACTTCTTCGTTTAACAAATAAGTGTGCTGTGTATACGCATCACAAGATGCTTGATAAGGATGTAATCCAAAATGTTAGTGGTTTGTCTTATATTGCTTCACGTGTTTAAGCAAATAATCGGTCAATCGATGCGAAATTTGAGAGCAATCAATGAAGACTTAAGGGTTGATTACAGACGTTGGTTTTAATAATGGCACCATTTATAAACCACAAAAACTAATTATTGAGGATTGAAACGTTTCAGTAACAGTTTAAAACAAACAAAATATTAAAGTCTAGACACGATGCCATAAATTACTACAAGGTGCATAGACTGAAGGCGTGTAATCACCGCTGATTTAGTGCTGAAAGCTCCATAATGAAGATTTATTGATGGATAATTGACAAATTTCAACCAGATTTAACCTAATACAAATAAAAAATGTTCGTTAATTGATTTGACGCTTTGATTGCATGAAAATTCATCGTCAAATCTATAAATAATACATAAAATCCAATCAACTCCATCAAATTTCATCTTACGTTTTTTTGTCGGGATTGAACCATTCATCTTAAGAAATTAAATTTACAATGAATAACACTTGAATATACGAGCATGCTATGTATATTAAGACGATTTGTAAACATAAATTATACTGCATAAATATCCCAAAACCAAATTTACAAAAAATGAGTCTAAATCACCATGCGAATTCACAGTCCTGGGGGCGAGGCCACAAGGAAAATAGACATGGGAACGGTCAGATGAACGTGACAGCAATTCACATAAGTATATCCTTTTTGATACACACGTGAGCAGCATACGCACTTCGTGAATACATGTGACTTTAACAAATCGCCAGGACGCGTCTTTGTGGAGCACTCAACCTTCTCAGGATATTCGTATCTTATGGCGGCGATGAGGCGGAAAAGGACGTGGCTAAACGAAGCATTAATCATATCGAGCCTGAGGAGCTTTTCGAGTCGATGATACATTTTAGACAAATAATAACTTTTAGGAAAGCATTTCACACGTGCTATTGACACGAGAGCTTTTGAAAACGTATTCTTGACATTCAGTAATGTCAAAACTATCTCTTTAAGTTACGAATAAGCGAATTTAATGTTCTTTAGATGAGCTTTCTTCTCGCTGTTAATTTGAATTTCAACAATGCAATTTAGAATTCTTTTGGTGTGCTCGTAATATTGATACGGACGAAGTTTGCGAATAAACTTCTAAAAAGTCTAAAATAGGGCACATAACAGAAAATATTTTTTAATTAAGATGTTCATATTATATAGGCTTCATTTAACTGAAAAGCCCCCTTAAATTAAATCTCAAATTATTGACACGGTAAGGGAGGAATATAAACGTGATGTAAGTTATTAACTGAAATCACTAAACTCAATAATCTCTTAAATTGAAACTTTACGAGCTCCACGTGGAGATTTCAACATTAATCGTATTTTTAGTTGCTCGTTTTGATGTTGAAAGATTAATTTGTATTAAATGCCAAATAGTTAAGTTTGAAATTTTCGTAATTTTGGGAGATCTTTGCGGAAAAATTAAACAGAAATTTATCTAAAAGCTTTGATTAAAATCTTCATACAGTTTGAGTCATCTTGGAGTTAAATATAATAAGTTTACGCTTTTCAGCTATTATAATTTCTCTCACATACAGAATTCATTGTTTTGTATGAAGCGTGCTGAAAGTTTTGATTTGCACATAGAGTTATCGAACGATTTGTATACTGAATGGAGCAAAATTCTGAATTTCTTCAATCAACAAGTTCTTGTTTGTTTTTCTCCCAGAATATAATTAATATGAAATTAATCACATGTGATGCTTGAGATATATTTACGCTTGAATCGATAATAATTTAGTGTTTTAACACTGGTTTTGATCCAAAATCATCATGTTGCTTGACACTTTGCTTTAATAAATATGAAAAAAGCAGGTTAAAGCCTTTAATAATCAATGTTTTATATATTAAGTACGGAAGGGAAGTAGGAACAATGTTTTATACATTTTCAGAAACACTGTCAAGATATTTTTCTAAAAGTTAGTCCGTATGATATAATGTTTATTTGATAAAAAGTGTTCCATGATGATCAACAAATGATGATCAGAAGCTGTAATGTAAGATATAGAAAGATAATGCAATGAGATAAATTGCTCTGAATTATTTGTGGTTTTGACTTTGCTTTTGGTAAAAATATATTCAAAATAAAAACAATAGCCTCAATAACAAATACCTACATTCTAATGATAACAAAAAATAAGTGATTCTTGAACTGTGTTTCGATACAGACTAAATATAAAAAAAGTTTTATAATTTTGATTACTTTCTGGTCCCCGTTGATAGATAAAAAAATTGATGCAAAAATATTAATTGTTCTTATTAATTTTGTATATTAATATTGTAATATAATGAGATTCCAAGAGGTTCTAATCTTCTCGTTAGATATACCCATATGTACTTGTTGTCTTTTATATAGATTACGCTGTTTGTTTCTGTCGTTAACTAACATCTGTGTTAACAACAACTGAAAATTATCAATTTTTTAACAGTACTTAAATAAATTTAATATACCATAATTGATTACACCTTTAAACTATCCAACTACAAATGTATGATAAGAATTTATGGTTCAATTCTTCTTTGTTGAGGGATTTATTAATTTCATTTTCGACGAAAAAAATGGGCGAATCATAACGACATAGAATATGTTTCTATATAAAATACAACCAATTGCAAATAAGTATTGATAAAACGGCATTGTACGATATTGTTTATTCTAGTTTGTTTTATAATTATGCTGATAGTGATAATAATGATAATTTTCAAGTAGTAAAATATGATAAGAATTGCATTGATATATTAAAGCAAAAACGCTTAAAAAGGCTTAACGTAATATGAGGATAAGACTCTCTGCACATGAACACAAACATTATCTTTTATATAAAATATATCAATCCGAAAAATTTGCTTTTTATGGATTTATGGTTCCATAAAACATAAATATTTTACTCATTTTAATACTTTATCTTATCATCATCAGTAGAATTGTATGATATAAAGTCTTGTAAGAAATACATTGGTTATTGTCTATTTTTTACGTGCAATTATTAAATATTTTATTTTGTACGACCGAAACAGAAATCTGTAAATGTTGAAGATTTTAACGACCAAGCTTCGGAAAAGATGAAAATCACTTCTGACAAAAGTATAGGTAAAAATGAAATAATAATGCATTGTAGTTACGTATGTAAAATTGTTTTTATAAGATGATCAAATAGAAGTAACGGTTCAAGTTTATTGGTCATTTTCTTGCCTAACACCCGTAAAACCATACCACTCTGTTTTGATGGTTTTAACTCTGTTGGGGTTGTTTCACTTTGAACAATAATGAGGTTGATTATAGAGTTGACAACTCACTAGAATATCACATCACATGAAGTCTTATAGCAATTTTGCTAAAGTTCGATCTAAAATCAGACATTTCAAATGAAAACACCTGATAAAGTCCGTACCGTCTCTTTGGTTTTTTTCTTTGCCGCAGCAGCATACATCGCATAAAATCTCATGACTTTTTCCACATTCGGCTATCCTCGGTGCTTTCGTTCTTATTAAAAATTAACCTAACATATTAAATGCCGGTGACGCAAAAACGTGTCGCTGTAGGATCCTTTTAAATGTGCACAGCGTACACGTGCTTTACAATAAAAGTTCGTCACGTTGAAATCGTTTAGGCTAAAAGAAGTTGAGCTTTTTTGAACAGTTCGTGAGCACACATGGAGCTTTGTAAAAAAACACGTACATCCCCGACGTTTGTCGTAAAGTATCTTTATATCATGCGGCTAATTTAAGAATTTAATATGTTGAGAGGCTAAAATTTTCAGTTTGGGCAATTTTGCCGAAGAAAAAGAAATGGTGCATTAGCTTTGGCGACTTGAAGATTGCTAGAAGCAATAAAATGAAATTGCGGGCCCCTTGGATCTATAAAAGAAAATGAAATCGAAATGCAAAATGAAATTCTTACCGAAGTAATTTCATGAAATATTACATACTTTTGAAATGCCAATCTTTAAATGGGTATGTAAAAGGTCCTTTTATAAAATAAATTCCGCTAAATATATTATAAATTACGGCAATATTCTCGTAAATAGCTAGAAGATAGCTTAAAAATGCGAACTAAGGAGTATTTATTTGTAGAGAAAAGATTCTTTGATGTTATTTGCTTAAAAAGTCTAGAGAATGTTTCTAAAAACTGATTTATTTTATCGTCCATTCTTCATTCAACCTCTTAATGCAATTGACTTAAATTTATTATTTCAATGAATAATAATTAGATTCACGTTTAATTCTATCAAAAATTTCAAAGATGTGTTTAAAACATAAAACATAACTGTCGCTTAAAAAGCAGACAAATAATTTACAGTGTTAGATTCATCAATTTACCTTCATCAATATTTTCATCATATTGTAATTGATAATTTATATTCATTTTGAACTTGAAAACAGTTTTGAAATTATACACTTACTCGTACATTATTCACAGGAATGTAAAACTCCACGTGTTGCATTATAGAATCATTTAAAACTTAAGGATAATGTAAATATAATGGGTTTTTAAACAATATATAAATACATAGTTTATTTTTTTGACTTTTCCTTGGACATGATGTATTTACTCCAACTTAGTCGAATTGATAGACAATACAGAATTTAGAATTTACCAAATAATTATCATGGTAAATAAAAGGTTAAGACAAAAATTTAGCAAATTGTAACTGTCTAAAATCTCATTTCAATGTCTAAAGCTATCACGAGTAATATTATTTTGTGTTTTTTTTTTGGAAAGTACAAAAAATGATCTAATTTTTAAAATCAATAGTGAATCATAAATAACATCTTTTAGAATGTTATTTATTATTCACTATTGATTTCATAGGAGTCATAAGTCATGTTAACTTCATATCATTAGTGACACAAAGAGAGTATTTATAACCAAAGCTACCACATGTCTAATAAATTAAGCCTTAATTTATTACGTTATGGAATTTATTCGTCATTCCATTCGAAGAAAAATATCATTGAAATTAAAAGATTTCTTTTTAAAGAAAATACTTTATTATTGAAAGATCGAAGATTGAAACTTTTTATTGAATGCTTTGTTTTCATGAAAAGTTTTTCATCCTTATCTTGCTTCAAAAATGTTCAATACAAATATTTGACGAATTTTTAGAAATAAATTCAGTATTTGCTCTAAATCGGAATTAAACTTTTCCATTAAAGGCTTTAAAGCTGTCATTAGAGCATTATGGATGATTTAAGCGTGTATAGACGGAAGAACGAACTCAATAAATACACAGTAAAATTCTGTCCAGTCGATCAATTGTAAATGATCATTTTGCATAAAATCGCATTTTATAAAATTTATGAAATAAATATATGGCTTTACATTGTATGCATAAGACGACTTAAAGATCACAGAAGTTTTCCAAAAAAATATGTGCCTAGTGGCTTCAACTTCATTCATTTTCTTAATATATTCATGTTTTTCATCGAGTAAGCTCTTAATATAAATCTTCTTTTCGACAACTTTTTTATGTTTGTAAAATTTATCCGAATATCCTTCGGGATTATATTTTCGTATCCAAAACGGAAACCCGCTGACATAAAGCCACATGACAAATGTTAGCGGCGACGCTTAAAAAATGTTACTTCATGTGACTTGTGAAAGTAAATTTTTCACTTGAAGTATCGGTATCTCGAAGAGCTTAACATTTTAATAAGCAAACATAAATCCCAAAGGCAGGCATAAGTAAGTGAATGAATTTATCACATAGTTTATTAATTATTGTATGACATACATTCTTAATATTAATAATTTATAAATTCTCCCGTCTTTCTTTGGATGTAAAATTTTATATTTCTACATTTTTTTGGGTTTTCGTGTGTGAATAATATGGTATAATGAAGCTTATCCTTTTCAATGGATCTTATATTATACATATTTAAATTGGAAAATAAATAATAATAAGTTCGAGGAATTTAAAAAAAAGATATTATCATGGGAACCCGATTGGAGTCAAAAGCTGGTGCAAATGGCAGAAAACTATTGCTTTAAAAAATATCCAAGGCTTGAAGACCTGACTCCATATCTTGGCCAAGAGATAAAACAGCATCTCTTATCAATTTATAAAGATTTATCCAGAGATGAATTACTTCAAAGATGCTTGAGTGGCCATACCCAAAATGCTAATGAATGTTTTAACTCGACGTTTTGGCGACTGGCTTCAAAGTACCTGCATTCTAGTATAAAAATTATTGAAATATTAACATACATTGCTGCTGAGATATTTAATAACAACTACAGCTTTATTTTGAAGATGATGAATACATTAAATATAATTATTGGCACCAACTGTAAAGTCTTTGCTGAAAACACCGATGAAGCGCGGGTAGCGAGGTAGAACCATAAGAGACTTTCTTAGACAAAAGTAGCTCGTATAGCCCGAAAACAACAGTTAGTCGAAGATAATCAACTTTTTGATAAAGCTGAAGATCTATTATATGCACCTGAAATCATTGGTTGATCGGTAAGTTACTAAAATTGATAGTTTTATCGCATTGAAATTTTAAACGAGATTATCTCGAAACTGCATTTTCAAAATGTTCGCCAGTTGTAGTTTAAAGAGTTGTTGATATATCTGACTGAAATTTTGGGATGTTTCTCATTATAATATTATCTAGTCAACTAAGCTAAAGTTTCAAGGTTATCGCGTAAATAAATGATTTTTTGGGGTAATAATTATCAAGAAAATGATAAAAATATGAAAATTTAACTAAAAAGTCTACTAAATTTTTAATTTTGTATTTTAATAGCTGAGTTGACTGCCTTTAAAACCTTCGACAAGTGGCAAGTAGGGATCCCAATCCGGATATTCGGATATTCAGATATCCGAATAGTATTCTTAATAAATTTAATATAATATTTTACAAGAAAATATTTTTCAACGGGGGGATAAGAAACTAAAGCTATTGTTGGATATAAAAATTCGGTGGAATTCAATGATTGTCATGATAAAACGATTTATACAAATAGCTGATACTGTTAATAAAACGTTGGCGGATATGAATATGAATATTGTGTCTGAAAGTGAATTAATTATTTTAAGAAATCTTCTTGATGTTCTGGCTCCAATGGATGTTGCCATCTGAGTGATAATAATGCAACATTAATAACGGCCGAGGGAGTTTATAAATTTATATTTAATAAGTCTGAAAAATTTGGAAGTTCATTATGTAAAGAATTATTACATGCAGTAAAAAAGAGAATGAACGAACGCCGACATAAAAATAATCATATTTACAAAGTGGAAATGTTCCTAGTTCTAATGAATATTTTCGATACTCAACCAAATATGAAGTTATTTCTTTGGCACAAAGTATTATTGAGAGAGTTCATCAATTTTTTTCCTAATGATACATTTTTAAATAACTCGCAGGACTCTGGTGTGGAAATGACACCTCTTTTTCTTTCAACTTCCGAATTGCATCATGAAATGCAAAATTCGATTTTGTTCTCTTGCGAATATATCTGATTGGTTGTCTTGATCCAGACTTAATGTAATTTCCTGCAATTAAGGCAATACTACTATGGATGATTATATTTGACACAATAGTTGAAATATAATTTTAAAATCGAAAGCAATAAAATATTACCACAAGATAAATTATAATATTTCTTAAAAAAAAGTCTCCTATACGTATATGTATTGTACAGGCAACAATGGATAGGGAATCTCAAGAAGAAGATATTGTATTGAATTATCAGAATATTTGCGGTTTAGTAGTATGCCTTGTCTCGATTAGGATTTCGCCTGTTATTTACCAAGTATTTAAACGTTTCGATGGAATAAAAATAAAATAACAGATCGTATTGGATTTAGACGTTGCTGCTATCAATGCGTGAACTGATTATATTATTTATTTGATTATTCATTTCAGTAAAATGTGTCTTTTATTGCTCATCAAACTCTATAGAATTTGACATTTTGAACAAAATGGTAAACAAGGGCAAGAAACATCATACAACAGTACGTCGAACTCGATATCACGTGATAAGTGCCCTCAAGCAAATAATATTAGTAAAATGCAGGTATTTTTGATTCATAATTTTATTTTTGCTAAAAAATTATTGCATGGTGACTCATCAATCTTTTAGAGCAATTTTCATCATATGTCGTAAAAAAATAATGTATGTTCATCAAGTCATTCAAAATCATATTGATTTACAACCTACGATAAAATCTAATAGTAGATGATTCATTGAATAAAATTTACGGTAAAAAATCATTATTAATGACAAGATTCGTACAGCAATCCAAGCAAAAATAAATAAAAGCACTTTCAATAATATTACCCTTAAAAGTATGAAAATATATGAAATATATTAAGCTATTGAACTTCGACACGTCTCATTATTCTCGAAAGGCATTCGAGCATCAGTGAAATATATTGCAATTTCGCCTTTGAACTTTAAAATTAATATCACACATTAGAGATGTCGTTCAGTCGTAGAAACGTGAAATTTTTGCAAAATTTGTCACGCGCATTATGGACGAAGCACAGTGCAAACTTGCCGAATTTATACAAGGATCATATGTGAGACAATATTGTTTTAAGCTATCTTACACAAGATTGCACAAAGCATAAGTTGATTAAATATTAGTGGCTAAATACGTTTATTTTGGATTTTAAATTACATTTTTAAGTCTATATGCATTATACAATTCGCTAAAATGCTTAGTATTAATTCATATATGGTCTACAATAGGGATCACCGCTTTTAAAACGGGTATTTTGCTATTAAGACTAGATTAAAAAAGAAAATGCAACAATTATACTTCAGAATTTGATGATAATTATTATGAGTAATATTATGTGGATTTTGATAACGACGTAGAATGACATGTATACTGAGAAATCACTTGTAATCGAATTATAAAGACAATATGTACACTAAGTTCTGTTTTTACACAGCGGATGAGCTCTTCTGATGGTATTTGTTTGGGGGTGTATCCATAAGATTCTTCATCACGTTAATTATTCAAAAATTGTTATATAACCATGACGATATTATCTTTTTACTAAAGGATCACTTCAGCTAAATCCATTTTAATAACATGCAAGAACAAAATTAAAAAAAAAAAACGATCAACTGCTAAATTGTTTATATGGTACAAAGAATCAATAGTAAGATTGCCATAAATGCAATTAATTCACTCTGAGATAAATCCAATCATATTTTAGGATCATTTTAGATACTTAAAAAATGTGTTCATGCATGAAGCATATAAGATAGTTGACGTTATTTGAGTATATATTTTAAAAGTGCCTTAAGAAATTGGAAAAGCTTGAAAATATAGAATATGATGAACTTCATTCAACTTTTTATAACCTTCTTTGTTTGCTTTAATATAAATATTTGCAATAATTTCCTTTTAGTTAATCTTATGAAATTATTTTAGAAGGCCAAAAATATTCGTGTCTCGGAATAGCCAAACATTATCAAAGTATTATAATCGAGGTTGTTAAAAATACGTTAAAAAATATCGATGTATTTAAACGCGGCTTTGGCAAAAATAAAAATGGTTCCATGCGGGAAAAGCGCGGCCAAGTACTTGTCTTAATGCCTAGGGGTTGTTTTCATTACGAATTCACCCTTTCCCGATAAATTTTCGATGTTTTTGTGAGATTAAAGGCAAATACGAATTTAATTTATAAATTAAAATAATATCGCAAAAAGTATCATACTTTTAAAGGAAGTTTTAACGGACGTATCTGAATGAGTTCCATAAATTGCTTTATATTTTAATACACTTTTGCTGTATTTATGCGTAATGATACACATGTCGTTATCATACCAATAAAAATTTTGACGATTTAACGATTGCATATTAGTCATGATTTTTTTTAGATAAAAATTCCAAAGAATAACATAATGGAATAAATGTACATTGCGTATTTAATAGCTAAAGATGTATTAAATTCCGTTGCATCCATTTTTTTAGTGATCATTTTTAAGGGGTTACATGGTTTTTAAAATTTCAAAATATTCCATTTTTTCATCTAATATTACAACACTTCGAAAATATTTTATAAAACCAAGTCTCAACGGTTATTATTTTATAAAATGTTGTTTAAATTAGGGCTTTGAACCGCAACGAAACCGATAAAACCGTTATTTTTCTTGGAACGAAATCTAAAGTTTGAATAAAGCCCAAACTTCATTTCACCATACCAATATGCGCCAACATGGTGCATTGATACAATATTTTTACTTTACTTATGTTATTTCCGCAAGTGTAAACAATAAGTTGACAAGGTTTTATCGCAGTCGGATAAACAGTATGGCAGCGCATTACATACGAACAAACAGAGATCCATTTTTATATATAAGATCTGTAGGCAGTGCCGTGGTTAAACGATTGTCCTCGTACTCAATCATATTAGGTTCGAATCTTATAGGAGGTGTGGCTGGCTACCACATTTTTAAAAACATATATACACCATGAAAAACTACGCCAAAAGAATCGGAAATGATTTCATAAAAGTGATTACTTAAAAGCCACCCCAGGAATATTTAAAAAAAATGAGAGAAAATATGCCTTTTTTATGCTTTGAAACCCTTGTAACAACTTAAAAATATTTTCCTAGCTGTGCATCAAATAAAAATATTAATCTGCATATAAATGACAAAATTATCCTGAACGATCAAAAACAGCATGCATAAATGCAAATATTCTTCATTGATTGAAAAATAATAGTTTAAAGTAATTCATTAAATGCGCAACTAATTATACAAAAAGGCTCAAAATTTTGATAAAACTTATTAAAATTTGACTCATAATGCTGTGGTGATTTTAAATTCAAGCTATTTTAAAAAACATTACTCAAGTTGGATGCAAATATAGATAATTCATATCTTATCTCAGAGAAATTTTATTGCATGTATGACAGTATTGTTCTCGAGTGCTTATAGCACATATGCTGTTTTGCGTTTCATTATTCACGTTACAACAAATTTAAGTGAGATTTGATGATTTTACTTAAAAATGTGTCGATCAACATCCATTTGGTTGATTTTGGTGCTGCATGTTATTAAAATGGATTTTGCCGAAGTGAAACTTTGGCAACGAGATGATTTTGCCACGGGCCAATCAGAATTATTGAATAATCAATGTGATGAAGAGTTTTACGGATCTTTTCAATTCGAGATGTATTCGGATGATTTTTTTAATCCGGGTGTGTCTAACTTTTTGATGACCACAAATGAAAATTCTTCAAGTTGTTCCTCAACCAAAAACATCAGTTTGCATAAAGATGATGAAGTCATATTTCAAATCTATACACAGGATGACAATGAAAGAAATTTATATTGCACTGTTGAACTGATTGGAAAAATGTTCACAGAGGAACGTATTATTTTGACCAATTCGAAGAAATGGAGAAATGTGGTTGTCGAAAGCGAAGAAGACCAACGAGTTATGGTAAATATTTTTTCGATCATCAAATTCTAATGAGAGTCACAACTGAATTGTATCGTATGTCTTTCGTATTTAAATACTTATTTTAAAGAATTTATGTTTAATATGATTGACTGGTTTTTTTTACGGTATATATTTTTGGGCAAACATTTGGCTTGGAAATTACAACTGTCAAAAAGATAAGCAGTCAGAGTTGCTTATGGAATTTACTCGAGCTTAAATTATTTATAATATGAATTGAATGTATATGTGTTTAAAAATAGCAAAAACATTGAATGAAATATTGCCATTTTGATTTAAAATTACAATTCAAATCTAACAGGATTTTCATATGATTTGTGTTCCATTATATTTTTTAAGTGCGTATTTATAATCCTCAATAAAAACACATGTTTATTATTTCAGATTAAGCTGATATGTCCGAAATTAGATCGACACATGTTTATAGCTTTCAGTCGAATAGAGATTTTGCATAAAATTGACGAGAATTTAATCGACACGAAAACGATAAGTTTACAGGATAGAGTTTTAGAATCAAGATCATTTTGGCAGTCCGATGATTGGAAGACTTTATTAATAGCTTTTACTGTCATAACGGGAATTAATTTTTTATGGACCTTAGCAATCACAATCTACGTTTTATATGCAAATAGAAAATCAAAAAAAGAAGCTTCCGTCATCCCAAATGAAAATGAACAGATGACATTGCCGAGATTGACACTCAAAACAAGAAGCGTTTCAGAAACTAGCATGCCATATGAAATTGTCGGAGCGAAAAGGCAAGACCCAAGATATTAATTGTATAAAATAAATCCAGCAAAAGCAATTCTTCATTTGGCAAATTCAATTTTAGACGACATTGAATAAGTTCAACATCGTACGATTTGTATGCACTTAAGACCGACATGTCGCTCGTTAAACTCAAGAATGGGATACAAACTTACAATTGATATTTATTGAATATAAAGGTCCAATATATGTTGTCCAAATAAATACAGATTTTTATTATTTCAAATGAATATCAGCCTTTGATGGAAAAAAATGAGAAATAAAAGTGACCTTTCAGGAAGGCCATCCCTTCAAGTCCGACATTTAAAAATAGGCCTCATAAAATTGAACCTTTTTCGACCACTCTCAAAGATGAATCAGGTCCCTGAAATTTGATATATGTAAACGACCCTAAAGTATCGTGCTTATTTAGTTGAGAAGCTATTACAAGCTTTAAGCCATTCTTATGCCATATTTTTCAATTTATTTCATTGCGATAAAAAATAGTGCATTCAAAGCACATCTATCTTTACTTTCTTTAGAAAAATTATCAGATACAAAGAAGCTACACTTGTGGAAAATAAACCAATTTAAAAATTCAAGTTTCTTTTTTTTATTATTTTAACGCAAAATTGAATGCAAAAAATACTTTTATTTAAAAATTGGATGATATTTATAAGCTCTCATCTTCCAAAATCAATGACGCTGTATTGATACTATCAATTGATACTTTTGTAATACTATGCTTATATCGAGATCTTTAACTCACTTACTATGCAAAAGCTTAAAAATTTTGTGTTTTCAAATGTGATAAAGTGATTCTTTCAAGAGTTTATTTAGCATCTTCAAGAAACAGATCTTGCTATGAGGTTTTTATAACGAGCTACTCCTTCAAGCGTAGGTCAGCTCGAGGAGAGGTGGAAGAAAGCGAATTTTCTTTAACAAAGATTATTTGTAAATATATGATTATCAATTTTAAATTGTTAAAAATTAGTTACAAATAACCATGAAATATAAAAAAAATTGCTAACGATTTCAAAGTCAAATACGGGATGCGGCAGGGAAACCTCCTTTTTTGAAATACGCGTCCTAAAGCAAAAATTATTTTGAGAAGAATGCAATGACACTTATTTGAAAGTGCTAAATTTAACGTTTTTTTTAATGTAGTTTAGTAATAGTAATAAGCATGCAGTGAACGAGGGAGGAGCACGCCTTAGGGGAATCAGCTCACTCTTCTCGAAATAATAATTGTCGCTTTAGGGTAAGCGTTTCAAATAAGGTAACTTCTCTACCGTACCCTGTATTTGAATTGACTTTCGATTTCAAACTCAAGATGGAAAACTCAAACTAGAAATGTTACGAAGAAAACCATAAATTGGCACTCTACCTCTTTTTAAAAATAAGTAGTAAAATGTCAATAAAACACAAATTGTTCATTTACAAAACCATAATCCATATGATCCTAGCCAACGCCGTATAGGTGAGATCTTTTATAGGTAAAAGTATGAACATCAAGTAGCTGCAACTACTGTAGGACTCAGCTATAAACACAGTTTTTAACATTCCTTGGTATACGAGCAATGGTTTATTCGAAGTCCGAAATACGTGCATTTCGATTTTATCCAACTATTCCTTTTATTTTTAGATCAAAATTCATCTTTGTCTAAGAAAAAACAGGACCCAAGAATAATTTTAAAGCACTAAAACTAACGTTAAAATTTCTAAATATCGATTAGCAAATAATGCTTAAGAAATAACGAAAAAAGATTTGCCTAGTAGATAACAAATATGGTTTAGTAGGCTGCAAAAAAATAATAATGACATGATCTATCAGTGATCTAAGTCTTGGAGCTTATTGTCATAATTTAGCTTGTTTTGTTCATCTGTAGTTACCCTTTATATATTCAAATATATTGAACATATAAGCAAAAAAAAAGCATGACTGAATGATTATCTTGCAGAAGAAGTTTTAAAATATTGAATCAAAATTTAAAAAAACACATACATATCAAATTCATTATTTTATAAAATTTTCTGTTGATACAATATATATCTAAGAACAAAGTCTTAAATTTAAATGAAAATGTGTAATTGTACACCAAACCTGATAATCTTGTCAATATGCATTACTGATAAGGTTTTGATACTTGATATCAAGTAATGAATGTAAGAGCTCTATTGTATATATTATGATGGCTATACTTTCAATTAAGTCAAGTTTCGTGTTTCATTATTTTCCTCTCTTACGCTAACGGTTTAGGGTTGAACTTAATTTTTATCGAACAAGAATAAGCTAGTTACATCTGAAGTGAATGAGTGATATTTCCATTATTTTGTCATTAGGTTGATTATTATATCACATTCAATACATTACATAACGTCGCATTCAATTTTACTCGCAAATATGATAGCAAAAATTCAGCATAACAAGCTTTCCTTTTATACACGGATATTTGAGTGGAACTAAAAGGAAACCACATATTCAAACGCATGAAATATGAATATGGATTTCAAAACAATCTGGGGAATATTTTTTTTACATTATTCAATATACAGGGCAGCTGATCAAACAATGTAAAAGTACTGATGCGTTTTTTATGATGTCAACAAAGGTTTTTCTCTCTCGATCGATGATTAAAATAAATTTTACAATTGTAAAATCTCAGTTTCAGTGTTTGAATAACTGATATCCCTTGGAAATGGTTAAAATATGGAATATGCATTTATATTTTTTATCCTAATAAGATTCATGGTAATGGGTTTGATCGTTTATGCAGATTATATGTAATAATATAGTGACATAAACTATATTTTTTTAATGTGAAATTATTTGATTATTAGATTGTCCATACTATCCTTGCATGGAATTGAAAGCTACAAATTATCGGTATTTCATCCCTTATTGGCTATAAATATGCTGTTGATAAGTCGACAGATTATTTTTCGAATATAGCTCGAACGAACCTCATAAAGCACTTGGTTTAATAGTTAATCTGACGTTGATTGCATATTTTATATTATATTGCCTATTTTAAAGTAGGATTTTTACTCGAAACAATTAAAATTGCATTAAAATGCATTAAATGCGTTATTAACACAAGCTTAGGTCATCCCAAGAGGCAATTTAACAGCAAAGTATATTGACGCCTTTCTATGAAAATAAGAGACATGACTAAATTTATAATTCTGTTAAGAGCAACAATGGATTATTTATTGTGGGCGCTTTTTGTCTTTCATCAGGCGCTTTCTTCATAACTTTATGAGGGTAGTTCAGATCTGGATAAATTGTCTCGTTCGAACTATCTTTAGATATCAATTTTTATGTCACCAGGGATGTGCTTTATCCCTAAATGGACACTCGGTGAATTTTGCTGTCGAGTAGTTTATTTTGGAAAATTGAAGAACACAGAACATTCAATTTCGATATAATTATATTTTGACATACAATAGTTTGAGCAAATTGTGATTGTATTAGTCTTTAATAAATTCCTGAAAATTACCAAAATTCTATCAAATCATTTTTTATTATCACCAAATTATCATGATTGGAGTTTCATCACTCCTATTGAAAATCTGTCCCTTAAAAAACAAACAAGCTTACACGTTAAGTCCATCCTCTTATTTTCATAAGACCGTTTGAATTTTTTCTTCTACTTTAAAAAAAAAATGTTAATAAAATTCTCCTTGATTGTTTTCATTGTAACAGAAAAAGAGCTTAGATATTCAGCTAAATATAAATGGCAGTAAATTGTGACATTGCTTGAATTAAAATTATAAAGCTAAAGCATCTTAGCAAAAGTCACAGATAAGAAAGTAATCAATGGTTGTTTGCCAGTTTTATACGAAATAATTGCAGATACACGAAAGAAGATTCTCTCATAATGGCGATAATACCGCTGTGAATATACTTGATCTCTTAAGTACTCGAAGGGTTTCAAAACGATGATTATATGTAAATGGCAGATAATGAAGGTACCAAGTGGTACATTAAAATTCTTTCTGATGGCTGGCTTTATCCTCATAAATATAAATCAAAATATGGTACTCGTGAATAGTCCCACTTTGTTGTACACTCGAGACATTATGTAAAGTCGATAAATCTAATGAGAGCATTTTGTTAAATCGCTTCGCTGAAATGTAAGTCTTTTAAGACATTGATGAAAGCCTTTGCGTCCATTTTTTTTTATTTCCTGTAATCCTGTAACTGAAACAGCGGAAAGCCATTACTCAGGTTGTTCTGCTCCGCAACGATTAGGTCGAGCTTCGTATACGTTTGAGCACTTCTCTTAAAAAAAAATTTTTTTTCACCAAAAAAGATTGAAAATTTAATCTCATTTATTGCATATCATTACTTACTTCTTATTACGATTTTATCACGGAGGGTTTTCGACGTTGATTTAGAACAAATGCCGTGACAAGAATGAATAGTTTCAGACTGTTTCAAGGCTTGTTTTGATATGCATAGCTAAAATAATTTGTTCCCTTCATTTCAGAACACAGTCAAGCTTTTGAGCTTACAAGCTTTCGACATATAAATATAAACGTATTCATTGTAACTATGAAAGCAAATTTGAAATTTATTATTCTTTGATTTTCATTATATCAAAATTCTAAAAAATAAGAATCAAAAGCGTACTATTTAGACTGAGTCAATTGAAAGCGAACAGTTGAGTGATCAAAGACCACTAACAGTTGCTATGGATTCAAATTAGATACCACTGAATGCTAACTAATTCCCTCTAAATTGCCTCTGTCAATAGTCAAACATCAATAGACCTCTTTTACAGTAAACATCGAACGCTTTATTGACATAATGTACGTACTATTATTGATGATATTGAACTCACTCATTCTGAAGAAAAGTGTGGATATCAGCCACTATGCCGCTACTGCTAAAATAACATATCATCAATCATAGCTATTTTTATGCTTTCAATGGATGAACCGGAAAATGGCGATATAGGACACTTTTTGTAATGGTAATAAACAGATATCGGATACATATTTTTGAATCACTTCCAAGTACGAAATACGAATTTAGGTCGCAATATGACGACGGTTCTTCATGGAATTCGTTTTGAAAAACAAAATATGCTGTTTGTATCTACCTCAAATATTTTACAAACATGCGATTTGACTTGGTTGAAAATATAGTAGAATATACAAGATTTCCATATGATGATAATGAATTGGTAGTAGAATCCTAAATTATATGTTTGTGCAAGTGTACTCACATTTTTTAAAAGTTAAACTTCTATAAGCGCGGTAGGTCAAATTGGGTTGAACGAGATGAAAGATGAAACTCTTATTGGCAGTTGGTTGGAAAAAAAAAGTAGAATCGTTTCTAATCCCTCCGTTCCTGTCGGATACACTGCAATCATGAGCACTTTCTATATATTACACAAACACAGTTTAACCCTATGGCTAATAATTTCTATTGTATGGAAAGTGAAATAGATAAAAAGACAAGTAACAGACGTTTAAAAGCACGGAAAGGTCTAAAAATAAAAGGCCTAGATATGCAGCAAGAAATACTTTGGAAAGAAGTAGAGAGTATTGAGTTATTTAAAGGAAAAGCATTAATAAAAAGCACTAATAAATGGAAAAAATGATTTTTTTCTAGGAGTTAAGAAGTGTTCTTAACTCCTAGATACTGCCCAAAATTTACTCGAACACTAGAAAATAAGGAGTCTGACTTAAATTACGAACTAAGCTTGTTCTTGCTATTTTATAGCCACTCAATGCTCCAAATCTTTTCTATTTGTGTATTCAACTGAATTATCCATTCCACTTTCTTCCGAGTATCTCAACAATTTTATTATTTTAAGCTAAATGTAATATAATCATACTTTTGTATCTTAATTTGTACTATAGTTGTAGGTAAAATATCATACAGGGAGGGAAATTTGAGTCTGATGTCTTCAGAAACATCAGAATGAATCGTGAATCTTAGTCAAGAGAATATGTCTTTTAGCTGGTTTTGGCCAAACTTGAATAAAGAATTCATTATCATTATAGTCTAGGAATAAAAAAAACAGTTTTTTTCCTAACCATCTTCCAACTTTCTTAAAAAAACGAGAAAGACTACGAATTTAGACGAAGAATTGAGGGTAGCTATATCAAATATTCGACCTAATATTTCTGTTAAGCAGGGACGTCATTTTGGGTAGACAAAGGGAGAAAAATACCCCCACTTCCAGATTTGCTACCTAAAGAGAGCCTTCAAAAATTAATAGAAATATTTTTAATAAAACGCATATAAATATAAAATTGCTTCTAGGGAAAAATTAGCTAACTAAATTTATTTTCAATATCAAACATTTTTTATATAGTTTAACTTAAAAAGAAAATATGTAATAAAAATTATGTCCACATATTTTTTTCGACTTAATTCTTAATTCTGGTGCACCGTCTCTTTTTACCATGGTCAAAAGTGCACCATGACTTCAAAAAGGTTCAAAAATCAGATACAGATCCGATTAATTGGATGTTAAATAAAGGCTTTCATTGAAGACATACCCTTTTTGTCAACCGATTCCATTGAATCTTAAAAAAATTATACGGACAAAAACAAAATGTCTGCATTTTAAGCTTACTGTTGTTTATTTAGTCAACATTTAAGGACAAATACTAGGGTCTTAACATGTTTTTTGCTTTTTTTTGGGACACGTTGATCCCATTTTTATATTAAACCATAAATATTTTGTTTGTGAAACCTGAAAACATTTACACGCTTAGGTGGCGAAATGGAAAGTCTTAAACGTTGTGCCTTGGGAGGAGCTTTTTCACACCGAAATTAATTTCCTCGGTCCTGGAGCGAGCTTTTACTTTTATCTCGCAAAATAGGACTCCCACGTTTTTTAAGTGGGATTATTCCCGGAAGCTTTCATACAATACTTGGGAATTTATTTTGGGGATTTATTTGATTAAATATCGCCGGTAATAAAATGATTGAATTCACCCCATGGCTATTTGTCTTCGCACCCATATGCATCCGGATGACTTGATTTAAATGTTACATAAAATTGATGAAAGTCATCGACAGATTTTTCGGATGTATGCCTAAGAAATTCACACAACAGATAAAAATGCTATTTTTCAAGGGAATAAATGTATCAAATGTTAACGTCTCAATAAATATAATACAATAGATTACTCAGATAGCTGAAAATGCTGTATGAGGGCGAATATTTAACTGAAAACATATTCGCTTGGATTCCCTAAAAAGAGAAATTTCGTTCTGTGTCACCACTTTATTAGAAATAGTCTAAGTGAATTTTCTCCTCGACGGTTATATATATTTTGAGAACAGAACCATGTGGAGCATTTTCAGAATATTACAATTTTTAGAAGAAACAATTGTGTTGTGTTCATGATATTCTCATAGATTGTGAAATGTGGCCATTGTTATTTCATGGTTGATCATTGATATACACATATAATATGATGATCATTAGATATGAACATAATAATATCCCATATGGGAATAACATTGATAATCAACTATAAGAAACTGGAGCATAATAATATTGTTACAGTCAAATACAAAGGAGTGGTGTTGTTTTAGTGCCTGGAGTCTGAATATAAAAGAGTCAAGTTTAAATTCAGATTGTGGAAAAAGATTGAAAGGTCGTATATATTAATATTTCCTATTGATCGTCCCGATTTAAATTTAACCTGCGTCTGAAAAATGATGTACTATGACTATTAATAAAGGCTTTTAAGAAAAGCTAGATTTGTACTCAATGTTAAAAAAGTAATAATTTCACCATTTTTAAAATTTAAAATGACAAAAACAGCCAAATTAATTATCGCGATTAGTATCTCTATCGAAATTAAGGTTTTTAAATGAAGATATTTGCTTAAAAAATCAAAATTTTTATTATAGTGGTTGATTATACCATTAGAAGCTATAAGGAGACGAGGAATTTGAAAGACAGGAAAAGACCGGGTTGACGAAAATTTATTATGGACGCCGAGAATAATTTAATTATATTATCGTCCGAGAAAAACTTTCAAACTTACTGTAATTTTATTTATTTTTATTCTTTAGTATGTTTAAGTGTGGTGGTTTTTAGATGAAAATATCTGTTTATCAAATAATAAAAGTACGAATCACAAATTCAGTGATAGATATTTCCTGATTTTAAGGAATAAGCCCAGAATTCATACTTTGTTGAGTGGTATGTGTCAATCAGAAAAGCATTGTGGTAGCATTATTGTTTTCCACGTCGTTGTGGATTCTATTGAAAATCTTTCATATCTGGCTTTAATGTGGTATGTTGTAGTCAAAAGACAAACTAAATACTGCGTACCATGAAAATCAAAGTAAAATAGCATAGTAATATTTACATTAGCCTATTCTAAGATAAAACCTTGGCGACGTGCCTAATTGGTTGTTTTAAAACATTGATTCTATTTGATTTTTTTTATTTCATGGCCTAACAATTATTAATTAAACATTAATGAATAACAAACAATTTAAACATAGATCAAAGTTTTGATTTATTAATTAGGCTTCTAAAAATGTTGATTTTTGATAATGTGTGAGCATGAGTTTAACATTTTTCATTATTATTTCTAAGCAATTTGCTATTTTTAAACTCTCAATTAGATTTATATTATGCCTTGATTCGTTCTATTATGATGAGGCACGATCTATTGCGGCAAAAGTTACCAAATACAAACTAAAAAGGCTTAACTAGATATGCTTCTAATCTATTTACATCCGGGATATAGCTCTTTTCGTCTAAAGATCGTCAAGAATCTTGCAAATTTGTATATGAAATATAAAACATTTATCTTAAGTAATTTAAACTTCCTTATTTAATTATGCCGGTAAACATTTCATCTATCATTACTTTAAAAAAATCAGTTGATTCGTGCGTTAATGAACTGACGATATACTCTGTGTTTTCCGGTTTCATAGACTTAAAATCTTAAGGACACGAAAGTTAAAGACTTAAATACATCAACCGGAAAAATTTAGGCACGCAAAATAAATTAAAACACCCCATTCAAAATATAGCGACGGGTCAAAGATTATGATGAGGGTTCATTTTGTATTGGAATTTGACTGGGGGCGATTATTGCTTACAAAAGAATTCTTTGATGAGTACTTAAGGGCACTCTTATTTATGAATTGTAAAACTGGAGCACCAAATTGTTATAATAACTAAATAATATATTTTTCATATTTTTTTTCAAGAGAACTCTTAAAAGAATTGTCCAAAAATAGCCAAATGAAAATTGCACTTAAGTGAAGGCTTCAGAGTTATGTATGCGAACCATATACTTAGGGATAATTTAAAAGAAATAAAGGGTCTAAATGAGTGTAATAATGCTATAACTCCAATGGTCGATATTAGTAGTGAAGTAGTGGAATGCATTAGGGTGTGGTTACATTGGAGAGTGCAGTGCAAATGTTTGCTAAGTAGTTCAGTGAGTTAAAAGTTTCGGCGAAATATTATCGATTCACTACCATTTCCATCGTGTTATTCATGAAACGTTTGTGAATATGTTGATGAGACATATCACAAAAAATCTTTATATTTTAGGGTATAAAAAATGAACCATTTAGCAAAATCTGTAAAATTTAAAAACGTTGTTCTAACAGCACCCGATTTAATTTATTTAGATGATAATCTAATATTTAAAAATTAGTCTCTCTGTGTTCGTATGTAATGCACTACCATACCGTTCATCAAAGTGCGATAAAACTTCGTCGCGTAAAATTGCGCAAGAAACATAGGCATAGTCTAATATACAAAAATAAAATGTTTGTTCGTATTTTATGCGTTGCCATATCGTTCATTCGATTGCAACAAAACTTTGTCAACTTATTGTTTGTACTTTCTCACATAATATAGGTATAGTACAATTAACTTACAGTAGATCTTATGTATAAAAATCAATGTTTGTATGTTTGTTCATATATATAATATAACCAACACAATAAAATAAATATAATTTATACTTTTCCCTTATTAATTTCAATAAGACGTATTCATTATCGGAAAGAAAATTAATTTCATTCTTTCTATCATTTCTAATTAAATAAGATAACTCTTTCAAATTTCAAACGACATTTTTAGAATTATTACTTCTGTGGCGGCATCAGCTATCATTTCATCGTGTTATATGTATTTTAAAATATTTGTGAAAAATAAAGAAGCTAAAATCTTGGTTTAGGCGTTGAATCACACATTTCAATTTAAAACTTTTATATATAACAAAAAATATTAACTATAATAGAGGAATAAAACAAGATTAACCATTAACAATCCTTCGGGAACATACTCAATATGTTGTCAAGGACATGATTTAATAAGATATTTTAGATGGTTGAGATGTGACTTTGAATGGAGCTTTGTATCAAAGTCAACCTTTAAATCTGTTAATATTTCTCAGTATGTATTATTTATGGTTTTAGTGACTCAAGTGATTATTATAGTAGTTAAGATTATGTAATTCATAAAGGCTTCTAACATTGTTTATATATCCCCCTTCCTAAAATTACACATGAAAAAATCTTTCCCGAGAAGCATCTTAAACATAATATTTATAATGGATTCTTGATTAGTTCTGGGAGTATGATATTTAATTCTATTTTTAAAAAGAGTCTGAATCTGTAAAAATAATGTTTATGGATAAATTAAAATCGGAATAAATTAATATTTAAAATGATCGTATGTATCATAATTGGAAAATGATAATGTATTATTTTCAAGTGTCTGCTATTAATTGGGTGTGCCATTAGTATTTATGTAAGAAGGGAGGAATTTATTAATTTCGAGAATATATTTTTTCGTAATCCTTCGGCTTTTATAATTGATTTTAACTTTCCAACAAATACTGTTTATTTATTTAAAACCTTAAGCGATCAATTCAGAGCGGATGTAAATTATATATATTAGATAAAGCGGAAAGAAATGTCTTTTTTGGTTGCGTCTTTGCCGTCAGTTTGCTTCAGGTTGCTGGCGAGTGAATACGTCAAGGTTGGTGCCATTTTGAAGCTCTGTTATTTGTCTTACTTTTTCAAACATTTTTATATTTTTTTAGCCATAGTGAAATGTCCAAGCCAGAAATTGATGAAACCCATTTGCGATCTTGTTTACTGTTTTTATTCGGTAAATGATTAAAAGCAAAAAAAGCTACCCAGAGCATCTGTGATGCATATGGCAACATATTGAATATTCGAAAATGCCATAGATGGTTCAAAAAATTCAAAAGTGGCGACAGAAATTTGAAAAATAAACCAAAATCAGGACGACCTCCAATAAACGATGATGACGCATTGAATTATTTGGTAGAATCTGATCCTCGAAAAACAATAATTGGAAGGAATTATCGCTAGACATCGGTTCTCACTTTTCGACAGTAAAAGACCATTTGAAAAGACTCGGGAAAAAACATAGACATGGAATTTGGGTACCGCACGAGTTGTCATCAACGGTTTTGGAACAACGGATAACCATTTGTTCATCGCTATTGTCCAGGTATAAAACCGATCCATTTTTAAACAGGATCGTTACTGGGGATGAGAAATGGGTCTTCTATAACAGTCCGAGAAGGAAAAAAACAGTGGCTTTCTTGAAATCAAGTACCTGTTTCTATCCCTCGACCGTCATTATCCTTGAAAAAGTTTCTCCTTTGTGTTTGGTGGGATTTTTTTGCCGTAATTTACTACGAATCATTAAAACCTGGCCAAACTTTCACAGCAGAGCTATTCTGTGCACAATAAGATAGGCTAAAAGCGGAAATGCTCAAAAAGCGATCAGTGCTAGTTAACAACCAAAGAATAATATTACAGTATGATAATGCAAGACCATACGCAGCAAAGATTACGCAGAAAAAAATAAGGGAGCTGGATTTGGAAGTGCTGCAACATCCACCATATTCTCCTGACATTGCACCTTCAGACTATCATCATTTCAAGTCATTAGAACATTCGCTTCGCGATAAAAAAATCACTTCTGTGGAACAAGTAAAAAATCATTTGGATTCTTACTTTAGTGAAAAACCGGCCGAATTTTACGAAAGAGGCATTAAATAGCTACCTAATCCGTGGAGGGCAATTATAAATAACAATGGAAATTATTTAATGGAGTAATATTGTTATAGCTTTTATTAAAAAAATATTTTTTTCCTCCAAATAACAAAAAAATGACATTTCTTTCCGCTTTACCCAATAATTTATATACTTTCCTATGTGTAAATTCCTATTATCATACATTTTTAAATAGATGTAAATTTAAAAAATCTAGTGATGTTGTTTTTATTGTACGAAAATAATTACAATTACAGGAAAAATTAAGTTGGTTAACACAGTATTAAGTTTGCATTGGTTCGTATTCAATTAAATCAACAGAATATAAATGTCTCGTTTCTGCTCAATCCCAAATCCTCCAAATAGTGTTTAAATTAAGACAAATTGATGGTGAATAATGAAATGTATAGTGTTTCCAAAGTTTGCTTCTGCGAAAAGTCCAAAATTATTGGATTTATTATTTAAATCGGGAATAAAATTTTAGATTTATTCTTAGAATCGTAATTTGTGTCTCCTTCATATGCGTAAATCAAATGAGAACAAATGCGTTCACTATATTGTTATCGTTAAAGCTTCTTAGCAAAGTTACCTCATTGTTTAAATCTGGGTAAGTTACAAATCAGAATGGTTCTAAATTAGATCCAAACTTGATCATGCATGAAACTTTGCTAAACTTACAATAGCTCTAAGTTTATGCTGTAGAAATCGTAAACCACGAAAAAACTCATTTCATGTAAGTATTCCAAGTGAGTTCCTTCACAGGTATAAAATTTTTAAATAAATAAATTAGATTAAGGAAATCAAAAGCTATGCCATTTTTTACAATTAGTTCAAGTTGGGAATTCGGAGATGCATCAAAAATGATTGTCAAAAATGTCCAAAATCCAGGAATTAAATAAACTATTTCTAATTAAACTCAAAATTTTTGTCTGATAAAGCAAACTTGAAATTAAGAAGAGAAATAAGTAGTTCAAAAACCGACTTTTTCATTTTTTTTTAAAGTCGTTTTTCTTTTCTAGCTTATTCTATCCTTTTCTGTGGGATCATTGCCAACCATTTTAACATGGTTTTTAACCTGTTAAGCGGCGAAGTTCCTTTTCAATAACGCAATATAATACAGTGGGCGCGCACATTTTCGTTAGGACGTATATATACGTCCCGCCCACCTGGCGTGAGTTTATATTATTCATTTTTTTAACGATGCTTAGAATATATAAAAAAAATCTATGAAACATATTTTTTTTTATTTATTCAGATACATAAACATATAGAGAAGTTAACAAATACAAAACAATAAACAAAAGCGTATAAAAAAAATGGATACAGAGTTTAAAAAAATAAAATATATCTATACTTAAACTCAATTTCTGTGTGATATATTTTAAAACAGTTGTTGACATGTAGTGCTACCTTACAATCCGGATACCAGTATGTGGATTCTTTCCCATTTTTGTAATAAACTCGAAAGTTCCTGGCTTTAGTACCCTTTCATGTGTTCTTTGAAAATAAGTTTGCCTTTGAATTTTACCTTATGCTACTGATCACCGTTTACTAAGTACACGAACACCCCAACATAATAGCGAAGTGCAAACATTTTGCTACATATCTTAAACTTATGTCAAAACATGCATAAAAACTCACATATTCGTTAAACAAAAAAAGTCCCGCCTGGTTTAGGACTCAATATATATTTAGAGGACATATATATACGTCCTAACCAATTTCAATACTGTTTACGTTGGACGTATATATACGTCCCGCCCACTTAACACGTTAATAGCATATATAACACATGATTCAATAAGCTTATAGACACACCAAATGAAGTAGAAAAATTAAAAAAATCCTATGAACTTATCGAGTGATGTGTTATGTTTTTAAATTTTTTTCTGAATATTTGAACTCAAGATGATGAGTTACTAGCCAGACTGCTTAACTATAAGACTATATGTTACATGTACAAAACTTCTTTTTGCCAAGTTATTTCAATTAATAACTAAAATTGATCTAAAAATATTGTTGGTAGATTAAGGATTAAAGCTACAATCGTTTAATTAAATAGTTTTATTATATTAAATTCTATATTATGAGTTTTTGACTAATTAATTTAATTTATAAGCGTTTATCTTGCGGGTCAACAGAGTGAGTGTGTTGAAAGCTTTTTTTTCAGATAGTTGAAGTGGAATATTTACTTTGTTTCAGGTAAAATAATGAATAACTACTTATAACAAACACAATATGCTCATCAAAATGTTGTTAATCTATTTTTTATATATATATACAATACTTATCAGAAAATACAAATAATCCATTTTAATATTAAAGTTTAAAAATGCTTTTCAAATACTTGTTTCTATGAAATAATTTTACATCATTGAAATTTAGACGAGAGGCTAATTGAATTAAAAACTCATCAAGATTGCATTCACACTTTATAAACTAAAAATTAATTCATAATTAAATTTAGTCTAATATTTATCATTGCTACATTTCAATTATATGTATGAATATTCTAACTTCGACGAAGGGTATTTTTGAAGAAACAAACATATACGTAATTTTGTAGAAAACTGTTTGAGACGCAGATTTTGCTTATTACCCGAGACAAAGCCTACTTTCACCAGGCTGATGTAAATTACCAAAAGATGACGTCGTAAATTTAATGTCATGCAAATTATTCAAATTTCAAAACATTAAGTATAATATTTATTTAATAAATACATACTCTGAGAATTTAGTCGACTACATGTGGCACTAAAAGAAGGTTTTAGATAATATTTACTAAGAAATTTTATATCTTTAAGTGTTCTTTTAGTTTTATTGAACTTAGAAATAATATAAAGTTTGCAGGAGCTAGTTTTATTGACTTCAGTTTATTGTAGCCATGAATAATTATATTTCACTGGCAAGGCGGGCATGCTAAAAATATATTTTCACTTTACAACATTCGAAAGATACACGTTATTATTTAAAATTTAAAATTTAGATATTTGTGAATTGGTTAAAAATATTTTTGTTAATTGTTAATTGATCAATCAATCAAATTGGCAATAAATTTGGCGGACGGAGCAAATATAAATGAAACTTACGAACGGAGCGTAGGCGTTGATATTAAGGTTGATTGGTGAACGCTTAATTATGTATCAGCTTGGCGCACATTTAAATTCATAACATGTTTTATATTTTGATTATTTCAAATAGAAGACTACTGGAATGATGGTGGGGTTATTTAAAGAGAGATGATGGAGCTAGGCAAGACAGATGGGCTGTAAATCAATGAAAAAATGGATGGATGATCATTCTTCACAATTTTTTTTTATCCGTGATATCTGTGATATTACTTTACGCAAAGCACATTTTGTTCGTTTCCTTCAAGCACATAAATTCATTCTTGCTGAAAAAAAAAAAATGGAAACAGCTCTCGAACGCTTATTCGTCTATTCGTTTTTACGGTCCATTTTGCATTTTCAAACAAAAGGCAAATATCGGCAATAAACGGAAGTTTGTGTTTTATTTTTTAAGGGCGAGCAGAGCGTTATCGCTGAATAAAAATTGGAAAAGGCACTTAAAATATCTTTTGAATGTTTTTTAGCGAATTTCGCTACACAAACTTCGTCATCCTGAAATGTTAAGAGACTAAATGTATGAGAGCCTTAGGGTCGATAGCTCATTATGAATAAAAATGTTGAGTATAATCTCTCAATAACTCTTTATAATTTTCTTACTTTTCTTCTTTAAATCGGTATAAGCCATCTCTATAGAAGACTTTGCAGGGAAAGAGTTTGGATTTATGAGTGTGTAGCAAAACTGACATTATTTTAAAAATACTTTTTGATTGATTTCATGTGTATTTGGAAGAAAAATTCTATACTCTCTAGAATCTATGAATGAGTAGCAAAATTATCATTATGTAAAAATATAAAATATAAAAATGATCAGTATTTAATTTTCAAATTCAGGAAATATGGTACGGTGAAATTTTTTTCCACAACCTGGATTCTGTCTTCTGTCTGGATATTTCTCTTCTTTCTTATCACTATATATTTATAGAAAATATGTTCAACCTTAATTAAACAAAAATGGTATAATAAAACTAATTGATGAGAATATTTATATATGGTTAAGGGACGTTTCTACCATGTTGAGCCTAAAAGTTATCGATTTTTTAATATTTTTTTATGCGAAAAGTATTAAATATAGAGTGTTGATATTTAGTATGTAGAGTAGGCGATCTTTATTGAATATAAAAATATTTTAAAAAGTTTGACAAAGTATAGTAGTGGGAATGGGGGGAGCCACGTATGTCGGTGCGCGAGCGATAACATTATTCATCATGGAAGTCCTAAGTCCTGAATAAGTGATTTTCAGTAAAAAAAATTAAACATATTTTTACTTTATATAATATTGTGTATATCTTAACTAAAATTAAGTAGAAATATTGAAAAATTAAAAAAAAGTAGGACGATCGAAAAAAAAATTGTGTTTTTACCAACATTTTTTGTTCATTAAATTAACATTTTTGAATATTTTTGGATAGTTGTAATCTATACGATGAAGACGTTTATTATACACGTGCTTGTTAAATTTCATGAAGAATGCTTATCTAGGGCATGTGGGAGCACTTCCATGATCTTGGAAAAAGTAATTTCGAGAAAAACGCGTTAAAAGTTTCTTTTCTCCTCAGTTTCGCGAAGCGCAGCTTCTCTTCGTTGGCCTATAACTTTGCGAATTTCATTTATATCGACTTGAAATTTACTGAAGGTATTTTTAAGCATTGGTTCTTTCCGATACATGAATAAAAACAAGATTTTTTTTGAACCAACAAGGTACAGACTACCCTTAAGTTAGATTAAGGCTATTTGAATAGTAATATTTTGATAAAAGCTCCTTTTATATATTTATTTGATTTATGCACTTTTATCAAAACGATGTAATATGATCATATTAAAACTATTTTCTGACTTAATTAGTAATTGAGTCAATCATTTATACAGGTTTCATTCACATCAACGTACGATTTATTCACCCTTTGTTGATGTTTGAATAAATTAAAATCATCTGCTGTACAATTTGATTTTCTGAACAATGAATTATTGATACTTCACCAACTTATGATCTTCAATCTCGACGAAATGTAATATTAAACATTTTATAATTGGATTGTGAAGTTTTAATATTTTCCGCCGAAGAAAATTATGTTTTGAATATTTAATGCGAAATTGAGGGCAAAAAGTTGCAAGGGAAGTAAATATCGATCAAATCGAGGCAAATATGTCAAAGCGTATAAAGTATTAGTGAGAAGACAAGTTTTATTAGTTAGGGGTAGCTATCGGTTAAATTTTTTCGACTTGACATCATCCAGTATTTAGATTGAATAACGGCTCACTGTCGGAAGAAATTAGAGTATTTCAAACCATACCTATCACAAATAATAGAACATCACAACAAAAGATGAGGTATGAAGTACGACAAGAGTTCATTTAATTATGTTAAGGAGGTTTGAGACATAAACGTACGTGCTGTGAAGCTCATGTGGATTCATACATTTTCAGATTTTCGTATTATTTACGACTGGAGATATTTCTCGGATGAAACAATTTCCGAATAGAAGATGGCCATTGGCTTCAACGGTATCCCGGGGGAATATTTTTCATTCTTTCCCGACACGTTATTCTGTATTTATGTTGTTGGTATTTTCAGAAAGTATATAAATTGAATTAAGTGCAGATTTACAATGCTAAAGTATTATATTTAAACGAGTTTATTTTTTTAATCCCGCTTAAGCGGATTACGAGTTCATCCTCAATGCTGTATACTGGAAAAAATATGCATCGTATGGTAGCAAACACATTTTCATAATTAGATTTTCCTTAATTCCAATTAATTAGTCACAAAATATAGACAAATTCATGCATATATTAATGTTTATAGTGGTGTCATGCTGGCGATACAAGCTGACAATTCCATATTGAATTGAATTGAAAATCTTCCATATATGGATACATTTTAATTAGGATAATTTAATAGATATTTTAAGATAAATGAGTACTAAAATGATCATTAATCAAATTTAAAACTCAAGTTTGAATTAATGTCTTAACAATTTATCAATCAGAAGTATAAAATTAGCATTGATCTAGATTGAGATAATCGATTGGAAATGTGGATCGATATCATGCAAATATTTTTCCATAAATATTTATTTCAGCAGTCGAATTATCAAATTCAAAACCAAACTGTGGATATAATAAATCATTAAGATAAATAAGTATATATGATTATTAAGGTTGAATATTTATCTATTTTCTTAAGTATCATCCTATTAAAATTAGCATAATTATTTTTACCCATATTCCAAGGGAATCAGTTCAGTTTTAATAATCACCCGAATCTTCTCTAATTAGAAGACCTCTAAAGCTCTCTTCGATACAATCACACATGTGGCTCACTAGGGGATGACATATTAAGTTGATATATCCACATCAACGTTTATAAATTCATATGATTTTTTGCAGTTCGAATTATAATATATAATTAGTGTACGATTGAAGTGTATATTTTGGTATTTCTTTGACCGATCCGAATCAAATTTTAATAAAAGCGTTCAAAAATATCCAAGAGCATTGATTGTATGTTATATATTATTAAATCCGCTCAAAGCCTTACAGTCCATTGATGTGTATATTTTTATCGCAATAGATATATAGTCAAAGGATTTAGTATCCCTGGGCTAAATCCACGATAGGGACCACTCGAGATGACTAAAATTATTATTTAGTCCACTGTTTATATAGATACGGCTCCATTTGAAGTGCTCATTAGCATTTTCGATAGCAAACAAAGCAAAAGGGATCTTAAAGGAGATTTATAAGCGACTGAAGGGTATCCATCGTCCAAAGCCTGATCCTCGGCCCACTCAATTAATTAATTCACTTGTGGCATGTGTTGCTCTTGATGTCATATGGATTTATGCATGAAGAATGTTTTAATTTTTTTAGCGGTATTTTTATTCATTGCAAGACGTTTTGTTATGAAAACTGCCTTTTATTTGTGTAAAGTCCTCGGATGTAGGGTAAGCCCTTCAGGGCGTAAACGTGACTATACTTGAAATAGAATTCTTTCCGTGGTTAGATATCACACATTGAAATTTTAAGAATAAACTTGGAAAACACAAGTAAATCCATCTCATCGGATGAAAAGCTTTAGATTGCTTGAAAATATTTTTGACATGACAATAACAAATTGAATAACATCAACATTACTCCTTCATGTCAAATATATTAAAAATATGAATAATTTCAATTTTTAAACTTAAAGCGTAGATTATTGCCAAATTTAATAACTGTTCATTTACAGAAATTACATTTTATTCATTTTTTTAAAATTTATTTACGTCCCCTGAAAATTTCAGTCTCCTTAACCCTTTGAGTGCCGGAGGCCGATATATCGGCTCTTGTTGCACTGGCGAGAAGTGCCAGAGCCGATATATCGGCCCGCGCCTTGTAGCGCTTTACTATTTGCATTGCGAGAGAACTCTATCTCAAAATAAATTTAGAATACGTTATAAATTATCTAATTTCATTACGAGAGAATTAAAATAAATAGTTTTTCGTTTTATTTCTTTGACGACAACATTTTCCTATCGCTTGGAGGTACCGAAATCTAACATAAAAGTTCAACAAATGTGCCACGTATAGGCGTATGGAAACTTCCAGGAAATTTGGAAAGAGTTTGCGTGGTGTGCAGCAGCACGAATGCTAAATAAATTATTTGTGTGAGTTTTACAACAAAATTTTACACATTTACAATATATAAATATAAATATTTATAACAACATAATTTTGTTTCAGCAATGTTATATTACCTATACCAATTACATATGTCGAAAGAGATAATCCGCCCGGCGCCTACCATGTACCTTCGAGTTATGTTTTATTTTTGTTATGTAGTTTTGTTTATTTTGGTACAAAATGCATTGGAAATGCAAAGTATATACTTCATAATAATTGGCCCATATAAAATTATGATGGAAAGATGACTGTTTGTATATGCAAATATGTTTTGTATAAGAGAACTCAACTTTTACTTTATTTATAAACATTTATACTTTTGTTTTTTCTAAAATTTTAATTGAATACAAAAAAACTAGTGTCATTATTTTGTTCTGTATTTCATCCACAATATATGGTTTTTTGAATCATGTAAATATTGTTCCTCGTTTGGTTTTTATAAACATTTTTCCGAATCCTTGTAAAACTGTAAAATTCGGCTGGTTTTTCTCGCATAGGCACCTCTATTTAGCCCGGCACTAAAAGGGTTAATGAACTACTGTAATTTATTTTCTGGTACAAAACCCAGAACAGTTAGTTTATTAATGCTTCCAGGTCCTCGGCGGACAATAAAGCAGACGACGGCAAATTAGCGAACAATTGACCGCATTGTTAATCGGACTCATTTTTTCAACTGAGCTGAAAAACCGCGAACCTTTTTTTTTCTGTTTACTTACATTGCCCCCTTTTTTGCCTGTATAAATTGATATTTTTTGTTAAAAATATCGTTTTTCATTTAAATACGTTGTTCTTAAGTCAAGGATGCGTCATTGTGCGTATATAAGAGGGATTTTTAGGCACATCCGCATTTAATATTAGCTTAAATAAATCTGGAAAGCTAGATGATATTTGAAACCTTTCGATGTGTTTACTTCTGTGACCTAAAAAATTTATACCGACTTATTGAGTGGTTGGTTATTAGATCAAATGATATTCAAGTTCCTGAAGAAAATTTATTCAGTCCTCTCCAGCCTGTTTTAATTTTGAACTATGAGTGAATTTCGGGTAAACTTTGATTGGGTTTTTTGGTTTTATTAACAAATATTATTAATATTTTTCATAGCCCTTGTCTTTCTTTAATAATTTTGTTGACTGTGCTCTCAGCTCCCACCAATATTATTAAACTGAATTTTAAAGCCATCTTACGCAGTAAATTAAAAAAATATAAAATAATTGATTAAATTATGTTAATTTTATTAAATATTTTTTTGGAATTTATGCAAAAATACAATTTCTGAATCACACTTATATTTGCCTAATTTATCTTTTATGTTTGTTTCAGCGTCACCAATTTGTTCCTAGTCAATTTATCCATAGCTGATTTATTAGTGACGTTGCTGTGTATGCCAGTACAAGTAGGGAAGGCAATTACTTTAATATGGTTCTATGGAGAAGTAATGTGTAAAACATTTTACTACATGCAAGGTAAGATTATATACGTTTTTTAAATCAAATAATCTGTTTTTAAGTCAAAAAGATTCTTGGCTCAAAACTATATTGAATTTTATAAATCTCATCTTTAAATCTAATTACATTCTTCTTCCCCTGACAAATGAAATTATCTATTTGATCTCACAATGTGATTTATTTTCAACTCGCATCCCTAAAGAAATCAAATGGATAACATAGATTGATGCTTTCATTATTTTCCCCAAAACATTATAACTATTGCTTATCGCTAGTCTCCAGAGTATATAAACATATAAGAATATAGTTCTACACGTGAATGCAACATTCAGAAGACATACTACATGATTACTTTTCAAGAAGTTTTACTCTGTAATGCAATTCCGATCGCGACCTATATCTTTTAATGTCTAAAATCGAATTTATATAACACGAATGCTCCACAAGACTGAAATAAAACATGATGTCACGAAACTTCGCTTATCATCTGCTCGATTTTCCACATTTCCGAAACTAGCCAATAAACGATTTTTTTATTTGTGAGCAAGTTTCGTGCAAATATCGACCGATTTAATTCATTTGACCTGAAAGAAGAGTTTTATTTCATCCCGTGCTTGTTTGAAAATCTCATACAATCGTTTATTATTTACACGTTGAGTATTCAAATTTAGCACGTTAAATTTTCTTGCATTTATGATGCATGTATTAAGACTGTATATTTCTTCATTAAATGGTGAAACTAAAATGACCTTTGGTATGTTTATAGCCGACGATAAACGTTGGACCCTTCAAGTACATCACACAAGTTGGCTAAAGGCTATATTAATAGCCTAAGTTTGTATTAGTTCGCCAAACACTTATTTTTGGATGGTTTATGCTATGATGTTGATAGACTGAACCACTTTAAAGTTTGATCGTATTTCAATATAAAAAGCTTTTGAAAATAAAATGATCTTTAAACATTCATATTTTTTACACATCAGTCCACTATACAAACATCATGATCGTTCAAGGATGATACAATGTCATAAGGTTTTCATTTTCTTCAGTTGCTTTATTGATTTTTACGATTTAAATCAATACAAAATGACAAATTAAGGCAACTTGCACAATTGTAACTTCCTCGCAAGATCATGTTTATGGATCTGCCAAAAATGCATTTAAATCCTCAATAAAAAGTATTATAAATGCATATTGGATGACCTAATTATTTAAATAGATTTAAAACTTTCATTTTGCCAAAATTATTCCAAACTTCATGTACATTTAAACTTTTTTTGTGCGGTAGATGTGTTCCACGAAAAATCGCACAAAAAGAAATCGCAAATGACAAAGGACGTTTTGCATCATTGGTAAAATTTTAAGGATGTCTGACATCTGGTTTCTCAAAAGCCAAATATCCACTGGAAAAATACTAATTATTTTAATTACAAAATATCATGGCTTTATGATAATTTTCTTTGTGATTTTCGATATAACTCAAAATCGCTCTCTTCTTCGGAAGAAATATTGTACCTTGTGTCTAGGGGTCCCAAATATTCGTAAAATCAATTATTCGAATATCGAATGTGAAATTGGTAAAATATTCGAATATTCGAGTATTCGAATATTTTATATATGTAAACGAGGGTGATTCAAATATAACCCGGAATTTTTCATTAGTGTTATTATATAAAAATATAAATGGAGCATCTTATTTTTCTATAAAGTTCCCTTCATTAGAAATAAATTTATTCCCTCAGGAAGGAAGGTTCTTGATTCCATCACACAAAGAGGGCGAGAAGTTGAAGAATCTTCTGTTGCGCAACGCGTTCTCGTAGACAAAGGCTAGAAATCAAGTGAAATTTTGAGGTTTTTGGTTTCAACGAAATCAAAAGGACAGAATTTTATTTACTTTTCAGCAATACATATTTTTTAAAAAAAGTGCATTAAACGTTCTACTTTTAAGCTTGGCCGTAATTTCATTTTTATTGAGCCTGCTATTGAAAAAACCCTCTCAGTTGTCATTGAGTTTGGTTTTATCGACAGTATCTAAAATATCACTCTTTTTTTTGGCATGATCGATATTTTTGAATAGTTTTTTAATTAACTTTACACAAATTCAATAAAATAATTTCAACGAACTTGGCACTTTTTTGCATTTCTTTGTTGCTATTTCGATTGGAAGAAGAACATCGAGCAATTTTCTTAAAAATTATATAACGAATAATATTCGATTAATTTTACAAATATTCGAATATACGAATATTGAAAAATGGGCAAATATATTCGAATATCGAATATTCGAATATTCGATTGGGACCCCTACTTGTGTCAATGTCATCAATGTTCTGTATAGATTTTCTCTTTCCAACAATATAATTCATTATAAGTAAGGATGTCACTATAGTCCCTAACTTTTTTTAAATATTGTAGTTCAAAAATAAATGTTGATATATATCTTGTAGGAATAATAGAGAGTTATATAGAAAATATTCGTACCCAGTTTGAAGTTAATTAATCAATTAAAACTTGAGATATCACGCCAAACGGGTTGAAAAAAGTAGTTTCGAGAAAAACGCGTTAAAAGATTTCATTATGGTAGGACCGGCGAAGTCGAAACATTGGAAAAATGCAAAAAAAAAATCAAATCACAATCAGGATATTTGGTTATTTGCTTGTACAACCTTTATTTATAATTTTTATTCAGAAATAATAACACCTATAGATTGCATTTACTTATCGTGTTTTGGATTGAAGCCCAATACGCCATTAGGGAGAACAGGATGAACGTGTACCAGTCCTGACACCAGTGTAAATATTTGGATTCCCGGTAAAATATCACTGTTCAATAAAGACTCTCGCTTTGCTTTATCCAGACGACGTTTAATTGTCGTTTAAGTGCTCGTACAATTTAAATACATTGCACATCTTCACTACAATATTTTATTTTCCAATAGTTTGACTTCTAACGAAATGTGCGAAATTGTGTATGAATAAAATATCTTAGAGTATTTTTCTTCCATACAACTCATCACCTTATCTTAGATAAATTGCAATAAACAGATTCTAAATAATATAGACATTTTCTCAGTATATAAGGAAACTAGTTGCTTAAATATGTATATTTTTTCATATGAAACTGTGAGTGATGAATGAAATTTTAAGCTCACTGAGATATTTATAATACAATAGATTATTTAAGTTTGATCGCTGTTCACTATTTATTATAACTATAATTATTATGCCGGAATAACGCGTATTATATTTTTATATGCATTTTCGCTGTGGGCTATTTTGAGTTATAATCTAGTACTCCACAAAATTTTAGTTAAAAAAAACTATGTTGAGTTCTTGGATAAAGGGCACGGAAGGGATATACTTGTAAATTTATACTGGAATCAAACCGGAAAGTCACGTATTAATGGAAAAAGGTGAAAGCTGTAAGTAGATTTCATTTGTTCGAAAGCTTTCAAGTGGTGATATTATTTTCGCACGTTTCAATCAGCGTTTAATTTTCAGATTCTAAAAACATTTTCTCATAGAAATTAAAAAAGTCTAATAAAATCTTGATCGGGGATTATTCATTTCTCGAATTAACGAGGGACATTAGGGACGGGAATTGTAATTATTTTGCTTCCATGATATTGTATTACAAGTGCTTATATGTTTATTGTTTCGTTCCGGAAAAAGCTTTGTATTCACTTCAATATATTGTTTCAAAATAAATGAGGATACTTCTTCAATGTTTTTACATTGGTTATACGTTCCTCAAAAATATTTAATATTCCATACAAAAATTTTGCTTTTATCAACGATGATTCAAAGATTAGCATTGATTATTAAAATAATGATGATTTAATTCGTGTTTTTTTTTCGTTTTTAGGTGTAGCTGTGGCAGCAAGCGTTTTCACCATCACAGCCATGTCGGTTGATCGATACCTTGCCATCACTCAGACCATAAGAATCCCAAAGTTACCTAACAGGAAATGGGCAGTCGTGGTGATTATATTGCTTTGGGTTATAGCCCTGTCCATCTTCGCCCCGACTTTGTGGGTTGTTGTTCTAAGAGAAGAAGATTTCCCTATCATGAACGGAACGGTAAGTCCAATTCATTATTTTGTAGAAACTTCTAAATTTATCTCATTGGCTTAAGTCCCTACGGGAAAAAAGCTTCGTTAAACATGAGAACAAATAAAGATGTTGAAATTCAACTAAGATGGATATAATTAGGTAGATGGAAGCGATATCCGATTACGTCAAAGCAACAAGCAAGTACAAGTTGTTTCATTCAAACATTCAACATATGAATAAACTAGATTTTTCTTGGTATTCAGATATTTGATCTATTATCGAAATTGCAATTGAAGTATGAAAATTATTGTTTTAAAAAATATTTAAAACATTATGCAAAATTTCAAACAATCTAAGAAATGACCGATGGGTACAAATTTTATAATAGCAATCGCTCATATTTACCTATATTGTTCGACTTTTTAATTAATACATTAATATTTTATTATTTACCTTTTTATTTTTACTTATGGTAAACCATGGGCTTAAAAGGAAATAAATAAAAATAAAAAAATCCAGCCCGGCTACTTAATCATTTCATTATTTATGTACGCATAAGGCGATATTTAATTACATACAGGATGCGGTAGGGAATCTTCCTTATTTAAAATGATTTTAAGCATTAGTGATATATTCGTAATTTCAATGATATTAAATTTTATAAAAGCATACAGTTTTTAGTAATAATGTAAGCAATAAGCCCTTGATAAAAAATATTTTTCCTTTTTACATTATATATTTTTCATCTAGATAAAATACATATTGCTATATTTCAATTCGATTTTCAAAAGTGAGGCGATTTTTCATATCTGCTTCTATGATAAAATACTCCCTAATGTCCATCAATTTTCATCAGAGTGCGAAATCCCCTTCAAATATTCAACATCTCTTCGCGTTCGTATATTTTTGTGTTTCAAAGTTTTCAAATATTCACGAATGCAATCACACTTCATCCAATGCGATCTAAAAAAAAAAAGGTATTCCATCGTAGGAATCTATCAGCAAACAAATTTCATCGAGTCGCATTTTCCCAGGTATTATCTCGTTATAAACTGTAATAAATTATATTAATTTCAGCTCTATGGAACGTAATCAGATTTCCTCAGGTATTTTTGAAATATTGATACATTGAAAATATAAAAGATATTGACGAAAAAAGAAGCTTGAGGTATAATTTTCTTGCCATTTATTAATATGAAGGGTTAAATGGTTCGTGGTTGGTTTTTATATCACTCGTCCCATTATTTCATACTTTTTCAGCATAGGGCTTAAACATTCATGCATTATTTATGTGTACACCGGAAACTCAATTTGAGCCAAAATACTCTTTAGGGTTAAAAGTGACCACTTCATGAGCAAATGAAATCTCCTCCACCTCATCCTCACAAAAGTAAATCATCATAAATTATTCTACCCTTGTACCCAAAATATATCATTATTTATTTCTTGTGTAATCTAGATTTAAATTAAAAATAAATATTTTTCAATAAAATACGTACTCAATAAGTTCGGAGGATATAATTAGTCGTAGAACGTCATTAAATAACTTTTTTGTTGTCACCTGAATATTGGACATATTGTTCCAGATTCTTGATAACTAAGTCATATGTTATTTTTTTTAAAATGGTTTAAATCTTCTTCGTATGGTTAATTTAGAATAGTATGTGATACGTTATGGGAATGAAATGGTAAATCAATAACTGATCATGTGACCCTGGTCAACATTGTTCCAGATAAGGCTTCTAGTAAAACAGGACTAACCTAATTAGAGATGATCGATCGAGAATATGAATACGTTCAATATTTCAAGTTTGTTGGTAACACGGAACTTGAATATATATAAGAGTCTAATATGTAATAAACTATAGCAAATATTAGTTGTACTAATCGTGATGTCTAATGTTTCATTTATAATGTTCCATGTTACTTTTAATGCGATGTTTGTATTGACCTTTATTTGAAATATCTTCGTTCGCATATTAGCTATATTTATTCAGAGCACTCCTGTACATAACTGCTATTGTGCTATGAAGTGTCTCAAATGCATTCTTATCGTTTTTTATAAGAAAATACATAATCATTAGTTACGTGGGTCGGGGCCTTCGAGGATGATTTGCCTTCCAATCAAATCATTTTATCAATAAGTTGTTTGATGGGCACTTGGCAAAATAGCCTGCATTGTCTATTTGAAAATAAAATCCGGAGGAGTGAATTTTTTATAAACGCAGAAAAGAAAATTGGCTTTAACGTCACGAAAAGTGAAACTTTGGGTTGGGTCATTTTTACTTGACTTATAATATATTTGTTTGCGAAGGAGGGAATCTTCAAATTGGCTACTAATTAAGTATTGCACAAGAATGGCAGTGATGTGTCCCTCACGGGCTCTCTATTTGTCTCTTTCCGGATGTCATTCTACTGCTATTGTTCGTCGTCTTGTACGTTTAGCATCCTCCTTCTGCTGCATAGTGTACATTGTGATTTGTACCACGCATTCCATGCCCTAGCATCCGTTAACATCAAGGGTACAATGTTGCTAAGGGGGAGCAAGCTGATTCCCAGCTCCTCTCGTAGGATGTCTCTTTCGGTGCTCCATGCTTGGCAGACAAAGTGGTGGCACTCCGGGCCGGTCTCTTTGCCTATTTTGTGTAGGTAACTACCAAAACAGCCATACCCGGTGAGGACTTGGGTCAAGTGGTAGCACAGTTGACCGTAATTTCTGGCTACCCAGGTTCTCAGGTTCGGCATTAGCTCGTGCGTCCATGTACCTTCAGCGGAGTTGTCCCATCGGGACTGCCTCGCCATGGTGCTTTGCTTAGCGTTATTCCTGTCTTCACCTTTCTGTATTGCCTGTCTATCGTAAGCGAGCAAGTCGATTGGCGGTATGGCAATCAGTGCCAGGATGGCGTCTTCCGACACTGTGCGATATGCAGCCACCTCTACCATTCTGATGAGGTATGGTGGAATGTCAATTTCCTTCAAGGCCCTGAGGACCAGGTGCCATCTCACCGAGTTGAAGGCATTCTTGACGTCTAGCGCAATCATTATCGTCTGTCTACTAGCTTTTACACTGCCACAACCACACCTGTTTCACCGAGCCTACAACTTGAGCGATGGCGTTGATTGTGGAGCGGCCTACAGGGAAGCCGCACTGCTGTGGGGAGAGTCCCGTTTTAATATGCCGCTGGAGTCGCTGGAGGATAAGTCTCTCCAGCAGCTTTCCCAACCAATCCAGCATGCCCAGTGATCTGTACGCCGACGGACTCCGAGGTGCTTTCCCTTTGGGGATGAGAACCAGCTTCTGCTTTTTCCATGGTCAGCAGGAGGTTCGGGTCGGTATCGGCGACCAGGCCGATGACTACGTTCGGGACACCGTCCAGTCCCGGAGCATTATTAAGAAGACTTCTAATATCTAATATCGTATCAAAATGCGGATGTATTTGTAACATGTTGCACAAATTTTTATACTGGGGTAGATAATTTATTAAACGTTCCTTGTACTAGACGTTTTTATCACCAAACGTTTTGTAATCTGTACCCTTAAAAATAATCCCAATAAATCATAGGTATTAAACGCCTTAAATGATTCATGTAAAGCATTTGGCTTTGCAAATTAAATTATTTCCACAAATTTGACCCCAACAAAATGAACCGCAATAACGGCGTGATAATATGTATTGGTGGTTGCTCTATACGAGCCTGTATGAGCACTCTGTCGAATAGCGAGTGAAGAAATTAAATTTTGCGTAATATAGGGACCAATTTCGATCAATAAGGTATTGTTTTAGCAAGTAGCTATCGAAGTTGCCATTCGAACGTATCGTTTGAACGTCCACATTGAAAGTATTCATAGCTTTATTTCAGAAAAGCGTTAAAATGTAAAAGAATTCAGCATTGAAAGGTGAAAAATGTAAAAAATTATGCTTCGAGAGTTCTCCGTTTGTGAATTTATGGTGTAGAAACGATTCAGAACGATACACATTTTTATTCGTTTTACAATATATATTTAGTATTATTTCCTAGCTAAAACTGATTTAAGTATTATATATATGTATATATATTTTCAGTAATCAAATATTTGCAATTTATTCTGATATATAATATGGTATTAGTACAGGAGGCAGTGATATTATTTGTATAATTTTTCTGACGCTATTCTTTCTCATTTTGTTGTTTTGTTGTCTACTGCGATAATGTTGTTGTCGACATTTATAACAATTTTTGAGACCTGTTATATAAATTTCTTATACCTACAAGACTGAAACTAAGTTGTAGGTGCCTATAATAAATATTACATTTACTTAATATTACAATGCTTATGAAAGTTGAAAACCATATTTCAATCAATTTTCCGCGTTACAATCTTAGCCACGTCTATTGAAGCTCTAGCCGCCTTGTATCAAAAGCAAACGATGTTTATTTAACAATCATTAACGTAAACTACTTGTAGACAACAAAACAGAATTGTAGATTTTAACTTAATGTCAGTATATACAATTATTCACGTTTCTAAAAAAGCTATTGACATCTATAACGTTGAAAGTTTGATAAACTATAGCTATCCTGATTTACATTTTATAATGAAGAATGGATTATGAAGAATAAATTATAGTAAAGCTAATCTTTGCATGCTATTCATGTTTAAATTAGATAAAGACGCATCATAAGCAATGTCCTAAACCAAAAATACTATGGATGTTAATCTGTAAACGCTATTAGATGAGGATGTTGTAAATTAAATCTTCTTCTTATTAGGGGTCGTTCTTATAAACCAAATTCTGATTAAAAGTCGATATCACGTAAATTGGAGCAATTTTTCTGTTTCAAATTCACTAGGTTTCCTTAAATGAAACGTAAAATTGGGGGCGTCAAAGTGGCAAATAACCCTTGAAAGCTTATAGGCGTATAAATAAGATCGTAGTTGGGCTTCTGCCGATTTGGGTCAAGGAATGATTTATTATATCAACAAATTTGAAATTTGATCAATAGTATAAACATACCCAAATTTTCTCGAATTTAAATGAGATTCCTTTTTGTACCCTTTTATAAATCGTAAATATGACACAGTATCAGAGAAGGACATCTAAGATGCTGCGAGACAGTGAATGTGAGATAGATTAGAATCTTTGTTATTCTACGTCCGCAAACAAGCATGATGTCGATATAAATCAACCATCAATTCGGTACAATGGTACAGTAATGATCCATCTGAGTAAATTCTTAATATACAATACAACTATTTTCAATTATTAATATATAATAATAAGTTTTCTTTTATGGTTGGAGTTTGAAGTATTTGTTTCTTAAAAGAAAATATTTTAATAAATTCCAAATGCTATTCAATACTTGCTATAAATATAAAAAAGTAGTAGACTGAGAGCTGGCAGCATAAACTGAGGGTCATCTAAAATATGTGGATCATTTAATTAGTTGTGTTCTGGCGTATTTCTGGACTATTATTATGACAGTCTGGCGACTGAGTGCGAGAAACACGCCAGAAAACAACTATTAAATTATTCAAATTATGTACCTGAAATTGCAATATTATTAATTATGTACCTGAAATTGCATCCAGCTTTACTATTTTTATGTTAAATATAGAATAAACTCCTCTTAATATAGAATATAAAAATCTAGTCGTGTTCATGGAAGTTCTACTTAAAAAGCTTGTTCAGTTAATCCATAATAAACATCTTTTAATTCATAACAGCTTATTTTAAATGATATTTAAGATCCTAAAATTACCTTGATATTTCTTACATTATAGTCCAAATATAGAATAAAAATGCTACAAAATTTGAAATTCAAATGATCAAAACGATAGGATATCCACTCCTTTATGCGTTTTCGCTGAAATATGTCAAGTATATTTAAATCATTCAGAGAGCCCTCGCTTTTGCTTTGTCAAAGAGATTTTCAGTTTAATACATTGGGGGTTTTTAAACAAATATAATTATTTGAAGTTTCTTAAACATAATTTCTACACGTGCTTTGTTTCAACTTTGTGTGGGAGTAAATAAAGCTTAAATCCAGGTCCAATTTTATTTCATGATCGCTTTAGCGACTTCATTCTTCGATTCAGAACTTTTTAACTTTATATATGTTATTAGATTAATGATGGAACTTTAATATTTCCATTCAACGATATCAGAATAAGACATCAAAGATGATGCGATGGTCAATTTTGCAGAAGGATGGTCTATTGATGTATAATCAACAAATGTGATGCTTTGACTCATCTGTGGTTTTATTGATTTCTCTATTCGGCAATGGCTTTCAGCAGGTATATTTGTCCGAAGTGATATTAATTTTCCAACGTTTCAATTTAATGTGACTCTTCGGCGATAATTTAAATCATGCTAGTACTTATAATATGACAAATGTATGCCATAAAAAGATCAGCGTTAAATTTTCATCATTATGACTTTCTAAGACTATCGACCACTTTTCCAAGAGCGTCCAAGTTTCTCCATCAAATTTAGGGAAAGTCACACAACAACTGTTCACAAAACCCTTCCCCTGATCGACAATTTCCCACGAGGCTAATTCCACGTCTTTTGTCTTCGAGCATACGTGTACATTGCGGGGTTAAAGCTTCTTAACTATTCTGCCGTAAGCCGAATAAAGCGTAAAGATTTGCACGAAAATCTTCTAAACACACCCAAACAACTTGCCAAATTAAGTACGATATATTTGTGCTTTTAAAAGCTCATTTTAATATAATAAATATGTCTATACAAGTGGTTTTCATATATATCGAAAAAGAGTGGGTCGAGTCCATTACGTATTATTCATAATCCGCTCCACTAGCTTGAAAAATGTATGATTGCTCGGGTATTACATAAAAAATAATACAAAGCCATCTATATGGATTTGCGATAAAAACGACGTAACTTAAAATGTATCGATTGTATAAATCTGAAATTTTGTTCCAGGGACTCACCGAAATGAAGCTGGCATTCTGCGCCGAAGATTGGACAGCAGCACCCATAAGGCGCGGAGTATTTGGAACGTTGAGCTTTGTTTTAGTCTATGCAGTTCCAGGTATAATTTTACATTTAGCAATAAGCGTTAAGACAATTTTACTATATTAGTTTAATTTATTTTGCATTAATGTTCTTATGAATATCGCTATTAGATGGAAAAGGACATAGTCTGTATGTTAATTTATAATTCTGAAAAAAAAAAACTCACAAAGACGTTTCCGACACTGTGTCCATACATAAATACGTGAATATTTATGGGTCCCCCTAATGTTATTCCAAATATTATATATACTGTATTGTTTGTATTTATATATATAAAGTGAAGCGGAAAGAAAAGTCATCTTTTTGTTATTTGAAGAAAAAAATATTTTAATAAAAGCTATACAATATTACTCAATTAAATAATTTCTATGACTTTTTATAAACGCCCTCCACAGATTAGGTAGCTTTTTAATGCCTCTTTCGTAAAATTTGCCCGGTTTTCCAATAAAGTAAGAATCCAAATGATTTTTCACTTGTTCCACAGAAGTGATTTTTTTTTATCGCGAAGCGAATGTTCTAATGACTTGAAAACATGATAGTCTGAAGGTTCAATGTCAGGAGAATATGGTGGATGTTGCAGCACTTCCAAATCCAGTTCCCTTATTTTTTTCTGCGTAATCCTTGCTGCGTGTGGTCTTGCATTATCATTCTGTAATATTCTTCTTTGGTTGTTATCTAGTAATGACCGCTTTTTGAGCTCTAATTGTGTAGAGGACTCACTTTTCATCCCCAGTAATGATTTTTTTAAAAATGGATCGATTTTATACCTGGACAATAGCGATGAACAAAGACCGTTGATGACAACTCGTGCGGTACCCAAATTCCCTGTCTATGGGACAGCCAATGTCTAGCGATAATTATTTTATTGTTTTTCGAGGATCAGATTCTACCAGAGAATTTAATGCGTCATCATCTATTATTGGAGGTCGTCCTGATTTTGGTTTATTTTTCAAATCTCTGTCGCCACTTTTGAATTTTTTGAACCACCTATGGCATTTTTGAATATTCAATATGTTGTCATTTGTATCACAGATGCACTGGGTAGCTTCTTTTGCTTTTAATCCTTTATCGAATAAAAACAGTAAACAAGATCGCAAATGGGTTTCATCAATTTCTGGCTTGGACATTTTCACTTTGGCTAAAAAAATATAAAAATATTTGAAAAAGTAAGACAAATAATAGAGCTTCAAAATGACACCAACCTTGACGTATTCACTCATCAGCAACCCGAGACAAACTGACAGCAAAGACGTAACCAAAAAAATGACATTTCTTTCCGCTTTATCTAATAGTATTTCATAATAGCCATTTAAGATAATTATGTCATCTTTAAGACATTACAATTGATCTTCTTATATTTTAAAGTCTTGTCCGAATTGATTATATTTTATCTAAGCAAAATTATAATCAATAATTTGGAAGGGCGAATGATCAAGAGGCTGTTAAGGATAGATTTTGGGCTGTAGTATCCATTGAAAATCGCTTATGTTTTTGGGTTAGAACGTGAAAATTAGTGCAAATTATTAATGAGCTTAAAAAAATCGATTGAAACTGCATTTGAATTCATATTTCATTCATCGAATCTTGAATATGACAGTTCTTTACGTCTTTCAACAATAATTTTAATATGTTCGATGTCGATTATGGGAAAAATTCAAACTATCATCAGTCAAAATATACTCGATAAAGACGATTATGGGCTTAAAAATCTGGCAAAATTTTAATGCCTAGATGCAAATTTTAATAGTCCTTTGTAAGATTTCAACAAGTCTTGTTACTTCGTAAAGGTTTTTTTTAAATATAAAATCACTACAAATAGGCTAATATTAGATTTTAACAAGGCTAACATATTTGAAATTTTCCCCAAACGTGTATTTTTATTCGAATATAAATCTATAATTTTTATGATTTTATTGTTCAGGTTGTATAATGGTGTTGGCCTATTCGCTCATGGGTCAAAGGCTCTGTTCGGTGAGGCCTCCATTTGACCACGAGGAAGGAAGTGCGAGTACCCAGCAGGTAAATTATTTCAACCTTACATAGGGACGTTTAAGGCTTTAGAAATATTATTTTATTCACAGTATTACACTAAATAGTTAATTACATAATTCTTGTACACATGTTTTGCATTTGCGAAATTATTATGTACGCATTTAATTAAATTAAACACTCCACTTATTACGGCTTAACAAATGCTTTAAATTTGTAATTTTAACAATGGCGATTTAATGTATAAATATATTAACGTCCGACTTTATTAAGCCCTATACAACCGTGAATTAATTTCAGAGAACTTCATCCAAAGCTAGCGACTATATTTGAATTTAGTTCATATTCAATTATCGAACTTAATCAATGACCTTCAATCACGACCCTCAAGCAAATACATCCTATAATATTTACGCAAATTAACCCTTAAATATAACAATATATATGCGTAAATTCTAATCGTTTGAAGATATTTGAGAATTTTATCATCCAGGGCAAAATATTGGATTTCATAAAAGGCGAATGTCGTCTTTTGGGATGCTCTTTAACATATTAAAATTATAATTCAAGTCTTCGGCTTGAAGCACTAAATATATATTTAAGTCTATATTATTTTGGGCAGAATATGATTTTTATATAAATTTAAATACAGAATATATTACACAATTAATATTTTAGTACAACAAGGGTTGGGGTTATTAATTGAAATAAGATTTAGTAGCAGTGGCACTCATCAATTCGTTGGACATTCTGATTGTCCACATCTGTGATCTCGATAGAACCCAGTTTGATGAATTCCTTAGTATATGAATTAATTACATTCTATATTTCACGCGAATGCAAATGTGGAGGCTTTGTACATTAATTGAGCGCTAAGATGGAATTGAAGAAGAAATTGATTTCGGAATAAATGTATCAATCTCAAATTGTATTAGATATATTCAAATTCAACTAATCTTGTTGCTCGTTTTGTTTTAACGCTGGAGACTATTTATATCCAAAAATATTTTTTAATAAAAAATATTTTTTGAAGATTTTTAAAGACGATCGTGATTAAATGGTTACAATAAATATTAATGTTGTGTCAACACAGAACTTTTGTGGCAGAACATGGTCTGCGTTCACGTTCTCATATTGAATATTTTTTATAGCAAAAAAAAAAAACATTCAAGCATCGAATAAGATTTACTTGCAGTAGTATTACAGAATATATTTATCATTAAGGAAATATTTTTAAAATCGTCGGGGTGGTTTTAAAATGATCAATTCATTATATACTTACAAAGTAATTTTCTATAATTGCAGAATACATAATTGGAAACCGTAAATTCATTTGTCGCTTCTCTGAATTCATTGAATTAAGTACGTGTTTCTTTGTTATAAAGTCTTCCATAAAATTATGAAGCTGATGAAATTCTGATCTTATATTAGAACGCAAAAGTTCGCCACAGTTCCACAATGTTATTAATGGTTTAATTTAATATTTTCATTAAAAGCGGCTTTAAATAGCACGAAGGATGCAAAATTTTCGGTCAAATTTCATTCATTCGATGATGGTAAAAATACAAAAATTTAACCAGCATCCATAGAAGATATTACGCTCTTTACAATAGTATTGTAGTATAAGCATATATAGAGGGAAGTAATCTTTTGATAAAAAAATATTCCTTTCATGTACAGGGAATAATTTAATAAGGGATAAAAATTCAACCAAGGAACCGTTTATGTAAGTTTTTTTTTTGAGAAAAATACATTTTGTATTCTTGAGAGCCATTATTTTTCGCCCTAAAATTTTCACCGAAGAGTTATAGAGATTTGCGAGATAAAAGAAAAAACAGTGAAGAATATAAATTGGTCTGATTGTTTAGCAAAGTTGCAATCAATTCAATGGAGCTTTCAATTTAAAATCTTACAACAATGAAATTTGAAGAAAAAAATTTAAATAAGTTCTTTTAGGGAAAAAAACCAACAAAGTATTTTTTTCATTATGTAGATAATTTAAATCTACAACTTTTGAGCTCTCATGAACTACAAATATTTAACTTCGAGTGCTTTTCATTTTTCAATTTTTAATCGTGTGTACCATTTACTTCCTATAAAAATTTATTCCGTCTTAAATAAGAAAATGTATACTAACCTTTAATCATTAGATTACATACATTATAGTGATTTTTTAACCCAACTGATACAATATTTGGTTTGCTTGTAAGCGTTCAATTTAAACTCTTCACGTTGTTATCTCTATTATACTTTAAATGCATGTAAATATTAATATCACAGAAAACAGAGTTACTGTTTGATCGCATATTTGAGATCTAAGAGAAATGTTTGTTAATTGATTCATAGCTTAAGTAGGGTTAATGTAAACAAATCTAACCCATTAAGACATTTGATGATGAATTCAACCAGATGGGAGATATAAAACATATTACATTGATAATGGAAAATGTATTTTTCTTGAGAATTCCTTTTAAATGTTAAACAAATATTTGATCTATTGTGTTTGTATTTATTTATCCAAGTTTGTTTGAGGTTGGTTAAATGGTATTTGTCAAGTATGTATCTTTAATTTTAAAAGATTTTCTTTCTTGGAAGACTGATCAACCATTAGAAAAGCTATTAATAAGGGATCTTGCCTGAAAAAATTTCTTTGAATAAAACATTTAAATGTATTGTTTTTCCATTGTCATCACATATGGTTAAGGTTAACTCATTATTTTTTCATATCTAAGAAATCTAGAAGATTGGTTCAAAATATCAATACTTTGGATGTCTCTTATTTGTTAATACAGCGATTATTTTCCCTTAATTTGAATTTGGGACCTTTATAAGTTAAGTTTAAGAATTTGGAATATAATACCAATTATTGATCAGAAAGCTTAAAAAGTTCTTACAGCGGTTGAAACTTGGTGAAAAATCTCCTTTCAGTAAAACATTTTAAATATACTAAAAATAAGAAACGATCTTACTTTGGGGAGCGAATTTATTAAAAAAAAACTCCATAAAAGCTTATTTCAAGATTCTATAAATAATGCGTCAGATAAATGTGGGGTTAGATGACATTGAGTCCTCTGGGAAGACAGAAATAGAAAATCTGCAAACAGAAGTGAAAAATACAATCTTGGGGATGTTACAATAAAAAATAAACGTAAAAGTAGTGAACATAAAAAAAGTTTGTTTTATATATAAAGAACATATTAGAAAATTTTCAGGGTGCTGAATGCACAATCGATTTATGCATTGAGTGTTCCCACAGAAACCCAACGACAAACAAATAGACGACCCACTAAGATGTTTATTTAAGCACAGAATTTAATTTTTATATTAAATGAAAGTTAATATTTGCATAATTCACAATATTAATATTTGGAATCTCTATTTTTTCTTATATTATATTAAAAATAGTTTTTTCAAATGCTTTTAATATTTTGCCTATGTTCTATAGAGCTCAAAAACTGGATGATATAACCTTTTTTATCGTTATATTTCTATTTCTGCAATGGATAATATTTCACATTCCAATACAATTAGTTATTTACAAAACCTGCTTAGAAAGATTGTGAGTGTGAGCCATAATGCTCGATGATACAACGTGTGGATCATAGCCAGGACAATCTTCATAGTCGATCTGTAGGTGTTCCGTACCAACATGTGTACTAGAATTCTGTAGATAATTGAATAGTCGAAAAAAAAACTAACTTTGGTTGCTATATCAATACACAATAACATTAAAATATAAGAGTAAATACAATAAACCTCCCTTTTTATGCAAAAAATTGAATTATACAAATGATAATATTTTTTCAGGGTGTTCGACTAGTTAGGGAGAGAAAAAGAGTAGCTTGGATTCTATTGCTTCTGGCTGTATTATTTGCAATGTGCTGGTTGCCATATAATGGAATACAACTTCTTCTGGATATCAAATGCATATCGCAAGAATCGGTCAGCTGGATTCTGCCCTACGCTCTTCTGCTAGGTATATTTTTAAATGTAATCTTCGTAAATTATATTTTGAATTCTAATAACTTCGTCGTGTATTAGTTTTACATTTTGCTGTTTATTCAAGCCTCGTTCGTTTGCCTTTTTAAATTAAAGTCTACCGAACATTGAAGATTTTTTTCTTTCTCTCTCTCTCTGTATATATTTGTACGGATGAAATGCTTTCCCGGGAAAAATATTTTTGGACTAAAATATAACATAAAGCAGTTCATCCTGTTGGTGTATTATAGAAATTGGCAATCTTTTGATGTTGTGAGCCATGAGGATTTTCATATAAAAATATTAAGCAAATTTATATTCTTAAGAAGTAAATTTTATAATTGTTAAAAAGTAAATAAACCTCTAACTTTAAAAATTGTTTATTATTATATTGTTACATACAATATTAAAGAATTTTGCGTTATTTGAGAGTTGTAAGAATTTCGAACTTAAATCTAATATTTGGAACAAAATTCTATTTCGGCGTAAATGTTTCTATCCTAACTTAAGAGGAAACATAAATTACGATATACAATACAATGCCTATGATTTTTAAAGAGAGTCGTCTATTTTTAAAATTTGATTCCTTCTTTACGATTGTGAGTTTGAGTTTAAATAAGTAAGAAGTAATAATATAAGCACGGAATGGGAACGTTCAATCTCATTTAATTCATTGACATGTTATATAAATCTTTTTTGTAGGGTAGAGGCCTTTGGATCTGATTAGATCCCTTTTTGGGATGCACTCCCTTCACGGTTGATTTACTTTCAGATGGCTTGCGTATTTCGTTCGACTATCGGATCAAAGAAGGATCCAAACGGTGGCAGTTAATGCAAGATACAGCTATCTTTCAATATAAGATATTTGTTTATATTTTATGTCAAAGAGAGACCCCAACTGCGAGACTCCGATGACGACGAGTTTCTTTTACAGACGTGGTCAAGACCAATTCTAGGTCGTCAGAGAGAAAACGTCTTCCCACAGACAAGGGTCTCGATCAATTCTCATTTTCGAAGGCAACAGCCCTCATTCCCCCTCTTGCAAATCTTTTTCATCTACTAAGACGAAGAATATCTCCATGTTTATTGATCAAATTTGACTTTTTATTCACCCCAAACTAAGCTTTTCTAACCGATTCAAGCAAGCATAATCGTTTTATTTAGTTTAAGAAATTAAAATTAGGTACATATTTGGTAAACTATTTGGTACACTAAATTATACTTTTTACGGTTAAACCGGCTTCAATAGTTGGAATATTTTTCCTGGAAAATAATATCAAGTAATTTATACTTAAATTATCATTGAATCTCTATATCTATATATACTTTCCATTTTCATAAGGATTTCATGTATCAAGGAATTTTTTCTAGCCATTTTACTTATTTAAAAAATAATTAAACAATTTTTTTCTATCAACTATAGAATTTTAAATTTTTAGAAATTTTGTACAAATTTTCAATCGATTTTGCGAGGACTTAGCATGGATATACTTCAATTGGTAATGTGAATCAATCATTATCAACATGTAAAGTGCTATATTTATCCTTAGAGATTATTAATAATTTTGAATGCTTCGTTTACTTTCTTGCTAAAGCGAAAAATATTTAAGTAAAATACCTAACGATTATGAAAATAGGGGTTTCTTCCATTTAAAATAATCTGTAATAATTATTGAAAAAAGCCCTCAAAATGTTTCTTATAATTCAAAATTTAGGGTATCGAAACACTGCAATTTTAATTAATTTAATTACCAAAATATCCATAGTCAGGATTTAAAATTGAAATCTCTAATGACTGATTATCCCTTGAGGTATTAATTCAGCAATAGAACGATATCAATTTCTGAGTTAATTACCAGAAAATAATTTTTAATGCGATAGCTCCCAAAGATAGCAACGCTTCTGAGAGGATTTATTGTATATTATTTTGCGGAATAATGAGATTGTCAATTGATTTTCAATAAGAAATTTTTAGCGCGAAAAAATCTAGTTTCAATGGAATAAAATATGTTTAATTGCCAGGTCATACAAATTCGGCGATCAATCCCATAGTCTACTGTTTCATGACGAGAAACTTCAGGAGATCCGTCAAAAAATTACTATGCAGGACACCGGATGACCTGTCAAATCGTCAACATCAAAGATGTAAAGTAAGTATTTATTTTTGTCACACATTAGCTTTCAATGATGATAACTATTCATGGCGTGTATGAACATAAAATATAATTTAATGTAACACAAATATGAAAGGAATCTTGTGAAATGTTATCATCCAAATATATTATGTTGTCTGACATGCCACAAGAACATTATGTCTGATTTAAATGCTCATTATGTTTTTTTTTTAACTTTATTTTTTCTTTCAATAAAATTAGACATTGCGTGACCGTTGTATTTTTGAAATGAATTAAATTACGCCAAGGTATTAGATATATGGAGATTTTATTCGAATCCTATTAGAGCTTCCTATCTTTTTTATTCGCTTGGGGCTTGTTTTAATTTCAGCACTTTATATGAAATATGTCATTCGCTGATCATTTGAGACATATGGCGTATCTTCTCGCAGGTGTTGTTTTGTCTTAGATCGATAAGCTTGACTCTGCCATTAGTAAAATTAGCAAAAAAAGAAGATAAACAAGTGCGAACAGACAAGGGTAGGAATGCAAGTTTCGAGGTCGATCTCGAAAGATATTTAAATAATTGTCATCTGGAAAACATTATAGAAAAACGTTCGTAAAGTTAAAGTTTGTAAATCGTAGAAATACGTAACAGTGAGACGCTGGATTCGCTTTCCGGAGACTGTTTGACTGACTAACAAATTCTCGATCTCCAGGAAGCAAAAAATGTAAAAAGGGTCGCAAGATATTGTCCTAATTGTCCAAAACAGACAGAGCGAGGAACGTATTAAAGAGGATTAAGTCTAATTATAATAATACGGTATATAAAACGCCAAGAACATTTATTAGCTTCAACTTTAATATTATGATCATTTTATGAACCATTGGATTTGTATTTTATATTTTTATATCGCAAAAGTCAATTTGAATTAAAAAATAATCTACTTTGATCCTGGCTCGAGTTTGAATCTTAAAAATCTTAATTTTTCTCATCTGACCGTTCAGATTCATAGACACTTTAAATACATATATGCCTCGTAGAACACGACCATATGATTCCACAAAAATGTCGTGTAATATTAATCTGTGTTATACGAGGATCGAAGTTCATACAAAAATAGTCTTTGCGTTACAAAATTTGTTGATATCCTTTAATTTTTATAGTTAACAATCGACAGAATATACATTTAGATATTTATCAAAATATCTTAATACCATTAATATAATAGTTCATTCATTCATCATCGATATCACTAACAATTTTATATGTTCGACTCTTTTTCGAGATCGGTTGTGAGATTTCATTATCGGAGGAATATTTTTAGACTTATCCTTTAAAAATTTAGCTAAGCGATTGTCGCCTTTTATTATATAAATCTTTGCGCATTTCGTGATAAGGGGCCAAATTTCTTTGTAATTCTCACATGGATTTCTTTTTTCTTTCCACTATGGGATCATTTTGTATAAAAAAAATGTTCCAATTTATCAGCAAATCCCAAGCTTTTATGTATTGTTTTTAATGTGAAACATGTAGCTACTTCGCTATAACTGCTTTTTGACTCATTCATTATGATAGGTTCATCCAAAATTTCGACTAATTCTTCTTCATTCAATCTACATCTTGAATATCAAAATCATAAAATCTTTCTTCATCAATATTACGACAAATGTTAATTGCCTTTTGGTATTCATCGTCAATTGGTGATACAATATTTTCTCCAGGGACTACTTCTGGCCACAGCTTTTTCCAACAAGCATTTAAAATAGATTATTTCATGTGTTTTACCGATGCAGAATCTATTTTGGCACAATATCGATTATACCGACGTACATAATGTTGTATTCAAAATATTGAGTTTATATCGACACATGGTTAAAAAAATATATCTTTTTACTATTAAAAAGTGAAAGTTGCGAATTTAAACTAAAAATAGTGATAAAACTTCAATTCTAGAACTATTATTCTGCAAAATCAACTCAAAAAGACACAAAGGAGCTTATATTGTTGAGATAAAAAATTATACAGATTTATTTTTTAAAATAAGATGAAAAATTACTCTAACAGTTTATATAGTAAAAATCGTTAAATTAGGAGTGATTTTGTTAAATACTAACATTCAGTACTAATTCATACGAAACATTCGGAAGAAATCTTAATTTTAATTTAATTCAATTACGTTTGCTTACTTGTTTTGGCTAAAATTCAACTATAAAAAAATCTATAAGATTATTACGAAAACAGTATTTTAAATGTATTATAAGTCAGGGAAATTTTGAGTATATGTTGAGACGTATCTAAATCCTTTTAGTGGCAAAAGGCTCTATTATTTTATCCCCTGTGCTTTAGGGAGCAACGCCTTCACTCAATGGCCTATAAAACTATCTAGACGACTTGTTGAAATCCATGACTTTTAACAAACGATGTCATTGAAATATAGGATCGGTTTCCCAATTACGATATTTAAGATCTTGTATCTCATAACGAGGACTTGTTGTCCTTAAGAATCGCATTAGCCCGATGGTGTTATTCATATTCGTCCTAGACGTTGTCTCGTTATATACGAATATTCAGCTAACGACCTTTTCAGCCATAATCGTATTCAAATTAGGCTTTTAATAAAAACTGGGACTGTGGAATATATTTTCAACGTCTAAATATGTACGCAAAGTGCGCTAAAAACATATAATGTCGTATATTAATGCAGAGCACTTTGATTGAAAGCTTTGATAGCTTTATATGCATGTTAAGTTCTTTGGATCGCTGAATGTTTTCATAAAAGACATATAAAATAAATATTTTTATGGTCTCCGGTGATAGAAAAACGCGTTCTGTTTTCGAACAAAAAACAAAGCGATTCGCACAAAAATTTATAGCTTCACACGTTAAAAAATTTGAATCGCAAAAAAATAGATTTGCAATTTATGCGAAATGCGAAAAGTATATATTTACCATTTCTAAAAGACATAAAAAAATATTTTGTCCGTAGCGGATTCCGATTATTCCGCGTGGATTATCAGAAATGTTTATATTGAATTTTATACGCACTTTATGAAGTATGACAGCGATTTATGTTGCAAATATTAATATTTAGATCCATATTCGGCATAAAATATGAAATTTATATTTATAGTGACATTATTGTAAAACTTTATTAATAAATGCTTTACAAAATCTATTATTAGGAAGAATGTAATTGATAAGTATCAAATGTCAGAAGGTATTTTGTAACAGCGATATTCATAAATATTTCATAACTTAACTGAAATATTATATAATCATCGTTATAATGAAATTTAGCATGACGAAATATAATTAAAATCAACTAAAGTTCTATATGCAAAGACGTAGATCTTCATTGAATTACTTCATAAAAAACATTTTTAATGCGGTGTTTGTCCTTAGCTTCCTAACGTAAGATGAGATTCACTGGTCGCCAAATACAAAAAATCAACCATTTGAACCACCAGAATCCACAAGGCGAGAAGTCAGATCAGTCATAGCAAAGGTCGACATAAAAAATCGTTTGGTTACGATCCCATTACGGGAAGACGACATGACGTCAAATTATGCAGCTTATTCCCAATAATTTCCAAACTTTTTGAAAAACTACTACTGAAGAGACTAAAGCCAATAATTGAGAAAAACAATCTTATACCCAAACACCAATTTGGATTTCGTCAACAACACGCGACTGTCTAACAAATACACAGGATCTTTAATAGAATACACAAGGACTTAGAAGACAGAAAATATTGTTCGGCAGCATTCTTGGACGTAACTCATGCTTTTAACAAATTGTGGCATCCAAGCTTGCTATATAAAATTGGAAAACAACTGCCTATAAATTACTTCTTTATACTCAAATCATACCTGACCAACGGAACATTCTACGTCAAATACGAAGATAAGAACTAATGTCCTTCAACGGATAGATTGTTTAAAAAAAGAAAAATAAAACGATGATTTAAAAATGCCATATTCAGGGAAATATAAGTGATTTATGATTTAATTCCAAGAGTTTAGATTGCATTTCAATATGTCAATATTATAGCATCAATCATATGTAAATATCGTTTTATTGTATATGCATCATTGCTATTATCCATACTTAAACATGGTAAAATACCTTCGTCTGCGATTTTAATGAATATACATGCTTTCAATTCCCATAGTATTTAATAAAAATTATTCTCAAATACATCTTGCATCGGTTATTTCATCAACAAGCAATTAGACGTGTTAGATATAAGTCTCGTAATTAAAACTTAAGTCTCAACTTTATATTAAGAGCTTTGGGAGCTAATCAATAGTTTAAATCTCGTAATGCGCTACAATCTTGTGAGCTTTAAGCACAATTTATAAAGTCGGCTTGGCTTTGATGTTCTTTCATAAAATTCATATGACTTGGAACTTTCAAGTTGTTGACTATATCAAAGTACAATAAATTCAAAAGTTTAACATGAAAAAATATACACACGCATATATATTTATATATATACATAAATCAAATCAAAATAAATATATACACACAATATGTGTATGAAATATAAGAAAAATGTGTATGAAATATACATGTATTTTAAGGTGAACGAGAGCGCTAAAAACAGGAGAATCGCATTGTTAGACTGCTCAAAAGAATGAACACAAAGGACAAAAGAGCTATACGAGAGTAGAAATATTTTGACATATTTTCCTGGATGATTACATGGATTTTAATGTCTTTTTGTTGAAATTGAGATAACATCACAAAGACTTGCGTATAAAATTAATGGCCTCCGGATGATGAATTTTACTATTGCTCATATCATTTTTTTATCAATATTTTTAACAAATTTATTCCTAAATTTTCCAACGATTGAGAATATGAGTCGATTAAGCTTGGACGTTTTTTTAGTCGCTAGCTAAGCTTTTCTAAATGGTAATTCATCTTAATTGATAATTGATCTTCCATGATTGCTCTACTTGATTTAGTAATTCAAAGTGGATGATTATGATGTATATTCTATCAAACACATGAAATAACCTTTCAGATAGCTTATACCGGCTTAGGGGTTGGAATGGATGTTAAATCATTTGAATATGACCAGTATTTTGTATATTAAAATAATCATAAATAATTTATTCTCCTCCTCAGTTTAATGGTGAAATTAAAGGATTCTCTATAATTATTATATAGAATTACACGTAATCATTGGTTCATATATTGGCCGCAGATAATTAACAGCATTAAAATATCCATTTAGTTCCAACTTCTCAATAAATTTAAAATTATTTTGAAATATTATCTATATATCTCGATATAAATACTCTTATTATTTAAAAAACAGAATCCATTTGTGTCTATTTTTACAGATAGATCTCAAAAATAGTATCGTGTATCGTTTATACACTTAAAAATTATATATATATTAAATTATTTTAAAAGCTTCCGATTAGAGCTTCAGTCTTTAAAAATCGAGACATTCGCGAAAGCGCTCTGGTTGCAGAGTCAGTATTTACAGACAGAACTTGCCTTCAATATTTATGCACATGAGGTGAATATATGATATAGACGATATGGATATAATCCTTTTCAAATAATGAATATTATAGAGACCCTAATTCTGTTGTCGACTGCATGGGGCTGTATTATAATGAAGATAATGATGTTAAAAGCTAATTAGTGCGTTTATTCCGTAAATCTGATTAATAACATAAAAAATTAAATTAAATTTATTTATCTATGTAGACAAGCGCTTAAAAGTCACCGGCACTAAATAATTTTTCTTGGAAGTATTCAAAGAACCTGTGAAAGCTCATTAATATGCCAGTCCATTAATTTTTTCAACTTTTCCTGATTGACTTTGAAGACTTAAAAGTTTCCGTTTGAAAAATCTTGAAAAATTATTTGACCCCTTCGTGACATAATTTATTGATGAAAGGATAACTCTGAAAAATTGCGACTCTAAAATCATACCTACTCAGAGCAAAATATTTACACAATTAATATTAAATTTTTACAATTCATTCATAAATATATTTGCATAAATTAATTCATGTTTAGTCTTTTGGGATGAAGGATATATACATTTTTAGCATGTTTTGAGAAAAAGAGTGTCGGTTGTAGAAAATGATATTCTAGATTGGTGGCGTGTTAACACGGGCGTGTCATAACAAAACAATTTTGATGAAAACCTTCGCAAAACTTTGCAGTGTTTTTCTGCAAAATTTCGTAAATAACGAAAAATTTTCGCTCAAAAATAATTTTATATTCACAGATGAAAACATCCAGATGTAAAAAATCTAAACGGTGTACAACGTGTAAATCAAATTAAATTTGGAGAATTTGCTGAATACCATTGAACCATTTATACTATATTCATCTATTGTTTGTAGATTTCCTTTCCATGAAAACACTTGAATAAATTCTTGGTAATCCTTCTGGGTCTTTGAATTGCATAAGCTGATTTTTTATTTCATCTTGTGCCCGAAATTATTCAAAAGCTTTTACATATATATTGTAGTTGAGATTTTAGATGTTCTTCTCTATGATTTTCACCGCAAGTCTTCGCACATATATACACTATGCCTCCTTGCCTCATTCTTTATATCACACCATTTTACAGCCTCGTTTCGTTTTAGTACATGTAAAATATAGTGTTATACGTAACCCTTTCCTCGTCGAAAATATTCAAAATAGTGATGACATAAGGAACACTCGTAAAAAACTGATCCAAAGAAAAACCACAAGAAGAGTTAAGCTCAGTCTCAATTCCAACGACGTTAAATGTCATTAAATATAATACATCTAGAGGTTCATAAATTGTTGTTTTACCAGCATTGGAGGTGATAAAGTCGAAACATTCAGTTCAAAATGTAAAACATGACGATAGATCAAACTGCACCTGATTTGTCCTCAATTTAAATTTTGACTTTGTTTACATTTACATTTGTCAGTCCTTTGAAAAGTCAATGCCTTCATTGAAAATGCTCGAAAAACCGATAAAAGCTTTATGTATTATATATATAGAGTATACCAGATAAAGTTCCTTTATCGTAATTGTCAAATTATTTATGACTAAGAGCTGATTTTTAGGTAAAAATCAGTATATTGGACATTTATAAGCTTCAAGTTTTAGATTTAAAAATGGTAGATATTCGTATCAAAATTAATTAAGTTGATAAGTTTATGTTTAAAACATTTAAACTTGATCATTTTTTGTGTATCGCACCATTATTCAGTTAATCGTTAAACGGAATGGTAACTTTTTTAGACAAAACTCAAATGATGAAAGCCTAATATGAGCAACATTCAGATAAACTTATATAAACATTTGTAGGCGAGAGATTTGCTTCCGAATATTGATGAAGATAAAGTGCATCAATTAATATTATTATAAACATCGAGTTAAAAGTTAATCTAGTTAAAAGCTAAAAGGCTTTTTGAAATTGACGATATTCTAAAATTTAGCCACTAAGATCTCTTTCAGGTCCTTAAATTTAGGGTCCTAAAAATAGTGATAACCGAAAATAAATCAAACACCCCATAGTTTTTTCTCAAGTTATGTCCTTAATTGATGAATAAATTTAAGCACGGCATGAAAAGTGTCTGCAAAATTTTAATTAACGTACGTGTTTACAAGTTATGTATGGGAACGCCTGCTTGTGAATCCTCGCTAAATTTAATACATACACATTTCAGAGAGACAAACAAAAAATATAAATTTATCCAATTATTTGCAAAGCAATTAGGCAATTCCGAAATATCTAACAATATTAAAACATGACGAAATGTAATAATGAAGGATGTAATTTATGTAAAATTTATAGCAATAATTAAAGATTTTTTATATAGAGAACATTTTAAATTGGAATAATTAAATACAATATTCGAAAACTACAGCTTTCGTCTCTTAAGCATTGAAAATTACATAAGACCGAAAATTTTTGCATTGATTATCCTTACCGATATCAGTTGTCCATTTGATTGCGTATTCATTTTCCGTTAAAATGTGAATTATTATTCGAAACGTGCTAAAAAATGTATATACATATTTATAAAAAAATTAAGCCTTGTTTGTTTTGGCAAAATAAAGAACGTTTCCCTTACAGGACTACTGAACGATTGTCGAGCTTAAATTATTTATGAAAGTAATCCTTGTTACTGTTAATTATACAGGAGAGTGTGCTTTATCTAGTTTATTTTCATTGAAGACCCTTGATTTTGGAAAAATAAAGGTCCGCATAAATTTACATTTGAATACAATAACAATTTGTATATGCGTGTACTGTTTTCAATATTTTTAAAAGTAACATTTTGGCAATTTACTGAATATAAAAAAGGCCAAGGATTTTTTCCGGTATTGGTTGTATATAAGGTTATATTAGACTAAAAGTACATTTTATTTAGCAATTAAACGTAGGAAAAATCTTTTCAGATGCTCTTTTTATTACATTCTCAGTAGGAGCATTGTATCCATTTGAATAAATGTAAATTCTTTTCCACACAAATAGATGTATTTTAATAAGCTTCTTTCGGTACAAAAATGCACCTAAAATCCCTCGGACAGGTCCTTAGCACTGATTAAAATTCACAAAAGATCGTGACAATATATATTTCTAATTCAACCCTGACAAGAAATAATGCTTAGTAATAGTTGAATCAACACAATATTAAAATTTCACCCCTTTCATTCTATCAAGAATAAATTACGCTTGATTGTTGTTTGAATACAATTTTTAATTTCGTATTAATAAAAATCTCATCTTGACTACTTTTGAAACAATGTACATATGCAGATATCAAGACGATGGACATTCTAATTCTGCTTAAAATAACATGGAAATAATGTGTTTTTTCACGTATAATCTCTAGCGAAGTTACATGGAAATAATGGTCCTGATTAAATACTTGGTGCCAACATGGTGCATTGATACAATATTTTTACTATGCTTATGTTATTTTCGCAAGTATAAGCAGTAAGTTGACAAAGTTTTATTGCAGTCGGATAAACGGTATGGAAGCGCATTAAATATGGACAAACAAACATTGATTTTTATATATTAGACTATGCCTATGTTACTTGCGCAATATTTAGCAACGAATGGACGAAGTTTTATTGCAATTCGATGAACGGTATGGCAGCGCATTACATACGAACAAACAGAGATCCATTTTTATATATTAGATGGGCCATGATACAACATGTGTATCATGACCTTGTAAATCTGTGATACAGTCTATGCATTTTGTTATCTTCAAACATTATTAGCCGACTTATTAGACTTATTTAATTTATTTTATTCGGTTGATAAAAGTTAAATTCCGATGTTTAATAATTATATTAAAATTGTAATTATTTAACATGCCGCCCGAGATAGAATCCCCAGGCGGCTTTCCGCCCCCCACATGCTCATTGGGATGGACGCGCTAACGCAGGGGTCCGTTCTTCTATCGGACCGTGATGTTGCTGGATGAATGGATGGAAATAGACGGGCGTCGAATAGAAAGACTCTCTTCTTTAAATAACTATTTATTCCACACGAGAGAAAGAGAGATCTGGCTGCAAGAAGGACGACTTCCCGCAGCTAAAGTTAATCGACGACTCTCCCGACTCCCGCCTCCTGCGCGTCACTACCCAACCGGCAACGGTGCACGCGCAAGAAGCGATCGGTCGATATGAAGGTGCAATGTCTCCGCAGGGCCACAAGAGATGGCACTGCTAAAATAACACGTTACACCTGAAGAGAGATAGAAGATGTCGCTGTTAACAGCGCTACTATGTGGGGATGGTAAATCGCCCATGCTACAATTTGTATAAGTGCAAATCAGCTACGAATCATTATTTTTTCGAGGACAGGGCAAATAAATAACGATTTCAATATTAATCGACTTTTTCAAATGCAGGAAATCAGAATGAACTTGAATCGAAACTATCGTTCGCAAATAAAATACTTCTTAATTCTCAAACTCTGAAACAGTGATTTTTCCCCCCATAATTTGGATTTGGACCCCAACCTTAATAATAATTGTTTTGAATCATAATTCAATATATATATATATTTAATTGGATAAATGTTATTCATTTTATAGATTGTTTACCAATCAAAATATTTTTTCTGTTGTATACAACTTTCTGAAAATCAATTTAATGTATATAGCTTTGAATAAATAAATTTGATTGAATCTATCGTAAGATTTGTACATATATAATATAATGATATTTCCCTGAAAACATATTTCGTATGGCAATTTATTCAATACACGGTTATTTTCTTTCAAAATATCTTCCGGCTATCAATTACATGAGTTAGAAGTAAGAGCAAAAAACGTATCTATTATACAAATATTTTTTCACTTACAGGTATTTTTGCATTCCACAAAGAAAAGGTTCCTCGTCTGAAATATCATTTTTCCACTCATATATTTCATTTTTTGAAATATCGAAATTTCCTACGGGAATAAATTTTCTGTAATGAATGGTAATTCCTCCGACGGCTGATGTAAACTTCTGTTTATAGAAAAGTTCGTCGACGAATAAAAGTTTCTGTACATTTTTTATACTTTCGTTCAGGCTTTGATCTTTTCTTCTTTCGAAGGCTTAACCACATTGAAATAAAATCATGGGGTTTTCATTTAACTCTTGTAAAAGTAACATTAATCTTCAAGCTAATTTAAATGCATATCCAAACTAAAACGTATGTAATAATACATTGATATGAAAACGAGCTTTCCAAAGGGAATCTTTGTATTTTATAAAAATGTGAACTTCTAATGCGAAGAAATATTTTAAAAGAAATGCATATTCCAAAGAGCAATACACCCAACTTTCCAGCCATCATTAATATTCACTTTCATCACCATTTATCTGCAACCAACTGTGGAAGATCTAAAAAAAGACGACGGTCCAGTCGATTATTCTTCATATGAATGCTGAAAAGATTTGCTTTCAACGATTCGGAAAAGACTACTCTTTTCTTTTATGTCTCTCACAACCAAATTGCCGTCACATGAATGGCAAAATCAAAGCACCATCATTTGCTATGTTATGACGACGAACAAACATCAAATTTGACCTTCTGTCTTTGTTCGAAAAGTCCGAATTTTAGAGAACTTTCCAACGCCAACAATCATATGGATGTCTCGAACCAAAGATTGATTCGATCTTCTCCAAGGATAATTTTAGAATTTGAGCAAATATTTTATAGCCCTAAAATACTTTGCAAATATTTTATAGTCTTAAATATGAAGCTCGAGATTTATAACGGAGTTATTGTGGAAAAACATGATATATTAGATTCGGGTGAATTCATAAATCTCTGCACGTGGGAGTTGATTATGTACTTTTTAATCTGCAAATAAAAAACTAAAATAAAACATTTTCTCATATAATGATTCGTTTGCCTTTTAAGTTCCATCGATAAAGTGAATTATCGATGGTTCATACAATAGATAAACATAGTTCATATAAGGCATATATTTATTTATGTTATATAATATTTTTCTTTCAATATAATCTTCCAATCGACTTAATCCGTATGGTTATTTTAAATCGTATTATTTGCTGGAAAAGGTCGTCTATGCACTGGTAAATTGTCATTGCCATGCAGTATTTGATTTTGGGCAAGAGTTTCCGAGGACTATTAGTTCCCGAGAGTTGCACTTCAAGCCTGAGTGAAATGTGGATTAAGATCAGAAAAATAAAGCCTAGAGCTGCTTTGGTTAGGAATAATCACACATCTTTAATATGAAAGTGACCCAGCTGCGAGACTTCAAAGACGAACCTTCTTCCCAAAAATCTGCTTAATAAGGCGAAGAAAAATTATCTGCGATTAATCCACGTGAGAACCGCATTAAAATAACGGACTGGCTTTAAAATAATTATACTCCACACTACATTTTTTTAGAATTTTCATACACATATGTATATTTGACACGCAATATTATTGTTATAGACGCACGGAAATGAGGCTGCGTATGTAACATATCAAGATATATCAAAAAATGTTCAGCCTTATTTTAATCCAACCATTCCATTCTCTTATAATTTGGTATTTATATTATTGAACTCTCTTCGAAATATTAAACAGCTGAAGCACACCGCCAAATTCTATCCGTTAACATGTTCTATGACCTAAGGGCTATGTGCAAAATTGTATACCTTTCCTTGTTAACACTATAACTTTGAGAGCACCGATGTATGAAGCAGCAACATTTTATGATTATTTATATCAAAAAAATTTATTTCTAAGTATATATTTTCAAAAGCACCTTGATTTACTTTAGTGTAATACATGATATTTTAGATTGGAATATATGTGTATTTCAACATCACATGGTAGACTCGTCATTCCTAAAATAGTCCATTTATCGTATAAATTTACTCCCATATTCATCCAAAAATAATGAGGTTTCTTAATAGGAAGTTCATGAATGAAAACTGAACAATAATTTTCGTTTTATTAATAGATATTAAATATAATTTATAATTTGTTTAAAAATAGTGTTAACTTTAAGCAACAATTTTGAACATCAATTTTTTGAAATCATTAAATGAAAGCTATTTTAAATACGTTGCGCAAATTTGAGCTTTGACCTTTTATTTGTGATATTATTCATATTGCTGTGTCGACGGTTATTTTGCTGAAAATAAATTTGTGCTATGAAATATACTCTAGTAAAACAGAACCTTACATGGTATGTCATATGATAAATTCCACGAATGACGTAAGTTGAATAATCCAGATTTTATATTTCTATTTTCAGACGGAAAAATATGAAGGAATAAGGCAAGGACACCCATATCGTTTATCGTTTTATATGTCATATTGTTTAATAAAAGTTTGGATCGTTGAATCCTAAACTATCATATGTAATTATATTGACATGCGCGCGCATCCAAATTTTTAACGGAATTTGCACTAAAGAATACACATATTTACCTTAATTCAAATCAGTGGAAAATAACGACCTCTCTCTCACCCTCTGGGGGTGTTAAAATACATCAAGAGGGCGTTAGCTTGTCTAAAAACTTTTGGAATACTGGGTTCATTTGGGTGGCGTTGATATTTGGTTATCTGATGCGACAATTTAATCATTCAACATAGAATTAAGGTTCGTCAAATTAAATGTAAACTTATTTTACCACAATACACTGTAGCTATCAAACTGCTAATTATCTCTCGTTTTAGGTAAATAAAAGCTTTGTACTGCTAGTATCATGGAACATAATAATAGCGGCGTAAATAGTTTTGAATCAGGTAAAATTCCAAATAAAGTGCAGCTGATTTAAGAATATAAATCAGTTCCATTTGCTATAAACACTTTTTGATTGGGAAATATATTGGTGTTTATAAACAAACAAATTAGCCGTTTTGTTTGTAGATAGTTTGTAGAACATAAACTAATAATTTGAAACAGTGAGTGACGCCACAAAATGATGGACTTACTCAGGTCGTAATTTAGACTGCATTAACCACTAAAGTATTCATGAATATATTTAAAAATAATTGTAATTTTGGTGTATTTTAATAAAACACAACGTTATTGCAATCAAATAAATATTTTCCTTGAGATAATGTTTTTGATTAACATTAAAAAAAATCATTATATCCATTGATTTTCCCATTAGAATTATTTAGAAAATTGAGATCTTCATCAAAAATATTTCTGTTTTTACAGAGAGCGGTAGTATAAATTGGAGATTTTTTTCATAATAATATTATGATATAACCTGCTGAAATCTTCCATCTGATAAGATATGTTTTTTTTAGTTTAAATCCACAAAATATAATATAATATATTGTAATATTGACTATAAATTTATTAAAAAGCATATATTTGTGTAATATTTCCTACTTTTTCGACGATGGAAATTTGTAAGGTCATGCAATTGAAGTTTTTTAAGCAAATTTCAATCTACTATTTAATTATATAAAATAAGAAATACAAATTTTATTAAATCTTATACATATTGATCGATTACTATGCAAATTAATACAAAAAAGTATATCCCAAGCGAAAAGTTAAACAACCTAACGTTAATGCATTATTCATATTCTATTGAAAAATATTAAAGTAGTGCTGTAATATTAACTATGTAAAAATCTGTGTATTCAAATTTTGATATGCAAGAAGGCATACAAATTAAAATGTGTGGGTTTCAACTCATAACGTATCTTCAGTATTTTTATTCTCCATTCAATTCAGAGGATATATTAAATTTACGTTACTATTTGTAATATATCGACATTTCAAATAATATATATAAATATTTCTTTAAATCGTAAAGTAAATTATAACCAAAAATATTTAGCAAATGCCAATTTCAACTATACGCAATGGTCTGAATATTTTGATTTGTATTAGTTTCTTAAGGAGATGTTGTGCAAAAAATTATATACAATATTCCACATTGAATAAATATTTATACGTCGGTTGAGATATAAAACGTTTCCAAGATCACATTAACACAACATTAGAAATCAAATAGCATTAAATCTGTAATATATTTTTCAGCGCATTGATGCTGTACATTTTTTACAATACTGTGGAAATAGTAATACGAATATAATGTATGCTTGGAAACATTTTTAATATAAAATCCTTCGCTTTCGATCAGTTTTTATACGATGTAAGGGTTGTTTGAACTCCTTAAATATTCACGTTTATAAAAAAAGTGTATTTAAGTTAGGGAAAAATCATAGCTACTTGTTCGAATGTTCTGAAATATTCAATACAATCAATGTCTATACATTTTGTCCGCTTTATACGGACTCATACATACTCGTATAATAGTAACTATTTTATATGAATGCATCATTATGGGCCTAAAAATATTGCTTAGTTGATATTTGGGTATAAATCGGTACTCGATTGTTAAGCTTATTTTTAGCAGAAATATCATGAAAAATATGAGGGCACATATATTTTTCAGTTATCTTTTGTCAGCTGATAATCCTTAGTGGTGGACGGGAATTTTAGTTTAGTTAATATAAGTTCATTGATGGTCAGTTATGAGCCTTGACCAAAATAAATTGTCTTATATCTGGTTTGTTTTAATTTATTATGATCGTGCTTGAAAAAATGGTTCGTCATTGAAGTATCACAGTTGGGTGTAGTTTTTCCCTTATGGACTCCAAAAAAACCCGACATTATTCTGGGAAACTTCGCGTGGCGCCCTACTATAAAATTTCGAATAATTACAATAAAAAATCATAAACAGATAATCAGCTGAAACATAAGCGAAAAGAAATCAATTTTATTCCTATTATAGAACGATCAAACGTTTCAAAATGGTGACAAATTAATTAATAATTTATCTCGCTCATATTTAATATATTATTCTCACTTAAGGCGTCTTCTCACTTTACAAATTTAAAAAAATCGTTTTTTATTTTATTTTAAATTTTGAAAGTACATATCTTCAAAAATGTTATATCGAAATTTTATAAAGATCGGACGAGTCTAACTACATTTTTGGGCAACCGTTAGGTGAGCACCCGGCTGCATACGTATTGTTCAGATTCATGGTGCAAGTACAAAAAAGTGGTGAAAAACAATCAGATAGAAACTTTTAAACATCCTTCTGCTCTAGCTGAAGATGTTCACGAGGTTTTGAAACCGATTTATGAAGATCTTCGGAGGAAATACCCAAAATAATAACGAGTGTTTCAACAGCTGTATCTGGGCAATTTTTCTGCAACCAAAACTTTAAACGCGTTTATCTCAAAACAAGGTTTTTCGGTGGCTTGTTGATGAAATTTCGGAAACTATCCGGCCGATTGTCATTAAATTTGAATGAAATATTCTTCATAGTTATGGCTATAGCGCATATCATCAGATTTTTGAAATTTTGATTTTAAGTAATTTGTTTTTACAAAAAACTGCAAAAAAAACGCGTTTTTTTTTACTTTTTCGTAAAACGTGCGCCATTTTGTTATTTTTGTGAATATCAAAAATCTGATGATATGCGCTATAGCCACTGATAAACTGAATCTATAACTGTTTTATTTTTTTGTTTCAAATGACCCATCTCGGAGATACCATCAACAAGCCACGAACATAACATTTCTACACGGGTTTTTCGATGCTACTGTTTTATTATAATAATTATTCAAAAAAAGAAAAATATTTTTTTTTCATTTACTTGAAAGATGTGTTTATTACATAAGATCCATTTTATCTCATAATTTTTAGCGAAAATCCTCGAAAAAAAATCGTGAAAATAGCCTATTTTTGAGGCGCCTAAAGTGAGAAGATGCCTTAAACAATTCCAATTTATTTGTATACACGTGAATTGATTAAATGATGGTACTTTTTGTATAGCAAATGCAAGTGTTTATTATCTTTTTTCTTCAGAAATTCAATCAGGAAACATACATTATCAATGCCATTAATATATTAAGGACATATAGGTTAATTGGAAATTGTTTACCATAAATTATTAGCTGTCTCCGAATAAGATTACGTCGATCCTTCAAAGTTTATCCAGTATTGATCACAACGTATTTAATTACATATATTAGGTTGCCGTGTTCCTTAAAGATAAATTAATTAAAATTGAGGCCATATACATCTTTTCCATTTTAAGTGAACTTTTTTATAGCAATCTGAAGTATTGAATCTTCTTAGAATCAAGTTTATTTCTGGAATATTTTTAGCTGAAATATCTTATCTTTATGCATTGGCTATTATGTTACTTGACAAGTCAATATTTTATAAAGATTCATGACTTTATCGTTCGAATCAAATCGAAATTCAAAACAAAATATTTTTAATTTCTTTAGGTGATTTTAAAAATATACTATCCTTTAATATATATAACTTTAGCAACTAAACATTCACAAGAAAAAAGATATCATGCTGAGAATATACATTTTTTTAAAAAGAACACAAAAGTGTCACTCATTTTTCTTACGGTTTTATATCAAGGAAGAATAAACTTTGCAAGTCACTATTAATTCCATCGTAAAATAAAGGACGCGACTAACATAAAATGACATAATACGATAAGCTTTGACCTTTACCCGAATGCAGCTTTAAAGATCAACTTTTTATTATTTAATTTTAAAAAAAAACACACACACAATAACACTATTGTGGTTTGAAATGTCGATAGGGATCGTTAAGGGACCTCTCAAATTTCGACATCAAAACAGTCGTCAAATATTGAATTTCCCTCATAATAAATTCGTAATGGAATCACGTCTGAAAATTTATTTTTCACCGTTAACGAGATCATTTGCGGCGGGCTGTCGTGAAAACATAAATCCTTTGCAGGACATCCGAAAGGAAATTCAAGTCGTGACCTTTTATTTGAGACAATGGCGGTCAAAATCCCAAAGATGTATAGCCATTCATCGACTGAACTGAATAAACATTTTTCCTATTAAAGTAACCGCCTTAACGGTGATGCAAATGTAGATAAAAAGTACATAATTAAGTAGTCGCCTTTTGAGCTATAATGGGTTAAATTTAAGCATTTGTACTATGTGGTCTTTCTCGAACCTGATTTCATTATTCGTGAATGGCTAATTATAATAAATTAGAGTATGTTTTGAAATATACCCGCCGGAAAAATTACTGTGGTCTGAACCACTACATATATTTTTTATAGAGGCATTAACAATATTTTACGACGAGATGAATTATTATATATATTTCCTTAATAATGAAAGCGTTCGAAGAAGTAGAGCTTAAGTATTATTTTTCGCCTAAAAATGCTTTTCATAGCTCGTTAACATTAAAAAAAGGTATCAGGATCATGGGGGGGGTCAGGTGATAAAATAATTTCTCGTAAGCTCGTCTTAGTTTTATTTTTCCGAATATGACCTTTAACCATGAATTTCGTTTAAAAATCGGTTAAAAATTGTTTTACAGTTTGAATTTAGATATAATATAATCATTATCATGGCAGGGCAGTAGCACGCAGTCTATTATAGTCCTAGAGCTTTTTTTTAATATCTACTCAAGGAAAAAGGTCACAGCCATACTATCTGCATCATACACTCAATGTTTTATGCACTCAATATTATTTATGAGTTTTGTCTGTGAATATTCACTCGACAAGCCATAAAAATATGGTTTTGATGAACATTTCAGGGACTTATTGTTTTGGAGTTCACTATCGAGACACAATAGTTCAGGAAACACAATTTTTAAACATTGTCAAAGCCAAAAATCTAAAAATAATATTTGCACCTTTGCTTGATATTTTTTTTAACACTTTAACCGCCAGTGATTTTAGAGAAATTATAAATTGCGTGAAAAGTTGTTTGACTTATGATATATATTTTGTTGTCTAAAAGCGACTTGTGTTTCCTAGTATATGTATGTATACCACGGGTTTTGAGCATTTCTTGTTCAGGATTGTCATACATATTGTATACACGCTATTTTAATTGGTTGTGTATATAGAATTGTCTCAATTTACTAATAGTACTACTAAGGACAGATTTTTTTACAAGACATTCTGACGAATACTTACCAAAATAGATTCAGTTACGTAGCAAAGATCATTCAATGGGCAGCCCTGATGACCTCTGTTGGATTTATTTAAAAATAATTTGAAAACATCAAGATCCATTAAAATGTGAAGACATTTTTGGATCCACCAATACGTGCCCTAACAAAAAATATAGCGACTCACCGGTGAGTCGCTAGTGGTTAAGTGATCAAAGTGGTATTACGGAACTTTAGAAATGTTCATTGTCATTGTATAATAAATGTATTGCGAGCTTTCAATTACTTTCCGTCCTTCTATTTTATTAAAAGGTCATTTCGCATTGATTAAACAATAATCCTAAAAACCATATTTTCTTTGAAGAAAATTTATGATCATTATAAATGTGTTACTTTGAAATTCATTAAAACGCAATTTTCCTCCTTGAAAACCTCTTGTAATTAATTTAAAACATTTCGATCTGTCCTTTAAACTATTTTTTCAAATACTTTAAATATATATTTTAGGGTGTCTAATTTGTTCTGTTATATTTCACAGACTCTCTCCTATCTTGCTAATTGTCCTTTGTTGACATTTTGATTAATTCTTCCTTTTTTACTTCGCATCTAAAGTACGATATCTTGTTTGTTTCGAACGAGGCTAGTAAAGGATTTAAACTGAAAGGAAATCCGAATTTCAAATTTAACAACTTTCGACGCCCTAATTGAGAATATGTAATTAATTAATTTTTTCATAATATGACATAAATTCTTTCAATTCTCCCTTTTTGTTGAATATATAACGCATTTGGTTGAAAAAAATTAGAGAGTAAAATTAATACCGCGCCTCAACAAAGCTTTATTTTTATGACGAACCTTACACGATATTGTGTAATTTCGGGGGAAAGGCTTCAATCTTTAAGGCTCATAAAATTAATGGGGTGAAATTCCGCCAATTCCGTAATAAACTCCTTTATTAGCGCCATAAATATTCATAAAAGCTGTTTATAAAATGTATTTCATCCTCCAGATTTATCCGGTATCACTGTGATTTTACATACTTTTTTACCCTCTAAATCTAAATTTATATAGAGCCATGTCGACTGTCAGACGAGTGACGGCTCTTTAAATATTCAAATTAACCTTTTGAGTTACTGTTCTATTTTGAGGATATTATAAGACATATCATTGCTACAAATCGGCCAAAATAATCTACTATTTTTGCATGAAGATACTATTTATGAACTACATGTAGATCTATATTTTGATCATATCTAAATCATTTAACTATTTTAAAAATAGTTTAATAAATTTAATAAACTTCGCTCAATAATTTAGTCGGATTATTTTTCTTCTTCATTTGGGGTCGTTTTTCACAATGTATTAAAAAATTCTATGAACTTAAGTTTTAAATCTTATTTAATTTAATTAGTATTTGAATCAAATTCCTACATTAATTAGTATTTCTATCTTTAAATGCAAAAATAATCTGCTTGATCAACCAAGAAATAAGCTCTCAATTGATATTTATTGGCAAATTAGCACACATTTTGATTTATTGTGCTTGAAAAGATTCGTTAATTAATGTGCTGAAAATATTCGTTATAAACAATGTCCCATTAATTTTATTGTATGTAGAAATTTAGTGTGATTATAGACTATAAAATTAATTAGAAATTAATTTAATATTATAATTTTAATAGTGAAAGTTGGAGTAAAAATAATATAATAAATGTATTTAAACAACCATGTTGTAAATAAGGAGGTGATATATTCGCTTGTTCAAGCTAATCCATCTTTAACGAATCCTAATCCATCTATATCTTTGATATCGTCGTACAGTTGCGTTGACGGATGGTTGTAAAATGTATGTATAATATTATTTGAACAGTTCACGAAAAAATTTAAACACATTATAACCATGAAAATGATTACGCTCAATATATATTTTCTTTTTCCTTTTTTAAAACAATCCATCCATTGAGGGATATTGAGTTCTTCTTATGGCGTTACTGGCACGTGTAGGTTCCCATTCATTAATGAGGACTTAATGTTCATTCATTCGAATCTTTTGTTCAGGTCATGAACCATACATCTTTTCAGCCTACGCTTTCCGGAGGCTTGGCTGATTAGCTCTTCAACAAGGCAGTTGGTATGCTTAATTTTCTGTGCATCGTTTGGCTTGTCAAGTACCATGGAACGTTGCCTATAGTACGCAGCACTTTGATTGAAAGCGTTAGAGAATGTCAATATTAGAGTTTGATGCGGTACCCCAGAGCTGTATTTCATATGTACAGGGTTTCATATGGTTAAAGTCAAGGGCTTTGGTATTTTCCTTACGTAACTGCTTATCGTGACTACGACGGAAGAATGATCAGAGGACGACAGATCGAGACTGGATTCTGCCTTGAAGTAGGTTGCTGATATTCCTTTTATTACACTTACGTCAATGGTGTTTGGGTTTTTTTCTATCAGTTGGCCAGTATGTGGGTTGATTCGACGATATAGTAGTGAGATTCAACGTAGTGATTGCCTTGTATAACTCTCGTCCTTTGGTGGTTATCAGTCTCGAGCTCCATTGTGTATATTTGGCGTTATAATCACCACCAGCGATGAATTTATTTCTAAGGGTGTTATAAAATCGTTGGAAGTTCTCTTTTTTTAATACAGTGTCTATGTGGACAATACACGACTGAGATGGTGATCGGTCTTCTCCAGTCTTATACAACAATGTTGATCGCCTGGAGGTGTTCCTCTGTAAATTTTGGGACTTCGTGATGTTTAATAGACTTTCTTAGTATAACTGCAGTTCCGCCGTGAGCTGTCCCATCTGGATGCTCTGTTGTGGGATTTTTATATAAATTTTGTTCGTAAAGTGAGTTTCAGATATCAACATAATATCAAGTCAATATACGTATATTTTTGGAGGATATCAAAAATATGTTGTTATGAATTTAATCACAATAGCAATACTATTATTCAAGTTTAATTTGCATGATCCGCTCATGACTTTTCTAATTAGCGGAGGAACTTGTTTTGTAACATACGAAAGATCAACAGCTATCTCTCTTGACGTTCATTGTTCTTCATGGCGCGATTTCCATATAATAACGATTAAGCAAGCATCAACTTTAAAGTGAAATAACATATTCCATTGTCTCAAAGTTCATCCTTCGCATAATACCCACATGAGAATTTCGTTCGACGCAATTAAAAAGTCACCCAAGTGAACATCTGCCAATGACGACCTGCGAAAGCCTCCCTTGAGTGATACAATTTCTCTATTGTTTTATAAGGGCGAATAAAAAAATCATCTACCCATAGGCTGTTCAACTCATTTTGATTAGTTTTAGAAAAGATAAACACATAATTTGGAAATAAAAGCGTTCAACATCGCATTCTAGCAACAATAGACGGAGGATGATTACAAGAAGCATTGCTAAGACGACGATGGCAGTTAATCCGCGAACATGAACCCCTCAGGAGGTTTGAAATATGGAATAATGGTAAAACTTTAATTTTGCTTCTCAAATAACTAAAAAACGCGACCGAATACCCATTTTTAACGTAATTAAAATATATAATAATATATCTATATATAATATAAATTATAAATCATAACAAGATCCCCATTTTTCTTCGTAGGGTCTTCTTCGAGCGGTTATTTGAATTTGTTTGATATCGCTATTAAATTTCAAAGGTTTCAGTCTACTGTTTGAATAATATGGTTTTCTTTGATGATGTGAATTTCCGAGGAGATTAAATTTAAAAGAGTGGTTTAAACATCTGAAATGTGGGTCGTTGTTAGATTAAAGGCCGCAAAGAGACACTTAAAGAAGACAAAGACATTTGAGAAATCGAGTGATTTTCTTTACATTTTAAAATATTTAATGTTATACAAGTGATGGCCTTAGCTGACAATGGAACCAATTATAATTATTAAATTTTACCGATCATACATTATTTTCTGAATATTTGCCATGAACATTCACTTAATTAGCATTAATTTATTGCGAAAAAGAATATTAACACTTCGAAAAGTTTTCAGAGTGATAAGAAATAATTTATGAACCATTAAAGACGTTATAAGCCTAGTGTAAATTTTTACACTGTAAGTGTTCGCTTATTTTTTGCTGGATTTGTTTAAGTATAGTTTTATCCTACTAAGACCTGTCTGTCCGAAGACAAATATATGGGATTGTTAAATGATATTTATCTATCACTATTCTATGGACACATTTAGGTCGTTTTACAATGAAAATAAATTGTTTTTTGTTGATTCAATATACATTATTTGTAATATTAAGATATCGTCAAAATTTGACAATTTATTTGAACGAAATATGCTTATGTCGAAGCCCAAAAATTGGTCAATATTTTGCACATAAAAATAAAATTTATTTTCAGTAATAGTCTCAGTAAATAAAGTTAAGCTAAAGTCTTGTCATGTCACGTAATAAAAATTGATAGAATTACTATTGACATATATTTTATTTTGAAAAATTCGTATTTTTTAAAACTATGGCTACCTTCAGCCTCAAATCAATAATTCGACGTTGATACGCGCGGCTTTGAAAACTGATGAAATATTTACATTTTGACGAAATAAATATTTGAGCTCTCCAAATATTGCGAGCAATAATCAAACAGATCAATCGATATACTTTGACAATTTTAATTAACGAAAAATAATATTGCTCTAAAATTGAGTTTCAAAAAGTTAATTTGCAAACGACTCCGATATGCTAACAAGAACATTTTTCGAAAAACAACTTGAACCATTTATAGAGAAAAAAAATAACGACAAACTTTAATTTGAGTTCTTCGAATATAATGTCTGATTAAATTACGATGAACATAAAAGTAATTTAAACTTAAACCAATATTTAAACTTATTTTTGATCTTGAAACCTATCTATGATAGGCATAGTATTGATGAATATATTTAAAAAAACGCATAGCAAATTAATTAAAGGATAGTGTCTTTATTCTCTTCGTAATATCTTAAAATATATTTTTGTATCCGTTATTGGAAATGTGAACAAATTATTAAATTCAAGTTTTGCTCAAATATAATATATTTACTTGAAGAATATACTATTTTTTCCTTGTTTTTCCTTTGCTGATTCCTTTCTTAACTATTAAAGTCCAATTGTGCTATTTAAAGCATAAATTTCTTATTAACACATTAACTGCAGGGGAACTTATCTTTCAACGTCGCGCTTAAAAACCTATATTTATGATCAATATGATCAACATTTTTTAATATATCTTTAAGATAGTACTAAGTAAAATTCTTATGGTGATTTTAATTTACAACTAACATAAACAAATTCATATTTTATATAAAATAATTCCCAAATATTTACTGTTTAAACATATTATTGAATATGATATTAATGACTTCGACGTGTCATACAAATTCGTATTTGTTGAATTGAAGTGTGAGTAATGTGTTAAATGATTTCTAAAAATTAATAGCTTTGTGAAAGCGGAAACCTTTTAGATAATATTTGTAATGAATGTGTTTGACTTTATATGAAATAAGATGTTGTAAAAAGGATGGAATGACGGTACGATAGTTAGTTTCTTGCATATAATTCCAAACCATATGTTTGTGTAACCATTTGGTTACGCTCGTTTAAGTCACTGATTATTATCAATTTTATTAAAAATAAAAACTCAAAATGTAGTGATTTAGTATCACTAATTTCATTATAATATTTTTGGTATCACTGGAGTCTCATATAAAACTTAAAGGTCGAGATTTAAAGGTGGCGAATGTAAATTAGACATGCCGAGTTTTCAGTCTGAAAACTCTTCGCCGAAAGCTATGTTAGAGCTTCAATCAATACTTTCAACAACTTTTGGCCTACATCCATCAGTTTCATTGATAAATGTGGCAACATTTTGAATAACTTGCGCAATTATGAATTTATATTGTTTTTATAAGTCAAATTTTCAATTATATTAACCCTTTATTACGGCGTTTTTAAGATTGATTGATTAACATATATCCATATTAAAAATTGATCATAAAGCCTAATTAAATATACCTGTGTTTATATGGAAGATTGTGGACAATATCTTTTGTTAATGTAGCTAAACACATACTTTTAATATTTGGAGTTAAAATAATCTCAGGCGTAATGTGTTTTCAATCCAAGAGACATATAAGGTGAATCAATAGATGATGTATGAGATCCGATACAATTTCATGGTTTTTGTGAGGGTTTTTTAAGAGCTGTCAAAAGCAGATTAGCAGGGCAGAAAATATTTATTTATTTTTCAAAAAAGAAAACAAATATCAATCGTGTTTGTGACGCTTGAACTTTAATATTTAATAGTCGATCGTCGAATTGATTCACTTTATCGTTCATTTAAAAGTTAGTTACTCACACATTAAGTACTGGAAAGATTTCAAATGTAAGTGTAGAACTGCCATATTACAACCAAAACCAAGATCTGATTAAGGGACCGTTTCTACCTTGTTAGTTCAAAAAATATATTTTTTTCTTCATGTATCGGAAAGAACCAATGTTTAAGAATACGTTCAGTAAATGATATAAACTAAAAATCGATATAAACTATATTCGAAAAGTTGCAATAAGAAGCTGCGCTTTGCGAAGCTGAGGAGATGAGAAATTTTAAATGCGTTTTTCTCGAAACTACTTTTTTCAAACTTATGGAAAAGCTCTCACACTCCCTAGATGAGCATACTTTATGAAATTTAGCAAGCACATATATAATAAATGTCTTCATCGTAAAAATCGATCGTATTGACTAGAATTATCTAAAAATATTCAAAAGTGTTTATTTAATGAACAAAAAACTACAAAAGATTTTGGTAAAAACACAAACTTTTCTTTGATCGCTCACTATTTTTTTATTTTTCAATATTTCTTCTTAATTATAGTTTAAGCTATAAACAATATTATACAAAGTAAAAATATGTTTATTTTTTTTACTTTAAATCACTTGTTCGGAACTTAGGACTTCCATGGTGAAGAATGTCATCGGTTGCGCACCGACATGCGTGGTTCCTCCCACGCCCACTATCATACTTTGTCAAACTTTAAAAAATACTTTTATGTTCAATAAAGATTGCCTAGTCAACAGACTAAATATCAATATTCTATATTAAATGCTTTTCGCATAAAATAATGTTAAAAATCGATCACTTTTATGCCCAACAAGGTAGAAACGTCCTTTAAATTCATGACTTCTCATGGTCACTAGTTGTCCTAAATTATTCAACCGAGCACTGCGAGCCTCAGTTTCAGTTTGAAACTATTCTTCAAATTATAGTACTATTTATAAACAAAATATTATACCAATATTTGAAAAGTGAGTCAATGTTGATAACATTTGATCTGGTTAGTCTAGATATAAAATAGAATTGAGAAAAACATTTTTTAATCAAATTAAGTCGCCTTGAAATAAACAAATTGTGGTGTCAATGCTAATGATTTTTATCACGTTTTACGACCAAAGCTCGTCAAATGTCGTAAAAACCCAACATCCATATAAATGATCCTCATTAATCACACTTCGTTGTTCAACTATTGTAAATGTATTGGATGGAGTCGCGTTCGCAATCTATTTACAAAATTGTTGTAAATTAGTTGATTGAATATTGGCAGGAAAATCAAGAAATAACAATTTCGTATCTCCCGAAGACGAAAACAATCTGCTGATTTGTCAACCTTATCTGATTAATAATAACGCAATAAAAATGCCCGTTGAATAATAAATAGAATACGAAGCAATGTTGTGCTTATTAATTAATCATAATTAAGGGTTTATTTTGCTCGAACAACTGCGGAATACCAAATTATCACGTCTTACATTTAGGTTTGATGTCCTGAGAAAATAATTGGAAATATGATTAAAAACGAGAACTCTAATATTTACTCAATTTGCGATTTATGAAATTTTTTTTGGTGGCGAAACTCCTTTGTAAATTTTTTCTCGCAATCCTTTTTCAACTTTTTGTCTTTTGTTAGACATTTCAAGAAGCACAAAGGAATCTCCAATTTCAATTGCCAAAAAAGAAACGACATCGCCACATGACGTACAAACAAATTCTTTCAGCTGAAAAATATTATGTTGTTTTTGAAAATATTTATTTCACATATATTAAAAATAGCAATAGTCAAGTGTTGATGTAGTGGATTAGATCCTGAACACTTATGATTTGTGTTTAAATCCATGTAATGGAAAAAAAATCACCGCATCAACAAATTTAGAAGATCAGAAGTATAAATATTTTTGATTGATCACCTTTTTCTAGATTTTTATAGAGCTAAAAATTTAAGCACTGAGGCGATTAATAAAGTCGGGCAGGGCAGTCTCTGTGTAACTGGATTTACAATATCCCCCTATCTTTATTTGCCGTTAAAGTAATCTTAATTCGATCACATTTGTTTAGAAGAAAACATTAGCATTTAAAGGCTATATTTTTGTAAAATCTTCTTGGCTGATTTGATTTTAAGTATATAGCTTTTGTACTTAAATTCCAGTACAATTTATCTTGTGATCTCATGGTAATAATAACGTTTCAAATAGAAATTCTTCTGATTCAAGAGGAGGAAATATGCAACATTTAAACATTAAAAGGTCATTCGATCGTTCAATTATATTTTACCTAAATTGTAACTAATCCCATATGTATCTTATATCGGCTTCAATGATTGCTAAAGAATTAATTAATTAAAAAAATACAAATTTCATTAGTAGGAAAGTGCAAATTGATCGTTTTAATATCATTTAACCCAAGATCTGCGGATGCGAGCAATTAAATCCTCAATGCTTAATAAATATTTAAGCAAACCATCAAAATTTTCACCCCATAAGAAATTCGCCCTTATAACTCAATCATATAATTCGTAACATTTTCAATTCATGATTTACTTTTAGAAAATATGGATTTATGCTACTCGTTATTATCTGTTTTTTTTTCGTCTTTAAAATTTTTGTAAAAAAAGAATTTTTCATCATTCAATTAAAATGTATGGCCAAGGGACTAATTTTAATAAAGCACTTGATGACATCAAAAAATTTGAACAAAGCTGTTATTGACTTTTCTTTTAGCTTTAAGAAGGTTCTTTGAATTTTCACCTATTATAAATTCACTCTATTCATATTATAATTCAATTTCCATATTGATGGCGTTTATAGTTTTACTTTAAAATTTCATGTGAAAAATTTAGCCTTCTTTTAGTCCCACAATATAATCATTATAATGTCAAGATAATTATTGACTAATTTATTGTACATCGGTTGTTTTTACGTTTCAAAATTTTCATATTTTAAAAGGTTTGTAGTAGATTAAACACTTTTTAACAATTTATCATTCGTTGAGGGCTGATAAATTCTGGAGGATTTAGCACGACACTTTTTTTAAGGGGCGATCCCTTTGGTTTAGATATAAAATACGACCAACAGCGATGTTTCGTGGACAGAAAAGCTTAACAAGATTAAGCGCTTAAAGTTTTCAGAGGATGTAAGTGAATCAACGAAATAATCGATGACGTGATGAGAGTCCTTTTTAAAAAATGCATGGACGTAGAAAAACGACGGTAATAAAGAACGGCCAAGGGAACATCTGCGGCCTTTCCAACAGTAAAAAAAAGTGCTTGCTTTGGAGAATAATAGCGTCCATCATTTTGAAACGCCGTTATTATTAATAATGGGATTTGAAATCTTGAGCTTTTACATGTTGCATATTTTGAACTTTTTTAACAGTATTTTCACCCAAAATCCGAAGAGGAATAAAATAATGTAACCCAAAGGCACGACAAATTTCTCGTGGGGATAAGTATTTTATTTAGGGAGGTAAAAGTTTCTTCGCCCACGACTGTTCCGTTATCCTTTTTGCTCCCGCAGACAATTTGCTTTGTCTTCTTCGATTGATTTATATGGAACTAGTTTTAAGTGAAATAAAATTGATTACATGCTATAAATAACCTCGAAAGATCCCTTAATTATGTGTTGGAATTTTTGACAGGGCAATTAACTTTGCTGTTTGCATTTTTATATTGGATTATAATATATAGCAGATGTATTTTTGACAAGATCTCGGTAATAATCATTCAAAATAGCATGCACTTTATCATCATATTTTAAATTAAAATCATTCGTAATTTATTATGAATATGTATAAGTTTGGCGATTAGGCATCGATCAGACTTTGAAATAGATGGGTGAATATTAATATAATATATGATGTAAATGAAGTGCTTTCTATACATATCTGAAGAAGATGTTCCATATGTTTAAATGTTGGCAAAGTAGGTTAACTCTTAGAAACCCATTACAAAAGTTTGGACTTAAATTTTTAATAAAGTTAATATAAAAGTTAACTTAAAATTAACTGAGAGGTGTCTAATGAATGTTTAACTCGACGGTTTGGCGACTGGCTCCAAAGCACCTGCATTCTGGTGTCAAAATCATTGAAATATTAACATACATTGCTGCTGGGATATTTAATAACGACTAAAGCTTAATTTTAAAGATAATGAATACATTTAATATAATTATTGACACTTATTGTAAAGTTTTTGGTGAAAATATCGATGAAGCGCGGGTAGCGAGGTTGAACCGTAAAAGTCTTTCTGCGACAAAAGCAGCTCATATAGCCCGAAAACAACATTTAATCGAAGATAATCAACTTTTTGAGAAATCTAAAGATCTATTATATGCACCTGGAATCATTGGTTGATCAGTAAGTCACTAAAATTGATAGTTTTATGGCATTAAAACTTTAAACAAGATTATCTGGAAACTGCATTTTCAAAATATTCGCCAGTTGTAACTTAAAAAATTTGGGATGTCTCTCACTATAATATTATTTTGTCAACTAAGCTAAAATGTAAAGGTTTTCCCGTAAATAAATGATTTTTTGGGGTAAAATTTTATGGCTTAATTAACTGCCAACATATATTAAAAATCAAAAAATATTTCCATTTTCGATTTCAATTCAACAGGAAACCTTCGACAAGTGGCGAATCGTTTGATATCACGAGAAAAGGCGCTTAATGGAATAACTTATTTCTCCACCATTTTGTTTTTACAAAAATAAAATAAATTAGCACTTTAAGGTTGTAGTAATATAATTTTAAAAATTTAAAATGATACGATCATCTTATCACCATTTTAACAAAATCATGAAAAACGACACACTTTCGAGCATCTAAAGAGATTTCCCCCCTTTAGTGACGGTTTAACACCTTGAGGATAGATTGAAATCCCGATTCAATCAGAAATACAGATTGCCTATAGGAAAAGCGTCATTATATAATTATGTAATAATTTATGGTCGTCTTTCATATTATCATGTTTCATATAGAATTTAAATTAAAAAAATAACAAATTTGTCTCATGTATTATAATATCGATTTGAACATTTAATATGAGACCATACAAGCTAGCTGTGAATAATACTAGGATGATCTTCGAGCAAAGAATTTCGAACTATTATATAATACAAGTGCAAGATTAATTAAGTTTCATTTGACGCAAATATCAAACTAATCAAATCTGACTTGTAAAATTATACGACCGTCACTACTTTTCTCAGAAGAGATTAATATGGGGCTTAAAGCTGAAATTTAATTGAATGCATTTTTTTGTTTGATGGAATTTCTTCTCGATGTATTTACATTTTACATTGTTTGGATTTCATTTGAGAAATTCGAAATGGGAATGATATTTTTTTATTTTATATTATCTCTCTCGGGATTAACAAAGGAGCAATATTGACGTACCTATTGCTTTCTTGGAGATATTTTAGATGACAATATAATTAATTGACTCTGAAGATAATTTGGAATTCTTGTTATTCTTCTACTCATGTTACATATTTATCAATCTTTAAATCTACATTTCGAACAATAAAATCATACTCATTTAAAAGGATAAACGATAAGATTTTATGCGTTTTTATAGACGAGAACAATGGGCTCGTTTTATAATGTTTTATTACAAACAAACACAATTATCCAGGCACAGAACGTCCCTCGGCTTAAGATCTTTTGTGAGAAAATAGTTCAACTAGGGATGGTTTAATTTTTTCGCTTCGAATACGAAAAATAATCGCATAATTGCTTTCGAAAGAAAAAGATACCGATTCAAATCTTATTCATGAGAACTTTGTGAATTCGTTGTTAAGTTGATCATTGTTATTTTAAATTTAGTAGGTTCCATTTAAGATTTTATTTATTTGATTGTCATATTTACCTCTGGGTTTCTTCTTTGCGTTAGAATAATCATAAAATATGTTTAATAATTTGTTCCTATCCATCTTGCATACGTCTTCAATAAATTTCATTTGAAAAATGAATGCAGACGCTTCTGGTATATTTCAATATGGAAATTATCCACTTGAATCACTTTTATTCTTGGCCTAATATATCACATTTTCTAGGCATCGTTTTCAGCAGTTTTGACATACTTCCCTGAAAGACTTATTGGTGACAATTTATTTTACGAAAGTCGTTGAAATTTTTCGCGTGCTATCAAAGGGACCATTTAGTACTTAATTAAGCAAAGAGTTCTATTTTTCATTCTCAGAGCGTTTTATTGAACCTTCCTACGTCAATGAACAGAAAAAATTATAACCGTAGACTGCCGTTTTGTTTAGTTACAATATCAAAACAATAAAATGAGACAGAATCAATTTTGTAGGAATAATTATTCAAATAATATCACTACTTCACGTACTATAAGACATTTATCTAAATATAGCAGTACAAATGAGAATATGAGAGCTTTTTGCATCTCCCTAATAAATAATTTTATTCGAGATTTATATTTTTTTAAGTTCTTCCAACCACTCTTTTGCGTCACATCAGATGTACGAAATGACAGAAATACCGTAATTTTTTTCCTTAACCGTCGAGATAAGTCAATCTCTACCGCTTATCTTAATGTCAGTTCAAGCACTGTTGAGGCGTTTATTTTTTTTATAGGAATAAAGAATTATAATTATTTCAGTACATTGTAATATTCAAGCTTAACAAACATCGTCTATATGAATGAATGAAAATTATTTTATCCACAAACGTAATAATCCTACATGAAACTATCTAATCAATAAAGCGGTATGTAAATATTTCAGGATTTTCACAAATGTGGAATGTTGACCCTTTAAGTCTTCTATTTAAACACTAGAGGTTTTCATGGAATGTATCCTTTGCGAAAATTCAGAATATTGCGATATATATGTATACAAAGGGCGCACTTGCCTGAATTTAAGTTGTTATATTAGTAAAAAACAGTTCATTCATTTTAAATATAGAATAAAATTATTTTACCACAATTAATTTATTTCCCTTGGCTATTTGAGAGTTTCTTTATTAACTTTATCCCTTATATTACAATAGTAATATATCAACAATTTATTAAGTTTGAAGTGCGTATATAAACCTGTATGGGAGTACTATCGGAAATATCCGTTTTGACCTTCACTATTCAGAAAGAGCACTCTTGTGCATTGAAGCTCCGAGGCGGACAGAGACAGAGAGAACTTAGCGCAGTTCGGGAGACTGAAAAGGAGAGCTTCTTCATATGCATCGCATGATTGTATAGATCGTTAAGCCCAAATTTATCGACTTATAATGATTTCGATTTCAAGTGTGTTATTTGTTTACGCAAAGAAATGACCGAATATTGTGTGTTATCGAGAGTGTTTGTTTATTTAACTGCTTGCCGTTCTTCGCTGCGTGTTGAATGAGTCTTTGTTCAATTATCATTTCCTTCTAAAGGAGGAGCAAATGAATCGATTTTTTGTGCATTGTTTATGTAAAGAAATGACGTGGTCTTGTATTCACTATCAAGTGTTCATTTACAATTGACTCTGCCTCGAATTGAAGATTGTCTTACGCTGATTAGGAGCTGACAGAAAGTAATCGGTGTAAAGCGATTATGACAACAACGTACTTCATCGATTTTAAATTTGCTCACTAACGAAAAGGTTAAGTAAATCCTTAATGGAATTTTTAGTTCCAGATTAGCGTCAATATGGATATAAAATGAAAAAAATCAACTCACTCTTGTTGAACTCAAGCAAATGATAATTCTCGGTTTGGTTGCTTTTTCTAATTTTTACAATAATACAATTTCATTCAAACATAAGTAGTTATGAAACAAATTGATAAAAAAAATAAGTTTAATAACACCCCCTAAATTTGTATTTAATATTGCCTTAAGACATCCAATCATATCAAACCTGTGGATAAATTGTGAAAGACAAATATTATATTCGGTTAGCCACATAAATATTATTATTATATAAACAATCGTAATGGATTTCTTTTGGAAGTTTTCTGCGAGTTGTTTTCAGGGGAGTTTCTTAGGAATTCTATTTAATCGATTGATTTAAAAGTTCTGACAAATTGGTTCCATGTTGGCTGAAGTACTTAGCCAGAATCAATTTTATTGCTTTCATTTTTTTCCCATACGGGAAATGGGAAAATAGAGATGCGAAAAGAAAAGATTTGACCCTTGTCAATGTGAGGATTTTTTAAAGGAAAAATCAAAAACAGAAAAGGAAATCAATTGAGTGATATTAAATTGACAATCTTCATTTTTGTAATGACATCTATGAAGTGTGATTTGATCAATTAACCCTTGATGCAGAGAAATCTAACGATAGTTTAGAAACTGGTATTAAAAATATATGGAACAAACGGGAGCTATTTAATATTTTAGGTATTATTATTGAAGCTAAATTACATTAATGTGAATTTTAAAGTTTTCGACGTGAAACTTGTATAGGCGTGGTAAATCAGCTTGAACGTCACGAAAACTGAAACTCCAATCGATAGTGATCGGAAAGTGATGGAGAATCGTTTCTATTCTCTCCATCACACACATGCGTACATAGATACGCAACGCGCATGCGCTGTGTAAAGTAGATACGGTGAAGTTATGTAGCATAAAGCATTTTTTTATATATTACACAAACACAAAAGATAAGTATAGATAGAGTGCGAGCCTTAAGCGAAGAAGGTTAACTTCTACTGCACGAGAGTAATCTGAGGATTTTTATTTTTATTGCATTTAAAATATATAGTTAACAACCACACCCTCTATGGATGGATAAAAATCTTATTTAAGTGGTTGATAGTAATTTCACAGATAGGCCCCCCGATCGTTTCTCGGTTGAGATACCCCACATATTTCGTCTTCTATCAGATGAAAAAGGAGGCACCACATGGTAGATGATGGCCAGGCCGATCCTTTATTTGTCTGCAAGATAAACATCAGATGTGCTGAATATGTGACGATATTTTTCACCAAACATGGCATAGGCTAATTTGAGAACGTTGGAGAGAAAATATTTTATCACACGAACTTTGCAATTCACTCTTGTTCCTGAAGGCATTTGGTTGAAAATCTTTCCCCCCCTCCCGATTGGATTTCATGACTTCGTTGCCTGATGTTAACGATAATGGCTATACTTTATTGTTAATAAACCGGTCACCTACAGTTACAAATAGGAGCACGCACATTAAGAGGGATGAAAAAGTAAAAGTAACAAATGTACAGGACCGCACTATTTCGGATCAAATTCACTCAGAATTGAACTCTGCCAAGAATTATAGCTGCTGTAATTATACTTAAAAACTAAATAGCTCGAACATTTTCACGTAATATAAAACTTTATTGAGAGAAACACTCTTCAGTCATCGTCCCTTAGACAATTTTATTGGATAATAGTTCGATATTTTACATATTATGAGGAACATAATGAATAAAATATTTAAAACAAATCTAGACACTCTTTGAAATAACCTGTCACTTTTACGAGTTCCAGTAATTAATTCCCAATCCACTGCGCTCTGAATATAGCACGCTCCATAAAATTGGGATACGTTCGAAACTTCATTAAAATATTATGTCTTAGGCTAATGTTGAAATTCTTAGCGTTGTACTCCTAATTACTATGGCTTTACGGGTGAAAGGCAACCCTTTTTAACCTTTCGCCAGATTTTTCATCAATTCGTCTAATGAAATAGCCTTAGACGTAGCTTTGAAGCCCTTAAACGAAATCGCACAGAATGCCATCAGATTAATCTAAATTCATGTAATCGCTTGGGGCTGTGTGTCAATGAAAGTGTCTAAATGGCTCGGTAATATCCTGAGAGACTTCTTTTAATTAGAGATATAATTTTAATCAAAATATTGCTTTCTGTTAAATAATAGAAATATTAGTCTATAACCCCTTATAATAACAATTAATCGATAAAAAAATGACTGTTCAAATTTTTTGAGAATATTTTTTTATGTGCGATGGATATGAGTAATCCAAATTCACGGGAAAGAGTCACATTTACATTATTTTTCTCATACAATCACCTCCGCATACGCTCAATGTTGAAGGTAGAGTGACCTTAGATATGTCTTATATATATATATTAAGACACACCCGGCGAGTCACATTAGATAACGTATCAAAGAACAGTATCGCTTGGAAAGTAGAGAAAAACTAATCAAGATTTTTGAATTTTGTTACTGTTTGCGTGGATGCACCTTTATTATAAATAAACGGAAGACAAATCATCGCATATTACTTTAAAAATTTCTTATGTATCTTTGTCGAAAGCTGGAGGATGCTTAACTTCCAAAGTTGTGTTCAAAAAGTTTAAGCAGCTTACGATATTTGCACAATGCATTACACGCTCGGCGCATTCCAGACCCTCCCCTTGTTTTGCGTTTTTCTACCCGTTTTCGAACTTTCCGACCAAATTAATAGTGTCTATAGCAATTCTAGATATATTTACTAGAAGATTCTGTAGATTTAAAAAAAATCGATTTTTTGCAAAAAACATGTACCCTTAATAATAAAAAACAGTGATACCATAAATGATAAGTGAATAGCAATACTTGGATGATGTACCTGCCTCATTTGACCTCTATCACCGAACGATTGAAATCATAAACGCATGTTCCGTCATTCATCGCAGCCGACTCGTGGATCGGGACCATCGTCTATGTACTGCGCCGCGATTAATCTCGATCAATCACGCATCGCATCGAGGTGTTCTCAACTGCGGGTTCGCGTGCGAACAATGCGATCTTAGAGTCGCAACGACGAAGATAGCCGACCTCTTTACATCAAAAGGGGTTGAACCCTGCACAATATTTTTTAGATATTTATCTATCGTCGCCCGAACAAACTGTTTTTCAATAACATGATACTATTATCTACATCTGAACTATAATAAAAATAGAGGTACGTTAAAAATTGAAACTTCCTTGACATATTGCGCCGATTCAATTGTAATTATATAACCAAATGTATGTCTGTCTGTCTGTTCTCTAGGAAATCATACACGTTTCTAACAATTTTAATTAATCGATCTAAAAATGAGATTTTAGCGTTAAAATACACATTAATTCTGTTATTATACACGTATTATATCAGGTTTAATATTATGGCATACAGTCAATTTTATTAGGAGACTAATTCCGCGCAAGGAACATCCACATCATGCCTCATAAATACTAAATTCAATAGCATATAGACTCGGAATATTTGATGCCATAATATATAACATTTCGCACACTTTGCACAAATTTTACATTTCCAATGCGCCTTTTAAAGATGATATTCAATATTGCATTTTCAGAGTTGTCAATCGCAGATGATGTACACTTTTGTTAACTTATATAAAAGTTGATTATGTTATCCGCGAGCTTTATGTCGCTCGTATATAATATAAGAAATCTATGCACATATAACTTTTGTACTTTACATCGCATTTTACATTACGCATTTTACATCAAATTAACAAGTATACACACAGACGAGGTTCGTTTCTATTCGCAAAGTTAAACGCCTGCATAGAAATTTATTTTTTTCTCTAAGAAAAATTGACTTAATGATCGTTTGACTGTCATTATTTTGATTACTTTTTGGTCTCACGAATAACCTTCTACCGAAGGACGTATTTCGTCGATGATATAACGAAAATCTGTAATCGAACGAAAATGAATTTAATGAAATCGTTTCCGAACAACGCCGCCCAGTTATTATTGATATTTTATGGGCTCTGGTGGTAATAATGAGGGTTTCGTCTTTCATTTTGTGATGTCATTAATTAAAATTTATTTTTAGACCACATTGCTCTTACAAATATTTTTATCCATTGTGAGCTCATTTCTCGTACATTCAAAATTCCATCTGGATTTTTTTTGCACTTAAATTTTGAATGCTTGAATAAAATTAAGGTAAATCGTAAAATTATATTAAGAAAAAAATATATGACTAAGTATTAAAGACTAAGAAGACTGTTTTTATTTAATTTCTAAATCCTATTTCTGGATTATGGATGGTAGTAGGGATTCTGAAGTCTCGGCTTTTTCAAAGTTCTGGGACTCAAGACATAATAATTTCAAAGTCCCGGGACTTCCCGAGACTCGAGACATTTATTTTCTCTTCAATTATGTACAGATTTTTCAATGTAAATGGCCACTTTTGATTTTTTTGAACCATCTATGGCATTTTCGAATATTCAATATGTTGCCATATGTATCACAGATGCTCTGGGTGGCTTCTTTTGCTTTTAATCCTTTATCGAATAAAAACAGTAAACAAATCGCAAATGGGTCTCATCAATTTCTGGCTTGGACATTTTCAATATGGCTAAAAAAATATAAAAATATTTGAAAAAGTAAGACAAACAACAGAGCTTCAAAAATATACCAATCTTGACGTATTCCCTCGACAGCAACCCGAAGCAAACTGACGGCAAAGACGCAACAAACAAAAAAATGATATTTCTTTCCGCCTTAATTAATATGAGGAGTACTCATAAAGTAATGTTGTTTTTTCAATGGCCCCTCTTCAAAATGGTCTTATTCGATCTATTGTGCATTAAGGATGAGTTTTGAAGTTTTTCATTTGAGTGAGAACCAAAACACGCATCTAGGCTGTCAACAGTCGGAAAGATTGAATGCAGTATTGTATCAAAAGATACCATCTTTGGTGAATTGACGCGTGAAAAATTAGGGATCCTCGCTGAGTCGTCTTTTTACATCCAGCATATTCGTCGGATCTCGCACCATCTGATTTGATGATAAAAAGGGCTGAAAACCACCCTTCCAGACTATCTTTCAGTAGTATCGATGTATGACAAGTTGCTATACATCCAAAGGGATCGTTAAGTATCGGCTTGCTGCATCCAAGTCCTATTATTGATACAAATGCAACTGTGGTTTGAAAAAATTCTCGTAACATTTTCACATATTCTGGTGAATTAATTGTTATAGAATTAACGCGTGTATTTTCAAAAACGTACGGGCCGATAATGTCCTTTGAAGAGATTAGCGACCAAACCGTCACCTTTGAAGAATGCAAAGGGAATAGAGAATCCCTTGGAGAATGTCTTTGGTGTTTTAATTGTAATTTTGTTTACTTACATTAAGTTTTTGAACATTTTAGGGCCAGATTTGAGAAATACCAGCTTTGAGCAGCAGACAATATTATTTAATAAAAATGATTTTCAGAATATTTTTGTTCTTTTAATAAAACCATTCATTTGAATATAATTTTTTCATGGTTATTTTTAAAAAGCAAAACTTTATGGCCCACCTTTTACAATATTTTGATAAGATAAGATATTTTCATACGGTTCATTCATCTTTTGAATGCATCACTTACTTGTATATATTTTATACACCTAATAAGAATCACCCCAATATAGCATTAAAATATATCAAATTGAAAATAACGTAGTATGTTTTATTATTCGCATTATTCAAATTTCCATGCAAGCATACGATAAAATATTATTCATATAAAACTAATGGAAATGCTATTTTTAACAGCTTTTCAAATCACTTTGCCCGAGTGTCATAATTTATCTTTAAACGAAGCTTTTAATAAAAATATGTTACGAATTTAGAACATTTGCTGTAAAAGCTTTATTTTTTTCTTGCAGATAAAATGCGAGAATAACAGAGTTGATGAGAATCTACTCAGATAAAACACTTCAGTGCTTGCGTTCTTCTAATTTTAACTATGTGTGAGAATTCGACCAAGTGTTGGTATAGTGAATTTGTTTCTGATGTTTAAATTCAGGTTGTGCCGAAAATTTTCACTGTAGCAATACATTTGGAAGATCAAGTGCATTTATATATCCGAGTGATCATTTCAATCCAGGTTTTTCCCGATTTATTAAATTTTGACTATTAGGGATTGATTTCGCTACTCACTCATAAATTCTCTCCTTTCCTATCTTTCTAAATAATCCTATCCTTACTTTCCCACGTGTGGAAGGCAACGGTATAAATCCTTTCCCTATGTAAGATCTCACATGGAGATTCCCTCTATCCAACATCGGATATGACAATTCATGATGGACGTCATAAGGACTTTAAAAAAAATAAAGCATGCAAAAAATTCATTATTTGGCTGCTGAGGTATTTTTTGAAAAACTGAAGTTTGTTCACTATCCTCTTCTCTTTTATTTGATTGTTCATATTTGAGCATTCTGAAGTCATCATTGAATCAAAAACGATCGTTTTTTGTGATCCTCATTACTTTCACTACCGACGATATATCGCTGCTTAGGGTTAAACCCCTTGGATGCTAAGCAAATGTCATTTAAAATGTATATCTAATATTTTATATAGTATATGTATATCGTAAACATATTATATCCTAGAATACGGTTTTAAATTTAAACTATTTAGTAATTAAATATATCAGAAAATGTTCTGGAATGATAATTAGGGGACCGTGTCAATAATATAGCCGCTGTTAGTATTTAGGCCATCGATCAGATTGCACAATTGAACGTCTATTAAACGTCGTGCATACATTTATGTATGTATTTATTACCATGCATACGCTCGCAATTCGCAAATCCATTATTCATATTATCCAAAATAATTATGCTAAATCGCAATACTAATAGCTTCCTTCGTTGCAAATCCAATTTGTTATACGTCATTACGAGGCATTTTCCATGTTTAAGTTCAGCCAAAAAAACGAAGAAAGCTATTAATCAAACTTTTTGTATTTTTATTTGTGGAAAATAAAAAAGTTGGGTAATTTAACTGACGTACTTTTCGCCTGTTCCCGGTATGGTCTGCGTCAGATCCGCTGGCCAGCTCGCGCAGCCACCAGTTCCAGCGGCTACGACTCGTACCACTCACCACACCGCAAATGCTATCTGCAGGTATGAAATTACCACTTTTTTTCTATTTATGTGTTTATAGCGTGGGCGATTTACCATCCCCACGTAGTAATGCTGTTAATCTGAGCAGATTTAATAAGCCAGATCAACAGCGACATCTTCCGTCTCTCTTCAGGTGCAATGTGTTATTTTAACAGCGCCATCTCTTGTGGCCCTACGGAGATATTGCACCTGCATACCGACGGATCGCTTCTTGCGCGTCCACCGTTGCTGGTTGGGCAGTGACGCGCAGGAGGCGAGATTCGGGAGAGTCGTCGGTTAGCCTTGGCTGCAGGAGGTCGTCCCTCCTGCAGCTAGATCTCTCTCTCTCTCTCTCTCTCTATTCTATTCGACGCCTGTCTATTTCCATCCATTCGTCCAGCAATATCACGGTCCAATAGAAGAACGGACCCGTGCGCTAGCGAGGCTATCTCGACGAGCACGTGGGGGCGGGGAACCGCCCGGGGACTCTGCTCTCAAGTCTTCGCTCATAATGACAATAATATTATAACATCCAGTATGAGCTTATTATTATGGGAGTTCTATAGATCTGAGAACGAATTCCAAATTGAGTTACAAAGCAAAATAAATCACTACCTTTGTTGCAGCAAAGCTGACTGTACAAATTTTGACTAAATTTGATTGGACAAGCATTAAACATACATTGTTTATGATTATTTAAAAGCAAAAAATATCACCAAAGAAAGTTGAACTTTATATGAAATAGTATGGTTAAAAATCAGCACACGCTTCTGGAAAAATAAATAAAAGCATAAGAGTGTATTGAGAGTGAAATAAATTTGCTAAGTTTGGAATATCAATATGCACATATTTTAAAACTAGCATTTATATCTAATCAGTATGCAACCAAATGAGCTGTAACCGTAAATAGTAATTTAAATTCATGCTTGGATGATGGTACGTTGGCTGTTATAATGTAACGAAGGGCTGAATTTTAAAACAAGGTCGATAGCTAAAAACTGTCTTATTATGTACATTTAAATTCATTTTTAATTGATTATCAAAGTCTAAAAAACTGGAAAGAATTAAAGGCTTTCTCTAATTATTGTATTAGGAAATTCAACTTAAGGGAATTATAAAATAAATCACATTTGAAGCGAAATTTGTATAGGTACCGTAGGGCAAATTGGGCGGAATGAAACGAAAAGCAAAACTTCAAAAGACAATTGGTCGAAAAAAAGAAGAAGAATCGTTTCTACTCTCTTCGTCGCCCACACACGTGCATAGACATGCTACGCGCATGCGCCGCGCCGCGTCTTCAGTGTCTATACGTAGCGTATCAGTAGAACTTTTTATATATTACACAAACACAGCTTAGTCGTTTAGCCAACAATTTTCATTATGTGAAAAATTAAATGGAGGAAAAGACAAAGAAAGAAAACGAATAAACCGCTAATAAAAGTAATAAAAATCGTTAACAAATGTTAACAAAAACCACCAATTTATATTAGTTTATATTTTTTCCTCCCAAAAATAATTCATATTCAATACTATATAGTTGAAAACTGGAAATAAGAAACCACTACATGAAAAATCCTGTTTCTAGAATAGTTTCTTATAAAGATCGCTTAAGGGACGTTTCTACTTTGTTAGTTTAAAAAAAATCGTTCTTTTTTCTTCGCATATCAGAAAGAACCAATGTTTAAGAATACGTTCAGTAAATTTCAAGTCGATATAAATGAAATTCGCAAAGTTATAGGCCAACGAGGAGAAGTTGTGCTTCACGAAGCTGAGGAGAGGAGATACTTTAAACGCGTTTTTCTCGAAACTACTTTTTCCATACTCATGGAAATGCTTTCACACGTTATTGATGAGCATTCTTTATGAAATTTGATAGATATGTGTATAATAAACGTCTTCATCATATAGACTACAATTATCCAAAAATATTCAAGAGTGTTTATTTAATGAACGAAAAACTACAAAAAAAAATGGTGAAAACACAAACTTTTCGTTGATGGCTCACTGTTTTTTTATTTTTCAATATTTCTTCTTAATTGTAGTATAGGCTATACACAAAGTTATACAAAATAAAAATGTGTTAATTTTTTTGCTGCAAATCACATATTCAGGACTTGGAACTTCCATGGTGAAGAATATCATCGCTCTCACATCGACATACGTGTCTCAGCCCACTCCCATTAATATACTTTATCAAACATTAAAAAATATTTTTATATTTAATAAAGATCGCCCAGTCAATTGACTAAATATCAACATTCTATATTTAATACTTTTTGCATTTAAAAAAATGTTAAAAAACATCCCTTAAATTGTTTGATCGAGTCGGGGATATTATCGAAAATAATAATATTTATCTAAAATAACATCAGATTTGGTGTATTCTAAGACTTTTTTTAAGCGAGTGGCATTTGAAAGCTCCCTAAGAAAACTATTTACTACTTTGAAAAGGTTTATATTAAAGGGAGCTTTCATTTCCGGTGATAAATAAATTTCCGGGAGTAAATAAGAAAGTTGCACCTTTCACGTTCAATATCAATCCAATATAAAAAATCTATTTTTAAAGTGGTTTTTGGTTAAAAAAAGCCTGTTCAAATTTGTTTCTTCATTTTATGTATGAATATGCTGCGAAAAATTGGGTTTTTAATTATTTTTAAATACTGTTTTTTTGATTAATTTGCAAAAAAAAGTCCAATTTAACATCCTTTTCAAATAGATTTTGAAAACCGAAAGCCACTCGGTTATGGCATAAAGCTTCTGCACGAAGCCTCCTACCAGAAAACATTATTTTGACAGCGCTAATGTTTAAATAGCACGAGAGAAGAGAGTCAAAATTTTATCTCATTATGTAATTTCTTGTGTGTTATCTTAAACCATCATTTGAAAAGCTTTAAACACTTAGCACATACAGAACTAAGTCGTATACATCGATGTATGTTTAGCCTTATATAGAATACATACATTTTCTAATTAACAATCACCATGTAAGTTAAACTGAAGTATTAATATCTTTAAGTATTATGAAAATGAATATTTCATTTATTATTAAATGAGTTCATGATTATATGAAAATGAAGTTGATTTTATAAATTATATATTCCGGAGAATAATCATTTCAACATAAAATTGAACATTCAAAGTTATTTTGTAAATTTAATTGTATAAAGGACCTACTTTGTGCTTTGTTTATGGTGAATATTTTAGTCAAGTTATATCATTTTCATTGTGAATTATAATCTTTATGCTAATGTTAAACGTGTTAATGATATCCTCTGTTTGTTTTAAAAAGATTTTATCTTTGAATAAATCTAAGAATTTCTTGTTTTGGAAGTAAATCAACTTTTAAAGTCTTATTTTATGCACTTAATACAAATTTTCTAAATCGTCTAAATAATTTTAAAACTATTTGCCTGAACTTCTGAATATTCAATACGGATTCCAATATTGAAATTCTTCAGTGTTTTCAATCAATAACCAACATAATAATAAATCGATGGATTGATCATGGACACTTTCAAAAGATGCAGACTAACTATAAATTATGATCTTGGAGATTCATATAGTGAATTAAAAGAATGGTAATTTAAAAATCCAGACTCAAATGACACAAACAAATCGATAAAATACAAATGATTAAAAACAGTTGTTGTAAAATTTCCGAATCATTGGGAAATTTTATTTTACGCCCATGCATGATTAAAATGCACTTTCAATGCATTTGCGTCATGTAGGCGCAGTAATATTTTTCAATTAAATTTTAACCCTTTGTATCAAAGAGCATAGAGAGAACCAGAACAATTTTGGTACTACAATATTAAAGTAATTTAAAAAGCCAGGACGAAAACATTGTACAAATTTAACAGTTTAATATTTGCGATATGTATTTCCTGCGATATTAAATGATATCCATGCTTGAATTCTTAAAATAATGTCATACGAATGAAATAAATTTCCACAGTGGCAATTAATCGATTCGTTCAACCGGTCAACTTATAAGTCGTGATATTAAATACTTTGTGTAATTTCGCTTCGAAATTCCTGAAACTTTATGGACCTACGCTAATTTATTCGAAGGCAGGGTTTATTTTATCACTTGCCGTCTGCTTGCTCAGATCGCAGTACTGAAATTACAAAAATTAACTTTTAAAGGTCATAATTCAGCGAAACAAGACGAACGCTTCGAAAGAAAAACATTTTTTCGGATAATCTCCTGAAATATTTCCATCAATGGGGCTTTATGTTTTTCTTCGCCAAACTTTCGCCAAGCATTGAAGTCCCTCCTGGTATTTATTTTCAAGAAGGGAGGAGCAAAATGAATCGTGAGATTATATTTATATTAAGCCAAGACAAGTAATAAACATTTTTAAGGCCTCCAAATATACTCCCCCCATTCTGTTTCGCATTTCTCATTTTAAGTCAAAATTCTGATAAAAAAACGCAACCGAATTATTTTTAATATTTCATTTCAAGAATTCCAACAATACAATTATTTGATGAAGTTATCAACAATGCTATGCTATAAAATTATTACATTGTAAAAATATATGTCTTTGATTATCTCAACGCATATATATCATGTGATCATAGGTTAAAAACCTGCTCCCGCAACGCTGCGGAAATATTCGTAAGCGGCTTACGCCCGACCTGCGCGAACGTGGGTTGTCTCATAGTTCGACAAAACCCAACAAATTTTGTAAGGTAAAGAAATATATTTAAAAAATGTATTAAGGTATATGTTTTTTTTAAATTTTTGTTTGATTTTCAGATGAATAGTAAGTACCCAGTCTATGAATTGCCCTAATTCTCAGAAGTCTAGTAGTAATAAATGCTTTTTTAACATTTATTTTTAGTCTTTAACTGCGTATTAGTAACGTATTTTCGAAGCACTTCGTATAAACTCGTCCACAGTTTGGGTGTCGCTCAATATGATATACACATGGCATCGTATAAAATGATTTTAAAGGACTTCAACAATATTCTGATAAAAGACTTTAACGATAAAAAAATATTTATTTGAGTTGTTTCTTCAGAAAAAATATAAATAAATCATCGTTTTTTTCAACCTAATAAATATATTTTTGAACTTATTATTTCAAATACTTATGCACCATACTACATGCTTTATAACACTTTTTATTTTATTAAATTAGGATCAATATGAAATATGTTATGCGCATTTTTGTGAAAGCTGCATGAAATCGCCTGAAACGTGCGATATTATTATACATATCACTAGCTCGAATTCAGCGGGCTTCTGAGTGTTAAAGTTGTGTTTGTCGTATGAGTTTCTGTGAGAACGCTCGACAACCAAAATGCATCAAAACTAGATATGAAAAAGCACCAAAATTATTGCAGATATTAGATCGTAATTATCATTTCGAATTATAAGTATTCAAATATTTTTTAAACATAAGTTTTTAACATGTCTTTCTGATCATCTTCTTGTGTGCCGATGTGCTAATTTTTCCCCCCTCTTGAGCCAATTTTTCTCCTGGATCTCCTCTTGAACAATGTTCTTTTTGATGGACCTCATCCCAATCCTTGTGACTTAATTTTTCAAGCAAACAAATATTTCTTGGTCAAAATAGATCTTCTTATAATGTTTTCTGTAAAAACAATCACGAAAATATCTTGTTCAATTACAGATAAATGTTTTGTTTATATTCTCGCGGACCCCAACAATGTCTTCGCGGACCCCTCGGGGATCCGCGGACCCCAATTTAAGATCCACTGCTCTATACAATCAATCTTCAACATCAAATCATCCATAGGCCATTAATTTGAATAAGATTCGGTTTAATAAAATTTAGTTGTATGTTGTACATAAATTATTTAAATTTAAGCCACGTCATCAACCTTCATACTAAATGACTACTAAGGGTGTCGTAAATTGTTTTCTTATTATGATGCATTGTTTAAGACTTGTACGCAGAAGCAATAATGGGTTTTAACTTAATAGACCTCACATATCTTGGCGTTGAGGAAATTTAGCACATTTTAAGCGTGTATATTCTCAAATGCAACGTTGTTGGAAAATTCAAAGTACGATAATATATATTTTTTTTAAATGCTGAAATAATATGCCTCATCAACCGTGTCAAGCGACTAATTAGCCCCGACTTTTGCGCAAGAGATAACAGCCTAATTGCAATGTAAATGGATGAAAAATTGAATATATTTTCGCCTGCCTGAATGTGCTTCGTCGATTTAATGTCACTTTATTCGCAGAAATCCACTAATTTAAATAAAGTAAAATCCTTTCTGAAATATGGTAATGGTTCAAGATGATAAAAATTCATGAATGCGTTCATTCATATTTACACATTGGCTTTCGGGATACATTTTCATCCACCCGCGAGGCTGTGAAGAAATAAAAATAGAAGTATAGAATTGGATATTTCTTTTTTGCCCAGGAGCCTTGAATTATGAACGATGCCGTTTGCTATGGTTGATTGAATTTTTATCCCTTATTTATGGTACGAATTCGCAGCATCAGTGAAACAAATATCTATGCGTGCCTGAAAATAAGCTGCTTACTTCAAATTAATTAAGATCTATTTAAAAAGTCTTGCTTTGCATGGATCCCTAATACTATTTACTGGCTTAAGTTAGTTTTAGTAAAATATATGGATATTGCAGAATGATGTCATCCGAGATTATTTGTTAATTAAGTCCCATATCATTTATGCAAAATTATCGATAGCACTTGGCAAACATAGCTAATGGACTGTCAACAATGAAATTTTCTTTATGTAACATGAAACGGTATTATAAAATACTTAGCGCGTATGAACAATTAAATGATAGTTAGTCCAAATTACTATAGGCGTAAGATATCTCCCTCTGATATCACGTATATTTTTAATATTTTTAGATGAAAGCTTTTTTCAAGTTTAATAAGCTAAATTTAAAAAAAAACAATATAAATTTTCTTGATATGAAAATAAAAATAGCGTTTTATTATATCATATTACGAAACACTATTATATAAATTTAATAACATTAAAAAGACAAGAAACTAATAAATATTTGAGATATAGCCCTTTTTATTTTGTTTGTGTCGAGACACGGTTCGCGAAACACGATTTTTTAAATGAAACTCATATATAAGCGTGGTAGGGCAAATTGGGCTGAATAAGACAAAAAATCTGTCGTACACACACGTACATAGATACGCTACACGCATGCGCCACGCCACCTAAACTGTATGCATACGCAGCATACTTTTTATATATTACACAAACACAGTAAATACAAATAGAGTGAGAGCCTTTGAATACGAAGAAAACGAATAAATCGCCGAAAATATATAGTTTATATAAAAGATATAATTTTTCAAATGTGATTTTTTTTATAGGAACGCAACTTAATTGACAGCCTTATATTTAGTTGATACGTATTAAGTTCTAAGTAAAAATGAACCATTCGATTCGATAGCTTCTAAGAAAATAAATGCTATTTCATTAAGTACAAGTAGCGATAGCAAACTGATCCTATCTCATAAAAAAATTTCTGGGATTTTTGTAAATAAATATGATTTATTAAAAATCAACAGCAGGCATAAAAATTAAAAGCCTTGAATTCGATATTATAATTCTTTCGTCTATCTAGCAAAATACCTGTAATTGAATAGAATAAACTTGAAATAATTAAGCAATAATAAGCTGTGCAATGATGAAAAAATATTTTCCTTAATAAAACCCACCTTATATTATAAGCAAATAACTAAATATTTAATATTAACGCGTATTATATTAAATTGAATTTTCGGAAGGCTGAAATTCGTTCGTATCAAGCTTTATTTATTCAAATCATTTGTTAAGTAATGTGTAGATTTCTAGCGTTTCAATATGAATATCATGTCTTAATACAATTTCATGGTTGCCTTAATAATATCAGATAGTTTTAGTGAAGATTTAAAATGAAAGGATAAAATCGAATGATCTTAACTTCACCTCAAACAGTATTATCAATTTTAAGGCGTCTTCTCACTTTAGGCGCCTAAAAAAGGATTTTCGCTAAAAATTATGAGTTAAAATAGATCTTATGTAATAAACACATATTTCAAGTACATGAAAAACATTTATTTTTATTTTTTTGAACAATTATTATAATAAAACAGTAGCATCGAAAAACCCGTGTAGAAATTTTATGTTCGTGGCTTGTTGATGGTATCTCCACTTGTTGATGGGTCATTTGAAACAAAAAAATAAAACAGTTTTAGATTTAGTATATTAGTGGCTATAGCACATATCATCAGATTTTTGATATTCACACGAAAATAACAAAATGGCGCACGTTTTTCGAAAAAGTAAAAAAAAAAACGTTTTTTTTGCAGTTTTTTGTAAAAAAAATTACTTAAAATCAAAATTTCAAAAATCTGATGATATACGCTATAGCCATAACTATGAAAAATATGTCATTCAAATTTCATGACAATCGGCCGGATAGTTTCCGAAATTTCATCAACTAGCCACCGAAAAGCCTTGTTTTGAGATAAACGCGTTTAAAGTTTTGGTTGCAGAAAAATTGCCCAGACACAGCTGTTGAAACACTCGTTGTTATTTTTGGTATTTCCTCCGAAGATCTTCATAAATCGGTTTCAAAACCTCGTGAACATCCTCAGCTAGAGCAGGAGGATATTTAAAAGTTTCTACGTGATTGTTTTTCACCACTTTCTTGTACTTGCACCATGAGTCTAAACAATATGTATGTAGCCGGGTGCTCTCAGGTAGTCACCTAACGGTCGCCCAAAAATGTAGTTAGAATCGTCTGATCTTTATGAAATTTCGATATAACATTTTTGAAGATATGTACTTTCAAAATTTAAAAAAATAATAAAAATCGATTTTTTTAAATTTGCAGAGTGAGAAGACGCCTTAAGTAATTATTGATATTTATGACATCATATATACAGGGTGTTTTGTAGATGGGTCGATAAAAAAAAATTGGGGTTAGGAGGGTTTTTTTTCTACGTTTTACACATAGGTCCTATGTCCTAAGTGTCAGGATTGTCGATATAGATTTTGAATAATACCCAAAATTTTACCTTTAAATTACTGCTTTTGTATTTTGCAATGTATTTTTGATTGAAATAAATTACCATTTTATGCAATTGGTTTAAAGAAAATATCTTATTCAAGTGTATATCAATGCTTTTTTATATTTTCGCAGACTCCCGGTAAAGGCTTCATGAACCCCCAGGGGTCCTTGTTTAAGAACCTCTGCATTATACTGTATGTTTTATAACACTTCTTATATCATCTGATTTACACAAGCTAAAAAGAGCTATTTATAAGCATTTTCGCGAAAGCCACGCGGAATGGAAAATCGCGAGAAATGTGTACGCACATTGGGAGACATTTATATATCATAAAGTGTATTACAGTGTTGTTCATTTTTATCAATGGGACTTGATTAAATGTAATTAATTGAGTTTTTTTTAAAAATATACAATCTCATGAATATCGAATCGAACATCAAAGAGATCATAAGCTTATTCAAATACGCAATCAGATACGTTTTCGCATGTAAAAAATGCACATTTCGGATAAGTTGAAGGTTTAGGCGAATTGAAAATTTGGCGAGGAAAAAAATCGCATGTAAATCGAAGGATTGGGATTCGCCACACGGAATATCGTCAGTTTCAATGGATTCGTCGAACCTGCTTGGATGGTGTAATGGGGGCCAAGGGTGGCCGTGCGTATACGCCCTTATTGAAATGGCTGTAGCTGAAGATGGAAATCGTCATTTTCGAAGAGATTTTCGCGCTTGAAAATATTGCGAAGCCTCCAGGGAGCAAACTGTTCTACATATTTTTACCGAGTTTTCGTTCTCAGTATTGAAATAATTTAGTCGTGAAAAAATCGCACCTGTATTATTGCAAGTCCCGCAAATTATTTCATAATTAATCTATTTGCGTATAGCTTGTTTTCTGTATTAAGTCATCATAATTACGATTAGTCACAAATGCCACCATTAATCATAGAACGTGTGATGAGGGTTCTACGATCAAACGCAGCGATAGCAAATCATAGGAAATTGAAGATTTGTGTTATCGAATTGAAGCTAAATTAATTTGAATTTGAAATAAGCGTTGCGATTATGTGACGAATTAATGTTTGTTTTCGGCGGGCAAAATAATTCTGCGTGAACTTTGGATTAGATTTCGATTGATATTACGGTTAAAATGTAAATAGTTATACTATACAGAGGCTGTAAATTGATCATTATTTGAATTTAATTGAAAAATCTCAAAACTTACACGTTCTTCTCCCTCCGTCTCTATTAATCAATAATGTTAATGGTAATAAGTTTTTATGCGGATCTTTTTTGTGCGATTTTAAAGTTATCCGGTTTTAAAAAAATAATGGAATCTATCCCTCAGTTCTATCATGTAGTACAAGTCTTTTTTTATGCGATTTTTTTATATGCGACTCCTCGTGGAACGTATATATCGCATAAAAACAGACCCAAGTGTATATAATTTCATTGTCAACAACAAAAACAATCAACGTCTCACGTATGTCTACCAACGTTCACGACTGATATACTGCCTCTTTAACTTTTTGCGGTCCTATGTCGAGTCTAGCTCGACATTTTGTTTCTACATTTTTTCCCCACTCACATTTAAAATCAATAAACGTTTAATCTTGAAAATGTTTAGGGACCACAAAGAGTTAAGGGACGTTTCTACCTTGTTGGTTTGAAAAAATCCTTCTTTTCCTTCGTGTATCAGACAGAGCCAACATTTAAGAATACGTTCAGTAAATTTGAAGTCAATATAAATTAAGTTCGCAAAGTTATAGGCCGACAAACAGAAGCTGGAGCAAGTATGAAATTCAGAGCGCTTACTTGGGTCATAGTGACTCTATAAGCCGTGACAAATCGCGTCCTTTTTAACAAAATTTTAGTAATTTGTGTTAATTGGATTACAATGGAAATTTTTGGAAATTTTTCGAAACACCATTTTTCTAGCTCATGGAAGTGCTCCCACACGTCCTAGATGAGAGTTCTTTACGAAATTTGGCAGTCACGTATATAATAAGGATCTTCGTCGTATTGTTTATCCAAAAATATTCAAAGCTCTTTTATTTAATAAACAAAAAACTACAAAAAAAGTTGATAAAAACACATATTTTTCTTCGAGCGTTCACTATTTTTTTTCTTTTTTAATATTTTTTTAATGTTATAAAAAGTAAAAACATGTTTGATTTTTTGCTGTAAATCCCATCTTCCATGATGAAAAATGTCATCGCTTTATTTATGATACATTCATGTGATGATCGACTAGACTATTGGAGATCTTTGAGCAAATCTCTCCAATTTATTTTTTTCAGTGTTAATAAACTCCCTCACAATTTTCAATATATGTCCGATCGATGCCTATGTTTGGTACAGCTGCAAGACAGCATTCCGATATTCGTAAGCGATTTATCTGTTCGTCTGACCTAGGCAGGTCAAGTCGCTGTCAGCACATGGGATTTCATATACTCCCTGAAATTCGTTTTTTACTATATCTTTTTATTGAGGCAAAAACCTCCTATATTTTCCCGTTTCAAAATTAAGATTCATGGCGTATTTCAGGAGTATACGGCTGATAGCATCGGCTATATTTTTTGTATTGTACATAAAAGGAAGATGCATTCCTCCACATTATCAGATGGCTCCTGCAGTTCATTTTGCTTCTGTTTTTAAACAACGAGCATGTACTTTATAATTTTTCATATGATCTGAAGGACAATTTTGTTTTTTTCCGATTGAATTTAGAAGCTTTTTTTACTACATTATCGTTAATTCGACATCGAACATTAAATGTAAATTATTCGCATTCTAATTGCAATGCAAAAAGGGTTGAACGCGATAAATATTTCCATCCCTGATAATGAATTCTTCCACACAGATAACTCATATGATAATTTAATTAAATCATCTAGATTTGATTATTATGACATACGACAGATTCTCAACGCCGGGACCATTTAGATACACACGTTAAAAATTTGTATTCTTATCCATTGAAATCCCATCCATTTTTCTGTCATTGAGTTCAGCCTGTATTAAAAGTGTTTACGCACATTACAATATTGTTTTGTCAGCTCGAATTTTCTAAATATAAATAAGCAGGTCACCTTACGTCTATTGAAATGTTTGACATTTTATGAAATTATGTTGCCAATCCAAAGTCTATGAAAGATCATCGTATTTTTCTTTTGGTTTTAGAATAGGAAATTTCTTGAAATGCCATATTAATCTTTGATTTATTTAAAAATACGAAAGATTGATTGGGATTCGATTTAGAAAATGTATCCCTCTTAATTTTATAAATATTTAATTATATATTTATAAAGTGTTTTTTCCCAAAATCGATTCGGCAAAGGCATCGAAGGCCCTGCGTGGGATATAAAAAGGTTATGTACCTTATAATATATTTCCTTGTCCGACGTGAGAATATTCCATTCCAAAAATTTCAGCTATGTAGAATGATATCGAAAAATTCCGATTTACCCAATTTTTTTTTATATAGCTGATGAGATGAAAGTATTAAAGAATTTCGGCAGATATTTTTCATCCGCTTTCAATTTTGCCCTTACGAGAACTGTTTTTCTAAGGATCAAATAGGGTAAACACTGTCGATTTTTTAAACACGAAATTCAACCCTTCAATAAGTAGATTAGTTATTTCATACACAGTGAAAATTTTTGTTGGAAATAAAAGTAATATCATATATACAATAAATATTCATCTCACAAATATAAGGGTGTATTATATTTGTGAGATGAATATTATTTAATCATAATTCAGTTACACCCCCAGAGGAATATTTTACGGTCACGTCCTTTAATTCTAATGCTTACATCTCATGCGTACATAAAAACAAATATGGTGAGTATTAATATTTTTTATATATAAAAATATATATTATCAATATCCTATGATGTTAATATTTAGCTCTTTGAAACCCACAAAAAATCCTTTACATAATGTAGGAACTAAGCGATTACATCTATATATTTCTTGATTACTCCATCATTATATTCGTCTTTACGAACAAACATATGGAAAATGAAAGAAATAAGTTCATTGTACCATAATTCCTACTTATAGACTCGGTGTTGGATGTATTCATCTATTGTATATGAAACTTGAGCCATAAAACATGAAAAACTCATGTTAGTGTAAGAGCAATCAATATAATTCTATTATGTCTATTAATTTGCGTATTTTATATAAAATCGCATTATTTTAGTATTCCATGATTGGGTGAAGTTGTATGCAATCTATTGCATGAGAGTGGTCGATATATCAAAGAACAATCACCATCAGATTTTACCGGCTGGTTAAATAAATATATTTTATACCTAATACATACTATAATTCAAGAGGAGGTAAATGATTATCTTCGTCCGGCGCAGGTGGCTAATGTTTGAAAATATGGTCAATAAAGTTATACGAAGAATGATAATGTTAAAAGAGGGATGAAAAATTGTGGAAAGGCTGTCATAAAATGATACCTGAGAGACCAGCCGAAGAGATATTAGGCATATTAAGCAAGAAAATGTAATATGTCATATTAAAAAAATGATTATGTACATCGTTTATGTGCAGCAGGCGTCGTTTGTCATTTGTCATGCTTGTTTCTATAGGAACGCTCAGAGAAATCTTCGGAGTTGCAAATCTTAGTATTCCTAATCAGATCCATATGTGCATAATTTATTACATTTTTAGATGTGTTTTGAGTAAATTCGTTTGAATAAATCCATCGGTTAATAAATATTGACGACGATTTTTGTATGTTTCAAAATCAGTTCATTCAATATATTTTTTAAATGAAATTTACTATTATTTTGCCTAAAGAGCAGTTGAACTAACTGATTATAAGGGTAGTTATTATGAGATCATAGCTATAATGAACAAATCGCTAACATTGATTATTTAATAGAGGATTGAATAGAAATTGTAATATAACAATTCGTATTTGTCACGTTGTGGTGTTTTAAATGTAAATTGGAGTATTTTGTACCACAATCCGTAATAATTATGGAGCTATCTCTGGAATCTGGAAGCGATCGACTATCTCGAGTTGCACCCGACCCTACGATCGCTTTACAGTCGAATGATCTACGTGATGCAATAAATGAAGATGTGCTGAAAATGTAGAAGATGATCAGAAAAAGATGCTAAAGCTTATTTGTCTCTGAAATATTTATAAGTCTTCAATAAGAAACGTAAGGATCCCAAATATTCGTAAAATTAATCAATCGAATAAATATGAAATTTGTAAAATATTCGAATATTTTATATATTCATACGAGGGTGATTTAAATATAACCGGAAATTTCTTATGAAAACTGAGTGACTTATTTTTCTACATAGTTCCCGTCATTAGAAATAGATTTATTCCGTCGGATATGAAGCTTCTTAATACCGTTACTGAAGAAAAAATGCGAGAATTACATCCTCCGTTGCGCAACGCGTTTTTATACCAACAAAAGCATGAAATCAAGTGAAATTTTGAGGTCAAACAAAATAAAAAATATCATAATTTTATTTAAAAATAAACGTGCATTGAACGTCTCTACTTTTAACCCTTTGTGTTAGTTTTAAAATGACTTAAACGTAGATGCTATATTTGTATGTCCGCCACTTTTCGTTCGTACAAATCCACTTATCTCTCAGGACCGCGCAGCGTGTATAAAGCTAGTATATCAATAAATAAACACTGTTGATAGTACACAATAATACTTTATTTCTTCGCGTAAACATAAACAATACACTTGAAATCGATTAATTTTGGTTATTAGTCGTTAAATTTGGGTTAACGATCTATACAATCGTACGATGTACGCAAAATACTCTCTCCGTCTCTCTCCTACATTCACAATCAAGTACATAAAATACAAAACACATTCTACATCTCTGTCTCAAACATATTTATACAATCATGGCATATTGAATCGAAATAACGGGGTTTTAAAGTGGATTTCATTGCCGTCTTCAGTAATCATTTGCAAGCACTTCCTTCTGTTTAAACAACCAAATTTATTACACAGGGTAGAAAATAAAAAAATAAAAATGGAGCAGAGAAGTTTTAAAATGGCGCCCTGGGGATTTGTGAAAACCTTTGAGAAGTTTTGTGGCGGTAGACGGATGTAAGTATTATACAATGGTTGAGTCGGACATTTCTTGGGGCCTTATAAAGGAGGCGAATTCATATTCATGACAACTTTTCCGAATGAAAATAACGATTATTTATACCCTCTATGGAGAAGAGCTTTCGTCAAATACAATCAGTTATCTATTGACAGCGGGGTTTCCCGTTTCGCCACGGTAAATCTTTAAGTCGAATTTCATATAAAAATGATTAGAAATACTATTTATAACTCGGAGATTATGCAACCTTCAATATCGAGTGAATGAGGAGGTGAATGTACGATACAGACGAAATGGATGTAACACCTTCCTGTGAATGGATATTGAAGAGGCCCATAATTCTGCAGTGGACTGCTTGTGGCTGCACTATGATGATGATGATATTTCGATATAATTCCTCCGAATATGCAGATTAAACGGATGTATTACCAAAATACAATCACATTTTGAAATAAATGTCTTATCCATTCCATGATCAATAAGATATATGACTGGCTGATAAATAAGTATACCCTTTTAATACTAAAATCATAAATATTCAGGCGACAAACGATTTTTTTGTAAATGGATATTTTTTTCTGTAAGCTTTTATTAAGAAAAGCAAATATTGTTTCCTTTATATATAGTAAATGAGAATTTAACAAACTCTTATTAATATAGCATTAAATAACATAATAACAAGCAGTTGAAATTTAACGGTACACTGAGAGCGATTGTCGATAAGACTCGTAACACGACTTATACGAGCGACCCACATTTCGCCCCTAGATTATGGTTATTAATAGAGTTAGTTTATTTCAAACGGGTGGTTTTTACCCGGCAGGATCATATCAATTAAGTTTGTCGAACAAGAACCGGAAACGTGCTTCAAACGATTCATAATATAACGAATGGCCCTAAGAAAACAATTTGAAATACGCCTTGGCAGCATACGAAATTAATATTTCATCCAAAATGAATATATTTTCATTCATCTAACAGCATTTACATTACGCTAATTCATATATTATATGGAATTTCAAACTTATTCCGAATTTAACGCTCGAGTTCCACACCGGAAAACATGATTCTCAGGCGCACATGAGTCGGAAAATCCCGCAATACATTTATGAGCCTTGTGGATTTATCCAATTACAATTGATTGCTTTGAGCCGGCAAAGGTTTGAAAAAACGTTTTTACGTGTGAATATTTTTAAATTCATCCCTTTCGCTTCAATGATCAGAATTTGATCAGCATCGCCTAATGGATCCCTAAGGTTAACAATTATTATATAACGAGATATCGTTTTGAATTTATGAAGCTTTGAAGCGCAAAGCTTAAAAACGCGGGGAGCTCATTTATCATTTTGGTATATGAGCTTTCGCAAACGACTTACAGCAGAAGCGGGCAACCATTTCTTCAAAAAAAAAAAAACTTGATTGATATTTTAGGCTACATGATATGAATTGATATAATATAAGTACATTCATGAATTTTAATGAGACTTCTAATATTATTATGAAATTAAGGTTTTGATCCATTCCCCATTAATCGATCTCATATCAAAGATTTAGGCTGTATGCGTTTTTAATAAAACTATCAGGTTCATAGAAAATTACATGGCAATAAAGTTTCATTTGTACAATGAAATTACAACTAATCCTTTTTATTTCGCGATAAATTGGTTCCAATAAAGGACACGTAAAAAATATTGCGTTTAAAGAAGTAGCTAATATTGTATTGGAGATCCCTTGTTGCTCCAATTACAATTGATTGATTAATCCGTAATAGTATTCTGCGTAATTTGCCAAGTAGGATCAATAATAAAAAAATATCTTGCTGTTATATAAAATGAATACTACACTCTAGTTGGCAAGTTGAATCAAATTTTTGATATTTAACTCAAAAATAATCTATTTATGTCGAAGAAAATTTCATGTTAATGAGTTTTTTTTGCATAGTAATGTATTTGAAAAAGCATGTAAAAGACAGTTAGTAAATTATATTAATGATATCTTGAGCATTGATTACAAAATCAAAGATATTTGACATGCTTTTTGATTATTTATATCTTTTCAGTCGGCATAATCAGACATTCGATTACGTTACTATGTAATAGATATCATAATTGCCTTTGTAAAAACGTGACCTTTTGCTCCGTCTTATATTTCAAGATTCCTCATTGTATCATGTAAAACTATTTTAAATAAGCGAACGAGATTTTATTATTTTTACATAGGTATTTTTAGCAAACGTCGAATATGCTCGAGGGCAGGGCTTAGACTTGTAAGCGGACCCTTTATAATTTTTTTAAAATAATATTTTAGCCGTTTATAATATTGATGCCAATTGTATATAACATGTTAAATAAATAAATTTAATTAAAAATAAAGAATGACGTACTTTTTTGAGTATAAAGCATAAAGTGATGAAACGCACAAATTTGTGCGAACGGTTCGTTATGGTTAAATTGCCCAATTTTGATACATCAAAGTCATATAAGACTCCATATTTATCTCAAACTCATTTTCATATCCGAGTCTATATATGGACTTTATACGTCGCACAGTGAAAGGATTAATTATTTGTTTGAAACCGTGGTACATATATTTTTACTTTGAACTTCTAAATTCTTGTCTTAATGAAATATTGCTGAAAATAAACGTTAAATATAATTTTCGATAAGGTTAAATTTAGTTGCGAAAATTGGGACAAGGCTAATAAAAGAGCGTCTTCCTAAATAATCGATCGTTTGAATTTCTAGGTCATTTATTTGAATTCTCTTTGTAGGGGGAATTAATGAACTTTAGATTAAACTTTCGTAATACAATGAATCTCAGATCAAAAATTGTGTCATTAAATGTATATAAATCTCGAAATCAAAGCGATCTTTGATTTCATGATTATTGTCGTTTATTTTGTTTCCACATTCATACCATATGGCTCCTTTGGGTACTTAAATCCATTCGTCGTAACTATAATAAGCTTAGCTCCAAAATCCTACTGGAATGAATGGCTCCCACAAAACAATGTGTTGGTTAACAAAGCTTATAATTAGGGGATGAATGAAAAGCTCTTAGTACGCAAAGACCCGGAAAATCATTTAAAATTCTGATGCTTCGTAATTAATTTGTAAAAAATGTAAAATGACGCAAAAATACTATTAAATTCGTGTATCGACAACAAATATTTTTTTGGCATGGTCGAACAAAATTCGTTTCCTCATACAAGAGCCATTTCGTAAATTCATCGATGCGCGAAATTCAATCCGTCCAGAATTTATTCAATATTGGGAGGCATAAACCACTTTTGCGTTTTATCAGGGGCTGAATACATTTTTTTAATGCTCCAAGTCTTCCAGGCTCATCTTCGAATGCGCGAGGTTCTCTCCAATTAAATATTTCACCTGGGAAAATTCGCGTTAAATTTTTTTTACGCACTTTTGGGGCAACTTCGTGTGCTTTTAGGATGCCTTTCATATGCTAAAAGGGTAGGTCTATTTTAAAGTTTTTTCGGGGTAAACGTACATTTTTCGCAACACACTGTAATGCATGGTTGTAGCAGATGGCAATAAATTGTGTTCAGCACAACGTATATGGGTTTTAATAAAATATTTTGGATCGTTATTTTTTTGTGTTTCGCTAGCAATACCGTTTTTTCGTATAGTAATATTGGGAGATGAAAAGTGGCGCGAAAACTTACGGGATCATGAAAGAAAATATCATAAGCCCTATTTAAAACCAGAAATAGTTGAGATGTTAGTAAACTTTCATATCCAGATTTTTATGTAAGAATAAGCATATTTTTTTTCCTTTTTTAAACAGTCTATCCGTTGAGGGATATTCAGTTTTTCTTATGGCGTTAATAACTCATGTAGGTCCCCATTCATTAATGAGGAGGAGTTCATTAAATAAACACTTTTAAATAGTTTTAGATAATTGTAGTCTATATGATGAAAACTTTGGACTCTATAATGATTCGGTTTCCAATCAAGATTGTGGAAAAAAATTTCATGTTTACTCTAGTTACATAATGCAACCGATTGAAGTCATTTTAGTCAGTTTGAATTTTCAAACTAATATTAAATTTTAAATTAAACAACAAATAGGTAACTTTATTAAATATTATTGCTATACACAAAGATGGGCACATCTTTATAGATCCAAAACTATTCTAAGAAAAATCTTGCAAATTCGTTAAACGATTCATTAAAACACCACATTTCATAATTATTGGTCTCATTTTCATTCGTAATAATAATTCAGTTCCAGAGGCAAATACAGAATATTTCAATTTTGATGAAATATCACCGAAGTATCAGTCAAATCTTTTATTCATACGTAAACTCTATGGCGGAATTAAAAATACCAGCCATATGATATTTGTTCAGAATTTTCCAGCGTAAAAATCCCTTTTGATTTTTTCAGAACCTGTGGTATTTTACATAAAGCTCATTGTTTACGTTTATTAAAAAAAATGGAGTATACAAAAAAAATATATCGAAAAAGCTAAACGGACATTTTCGATAAGATAAACTCTATTTATTTATACTGTGTATTTTGGAGGTTTTCGTTCGATTTTAGGAAATCGGTACCGAAGCGTCGGATTATATAATGAAATTTATCTCCACTAAGCTCACTTTAAGTTTAATAAATTCCACGGAACGTTGAATTTTACGCTAAACTTAGGGCAGAAAATTAAACGGGGTTTGAGCATTGGCTGCCTCAAAAAACGAAGTCTTATTTCACGGATGTCGTTGAGAGTTTTAAATGGTTATACAAAGTTTTTGCAAGGCGAAATGTTACATTTATAAATAGCAGCAAGATATATCATTAATACATAATTGCAGCACTTTGTAGTGCAAGCTGAAGGGGAGCTCGAAGGCTTAAGGGTGGTAAAAAAATGTCATATATTATATACAAATTGACTATGCAAAAATTACATTCATTTTTGATTGTAATATATTAGTTCGTATACTTTTATAATAAAAATTCGGGCTCAAATCTAAATCGTGGGAAAAATATAACGTACTAACATATTTGGAAATTTATAATAAGTCTATAACATAATCTAATAAGTATTGATATTAAATACTAATAAATTAACCATTTACGGCCCCAATACATCACTCAATAAGTTCGTAGGATTCTTTCACATTAAACTTTTTTCTTCTAAATTTGGGGTCGTTTTTTCGCTCCGATTTTGTTCCGATGGGTCTTATGTCGAGTGTGAATTGATATGCTTATCTCCTATGCAGGTCATCTGATTCAAACAACCTTATCCTATTTTTAAGAATTTTTGAACGACAATAGGACATCATGGAGGACATTGAAGATGATAAAACGATACGAATTTAAAACACAAATGTACGAAATACTTATCAGATATAGTTATACATTACATAAAAATCAAGTTCTTAAGAGATATCATTTGTCCATAAAATAGCAACCATGGGATCTAAAAATATAGCATATGGAATAAAAACACCACAAAATGTTAACAATCTAATTATTCAGCTGAAAAATAAGTAGACCATGTCGAAAAAAATGAGGTATCTTGTACGAAATTATATGCTACATACAGATAATGTTGAAATTAAATTTGATAAATTTATGTTTTCATTAATAACATTATGATTACCCAATATTAAATATTCTGCTTTAAAAAAATGCTGGAAATTTAGAGCAAATTTTATATTCAGTTTGAGAGCCTAATTCTGATAGTATTAACGAAGAACATTGTAGTATAAAATTTACATATCTGTATCCATTATCAAACATAGACATTATCTATCTAACTACAGTAGATTTTTTTAAGGAATTGAAGATATTTTATGGTGATATCTTATTGTCTTCTACATATTGTTTAATGAGGATAATAGAATATGATTTTTTGGTTAAGGGAGATTTTATGCACGAGTGGCAAAATTAACATTATTTATAAATAACATTTTAATCGTTGCCACAAGTCAATCACTAATAGTTGGTCCTGCCCAGCTTTATTTATCATCTCAGTATTTCCTCCTTCTGAGTCAGTTTGAAATCATATTAAATCTAGATTGAGATAATAAATCGGAACAGCAATACTTCCGATCTTTCAAATTTATATGAAATCGAATCTCGAGTCCGAACCTTCATAATAAAGGCCTATAATAAGATATTAAATTCTCCGAATCTATCCGAACTTCGTTGTTCTTTCTGTGTATGTTGGATAGAATCGCCAATACACTAATTTTCTTACCCCGCCTTCTATGCATCACAAATTGTTAATCAGCATGTGTACCATAAAAGCCAAGAATTCGAATACAGCTCAATTTTTGGAGCAAATAAATACACTAAAGCGATAATTTCGCCCGTTCGTAATAGTCCTGGAACATTCGGGGCTTAAGCAAACACAGCAACACGTTTCGTCCACAGAATAACTCAACTAAACGCAAAAATCAACAAGCCGTAAATCAGCCAATCAAGTCGATGGCGAAAAAGAGCTTCTAAATATAGCAAGTGCATAACGAACTTCAGTATATAAATATTTATAAAAGCTGATAAGTCTGAGGTCTGCTATTTCAATTTGACCCTGAACAATCTTTTGAAGATGATCTTCAAATTTATTAATACCATATTTTGGTTTGTAAATGCGAACGTTCTAATGAAAAGTTACATTTTGTGAAAAGAATTAGATCGTCGGTCTGTCGTCCAGATATGTTGATAGAATATTTAAGTACTTTCATTATATATTAATACAATAAGAGAATCAGCATTGAAATAAATATGTCTGCAATTTTTTTGTTTTTAATTTCTTTAAATTTTAAACGCGTTGGGTTCGATTTAGAGCTGACCGACGTGGTCCCAGGGCCGAGTACTATCCCAGGGTCTGGGACCCCCCCTCCACTATTCAAAAAGAGCACTCTTGTTCATTGTGCTCGGAGACAGACAGAGACAGAAATATAACGTAGCGCAGTTCGGGAGACAGAGACGGAGAACTTCCCCGCATACATCGCACGATTATATAGATCGTTAGCCCTATCCGAATCAGATCGCAAAACATAAAGGATTGATAAAGTGAATGATAATTGAATAAATAAATAAATAGAATTATAATTTGGGTACTGCATGGTTTATCTTCATAAAGCAAAGAACAGTATATATTTGATATTCTTTGTTGCCAAGACGAATAAAAACAATGTTTTTTATATGCCTTAACTAAAAAAAAAGTAGACAGTTGACAAAAACGTAATGGGAAAACACAATGGCTTCCATCAAATTAAATACCAGTTCAAGCTTCTAAGCTAGGATTAACGTTTTGAAAGGCACAAAAATTACTCATGATAAAATTGAGAAGTTGAATTGAGAGAATTGACGACATTCTCTATATTTATTGAATTTGTACTAGGACTATAAATAAAGTAATATTTTGCTCTATCAAATAATGGATTAATTCCTGGTATTCTACAAATGGAAACTAATCAATGTTTATGAACCGGTGGCGGTAAATCGGTCTTATAACCTTTCAGATACAGCTTGATTTTTTAAATGGAAATCTTCCTTCATTGCGGATAGCTTTATTTAACTTGGCAAAGAAAATTTATGCGAATCCAAAAGCTTTTCTTTGTGATTTCTGAGAAATCGACACAAACAGGTGATTCTAAGAATCGTTGAAAAGAATAAAAATATACGCAGCATTATTACAATTAATTCTGCAGGTGCAAAAAGAAGGATTTTTATGGTAAATATTATATATTTGTATAAAATAAATTACCATAGAATTGACGTTAATAAAATGCTAGTCTGAAAGTAAATATATATTTTTAAAAATGAGACCCCGATTATGTGTTCAATTCAGACAAATGTCAGTATTGATCTACACTGAATTCATTTTTTATGCTTGAATTTCTTCAATAATTAATATAATGTATAATTTCCATATATAATATACACTTAAACCTTTTTTGTGCGATAATTTTACACAATACAAATCTCAAATAGCGACATTATTTCTCATTAATTTACGTTGAAATCAAACAGATTAAGTATGATTTTAATTGCATAATATAAGTAAATGTATTAAACTCAAAACAATTAGCGAACTTCCTTGTTTCTTTATATCAGTCATGAACATCTATTATCAGAAAAATATAAACGAAACAAGATTTACTAATATGATTTTGAGTTGCAGTCTTGAATATATTCGCACTTTATTTTCCAATTAGCTATTTTAGTTCACAATTTGAATACCAAGCACGTGCCACCGCTATAATATATAGTTTGTTATAATGCAGTATAGAAAAATGGGAAACAAATAGGAATATAAAATTTAATCGTATATACTGTTATAGTTCTGAAGTAAGCTGGTTTTATATAAACCAGTCTCTTGCGGCTGTTCAATATGTTTACATTCGCCACATAAACATCAATCATACTAACATTAAACTTTATAATTTGCAAAGTACAAAGACACCGATTTATTGATACGTATGAAATTAACATCTTCAAAAGATAATAAGTAATTTCTATGCCAACGAATGTATTCTAATGTAGATTATTTCTATAGCTTATCAATGAATAAAATAAATATGTTCTGTAGGAGTTTATTGTCTTATCTTTTGTGTGTTTATGAGTGTTTTACCGGTTTTTGTGGCATTCCAACTCAAATAAAAAAACAGCATACAATTTCGAGTCTGTAAACTTGTGTTTCTGTACTGTAAAAAATGTTTCACCGTGTCTGGACACAAACTGAGCTCAAACAAAAGTTCTCAAAATTTACGAATACTTTCAGGTCCCCCTAATATACTGCTGTTTTTGTAGGCTTCCGTAAACATAATCTTATTAAAATTACATTAAAAAAATTCTAACAAAAAAATTGATGTATTATGGCAGAAATTCGAGTGTTATCACTTAATACTGGAATTGTTTGTATTTTTTTTATTTGATTCCTTGGGTTTAATATACCATATCCAATTATTTTAGCATAATGATTTTGTATAAACATGGAGGAGAAAACATAGCTTTTAGCGTACCATGTTTCAAAAAAATGCGCCTGGTCCAGTTATAAGTACCTTATTATTCAAATTTGATTGTCAAACGTTGTTAAATTTTTCTCTGAATAGGTCTTGAAAAAACCTAAAAATTTGTTTCATTTTTGATGAGATGAAAAGGATCCTTTGCCATTATTACATTTGAATAGAAACGACGTATTATTACACCTTTTGCGTTGTTTTAATAACGTCTTTTCATGGAATAGACGAGTAAAAGTCTCGCCCCAGTATTATTTACAGCGTCCAATTCTCGTGTCATTTTTTAACATATCGAATTCTTAATGAATAGTTTAATTGGTTTGTAAGTCCAGTAATCTCATATTCTTTATACATGATCATCTTTTGTGTAAGGCTCAAAGGATAATCGTGCAAAGAAATTCCCGCAAATATATTTTCTGCTCTCCGAAAGCGAAAAAATGCTTAACACCGCATTCTTTTCATTGTTTATTTTAATATCCTTGTAAATAAGATCTCGGTTTTATTTCACAACCAAAACTTTAAGGAAAATATTTGATAAACCCAAACTGCAAATATTTTCAGATATACAATGTATTCAGAATAGGAATAAGTGGAATGCAATTTCAACATACGGTGTATTTTTTAGAATTCATGTCCAAATATGATAAACTATAGCAAAATGCTTTATATGGACTTGAATTTATGATGGAGATATGTTTATGGTTTATATAATTATTTTATAGTCAATTTGTATTGAGATACGGTTAAGGAAACATATTTTTTATCACTATTAGAAACTGAGAGATGTTTAAGTGTTCAAATATTTTTTACCAATAGCCAAAGAAACATGAGTTAACATAATAGATAGGTAAAAAATATTACTTCATTTGGAACTTAAGTGACGACCAGACGAATCAGATTTAACAATCAAGAGCTCATTCATTGATATCGATGGACAAAAATCGTCATTTGAGTATGACAGAGCTTACACGATAGCCCTGCCCATGACCACATAGAATGCATGAATAGAATTCTGCAAGCAGTCAGTTCGTATTCAACATTCAATATTCGATAAAAATGCCTTATACGTATGGAATTTGTTAATCTTGGACATGACGATCGTAATTTATTATAGATAGATATATTTAGAAATTACAATTAGTAAGCCACAATTTGACCCCAATTTTCGATCTGCAAAAATACAATAATAAAAGAAATTGCAATACAAAAGCGATATTTTTTATTTCCAACAAGAACAAAACTAAATTAATCCTATGTTGTCAAGGCTCAAACTGTTAAAATGTACGTCTGAGTACCATTATCGTGGAAAAACGAAGAGTGATTGACATTAAGTAGATCAATAGGAAAAATAAAAGGATTTATAGGGAACCTAATTCAATAAAAAAATATCACCGAGAATTCCTGTACGATGTTAAGTGACAAACTGGATAGGTTATCCTCCTTCTTGCTATTAAACATTCATACTGTTATCGATAATTTCCAAAAACATGGATCATGCAAGATCTTTTACATATATACAAATTTTAACAAAAACAATAAATGAAAAGCTAAAAAGAAGAAATTATTGAATTTCATGTTTACAATTGGAATTGATTTTTGTTCCACGGCTCGTTGCCGACAAACGTTGGAATTAAACTTACCTCTTTACAGCATAGCATAAGTTTAAGCAGTCTTTGAATGGTTTCAAGTTTGTGCTTGAGTTATCTTCAATGACGATTGTCTATCCTTCCTTAAGGAAAACTAATATTTCAGAGTCTCAACATTGAATATTTTCATTAAAGTGATCCTTTGATGGATTTTCTTTGTTATTTAAAATTGTTTAAAATTGCATGTTGCAAAGACGAATAAAATATGAAATTGCGCTTCAGGAAAAAATTTAAGCCGAAATAAATACTGTCTATTAATTTGTATAGAATTATTGAAGATTTGGTGTAGTTATCCTAACATTAAAAAGATTTGTAGTAAGATTTGGCTATATTATAGATATACGTAGTATTTGATGGTAAAAAATAATATTTCAACGTTTCGTATCAATATTTTAAAATCAAGAACATTTTTATTTGGTCAACCAATCTTTAAAAATAATAGCTGTGGTCCAAGCCTTTTTGTTTGCTCTCCATTAAACAGGCAAATTCGTTTTTCATATTCTTTCAGTGCTCAGGGACTTAAAGGCCGACCAATAAGTAAATGCTTCTTATAGCAAAATCGTGTTGTATAAAACCGTGTTATAAGACGCTTAGGTATAGTCATATAAGGCAACATTTGAAAATTGTAACTATTTCTTGAATTATTCATAGATAATTTACTACCTCGCAACATGCGGGTATTCACGATCAGAACTGAAGGAAAGAACAAATATAAACCAAACAATGGCCAAAGTTGCTATGAAATAAATATTGGACAATTTATGGTACTTGTCAGAAGAGTTGGTGTCTGTTGCATTTTTTGACGACGAACTTTCAGTTAAAGATAAGCAAAATATGATAGATGCACTAAGAATCAAAGGTGTAGGAGATTGTCCGAAAAGAAAAAGCATTGATATCGTACACATCTCCGAAAAAAGCATAGAAGATTTGTGACTAGCAACTCTTTACGATTTTTCCAGATAACAGTTTTTGAATAAAGATATTGAAACATGGAAGGATGACTCTGATTTTATGGCTGCAAAGAAAATGGTTCTATGCAGTTAGTGAATGATATTGCGGAGTGTGAGATTACCTTAACCTTTTCGTTAGTGAGCAAATTTAAAATCGATGAAGTTGTTGATGTCATAATCGCTTTACATCGATTACTTTCTGTCAGCTCCTAATCAGCGTAAGACAATCTTCAATTCGAGGCAGAGCTACTTGTCATGAACACTCGTCATTTCTTTACATAAACAATGCACAAAAAATCGATTCAAGTGCTCCTCCTTTAGAAGGAAATGATAATTGAATAAAGACTCATTCAACACGCTCTCGATAACACACAATATTCGGTCGTTTCTTTGCGTAAACAAATAACACACTTGAAATCGAAATCATTTTAAGTGGATAAATTTGGACTTAGCGATCTATACAATCATGCGAGGAACTATCCGTCTCAGTCTCCCGAACTGCGCTAAGTTCTCTTTGTCTCTGTCCGCCTCGGAGCTTCAATGCACAAGAGTGCTCTTTCTGAATAGTGAAGGTCAAAACGGATATTTCCGTAAGTACTCATATAAAGTTTAATGAAGATATATAATAAATTGATGACAATCGACGAAGAGCAAAAGCAATATTTGCTTTTGTTAAGAAAAACTTACAGAAAAAAATATCCTGATACAAAAAATCAACACTTGTATCCTGAATATTTATTATTTTAGTATTAAAATGGTATCCTCATTTATAAACTAAACATTAATTTTACATGTAAATGTTTTATATTAATAAACGCAAGTTAGTGTCAACTAGTTAGTTACCATAATATTGTTTTGAATAAATTCTCATTCCATTCGATTTTCAAACAAAATAGATCCTCAAAAACATTTCTAGGAAAACCTTGAACACGCTATTACGGATTTCCTCCCCCCAATTGAAATAGTTTGGTTTTCAAGATAGGTTTATTTTTAGTAGATACTCTTTTTTGAGTGGCAATGGCAATAAAGGAATTTCTAATATCCTGTAGGCAATCGACGGTAAAATACAGATCTTTGAGATTTTCCGAGAACCGTCACTTCAAGTTCATCATGCCTAATAAAGAGCCAAATTATTGTGCTGTGAAACTTTTGAGCAGGACTGACTCAGCTGAGCGTCGCAAGTTAATCGAGTTTATCGAGCGCAACTGTTGCCACCCACCAGGATGAAATTAGGGGATGAAGATTTGATTTCAAAAGGCACTTGGGATAAACGCAAAAAAGGCACAAGCGTCACATTTCATAATATATACGAAAAAGTCGACTTCGAGCGAAAGAATTTGAATAAATAAGAAAATTTCGATCAACGTTCACGGTATTGTCACACAAAATTAATTCAAATCAAATATCAATAAACATTTAAATAAGTTAAAAATACAGATAATAAATATACTTGTATGCATTACTATCTGAGCATAGTAAGTATTATAAATATATTTATTTTCAATAAGTAATTTTAGAGCGTTCCTATGGAAATACAACCGACAATCAAGCAATACATTTAAATTTGCTAATGTAATATCATTTTAATATAAATTGCTTGCAATTTCATGCTTGAATTTAAGATATTTAAATTAACCTTGCCCATTAATGGGGATGGTTAATTATGGACTTCATTTGCATTTAAAAGCATACCATACTGAATATTTAACATTTGTATAATTTTCAATTCAAGATACTAATATATGCATTGTCCGAAATTTCACCAAAATAATTTGTATTTATTAAGCATCGTTTAAAACTACAGTAAGTGTGATACAACAGCGATATGCGCACCATTGGCCATGACTTTACAAATTTACTTTTAAGTAATTTATAACCATGTAAAATCGATTTCGATTAGAATTCCGAATTAAGATGATTTTTTTAAATGATGATTAAACAATCGTATCATTTTAAATGTTTGACATTATTTTACTAAAACCTTAAAGTGCTAATTTTATAATAAGAGTTATAAAGGTATTTTATATTCCGATTTTTTTCTTTTATAGTATACTCTCAATATGTTATACTTTCAAAACACATAATTAAAAAATATATATATTGAACGTTGTAAAAGGTTTGCCCCCCTTAGTTACAATTGTAAATGTATCGAAAGTTCAATCAAGCAGATGTTTTAACATAGGTAACTCAATTTTGAGCTAAATAAATATATTGCGACGAATGCGTTGCTTATATTATATTATCATAGAAAAATTTAGCAACAATATGCCAATCATAGGTCGTGTCTGAAAATTTCAATCGATTTTTAAGTCCATTATTGAATTTAATATTCCATCTATTAACCTATGAAATTCTTAAGCGCTCTTTATTTTCATACCGTTGAAAATATGTGCAAAACGAACAACGCTTGGAATTAAATTAAATTAGACAAAATTCAGCTGAACTTGAGCTGAATAATTCATTTTGGAGCGAATAACGACTCGCTTGAAATAAGTCAAGAATATATGCTGATTAAGTGAGTTAATTAGTCCCCAGACAAACCTCCATTATCAAAAGACCCACCCAACATACAAATTACTAATATGCATATGTGGAATAAATCTAGCGCACGTCGTAAGGTTAGATATTATCTAATTTGTGTGTTCTTTTTTGAGCTCCTCTAAGCTTTGATAACTTGCAAAGCTCGGTTAGGAGCTTTTAAGCTTTTCGGGTGCGGCTTGACAAATTACTGCGGATTTAAATGGGATGAAAACAATAATTGGAAATGGGCTTGATAGCTTGGGATTATTGCAAACTTCAACTACAAGATAATGGTCGTACGGTTGTCGCATAAATAGTTTGGCATTGTGAGATTTCAATTATTTTTTACGGGCGTCCCAAATTGGCAAACGAAAATCTAAAAATATTTTAGGGAATGGGAACGGTTGCTAATTTTTCAAGATGTTACAAGATGATAAATAAGTGTTGAAATATTACGAAATGTCACGGAATACACGAATTCGGGTCAGAACATTTCGTTAAAACTATGTTTCCGAACTCAATTCGGCACACCGAATTCATAACATTTTTGCGATATTGGTTTACCATGAAATGGAAGTCTAAAAATGTTAAATCTTTTTTTTTTTCCATAGGAAAATTTACAACTCATTTCTCGATGAAATGCTTGAGGCGCCGAGATGTTTTCCAATAATGATTGTGAAGATTCCATTGAATTTTGCATGACTGAAAACGTCCAATCTTCAGGCAACGCTTCAGGAAAAATGCTTGATTGAAAGGCACCCTTAGCGTTCACATTTATTGCAAAATGTCTTCAAGAAGATAATTTTGAAATAAATTTATATCAATATTTCATTCTTACTATTGAATATATAACACCATTAATTCCATCAAATTCATAATAATTAACTTCATAGAATACTTTGAAAATAGCCTTTACAACTCACAATTAATTCATATTTTTCCTGGACTAATCTCATCCATACATAAGTCCTTAAATAATGATAAAATATTATTTTTCTCTATAAACTATTGTAACGGATCATATTGAACTGTTTGATTTATTATCAATACATTTTTTTGCAGATGCACAGTTTGAAAAGAAACGGGGGAACACAATTAACAGTATCGGGAGCTCGCGTATCACGTCGCCTGCAGTGTGTGGGAACCGCAGGTCCTGTGGGAACTCGGCGTCCTCAGCTCGCCCTCTGTAGTCCCAATGGAACGGCCTGCCCTGTCCATCGCTGCCATCATGAATATGACCGATCACCCAGGCACTCCGACCCTGACTATATTTGAAATTATCCATCGGACAGAGTGTTCTGTGATCATTCTAACTTGATCCATTACTACTAAACGGAGCATACCCGTGTGCGTTAAGGACATATTTAATACACAAAGTTTTGATATGATATTTATAATGTAGGATCGGATACAGATTATAATATTGCCTTGATAGTCCGATTCATTCGAGCAATATTTAAAATCAATAAAAACACAAACTAAATACATCAAACCATCTATGGCCGCTATACCATAACAATTGATGAATATAAAATTGAATAAAAAATGATCTTAATATTATGGAAATCAACGTGAATTTGCAATAAAGCTTAATATATAATATAATATCATAATTGAGCTTTTGTAAAAAAAAGTGTTTAAAAAATATATAATAAAAACACAAATATTAATATAAGTTAAAATATTTTCATCATATCATTTCTGTTTTTAACAACCAATTAATAATATAATGTATTACATTTTTCTTCATGAGTAATTATTAAATGTATCAACCTGTTTCGTTCAATTGAAATCCCATTAAATATAACCGTATTAATATTGAGAAAATATTTAACAAATGTTACCGATGAATTTTCTTATAGTGCTTACATCATTGTAGTAGATAGCTATGTACAAACATTGTAATATTTCCTGCACTATCGTTTTCTTGTAATTGTTTGTGATAATTTCAAGCTATGGTAATTGTAAACAACATTTTAGATGCTAGAGACGATGCACAATTCATTAATTTTAAATATATTATTGTAAAATAAGTAAAATCGACCATATTCATATTTCACAACTGCTATTTTTACATAATCACAATTCCAATGTCTTGTAAATATAAACGATTCAATATAAATCTTGTCTTTTATTATAAAAATTGTGAGAGCTTATCTCTGAAAATAGAATTATATTTCTAAAATAAATATCAGATTATCTATATCTTTTATAAGATCAACTATAAAAACTATGTATATTGAAATTAAATATTATTATGTATTTATTATACTTGAAAATTCAATAAAGATTCATACTGATGAACTGATTATATGTATTAATTTATCATTCTTTGTAATAAATATTTTGTATTAAATTCTCATTGTATGCTTTTATAATAAAATTATTCAAAATATTTCATGTTTTCTTATCTTTTACCAAAAAAAATATTAGCGCCATCGCAAATAAATTATTACAAATAAATAATAGACCAACTGATAATAACCAGAAAACAACCATTTAATACACAGCTCTTGCAATTACAAGATCGACAAATGAATCTTTAAATCTACAATATCTAAACTTACAGCTCTCCGAAGACAGAACAAACAAACTATTAATTCAGAGAAGAGGCTTTGTTATACCCTTCCATTTTCAAGGACATAGCTCTTGTGACATAGCATAGGACATAGCAAAACCCCAATGTCAAGATCAGCGAATGAATCTTCTTATCTATAGCATATAAACCCAAAATCTTCCCCGAAGATAGAACAAACGAATGATTAATCCATGGGGGATTCTTCAATATACCTTTTCACTTAGCAGAATGAAACCTGGAGAAAGCTCAACGACAACTGTGGAATTGTGGAAACTTTACACTACAATAAACAAATCCATGCACAGCAAGCAATTCATAACGGAAACACCTTCCTACAAACAAAACCTTCTATAAAAACATTGAGCCCTTCAGACTCGTATTTCAGCATGAACAACGCACAACAGAAGCTAAAAGGTTTTCCAAACTCAAAATATCCCAAAGATCCCTATAAGTAAAATAGGAAGGCCACAAAAGATTCTATCAACCACACCACTCTTTAAACATACTGGACGATCGAACCCCAATCGGTCGGTACCCAGCCCGATAAACCGCCTCAGGGTGAGAGACGATGGGGCCCAACTGTGGAAGTGCTGAAAATAATTTGCAAATACACACAAAAGCCCAGACTGTATAACCTGGCTCCGTCGCATCTACCTCTGTCATCACCAGTGGTGTAGTGGGGCGGGGGCGCGTGGGGTCGGCGCTCCCACACTTTTTTCTAAACGATTTGGAAATTTTGCATAATATATATTGTAATTTTTTAAAATTTATTTTAACTTAAATTGGTTAAATTGAAAACTGTTTGGTTGGAAACTAGGTGCGAAAATTGTATCACTGCTGGTAGGGGAGGGGGTACTGAAATATTATAATTAATCAGCGCTCCCAGACTTTTTTATTTAGCACTACATCACTGGTCATCACGGTCGTCGAAGCGGCTCTGTCACAGCGAAATTCAATAAGCATACAATGCATGATGTGATATAGGCAACGGCGCAAAACGTTTAATTTCACAAATAGTACATACATATATCCATATGTATTTTACGTTGTTTTTAGTTTTTTTAACTACGTATGTTATAGTGAAAAAAAAGCTGTTCATTTTTTGAACTGTGTTATTACAAAACCGTGTAAAGTGGATCGGGGTATACGATTAATATCATCATTAAGTATAGAGCTTTATGAGGGATTGTTACGTATTTGTTTAGTTCAAGCTTTCAAGGTACACTTTTATCACTAATTCTGTTCTCTAGTTTGTTCAGGTTCTTTCTTTCTATTCTAGGTATGTTAGCCAATTTTTATTTACATTATTTTTCAAGAGCTGGTAGAGATTTCGATTAAATTTTGAATCGATTCAATAAAACATCTCTCTGGTAAATATCATTCATAAACTAATAATAATTTAAAAGGTTTCATCTCATGTTAAAATATTTACATACTTATATTAAGGGTTCATCGTTTATAAATAAACGAAGAAATATAAATTAGACATATTTTGTGAGCATATTTATATATTTTAAACAATAATTACTATAAATTTTGTTAATTTTGTTAAAGTATTAAAAGCAGTGCTGAATATTGACAAATTTTGCAAAATACTTTGATTAATATATTTCAGCTTGCATATTTTTCTTAAATTCTTTCTCAAATTTCCTCAAAAACAGTGTTGGCATTAAATATTTCATAATCATATTTTATGAACACAAGCTTAGTAAAATAATATATTTATACATATTTCAACTTAAAAAAATATACAAAAAGGCACAGATATCTATTCTGCTTGCCTCAGCCGGGCTAATCTTTGTGTTAATTCATCTTGTTCTTGTGAGACTGTCGAGGCTGAGCCGATCGCTGTTCCAGGAACATTTTGTGGTAGTTCCAAATTTAAGTCCAGTCTGAAATAAAACAGGACACATTAATACATAATTAATCAGCTAAATAACTTTTTGGAGCAACAAAAACTATTCTCGTATATATTTAAATTATGTATCATACCCGGCTTCTTCTGCAACTTGGACTAATAGGCTATCAACATCGCCTTGTGGTACAGAGGTAGTTGTTGTTTCTGACATAGCATTCTCCATATAAGATGACTGGACATCTAAATCTTCAAACTGACTCTCGAATTTATCCATAAGGCCTGATATTTTTTCTAAATTCATTGACTTCATAGCTGCATCCATAGCTTTTACAACGCCAGCCATTGATTGTGTAACCTAAATGAATATGGCAAAAATAATGTAAAAATTTGTAATCACATAGTAATCGCACATTCGGAATTGAGTGATGCAGAAAAAGCATTCTCGCACATTGAGTACAGAGATTAGTGAATCAGAAACAGAGATTGGTGTCTTGCGTCTCATCATACACTCGTACAATGATTGCAAGGCAGAGGTCTACATATTTAAATAATCTCAAACACTACGAAAAGCGATCCATAGCACATAATTTTCAATGGCTGTGGCTCGAACCTGTAGGATTCTGTAGGAGTTACGAGTCCTACTGCTTAGCACGGGACTACCTACAGGTACATAAATCAATTATATACTTAAAACTCAGCACGGTAATAAAAGTGATTGTATTGATTGGCCCAAATTTATCGAATTCAAGCTTCAACAAATGCATTCTGTTTTTACTAAAAATGAAGACACATGTGTATATTGTTTATGTTTACGCGAAGAAATTAACAAATATTGTGTGCTATCAACAGTGTTAAGGTTCATCTATTGATATACAAGCTTCACTTACGCTGCGTAGCCCTGAGAAAAAAGTAGATTAGTGTGGATAATAAGTAATGGACATACGAATATAGACATCTATGTTTAACACACCAATCAAAAGGTTAAATACGATTAAGAATTGAATTACCTTTCTTGTAGTGAGGGCTGTCTGTACTCTGCTAGCAACTGCGTCTACTCTAGCTGACATTCTTAAATAATTAACTCCTTGATTTTTCTGTCGTATAGCATTTTCAGCGTGAATTCGAGCTACTTCCACATTACCTTTTTGAATAGCCTTTTTTGCTTTTGTTTTCTCTAGCTTTTCTTCTTTTTCACATTTTTTTGAATTTCGCTCGAGTTCTTTGACCGCGAATTTCAAATTAAAAAGATGTTCTGTTATATGCCATTAAGGAATAATATTTCTTATGTATATTTTATTATTCATATATTTCAAATGGATGTTGATAGGCAAAAAGGTTGGTTTTGAAATTATCAACGATTTCTACTACCTCAGATCTCCTATCTTCAATGACAGAGAATGTAATGAAGAAATAAGAAAAAGAATCACAATGGCCAAATCAGGAATGATATGGATAATTAAGATTTGGAGAGATACAACCATCTCGATCAAAACCAAAACTCACCTCGTGAAAAGCCTAATTTTCTCAATATTTCATTATTATCTAAATTTTCTTAATAGCCAAAATATGGACTATAAAGGCAGCCAGCAAAAGTAAATTGAGCCTTTTTAAATGTCGTGCTGGAAGCGGGTTTTAAGAGTCTTGTGGACTGATAAGGGAACGAACTAATCAATTCTGGAGGAAATCAAGGTCAAAGATGGTTTTTCCATAATTTGTTTATGACACATTCAATTGGACACATGGCGAGAAGAGGCAAGGATAGCTTGAAGATCCCTTATGCGCAGAACCAATCAAATCAAGAGTGCTATAGGCTGTTCTATGGTTATAGTCCTTTGAAAAGCCGAAATCAAAGAAGAATAAGGAAGAATTGTATCTAAGGCGTTGGACACATCACGATCCTCAGTAATGAGGGACCGATTTAAAAAGAACAAAAAGGTTATATTTATGCAATTAGTTCAACTTAAGAATGAATAACTTAAATAGAAAACGCCTCAATAAAATGATATATAATTATTGGATCAAGAATGATAACATATTTAACCCAGAAACTATGTTTTTATTCTTTGAATAAAAACTTTTTTGTTATTCACATCCATTTTGTTTAGGTAAATATTTGAATAACCTTGAAAATTTGAAGATTAATTCTAAATTTTTACTAGTTCCCCACAAAATACATATCAATTTGAATTTAATAATCAATGTTGCATCAACCTGTTGTAGGCATTTCCATTATCAATAAAGCCTTTCACTTTTCTAATAGCCTAAAATTTCTGATTATTTGGGGGTTGACATCATGAAATACATTTAATATTCTATTTAAGCCAATTTAGTAAACTTTTTAGAATATATGTAAGTAAAATTTACAACATCTATAAAATGACTCATTAAAATACATTGGCAGCGATTTACGCATAAAGGGGACAAATATTACATAGAAACACTACGCATATTTACCAATAAATGAATATGAATTTATATTATATGATTTTGAATAAATGAAATAGCTTATTCCTACAAAAATAGCACATGAATATAGGTAAAAATAGAATTTCGATAGAATCACAAATTTCACATCATTTTCACATCAATATAAAGGATACTTTCCATTGCAGAGGAAGACATTTCGTTACCCGTTTTGATAGATTTCTATAAACAAATTTACGGTCGAATGGCGAGCGACTTTGCTCGTGTTGACGAAATTCTAATCAAGAACTCTTCAACAAATATGACTCACAACTGTCACAATTAACAAAGACGTCATGAACGATTCCAGCCAAACTTAGAAATATACAATCCGACCATTACAAAAATATTATGCGAGGGGGAGAAATGGTGAATCATATTTTTCCGCAATTTAATGTTTTAAATCAAAATCTAACAGATTTCTGCAAAATCAAATATTTTTTGATTCCGCACATTTTTACCACAAATGCTAAAAATATTATTTTGAAAAAATTATCTATTGTACGTATAAATAATTCAAAGAATTTATCTATTTTAAATTAATTTTTTTATAGGCTCAATCGTTTAAGTTTAGGCATAAATAAAATATTTAAGCCAAACTAAAAACTTATATTGCAAGTTCCAATTAATAAACTACGTATTTGATTTTAAGTTATTAATATTTGACAAGATTTTTAAATGTCAGTCACATTTTTTCTTCAATTAATTATAATATATTGGAATTTGTTATCTCAGAACCCAAATATATTTAAAATAAATACATTACATAAATTTTGTTTTATAAAAAAATCAATTTAATAATAAAAGCTGATTTATTCTTAATATTGTCTTTTTTTAAATTGTAAATATTTATTTGAATTTCAAGAGAACGGATTTTTTTATGTTTCACCCAACGAGAAAAAAAAATGATCACAAGCCATGGACATATTTGTGTATTTGTAGGGGCCATAAAAACATAGTTTAAGAAAATAGCGCGGCTGTCAATGACTGAATTGCTGGGGCTGGAAATGGTTTTGTTTGGATGGCGTACGTGAATGTGGCAGAATGGTCCCCCGACCAAACTGCCGACTGGCTCAAAGGCATTTAATTTTTATTTCATTTCGATCTTATAACAATGGTTTCCGTTTCGCGACGATATTCACTTTGTCCCTGAACTAACATTCCTTCTTCTTATATGACACATTCATTGCTTGAATCGGATTCAAATTTGCGCATGTAATTCAATGCATTTATATTGAGGTGTCATATAATCAGTGTAAACTATTTTTAAATTATGTATTATTTATTGCAAAGTATTTTGGATGTTTTTATTATCTTTAATCAACATTTATCGAGCAATCACATATCGTTTATTTATATTGAAAAATACATTCTTATTAAATATGTAAATAAATAATATAAGCGAGATTTCAATTTTCAACAAACTTGTCGTTACATGTTTTTTTCTGTTATCCATTTGTCATCACCGGATTTGATATTCAATTTAATATCATTCGCTTTGTATATTTCTATATAATATACACAGTAAATGTATTTACATGTCATACATAGTTTATACATAAAATATTTACTATTTTGTCGTTATAATTACCAACTGTATGATTATATTTAGAAAACCTAAAAAGCATAAAAATATTACTTTGTGATGAATTTTTTATAAATTTATTTTGATTTCAAAACATTGTATATAAATGCTTACTCATACTTCCAAGTGCATATATAGCTCCAATAATATGTATGCTATTGTTAGAAATTTGGCTCAAATTACGTATGATTAATTAAATAAAAGACTAGTCAGCTACTGAGTGTTTTTTATATAAAAAATTAATCGAAGTAAAAATTGTGAATTCTATAGGAGTGGGCGGGGGAGTAGCTGTTTATGCCTCATATTTTCTGTCAAACGAAGTTCGAGGACAGCAATTATTAAGGTTTCGCGCAGACGATTTAGAAAACCTCAACATACGAATAATTGGGCATCAGGAATTGATATTAGAAGCTGTTGCACAGCTACAAAATTTTGTAAGTTGCTTATTGTGTGTATTTTTTTAAAATTAATACAAGATTGAATTTATCATTATTAACAATTTTTTAGCATTATGAATTGGATAGAGAAAACTTACAACATCTTGCCTTAAAGCTATCTTGTGTAGCAACGTCACTGTACAACGAATTACTTCATTATGAAGATAGTTCAAAAGTTGAGACTCAAACACTTAGCGATGTTGCAAATGTTATTAAAATGGTTAAACCTCTTGTTCTTTGGTTGGACAGGTATTAACAATAATTTTATAAAAATTGATTGGAATATTTGCTATCACATAAGATATGATATATTATTTGTTCATTTAGAGCCCCTTTTTCTGGGCAATCCGAATATTCTGCCAAAAAGGCAGATCTCTTAAGACTATCATTGGAAATGGCCACCAGTGCACAACGTGATAGATTTGCTGAAAGTCCACTTGAAGCCATAAGAGATTCTTGTAAAAATCTCTATGTTTTAGCCGATATAATAATACAGGTAATATTTTGCATTTTGTATTTATGAAATTGATCAAGTTTTTGATTTTCTATTTATTTTTATTAGGAAATTTCTGACCCAATGGTACTTCAGCCTGCAACACTAGATCTAGTCACCTTAAAAAAGAGGGAAAATGAACTTGGGTTTGATATTTTACCAAATTTTAATGGCTTACATCAAGTCATTGATATAAAATTTGGATCCCCCGCACATTCAAGCGGAAAAATTGAAGAAGGCGATGAAATAGTGCAGGTATGCTTAGCGTTTGTATTTTGTTTTTGTCTCTACAGGATAAATTATGGCTAAAAAGTTATCGGCACTCTTTATGCCTTTTGTGTTGATGTATGCAGTTTTACCGCAATATCCGTATGGCTCTTATCATATGAAATGAAATGGAAATTTTCATTGTAACAAAAATATATACTGGCACATATGTTTATCTTTATATTAAATTGTCTCGTACGGAATGAAATGAAATGTTTTCATCATTTTTTTTTTAAATCGTCAATTCATTAAATTAACCTTTTGAAGAGTGAGCAAATTTAAAATGGATGAAGTCGTTGATGCCATAATCGCTTTACGTCAGCTCCTATCAGCGTAAGACAATCTTCAATTCGAGGTAAAGTCAATTGTAAATAAACACTGCTGATAGCATACAAGACCACGTCATTTTTTAACATAAACAATACACATGAATTCGGTTAATTTGCTCCTGCTTTAGAAGGAAATGATAATCGGACAAAGATTCATTCAACAAGTAGCGTCGAACAAGAAGCAATTATATAAATATACACTGTGGATAGCACACAATATTTAGTAATTTCTTTGCATAAACAAATAACAAACTTGAAATCGAAATCATTATTAGTCGATAAATTTGGGCTAATGATCTATACAATCGTACGATGTATGCGGGGAAGCTCTCCGTCTCTGTCTCCCGAACTGCACTACGTTCTGTCTCTGTCTGCGAGCTCAATGTACAAGAATGCTCTTTCTGAATGGTGGAGGGGGAGTCCCAAGCCCTGGGATAGTACTCCTTTAGGGGTTAAATGAAATTCTGTTGATTTAAGAAATCAACAATAAAGATTTCTTCTCCTGATGGTTCTAATAGTTCAATTTTAATTGCACCACATCCATCATAGCACATCACTCAATAAGTTTGTAGGATTTTTCGGGAAGAAATGACCCTAAACGAAAAAAAAGTTTAAAGTGAAAAAATCTTTCGAACTTATTGAGTGATGCATTATGTATCTGACCAAATCAATACTAATAAATAAATTGTTTTAATTTGGAAAAATAATCATCGTCATCATAAAATAAAGTCACAAGTGGTGCAATACTGAAATGCAAGTGAATCATAAGCATCCCAGTCATGCTATCAAACTCGTGTATTCACATTGCCATGTTACTTTTATATCAAAAATATTTGATTTTACTGCAAAGTTTTTCGTGATAGTGCAAGCGCCCTTTTATTATTGAGTGTGTAAATAAGTTCCTGCCGTTTATAGTGAAAATTAATCCTTTGTGGCTTAGCATTGTCATACTGCAAAATTGCCGTGTCGTGTTTTTCGGCATATTGTGGCCGATTTTCATGCAATGCTCGGCTCAAACACACAAATTTCTTTTGGTAGAGATCTCTTGTGGTGGTTTGGTTAGATTGGACCAGCTCATAATACCAGCTGATCTCACCAAATACAGAGCATGAGCCTATACCTCTTCTTGGCTTCGTCGTAAGGCATCCAAAATCTTTGCTATTGTATCATTCCCAATGCAGTCAGACATTTTGCGATTTTGCAAGTTCAGATTACGTTTGACATGGATCAAACAATGTTTCCAATTCTCAGTCTTCAAATTTTTTCGGTGACCAATCACCAATTAAACCAATCTGCATGTTCTTTCCACCAGAGCATGATCACCATAGATCTCCACAAGAACTCTATGTGCTTCAGCTGCAGATTTCTTTTGAATAAAGTGCATTAAAATTCCTCGCAAATACGATTTACTTGGTATAAAATTCGACATGTTACATTCTATATAAAAATTGTTGTTTATACTTTAATGGAATGACGCACACTAATTTTAAAGCTAAATTATAGTACTTTAATATAGATGCGTTACCACTTGAACTATACATACACACCCACACAATTGTTATACCGCCATTTGATGGTGAAACGGCAGGAATTTATTCACACATCCAATATAAAAACTTATGAATTAGAGCGAATACTAAGTTGGAACGTTAAAATTAAATATAGTAGTGGTCTTATTATTCACTTAATCAAACATGTTTGTATTTTTCATTGTTTTTTTTTTTTTTTTTTTTTTAAATCCTTATGACGTCCATCAAAGCATGAATCTTTGATGTGTCATATCCGATAACGGATATAGGGTGATCTCCATAGGAGATCTTACTTGGGAGATGATTTAATGTGGTGGTTTCCCGTTGCCTTCCACACGTGGTAAAGTAAGGATAGGATTATTTGGAAAGGTAGGAGAGGAGAGAATCTATGAGTGAGTAGCGAAATTATCATTATATATATAAATGATAATTTAATTATTGTTGCAAATTCAATTACTCACTCATGGGCGTCCCTGCACGACTTTATTAATCGCCTCAGAATTTACTTTTTCTAATCCAGGAAATCAGGGTAAACCTGGATCGAGACGATCGATCAGAAATATTAATATTTCCGATCTCCCAAATTTGTTGGTACGGTGAAAAATTTTTCCACAATCTGGATTTGAACCCGAACCTTTGCAACAAGAGTCCAGGATCTAAGCCACTATACCAACACTTGGTCAATTGGTCACTTGGTCACTTGGTTCATTGTTTTACATATACATAAATTTGTACTGCATTATACCTATATCGCAATATCATTCATATCACAATAACAGTGGGCACAATCATCTGCCATATCAGTTTGTCCGTTAGTCATACCATTTAAATAGTTATTTAAAGCATATCCATATGTATGCTTATTTTATATGATATTTCCACTATGATCATTTGCAACGTATTAACACTCAAAGTCCCGCACATATGTTTATCTTTATATTAAATTGTCTCGTACGGAATGAAATGTTTTCATCATATTATATCACATCATAGTATCATAATAGTGTATTTAGTGTACCAGAAGAAATTCTGTTCTTTTAATTTATCCTTTTATTTTGATATTCAAGGTGAATTATCAAACAGTTGTTGGATGGCAGCCTAACGAGGTACTTCTTCTATGTCAAGAATCACCTATTGATGTACTTCTCACCCTGAAGAAACGTCCTCGGCACATTCATACTTATGGGCAAATATATATGAAACCGTATCGACTACCTAGCAGAAAACGTTCTACTCCATATAATCGATGGGGTACTATTTCTTCACCAAGACCTGAATTACTCAAAACATGCAATTTTGAGATTCCCCGCCCAAAGTATTTATTTTTAAACTATATTAAATGTTTGCTTATAAATTGAATAACGTATGCAACTAATAATTTCATAGATATTAGCTTAATTTAACATGAGATTAAATAGATTACTTCGCCTATTTATAGGTTTTTTTTAAATTTGTGTTAATTTGCAGACCTGCTCCTGCATTGGCACCTCCTGCTATTGATACAGAAGGTAATTCTTCTTCGGACGAAAGTGAAATGCTATCTCCCCCTGCTTCACCAACAACTTTAGATAACGTGTCCACTCAACAGCGGTAAATATTTATTTATTTTATATTGATAGACTATAAATGATGATAAAAAGTTTTATAGCATGATAAAGTTAAACACATATTTATGTATGTTTGTGAATTTTTTCAGAATCTATATGCCTAAACCTCGCTCTGTTGTTCAAAGACGAAATTCTATTAGCGGTAGTATTCCTATGTCTAAACGAGGCAATTTAAGTATCGAACAGGTAAATATACAAGTTGAACATATTTTCGACCGTAAGATTATTATAAAATATGAGCTATCACTAAAATTTCCTTGAATTTATTATTAATATATTTCGCCGAATACTTAACCTCTTCGTGGAAAATATCTGTTTACTTTTGCAATACGATTTGTAATTGCTGTAAACAAATTCAATTCAATGCTTGTGGTTTATAAAATTACTCACTGTTTTGTTTTAAATCATGTGATCACTAAAGATTATGATTTTAAACATTAATTTGTGTTTAGAAATTGTATCCATTATGCTTATTTTGTATATTTCAGTTTTGGAGAGAACTTAAGAATCATAAAAATCTTCAACATTCTGGGAGTGCACAGATTACCGATTCGAATGATCTTGATGATTTATCTGATAGTCTATGTAGAAGAGATAAGTCCGTGTCTTGCAGTACAGGATTAGAAATTTCTCCAAGACCGAAAACTTGTCTTGGTGTTGGCATGACTCACACCAAAGTTACAAAATTAAATCATAAAATTCGTGATAATTCAGATGAGAGAAATGTTAAAACTGTCAAATTTCAAGATGAATTAATTTCAAATAGTGTTAGTTCTTACAATAGTCAAACAAGTGAAAGTGAATCAACCTGTGATAAAGAATCAAAGGACTTTCCAAGAGAACGAGGGAGATTAGATAAAAGTCATTCCACTCCAGCCTATGATTTTGGAGAATCAGAAGATAATGAGTTTCCTTTGATGAAAGAAATCATACCTGAATCACCCACGTCATCAATAGACAGTCCCTTGATTATAATCCATAGCCCACAGAAAATTGAACAAATATTGGAATTTAAGAAATCTAGTGAGCAAATAGGTGGCGCAATGATTCAACAACAGGCTAAGGCAACGTTAGAAGCAAAGCATAACATAAACGAAAGTAAACAGAATGACGTCAATCAAATTTTACAAACTATTAATACGGCTTTAATCGAAAAGGAAGTACAAAATACTAAAAGTAAATATAAAAACGGTGAAAATATATTCGTAACAGAATTCGGAGAGCCATTTTCTAGGAACATGGATGATTCTGATTCTAGTGATCAAGTATTTATAGTACAAAATGACAAAACGGAAGCGCTCAATGAGCAACAAAAGACTTCTGCTAACAACACTTTAGAGTTGAAATTAAATTCTAAACCGGATGTTCCGCCTGAGCCTCCACCTCGACCTTTAAGTACTCAAAAACCAGGATACATACCACCCAAACCTAAAAACATACAAAAGGACGATATTCAAGTAATACCCAATGTTGATATTAACCCACCACATTTACCTCAGAGAAAAGATTTTTCTACTCCCATTAATTCTATAAATTTGAACGATATTCACATCCCGTCGAATGCATTATCGTCGGAAAATATACATTCAACCAATAATTTGTCTACGACGGAACATTCTATGTCGCGTTCTCCGTTGATGGTGTCGAGGAGTTTGCAAAGGCTCGAATCTGACCCAAAATCTCCAGTGTCCCTCTCACATTCCAGTATAAATAAACTCGATACATCGTTGCTTAATTTAAAGTGTAATACTTTGGAAGGTCCAAAGTTATCTATTTCGCCGGCGAATAGCATGGTCCGTGGAATACTTTCTACTGGAAAATCGAAAAATCTCAAAAAGAAAAATTCCATCTTAGCTAGTGAGTACTCATTTTTTTCGTTTTTTAATGTCTTTATATCCATAATGATCATAATGAAAATATTTTATTTTATTTTTTTATTATTTTGCAAAATTTCTTCTTCGTTTATACAGAAAGGAGAAAGGTTTCTGTGAAAGATTTAGGAACGGGTGATATGCAGGGATTTCTTTACCAAAGATGTCGTTCTAAGAATAATAGTAATTTTAGTTGGCAATTGAGATGGTTTATCCTTATAGAAAATACCTTTTATGGATTTAAAAGCAAAGAAGTGAGTAGTTTATGTAGTTTTTTCTTAATCTGAACTTTAAGCTTGTAATATTCTAAATTGTTTGTCAGCTTTGGTACAAAAACTCGACATCAATTTATATTTTTATGTGCTTTTATTTTATTTATAAAATTAATTTCCTTCCGATTATTTTAATTTTCTTTTCTTTTATCTTTTTTTTTTAATTTCCAGTCAACCAAAGCAGAGTGCCTTATTTTTCTAAATGGTTTCACTGTATCAAAAGCGCAAGAAGTGAAATCAAAGCCTTTCGCTTTTAGAGTTTATCATACCGGTACTACATTTTACTTTGCTTGTGAAGATGCAGAAGCTATGAGAATTTGGGAAGAATATATAACTCGTGCTACTTTAACCAACAACTATTCTTGGGAAAGAGCTAGTAAAAAAGACAAAAAAACTGATGAATCTAAACACTTTTCAGAAACAGATTATTCTGATGATGATTTCTTAATTGATAGTACTCATATTGAAAAATCTAAAAATGTTGAAAAACAAGAAAAAAATGAAAAATCCCACAAATTTGGCTCCTTAAAAAAATTCGCTAACAGAATGAATAAATCTGATTCGCGTGAAAATGTTAGTCATTCATCTACAAGTCTTGATAGAAAATATCTAAAATTTTTCTCTTCTAAGCATAAATATAAAGAAGAAAAATCAAAATTAAAAAGCAACGACATCCCTGTTCCTACGGAACAATATCGTAGTTATAGAAAAATTCCTTCATCTTCTATAACTTTGCAGGCTGATGATTTAACACATATTCAAATTTCAAAAATGTCAAGTTCTTTTAAGGACGATTCGAATGACACTTTGTCTCAAAATGTTGCAAAAATCAAGAAGATAGAGTCCATTGAGGTGTCACATTTTAAAGAAAAAGACAGCTTTACTCCAAAGCAGAACAAGAAAGTTACTCCATTAAATTACATTCACGCTTCTAATCCTAATTTGCTCGACTTTGAAAAGAGCGATTTTGTTACTAAACCTAAGAATAATATTCCATTTCAAAAGAGCATGGTACAAAGGCAAGACAATTTTATAGGATTTGTAACTCTCGAGCAATTTATGTTGAACAAACAAGAAGAAGAAAGAAGAGAAGTATATTCAAATAGAGTTTTGATGGGGGTCGAACGAGACTTGCGCAGAGATGAGAAAAATAACTCTTCAAAGGTAGAAAACGTTGGTAACGATAATTTACAGAGACAACTTGATAAAATTGTGCCAGATGTAATATATGGTGAAATACCAACATTTTTGGAAAAGAATATTACACCTACAAAAGTAGAACAAATACAAAACAGATGTTTGCCGAAAACACCCGATGATAGAGAAATCAATATTTCGTCGGATAATTCTGAGGACATCTTCAAAAAACCATGTACTGACACCAGTAGAAATGAGCGTAGATCATTTAGATCCAGTTCTAAAAAGAAAAATGATGGCTATGAAACTATTAATTATGATGAAATGACTGATGTAATAAAGAAATCTGAAAATGCTCCGTCTTTTTTAAAAGATGTTAATGAATTGTCAGGCTTAGTAAAAATGCCCTCCAAAAATATCTTTCACAAAAACAAATATGATACTGACAAAGTCAATCACAAAAGTGATCTTGATGTATTGCCAAATAATAGTCATTATCAAAAAAACATGGATATTAAAAAGGATTTTGCTTATGAAATGATTTACGGAGATGATATATCCGCTGATAATTTAAATAATTCAAGTGAATTTAAATATCAATCTAAGTCGTCAACGAGCTTGATGAAAGATTTGGGCTATGAAACCATTTACGGTGAAAATTTACCAGATTGCGACGTTCCAAGAAGCTCACTCAATTCTAATAGCTCTTCTGTATTAAATGAAATGAAAAACAATAGAAAAATATCCGATGGTAAAAAACCTATTCCGCCGCCCAAATCAACGAAACCCAAACATTCTATAAGTCGTCAAAGCTCGTTGACGTCTGTTGGCGATAGAAAGCTTTCTAGTCCTGACACTCGTCCAGTGTTTGTGCAGGGTGATAGTCCCGAAAAATTCTGGTTGGATTCATTGAGACGCAACGATAAGGTGTATTCCACCAGGCTGAATGAAACTTCTTCGGCATCTCTGAAATCCGATAAATTCTACACGAAACATAGCGAACCTTTCATAAAAAGTAGTGAAGCAACAATAGTGAAATCGGAAAAAATGCAAAATAAAACCGTAAATAACGAATCGCCGATTTTGACCGTTGAACATAAACCGCTAAAAAGCGCAACGCAGTATACGCCTATGTCATTACCGCTCATGTCACCTAACAAAGCATTAAAGACTTCGCCTAAATTCGAACTCACCCTGGATTCTAGGTAAAATTAATTAAGAGTTTGATTTTTAATTTAATCTACAAATAGAAATACATTTAATGTTAAATTCAAATAGGGATAATTCTCCAACGGTGACTGGTATTTCACGATTTCGTCAGATATTCCAACATAATAATAATTCTAAAACTGCGGCAACAGCTTCACCTGTACACTCAACGCCTAAGGAAAAAACGCTTCTTGGGTCGCCCCGACTCCACAGAGCGATATTTAGAAAACAGCAAAGTTCTTCTGCTGATGAATGGACCAAAGATTTTAGTTATTCAAAGGTTTTTTTACTGTTTATTTATTTTTTGTTATTATTTTGTTTTTTATTTGGTTTCTATCTTGCTTTATTTTTATCCACAGATAGCCCCACCGGTCAATCAATCTGATTGCGTTTCAGCAAATGAATCCTATTTATTTTCACCAAATGAGCCTATTTTACCCGGATCTACTTACGATGATTCAAACGTTGGCAATAATGCTACCACACCAGATTATCCAAATTTAGAATATCCCCCTGTATTTGAGGCAGAAACGTATACTTTAGCTAATCCAGGCCCTAGTATATTACGTAAAATGCATTACGATCAAGAAAAGAAATGACATTTATATATTTTAATTCTACGCGTTTCTTCTGTAGTATTTTAATTTAAGATCTCGTCATTTATCGAGCATAACTAGTGTTTACTACAAATCATCGTTTATGAAGACACAATTTTCATGGGACTGATTATCCTATATTTTGTATTAAATTTATCACTGATAAAATATTTGAAAAATTGCACACTAGCATGCACTTGCAATTGATGATCCGTTAATTTCGATTGACATGTATGTATATTTAGACGTTATTATATATTCCAGTTCTTCATTACATAGAAGAAAATTTGGTAATTTTCATATCATTCGTGACAATTATTGATGATTTTTTTTTATCATTAATGGTTATTTAAAATTGCTATTATGCCTTATTTCATTTAAGAAAATGTTAAAAAGGTGATATTTTAATGCATTCATTGAAGTTTTAAGAAATTTAATAGATTTATTATAAGTGATTCACTATTTTTAATATAACAATAAATTTCTTAAATGATTAGCTTTATATTTCAATTGTAAATAAATTACATATATAAAAATCTTATACTTTGCAATACTATACTATAAATTTTATTAAAGATATTTTTGAGATACTACAATACTAAAATTTATGTGCCTGTTACGAAAGATACTTGTTGCAATATTTTTGATTTGCTATTAAAAAAAAACGTTGCTCCCTGTTAGGCTATAAATTTGACAATAATTTGATCGATTTGCTTACGATTGTTCAAATTTTGATATTTCCTTGAAGATTATGCTCAAATTTTTATTGTTTAACTTTGATCTTTATCTTGTATGTATTTGCAAATAGGCAAAATAATTTTTAATGTAAATGTTATAACGTTATGTCCAATTATATTTAATTATCTTTTGCGCAATTTAATTATTAACCTAAATTAATTTTATGCATCAAGTTGTGATTTTGTAGGCAGTTAAAAAATGGGAGTCCCATAAACACTATATAGTAATGCCGCCGTTCATCTTGAGTAAAAATGCATCAAATTAAAAAGATTGCATGACTTGAAAAACAAATTTGATTCTTCGGACAAATATAATTTTCATAAGTTCTCATATTTAGATTTAAAACGCTGACAAAACGTATGATTGTATGAAATCTAAATTATTTTGGTTAAATAAGAAAAGAGAATAAGTGTAAATTTAGATTCATTTTTATCAAATAAAATAAAATACACTTTCTAGTCTTTTGATTATAATGATTTATGCAATTGCTGAAGGTTTTCAATGTTTTGAAAAAAATTACTGCATTTTTTTTCATGTGATTTTATTAATATGGTTGTAGATTCCTATTTTTCAATTGCCTTTCTCTATCGTGTGAATACAACAGGGTAAAATGTATTAATTTTCATGCATATTTAAATGTTGATTAAATTTGAAAATACATTTGTAAATTAATCAGTATTTCTGTAATATGTTGATTACAAAATCTATGCTCATTTTGATTATTTTTAATTATTTTATCTTCTATGATTTCATGAATTGTTATAAAGATATTATCATGCATAATCTTTGTGATATTATATATACAATAAAGACCCAATATTCGATAATGTAGTTAATCGTTCTTATTTTATAATGTCAATCTGTTTTATTATTAAAAAATATAGCAGAGTATTAAAAGGAATTTATTGATTTTTTTTTGTGTACTTGTGTTTTGCTACAGGGCTACAGAAAAGTATTGTGAATCTAAAAGCACTTCATTAGCGCAGCATAAGCATAATTTTTGAGACGAATATAACAACAACATGGGGAGCCTCCTCTGACCCAAGCTATGTGATTAACTTCCTTATTTGGGAGCATGCCAGCCTGCTTGAAAAGTGCACAGCATGATGCAAAACCATGAAATTAAAATTCCATGTCTGCAAGGACACGCTCCTTCTTCTTTCTTGCAGTCACTTGCGATCCAAGCGCATGGGAAAGCTAGCTAAAGATTCTAATTTTACTTTGAGATTCTTAGGCTAGGACAAATATATATAGATGAAAACGTTTTGAAAATTAAATAGTTGAAAATAATTACATAAATATAAGTTGTATAGGGTAGGGAAGAGTTTTGAGTTTCAATTGCGGCCCCGAAAAAAAAGGGTGCGAACTTACTAATCGCTACTGGTCGCAAGGGCCTCAACGACCCAATGGAGATCGTAAAAAGGCCCGGGGATGCATTTTTCCCCAAAGTTTTTACAAAAAGCCCTAAATGCCCTAAACTTAGAGAGAGTGGCCGCAAGGTTTCCGTGTTCAATAGGACCGAATTTCGGATCACTGACACAACTAAGGAACGCCTCGCGATCGGACGCCATGTCCAAAAATGTCCAGAGAACATGGTTTGCGTTAATGAACGGATCTCCACATGGACAATCCGAAGTTGTACCACAAAGCGACGGCAATGCATAGCCCAATATCGCTCATTGGCAGCACTTGATGGAGGATACTCACAAGGAGCATCGAGGTGAATATATCGCAGGGTGCTTTCGCAACGGTCTTGATAGAGAATGTAGAAGATTTGTAAAGACTAAGTAGTTTTCCTCGGAAGATAGTAAAAAACTTTTCGAGAAGAGTTTTCTGGAATAGAAAGTGTGTGCTAAGCAAGTCCTATGCGATGCTTAAGTCCACCTCGGGTCCACTCCTACACCAACTGAAGTTGTCTCCCTGTTCTAAGCGAATTAGAGATGGTGGTTTCTTCTTTCAGGTTGATCCTCCCAGTTCGGAGATTTCAGAATGATATGCAAAGTGATGGTAGACAATGTTGTTATAGTTGTAAAGTGAGATTTTTCATTTGTCCCTCAAGGCAGTTTACTTGTTGTTCCTTGAGCTTTCATAGGTCTGAAGTCAGGCAAGATTCTATACACTTTTGGATTACTATCAATTATGTTAGAGATAAGTGACAAGCATGTTGAGAAATCTGTGAAATTAATAACAGACAGTAGATTAACTGGCTTATAGACTTAGTATAATAAGAATGATAAATGTCTCACATTAAAAATGTGATAAGTAAAGATAAAAATGATATAAAATGTATTATAAATAAGTAATATTTCATAATTGTAATGGTCAGAAGAATCAGGTAGCATTTCATATCAGAAAAATGTGTGTGAAAACTAAGAATGAATAACAATTTGTAAATGTACTAAATAAGAATGAATATCATCTGATAATGCTTGTTCAGTATTTTAGTGCTATTCTGAAAAATAGATAATGAAATGTTGTGGAAATTTAGGAAAATAAAATTCAAATACTTGGTTCATTGGCTTTATTTAAAGCTGTTTTTACAATCAAGTCATAAATAATTAATCAATAGGAATTAGCTTTATGCTTTGGTAAAAATTGAAATCCTTCCGGCACAGGTCCCAGCAGCATTTCACTTATTTTTATCCAATCTGAACAATTAGGAGAACCCATAAGTGTTTCCAAGTCATTTCTTCCAATATAGTACGGCGGACGCTCGTTGATTCTTTGTGGTGGTTTTTCTAACAATCCTACAGGTACATAGCGATATAAAAATGAGCACCATTCCAAGAGGAACCGGCGAGTATTTTCAACGCCACGTGAATCTGAACCCCAATGCTCCAAGCCATAATTAGTGTATTTTTTAAGAATGTCAAATCTCTCTGAACTGCTTATGTCCCATAATTTCTTCTCTTTAATTTCAGTGAAGATCCATGGCTTTATTAACCCTCCACGACATATCATCACTCCGGACACATTCGGTGCTCTTTCGCGGGATCTAATATAATCATCATATGATAATATATCACCGTTACCAAAAACCGGATTCGGTTTGGCTAACCCGGCGCACTCATTGATGTAATCCCAATCGGAAAATTTGGTATAGCGTTGTTCCCGAGATCTTCCATGAACAGTGAGCAAAGAAGCGCCCCATTTGAAAAAGTTTGGAATAAAATTATGAGCAATTTTTGATTCTTGATGGACACCGGTACGAGTTTTAATAGTAAATGGTACAGATAACATTCTAGATGCGCATTTGACGGAAGTTTCTAAAACGTTAGTTCTCAATAACATACCACAGCCACCTCCTCTTCTATATACAAGATCAATCGGGCAACCTAAATTTAAGTCTACAAAATCCACCTTGATATCCTGTTCTCTATTTAAAATATCAGCCACTTTTGCTATTACGTATGGATTAGAACCACAAATTTGAACCCCAAACAAATCTTCACTTACATGACGTTTGACAAGAGCCCATTCTTGTTTGGCCCCTTTTAATAAGGAGTCACACATGACCATTTCTCCACATGTAATGTCTGCACCGTATTCCTTGCAGATACGTCGAAATGGCAAGTTTCCTAATGTTGTAAGAGGGCCAAGATAGAGTTTGTCATTCCAATCTATTTTTGTTTTCTCGATATCTCTCGTTTTGATGATGTCTTCATCTGTTACAGTGCCAGAATTATTTGAATTCTTGTTATTATTCGCAATAATTTCATTATCAGCAGAATTTTCACCAGATTTTTTGACATTACCGGGGTTCTTTTTAACTTTTTTATTGATTTCGTTAACTAAATCTTCAGCATTCTTAAAATTATATTTCTTTTTTTGTAACTTAAACAGTGTATCAAAATTAATTGCATTGAGTGTTGGATTAGTCCACTTCTCTAGTCTATCTTCTTTGAGCAGATTATGGCCATCTGGTGTTATGTGAATAGATCCATATCGACACGATATACCCCATGGACATTCCCCTCGTGTTTCATAAATATAACAAGTTTCTTTATCAATGTCTTCAGATTTTATCTTTAGATATGCTTTTGGATCATGAATAAAACTACAAGAATTAAATTTACAAGCATTGGGAACTTCACCGGGATGAACATTGACTATACTGGGACAAGGACGACAATCCATTGATTCACGCAACGGTTTGGGTCTTCCTTTATTTTGACCTCTATTCTTCTTTTTATCTTTCTTATCCTTGGAGTCATTATTTGTTTCTTCAACTTTAATTTTCTTCAATGGAGGTTCTTCTAGTTCTAAATCAGTTTTATTATTTTCGTTATTTGATTGATCGTTTTCTTTCGTTACATGATTTTCTAAGTCAACTATTTTTGTAGGTAACTTTTTAACCACATATTCTTCTTTAATAGCACAGTAACCAACTCCAGCCATATTTAAACCGACGAAATATGTGGGCTCAGGCGTATTTAAGTATGTAATTAAATATTTTTATTGTATATTAAGACTATTAAAACGATATTACAATGAACTGTACATTTTAACCTCAATATTTGACAGGCCCACGTTTCTGTCAATGGGCATTTTCTAGTCTAAACAGTGAGCTTTACAGGCATCTAATTTTCCGCGCTCTTTTTCTACATTAAAAATATATGAACATTCAGAAATCCGCTCTTGCATAAAATTAATAAAAACATATTTGTTTTATTTTTTCAGACAAAAATATAAATAAATTATTGTTTTTTCAATTAAAAAAAAATATTTTTTAAAATCAATTTTTTTTTAATGCAAGACACAAAAGATGGCAGAATATATTATATCTATACGCATTGTAATACTTTTTATTTTACCAAACAAAAAGAAAAAAATGATGAGCATATTTGTGTAAACCGTGTGGAATATAAAAATCTTAATTCTGTTGATAATTAAATTATAACTTTAACACAAAAATATTAAAATCCTCTACACGCTTTTTCCACAAAATAATATTTTAATTGAATTAGTACATGCAAATAATAAGAGTACTGTTGCGTGGATTAAATATTTCGCCGTAAATATTTTCGTCGAATAGAACTGGTCATATAAACTGGTGTTAAAACTGAGATAAGCAGCGGGGAATTTTGAAGTGAAGACTGTTGAAAGCTAATGTCACTGCTCCACGAATTCGCGATTCAACGGAGACCAGCAGACAACGAGTTCACTACCCAGAGGTGAAACAATTAGTTGGAAAAAAAACCTATTTTTTCATACTGTGATTATGCTATTCTAAATCTATGAGGAATTGTTTTGTGACGTTTTTGAGGTCATTATATTTTCAGAACTGTATTTACATTAAGAAATATAGAATATAAATCTCCAATCAATAATTTGTAAATGTCAATAGGATAGGTGCCGTTTTCTTCCTTTATGAAACCAATAAAATTGACAAATTTATCTTTAAAACTGAATTTATGAGGCTGTCTGTAATAAAAGTTTGTTCATGAAATAATGCAGCATACATTTTGAGTGTAATGAATAAAAACAAGAAAAATCAAACATTATATTTCCTTTTTATTGTACACGAATATATAACAAATCACACTAAATGCGTTATATTTACATCTAAAACGGTTTTCATGTGCTTTTATAATCGTTGATATATTTCCAGGGATGCTTTTTTTGTAAATTGATATAAATGTTTTATTAAAAGTTTTGAAGGAAATCCTATAGATTTGACATTCACATAATCAAAATCTATAGTTCGATATTCCTACGGATTATTTCGGTAGTCGTTTTCATCAACTTCAGTGCGTATTCAAAATGATTGAGAAGGATGAACAAAATATACATATATTTGGCAGGTTCAATCAACATCTATCATAAAATAATATTTTTTGAATAACATGAAATATTTATTAAATTTCACGTTTAATTTGATAATTGTTAGATTAAACAATACAAAAATTACAGTGTAATCTACTTGATATAATTTCAATTGTGAATTTTACTTAAAAATGTTGATTATAAATAGTATATTCCATATTGTTCAAATAAACATATTTTTTACGTACGTTCATTGACTATCATTTTGCAGAAAGTTTCAAAATATTCGCTTACTACTATCATAAGCATCATATAAGTTAATTATATTTCATAACAAACCCTCTAATTTCTTTAAAGAAGTAAGCATGTTTTCACATGTTTAAAAATATGTATATTATAAACGAAATAAGAACAAACCGAGCTAACATTTTACCGGCTTCGATAATCAATAACGCTTAGCTAAACCACACATATATCATAAGGTGAATATATGAAATAATATTAATAAAATTAATGCTTGTTAAAACATAAAAGTATTCATGTCTCAAGCAAACATATTTGCAAAATTATAACACGTTAACATGAAAAATTTAAATATAAAAAATAGATACAAACATACATATTATATATACATTAGTAAGATTTATCGTTCACGTTTTTTTTTTATTAATGAAATTCAAGTTTCATATATTTAACAACATACATAAGATAAAATTAAATTACAATATACAAGTTTTTTAATAACACGTCTCTTTATACATTTATATATCAACAACGGAAATTATAAAAGGAATGCATAGTCATTGTATTGCAAATAGTTACTCTAATTGACAAGAAATTAATTAGGATTTTAATTGACTAACGTTTTCTCGGGCCAAAATGGACAGTGTACAAATGTTTTTAATTGTATTGACAAGTTTTTCATTACACCTATAACATACTTCAATTCTAAACAACATTTCTTTGTACAATAAATCTACCTGACGAGCTTAAACAATGACGTAGTATAATCACTTTCGTACACGAGTAGATTTGAAAGACATTATTTCGGTATTTAATACAGATTTATCGAAAGTTTCCAACCAACGCTTAATCTATAAATGATGTTAACACTCGATAGTGTATCATATTTTATTTGAAATATGATTAGAAAAACATTTATTTTTCATTCTACATATTTATTTTTGATTTGGGGTTTCTATATTTTTAGCTTGACGATTATCACCGAACGCTGAGCAGCGGTGATATCACGATTCATTCAAATAAATCATATGATAGATATTCAACGCATTACAATGAAAATTTGCCTTGGGAACTGTTTGTTCTACATATATATTAAATATGAGTGCAATATTTTGAATAAAGTATTCTTAGTTATATTTGATTTTACACGATGAGTTAAAAACATATTTCAATATTAAGAAATTAATGTGGATTTACACAGTCATCTATGAACATATAAAAAGGCCTGTAAAATGCAATGCTGATTGTTTTACTATTTTTAATCGTCAAATTAAGTTTAATAAGTCACTCTTATCTTAAAATTCTTTATTTATTTATTTAACATATTATCAGCAATTCACAATGTCTTAACGATAGTAAAGTTTTTAAAATTAGTATATCTTTCATTCTTAAACCATTGAATGTAATGTTCTTTCATTTCCAACGCTCTTAGATATTCAGGATACAACAGCATATAATTTTACGGCGAGAAAATATTTCAGTAAAATAAACATATGGGGCATAAATGAATACCCAAAACATGAATACTCGTATCAACCCATCGAAAATGCATATTAAATAGGCGGAAAAAATATTAAATCTATAGAATTGGCTAAAATATGCAGATATAAGCGGAAGACACTAATTAGTACATGAAAATTAGCAACGATTTCAAGAACGTCTTAAGTCGTATTTAACATAAAATTGAACTAAGCTTTGAATGCATTAAATTTTTTGCTGATTGCAATTCTATAAATTGCCTCCGATGTAAATTTACATCAATTTTGGATCGCTTCCTAAATAGGCGTTAATAGAATCGTAACAGAATTAAAATCTGGATGACTTCAAAACATTTTTTTGGTCCACAGACCTTCATTTATGTTAATAATATTTCTTAATTGATATCAATATATTTTACAACCCATGTGAATGTCAACATTCACATTTATAAAGTTTAAAGATATGTAAATGTATGCAACAAATTGTCACTTCTATAGCACGTCGGTTAGTTTTAATATATTAAAAACAAGGAAACGGCGTCTCGAATAAGGAATTAAAAAATATCACAGAGAAAACATATTTTAAGCTTGAAAGAATGTTCCGTTATGAATGTAGGATAGGCTCGCTGTGGGATTGTTATCATTGTTTACGCGATCTATTAGATTGTCCCGTTAGGAATGCCGGTTTTTTTATACTTATTTTTTGATCATCCGTTATGTCTCAACCATACTGTACAAATAGCAATGCCAGAGATGATTTAAACAATTTAAAAGTGAAAATTTTAGTTTAGAAAATAAGGTCCGAAGTGAGAGAAAGGTTAAAGTGGATGACGATATCCTGCGTATTGAAATTGAATCAAATCCTATTTAGACTATACGAGAATTAACAGATAAGCTTAGATACTTCCGAAAATGTATTCAAATACATTTGAAAAAAATAGGAAAGACTATAAAACAGGGGGTGTGGATACCGCACGACATTACTGATGAGATCAAGGCGATGCGCGCGAGTACATGTCATGATTAAATCGATAAAGAGAAGAAACAACCGTTTTTACACTATCTTGTGACTGAAGATGAAAAGTGGGTGTTGTACTCAAATCAAAAACGCAAAAGACAATGGCTTTCAAAGGAGCACGTAAAGAAACCAAACCCTCGTTTGGGTCTAACAATAAAAAATCCTCTTTTAAATGTATAGTGGGAATCCAAAGAGACAATATATTATGGAGTCCTTCCATATGATCAAACCATAACGAGGGAGATTTATTGTTCATAATTAGAAAGCTTAAAAGTGGCGTTGAATACGAATATGCCTTGACCTTGCTCTTTCCGATTTATTTAGATCAATGCATCATTTACCGTGGGGAAAAAATCATAAATGTAGAAGAGGTAAAATGAGGAATCGAATAATATTTTATATCAAAACTTGTTCAATTTTATTGTTCCGGAATAAAAATAAAATTTAAATAGATGGGAAAAGTTGTATCTAAATTAATAAATAAAGTTTTTGTTTGAATTCAACTCTTTCATTTAAAAAACGACATTCCCAATGGGACAATCTATTATTAGTAAACGTTATTGATTATAAACTCTTTCGTGTATTTTACACAACTATATTATGCACATCTGAAATTGTTATCATTAGTCGTTAAATGTGATTTCTAAATCATAAATAATTCCCCAGAAATTTGATGCGTTCGCTATTTATTAAAATTTTAAGAACGAGTATTTATCTGATTTATTCACAGATTTTTTATACGAACAATAGATTGAATTAACATCTTACATATTTTAAGAACTTTAGAAATATTTTCAATAAAAGGGATAAATATTCATATAGATAGAAAGGAATACGGTGGATTTATTCAGATTTTATTACATTATAATAAAAATATGTGAAATTAAACGGTTTTTTGATTTACCAATAAACAGCTATTTTTTCATAACTTTATTATCTAAGTCTCTAGTGAAACCTAAATCTTTTATTAAGACATTTCGTTAATTTTGAATCTATTTAACAATTTATGCTCTCTCCGTTTTCATAATTTAACGTCACAACTGGGAATATTTTTTATCCTATTTCTTTCTTGCTATCAAGCTTTTCGTTTTAAAACACTATTCAATTTAATTATATATATATATAAATAGGCAGGAACAAATTTTAAACTAACATAACTAATAAATTTTTGAAAAATCACACTATAAATTTATAAAAATTTAAGTACAATTGAGAACATTGGTTCTTTTAACGTTAACATTAGGAATAGTTATTTTTATAAGAAACGGGATTCACATTTCTTAACAATAATTTTATATAACGTGGAACCTATATAATCTGAAATAATTTAATAATTGATCAACCATATAAAATATTTTGTGAATAACAATTGCTCTACAAAAATATCATTTCAGTATAATATTTAGACAATTCCAGGTTATAAAGATTCCACTCTATATCAACGTAGTACAAATTCAATAGATAACAAAGAAACGATTAAATAATTAACATGAGTAAGTGCATTTTGAATACAATATACATATTCAAAATTAACAGGGTCAATATAACGTAATAAGAGTTAATAAAGCCATAAATATTCATTAAGGCTCTAGTTATTGTCATCTTCATTATATACAATGGAATATTTGTTTGACACATTTGTTTTTAAAGGGGCATTTTAAAGGAAAGTCCGACCGATCGGAATTCCCATCGGTCAATTATGTATAACGCATAAAATTCAATGATACAAATAGTTAGAAAATCAAACTAAAACTATAAAAATAATTTCATATACGTATAAATCTAATAAAATGATTCGATGTAATAATTATAAGACGTTTTGTGTAGTTTATAAGGAATTTTAATGAAGATATATTCTATATATATTATAATGAAGAAAGTCTAAATAATTTCAATATGAAGTTATGGAATACCAAATAAGCACAATTCTTCATATTGCAAACGCTCACTGCAAAAAAAAATGATATTAAACGTAAGATTGTGATTATTTTGTATAACGGCTTCATTGCGTATTATGTAGAATAATTGTATTGACTCCTCGATGTATTTATTTATTGAATTGACTTTATTTTTAATTGAAATTTATTGCCATCGTGTAATGAATTTATATTCAGACTATAATCAGACTTTATAATTGCAGAACGATTTTTACTCGATTATAAAAAAATTATAATTTCTATTAATATCAAAGTTACGACATAAGAATGGATTCAAATATTTAAGACTATGATTCTTTATATCTCCATTTATTTTTTTAGTGTTACAGTCGGTATTTTCACAAGGAAAAGAAAGCTTTTTTGAACTACTTGAGTTTAAATGAGACGTCTGCTTTCGTATTTTTTACAATAAGGATTTACCTTTTTAATTTATTTGATATAATAAAAAAAGCAAATCTTGCAAAATTATATTGAAATTCACATTCAGCCGAAAAAGAACGTGAAATTCTTTGGTATTTTTGTTATTTTGTGCGTGAAATCCTCAATATACAATATATATTACAACTTTACATAGTTAAATGCTTAAAAATAAATTGTATTATTACAGGCGATTGACCGTTAAACAAAATCAGGATTGAAAATTAATGACAATTTTTTAAATAGATAATCTTTATTGTTATTTCTCTAATATGAAAAATGATTTTATTTTTTCACATAGATTATATGTTTTTATGCAACGTTAGATGGGTTTATATATTTTATAAATCATGATTTATCTACGATGACAGTTTTTAAAATAACGCACATCTAACTGATTTAAAGTAACAAAAATATAAACAACAAACGTAAAATCTTTACATAACACTTAAACACAGCCAATAATAATGATAATGATGTGCAATTTATACGAAAAGAAAATGTATATGTACAATTTACGTTTCAATCTTAAAAAGGGCAGCAGTGCTGCATTTATTTTGAACTAGTTTCATCATGAAAGATTGTCGACTACATGAATAAAACGGTGTTTCTTTAAAATACTGTAAAAATAATCAACACAATAACATACGGTAATTTAATGTAATAACTCCATAAGTTTCATTTATCAAAGAAGTTGATAGCAGTTTCGGTTGTGCAAAACAGTATATATAGTGTGTTTATTAAAGTCAACCTCCAACAAGATCCTCGGCCATTACGATTAATAATATAAAATCATCATGTATCGAAGAAATAGACTTTAAATAAAATGAGTTAATATATTGGAAGCTATTTATCACTAAGAGGAAGATAACATGTCATGTTTTTAATATAGATTCATAGCAAATTAATTTACATAGTCATTGAAATAGTATGAAGAACACTTTATTATTTGAAGTTAACAACTTTTAAGAATACGCCAAAGCTAAATGCATTCTTAAGCAAATTAATATATTAATACTGTGTTACATATAACATACATTCTGTAGTAATTTTTACTTTATATTTAATAAAACAAGACCGTAAATACAATATTAACTTGGTATACTGTTCCTATAAATATATTTATAATTGTGTTCATAATACATCCGGATAGGTATTGTATGTTAATACATATAAGTGTGTTTGTTCAGCATTTGTAAAGCCTTAATATCTAGATTCAACATTGTATTAAATATGTATTAAAACCAAATACTAATAATTTTATATCATGTCTTCACTTCGAGAGTGCGAACGATTGGTAATATAAATAAGTATTGTATGATTCATCAGATGTAATGCAGGTATATAAAATATTATGATTTCAACTAATCATATACTTGATCGTTTTTTTATTTTAAATATCTAATATATGCTCAAACATTCTGGCGGATTTAGTTGTCCAAAGACGTTTAATTCATACAGTGAGGCAAATGTGATGAATATGAGGTACCATATCATCAGTATGATGCCATATTTTCTGTCCAATTTCCAACCGTTTAAATGAGTAGCCAGCACCAAGAAAATAACCGTACTCAACAGCGACAGAGTTGAATAAGTCAGACCTAATAAAAAATAATAAATACCGAATAAATCTATATTCTTTTCGAAATATATAGTCATTTATAAATTTGATAAGCATTCGAATAATCTCACCTTTACTGATAACGTTGACATGGGATCCAGGCTTTATAATGGCCGTTTGAATGAACCACGGTAAGCCCAGGCATATAAGGATATCAAACACGTTTGAACCAACAGCATTAGATACTGCCATATCGCCATATCTATATTAATATATGTAATTATTATGTAATTTGCATGAAAATTAAAGCTTAATTAATCTTTAACGTATAAAAACACAAATATTTACCCTTCTTTAATTACAGCAATACTGCTGAGAGCATCAGGAACTGATACACCAGCAGCTACGAAAGTAAGTCCCATAACAGTATCAGGTATTCCTAAAGTACTTCCTATATAACAAAAAGAATAAATACTTATTTTATACAATATTTAACAATAATAGTATTAAATTGAATTATCTTTAAGCATTCAACAAACCAATAATAGTTATCATCCAGACCATGAAATAGGAGTAAAACGAGATCCATATCATCGAAATGAGGAACGTAAATGGGTACCAATTACGATACTTTTCACTTTTACAATCAGGCATTGTAAGACGGCACATGTAGTGTATAGGATAAACAGTGTACCAAAAGCCCAAACGAAATATTCCTAAAATTAGATAGTTTATAGAATAGTTTGAAAAATCTTTTATTTATACACTCAAATTTATATGATACGATACCTGCGTCAAGTGGCTTAACAAGAGGATCGACATATCCGTCAGCTTTGGTGTCTTTAGGCTTGTAATAGCTTTGAGTGGGAATTCCAGACTGCAAAATAATTTATAGAAATTGCATTAATAAAATTGGATAATAATGCGTTATATATATATTGATTTATGAATATCTTTTAAATAAAATATATTTTATGTCTCACAGCTTGTATGGTAAGTTGAGCTTGTTGCACTGGAGTTTGTCCTCCAGTTGATTTTGCAGAAGGGACGGGAACCACCGGTGCCGGTTCATTGGAAGCTGGCTGATCCCATGATGAATTTGGATCCCAAACAGGTGCTTGCTAATACAAATTGTAGTCATGTTAACATCAAATTGTAGTCATGATTACAAATTGTAGTCATGGTAACACATAATAAATTAAATGTGTTTTGAATGATATACAGTAGAACCTCAATAATACGGACTTATTGGGGATGAAAGTGATTTTAAACTGAAAAACATTGAAATTAAACTGCTCGGTTACATCTTCTTCGCATTCAGCACATATCGAAATTTGTGCTATTGCTACCGTAAACATTTCATCTGTTTGGTTAAAACATTCTATAGATAGGTGGGATGGTGCATTGTCTAGTAATAATAATGTTTTCGCTTTAAAACGCTCGCTTTAAAACTTCACCATTTATTCAGGCTTTTTCTGATAATTATAATCAACCGGAAGGTTTTTGATATTTTTACAGCATCTGGGGTTCTTTGATTTTCTAATGACAAGCAGTGGCAGTATGTGTCTGCCTGCTGCATTTGCACACACCATTATAGTGTCACGTTCTTTACTAGTTTTGTACCCAGGTGAAATATTTTCACATCTTGTTGCTAAAGATTTGTTGGATAGTTTGTTTCCAGTTTAAGCCGGCCTCATCAGCATTATATATAAATTCTTTGTCAACTCCTTCTTTCTCCACGAATAGCTTTAATGTGTCAATGAATGTTTTTTTATATTTTTTCTTTTATTTTGAACAATCCGGATAATCGAAAATCCAGATAATTGAGGTCCGAATAATCGAGGTACTACTGTATATATATTGCATTTATAAAATATACTGTTATATATTTAAGCTTTCTAATATTAATTTCAAAACGTCATATTGTATCGCTTTTGTATTCATATCACTTGTTGTTTAAATTTAAAAATCTATATATTCTGTCGTCAACCATACAATTGTACATTCCTCGATATAGTTCCATCACAAAACCATTCCTCGTCCTACTTCTTTCCATACAATACTTCCTCGTCTAATATTCCTTACATATAACATTCTCCAAGAACATTTTTGCCTGTATAATATATCTATACTATTTAAAATAAATTACTCAATATTCCACTCAATATCTGCGTTCTTTCCTTCATCGCATTACTCTTCAACACCCGATTACATGCTACTCTCCAAATTATCATAATACCATAAAAATAAATAAATTAATAAAAAAAAATACCTGGGGAATTGGTTGCGAAGAATCGTTTGACCACACTGAGTTAGGATCCCATTGCGTATCAGTGTTATAATATGCTTCATTATCATAGCCCATGTTAGTATTGTAACCTGTAATTTGAAGATAATTATATATAAAACACATATTTAAATTGGAAAATTATATATTTAAATTTAAGAATGTGTTGAACATACCAACTTGATTAAGTTGATTCATCGCAACATTTTCTCCGGTAGCTGGATTCTCAACTGAACTACCATTTTCAGTCTTAGTAGCGACTGCTTTGGGATCTTGAACTACAGCTGATCTGTATTAATTAAGAGAAAACGTGAATTTCAATAATAAACATTGAGACCTAAAACAGAATATTCACTCCATATACTGAACATTTATCTATATATTAATATTATATAAGTTTCTTTGCCGCATTATCATTTAAATGTAAATGTTCAAGCAATTTTAATTTTTTACTTTCTCCAAATATAAAATATAGTCTTACTTGTAAGTAACCAAAGATGCTTGTTCTTCCTTGGTTGGCAATTTTATTGGCAATTGAAGAGACATTGCCCAGCGTTCCAGTTGAGCATTGAAATGGAGAGCTATGCAGTAAACAACGTACATCAATAACATTATTAATGATTCAGGCCTAAAAATAAAGCAAATATTAATAGGGACTCTTCTTCGTTAGTATTAATTAACACTTCATTAGAATTTTAATACTAACCAACTGATTATTTCATTGGATATTGTAAATAACATGACTAAGATAGAAATTGCATAAAAGAAGCAATCTCTACATAATGGCCACCAGTTTAAATAACTAACAGTGCCTGAGCATAGAGCACACACTGATATTACAAACATGATATTGAATACTGCTGATCCAATCACTCCGGAAACACCTAACAAATAAAATTGTATCAGGAATTTTGCATATATACAGGTGATAAAAAATAATAAATAATTTTAAATTTACCAATATCATCCTTTGCAAAAAATACACCAATTATGACTGTTGCTAGTTCTGGAGCTGATGATCCAGCGGCCATAAACGTTGCTCCTGCTACATCTGGAGATAGCTTCAGCTCTAAAAATAAATATTTTTAATAAGATTTCTGATGTCTATAGGATTTTTTATAAATTAAATCAATAAAGACATTCAATTCAAACGAAATACATTGATTTAATGATTAATATTTACCTTCACATATTCTATCCAGAGAACTTACAAAATATTCATCGCAGACAATGGCGAGGCCAAGGAATGTGAATATTGCAACTATGAAATGAATAACCAATCCACCATGTTTTCTCGCATAAGGTCCCATTAAGGGTCTAGGGAACTAAAATATGAGAGAAATTTGTGAGTTTTTGATAAAAAAATATTTTTACAATGATGTTCAATTTTTAAATATATTAAATAATTTTAATATTCAGGTTGAAAATTATTGTATTATTGTATATTATAATATTTAATACCTGTTCAATGGCAGGTGCTGTGCAATTAGTTCTCCTTGGCCGTAGAGTTGGATGAGCCGAGTTGCTCGATGGTGTTGTCGGTGCAATGTCTGTACTCTAAATATCATAATCGCACAATTGCTTAGTTAAATTAAATCATAAAATACATAAGTTTATAAGCATAATGCATACTATAACTACCTCATTGGGTTGACTGGTTGAAATACCATTCGAAACTTTGCTGGTGTTAGCAGTTGAGGAGATAACAATTGACGGTGTAGAAATATATGAACTAGCAGTGCTAACAGTTGGATTGGCACCTTCTGTCGGTGTTATTAGATTCGATGGTGGTAGTTCCACCGATGGAGCTGGTTCACCGGTCTTTTCAGAATACACATAGAGAATTGAATAAAGTAAAAAGAATACACCAGCTGAGGCAAACTTGTGTCGACGTGGCCTCTTCATTTTCTAGAAACAAAAAATAACAATAGGTTAAATATATATTGTGTTATTGTTGTCTGGCTGAAATGACAACGCCACGCAAAGCTGTTGGAATTCGCCAGATTAACAGTGACATCTTCTGTCTTCCTTCAGATGCAATGTGTCAAATTAACAGTGACATCTTCTGTTTTAGTCTAAATAACGACATCTATCGAGACTCTTAAGCATGCACCATATCCCGTGCGGTGGTGACACCAAGAAAATGGAGTCGATGCCGAGCAAACTTGGGTGGGAGCATACACTGGTGTCAGATACGGCGGGTTGTTAGTACGTGTCCAGCGTGAAACGATAAGGTTTCTCATGAGATCCAAATTCCACCCTCGGAGCTTAAAGAGGGAATAGCGATATGATACTGTAACGCACGGTATAAATACGGACTCTAGTAGCACATCTTCTATCAGCTCTTATTTATGTTAGATCGATAAGCATGCTTGATTGCTATGTCATTGACCAAATTAATAAAAACAAAGTGAAGATGAGCTAGATCAGGGGGTGGACAAACTTTTAGTCAATACGATCATAAGAGAGGTTATATATAATATATTGAATATCATATTATTTTAAAAAATAATGATTTTTTCTCATAAACTTATTAGGATGGGCATTAGAGATGTGCACATATCAGACAGGTGGGAGACTAGGAATAGTTATGCGGTCGACGCTGTGACTATCTCTATACTAGATGATAGCCACAGCACAAAAAGGGTCCTTCGAACAGATATGAATAGGAATGCAAATTTCAAGGTGGATCTCAAAAGATGATTTTTAGACAATTGACATCTGGAAGACATTGTAGAAAGACGTTAGTAAAATTAAGATTTTTAAGTCGTTATAGAAGTACGTAACAGTGAGACACTTGACTCGATTTTCGGAAAGAGGACTGCAGGGCCGTAACAAGGAGGTAGTAAAGCAGGCACCCGCCATGGGCGCAATTGGTCTTGGGGCGCAAAACGCAGAATACCGACGCAGCCAAGAGTCACACATGGTTTTTATTTTACTTGAGTATTCTACATGAATCAAAACTAATTGACTGTTCATTTTTATATTAGATAATACTAAGTTGTCTAATCCCTCTTTTTTTCGTTATTGCTTAAACACTGAGCCGACCCAGCTGACAAAAGCCTGCAATAAAATAAAGACAACAATATTTTCAACCGATAGTAAAATTGAAATAACCCACCCGTTTCTTCGGACAACTTCATTTTGTAATGATAGTTCATAATCGTTCTGTAAACACCTTCAGGAATGGTTTCCGATTGCGAGACGTTCGTTCGTCATGTCAGCGGTCCGAAAAGCGGACCGGTTGGATACACAGACCTTCTTGTGGCCACTCCGTCCTCTTTTAGGGTTGTTTGTGGCATTTTCAGAGATTAATGCGTACTCAGGGTCTTATATGGTTTGTACGATCATGGAAGTCTTTTAATTTGCCACTCGAAGTTGAGAATAAGCGTATCTTAACGTACATGAATATTAAATTCAGGTTTTGCACCTTGCTGTGCACTTTTGTTGAGCGGGTTAGGTTAGGTTGTTGGACACAATAAAAATATAATTGAAAGTGAGCTCATGTCGTGAATCGAAAAGCAACAAATAAAAAATTGAAATAAGTATATTCTGGGAATTTCTAATAAGAGAATGGTTATGCTCGAAAAATGTTAGGCCCGACAATAAAAAAAAGAAAACGAAAAAGGTATCTTACCATTTATAAACCCATAAAAATTCACAGGGCAAGTCTATTAGTGGAAGGAATGATGTTCTACGTTACCAAAAGAAGAGACAAATTGTCGACCGCCAAGAAGTGAGAAAAAATGTAAACAATACTTCAATAGGATAGCCGAGGATCTTCCGGCCTTTGGCTTAGAAAACCAAGCAAAGCGATTTGGCAGAGGATTGCCAGAAATGCACCCAATCAAGTACGTGGAGGGAGGCTGAGCTGCCATGGTGGGTGCCGACGCCAAGTGTTGCAAGAGGTTATGATGGCCCCCAATCGACGAGATCACGGGCATCATGAGTTGAACTGCCAAAGAGGGTACTTGTGGGTGATGATGCAGCCGCTGCCGGAAGAAAGACAGCACCCGTTTGGTTGATGAAGATGATGTCACAGAAAGTCACTGCGCTGGAGCACTGGCGGCTGATACAAGTTTATTTGATGTAGACAAAAACAAGATAACAACAAGAAATTAATTAAAATATAAAAAATGTAGTTTGTATATTAAAGTGATAAGTTTAATGTTATGTAAAATATATTTTGAGAGAAAGGGAGACAGTTGCGAGACTTTTCATTTTTTACATAGGATATATTGTCGATCGGGACGATCGAAGATAAGGGAAGAAGAGTATTACGTGGGCGAAATGGCATCCACACGTAAAGCCGTTGTCGATATGTATAAACGCAACTCGCCAGATTAACAGCGATATATTCTGTCTCGCTTTAGATGCAATGTGTCAAATGAACAAGTGACATCTTCTGTCTTTCTACAGACACATTGCGTCTTGTGAATGATGAAATTTATCTAGATTCTTGCGTGTACACGGCTTTCTTTCGTGGTGAGATGCAGGAAACAGTGAGTCGACGGATAGCTTTGTTTAGTGATGATTTCGTGGCCGTAACCTCTACTCGTATCAAATAAAACAGTAGACGGAAGTGTTTCTGTAATTATCCAACTATCTCTATCGTATTGCCGATAGAAGAATGAATCTACACGCGAACTCGACCGTCTTGAAAAACACGTTGGAATAATGATTTCAAACTAACAGCTGATCTTCCACAATAATATTAGTATTCGAATGAAGTATTCTATCCAATTATGTTCAACAAATATTTATGTATCAAATGACTTATTTTAATATATCGTTAAAATTGGTGATACAGGGTGCGGCAGTGAAACTTCCTTATTTGAAATAGATTCTCAGAAGCTACAATTATTCCGAGAAGAGTGAGACTCATTCGAAAGAACAGGACAACGTTTTCTGTCATGTAAGTTTAGTAACAATCTTAGTTTTTTTAAAACGGAAAAAAATTATATTGATATATACTGTTTGTGTTATTCATTTTTGAAATAAGATAGTTTCCCTGCCGCGCCCTATGTAATTATTTCACAGCCACATTAATTAAGACTCTAATATATTGATCATATGATACAATCTCAGCAGCTAAATTAGTCTTCCAACCATAAAACGATCCACGTTATACAAAATTGTATCAGAGACAAGTTTAATGCTACCGATAGACAAAGTGAATTACAAAGGAATTTTGGTAATCAATTATAATCCAATCTTCGTGCTAATCAAGTGCTTTCAAATGCTGTAAAATGAGCGACAGTAATTGCGATTATATCCATGCTTATGAGAAATGGCAAATTTGAGATGAAATGAAACGAAGACAATCTTCTGTTTGTGTCAGTTCTACTTCTACTTGTGCGAGAGAAATTATATTTTTGAATTATTTCCAACAAACGAGGGCGAATCTTCTTTGAGCGTTGAAAATTTTATTTGCCAAGCTAAAATATGTATTAAGCTGGAATCTTTTGCCTATTAAAAATAAATTTAATTAAGACACAGAATAGTTATTTGATGAAAGACTACAATGTATGCTATTGTATTTTTGTTGATATATTTGAAATGCTTAGGAGCGGATTTAGCTATAAGCGGAGAAGGTCCTCTTACCTCGGGCCTCTTAAGTTCAGGGGGCCTTAAGTAGTCTTTGACTCATTGGGTGATTCAAGGGACCCGCCTACATGCCGCGTAATAGGAAACCGCGCATATCGATGGCGGAAGGGAGCTGAGTGTTAGAATTTATCCCAGGCTAAATAACCGAATGGGCCCTCAAATTTAAATTGCACTAAGGACCTCTCAAGTGCTAAATCTGCCATTGATAATGCCGGATTTTTTTAGATTATGGTGGCTGTTGTTTTAAAAAAAACTGTAGTAGAAAATATCTACCTTATAAAGCTGAAATTTCGAATTTAAAGTTGCTCGTCGATTCGATTATTTCGGTCTTTCAAAAGGCGCTGAAAAGACTGAAAATTTGGACATGAGAAAGCTGTGCGCAAGATGGATGCCGCGTTTGCTCACAATGAAACAGGGTCGTGATGATGTTTCAATCGAGTGTTGAGCAATGTTTCACAGTAATAAAGCCGAGTTTTTGGATCAATTCATAACCATGGATGAAACGTGGGTTTATCACTTCACACCTGAGACAAACGAGCTTGGGGACCCTCCACTGACTAAGATATAATATATACATATATATATATTGTAAATGAAAACTAGATGAAATAAATTAGTACAATAGTTATATAGGTTTCATGGGTGAAAGGAAGTCGTGTTTCGCTCGCAACTTCATTTGGCCACCTTTGAAAATTAGCTTCTGGAAGGGGGGGGGGGGGTCTTCGTGATCGTACAGATCATAGAATGCCCGTATTCATCACCGAAAGTGCCGTTAAAAGCCCTAAAAAGTGGCCACAAGGTCTGTGTGTTCAACCGGTCCGCTTTTCGGATCGTTAAAACGACGAATGAGCGCTTCGCAATTGGAATTCATGCCCGAATGTGTCCACGAAACATGGTCTGCGTACATGAACGGATGTTTTGATTTATATTAAATAGAATTTGATGAAATAGAATAGAGTTTTCTGAAAACTGCGTCCAAATTTCGGTGTGTAAATTTATCCATATTTTTGTGAAAGAGTAGCATATATGTTATTGCGCTATAAATATGGATGTATTATGCTAATAAAATTGTTGTTAATAATCCACACATGTAACTGGGATATCAACAGCAGCTTCTCCGTCGCATAAATTCCAGGAAATTTAATATATCATGTACAATCAAACCCAGAACCCGATGTCATATAATATTATGTATTTATATATCTGATAAAATATTTTCAGGCAATATAAATATATCGAAAGAGTATTTGTTAAAAGGCGAAATTGAGTTGATATGTTATGACCGTTTAAATTGCTTGCTACATAGAAATATGACATTTTTTGTGTCATATTTATTTCTACAAAGTCGATTAGTTCTCATTTTGTTGTTTTGATATTTTAAGTGAATAAATATTATATGTATTTAATATTACAATGCTTTGAAAATTGCAATATTTCAATCAAGTTCCTGCGCTATAATTTTAACCACATCTACCGAAGTCCTAGCCAATTTTTACCGAAAATAGACGACGTTCATTTGATAATAATTAATGTGAACTATTTGTAGACGAAAAAGAAGCGTTGTAGATGTTAATTTAATGTCGTTATGTACAATTATTTAGGCTTCGAAAATTGTTATTAATGTCCGCAACGTTGAACGCTTGGTATATTGTAACTTTCTTGATTTGCATTGTATAAACATTGACTGATAGCTCTCATTTAGATTTATATTTAATTTGTGGTAAAATATTTTTGAATGGATGGAGAACTGTATAAATTAATATCTGTGGAAAACAGAGAAAATTTAATATTTTTTAATTGGAGCATGAAAACGGGATCTCCAAAATGGCCCTCATATTTTTCATGGTAAATATTTCTTGCGAGGTTTTGCTTTCGAGAAAGAAAACCTGTCATCTCTCCATTTCTTGAGTCGAGTGGAGTCTTTGAAATCGGAGAGCGAATATGAAAATCGGAAAATTTATGTGGAAATATCGCCTTCGGGTGAAAAGCTTAGCACAATACAGTCACTTGAACCACTCAACCGTCATCTTCTTCCACATTGCTTTCGTCTGCGTCATGCCCGTTGTTTATCCTTCTTCCTTACAATTAAAGACATCGACCTCGACTATAACAAATTGGAATTTGCGTCTAATTTTAGTAGCGATATTATTCTGAGGTAAAAACGGTGGTAAACAATATTATCGCTTTCATCCATATCCAGGATCGATCTGAAGAACCCATAAAAATGTCCCCCGGGGCCGATCAATGTAAACGACGTGCCCTCTCCTGTCTCTCGAGTGCTGATATATAAAACGATCACGTTATTTGCTCACACATAACGTGTACATCAATCACAAAAGATCAATATTCAGCGTCATGGATGTTTAAAAATAACATATCTATCTTCATAGCTATGAATGATTGAAAGGTTTCATAAAAAAATACATATAATAAATAGTTTAATGTGCTAAAATAAATGCTTTAAAGCTGAACATATTTGGTAAATTAATCGGTTAGATCTTAGGAAGTGTTCCCGATTTCCCGAATATAGGCCCGATTGTATTAGAGATTTTATGAATTTGATGGTTCAAGGAAAATATAATTTATTAGAAGGTAAATTTATAGTAAGAATAAATCTGCTAAATTTTATTTCAGTCGGTCTATGCGATAACAAGCCTTCTAAGTGATTAAATCCGCAACTGAGTTATATTCTAAAGTTAAGTCCACTTTTTTTTATTTCTACCGCCCACCTTTGTAAATTTGTTAGTATTAATTTTTTTTAGCCGCCCACCGATTCCACAGTAACATTATTTAACGCAATTGCAAAGTGCTCTTAATTTTTGAGTGGAATTAAAATATGTAATTAAATATATCTTTTTATTAAAATTTGAATACGTAAAAGTATAAATTTTGTTGAAATTACATTTAATTAATTATAAATGAGATCCTTGAGGCTGTGCTGCCTAAACTAAATATTTGATATCTGGTAAAATTTTCGTAAGGAACAAACGAAAGTCTCCTCGTTTGGAAATTTTCTGACGGTTTTTCTGTTTGATCATAATATGATGAACAGCACTAAAGTCTTATTCTATAAAATATGAGTTTAGGAAAGGTATCAATATATTAAATATAATTTTGCACATAATTTATTTTATTTTACCATAGATTTTCATATCCATCACTATCAAAATTATGTTTATTTTCTTCATCATATCTATTTTTAACAGTATTTTTTCTTGAATTTTTTATTAGCGCCCTCAATATTTGCGATAAAAGGATTCAGTCATACACATTCGAGTTTAAAATATCTTCGCTAAGGAAAGCTAAATGTATATTATTAATCTCCTCTGGAGTTACATCATCTTTTATAGATGTCATAACATGAAAAACCTCCACCGCTTATGACGAAAGCTTGAACGCCCATTAGTGGGCGGTAGGGACCATTTTAACGCATTTGATTAATTTGTACTGCCATTGGTGATGTACTGCGGCGAAACGCGGATAATAAATGTATAAAAATCTAGAGTTGATTTTATGAAATTGGATAAGATCTGTTTTGAAGAGTCGTAACAAGGATATAAAATGCTCGTGGCAAGAATCTAATTTCCGTCCCTCTCCGAAAATCCAATTTATTTTTTAAGCCAACTAATACTATTATAAATGCAATATATTAAATACTATTATAATGCGTGTTTTAAAATAATATACAAATCATATAAAATGACGCAAAAAGCCCCAAAAGAAGACGGAGTGGCAATAAGGTTAGTATGTTCAATCGGTCCGCTTTTCGGATCGCTGATATGACGAATGAGCGCATCGCGATCGTATGCTATACTTGAACATGTCTATAGAACAATTACAAACTCTCATTATGAAACGAAGCTGTCTGAAGAAGACTGATCGGGGACCAGATCAGTATTCTGCATTTTGCGTCCAAAGCCCAGTTGCGCCCGTGGCGGGCGCCTGCTTTGCCGCGCCCTTGTTACGACCCTGCTGTTTTACATTGGTTTATCTTTGTGTTACATCATTGTTATACTGTATTAGACATTTAAAAAATAAATACATGGGTTTCTTGGAAGAATAATGAAGACATATAATATTATTAATATAGCAGTGAGATTTATTAAGGCGAATGGGGCATGGAACAATCATGGAGCTTAATATTGACTTATTTTATAATAGAATTAAGCGAAGAAATGTTTTAATTAAGTTTCATAGCGCTGATTATTAATTAGTATGAGAGTAGTGTTTTTTCTACAAAATAAATTAAATTTGTTATAGTTTGCTTTATAAACTCGTATACATTATTCATACGAATAATTCTTTTCAGGCATTTTTATTCAAATGAAGACCTAGTTTAATATGATTTAGAACCAGATTTTTTTCTGTTCTCTTTTTACACAAAGTAATATGGAGAAAATTTTAAATAGGTCACAGTGAATGGTATTAAATGCAACACCATTTCGTGGATGAAAAGCAAGTATAAAATTTCAATTAAAATCTCCTGTAAATGTGCACATCTTATACTTTTGACGTTTACATATTGTCATTGGTGATTATATGAAAAATCGATAGCTAATATCATTGATTAATTATTTCAATAATATCACCATATTTTTTGTTATTAGGCAATTGAAACTCCCATATAATTTATAGATTAATTATAGATAAAATATAGATTTTTTTAAATAATATATCATAATCATTGCTGCCATATGGGAAACTACCATATGCAAAAAAATCTTTCCCTTGGAAAAATTTCTATGGAGATATGAGATGAGGTATCTTAAGAAGAACGTAATATAAGTATATTGTTTCGGCGAAAGCTTACAATGGCCACAATGAGCGTTATCTAATTCTTCAGCACTGAATGTTCTTTTATGCTAACTTAGCAAAATTTTATATATTCAATGAAAATTTAAGCAAACAGCCTTCACAAGAGACAGTTTAATGGATGGAAAATATAGAATAAAGAGTAGTTGTTTGCGTACTTAATGTTTTGCATCGTTGCTGTAGACGCCCTGGAGTCTGGGCTCCGAGACTCGATGTCTACGAATGGAGCTTTTAACCCAGTTTTCCGTCGTACTTGTAAACTTCATGGGATCTCGTTTCATCTGAATGCGAAGCCTTATATGTCATAGGTCGCGTTTGATTACTGGAAAATGTAATAACAAAGGCCTCAAAGAAATGGGTCATACGGAAAATGCTAAATCACCGGGTCTTCGAGGGCGCCGACGGCTTACGAAAATGGACTGGAAATACATCTTGTATTGTATTTATCAGAGAATTTGATTTTGATTGGATTCAAAACGAGAGCCTACGGGATATCGAAAAGTGATGCGAAGCCCGCAAGCAGCTTTATAAATAATTACATTTTGCGAACGCGAAGCTGATTCAAACTTAAGATGCTTAAAAGCCCAAAAATAAACTTCGACAGTCTTGTATTGAATTTGTGCGATTTTTCCGCTTCTGGAGTACTTTTCAGGGAATTCATTCATATGGGAAAAATCGACCATATTTTCTGCTTTGTTGTTAATCGAAAACATTGTCTGAATTTAACATTTTTCGGGCGATTCGAAGTTATTTAAACAGAGCAATGTAACAAAAAGTTATTTATAGGATCCTTCATACTATTCATCTGAAAAAATATTTATTCTTCAAAGATGAAAACCTATGTTTTATATTAGACACATTGATATATCATTTTATAAAACACACCAGAAAAATATTATTAAATTAAAATTTATTATTTCGGTATTGTTTTTGTAATATTATTCATGGGTAACTAAATTATCATAAATGAAATTAATCTATCAAATCATCTCGATATACAGAGCTAAAGAGGATTTCTATTTAATCGCTGTTTAAGAAAAAAAAGCTGAAGAAATTAATTCATTACGACAAAAGTCAACAGAAAAATATGCAATTTCAAAGGCAAGACTAGACAGAATCATCGTTAATTAAAAAGTTTTCCTGAAATAATCAAAACTGAGTATGAAGATTAGTTTAATCATACTGAAATGTGGCGATTGAGTCATGGAAATCAAAATCTTTTGATACTTTACTGACAAAAATTTCCTTTCCGAATATTGCATTAAAAATATTGAAGTATTTACGATAGTTTGCAGATCAATTTATTGATTTTTAGGAGAAAATCAAACATATTTGGATTATTATTAAAACCTTATTGACATTACAATCAACGATGACGGAGAGTACTTTCAGATTAGTTCAGTTTTAGTTCAATTAATCGTTCTTTATGTGAATAACTTTTGATAGCAGATTTATATTAAAAAATATTTCTTAACTAAATATTAAAAATAGTATCGTTTTTAATGAAAATATTTTATGCCAGGGTCTTTTTTCAAAAAGTTTGAAACGTTACTCAAATTCAATATAACACGTCACTCAATAGGTTCGTAGGAAGGTTTTGGCCTGTGTATGTGTACGGTATTTTATTCATCGATTAGCCTGAAAAAGGAGAAACCATCAATAGCAAATATTATATGGCATTATTAGTGCGATTGACGGAAAAAATTGCAAGAAAACAACCCTAAATTAAGAAGAAAATATTGCCCGAAATACACTTTCAGCTGCTCCTCCATCCAATTTTTTCAATAAAAAAGGTATCAAAATATTAGAGTAGTGTTGGGATAAATGCACTATTCTTAAAAGAGACTATGTTGATGAATAAAATGAAGAATTTTGCCTAAAAATGGTTGTTTTATAAGTCATCCTATGAATTTATTGAGTGATGTGTTATATTGCATAACATTCGTTTTTGATAAATACATTTTTTATAAGCGTTCTCACAGAAATTCATACGATAATCGTTTGAATTTCTATTCTATTATATTTTCTATTTACACCCTATGAGCAGTATTGTGGTAGTTATGGAACGAGAATCAATAATGTTATCTTAAAAATCGCAGAAAGTAAAATATGATCATCCACCTCAAATACATTTTAAACAATGACAAGTAAATTAGAACAAACAGAAAAATGATATTTGATATTTAATAAAACCCATCAGATCAAGTGTTGCTATTGTAAAACGCGTAAAATATCGTAGGCTACATGAACATAGTTTTTAGGAATATGCTTCCATTTTAAATAGATATTTTGGTCACCAAATAGAGAAAAATCAGGATCTGAGCTCGTCCATGCCTTTCTATAATTACTCGCTGTTCCAAATGAATGTTCGTGTAAATATTTGAATGCTTTTGCTACTTCAAGTTGTTTTTGCAATATTATAGTATTTGGATATCTTTAATTTTATCCTAGCAAAAATGAATCTACTCGAACAATCTTATGTATCATACGTAGATGATAATTTCCATTAAATTTTTTGCAACAAATCTTGATTAATTGTATTTATCCAGACTAATAACAATTCAGTTTATAATGGATATGGAAGATAAAAGACATTAATTTAGAATTAATTATGATAATTTTATTCAGGGCGTTTTATTAAGCTAATGTAATGAGCAAAGGAAAGCTTTTTCTTTTGAAAGACATCTTTCAAGAGACTAAGTGTTAAGATTTGTGAATATATTTAGATTTAAAAGCTGTTTATTTTAATCCTATAAGGTCGAGACCGACCCGAAGGCAAGGAGACATTTTCTTTACTTAGCAATTTAATATCGCATTTGTGGAGACTTTGATGGTTGTTCCCAGGTCAGTTTGGGGTTGGTCCTCAAGAAGATTGGCGACTATTTCTGGCATATGCTAATGGCGCTAATGTATCAGGCTACAAGATAACAGCCCTACTTGGTATTATTTTCCGAAATTAAATAATTCAATTCAAAATGAATCACAAATAAGCTCTGATAAAGCTCCACGAAAAATACAATAAGCTGTTGTCACACGTTTTTAGCGTTATTCAACTGAGTGAGAATAAAGGCGAAAAATGGAGATAAAAACGCCAGGAACTTTAAACAACCGAGTCAAGATATAGCCTGACAGTTAACACTCTATTCCAACAAAATTTGGAGTACTCCAAGACGGATAAAAATCAGTCCACAATATGTAAATGTTGAATTCCTCACGAGACTAAGAATGAAACGAACGGCGAATTCTACAAACGAAAGAACTCAATTTGGGGTGCGACATTTTTATCGGGGTATCGATTCGTGTTTATAAAAGCGCGAACGATTTGTCTTCGGCTTTTTTTGCAAATCGTGGTCATATTTCTCAGGTAAAAAACGAGCAAAGTTTTGACGCCACCGCATAAAACAGTCAAAAAGCTTTAAATTTCAATTACGAGCGGTATGAAGAAAGTTTCGAGATTAAGTTTACGTAACGAACGAACAATAAGGGACGATGTTTAATATCAGGAAGATGAAATTAAGAAACAATGTGACATAAATCAGCAACTTTTTCAGAGCACAATTCTGCACTTACATTCAAAATGAGGCCTCAAAGAAGCACATTTCGACAGTATTACATCGGGCTATCCGTTACATAAGAGCCCTCACTTGATCTCACTTGCTCTCACTTAGTCCATAACTTTAAGAGGTGTGACCTTAATATTTATAGAACTCATCACAAGGCCCTTTGTATGCTAAATTAAATCACTATTATAGACCTAACTCAAATTGCTGATGTTGCGATAAAAATCATAGTTAGCTACCCTGATATATATAAAATGAAATCTTTTACGTGTTAAAATAAAATATTTTGATATTTTTACAAAGTCCTTATGATATTTGATATATATATTGGTTATATTGAAAGCAATGTATGTCTATATAATGCATTAGAATAGTCTTAAAAATACCAAATTTACCAAAAATAATATCAAGGGGTAAAATAGGTCCCGGGAGAAAAAGAACCCCTAGAATAGCACAAATATGCTTCGTTTCATTTAATCTAATTTATTGTATTTTAAAGGATTTTTTTATTGTCGAAGAATATATGATAATATTTAATTAAGTCATTTGGATTCATACGGAGATTTAAATTTTGCTAAATACACCCACAGGATCAAATGGACATTGCGTCACACGTGTAAAACATTGGAGCTAAATCCCGAACGTCATGAGAGATTCCCGATGACGTAGTAAATTCAATGCAGACATATTGGTGCATTGAAGACAAATTCAATTTAATTGTATTTTCATCGAGTTTTTAATGTGATTTGATTGAAATTGCATCACAGTTGGATATTATGTATGTTTGATTTTCTTATATTAAAAATTAAATAAAAATATAAGTTTGCCCTTGTGTATATATAGGGGGATGTTTGGGTATTGCTGCTTTTTTTTCTAATTTTTTGCAAAGAAAACGATCCGTTCGTGCCCTCCGGGGGTGAAATTTCTGTCGCGAAATTATGTCATAATTTGCAGGTTGCTTTTCTCATAATCGCATTACTGACCTATGTGGAAATAAAGTTTATGGGTTCTTCCTCGTTTGAGTGTTTACGAACTGAAAAGTGTACACACACACATCCGCGCTTAAGGGTGGAGGGCTCGCAAGGAGGGCGAGGTAAGGGTAGCATTTGGCGACCGAGCTATCGATTTAGCCTTCGTACCACCCCAGCTGGCCACCCTACTCGCTACAACCCAGACCTTTCTGGCTAATGAATGTATCAGCTGAAGCGGAGGATGCAAACACTAGGATGAGCTGACGTATCATTTAAGCACGAGAATGTAGCCCCCAGACACGGGGGTCGACGCCGCATTATTAACCTGACGATGAATGAAAAATGATAATCCCTTCCTGGTATCTTTGCGGTGTGATTCCGGCTGAAATATATGCTTCAAGAGGATAATGAATCAGGAATAAACGAGATTCGACGCCTACGCCACTGAGAACAACTATCGTTTGGGAGATAATTAAGCGACCCCGTTTGCGACCCTTTGCGAATAATGAGCCAACCCAAATATCACAACCTGCTTAAATTTTAACGGACCGACTAATTTCTTATTTTCATTGCTCTATAACGAGCAACTATCGTTATTAATTAGAGCGACGTGGAAATATAAAAAGGTTCTATTTGGAAGCCACAGTAATAACTTTCCCTTGAACCCATTAAATTCATCCTCGCCCAAGGAAAAATCATTAAAGATTAGCATTTCAAAAATAAAAATAATAAATCATGCACTTATGTTTATAAATAGCATTTTTATCGTATACACAAAAACAGTCTTGAATGAATTTGTGTGTATACACAAACACATGTACACACAGAGAAGACCTAGAATGGAGTTTATAAGATGAGTAATGGACGTGAAAGTTATTCAAGTGTGTCAGGATAAGGCTGAATGGCGCTGTTTAATCACACCTTCCACCAAAAGATCGTGTTACGTGATGATAATGATGATTAATTCGAAAGAATATTTCGCACCGGCTGAAAACTCGATTCATATTGTTTTTCGAGCGATGTAGTATGATTTGTGTGATGTAAAGATACAAACATGCTTCGGCAGATTCGATATAAAATGGCGTATTGGATCAATTACCTCGGCTTAGGCTATTTTTCCGGATGCACAATTCGCAGTAGCAATATTGTGCTTACTTCCTTCCCGGAAAAACAGGCACTGAATGGCGGCTCAATCGGTCACCTCGAAAAACACTCACTTTATTCCTGTTTTGTGCGCGTCCCGTGTACTCTGTTCATGTGAACGACCGTCGATTTTGTCAGCTTATATAATTGAGTGATGATATTTCCACGGAAAGATTGCGTAGACGGAAAATATAACGGTGGAAAGTCGCGTTTTCCCGGACAAGTCTAGTAGCGTAATGCGACGTGTATTGGCCCTAGAGATTTTCTCAGTTCGGCCGGTAGTTGGCGGAGCGATCCGAAATACAGCCTTCCACACAGTTGTAGAGCTATTGTAGGAATCGTCGCTTCTCAACATGTAGCATTGGATACATTTAAATTCAATTGCATTAATAAAATCATTATAAATCTCACTCATCGTAGATATTCGATTATATAGAATATTTATCCTACCTAACATTCTTATTCCAACTTAACCATATGTGGAGGTCGAATAGGAAACCAACCCGTTCTGGTTAAAATCTATATTACCAATTAATTTGAATGATCGATAAATTTGATCTATAATAAGATAATAAGAATTAAATTTAGAAAAAATTCTTCACTCGGCAAAAATTGATCCATTGTAAATGGGGCTATTAAATTTTAATTTTAAAAATCTTGATGAGTATAGTCGCCAAAAAAGCACAAAACAAGACTTGAAAGTGCAACAGTCTAAGTGCAACTAATCCCCAAAAACAGTCAAGCAATAAAACGAAAGCCATTTTGGGTTCTACTTATGTTTAGTTTCAAGGCTTTAAAAAAATAGACGTCTAACAGCTTAAAGTGGAAGTTGCCATTGAAGATTATTTTGAGAATTAGAAAGCAGTTTTCACATCAAGTTTCCCATTTCTCGAATTCTAGGATATTCTAAGAGCACTTTGAGATGTGTTTCTAAGAGATCCTACAAGATGAAACTACTTGATTACTGAAACGATCAAGACACTTTCACATAATATCAACAGATTTTTTAGTATGAATTATAAAAATGTTCCAATAATCATGAAAAATAATCTTATTCTTATAATAGTTTTTGATGTGATTTACAGTGAATAAAATGCTAAAGCTCTCTGAAAAAGGTCCATCTAGTCAGAACTTGATTTGAAAAAGTTGCCACAGGAAGACTAAAATTGTTCCAATAAGATTATACATTAGCACACACGATCAGAAAACCTTAGGATTTGGAGGTTGTAATTAATACTAAATATTTGACAATTTTCATCCATAAAGAATTAATTTTGTTTTGTAATTAGATTTTTCAATAGCTGTTGAAAATTATTACTCTTATAGATGTTATTTCTTATTGTATGTATTTACCACGCCAATTTTATTCGCGTGTAAATAATTAGGTGGCTAAAAAGTCGGGCAGGGCTACCTATGAGTGGTTGGCTTAAAATGATAATACTTATAAATTCGATCCTACTGTAAAAACTCTATCCATTTATGTCGAGGCTATTTAGTCTTAATTTTCTTTGACCTTATGTGAAAGACTATGAAAAATCACCATATAAAAATCGTTATGGAACTTTATGCAATCTTAAGAAGAAGAGAACCACAAAAGTTTAACATATCTATAATTAAATTTGCATCAATGTTTGCCTGTGAGAAATTTACATTGAGTGATAATATTTGCTTCCCAAATTTGGTTTTTCTTATCAGATTTATCAGTTAATTACCTTATTTATTCCAAGATTAAATATTTGAAAAATTTATAAATAATTAATAATGAACAAATAATGAGATATTGCTTAATATGTTTCATTTTAAGTCGCTTAACAAAATAAATTTATTGAACAACTCATCATTGCATAACATTGTTAAAATGCAACTGAATGCTTGTCTGTCTATTTCTCCGTCAGTTTTATTTGCAAAAACATGACTTTTGTTGGATTTTAATCAAATTTAGTGTTCGAAATCAAGCCCAAACAAATGTAACTGAAATACACAGTTTTACTTTACTCTACATGTTGAAATCGTTGTTGAAATTCCAACTTTAAGTTGAAAAATAAGGTCGCTCTCTGTCTACATGTTGCGCATATCGAGGACTGTAAAATTCAACCTGAAAAACTAAATGATTCCAGGGGGTCTCAAATTTAAATTGCACCAAGGGCCTCTCATGTGCTAAATCCGCCACTGATCTAATACATAATGTTTGTTTGTTCGTATTTAATGCGCTTCTATATCGTTCATCCGATTGCAATAAAACTTTGTCAACATACTGTTTAAATTTGTGGGAATAACATAGGTATTAAATCATAGTAAAATATTGTATGGATACGCCATGTTGGCGCATATTAATCTGGTGAAATAAAGTTTGGGCTGCAGGGATGGGGAGATAAAGGATGCGCGCGCAATACGGTGGTTATGTCGGTCTTCGAGACGAGAGCGAGTGTGCATATGCTTTTGGATCCCAGCTCTTCGGCTCGCGCTACACGTAACCTGAAGCAATAAACCACGTACTGCGTTTATTTTCAAATAATTATTAAACGCTTATGGTATTGCCACGCATGCCGGATATTTTATTAATTTAATTAATAAAAACGGCACTGTACGCTCACGGAATGAGTATAACCGATTCTCCCACTCTTTTGTATATGCGTGTCCATAATCAATCTAAAACATGAAATTACATCGAATTGCATGATGTTCAATGATTCAATCCATCCTTAGTCTCGTTATTTAATAGCCATTGATAAATTCGCTCATCTTGTAAATATAATAAACACGCTTATCGAAACGTTGGATTTTTAGGCAATTCATGTAAAGAGTCGTATAATATTTATGTTTTATATCTGATGAAAAGTTTTAACGCCAATTATATGTTTGTTTTAGTCGACCTGAATTCGGAGCACACTTTGAGAGCCTCCGCAAAATGTGTGGGCTTGCGAGGGTGTTTGGAGCTAAATAGAGCCTTCGTTTGTGTGGGGTCGGGGAGGGCTGCCCGGGAAAATTTACCATGAAAATTCAACGTACAACCTGCGAGGGGAAATCCGACAATCCTACCCTACGACAAAATCAAAGAGCTCCCCGTGCGTCCGAATGAAAAAAAAAATGAATCATTCGAATATTTCGTCATTATTTTTTTGCGCGAGTAATCCGCCAACTGAGGTGCGTAGAGGCCTATTTTTAGACCCGGATGAGACTTGTCACAATTATAGAACGCGTAGCGACCTGATGTTCTATTTACGACTTTAATAAGGAGCGCCTACGTCGTTTTTCAATACCGCGATGTGAGCATTGTGGTATTTGACAACTGTCAAAAAATGGCGCGTGTCTTTATTCAAAAGTCGCCATTGTGTCGAAGGACGAAATTGTTGATGAATAACAGTTGATGTCAAAAATTAAGAGATTTGATAATGCAGGAAGCAAGCAAAGACGTACGTTTTTGTTTTAATAATTCCATACGCAGCTTATTATATTAATAAATCAAAACAAATCTGATTATTTTGGGACACATTAAAATAAATTTAATTCGAATATACGGAGGAAAAAACATTTGATTTAAATAATTAATTAATTTATAAATTAATAAAATAAACGTGCGTCCGTCCATTGCTTTCTACGCAAGTAAAATCTGTTGAGCAACAGTATCAGACCGACGTACGATGTTTCATCTCCTTCTGGCGCGCTATACTCATAGTGCTGTCTCTTTCTTTTTTGCTTCTATTGATCGCTTTGGTTTGGAAAATTGTCTCTTTCGCGCATAATGTATTGAAGCCTCAGTCAGAGTCACGTTCAGGGTTGGCTTTTTTACGGTGCATTTTTTTCATCATCATTCCCATCAACGCATCACATTGATACATCCAAAATCATAACATCGACACTTAATATTAATAATATTATTATAAAATTGTATTAAATAATAAATCATCATTATAAATAATTTATTCAAAAAGATTCAATACTTCTTAAGATTGTGTTATTTTTTTGATTCTATTAACATTATATCAGATTGTTCATCTGTTCCATATTATTTATAAAGATTTTACGTTTCTACCTTGTTGGACCTAAAAGTTATCGATTTTTTACATTTTTTTATGCAAAAATATTAAGTATAGAATGTTGATATTTAGTGTGTTAACTAGGCGATCTTTATTGAACATAAACATATTTTTTAAAATTGACTAAGTATGGTAATGGGAGTAGGAGGAGCCACGTATGATAGTGCACGAGCGATGACATTTTCTTCATCATGGAAGTCCTAAGTCCTAAACAAGTGATTTGCAGAAAAAAATTTAAACATATTTTTACTTTGTATAACATAGTGTATAGCTTAGACTACAATTAAAAAAAAATATTGGAAAATAAAAAAATAGCAAGCGATCAAAGAAAAGTTTGTATTTTTATCAACATTTTTTGTACTTTTTTGTTCATTAAATAAACACTTTTAATAATTTTTGGATAAATGTAGTCTATACGATAAAGACGTTTATTATACACGTGTCTGCCAAATTTCATAAAAAATGCTTATCTAGAGCGTGTGGGAGCACTTCCATGAATTTCGAGAAAAACGCGTTTAAAGTTATTTTTCTCCTCAGTTTCACGAAGCGCAGCTTCTCCTCTAAAGCCTATAACTTTGCAAATTTCATTTATATTGACTTGAAATTTACTGAACGCATTCTTAAACATTGCTTCTTTCCGATACACGAAGAAAAAAAAGATTTTGTTTTAAGCACCGAGGTAGAAACGTTCCTCAACGTTGTCCAAAGGTTGCAAATATCGAAAGCAATATCAATATATGGAGCAGAAACGTGAATCTGTACAAAAGCAATATGTAACAAGATTGAAGCCTTCAAATTGTGGGTGTGAAGCAAGATGTTCAAACTGAAAATACACGCTCTTTGGACATGGCCAAATCAACGTGAAGATCTTTATATTTACATAATATAACGGTTCGATACAAGTTTGGAGTATTTCTGGCGGATAAATGCTGATTGGACAAAACTTAATCGACACGCATTATTTTATGTGTTTGAATAAGATGAATAGGTTTAATGTTGCATCATAGCCTTCATCACTCGTTTTTGGAAACAAAAATATCATAAGTTTAATTTATCATTTTTTTTTAATAATATTCGCTTTTTGAAGTAAAACTCTCTCCACTCCACTGTACTCCGTCTTCATCGCATACATCATAGACACGTTACGCGCATGCGCTGCTCCACCTCTATTGTGTGTGTGTGTGTGTCTATGCGTAGAATAAAGCAGCCACTAGACCAGTAGTCTACTTTATTATATATTACACAAACATATTTTAATATTTTATTTAACAAATGAGAAAAAAAGCCAAGCATAATATCAAATTTTCCTATAAGCTATGAAATTTCACGTCTTCCACGCGAGAGTCTCATTTATTTTATCTCAAGTATTTTGTTATATACTTATGCAAATCTTTTAGCGGTGCTCACTGAACCATTCGCCTAAATTTTATTGCATAATTTAGTTTTATGTTCATTTTTGGGGTTGGTCAGAGCATTTTGCAATGGGATTTAATTTGCTGAAACGTATGAAATTATAGACCCGGATTCTACCCCCTGTTCATCTCGATCCCTCCCCAATATTGCCGTTTAATATTTAATATTCAGTATTCAATGTTCTCGGGATCTCGATATATTTGCGCCGCAGTCGGGTTTGTTCTGTGACTCCATCAATATTCCGACCTTTTCTTTCGTCGGCTTTTTTGCTGTCGCTGAGCCGATTGTCCAAAATTGCAAAATCGGTAAATACATATTTGATGAACGAAAATGATTGTGGATTACGTGGAAATATTTATTTTCTGCAGATTCATTCAGTCGATAAATACCTTTGTTCGAAAATAAGGGATGGAAGACGGGGTTGATTGATTGATGGAAAGGGAAAGAGCGCCACAGATCAGGACACCAAAGATTGTCATATTTGCATCCATGTAATATAGTACTTCGTTTCCATGCGTATATTTTTCTGCTTTCTGAACGACATGTAATTTGATAACGGTTCTTTGTAATGGACCCCCTGAGGTAACGTGGAATTGTTTTTTAATAACCGCTGGAAAGAAATATGTTTTCCATTTGCCATTGGTTGTATTTCATTCATTTAGCAAAGAGCTACGGTGGATCTGACCTCGTTTTCTTGTTTCCTTTCTACTCCTCAGTTCATTCTAATTTCCGTTTATATCAAACTCTTCCTTCGAACACAAATGGGCCTTTTGACGATTTGCTATGCAAAGGGAAGCTTTTTAAATACAAAGAAAAATGTAAAATGTTGTTAAAAAAAATCTTATTATTAAAATTCAAAATCAATACGCTTATAAACGTATTTTGACAATATGAATTTAGCCGTTTATTAAATACATTAAGAACAAAATTACATCATTTGGAGCATATTAATTCCCGTTTAAGTTTGGGCTAGACTTTTTTTGTTCAAAGACTGGAATCTGATAATAAGTGCAAGCGCACAAACACAATTGCAGTTTCCACATAATTAATTAAAATATTGTATGAATACTGAGTCATATCAACTTGATCTCATTTTCTATCCAATTGCTGACATTTTTATACGCGACCCTTTCATAATTCGCGTAAAAACTGGAATTATAAACATGTATGCCTTAGGGTGGGCCTTATTTTTCGACTTAAAAAATTGGTTGGTCATATGATTTTCTGCAACCTTTGCAAGATTTGGTTGGGCAACCATAAGTTAAAGTTTCAGAAAAAACGTTGTATGGCCATTTAATTATGAATCCGATTTATTGATTCTGGTATGTTTATTAGACTATTTTGAAGTGGAATAGTTTGCAGAAAGACTCACTACTTCACTGCAGTCAACCCTCCTGCCATTCCCTTCTTTTCTGCGGGTACGCATTGAGATTGAGCCCTGCCCCCCATCTCACTTATTAGTGAGAGCATGCACTTTTTTCCCAATTACATGTACCTGTTTCAACTTATGGCATCCACAAGCAGTGGCAAGAGTTTATTAACCAGAAATAAAACCTATATTTGGCGTGTGATTATAAAACAACAATTTTTGATACCACATCCTCAAAAACTATAAAAACTACAGGATAGGATTTATTTTACTTAAAAACAACTTCAAGTATATCAACCTCAAGATGACAATAAAGAGCTGCTGGATCTTTCTATCATTTACTTGGGAGGAATTTCTGAAAAAAGAGTTTCATTTAGGAGGTTAGCTTGTCTTCACTGTGTTAAATGGGCGGCTAAAACTATATATTGTTTGAAGATTTTCCTATTTAAACATCATCAAACTGACGAAAAAGGAAGAGAAAGAAGTGAATGATATATGTATTTTCACTGTCATAATATATAAAAAAATACTGGTTTCAAGCCCCTGTCGGATATTCAGCACCAAGTATAAACTTACAATGATTAAAAGATCTTACATTCTTAGAAAGGCCAAAGTCGCCATTAAAAATATGCTGGACCATTTATGGTACTTAGAAGAGTTGGTCTCTTGCATTTTTGACGATGAACTTTTAGTCAAGATAAGAAAAATATGGTAGATGCACTAAAAATCGAAGATGTAGAGGATTGTCTAAAAAGAAAAAAAGCATTGATGTAGAACACATCACTGAAAAGAGCATGGAAGATTTTGTGACTGGCAACTCTTTACGATTTTTCCAGAAACTGGGCGTCTCATCACAGTTTTTGAATAAAGATGTTGACCTTGGAAGGATGTTTCTGATTTTGAGACTGCAAAGAAAATCGTCCATTCTATGTAGTGAATGATATTGCTTAGCGTGATGTTGTTTTAATAGAGGAATATAATAAATTGATTTCAATCGTTTTTGTTGATAAAAGATTACGGAAAAAAGAGTCTGCTGACGCATGACGGTATTTGACGGCTGTGTACGTCAAAGTGTTAAATATTAAAAGAGTAGCTATATTTATAATCTAAACATTAATTTTACATGTAAATGTTTTATATTAATAAATACACGTTAGTGATTGATGCAGTGTTTTAACTTTTAAAACTATATTCAAACCTTAGTACGACCCCTAAATATTATTTTAAAAAATTGTTAAAAATACCGAAATAATTTTTTAGGGTAGAAAATCAAATAAGATTTTGACCGATCAAATATTCAAAAAAAAAATTTTTTTAACCCAAATAAGGACCATTCTAGTATGCATGTTGTAAAGTATACTTATAAGAATAAATTTAATTCCCAGAGTTTTCATTGAAATATAAACGACATACAAATATCGAAGAATACACAGAGATGTGCTAATTTATATGTTTAAAAAAAATGCTAAGCGCTACTTCATTTAGCGATTTATTTTATTAATATTTATATCGATTGTGAGGACATCGATTGAAATATTCGTATTAGAAATACCGTTTAAAAATACTATTAAGTGACGCAGGGAAATAAATCTAATGTTATTCTGCGTTGTATTGCTAATTAAGCTGAAAGGCTCGATATTTAAATCGGGATTAGTCTCATCCCATTAACCTTATCCCGGTACTCATGGCTACCGATTTTCTTCGATGTTCTTATCCCTGCGGAATACTCGCAGCACCGCGTGGGAGTACCAAGGAATACGATGTAATTTAATTGTCAATTATTTTTTATTCGGAAGTAATTAATCATTAATTTAGTAGATCGGGGCGGTAAAAAATAAAGATAAATTTATTTGGGGTTCTTTAATTGGCAGGCTTTGGAGCTTCGAAAGCTCCACAAGGCGAAAGCTCTATTGTTCCCAGGCTTGTAATCGTCTTATGATTGTGGAGTTAAATGGATTATACGTAAAGCATAAAGTAACCGTGTAAATTGGAAGCATGGGGTTGTTTCTTGAAATACGAGTCGCATTCGCAAATACGTATTTGATCGTAAATAATTTGCAAAATTGCTTTCTAAAGATTCTAAGCATATTTATGAGCGCGAGTTTCAACCCTAAACGCAATGTTGTACTATTTTTAGAATGGATAAGATTTGGGATGGGATGAAATTAATTAAATGGGAATTAATTACGACTAATTCAGACATTTCGCAATTAATCGGGATTTTTGACGGGGAAGAAGTGTATTAAAAGTGTTAATGGCGTTGTCGTGTACGTATTACATATTTTTGATGGCCGCTAACATTTTCAATCATCCCCTGTTGCCATCGACGTTTTATCCATAAAATAATTTATTTGACAGGCTATATTGATAGCTGTCATTATTTAATCTGAAAGTGTATTCATGAGATACGAGTTTCGGAGGAAAAATTCTTGATTCGTGTTCTCGACTAATCCGATAGTCAGAAAATATTGTTCAAGATGTTTGATTGATATTTCTGAAATCACATTAAGCTCATTGATTTTTATAGCGTATAAAGTATTAATTAATTACGCATAATAATGACATTATATCAATGCATATATTATATAAAGTGTCGATATTAATATTTTTGATATACACTTAAATCTTTTTTTGTGCGGTACATGCGTTCCGCGGAAAATCACACAAGAAGAAATCGCATTAAAAAAGCTAGGATTTACATAGAAAAAGTGAAGATGCGTTGTATGGAATTTTAAAACCGCATAACTTTGAAAATTATATATAAAATGTATCCAAAGTCGCATAAAAAAAGTTTATAAAAAACCATAAAACAATAAGGCAATTAAAAGTAACATTTTTGGTAACAACAACAAAGGAAGTCTTACTTCATTGGTATTTTTTTTAGGATGTCCATTTGGCATCTCAAATGCTAGACATCTACTAGAGAAATACTAATTATTTCAATTGCAAACTATTATCGTTGAATGAAAATTTTCGTTTCGATTTTCGATATGATTCAAAATAGCTCTCTTATTTGGAAGAAATAGTATACTCAGTGTCAATGTCATAATTATTCTGTGTAGATTTTTTCTTTCCAAAAATATAATTCATAATTAGTAAAAATGTTAGTCCCTAACTCAAAAAGTAAATTAATTCACAAAATGGCGACAGTTTTAAAAAAATCAGTAAAAATATTTTGTCACAGTTTTGATTTTTTTTTAAATAGTTAAAAAACAAATTTTGACATAAACATGGTAGGAACAATAGAAGATTATATAAGAAAAATTTGTACCTAGTTTGAAGTAAATTAATTCATTAAAATTTGAGATATTGTGTCAACCGCCTTGAAAAAAGTAGTTTCGAGAAAAACGCGTTAAAATATTTCATTATGGTAGGAAGTTGCCTCGAGACTAGAATAGCTATAACTCCATAAGTAGTTTGATTTTTGGAAATTCCTTTGGAGAATGTATTTTTAAAAGTCAAAACATTGGAAAAATGCAAAAAAAACAAAATCAATTTTTTCAAAATTCTAAATAAGAATAAAGGGCGTGGTCGTATACTCAGCGATAGCAGATGCAATTAGATTTGTACAGTCCCAAATTATATTTTTTTTCCAAATTTGGGTTAGTGTTGATGATTTATTTCCTATTTTATCCAAAATATCTCGATACGCATTCTTCATGAAATTTAAAAAAAACCACATAACTTAGAAATCGCACAAAAAAAGTCGCACAAAAAGAGATTTGAGTGTACTTTATTTTTTTAAAAATAAACACATACTTTTATGAAATTAGTTGAAAAGAACTTTAATAACATATAATATACCAATAATTCATCATTGCTAATACTTATAATTCTATGTTTTATTATTTTTCGAGATCTGTTGTGGTTTTTCATCAACAGAGAACTCTGGAGTATTACTGGTTTCAGTCTTCAAAAGTTCGGTAATAAGCGATCGTCTTTGGCTTTTAGTGTATAAATCTTTACGTATTTCATTATAAGGTTCCAAAATCTGTTTAATTCTCTCTTGAATCTTAAATTTCTTTCCATTATAAGGTCATTTCTTATTTTAAAAAAATCTTATTTAATAGACAATTATATACCTTAATTAAATGTTTTTAATGTGAAACATGTAGTTACTTCACTGCAATTGCTTTCTGATTCATTAATTGTGGTAGATTCATTTAATATTTCTACTAATTCGTCTTCGTTCAACGTATCATCAAAATCTTCTCCACCAATATCACGATAAATGTTTATTGTTCTTTGGTATTCATCTTCTATTGATGGTAAAACTTTTTCTACACTGCTTCTGGATATTGCCATTAAATATTATAATTATATTTACCTATTGTGTCATAGAGTTCTAGATATTAAGTTTAACTCTATCCATGATTTAAGTGTTAGGAGACGTTTTCAAGATGAGACCGGAAAAAAATAAGTATCGATTTCAAAGGATCTTCTTGAGAGGATGCGTCAATGCGCAGCTGTTTATATGTAAGTTTATCGCACGTATCATTTATTAATATTGCCGATCAAGGAGGATCCTTGAAGAAGTGCCGTCAACCATTTAACTGCAATAAATTAACCATGGTAGCGGCAGATGTTCCCGAGGGATGTGAATAAAATTGTGAAAAATGTACGCGACCGCAATATGTGTGTAGATATGACACATTCACTGTTGACGTGCTCCTATTCAGCCATTCAAAGCCGGCAACATACAAGTTGGATCAATCCAAATGGAGTGATGATCAGTGGCGGCACCTCATTTTTATTTTCAATCCAATGAATAAATATAATATGCGATAATTTATAAAATCCAATATTTAATTAGTATTTGTTTTAAAATGCCCCCTTTGGAGATTTTATGGGGATGGTATTGAATTGAAAATTTATTGGTTACAACAATGTCTCCAGTTTCTACGAGCTGGCTTCCCTTGTAGACATCATGAATCTTGTAAACTGGAACACTATTGATTTTGATGTAGAAAATTCTGTTTGGTACAGAGCCAAACACCAGATGAATGCTGCAAAGCTGGCAGCGACCAAAATATTAGCGACACGCAAAAATTCAAAATCGCTACATTTTTACGATTAAATTAATTCCAAATATATTAAAATGTATTCATACAAACATTTACATATTATAATGAGAGAATCGTCTTACGAATGTATAATGATATGAAAAAAATTACGGCATAAAGAGCAAAGAACGGGTTTTCAACCCCTATTTTTACGAGAACACGTTTCGCATTTTTCACCTGTATTTTGATATATTCCACCTCTTAAACTCATGCTGCAGCAACACAAAAATAATCCACAGCACAAATATATAATATAGTGGAACTAAAAACGACCACCTAAACAAACTTCATTAGGACTTGTACAAACAATGCGCGGATTAACGAAGATACACAAAGCTGCGGTAATTCGAACCTGTCGAATGATACATGTGTAGTTTAGGCCATAATGGTCTGCTATCATGGATTTGTAACCTCATTTTGTCGTATTGTGATATCGGAAATTTAATCCAGTGCTTCAGAGAGCAGAGTTAGCATTCGACTCCCTCAAGAGTGCTAAACTAGATGAGTTTCGGCACTGTCTGCTTTTACTACAGATTTTATGACCAACGCTTGGGGGAAATTCGTCAGAAATAATTTGTTCCCATTCTCATTTTAAACGTTCCAACATACGTCATTGAATTCGATATTAAAGCATCCAGAATTATGATCGTTAAAGGGTTGATCTTGATACAATCGTTAAAGATGTGGCGAATTATATAAACCTATAGATTAGTTTTATTATGTAAAACGTATTCTAGTAGACGATCGTAGCTTGGGGATGTCACATTGTAAGTATAATAACGAGAGTGATAGAATCACTGGGTGGCACCATTAATACCGTATAATATTTGCCGTTTATGTGAGTAACACGAAAGAAATTCGAAGGAATTATGAACAATTTAAAAAGAACATTATAAAAACAACCCTTGGAGATTGGACGAATTATTTAATATATGTATAAAGTGGACGATTTTTAAAAGACAGGGTCCAAGAGAGATATTTCTTGGAATATGATGTCAATGATACTCATACATGTTGATGATATTATATTCTATTTGTTTAAGAATAAGCTTATTTCTTTGATTAGATCACCCACCAGCGTCAACCATTAAGAAGATAAAGTTGATAAATTCAACTCTCAGTGGAATATTTCGGAAGGTGATGTTCAAAAATGATTGAAAGAATTTGTTGTTCATACAAACACTAAATATTATTAACAATTTTGATCATGATTCTTAGAAACGAGACAATGAAAATTGTTAGCTGAAAGATGAATTTGTGTTTGTGTAGTATATAATAAAATGGGCACAGTATTGGTATAGTGGTTGCTTTATGTTACATATAAAAATACACATGATTATCCTTCTCTTTCCGATCAACTGTCGTTTGAAGTTTCACTTTTCGTTTCGTTTAGATATATATCAAAATGAAGTGCTCTTTAAATTGCTAGATATAGTATATGATATGTTCACTTTTGATATGTTTTTAGCATTTAAATGCCTTTAAAAATTTGGTTAGTAAAAACAGTAGATTTGATCCCAATATGATTGAGTTAGATATCAAGCAAAATATATTTAATAGGACTGGCAGCTAAGGAGCTTCCATATAATGTATAGTATTTAAGAAAATATATTTCAAAATAACAAGGATATGTCAACATTTTGGAATATAATATGAATGATTGTGTCACTTTGATACTTACGTTTCAATATGTATTCTTCTCGTATAAACATTGCACTATATTACACCACATTTAGACTCAAAGCAGATACATAAATGATGTTTTTCTTTGAAAATAATTTAACTAAAATATACCATGGATGATATGACAAGCTGGTTTTATCAATTACAAATGGTTGAACATGATTTTATGTGAATTAAGCGGAAGGAAATTCATTGTTTCGTTTACAACCGTTTGTAATAGATTACACCCATTAATCGCCTAATTGAGTATGACGTATAATTTTGGCATGCTTCGATGCTCGCGTGACGTATATGACGTATATACACGTTACACGCTATTATTACGATACATAATCAGAACACGATATTAACCTTTTTCCTATCGAACAAATATTTTGCAGCTCTAGCGCATATCATACCCTTAGACGCATGTAGAAATCGATGCAGCTCGTTATGACGTACGCGAGGGTGAAGCAATAATATTGAAGTAATTCAACCCTATGAAGACCTTTGACATTTCATCGGAAATGGCACAAGGACTCGATATTAGGTCGCGACCTGTGGATAATGAACAGTCAGAACACAGCATCCTCAAAATGGATTTAAATCATGATTTTAAATTGCGAATTTAAAAAATCATCGGCAGCCAATGCATTCGAATGGCATAAGTGTGGTTTCAATGACACAATAGCATTTAGAAAAGCCAAACACTCAACAAGCCGCGTCATAAATAATACACCATTACGGTTGTCCCATTGTTCGGTTCATCCCCAAGAGCGATGTTCAGTTCATCCCCCCTGTTCTCCGTCACAAATTAAATATAATTCTATATTTTATTGAACCAGCCACTCTATGAGCGTAACCTTCTGAAATTTCACTTTTCGAACTAAATGGGAAAACTATTTATTACTAGGTAATACGATCCTGGATTTGACCCTTAAATTTAACCGACGAAGTTTGTGTCGAAATCATAAAGCGTCGGCATTAATATGAATGTTATATGTATAATCGTTGAGCGAAGCCCCACTTGACATTCAAAGTGGTTATTAGTAATGTAAACCATTTTATCAAAGCAACCACCCGTTTCATCACACATATAACAAGGCTTTCAATCATACCTTGAACTGTTCTTCGATTTACGCGATAATTGCATTGCAAAAGGCATCTATATAATTTTAGACCATATATAAATCACAATATATACTGAAACATTTTCTTGTGTCCCTATCTCAAATAATAACATTTTCACAAAATGGCAACTGTTTAAAAAAAAAGACATTTTTCGGTCTGACTTTTTCAGAGTTTTATTTTTTTTAAATACTAAAAAATTAAATTTTGAGATAAATTTGGTAGAAACGATAGAAGATTATATAATTAAAGTTTGTATTTAATTTGAAGTAAATCAGTTGATTATAATTTGAGATATTATGTCAACCGTGTTGATAAAAGTAGTTTCGAGAAAAATGCGTTTAATGATTTTAATCTGGCAGAACCGGCTTATTTAGCGCGTCACTAAAGTAGCCATAATTCCGTAAGTAATTGGAATTTTGGAAATTTCTTTGGATTATGTATTTTTTAAAATTCGAAACATTGGAAAAATGCAAAAAAACCAAAATCCCCTTAAAGAATGTGGTCGTATTTCAGCGATAGCAGATGCAACATGATTTAAACAGTCCAAAACTGTATTTTTTTTCCAAATATCGATTAGTATTGTTGATCCAATTCCTATTTTATCCAAAATATATCGATACGTATTCTTTATGAAATAAAAAAAATCGCATAACTTCGAAATCGCACAAAAAAGCCGCACAAAAAGGTTTGAGTGTATATTCAAAATATAGACGCTTGGGTCTCATATAACACGATCATATGGTTCGACAAAAACATTGTATAATGCAAATCCGCGTTATACGAAGATCGTACAAAAATTGTCTTTGCATTCAAGAAATTATCGAAGTTTGATATATCCTTAACTTTTTTATTAAACATTACATCTTCTATTGGCGGTACAACATTTTCTCCAGGGACTGCTTATAGTCACAGCTTTTTCCAGCAAATATTTAAAGTGGATGATTTACGGATGCAGAAACCTTATCGGCACAACTTCGAATAGATTTTTTTTGCAAGTTTGTATAAGTATTAAATTCTCTTCTTGATCGATATCATCTAATATTTGTGTTCATTCGACGAATATACGCTTTAAATATTGAAATTATTCCTTGGTCCAAGGACTATATTAAAGACATTTGAATGTTATAAATTTAATTGTCGTCTAAGCCTTTTTATTTGCTCTCCAATAAACGTTTTTCGCCGTTTATATGGACCATGGGAACTGAATTTGGACCCAAGCAGATTCTGGTCTTTTTGTGGTTATTCGCTGCTCCGAATCGATGGATTCTCTTACAACCAATATGAATACATACTTTGATTCCAAATAAACTTCTTAAATATAACACTTAATTTGAGCTCTTAAACTATATGATTTATCTATTAAATTTGACGAAAATTAACGTTTAAATAGAAAATGAGTTGAATATTATCTGCATTTTGATAACTGCAATGTAAATGGCTTTATTGATAAATAAGTTTATCATTCTAAATATCAATTTTATTTCAAATTCACAGCATTGTTAAGTCCATATAGATGTACGTTTGGGATAAAAGTAATCCGTATAATATTACAAATGGAAAGAATTCAATTAAACTGAATGACGACATAACTTATAGTCTTAAATATTTATTTCTTCCATCCCTTATTTCTCATCTATATGAAAATCTTTTATCTTTTATCAACTATGTACAATCTACAAAGATGGCACAATAGAAAAATTAATCCTTTTTGTAATATAAATACGAATAAATTATATATTAACATTTTGAAGTTATTTTGGATATTGAGAAAGTAATAGCCAGTTAATTGATATAAAAATGATACTTTATAACATACAGTTCATTTATCCAAGCATTGCTATCGACAGTTTTGTCATTTACGCTGTAATCCTATAAACGTGATACAAATCATTTTTATAATGGGTTATGGACATGAAAGCTTCCAAACAATAGGATATATGCTTTTTTGATTATGTGGTTTTAGCATATCGCTTAAAATAACCGATTTTAATGGAGCACATTTATTAATACAAAATGATCCAAACAAAATGTGCTTCTTTCCAAAAAAAAATATTTGTGTTAAACTCTTGAATTTGCTTGAACTTATTCCAGACGTGAAGTTGAAATGGTGATTGTTGTGAAGAATAGGTTTTGGCGCAAATTTGGCATTGATCTGTCACCAAAGCGGCTGAACACAAAGTCAACCCTTTTGACACGGGTGTGACATTTATTGTACTGTTCGTGTATTGTTATAAACAAAATTTTTACACCTTATTATGTTGTCAATAAAGACATGTGCTTATATACGTCTGCAAAAGTATCAGATATACATAGAACATGTCATAGGACTATGCCTAATTAAGAGCACAAATCCATATACTGCTGAATTTAATTGTGAAAAATTCATACTATTAAAAATTTAATTTAAAAAATTTGTATGCATATTTTGATGTCCATGGCGAATGAAATTGTATCAACAATTCTGACAGATGATCTAGATAAATACGAAACATAAATAAATACCGACTTCAATGCGTATATAAGACCTTTTTTGTATGTATGATCTATTTAATATAATGCGAGTCATATACAATTATAATAAACGTCAATATCTATTACTTGAAATGTTTTAAAAGTAAATTAATCTTTAAATTTATTATTCAGAAGTAATTTGTACAAAGGCCATTGGGTCTTAAGCGAGTTCAGGGTCGAATTTATGCATAATCGCATTAAGTACTAGATAAGGGTCTCGACGTAAAAGGGGCTTCTGAAAGACTCACTGATATACTTTGTCATACTTTAAGATTTAATGCTCAAATTATTGTTTAAAATTTGAAATCTGATATATTTTTGTGCTTGCCATTAATGATTCCCTCCGATTTTTAGATTCGGGGTTGATTTATTGGAATAAGCTCGATCGAGATGACGTTTTGCCTTCCGGAAAAATGCTCGTGTAGTAGTTGCTTAACAGTTGACTTATTTATTAAGAAGCGTTGAGTCCATTGTCAGTGTTTGCCTTTTGCGGCTCTCGAAAAGGACAGCGGTGTCCTTTTTGAGGTCCTTTGAGGCCCCCTAGCCGCCCGGGGGCGGGCCTCTCGCGCAAGCCCAGACAATGGGGCGACAAGGCGCACCGAAAAACCTAAATTGTGATCCAAAAACGCCACTCTTCGTGACAATTGTGTCTCAATCAGATCTCAAGTGTCGGCAGAAGACATTAGCAATGAAACGAATGAGACTTGGAAATGTAAGCCGAGATTTTTTTACTTGGCTCCGCCGTGCAAGATTTATTCGAGAAAAATGCCGAATTCTTTGATAATAATTCTTTCAAGCTGCAAAATTGCTTAATTTACTTTTAATGTCATCTTTCTTGATTTGCACCGAATAATTTTTTTCTTTTTTGCAACCAATAACGCAATTGTATGCTGAAAACGGGGGTTAAACGGAGATAAAATGAGCATTCAAATTTGATATAAATTCTGCAATTCTCCATTTTTTTCCGATAGCTTGATAATGTTTTTATTTATAGAAATATAAATGCAATTAAAAGAAATTTGATTCAAAATGGTGATGGAGTTTATAAGATAGGATAAATCAATGCTTTAACAAGCTATGTTCCCTTGTTCTTATTTGAAGTTAGAGATGTTATGATATTTCAAGCTAACTACATAATTTTTCCTATTAAAAATACATCAAATATTATTAAAAAATAATAGCATTATGAGAGTTTAAAAATAAAAATTCTTTGATTCTTTATTACTGGGTTTTGAACCGAAATTGAACCGATTCAAAAATACCTCAAAATTGTTTTAAGGGATGTTTCTGTCTTGTTGGTTGGTTCGTTTAACAAACTATATTATTATATACTTCTAGTTATAATTATTATACCCTTAATCAATCATTTATATTATATTTGTTGCCTGCGTGAAAGCTCTAAAATTATAAATATTTTCTAGAAAGAAAATTCGACAATATTCACTAGAATGCTTATAAAGTTGGGAGTTGAATAAATAACCGAAAACCGGAAAAAACCGTTATTTTTTATTATAATCGAACCGATATAAATGTTTTGAATTTAACCTGTATAAAAATCGCTATGAAAAATAACGGTTCGAAGCCCTGGTTTAATGATCTTTAACGAACATAACTTTCCACAAAATTATTTTTAAAAAAAATTCTTTTTTATTAAAATAGTATTTTAGAAAATATTGCTTTTTGGAAGATGTTTAGCATCAAATATAATATAGATAACTTCAATGACCCGTAGAAGGAAATTATTAGAATAGTGAAAAATTATTAGGCATAAAATCATTTCTGGGGTCAATCTTTGACTAGAAAAGATGGAATTATGACCTATTAAAGTGTGTTGTTTGTTAAGTTAATCAGATTTTCAGCCATTATAAAGATCTTCACAATATCTTCTTTCATCTAACACCAAGAAGGACAATTTTGTTTATTCCAGAAAATTTTGGAGGATATTAATGCGAATCTATTTAATTAAGGTCGTCTGGAATATCCATGTTTCTTTTCATTTTTTTAATTGAAGTTTTTGCTAATTTTTCACATAAATCAATGTGATTAATAAATGCCATTTCAATAATTATTTTATAAATTGAATTTTGCTATTAAGTCGTTTGACACTTCTGTAGACATTGAGTATGCAAATTAATCGAGGATTGAAATTGCTTTATTGGAATAAACTTATCAAAAGCTGCCGTTGAGTCTTAATTTAGGCCTTGATTGAAAATAGCGTTTAAATAAATATGGAATATGATATGGCCGTCAAAAAATGTAACAATACTTTATAAACGTGTTTAGAAGTCTCGATTTTTCAAAATAAAGGTAAGATCTGGAGTTTATATCGCTGAAATGGGTGTGAAAGATGAAATGAAACTCATTTTTTTTATGCACACACATTGTCAATAAATCTATGTACAGTTGTACATAGTAACGTATAGTTGAGGATAACTGCAGAATGTTGCGGTTTACCTAAAAGGAGATCATTGTCATTCATCAATGCACGAGTCCTGCCCGACAATGGACCAAAGCTTTGTCCATAAATGTTTGACTCGCCGTTAACAAGCTTGTCCTTTTGTGAATAAACACTTCTCACATTTCATATTTGTTTATTTATAAGATTGCCGACATGACATGGGCCTGCTGCTGGAGTGAGATGTGCGAAAATTCATGTCATCTAATGACAAAAGTGTCGGTCGAAACTAGACTCATTCCGAGCCCCAAAAGGAGATAAATAACACTTTGTACGACAAAATAAAGAGCATATATTTGAAATTTTATTAAAGCGTATATTTTTTATAAGGAAGAAATAGCAGTGTATCTCCGAGCTCATTTCTTAGTGGGAATGTTATTATAACCATAGTAAGAATGACTTTTGTGGATATACGCCTGGCATATAAAACAAAGGTCTCATAATGTCACGGCCGGATTTTCCCCCCTAACACATTGTATACTACATTATTAATTTCATCAAATTATGATGATACGTTGGATAAAGATATACGTAAATAAATATTTCATTCAAGAGCAATACGCTTTATGGCTGCTCTTTATACGGCATTTTGCTATAAAGTTTTTTTTTTAATTACAGTACTTTTTCGATTTACGGCCCTCAATGTTTCTTTATACGGCCAAAATGCGTTATTGGTTGTAGTTTTATGGATTATCGCTTTACGGCCAATTTTTTCTGAACCCATCAAAACCGCATGAGCGTATTTTTATTGAAAATTTAAAGATTTCATATCTGAAATGGTTGATTGGGAAACCGAAACTGGATAGAACTATTAATTTAATCTTGGGCGCTTTGCATATTTCCTCATACCTTCTTCAAGCTACTTTGGCAAAATATAATCACATTTACTTGATTGGGATTTGAACATCCTCCTTAGAATGGTGATATAACATTGATACATTTCATCAGTATTAATTCTTGCGAAATCTTGCTTTGTCTTCCGAATCCCTTGGATTTTGCTTAATTTCATTGGAAGAAATTTCTTTATGAATGATTTATGAATTTCCATTGCGTGCTGATTTCATCAAATATCAATGTTGTAAATATCAAAAATATTTTTGCAGTATGCTTTCGTTCTTTTCAAAGCATCAAATATATTTGGTGCAATTATTTGACCTAATCGAAGTTATTTTCTACATTTATAATTTTTGTCTACAATTGACTCCAGAAACCAGAATTGAAAAAAATTGAATAAGTGGTAATCTTTAGGAGCCAATTTCAATGGATAGATTTAATGAAAAAATCCCATCCAAATCACTCTTTTTAAAATTACCCTGATACACTCATACCTCGCTTTACGGCCTAGATACGTTCCAGAAAAGTCGTATAACGGAGAAGCTAAAACTAAACGGAATGTCGCTAATAATACAGAATTTTTGGCCGTATAATGAAACATTGTGGGCCGTAAATCGAAACGTGTTATAATTAAAAAAGCTTTTATAGGGAAATACCACATAAAGTCATTTTTGTTATGATTTTCGACTGTATATCCATGTTTCACTGCTAATAAATTTTGGTATGACTTTTTTGTAATACTTAAATGCGTAATAGATATGTACTATATGATTGATAAGATTTAATGTATATTATGTATTTGCTATCATACTTGTTGACAATAGTAGTCTTTTTTATGTCGTCTAATGGACAATGGAGGCGATTTATAAAATATTGTCAATTCTGAGATTAAGTAATGGAGGTGATTTCTTATGATTTCTTGAAATCTAGAGATGAAGTAGTTCTTCAGCACTTCAATTCTTACAGTGACATGGTATATAACTTATATGAGATACGAAGTATTTGTATTTACCCATTTATCAAATAAAGAAATAACCCTTTTTTGATAAATGGGAAGAAAAGAAATGTAGAATACGCCGATACCATTTTTTTCTAAAATTTAATGCAGTCCAGTAACTATTACATTTTTTCCTATTACTTTTTCGATGTACACTTCTATCTAGTTTATCTTTCAAATCAAAATGATCTTATTTGAATTTTAAACACCTTCGAGTAGTATACAACGACGAAGATAATTGTTATTGAGCTCATATTTTACTAAAGAAATCGAAGAAAATGTTTTAAAAAAGGGACTGTTATCAAAATATCGTTAAACACAAGACGTTGAGAGCTTATGCATCATCTTAATGTAAAATATGATATTTCTATCGCTATGTAAGTTTTTGTATACATTATATGATATCATACTAAGAAAAAATATAACTCAATGCAGTTCACTACCTGAGGGCTAGTTTTTTAATCAAACTTTGAAGAATTTCTATTTACATCAACCCCGTATATTATACTTGTTTACGGGATCAAAGTTTGTAATGGAATTTCTTAAAACAAGACCGAAGCAAAAATTGTGCTCAATTTGCTCCCGAGAACAACCCTAGGGTGTTTTCTTGCGATTTTTATATTTTATAAATACAAATGTGTATTAAAATTATACCCATGTATTGTTGTATTCGGTACAATTTATTTGTGGGGAATAAAACCACACCCTTTTGGCATTGCAGAATCTGGATTGGGTTCGCCATCCTAGAAGGGGATTCCATAAACAATATAATAAAAATGGGGTTGCCGCCATCTTTTATGCCGTTGTTGAAGATGACTGTCAGTTAAGGCTGGTTAACATTCATGTATTTAAATATATAAATCCAAATTGAAATTGAACATTTTGTAAATTGTTTGTTCGAGTCGGTCTAAAAATAAAATTTCTGTTTTCCTTGTGGAAATTTATAACGAGCCTATTTATATACAACATGATCCTCCTCAATCAGATTAATCAAAGCATCAGAATAATAATTGTTTTAAGCAAAGCGCTTCTACAACTTCGCATAAATATACAATAAAAATAACGTGTATTATGATTGTGAAGAATGCTTAAAAAAGGATCAAACATATAATTGTGAGTACATGACAAATGATGATCGATCAATCTTAAATACGGTTAACCCTCTCTTTCAATTTTTTAAATGTAAGAAAAATTGCTTAGAAAATATTATTTTATATTGTAATATTTTACTCATGAGTAATTTGTAAAAAATACAAATGTGTCTGGTTAAAATTAAAGAATAGACAGGCATTGGCTGCCAAATCCGATAATGTCGTAACAAAATTGCTTGAGGATGCAGTTGGCAATTTGTCATCGCATAGAAGAAGACTTCTCGTTTATTAGGCTTTAAAAATACTAAAATTGCATGATATAAATTAATATGAGCTTTCAATAAATTAAATACGCTTCTGTATTAAATTCACCATTTGAGTATTATCGATTGAAGCTTCAATACTATTTGTAGCCATTATATGATAATTTTGATGAAATGAACTAAAACTTGCAATAAAGAAGTTAGAATCTATGAATATCGTAGAACAATACATGTATGAATCATTGCACTCAATTGATAACAAGACACAATCCTCCTTCAGAACGCGTAAAAAAATATATGGCCATCATATAAAAACTTGAAAGTTTGTCCTAAAAACGCGTAAAATATCTATAATATACTTTTGAAATAATACTATTTTTCTTTGTGTTTTTATTACATTTTATTGAAACGAAGTGAAACACCAACCGGCAGTTGACCGGGAAGAGTTCGTCGCATATATCATAAACATGCCACGCGCATGCGCCACGCCGCCTCTGCGTGTATACATGTGTGTCTCTACGTGTATTTTATAATATATTACACAAATACAGCATGAATTTATGTTAACGAATGGTAAAGTGTAATGCATAAAATCAGCTTTATCAACAGTCAGCATTCACGCATATTTTTTTATGAAACTCTGCTTATGAACGATACGATTTACATTAAGTTATAATTAAAGTTTGACTTTCATAATATTTTATCCTCGTCCTCTCCTAGCTTTTTATATATTGAAATTTGTTATTATTTTTAAATTCATTTTGTAAAACCGCGTATAATAAAACATTTTTCAAAATAAATTTGAATAATTTACCTGATATCAAGAGATAATGAATATTTTTGCTTTTGCAATATTACGAGGCATATCCTAAAAATAAGTGTACTAAATTTTTATATATTTTAAAAAAAGTGTACTTAAAAAAATACAGGATATTTTTAATACACTTACTTTCAGGATATGCCTCCTGAATGAATGAAAATTGAATTCCACCCATGTGTTCTTTCAGGGAGGTGAAAAGATAATAATCTGAAGGCGCCAAGTCAGGGAAATACGGGGAGTGGTTCAAAATATCCCAACCAAAATAAATCCAAGAGCGCCTTGGTAGCTAAGGCTGTGTGAGGACGGGTGTTGTCGTGCAACAAACACACTTTTCTCGTTGGCATAGCCTTCCTTTCGTTTTGTATGTCACTTTTGAGTTTTTTTAGGATCTCACAATATCGTTGTGTATTGATGGTTTCTTCCTGAGGCAGAAATTCGACCAAAATGACGTCTATTCGGTCCTAAAGCTCTGAGACCATGATTTTTTTGCCCGAAATTGTGGTTTTGATTTTTTTGGCAGATGGACAATTGGTGTGATATCACTGTGACGACTGTCTTTTTGACTCAGACGTGTAATAAGCCACCCACTTTTTTATCTCCAGTCACAATAGAGGTCAGAAAATCTTTACATTTCAATTGAAGTCGCACAAGAAACTCGCGGGCGCTATTGAATCGCTCAATCAACTGGATACTACAACGTGAATTTACGTACTACTATGTTCCTGCTACGCTCGTTTTGTCAAGAGATCCCCTTCTATCACTTAGTATGGTCAACCCTTAAAAAACAAAAAAATCACAGGCCGTTAATGTCATAGTACACTTACTTTCAGGATATGCCTCCTAAATCCTCTATATCAAAAAGATACAGAGAGAAATTTTTGATGGAATATTAGTGTAGACAATTTTGTTAAATACACAATTCAAAACATTGTAAAATAACAATTATTGTTATAAGATTTGATGAAACAGCAAATATGTGAAGTGATATACTTGAGTGATTGGTGGTATTCTATTTAAGTTATAAAGCGAAACACCCTATTTAGCCTCCCATATCAGAATGAGTAGGAACATGAGAGTTTTCCGCGTAAATTGTGATATAAATAGGTGGTAGAATACGCAGTAATTTTGCTTAAAAAAATAGAACAATTCTGTTTTAAAAACGTTGTTTGACGATCAATACGATAAACGGGCCGCTGTATACACAGAGCATAGAAGCAAACGCCCTGGACCCCTTGGTTGTCGGGGAGACTCCCTTCCAATCGAGTCTCCTGTTTATACAATATCATCTTCCGATAAACAAGAATATATTTTATACAAAAACGAGAATATATCGTCTACGGCAGAAGGCTCTATTAGATCATTCCGCAGGCTCCATGGATACGCATTATATCAAACAACCGCAAGGATACATGATATATGGCGAAACACCAAATATTTTTCACATCTCTATGAAATTATATCTCGGAAAAGATACGTCTTCAACGACGTACAATGAGACAAGATCGTGACGAATATCTGCGATGAATGAACACATTCAATGAGCCTCGTAGCAATCTCGGGACGAAAATATTGAATGAGGACTCATCTTCACGCTTTGACCCATTGATTTATATGTGACAACTCACTTCATAGACTGCTCGACGACTAAATTTTTTAATAGGTTAACAATTTTAGGACTTTATAAACGTCATTGTTGCTCAACTCAACAATGAAGAGGTAAATCTTTATTAAATCGTAGCGTGTGTGGTCGTTTTTATGTCCATGCGGTCCTCCTAACAATAGCAAATAAGTCGTAAATATTGCTTCAATTGATGTTGTTATAATAGTCCTATATAAATCTTATATGATGATCCTTTGTATTTGTGAAATTGATGTTGACTAGAATTGCATAAGTTTGGAATTTGAAATCAACTATGGATTGAAATGCTTCAAAATTCATTCATCCGACATAATATTTTTGAATACATGCGAGGAGCTTTCAATAATGTTATTCTTGGTTCATTTTAACAAGGGTTTGTTTTAATCAAATATTCTGGATGTTAAATTTGTAAGAAAATCCACTCGGGAATCCATCTTTGAAAACTGGAATTCAAAGAACTTAGAATACATAAATTCCAAATTTTCACAATATTTCATACCCAAACCTACTTTTGCTGAGTGTTAAAATATTACACATACAACCTCATTTTTTTAAAACTATTTGAGTGACATGGAATAAACGTGTGTTTTTTAAACATAAAATATTTTTTAAAAAATATTTAAGTAGGCAAAAAGTCAAATAAGTATTGAATGCATGGTGGCAGTTTACGAGGAACTTTTCTTTCAAAATACAAAGTTAAATTTGGGAATAAATATTTTAAAGTAGATAAGATAATTCATTGAATATGATCACATCTAATGGAAACGACTTTATAGAGAATATAATATATGAAAATTTAAAAGGATCCAGAACATTTTTTCAACATTTTGTGATGAGATAAAACTTGGTTTTATACAGAGCTTTTGTTATTTAAACATATACCAAAATAAACTACTATAAAAAACGATTTATGTTTATATAACATACTTTTTCGTTACTTAAAACTTTTTCGCGAGAGACCATTAAAGAGAAATGGCGAGGAAAGCTCTTAAAGGCGAGCCACTTCTGTATTGCAATGCACCAGTGCCCATATCTATCATAGTACAGTACAGGCTTTTAATCTTCAATGTGGGTTTTAAATATTAAACCACACCTTATATAGTTCATACATAATAAACTTATTTGTTATTAAAAAAAAAAACTAAATAGGATTAAGGTGCTTTCGAACCTCTGCAAGATCAAATCTTAGACGTTGAATCGATGAGATCTAATCAGGAAATCATTGATATGCATATAATCAGGTAGAGCATGCAGCATAAATACTACCATATAGAGTATCTATAGCTGTCTAAGATTCAGGTTTGAATGACGACATACCCACTGAAGATTTTCGTCTATGTTGGAATAATCAGGCTAAAAAGAATACCTGGTCCTGTGCAATTGAAAAGAGATTCAGGATAGACGTAAATGGAGGAATGTAATATGGTCAAGGCTCTCTTATAAGACTATGAATGCTATTAAAATTATGAAGATTTGCAGAAAATCTATTCCAAAAAGTGACAAACAATTTGAAGACTTTAATAATAATTTTTCATTTTAAGTATGGAAAAATAGCATAACATTGTATTCTTATAAGCTATTTTTGTTCATTTTATTAGATATTATTTATGAATATGTATCTGCGATACAAATATGATATTTGAAAAATGTATAGACAACAGTTTTTTGGATGTTTGGTTACCCTAAGCTCTCAAACAAGAAGTTGGGCATATAATAGAATAAACTTTATGTTGAGTGTCCTTTCACCCGAGGCAAAGGTAAAGCTCATTCGACGAAATTTTGATTTAATACTCGAAAAGAAACGGGAATAAACCGAATTCGATGATTTGGGTAGAAGTTGGCCTTGTCTAGGGGATGAAAAATATGTGGCACGTGTATTGAATGTGATATTCCAGAAATTCTTAAGCTAAATTAAAATTTAGTTCCCGGCAGCTGAATCGTTATTGAGTGGGAAAGATGTGCTAAATATGAATTTAATCTATTTCTCATTGAAAGTCTTTGAATTTTCAAAGATTTTTCGATTCAAAAGTGGCTCTATTGTTGTTTGAGATGTGCTTCTTGACCGAATTTGATCGATCAACCGCATCGTTTGTGGGCTTCGGTATCAACCCCCCCGTTTTGTGAAATCCGATCAATCTTTCCTTGTATTTCGAAGATATTCGTGAATGTCCTCGAGGACAATTGGATAATCAAAGAAGCCCCTGGGTCTGATCCCGTGCCATTCAATGGCATTTTATTAATTCGACCAAATTTCTGTTGTGATATACACCTGTTGTATCAATGGGTCTGACCTACCGACGAATACGTCATTTTTGGACATCTATTATTGTATATGGGGTGGGTTTTCGATATCTTGCCTTTTTTTTAAACGAATCCGTTTCCTTTTTGTATCCTCATCTATTTTTTTTAATAAAATATTTTTAATAAAAAAAAATATATCTCAACGGATATATGTAAGATAATTAATTTCCGATTTATTTTATTTTAATATATCATTAATATTTATACAATAAAAACAGCAAACATAATAAAAGAAATCAATGTAAATAAAGACTTCATTTGGGCGATCGATTTTGGGTAAGGCCTGAAAGCTCTTTGCAATGGAGTTACGCAATCATCCCTTAAGCTTTGAGCACATAAAAAATATGGGAATTCAGAATCAGATATTCGTTTGATATCAATCCATTGTACATCCTTCAAATCTATATGGGTCACCGTGGTTTCAAACCCTAGTCGATCGATCAAGTTACACGCGACGCACATGACATTTTGCTCCAGTTATCCACAAAATACAAAAAAATTCTCCCATACGTTGAATAACGGTCATTATATCGTTCAAAATGCGTGGGAGAATATATATAAATTACATTATCATTTCTTTTCATCCCCAAAAGCATAAAAAATGTTCCATAAAAACCCCATCGCAATAAAAAAATAATTATTGCAAGGAGGAGAGCTTAAAGCTCTTCGGTCATAAAATGAATTTAAATATATATCGTATGGATTTTATGTTGTGGGATTATGCCAGAACTAAAAATAGCATCTCATACATCCTTCCTTTGCTTTTAAGCGGGACCAAAATATCTTGTGGAGGATTCGCAGAATTTTCACTTTATAAAGCTGCTCGCCGAAAGTATTGAATTTTCGATCCTTTCACTTAACTCGCGTGTTTTCATCCAAACATATTTGTTAGTTTCGCCCGGGTAAGAATCAATCTTCAAAAAAAGAGAAGAAAATATGCTTGTAAAAAAGGAAGCAAAACATCCTGGATATTTCATCCAGAAATTTTATCCAGAAATCGCGTATTTTTGAACTGAAAAAGCGATTTTTGTGTGGATTTAAGAACATCGTTAAACCACTATATAGTTTCATGGCCGAATAAAACTTACCAAGATCGTTTTTATACGTTTATGCAAGATTACGATCGCTTTAAAAATGTACGACTATTTTATCCTTGGAAAAATATTTTATATACACTCATTTTGGATGAGAGGATTTATTGTATATCTTCAGCACTATGGGCGAATATTTCGTTATTAATGGGTTCTGGAAAGTCTAAAATTATAAAGATCATAAATATAATTTTATACTATGAACATCTATTAAAGAACATGAATAAATTCAGAAAAAAACTTGGATTATAAATTATTTTTTGTATGAAGGTTATGTAACATATAACATGTATTTTGATCTATAAATGACATTTCTTCTTTTTTTTGGATTGAACTAAATCATAATCTTTATTATCATTGTATTGAAAAACAATGATGATAATCATAGCAATAAGTGTTGTTATATTATAGATGGCTACTTCTTAGATTCTTATCAAAAAGTTCCCGTTTTCAATCCAAACTAAGTAAAAAATTCATTTTATTCACATATTTGGGAGTTTGCCATATTGCTAATTGCGATTAATTATTTCGATCCAGGTTTATTATATAAAATATCATCCACTTATAAAAAAGAGGAGAGCTTATATAAAATTTCAAATTGAGCTTATTCTAGTTTAATGTTATGTGAAAGATACCGAGAAATTACCACATGAAAATCTTTTATTCCTAGATATTTTTTATCGAGATCGTCTAATTTTGTTAATAAATGTATGATATTTTTACGCAGTATTTGATTATCTTGCAAATATTAATATGTTTAATTAATGTAAAGAATTATTATTTAGAAATTCCCTATGGAATAATGTATTTATTAATAATATTGTCAAAATTTAAATAATCAAGAGCAAGAAACATTTTATAACATTTCTTTTCTATTGCTTCATAAGCTAATATGCGATTTTTTTAAAAACTAATCAAAATTATTAAATATTTAATGTCTGTCTGTTAGTCTGTTGTTTATATATTCTAATATCTATTCACAGATTTAAAGATTTTTTTAAAGTAAATATTTCCTTTCCATTCAAAAGTTTTCAACGTGAACTCGTTGATTTACTTCTTAAATTTAATTGAATTTATTGCTTAAAATTTTTATTAAAAATAATACAACAATAAAAAGGGTATACATACATCACATAAGAAAAAAAGGGGGCGTCTTTCCCCTACCACGAGGGCTATTGTAATTGTTTGAGAGCCAGCCCCTCGAATGTCAACTGCGTACCGGGGGCTGGACAGACCCCAACTTGAAAAAACCCTAACACCACCCTAAATGCAGTGTCACTTTAATGCTATATATCCAAAAAAATTGTTATAAGTAGCATAAGAGCTATAGCAGGCAATCCAGATTGAATGATCCGATGCACATGGCTCAAATTCGCTTGATTTTGAATGCCACCCCAAACATGCATTTTGTTGCAAAGTGCTGCATCTCTCGAGCCTATTCATGCTTTTCGGCATGAATGCACATCGGTTTGCCTGCCTCCTTATTCGGCTTGTAACCCTTGTTGAATAGTATTTGTGAAGATCGTCATTATATATATAGAAAAGGGGCATATCGATTCAGAAGTTAGTTTGAAGTTTTCTGTTGTGAGAACACGTCCCTGGAGTCCACTCGAGAACTGTGTTTATTTTCCCGAGGAACTTTAACCGATCTATTGAAAATATACGGCGTGTTTTCAAGTTGACTTTATTAATTGAAAAAAAATCAAGATGTTATTGGCTTCGTCTCAGACGTACTCGAGATTATTCAGGCCTTGGGATGCTGTGGGCGAGGAAAAACAACAATTTATAAACGCGTGTAGTGAAAGCAATTCCATGATAAGCAAAAGTGATTCGAATATTGAAATTGATTCCGAATTGAGAGTTAAATTGGAGTCTGATAAACATGCAAGTGCGTTTGAAAAATTAAGAAAAGTGCGAAATAATTGTCGGAGCGCTCCATCAAAATCGAGCAAACATATCCAGCAAGATTCAACAATTTCCACCACAACCGACGATGCATCAGACTTCACCGATCAACAGATTGAAGATCTGAACAGCAGATTAAGAAGTGAAGAAAGCCCATTACCAAAGTCGAGAAAAACTCAAACGAATTCCGATTGTCATAAATCTATCAGCAGGGAAGAATGTATATCTTCGAACGCGTCGCACGTTGGAAGCCATGGTTCAACTTTGCCGCTAAATCATCCTTGTTATTCCAAACTTTTGACATCCTCACCCGACCCCACCCCATATTCCTTCGAAGGATATTTGAATCATCAGACAAGGTACCCAGCGGACTTTTTATCGCAAGCTGAGCTCGCACAATCCCTCGGGATTCCGCCGACAGATCCGCTCTTACTCGAGTCCTTCGCCCAGGGATACGCCATGGAAATGGAATATGCGAGGATAATCCATCAAGAGAATCAGAATAAATTATTAAACGCAAGGAAGCAAAGACCCAAAAAATACAGATGCCCCCACTGCGACGTCGGATTTTCTAATAACGGACAGCTTAAAGGCCACATCAGAATCCATACGGGAGAAAGGCCCTTCAAGTGCGACGATAAAAATTGCGGCAAAACCTTCACGCGAAACGAAGAATTGACGAGGCATCGAAGGATCCATTCGGGGTTGAGACCTTATCCTTGTCCGACATGCGGCAAGAAGTTCGGAAGGCGAGATCATCTCAAAAAACACACGAGGACACATGTGGTACAAGCTGAACGAATGATGCCTATGTTTGTGCCCTTAACAGCCATGGGACCCTTGGGTGGATATCCCTATGTATACGGATATTAAATATTATTCATAAGACATTATACTTTCATAGCCTTATTGGAGAATTATATGCCAAAATGTACATATCCTGTAAAATAAAATTGAAGCCAGATAAAAATATTTTTATTGCATAGAGGAATATATTTTTGTAATTTTTTACGATGAATAAATTTTGTATGAGATGTGAACCATTTTATTATTTATTTCCATAAACATGTATTTATTTATCATATCTGAGAGTACCCATTACAATATATAAGTATGTGTTTCGTGGGGGGATTAGATTAAAATACATAAGGGTAAATATTTGGAGGGGGATATATCAAATTTCATTAATTTCGAACTTCCCCATACATGATTGTGAGTACTGTATGATAATTTTGATTGGCTTGGAGCAATGACAAATAACTGCGAGAATAAAACCCACCATGTTTATCTTAAATAAATATTTACTTATTTCCATTGAAAATATATAATACACAAAGTTAATATAAGTATACCATAATTATTATACAACATTATTTTCATACGTCTATAATTTAAAAAATATATTTTTGTTCATTTATCAAAGCAAAAACCAGTTTTCTTGCTTTTAAAATACATACGAGATATTATGCAAATTAATTATTATTTGTAAATAAATTCTGCAATTATATTTCATCGCTTTTCGTTAATAAAATTATGATTTCAGTTGCTTAAAATTTAATTTTGATATTTTAGCACTTGAATTTAAAAAATTAAAAATCATGTGATCACTCTCGCGCCAAAAAAAGAAACTTTTTAGTTCACAGAAAAAGTTTATTTTATCTCACACACTATCTGTACTTGCTGTGTTTGTGTAATATATAAAAAGTGCTATTGGTTGCTTTATGATACTGTCAACTTCTTGCCGCATGTCAAATTTGCCTCACCACACTTAAATAAGTTTCACTTCAAAAACAAACATATTCTAAGATGTTATTTTAAGTCCAAATTGCCAATAAGCAGGCAAGAGTGCACATTTAATTCTACTCAATATTGCAATCACTTTACCTGGTAATTGTTGTTTGTTAAGTATGTTTAAAATCGAAGAAGACCATTGTGGATTTATTAGCTATGTGGTTGATTATTTTTCGATTTATATCATAGTTTAATACCTCAAAGGAGTTATCGGTTGAACTGCAGATAAGACTATAATGTTTTTGAGCTTTGCTTGGCATGTCGATAACATTAACCCCTCAAAGAGGTAATACACAATGTTTAGTCCGAATTCTTACACGTTGAGCTCGGAGACAGATAGATATTACCTTGCACGTTGAGTTTGGAGAAAAAAAGAGATGGAGAGAGTATCTTGCGTACATCGTACGATTGTATAGATCGATAACTCAAATTTATCGACTAATAATGATATGTGAATAATATAATGAATCGATTTTAAGTGTAATGTTTATGTTTACGCAAAAAAATGACCGAATATTGTATGCTTTCTACAACGTTTATTTATTTATGTACAAACTTCATACACGCTGCGACGGTCCTGACAGATAAGTGGATTTGTACGGATGATAAGTGGCGGACAAACGATTATAACATTTAAGTAAATTAAGATTTTAAATTAGCTCACTACTCAAAGGTTTAACAAAGCAAGTATGGATAGTATTTAAGAATATAAAATTATGAATATAATGTATTAAACATGATCTTGATAAACTTCAGTTTCACATTTATTTGCACATTTATTGCTTTATTGGAACACATATTAAAGACTTAAGGAGTAGAGGGGCTTAAAGTGATAGAGATAAAATATGACAAGCCAATGTACATTTGATTTAAGATCATATTTATGAATCTATGTGTATTAGAAATTTAATTACAAATCGGATATTAAAGAAAATGTTCAATAATTTATCAATTATTATTAATCATCAAAATATGATAAAACAAGTTGTGATGCTATTGTACTATTCCATCATTAAATTATATACGTACATCACCGCCATAGTGCAATAGATGTGCCCCTAAAATAAATAAATATACAAAGTGGGGATGAAACGGCAATTCCTATTTTTTAGAGGGGATATATTTTTTGGGGATGCTTTCGGTTAGTAACTTGTCATTGGGCGCATATATTAAGCGGGCCAAATGTTTATGAACATTCGGTCGAATTTGGACGCAATAAGAAAATATGTATAAATCAATTCGTTTCAACCGAAAAAAAATCAAATCCACAATATAAATTTGTTCAAAATTATTAAAGCATTGAAAGCTTGGAAATACTATTAGGATATGCACCCCATTTATTGATGGCAAATTTAGTATTTCCTGATTCAATATTAATCCCCTTTCTACGTTTAACCAATATCTATCAGTTTTAAGGCCTATAATTTTACGAATTTCATTTATATCTATTTGGAATTTACTGAATGTATTCTTCTTTCCAGTTCTTTCCGATACACGAAGAAAAAAAATTTTTTTTAAGCAATAAGGTAGAAATGCCCCTTAAAGGACATCAAGAAAATGAATTTTATGACATGTATTATATAACATCTTCTTTGGTATAATTTATATAAAATTATTATTGTATATTTTTCTTCAAGGAGCAGACGATCAATTGAACTGACATGTGTCAAAACATTGATGCTTTTCAAGAGTTTTGCGCTAAGAAATATTTTTTTATATATACATAATAGAATTGACCGGAAGACCTTAGCACAATCGGAAGCGCTAACAACAGGATTCGAACAATTTGTACATTGGCATTCAGGATGAATCCTGACAAAATGTTATATTAGCGAAATTGCATTGTAAATTTGAAGTGATGCTTTTTGTGAGGATGCATACATGGAATACTGTCAATGGAGATATTCATCATTATAACGATTAGATTTACCTCCCACGGGCATAAGGACATTATAAGAAGGCAATTGTGATCCCTCAAAAGATATCCGTGAAATGATCCATTCATCCCCTAAAAGTCAAATGGAATAATTTTATTTAAATTTGATTTTTTTGATCGCAGACGGAGACAGATTTTATTGGGCTCAATATTGGGAAAAGTATGGAATAAATATATTAAATGTTGAATTATCAGGAGTGTGTAATCGATATAAATACAAAATAAGATTTTTTTTGTATAATTTAAATTCTCACAATTTCTGTTCAGACCGGAAATATAGTCGCAATGGGGGGTAAGGGCCATTTGGGCGTTTTTAAAAGCATTTCTATTTTACCCCCCATTATGCGTTTAGGATCTTGCGTAAACATCAGCATTTTAACGTAATTCGAGGGATAAGAATCGCCTTTGTTCCATTGTATCAAATAAGGACACAATAAATCGCCATGTAATTTTGTCAAATTTATGTTACAATTTTGCAATCCACATTTTTACATCATCACTATTATTCTGAATCGGTTTAAGCATCTAAACATAAAACGAATTAATAAAATGGAATACATTAAAATTTTCTAATAATAAACGTAAAATGATTTAGACATTGAGAAAGCCATGAATAATAGACTAAATATGATAAGCTCTTATAGTCATCTACAAGCTAAATTTATTGTATTTAATTTGTCCAAGATAAATTATTTTATATTGAATATATAATATATATAAGAATTGATTATATTGATTTTGTAACAATAAGAAGGAATGTATTCAAGGTTTAGCAATAAATTTGGAGACGGCCCTTTCCCTATGCAGCCTTCATCACTCACAGCTGGAAGTGATCCTTAATGGCTCAAGAAATCTTTTCAGGAATCTTCGGCTACCAGTTGAGGATATGACTGCATTCAAACGAGGGGTGAAATAGTCAGGTAAACGGTCAAATTTCATACTATAATGTTAATACAAAGTCAAATTTTTACGATGATGCTATTATATATATTATATTAAACAGCATACCATATGAATTTCATGCAGAAAACAACGCGGCAAATTCGATTTTATTAAAATCAATATCACTATGATTTTGCTAATTAATTTTTGATAATTTCACTTTTAAATGCTAAAAATGAATGTTAGGTTTTTTTGTTGTTGTCATAATACTGTTTAAAGCTTTACCTGTTTTTAAGTATAAATTCAATTAGGGTTGACTTATTAGATTTAAAGGGTTGACTCTATTTTTTTTTAAGTTCTAAAGTGCAATTAAGTAAAATTTGGAATAACTGAAATTTAATACACATTTTTGTGTGCGATAGATCCGTTCCGCGGAAAATCGCACTAAAAAAGCAATAACTTACATAGAAAAAGTGAAGATGCGTTCCATGGATTTTAAAAAATGCATAACTTTGAAACAGCTATATAAAATATATCCAAAATCGCATAAAAAAAGTTAATTAAAAAACAGGTCAGATTTTCGTTGCGATTTTCGATATGACTCAAAATCGCTCTCTTCTTCGGAAGAAATATTATATCCATTGTCAATGTCATCATTGTTCTGTGTAGATTTTCTTTTTCCAACAATATAATTCATAATTAGTAAAGATGTCACTATAGTCCTTAAAGATTTCTTTATGATAGGACCAGCCAAGTAGCCGCATCACTAAAATAGTTGTAACTCCATAAGTAGTTGGAATGTTGGAAATTCCTTTGGAGAATGTATTTTTAAAAGTCTTAATTTTGGAAAAATGCAAAAAAAACGAAATCATTTTTTTCAAAAATCTTAACCAGGGCGTGGTCGTAATTCAGGGATATCAGATGCAATATGATTTACATAGTCCCAAATTATAATTTTTTTCAAAATTTCGGTTAGTGTTGATGATTTATTATCTATTTTATCCAAAATGTGTCGATACGCACTCTTTATGAAATAAAAAATTGCTTTAAAAAAACCGCATAACTTCGAAATCGTACAAAAAAAAGACGCACAAAAAGAGGTTTTTAGTGTATCTCATATTGAATAAATTTAAAAGGGACAAATAGACACACATCCTTAAAATATACTTAATATATTTTTTAAAATAACTTATATATTTTTGCGATGGTGGCAAATATGAATAAGTTCAAAATGCAGATTTTCTGAAATACATCATCATAAATTTAGATGCTATATTCGCATGTCCGCCACTTGTCGTTCGTAGAAATCTACTTATCCGTCAGAACCGCGCAGCAATTATGAAACTTGTATATCAATAAATAATCACTGTCGATAACGCATAAAATTCGGTCGTTTCTTCAAGTAAACATAAACAATACACTTGAAATCGATGAATTTGGGTTATTAATCTATACAATCGTACGATGTACGCAAAACACTCTCTCCGTCTCTGTCTTCCATTCACAATTTTCGAACTTCAAGACACTCATTCCATCTCTGTCTTTATTCAAACTCAACACGCAAGGTACTATCCATCTCTGTCTGTCTCCGAGCTCAACGTTTAAGAATACTCTTTATGAATCACTGGAATTCGATCGCAAATACGCGACTGAACTCCTTAAAAGGTTAATGTATTGATAAGTGTCTAATGTTTTATGTAAGTCTATTTAAGCTTATTTACAGTCTGCCAAGTTTTCAACGCTGCAGACTTAAATAATAATTTTTGAAATTCGAATACATAATTGTAAATACCGGCATTAAATTAAAATCTACAAAGCTGTATTTTTGTATACAAGTAGTTTACGTTATCTATTGTTAAATAAACATCGTCTTCTATCGATACAAAGTGACTGGGGCTTCGATAGACATGGCTAAAATTATAGTGAAACTTGATTGAAATATATTGCAACTTTCTAAGAATTGCAATATTAAATACGTATATTACTTATTATAAGCGGCAACAACATAGTATTTTTGTTTTCTTACAATATTTGTAGGAATAGTTACACAAATAACGTCGCTGCCTCCTGTGCTATTAGTTAAGTTGCTGAAATGATGCAGAGGTGAAAAAAATCATACACAATTGATATCATATCAGCTTCTCTTATTTCATATCAGTGAAAAATACAGGGTATTTTAGCTATTAAACTGTTTCTGCCATCATTCGAAGCAACGAGTGGCCATTAAAAGCAAAACACCTGCTATGATCAATGATATCTATTAAAATATGAAAATAAACATTTAAATTGCAACTCAGAATGATTGTTTTTAAGTTTGTAATTTGGGGAATATCCAAGGGATTCGTTTTAAGGACTGTAATATTCGGTTGTAAATATGAATTAAGCATATTTTAAGGGTGCATATCATGGTGGTATTTCATCGACTGGGTTAAATGCATACCTGTTCTCGTTCGTGTGAAGTTTTTATCCTTGAATGGGTTGACAAAACGGCCATAATAATGATAGATGGTGCTAACAAATGCGTATCGGGACACTTTATAAGCGATTTTTTGCTAATGTTTACATTTATCAAAGCTTATCGTTCGTAGTCCCATTGTTGGAGATTTTTGATATTGTCCTGCGATTTTATTTCATCTCCAACGCCCTCTTTTCCAACAAATTTTGCCCTTTAATCCCAGGCGTGGGATGAATGGATCTGGTCAGGTGTAAATTTTCATCAATGAAGCGAGGTCCTTTCTCGTTCGCCGAAATTATGATCTGTTTGATTCCGTGATATATGATCGTCGCCTTTCATGGGAATTCCTGGAAGCAAAAAAAATATGATGTATATTGAGGGAGTTTAATCTTGGACCATCGTTCGGACGATTCAGGCTTTGTTGTGTTTTTAATGGCAGCAACTGAATTTTATTCATCATTGTCATGTCGCGCCTTTCACGTCGAGAATATTTTTTAAGCCTCATAAAATATGATTCCAAAATACAATTATGCGCCTTGACAAACCAACATGCAGCGATATTAATATCGCATCGATTCAATCCATTTTGAACGACTCTCGAGGGTCGTTTATTATAAGAATAAATCAATAATCCTCATCGGTTACAGAATTAGCTCCCGTAGCTCAGGTACATAGACGTATAATTAGACTTCAACTACACAAATAGAAATGTCAATTACCTTGACTACCTGAAGACAGGCGTGACGAATTGCTTATTAGCAATACTAGGAAGCTTCCAGTAACAGGTAGATAGTATTGACGGTGAATTTACACATTTGTCGGCCTCTTTGGATGCATTCTGTTTTTGTTCAGGTGTTGGTATTATGCACAAATTAGTCATGCTATGCACGCTGCCTTAATGCAGAATGCACTTTTCGCACCCAGTACTAAGACCCGTATTACGACCCTTGAATTTAAATCGACCAACTGATTAATATGTATTGAACATTAGAAAATCGAATGCATTAAGATCGGATGAAAATCGATCACCCTGGCGTTTTATATATATATTATTTAATTACAGTAGCGTTTACAGATAATCCAAGTATAAAGCAAATGCAATCTAATACATATATAATATATGTGCTCATATAAATGACATTATTAAGTATTTAAACCAGTTCATAGACTGAATCTGGCAATCTGCTTATTTTACCCCGCCTTCTGCGTATTTAAGTATAGTCTCTCAAACTAGAACTTTAGTAGAATGTTCGATAATTTGCGCAAGAGACTGCATAAAAGGATCTTTATCTGGCCTCAGACTTCTCTCTTCTTTCCAAGGTACATTTTGACATTTTTCTTGGTGCTTTATTCGCTTTACTCCGTTCTCTAAAGTCTCGCAATATGTTTGTACTTGATTTCTTCTCCATTTCAAATTTCACACAATGGAAATGGTTAGCTAAAAAAATTCGCTATGTCTGTGTAATATATAAAAATTGCTATTGCTACGCATACTCATAGTAGAGGTGGTGCGGCGCATGCGCGCAGCGTGTCTATGTTCGTATGTGTGCGACAGAGATGGAGAGACGACTTCAAACGATTCTCTCTTGTCCGATCAACATTTTCCGTTTCATTCATCCCTATTTGCCCTACCGCGCCTATAAAATTTTCACTTCAAAAATCCTGAGAAAATTTTAATGATATATAATTGCATCATAAAAAACAAGTATCTATAAAATATTAATAGTTTTTACGATGAAAATCAAATACAGTCAAAATAACACAACTACGATTAATTAATAATATTGATTATTCTAATTCTAAAAATGATTTTCCAATCTAGGACAAAACCCCTATAACACATTCTGCTCGATAAGCAAGAAATTATTATTTTGGATCAAAGCTTTCAGGCTTATTGTGTTGTGTTATCGTATACTGAATTATAATATTAAACAGAATTCGCCCTACATTTCATACATATATAAGACATATCTGATTTATTGTGCTAGGGCTCAGGGAACATATTATAATAATTTTAAATATACGTATTATTGAATATATATTAAATACATACAATTTATTGAAAATATAGAGATGAATCTCAGCATATTATATGTGAAAAAAGCAATGTAAAATATAAAACGAATGTTTCCGATTAAGGGTAGCCCTTCCGGAAATTTGCTACGTATTAACGCCTCCACTTTTTACTTATAATACGCTCAAAAACCCCGAGGGCGAACTCGTTTAAACGATAGGCATTATTTTCTGGTTTTCTCGCATTCGGAGCTTTTTTATAATATAATATTCTTTGAAGTTTCTCCTTAAAGCTTTCGTGTAATACCGTCTTTTTGAGAGCTTTTGTTCCATACATCTCACGCCCAGCATACGCTACGACAAAAGCTCTAAACCCATACTCTCAACAAAGGAAACCTGTGATCGATCGCTTTAAAGCATTCCTTGCTATACGAGTCCTTTTTTAATCGAATATTTTGAATCGCATGTAATCTGTTACGCGATACCACCCAATAAATAATGTAATCCTTAAGATCCAGCGAGCTATTTTAGACGGTTGTTAATGCGAGCTTTTCCTCCCAATTAACTTCAATAAATAATAAGCTTCCAGGGACGATTGTACGCATTATTATCTCGAAATGTCATAGATCGTATAAATTAAAACAAGGAAATTCGATACATAATATTGAGACTCTTCAAACAATTTTATTCAATGGAAATATTTATTAAAGACAATAAAATCACAACTAAGCATGAACTTTATCTTGAAATGATATTGGATATATACGATCTAAAACTTTGTTTGAAATGAGATATCTTTCAGATTTGTCTTAAGAAAATTTGCTATAAATATAATTAAGATTATAGACAATGGGTGTTCCTTGAATATTGGACGATGTGCAAATACTGCGAATGAATTTCTAATTGAAATTTATGATGGTAAATATAATTTTATATCCCGAATTTAATTGATCATTAGTATTTTTAAATGCGAACTATAAATAAGATCAAAGGGAATCAAGTTGGATGAGCGTGCCTCGCACAAATTGTAACTGATTATTTTACTATTTTCTGGAACAACCCCCGGGAGTACGAAATCTCTGAATAATTTATTCACCCGGACCCGACGGGACTACTCTTTTTCTTGTGCTAAAAATATTCTTCTTTGTTTAAGCAATATCCGTCGAATTTAACCGGATCTTTCGGAATCTGATTAAGGGATGATTTTGAATTTTCCTTTCATAATTAATGAAAATATGCACGAAACAGTAAATTGAATCAGATTTTTTTGAAATTTCACCGCTGGCATTCTTGGTTAGATGAATATCTCATATTTGGGTTACGACTTTGTCTGCCATTTTTTCGAGTGCATCCTTTCGGTGCTCTTATCAGCGATGCATACAAATTATAACGATGCTCTTGGAATTCTATGCAAAAAACCTCATTAGGATACTTTATACGAATAACTATGCTGTTAAAATAAATACAGATTTATATCAATTTTTATTAAATAAAATTAATAAAATCTCGGTTACGGTCTGATCGATTCGATCCAGGAAGAGATACAAGTGCAAATTCTTGACGTCCAAATCGCTTTTTTTGACATATTTATTTAACACCACAGGTAGTAAAGTCAGTACTCGCTTAAGTCATTGTTAAGTGACCCGTTTACTGACATTATATCCTGTTTTTGTGTACAGTTCCCACGCAACTGATACAATTGATCAGGACCTAACAGGTGGGCCATTTGCACAATTCAATCCACAACAATTGCATACAAAGATGCTAGATATTGGGCTTGGAGACTCCTTGTGAAATTTATCTGTGGGATTAAATAAGCCAAACGCGTAAAATCATCAATTAATAAATATAAATTTTCGCTGTTAAATTAAATTTATAACGTACAAAATAAATACATTCGCCGTTGTATATTTGTTGGATCGTAAAAGGAAAGCTTCACTTTCCGTCTCAACCTTCATCACCTCGAGGATATGCTGTCAAACATAAATTACAATAACGGACATGATGTCGATTACAATCATCTGTGTGGATTCAATCTAATTTGTGAGTGTTATATCAACATTATTGATGTTGAAATATGTTTTTAAAGCCTATCATAATTTAGTTAGAAAATGTAATCGATATTAAATACTCTATTGGTTGCTATAAATTTCTAAACTGCTAAAAAAAACTCGCAAAATTCCCGATTTCCCGACAAATTATTTATTTCCGCCGCTGCAGATGAACACTTATATACTATAATACTTTGATGTGATTCGTAATTATATTACGGAGGAATACAAAAATTCTGAACCCCGTATCTATTATATTTCATATCGATATTCCCATTATTAGAGTCGAGGTGTAGTAAATACATCACCGGTAGGGAAAGGTTATTATAACAATTTGAAAGACATATGTGTACTCTATATATGTATACATAGATAAGATAGTTATTGCCAAGTTTCCAAGTGTTCAGATTTCGGCGGGAATGTCTCGATTTAGTAGCCTTTATCGTGCTGGTGAGATATACGATTTCTGTTTAATAAAAATTTAAATCCAGAATTTTTCAGGATTACGTTTACTAATCCCGGAATGCATGAGCACCTAACACTGTCCGGGATCCCGGGATTGGATCCCCTAACTGTGAGTAAAAGCGATACACATTTCGAACAGAGCTTTCTCATCTTTTTAAATATATCGTCTTTTGATATATTTAAAATGTCAGCTATTTCACGTAATTTCAATTTACGACCGGCCAGAACTATTTTATGGAATATTTTGTCATCCTACGAACTTATTGAGTGATGTGTAATATTATACTACGATTATTCGCAATCAAGTTGCATAAATAATCATAAAATATTTACTATCGATTTAGTCGAATCCACAACATATAATATTTAAACAGTTGCTATGTTTATGGCAAATGTATGGTATTCTTGTAAATTTTATAAGCTCTAAGCTGACATTTATTGAGTATAAGGCACACCAACAGAAAGTTTGATAAACGTAAACACCGCGGCAAAACTAGGCTAAGTCCTATACAACATGAATGTAAGTTGTTAAATTTAAGATGGTATCGTAAGCAAGTATTGATTAGGTCATTCGTATGAAGTCCGCGTACTTTCAGACCCTTCTGTATATTATAATATAATACATATAAGTAGTACGTCGTTCAAGCAAATTTATATTGCTGCGCGAGCAAAAGGCAAATACATATTTAATTTTGAACTTAAATAAGCGAAAAGACACCCACACTTTGTGAAATGGACAAAAGAGAAACGAAAAGTCGACGGGTTGTAAATTTAATATTTGAACAGCATGAAGAATTTCATTCCGGAGCCGAAAATGAATACATGCCAATGAAATACAAATCGGATTTTTGTATTTGGCTATAAATCTATATGCTTGATTCAATATGTTGCCATTGATAGACGTTCAATAAGACGTAAACGAATATTTAATCCTAAAAGCTTACGAGCGCTGAAAGACAAAGGATGTAATGTATTTATCAAGCTTACCACAAGGACGATTTAAAAAGGAAGACATCGTCGAGGACAAACAGACAGATAAAGTAATAAGATTGTCTGTCGTGCAACATTAAAAGAAGACAATGGAGAAAATACATTCTCGGGACAAATATTTTAAAAGTCTTGTGAGCGAGTTCAAGCTATCAATTGTGAAAAGTTTAATGCTGTTCAGTAAAAAAAATATTGCATTTGAATGGTCCATGCGAAATATTTGCAGGACCTTGTTGAATATTTCTCGGCAATCAAAGAATTTAGGGGGGATCTGAATTAATTTGCAGGTATATCCCCCAGTTGAATGCCATTCACCGTCATTATTACGGGCAGAGAATAGATTTAGGTGTCAATTCGTAGCAATAAATTTAACCATCAATATCCCTGTTGTCAGATCCCAAACAGCGGTTTGACAATGATAGCCAAACTCAGAACGAAACTCGTTGAAATTCAACCGCAACAATGGCAATAAAGCGGGACCACCACGGTAGATATTTCACTTTTCAATATCATCCAACGATAAATAAATCAAGATCCACGGCAGAAAAATTCGGAACCCGATGAAGTACGAATCGTTGAAGGGCTTTGTTGAGCGCAATATTAAAATCTGCACAAAAACACGTTAAAAATGGATGTTAATTACTCATTTTAAGGCATGCCCAAAGAGCCAGGATGGAGCCAGGCGTCACACTCCTGAAATAAACGGGATATAAATCTGCGATAATGAGGTTTTATTTTTATATCAGTTCTGAATTTACAAAGGGATATTTACGGAGTTTTTTCATTAAAAACATGTCAGCAGTGGAAAAATATGAATTATAAAAATAGCAGGAAGGTCAGTTAATAATAACATGCTACCGGCTTAATTGCTTTTTAAAACTAGCACCCTCTAAGGCTACATGGAATTATTGAGCAGTTATTAATTTCGCTAAGGAGTTTATTATGCAATACAATTCATTTTCATCACATCGACCACATATATAATACATAAAATATTTATTCAATTTTCAAGAAGATTTAATGACATTGGTTTTAAATATATTTATATAAATGGATTTTATACCGATGCTAAAATCTAAAACCTTTTTATAAAAAGAGCTTTAAAGCTCTTTTATTTAAAATTAATTTTGAGTGACATCTGTGGTGAAATTTAAAAACTATTGTTTTTATGAAATACTATATTTAATTTTGCTTAAATAATATACGTAGTATTTAAATTGTCGTATTCATCAATGAATATTATTTTAAAGCCGTAATATATATATAATTAAATATATTAAATTGCAACATTCTATTGATGAAATATGAAATTATTTAGTGAAATAACGTGGAAAAAAATGGTTTGTTTATATGCTAATATTTTCAATAGTTTTTCAATCAGGTTTATAGATGGCACTATAAATATAAATGTTGCTTTTTATTATGGGTTTTTCATACTTAATACATTTAGATTCGTCAAATTTGCATATTTTGTTAAAGATCTTATTTGAATATTTTCAACCTTTTAAAACAAGAATACAAAGAACTTTTTTACAAGGGCAATGAACACGCTTACATGTAATTTTATTTTTAAAAATAAGAAAATGGCTCAATTTGCATAAAAAAGTGCGATATCTTTTCTTTGAAGCAACGTCTCTGTGAGTAATTTTACCGAGAATATGCATGATCACATAGGTCAGTGTTTTCGCATGTCCTACAGAAAAATTTAAAATTCCATGACTCGGTAGAAGGATTTGTTCCAGGAAAAAAGTGATGGGTTGAAAATGAATTTTACATGCAAGGGTTCTTGGAAATCTTTCATATGATATTATCAAGTAAGCCAACAAAGTGACATTGATGTGAAATTATATAATAAAATATTCATATAATGTATGTAATAAGGTGTAACAGGAATTATTATTTTTAGATAACATAATTAAGTTTGAAAGCGAAGGCGGATAAGAAAATACATTCAATTTTTTTTAATGCTAATTGATGTAGGCTTGGAAAATTTTAAGTCAGGATGACTTAAAACTCGCGATAATTTGCGATTTAATTAATTTTGGATCATAAAAACCAGCTCTTAAATCTTACATTTTCATTGCAAGAAGATTTTCATCCTACGAACTTATTGAGTGATTTGTTATTCTAAATAGAATTATTGAAATATTTTTTTATAGAACGTGAATATCTATGAATGACTAAAGATTGTCATTAATATAAAATGGTTTATTAATTGATACTTCAATAATTGTTATAGTTATTCTAGGGATTTAGAAAATCAGGGTATACTTGGATCAAGACTGTTCATTTGAAATATTAATATTTCCTTACTCCAAAAAATTTGGTACGATTAAAATATCTTCTATTTGATTTGATCCTTGTTATTGAATTTCCAATAACGAATTTATTTGGTCAATAACATTAAAGTAGGCAATATAATGAACAACATAATACTATATTTAAATCGGTATTATTTAAAAAAAGGGTATCAAAATCGAATCATAACTGAGATGCAAATATTTTTTTAAATTTATGCGTTATGGGGTGAGTTGAAAATAAAATCAATACAGATTAACATTTGAACATCCCCTTTAAATAAAAAGGGTGAGTCATAATAGTACCGGAAGACAGAAGATAAGAAAAAAATACAACACGAGGCATTTCTAAGTAATCGTATATTCCATTTACCCGAAAGCATCACAGGGAATTTTCTCATCGCTTTTGGCCCTTCTCCTTGCTGTCCCTTGGAATTTTTCCGTTTGTTTTCCTCATTTCCTTTATGGACAAACTTCTGTGGCCTTTTTGTTCAGACAAATCTACAAAACAACTGTCAGTCGATGGACAACTCTGCGAAATGATGTCTCACATGATTACTATCGAACTGGGCAACATTGCCATGTATAAAAAATCTCCTTTAAATGATAAAATTTCCCAAAGTTTGAACACAAGCCACTTGTAAAATAATCATATACATGTATGGTAATTCCGAATGATATATATTTTACACGCCAAGTGTAATTAAAACACGAGCGAGGTCCAAATATGTAACAATTTATATTAAAATAGGCTCTATTAGCGGGTTGAAATATGAAGGATACGCGGGTATTAAATTTGCGCAACAGGAAACGGGAATATATGACGCTCTCAATTATTTCGGGGAAAACGTGTGTACTACAAGATCAAAGCAAATTAAGCATTTATTTTCCTGGGAAACATATTTGGCCTTTTGGCGAAAAACAATATGCGAAGACATCATGAAAGCCCAGTCGAACGACAATCATAGCTGGTATAAAATCCAATTCATTGGAATTTCACAAATTCGAAATTAGGGGCGTAATAATAAAGCTCTTCGAGTTATTGGGAACTTCATTTGTTCGAAATTATACGCAATTCGACAAAGTCATAAGCAATTATCTCATATATAAATAAAGCAGATAAATGATAGGATATGAACATTATTTATACATATGGTAGATCTTTTCGATTAGATTCTGTTGATTTTTCAATATTAGTTTAATATTATATGAACAAATCAAATCAAATCAAGATTTTTCAAATCAAAGTCGATTAGAGCATGATGAAAGCTGTAATAGCTTATATCAATTGTTAAACGATAAATACTCATTAAAATATACTAAAAATAGGAAATTATGTATACTTTGAAGAGTTAAATCTGATGATTTGGAATTATTAGAAACTCATGACGGCGTTTCTCAAATGAAGATTGGCGCAAAACGAATTTTTAATCAATACGACGAGCGAAAAATATGTTTCTTGGGATTTAATACCGAGAAACTTGGTAGATGTTTTTCACGTTATGAAAAAGGGCTACAAATCCAAAGAGAGATTATACATTATTATAAGCAACTTGAAGAGGAAAAAAGAAAATATGTAAAATAGAAAACTTTGTATTCACCCCCCCACAAACACCGTGTTCCTGTTTCCCAATCGACAAATCCTTATATTTTTTACTAAAACACAATAATTCCGCATTGGCTCGTTTTTTGATTGAGCGTTTTATTCGATATTTAATAAAAATTGAGATTATATGATATTTTTATAAGTTTTACACTTAAACTGCCGGCATTTAAGATACGTGTCAAAAGGGTTATTAATATTTTCGCTCTTTAGATAAATTTTTATTCATTAGCATATTTTTATAACAAAGCTACTTATAAAACTATATTCATTAGAGTTGAGACATTCTGAGACAGTATTTTAACTGTGTTATTTTCGATAACACTCTAAACGAATTTGAGTTTGAGTTTGGAATATCATTATCCAAACTTCTTGTTAGACCCAACGCCCCCCTATGAAATATACTATTCTACCCTATACTCTTCCTTAGATTATACATATATCAAAAGTTTCTATTCTACCCTTGATATTTGCAATACATATTTTTGATAAACTTCAACATGCATTTTAATTATGTTCTCTTCCTTTTATGTGATATATTGAATATTGCCAAAACTTATTTTTAAGATGTTATTTTTGTCATGGATTATGAGAGATTTTTGTGGAAATGGAAGATATCAGACATGTATTTTATATGGTGGTTTTGTAACATATGCGTGGTATTATAATCAGAATCTAGAAATAAAACTGGAAACCTTTTCTTTCAGGATATTTCTAATGAACATAATTTTATATTTATTATCCTATGTTATATTATAAAAAATAGTTTATTGTCAATTGATGAATGTATTTAAATAAAGAATATTAAAAGTAAATTTGTTCATACGTCAGGAATACATAATCATTCAAATGAGGATTGTGGCAATATTTTTCAACGAGCCAATAAATAATAAAAACTAAGAATATATCCAATAGATCATGATGCAGATTAAGCCTGGTTATATAGATTTAAAAAATCATCTATGGAAAAATTCACGGATTTGGCATTTTAAAAATAAAATTATGTCAACAAACAAGATTTGCAAATTTTCCTCTTATTATTAAATAAAAATTTTAGGAAATCTTTAAAAAAAAATTATGGATTTAAACCTTCATTAAATAACGTATTTAATTGATTTTCATCTTGTTTCAGTGCTTCTGAATGGGTACTTCCATTAATTCTTCTAATTAGAATGGAAATATTAAACCCTAGTAGCTTTCAAGCTATGCAAATAAGTGTGGTTTGAATATTTCATATTTTTAAAGCTAAATACGCTATATTTGAACGAAAAATATAGGCATATTTCCTGAGCAAAGCTCGCTATTTGTCTTCATACTTCATGCTCTACGAATGTATACAAAAAGGAAAATATTTCTCAATGTAAATAAAATCAGCACATAAGTTAAAAGAACGCTCGTTGTTTTTCCACCCGCGTCTTCCAATAAGATTTTGAAGAGAAAACATACTATAACTTTGCAGACGTTATAGTATGTTAGCACTGAGTAGCCATTGTTTTCAATTTCAATAGCTAAAAATTTTATTTGTACAGAAAAATATGACAGAGAGAGAGCGATTGCGAAAATATTTTTTAGACTTGATTTAGTTCAAAAAAGATATAATCTTTATCTATAGCAAAATTGTTGCTCGTTTCTTCTTTTCCATTAATAACGGTATTTGTTCAAAGAGCTTCAATTACCATAATTTAATTTTAAGACAGTCTTATGAAAAGTTTTCTTTTTTGTTGTTTAAAATTCATTGAAAATCAAAGATAAATTAGTATAAGATATCACGACAACTACCTCTCATAGTAAACAAGATTTAATAGAAACGTTAGATATGTTTTAATATTATATTAATATTAAACTATAAAACAAGATAAATAGACCCATATTGAAATAGCTTTAAGTTTCTTTAACATTTATTTTAATGCTCTGCTGTGAAACGCTTTGAAAAGACGACTTGTTATTGCATACTTAAATGCAATAGTTAAACAAAGAAAGAGTTTTGTAAGACTTAAGGGAACTGTTACTATTAAATATTTCATTCTCACACAATAATCACTGTTATATTCGAGTCACAGACCTCAAGCAGGAGGCTGCAGATAATTTTAACAATTATCTTTATTTAATGCAAGGAGAGGTTATAGCCACGAGATAAATGAGCCTGCGGGAAGAATACCTCTTCCCGCAGTCAAGTCTATTCATCAACTCGTTCAACTGATTTTTTTCTGCTTTCCACTTTTTTCGGTGAGATTTCGATGACGATGGTTGTTAGTTTTTTGTTTAAAGAATTTAGAAGTTGACATTTCTCATTCACATTGCACATTTTTTGTGACTTTGGAAGCTCAAAACTAATTTTATTTAAACCAATTGCATAAAATAATGATTTATTTAAATAAAAAATACATTGCAAAATATAAAAACCCTATCTCATAAGACATAGGGTCTATGTGTGAAACACCCTAAACATTGTGAGAGAAAGTATTCGAAAATACATATATTTGAATTTTAAAAATAAGCATATAACATTGAGTGTCTATTGAAATATAATTTAAATGACTGCAAAAATAAATTCAATCTCTAAGAACGTTAAAGCAGATAAAAACAATTTGGTCCAAAATCTAAAATTTACACGACGATGGCATGATAATCAAATGGATCCCAATTTTAAGCAGAAGACGTCTAAGCATTATAATGCTTTTGTAAGAGGATTGCTCTTTAAGCTTTTATTTTGGTAAGCATTTTTTTTTAATCATTAATGTTTAACGGCAAAGATTTATGTTCAACAAGTAAAATCTGCGAGGGAGGCATACGCCCACCCAATCAAAGCCTCTCGAGGATGTATAATATTATAAAGCAATTTTTATAGAGATCTTTCACTATATACGAGTTGTGCTTTTAACCTTTGATAATAAAGAGAAAAATATTTGAAAATTTTGATTTCGAAGATATGTGGGTTGTTTTGCGTGTTTGAAACGCCCAATATTGCTATTAGATGTAGATGTGTAAAACAGCCCACGCATATATTACGAACATATTCTGCTAAAGTATCACAAGCAAATTATTAGGCGAATTCAGCACAGAATTGCGAGCTAAATGTACTGATGCTAAAAATATTAGTCGGTTAAGGGTTGTTTTAAATGGCTGAAGGGTGGTCGGGGCGATTAGATTTAACAACGTCTCCGCCAAAGTCATTATATTAATCCGATTTCACTCCACCTGCCGAAAAATTCGGGCACTTTTGAAATAAAAAATCCGCAGTGGAAAAATTATTTAGATTAACATCAAATTGAGAACCCATAAATTTCGGGCATTCCCATGAAAGTTGCAATTATTACACCTTATTTGATTTGCGCAAATTTGCCGTTTAGCCTCACAATATTAACGTATCACGCGATTCAAATTTGGCTGGGGTTAAAATTATATCATATTGCTGTATTCGAGTGACATTTGACCCAAGAATTTAAGACCTTTTGTTATAATATTTTCATAACTTGCAAATGAATACGCTCAAGAATCGTACCAAGAATGCTGTGGCTATTATTTTAAGATTAAATGTTTCATGCTGTAGTAGCCTTAAGAATTTGTCAAGGGAATAAAATGTAACTATTACCGTTGTACATTAATTTTTTGTCGTAAGATGAATTATTATTCTTAAAACTGTTGGGACTAATAATTTTGAAGGAGCTTGCTTCTATGAATTAAAATATTACAAAACTCACGGTAAAGATTGCATGATTATGATATGATCAAATTTGATAGGCTTAAAATACATATTTTTAAGATTAGGATATATTAAAACCGAAGTAATAAAGCTATTTCATCACCAAAAATTCTACTTAATGATTTGGCGAAAGTTTCTTAGAGTGGAATCGACTTTTAAATCTCAATTTAATTATAACTTAAACTTTACAAATAGACCCAAAAAGAAGTTTATCGAGCTCATAAGAGCCTATTTTTATTTTTACATCCCTCGTTCATTAAACTTTATTTCATCCGACGTGATAAGAGGCATGCTCTTTCTCCCGAAATGTTCCCAATTCGTCTCTCGAAAAGAGGTTTAATCAAAGTTTGGTAGGAAATCTTTCAATACCAATCAAATTATCTTCAATCGTTACCAAATACTTTCTAAAAGGATCTTTTTATTATTAAAAAATACCCCTTTGAACTGAACTTTGAAATATAAATGACCCTTCAAATAAATATATTACGTTGAAAAAGCTTTCTGAGAATTGAGTAACGCGAAATCTTCTCTTGGGTTGTGGCTAATTTGTGGGTGTATCCGGGTGTTCAAATTTATAGAGCAAATTTTGAGCTTTTAAGAAACCACAATTTATTTACAGAAGCTATGCTCACCAATTGAGAGATAATGAGCTTTCACCATAAGCTTTTAAAGAACTAAGTACACCCGAACCTTTTACAAAGACGTCATAAATCCACAAAATCGATATACATAAATTAATATTAATACCAAATCAATCGTTTTAATACTGGAGGGATAATGTATCAAACACAGATTGATCTAATTATATCATAATTTTGATATTTCATCACAACAATTGTAAGATTATGATATATGCTATAAACCTACGTACATTTTCTTTCATTTTTACGCCTATTAATGCCATAAATATTAAGATCTACCCATTTAGATAGACTTGCAAAAAATACTCAGTTAAAAATTGGCCATACGGAGCCTTTAAACATATTTATTTGCTATTTTAATGTCAGAAGATGATGGAATATACATTGGAATAGGAATCCGAAAATAAGCCTAAATGTAAAAATGTTCGATGTTGTTTTAAGTAGCATATCAAGCTGTGCCTCGGGGGGTGGTAATTTCGGAACATGTAATGTAATATTGTTCACTCGTTATTTTTTTAACGAAGTTTGAACAACTTTAGTCAACAAAGGTCAATACAAAAAATCATGCATCAAAGATCCATTTTCATTCATTTTTTCCAACGGATTAAGGTCATTTCTAGCCTGCGTGTATTTGCTTTCAATCATTTTATATGTATAGAATTTCATTATTAAGAAAATTGTATTGGAAAAAGACGAACAAAACCAATAGATTTGATATTTCAATCATAAAATAACCTGTATTGGCTGTAAATAAAATGCCAAATATATGAATTTATTGTGAGGGAATTGAAAACATTTTTGTTTTTCAAATTTTTGGATTCTATCGAAATTTTATGGTGGAACAAAAAAAGGTTAAAAAAATGCCGAAAATGAGATAATTTCAAATAAAAAAATGGATTTCTTTCGGGAAATGATCACTTTTAGGATCATAATCACGAACGTAAAAAAATGGAAAATAATAGTTTTCTTTCGGGAAATGGTCACTTTTAGGATCAAAATCATGGACGTAAAATAATGGATTTCTTTCGGGAAATGGTCACTTTTAGGATCAAAATCAAGGACGTAAAAAAATGGATTTCTTTCGGGAAATGGTCACTTTTAGGATCAAAATCAAGGACGTAAAATAATGGATTTCTTTCGGGAAATGGTCACTTTTAGGATCAAAAACATGGACGTAAAATAATGGATTTCTTTCGGGAAATGGACACTTTTAGGATCAAAATCAAGGACGTAAAAAATGGATTTCTTTCGGGAAATGGCCACTTTTAGGATCAAAATCATGGACGTAAAATAATGGATTTCTTTCGGGAAATGGTCACTTTTAGGATCAAAATCATGGACGTAAAAAAATGGATTTCTTTCGGGAAATGGTCACTTTTAGGATCAAAATCATGGACGTAAAATAATGGATTTCTTTCGGGAAATGGTCACTTTTAGGATCAAAAACATGGACGTAAAATGATGGATTTCTTTCGGGAAATGGTCACTTTTAGGATCAAAATCATGAACGTAAAATAATGGATTTCTTTCGGGAAATGGTCACTTTTAGGATCATAATCACGAACGTAAAAAAATGGAAAATAATGGTTTTCTTTCGGGAAATGGTCACTTTTAGGATCAAAATCAAGGACGTAAAAAAATGGATTTCTTTCGGGAAATGGTCACTTTTAGGATCAAAATCAAGGACGTAAAAAAATGGATTTCTTTCGGGAAATGGTCACTTTTAGGATCAAAATCAAGGACGTAAAATAATGGATTTCTTTCGGAAAATGGCCACTTTTAGGATCAAAATCATGGACGTAAAAAAATGGATTTCTTTCGGGAAATGGTCACTTTTAGGATCAAAATCAAGGACGTAAAATAATGGATTTCTTTCGGGAAATGGACACTTTTAGGATCAAAATCAAGGACGTAAAAAATGGATTTCTTTCGGGAAATGGCCACTTTTAGGATCAAAATCATGGACGTAAAAAAATGGATTTCTTTCGGGAAATGGTCACTTTTAGGATCAAAATCATGGACGTAAAATAACGGATGTCTTTCGGGAAATGGTCACTTTTAGGATCAAAATCATGGACGTAAAATAATGGATTTCTTTCGGGAAATGGCCACTTTTAGGATCAAAATCATGGACGTAAAATAATGGATTTCTTTCGGGAAATGGTCACTTTTAGGATCAAAATCATGGACGTAAAAAAATGGATTTCTTTCGGGAAATGGCCACTTTTAGGATCAAAATCATGGACGTAAAATAATGGATTTCTTTCGGGAAATGGTCACTTTTAGGATCAAAATCAAGGACGTAAAATAATGGATTTCTTTCGGGAAATGGCCACTTTTAGGATCAAAATCATGGACGTAAAAAAATGGATTTCTTTCGGGAAATGGTCACTTTTAGGATCAAAATCAAGGACGTAAAATAATGGATTTCTTTCGGGAAATGGACACTTTTAGGATCAAAATCAAGGACGTAAAAAATGGATTTCTTTCGGGAAATGGCCACTTTTAGGATCAAAATCATGGACGTAAAAAAATGGATTTCTTTCGGGAAATGGTCACTTTTAGGATCAAAATCATGGACGTAAAATAACGGATGTCTTTCGGGAAATGGTCACTTTTAGGATCAAAATCATGGACGTAAAATAATGGATTTCTTTCGGGAAATGGCCACTTTTAGGATCAAAATCATGGACGTAAAATAATGGATTTCTTTCGGGAAATGGTCACTTTTAGGATCAAAATCATGGACGTAAAAAAATGGATTTCTTTCGGGAAATGGCCACTTTTAGGATCAAAATCATGGACGTAAAATAATGGATTTCTTTCGGGAAATGGTCACTTTTAGGATCAAAATCATGGACGTAAAATAATGGATTTCTTTCGGGAAATGGTCACTTTTAGGATCAAAATCAAGGACGTAAAATAATGGATTTCTTTCGGGAAATGGCCACTTTTAGGATCAAAATCAAGGACGTAAAAAAATGGATTTCTTTCGGGAAATGGTCACTTTAAAAATATCTTAATAAAAAAAAACCCCCTATCCCCTTAACCCCCAAAACAATTAGACGGTCCATGTGCAAAACACTGTATATGCATTTGCTTTGAAACCAGACTGGGACACCCAGATCTTAATTTTCCTAGTGTAATGTACTCCAAGCTGGAATGATCAAACTCCCAGCCAATAAATATCAAGAGAATTTCCTTTAGTTTGATAAATTATATTATTTTATATTTCTAATTATTATTTCGTAAATTAATTAAAGGTGTACAGATTAATATTCAGAATCAATTTTACTTTAATATGATAACGTGCTAAATTAAAATGAACAAAATCATCATATTTTCTAATAGCTCCATTATCTCCATCTAATTTTATACCCTTAAAAAACATGTAAAAAATTAGTATATACAGTGAAACCTCGATTTTACGTTTTCCAAGGGACCCTGAAAAAAAACGGTAATTGCGGGAAACGGTTAATGCGGGAAAGCTTCAAATAATAATAAAAAACAACTAAAATCTTAAAAAAACATTTATTTATTAGTTACTTGTATATATTGTATATAAAATTTATTTTTTAAAAAACTCCTTTATGTTTGTTTGCTTCTTTGTTGTTTGGCACTTTAATTGGAACAAAGACGCCTCAAACTCGCGTACTTTTCTAAGAGCGGATTCATCTATTTCCTTGGAATAGAAAAATGATTTAATTTTTTCGAAGGCCAATAATGCTTCTGTAAATGTCGGAATAGATTCGGTATTATGTTCTTCGCCATCTTCCTCTTCACTGCTGTCATTGGTTGCATCACATAATGAGTCTTGCCGCACTTTTCAATTGTTTTGCGAATGTTACTCTTCATAGCAACAATCGTGTTTAGAGTTGATGGTGCTAATCCCAGACGTTTTGCTATGTCAATTCGTTTTTCTCCTGGATTGTTTTCGACGTCTTGAATTATTTTCAGCTTCTCAGCTAGAGTTCTAGTTTTCTTCATGGGTGGCGGCATTTTAGTTTCAATTTGGAAAAAAACTCGATACGAGATGTGAGGCAATATTGAACGCAACTGACTTGTACAAATTCAGCTACGCGACTAAAAAGTTTGTATGTACAGGAATCATTATTACCATGAATTTTAAACAATTCAACATTTGCATTGTAACGTAGAGATAAAACGGATTGGGAAATTCCCAACCTCGATACTAAGGAATGTTGGACACCGATGTTCGTCAAATCAGTCAAACAAAAGACGATAGGTTTTCCCTCTTTAAGTGACGATCTCCGAATAATCGACAATAGCGTAGATAAGGTAAACCTATTATCCAAAACTTTGGGACTAATCACCAGGATTCCCAGCACTTAAGCGACAATAGCACACAACAGACGATTTCGAAATCGTTAAAATAATTCTTCAAAAATTATCCTAAATCCTTAACAAATACTAAAATAATCACTCCATTAGAAACTATTATTAAGAAAAAATAAAGATTAAAAACAAAAAATACACAGGTTCGGCGAAATTGATAATACAATCATTAAAAACTTCCCACGAAAGTTTTCAATGCTTGCCTGAAAATCGGTTATTATCCCACATTATGGAAATTTGCAAAGGTAATTCCGATTCCAAAATCAGTCCAAAAAAAATGATCCATCCCGAAAACTATAGACCGATCACTCGGCTGTGTCAAACTTGCTTGCCGAGATACGGAGAAATATGCAATAAAAACGGTCAATCGGGATAATATTTGTGACGGGACCAAAATATTTAAACGGTTTATCGAGGAAATCGGTAAATCGGGGAACGGTCAATGCGGGATTATTTAACGTTGTTCTTATGGGAGTTTGACGGGACTATAAAAAATGAACGGTCCATCCGGGAAAACGTATTATGCGGGAACGGTTTATCGAGGTTCCACTGTACTTGTTATTTTCGCTGATTGAATTGAATGACAAAATGTTACACAAGTACTACTCGCATAAAAAGTTATCATGTAGGCCTCATGATGTGGGAAATTAACGAGTTCGAATCTCCTCTTTGTATCGAGTGGGAGCAAAAAAAAGGTACGTAATTTCCTTTGTGATGTGAAATATCTACTCTTCCTTGGCCTCATCATTCGCTTTTCCACACAGAAAATTGCCCTCATAATTTCAATAAGCACCCAGAAAAACAATTTCTCTCGTTCGTGGCCTTTTGGCAGGATGTCATCATGCCGATTCCACAGCTGAGATAATTTGGCCCTTAATTTACGCTTTTAACATTCTTTTTACGCGTGTTACATTTATTTTCATACCAAAACGACTGATGAAATGTTTTTTCGTGCTTTTAAAAAATGGCTGAAATTCTGTATTTTTACAATGAAAAAACAGTTTTTAAACATATCGATTGGGGTAAATTTGCTAAATGATGTAATTACTGAGAACATTTTCTTAAAAACACAATTTTATCTAGTCAGGTTAACGACACACTCTTCACAAGATGCGCCAAAAGGAGGCCATTGGGTCAACCTTCCATTCGAAGCCTAGTGAATTTATCTCTGTACACTCTAGAAAATAAATTTTAAAATATGCTCAAAAAATATCATTGAAATCAAACATATTTTATCATAAATTTGCATATAATTTCATTGATTTTCTTTATTTGTGTCTTTGTTTCGGGAGTATGAATCAATTTGCACGATCAAAATAAAAGTTTACGGAAGCATGTGATGTATGAAGTTCGGCAAGCATCTAATGAATGTTTGAAATCTATTTCTTAATAAAATATAAAAGCATAAAATTGCAAATTGCATCATGTTATGATTTTTTTCTGGAATACAATTTTATCAGCGTTAATAGCTAGATTTTAAACCATCTTCATTTCAGTCTATCAATTATTAAGGAATATTTCTAGCTTGTTGGTTAATTTTTTTTCTTCGGGTATTGGAAAGAACCAATATTTAAGAACAGAGGTATGAAGCGTCCGTGGCAAGTATCTAACTTAACGCCCCCCACCCACCCCCTGGAAATTCAATCTATTTTTTATAGTTAATTAATACCATTCTAAATGCAATATATTAAATACTATTATAATTTACGTTTTAAAAAAATATACAAAGACAGTCCCAAAAGTATCCGATATAATGTATAGATGCTGGCTACTGTTGTAAAAAAAATATCATGATAGAATGTGTTCGCTACGTTTGTACTGTGAATGCTACGTCACTTCCGCGATCCTACAGATCATAGAAAATGCCGGATAAATCCCAAAAAGGGGACGAAGTGGCCATAAGGTTTATGTGCTCAATCGGTCCGCTTTTCGGACCACTGATATGATGAATGAGTGGCTCGCGATCCAAGAAAAAGTTGATTTAATATATTTTTATGCAATCGTATTCACTTAAATTAAATTTTTAGAGCAGTATGAGTGTAAATTCTGGAATAAATAAAGAAAACGAAAATCGACCAGGCGAAGTGAGATGAAGAAAATCCTCAAAATTATATTGGATGATCGTCGATCAAAAGTGCGCGAGCTAGCAGATATGGTAAGCATTTAAAAAACTATACATCGCATATTGATTGGATATTTTGACATAATAAAGCTGTGCGCAAGATGAGTGCCGCGTTTGCTCACAATGAAACAAAAACAAACGTCGTGAAGATGTTTTAATCGAGCATTTGGCAAAGTTTCACAGCAATAACGACAAGTTTTTGAGTCCCGCTAATTAAGATAATGCCAGCCTACTCAATAAAGGAACTCCAAACACTCATAGAGCGTGGATGTGACGCGGCCATGCCCAGAATACCGAGGGAAAGAATTAGACCTGGTGTGTACTGGTGGACAGAAGAAATTGCGGAGCAACGGAGAATCTGTCTTGCCAGTAGACGCAGGGTAACTAGGGCCAGAGTGGCGGAAACCAGAATACAGTGCCAAGAAACTCACAGAGCAGACCGAAGAAACCTGCGAAAAATGATCCAGGAATCCAAGGCGCGCTGCTGGGAGGAGTTATGCCGTACACTCGACTCTAACCCATGGGGACTACCGTACAAAATTGTGCGGGGGAAACTACGGGGAGGAAGCGAAATCTGGAACCAACGGCAAACGGAGGACCAAATAAGCCAACTCTTTCCAGACAAATCTCACACTGTTCGGACTGCCGAGAGATACAGAGAAAGGAGCAGAGACAGCATAGAACCGCCCGCGCCGTTCAGCATAGATGAACTGCAGTATGCAGGTTCGAGGATAAAACCCGGGAAGGCGCCAGGACCGGACGGTATGCCTGGCGAGATCATCAAATTGATGGTTGGGGAGTACCCGGAACTAATACTAGACACAATAAATGCCTGCCTAGAGGAACGAAAGTTCGCAAGAAGATGGAAAACGGCCAGACTGGTATTAGTTCCGAAACCGGGGAAAACTACATTGAGACCGCTGTGCATGCTAGACGGTCTTGGAAAACTCCTCGAAACAATGCTGTTGAAGAGAATCCAGCCAGGAATCGAACAAAAACTGTCAGATAGGCAGTATGGCTTTAGACCGGGGCGATCCACGCTTGGAGCAATAAAACGTGTAACTGATGTCATCCGAGAAGCGTGGAAAGGCTCGGTTAAACAAAGCAAGGACGTTGTGATGGTCACACTGGACATCAAAAACGCCTTCAATAGCGCAAACTGGGAGTTAATCGTGGGAGCCCTGGAGGAAAAATTTGAAATTCCACAGTATGCAGTCGACCTCGTAAGCGACTATTTCAAAGACCGATATGTCCATCACAACGAAACGGACCTGACAAGAAGACTGGAGATGGGCGTCCCGCAGGGGTCGGTTCTGGGACCAACTCTCTGGAACGCACTGTACAACAGTCTCCTAAATATGGCACTACCTGCAGGAGCAGAACTCATTGCCTTCGCGGACGACGTTGCACTGCTGGTGACAGCTCGACATCCATGGGAAGTGGAGGCGACGGGCAACGAAGCCCTCGCCAGAATTCGAGCGTGGATGCGGGATAATCACCTGCAGTTGGCGATTGAGAAAACTGAGGCAATGATATGCAGCAGACGGAGAAGACCGAGGGTTGAGCAGCTTGTTATTGGAGGACACAAGGTGGAATACAGCAAAACGTTGAGATACCTCGGGATCCTCATGGATAACAAGCTGACCTTTAGCAAACACATAGAAGAAGCTGCACAGAAGGCACAGAAGGTGGCAGGCGAGCTTGGACGGCTCATGCCCAACATTGGAGGGCCAAAGCCGTGCAGAAGACGTACCATAAACGAGGTAATACACTCGATCCTTCTGTACGGAGCCCCGATATGGCATGAGTCGCTCAAACGTGACATCAACAGAAAGAAGCTCGCCAGAGTCCAGCGACAGGGAGCGCTCCGAGTCACCGCAGCGTACAGGACAGTGTCTGAAGACGCGGTGCTGGTGATTGCTGGAATACCGCCGCTGGACCTCCAGGCAAAGAAGAGGGCCTTGGACTACGAAGATCCTAAAAATCGCAACGAACATGACCAGAAACTGAGGGAAGCCTGGCAACGGAGATGGGATCAGTCCAGCAAGGGAAGATGGACCCATCGACTTATCCCGGTCATAAGTCGGTGGAGGGCCCGGGAACACGGTGAAACAACCTACCGCTTGACGCAGGCGCTCACTGGGCACGGATGCTTTGGTGCGTACCTGAAGCGGATTGGCAAAGAACCATCCGCTACGTGCCAACACTGCCAAGCGGAGGTCGACGACGCAGAGCACACCATCATTGGCTGTGAGGCTTGGGCACCCCAGAGAGAACTGCTGAAACAAGCACTCGGGGTGGCCGAGCTAAATATCGACAACATGGTCCACAGCATGATGGAAAGTAAGAAGAACTGGGACCTTTGGCGCGACTACGTAGAAGACATCATGAGCGCCAAAGAAGACAGTGAAAGAGAGAGGCGCAGGGCGCCTCTCCAACAATAGAATAGGGCCACCAAATGGCTAGACTACCTGTCACCCTTGAAGCAATGTGATAAACAATACCAGGGGGACAGAGGAGACCAAAGGGAGCGGTTTAGTGAGTAGGCACGGCTGGCCAACATCCCTTATGGAAGTTGTATCAATACCAGCGTGAATCTCACACTCAGTCTTTGGAAGATTCCGCGCCCACAGGAAAAAAAAAAAAAAAAAAAAAAGCCTACTCAATAAAAGTGCACAGCAAGGTGTAAAACCGAATCTAATAACCATGTCCACGAGGACACGCTCATTCTCAACTTCGAGTGGCCTGTAAGTAAGTTTTATAGTTAGGGAGAAGTCTAGTTTCGCTCATGACTTCATTTGGCGCAAGTCACCTGTATAAATTAGCTTCTGGAGGGACTTATACGATCGTACAAATTATATGGGGTACGCATTTATCAATGAAAATGTCGCAAAACGTCCTAAAAGAGGATTAAATGGCCATAAGGTTTGTATGCTCAATCGGTCCGCTTTTCGGACCGCTAAATGAGCGGCTTGCAGTCCAACAAGGCAGAAACGTCCCTATATTTGTATCGATAAGCTATATATATTCAATGTGATTTAGTTCCATGGATTCTAGCTTTGGAATTTAGATGATGATTTCGATGATATAACACATGTGTACCATGCCAACATATGAGTCATGCGTCTGCCAATTGTCCAGTGTAACTATTTGGCCTATAAATCTAAGTGATTCATAAGATTCAAATATTAATCAGAAGTGAAATACAGAAACAATTTAATATATTAAAACAACAGATCTGTCTGAAAATTTTCAATAAAATATGAAGCCAAAGTGTAATAATTCTTATACCAGGTAATAAAATAAATGTACTTGATTGCTATAAAATTACAATTTCATAATTATATGAAGAGCAACTCCGACTATTATAAATAATATGCCCGGAGGCTCGTGTATTTACGACGCCCCTCGGGCGTCTCCGCGAGCTGTGGCAACAGGAGGGGGAGCAACACCTGCTATTTGAGGGGGTTGATGTGTGGGTGGAGACACTCCACGCTCCCAACCCCTTCCCAAACGTTCCGGTTTCGTTCCAATCTCTGTTTCACGGGGAGCCACTGCGCAAAGCACAATCACAATATGAGGTTCAACTCGGAGACAATACAAGGATAATAAATAATTTTGTGAAGTGAAATCCAAATAGAAGTTTCACTTTTCGTGACGTTAAAGCCAATTTGGCTTAACGCCCCTGAACAAGTTTACTTCAAAAATAAAATTAACAATCTATGGAATTACATAGATTCTTGATGATATATTATAAGAATGTATGTTGTTATGTTGCGATATCCTTACGCGTATACTAATTATATCATGTATTAATCATTTATAATAGAGCGCTCTGTTTAATTAATGTATAATAATGATGCATTTACATTTAAGGAATATGCATTTTATGCAATTATGGTCGTTCATAATGCATGATTTAAAATAGGTGTGTATCATAAGCGCAGTTTGCCGGTAATAACAAGACGTCATCTTGAACATATTGCTGAGGGATCAATCAAAATAAATTGGATCGTTCTGCGAGCAGGTCATGTGGCAAGGCGATCGGATATAATGTGAACGAACATACCTATGACCGATATTGACTCCTTCATGGTTTTTTAATACGGTCGGTGTGCTTTAGTGTGTGATTTCCACCCTCACCCTCAATGGTATAAGAACGCAAGGGAAACTGAAAAGTGTCCCGACAGACGTGCGCCAACATTGGTTCCATGGAGACGTGTACCGATTCCATACACACGAGTCTCGCGAACGCATGGTTTTAAACAAACACTCAAAAAAGTTTTTCCCTTAAGCAAAACTATTCCAAAACGAAATAAAAACTATGTAGTAAATTAAGCAAAATCTCAAAAAATATATTAAGTTACATTTGAATGTACAATTGAATATAAAATATACATCCACGTGCTATTTTGTAAACAATCTATATTTTTGCAATTGAGTATCTAAATGTGCTATTTTTAATCATATTATATAATAATAAATGTGTTTAGATAAAATTTAATCGATGTCTATAAATTTAAAAAATATACGTGTTAATTTTAAAAATATCTGTAAAATATGTGTGCTGTGTGTTTTGTAATATGTGTTTAATGTGCATATCAAATATAAGGTAAATTGAATTGAATTTAAATCGCTTATTTATTTTCGTTAAGGGATGATCTCATCAAATATTCAAGCTTATGAGATAAAACCCATCTGATTAAAACTGTACCTTAATTAAAATAGTAATTGAATTTCACCTTAAAGCCCTCCAGGATAATACATCGCAGTTAGAGGGTCTAATAAACATCCGAGGATATAAATTGTTGCACGAATCGCTTGAATTTTTTTCTCGTCAGATCATCCGCGATAAAATTTTAATACTTGGCAATTGATTTAATTAGTTTTAAATTATTTACGCAATTAAAATTGATTTAAAATAAAATGCATACGAAGCAAAAGCACGCATTCATATCGTGCAATGCAATACGGTAATTTGAATGCAATTTATTTTCATTATGGTCGATGTAGCTCATACTTATTTTCCACCCCGTTTATTATATATTTATTATTTCATCCGATAAAGATAGGGCGTTTTTTCGATAATATAAATCCGCATATTTTACGGTTGACACTAATTGAATTTTGCGCCAAAATATATATTCGCATAATGGGGTTTTCTTAATGTACATTAATATGGTAAACAAAAAAGTTTGTGGAACAAAGGCGCGGAGTGGAGGGCAAAATATTGAAATATATTTCGAAAGTAATTATTTAAATAATGTAATCTTGAGAGAGGGATTTGTACAAGTTCTGCGTTAAAATTAATTATTCAAATTTATTCATTTATGTCGGGGAACAGGTGTTGGTTTAACAAGTAATTTATATACCTAATTTGAGTAGTTGCTTTACAGAACTTATGTAAATTTCGATTAAGGTGACGTTGATACAATTTAGATCCTTGGTGATCTCTTCATATCATAAGTTTGATATTGGAAAATTTCGACAACGATATCATATGTCGTATTGTGTTGAGCAATAAGATTTGCAATTACTATCTCAGCATGATTAGGAATTTACTACACAAGTCTGCAATTTTCAGTTTTATCTGATTTCTTTAGTTTTCATGGAATAAAATTTTATATCTACAAATCATAAAATTTTAAGAATCATTATTTGATTAAAAACCATCCTTATTCAACATAAATTATACGAATTTTCTATGACTATGTTCGATGAAAAATTGAATTATTTTAATACTTTTTCCCTGATATAGACCATCGTTCTACTTAACTATACATTTAGAATTATCATGATTAAAAAATAGACTTTTTAATACGACTTTCTGCTATAAAATCCAACAATGATAACATATATTATTCGTATTAAATACAACAAAAAATTCCCAGTTCTGTTTTATAGCTTTTAACTAGTGAAAAAAGTGTCCAATTATGGTCAATTACGCCTTTGACATATGTCAATAATTATGGATTTTACTCGATTGCTACTTTAACAAAGGCTATACAATTATAAGTCTAATTAGGATAATTAAAGGATCAATATTTATTTAAATTATATATAAAGACAAGGGATTAATTAGATATTTCGTATCAAAATCAAGCGCTGCATCATTTGACATTATAAAATAAGAAAGTTGATTATTTTTTTTTAAGTCCATTCAATTGATTTTTTACATATCATATCACTCAATAAGTTCGTAGGATTAGATTTGAACAAAATTATAAAAAAACACCCCAAATGAATAAGAAGAAAATATAAAGTGAAAAATAATCCTACAAACTTATTGAGTGATGTGTTAATTTCCATTGCAAACAGTTCATAATTGGCGACTTTACTAGCGAGAAATCAAACTAAATTGGATCGAAAGTTCTGTTGGATATATATTCAAACCTCTTTTTGTGCGATTTCGAAGTTATGCAGTTTTATTTAAAGCAATTTTTTCTCTTTTTAAATTTCATAAAGAGTACGTATCGAGATATTTTGGATAAAATAGGAAATAAATCATCAACAATAACCGAAATTCGGAAAAAAATATAATTTGGGACTGTGCAAATCATATTGCATCTGCTATCGCCGAACTACGACCACGCCCTTAGTTCTGGTTTAGATTTTAATCATATCGAAAATAGCAACGAAAATTAACATACAGCGATGATAGTTTGTAATCAAAATAATTAGTATTTCTCTAGTGGGTATCTGGCATTTGAGATGCCAGATGTCAGACATCCTTAATATTTTACCAATGATAGAAGAAGTCCTTTAAATGTTACCAAAATGTTATTTTTTAATTGCCTTATTGTTTTTTTGTTTTTTTTTTTTAATGTTATTTTTTTATGCGGTTTTGGATATATTTTATATAGCCGTTTCAAAGTTATGCGGATTTTAAAATCCATCTTCATTTTTTCTATGTAACTTATAGCTTTTTTGTGCGATTTTCTGCGGAACGCACAAAATAAGGTTTAAGTGTATTAATATTTTAGAGCTCGTGACACATAGAACTGGTGATATATTTTCTTGTAATTTTCGATTTATGACCGATAATGTTTCGTTATACGGCCAAACATGCTGTACTGCTGGCGACCTTCTCTTTAGTTTCAGCTTCTCCGTTATACGGTTTTTCTGGCTGAGGAAATGGGTGTAGTTACGAGTTTTTTTTAGAAATTAATCCTTGAATTATAGTGTCCTTGACGTACTTCGAACCACCTTATAGGCTTTGATATATGCTTATTTTTGAGTTATATATAATCTGTAAAACTTACAATGTAAACATATATATAATAAACTTCTCAGAGAAATAAAAAGAGATAAAACCATATCCAGCATGCAACATTTTAAACAATGTATCTGCGGATGAAACATCAGGCATCGTTAACTTCTACGTCTAACAATGTATGATAGTCGTGTAACATATAATATTTAATAAAAATAATTGTATAAAATTAAAAAAAAAAAAGATTTTTTTAACCTTTTGAGGGGTGAGTAAATTTAAAATCGATGAAATCGTTGATGCCATAATCGCTTTACACCGATGATTGTCTGTCAGCTCCTATCAGCGTAAGAAAATCTTCAATTCGAGGCAGAGTCAATTGTAAATAAACACTGTTGATAGCATACAAGACCATTTCATTTCTTTACATAAACAATACACAAGAAATCGATTCATTTGCTCCTGCTTTAGAAGGAAATGATAATCTGACAAAAACTCATTCAACAAGTAGCGACGAACAGGAAACAATTAAATAAATAAACACTGTTTATAGCACACAATATTCGGTAATTTCTTTGCGTAAATAAATAACAAACTTGAAATCGAAATCATTATTAGTTGATAAATTTGGGTTAACGATCTATACAATCCTGCGATGTATGCGGGGAAGCTCTCCGTCTCTGTCTCCCGAACTGCGCTAAGTTCTCTCTGTCTCTGTCTGTCTCCGAGCTCAATGTACAAGAGTGCTCTTTCTAAATAAGTAGAGGAGGGGATCACAGGCCCTGGAATATTACTCCTTTAGGGTTAAAAATTTTGATATGAAACCTGGACAGGCTATGTAATTAGTAATTTTTATTTAGCTGAATTACAAAATAGTGATCACAAAATCATGTTTAGTTGAAATTATTCAACTCAATTCAATCGTTGAAAAAATTATTATCAATACCAAGTCAAATCTATATAAGCCATAATCCAATTAAATACCTCTTTTGATACTTAAGTAATATCTTCAAGTACTTGACAAATCACAATTTGATAGAGTTTGACGACGATATCCGAATCTTTATTGAAACTGATGCTCGACTAACAAAAAGACGAAGATTCTTTAATGCGAAACATATCCGATTACATGAGTCGGCGATTTAGCAAAATACTTGGAATTCGAACAATAAAACGTATGTATTGTATATTTTTTCGAGAGCTTTATTATTAAATCGGTCGTTGGAACGTTATCTAAAAAGCATGAAATTTTGCAGAATAGTGTATGCAGAGGGTGGAACAACTAAGCTCGTGTATATGGCAGAGTTTTGGCAGGAATCCAGTGAATTCAAAGCGACAATTTAGCCATAAAATTTAATAGCTTTGATGGCAAAAATTATATGTGCTTCCATTTATGCCACAGGTTTAATATACGATGTATTTTCTTTAAGATGTAATATTAAATTTCGAGGGGTGGTGTTTTATTGTCCACGTAGTGAAAAATTCTTCTGCGATAGCTCTGCCTACAGCGATGCGACAAACACAGATATCCTTTTTACTTTAAAATAAAAAAATATATATTTCTGGTCACCATTTTACCATTCTTTCTACATAAGTTACATCTTGTAGGCCCCTTGACGAAGCCCTCGTTTGATGTTTCTTCACACGAAATAAAACCAGCGCAGGATTTACTACCCTTAAATGTTAAAAAATATTCTTTTGTTCAATTTAAAATCGAAATTATCCAGCATCAAAATGATATCATGCTTTTTTGGCATGATTGATCGATTATTCAAAAGATCGTCGCAAAACTGACAATGTCATGTAATCCAAATATGCTTCCATAATTGGGCATCGTTTTACAATTCCAACCCTTATTATATTCTTTCTAGAGTTTGAGCAATATCTAATATGGCGAATCCATCATTTGCTTTATAAAAACTATTCCTGGCAGATATTTTATAATTTCATTATTTTCTATACGAAAAAAATAATAATAAGGACCAGATTTTAAAAAAAATTCATATTGTGTCGAATAGGTGTTTTCTCTTTCAAGGAAAATAAAACGCATCATTCACTCTTAATATGGAAAGGACAGAACTTATCCGACAATTCTTATTTTTAGTGACATATTTTATTGAAAGCTTTAACGTTTGGATCAAAATGGATACAAGATTTTTATTGAATGATGCAAATTCTTCAACCATTTCAAGTTGTGAAAGCTGATACTTGATAGATATTGAAGCTTGTTATATATCTTATTTAATATGAGATTATGACCTGAGCAGATCCTCGAGTTCTTATCACTCTCTGCTTCAAATATAAAAAAGACGCCCATAATTTTTTGTGCGCTTGCGTACAAAAAATGAATACATTTATTCTTTCAAATCATATTTCTTTATCCATGAAAATTTGCATAATTTAGATCATGTGAGAATTTATTAAAATTTTATGCAAGGATAGACTTTTAGAGCAGTCAAATAAAGGACAAATCGCATTATTTTAAATTAACTTTATTTAGGATATCAGTTTTTAAATGTTATGTGTGGCTATCGGTGGTGTGACAGTTATAATAGAATAAAATTAGTAGCTCTAGAATAGCGGTTCTTGAGCTTATTTAGTCCTTTTGAGCAATTATACAAGTCCCTCTTGAATTTTTTTTTGCTGACTCCATCCATCCATCGGTAGAGAACGTCTTAGTTTTTCAATTGAATGTTGGTATTTTAACTACGATTTCTACATGACACAAATCCCAGTTTAAAAACTGCTGCTCTATAAGACAATATTCATTTTCTTGGAGAGCTTCCAGATTATAAGTTAGACATATAATATTATAAGTTTGCCTCCAGTAATTTAAGCTCTTCCAGATCACATACCTACTGATTTGTTATATAGAGCTTAAATCATTTGAAAATCTTCCTTATGGGAAATGTAAACAGGTATCATATTTATCTGTTCCAAATCTGGTAATGGAATCATAAATCCAATAGAACAAGATATGATTATGCTGTTGAGTAAAAAAAATATTCATGTGGTACATCAAATATGCCTTACGTTACATTGGTGTCAGAAATGGAACATTTTTACCTGCAGTCAATGCTATCAGTTAATTATTATAAAATTCTGTAGGAATTCCATTTCGCCCACGCAATACATATTTAGATTTTTAACATTAAATAAAATTGTATTAGTTGTTGGAACAAAAATGCGAAATTAAATATCACATCACTCAAACATTTGCCAAATATTTTTTTTCACAGTTGCAAAAAATAAAACAAAATCGATTTCAACAGCTTAATATATCTGAAAAATGTAGATCATGAATATTTCGTCATTTTAAGATAAATATCAAGCATCGTTTTATACTTATCCAAATTAAAAGGTATTAACAACGCCCCAGATTTGAAGCATTCTAAGATTTATTTGCTTGGGTTCGATTTTTACAAGAATGGAAGTTTATAAATCTATCGGAAATATAAATGCATCTTTCATACAACAATGGGGCTCGTGTTAGTTTTCCGTTGAATGTAGGTCAAGATGTCAACTCTCTGACATCCTGACTGCAGCATCACAACGTCATTAGTGAAACACCCCCTGCATTGGCTGCCATATTTCGAGATACAATTCTACAGGCCTCAGGAAGCCTGCAATCTATTTTTGAACCTCGTCTATTATAGATTGTCTTGGTGGAACGATATCTTGAGGTTTCCATCAACAACGGAGTGCTCCTTTTGTACGAAAATGTGTTTCATGGATCGTTTTAGACCATGCATCAGAAACACGACTTACCGAGAATAATGCTCGTACGAATATAAACGGGAATTTGTGACCTGATTCCTTTAACATGCAAATAAAATACATGCCTCAAGCACATATGGGTCTGAATAATTAAAAATAAAACAGATTTGTGCTTTTGAAGCCACTTTTGCGATGTTTTTCTTTGAGCAAATTGAATGACGTCTCTTAAATATAACGGTTCTAAAAGCACACTTTTTCCATTCAAACAATACAGTTATGCGAACATTTCCGAATGGAGATTTTAATATGTTGACATAATGCAAATAAATTGAAAATTATATTACTGCGGTGGAGACGTCATAAAATGAAAACCAATCTACGTTCATGGCTATAAAATGGTGCTTTATGTAGCTATTCTTCACCTTGATGTTAATCCACTTTATACTACATGTCGTCCTTTCAGCTAAGTCATGATCGATGTGGTGGTCTTGCTCCCGTTTTGTGACCTTCGACCATCCTGGATACTAAGGATCCTTATGTATCCCTCTGCTATAATTTAGATTTAAGAATTAAAAACTACCACAATCAAATATTTTAAATTGGATATTTTACACTGTAATATGATTTTATTTAAAGTTAAAATAAAGTTTAAAATATTTTGCAAAATATAGTTTTTGGACTTCTATATCAAAAAATTGTATGAGTATTCTTGCAGAAGTGAACATTTATTTTTCCCCTTTATTTGGCTCGATAATCTCTACTTCGCTTTTTGTTGGTACTTTTATTGGCGGTGTATTTACTTTATTCCATTCTATAAACTTTATAGATTATAGATATAGATTTATAGAACTTTATAGTATAAAGGTTCGGAATCCATTACACTTTTCTCATAGTGGAAACTGTTAACTAAAATAATAAGTTGTGTTTGTGTAGTATATAATAAAATAGGCACGCTACTAGTCTACTGGTTGCTTTATACACACAGTAGAAATCGAAGAGTGTGCAACAGAGACAAATATACTGCAAATGATTATTTATTTATTTTCGACCAATTGCCGTTAAGAGTTTCACTTTTTGTCTTGTTTAGCCTTATTTGCCCTACTGCACTAAAAGAAGTTTCACTTTAAAAACTTAGGGCGATGGTTGCAAGTTTAAATGAAAATCTTGCCTTCGAAAAATAAGATTGATTGCTTCCTTAATACCTTTAGTTTGATTATAACATATGAGTGCATCTTGAAGCTTGACCCATTAACCCACAATATCGTATGAGATACATGATAACTAATTTAGGTCAAACTTAAAAGCCTTAAGTGATAGTTTTGGCACGCTTATCGGTATAAATACAATAGATACGAGTTGTAGCTCATATATGAATTTGCATATATAAAAAAATATTGGTACATTATACAATTATATAATACTCAACTATTTGCTTTTAAGATAATTTCCGTTGAATCTTCCATCGTTTTTAAACACTTAAAGCTTTTAATAATGCAAAAGAAGCATCAAAATTGGAATGGAATCTCATTACAGTAATATATTTTTTTATGCGATTTAGAATGCTCCAGCGCTGTGGAAAATGTGCTGAAGACACAAAATATTTTTTCGCTACGGAATATGATATTTTATATTGTGAAACGATGTGGCACACGAGCTAACAGACGCTAAAATGCTTTATATTACCTTCATAGCAAATTAGGCCACGACTCAGGTGACTCCATCAGACTGTAACGTTTTTTCCCGGTGAATTACCTAAAACAATTTACAGGGATCCGGAGACATTTTCCAAGTGACCGAGTCAACCCAATTGCAATAAACAAAGAATTTGCCAACAACTCCTCTGATGTGGCATCGCTCGACCGCATAGGGGTCTCTTTTATCCACACCCGATAATGGAATGGCCATCAAGTTTGCTTAATTAATTATTTATTAGTTAAAGTATCGATGTTTACAGATTGAAGTTATTTACCTTAATTAACGACAGCCTATTTCTGCTAACATGCGCATGTGCAAATTGGGATACAGATGCGCAGGGAAAAAAACAGGAGTTCACTGATAGCCTTGTCCATGGGGAGACGAGTTCTTCCTAATGACCTTAGCGGGTTAGCAGATGGGGTTTTCTCTCTCTAGAGATAATAAAAATCATGGTCAAGAATGCCAATTTTTCATCACCATCTGATCATCTTCATATTTTATATGGAATTTCCATGACCCGATTGCGAATAGACCTACGTGAGACCTTACATTTTGAAGCATTGGCAGGACGCAGTCTAGGGGTTCTATAGCCCGAAGCTCCTATATATACGCAACATTACCATTTACTATTCCAGCTTATCATCAGTGAACGTCAGATAAGATATCTTTTCGTTTATTTGTGTAAACAAATAGCAAATTTAAAATCAAAATCATTATTAGTCGATAAATTTGGGTTAACGATCTATACAATCGTGAGATTTATGCGGGGAAACTCTCCGTCTCAGTTTCTCGAACTGCTCTACGTTCTCTATCTGTCTCTGTCTGTCTCCGAGCTTAATTTACAAGAGTGTTCTTTCTGAATAAGTGGAGGGAGATCGCAGACCCTGCGATAGTACTCCTTTGGGTGTTGATGTTTTTCTATAGGACCAGTTGGGAGTGATAATCATTCAAACAGATTACGTTAGTAGTTTTTAAAAATAAATTAAATTTTTACACAAACAAAAAACCTATATACGAGGTGGTATATCCCGAAAGTAAGTGTACTGTGATAATAACGGGCTGTGTTTTTTTTGTTTTTTAAGGGTTGGCCATACTGAGTGGCAGAGGAGAATCTTCTGATAAAGTAAGTATTATATAGCAGGAATATGGTAGTACGTAAATTCATGGTATAGGCAAGAAATCCCGCCAAGTGCGAACGGGTCAATTTTCTGAGCGGATGAAGACTTTCTGAGCTCTATTGTGACTGGTGATAAAAAAAAAAATGGGTAACTCATTACACGTCTGAGCCAAAAATACAGTCGTCACACTCCCCCATTTGCCAAAAAATTCAAGACCATAATTTCGGACAAAAAAATCATATCCTCAGTACTTTGGAATCGAAAAGACATAAATTTTCCGCCTTAATGGAAGACCATTGATGCACAGCGATATCGTGAGACCCTAAAAAACTCAAAAGAAGCATTCAAAACAAAAGGGGGGGCATGCTGACGAGTGAGTGTGATTGTTGTACGACAATGCTCGTCCTCACATAGTCTTAACTACCAAGGCTCTCTTGGATTTATTTGGTTGGAAAGTGGTTCTGAAGTGGAGGAAGGAGCTGTCGGGAGAATTCTTCGAGGAAGGCATAAAGAAGCTTAAGCCACGTCTCATTAGATGCATTGATCGGGATAGCAATAATATTGACAAATAGTAAACAAGTGTATATAAAAATTTAGTACACTTACTTTCGGGATATGCTTTGGACACGAAAAATATGACGAACATTCCAATTTAAAAATTAAAATCTATTTCTGGAAGTTCTGGCAGAATGGAAACTTATGTTGTCATAATGAAATATGATTCGTTTTACATCAATAAAATAAAGCAGTTTCCTTAAAATTGTCGATCTCAAGCTTTTCAAATTTACAACAATGCATTTTTATTGTGATGGTTTTATTTAGTTTGAGCAATTATAATGCATAAATACTTGTGTATATGAATAAGCATATCTCATGGTTAAACCGGGTTTGATGATAGAAATTGACATACGTACAATTATCATACATCTTCCAATTTGATGTGGAAGCAAATGATTTTCCTGCCTTGATAATAAGAAAGAGCATTTATTCATTCGTTGTTGTTTATTGAACATCGATAATTCATGCCTAAACACATATTTATTCTGTTCGCTTTGTAAATAGGTTTCAAGTGCTTCATGATGATCCAAATTTCTGAATATTTGGGATCAGTTCTATTATCTCTCGGATCTACAATAACCATTTAAGGATCATCAATCATTTTTGATGCCTTTGAGTCCCTTTTTTAGATATTTTTGATTCTGAACTTTTCAATTTTACTAACTTTTAAATTTTATCTTAATTGGGTATATTTTATATATTCTTAACGATTTGAAAAATGCAGCAGATTTCTAATAGCAATTACACGAGAAAGCTTTTATTTGCTCTAAGGACACATAAATAATTGTATTGCAGGACGGGGTCAGCTTTTAATTATCTTCATGTATAGAGTTTAAATCCATTGTTTCCACATCCATTCCATTGAAGATCTATGATCGGATTATCACAAATGGTTTTATGTGAACTACTAAAAGCTTCCGCTCAGTTGGATTACAACCTCATCTAAACTTATAATATAAAATGGCTTGTAATAAATATTTTTTACACTGGACGGATAAATATGAAGGTTTTCTTATAAATCTAGGGCATTGGTAGAAATATAGAGCGCAAATTTAATATCGCATTTCAACTAATTTTTATTTGGATAATGTTCAAAACTATTAATGAGGTATACGATTATGTAAATTTGTTTTGTATGAGTTTGATTGATGAATCATGAGCACGTAAAATATTATTTATTCGTCATAATTGCCGGTCATTTTAAATGACCGCTATTAGTAAAGCATTTGACCTTGTTACAGGAATTATAGCGAAATTCTGGAGTTATCATTAACAATTTTTACGGAGGCAATATTTGGGGCTAGGTTTTATTTTCAATTCCGATATGAGATTTAGCCTAAATCTTAATATAACGCAATATATTCGGGAAGAGTTTATTGTGCCATTCAGGGGATGCGTAATAATATCGTATTTGCGTAAGTGAGCGACCCTCATTCATCATCATAAGTGATTTGTGAGTAAATTCCATTACCAAGGAGTCGCTAGTATAAATATCGAAATTGTCAAGGCTTTTAAGGACATTTATCCTTTGTATGCGCACCGATGGATGGCTCACATGCCCACTTTGTATGTGCACAATCATGTACGTTTAACGAAGCCGCTTTAGCCGGAATGATGGATATCTCGGGGGCTCATTTGTGAAAGTCATGTCATGAAAATTGACTGAAAAATCCGCGAGGGTGCAAAGTTTTACGGTGGAGAACAGGGCGGAATGATCCGTCAGTTTCAGTTGCACGTGGAGGGTGGCTGTCAGGGTTGATGCTGAAAAATGTTTTCATCACCTCCTCTGGTAGTCGGTGGATAATGTTGGCGGCGTTGAAATGTCTGCTGAAATATGAGCTTATAACAAGTACAATGCATCCTCCGAAGATCCGGTCATCACGTGTCAGCAATGTCAAACGTGCCATCATTTAGCACGTACGCCTATATAAAGCATACGAGTCACAATATTGTACTTTGATACTCTTTTATTAGTATGAATTCATGTATACAAACATGAGCTTTAATATGTGTATAAAAATTACACGGATCTCGCTTTAATAAGCATTTTTTTGTTGCTTTTAAGGGACGTTTCTACCTTGTTGGGCCTAAAAGAGATCGATTTTTTACATTTTTTTATGCGAAAATAATTAAATATAGAATGTTGATATTTAGTATGTTGACTAAGCGATCTTTATCGAACATAAAAATATTTTTAAAGTTTGATAAAGTATAGTAGTGGGAGTGAGGAGCCACGTATGTCAATGGACGAGCAATAACATTCTTCACCATGGAAGTCCTAAGTCTTGGACAGGTAATTTGTAGCAAAAAAATTAAAGACATTTTTACTTTGTATATTATCGTACATAGTATAGACTATAATTAGGAAGAAATATTAAAAAATAAAAAAAAAATAGTGTGCTATTGAAAAAAAATGTGTTTTTACCAACTTTTTTTTGTAGTTTTTTATTAATTAAATAAAAATTGTTAAATATTTTTGGATAATTGTAGTCTATACGATGAAAACATTTATTATATACATGTCTGCCAAATTTCATAAATAATGCTCATCTAGGGCGTGTGGAAGCTCTTCCGTGAGCTTGGAAAAAGTAGTTTCGAGAAAAACGCTTTTAAAATCTCTCCTCTCCATGGAGGGAATGGTGAAGGTCACATATTATAACAAAACGAAACGAAAACAAACCAAAAATAACGATATTTTCAAACAGGTTCAATTGTCAAATCTGCGAATGTAACCAAAGAAGCGAACGTAACATATAAGACGAAATATAAAAATATTTTCTGTATAGTGGATTTGATAGACTAAATTTGACAGAAAAATGTTGCCAATTTTTAGCACAAAAAATTTGTAAAAATAACGCCTTGTTCCCTTAGAGAGGTAAAACACAGAGTTGTGTCCGAATTCCAGTGATTCAAAAAGAGTATTCTTACACGTTGAGCTCGGAGACAAACAGAGACGGAGAGTGTCTTGCACGTTGAGTTTGAAGAGAAACAGAAACGAAGAGAGTAACTTGCGTACATTATACAATTGTAAAGATCGTTAACCCAAATTTATCGACATGTATCAAATAATGATGTATGAATGATATAATGTATTTATATCAAGTGTAATGTATTATTTATGTTTACGCAAATATTATTGTGTGCTATTGACCGTATTTATTTATTTATGTACAAGTTTTATATACACTGCGACGGTCCTGACAGATAAGTGAATTTGTACAGATGATAAGTGGTGGATATACAAATATAGCATCTAAGTTTATAATGATTTAAAATTACCTAATAAAAATATAATAAAATAATTTCTTAGAACAATAATGAAGCAGCTACTTATAAAAAGTAGGATTGAATAAATGCTATATGTTTGATGAGTATCAAATACATAGCAGAACTCGGTTATAACGAACATTCAATCTGAATGCATTGACTGTTTTAAATGTAGATTTTGTTATTGAAAATTAATTAATCAACATCTATTTTTTTTATTAATACGCGAACTACATTTTAATTTATACTAATTACATATATAGTTATGTAGTTTTGTAATTACATAATACAAAACTACATTTCAAAATTGGTATCAATAATTCTCTTAATATTTATTGTATAAAGAAGCAAATGTCCTTATTACAACTTATTATAACGGTTATAAATTATAAATATATTAAAAATAATTTATTTAGTCGGCTCTAAGATAAAAACAACTCGGATTTCTAGTATTTATCAAGATTTTCAGTCATACCGTTTCAGTTCCTTAAATTGGAACATATGGAAGTCGTAAGTCTTTCTTTGTAGAATTTTTCCTCTGGGATACTTTTCTTCTTTAATTTAAGAGGTCGCATTGAATGAAATAATATAAATTATTAAGCCTAATCCAGGCATTATAATAGGGATAATTTTATCTTGTATTTGATCATTTTCCAACGATACTTTGACATTTGAAGGGAGAGTCGTCTAAATATTCTTTTCCACATTTTATTCTTTTCAAGCTCGACTTTTTTTCACAATTTTTTCATATTTCAGAAATCTCAGAAAATTCAGCGATAGCTTTTCCACATGGATGCGTTGCTTATTTTACTTTTTGGCATGTAAATAATTTTGATCTTATCGCCGACTATTGAAATATTTCTTTTTAGTTTTTTTTTGTATCAATGGTTGGTATGAAAAGGGGGGGATAGAAATTAATTCGCACAAATATGTGGATAAGATCTACGATCAATTGTATGGTTACTTGCTATAAACGTGATCTTGTTTAAGGCGCATATTTGCAATAGTTTTATATTCAATAATTGCCTGATGGTATTGTTTTGCTCATCTACACATTTTATCAAATGGAACTCAAAATTCCCCAAGAAAAAACTGCGAAAGAAACTCGATCCTTGATTTTCTTTATTTGTTTTTACTTGAAGGCTTATTTTACATTGAATTCTATTTGAGTGATCCTTTGACACGTGTCTGATTATTATGTTCAACAAAAAATGAATTTTTTATAAGTAAAAAAATAAACATCAATTGTGTTTGCCGTTTGGAAAAGTACATATGATTTCAATATGTATCGGAACAAATTTAATAAAAACAATGATAGGAATTGATATTACGACCGGCAGGCAAAGGACAAAAGTAAAAAAATAATAATTCAAGGATTAAAAATATAATAAAAATATATAAAATGATCCTACAATTTTTTAAATTAATGTTGTCATTGATACATTTTTATGTACGTATGCGCGTCAATGCAATAATTAAATAATTCTATTGAACCTTATATAGATAACATATTACGCAAGCTTCACTATTCCATATGCATTTTATTGCATATTTGTATGGAATTGCATTTTTGCATATTAATTAATTAATCAACATTGAATTAATTTTTATGTACGTTGTCATATATTTTTTTGTAAAATGTATGGTTATTCAATAGACTTAGAACTGTATTTGTCTAGGCTTAAAAGGGTATTGTGCATTATGCAAAACATTGCATTAATACAGATGTCTTAGAGATTTAAGCCGAATAGAATTAGATAAAGCTCTTGCAAATTACACCCACATTACGGGAATATAACAAAATGCCGTGCGCAAAAAACGATGATTTATTAGCGCCATATTTTTTTCCTTATGCTCTCGCGTGAATAATCGGTCAAAAATGGAACACCGAGAGGTCATAATGCGCAAAACTAAAAAAAGTGGTTTTCATAAATGAACGGGAACGTGGATTTTGGGAATGTTATATTTCGAGTGATAAATTTTAATTATCTGTTTGGGAGGAGGCTCGTGTAAAATATTTTGAGGGGGTTGTTCCAACATATACTCCAGAATCGGAACGAGTGAAATTCTGCATGAAAAACCACAGAATATCGATTTATTTTTCAATGCAAAAATGTATTTTAATTTTTTGTAAAGGCACAAATGAGTAAATTTTGAAATATATGATATTTAAGCTTAACATAATAGAAAAAATATTAATGATTTATTAATTTTGATGTGACTATTTTATTCGACAAATTATTATATCTACTATATCAAAATCTTATTAAACATGTGGCAAGATGGCAACTGTAGTGGTTGCAGCAAACCACCCCAGATAGAGAGACGTTGAGGGAGAAGAACTACCCCATAGAACAACGGTCATGAAAAACGAACTAAAAAGAAATGTCATAGAATATTTTTGGCAAGCTTCAAAGTCAAATATGTTTAAAAAAAATAAATAAACTGAGAGTACAGAATTCAATTTTCTAAAATTACATCAAAAGCTTTTGTTCGTCTTATTTACTTATGAAGATAATAATAGATTTTAATATGGAAAGACCTAGACAAATTTCTGGGAGTTTGTGAAACTAAAATAAGTTTTATTATTAAAAGCGAATCATCCATTGAGTCCTCTAACTCTATGATTTTGTTTACTGCGTATTAATAAATATGATCCATCAAATCTTTGTCTAGGAAACGGTGTATTTGAATTTATATAATTGATGGTATTATACTTTCAGGAGGAATGAATGTCGTGTTTGAAAATTTCGTGGAAAATATGGTTATTCAAATTTGTTTACAGTGCTGATAAATCTGAAAAGATGAAAGCAAACTTTTCGAAGATAAAGACGAGGAATGGGAACTGTCGTTAATTTTTTTGAGAAAAAAAGGGATCGTCATCAAAGCTATGATCACAAACAAGAAACGAATTTGGACTTGAGGAAATTTTACTAAGCACATTATAGGATATTTAGGGCGCGTTTAACTTTGAGCTGTTTCTGCTCGATCAAACTTTCATCATTCCAGCTTTAACGTAATCAACTGAATGGACTAAAGAAGCATATTTTGCTAAAGACGAAAAAAAATAATCCCAGGAGGAAATTACGCAAAAAATTAATGAGCTGAACCGAAAGCTTTTCAAAAAATATTATAAGCACCCCAGATGCTTATTACCGAATCATTTCGATGTAAAATCGCTCCAAAAAAAGGGTCCAAAATTAAAAGTTTCGTTGTAATGGATTTTTATGATATAATGCAAATCCGCATAAAGCACTCAACTTGAAGATGGCTTAGACTCTATCATAAAAGTTCCACAACAACCTCCAGGATTTTTCTCCAAGTGGTACATACAGTATTAAGCCACTAAGCCGATTCCGCCATGTCCCATTTTGTCTTACTGGGTAATAAATCTATTAAAAAAACATGCGGAAAACACATGCGCCATGTCATCGAGATATATTTACGTCCCAACAAAAAGGTCGTATTTATGCACACATGAAAAAGCCGACTGACATAATATGAATGGAAATCAATGGGGTGGCTTTAAATTTTCCACGAAGGTCACCGTTTTCCACGAAATTGATCCTCGATCACTAATTAGGACCTATCAATTGAGAACTCATGAAATTTGAGTACCCATCTGTTCTATCAAAACGTACTAAGTTTGTATATAGTTATCGAAGCCAGTCTCTTTCAACTAATAAATATTATAATTTTTGTAATATAAATGTAATAATAAAATTAGAATTTCGGATTCTATTCCGAAGAAAAATTAATTTAATAATAATGGCCAAAAAGACAAGCAGAGTCATTTATATGGTTATTGACCGCAATTAATGTCAGCCTGCCATTATGAATATCCACATTTAATTCAAATTAAATAGTATTTATATCCAAAGTATGACATAAATTTAAAACAAATTATTACACTAAATTCTTCATAAAATATAAATTCAAAAATACATTTGAATAAAATCTTACATGGCATTATACGTCGGCTGCGTGCAGCGTGTCACATACATCCAAAAAGCTCATTAATTTGTGATTCAAAATTAATTTATCTCTTTGACTTCGTGACCACATTTGAAAACATAAATTAAATAACCTGTGCCCTTGAACTTGTAACGAGTATCAAAAAATACACCACAAACGTTTCCCTGTACAAATTCGGATCCTCCTCAGTAAATGTTTCATCACAAATATTTTAAGGGTGGCTAGATTGACATTTAGCAGTGGATTCGTTAAAATATAAAAGGGAGGATGAAAAGACGGATTAACCCCTTTCTGTTGAATTCTGATTGAATAAAAGCACATTTTCATCACACCCTATGAACTGCTGTGGCTAAACAAATTTGTGGATTTGGTCACATTCAATACAAACTTGGTTTATAATACATTTTTTAAAACTCTTTTTGCGACATTTTTTATTCATTACGCGTACCCATCACTGTTCATAAATATAATATATTGCATTCGATTGAATATTTATTAATGCAAGTTCCTTTATGAATAAAAAACAACAAAAATCCCCCCAAAACTAAATTAATTAGTATTTTTATAAGAATTTACAGCTGAATACGTTTTTGAATGGTACGTAAAAATTGAGACAAAAATTTCGTGTGACCATATGATCATGTTTCACAAGGCATAAAAACAATAAATACGTGGAAAAGAAATATGTTATTTGATTGGCATAAAATGCAAAATCCGAGTAGAAAAATATGAAATTTTTTGACGCCTGATTATAAAATATTTTCAAAAAGCTTAAGAAAATCTTAACTGTGAAGTTTTTCACTATTATTACAAACTTACACACAATATTACTATCTCAGTTGGTACGGAACTGATTTTGCAAATGGCTTTTTTAGCTCCAGAAAAGGATGAAAATCGCTAGATGATGGAGGTCAGCCGAATATGGATATATGGGGAATAAACGAGAGCTCCATATTCCATTTTCAATAATTTTCGCACGATCAATTGAGAGACATGTGGTCTTGCATTAGCGTGCAGAAGTATCAGCCAAGTTCTTTTGATCATAGATCTGAGAAGTAATTTATCTTACGTTATATCATGTTCTCTGCTGCAATACGTTATTGCGATGGTTTTATTAGACTGTACGGATGAATAATGTATGATGTTGACTCCAGACCATTGTTTGGTCACTATTATATTCTTGGGATGAAGCTCTGTCTTCATATCTTATCTCGGAGTTACATAACGATATAGCCTTGCCATATTCTATCTGGTTGCTAAATGTTATCCATTTCTTAATCAACCATGCGTTTAACTTTACGTTACGTAAAACTTGTTCATATTCAAATACAAGCATTATCGTTTTATTATCTTAATTTTAAAATATTGTCGAGAAATTAATGAAATTTGTTTGAACACCGCACGTAACTTCTTGTCATCAATGATGCCAGTTAATCATTTATGTGACTCATTTATTATCTTGCGAAAATAATAATATGAGGAATATCCTGAAAGTAAGTGTACTGTGACAATAACGGGTTGCGGTTTTTCCTAAAAAAGTCAAAAGATGCATTCAAAATAAAATGAGGGGTATGCCAACGAGAAAAGTGTGATTTTTGCATGACAACGCCAGTTTTCACAGAGACTTAGCTACCAAGGCGCACTTAGACTTATTTGGTTGGGATGTTTTGAACCATCATCTGTATTCTCCTGACATGTGCCTTTCGATTATCCTCTTTCTCCTTCTTGAAAGAACACACGGATGGAATTAAAAATTCAACTGACAAGCGGATGCAAAAAGAAGTTTTGAAGTGGGGAGAAAAAGCTGATGGGAGAGAACTTATGCCATGGCTCACCAGATGCAATAATGATGCAGATGAATAAGTGTATCAACAATGTTCTGTTCTTTTTTTTCAAATATACTTTTCATTAAAAAAATATAAAAATTTAGTACACTTACTTTCGGGATATACCTCGTATATATTTTTTTGCATAGTCTGGTTTAGTCCAGTCTTTCTCCATATTCTTTCTAAGACATTTTCTCGAAATTGAAAGAAAAACGCTTAAGCTAAGGTAAAGTTATTCGAATAGAAATATTTAATATGTTCGATCGGAAATATTAGAGTGTTGATGATTATTAGGAATTTGTATTTGTGTTTGAAAGCCTCAGTATTTTTTAAATGAAATATTGATCATTCTTCAATATTTATACTTTTGTTTAGTCCTTTACAAGTTCTTTTATATTAATTGGATACAGAATTTGGAAAATATCACCAAAAATTTAAGTGCAGTCTCAGATGCATGTAAAGTTTCAAAGAGATCCTGAAGGAACGTGGGCTTGCATCATCGGGGCGTACACTAAATAAGGGATGAAATGCTGAAATATAGGATATAAGGTCTTAAATATATCATATGAATATTGGTTTATTTGGGTGAGTAAATATAAAAAATACCGCTTGAATGAAATTGGAAAAAACATTAAATTATATATTTTGAACTTAAAATACAAAAATACATATCAGCGATTTCCATAGGAAAATTTTTAGAGATAAAGAATTTAAAAGTGGTGATTTCCAATTGCATTTTATATATGGTTAAATTGGTGTAAGGCAATTTGAATATTTAAATTAATGTTGCATATTAGTCACTCATAGGAAACTCTGCCTAAATTTATTATTTGTCTTAGTATTTAGTTTTTCAAAATCAAGTAATTTCGAGCAGACGATATAAGTACTAATCAGGTCAGTCCAAAGTTCATGCGCATTTTTGGGAATTTTGGGAATCCAATTGCTAGCAACTAATACATATCAATTTCAACCATTTAATTCGCTTCGGAAGAGAGCCATTTTTATACCGTTTGGTAATAGATGACGACTAACCTGATATAATCTTCCAAATCTGTTAGCCCAAGACATTTTTCCATAATCTTGATTTGATAATTTATAATAAGAGTCGAGTAATTAACGCATTATACCACGACTTGGCATTTATGATATTAGTTAAGGATCGAATTCAATATGTCATAACAACAACAATATGTTTATGGAAAATGCTTAGAAACGGAAAGATTTCGACATCGCTGACTCATGCCTTCAAATGCACAGGTGTCGTAAATCGACCCTGTTTACTCGGTATATTTTTTCAATATCCTACCTTCGAAAGCTTTCCGATCTAAAAGCTCATTTCCCTCATCTGCCGTGGTGTGATTTATAAGCAGGATCTGACAGCCGGGCCAAATCGATTCGTTCGCAGCCATCCACGATCATTTTGACGTATTGGATCGTTAGTGGCGTTTTACTTAATTGCTTTCCCCTAATGTGGAAGTGCTGCCCATCATAGGTGTTATTTTATAAATCAAAAGGCAGGGCAATAAAGCAGGGTACGTGTTGAATCGTAAACGAGCCCGTAGGAGTGGCCATTTCGTAAATCACTTTTATTTTCCGCCCACACTTTTCGCATTCCGACCAATTCCCGCAAAAATACTCTTATCAACATTAACCTGTGGCAATATTCTTCGGATGTAATGGTTTATTTATGTAAACAGCATTTTTTCTTCGGCGGATTGTTCTTAATAGATTCATAACGCGCACTTCATGAAATTGTATTTCATTGTTATTATCAGGTCTGGAAGTTTCCGAGGAGTGTGGCTGAACGCGATCATAACTTCTCAAACTTAACAATTTCATACATTTATGTGCGTATTTTGATGCTCAATAATTACGGTTCGTGACTGCAAAGTTTTTATCTGATTTTTTTTGTCGACCATTAATTACAAGCGTCAAAATTCTTATCTGCGTTAGTTTCCCGAATTCATGGAAAACAGAAATTATTCCTCAAATCCGACCATAGTTTAAGTAATCAAGATTTAGAAAACATAACAGTTTTTATCAATCCTGGAAACAAATTTGATTTATATTATCAAAGCCAAAAAGCGTCCTGTTTATCAATTTTGCATCCATGAGAACGCTCGAAAAAATTAAATACAAAAATATTATAAGAATGTTCGAGATCTTTTTCATGCGGACTGCGATAGAATACCGAAATATCTAGTCTGGTTGATAAGGACCTTACTGTATTTGAAGTCAAATGATGAATTGTCTTGAAAGTTTGGAACTTATTGGTCAAATATTCAAAGATCCTTTACACGACCTGGAAAAATCGGAAAAAAGTATAGATTCTGTGCGATGAATGGACTAAAACAATTAGGCAGTTAGTCCAACAAATCATATAACAGTAGCCTTTTCTTTATTTTTTGATTACTGCAAATGAGATCATGAAGGTATTTACGCCAATTCACAATGTTTTTGCTAGTTTTAGCCTGAGAATACAGTACGAAGGGTGATTGAATGATGGAGGTTTAAATTCCAAACATGTAAATGAGCATATTATACAAGGGGCATTAATACCTAGATTCACCTTCATGATGCCACCAAAATGATGCCTCTTCGGTCCCAAATATTGAGACTATGATTTTTTTCTATGATCATCGAATAAAAATGTTTTTACTTCGAAGCTAAAACAATTGTATACTATTATTATATGCCAAACTCGATATTATTCGACATGATGTAGCTTTATATTGCAATAAATCAAATAGTAACCCCAAATAGCTTTTCACTTCCTCAAATTTATATCATTTAATCGTAATTTCTTTGGATTTATACCCAATATGATTCAATTATGAGCCCGATCGTAATATCAAGGGACTACCTTATGTTACATACTGCCACCATTTTGCATAATAATACGAGCACATATTTTGTGTAATTCGCTGTATTATAAAGTGGGAATTATTTCAATTATTATTATAATTGTTTTGCAAAATTTTACAAATACAATAAAGTTAGTCTTTATAATCCTTCCCAGTTTGCGATTTTAACGCCATAATGGTCTTGGACACTCTCTCGAGGGCCATTGCGAACTTTCCCTGCTTACCAGTGTACCGCTACAACATAATCCTCTTGTCGTATAATTGGGCTGTTTTTAACGATCCAAAGTATTTAAAGTACAAAAATAATGCAGTAATATTTTTTAAAAGCGTATATTTTCAAGGTTTTATATTTTCATCGCTAGAATAGAGAAGCTGATGGGATTAGTTGAAAAACGATTATGAAACTGCAAAGCATCGACAGTTTTATCGTAAAGCTTTTGAGTTCAAAGAAAGCTACTAAAAAGCTCTCAGCAAAGATTCGATCTAGTTTCTAGCTTTAAAAGAAGGTGCATGCTAACCTAATTTTTCATGCAGTGCGAAAAGCTTACCTTTTTCAAAGAAATATGTATTTTTATTTTGCCACATTGACTACAATTGATATATTAGTAGATTTATACAATTATTTTTTAATTGTATATAAAAATATATTTAATAATGTTTCAAGAAGATACAGAATTTAATTTTCTGCACCGCAACTTTATTGAACAGGGGTGTTTTTTTTCAGTTTTTAATCGCAAAATTATATCGTTTATTGGCCATATAGGTCGAGGCAATTTCCATAATACGTTTCGCGAGGTTATTTGCTATCATCTTTATTGCTAATATATGTCTTTGCTGCGTTTTACTTACGCTCCCGTAGAATTCTTATAAAAATAAATGATATTTAATTTGTTCCAAGGAATAATATCGCTTTATTGGTTTCCTATGCGATTTTTTTTTAATTTAAAGCCTTTGTAGACTTTAATACGACTCCAAATATATAAAGAGACGACATACGCTTAAAAATGTATATTAATAATGATCATTGCAAACTTAAGTACATTCGCGAAAGAGAAAGAAGTAAATGGAAAAGACATGTAACGAAAATAAATGTAAAGGCTAAATTTAGTCGTCTGAAAGTTTACAATGGAGATAAATTATATGAAATAAATTCTTTCCGAACATCATTTAAAAATACAGAACAACGAAATTCTTTATTCAAACAAATTTACGTACTTTCATCTTTGGTGTATTTATTTGACGAGCTTCATATTGTTCAATGGGATCAAGAGTTTGATACTTGTTTTTAACGTTTGAATAGTTTCAATATTATTATGATCTTATATACATAAGAGACGTATTTCAATTGACTTGATATGGCTTTAAACATAAATTTAAAGCTGAAGAATCTTATCGAATATTTTAATTAACGTTTGACATATGCTGAAAAAAAAATCTACAGTTAAGCTATTTCTAGACGTTAAAATATGTCAGTCAATGTTTATGATAAGCTTTATTGGTTTTGCTTACATTCACTGAAAATTTTTGTAGCACATTGAAATTCATATTGAGAAACTTTAGGCCTATAAAATAACAACGTTTTTGCACATTAAAATAACATTCAACATAAGAATGCTTCATTTTAAATTCTCCCAAATTATTGTTTATTTTTGATTTTCGTGGGTGTATATTTAAGGGTAATTTATGGACTACATTGTAATTTCTCAGCTTAAGTCAAATTGACGTATTTCGACAACGGCGTGCAACTTCAAAAACTATTAATATATTACGTAAAGCCGTACACAAGTAATATCACGTAACTTATTTGGAACTAAATATAATAGTAATCATTTATTTCATGGAATATCAAAAGCTGTTAACAAACAATATAAGATACGATAAACAATTTAAAGCTTATTATAGATACTCACTAATAGAATTATGCATAGTCTTTTCCATGTTTAGTTGATTTTAAAAGATATTTTACCTATTTTATACATAAAACCATGAAGTTTTCCTTTTTAAAAAACAAAAAACCAGTTACCCCTTAACCTGTTAAGCGGGAAAGTTCCTTTTTAAAAACGCAACACACAGTGGGCGCGCACATTTTCGCTATGACGTATATATACGTCCCGCCCACCTGGCGTGAGTTCATATTATTAATTTTTTTTAACGATGCTAAGAATTTATGAAAAAATCAATGAAATATTTTTATTTTATTTTTATTCATCCATACATAAATTCAAATCTCAATTTCTGTATGATATATTTTAAAACAGTTTTTGACATGTAGTACTACCTCACAATCCTGACACCAGTATGTATATATAATACTTTCCCTTTGTTGTAATAAACTCGACATTTCCTGACTTTAGTTCCCTTTCATTTGTTCTTTGAAAATGCCTTTCAACTAAGCGTGAGGGTTTAGGTGTATTACTATTTTTTGGCATTTTACTATGTTGTGTGAACTGAGCATCAATACGTTTTTTTTTGTCTTTCTCACATTTGTAATTCACAGATTCGTTAAACAAAAAAAGTCCCGCCTGCTTTACTGACTCAACATATATTTCAAGGACGTATATATACGTCCCTAACCAATTTAGATGTAGTTTACGTTGGACGTATATATACGTCCCGCCCACTTAACAGGTTAAATTACAATATTTTCCAGATATTAAGGATTTTTATGTGCTTATTACAAATCAGTAGCTCGCAGCCCTGTCTGATTTAATAATGCATTTTAATGCTTACTTTTTTTATCCTGGTAACCAGAATAATCCTAGGTTCTAGAATATGAATACTTAGATTTTTCAAATTTGCTCTAATTTCTTCTTTTCGCAATATTGATTCGAATCCAAACCCATATAATAAAAGTGCAAAAACAAGTTATTTATATCTATTATATCAAAAACTTATATATATTTGGTTGAAAACATTACAATTTTATAAAAAAAAAATCGGACATTTCATATGAAAATATTTGAATAATTGGTATCAAAATTATAAGCGTTTTCGAAACTAAAGCATACGTATTCAATAATAAAATGCTAAGAGAGTTGAAATAATTGGCATTTATTATACATACGTAAGCATTTATTATTTTGAAAGTTTCTTGCATACATTTGCTAATAAAAGTTTCAATCATTTTGAGGGCAAATCAAGCTAGATTTTAGTGGATTTCTAGAACTCCAGAGTCATAATTTGTACAAAAAAAAAACCAAAACGAATAGTTAAATTAAATTACTTCTCCAGACGATGTGATACAAAGTTTAATTTCACGTGACAAAGGACCGAGGCAATATAGTGCTAATGAAATTCATTGCATTGTATGAAGTTTATTATGTAGCATTTTTATTCACAGATGACTATTTCTTAGGTTATAAATATTATTTTTCTTTAATATTTTCTGTGTAATCATCCATTATGTAAATTAATGAAAATCTTCTTCTTTCGTTTTTCAGGTAGAGTAATATAATCCCGGAGAAAAAAATACGTAAACACGAAGATAAGGCTTGTTGGAAAATTGCAAAGTGTATACGCTATCTGAATAATAAAGAAATGAAAACAAGTTATAAATATCGGTTTATTTGAATGAATTTAAAAGAAAATGTGCCGTGGAAATGTCGGTGGCATGCGACAAGTGCTCATAAAATATTCATAGTCTCGTGATGATGTGATCTCAAGAGTGCGTAAGTGTAGAAGTGAGTCCTCTCAAGATGGAGAGCAAAAGATTGAGCTTCTTCCCCCATCCAGACGGTGGCTTCGTCTCCGACATCTTCAGCGAGAGGATCTTCAGCCCCGAGATATACCCGAATGTGTCTGCTAACCAAGAGGGTTGGACACAAGACCACGCGCCCTCATTATTGGACCATACCGAGACGATTGTAGATGTGGAGACGATTCGTGCTTTCACAGTGGACGACTTTGCGGAGAAAACATTTTTTTACGATCCGAATTCCACTCTGGTCTTGGATGATGCTTTCAACATAACCAATAGTTTTTCAAATCCATGGTATCACATTGCGCTGAAATCTGTGAAGAGCAGCATCATGGTGTTTATAATATTGGCTGCGCTCTTCGGGAATTTGCTCGTCATTGTGTCGGTGATGAGACATCGGAAATTGAGGGTCATAACAAATTATTTTGTGGTGTCGTTGGCTTTGGCAGATATGTTGGTAGCGATTTGGGCGATGTGTTTCAACTTCAGTGTGGAACTAACTAATGGGAAGTGGTATTTTGGATATTTCATGTGTGACGTCTGGAACTCGTTGGATGTATATTTTTCGACGGCATCTATTTTGCATTTATGCTGCATTTCAGTGGATAGATATTATGCCATCGTCCAGCCATTGGACTATCCTTTGATCATGACAAATAGCCGCCTAGCTGTGATGCTGGCAGTCGTATGGTGCAGTCCAGCTTTGGTCTCATTTTTGCCAATCTTCATGGGTTGGTACACCACTGCTGAGCATTTGGAGTTCAGAAAACTGCATCCAAATGTTTGTGGATTTACAGTGAATCGACCTTATGCCGTTATATCATCCAGCGTTAGTTTTTGGGTGCCCGGGGTCATTATGCTGTTCATGTACTACAGAATATACATGGAGGCTGATCGTCAAGAGAGAATGCTGTACAGGTGAGTTTTAACTTAATTAATCAATGTTTCAATTGCTTAAACTATTATGAAGCTAAAATTAATTTTGGACCTCATGGGGCAGACTCAACCTTTGAACTAATTTTAATACATCTCCATAGACGATTTAATTATAAATGGTAATAACCACCCTTCGTCAATGAAGTAAATTTAAGAGGAGAATAAATGCGAGATATATAAAATCCATATGAAAAAAATAGATCAGCGAATGTTAATTAACGCCTAATAAAACACCCTCAATTAGCAAAATGTGTTAATACACAGACATTATATTATCGATGGAACACAAGTCACAATGCTTCTCAAACATCAATTACTAATTATTCGCAAGTGGGTGGTAAAGATATATCGAATCTGACAATATACACAGTATCTCTTTTCCGACCCCAGTAATTATCGATGTGTAATTATGTGAGTAAACACCACCCAATGCGGGGAAGAAAGTTTCGTGCCAGACAAGATAATCCACCCTTAATTACAACCGAGATGAATTTACCGTTTCAAACGAAACATTTTCTTTGGATTCTATACACGTATAGATGTCTGCATGCTTGGAAATATTACAAGAAAAATACTAAACGACCATATGTTCATCGAGACATGAGTGGTATTTCATGTTAAGTGAGACATTTAACCCGGTCATGACTAAGTATTTTCGCGGAAAAAATGTACTGACGCACTTATTCAAGTACACAAATAAGGCAAAATGCCAAATGCTACATATATATATATATTTATTAAATTGTCCGTTATATGACGATATTAGCATTTATTTAACAAACAGTCATCGTTAACATCAGCGTTTATTGCATACGAATCATTAACAAATTTCATACCATATGACAAATGTTGATAAGTCCAGTTAATAATTATAGAATTGTAATTATTTTAATAGATGTGATATGAATCTGTATTTTATGTCCATATAAGTGTCTTCCAAATATAAACAAATTAAATCTTGTTTCATAAGTCAATTACATTCAACGCCAGATCAAAATTTTGAATTCAAAGTGTACATGTGTTTAAATTGATTTACTGTCATGTTTCAAGCATAGAAAGACGTAATAAAAACTTGTGTAACGTATGTTTTTTGCAACCAAAATTTGGCATTAAAATCTTCATAATTTTAAATTAGGGCAAATTGGGCGAAAAGTGTGTTTTTGTCACGAAAAGTGAAACTTCAAAAGTTGGTCGAAAATAGAAGATTGAAGAGACTTTATTATTTGTTATCTCTCTGTGTCTGTCGCATACATTATAGAAACGCTACGCGCATGCGCCACGCAACCACTAGATCAGTATCGCGCCTCTTTATTATATATTATACAACACAGCTTAATCTTTTAGCAAACAATTTCCGTTAATAAATGAAAAGATATTCATAAAACTTAATTTTCAATAGCAGCAGAAGACCTTGACCCGCAAAATAAATGTATTGGTGCGAAAGCTCAAATTTATACTATTGTCATTATTTCTCATGCTGATGCCCAAAAATATGACAATAAGTCACTAGATGCTGAAATGTTAAAATGAAGTTGTATATAGTATATTGTCTAGTTCTTGATTAGTCCGGGAAGCAATAAGTAAGAAAAAAGTAATATAAGAATAAAGTAAAAAAATAAATCGAATGTTAATATACATTGTGACATCAGTTGTGCACTAATTATTTTCAAACAATAAAACGTATCTTGATAGGTGTACGAATCCGTATTCCTCGGTTAATGGCAAAGCCTGCACGCCAAGGATCATCATTTATCTATATTAGGTTTTGCAGGTCTGGGGTCGTTCATGACCCTTACTCAAAAACCCTTGATGTACGACCCCAACGTTCGTAATAACGCTGAGACTACACACGAGCACACAAACCACTCATTAATGGGCTCATATTTGTTTAGTTTCGGCTGCGCACATAAAAGCCTCCAAGTTGTTGATTGCTACAATAGTTTGAATCAAATCTCAATTACAGTACTTAAATCAATCAAAATTTAGCTTTATTAAGGGTGTTTTTGATAATACGCAAACATGTAAATATAAGTTTATTTCGCAATGAAAGAGAGTATTTCGCATCTGGGGGTTGAATTTGCCAACTTTTTTGTGATTCCGTTTAATTTTCTAAGTTTTTTTCTACGCCAAATCGGATTCCATGAAAGTTTTCGGGAAATAGAATCGCTTTGTGGAAGGCGAGGACTTGGATTGGCTTGACGTGGGGGGGAAATGATTGTATTTTTGGTGAAATATGTCGTAAAAATATTTTCGCTTTCCACATACGCCATACATCCTGGAAATATTTCCTTCGAATTATTTTGTAAATATCAAAATATTAACGGGGTATTTGTTGCTGTTTAAAAATCGTTCTTTAGAAGGCACAAACGACAGCGACCCAATTTGCTTTTCCTGCTTTACCGTATTTTCGCTACAAAGCTTTAATTACTAAGCTTTATGGAACGATCCGAAAAGAACAGACACCGAAGGAAACATTTTGTCTGTCTTTTGAACGCCACGCTTGACGAAAGCCATATTTATGTAATGCTTTTCACAAATCTGCCAAAATCACAAAGTTCACGTGGCTTAAAATCCATCACGAGGTTATTCCATTTTTTAAACATTAATCAAAGCTCTCAATGTAAACAAAGCCAGAGTAAGATTTCTCGGTCCCCTTCCAACACCCATTATCCAGTTGTCCATTTAAGCGGATAGGCAATTCTGAAAATACCCAGAATCATTATCTATAAAAGTACCATTAAACGCCCTTTAGAAGGACACCAAAAGTGTTGAAATACTCATTATAAGAGTGCCAGACTTTACGCCATAGCCGAAGAATATAAATTGGGGATGAAAAACTCAACCAACTTGACTTTTTTAAATCCAAAATTATTGCTCGAAAAATTAATAAATAGTCATGAAAAATAGAAGTATTAATCGATCTATAAATTTATAAATATAAATTTAATATTTTTAACATATTAACTCTTGAATAAGACCGAAATTTGCTAAATTTGTCAAATTGTCAAATTATCATTACACTGACATATTTGAGATATTACTGGACTTTATTAATAATAGTTGTTTTTAATTACAGTAATTTTAATCACTAAATTATTACTTAAAACTTGCCATTGATGGTACACCAATATGCTAGTTAAAAATAGTTCATTAAATGGGATCGTAAAATTATAGATAGACTCAGCTCTTGTTTTACGCGGTGTAATTCAGACAATCGCGTAAAAAAATACACGATTCAATTTTTCTTTTAAAATAGAAGATACGTTGTAAATTGACTATTTGCAGACAGTAGCAGACTGCTCTACGTTCTCTCTCTGTCTATCTCCGAGCTCAATGTACAAGATTGCTCTTTTTGTCAAGTGGATATTCCTGTCCCTAGCTCTGGGATAGTACTCCTTTAAGGGATAATATTTAAATTTTAATGTAGCAAAAATTAGGGCGATACAAGAAATTAAAATACAATAAGATCCATAATTATGGCAAATATATTATTTTTACGTACCACTATAATGATAAAAATATATATTTGAACGGAAACATTTTAAAAAACAACAAAAAAAAGTTAAAACCGTTTAAAATACCTCGTTCGGTTATCATCTGAAGAATAACAGTCCATATGCCATAATTTTGTATGAACTTCAAATAGCATACACAATAGACTCTCGATTATCCGGACTAATACTAGGGAGGACAGACACGAATAGCTGGAAAACACGAATAATCCAAATTATCAAATTTCTTCTTGGTTCGAATAACATCATATTTGCAATACAAATTTTTGTTTCATGATTTTAATACAAGTATATTAACACATTGTGTGCGGGAGACGTGCAGTCCTCGGCGTGCCATTCGTTGAGCGCGGGAGACTGTAATATCTGTCGACGAAATAACTCACGACACTTGAGAGTGATTATGACACCAGTTGGTATGATTTGACTACATACCATAACAGATGTATTGATGCTATTTTAAAAATAATGCTTAGCAACATGCGCTTAGTTCGAAAGACAGTAGTAGAGCTAGGCGATGTATTACTGTGGGGCTGAGAGGTTAGGATGCGTGCGCTCTCCCCTCACTTCGTATAGCGACTGGCGAGCCGCCGAGCACCGCGACGCGCCAGCCGCCAAGCGTGGCCTTGGCTGACGCAGCCGAGCGCTTGGACAAACACACATTAGATTGATAGCATTATCGCCTCTCGGCATAGTTGACAAAAGGCTTTATTTACCTTAGCAAATTTTGGACAAACACACATTGATTTTTATATATAAGATAAGTTTCTTATAATTGAGCAAGCATTTCATTCCTTGCCTTGCAATAAATTGGCAAATAATACTTATAAATCGTCCAGTATTAATGCTACATATATTATTTTTAATGAATAATTTGCTTCAAAATTATATATTTATGCAATGAAAATATTCGTTGCTTTCGTTGTTGCTTATATAGATGGTATTATTTTCTCAAATGGAAATAACACGCTAACCAAACGGAATCTTTCCAGACTTCGCTGAACTGTTTCAATTTCTTTTGTATACATTATCAGGAAGTTTCAAGCTCAGTTGTCAACTGTTGAAGGATCTAAGTTGAAGCAAATTTAATTTTAGCGGGGGAATATTTTTGATTAAGGTATAAAAAGCAGAATATCTCGAAAATTTAAGATAAGCATATTTTAAAAATGAAACTTGCGCGAGTGTTAAATTCATTTTTATGGCTTATATTCGTCCGTTTTCTATCGTTTCGGCTGGAGATGTTCGCGATACAACAACATGTGCAAAAATCGATCAACTTTAATAAATATTTGAGATTCAGTATGTAATTCTCGCGTGGAAATTGGATTTTAAATAAATTGACTTTCCCTATATCGAAGGTATACTCTGGTAGACGTCCTTGTGTGCCTCCCCTTTTATATCATTATTTTTCTTTTATCATTTATTATAACTGCTTGAAAAAAGGGTTCGCGCCGATGTATATACGTAGGAGAGTACACACTTTGTTTTAATTCAATTTTTTCCTCGAACCCTTTTAAGCGAAATCTCCCAAACCCAGTGCGTATTTTCTTGTTTGGGAATAAGCAGGAGAGACAATAAAATTTTCACGCATCCTTTTCGAGGCCATTAAGCCTGGCCTTATCAGAGATTTTCTTTGTGTACGGAAAAAAACGCTTTCTACGGAAATGCTGAATATTCAACAAAAAGACGGGAGAACGTTCCAGCTTCGGGTCTGAAGTTTTCCATCAATCGTGTCGAGCAGGTTTTTTCGTCCTACCCTGCCATTATTGTTGTCATGTCTCATTGTGCTCAAAGTGTTCGTTGAACATTTATCTCGTTTAGCTCAGAAACTGATCTATCCCTGCGAATTCTCGCGATGTAATGTAGTAAATAATTTTTGCCCAGAAGCCGATACTTCAGATTCGTTTTGTTTAAAGCTCTGTGAAAGAGAAGAACAAAAGGAGAGCCTTAAAAGCGAATATATACCTTTACGTAATTATATTTCAGCATTTAAAGAATTTTCTCTAGATATTGAGTTGAACACATTAACGTTCAACTTTCTACGTAAAACTAAATTTAATTTTCCTTGAATAGTCAATTAAAAAATCATCGGAAGTCGAAGACACGCCATTTTTTAATCAGATCATCAGCTAAATTCACATTAGAAGTTTTAATAATTCGATATCATCTTAAGACATTTCCTGACGATTGTCTGTGTGTCCGTGGAAACGGTGATCAATACAAAAATGGAAACAGCTTTTATCGGGAATACACTGTTACGCAAATCTAAAATATGTTCTTTAAATCTAGTAACAAAACAAAGGATGAAACAATAAATATTAGGTTGGGGAAAAAGTTCGTAGCGTTTTTATGAAACACTTTTATTTCAATAAAAATCAATAGTTTTAACGATAAATAAATTAATAATGTATTCGCCGTTATTATCTTTCGACAAATTTGTCGATGTCGTTCTGCCAAGAATCGCCCGGTCTGGTATAGAAGAATTTGTAGAGCCAGTTTTTAAGATCGCCTTCATTGTTGAAGATAACGTCTCTCATATGGTTAGAAGGGAGCGAAAAAATTGGTAATCCGTCGGTGCAAGGTTTGAAGAATACGTGGATGCTGAAGGACCTCTCATTTGAGCTCTTAGATTGCGGCTTTGACAACTTATGCAATATGTGGCCTGGCGTTGTCGTGAAGGAGTATAGTTTGGCTTTGTCGATGGGATCTTTTCAGTTGAATAGCCTCTTTCACGTGTTGTAGCTGAACTTTGTAAAGCTCCTTGTTGATTGTGGCATTCCTTTCGAGCATTTCCCAATGCACCATGCCTTCCCTGTCCTACCGCAGATCATGGTCTTCTTTGGATTGAAGTTAGGCTTGACTCTCGGCTTTGACGTATCTCCTGGAGGCGAGATGTTGAGAAGTAATCTGAAGGTGATTTTCGATTGAGAATTATTTTATGATTGCAATTCATTTTTTCGGCCAATTCACGACTTGTTTGGCGACCGTCTTTCTTCAAAACTTTCTCTATCGAATCAAAATTATACTCTTTGTCAAAAAGCAAAAAAACGCTACGAACTTATTCCCCAACCTAATATTATGCATCAAATAATTATTTAGGTTAATTTTATTATATTCTTAAATGGCACAGTTTTGCAGTATAATAACATATTTGTAAAAAGGGATTATATATTTTTTTGTAAAATATCATCCCTTTAAATCTGATAAAAAATAAGTTGATGTGTAGATGCTGGAAATAATTTTTGCTCCTACATTTGCCACCATATATAACTGCGATTTTTAATACCTGAATTCGGAGAATTGCTCAATTGATTGTAATAGGAAAACAATCAACATTTTTAATTAAGGCTTTATGCAAATAAAACCCATTTAAAAATTAGGCGTGGAAAAAATCGCCGATGGGGTTGAGAATATAAAGCTACCTCATTGTAAAAAGACAGAAGCCTCGAGGATAAAAATAATATAAATTCAATGAAGCAGACATTCATCAAGTAGAAATTTCCATTGAAAGAACAGACTTACAAAGAATTGCGATAAACGAAAAGGATATTTCCGCGAGTTTGTTGCAGATAAAAGGATTAAATCATATAAAATTAAAATAAATTTTATGCTTTCGAATATCCTTAAAATTGTCCTCCGAAAAATGTGTATTTTTAGACTATCCCGAGACGCCATAAAATAAGACGACCTGTTTCATGGACAAGATCCCCCTTTATGGTAAGCTTAAAAATACTCCACAATAGTTAATCCCGTACATCGCATAAGATATAGTCCTACCACAAAGGATCTTTGGGATTTATTCCTCCGCATCGCCTAGAATAACGCGTCAAATATTCGATCTCCACGTGTAACCTCATATTATTATTTTCCGATATAGTAATAAAACTTACAGAGAGGCGATAATATAGAGTAGACGATGCGTCATACAAAATTACATGTAAAAAACATTGCAAAAATGAATGGTTGTCTAAATAAATTCATATTCGGAGAAGTCTTTTTTTAGCACAATAAATTGCATCGGAAATGGAAGCTTTACCAGATTTATGGTAAGTGCTTTTGCTGATATGTTTTTTCCCGTGTAAGCATAGGATGTTTCAATTTTCCTTGACATCAAAATAATAGCAATAGTGTATTTCGGTACGTTTATGTATGCATTTTAAAATTTATTCATAGTCGACATGACAAAGAAGGCTGTCACTTCCTTACCTGCAGCATCCGCTGGCCGGAAGGTCCACCTAATACAAGCTCCTCCAAACCGGATATTAAAGTCTTCTCGCAATTTCTAAATCGCACAATAAGTCTTCTGTGCCGAAGGTAATTTTAGTAGTTTGAAGAGCGTCCATTTTCTATTGGCTGAATGAAACGGCTCATTTTAAATATACGAGTACCGAGAGCTTTTGAAGTTGGCCCTCATTCGAAATTGAAGAGACCTTATTTGAGCTTCGTGAACATCGAATTGTATGGATGAAAACATTTAAGCCATTATGCATGCGTCCAAAAGATCAAGAGCTCACAGAATGTAAGAATTTTCTTTATCTCGCTGAACTAAAAAGGCTTGAACAGAAATAAAATGGCTATTATTTTCCAAATATTTTGAGCCATTTAATAAAAAATATATTTGAATCTTATTGTAATAAAAATGATTAAGAACTCACAACAATAACATATACCAATAGAATAACATATTATGAAGTTAAACATCTTTACCAAGCTAACATTCTATGTAAATCTATCAACTCTAGCTTACACTTAAATACTAATTTATTCATGTTAAATCCTGGTTTTCCAAAATAACAATGTAATATATATATATATTTATAAGTGTTTTTTATAACAATAATTTATTATTTAGTGACTGGGCTTACAACTCAAGCATTTTTCATTTGAATCAATAGGTGAGGTCAGCAATTGTATGCATATATTTCTATTTCCATCAAAAAAAGATGATTTAAGTCGATTTTTAATAGCACAGAATTGATCTTAATATTAAAAAATAAATAAAACGAAATGATTTTATATATATATAACGCATTGTAGTGAATATTTATCTTCAAGTTGGGGGGAATAGAACTTATATATTCTCTATGGCTAAAACGATTGAATAATTACCATAAAACCAATTAACACTTAAAAATGTCAATAAATAAAATCTGCAATGAACCTTAAGACAGCTTATTTATATAGCGTTCTCAAGGACATACAGACAATATATGGCAATATATTAGGGTATCAATATATTAAAATATTAATTACAAGATGATCGTTGAATTGAATCGTTATAGAATAAAAAAATCGTTGTTATACAGGATGTTTGCATTGAAATTCAAATTTAACTACTTTTTGAATGATTTGTATGACATATAGCGTATCGTTGAGAAGGGTATAATCTAGAAAAAAATTAAAATAAAGTTCAAAATATTTGTTTGTTTTTGGTTTAAAGAATTTAGAAGTTGACATTTCTCAATAATTTGCACATTTTTGTGACTTTGAAAGCTCAGAAGTAATTTTATTTAAGCCAATTGCACAAAATAATGATTTATTTAAATCAGAAATACATTGCAAAATACAAAAACAGTTATTTTGTGCTATTATCACTACAAATTAAAAACTTATGAGGATTTAAAGATGAAAATTTGCATATTTTTTAAAATGTGGGAAAAAATATTATTTCGACAACCCTGATACTTAGGACATAGGGTCTATGTGTGAAATGTAGAAAATGACCACTTTAATCCACAAAAAAAATTATCGGTCCATGTGCAAAACACCCTGTAAAATGACTTCTAGAATAAATGGTCTGAAATTTGAAAGTAAATGTTTCATATTTACATACCTTTAAGTGGTCAGATAATTTAGTACATAAACGTCTTGTATTGTAATCTATAGGCAAAATCCAAAACCAAATACGTGACCGTGTGGTTACGTCAATCCTAAAATATGATTTTTAATTTTGTGGCAATAATAAATCGAAAATGATAAATACCACATTTATTTTGTCGTCAGGTTTATGCACTTTATATTGACTGGATTGATAACTTTTTGCCATGGATTCATATAAGCCTTGAGGTTATATCATATATGATGTATTAATAATATAAAGTGATTGCTCAATTATCCAAATCGATTTTGTCTAAAGCCACATTCATACGTAAACGTTCATGACCATGCATATGCTTGAACAAAACTCATTGATGTGATGTATTTTTAAGATCAACCTGTGTATGGAATATAATTAAATAAATTGTGGTTTTGGAATAGGTATTGAAACATCATCCATTGTGTCAGACAATGTGTGTTATTTTCAACTTTTGTGGGATAATTTATTATATATTTCGTTCCGATTTATGTGCTTTAAGGGTGAAATTAGCCAATGGATCGAATATATTCATGAATGAAAAATATTTATTTGGTCGTGTAATTGAAGCGTTGTTGTTCGGTATATAAGGGTGGATATTTAATTTTAAAATGCTGCTACAAAATGGGGTGCAAAAAACCGTTTTGTTATTTTTTATTGAATTTAAATATTAACATGCATAAATATCCCTGGAGAGATTGGATCCCAATAGACAACACCTCTTGAAGCGAGGAACGTTATAGATCAATCAACTTGACAGCGGTCACCAGGTATTCTATAATATAATATATATACGTGTATTCTGTATAAAATATTTGCAAGCTGTGCGATTTCTCCATAATATAAATGGGTACTGGGAAATCTTCACAACGAAATGAAGTATTAAAAACCTAAGTCAACTCGAGCGATGCTAAATCCCAATATGGAATTGACATCCATCCGAGATCGAGTACTAGAAATTCAGGGATCAAAGGTTTATTTGCTTCCGATTCGCAATCTAAATCTTTTCACAAGATACTTGCAGACTCAAGATACTATCGAAGATGTACCGAATCCGCAGAAACACGGATCCGTAAACACTTATCGCATAATCGCGAAAAGCCACAGAGGATTATGGCAAATCAAGGGTAAGAAACTCTCAAAACCCACCCCTCAACTACGCAAGGGCCCACATTTTTAAATTCATACAAATATACGATTCACATCGCGCCTTGAATACATAACTCAAGCAAGGTTTTATTAATATATCGCTCCACGTATCGATATTTGTTTCGAAGTTAGCATGTAAATATTACTTAGAGGTTGTACGAAACTTTTGAGACGGAAATAAGAGAATTGAGGCAAAGCACAATATCAGCTTAACAATTCGTTTGTTTAGTATACAATAGTATTGGAGGATGTGTTTAAGGCTTTCAGTGCAAACTTGGAAGGAACAGTTATTTACACAGGATATTTGAGCTCCTAAGGTTTGGAAGCGATATTGTTTGCCATATAAAATAATGCTGACTACCTGTTTTCTTAAGATAATTAATTTAACTACAAAAAGAACAAACATCTGAAGGCAACAACCATCAAAATACCGAAGCCAGTATATTAACATCAACTATTTTGTGCCTTCGACTAATATTGATATACGAATTTAGATACCTTTAAATAATGCCCATAAAGCCTTCTTCATTAGCGTATAATATTTCATGTTAGCTTAAATTTAACCTTTGCTTATATGTAATATTTACTTTTTAATAATTTAATGCAAACTTTTCAAGAAATATGAACTTAAATTTATCAACAAAATCGCTTTTAGGCTAGATTATGCTGTTGAATTTGGATATGAATGTTTCGTATACTGCAAAAATGGGACTCTTCAAAATTTGACTCCATTACTTGTAGTTAGTCTATTTTCATATTCTACTAATTTCTATTTGTATTTCTGCCTATTCCTTTCAATGGAGAAGTTTGTAGAATTCATACAGCCAGTTTCCAGTAAAGTCTTGGTATCCGATCGTTTGTCTTGGTCGTGGGAAGACCTGGTCTTCCCAATGGGTTTATCGTTCTCATAACTGTTAAATATAAATAAGTCGTATTTTATTCGCCCTGTCTCCTTCTTATCTAGCCCTCTTCTACGAACCGATAGTGGACGAACCCAGGGAGATCATCCATTTAGAAGTGTAGAATTCAATTTATTAGGTAATGTGGTAAATGAATGAGCCAGACTCGACATATTACCGCAAAGAGTTTATTTTATAAGAGATTAAATATTAATGAGAAAAAGTAATGTGTCTATCGATTAAATATTGGACTGATGTATTTAATTGAAACGATCAATAAAAAATAGTATTATGCTGCTCATATAAATTTTAAGACGCAATTAATGAATTACTAACCCTTATTTAAACCAAAATGGCTTTAAAAGACTCAAGCTAATATTTAATATTAAAATTTCAATTATGCGATGTTTTGAAGGATTACAACTCGTTGATGAGCTTCAAATACGAATTATATAGGGTAAAATGTCCTAAATTTGTTAAACAATTCCCCGGGATCATTTTTAGGAGGATTGATTAGATGTTATGGACAAATGTAGTAATTGACCTGTGAACACGATAACGTTCTTTTGAAAAATAGGGTCAAATCACTAGCACTTGGAAAAACACGAGAGCTCCGCCCGGAAAATTGAGTCTCGGGGGGAAAACTAATGACTTCAGTTCGGGAAGCTGCGTCCCTATATTAAATCCCGCTCTTATTTTGTAAACACACATAGAGACGAGCTTTCGGCTCATTAAGCCTATTTAAAGAAAGAACACAAGTCAAACCACCCAGGATAATTAGCCCGAGTGAAAGATATACAAATGGGCATGGAAATTAGCCTGTGAAATGGAATACAAACGACGAGAATTCCATAGGGGATGTGTTTTTCTCATCGCTCAAATTGCGAAAAAATCTTTGTTTTGCAAGGAAGCGTATCGGAATACGGAGTTCCTTTATCCAAATTGATTGGAGGGACTTCGGTTAATCGATACACTCTTTTAAATATTCATTAGTCCTCTAAGGGACGTCCCACGTCTTTACATTGTACGACCAATGGAACGCTGAATTTCGGGTCGTTATTATACCATAAAATCCCGCTTTATAATAATTCCATTGAAGGACCAACTCTAATTGAAAGTACTTCAATTTTAATTTCGTTATTATTTGATGAAAACTCACAAACAAAATTATTCAGAACAATTATTTGTTTCGATGTAAATTTGAAATTTACAATTTTTAGCGCAGTAATATCAAGGTGTGGTAATAAAAGCATCAAAACTTTTGCAATACATTACCCATGTACCCTTTATAGTCAGAGGCACATATATCAATACTATTTAAAGGATTTTATTAGACAAAGGCATCTATTGAAGATAAATATGATAGTAGTTCTGTCTGTAGTTATGCTGTTGGTAAAACGAATATACGTGTTTGGTAATTAAAAAATATTAAATATCACGTAAATAATATTTTTTTAGTAATTCGCAACACAAATAAAGCATAAATGGTTTAATGTATTGAACATATTTATACAATTAGCCAAAAATCTTCGAAATAGTACCCTACTGTGATGTTTTCAAGCCTAGAAGGTATCCTGGAAGGCCTTCTCCAATATAACATTCAGAGCCGATGTAACATGAGATTGGATGTTTTCAATCATGTCCCAATGTTTTCTTTTCAGGACTTTTTTTTAAGAAAGGAAACAAAAAAGTCTGGGAGACCCAAGTCAAGACTTAAGATCAAGTCAGGACTGAGAAACCAATGGGGTGCGGATCCTGGCCAGGAAATCGTCAACAACTAAGGCACTGTGACTTGGTGCTTTATCGTGATGAAGTTTCCATGCCTCTTTGTGTTCAAGTATTCGTTTAAAATGCGATAAATGGCTACTTTTTTTTCAAATCAATGTTCAAGTCAGAGTTCAAATAATCATACAAACACGTCATATTATCGACTCTTCAGGAGGTGGATGGATGTCCGTTATAGGGTTCATCAGCGACCTTCAATAATCAATTAATCCCAAAGTCCTGCTGAATTAATACAAATGTTTCGGTGGCGGATTTCCCAAGTTTAGCGCAAAATTTGATAGCGATTCGTAGAACGATCCGTGTTATATTGTCTCAAAAAGAGGTTCTCATAAACGCAGGGCCCTGACTCTCATATAGCTCAGAGGCGAATTTTAAAGGGTGTGTTTTAAAGCTAAGACTCCCCTAAATCTAACCCAGCAGGTTAGAATGCGCTACGGCGTATCATCGCGTCTGGAGAAAATTGGACGCATTACTCTTTGAACGCACCCTGTATACAACTTATTTTATATTATGATGAAGAAATGTGTAAAAACACAACAGATTTTATTTTTAAATGTAATAATATATGATACCGATTCGTAAACTGATGAGAAAATTAAATACAAATCCAATTAGAACGTAAGTCCTATATCATATTATACATTTTATTCATGTATGGTTATAATATATTCAAGTTGATTTTATAATGCTATTACTTTTATATTGAGCTCGATATACTTCAGCCCCCATAATTTTATTATTATCCTTCTAAATATACCATATACGTTATCCGATGTGAGCAATCTCCATGGGAGACTTATATAAGGAAATAATTTTCCATGTGGTGGGTTTCTATTGTCCACATGTGATAAAGGATAAGGATTATTTAAATTGGAATTTTAGTTGAGAATCAATAAGTATGTGACAAAATTATCATTACTTTAAAATATTTTTTTAGATATGGTTACAAATTCAGCCATTTATAAGTGGTCTTTTAGGAAATTAGGATAAACCTGGATCAAGTCAATTGATCGAAGACATTAACATAATACTTTTGATCATCCAAATTTGTTGTTCTGCATTCTCTTAAAAATAAAAGGGATGGGAATAAAATCATCCCTTCCCATTTATACAACATTTTCTGATGATAGCACGATAAGCATATATTTTGATCGACCACAACCTTTTGGCTTGGTTCAAATGGCTATTTTTATATTTAAAAAATCATCCCCGTGCTTAAAATAAACGTGTAATTGAATCGTCCGTTCGATATTATGAAAAAGTTCATCCACCATTTTCAATTTTATTTCATAAAACAGTGGCTTTTATCACGAAACACTGAAGCGATATTCGCATGAACATTCAAAATTGAATTTTTATGAAATTGTGTGATAGACTGTTGGTTTTCAATATATGAGGGGACATTTTGTATTGAACTGGAGCACAATTAAATTGCTTCGATATCTGCATTCATATAAAAACCATGCTATGAACAATTCCGCTTCAATTTCGTCATATAATATACTTTTTTAATATAAACCATACCGTTATCTCTTCAGCTGCTTTGTAATATGTCGTTGAACGTAATAGTGGTTTTAAAAGCATCTTCAGACAACAATGGCGAGGCATATATGAAGCTGAAATATGCCGCTTCGCGATTGTAGTAAAATAGGCTGAGGATTGCACGAGCTTTTATCTTTCATTCTCTTGTAGATGAATTTTCCATATAAATAGAAAGCCATGAACAGAAACATGCATAATCAAACACAAAGCTTTGTTTTTACATGGAAATAGTTAACATTCGAATATTCTCCCCTTCGATCAACACCCATTATGATTCACAATTCGCCCTTAAAAACAAGCAACAAATATACTTTTAAATGGTCTTATCGCAATATGAAAACTATGTTTGGTTGTCGACCACTGCGTATTTATAAGCTCAAAACACAATGTTACCTTAAAATCACGTAGAGCCTAAAACAAACGTTTAGATCCCACGAGCGCCGATTGCAACGTTTATTGCATATTAATTTCATCAACAAAATATTAGCCTTAGTTTGAAATACAAACAAATCAAGATTTATGCCTTTGAAAATCCACTCCACAAAAGAACAAAGGGATAACTAAATCTACATACATTAAATTCTAAATAATACGACGGGATTTAAATTATAAATTTGCATGAACTAATTGTGGAGATGCATGTGTCTTGCTGTTGCAAAATTTAGTTAAACAAGTTTTGCATGGCACGAATGTATGCCAAGAGTAATTCAGTCACCAAAGTCAGAATTTAAGTTGGCATGAAGCAGTATGTAAATGTACCACATATATTCATATATGATTTGAAATATGCTATATTAAACATCCTTATAAAATAATATTCATGGTCATAGTGGGGTATCCAGGTTCATATCCAGGCCGGATAAAAATCCCATTGCTAATAAATTTGCGATATACGCATACTAATTCTTCTGGAACCAGATTTATCCTGATTTCGTGTCTCTGAAAAATTAAATATTAAGACGATCAATTAAGCCATTATTGGCCATACATTAAGATCGGAATCATCCCGTCTAATTGACCTACTCCCATATTCTCTCTATATCCAATGTATTTAACCAGGAAAACGGAGACAATTATTAATGTGAAATATATTCCGTCATAATAACAAAACTTTCTTAATTTTTAATATCCCAAAGAAAATTTTGCTTGATTTGCTCCATTAAAAAGTAAATATTTGGCTGCCATTGCATACATGTCTTCCAATGATGAAAAGTTAATTTAGATGATATATTCTTGTGGCGGGCTTATTAAATATATGGCCTTAAACTACCTCACACAAATCACAAAAATCTTATATTTCCGGGAAAATCTTATATATTTAGTATCATTTTAAATCAAATTAAATGTATGTCTGTCTGTTTACTATACAGTATAATAGTTTAACTCAATTAAATATATAAAGTGTTTTGTTGATTAAGGGGGTCATTTGCTATGTTTCACTGTTAAGCCCTATGTCCTAAGTATCAGGGTTGTCGAAATAGATTTTTATTCAACATTTAAAAAAAAATACCCAAATTCCACCTTTAAATCGCCATAACATATTAATCGGTGGTCTTAATGGCACAAAATAACTGGTTTTGTATTTTGAAATGTATTTTTGATCTAAATAAATCATTATTTTATGCTATCGGTTTAAAGAAATTACTTCTGAGCTTCCAAAGTCACATAAAATGTGCAAACGAATAAATCAATCGTCAAACTTAAAGATGTACCAGTTTGCCAGGATCAGTATTAAGAAAATATTTTTTTAAGTTTATGGTGTTTTAATTTCATTTATTTACAAAATTTGATCAAATTAGCAATCTCTCCAATATAATACAGTAGTGTCAGGTTTGATGGCCGCTCGAGTCATGGAATAGGGCACTTCCCTAGATAAAGAAATCCAATGGTGTCAGATCTAAAGATCGAGCGATCTACAGAATAGGGCACGTCTCCATGCAAAGAAATCCAGTGGTGTCAGATCGAGAGACCGTGCGAGCCACGGAATAGGGCTGCCAAAATATGACACGTATGTTAATAAAATCAAACAAGATCAATAAAATTCAGTCATAGATCCCCTCCTACCTACAAAATACCTTGGTGTAATCATATGTGAAAACTAATGGAAAGTTTTCACATAAATATCTTCTACCCTTGGAAAAAAATCTTATATCCAGTGAGAATTGTTTACGTCTAAAAACAGATGTTGCATATATTTCGTAATATTACCTTACATTTTTTAGCTTTTATATTGAAAGTGGCTACCAATGAACGTTGTTGATTTAATAATGATGTTGATGTAAAGAAATTTTAAACAGGCTTAAAAAATCATAGAATTATCTTTGTTTTCGTGTTCTACAAGCAATCCATGGGGGCTTTTGAAAGGTGCTTTTCTTGTTATCTCATGCAAGAAATTCAGTATGATTTTTGGTTGGCATTCAACAAGTACCGCGATGAAATATGAAAGAATACTTATTATGTAGATCTAAAATAAAGTGATATGAGGATGGTATTAAATTTGGGGGAGGATGAATGCCACTCCCCAGGGGGCTAAAATAATAATTTTAGAGCGATTCTTATATTTTTTTCAAGGCTCCACGGGATCCCAACGCACTTCGCGCCTCTCCACGAACATGCTCCCTGCTTTTAAATAATGGAGATCCGCTGAACATCTTTATTCAGCGATATGAATAATTAATGAAGAATGGTACGCCCAAAGCCATCTGCCAGAAGTGACGCGAAAACTTGCCCATGTTCAGACGTAGAACATAAACCCGAAACGGGATCGAGGGTAACTTTGAGAGGATCTCGAGATGCGGTTATACTATAATACATTATGTACTTTAGTATTTAGATACTCATAAAATATGTTATCAACGTATTCTATGTGAATGGCGGTGATTTATAAGCGAATTGCTTCGAGGTAATCACGTGTAGGCGAGAAGAGATCTCCAAAAGTCATTAATAGTGCGAAAAAGACATAGAATATATATATTGTTTAAAGTTTTTCTTTCAGTAGATAGTCTATGGTATATTTAGCTAAGAATTTCTAAGCATATTTTTACAGTGAAGTTTAATATACCTGCAGGAAAATAGAGTAGTTGTTTATCTTTGTCACTGGAAAGTCTAACGAATTCGTCTGCAAATATAAAAACAAACAGGAAAGTGCACTTTTGCCTGTTTTTATTGGCTTTTTCCAGTTTAATTTTACTCAAGTGTGCCATCCAATACTAATGTTGCTGTATATTGTTTCCTATGGAAGTAAACGAATTGCACGTCGCAATGCAAATTTATGTGCTTTCTTCAAATAGAGTGTATATTGATGTTTATATACGTTTCTTCGAATCCAAATGGACTTTGAATAATTGATTCTAAATTTATGGGGATTAATGATGCTGAATTCTGAACCATTTTATTTAAAACAGAATGAACGGGTTAATGGACTCACTGGGGAATCGTCCATATAGAAAAAGGTTTAGCGTTAAGGTCAAAATTCCTTGGGGATAGGATTAATTTTTTTTCCATTAAATTTTCGTATTTTCATTGAAATATACATGCATTAAATTTTCCTTAAATACTGATTTATAAAAATACATCCTTGTGTATAAAATGTTTGAAAAGCGATGTTTAAGTGAAATAAATATTCTCATTTATATGTATCATATATTTTAATAAACATGATACGTTAATACGTTAAAATGATATGTTATTGATACGAAAATAGTTCAATAACATTATTTCAACATAAATTTGTAATTTAAAAACTCTTCTTAAATCATTAACTATTAATGTTACTATGATATGACATGTCTTTTAATTAATATTGAAGTTATTGAAGTGAATGTGCCATAGACTGATCTATAAAATGTATGATGTACCTTTAACACAATAATCTTCAACACAATATATGGATTCCAGTAAAAAACTGGATAGAAAAATGGTTATTCAAACCTATATTCGAATTTAATTGATCCCTGTTTAAAGATTTTTGCTTGAAAAAACCGCATAAAATTGTAATAAAATCAGATTTTTTGATACCTTTTTTTGGTGCGAGTTCCATTTGATAAGATGCTGGATTTTTCAGATCCAAGATCTAATTAATTACCAATTTATTTATATAAATAAAAGCATACAGTGACAATATAGTCTCTCAACAACACATCTAATGAAGCTTCACGCACGTAAACGACATGCAAAGGCTTTCAAAACGTATCAAAAATTAAAGAGAAGTTTATTGAACCAAAAAATACGCTTCAAATGCTTGAATAAGATATCATATTTCAGAATTCTCATTGAAAAATTAATTGAAATGGATGCTCAAAAACGTCCAATCGTTTTATTTGCATGTCTAGCTATTTTAAGCTCATATTTATGAATAATACCTTGTAATATGATGCGTGGAAGTGTCATTCATCCCCTAATATTATTTCTGTACGATTTGATTTCAATCGCAACTTTTGTCTTCTTTCAGCTTTAAATTCCATCAGTCTATAAATACGTTTTAAAAGGCTTGTTCGTACTTTTATTGCGCCCCTACAACTTTTAGCAACTTTTTTAAGCTCAAATATGTCATCGTTGAAAAGTTTATGCATTTTGAGAAGTTTCGCGTCTCGTCTTTAGACGTGAGAAATAAAAGATGACAAAGGATATCAAGGAGGCGACGATGAAATTTTTACATTTTAAATTATTTTCTATTGCGTGAGCTTTTTAATATAACTTTCTCGTCGCGTAACATGAAGACGGTTTTCAACCCTATATAATAAATATTCAATATCATACCGAAGTTATGGGGTGGATTAAAATTGAATCAATGTGATGTCGGGTGAAAAGTATTTCTAGGAACTCCACATCTATCATATTAATATATTCCTCAGTGTTCTCATATTACTCGTCTTCATCACTATCTGAACATAATTAATTTAAGTTCTAATCAATTTATCTGCAAACTTGAAGTAATGCATGCTCACAAACAATGAAAGCATATATTCTATCAATACTAATTTTTCCAATTAATTATGAAATGTCTTGCATCATTTTCTTGCATTTAAATATACAAAATAGATGTATCCATGCAAATTCTGACGAGCATAATATAATTTATGGATTACAGATAACAAACACGGTATTAACTCTCATAACAAGAGCTCCAGTAAATCGGAAACTCTGTGATCCGAACGAGATTAAATACTCTCCATACAATTTAGTTGCAGTTCGACTGCCGTTGATGTATGCGAAATGTCACAAGCTATTCTAAACACATGATAAATTAATTTATAGATCTATTTTGTATTAATACTTTCAATAGTACATGATAAATCATTACAATAACCTATTACTTGATTAAAATAATAAATTGATTTACACATAGGCTTAATGCTATTTATAACGTGAAATATGGCCCCATGACAGAGACACGCTTTGAACTTGCAATAGCTTGCAATTTCAAGCCATCAATGTAAGCTTACTTTGTCCATAATATGGTTAAAAGACCCTTCAAAATACCTTTGTTTAGTAGTTGATAACTATACATGGCATACACACTCTACAATGGTAAAACTTACAAATTTGAAATCAGTTCTGCATTACCAATAATTAAAATGTTGATTATTATATAATCAATTGATTAAAATCATGTAGATTTACTAAAACTTATTTATAATCATCTTTTTTGGTTTAAGGCGTCTTCCCACTTTACAAATTTAAAAAAATCGATTTTTATTTTATTTTAAATTTTGAAAGTACATATCTTCAAAAACGTTATATCGAAATTTCATAAAGATCGGACGAGTTTAACTACATTTTTGGGCGACCGTTAGGTGACTACCTGAGAGCACCCGGCTGCATACGTACTGTTCAGACTCATGGTGCAAGTACAAGAAAGTGGTGAAAAACAATCAGATAGAAACTTTTAAACATCCTGCTTTAGCTGAGGATATTCACGAGGTTTTGAAACCGATTTATGAAGATCTTCGGAGGAAATACCTAAAATAACAACGAGTGTTTCAACAGCTGTGTCTGGGCAATTTTTCTGCAACCAAAACTTTAAACGCGTTTATCTCAAAACAAGATTTTTCGGTGGTTTGTTGATGAAATTTCGGAAACTATCCGGCCGATTGTCATAAAATTTGAATAACATATTCTTCATAGTTATGGCTATAGCTCATATTATCAGATTTTTGATTTTAAGTAATTTTTTTTTTACAAAAAACTACAATAAAAAACGCGTTTTTTTTATTTTTTCGTAAAACGTGCGCCATTTTGTTATTTTCGCAAATATCAAAAATCTGATGATATGCGCTATAGCCACTGATATATTGAATCTAAAACTGTTTTATTTTTTTGTTTCAAATAACCCATCTCGGAGATACCATCAACAAGCCACGAACATAACATTTCTACACGGGTTTTTCGATGCTACTGTTTTATTATAATAATTGTTCAAAAAAATAAAAAATAAAAATATCATTTACTTGAAAGATGTGTTTATTACATAAGATCCATTTTATCTCATAATTTTTAGCGAAAATCCTCGAAAAAAAATCATGAAAATAGCCTATTTTTGAGGCGCCTAAAGTGAGAAGACGCCTTAAGAAAATATAAAAATAGATAAATAAAACACTAAAAATTTCAAATATTAATTTGAAAATATGCCTGAAGTAACTTTAAAGCATCGAGAGTTTCGTCATTTAGTCTGGATCTGATTTTGAAAGCCAGGCAACTTGCTGCTGAAAATGCAGACTCAGCCTCCACACTCGTTAAAGGTATCGTCATCAAATATTTAAATGCTAGTTCGATTTTATGACCACGTGAACCCCCATTTTTGTATAACACTATCAATGTGACTGATAAAATTCCTTTCTACTGAGACACAAACTAAAACTCGCAAAATTCCCGATTTCCCGACAAACTATTTATTTCCGTCGCTGCAGATGTATATATATATACTATTATACTTTGATGTGGTTCGTAATTATATTACAAAGGAACACAAAAATTCTGAATCCCGTATCTATTATATTTCACATCGATATTCCCATTATTAGGGTCGATGTGTAGTAAATACATCACCGGTAGGGAAAGGTTAATAAAACAATTTGAAAAACATATATGTACTATATATATGTGTATACATTGATTAGACAATTACTGCCCCTAAGCATCGCCTATGTTCACTAATTAGTAGTTACGCCATTGTTTCCAAGCGTCCAGATTTCGGCGGGAATGTCTCGATTTAGTAGCCTTCATCGTACTGGTGAGGCGTACAATTTCTGTTAGATCAAAATTTTAATCCCGAATTTTTCGGGATTACGTTTACCAATCCCAGGATTCATGATCACCTAAAATTGTCCTGAATCCCAGGATTTAATTCCCTAGCCTGGAGCATGACTTTGAAAAGTGTGTCGCAACTGTGTTATTTATCTGGATGTAATAATAATTAAGAAAAAAATAAACAATAATTTGTATTACATCAAAATTTATTGAATAATATATAATATTATCCATTCTGTTCTATTACCTTTCTCCATCTCTCCGGAAGCCTCATAATGCCTTCTTGCCCCATTTCCCAAGTTTGTTGCCAAATATTGATCAAGGTACATTTTTATATCATTTTTTGAATTAAAATTTTTACCACGTAAAGAATTTTTCAATGAAATAAATGAATAATTATCTGAAGGGGCAATGTCCGGAGAATATGGAAGATGAGGTAAAACATCCCAGTCAAATGATAATAATTTTTATGATAAAACAACGCTTCGTCTGTTCGCTAATTCTGGCCGTTTTCTGGCAATTGCATCCTTTAGATTGTCTAATTGGAAATAATATTTTGTTGAATTGATCATTTCACCTTGCTGAAGTAGCTTATAATAAACTACCCCCTTCCAGTCCCACCAAATGCATAGCAAAACTTTTTTTGGATGTAGGCCAGGTTTAGCTACAGTTAAAGCTTCTGTACCCTTGGTTCAAGACCGTTTACGTTGGATATTCGAGTATCCAACGTTCATCTTCAGTGACAAGTATCTTCAAAAAAGGTTGGCTATTATGTCGTTGGAGAAGAATATCACATGTTGAAATACGCTGAAGTTTATTTGAGTCAGTCAGTTCATGAGGAAGCCACACATCTGAACGATTGATGTAGCCCAATTTTGTCAGATGATTATGGACGGATGTTCGTGGAATTTCTAACTTGTTAGCTATTTCGCGAATAGTATATCAAGGGTTTTTTTCAATCATGGCTATGATTAGATCTGTGTTTATTTGCGAAATAAATTTATGAGACAACCTAATATTTTGGGTTCTACTTGTATTTTAGCTTAGAATTTAGACATGGATGACACATTTAAGATTCGAATCATTTGTCCATGAAGTTGGAACGTGACCCAAACATAATTGTTTTGTGGCTACAAATGTAGAGGCTTAAATATTGCCAATCAATAGTTTGGATTATCGACACTCGTCAAAAATTTGTATGACATTCGATTGTCGAAAAAGCACCGAAGATGATATTCAAACCGATGTGTAGTAAATCAATTTTTGATTTGCATTTGACAGCACATTTTGCTCGTGAAAAAATATCGTTCGATTCTTACGAGGGTTGACAAAATGGCGATTATTTCTCATATAACCTTTCACATATTTGATTTGAAAAGTTTCGCACCGAAGAAGACTTCAATTTGCATATTTTATCCGAACGTGCCGTAGTACATATTGGCAACCTTTTTGGCATATAGCTCGGCTCCTTTGGGGTATTACTTTATCAATGTTTTGAGAAGCGAGCCTGTTCAAACACTTTGAAGGAAGCCCACGAGATTTCGGAGGAGGTGCAAGAATGTGAAATCCACAATTCGACTACTGAGTACACAGTTTTCAGCGCGAAACGGTCGAATGAAAGCTCGCAATTCCGAGACGACCAATTTCATGTGAGAGAAGCCCCCGAAATGAAGAGAAAAATATTTCTTATTTTATGAAAGCACCTTTGAATTGGAAATGTTGTGACGAAGTAAAATAGGCGTTTTAAGGGTTGGCCTTTTTTCTTTGCCGCATTCGCGTTCGTAAAATTGAAAACGTATGAATCTTTGGAAAATGATACGAATAAAAAGGGTTTTCGGGTGTTATTTATAGCAATCCATTGGAGGTAACGATGCAATATATAGTTTCTTTATTGACATTATCGTACTGCTGAGTATATAAAATACACGAAATTGTGGATAAACCGAAACAAGAAAGCAATATAAATATTTGAATGGGGATAAAGTGCTCGTTTAAGTTTATTAAAACAATTAATTACAATATTTTTTTTTGTAATATAATCAGATATCCTAAAATGTTCTTATTTAATAAAATAAATATGGTTTATTAGGTCAGTCCAAAAGTTCGTGCGCATTTTTAAATAAATTACATTAACATACATTTTTTTTATAACTAGATGACACATGCTCTCAACTGATCGTTCAAAGAAGCTATGCACATAAGAAAAATAATCAATAATAGATAATTGAAGGCAGGAGCTAATTATTTTTTCAACAAGTTCATTTAAGGCAACTCGCCAATCTTTTATTAATATAGATATTCATAATGAACGGATACATATTAGCACAACAACAGATAAATTCTAAGACTTCTTCATTCATTGATCAACTTATTAAATAGTTTACAAAAGAATATAGAGTTATTTGTTTAAATTATGTAAGCTAAAAAAATGCTGCCAACTGTTATTTTGGTGAAAAACGACTAGTTGGTTATTTCATTAAAGAATCTAGATACTGCTTATCACAAGATATTACATTTGGACTTTTCTTAGCATTAAATATATGACATTAAAATAAGGATAAAGCGTCGCTTAAAAATACTTTAAAACCAAGGATCTATTTTTAGCAAAATTATGTTGAACATCTCCGCCAGCACTGAAATTATATCAACCCTGACAACCTTGCTTTAAAAACATCGTTTACTCAGCATTAAAATTCACAAGGCAACAGGATTTTAATAATCAGAAGATCTTCTCTTCAAACAAAACAATGTCGGGGAATAGGAAATGACATTGAAATATTTGCAAGTCTTCAGAAACAATTGTATCCCCTACATTTGCTAAAAGTCACCCGATAAACTTTATGGGTCAAGGCAAAGTACAGATTTTCTACGATAAGTATCCCAGGATCCTAACCAAACAGGAAATTGCACATTACCCTGTCCTCGATGCAAAATAAAAAGCATTTTATCCGAAGAACGCATATGCCATCTTATTCAAGGTTAAATTACAACCATACCGAATGTAAAACAAATTTAAATGAATCTTTCAATGGAGCTTTAAGCTCATCGATTTTTCTTACATAAAAATGTCAATAATTTTCATCGCCTTCATACATATTGTATTTAGAAAACCGTTCAGAAATGTCATTGAAACATCGAACATATTTGTTTAGCCATCGACCGGAAACCTTACACTTTATAAATAAATGAAAAGGCTAACGTAAGTTATATCCACTGGAATCACAAGGGTGTGTATATAAATATTAAGCCAAAAATAATGTGGAATAAAATCACATTTTTTCAAGATCTAGACGAGTCAAACAATGCATGACTCTTCAATATAAATTGTGCTTATTTTTTAATTAAATTTAGCTAATAAATTCTCAAGAAATTGTATTAATATTGAAGGGATTTGTTGACAGGATGGCTAAGTTCATAGTTGGGTATTTTCTCAGAAGGACAAATGTCTTGGAAGTTGCGTTTTCGACTACCTGAAACATTAAAGGCTGTTTGATTAATATTGGAGCTTATTAATCATAAATACATAGCTTTATTTTGAAATATTGAATGGAAATATTTTTAGCTTTCTAATTTAGACTTCATTAATTATTTAGTGATAAAATTGTTCTCATTGAAGCTGGGCTAAAATTCTTAATAATCGAAATTATGATAAAAAGCAATTTGATTGGAAAAATACTAATTAATGGATTTATCACGCTAGTAAATTTGACAAAATTTGAACTTCAAGAGCAAAATTACTTACTAGGACGTTTATATATATATTTTATCCTAAACTATTACTTAGTCTAGGATATCTTACGAAAATATTTCAATTGATGAACAATTAATTTCTATGAAATCTTGATGCTGATTTACACAGTATACACCAAATACAAGCCACTTACATTTGATATAGAATTTTGGCTAATAGCCGATGTTAAAATTAAACATTTTGAAATTATATACAGGTTTAAACGCTCAGGCCAGGAGATGATATATTAGGGAGACCCATAAGTAATCAATTATTTTGAATTAAAACGAAAAAAATTCTTACGATTTTATTTTAATTATTCAATCAATTATATAATTTCCATTATTATTTACAACTATTTGCCATCTTTCAGGCAAAGTTTCAATCTCTCTTTTATAAAAAGAGACTGACTTTGATGAAAAATAGTTATTTATGTGAATTTCAACTTCATTTACATTTAAAAACATCTTATTTTCAATGGAGTGTCTAGGACTTTGAATAAATAATAATCAGACGACGCAATATCTGGCGAATATGACGGATGAGGTAGCAGTTCCCAATTGAGTTCCCTAATTTTTTCCTGGGTTACTTAAGCTGCATGGGGTCTGGCATTATCATGATGCAATATCACGCCATTTCAGTTGATGAAATTTGTATGTTTTTCTAATAACTTTGCATTTACTCTGTCTAATTGTGAGCAATACATTTGGTATTGATAGTTTCTCCTAGTTTTAAAACTTAAAGTATATTAATCCACCACAATCCCACCATATACTCAAGAGGACTCAAGAGAATCCACTAGCAATTCAGTAGGTCTCCCATTTCAGTGGTCATCAACTAGGCTAAAATTGTCACTTGAGAATCTTCGAAATCATTTTTGACACTGGTTGACTTTAAGAATTTTGCCGTAAACACCACAAATTTTCTTATATGTCTGTGTTGCGTTACAGCCCATTTTAAAGTGGAAAAGCATAAGATGACGAATATGTACTTTTGACGGCTGTGTGTCTGACATGATGTAGATAACGAGTTTACTTTCATCTTTTGGTGAATAAATGAGGTTTAAAATCTACTCAATAAGATATAACCAAATGCACAACCTCTCTAGTCGACGTCTCAGCAATAACTGACATGTAACGACACTCTCTCAAAATAATTGATTACTTATGGGTCTTCTTAATATATGGAAGGCTTTATTCACATATTAATAGTAAGTATCTTATAAATACGTATAAATTCTTACGAATGCACTTGAACTTACATTTATTAGAATAAGGATGATATCCAATTTCTATCTTCCTACTATTTATAATATGATTTAATCAGCAGTTTTTAAGCTTAAAGTATTTAGAATGTATATAGAGTAAAATAATATAATTACCCTCTAATTGCTAGAATAATCATAATCGATCTTTATACTGACAGCATATGTAATAATGGGGGATCGGAGATAATGGCGATTATTCCGGGACTAAATTAAAATGTAATGACTCAAAACGCAAAATGAATGAATGTAAAATGAACTTCTTCTGTAGATCTCACGGTCAAGTAGATGAATGTATGGCTTGAAAGAACAATAGTCCTGAAATACACAAGTGGAGGACTATTCATTCTCAAATACTCGAGACTGCTTATGCTCTGAGTGTTGTGGGGGAAACAAATTTAAAAAATGTTAAGGCAAGAAATGAAAAAAAACAGGATCCGATTTAATAGGAAATGCATCAGATATTTAAAGCAGTGAGTGGTTATAAGAAAATAAAGATCGTCTCAGGTCATGTTTTGGAAAACGCCTCTGATCATGTTTTTGCAAGCAAATTTCAAAATAAAATTCATATAATGTTTATCATCACTTATTGGAAGCTTTCGATTGCATAAAATATTTAACATGCAACCCTTATAAATTAAATTTGGTGTAAAAATATATTTAAGCTTATCCTTTATGTTCATTCCAGATCCACTCCTATTAAAAACTTTCAGAGTTATGATTCAAAAAATTACGTTGAAAAAGTCTTTGTAAAAAGGTCATAAATTCTAGTCGCATAAAAATTATCCACACCCACAATTAAAGTGAGAGTTTTAATTTTCTGCTGAAAAAATGTAATTTTGGATTTACGAGGTTCAAAAATTTAACACTCTTTCTTAATGTTAGCTTTTATTTTGGGTGCAATTCTTTGTACCGACTGCGTGTAATGGTTGCATTTTTATTCAGAATTCAATTTTTATTTATTGTTTAAATTATACAAATCTTCAGACTTAATATGAACAGGTTTTATTCTTGTTAGTGTTAATATTTCACGGACTTACTATTCTTGAAAATGAAAGCTGATGCAATGAAAATAATAAATATGTTCTTAATCATCAATTGATCATCTCGAATCAGGTCAAGCCTTTTTTATTGCATCTGAAAAAGCACATTTTAATGATAAATAATAAGGTTGTGTAGAATTTTTTATGGGTGACAGATACTTTGCAATTTTATTATGTATTTTTTTGTTCAAAATATATGTTTTAGGTGTTCGTATAAGAATTTCTGTTGCATTGAATGATTGAACTTGATGCTTTTACTAACTTCGAGGATTGCCATAATAAATCAAAATCTGCAATCCTATTTTTAACGCCCCAAAGCCAATGTCGACAAATTTTAATCGCCATCAAACGCAGATTTACATTGCAAATCGGAAGTCCGCTGCGAGCTAATCGCATTTAAGGAGCGTTTAGGATTCTATTAAACGGCACGAATAAGGAATTTCCCGAATCGGATATCGTAAATCAAGGTAAAAGCATTTTTTATCTTATCTCAGGTAGTTCTAATAAAAATAAACGGCGCACTTATCCGATAAAATAAAAGGATCAGCGCTAAAAAAAGCTCTGGGGGGCTGTGAAAAACATGTCGAAAATATTAAATAACACTCAAAGGATATATTGCCGGAATCGACTGCTTTATGGGCAAAGTACTCCGGCGAATAACAATGCAGAGTTTGCTGTGCAAAAGCGTTTCATCTTCGGCTGATAGGATCAAAACGGAATTGGAAGGATTAAAATTAAAATTTCAATTAAGACGCGCTCCGATGATGCGATTATTTACGAAGCAAACTTTCGAGATAACTTTTCCATTTACCAGTTTTTAGCTCGATTGAAAATGCTCATCAGCTCGCAAATCGGAAGCACGTCTAAAAATATTCAAGTACCATCCATGTGAAGTTCAAAAATTTGAACTTCGACATACATGGAGACGGAATGTGTGTATGTTATCGAGACTCGGAAAAGTTCTAAATTTATTCCTACAAAATAAATAAACGCTTATAAAGTTTTGGTAGATGTAATCGAATCGAATGGGAATTTTTAAGGGTGGATTCTTTTTCTTTACACACGTGGAATATTTTTAGTTTTAAGTCAATGTTTTATTTTCACAAACGTTTCTCTATGCAAAAAATCTCAACATTGGGCAAAAATTTACAGTTGCAAAACATTAATAAATACTAATAGGTAAGAACTTAGACTTGTGTATTATAATGTTTGGAGGTCAAATTCAGATTATCAGATTTCAGATCATATACAATTGTAATTTTTTAATCTTATTATTTCGAATATTAATTGTTTAAATAGATTACAAAGTTTCTGGGACGAAAACGGGTGATTATCATTTATACAAGGACTCAAAAACACCTGATGCTCATTAGGAGGATGGCTTTTAATGTAATTGAATTTATTAGTGTAACGTACACTCGAAGCTTAAATACCAAAATTAATCCAATCGGGAAAATTAGATCTCCAATTTTGAGAAATATCCGCTGCGGGATGGTAAGATAGATGTCTATGAAAAGCGCTCATCAGAGATTCACAAAACACCACCGGTAATCGATACATTTCAGAATCAATTATTTGCGAAAGTTTCAGGTCAAGGCATGAAGATTAAAGGTCGATATCTATTTAGAGCGTCTTCATTCAATTTTAAAATTCATATTCAAATGAATGCTTAGTCCAATCATCGATGAGAATAAAATGATTTAATATTAAATGAAGCGAATCGATTTTGATTAGCGTTTAGTCTTATCGGTTTGAATGTATGTATTATATTGTGTTCGTATCGGGAAATAGTATTAAAAGTTTTTACAATTTCAACATTGTACTTCAAAGCTTTCAGAATCATCCCTTGGGAGCCATTTTATGCCACGTTAGAACCTTTTATTTTGTTTACACATTTATCAGGGATGTCAAATAAAGAATATCTAATCTCAATGGTATACATTATGTATATTGTACAAGCATTTACTTTTTTATATCATACGATATAATCTATTTTATTATATCATTTACTTTAAAAAGCATAATTTTTAGATGCTTAAAAAATTAATTGCAATCGCAGAAACGCTATTGAAATATCAGGTTGGGGAATAAGTTCGTAGCGTTTTAAAATTTATTTGTTTTACAACTTTTTTTTTGCTTTTTGGCAAAGTATATAATATCTATTCAATAGAGCTCTTTCTGTTCTACAAATTTGTGTTATTCATTCAACCTTTGAGTCTTAAAAGTGGAATATCCAAGAGATAAAAAGCAACATTTTCGACACCTACTCTTCTTCGCTTTCCAATGAGGTCAAAAAGCTGCTGTAGCAGCCCGGGACATTTACAACGTATACAGAGAAGGTGTCATAGGTGAGTCTATAGCATGGAAATGGTGTGCAAAGTTCAAAAATGGCGATTTTGATGTTGACGATGCGCCCTGTAGCGGAAGACCTTCTGAATTCGAACTAAAACACTTTTGAAGAGGAGCGGTCGCCAAACCAGTCATGAATTGGCCAAAAAATTAATTATGATCATAAAACGATTCTCAATCATTTTCATTCAATGGGATTTACCGAAAAATTGGGAGTTTGCCAAAGCCGAGATTCAAGCATGACTTCCATCCAAAAAAGACCATGGTATGCATTTGGTGGGACTGGAAGGGTATAGTGCATTGGGAAATACTCGAAAGGAATGCTACAATCAACAAGGAGCTTTACAATGCTCAGCTATAACGCGTGAAAGAGGTCATTCAACTAAAAAGGTCCTATCGACAAGACCAAACCATACTCCTTCACAACAACGCCAGGCCCCATGTTGCACAAGTTGTCAAAGCCGCATTCCAAAAGCTCAAATGGAAGGTCCTTCAGCATCTATCGTATTCTCCAGACCTTGCACCGACGGATTACCAACTTTTTCGTTCCCTATCGAACCATATGAGAGGTATTATCTTCAACAACGAAGACGACCTTAAAAATTGACCCAACAAATTCTTCAATACCAGACTGGGTGATTTTTGGCAGAATGGCATCGACAAATTGGTCGAGGAATAAGAAGAGGTCGCAAACAGCAACGTCAAATACATAGCTAATTAATTAATTGTTAAAACTATTGATTTTTGTTTAAATAAAAGTTTTTTTTATAAAATCGCTACGAACTTATTCCCCAACTGAACAGATTTCTTAATAAAGTGAAAAATACTTTATTATTAAAGATTTTTAAATAAAAATCCATGGGAACGCTAAAGGTATAAAATTTGTATAATGCTCAACAAGTTAGTCAATTTAACCTTTGGGTCGTGGCAAATATTAAATGCTAGATGGAATTTTGACCACATTCGATTTAATTATCTGAAAATGTTACCTATCGTTTTTGATTCAACGCCGCAACATTAATCGATTGCTGGCTTTTCTACGTATTGGAATTAAAATAAACGGGAATTCTTCGACGAACAGGTCACAATTTTTCAGCAAATAACAAATCATAATTAGGTCACATATGACGATCGATGTTATTTGAAAGCGATCCGAAATAAATTATTGCGGGTTGCGTGACCCTTTTTAGGGCATACATTAAGGTAATCAATAAGTACTCACTTACGTACGAACGTTTTGCCCTGATGCAAAAGCTGTGTCATTGTCCAATTCTTGCCGGCGGGGATCTGCATTTATTTCCTGGTAGGGGTTGAAAGCAATTTTTTCTACACGACTATGAAAAATGCATTAGGGGTCGTGAGTGCATTTTTGCCGGGAAAACCGATATCGGAGCTTCAGATGTTGTGCTCTTGTATTTCTCAAAATATAGCCTCATTTTTAATGTATTTCAGAGCAGCTTCTGTAAGATAGATCACCACGCCACAAATTTATAGCCGTGTAATATATTTTCATAAATATTTTTGGTTGCATAATGCTCTTTGCCTTTGTGGAACTCATAAATTGAAAACGCTAGCCATTACAGTTCTTTGAGGACACGGTCATCCTGTGGCAAAGTTTTCATTTAAAGTTTGAGTTACGACCCCATTATATCACCACGAATTTAGCTTTTACCTTTAGAGCGTAAATTTAAAAGTAACATAAAGTAAATATATAGATCTACAAAGCTAAAAAGATTTATTTCTTCTTTTAACTGTAATTTTATGAATAAAGATAATTTAACAATACATTTATTATTTAGTGATTAATTTACAAGAATTATTCTTTAAAAATAATGATAATATTATCACTAACCATCCTATACACTTATTTTATTTTTTCTTACGCTGATGAATGACCTCACTGGGTTCGTTCCCTATCGGATCGTGTGAAATCTGAGAAAAAAGAAAACGGTAAGGTGACGACGAAAAGAATACAAACAACAAATAGGTGGCATATTGATAATGTAAGTAACATTTCTTTAATATATTAAATTAAGGGAAAATATACAATTATGAATCGAAACCAATTGACTCTTTTCAGGATTGGATATTTAGGATAGGATTTTTTACTCTGAAAAAAAAACTTCTAAATTTAGGTTGAATATAAAGGAAAAATATATATGGGTACATTTTTAATTAAAAAAGCCGAACAATGCTCACAAGCAATTTTTTCCAATAATGATTGAATAAAATAAAATTATGTTGGAGGACCATAATTGGATTTCTTCTAAAGCACAATATAAGTTAGGCATCATGATATATTTTTTTTCCCACATAACTCACTCCTCCTTGTGGGCGTATAGAATTTGCGATGTAGCAGAGATTGTAAGTGGATTGAAAAAAGATTGTCTAGTAGGGTCTTAGTGGACTCGCGGGAAGACGCGACAACTTGCCATTTCTAATATCTGAGGGAAGAATTATGTCCTGGAAGGCCTGAAGGCGACATGTTGTACTGCTGTATAAATTTTCATGGAAATATTCACAATCCAGGCTTCGATTTTTCATCCGCTTTTCCCCACGGAAAATGGTGTAGACTCGTATCGCTTAGATATGCTCAATCCGAGGTTCGACGACGTGTATGCAGCATTACAAGCGTCGCTTAAAAAATAAATTTGTTCGTATTTCTCCTTTTATTCGCCTGTCGACACGAATAAATTCGAAATGGCAAGGTTTAAAATGGAAAATAAATCTATCGAATTTTCTGAGAATTTTCCTGCTCAATATATCATTGTCTGATGAATGTTTCAATAATGCAACGCTGACACGAATGAAAAATTTTGAAGAGCGTTTGAAAGGCTTCTTCAAATTTATGAGTCCATTAATATTGAACTATTAAATATTTATAAATCTGTCTATTTTTAACTGTTGAAACAGTGTTAAAACTATGCTTGGACTTAAACTGTTTGTGCGTTCATACTTAGCTTATCATTCAAATTAGATTTAAGAGACGTAGAATAAATATCATTCAATACCAATATTTGTCTATTAACCATATGGAAACCGTCTATAAGAAACCAGCAGTTTGTCAACAAACAATATAATCGTACTTGATGGAAGGCAAAATCCATTAATAATTTAGAACAAAGGTTGGCTATAAAAAAGTTATGACTCATTCGGATCATGCACTCATATTACCGTTTCAAATTTCATCCGACTTAAGTAAACCTCATGGATTCAAAATAAAATATTTACAAAACCTTTATATTCATTAAGAAATAATAAAATATAACTATGAAATAAACATGGAAATGTTTTAAGATCCATAAGCTTATAAACGAATGATTTATTTAAGCAGCCTTAAATATTTGTTGGACAAGTTTTATTTTCTTCCAAGTCTCATCATCAAAACTAGCGATAAAATCTTTACTTAATAATCACAATAATTCCTTCTCCAAATTCAGAAAATTAGGTTAAATTCGGATTAAGATGATACGGAATGAAGACTATTTCCAATATGCAAAATTAAATAACGTAAACACAGTAAATCGTCCAGCTAATTGGTAGTGCATACATTTTTGGCACGTATGATACAAAAATAACATTGAAAAATTCAAGGCTTATATAAAAATTTCGGGAATGTTGCCAAAAACTTCAACATTAAGCAGGAGACATTTATATAATATATGGTGAAATTTAATCGTTAGCGAAGTAAAATCTGATATATGACCAAATATCTACCTATTTAAGTAAGAGATAATTAATTAAAGCAAATATGTTTAAATACGATTTTGTAAGAAGTCGTTTACTTTTTTATTAAACTAATGGTTGCTTTAATTTTTGCAACAAAGACATGTGCATCGATAAGCCTTTTTATAGTGACAGAGTCCTTTATCATTCAAAAAAACATTTACCATGAACATTACGACAGATTTTGTAGACCGAAGCATTGTTTCCTTTTTCTACAAATGTTGAAAAATATTATCAGAATACTTATACTCTTTGCTTTTAGATACATCTTCATTCACCTATTGACCAAAATAGTCTACATTTTTAAATGCATTTCTTTCGAATTTGCTGTCATAGAATACCCAAAGTTATCTTGAATAGATTCTCTTCCCAACTTAAAATGCTTACTGTCAAATATTAAATTTTATTACGATAGAGAAAATTCCATGTAAACAAAAACAATGTATTTACGTATCTCCATTGATTTCTTACCTTCTTAGACAAGAAGTTTTATACGTGATATTTGCTTAAAATTACTTAAATTATCAGTTCTATTGAATCCTCATACATACGCTCATTTAGCGTCACTTTAATACGTATAACACGATTTTATGATTCTATGAAAACGTCGTATAATGTAAATCCGTGTAACATATGAATTTCAAAGATCATATGAAGTAATATTGGATGTTGAAATATGGAAATTCAATTATTTTTAATACTTCGATTATTCTCCATCGTTATCACCCTATAGTTATTACCATCCTATTTAATATGCTTATTTTCAAAATCGCTTATAGAATTCCATCACTGTTTGACTCTTCAACATTTTGAGATTTGAACAGAAAGCTGTGTTTGTGTAATAATAAAATATACACACATTTTTTTTTCAGAGTTTCACATTTCGTGATATTCAAGCCAATTTTTCTAGGATTTTTTCTTCTTCGCTTAGGGTCGGTTTTTGCAAATTCGTCCAAATAATCCTACGAACTTATTGAGTGATAAAATTTTACTAAAAACCCCTATTAGTGTTTACAGCTATTTGTAGCATGTAAATCCTTAAATTGTTTATCTCATGATAAGAACCTAAGTATTTTTCTAGTTTCTTCCTGAATTATAAACTTCTTTCAATCAATGGATTAGTGTTTATTAAAAAAATTAAACCAATTCTAAACTTATTCCAAATTTGTAAAACTCAAGGAAAGATCGTTGCTCCTCAGGTGATTATTGATTGATACTTTTAAAATGTTATATTTCCAACCAAAACTAGTTATTTCATTACAATCTTTTATCTAAATTAAGAGATCTTTATTCATGTTTTCTATTATTAATGGACGTAATTTTTGCAGTAATGGAAGACCACTCCAAAATGGACGATCTATTTTTATTTTCATTATAGAACTGTGTTGTTAAAGCATATGCCACAATTCATCAACCATGTTATACAAGGACCGAGTGTTTGCATTAAATTTCATCATACTAAAATTATTCGGTATGCGTGTTCCGATATGCACAAACACGTTACGATCCCTTCGAAATATTGTTCGATACTGCGGCAGATAGATAAATCTTTGAATGATGCTCAAATACGTAATCGAATGCAATCTGGATCTGTCCAATATTCGAACTGAAGTATGTGGTGCTTCGGGTTTTTCATAAAATTCGCCTTGTTTAAATGCAAATCTACTTTCGGTCTAACGGGAATATCCGATTGAAATTACGCTTAAGACATATCCTATCAGAAAATAAAATATAAGTAGCGATATTTATACTCCAGAACAAGAATATTTCATATGGAAAAAAATACACGCAAGGTAATAAAATCTTATATAAAATTATGTATGTATTTGAACGGGGCTCTCAACGAAACGGATTTTTTACTACGCTTGGGAATTGAGTCCTCGATTCTAAAACATCCAAGGTATAAATTTGTACGCGTGTCAAAAAAAGGAATTTTACAGTTTTGTTCATCGGAATCGATACGTTGAAAATCTCCTTTTTTGAGGCCGTCATTCAATATTTTTTTTCCCTTTTGTGTCTATTTACTTTCCCATAATCTTGTTTGTCCACCCCCCTTTGTCGAAAACTCTTCGATCCCTTTCAATTGCCATCCGATCCATTCGCCTATCCATGACGATTTTATATTTAGCTTTTTTATTCGAAAAAGAACTATCCAGCCGGAAAAATGAATAACTGTATTGTTTAATTATGTTCAGATCCGAAAATATTTGCCGGCCGTCGCCGATGAGAATTATCTTTTTGGGGGGGGGGGCGGATCTTCATGTTTCTCACTTTATCGGTAAATTACATGTGATGTTTTTACAGTTGGTTTGGTAGCGAGCACGTTCGTAGAAGTTCGACAATTCCCTAAAGGTTGGGCGTCACTGAGTTGGGACAAATTGGATTATGACCAAAACGAGAGACCAAAGATTTTCTGATACAATTGAGGCAAAAGCGATATGTGATCCGTAGAGATTTTCATTTTCTTGCTCGTATGAGTATTCGCATCACTGTAATGTTAATATCATGAAATGTATAAAGAAGGTTTTATATTTCATATGTATATAATTTAAACAATGAGCTCAGTCGACATTCCATTGGAATTTGGCCATCTATGATAATGATACAGTATAAAGTAATGTTTAATTAACTATTTATATTTTCTACAAAGAAAATTCTTTATAACATCAGCTACTATATTTGTTGAGAATATTCAAAGGCTATATATTAAATAAATGATTGGGATTGCCAACGTTTTCTGAAACAATGCCCGGAAACATTGTTTAATACTGATATTTATTATGATATATACAGACTGTTTTGTACGTGGACCAACGATTTTTTTTGGAGAGTTAGGGGTTTTTTTGCTACTCTATCTGTTTATATATTTTTAATCTAAATAAATAATTATTATATGCAATTGGTTTTAAAAAAATTACTTCTGTAAATTAATTTTTTGACGGTCCTATTCCTTGGCTCGCACGGTTTCCAGACCTGACACCACCGGATTGGCTTGCATGATCACCAGATCTGACACTACTGCTTTTCTTTATTTAGGAACATGAACAAGAATTGATGTACACGACAAAGGTGCGAAAATTATTAACTTAAAGAGGAAATGCTACTTCAGAAACGATTGATGATTTAAAAGTGCCAGTTTGGGTATTTTTTCAAAATGTTTTTCGACAACCCAAAAATCTATTTCGACAACCCTAAAACTTAGGACATATGGCTTACATATGAAACGTATAAAATGACCCCCCTAACCCACAAAAAAAATATAGAAAACGAACAGACTAACATACAGTATTCGCTTGGAATAATAGTGAGGAAGCAAATGTATGACGGAGTGTACGTGATATTGGTAGATAGCTTTCTCTAAAATTCCGGGACAATTTGATATTTAATCGGGATCCTGGACAGAGACTTCAATTCCATAACAATACAAGCTAACCTAGGATTGTTGCTAAACGTATATATATATCAATGGTCACCAAACTTTTTTAAAAACAGGCCAGTAATAATAAGTTAATAAATTAATCGCGTCCCTGTCGTTTCCTTTTAGAAACATTAAATATCAGTTAAGAAAGCAAGACGCTAGAACTATTTAAGATTTGATATTTTTAGGATTGGCTTTAATTTCTTATCATAAAAATCAATTTTAATACGGAGATTGAACTCCGGTTCAAAGCTGATGCTTTGAACAGTTTTGTGGTTAATATAGCATATACACTTGGTTCTGTTTTTATGCCGATCATTTTATAGCGATTTTGAAGTTATGCGGTTTTAAAAATAATGGAACCTATCCCTCATTTTTCTATAGATCACAAAGCTTTTTTTATGCGAATGCGCATAAAAAAATATAAAAGTCATCCACATTTAGAAATAATAAAAGCTTTCGACATTTTCAGCTGAAATCGTTACTTTGGCAAATCAACTTGATAGAGAGGGCATTGATACTTTTTCTCAAAATTATGTCAATGAGTTGCTTCAGGATACTCCCTTGAACTATATTATTGGTTTGATGTTGAGTGGAGTTAAAATATTACATACTTTATTTAAATTATTAATAGTCTCATAATTTGAATTTATCACCACAAAAGTTGGTTTAAATAGCTCAGATACATAGGTCATATAATTTTAATATATTAAGATTTTGTGTGCTATTTTAAATTCACTCACACGCTGTTAATGCTACTTTATCGGCTCGAATTACATACAAATAATCACTTTTAGCCCTGATCTTGATGGCCTATAAAATTATAATATTTCGAAATATAATGCGCGTTCCAAGCATTATGTTTACACGTGAATGTCGAAATTATACAACTCATATCAAGTCGTTATTTTCTCAAATTTCAGGCCCAGACTATCTTGGCATAAAACCAACAGAAATGGCCGCACGCCGAAAACTTTTAACGTAGCGTAGTATAACGTTTTATTGCTCACCTGTAATTTGGCATTCCAGCAATGGGGATTCGTTTATGAAGCCAGGTTTCACAATCAAAAATAAAAATTTAAAAAGCGACATGAAAAACAACGTTAAAATTTTATTCCCCCTTTACCGACAAAGCTACTTCCTCTTCTTAGGATTATTTCGTCCTTGCAATGTCCATTACTAAATATTATTTGATTGAATATTTTCCGTTCATCGATGATCGCTTTTTAATCATTGAAAAAGCACGGATAAAATAAATTCAATATGTGCATCGATATTTTGCTATTAAAATTCTAGACATAGTCTCGTGCAGTCTGGAAAGCATCGAATGAAATATAAATTCTTGAAATAAGAAATATAGGAGCGACAGTTGAAAATTGGTCCGCATGGGAATAGATAGCAGTGGTATACTAACAGTAAGAAATGCACTTTGCGCCAGAAATGAAAATGCTTTTAAAAACATTGGAAAGATTTTTCTTTTCGAAAACATAAATGGATGATAAATCTATTCATCAAACGGACGCCAACTCTATTTACCATGACAAAAATTTAGCACGAATCTCATAATACCAAACATTTTATAATGATGGGGTATCGATCATCAATATTTATCGCCTTGAAATATAAACGGATGTTTAAAATTTATTCGGCATAGTCGGTGTTATTAGCATTGTGTCCAAATATGTCATTGTTTTTGATTGACACGGGAAATTTATCATAATAATTCAAATGAAATTTATAGTAAGAGCAGAGATTTTATTCCATAGTATGTGTTTTGAACCAAATTTGAATTTATTAAATGTAAAATTATACGTATACTTCTTTCTGTAATTTTTTACCAACAAAAACGACTGTCAACAGTTTATTTTATTCCTCCATTAAGGCAACACCAAGCTCAGCAATATCATTCACTATCCCCATAGAATGGACGATTTTCTTTGCAGCTTCAAAATCATAGTCATCCTTCCAAGGTCAGCGTCTTTATTAAAAAACCGTGATGAGATATCCAGTATCAGGAAAAATCGCAAAATTGCTAGTCACAAAGTCTTATATGCTTTTATCATTGATGTGTTTGACATCAATATTTTTTCTTTTTGGGTAATCCGCCATATCTTCGATTCTTAGTGCATCTACCATATTTTTCTTATCTTGAACTGAAAATTCGTCGTCAAAAATGTGAAAGATACCAACTCTTCCGACAAGTATTATAAATGGTCCAGATTTTTTTTTTGTAATGTAAAGTCTTTTAATTATTATGAGTCATTTTTCGATGCTGAATATCCGACAGGGCCTTGAAACCAGTATTTTATATATATTATGATTGTGAAAATACATATATTTTTCACTGCTTTCTCTTTCTTTTTCGTCTTGTATATTCAGGGAGGCATTGACCCTAAGATCTCAACCTCCATCAATAAAAATAAAAGAAATAACACAAGCTCCATTTCTCAAGCTCAGTGTTTACAGCTGTAGTGTCAAAACATAATCGTAATACTTCACCAATAGTAGGTAACTTTGACTGATGCAGATTTGGTGTTGATTGACCGATAAGCCAGATATTGGTTTTATTTCTAGTTAATAAACTTTCGCCACTGCTTGTGGATGCCATGACCCGCAAGAAATAATTAGAAAAGGGGAGGAGGGTTGATCATAGTGAAGTAGTGAGTCTTACTGCATGCTATTCCATTTCAAAATAGACTATAGTGACCTCTAAAACCTTTAAAAAAATAAGTATTAATTTTTTTAGGGCAGAAAATCATATAACGACCACCCAATTTTTTAAAAGTCGAAAAATAAAGACCACCTTAGTGTGCACATCAATCATCACGTCGTCAAATCGTCAATTGTCGTCACGTAATATATAGTGACACTACATCTCGAAAATATGATGAGTGATCTAGGTTTAAATAGTTTTTTATCAGAATTCTATACAATTTCACGAAGTGCCAAAAATAATCTTCATGCCCTTGATAGATCATCCAAAGAAACAACGTACGTGATAATTACATCAAATATTTCTTGTATTTTCTTGCTTGTATTTTATTATTGTGCTGAAGATTATTAATATATATATATATATATATATAATTGCGCCACAATGAAAAAATGCCGATAATAAGTTATCTAAGCTTAAGTTATTATGGAAAACCTTATAACATAAATATAAGTTTAACCCTAAAAAGCAAAATCCTTTCAAGAGTTCAAGACCACTCCATATTTAATCAGCACTAATTTCAAGGAACTGATTTAACACATACAATGCAGAGCATTAAATTAAATATTGGTACAAACTGTTTTACCGCGCTTAAATTCAGGGCTCTTTCGGATCAGATAAGCTCCATTAGACTAAGTGTTACCGATTTCATCGCAATAATCAAGCTGTTCATAATAGCACTACTATTTTTTAGTAGTGCTATTATGAACTTAATCCATCATTCATACATTTTCATAATAACTTTTCTCTCGCTAGAAAACATGAATTCATATTTATAATCTAAATTTAAAATGTTATTATAAAAATCGACGAATTTTAATGACAAAATCTAATAAGACTTGAAGACTTTTATTTTAATTTGTCAACAAAGAAAATAATCGTATAAGTTCAAAAGCAATTTATACAATTAATTGTAACAGTGTTTCCACATATAAAAGCTAAGAATCGGCTCGGATCATATTGGGGTCACAGTGACTGCTAATGGTCTCTAATCGGCTATGCTTTTGGGCCATAGTATAAATGTTACAATTTAGTTAAAAGCATTGAATATTTATCAATAGGCATTTAGAGGTAATGGTTCCCACCAAAAAAGCAAGCATAAAAGAGGGTTGAAATAGAGTTCATAACGAGAAAGCGATTGTTTGCTGAGATACTGAGATGTGATGCTGAGAGCTACGTTCATGTAGAGTACGACACATTCATTACAAGACTCAATTTTTGTATCTTTATTTTTATTATAGGAGATCTTCCTAAAAATATTTTAAGCACAATTGTCGTTATATTGCACTCATACATCTCTAACTGTAGGTATGCGAAAATGAAGTTGTTTGAAGTCAGTTCGAAGTTGCTCGAAGTCAAGTTTATCTCGATAGTTTGTCGTGTGTGGTTAAATTTTCGAAGCATAAATGTCAAAATATCTTAATAAAGGAACTAAAGGTAGAAAACCATTGCTTTAAAAAATATTCAAAGCTTGAAGACATGACTCCATTTCTTGACCAAGAGATAAAACAGCATCTCTTACCAAGTTTTGTCCAAGGATAAAATACTTCAAAGATGCTTGGGTGGCCATACCCAAAATGCTAATGAATGTTTCAACTCGACGGTTTGGCGACTGGCTCCAAAGCACCTGCATTCTGGTGTAAAAATCATTGAAATATTAACATATATTGCTGCTGGGATATTTAATAACGACTACGGCTTCATTTTGAAGATGATGAATATATTAAATATAATTATTGGCACCTACTGTAAAGTCTTTGCTGAAAAAACTGATGAAGTGCGGGTGGCGAGGTAGAAACGTAAGAGTCTTTCTGAGACAAAAGCAACTCGTATAGCCCGAAAACAACAGTTAGTCGAAGATAATCAACTTTTTGCAAAGCTGAAGATCTGTTATATGCACCTGGAATCATTGGTTGATCGTTAAGTCACTAAAATTGATAGTTTTATCGCATTGAAACCTTAAATAAGATTATCTCGAAGCATTTTCAAAATGTTCGCTAGTGGTAGCCTAAAAAGTTGTTGATCGATCTAACTGAAATTTTGGGATGTTTCTCACTGTAATTTGTTTATTCATTATTGTCTAGTCAACTAAGCATTAAGTATTAAGGTTTTCACATAAATATTTTTGTTTTTTTGATAAAAACTATCAATAAAATGGTAAAAAATGTGAAAGTTTAACTAAAGCGTACTAAATTTTTAATTTAATACTTTTTAAATTTTTTATAGCTTAGTTGACTTGCCAACAATTTTCGGGTATTAATTTTTTTTCTACGAAAAATCCTAGCGACTCACCGGTGAGTCGCTGGCACTTAAGTGGTTAAATCCTTTAAATAAAAATATTTTATAAAATGACATTAAATTTATCGCCAAAATTAATATGACTATAGGTTTTTTAGTCTTTTGTGAATTTTTTAGAATTTAAGTCAGATATTTATTTTAAATAATATATTATTAAAATCCCGCTTATTGTGTCGAAATATTAAACAGCGTGTCCAAATATCGTAGAATCTATCAAAAGATCTTTATTGCGCGCACAACATATTGACAAAAATTGATTTCACTCTCAGGTCGGTTGCTGAATGAAAAAGTTTTCAGTCGAATAGAGTCAACTGTCAAAGAAAAAAAAAGGCAAAAAACTCATCCATCATTATTGAAATATTGACACAGAAGCATTTCAGCGAGTCCACATTATAATCATACATGTACGTTTGAGAAACGTTCGATCACGTGTAAGTAATGCGACTTCAATAACGACGTGATGTATCGGCTCGCTCGAATACGTTCAGTTCTTTGCAATTAAAATGATGAGATATCATCCCTAATAAATTATCTCGACTCTTCATCCCTTTAGATCGATTGATTTTTTTTATAGCGGCAGTTAGTCGTAATATTCAATTGCCCCGGCGTATGAGTCGAGCTTAACAACCCTCGTAAAAATCAATACGCGGTTAATAAAGATGTAGATAATGCCGCGTTTTGAAGCCACAGTGTCTGAAAGAAACACAAAAGATTATCGCCACCTGATCTCAAATGATGTAATCAAATTAGCGACCTGGCAATTAAAAACAACCAGGCCCCACAAAGGAAATGGGGTTGTTAGAACAGAAATTTTCGCGGCAATTCAATTTGTGGCGAGCTTTTAAAAAACCCAAAAAAGAAACTCCTTCGGCTGGCACAATTTTTATAGAGCGCACGAATAATAGTCCATAAATTAATTTGAAAGCTTTTATCATTTAATCCTTTTTGCAAGGACTTTTTTTTGGCTCTGCATCTATTCGAGCGGACGTCGAGGATCGCCAGGATCCAGAGTAGTGAAGGCTTATACATATTAATTAAGGGTTGGGATTATTTCCTTAATGGACGATGTGTATGATGCTTTTTGCTAAAGGTTAAAAGGTTGACAATTTTCTCATTTTAGGCTGACGTGCAATTTTTTATCGCGAGAATTCTGGGGCGCTATTATTTCGTACGAGAATTTAATTATCGATAGACGAACGCAATTTAGGGGGTGTTTTTTTAAAACGATTTCCTGCAGCAAATTTCTCCAAAAAATATCATCATCAATGAATTCAAACAGCCATTATCTTTTAATTGCGCGTTACAAATAAAACCTCTATTATATAAATTAATATTATAAAAAGGTTTGGCACTTTTTGAATGCTAATTTTAGCGCACGAAAGACATCAAAATCAAATCCAACCATATCTTAAAATAATGATCTTACAGCGTTGAATATGTTATATCAATAATGTCTTGAGATTTTGGACAAAAATAGTAAACGTAGAGGCCTTATTACCATCCTTTAATAATCCCTTAATGAGCCCTTACGTCCCTTATAACTGTAGTTACGCCAGTGTCGTATTGAAAGGCTGTAACATTCCCGAGAGGGCACTGATGATCCCATTGGGAATGTCTGACAAAGCGGAAGACATGTCCTCAGTATTATACTCAAAAATTCCGACGACAAATATTTGTTTGAGCTCATTCATCATTGATTCATTTAAATTGTTTTCATCAAGCATTAGCTTAATTCATGTTTGATCACATATTTAGAAAAATATCGAGAAATATTCTTCGTTTTTTGCAATAACTTCAAGAAATATCCTACAAACTTATTGAGTGATGTGTTAGCATTGTAGCAAACTTGCTACATCACAAAATAGTGTACTTCAGATTTAAGAGATTTCATCAAATAAATTTATATTCGATAATTGTTTGATCTGTTTGAGACTCTAGTATTAAAACTATGAACGGGAAGACTTTTGTTTGCTCCATCTACCTATTTTTCTCGGTGGATGATATTTATCTAAAGATATTATTTTGGACATCTCTAAATTTGAACCAACATTTTTTGAAATGTTTTTGGTACCTTCTTAAAATACTGTTTAAAATTACATTGCTCGTATGTTTGTCGTATTTCATTATAACCATTGGACAGTTAAAATTAATGTTTTGCTTGTATTTATTGCGGTTTTTATCCAGTCGCAACAAAAGCTTACAAAAGGGGAAGAAAATCAGATGATAATGAATATAGGACTCGTTTTGTTTAACATATTTATTTTTCAATTTTTTGGATAGAGAGAGTGATCCCAACTGCGAGACTCCGATGACACGACGTTGCCTTATATCACGTCGGAGCATAGCCAAAGGCAGTTCAAAGACGATGGAAAGAATACATTTATTCTTGGATATGCTCCATTCTACTCTATTATCTAAAATACATTTTAATATTTTACTTACAGCATCAATCTGAAAAACTGCATTTGAATGAACTAATTTGCCCTAGCTTAATTTTCTGAATGGATGCTAATGTCGGGTTTTACATCTCTCTTCTCTTTTTCGCTAAACTCAACTAGCTACTCCACACTCGCTCAATACTGCAAATTGGCGTGTATTGCATTTCAAAGAAATTCTCAGAACCAATAGAGCACTTAACAATTGGGGCGAACCAATTGACTTCTCATCATTCATGTATAAATATGCATTAATAACAGAATTTGGATTGCGGCTTCGCATATAATGGCCAATATATTATTAATTCACACGTATGAAAGTACGCGATATTAATTTCCAGAGCGCGGTATTGTGGTGAAATCTATAAATCTACTTAGCAAAATTGTATGAAAACATAAATAATTCATTACTCATTTAAATGACAAAGGCAGGCTTTGTCTTTCGGAGTCATTCATCTACGGCAACGGAGGCTTTCCTCCTCCACGAAACGTTTGTTTTCCACTAGGAGAGCCGATGTTCCGGATTAATTCCACGACAAATCTTCCCTTGGTTAACATTCGCTCGGGGGATGAAAAATCACGAATCAAAGTAAATAAATTATTTATTCGAATGTTCACTTGAAATTCGTATTTAAATTTGAAGCTGTTATATAAATGTATGTGGAATGTTTTCGATTGACGTAAAAAATGCTTTGCTTTAATCAATACATCTTCCATTTATATAATAAAAAATAAAATGCGTGCTTGTCTCGCGCGGTAGACGTGAAACTTCTTAGCTCTTTGCAAAAGTTTATTTTATGTTTTGAGTGTTTTTTCTGTGTAATATATAATAAAATATGCATGCTAATAGTGTAGCAGTTACTTTACGCTGCGTATAAACACATACAGTATATGTGATGCGCATGCGCATAGAATATGCAACGAACACGAAGAGAATAAAAACGATTCTCTCTCTCTTTCCGACCAACTGCCGCTTGACGTTTCATATTTCGTGACGTATAAGCCAATTTACACTATCACAAGTTTAACTTTGAAAATATCTTGTAGCACCCAAAATATTATAGCTATTTCTCAGGTTTCATATTGGAAAATTAAATTATGATTAATAGAATGTAATACATGGTATATGTATAATATGAATCTAAGACTGATTTAAACACCGTATTGCGCGCGCATCCTTTTTTACCTCGTCTCCAGCAGCACAAACTTCATTTCACCAGACCAATATGCACCAAGATGGTGCATTCATACAATATTTTTACTATGCCTATGTTATTTTCGCAAGTATAAACAGTAAGTTGACAAAGTTTTATCGCAATCGGATGAACGGTATGGAAGCGCATTAAATACGGACAAACAAACATTGATTTTTATATATTAGATTAGATTTGTGTGTTCGAGAGAACACTATGAAAATTTGCTATCTTAGTCTTCGCGACGGGTTTCATTTCATGGCTTTTCAAAATGCATAAATATCTTTATGGTGATCATAAAATATCGAGTACTATAAAGTTTGAAGATATATGAACACATTATTATTTGATCAAATCAATCGAATATTAAATCAAACTATATGTGAAATTAATAAATCTTCAGTTTATCTCAATATTGACTTTAAAACACGTTATTTGTATATTTGTATTTAATCATTCTTCCAATATTTAATGAATGAATGAAAATTCATTATGGAATATCAACTTATGATAGCTAAACAAAGTGAAAATCAGTATTATATTAAATGTTTATTTACAATGAAATTTCCAAAATTACGACTAAAAAAATTATCCTCAATGAAAGTCGTACAATAACAAGCTAATAAACGAGGCGAAACAAAACTCAAAGGTCGCTTAAATTTAAATTGTATTATTTTAGCTCCCAGACTACTCGTTTTTATTTGCTGGGCGATCTGTTTTCTATTAATATTTCAAAAAGTAGGCTTAAGATGCTTATGAGCTTTTATGGAGCTCTCATTGAGCTTGTTTATGCTGTATAAAGCCTTTTATTAGATTGTAGAAAAATCAATAAGAAGGGCCGTGATCGGAGCCCTCAAAATTAGATGTTCAAGACCCCGTGAAAATGGGAGACCTAGACGTCCACCCTATTTATTTAGGATTAGAACAGTTTCCGGTGGATATAAATCGTTCATTTTTAATTTCAACCGAGTGAAAAGATCCTCAATCGGTCTTACGGATCGATCTAGCGATAAAACAGTATTAATTATTCATAAGTTCAAATCGTGCAACCCAAAAAAAAAACGTGTAAAATATACAGCCTTAATCAAAAGCATCAAACACTCCTGTATTTTTACTCATTCTTTTATTTCTCTTATTATTCTCTTATTTTAGTCATATCGAAAATCGCAACGAAAATTATCACACAGCTATGATAGCTTGTAATTAAAATAATTAGTATTTCTCTAGTGGATAACAGACATCTTTAAAACTTTACCAATGATGCAAGATGCATTCTTTTAACGTTACCAAAAATAAAAAAAATATAAAATAAAATATCTACACTTTCTATAATATATGCACTATAATATATGTATTATGGAAGGGTGTGGGCATGCAGGAAAGAAGAGAGTCGTCCAATAGTCTTGGCCGCGAGGAGACGTATTCTTCTCGACTTGTGCTTGTGCTGGCTTGTGATCTATTTTTCGGTTTCGTAATAATAACATTTTACTAATCATCATATTTAAATTCTCCTAACCATCTTTATCCTACTTTGCTGACCTCTCTATGACCCGATTATGAACGGATAAGTATACGGATCTTGAAGTATACGCGTAAGATGAGGATCATGGAAGGGAGCAGGAGCAATGCATTAAAATCGGAAGCTTTCAATATTTTTCACAAAATATTATATGTATGCAATAAGTTGAGCACTTGTGAATGTGATTGGGTCTACCATAATGGAGGTGTGAGTGCGTAAACATTTTCTTCGCAGCATCTTCCAGCTCAGAGGGGTTGTTTCTACGCGTTGTTTAATCCTCCGTATAAAATCGCTCGTATGAATCGGGAATAAAAATAGCGAGCTTGCCTTGGATTTATACGTTTATGGCACAGGGGGGGTTGATGTTTTGGGGGCACGGCTTGTTAGGCAGGAAATTTGGATTGAATCCCTTTCTGTAGGGTGCTTGAATCAGTAATGCGGCGGAGAATCAAGGTACCGGCCCTTAGAGTAACAGATTGCTCCCTAGAGACAGATTGCCGCGATACCTTGATACGGTTCAAGAAATTTCACTTTGCCCTTTGGACTAAGGGAACAATCCTATCTGGGCTCCCATCTGTGGGATCGCTCTTTAAAGTTAGAGGCTGCTGTAAGCAATAAGCGATGAGGATGGCCAAAGAATATATTCATCATGTCCGTCAAATTTTTACAGCATCTTACCCTTATTTTTACCACCTTTTATAACCCAAAAATCCATCGACGAGGAAAAAGTAAATAAATTTCGAATTTTTCCTCATACTTTTTTTTTAATACATAACCGCCTTTTTATCGTGTACGTGTTTATATGAACATATTACCATGTGAATATTTATAGCAACAGTCAAATTTTGATCAAGAAAGCAATTTACCAAACCAATGCAAGATTTTAAATATATAAAATTACAGTGATTATGACATCATTTATTTTTAGTCTTAAAAACAACCCAGCCAACTAAAAAAGTAATTTTTGAGTTATTTAATGAAGACTTATTCGAAACAATAGTTTTTATAAAAGTCCGATTGTAAGGTTATTGAATTTTAAGTTGATATAATAAAATTAGTAATTTGCAAAAAAAAAGCAGCCATAGTAAGATAATGATCTCATAATGATTTACATAAGTTTTGCCATTTTTAAATTTTAAAGTATACGAGTACTTATTGTGTATATGATCACAATTTTATCAGATTCAAATCATAAAAACGAAATGAATTTTATTATTTCAATTTTAGAATAATTCAACGCGAAGTGTTAAAATACCGCGCAAATTTGTTTATATGCAAGGATATTATAATCATTTATTCTATTGGTCTTAGATTTCATCCAAGAGAATAGAATTATGCCGAATTTAAAGTTTTATTATACGTTATTGTACTTGATTATAATGCAAATTTTATGAAATAATGTTCTTTTAACGTCATATTTCTCACTATATTATAGATATTTTAGATCAGTTTTTCAAGGATTATTATCAATATGATCATCTTGAGATCTATTCAAAGATATTTATTATTTATAAAATGCTATATCCATTTATTGGTTGAACATTCAATGAAGCCTTTCAATTTTTATAATTTTCAGTTAGAATGAGATAAAAATATTCCGAATTCAAGACATTTTTATTTAATATATGGAATCCGAATGTCAGATGTGTATTACATTAATTGAATACATTGAATATTCTGTAACAAATCTATAATCTGAAGACGTAGGCCATTGAATCCAACAGATCAGCAAGGCGTATATTAACATTTGCCCTTTATACGAACTACCTTCAAAGGTTGAACATCCGTAGGTGTTTTCAATTTAACAATCTAATTTCTTTGCCACCTTATTTGTTATTCCCAGGAAAAAAATCATTCAACCGGTTTAATGTTCTGCATCCCACGTTTACGAGAGTTGAGGATGCTCCACCCCCGGGTTAAGTGGGCAGATAATAATAATCTTTAATGCTATCAACATTCAGATATGTTAACATCCACCCCGTGGGGTGGCATTGTATAAAAATCCAGATTGCGGGAAAGGCCGTTTCTCTCAAAAAGATATTTATCGGAGTCGTAACTGTTGACTATGAGAGCTTTTTTCCAAGTGAAATCTCAAAACGTGTTGTTTCCACGACTTGAACGCCTTCATTTCCTCGTTTTAACGAACGATGTGCTACCCTTGCCGAGGAAATTCGCACATCGCTCTAAATGTTCTCTAGACATGGAATATACACCTCTATGGAAATATATTTCTCAGAAAAATATTCACTAAAAAAAGCTCTCGCTTTTCTTTTATTCGCAAGTAGTAATAGAGCACTCGGCTAGATTACATCGTTAGAATTTAAATATTTCACATATTACCCATCCAGAGGTAGATTTTTTTAATAATATCGAAACAATGCCTCAATGCTTTTCAACTCTATATGCCAATTTGGAATAAATCTTATCTGGCATTCTACAAACTATAAGAATTCAAATTATAATAGGAATACTCAAGACTATTAAATTCCTTATAATAAATAATACTTATTATAAAATTATCCTTATTTATTCTTTAATTCAATTAAAAAAAGTATCTTATAACGACTTATTGAACCAATGCCATGCAAATACACCCCGTTTAAAAATATTTTCAAAAATATCTCCAGAAAATTTTGAATTTCGAAATGCAAAATATATCCCTCGATATTCGATTGATTTCACTTTAGGAAACATCTTAGGTATGATCGTCCTTTTTTGATTGATTCCAATTAAAATTCTTTGCTGAATTGTGCAAAATTGTGATAATTTCACCCATCGCTTACCTAAAAAGTACTATTTAAATGACCTTATCCTAGTTAAATCCAATTAATAATTTTATACTGAGATCGTCTATATCTGATAAAAAATATTACAGCTTAAAACATGATTTTTAGCACAAATTTCTTCAAGCGTTTTGCATCAAGACCATATTTGAAAATAATTGCCAAATCATTTTTCAATGTTCAATTTTTGCTCAAATTCTCACTAAAAATCAATTTGCCAAGGCTTTCGAGCGCACAAGTCTGAAGTTTACACACTACCAATTAATGTTTCCACCCTAATACGTCTAACGACGTGAAGTATTTTCGCGGTGGAATCGAATTTACAGGATATGTAAATTTCCACCTGCTGAAAATTTGGGTCGAATACTTGAAATGTTTGATCCAGCGGCAAGGTGGTAGATTACAGCCAAATTACAAGTTTACAACTCAGATAAGGACCATATGCGTTCGGAACTATCCCCAACCTGAAAACAAAACATTTAATACTTAACGACTTTGTCCAATGTGCCCCTAATACGATTCCGTGCTCAATTTTGAGCAAGAATATTTTTGCGATATTGCATGAAGCTGCTGGAATATTTGTCGAAAAGTCTGATTACTCGGCATCCGGCTGTATCCATGGAAATAAATTAAATCTTCGTGCATTACATGCAAACGTAGAAATAATTTACCACTTATAGAAGAGCACGTACTGCTCGAGTCTTTCGAGAGTTGAGCCACGGAGGAGATGAGGGAACATGTTTAAGCTAGAGGATGAAGAAAGAAGATTGAGCTCATATCTTTCGATTCCCTGAATAGTGGTTACATCCTGTTGGATGTTTGCCGAGAGGATATTAGTCAGAACAAATAGTGGCAGCATCTCAGTTTGAACAATGCCTGATTATCTTTTTTAACCTCTTGGCCGATTCACTCAACCATCACTATATGTAATATAAAAAAATATAATTAAATGATCTACATTTGGATTTGAAGATTTAAATACGACTGTATGATATTCAGGTGAAAATATGACAGATGAATTGATACTTTGAAAATTATATTTACTGTTACCACATGGTCACATTTGCCCATAAAAGGTCAAATATATGACCTAATATTCAAAATTGAAAATTAAAGTGATTGAATCTTTCTTAATATTAATATATTTATAAGTGATGAGAATATATTTAAAGAGATATTTTTTGATAAGAATAACAATATCAACCTTTTACAATAAGGTTGTATCGAGATACGGTTCAAGAAACATGTATAATTTTATCATCGTGGGAGAGTAAAAATTGTGAATTGATTATTATGGATTATTCTTGATGTTATCTATAAAAAACGTCGGTGATATTCAAATTTGCTTAAATAATACTGCATTTGGTCTAATAATCAATAATATAACACTGCAAATTCAGAGAGACCTATTTGAATTAATGTTTGCATATTTAGTATGAGTATGTGGGTTAAGCCTATCATGTATTTAGCAGAGTACTTCACTAAGTGCTTCCTAATAGTTATTAATTGTTATGGCTGCCAAATCATATAGTCAGATAAGCTTAGAATCAGAACTATTTAAAAATAATATGGAGCTATTTTTTGCAAACTATATCAAAAATTTCCAACAAATGGAACTTTCGTTTGTTGCTAAACATGTGCCTAGTTAGCGATAAAATTCTATTATATGTTATTCGATTATAATAGATGTTGCTATATTTTTGATAATTTGATCACAATTGTAGACAATTGTGTACAAAAATATTATCATAATAGTAATCTTGATTGGATTAATTGCTATAACTATGAATTGCCTTAATTACATTCGAACTTAGATTTGAAATTGTAGCAAAAGTTGGTTTAGTAAGGAAGGAAGTAAGGAATGATTCAAGGAATTTGATTATTAAATAACATGTTCTATTGAATCATTAGTCAAGTACATAAGTCTACGATTCATTAGAAGAAATTATCCTTCTGCGTGATTTAATGATTTGCCCAAACTAAGAAAATAGAGGAAATACGATAAGGTCCCAACCCGTCCTAAGCAATTTAACTCCTCGGAAGGTTGGATTATAATGCGTCCCTTTATTCATGTCAAGAACAACTTTCCAAATTGATACTTCAAACCCTTATTTGCATTACCGAATGTTATGATTTGAATTCTGATCCAATTATTAGACGCATAAACGACGATAATAATTTTATAATGCGTAGACCATATCAAAGAGGAATAATAAAGGCACCACTTTAAATAAATGGATTACATAAATCCTTGTCGGATTAATGGGGCAATTAGCCGAATTGCCGAATTTTCTGGATGTACTTTTAGGTCATCGCAAATTGATTTTGGATATAATTCGGCGGATCCACGGGCTCGTTGAATAATTGGATCTAAGTTCCAAAGAAAATACGCGAAAGCGAAAGAAAATATGTTTAAATAAAATAAATATTTTTTCTACATTTTCTATGGATTTTATTATTTCATAAGTCTTCTATTCGCATCCCCATTTTTCTTTCATCTTCTAGTTTTATTTTTTGAGGCAGAAATCGATGGGTTCCGACATGTAACAAGCAACCTGTGGCGAAATGTCATATACCCGTCCCTCAGGGAAGGGTTTCCTTCAAAAGGATATTTTTTATCCTCCTCGTGTCCCTTGACCCCATCAAGGCATTATTCGACTAGGGGAAGAATTGGAATAATACAACCGAATTTTTGAATGAGTGATCACAATTCATATTATTACATAATTTAGCATCGTATCCTCCACTTAAAAAAATCCCATCTCGAGCTCTGTCTTCTTTTATTATATCTGCAAATCTAAAATGGCCGAAAATTTAAGGGCTTTCCACAATGCTCATTTAGTGGAAAATTTGTCATTTTGTCTGCATTATAAAGACCAACAGACAACCCTCAAGGGAACTTTTAGAAATAGTTTTAAAGCTGCGAGGTCGCCATCGTTCGCCACGTATCCTGCCCACGCGTCCCTTTTAAATCCCGGCAATATTTTGGTTTTGACAAGTAACGCGTACTTCATAATTTTTTACGAAAACAACAAAATCATTACTTCGCTATTATAATACATCAAAATATTATTAAAATTCATATTGAATTTATAAAAAAATTGGATCTTCAACAGATGACATCTTCCAAGTACATCTTCATTGAAATCATAATATATTTATTTGTTAAGCTCTAAATAGGTCTATATTTTATTTGAGCTACTAAGTAACTAAGCCTTTAATCTTGCCTTATAGTTCATCGCCCCAACCCAACAACACCCTTTTGATCTAATTATGTATTTAACTGTATGTATCTTTCAATGAAATTAATATTAACAAATAACTGTTTTCAATAAAATCACCTTAGATTCATATTTAATATGTTGATATAATCCATTTATTTTAAAATTATTACACCTTAAATCCATGTTTAAAAACTGTGTTATTACTTTAAAATATAATGATTCCATTTGATCCACAAAAATGTTAGTATAGTTTAAAAAAAACTTCCAGACTACCCAAAAAAAAACCCTAAATTTATCTAAAACTCACCATCTGTATATTTTCGAAAATGAGTATTTTAAATGACAGCGAGTAATCTCATTTGAAAATTTAATTTAGACGTTTATAAGGCTTCTGTTTTCTTTGCATTTGTATTTGCAATTTAATTATGTTGGAAATGAAAGCTTTCGTTTTAATAATGCAACTCGCCCCGACGATGGTTTTGGTCTCTTTTGAGCTTTTTCTCATAAAAATGATAGAAATAACGAGTTATTCTTATATTATTAAACTTAAAATTAACTTCATCATAATAATATCACTTAAATGAATAAAAACGCTTAATAATGTGTACTTAAATTCCACAAAAATCTGCAATAAAAGCATATATTTTGAACAATATATTTTATTTGCAAACTATTATTAAACAATATTTTTGGTAGATTTTCTTTATTGTTAAGAAAAGGGAATCCAATCCAGATTCAAAATTTCGATCCCGGGATTTCGGGATTGCATTAGATCATCCCGGGATTAGTCCCGGGATCCCGGGGCCGGAATTTTCAATAGTTTAAGAAATTACATATACCATTTTCGTATCATCATCATCATGACTGATAAAATTCTTTTCTGCTGAGACACGCCCTAAAACTTCCAAAATTCCCGATTTCCCAAAAAGACAAATTATTTATTTTCGTCGCTGCAGATGAATACTTTTACACTATAATGCTTTGATGTGATTCGTAATTATATTACGGAGGAATACAAAAATTCTGAAGCCCGTATCTATTATATTTCATATCAATATTCCCATTTTTAGAGTCGAAGTGTAGTAAATACATCACCGGTAGGGAAAGATTAATACAAAAATTTGAAAAACATATATGTATATATAGATTAGACAGTTACTGCTCCTAGGCGCCGCCTAAGCTCGCCAATTGGTAGTTACGCCACTGTTTCCAAGCGTTCAGATTTCGGCGGGAATGCCTCGATTTAGTAGCCTTCATCGTGCTGGTGAGGTGTACGATTTCTGTTAGATAAAAATTTTAATGCCGAATTTTTCCCTCATGGGATCCATGAGCACCTTAAACTGTCCAGGATCTCGGGATTCGGGATCCCGGGATTGGATTCCCTAGTTAAAAATAAAATTTCCATACCCGAAACTAACAAAGTCCACATTCGGTATGCTGTTTTTTTTTATTTCACAAAAGTCAGTAAAACACTCAAAGATGTCTATGATGAAATGATAACAGTTCGCAAATGATAATATTGGTTCCAGAAAATTTAATCGGGTAATAGGAGCATAAGGGATGAACTGAGATTAGAACGACCTCTGAATTTTGACAACGATGCACTAAAACCCACTCGACAAATAATTGAGGAGTTATCGCAAAGACTGGTATTCCTATGGACCACTATGCAAACACGTTTAAAATTCATTGGCAAAACGAATAGGATGGGTGTTATGCGGTAGGATGGGTACGTTACGCTTTCACCTAACATAACAAAAATGAGCGACGAAACACGTGCTACATCTAGTTAACAAGACAAAAAAAGATATAGATTCTTTTTGAATAGCATTATAACTGTTGATGAGAAATTACTCATTTGCGATAATTTACGAAGAAAAAAATAATCTCTTTGACTGGACAGATTTTCATCTTTTTAGCTTAATGAAGCACAGCCTAGAAGAAAAACGATTAAAAATTGCAGCTTAAATGGAGATGTATTTAAAATTCGATACCAGAAAATGTTTACAAAGAAGGCATCGAACACATCTTTTCATTGCAAAGGCGATGAGAAGATGTGTTAAATAATTAAGGGAGTTATATTTTATAATATTGCATAATTTTTTTTGTTAATGATAAATTTGATATTTTTTTTACTAAATTTTCGAATATTTTCGAGTCTTCCTAATATCAAGACTATCACATCCTATAGCTTATTTAATTTTTATACATTTTGATTTAATTATCATTTTCATGGATAACATAAACGTCACATGATATCAGATGATATTCATTGCAAATATAGAAATATTTTAAATATATTTTACTTGTTTTCAAAACTATTGATTTTAATAAACAATCATTTATTTTTTCAATGGAGTTACTATTTAATACTTTTGTGTGTTTCGTGTAACCTTGTTGCATAAATGTATGCTATTTTTGGTTTTTCACATATTATATGTAAAAAATATTCGATCATAAATTTCATATCAAAACAAAGAAATGCTGTTTGATAAGTATGAGTAAAATTTACGCTAAATTTAGCACGAAAAGTGAGTGGTTTAAATGAAATATAAGCCCACAATGAAACAAATCCCTTATAATCTTGCTGTTTATAAATATTTATTAGTGAGTCCAAAAACGGCGAAATAAATACAACTTCATGGGGAAATTCGGAAATTATACAAGCAATATTGTTCGCATTATAATAAGTTTGATTTCTTAAAATACCCAATCAAAAGGTCATAGTGTATAAATAGGGGGAAATAAATATTTGCGTGAAGTATAATCTAAATACCATGGAAATATTTTTCCGGCAGTGGCCATAAATTTCGCATTCAATGAAAATTCGTCGGTTATAAATAAATATAATTTACTAATGTGGAAATTAAAACTTCTACGCTATTTCCAGGTTAGAATATTACATATTAAAAAAATGTGTATTTTAGTACCAAGTCATGAGATCGCGTGACCGCCAAAAATACAAGCTTTACATAGTATGAAATTTCAAATTATCATAAGTATATGCCGAAAAATCTCGACTGTTATATTAAATCATACATAATATAAATCGGCAGTTACGCATTTAGTGATGGATGAATTTAAAAACGACATCGAAGAAACCATGAAAAACGATTGGAATAAGAGCGAAAGATATAAATATTTCACGCATCCCCTAATTTACTCAGAAACAGGGTCATAATGTTATTAAAAATAATTCAATTTGATAGCATGTAGGCTGTACTTTACCCAGCATAAATTAATTATTGGCTGTATTCTTCGCTTGAATTTTTCAATTTGATAAATTGTCGTTAGATACACCTGAGCACAGAACCTGTTATCATAAAAGTACATACGATTTTTTAGATGAAACCTAATATTTTCCCGAAGCATAAAATACATCGAGATCTCTCCACTTAAGGCATTCATCCAACGTTTTTCAACGTGTAATAAAAGTTTAGCATCGTTCTTTATGATAATAAGAAAAAAATATATATCGCGCGACGGTCAAAATTAATGCCGAGATAATCTAATAGCGCCTTCGATAAGTGGGAGAAAGTTTAGAAAAAGGCTTAAACATATATTTTAGTTGCTTATATCAAGGTCGATGATATCAACTGCTTCTAAAAAGCCGTGCGAGCATATTTACACACACATCCATGCATATACACGCGCGTGGATTTTTAATGACTTAAAAACTCCCATCATCCATGTGATCTGTTGGGTTTTTGTTTTGAATAGCTTTTATAAAATAAATTAAACAATGTTGTAAAAACGAAGAAAGAAATATGTATTAGTACAATTTTCGCTTAATGACTTGTGAACAGGGTATTTTGAACATGGACCGACAAAAAATTTTTGGGGATAAGGGAAGTCTTTTCAATGTTTGAGAACTGAAGAACACTGAGGCGGAGGTGCTCTCGGGGGCAAAGTCCCCGAGCGGCTCCCGGCCTCCACATGCCCGTCGGAATGGCTGCGCTAGCACACGAGTTCGTTCTTCTATCGGGCTGTAATGCTGCTGGACGAATAGATGGGAATAGACAGACATCGAATAGAAATACTCTCTTCTCTAAATAACTATTTATTCCACACAAGAGAGAGAGAGATTTGGCTGTAGGAAGGACGACCTTCCGCAGCCAAGGCTAACTGATGACTCTCCCGAATTCCCGCCTCCTGCGCGTCACTACCCAAGCGGCAACTGTGCACGCGCAAGAAGCAATCAGTCGGCATGCAGGTACAATGTCTCCGTAGGGTCACAAGAGATGGCGCTATTAAATAACACATTGCACCTGAAGAGAGTCGGAAGATGTCGCTGTTAATCTGGCGAATTAAATCTGCTCAGATTAACTGCGCTACTATGTGGGGATGGTAAATTTTCCAAGCCACACTAAGTTTCACACAAAGGCCCTATGTCCTAAGTGTCCTTATTGTCGAAATAGATTTTTCAACATTTTGAAAAAATACCCAAAATTTCATCTTTAAACCATTATAACATTTTTTATCTGCGGTTGTAATAGCGTGAAATAATTGTTTTTGTATTTTGCAAGTATTTTTGAACTAATTAAATCATTTTATGCAATTTATTTAAATAAAATTATATCTTTCATTTTTGTAAAGGCTACAATTATTCTTTCAATTAGGATTTCTTTTGTGGGAACCTATGTCGTATAAATTAGTTCTTTTGCACGTCCCTAGATAAAGAAATCCAGTGGTGTCAGGTCTGAAGACTATGCGAGCTACGTAATATGGCATATCCCCAGACAAAAAAAAACAGTGGTGTCAGATCTGTAGACCGTGCAAACCACCAAATAGGGCACGTCCCCGGGCAAAGAAATCCAGTGTTCTTTCTTTTTTTTTTTTTTTTGAGGATAGGAACTTTAATGCGTATTATTTTGTGATGTTATAACAATAATAAGAATATTCACAGAAATTTACAAGGTTATCATAACTTTAAAATCAATGATTTTTTTTCTCGTAAAGAAATTATTAAATAGCGATCGATATAGAAAACATTTGGATTGTCATATATTACTTCATATTTAGCTCGAATATATATTTTTAATACCTAAAGCGTTCCTATGGAAGCACAAACGACAAACAATAAATCAATAAATCTATTGTGTAATATTTTGGATAAATTATATTAATACACGGAATTAACGCATTAGCTCTCAATGTTAATATTTTAACATTTATATTGTTGTTATATATATTATTTATACATTTTTTATCGTTAAGCGTTCTCATGGAAACAAAAGCGACGCGTTTAATACAGATTAAATACCCAAAAAGCCAATCTAGATTATTAAACATGTGATGTTATACGTGTATGATGTTTTTATTTATTATTTATTATGTGAGATAAGCCAATGTTTGTTGTCATATGATTCTATAGATAAAAACACAATCTGTGAACTTATTTTGCTGTCAGGTCAAGGTTTCATAGATTCAGGATATTTTCTTATCCCTAACTTTCACAACAGTCATTTCCCAAGACAAATTGACCCTCCTATTTACAAAGATCCTTTATTTGTTATAAACTTGCTGTCTCGCTTGGCCTTCTGCTTGTCTCGAACAAATGTAATAATAAAAGTATTTGAAAACTTAAATATTGACCTTACAAAATCTATATTGAATATATGTACCCTTAAACTAAATAAAATATTATTTTTCGCATAGCGTGCACTGTTAAATTGGCTTTTGATAAAATATATATTTACTACCCCATTATGTTATTCGTAGAAATATAACAGCAGACATAATGAGGCTTTCAAGAAAAGCCTGAATGAAAGCTTGTTAAAGGATTTTCAAGAAGCTTATTCTACATTATATAATATAAGTCGCAAAAAGATGCTTAGCGCCGATCAATTGAAACTATATAAAATTTAAAAACGACTCTTTCCAGAATTTCATATTGTTTTTATTCAATAATGTAGTCTTATTAATATCTAATTTGTCTAATAAAAACGAGATTCGTTTATAAAATGATCGATCATAATTAAGGCATTCCAATAACAAAGATACCGTCTGTTGTATTTTCTACGATTCAAATATCCGTTATAACAGAGACCGCAGTAAGGTCTGTTGGAAAAAATACGCGAAAGAGATATCAGAGCTTTTTATATCCCAAAAACGGTTTTCATTACGATCATCCTCTTTCAGGGAGCTTTTTACAACATCTGCCATATACGCCATTGAATATGACTGAGATGCCATCCGTATATTTTCCCCATGTCATACATTCTTCATCGCGGAATAAAGCATTATCATATTCGAATGGAATTCCACGTGTCTGCTATGACATTCGGAAGATAATTTGCGCAGTGCATTGGAATTATCATATTTATATTCATAAAGCGTGGAATTTACCTTTATTAAGTTCGCTGAGAGATTAGGACCATCCCTTAAACAAAAATATCGAAATTATCCCAATAGATCTCAATAACATGAAGATAATCCTCGATATCTTAAAGCTCTTACTGCGTGCTTTCAGTCCTAGGTTCAAAGCTTCGGATACAAATAAGAAGCACAATTTAAAGCAAACTTTTTCTAAGATCGTTAAAGGGCCTTGTGGTTTTTATAGACCATTTAAGAGTCGCAATTTATTATTCCAAAAATTTAGCTCGGGGTGTGTGCGTTCAAACACCGGTATCCGCATGTGAACACTCTGGAGGCAATGTCTTAACTACGAAGCTTCGTTTATAAAATGTTCTATTAAAGCGAGCATGTATGTAGCTATGTAAGGCAGGGCTAAATTTGTAAGTTTTATATTAAATTACAAAACGACCCCGCTATCAACAACCGCCAGGTTCTTCCAGCAAGGAAAGGTAATCATATTTATGGCCATGGCGCAACTTCGCCATGTTTGTGTAAATTTTTATGTAAAGGATGTTCTCCTTTTTCTTTGAAAGGTTCTATTATGAACTTTTGAATTATGTGAGAGTTTCGTGATATCCTTCACAATATGGCTTTAGCACCAAGAATAAAGCTTCCTACGCACTTTAAGACTCTGAAATGTTTCTACATGACTTAATTAGAAATTATCTTACAAAAAATAAGAACACCTCATAATAACAAACAGGTTAAATTTACACAAAATGCGAAATATAAATTGAGAAATTGCCCAAAATTATTCAATGAATTGATTAAAAATATCTTGAATTTTCTAACAATTCTATTATAAATTTAAATTCCGTTATATTTTAAGATAATCTTATGATATTTTTAAATAAATGTCGTAAAGAATAAGATTATTATGTAGTTGTATTATATTATTGTTACGTTTATAAACATTTTCTGAACATCATCTATATAAGTTGATGTATATTTATCAGCAGTTTTAAATTTGATATCATTTTCTAGCAACGTTTTGCGATAGATTACGACATTGCTCAACAGATAGAATCAAATTTATTAAATAGATTTGAAAGTCTACAGCAATACCTTATTTTTGATGGATTCTCATTCATATTCTATAGCCGTCGTTTCATTTTATTATCGGTGATTTATATAGAAATTGAAAAAGGCATCAACATACCGATTTGTGCTTCCCACCTATGTTTGTTGATCACAAGTGTTATCTGTGATTTACGGAGGCCGTATACGCAAGAAAAACAAGGTGTACATGTATGAAAAAAGGTCCCACTAAAATTAATCCAGAAAAAGCGCTTTGGGGGTCATGACTTTTGCTCCGATAACCCTTCCAGTACATATATACGACCGAGAACACCTGTAAGTCGGGTTGGCAGTAATATATTGCCGGTGGAGAGCTGCCCAAATATACGAAACGATTTTTGAAGAGGGTGCTATGGCTGCATGCGTATGGCCGAGAATTCGGGATGAATCTGAATAAAAACTACTACCGTAAATTTTATTTAAAAAAAATGGTTATGTCCTTTATTTGTGGGCATCGACGGCTTTAATGGGAAATGGCCACAGTGGGCGCGATTTGATACGAGCGAATCCACGCGAATAAATTGAACTATTGGAACGTATCGGACACCATGGATGACAAATTATAGGGACCAAATCTATTGCTGTTTGCGAATATGATTCATTCATGTGAATTCAATAGCAAGATTTAAAGTTTAATGTGGCAACCCCAAGGCTAAAAGCTTGAATTATCAATTTCAACCCTTGAGAGTCATTTTTTAAATATGAGTCATAATCTTGACTGACAGTTTAATGTCTGATAAATAAACAATTTAAATGTCAAAAATATTAAATCAAATTAAAAATAGCAACAAAAACCTAAACGTAACAGTATCACTGTCTTATGATCTTACAATTCCCAAACGACCGTTGTTCACGAGTTCAAACATTTAAACACAAAGAGAACGTTTATGTATCGGACCATTAATCGTTTCAATGGCAATAATGGCTTCATGGAACTTCATTCTAAGCCCTAAAAGACTTAAAAAGTTCAATATATCACAGACCAGCGAAAGAAACTACGGCTTGAAAGAGTAAAGGTATTGAAAAATTTGCACGCAAATGGGACCCTTCCGAACATTGCTTTTTCGGATGAAAACATCGTATGTATTATGTTTAACTTATCATTAACGTCAATCGAAATGGGACATTTGAATGCAATGAAGAATGTATAGAAGAAAGTAGACGAATTTCTTCTACGTAATTTGCTTAATCAAATCTCAAATAGATTGTTGACACATCACTCAATAAGTTCGTAGGAAGACAAAATAATCCATAAAATACCTTAACCTGTTAAGTGGGCGAGACGTATATATACGTCCAATGTGAACTGCACCGAAATTGGTTAGGACGTATATATACGTCATCGAAATATATTTTGAGAGTTGTTTTGACATGAATTTAGAATAGGTAGCAAATTGGTTGCACTTAGCTATTGTGTTGGAGTGACTAGTAGCATAAGGTAAAATTCAAAGGCAAACTTATAGTTTTAAAATGGAAGGACAAAAAAGACGTATTGATGCTCAGCTCAGGCAACATAGTAAAAAGCCAACATATGCCATCAAATAACAGCTTTACACCTAAACCCTAACGCTTAGTTGAAAAGCATTTTCAAATAATAAATTAAAGGGAACTAAAGTCAGGTAATATCGGGTATATTACAAAAAAGGGAAATAATCTACATACTGTTGTCTGGATTGTGAGATTGTGAGATATCACACAGAGGTTGAATTTTGAATTTATGTAGGGATATATTTTATTTTTTTAAACTCTATATTTCCATTTTCTTTGTGTGCTTTTGTTTATTGTTTTGTATTTGTTAAATTCTCTATATGTTTATGTATCTAAATAAATAAAAAAATATGTTTCATTGATTTTTTTATAAATTCTAAGTTTTAATATGAATGCACGCCAGGTGGGCGGGACGTATATATACGCCATAACGAAAATATGCGCGCCCACTGCATGTTGCGTTATTGAAAAGGAACTTCCCCGCTTAACAGGTTAAAGCCATCAAAAGATAGATTCAACACACAATTCAGAGCGCTATTTGGAGCTGTTTCAATGCAATAAAAATATGTTTTCATACAGTGTTAAACAAAAGATAAAACAAGAATCTATCACTATATTCTAGAGTCAAATTGGCAATTAGCTGAGTGGACAGCAACTAGCGAAAGCCACCCCAAGTGACCAAAAACGCAAACGTAGGTTAGAAAGATTTTGATCTCCGTATTTTGGGATACACATGGTATTCTATTCATCGATTATCTTGAAAAAAAAAACCATCAATATCATAAATTATATGGCATTATTGATGAGTTTGATGGAATAAATTGCGATAAAACAGTCCTAAATGAAGTGAAAAAAGGGTAAAATGAAAAAAATCCTACGAACTTATTGAGTGATGTGTTATATTGAGTTTTGAAGCTCCAACATTTAAATCCTTAGATTGCTAAGATTTTCTTTGAGCCATCCTTCTGTGATAAATTGCTCTAGTATAATAAGTTTATTAACAATCATTTTCTCAGTCGTATCAAATCTTTCAAACACTATAAAATCAAAACTTTCGTTCGATATCCATATGTAATCCATTTAATAAACGAAAATCTTTTTATAGTGCCTTTAAATTTATATATTTATCACTAAATTGATACATTAACATGGCTAGATTATTAATTTCTGAACGTATCATGCATTCAATTATGGCAAAATAATAGTATCACCTCCTAACTTCAGAGTTGCGACCTAATTTTCACGGGATAGTTATAAATAGATATTGATTTGACGTTGGTGACATTTCAATGCGTTGATATTCATTTAAATTAAATGATAAGTTTTGGCAATAGGACAGGAAATTCAATATTCAGGGGGAGGCATGTTTTGGGAATTATTTTCCACCATGTATCAAATTGTATACTTTTGGCATACTGAATGCACCATATGATTAAATAAAAATGGTCACAAATGTCATTAAAAATTCATATTTATCATCATATTTTGTACCTTATTATTAAATTGAAATTTCTTGTTTGCTTTGTGTTTTGAGATGTTTGCATTTGTTGTGACAACTGCCATAATATACTTTGTGGAATGCTCGGCGCAAGAACGAATGTTGCAATTAAGTTGAGACCTCGCAAATCTGGCAAGTGCTCAAGACCCTAGTTATCTAGGGTCTGGTTTATATTTAGATCAACATCTAAGACCTCGGGACTGAAGTCGTTCGCCATTAAAGCCACATTTTTGTGGCATTAATTAATTTCGGTACTGACAGCCGACCACAGTCAAAACTCGAACCCCCGGCCCACGCCGACGCTTTAATCCCAAAGACCTGTGTAATCCTCGAGAGCCTCCGCCCCGTCACATATTCGTGACAGACCCGACGACAGATATAAATAAGGCTTACGTTGTCGAGGACTAGTGTCGAGTTGCTTCTATTTTTCTCATCTCTAGCATTAACGAAAGATGACTCTTGACTACATAATTGTTGGCTGTAATCATATGCATCGCATGATTCACTCGACTATCATCAAAAAGCCACTTTTACTTAACATTTTAAACCTTCCAATAAATATTAATATTCAGCGGATATTCAATATTTTAAGTAGGACATCTTCATGCATTAAACGTAGTAAATAGACTTAGTTCTTTAAAGTTACAAGTCCTAGATTGCAGAAGAAGCATCTCGTATAATTGAATTAAACTGAAATGTTCCGCATTACTGATGCATGAAATAATTCGATCAATACTGAAAGCAAGTGCATATTTTCGGTCATCGAACACTTTCATCGTCAAGCTCTGAACAAAATAAAAGGACACAGCGCTTTGAATATCAATGACAAAACTTAGCGACGTGAAAATATTTAGTGATGAATAGAAGAAGATTGCAAACGTAAATAGGGTACAAAGTCTTTCAGTCGCCTTTTTCGAATCTATTCGCAATTTCGCGTAGTATAGTGCTGAAAAATTCCGTTCCTTTTGTTTGTTCTGGAGAAGCTCCCCAGGCTAGAGCACAAAGAAGTCTTTTATTTGTGTCCCGGAGGTAACGATATCTCTTTAAAGGGAGAGCATTTGTCTTTTGTGTTGTAAAGTGTACACCAGATTACAAAGTTAACGGAAAAGTCTAAACTCTTCCACGAAGAAACAATTGGATGAGCCTTGGTGAAACTTGGCGGCGGACAAGCAAATGTTAAGCCTCAATAAAATGGTGATAATAAAATGCAAACATTCGGTGCGAATGTTCAAACATCCATTACATTCTGAAGATATTTTCTGAAGTATATTTTTTGGCAAATAATTAATATAAGTGCATTATTTGTGCCATAAACATCAACATCAAGAGTCTTTAATTTGTATACATGAAATTGAGTATTTTAGGCTTGAATCTTCGAATTCGAACATTTTTAATTAAGATACTGTACTCTTTTTGATATAAGCTTTTCTGGGGAAAGGATATTTCATATAGTGATTTTCCATTTACCTTCCACATCGTGGCAAAGTTAGGATATGATTATTTAAATAGACATTTTTGATACATATTTTAACGCCAAGTTAAACCTTTTTCATTTCAATTTAAACTTTTTCAACTCAAGTTAAACTTTTTTAATAAATTTAATAAATTTAAACTGGTTTAATTTGAAATTAAAAAAATTAACTTGAGTTGAAAAGGTTTGACTTTAATAAAAAAAGTTTAACATGGCATTTAAATACTGTAAATAAGGAATTAGTAAATAAGGAAATGATTTATTCAATGACAATATGATATATTTAAATATATTTTTTGAGCGTTTCTACGGACACATAAACGACATATTATAGTAAATCTTTTATATCAATATTAATCTTCTTATGATGCCATATTCGTTTACTATAACTTTTTTAATCGTCTCATTATCTACCTTTTCAGATGCAGAAAATCAGAATAAACCTGGATCGAAACAATCATAAATATTAATATTTTTGATCCCTCAAATTTGTTAGTATGGTTTTTTATTTTTTTGATCCACAACCAAAATTTAAAGCCATTAATATTAATAATTTCGGATCTAAATTTCTAAATTATCACTTAATCCGCCAACACATGAGGTAAAGTTATTATTTTAACTTTAATCTTTGTATTTTAAAAGCAAATATTTCATAAGAAAACTTTGAGATCAAAATTTGCTTTAAATTTAAATAGTGTTAACAAAATAAGTGTCCTAAATATCAAATTTCATTTTTTCAAAAATTTATTCAATCAAGGTTTATAAACGATTGATATAAATATCTTATAATCGAATTTATTTTCACTTTCATTATTATTTTTAATAATCATTATTATACAAGGCAATCAAGAATCTTTGCAGAAAAAGTTTTCATAACTCAGTATAAACTTTGAAAGTTTACTTTAATGAAAGCTTTCAGAATGCTTATTAGCATCATTTCAAAAGTTTTCTAGTGCATCCAAGAGCTCATATAATTGAGTTATTCATAGAGACCATTGATTTAACTAAGCCACAATGGTGAGAATTTTTTAAGAAACATATTTAAATCATGGCAAAATTTACAGAATTCATACATTTCACAACTATATATATCAAGACTATTATATTAGATTCAAGCAGAATAGCTGACACTATGTGTGATAAGCCAACTTTAACCGGAGACAAAAAGGAAATTAAGCTTCCTGGTAGCCGGAAACTAAGGCATAAAGCCTTTGCAGATATTCAACAAAAGATCAAGCCAAATAATTAGACATAAGAATTAATTGCTCATACATTAATGATAAATTTAGTTTTCGCAGCTGATATTGCGCATTTTTTTAATAATCTTCGATTATCATACAAAAGCGCCATTATTCAATCTCTTAATTGACATTTTAAAATATTTTAATTTTTCATCCTGTCTTCGATTCGAGAGAAGGCCCCAATAGCTAACACTAGAAAGCAATATCCTCCTTTCGGAAGCTAAGTGCGCTATTGAATTACGACCATCGATTTCATGATAATTTATTACAGATATAAATTATGGCAGATTATTTAAAAGCTTTCCAAATTATAATGGTCATATTAAGCGAGATATTTTAAGATAAGAATTCATTTTACGCGAAGCATTCAATCGCTGCGTAAATATTGTATATTTATATGTATGAATGGGGTATATTTAGAAAATCATCTTCCTAAGCTGATAAAAAAAGCAAGATTTTCTATATTGGTTGTTCGATTTTTTAATTGAATCGAATTTCTAACAACTTTTTAAAATACCTTGTATTCACTGCAAATATATATAATTGTACGAGTATATAAACTGCGTTCTTATGAAAGTAAACGTAGAGGCAATAAACTATTTCAATTCATATAAAATTGTATAAAAGCGTATAAAACTTCAAAGTATTCTATTATGTGCACGGATTCTGCAAACTTTGATGCTGTTGCTCTTCTTTATCCCAGTTTGTTCTATAAGCTCTTTCTTCGGAAGAATTGCTAATATCGTATACTATTGTATAGAAATTCTTCATGACATTACTATTATGCTATAGTGTAATATAACATTAGGAGGACCCAAAAATATTCTCGTTTTTCGCAACATGATTAAATATAATACTCCATAAACCTGAAAACTAAAAATTTATTGAGATGAGATCCGGCATAAAAAGAGGATGCGGTAACACTTCCCAGTTTAATTCCCATCTTTTATCAAATGTCATTTTTGCTTTATGCAACCCTCATATACATATGGTACTGTAGCGTGAACGATTTACCGTTTCCCACGTAGTAGCGCTGTTAATCTGAGCAGATTCAATTCGTCAGATTAACAGCGATATCTTCCGTCTCTCTTCAGGTGCAATGTGCTAATTTAACAGCGCCATCTCTTGTGGCCCTACGGAGACATTATACCTGCATACGATGATCGCTTTTTGCGCGTGCGCCGTTGCCGGTTGATTCGTCGGTTAGCCTTGGCTGCGGGAGGTTGTCCTTCCTACAGCCAAGGCGTGTGTTTTAGGATTTTATCCGGGCAACAGCCCCTTTCCTTTATATCTCTAGCAGGTAGGCGAAACACTATGAAGGACGCTGCTAGTCTCTAATCTACGTGGGTTTTATTTTGTGGGCTATATTTTTAAGCCAACATTCATGGCCGATAGTTTATCAAGCTACATTGCGATTTTTTTGATCATATTTTAATTGCAAAATAAATAGCTTTCAAATAGCCTTTGATGAATGAGAAGAAATTTCAACGAGAAAATATCAAATGCATTGAATACTAACCATTTAAGCTTTCAAAGCTGAAAGATACATATTTGTAGATACAAACAAACCTAGACCATGAACAAATATATATTTTCATATAGTTTAAAATTAACCAAAACTATTTAACCACTCTTTTTGTTTTGTTGATTGTAATATAATAATATTTTTTTAAAAAAAATTCAAAGAATAATATTTTTCAGACATTTTACAACTTAATGGAAAACTCGACATTTAACAGCATTGTCTCCCTCAATATTTTCGTTTACAGCGTCATTATAGCAATCAAAATTGCGACAAGATTTCCTTAATAAACCTCGAAGCCTCACAGCTGTGGGATTCCATCGTTGTCACAAAGATAGAAGCTGGTGTTGAACCAAAGTGAATTTTGTCGTTGCGGCGATTAAAGCCCTTTTTGCCTCCACCGAAGTTAAATTATTTATTAGAGCCAAGGATGTCTGAGGGAAAATGGTAAAATAAAACAAAACGCGCTGAAAGCCACCGCCAACATCATTATATTACGTCCTTTTATAGCCCCGTATAAATACATGTATATGTGAGAGGTGCGGTCGCAAAGTTACACAAAATGCGTAAACTCTGAACCGATGGGGTTGAACGTAAAAATAAATAAAATTTGATCCGTTTAAAATCACGTTCGTTCAAATATATTTAATTAGCAACGGAGCTATTTATAGTTGGGAAAGTATGTGCAAATTTGCCATTGACTTCATTCCGCGGACTGCAATCGAAATGGAGAACTAATCAATTCCATGGAATCGACGACCGAATGAACATCAAAGAGCTTCCATCCCCTGTGGCCTACGAGCCATCAGACCTTCCTTCAAAGCATCGCGTTAAAATAATCCATTGTCCATGATCAATTCGTGAATAAAGATGACTGGTTATGGATTGGACAGCCAATTATCCCATATAAATAAATTCAATAAACAACCTTTTTATGCTCTTCTTTACATTTTATGATTTGGGGTTTGAATTTCTTTCCAAAAATAGATTTGACCGTTTTTCGGAGATATTTAAAATGATTTAATTCCATTAAATTAATTCAATAAATCAGGATTAATCCCAATTCAATCCATTGGCTTAATCTGGAAAATTAAATTTATCTTAGTTGGACACCAGCTTTTTTACGACTTTTTCATATTCTGCACTTAATCTTGCTATAAAGTTTAAGCTACCATTATTACAGGTGAAATTTGTGGTCTAATATTAATAAGAATACATGTATGTTATTTATTAAAGCATTGATCTTTGATGACAGAGACGATTCTTAAATCTCAATTTTAAATAATATCTATATATTAGATTGGAAACTATGAAACGGGCGTTAGGACTAGGTGTGTGTTCAGCTGCGACTGAGTGAAATTCAAAAGAGTGATCCATTATTTTTTCCTATAACCAGGCGAAACTTACGAAAAAATCAACATTGCTCAATCAGGACGACGCAATATTATTGCATGATAACGCATGACCACATCAAGCTTTGTAACACTGAGGCGGGGGTGCTTTCGGGGGCAGAGTCCCCGGGCTGCTCCCCGCCCTCACGTGCTCATCGGGATGGCCGCCCTAGCGTACAGGTCCGTTCTTCTATCAGGCTGTGATGTTGCTGAACGAATGAATGGGAATAGTCGAGTGTCGAATAGAAAGACTCTCTTCTCTAAATAACTATTTACTCCACACGAGAGAGATAAAGAGATCTGGCTGCAAGAGGGACGACCTCCCGCAGTCAAGGCTAACCGACTACTCTCTTCCAACTCCCGCTTCTTGCGCGTCACTACCCAACCGGCAACGATGCACGCGCAAGAAGCGATCGGTCGGTATGCAGGTGCAATGTCTCCGCAGGTCCACAAGAGATGGCGCTGTTAAAATAACACATTGCAACTGAAAAGAGATGGAAGATGTCGCTGTTAACTACGTGGAGATGGTAAATTGTCCACGCAACACTTCAATGACTGTTAACAAATTAACTTCTCTACAATGTGCAGTTTTAACACATCCTTCATATTCACCAGACATTTCACCGATCGATTTTGAATGATAAATTCTTTTTAAAAGAAAAAAAAAAATACAATAATCAAAGTGATATTATAAAAGACTTTGAATTGTTTATTACAGGATACCCGTTGGGTGAGCGTTCAAAATAAAACTCGGTGGTAATGCTACCTTCAATATCGAGCGAATGAGGAGGTGAATGTATGATACAGACGAAATGGATGTAACCCCTTCCTGTGAATGGATATTGAAGAGGCCCATAGTTCTGTAGTGGACTGTCAGTGGCTGCACTATGATGATGATGATGATGATTAACTCTAAAAACTAAGATTATTTTAAAAAAAGCATTTATGATCATTGGAAGAAGTTGTAGATGCTCTTTCGATTGAATATAATAAATAATGTGAAAAATAGCGTTTTTTATTGGTTTTTTCATTCACCGCCCGTTTCATAGTTTCCAACTCAATATATACGTAATTTCATAACTGATTCGAAATCAAATCTTATCGTACCTGATTTAATACTTTTTATATTATTGCTGTTGTACTACATATATAAGTGTGGCAATAGGGAACCATCATATTAAACAGCCACCTTTTCCAGGAAAATCTTCTATGAAGACAGCTTACGTCCGATATATGGATTTACTACAATAAGAAGAGGATTGCAAGCTTTTACCATATGAAAACGTGCTCATACGTGGAACGTAATATATTCTATGCTGCTTGCTTGAATGTAGCAATTTTGTATTAAAGTTCGTAGTGCAATTTTTTTACATAGCACTGAATTTGAAAGATCATATTAGTTATCATTTGATTATTTTTTTTATTTTGGCCAAAAGGCACAATCAAAATGATTAATCATCTTTACGAAAAGGTATTTAAAATACACACAAAAAATATCATGGTTGTTCTGAAAGCTTTCAAAATCAAGTAACAGAAACCTCGAAAGATCGAAAGTTACTACCAAATTTCATGAAATTTCTTTGATATGAGATATCCATTCCGATTTCTTAATTTGGATGAATCCTGAGAAATATCATTTTGTGTACTTGATGGGGAAAACATACAAGTTTGATCTATAAAAATGGATGCATATTCCATCATGATAACGCATATCCTTAAACTATAAGAGCATACAATAAAAATCATTTGGAATTAAATTGGAAAGGACGGTGTTAAAATGATCACATATATTTGAGGTGACGATTTCTTCAGCAGTAGTTGATCATGAATGAAAATACGACTTAAATAGCTATGTTTTAAGATTTTGTATACATTTTGAAGACCCCAATTTTATGATGTTTACGTCCATATAAAGTCGTCAAGGAAACATAAAACCACGTTGTAAAACAACAAAAACTGCCACAAATCTGATACTACAGAGGTAATAATATTTCTCGAATAGTTATGCAGATGTAACATCGCCGGAAGGCTTGAAACGAGTCCATAAAACTCGATAAAAATTCAAGCAAAATATTTTCTTCGCCCTTATCTAGACTCGGGCAATAAATCGCATCAAAATTCAAATTTAACGGCACTTTCGTTAAAAGTTGTCCAACTCGTGCTAAGTATCTTGCGAATCTGTTAATAGGAGCTTTAATTGGGAAAACTTAAAAATTTTATGCAAAAATTACGCCGAAGGATATTCGACGAGCGTCCAGAAAAATGAGTGCGTAAAAAATATAAATAGGGAATATTTCCGGGTCGTTTTCTTGTTTGCTTCATTAACACGTGGATCAAATACTGAGTCCACAAAAAACGTTTTTATGAAATCAAAGGAGAGAAGAAATCTCACGGGATGAGCGGGATGAATTTTAGTACGCATAATTTTTACCTGACCTAATTAAATGAATCATCCCACGTTTTCGTCTGATTTTTTTTTAATATCAAAAAAATTCGCTGTGTTTTTATGCCTTTCAGACATTGAATGAAATCGTTTTTATTAATGGCCTGAGATAATATTTTTCCTTGAGCCATAATAGCTTAGTTAGGGAAATTATGAATTGGAGCTTAAATAAACAGTTCTGCAGAAGACAATGGATACATTTTTGTTTTGGAATCTGAGGATTCAGTTTAATATTTGAATGAAGCGCACGATATCGCTACAAAAGGACTAATGACGGTAAGGATACGAATCTAAACTGTGAAAATGTGAATTTATAGATGAAACCCGATCAAAAGGCTTTAATTCCGATTATTATTTCAATTGGACCAATTTTCCATATCGGGGCCTTATAATCAGTTGAAGCTTACAGACGAGTGCCGGTTTATTTAAAGGAGCAAATTGGGACACATTAGGAATCTTAAAATAACATTTGACTGCGAATATATGAACCATTTTATTCAGGGTGGTTATTAAAAATTTGATTCAGGATTTCATGTATAAAACTTCCTAATCAAACAGTTATTATAATAATGCATATTCAAGATGCAAGCAATAGCTTCATATGTTCGATAAGGTATAAATATAGGAAATTAGTCTTAATTATATAACTTTAATAGATACGATCGATCGGAAATATGAATACTTTCGATCTTTTAAATTTGTTGATATAGGCCTTTTTTTCAACAATCTGAATTTGATTTTAAGCGTTTATAATAATAATTTTCCATTAAACCCTAATACTTAGTAATATATTAATAATATTACATAATAAATTTAATTATGCTTGAGTAAACGTTTGTCTTTTGTATAGCAACTTCAATTGCCATTAATATCAATATTAGTTTAAATCTAATACGCTTTAATAGATCAACTTCAACATTAGTTTAAATTTAATATACCTTAAAAGATATTGGAAAATATTTAAATCTATATTTAAACACTATGTGTTTGTGATGCTTTTATAAAGATCTGTTTGAAAATAAAACAGAATCGAGAGTATTATATATACAAATATATTTAGAATTTGTCTCGATGTTTCCATGAATTTTTAAAAAGGCATGCTACCAATATTTGTGTGCTAAAAATAAATACTTCAATAAATAGCCAAAAAAACCACAATTCAATAATTCAGGAAGAATGGGAAATCTATTCCTGTTTCTATTACAAAATGAAAAAGTATTCCAAATATGAAACCATATTCATTACATGCTGATAGGATACCATAAAATAAAAAGAGCGTTCACTTTTACCTACGTATATTTTTACTACCTTATTTATTATATTCATATTTAAAGTTCCAACATTCCCTATATATCATGGTAGTGTTTATATAACTGCCAAATTTAGAGATGATTGTAATGGATTTTGAATAAGTAAAGGAGAGAATTTTTGCTGGTGAAAAATGAAATTAAAAAATTATTAAAATCTTATATATATACATAAAAATAAATACGTGTCCGATGTCCGATTTCTGTCTGTCTGTCCAATCCGGTTGCTTAGGTAAAATAAGCCTTGAGTCAACTATGCCAAGAGGCGGTAATGCCATGCAACAAATCTTACGATACAATATGAGGTGCTAATTTTACTTTGAGATTCTTAGGGTAGGATATATATTCATATAGATGAAAACTGCTTGAAAATTAAATAGATGAAAATAATTATATAAATATATGTTGTATAGAGTAGGGAAGAGTTTTGAGTCTCATTTGCGGCCCCGAAAAAAAGGGTGCTAATCCACTAATTGCTATCGGTCGCAAGGAAGAGCCTCTAACGACCCAATGGAGATCGTAGAAAACCTCAGGGGATGCATTTTCCCCCAAAGCTTTTACAAAAAGTCCTAAAATTAGAGGAAGTGACCACAAGGTTTCCGTGTCCAACCGGACCAAATTTCGGACCACTGACACAACGGAGTAACGCCTCGCGATTAGACGCCATGCCCTAAAATGTCCACAGAACATGGATCTGCGTTCATTAATGGATCTCCGCATGGACACTCCGAAGCTGTGGAAAGCCCTAAACCTAACCAACGAGGCCCTAAATCGCCCGTAGCATGTGTGTAACTGAGACATCCAGTGATCCGGGACGATATTGGCAGCACTGGACGGAGGATGCTCACAACGAGCATCACCAAAACGCCGGCAGTTATTCCGCGTCCATGAGTCCGACAGGAGACTCGAAATATCGGAAAGATATATATTTGAAATCTTAATGTACCTCTCAACTAAGCGTGATCGTATACCCTATTTTTCAGTGTAATTAAAAATATATAAATCTTTAAGTGTGGCATTGCAACGCGTGCCGGGTATTCGCTGGTAATTAATAAAAGTGTTAAAAAATAGATATTTGTGTATAATTATATGTTTCAAATAAAAGAAGGAAAAAATAGATATTTTTGGAATATTTTTGCAAAAATAATTCGCCGGAGAATCGGTTAATCATTTTTTCTTTGAAGCTAAATATATATATAAATATTTAATATTTTCAGATGCGTTCGCACAGTAGCCATATTAACACAGTTGTGCTCTTATTTATATAATTATGATATAAAAAATATTTTTGAGTATAATTGATAGATTATATTAGTACAGCCAGAAAATGCAAATATAAATCGCTCAATTATTTTCCTAATTTTAATCCTTCCATTTTGCAACAAATTTGATACCAGAAACGATTACATTACCAGAACATTTTACGATAATAAAAAGCTAATTTTATGGAAATCGGGAAATATCACGACGGATTATATACGAGCTTTAGGCTTTGACAAAATGGGCTAGCAATCGAGCCAATATTGGCTCGTTGGCATACAACTTCCATTCAAACAATCAGTCATCACGACATGCACCAATAAAGCACATTTATTCACAGCTATTAAATATTACGACGATGTTAAATATAGCGATTTCGTTTGATAAAATCAAAATGTCAACTATTTGTGCCTAGAAAATCGGACGACGATATGGAAATTTGGCTGTTCGAGTCCAATTAAAGATATTTAATGCTCCCAATTTGCTATTTAAGATATAATTCAGAATATTAGAAATTATCTGACAAGGCATTCTTGGAAAATCTTCTCAAAGTGTCATTGCATCTCGAATCTGCATAGTCTGGGATTACTAACGATATCTGTGCTTGAAATAGATCTTCAAAATTTTCTATTGCATTTTTAACTAGCTGACACTTTGATTTTATTTGTACAATTAATTTCCGAAGAAACAAGTTGATATTATATTTCAATAAAAGGAACGAACCACTTGGGGCTTTTGTCGTGAATCCCATTTAACTAGAAATGGAAGTAAGTCACCATAGTAATTTAAGCTTCCTTTTGATGTAAGTGTATACTTAATGGTTCTTAAGCATTTGGATCCATCTTTGATATCTGTTGTATTTGATATTTGATAATTGAGGCAAGAAAAGAGTATTAAATACCTAATATAAACATTTTAACCAAAGTAAAAATTACCATTTTTACAGCATATAAAATATTAATACGATAGTAATATAATTACATGAATGCTTACTTGGCTGTGTTTTAACGAAGAAATGTTTGCTTTCCAATTTTTCAATATTCAGATTTATAAAATCATTGAAATAAGAGAAACAGTTTAAGAAAAAGTGGATACATTTAATAAGCAATATGCTTTGATAAAGATTTATCTCGGATGAATTTGTGTGGATGTAAATGATTATCCTTGGTAAGAAATTTAATAAGGCTCGCGGCCATTCTGTGTATGAAGTCATTTATATGCTTATTTGTGAGACCCACAGTCAGAAAAACAGAACCCAGTACAAATTTAAATTTATTTCAGGACCATTGATTTGGAACTCGTCGACGCGATATGAGTTAATATATTCATACCGTGAAAATTAATTCTCGCTTCTTTTGAGGGAAAATTCTCATTTCGATAATTGATTCAAGGAATCCATTAGAAAATGGATTTCGATATAATTCAATTCTATGTTGAAGTCATTAATGCCTATCAATTCTCGTTGGATTCTTGAAGATAATATGCTTTTATATGATTTTAAATTTTAATTTAGAATTATATTCGTATTAATAATATATTCTTGGAAGCAAGAGAATGGAAATATTCTATTGTAGATTGTTTGAAATCCATGCCTGCGGTCTTGCTTATGACTCGGACAACAATAGAAGTTCAAGAGGTATTTAGAAATTCTGCTGTGAAAACTATTGAATAACGCCAACTGCAGTTGCAGAAGATATAAATATAATATGATATTTAAAAAAATCAATATTTAATGTTATTCGAAAATTTGTAATGAGAGTCATAGAGGTGATTTCATTACGCAATCATACGATATTGAGACAACTGTTTCAGGGAGTTAATAAAGCTTTGACATTTACATGTGAGAAAGGGTTGCTGACCCAAGGATCGAAGATAAAGAGATAAAAGGAATCGAAGCGGTTCTATTTTATTATTCTACCTTCGCCTTCTGAAAGATTCGTATGTAATCTAACACTAAAAACGACGAATTAATTTGATCCCTTCGAAGCTATGGCGTATACCTATATACAAATAATACAAAACTATTTTGATGGTATCCAAATAAATTTCCAAAACTATGTTCATATTAACTATGAATGATTTAAATATTAAAATGTAGCTTTTCTAAAATTAATTTTACCTGATGGATAATATAAGAATTTTGCTTAAACATGTAGATATTCAGACATCATAGGACATTACATTAGCAAATATTTAAATAAATGTAATTGAAAAACATGTTAACATTGTTGGATAGTTTTTTATACAAATCAGCCTAAATTTTGAAAAAAAGAATCAACTTCAACAATGTATCAACTTTCAATGAGAGTTGAAGAGGATTTCATTAATAATTCTTATAGTATATGTTTATACACAAGGAATTATTATTGAAAAGAGAAATGGGTAGATAAAGAAGGGCTAATTTTATAATTCATAATTTTTATGAATTCACGCAAATATATTTGATATATATAAACAATGCGCCAAGTCAAGTGTTACCAATTTGGAGCACCATAAATTTTAGAGTTATCAAAAAGTATAATGTTATTCACAACGATGAACATTTCATTTGATTATATCTAACAAAAATATATAATATTGATTCCGAAATACACTGTTCGGAATAATTACAACAGTTCATCGGCTCACAAAGACATAAAATTATACGACATCATACTGATGCCAATATCTACCAATCAGCGTGAACTGAATGGGTTTTGTTCAATAAGTGTCGTACTTTCATTACCGCTTCAAGCTCTAATAGCTGGCTTTTCATCCATCACTCTGCAATATTTCTGAAACAGTTCTTTTTATATCTGATGGATTTTTCTATCGAATAAATTGCCATATTTACACTTGTATTGATAAATGATGATCTAGCTCATTATCTTCTCTACTTGGAAATGTTCCTTCGTTAATTCTTTCACTAATAAGTCATATACTATACGAATATTTTATATTGTGATGGTTAAGTTTTTTCTTTGTAAATGAGTTATATGAAAAGAGTTTCGAAATTTTGCAATAAATTATTATACATGAAATTTTTGTACCTGCAGAAAGAGCGCAAAATATTCAGAAAATGATTTTTTAAAAAATAATTTAAGTTCATCGAAATTTAGATTATAGATTACTTTTTGCATTGTGAGGCAAAAACATCGTCTCCAATATCTTCCCGGAATATTATTGAAAAAAGCTGAATAGTACAGAAAATGATCAAAGACTGTAAGCCCCCAAAGACTATCATCACTAATTAAAAGGCTCAAGAACAAACATAACGCTGGATACGTTCTTTAAACAAAAACAATATAAGCATCATATTTCAAGCCAAGAAAAATAAATATAAAACACGCATGTTAACATAATTAATAAAGATGACAAGATCAACTATGGTTCATAACAGAATTTTTGTATATCGTTCAAAATCTTTGTCCAAAAATAAACTGGATAGACTTACTGAATTCTTGAACGCCCATTTCGTTGCCTTCGCCGCTGCGATAGTCCCCGATCGCCACCTTATTCGGTCGCATCGAACAATTATCCTTGATAACGATTTCAGCGCCAATGAACGACCGGCGTATCCCTTTTTAAATGAGAGGGCACAACTTTCGATCCTTGACGGCGATTCATCTCTTCGAAAAGTAGGGTTTTAAAAACGGAAAGGGAGACAATTAAAATATTGAATTTTCTAAACTCTCTGGCGACGATCGACAAGTAGGGAATCCAATCTTGAGCAGTTTTAGATGCTCATGAATCCCGGGATTAATAAACGTAATCCCGAAAAATTCGGGATTGAAATTTTTATCTAACAGAAATCGCACACCTTACCAGCACGATAAACGCCACTAAATTTCCGTCGAAATCTGGACGCATGGAAACAGTGGCGTAACTATTAATGGGCGAGCTTAGGCGATCCCTAGGGACAGTTACTATCTAATCTATGTAAACATATATACAGTACATACATGTTTTTCAAATTGTTATATTAACTTTTCCCCACCGGTGTTGTATTTACTACACCTCGACTCTAATAATGGGAATATCGATATGAAATATAATAGATACGGGCTTCAGAATTTTTGTATTCCTCCGTAATATAAATATGAATCACATCAAAGTATTATAATATATAAGTATTCATCTGCAGCGACGGAAATAAATAATTTGTTTAGTAATATTTTTATCAATCTATTTTCTTAAACTATCAATAATCCTGGTGATGATCTAATGCAATCTCGAAATCCCGGGATTGAAATTTCGGCTCGGGATTGGATTCCCTAATCACGAGGCATACGGTCTCTTTGAAAGACTAAATTCAGCTCGTGAACCAAATATAAGCACAACTTTCAAACTCCACTCTAACTTTATTCTAACGAATTCCATGAACTCTCCAGCCAAAAATAAAATAGGATAAGCTTTAAAATGACCAAACTGTTAACGACAGAATATTTTGGTTCATACAATAATGCAAATATTTAATTTTAACCACAATTGTATAAGTACATGCTTTAACATTTTTAAATGTATATGTATAAAATTTAAAATCCTAAGTAATTATTACATCAAATAATTGCATTCTCATGATAAATCGCTGCTTTGAGCTATTGAAATATTTTTTGGCAAGTTGTTATTAATGTGGGGCTTCTTTACTTACTTTATTTTTTTTTAATAATCACGAAACAATACACAAAAAAATATATTCAAATTTTTCGTGGTAACACTTGATCTGGTAAGCTAGATCTGTTCAATTAAAATATGTTTTTTGCTGGAAAAACGAATTTCCATCGTTTTTTAGGAATGAAATTGTTTCTATTTAATTAAATAAATAATAACAAAAACTCCCATATAGTTAATATACCTAAAATATACATATTAAGAATTTAAATCTGGTCTTAATATATATATTTTAACCACATTTAATTAAGGTACTAAGTTTCAAAAGCCATAGAAATAAGCTGGAATCACATGAAGGCAAATAGGAAAACTTTCATCCGTAGAGTGTAACACAGCTATGATGTATTATAATAGTTCTCATTGTGCTTTTTATGAATTTCAACCATACTTTGAAAAAAGTGTAAATATTTATATAATAAATATTAAATTTACAGTCAAAGCGTTACACAATTCACAGACTGAAGAAATGACATTCAATCTTAGTCTATATTATTCTTACATGTTTGTATCAAAAATATAGCTTAGAATATTAAAAATGATGTGAAAAAATGATTTGTGCCTTTCAAAATAACTCATACGAAATAAAAATAATGTATAACTTTCAATTGCATAGATTTTTTTCATTAAATTTGCATTTCATTCTTCGACCCTTCGACAAAAGTGATAAAAATCCTCCATCGTCTAAGATCTCAATCTCATCTGATGTAGAAAGCCTTCTATCCAAGTTGATTAAAACAATTTCGCCCAAAAGTCGAAAATCCTATACGGCTTGAGTCAATTTAGCCAAAGACGAATTTCCCTACCGAAAAGGAGGGTTCGGGCTCAAAGTTTTTCTTTAATTATGCCAGTTTATTTTTGAATTATGTATTCATCGGCGGGAGGTGTTGTTAAACAGACTGGCATAAAATTGAAAGGCTTCTTAATGGATTAAAATACCGAGACGACGGAATTCAACAGGAAAACTTGCCAAATTACTTTAGGGCTGTGCGGAAAGACGAATTCTCCGAGACTGGTTAGGCGCAACATATTCATTCCTTTAAATTTATAAAATACAATCATACGTGTAATATCATATTAATATTTCAATAATGATGGATGTAATGCATTTTCAATATTCGCATGCCATCAATCTCAGGTGAACCGTCAATTTCGATTGAATGCAGTTCCATCTCCAAATAATGACAATGGAGCTCAAATTATATTTGTATTATACCACTGTATACAAAGGAAGCGTCATTTAATGCATTTGACTTGGTTAAAGTGAATATATCATAGTCCAATTCCATAACAATGCATCATTGATTATATGCAAATCAAAGTAGGGGGAAGTATTTTTTAAAACATTGTAAATTTATTCAAATAAAATGTTCGATTATTTGTCTGCAAATAAAAGCCATTTGCCAATGTGGTCACTGACCACACTGTCAGTAGATATGAACCCAAGTCAATTAAATTATGAGTCTAATGGCTGAAACAGAGAGCTACCATATATTTGAAAATGGCGTTAACTAACCACTGGTTTTTTATAGAATAAATAATATTTCACTATCACATACAATACACGTCTATCAATCCTTTGTCCTTAAAAAATATTAACAAATTCCCATTGTGCAAGATGCAATAAAATACCATATCATCATATGAATCGAATGGTAAAATATAGAAATAAACTGGTCTTGGTTGTCGTTAAAAGCAGATAATTTTATGAACGTCATAAATCTTTCAATTTCAATTTTTATGATCAATTTTTAGAGCTCAATCAAATTTATGATCATGCACATTTGGCTTTCGAATTAACTTCTTTGATTTTCATAAAAATCAACATGATTTATTTTGAGGGTCTTAAAGTCAGAAAATCATCTGTGCGATGTTATCGATGCATATTTTTTAATTACACTGGAAAATTTTAATTGCACATTTGTCTCTAAAAATATAATATTGATATTGTTGATATTGTTTCATTGTAAAATACTTTCAAATATGAATATGATAAATTCATCGCAGCTTCGTCAGTCGGATGCTTCAATTCTGGATCAATCCCTTTGAACATTATTTTGGAATCACGTTCTTCTACAAACCCATCCTTACTGATTATAATGACACTCGATTCGATACCAAATGAGCCGAAGAAGTCCCGGGGAACCATTTTACAAGTGGTCCCGGTTACGTGTCACCGAGTCACGTATCGTTTCACCACGTAATTTCAGTCACGTGTCAACTCACCCGATCGCATTTTCGCTCCTGAAAGATGTGTTCTTAATGAGCTTCAACACATGTGCATAGGAGGACCCTAGAATGAGGACCCGTACTCTTCTTGAGCTCTACAAATGAGACTTTAAAATATTCCACGTGTTTTCTAAATTTATGGAGGTTTCGCCAAGACTTCGATTTTAGATCTGAAATGCTCAAGGCAGTCCATTTATCTTGGAAGTATGGAAAGAGATCATATTTCATTTGGTGGATGGTCTTATTTTTGAAAGATCGTATCACTGATGAGCAATCGTTAAAAGCTAGACCAAACTAGGTCACCTACCACTTCAACTTACAGTTCTTACGTAATTATCTTTCAATATTTGTTTCTTGTTTGTTCGGCAGTATAACGCTATAAATGCTTGAAATCAAATCCAAGAGTATATGATTCAGTTGAATTTGAAGAAAAATATATCTGATTATATATCATTGATACTCATATACACAAAAAAAACGTTCATAAATGGCAAGCTAAAAAGATGATAATATGCAAGATATATTGGGTAAGGATGCCATTCAATCCATTATGAATCATGGAGAAGATTCAGAAAAATTTGTATGAATAGACCACCATTTCTTGTTCGTTACAATAAAAAACGTTTTTGCGATCAATATTCACTAAACGGAAATCTGGATGAATGAATCTAAGATGTATTAACTGACAACATCCATTCCAAATATCGATTTTCATGGCAAAATTACATTTAAATATTCGTTAATATGTAATATTCTGCACATAGGGAACAAAATATCATACATCTGTACAACAAAGTTAAATTACATGTTATTTTGATGATAAAAAACATGGTTTTGGAATTTGGATAGAAAGATTTTTCACAACTCAGCCAATTCACAAGACTCTAATCGATTATCACATCTTTCAGGTACTTCAAGAACAAATAACAGATTCAGAAAAACATTATTTCATATTAGTATGGATTCTAGCGTTGAAAAATTTCGATGGTTTATCCATCATCCTTATATTTAGTACTTATTTTGTTATAAAAAATGCAGCTTTTAACTATGATTATGTACATTTTTGTATCACAAAACAAACTAAATATGATATGTTTTAATGAAATATTTATAAGTCTGAATGAATCTTCTTCCTGGGTTTCAATGCACAGCAATAAAATACGTCAAAGAGGAATTTTTAATAAAATTTTCCATAGCAACTCTTTGTATCGAATCATGAATAGTGCATCCAATTACAGATATCTTGGTATTGAAGGAAGTCATATATTGGATAGGATTTCTATATGCATCCTTTGAAAGCAGGCTTTTGTAACGATATCATCCCCACGGAGAAATATTTTCTCACAGGGGCGGAAACTCTTCATCGTTTATTTTTAGAACATCACATTCTGCCATATGTGATGGTAAATACAATAAAAATTCTAAATATAAACAGGAATGATATAATACTACAATATACTGTTGTCGTGATATTGCATAGCATTTTGCATTGATATTAAGAACTATTTCATATATATTAAATGGCTTTATACTCGAAGAATGTCTTCAAATCAATATTGTGTGAGAAGAATTGATAAAATTGTTATTTTTCCGTTGCTCTCAATCCCACTTAATTCCTCCACTTCTGCGAAGGGTATATAAATATTTGATCCTTTATCACCCATTTAAGATTTGCCCTACATTAAATCCGTCTCCAAGAAAAGGATCCTTTTAGGGTAGAAACGGATCATTTGATGTCTCAATCATCTCTCTTTTCATGCAAATCACAAAAAAGTAGGTATACAAAGGAGAAATATGCGGTTCTCATCTTGGAACCCTTTATTTGTATTCTATGTGAGTATTTCTCAAATATTGAAAGCTAAAAATAAATTTTCGCCATTTTGTTTCGGCTAATCTTAAAAATAATCCGTATCAAGTATCTCAATGAAAACCATTTTTTCTGTCAAAAATTAGAGACAAGCATTATGATGTCTGCGTATCTTATCTTTGATTCGTATCAAATGTCAAAATATTGCTATGGGTAACATTTCGCATCAGATTACGCATCGCCAATCAAAAAGGTCTTTTTTTGAAGGTTTCCGAGAAAATTTCATGAATATGTATGAAGTGTTTCTTTGACAAGCTTCGTCAAAATTTTGCTACTCGATCGAAAAGGTCATGTGGTAATAATAAGGCACTGAACTTCAAGGCAAATCATTCATTTTGTTACCAATACCGATTCAAAATGAAATAAAAATGCTCGACTTTCAAATTATTTGCAGATCTAATTTCCATTTTCTGTATCTTGGCGCTCACCGAATTAACAGTTTTTTTCCACCCTTAACTACTCATTATTTATACATTCTATTCTATACAAAATTTGGCATAAGTAATCCAATTGGTTTATAAGAAATGTATAAGATTTTGGAATAGCTTTGAACAGTTTAGTCTCATAAATGTAAAATGTTTTAAATTCGATTAGAATACTAAATCAAATATTTTAAATAAGAGAACTTTTGAAACCTTTTTAGTAAAATCAATTACGCGTGCGAAAAGCTTTAATAATCCCAACAACTGTTGGATTTATTAAGCATAAATCCAATATATTTTCTTGCAGATTTGTTCATATTTCTTTTTCCAATAAACATAATTTGCGACTATAAAATATGTGAATTTATTTTACAACTTTACATTTTTAATGTTTAAGAACATTTATATTATATTTTGCTTATTCAATAAATCCATACAGTGACCAAATAATTTGCACAGTATTTTTTGAAATATTTAAATTAATTTTTTTAACACTATGATGATACGACATGTGAACCATGGGATAATCAAGCAATTTGTATAGTTTTAACGACTTTTTGCAGTGCTTTTTATGGGAGCAATATCCAATATTAAATCATAATGTTTGAGCTATAAATTTAATAGCAAAAACACGAGACTACTTTTTAATATCAAAAACTTTAACATATTTATAAGATCGCATAAAATTCTCTTGTCATAAACATTTCTATCAATTTTAGTATGACTTTTTTAAAATCTTAACATCATCTAATTATGAAATTTAATTCAAATTTAAAGACAAAATGTATATACATACCTTGTCTCTAATTTGCTATAAACTAAATAAAATAAGCGATCAAATATTATTAAGACAATAAACGACTTTGGTGTACTTGGACATAAAAAGAGCCTTCAAATAAGCATGTCATGATGCTCTTACACGTTTTTTTTTCATCTTAAATACTGAACACTATTTTATTTCATCTCATTTATTTATATAGGGTGTTTAGCACATGGGCTGACAAATATTTTTTGGGGTTTGGGGGATTTTTTGTTAGGTTTCATGCATAGATCCTGTTTCCTTTTAATCAGGGTTGTCGAAATAGATTTTTTTTAGACATTTTGAAAAATAACCAAAAACTTCACTTTTAAATCGTCATAACTTTTTAATTTGTAGTCGTAATAGTACGAAATAGCTGTTTTGTAGGTATAAATTATTATTTTATGCAATTCGTTTAAAGAAAATTAGTTCTGAGCTTCCAAAGTCACAAAAAAATGTGCGAACTTATGAGAAATGTCAAATTCTAAATTTTTTAAACAAAAAAACTAACAACTATTTTGAACTTAGTTTAGTTTTAAAAAGTTCTTCAAAGCTCTCCAGATTACACCCTTTTCAACGCTATGCTACATATCAAACAAATCATACAATAAGTCTATTGTATGTAAGTAAATAATAATAAATAAACTTATATCTTTGCGGTCCCTAAATATTTTAGACATTTTTAAGATTATTTAAGTTATTATTTAATAAAACACTATTATTTTTTACCAAAGTTGTATATTTTACTAATATATTATACCGAGGCATTATATTTTATAGTTTATAATTAGATAATGTATGGTATCTCTCAAAAGATTGGTCTAAATGGAGACCAGGTTTTTTTAAATTTTCATATTGTATATTCGTTAGTTTCGGACCAAAATATTATGAATATTTTATGATTACATAAAAATATCGTAAGTATGATCGGAGATGTTCATCAATTCGCGCGTTAAGAGTCACTGCCTGTGTTTTAGGATTTTATCCGGGCAACAGCCCCTTTCCTTTGTATCTCTAGCAGAGAGGCGAAACACTATGAAGGATCATAAAACCAATATTCCTTTCCAAATACTGTCCTAAATACGATAAGCAAAATAAAATCACATGATTTTAAATCTGGGTGCGGAAAAAATGTAGAAACAAAATGTCGAACCAGACTCGACATAGGACCGCGAAGAGTTAAAGAGGTACCAGTGTGGCAGGATTAGGGATAAGAAAATACTTTTTATGCTTAAGATGTTTTTATTACATTTATTTATATTTTTTTAAATTGGCCACTTCTGCTCCGTATATACGCAAGACACACCAGATCTGACACCACCGTCTTTCTTTGTCTAGGGACTTGCCCTAATCCGTGGCTTGCATGATCTCTAGACCTGACACCACTGGATTTTTTTTGTTTAGGGCTGCCAAAATAATTAATTTACACGACAAAGGTACCCATAAAATAATTCTAATTAAAGGAATAATTAGTCTTTGCAAAAATGGGAGAGGAAATGTTACTTCAGACAACTACAGTTGAAATAAGGAAAATGTGTCTAGACTATTTCCATAACCTTGATACTTAGGACGTAAGATTTATGTGTAAAACGTAGCAAAAGACTACTTAATCCCAAAAAAAAAAAAATGTCAGTCCATATGCCAAACAATAATATCATAGCAATTTTAACATTTCATATGAATTCAGATGAAGATCGTACAAAAATTCTGTTTTACTCATTCAAATGATGAATAATGGAATTATGCTGATAATCACATATACACGCGCATATATATTTACGCGATAATTGAATAATTCGCGTAAAATGATTCATGTTCACAATCAATATATTTGATAGACAAATTTGTATGTATGATAAATATAAATAGATGATCATTTTTTTAAATTCATTTTAAAGCCACTGGCACTATAAAGATTATATACCCAGTGCGGATGAAGAGTAGACTTCAAATTATGTATTAGTCAAGCACCATTTTAAACTGCAATCGGCATGAGTTTTAAGTGTTTCGACCACACAATTTTACTGCAATAAATTGGTGTCAGAGTTCTCGCTCAGAAGCAATTCCAACAAACGTACACGTCGAGCATGAAGCTCCGCCGACTTAATTGAGACCATTTTCATTGAGACAGTTGTGAACTCGGTCTGGACTATTCTAGAGCGTTATATCCATTTAATCAAAGTATATATGATCGTTGGCTAAGTGATAAAAATTATAAAGCTTGAAGCATTCCGCCTGGATGAGTACGAGGGGTGAGCCTCTTTGAAATTCCGCCTTTGATTCTGCTTAGTGGAAAATTATTACACGTTTAATGAACGCCTCGTTTATTTTTATACGGTCTATGTTTCAGATCAGAACCTCGCTCGGATAATCATCATTCTTTGATTTTCCAATTTCGCACCGAAATGATTCAGAAAGTAGCTGCATTTGCGAATATTTCCCCACTTTTTTCTATATCCTTGGCGCGTCCTGCGTACAAATTTACTTTTCGTTTTCGGTGGAATAGGTTCGTTATTGAATTATACGAAATGAAAACGTCATGTTTTGACGTTTCAGATTAAATATTAATCCCATAGCTGAGCCACCGAATGTGATGCTTTCACTTTTTCCATATATATCATTTTTACCAGATGTCTAAAACTGTATTTTATGGCGCCTAAGTTGAAATGCGAAGTGATTTGACGTGAGTCTTCCTGGAATAGAAACTGCAATATAAAACATTTATATAGAGACCTCATTTTTATCATCAACATCTTTATTCTGATGAAATTCACTGAAAAATAAAATCCTCTTTAATGATATCAATGACCTACATGATATTGAAAATACATATTATTTAACACTTCAAACAATAATAAGCATTAGTCTCTTCAAATGCATTATTCTTAAGGTACCATATCTGTAATTTGACGTAATTGATATCCATAAAAGACAAGGGAGACATATGATTAAATTAAGTTTAATTAAATTAGTAATATGTCACTCAATAAGTTTATAGGATTTTTTCACAGAATATTTTTTTTTTAATTTGGGGACGTTTTTTCGCAATTTCTTCTAAAAAAATTTTTATTATAAATCATGTCCAAATTTATTAATTGTATCATTGATCGGAACAAAAAATTAATAAAACGGTTTGGTGATTTTTTTACCACACTTTGAACTTAAAACCAAGCTCAATAGAATAAAAATCAGATTGTACCACAGTAAAATAAAAACCATGGTTACACGTTTTTCTATGTATATATTAATAATATTTGTGTGAAAAAGATTTTACACTAACCCCCAAACACATTCAATCATATATTCATAGATTTACGCTCTAATGGTTTTATATTGTTAAATGATGTAGATTAAATTTACGAATTGGCTAGTGGATTATTATGAAAATAATTTTGACGATCTGATTATGAAAAACACTACCAAAATATTGAAATTTATATTACAATCAAGGTCAAAGAGGTAAAGAAAATAGTTTATTGTATGGAAGATCTTTGTCTCACGAAAGGTAGCTTTTCCTAGAACCAAAGCGTTTTTTTTAATAATGTATGATACATATCAGGGCATTAGCCCTCCCTCATCCTCAAGTATGAAATTACTTTCCAAATAAGTTGTTAATGATTTAATTTTTATAAATTAAAAATATAAAGTATATCCAATCTACAAAGCACAAAATTGTGCATTTGAATTAATATATTAAAAAAAACTTCAACATATGCATACGTTTGAAATATATTAGCTTTGTATTATTTTTGCATCCCCCAAGCATTGTCTATCATTCCAAGAACAATTTATATACAAGATGGCAGTAGATAACATGCTTATAGCTATAGAAGATGAAGGGTTGTGTTTCTTAAGTAAATATAAAGTCTCTTGTCGCAACAGATGTTAATCAAAAATTTTGTGCTGCGAAGCTGAAGTCTGGGGGTTGATGTTACTGCCCCAAATTGTTCAAACAATTGGGGTGGATGCGGGTCCATCTAAATGAATTCCGCATACACATAGCCAATCCGCTTTTTGAATTCACGACAAAGGACACGCTGTGCTATAAGATCGTTAATTACAATAAATTAATAATAGCACCCCAGAGGATCGATAACAGCCCCATAAAACAATTGTGCATTGTAATAAGCTACTCGGGAATGACAAAGCATACATAAATACGGTTCGATCCCATAGGTAATTTTGTCAGTTGTAATATTCGATACGTTCCTGCTTGTAACAAACAACACTGATTAACTTTTAATCCAGTTGTACGTTTGCATGAACGCTTTCAAATATACCGTATTCGCGTTTGGATTTCAATTTACGTCCATTCATTTTATGACATTTCACGGTATATGATAGAATTAATAAACGCATATTGTATCGATAGTATTTTTGATTAAGATCTGGTATCCTTTGAAAATATAAACCAAACAATGACTAAAGTTGCCATGAAAAAAATACTGGACCATTTATGGGACTTGTTGGAAGAGTTGGGGTCTTTTGCATTTTTTGACGACGAACTTTCAGTTAAAGATAAGCAATATATGGTAGATGCACTAAGAATCTTTAATATGACCTTTAAAAAATCGTACATGAAAAGCTACGCATTAAGCATCCAAATCACGGCTATAACGAGCAAAATAGCACATCGATTATTTTTCAAATATTAATTATTCTAAACAAACTTTATATCGTGTCCTCAAATTTGGATATTTTTAGAGCATTTTATTTATTTAAGATTTAAAAAATATATCATTCATGAAATTTCACAATTAATATTTTTTTAATTTAAATCGAAGTTTTTTGTCTTCTCTGAAAAATATTTTTTAAGTTTAATTTCCCTAGGCACGGTAGGGAAAATTGACTAAACGTCACGAAATGTGAAACTCGCTCATACGCCAAGCCGCCTAGTATAAATCATAATGACACTATTTGACCAGTAGCGCGCCTATTTTATTATATATTACACAAACACAGCTGCATCTTTTAGCTAAAATCTCCGTCAATAAATATAAAAAAGCAATGGATAACTTTGAAATCCTTAATCAACATTTTTATAGCATTTAATAAGCCAAATTTACTTGCAAAGTATTGATGCTCTTATGAAATTTCTAATTCTTATTGCCTCTTTGCAGATGCCGCTTTCAGCTCTGATTATTTGATTCGACTGATCTCCCTTTTATGAATGAACGAATAAGCTTCTTTTCCAATTTTTAAGTCTTTCATTTGCATCACATACAAATTTGGTTGGAAGCCTTCATTAAAAATGCATGCCGCGAAGTGAATTACGATTTCAACAGTCCTTGATTCGGTATATAAATGTTTTGAGGCGAAAATCCAAATATAAGCATTTAAGCTTTCGTTGCTATTTAGCGTGGTGGTATCCAAACATTTTTTCGTTTATATATCAGATTTTAAATCTATGTCAATAAGTTTTTTTTCCATATATGCTAAGTTTTCAACTAATGTTTAAAGAGTGAAAAATATGACCTCTATATAACTGTTGCTACCCCTTAAAAATCAATAACAAAAAACGAGTCTTCTCTGCATATAGTGGATCACATTAGTAATATATTTTCAATTATTAATGCGAATAAAACAAGATCTTTTTAAAATATTTTAGACCTTATAAAATGTCTACACCTTTCCATTGGATTTTTCAGTCTCTGATTGCCATATGCTTAGATTCTTAGAATACATTTAAATTTAATTGTCTTGAAATAATTTATGAAGATCATAAATCATAATTTTGCCAAGTATTGAAGTATTTTAATTTCATTTGGGCGAAAAACCCCGGCGAGAATTTTTTTCGCTTTTGAATGATAGAGCGCTCATTATTTCACCCTCATATGCCATACACAGCATATGAGTGATACTTTATACGCGAGTATGATATTAAATCACTTGGATATTAGAATTTAATGCGAAATAAATTAAATTCCCCTGTTATTCGAGTAATAACACGCTGCGGTGTGTCGGTTCTCGTGGTCTAATATATAGATCGAACTCACAAACCTGGAAAATATCGGATAGTGAAATTTTCCATATTATACTTCGCCATATTGCCGACTTTTAATAAAGCCTCTCCGAGTATCGCAATACGCTACTAGTAATTTGAGACTCTTTCATTCTGTGTTGTCTTGACTTGTGCTAACTGCTCTCTACTAAAATATAATGAAATATTACACCAAAACTCTGTAGCGCTCGCAGCGAGAAAACGTATATATTTCATTAATCTATTTCATGAAATTGAGTTCGCTTTTCCTCAACAGAGATTCATTAACATATTTGAATTTAAAATATTCTAGTTTCAACTAAAATGTGCGTATAAAACCATTTCAAAATGAAATTTCGCTCGCAAAAACTCATATTGAGAATTTAAATTGATGTATACAGTGACATACAAATAAATTATTCTTAAGATATCCATTGTCTGATGTTAGCAATCTCCATAAGAGAACTTTGCAATTTTATTAATAGCCTCAGTATCTATATTTTCAAACCTTTGATAAATCTTGATCACAACATACGTACGATGAAATGTTTTTCCACAATAGAAAGTTGATCCTGAACCTTTATAATACGAGTCCAGAATCTAACCCACTTTAGCAACATATCTCATCGAAAATATACATTCAAGCTTTCTACCGATTCTCTGATTTTCTTTTGTCAACAAACTATTAAAGTAGCATAAACTTTCAGCTAATAAAACTTCCATTTTTGATAAAATCTGTTCAATAATTGACAATAAATCTTTGCAATAAGGATACATTGCAAAAAAAATGATTACCTTCTTATCTCATTTACAAAAGAAAGTTTATCTTAATTTAAAAGACGGAATTGGTATTTTTATAGAAATAAAACCAGAATTTCATTCATTTTATAATTGAAAAAGCGAAGTATAGTTTATACAGAACCCATTTTATTCACCATAGGAATAATTTTTACATTGACAAATCTAGAATGTAATTCTAGCCTAAGAGCATTCCTCAAATTTTAGTGGCGTGACTTACGTCTTGACATTAAAAAAAATATTATTTCACCAAAATATAAAATATCACTCAATAAGTTCGTAGGATTTTGTTTCAGTTGGGGTTGGTTTTTCGCAACTCCGTAAAAAATCCACGAATTTATTGAATAATATTTTAGTTAACCATCAACAATACAACAAGCTAAAAGTAATCTATTTATTTCTGGGATCTCTAATATAATATATGCGCAATTAATATCTATTATATTAAAAGTTTTAATTGATTGTAATTTTCTTCCAAAACAACAAGAATTCCTTCACAAAATTTATTAGTAAGAGATGCTTTGAAAATTAAGCCGATAATTATATTACCGAATTACTTGCCGATGAAGAGCATCACATAAAGTAATTTAGTTAGCACGATACTAGTCTTAAGTCTTAATCTTAAAAACAATTTTGTCGTTCCTCTATAGAAAACAGTATTATAAATTACAATTTTCCTACGCGATTTTTTTCAATTAGTAAATAAGTTGTAAATATCGATCTAATTATTGAACAATATCTTCCTTTTTATCTGAATTTATAATATATATTTAGACAAGTTTAACGTCTTAAAATCAGCTCCATGATTTTATAAAAGTCTCCAATGATTTTAATGTGATTGATCAAATATCATCATGAATTACTGTATCTATAAGCCTTTAAATTTTTAAGATAATTTATTTTCATGAATGTTTCAATCTCAAATGATAGCCTATATATTTACAAATTTATATTTTAATAATACATCGATCTTCTGATCTTAATTTTACAATTTTTAACTTAATAAAGCTTATTTGGAATTATTTTTCTCCGATTTTCGTTTGGAAGTTAAGCAATATATTTATCCATCTGAAGAAATCATTATTAAATATTTTCCAATGGCATAAATTAGTATATATTATTGATAAGTTAATAAACCAACAACAAAAAAATCATGTAAATTTATCCATAAATATCGTTACATTTGTATCTCATCGACCTCCATGCAAAATTTACCATCGGTTGTTGTTCGAAGATATACATCGATTATTTAACTTAATTATTATGCCGAAGTCGTAGACGACCAAAAATTTGATTAAGGGTTGGATAATAAAATTTGGTATTTCGCCCCGAAAATAAACGTATTTGAATAGATTAAAGTTTTTCGTCGTTATAGGCGGTCTCTTCTGCGGTCTCGATTAAGTTTTTCGTCGTGGAATTGAAGCGACTTCAATTGAAGTAATATTATGGAAATTCCAGCAGACTACGGAAGATGCTTTGTCTGAATGGAAACATATCGAAATATTTATAAAACCAGCTGCTGGATGATATGAAATAAATGCGGTAAAGTCGTTTTTATATTATGTCTCCAATATTGTGTTCGTATTGTAGTAAAAAATATATTTCAAAGCAAAATAAAATTACGCAAAATATTGCCAAAATTTATCCACATCAACATCTAATTGTTTAGTCTATTAATTCTAAATATTCTAAATATACCTCTATTCTTATTTAAGGAATTCCTTTAAAGGGGGCAATCCCTTTAGACGCTTGAAAATTAGTCGTTTTTCATGATTATTTTAAATGGTGATAATATAATGGTATCATTTTAAAATTTAGACATAATTTTACTACAGTCTTAAAGTGCTTATTTATTTTATTTTTTTAAAAACAAAAAACTAAATGGCAGAGTTATAAAGTATTCCATTAGGTGTCGAAGGTTTCCTATTGAACTGAAATCGAAAATGGAAATATTTTTTTAATTTTGTTATATGTGTAGGCAGTCAACTAAGCTATAAAATTTTTAAAAGATATTAAATCAAAAATTTAGTAGGCTTTTTAGTTAAACTTTCATATTTTTTACGATTTTCTTGATCATTTTTACCCCAAAAAAATAATTTATTTACGCGAAAATCTTAAAACTTTAACTTAGTTGACTAAATAATATTATAGTGAGAAACATCCCAAAATTTCAGTCAGATCGATCAACAGATTTTTAAGCTACAACTGGCGAACATTTTGAAAATGCAGTTTCGAGATAATCTTGTTTAAAGTTTCAATGCGATAAAACTATCAATTTTAATGACTTACTTATCAACCAAAGATTTCATATGCGTATAATAGATCTTCAGCTTTCTTTAAAATTAATTATCTTCGACTAACTGTTGTTTTCGTGCTATACGAGCTGCTTTTGTCTCAGAAAGACTCTTACGTTTTTACCTCGCCACCCGCGCTTCATCAGTTTATTCAGCAAAGACTTTACAGTAGGTGCCAATAATTATATTTAATATATTCATCATCTTCAAAATAAAACTGTAGTCGTTATTAAATATTCCAGCAGCAATTTATGTTAATATTTCAATGACTTTTACACCAGAATGCAGGTGCTTTGGATCCAGTCGCCAAACTGTCGAGTTAAAATATTCATTAGCATTTTGGGTATGGCCACCCAAGTATTTTTAAAGTAATTTACCCCTGGACAAATCTTTATAAATTGGTAAGATATGCTGTTTTATCTCTTGGCCAATAAATGGAGTCAGATCTTCAAGCCTTGGATATTTTTTGAAGAAATGGTTTTATGCCATTTGCACCAACTTTTGACTCCAGCCGGGTTCCCATGTCTTTTTTTTAAATTCCTTGAACTTATCTACCTTTCGTTCTTTTATAAGATATTTTGACATTTTTGCTTCGAAAATTCAACCACACACGACAAATTATCGAGCTAAACTTGACTTCTTAGTAGAGGATAATTGTCTATGGATAATTGAATTTGTAAAAATCATTAAAATAAATCTTACCTAGAAAAATTCTATTCAGATTTGATAATATGGAGAAAACAAATAATAAGTCGACTATGAAGATCGCCTTAACAAGAAAATAGACTGGGTGGGCATTCTGCGATTTTTTGTGGGTTTTTTTTTCAGATTTGAATTAAAAATATTGGTATCTTTATACAATCATCTTTGATTTTGAAATGAATAACCGTTAATTTCAATTTAGAATCTGTAAGGGTGAAAACTTTTTTTAATTTCGTTATAAATTACATTGAACGCTCTAAGCCGCTTGATGTATAAATTTAAGCCTTTGATTGATTATATAATAGGCTTATAAAAAAACCCTTTCCGTGTTAAATGCCTTCATGCGATATTATAATCATTGGATTTTGCACACCAAATTTGTATTATTTAAAAGTGTTCTTAGAGCAAAAATTTTACCCCAAAAAGCAATCACATGGAGTATTCTTGAAAAATTAATTTTCAATGTAATCGATTATTTAGCGTCTTGTTTTTGGGGCATCCCGATCCACCTTTGTCGGGATTAAAATAATACTCCCATAGCGCAAACAATCATCCCTTGGAGATGTCGCGCAATACGCCGCAATTGTACACGGCCATAAAGAATATTATTTATGGGGCGGGGGGTTGAACAAAGTTGTAATTTCATAAAACGACGCTTTTCCACTTTTCTATTTGATTAAACACCGCACAGGAAGTCAAATAAAATTATATAAGAGGAAGACGGAAGACGCAGATGCTTTGAAGGAGATTTATGTCAAATTTCGCTCGAATTGGAAACGTACAATTAATTCAAACAACGCACATACTTCTGTAACTCATTAAAATCTGTACACTCCAATAAGTTTTCTCGTTAAACGCGCTCAAAATAATTCCTGAAATATCATCTGAAGAATTTGTAAGCCAGCTCACACATTTTTCACAAAGTCGGGCGTCAAAAGAGCTTTTAAACATCTCAAATGCACATATTTTATTCACTGCTTGATGGATATTGATGCACTTTTCGACTGAAAGTCTGTCGAGTATTTCTTATTTCGAAGCACTAAAAGCACTTTGCGAATATGACTGCCAATTTATATATGTCAAAAAGGACTTAAAGCTATAACAGTTGATGGTATAAATGCAACGTTGAACGACTTGAACACTAGATGATCAAATATGAACGACACTATTTCAAAAACTTGTACAATTTATCGCCAAATGTATACATTATTTTCTAAAAATTTATTTTATTCGCGCCTTTGGTATATAAGTGCATTTGGAAAATCACAATTATACTATAGAAGACACTTAATTAGTCGTCTGTGTGACTATCCATTTCCATCTACAATTAAATTAGTTTTCCTAATTGACAATTAGACATTCTGTCGTATGCTCTTGGACTGCATATTGGAACAATCTTTATTCTAAAATTACTGATAATTAACACGGTACTAAACTAATTCTATTATTGTGAATTTAAATTGCTATAAATATTTGATAATAAAGGACGAATTGATATATCATGCCTAAATTAAAGTAACCATATGGTCACGCGTCTATTCCCCGAGAATATATTATATAATATTAACGTACAATAATAATTGAATACATTTAAGCCAATTAATAAATTATTATAAATGAGCAACACATTCAAATTTATAATAAAAAATGAATATTTTATGATTTATAATGATGGTCGTCACTGTTACCATTTGATCACGTTCGTTGTGAGTTGCAAAAATCAATATTTTTGTATGCCATATGTAAAATGCTTTGCCAAATTGTAAAATATATATTCATTTTCCAGTAGAAATTCTTTCTTTCTTCAATCTTTTATCTGTTTATTGTAGATATAGTAGCACATTTTTTCTATAATTTTATTACTATTGATAATTATTATTTTGATTTAATTGATTTATTTATTCTAAAGAGCTCTGAAAATTAATGATTAAGGAGTTGCCGTAAATATATTAGAATGATAGCATCGTTAAAAAAATGTTGTAATAAGGAAACTAAGGTTTAAATAGATAATAAAATCATCATGTCAAACAATATTGTAAGCTTTTCTGTGTCTTATGGTATTATTTTTTGGCTTAATTCATGTTGATAATAAATAACTAAATATTTATTTTGATTTGTAATTTTGAAGGCTTAGAAACTAAGAGATATCCAAGTTTTGTTTGTATAGAAAAAGATTTGCAATATGCGCAAATATTATAAAATTGAGCCACAAATCATTTTCTTTACCTTTTAGGAATTCTAACACTAAATCAGTGAGTTCATAAAATCGATTCAAACATGCATTTTTAGATAACTATAACAATAGTCACAATTATTTTGCTTTTTATTAAACCTTTCGTTGACACTCCGATGTTATCCAAGCACACCCAAATTAATTTTAATTTGCTACAGATCCCTTCAGCAACACAAAGACCCCTAAAGACCATATAAACTACTTTGGGAAGCTATGCTCTATACCAGAGGCTCTTAACATATTTTGGTCCACCACCCTCTTTTAAAATACAAAACTATTTACAGTATTTTCTACGATTGACATCTCAATCCTAGGTCTGAGTAAAGTTTTAAGGCCCAATTAGGAATGATCGTCATCATTTATTTCCATAGAAGAAAGATTTGGAAAGTGATAAAAATATCTTTAAATCCATTGCAGTTTTAGATTTATTTCATAAATGTTTAGCTATGACATTAAATTCTTAAATTACAATAGCTTATCTCTTAATGAATGATTCTTGTTTTCAAAGAACGCTATAATTAAGCCAAAAAGGTCATAAAATCCCGTTAAATAAGAACCCTTTGACAGCCAAAGAATCGTTGTGTGCAATATTATACAATTGAAATCTTTATCATTTTCATCACAAAGCATTCTAAATAGAGCATTGCTTCTGATCTTGTTAACTTTTGTAATTATATACTACAGTGAGCATCCAAGGCGATCATTGCGGGTTTTTGCTGTCTGTGTAATACATAGCGATTAAATTTGTTACCGCCTTTTTCAAATATGAAAGCAATTTAGAACTATTTATTGAAACATTCAATCACACTTTTCAGCATGTTTTATTAGTGTTACCCAGAGGCGGCAGTTGGTCCTCAAATTTGCTTTAAATTACAAATTCCTTCTTTGATCTCTTCTGTGCTTTATACCAATACATAGTTGATTCGCTTCCATTCATATTCAAATATATGAATACTCGTGAATGTATTAATATATATTTATTAATATTACATATGGATCTATGTCCATGCGTATATTGATGTATATAAATATAAGCGTGGGTTTGTGTTATTTCATCTATTTAATATTTGATAAGTTGAAAAAGCTCAACCATGTGATTGGATGGCAAAAGTTGGAACGCTCGCTGAAAGGGGTTAATTTGTATCATTTTACGGTCCAGCTCTTTCAGCTCTAAATATAGGACGCTTGGTAGAAAGCACTCCATGTGCATTGCGAATGCTGAGGCTTTTTAGTTTCGATATAAATGTTAACAACGTCCTCTCAATTAATATCCCGATCGCCGTTTCCGAGGATAAAAGTTTTAATATCGCACAGGTGGTTATAGATCGTTATGGAGGCTCGTTACCTTTCCCGAGCCAAAAAGCTCGTTAAAGACGTCGAAGCAAGAGGGTGGTGTTAGGGTTGCCAATGTGTAATCTGTTTTCATTAAATTGCAGATGTGACTCAAGTTTATATTGCGTCTTTAGAATCAAGGGTCGGTGTACCGGCCGTCGAAACAGACACTCTGAGCCTCGGGTCGTGATAAGACGATGCCCTCCCCGATGGTGTTTGTCTGGGATTAATTAAATACCCTTTTAACGAAATAAAAGAAGAGCAAACATCCCTTATTAAATAAAATTTAGGAAATCATTTATTGAACGAAATGTTCGTATATTTTCGCCAAAGGCTTAAACGCTGACTTTATGCCCATTATTATGAAGTTGAATTACCACACTGGTGAACAATGGGATTAAATTAAACAATTTGAACAGGATTAACGTTTGATTTATACGAGTGTCCTTAGTAAAAATATTTTATATTCCCTATTAAATGAATTTAATTTTTCCTCAAAATTAAATTTTTACATGAAATATAAAATTCATTTGGGAAATTGCGCAGAAAACTCACGTTTTTCATACCGGCGTTATTTTTATCCATCAAAATTCCGCCCACACGATTCATAAATTATTATTTCAGCAAAAATAATTGATATTGTCTATCCTGCTACGAAAACTGTTTTTAACACGTTTCATCGTAATTATATCGAAATTTATATATCTTTGGCACTAATTTTATGAGACATATCGCACAAATAATTGTTTAAATATGTATTACGCATATCTTGACTTAAACTATATATCATATCTAAGTAGAAATTTGGTATCATGTGGCATGCTGAAGAGACACATTGACACTTTACGAAAAACATAAAAATACCATCATCTAATAAATAGATATCAAAGGTTTGATTTTGCAACCATTTATATATGGAGCCCTCAAATTAAATACAAACAAAATTATAAAATAACAGCGAAATCGCATTTTATTTCAAATAAATCCCAATATTTATATGAATCGGCCTTAAATTTTTCCTTGTACATCACTTATGCTAATTAAATAGCCATGATCCTTGATGAGCCCCATGACATCTTTTGTTGCTGGTATTGGATCCAATTTAATTTCTTCTTCGTCAGAGGTTTTGAATTTAAACGATGAAAAAATATTGGGGCTGTAATTTTGTAATTACACTATATTGGATGGACTCCCTGTCCCTTAAAAGTTTTATACAGATAGGCTTCCATAAGAGAATTTCCATATGAATTTCTTGCATTTCATTGATATTTTTTATTGTCAATACTTACAAATTTGTATTTTTTTCACAGGAGTAAAGTTGCAGCCCTTCTTCTCGACAAGCATCTTCAAATTAATGGGATTGGCGTTAGTGGAAGATCAAGTATAGCAGCACCAGCACCAGCTGCTGCATGCAATCGCATGAAGAGGGAACGAAAAGCTGCAAGAACTCTTGGAATAATCATGACTGCATTTTTGGCTTGCTGGTTGCCGTTTTTTCTATGGTAAATATTTTTAAATTCAAAGCAATCATATTTACATATCCATTTCGATATTGTATTTGTTCGATACATTTCTTTCTAAAATTAATCAGTTCTCATTAAAGGATAGTTTCTCCGTCGCATTCAACCCAAAGAAACTTTCTATCGTCGAATCTTTTGCAACAAGGAGTTCGCTTCTAAGGACATTAATTTATTTCTTTTCTTATCATTCCTATAGGGAAACTTAACTAGAAATACCACAAGAGTGGTTCGGAAACTTGATAAAAATCAATTAAGAGACGTCTCAGTGAAGTTTAAACGACAAAAGTTGGACATCCTCAGTACTTTGCAAATTGCTTTATGTAACTTTCATTATTGTTCTATCTTAATTAATTTAAAAAAAAAAACAGCATAATTTATTTTTCAGCCAAATTTTTTTATCAAGGCATTTTTTTAGCATCAACTTTGTTTGAATCTGCAGGACCAGGACAGCTTTTTAATCTTATCTTTAAGGATATTGTCGGAACTTATGATGTACAAGTGTGTTAAGTGTAGCCTTGATACAGCAGGGTTTATCTTAATTAAGAAGGGCTCTGTAAAGCACGACTAAAGCATCGTACGTCACACCTTTATTTTGGAGGAAGACAGTTTTTCCTCCTCGGATGCTTATCTAAAGGGTGGTGTTACATTAATAATATGTCGCAAGGCTTCCACAACATCTAAAGCCTACCCTCCTATCGATTTTCTCCACTACCGACTTCTTTTAATATTAAAAAGTTCATATTTGCTCAAAAACATGCACGCACGTATACATCTCCAAGGCAAATGATATCCAAAAAGGCGAAGAATGAAAGATTCTACGATAGCGTCGGTGACCTTTGACCATGCGATGCCTCCATCGACATTATTTACAGCCATGGGTGTGGAAAACAACATAAAATGGATCCTCCGAATAATTTATTGAGTTTGGGAATATAGCTAATTTCCGATTTGAGAAAAACAATATTTTCCCCGAGCATATTTTAGAATTATGTAGGCAACGTTATTAATGATAACAGAGTGCAATATTTAGCATCCCCCTTCGCATAAACAGACGTGTTCAAATTTTTGGACATAAATGAGATTTTGGTCGTAAACTTTTATTCACTGCAAATTTATACAGTACCTTAATATTATATTTATACAATAAATTTATTTTATCGGGGTATTCTTGGCTTTATACTTATAATACTCTATCATCTATTAAGACACCATTTCTCTCTGGAAAGTACTAACTTATAAATGGCAAAAAAATCTACAAATGGAGAATAAATGTAGTAGGCCAAAAGTAACTTTCTATTAAGATAAATTCGTAATAGCAGTATTTTTCATAATTTAAGTATATCTTCCATTGATTATAAAATACGATAAACTACTTTAATCGAACAAATCGATTTATGCCGAAAAAGTCAAGAAAGCCTATTTTTAATGGGATAGAGTCACAACTCATAATGTGAAAAACACAATGAAATTAATTTTGTCAACATTCAACACTTGAATTTTTTTTTCATGTTGGTCATTAAGATAGACAAAATTGACGTTTCCTAACATTTTTTTTTCTTTTGGGTTACCTACAAGTAAAACCACAAAGGTTGATAAACCACAAATTATTTAAAAATAGACATTTAAGCCAAAATAATGACAATATCAACAGTAAAAGTATTAAAAAAGAGTGTTTGCACTGTTTTCAGTAAACGATTTGATGGACGATATTTCACAAAAAGCCATTTAAAAACCAAATCGAAAATCATATTCAAACTTAAATTTATTACCAAATTAAAGCATAGTTATATAGATAAATTGCCTTTCAATAATTATGAAATAAAGGATATTCGTGCTATATTCTAGTAGAAGTGTATGAAATTCAAGTTTTTTGATCATAGCAAATATTGATTTTGAATCAATGAATGAATCACTGAAGTCTTTCGGTTGATTTTCTATTTTTACTAAATTTATTATTTTGATAGGTTGAAATTTTGCATCAGTTATGTATTAAATTTTCGTTGACAAATAATCCCGCTGCATATGATGGTTTATTACAGCATTACAATCAGGGTTCAATCAGTTTCATTCTATATTAAAATTTTATTATGAAAATAATTCACTGTTCTGTTAATTCAAGCACGTCTGCATCGACATTATATCAAAACTGTTTTACTCATACAATTTTAATTTGATTAAATCTCCAAATTCAAACCAACCGATTGCCAGATTTGTTATTAAAGCTTTAAGTGTGACTATATCAAAATATCAAACGGTCCATGGCGTTCATTAGAATGCAAACTAACTACAAGTTACTCTCAGTATTCAGATAATTTATTTGCCATGCGCACCGTATTTCAAACTAATCACCAAAATCTAGTATAAAGACGATCTAAATTATAAATTCTGCATGCTAAACTGGATTCGAGAGACAGGGGCATCAATTTCAATATTTTGTATCGATCCAAATATAACGCATCACTCAATAAATTCGTAGGATAACATATAAATAAAATGCAAAAATATATTAGAATAGGTTCATATGGAAGATTCTATGATAATTGTTTTATATTCATGCAATACTTCTCAAGAGCCGAATTATCTGTAAAATGAAATTAAAATCGCAATTGCTAACATTGACAATTTTTGTTTCAGGTACCTCATCACAACCCTCTGCGGAAGCCCTTGCTATTGCCCACCCATTGTAGTCACAGCAGTTTTCTGGGTGGGATATTTCAACTCGGCTCTAAATCCACTCATCTATGCATACTTCAACAGGGAGTTCAGGGTAGCTTTTAAGAAAACTCTCGAATCTTGCTGCAAATCCATCCTACGAACCGAGAGTGGCAATAACTTTTTCAGGGGCAGGAGCTTCGGCAGGAGGGAGCTCAACGTCAATTCGAATGCCAGCTCCGAAATCCATATGAATAATTGTCTTAAGATTTCCCCCAAAAACGAACAACCCTGCATCCCCAGGGAGCCGCTGATGCTCGGAGAGAGTGTAACGTAAAAATAGTTCCTCAGCCACTTCACTGGATTCGCCCAAAGGATAAAGGACAATCTTATTTATGTATCAAGCATATATTATACACATAGGGTGTCGAATTATTACTAAGAAAATGAATAAGGGTAATTACAAAAAATCATTGAATGTACGTGAATTAAGACTTTAATAAGTGTCTTAGAACTAAACATTTTAATAAATGTTATATTATTTTAAATAAATAATCGAAAATGTGTCAAAGTATTATATAGAGTCAATATATTGCACATAGAAATTATCTAACGTTGATTATTTTATTAGTTTGTATAGTGTACGTGCGTAAAAAATGTTGCAGGCAAAATATATAATTATGGCGTTTACATCATTAAATATTTTTAATGCCGTCGTATATTTAATTTGGGAGCTTAATTATATTAATTAATACCATAAAACCTTAATTTAATATCGGAATGTAGACAAATAAAAGTTGCTTTATATTAAAATGCTTTATTATAACATAATTCTATACTATATTTTCCCTACATTATAACCAGAACTGATTGAATGATCATGAGAAAATTATTAATCAAATGATGAAATTGATTTAACATAAAAAATGCTTCTCTTAATTGATATCTTTATGCTGAAGCTGATGAATTGTTTGATAAGATAAAGATGAATATATGCCCAAGGAAAAATAGTCAATCTCCACAATAATATAAGAAGAAAAAAATATTATACATTTTGATTTAAAACCATATTTCATATTAGTGATATCCCTTGCATTTATAAAATTAAGAGATGTTTATACCTTGTTGGTTCAAAAAAAATCTTCAGTAAATTTCAAGTCGATATAAATGAAATTCACAAAATTATAAGCCGACAAAGAGAAGCTGCGCTTTGCAAAGCTGAGGAGAGGAGAAACTTTCAATGCGTTTTTTTTCTAAACTACTTTATCCAAGCTCATGGAAGTGCTCCCACACATCCTTGATAAGCATTTTTTATGAAATTTAACATACACGTGTATAATTAACGACCCTATTGTATAGACTACAATTATTTAAAAATATCAAAAAATGTTGATAAAAACACAAACTTTTTTTCGATCACTCACTATTTTTTTATTTTCCAATATTTCTTTTTAATTGTAGTCTAAGCTATGCACAATATTATAGAAAGTAAAAATATGTTTAATTTTTTCGTTTCAAATCACTTGTTCAGGACTTGGAACTTCCATGATTAAGAATGTCATCGTTCTCGCACCGAGATACGTGACTCCCTTCACTCTCACTACCATCAACACACTAAATATCAACCTTCTATATTTAATACTTTTCGCATATAAACAATGTCCCTTAAGCTTTGTTTGTATAATATATAATAAATTGGCAATCAGCAACTGGTTGCTTTATGCTACGCATACACTATGTTGTAAATGATGTGTGCAACAGAGATGGAGAGACTACAGACGTTTTTCCATCTCTTTTCGTCCAAATGTCGCTTGGGGTTTCTCTTTCCGTGACGTTCAAGCCAATTTGCCCGCGCCTATACAAATTTCATTTTATATACACATTCAACTTTAAAATGTACAATTATTTCATTTATTCAAACATGATTAATGCAGATGAATAACTATTGTACTTCACTTCAGAACACTATATTCGATCGTTCAAAGCTCGAGACTCTTCAATTATTAACCGGTTCAAACGCCAGACAGCCGCAACTTTAACACTACTCTTTCGGAATAATAAATTTGTAAAGTGCCATTTCGAATTTCTTGCTGCCGACTGAGAGCGGTCGTATATTTATAATCAACCATTTGTAAATTGGATGCTATCGATAATATTTATTTAGCTTTTATGACGTTGCATTTTTTGCGTGATATGCGATTGAAAATCGTGGCGCGTTTATGTATTTTGCCTGCGACGTGTGTTTACGCAATCCAGCATCCCTTAATGAATGTCTCTGTAAATATTAACAATCATCTTGTCAATTAAAACATATTGTTATTATTTTATCGTACGATTTTACTGGCGTACATGATTTTGGCGTAATGTCGTAAAAGCGAGACAGGATTTAATTATAGAAATAGGTTCGTAAATTACAACATTAAGGCGTGCCAAAAACGTGCGTGTGTGTGGTGAGGGGTGAATATGCGAATGTGGATGTTCAACCCTGAAATGTTGAGCTTTTCTTCGACTCGAGCTATATTAACGTTAATTGCTGTATTGGTGTAATAAAAACTTCGAATATATTTTATTATAAAAATCCATATTGATCATCGACCAACTTGTAATTACTTCCTAAATTAATTTATTTCCTAAGACTTTCCATTTGGTTTCTATCGCGGAATGAATATAACATATCAATTGTATAATCGATATTATTGATCATCTTTTTTGTTTATAAATAACACGATGATAAATTCAATCGATAATAGTAGAATGGAAAGAACGTCCAAATCATTAAAAAAAAAACTTTTTCCAAAACACCATATCATATGAAAGTGACTGATCATGTCATGATATTTATTCTTAATACGCAAATATTAAAAAAAACCTATAAATTTATACGATATTATTTTTTAACATAAAATTTATAAACATCCTAATAAGATGATAGAAATTTAAAAAATATATTTAGACATCATTCTGAAATATTTTTTGACAGACACTCCATACAAATGATTTATTATCATAACATACATCGTATGTATGTAAATTAAATATAAAAATACATAGAAAAAATATTTGATCCATTGTGAGTCGACTGAGATTAACGATGGCTATATCTGAACCATTTTCTGCCAAATTTCAGCATTTAATATTTTTTAAATTTATTAATATATATCTATGATAAGCTCGCTATAATTTAACCATAAACGGTGTTAAAATGAGCAGTACTATTTGAATTAAATACACGTATTTATTTTTATTATAATTAGACCTCGTTAATCGACGCTTATCCATCAAAAACTGTCAATTAACGAACCAATACAATTTGTATACATAATACCAGGATTTTCAATGAATAAATACGATATTCTTGTTCTTCTTTGAGCTCATTGATAAAGTCGAAAGTTTCTAAAACTCCTTTGTGTGATTTTGATCATGCGATTAAATTAATTAATTAACGTCTTCAAAACAATAGATTGTCCAGTTATAAATGTCGTTTTTTTAATTGAAAGAGTCAAATTCAAACAAAAAAATTATTAATTAATTTCATCGACACAATGTATTATTTTTCAATAGATACAACCTTTTCCCATCTATTTAATATATTTTTTAATTCTAGAAGAATAAAATTTAATGAGTTTTGATATAAAATATTTTACGATTCCTCCTGTCATCTCTTCTATATTTATGATTTTTTTCCCAAATAAATAATAATGCATCGATCTAAATAAATGATATCTGGAAAGAGCAAGATCAGAAGAATAAGATGGATGTGGAATCGTTTGCCAATTGATTTTTTTAAATTTGTTTTCAGTCATATTTGATTTATGGGGTCACGCATTATCATGTTGCTAAAGAATTTGGCAACGATTGGCTACATCTAATCTCTTCGTACTCAACGCCACTTTTAAACTTTCTAAATGGAAACAATAAATCTCCCTCATTATGAATTGATCATATGGAAGGACTTCATTGTAGATTATCCCTTGGAAGTACCACTGTACATTTAAAAGAGCTATTTTTACTGTTGGATCCGGTCGAGGGGCTAGTTTTTTTGCCTATCCCTTTAAAAACTACTGTCTTTTGCGTTTTTGATTTGAGTATAACACTTACTTTTCATCTCCAGTCACAAGATAGTGTAAAAATGGTTGTTTCTTCTCTTTATCGATTAAATCATGATACGTACTCATGCAGACCGCCTTGAACTCATCAGTAATGTCGTGCGGTATTCACATCCCCTGTTTTATGATCTTTTTTATATTTTTCAAGTGTATTTGAATACTTTTTTGGGAGTATCCGAGCTTGTCTGTTAATTTTCGTATTGTCTATGTTGGATTTGATTCAATTTCAACTGCAGGATATTGTCATCCACTTAAATCTTTCTCTCACTTCGAACCTTATTTTCTAAACTAATTTTATTACTTTTAAATTGTTTAAACCATGTAGAAAACAACGACTTCCAGATTTTATTCGATTAACAAAATATACATACGTATTATCAAGGGATGGCTGAGACACAACTGATGGTCAAAAAGTAAATATGCTAAAAACGGCATTTCTAACTGAACAATCTAATATAGTCAAATTTGAGTTTCTGAATGGTCGATTAGCGAGGCGTCGATTAACAGAGTCCGATTACATTTTAACAGTGATATATAATTTTTTCATTTCAACAAAATTTCTGACTTTCATATGTAAGACATCCTGAATAATAGTTCTATTAGAAAAATGAAGTATTTGTATAAAATAATGTAATAAATTGATGTTGAATATGTTCTCATGAAATATTTGGATGACGAAAATAAATATGTAATTTATATCACATTCCATATTATTTCAGCTCACGCCCTTAGCCAATAAGGGTGGGAAATTGAATCAATTAATTGATTTGTCTTTGTATTATTATTTTCATTGATATTAATTTGTATTTTTTGCATTGTTCTAATAAAGGATTGATGGATTTTTGATTGATTTTCGTATTGTGTTTTGATTCAATACCATCTTTGTCATTGTAATGTATAGTATTTAAATTCGCTAAGTGGCAGAAAATCGGTCAAAAACAACAAGGCCTAGGTTTCAATTCCATAAATTTGAACGTGTATTTTGAAAACTTAATGGTATCCCAAATTGTCCGAATTTCCCCGCGAAATTGATTGCCATTACATCATTGAAATGGACCAACGCACGAAACAATAAAAATAGTCGTATGAAATATTAAATACAATCATAGATATTATTTTATAAATCATATCATGTTAAATCTATATAAATATATATGTATATGTAACTTACTACACGGTGTTTAAACAATCAATTTTATTGTGATTAATGTATAAAATGTGTGGAATTAATGCAAAAATAGATTATATCAGTTAATGCGAGAGATGAATTTAAATATATTTATTGTATTAAAAAATGACAGCTGTTAAAATATCACTGTTTGTTATCGAATGGAATAATAAAAGTAAAATTTAATTTGTGGCGTTTTATTTCGTATTCGTAAGGGTTGTTGATTGGGAGCGTTCAATGGGGTAAAAAAGCAATATGAGCGCTATTATTTTTATCCTCGGCGGAAAATTTATTAGGAGAGACCTATTCAATATTCGGTCATTGTTTACTGAAGAAAAAAAGAGTCTTAGACATGGAAAAAGCCTTTAATGAGAAAGTTTCGGGCCTTCGGCACTGGTGTATAATACGGAGTGCTGAAATAATGATGAATGGTTCCCATTTAAAAAAAAATGTATGAGAAGATCTTTGTCTATTTATTGTATTTATTTATGGATAATGTATATCAAATTTGGTTACTAATAATTTATAAATTAGTCATGATGAAATATAAGCAACCCTAACGAAGAAAATCAATTTTTTCCTCGACAATATTTGATGCTAAACGAGACTAAAACATCACAAATAGGTCTTGTCAAAACAACCCGTGTAATTTATAAGCAAGCTTTTAAGCTTCGGCTATAAGGTTACAAAATACTCTATCCTTTCATTAGCAAATATCCATTATTCAGTGTCAGGGAAAATATTCATCCGACACAAAATAGACGAATTTGTCTCCTTCATACATTATGTACGTACGTCCATGCAAAAATAGTTTTCACATATTCGGAATTTATCCCGTGAATGAATTTTCCCGACCGTGTCTATTATTGGCTTCGGGAAAATTAAGCTCTCTCGTATAAATGGAAAGCCCATCGACATTGTTATTCTTATTCACACGATTTCAGTCCGATTTCAAAGAATTCGGGGATGTTCTAAAATTGCATGGATACACACGAGGCGATGAAAAAAATTTACTTGATGTATCCAACGATGCAAAAAAAGGTTGAATACTACCCCCCCGATTCTGAAATATACCAACCTGCAATAACAAGGCTTATGAATTCCGTTCATGCATTCATTTTCATCCGAAAACGTATAAAATTCGCATAAAAAAAACACAAACGTCAATTGGAAAGCATAAAAAATACACTTTGATCGAGTTCTCTTTGCGCGTATATCATTTTATTGTATTAAAAATAGATCGGTCGACTTTGACAATAACAAATTGTAATTGGATATTAAAGGTTTATTTATCATAGTAACGAGTATTCGGCATGCGTTTGAAAAGAAACACAATAGTGCAGTAACGTGATTTATTGCTTCAGACCACGTGTAGCGCGGGATGAATGATATAAAAATATATATAATACAAACATACAGACCTTCATTTTTATACGTATAAACTAGTTTAAAAACCATTTTGGATAAACGCCCAATGACTCACCAAAGTTTCATTGCAATCGGACTAATGGTACAGGAATGTATAGACCGCAAACAAACATATTTTAATTTTTATATATACAGATTAAGGAGACCCAAAAATATTCCCGTATTTTTAAACCTTATGTTTGACTTCAGCTTATGTCCGATCACAGTAGCAGAAACAGCTTTGTAAGTTATATTAATGTTTTAAAATGTTTTAAAATACTTCCCAAAAAAAAGACTACAATCAAAATACGCAAATATTTTTAAAAAGCCCTAATATTATCCACAATATTGAATCATCGTCGATTGAAAGCTTACTTTTTATAATTTAATAAATTACAAAACCCTTTATTGATCTACAAGGTATATCCTGAAAGTAAGTGTATTGTGACAATACCGAACTGTGGTCTGTTCCGGGTTACCCCGGACTAGCCACACAGAGAGGGTCTTCCACTGATCTTTTAGCCCCGCTAGAAACGCTACGCGCAGAGCGTCCGACCAGCTTTAGACTATTGCACCCGAGGGCGTAGCGGAGGAGGAAGGACAAAGGCTCAAGCTAAATTCAAAGGAATACTACCACGGATTCACTGCCACCACGAGTCCAACCTCAATTTGAAAGGGGCAGATGACGGACTGCAGGAGCTACCCCTTCCCCATGGTACTCGTATCGGTTCAGTCATTTGTAGTACCTAGCCAAGGAGACGCCGTTCGAACAGTTCTCCTAAAACCGTTCTCCCCTGTATGTTTAGGCTGTTGGTGATAGTGGTGAGCCTTTGACACAGTCTCCACCAACTACTATAATCGACTGTTCCACACACCCCTTTATAGGTGCGCAGCACAGGGTGACCTGCGCACCCAACTCATGTTAGCTGGGCTACCCCAGCTGCGGTTGATAAGCAAGCCGACGAGGCTACTTTCGCGCACCTTTACTCCACATTATTACCCCTGGGGTTTTATGGGTGAGCATTGTGGAGTCTAACAACAAGATGCTAAAAAAATGTAAAAGAAGCATTCAAAAGGAAAGAAGAGGTATGCTGATGAGAAGAGCGTGCTTGTTGCACGACAACGCCCGTTCTCAGACAGCCTTAGCCACCGAGGCGCTCTTGGATTTATTTGGTTAGGATGTTTTAACCCCCCCCCCCCCTTCATATTCCTTTGACTTGGCGCCTTCAGATTATCATATTTTCCCCTGCTTGATTGAAAAAATAGATGGGTGGAATTAAATTTTCAAACGACGAGCAGGTGCGGAAAGATGTTCTAAAGTGGAGGAAGGAGCTAACGGGAGAGTTAAGAGTAAAATATAAAAAAATAGTACACTTACTTTCGGGATATGCCTCGTAAAATTAAATTTAAAATATACATATATAATATTATAAACATTGATCCAAGTAATATATGTGCTTAAAAACAAATGTTAATTTGTATATTGGTTATTAAAAAGGCGTTTGATTGAGTATAGCATGATTGCTTGGCCGTTTCAAACTAACCACTCTGATCGTTAAATACATCGTGTTAAATATTAATAATACTATATTAAAATGCAGATCAAAGATAATTCGATATCATTGCGATTGGATTTCAAACAAATCTGTATTGATTAAAATTATATTTAACAAGTCAACGTCACGAGTCTCATGTATCAGTAGCGCTTTAAATTTTGAAAATAAGACAATCAAATCTTTATAAAGATTTTAGTTATGATATAAAATTTAAAAAAAACTTTAAAGTCGAATGGAAAGGATACTACATTCAGCTTTTCAAATCTACAGCAGAAATCTTGAACATCTGAACATTTTTCTTTCCTGGCATTTTCATAAAAATCCAATAAATTCTGTGTTATTCCTCTAAGTATTGACCCAGATATAAAAAAAATCCACATACGCTTTATATAGTTTTTTCGGTGAAGCGGTTGCTTCACGTCTCGGCACTCAACTATTAAGTGCCACTAAATAAAATGTCCTGTCTGAAAAAACATTTAAAGGCAGTAGCGTTTATTTTTTCTAAGGTGCCATAGCTTTTAACCACAATGCCTAGCGAATGTCGGAATGAGAGCTCACGAAGTCAAAATAAGCATGTAGGCTTTTGGGGTGAGACACACCCGAAGGGTAGAACTACCCCATGAATTGTAATGCATAATGAATGGTGTACCAACATACCACTAGACCACAATTACCAACTTTTACTTGGCTGCAGCAAACAATGAGAGTTGCCGACATCTTCGCAATTCCACGAAGGTGCTCCCGAACAATGAGAGTGGAGGGTGCATGCAAAACCGCGCTGTCGGCTTATAAATGAGATGAGGAACTTAAACAACATATCGCTAACATGTTACATTCGAGTATTTAATTGTACTGTAAATCTAAAAAAGATACTAAAGATAGATTATCTATAAATTTTCATTAAAACTATCGATTTATAGCTAAAAAATCATAATCATAAAAATGTTAGAAAATAATCAAGAAAAGTGACATCACATACATATTGATGCACATATACGTGTCCATTTGTAGTAAGTAATTTCTAAAAATAAAATAGAATTTGCGGAACCATATGCTGAAATAAACCAATACCAGAATCACTAAAAACGTAATCCTTTCAATTTTCGAAACAATTTTAGCGGAAAATAGAATTTTTGATGCAATTGTGGAAAACAATACGAATGAAAGACATTCGGATGATTTCCACCGTTCACAAAGCTAAGCCTGAAAAGAGAAATTCCAATAAATAAAATCCCTTTGTATTTTGGATACAATCATTTAACGCGAGGGCTTGATGCAACCCATCAATATTTATCAATTATACAATATTTATGAAAATTTAAAAATGGATCAAAGTAGTTATTATTATGCTATATTAAATGGTTTCTTCAATACAAAAATTTTAATACTTTCATGTAAAATTAATTATGAAGATTTTTTTATTGAATACGAGAGGTATCGTTAAAGAATATTAACAATGAAAATGATGAAACGCTTTCCACATCCACATTTTCTTCTAGAATACGTTCTGGTTCAGTTGATCGACTGTCTTCAGATTTGATAAAGTATCAATTTATAAAAACCCCAAGAAAAGAAATGAAAAGCACCAGGGAAGAGTCTGCAGATTGATGTATAAATATTGTAAAATTCGTTTACATGTGTGGATTGAGTATTTAATTTTGTACTAGAAATTATGTGTGGTGTCTCAGATTACTCCACACCCTTTAAATTTTTGTTGGAAAGCAGTTGGCGAAATAATGAAAGCTTCGACATTGTCAGCTGAAATCGTTACTTTGGCAAATCAACTTGGTAGAGATGGCTTTGATACTTTTTCTCAAAATGATGTCAATGAGTTGCTTGAGGATACTCCCTTGAATGATATTATTGGTTTGATGTTATATTGCAGCAAAGAAACACAGAAAGATATTGAAGTGGAAGAAACTTCTGTAGCGCTTACTGTAAAAAATCTGAACGAGCTTTCAAATTCCAGTGGAAGCTTAAGAATTGCATATGCGACTCCCCGTGAAACTATCGCATAAAAACAGACTCAAGTGTAATAGAAAAAAATAGAATTCCCAAATATCAAATTAGTTCAATATTGTGAATTAATGTGTCTTCAGTCTTTCGTCGACATTCAGAGAAAACAAGCTTAGAGATACACCATTATATGGCATCTCAATATCATACATCATCATCAGCCTGTGTCCGTCTACTATTGAACGTAAGCCTCCCGCATGAGTCTTCATCTTTCTCGATGATCCACTTTCGGCATCCAGCTTCCTCCTGCTATTCTTCTTATGTCAGTTCATCTTGCAGGGGAGTCGACCAATACTCCATTTGGCAGCTCTTGAGCGCCAATCTTCTTTTTTTCCCCATCGACCGTCATCTCTTCGACAGTGTGCCAATTCTTTTACTAACGTCCACTATTCGAGTTCTTCTTCGGATATCCTCATTTCTGATTCTATCTTTTATCCGAGCATAGATCTCTCTATGATACGTTGGGCGATCTTGATTCTGAGTGAAAGCTTTTAAGCTTTGCGAAATTTTCGCTTTAAAAATGTACTTAAGTTTTCCAAATGCTGCCCATCCCAGTTGTATTCGTCTATCGATTTCTTTTAAGAAATTCTGTCGTCCTAGTTTTATTGCTTATCCAAGGTAAATGCATTCATTTACAATTTAAATTTACGTTCTCCCAATCAATACGGTGCGTATAAAAATATTTTGAAATATGATTATTTTTAAGTGTTCTTTCTCTCTTTTTTTGTACTCGTATTTATAAATGAATGAGATGTAATGCTTTTTTAGAATCGTCGTAATACATCCATTATTTTAATTTCATATTTCTTAAAACCGAAAACCGGTTTTGTTTTCGGCTTTTATATAAGCCCTAGTCCTGAAATAAGATGTCTTATATTTTCATTTGCGTCTTCGAGTTAGTGAAACTATGCATTTCCTACGAAAAAAAGGCTATCGGTCAGTTTAAAAAAGGATTAATAACGCAGTAAACAAAGTATATGGAACAGCTTGAGTTCGCAGACTATCACTAGTTAAAACGTTTTAGCATGGAGTTATAGCTAAATTTAAATTATCCTTGTCAAATAATATATCTTCATTTAATGTTGGAAATGGGCAATCCATCAATTAAACATTTCGGAATATGCAATTGGATATGTACAATACAGTAATATTGCAGCCATGTTTTTCGCGTTTATAGGACATTCGTTTTCCGTAAAATAAAAAAAAACACATCTTCAATGCCTCCAAAAATGACTTAGAAGATATTTTGTATATCATGTTCATAATTGATGTAATCTTCAACAATTTTACTGAAGATTTTTTTTCGAATGCTACGTGCTTAAATATTGATTTTTTTTACTTTTTATTTGGAACGTAACTGAAACCAAAACCGAAATAAAAAAATAGTGGTTTGAAGCCCTGGTTTTGAATACTGGGCAATGGTGAAATATTTTATATTGAGTCTAATCCTTTCTTTATTTCTAGTTATTCACTATCTTCAATAAGTTCTTCTAATGTGACATTGATGTTGTAGAATTGATCTCTAAAATTTTGGAAATCCCTAAAATTTTAGAATAACGAATTAACAAAAATTTTGATATTGAATAAATCAATTGACTTTCAAATCTACGAATTTTTAAACAGTAAATATAAATTCATTCATACACTTTATAACACCATTTAATTTCCTACTTTTTAGCTATATTATATATTACATATGAGCATTTTAAGCGAATAAAATAGTTTCTACCGGAGTGGGGCATAAAGCTTCCAAGTTAAATTAGTCCCGGTGTGCACTTTGTATAACTGAGTAAATCGCAATCCAGCAAGTTCAAAACCAACTTTTCCCATTAAAATATGTCGCCAAATCAGAAAAAGTTACATCTTGTTCAGTAAACTCGATTTTACAATTGAAATTACATGACTATTGTGGCACGTTATCAAGCTGTATGGCATGCTTCGGAGAATATTGATCACGCCGTCGTGCAAGTTGAAATGTTTTAACTTGGTCTCATTTACGTGTTGCTGTTTTACTGGCGTATATATTTTCTAAATAATGAAAGAAGACTATGCTAATCGGGTAATAATAAAAGGTCGTATTTTACTCCTGTAGCAGAACCGTAGCGAGGCTATTTTCCTTAATACCCAGCTATTAAATATACTATAATGTACTCTCAAGAAGATACACAATTGTAGTTAGTAAATTCTATTTAATTCACAATAGGATTTTTTTGATGTTATATAATCACTAAATTACTAAACAATGAATAGATGATAAAGTTTATCCCTTGTAAAAGTCGTGTGAAATTCATACAAAATTATTATTTATACCTGGAGAGAATTAAGTGGGCTCTTGTTACCGCCATTCAATAAGCACACACGTAAAGCCCTTTTGATTTAATTGATCAAATTCATACCGGTCATATAAGTAAGGACAAGTTACAACAGTTAGGTCCCTACGTGACGGTCCCTTTTTTTATTTCCGTCGAAGATTGAAAGAAATCTACTCTAGATTTTAGTGGCATTATAAAAGAACCCCTTGGCTGGGAATCATAAAAAAATACTTGTATAATTCCGCACGAAGTCGATTGATCAAATGGAATTTGATATTTTTTGAAAATGTCTGCGGTTTTTAAATTGCTCTCTACAATCGATTGTCTTTTATAATTTTATCAACAAGCATCCGAAGAAAGATAAATCCGAACGATGCAGTCCCTGAGCAAATTCTGACAAGGTTATTATGAACGTTATTGGATGTTCCAGAGGACCAATTTTCTCCGGGGCAATTTTGTTCCTCGCTGATTTCTTCAGACATGTTATATAAAATTCGATTACAGCTTGTTCAGAATTATAGTTCAGATCGCTTGGGAGTAGCCCTTATTAAATGTTGGAGAATTTCTCTCAATCCGACTTCTTTGGCAACATATTGTTTCAGTTACTTTTTTTTGTTTTATCAATCTTTTAAAATACAATTAACAGACAGATTAATTTGTTAAATTGATTCTCAATAAGCTATTGCATTAAGATATGGTAGATTCAATATAAAATATTAACAGCAAAGAATCAATATTTAATTATCTCAACGTTATATTAAAATCATCGACTGTGAAAAGACTTTTTATGATAATGAAACGACTATGTGGAATATAATTCAAGAAAATGTCTTTTAATTAAATAAAAAATGTTAGTTAAAAGAAGTGTTTGTGTAATATATAATAAAATATATGCTACATATAGACACAATAGATGCGACGCCGCGCATGCGTATAGCCTCTCTATTGGTGTATGCAACGGAGGTAGAAAGACTAAAAATGATTCTTCCTTTCTTTTTGACCAACTGTCGGTTGGAGTTTCACTTTTCGTGGTGCTTTCACGACCGTCTCGATAGGGAGTGTGAGAAATTTGTAAAAACTGAGTAGTTTTCTTCAAGAGAGTGAAAAATTACTCTAAGTGACCTTTTTGATTTTATTGGAATGGACTTTCTGGAGTGCAAAGAGTCCAGTCCTTTTTTTCCTTGCGAGGGCGCTGCCGAGCTAGGGTGCTTAACATTATTACACATAATTTACGAAAAAACCGAGTTCATCTGAGGTTCATCATTACAAAAGGGTTGGAGACTCTCATATTCTGGTAGACAAACATAATGATACAAACGGGTGTGATATACGGGTTGCTTTATAGTGTACGCATGATACACATGTAGTGTCATCCGCTAATAACGATCGTTAATATAATGATACACATCTTGTATCATTAACTATTCTTGTTGTTTATTTTATATAAATTAAAATTGTTTTTGAAAATACATATGCAATGTCCACTTACATTAATATGACAAAATTACATATTTATTAATTTATTGTAACGTTGAGGAGGGGGCGCTCTCGGGGGCAGAGTCCCCGGGCAGCTCTCCGCCTCCACGTGCTCGTCGGGATCCCTCCGTTCTTTTATCAGGCCATGATGTTGCTGGATGAATGGATGGGAATAGACGGGTGGTTAATAGAAAGACTCTCTTCTCTAAATAACTATTTATTCCACACGAGAGAGAGAGCGATCTGGCTGCAGGAGGGACGACCTCTCGCAGCCAAGGCTAACCGACGACTCTCCCGACTCCCGCCTCCTGCGCGTCACTACCCAACCGGCAACGATGCACGCGCATGAAGCGATTGGTCGATATGCATGTGTAGTGTCTCCGCAGGGCCACAAGAGATGGCGCTGTTAAATTAACACATTGCACCTGAAGAGAGATGGAAGATATCACTGTTAACTGCGCTACTACGTGGGGATGGTAAATCGCCCACGCTACAGATTTATTATTATTTCTTAGCTATTTTGTCTAATGAGCCCAAGAAAAGACTGAAAAGGAAACGATAGATCTATCATTTCTGGGATTTAAAAAAGGGAAGATTTACATTGGATCGTCAGTCAGTATAAATCAAACTGCTCGTGTAAAAAATATTTTATCACTTAGAACAGAAAATTATTTAATGATAAACAAAGTCTGTCTTAGTATGAAATTCAAAAGACAAAAAAATTGGCAACTGATAGCTATTGCAAGTAAGTTAAGGTATCCAAAAGACGATGGCCATTGTATTTTCTTAAAATAAATTACTTGGAATGACGTAATATTGTCCATTAACTTCTTTCGTTTCGAGACTTTTTTTCACTCTCTTATCTATTTCGAATTCGACAACTTTTTCAATTAAAAAATCCCATCTTGACAGCTAAATGGTGAAATCGATGCCGCGTTGTTCTCGTTACCGACGCGACGCAATCTTTTGGAAATTTCGGAGGCAACGCTGACAAATTAGGGGAAATCGAATGAAAACGTGACTTAATTTTCAATTTTGTATGCGATTTTTCCTTCTCTGTATATATACATATATCCTTTAACAACATATCTCATTCAAAATACATCAGGGCTCAAATCAATATCGAAGTCAATTCAAAATGAAATCTTGCGGTTTCCGAGTCAAATAAAGCAGCCAAAACATAATATTGAAATTCCAGCTTATAAATAATTTGCAAATGATACTTATGTATTTGGAATTAAACATTATCCAAGATCGACATCAATGAATAAATTTTAGCATTAACAGACATGAGTGCAATGGCATCCGCTTATTATAATCTTTCAACGTAATAAAATTAAGCTTCAAATCGTCTTCGCAGATTTTTTCCCGCTATGAAATAACGTCATCGTCTGAAAAATACGTCGCTCGTCTATTTAATGAGGTTTCATTACAATCGATGAATAATTAATAGTCATCAAATTTAATTCTTCAATCTCTTGAGAGACGTGCAAGTATTTAACGACTCAATAAAAATGTCACGAAAGACTCCTTCAATCAACTGAATAGATAATAAGCTTCTTAGGAATATTGAAAGAATTACGACTCTTGCGTAAATTTATGTCCAACAAAAATAGCTTTGTATTTCAGGGAGATAAATCATTTTACTATTTAAGGGCGGGTTTATCAACGAATCTGATTAGTATTTATTGGGAGCTACAATAAATATTTTCATTAATTTTATGCCGATTTAACTTTGACAATGATATTAGATCCTTTTGAATCAGATTTACACCAATATTCCGATCTTTTTACGGTATACTTTTTGATAGTTATGTTGGACCAAATAATTACCTAAAGAGATTCCCTCATTCTCATTGCCCATTAACTCCTCCAAGTGAATGATGAAATTGTTTATTTAAACAAATGCGATTATTTTGCTTGATTTTTGTGTCGATTACATACAAGCATTTCGATGCTTTTGCTCGTCTGATTCATATTTTTTCTGCTTATCCATCATATCATCCACTTTTGAAACTTTCCTTCGTTACATTTCGAGTTTTGCTCAAATCGGATCATCCAAAAGCCATCAAAACTCATATAAATAAATAAATATTCTTTTTGACCTGACTTGAGCCTTATTTTGACGATATATTTGTGCTTTTGATGTATTCAATAAACTATTACACTGGGTATATATTTTCATCCGAAAAGACAGTATTTAGAAGAATAGCATTAGTTGTATATACTTGTAAGAGGAATACTTTATTTTAGATTTCACAAACAATATTGGAAATATATGGCTCAATAAGTTCATAGGATGACAAAAGTAAAGAAGAACCATCATTAGCGAAAATTATATGGCGTTATTGGTGCGTTCGATGGAAACAATTGCGAAAGAATGACCCCAAATATAAAAGAAAAAAGTGCTCTTTCACCAAGATAATGCACCATGTCACAAATCGATCGCAACAATGACAAAATTGCAGGAATTGCACTCTGAATTGCTCTCCCATTCACCGTATTCTCCGGATCTGACTCCCGACGACTACTACCTGTTTGTAGACTTAAAATAATGCTCCAGGGAAAAATATTTGATTTCAATGAAGTAATGATTGCCGAAACTGAAGACAATGATTTTTTCTATAATAAAGGCATTGAAATGTTATAGAAGCATTTAAATTAATGTATCACTCTTAAAAAATACTATGTTGAGTAATAAAATTTTGTCTAAAAAATGTTGTTTTATTAGTCATCCTACGAACTTATTGAGTGAGGTGTTAAAGGTTGTATAGAAAGAAGGTAATAGATTTGGTTTAGCAAACGCGATACTACAATATTTAATATATTTGCAACTTGCTCAATTATCTATCTTTTTATGTAAGCCTAAGTATGTTTTTAAAAGTCAAAGCTCTGGAATCTTATTATAAAGATTTGGATTCGAAAGCTAGTGAAGTTCATTAGAATATGTCCAATAAAAATTTGCATTTTCAGCAACATTTCCTAAATACTTACATCTTCGATACTAGGGCCTAATTGTTTTTATTTATTTATACAGCAATTGCATACATTATCCGTTACTATTTTAGATAGAAAATTAAGCTGATAAGGCATTTTTTGATTAAAAAAAATACTTCATTCATACTAATTAGCTTGGGTGCTCTGTGCAAAATTGTTACAATTTACCTTCCAAAAAAAAAATCAACGCTTAAGTCAGCACGTTTTTAATATAATCCGAACCGGCTTTTCTCTTATAGCTCATAAAACGATTTAATAACCGCGGATTACTTACTTTAATATATAATAAGTGAATCAGTGTATTAAGGAACAGTTCCGGAAGATAAAGCGCCCAAATTGACAATTGTAAGCTTACGCTTTACATTTACATCTTTTATTCCCAGGGGAGAAACACAGTTTTATGCTCGAGACCCGAATAACGATAATGCTCCCCGAATAACTAACAAGATCTCAAATATTATCTTTTTACTGGGAGCATTCGCCTTCGTTTAAAATTTCGATCGCAAATTGAATCAAACATCCACGTATCGAATTGCCAATATTAATACAGGGCAACGTATATTGTTTCTCGGGAGGCTTTAGAGGGACTTCAATTTCGGTAGCTAATTGATCTTAAATTGAGTTATAAAACAAAGCTTTATCTCTGGGTTCGAAAAGTTTCTCTATAACAAACCATATTATGATGACCGAGTTGATAAAATTGTAATAACGGGTTGCTTTATTAGATATGGAAGGCGATAAAATTCGATGCCTCTATTATGTACATTTCAGACTTACTTACACACCACCCCAAAGTTCAACCACCCTACCAATATGACAAGTTTGACAAACTTGTAACTCGATCATTTCAGATTGAAATATGCAAGAGCACTTGGAAAAAATTAAGTAGAAACAATAGCTCTATATTAATATATCAAAAACAAACATATCTAGCTTTCAAAGAAAAATAATTTACGATCTAGTGGCATTCTTTTAACACTCGCCAATTTATATAAACGACAAAATACAACTTTAGACAAAATCAAATCATATTTGTGATATTTAAATATTTAAAAAACGGAATTTTTGAAAGATTTTCGAAATGTGACTTAGAATTAAAATACATTAAGAATGTGATTTTTAAATGTATTTTAATTTCAAAATTATCTATTTTAAATGGAAATGTATTCCTGGTTGTTTTAGTGATATATGGACCCCTAAATACATTTCATTATATCCACATTTTTATTCTCAATGTTAAGCCGGATTTAACGCTTGAACTTGAATCTTGAATCTTTTTAGATAACCACCTTTTTTTAATATTATATTTTGTCTCGGTATGTGTTAATAGTGGTCCTTGAAGCTCAAACAAAGGTACACGTTTGAACGAAATGATCACTTTATAAGTCCCGGAAACTATTTTAAAATTATGTTTCGGGAAAATGGGGAAATGCGTGGAATTTTCTTGCAGTTACCGGAAGAATTCGAAAGTAAGATCGTCGCTTCTGCATACCAATGAAAGAATTTAGTGCGCAATTTCCACTTTCGATATTCCATACAGGGAGCGATTTTATTATTTTCACTGTGAGTATTCGTGGATAATAAAAACCTATGAGATAAGTTCTTTAAAATGAATGATCAAAAACGGTCAATTAATGCGAAATGCGTAGAAATTTCATTTGAAATTGTTTATGTTTATTTCGCACCCCCCAATGGAATTGTGCATTGTTTATCTATGTTAAATAGAGGTTTCATAATGTAAGGCGACACCGTTGCAAATAGGGTACAAATAAGCGGAAGAGGTATACTACTTGAGGCTTCAGACTATGGAGCAACTCTTGACCTGCTGTCAGGCTTTAGTTGTACCTACTCCTGCAGCGGATCCTCTTTCCAACCACCTCTCGCCCAACCACCCCCACAACCGACCCCTAGCCGTGTTCCTTTGTAATTTGCCTAGGTTATTTTTGTTGCTGGAAGCCTTGTGAAGCGGAAAGAAAAGTAATTTCATTAATAAGGGTAAATATAAAGCTTTTTATATTGTCTCTTTGTCATTATTTTTTTAATTATTCCTGCGCGACGGCCTCTCCTTGTCTTTATATTTTTACGATGAAACTCTTAAAAGTTTCAATGAACTCTCAAAGGCTTTTGCGCTGATATTTTGCCAGCTAATTTCTCTACACCGTTCGTCAATTAAAAGGTGTAAATATTTGTTTTGATAATATTCTAAAATACACCAAAATATTAATAAAACATAAATCTATCTACACGAGTAACTTCCAGTTACTGTCCCAATTATTTCTCAAATGCGATTGAATCGCCCGAAATTTCATTTCAAAGACACCGATCGATCAACAAGTGAATGGTGCTTCAAACATAATATTGTCCAATTTTTTCTCAATATTAATTTCGTACATGCAAATATGTATGAAAATGAATTTTTTTTTAATTTTTTATATGTGTAGACAGTCAACTAAGCTATAAAATTTTAAAAAAATAATAGGTTTTTTAGTTAAACTTTTATATTTTTTTATCACTCTCTTGATCATCTTTTATATTTTTTATCTCGGGTACATAGGGAAGCCCCGAAGGCCTGGAGTGTAATACTTTTTAAAAAAGGAGACAATTCATTGCTTAAGAACTATCGTCCAATTTCGCTTCTCTCCCATATATATATAAAGTATTCTCTAGAGTTAAAACTAATAGGCTGGCAGATCGATTTGACAAATTTCAACCTTTAGAACAGGCTGGATTTAGAAAAGGCTTTAGTATCATCGAGCATATCCACATACTAAGACAAATCATCCAGAAAACCGAAAAATACAATCAGCCACTGTCTTTCTTGGGCAGTTTTAGACTCACTACAACGCTGTAATATAAACTATCTCCCAAGCTTATCATAAACGCTTTGGAAGATGTGTTTAAACTGCTATCTTGGAAAAAGTGCCGACACAGTATTGACAACACACAAGTGGAGAAATTGTGACATAGTATTAATAGCCGAATCGTCTGAAAAGCTTCAAGACATGCTCCAAGACCTAAACGAAGTGTCAAGTAAAATTTGTCTGAAAATGAACATGGATAAAATCGAAGCCATGATAAATAGTCACAATTCTCATACCTTTGGGGCGATATCCATTGGGGGAACACAAATTGAGGTTAAAAATGAATACACTTATCTGGGACAAGTAATATATCTCAACAGAAATTGACAGACGAATACCACTGGGATGGCAGCATTTAACCAACGCATCATCCCAGTGTTAACCCACGAAGACGTGGAATCCAATATCAAGCATTTTACACAGAATAAAGTTTTCCCAGCGTGCCATAGAGAGATCTATGCTCGGAGTGTCTTTATAATATAGAATCAGAAACGAGGATATCCGAAGAAGAACTCGAGTAGTAGACGCTACTGAAAGAATTGACACACTTAAGTGGCAATGGGGGAGACAAATGTGTCGAAAAAACAACGGTCGATGGGGAAGAAAAGTGTTGGAGTGTAGACCCCTGTAAGACTGACGACATCGAAAGAATAGCAGGATGAAGCTGAATGTGGAAAGCGGAGGATCGAGAGGGATGAAGACTCATGCGTTCAACGGTGGACGAACACAAACTGATGATGATGATGATGATTATGAATCTTTCCTCAGCGGTCAGACTGCATGACGATTTGAAGATTCCGCCACGACCAGGCGCACAGCTCATCAGATACCCATTGAAACCATCCTACTGTATTCAACCATCGACATCTTATTCCGCACTCTATGTAAGAGTCTATTGTGACAATAAAATCAAAAGGTTATCGTGGCTTTAAAAAGAACATAATTTATCGGCTTTAAATCCTACATCTTAAAATAGACATCAAGGACCTCCAATTTACTATAAGTCGCAGTACAAAACACTTAAAAAACTAAGAACACTTGCCTGAGTATCGACGCTGCATGACGTTCAGGATAGATCCTGAAGTACGGGACGCATTCTGGAACAACACTGCACTTTATTTATTAAGATATATCCCTCTGACGATTAAGCCAAACCGTATAACCTAAGAACCGAACACGCACTGATTGTCGCCTAGCTTAATTCGACGGCTCAACTGAGCGTACGAATATAAATGTATTAATACTAAATGAAAATTATTATGAAAAACTATTGAAAGAATGCATGAGATTCTCTCTGAGATGAGCTCTTTTGATATATTCCCAAAAATATTTTTATCAAATTTGAAATTCATTAAAAAATAATATATTTATGCAACGAAAAGGATGGTGATTATTTTTGAAAAATAATATTTTTGGGAATGTATCGCAGCAGCTTATTTAATCCCATGATTTTTAAAAAATAGTTTTTCTTATAAATATTAATAATTTATCATAAATGCGTTTCAATCTGTCCGTCCAGTTTAGGCGTCGAGTTTATGCTATGCAACAATATTCGGTGCGGAGCTATATTTTATTTTCACAGGTTAGGATGTGCATGTGCGTATGTTAAGTGATATTTTTTAATACACAGAGTGTTGTGCCGTTCCGGAATGTGATCCGTGTTCCAGACTGTATCCTGATCGTCATGCAGCTAAAATATTGAGGCAAGTAGTCATAGTTTTTAAGTATATTGTAATACGATTATTAGGCTTATTATCGAAATGCTTAATGTTGAACAATTGCATTGAAATTTCAAGAACACAGATCGGAAATAATACTCATAGTGGATTGGAAAATCAAGATGTCTATTTTAAGATGTAGGATTTAGGTCCGATTTTTGTATCATTTTTTTAAAATCACGACTAACATTCAAATGTATATGTAAAATACGATATTCGGAAGTGATTCATTTAGCATTTCATAGCTAAAAGCTTCATTAAGCATCAATTTTTCCTTAGATTAAAGAAAATACATCATATATCATTTTAAAAATATATCATCAGCTAAATAATTGGACTAAAATGTGTCAAATATTTAATTTCAGGTATGAAATCGTGTTTAATATAAAAGCAATCCGCAATTGTTTGATTACGAAATCGACCAGCCTTGATCAATCAATAGTCTTAAGTTTAGATGGACGTTGTGAAAAATTGTACAGTGTGGTTCAAAAGAACTGCTGGTGAACCAAATTCCAAAGGTGTCCAGGACTTCAAAATTCATGCAGTAAGAGCTCTCAGGTAAGGATAATAAGATTTACAAGATAAATTTGAGCTATCATTTAATTTCTCATCTAAAATATACACACAAAATATTTGGTCTAATGGATGTTTAAATTTTTTGTTTTAGGTAAGTCTTTCGAATAGCGCAATATCAATCCGAAATACCGAAGTTTTCAAATATACTCATACTTTGAATTAAATACATAATGCGTAAAAATACGTAAAACCGAAACATAAATATTCTTCAGAATATTGTCGATTATTTTTTCTGATTTTACTGGATACATTTTCTTTTGTATGAGACGTATGATGTCTAGTAATATCGTCACTACTTCTTTCACTTGTACTCCCTGTGTCATTAATATTTTGGTCTGATTCACGATTTCGTTTGGTAATAAATGTATCCATTGTAAGGTAGGCGAGAGCTCTCAGCTGAATACCGGGGCCCAGTTATATTCGTGTTGCTTCTGTGGACCAGTCCCAGTTACCTCCGTTCATAGAGCTTCTGACGGCCTGCGACTGCCGCGTCTCCCGTAACGTTGACGAGAAGGATTCCACAGGGTGATGGTGCTGGATTTCAAAGACGATTGTTTCTCCATAGCATGTTTATTTACTCCACTTTGAACAGACTGCGGCTGCGAGGCGTAGAATACCCAAAGTCTACGTTAAACGGTTAACATACGCGCAATTGATTTGGCTAATTCAAAATTACATTAACTCTTTCGTTGACTTTCATAATTTCGCCAACGACTTTTTCGGTTTTCACTGTTTTGCAGAATTTTTCGTTTTTACCAATTTTTCACGGTGCACCGGTTGAGAAACACTACTTTACACAGTAGGTGGCAATAATTATATTATATTTAATATATTCATCATCTTCAAAATGGAACTGTAGTCGTTATTAAATATCCCAGCAGCAATGTATGTTAATATTTCAATGATTTTTACACCAGAATGTAGGTGCTTTAGAGTCAGTCGCCAAACCGTCGAGTTAAAACATTCATTAGCATTTTGGATATGGCCACCCAAGTATCTTTGAAGTAATTCATCCCTGGACAAATCTTTATAAATTGGTAAGATATGCTGTTTTATATCTTGGCCAAGAAATGGAGTCAGATCTTCAAGCCTTGGATATTTTTTAAAGCAATGGTTTTCTGCCATTTGCACCTACTTTTGACTCCAGTCGGATTCCCATGAGTTTTTTATAATTCCTCAAACTTCTCTATCTTTCGTTCCTTTATTGAGATATTTTGACATTTTTGCTTCGAAAATCTAACCACACACGATAAACTATAGAGCTAAACTTGACTTCGAGCAACTTCGAGCTGACTTCGAGCAACTTTAATTTCACAAACCTACAGTTAGAGATATATGAGTACAATATAGCAATAATTTTGCTTAAAATATTTTTAGGAACATCTTCTATAATAAAACTAAAGATACAAAAGATTTAAACCAATGTTCATAAATTCTATTTATTATATCAAATAGTGCCAATGTATTAATATAAACATGATTTGAAATTAGTTTATAATTTCATCTTAATTGATCATGCTATGGCTTTTATAGTTAATTGTGTGTTTGCACACAGAATTATCATTATAAACTCCTATTATTATTTTCAAGTGCTTAATCTTCTTTTGAACAAAGATTAATTTCAATAATTGCAATATAAATTGCATTGAATTTAATTCCATAATATTACCAAATCAAAAACATTAATATACCTTATAATCAAAATGCTTTTCAATTTCCATTAAGCTTTTAATATACACTAAGAAATTTAATTATTTTAAAACATTTCATCTCGTAGTCAAACTTTCCATGGCAGACTTCTTGAAATCCTTGTAATTTTGTGAACTTTTTTAATAACACTTCAGAATCATCTTGAAATGAGTACTGCAAAATTTTCATTTAAATTATAATATTCTTAGTCATATTTATTTTTAATATCTATTAATATACATATCACTAATAGCAAATATTCTTAAATGACCCAAATTACGCTTCGGATTAATGCCTCTACTGATTCTATCGATGGTCTTCGTATATTAGATTGCCATAGTAGGCTAATTAATAGATTCTTCTTGTTAATACGCAGACTATGAAATAATTGGGCAGGGCTACAAATGAATGACTTATTTGTAACGATTTGTAACATTGTATAAAAATATCAATCTATTAAAGTTTTCACTGTACCAACAAATTTGGGAGATGAGAAATATCAATATTTCTTCTTTTGACTTCTATGTTGCTGACTTGTGCAGGTCTTCGTTCGTTAATAAGAACCTTGTGTTCATTAATTTGAATATTTTTGCTCTCTGATCAGAATAATCTTAGCCATTTTCCATTGTGAGGGAAAGTTGAGCGTTTTTAGTACCACATTAAATGTTTGCACCAAGAACTTAAATCTTTTGTTAGGAAGTTCTTTTATCATTTTTCTCGTCATAAGATCGTAGCCAGACGGTTTTATTATGTTAACCTTTGCTATAACTGATCTAACTTTTCGACTTGTGAATTTTTTTAAGCAAATGTTTGGTTTTTTGCATTTGGGGACCGGTGGATCTCATCTTCCTTTTCTAAAGTATCTGTTCACTGATGTATTATATTTGATCTGAAAAAAATCTTATTCAAACAATCCTAATTTCAATTTATCACGTGTCGAAAGTAAATGGAAAAACACTCGACATTCCACCCTAAGAACAAGAAAAAGTATTTCATGCATATTTATAATTTATGTTTGTTTTGATAGTAGTTTTAACTAATTGCCATTATCCCGAGTGTTGTATCATTTAATTATGCCATAAAATGTACAACGACATTGTCGAGCCCTATTCGGGAAAATTTTCAGGTAAAAAAAGCACATTATGCCTCTAAAGTTTGAATGTCCTTATTTATGAAAGTTCTTCAAAATTTACCCGGCGAATTATGTAAAGAAATATCACTTATTTCCACCCCTAGATTTCTCCCGTATCTCTTCGGGTATTTTTTTAAACTTTGTTTATTTGTAGCTGATAAAATTTATTATGAAACTTTTAATAAAATAACTTTTGATCTAGTCTCGTGGAGCTCGAGAATGAGTTAAACTTTTGACGAGTTTCTTTCACTGAAGTGAAAAAATTGGTGTTGCAGGATACGCTACAAATTTATATTAAGAAATAAAAGCATTCGCACAATACGAAAACTCGAAGCGCTATCGTCTGCGGCTGTTTGCGACCGAAATGCTTGTTGTTTGCGAATCTCGCCAAATTATTACGAGGGTGGCTCGCGTATATAAATACATGCAGTGAAAAATATTTCAATGCGCATTTTGATGAGGGAAAACATCATTAGAACTTCTTAATTTGATGGAAAGAATAAAATTGTTTTGTCATCTTTGGGCTGGGTCAAATATACCAAAGTTTGTACCCTCGGGGTGCAATTCTTGGCAAAACGAATTAGGAACTAATTGATTGCGCAAGCAAAACGTGCTGGTGTCCCAGAGAGACCTCAACTTTATAATAGATGTATAAATACATGGCCAGACGCTTAACTCACTTATCGTTCGACCCGGATAGTGTCACAAACAGCTTATAACAAACTTCCAAATATTTTACAAGTATCTTCAACTTCAGCAGCATACATACATAGAACCACCAACTTACAGCTTAAGCCATAAGACTTCAAATATATGAGGTCCTCCTGAAAGAAATCCATTATTTTTGTATGCTCTTGTTTGAGTTTCATCTGTATCCAGACACGGTAAAGTAAACAATTTTATATCTTTTTTATTGTTGTATGATTCATCAGCTCTATTTTTTGTGTTATAAACATTATTTTATTATTAACCCTTAAAAGAGGTATGACACAGAGTTGTGTCCGAATCCCAGTGATTCAGAAAAGGCATTCTTACATGTTGAGCTTGGAGACAGACAGAGACGGAGAGTATCTCGCACGTTGAGTTTAGAGAGAAACAGAGACGGAGAGAGTTTCTTGTGTACATCGTAAGATTGTATAGATCGTTAACCCAAATTTAATGACATATTTTATATTGACTTGTGTAAAAAATTAAAGCTTGAATGAAGTTAGAATAAAAAAATAATGGATTTCTTTCGGAATGACCTAACAGAAGCAAATAATTTATTAATTGAACATTTACTCTATTGACAGAGGATGAAACTATGGAGAAACCTCAGAAACTTTATTTGAGAGAAAATCCGTTATTAATTTGGAGCAGTTAGTGTCCATGATATAGTGACGATTTACTCAGGTCTTGATTTGAATAAAAATAATCGCCAATCACTGCTCTACGCTTATGTTTTTTTAGAAAACATGCAAATAAACGCACAAATTATTATTTTTCTATTAAATCCAATTATGACAAATCACTTTTTCCCCTATTTATTAATATTGAGAACGATATGATTAGATTTAAAATAACTACACAAATTCATCAAAAATGATGGAGGTAGCTTTGTGGCTTGAGAATTGCTGATTAAATGCAAATAAAAATAATCATTGTTATTTCATCTTCTATCAATTAATTGACGTTCCGTGATCATGGGCAGATCAACATGTTCGAAATATTAGAAAGAGGTAAAGTATTCAGAAATATAAACATTAATACTATTTCTGCAATGCACACATTCCAATATTGTTGCAGATCTTAAATATAATTGAAATTTCACAATATTATAAGCCATCCATGTATCCAAAAGCTTTCACCAATTTTTATCCACGAAATTGACCTGCAGAAATTAAACTCAGGGTTAAACTAGGACGAGCGCTTTCAGAATGTTACTCACGATGTTGAGATCGCAGTTGTCACTTTGTTTGAAGGTAAAAGTTTTGATCAAAGTGTTATTTCCGGGATAAAGTGATGGTGGAACTCGTGAGGAATTTTCCAGAACCTGGTAAATTAAAACAAACAATGCCGTATAAAATATTCAATATACAACAGGCCCTATCCGACTTATAGTTGCACATAGCATTTTCATATTAAATCATTATAACAAAATTATGGATTCATACAAAGGACCTAATCAATACACTACATTAACAATCAGCAACCTATTTAGTGTCATATACCCACTGGATATCAAAATGATTTTAAGATTTGTATCGAAATAAGCTAATTTATCTACTTATGAATATATCATCAATAAGTCATGCTGTTGTCTAAATACTCTTTCCTCCCCCGTACCTGCGGCCCAAGCTTCATTTTACCAGACCAATATAGTGTATCCGCTAAATGTCTCACATAACAAATTTCATACACAAACAATATTTGTACTTATTTTATAACGTTTATGAAGGTGCTTATAATAACTCCCCAAAGTTTCATCGCAATCGGATGAACGGTATGGCAGCATATAAAATATGAACAAACAAACATTGATTTTATATATAAGATATACAATACTAAGAACTTAAGAATTAGCCATATTCTTTTATATTTACGTTGTATCATAGCTCAAAATAATATTTATTATGAAATCTGCTGAAATGTTGAAATCTGCAAATTCATCTACTGGATATTAAGTGTTAATTTGTGCAATTTAAATATGTGTGGAATTTGGAGCAATTATTGGATTTTGATTAGGAAATTCTCAGATTCCCTAGATATAAATATTCCATTTACATTCATCCACCTCACCATACATTCAGCATTAAAGGAATTTTTAAATTATACTTCTTCAATCAAACAAACAAATTTAGTATTTAAAATACTGAGTTAATTTCTAATGAACTGTTCATAACAATTATAAAGATTTTGTATTCAATAAATATTTAAGAAAAACTCAAACAAAAAGGATTAATAATTCCAATTGAGTTCCCAAAGTCTGTTATATTATATTTTGGTGTAATTTAATTTTATAAAATGATCGCCAAAACTATATAACATAATTAAAATCTATTTAAAAATTATATATATATATATATATATTGTACACTATGCTATTTTCCTTTTCATAGTGCTCTTCTAATGAATGTTTGTGATAATCATTGTATATTGGACCGTAGAGACTGTTGCATGGCGCAGGAACGTCGCAATTGTCCCATATAAGACACAACAAATATGTTTTTTATTATGTGAAATTAAAATATGCGATAGATTTAGAAGTCGTTATATTCTTATGAATTGGTTCAATATTGCCAGACGTCTCGATCACTTGATCACAATATATATTATTTTTTAATCACACAGAGTATATTGGAAACTTGTGATCACATCTGATGATTTTAAAGTCCAGGTATTTTGAAAAATCAATCCGTTGTCTAACATACATTTTAAAAATATAAATCCAAAGTATTGATCTTTTAAAGGATATATGTTACGGAGGAAAAAAATACATAAACTATAGTATTCATAAAACTATGTATTACTTTATAAAATTATATTTGACACTTTATACAATTACTGAGTAGAACTATAATAACATTCTTATTGTAAATAAATTATTAGCCAAAATCATATTTTAATAATTTACCCTTACCTAATGGCACTACATAATTTAACACATAAAAATGCTTCCTATAATATAAATCAATAACCGATTACAGAAACAGATATCTATAAATCAATTGTATGTTAGCGGGACGAGTATATAATGCTATAATAATCGACGAGCTAAAAGTAGTTTTCTATTAAATCTACTAACAAAAATTCTTAAATGCTCATTGATATATTTCCCACAATTGATTTAGTTTATCTAAATTTTATAAAATAAATAAGCACGCTAAAAGAGCATTTCCTTGGATTAAATCATGAAACCCAGTTAGGAATACTGAATGCATATTATATTGAATTATTAACTATTTTGGTAGTTTCTTTGATGCACACAAGTTAACTTATTTTAAAACAATTTAATTTAAATCTAAACAATCAAACGTTAATTGATAAAAAAAAAATGATTCAGATCCCTTAAAATATTTCAATTTAACACCAATTACAAATTTATGATATTTTCAGTTTTAATCCCTCATTTAAGCCATCGTCAGATCCAAACGTAAATATCATATGCACGTTCAAGAAGAAAAAAGAAAAAGAGACATTATAGATTGGCATAATTAATAAACACTTGATGTATATTGATTTAATTAAGTATATCATCGATAATATCGACTCGTAACTCTACTTATGATTATTGTGTAAATTTACATTGAAATATATAATTCTTATATTAAGGCAAGTCTTTAGTACAGCATAATGGCTCCGTTTGTTTTCTCTTCTATCATAGGTGCAATGGGATCCTTGTCTCTATCGTCGGCCATCGCAATCATTATGCTAACGATGTTCAATGCGGATACAATTGCAGCACCGACGACGAACCTAAAATTATAAATATTGATTATTTATCAATTTAATCAGCTGAAATCATTATAAGAAGTTAACGTACCAAAATGATCTTCCAAAATCTGCCATTCCTTCCGACGTCCATTTGTTAGCTTGATCGTCTTTTGTAAGAACATTGTATTGTATTTTTGTATAGTATTCAAATACCCATAAACCTATTGCTGCTAAATTCGCCAATACTGAAATGCATTAAATGTTTTAATATTAAATATAGTATTTATTTATATGATGGATTTATATTATTCAAATCTTACCGGCTAATGAATTCCAAAGATATAGTCCTGGTATTGCCGCTAGACGAGACGATGGTGATGTTGCAGTATTCACCGCTGCAAAAAATGCTCCGAGGGCTGCTAATGCAAGTCCCGCTCCTACGCAAGCAATTGTACCGAGCCACGCAGCAGGATGTAATAGCTCCGTTTCAGATCGTACTAAAGCTGGCACTATAACGTAAATTATTTATTATATTTTCCATGAAATTTCAAAATTTGACTCAGCATTAATAATGAGAACACATGTTATCTAAGCTTACATAAATAAAAGCGTAAAATTAATAGTTGTGAAACACACCGTGCAATAACATAAGTATTTAAAGCATGCCATGATATAAGAAGACATTAAAAGAGATGTAATGACACTGGAGTAAATTGGCTATGTGCACAATAATGATGATATTACAATGATAATGACTGAATGGAGAAAGTGAGATGATACAACAAGCTTGATAATTCTGAATTACTTCTGATGCACTAAAATATATGAAATGTTATTGTTAGGATACGACAACGGTAATGCATGACTTATTCCGTACCGGCTATTTAGCGCTAAAGCACTGCTATATTGTGCGACAACAAATAAGTGAAATTCTAAAGTTGCTACCAATTCAGATGTCTTTCTTTTTATTTCATTGCCATTCAAAAGTGAAATGCATTTCACTTCATGAAAAAATCCATTCAAATAATATATCACTATTAGCAGAGATTTTATCATGGAATGTCTCACGTTTCAATATAATTTTTGTTATAACACGTTAAAATTGGCTTATTGACACACTAATTAATTAAAAATTCAATTCAGTTATTATTCAATACCGACAAGTTATTATCAATTTAACGCTTAATTGTGGCATTATAATTTTCACCGCCTGTTGATTCATAGGCGGTGTAATATTGAAATATATGTTCTGTAAGAGATTTAAAGCTTACCACTGAAATGAACTGTTCTCCAGCCGTAGGCAACGTTCAATCCTTTCGTCCCATGGAAAAGTCCAAAATATAGATAGCCTCGACTGTTTTCAGTATCAGCTCGCGTAGCAGCAGCTTCGGCCCATCGCGGTGTACCAAGAGCACCAGCTAAGAGTGCACCACTCAAACAGCATCCGAAGAATGTAGCAAAGATCATACAGCGCCTGAACACGTTAAGCTTCATGGTTCACCTGAAATACATTTAAATGCTGATATATTTGTGCTTTTAGCTAAAATAGATTGAATCAAACTGAATACATTTATATCTTATATTATAAAAAAATATAAAGAACTCTGTATTCATATTTAAATGTATTAAAATGCATAATAAACAGAAAATATAATTAAAAGATCTGATTACATCGTGCATAACACTATATTTTTATAGCTTTACATAATTATCTTTATTAATATGCTATAAATTTGTACTTAAATCCTATTTTAAATAAATTTAAATGCAAAATCCTAAGATGTATTTTAAATTTGATAAAATCTTAGATTGCAACGGCGTTCGTTCAGCGAGAAATAGTTTTAATGCCGTTAAAAATTGAATGTCAATGTTATTTGGGATATAAATTTTGGTATTTATCATACATTTTGTATTGTATATAAAGCCGTCATCGTTGAAAAGAATATTCAATTTATAATTTAGCGATTCCGTTTATGAAATGACCTTTCCATCTATACATAAATATATTATGACGATATTCGAGAAATATAAAAACGTCTTTAAATTTAATATGTATTTACATAAGTGAGGATGATTTATACGATTTTAGATGTTGGTATAAATACAAACCGGTCGATATTATATTCTAAACAACAAAAATATTGTGATATTCAATGCTTTTTTTTAGCTTAGCATATTTTATTCACTCTATTACTATAATAAATGCACTTTAATTATCATTTAATATTAATTGTTATTAAATAATGTGTATGAATTAAATTTATACCGCTATGTTAACGTCGCATTAAATTCATCGTAGATAATATATATGGAAATATATATTTGAACGACGTATTACAAATATGAAATACTGTCATTCAATCATTATATTTCCTTGTTCGTGCAAAAAAATTGTCAAAATGATTTATTACAGCCGTGGGTTCACTTAAACTTTCACTTTATTCACCGTATTAAATATCACAGCCGATTTCAGGTTTATAATTTTTAACCTTCATGAATTAATTTTTATATATTTAACACTTTTTATTTATTCAAAGTATTTAAATGCATTCATCAGTTGAACGTTTATTCAGAAATATATAGATGCACACTGCGTTTTCAAATGCACACACTGCGACAATCAGATCACAAGTATTTACTCTTATTTTCTAAGAACTTGATTGTTAACATCGAGGCTGTCGTTATTGTAATGACTCCTCCCAAAGATGTTATCAACATCAACGATTGTGATCTGTTATATGAATAGAGTGGTCCCTTTCTATTCCATCTCTTCTTTTTTCCCATCGTACCAACGTCTTCGAACAAAAAAGGTCAAAATCTATTGAAAGCGTAATTAATCATAATTAAGTTCTGCGTTTTGATTTTAATTCATTATAAATACTGCGTTCGCATGATTGAAAAGAGGCAAACATTATGAACAATCAACAATGGCAAACTGTAAATAATACATTTATTAGCGTAGCCATTAAACTACAACCTTGTCTGTTATATAAAAATTAATTTCGCCCAATTAGTTACGAAACCATTAACCTTTTTATTATGTTCGATTACGATTACATGAATAAAATAGCTATTGTAATACTGCAATTCCTATTTGCAGCACTCTTAAAGTATTCAACAACCTGTATATATATATATCTTTTTTTTAAACGTCTGATTGAATATACATACAATGAAAATCTTATATTAATAAATTAGTTGCCATTACCAACATTTAGAACAATCAATCTAATCCAAAGTATATAAAACGAACTGAGATTCCTACAAATATTTTATGATATTATCTTAAGATAAACACAATATACAAAGCTTATCCAAGGAATCTGTGCTTTTAAATAAGAATTATTTTATTTTCTGAGCGTTCCTATGGAAAAACGAACGATAGATAAATGGCAAAAAATACATTTGATATTTTATTCATATAATTTATGAATTTCATATGATTTCAAGCAACGTTAAATATTCAACACTATAAATACCGTGCACACATATTTGTGAATTTTATCATTTCAACTTTATACACAACAAAAACATATAAAACTTATTATTTTTACTGAAATGTATTTATTTAACATATATACAGAAGTTGTAAATATTATATTTGTATAAAATATTATTAAATCAATCATATTTAGTTACATTTTAGATATTTTTTACGATTTTCTATTGTCGATAAAACCAACCTAATCAATAACTGAGAGGGTTTTTTCGATAACAGGCTCAATAAAAACGAAATTACGGGCATGTTTAACATCTTGATGAGTACAATCGCGTATTTGCGATCGAATTCCAGTTATTCAAAAAGTGGATTCTTGCACGTGAGTTCGGAGATTGTAAGTGTCTTGAGTACATTATAAGATTGTGTATAGGGAATCCAATCACGAGCCGAAATTTCGATCCCGGGATTTCGGGATTGCATTAGACCATCTCGGGATCAGTCCCGGGATTTTTAATAGTTTAAGAAATTACATATACCATTTTTGTATAACACCATCAATGTGACTGATAAAATTCCTTTCTACTGAGGCACAGACTAAAACTCGCAAAATTCCCGATTTCCCGACAAATTATTTATTTCCGTCGCTGCTGGTGAATACTTATATACTATAATACTTTGATGTGATTCGTATTTATATTACGGAGGAATACAAAAATTCTGAACCCCGTATCTATTATATTTCATATCGATATTCCCATTATTAGAGTCGAGGTGTAGTAAATACATCACCGGTAGAGAGAGGTTAATATAACAATTTGAAAAACATATATGTACTCTATATATGTATACATAGATTAGATAGTTCATGACCTTAGGCGTCGCCTAAGTTCGCCAATTAGTAGTTACGCCACTGTTTCCAAGCGTCCAGATTTCGGCGAGAATGTCTCGATTTAATAGCCTTCATCGTGCCAGTGAGGTGTACGATTTCTGTTAGATAAAAATTTCAATCCGGAATTTTTCGACATTACGTTTACTAATCCCGGGATTCATGATCACCTAAAACTGTTCGGGATTCCGGGATTGGATTCCTTAATTGTTTAGATCGATAACCCAAATTAATCAATTTCAAGTGTATTGGTCATATTTACAAAAATAATGGAATATTATGTGCTATCAATAGTGTTAAGGTTCATTTACTGATATACAAGCTTCTCTCGCGCTTACGACATACAAATATAGTGCACTCCATTTTTATTTTTAAAAATCACTAATAAATTTGTACAGCGAAAATCCGGATTATATTTGAATCACCCTATACATATGTAAAATATTCGAATAATTTACTAATTTTATATTCATTATTCAAATATTTGGGACCCTTAGTTTCGAATCATATAATACAAAGGCATTTGCTGTTGTATTATATATATGTAAATGTATGATAAATTGTAATATATATGTAACTATTCGGTTCATCTAAGCACGTTTTTGTTATTTTTATTGATACACGAGCCACAGTTTGATTTCCACTAATTTTACCATTGTAAAATTTCAAAACAAACTGTAAAAAACTACATTCTAAATTTGGTTTAGATACGTTGACTTTTTATAGGATTATGATACTGTAACATAGAGCGAGTCTTCAAAGAGTTTCAAGTAAGTATTGGGGTCCGACCGGTAGTCTTGGCCGCGGAAAGTCTTGATCTTCTCCGATCTCTTAACTATGGTTTTATTTTGAAGCCGATAGTATTGTTTTGGTCTCATCACTCCCTTATGTGGAACTTGTCTACGAACCGATAACGAACGAATTCAGGAAGACTGTCTGTCCATTAATGACAATTTCATTTATAATTTCGAATGAACAACTTAAAATTTGGTTTGTAATTTATGATTTTATTGTAGAATCGACAGATAAACATACATTAAATTGCACGTATGCGGATTAAGTCCTTTACACCTACATAAATGCTGTCATTTTCAGTTGTATTTAATGAGTTTAGCATTTCTTTGATTAAGTGTGAATACTCAATACCCACATGTTAAAATTGCATTACATGAAAGGTTAGTTGATTGATTTGATCATTAGCAATAGAAGGCCGATCGTTCATGACCTTTAGATAAATTGAAATGTAAAGCTCACGATTTTTTCTTCCTCATTGAATGCGAGGAGAAAACAAATCTCTGCTGAATAAAGAGCATTTCATCGTCTTGCAAAACACGTTTTATGAGAATTGTTTAGGATGGAAGGACAGGAATTGTACGTCACGTAGTCTTCCAAGAACCGTACGTTTCTGTTTGATTGATTAGTTCAAGTCCACTTTGATATCGAGAGCGATCGCAATAAGCGTCAAGATTTGAATCTCACCGGCGCCATTGTTCGTGACACAATAATTACAATACGAGATAATCTAATGATACAAAAAGAAATCCTAATAGAAAAATGACTCTCGCTTGTCACGCTGGTGATAACGTGCCATCGAGTTCCTAAGACTTTTTAATTAAACAATCAAAGAACAAATTTTCAATAGCGCCACAATGGTGGATAAGTCTGAATTTCACCGCTTGTTGGCGTATTGTCTCGACTTTCATCCATGCAAGGCCAACAAACTCGCTGAACGTTGGGAAAACGAGAGTGATGCTACCTGGGATTGAGATAATGGTAAATTTGCATAAGAAAAAATAATTAGGCGCATGTTTGGAAGCCTTTGGGCATTGCGTATATGTGAACAGGTGACACCACGTACAAGGGTGACACACGTGAATGCACATCGTTGATTATACAATTACACCATTCGTAGTAAAGAACAAGTAATACAGGATGTTCCGAATGCTATAGTAATGAATGGAGCTATCATTGTGTTCGGCAAGTCGTTACGAAAGCATCTTTGACCCATGAAAGGCGGGAATTCAATGGAGCGTTCAAAAAATCAAATGTTAACGCAGCGAGCTATTTCTTAGACCATTGTAAAGTCTCAGGTTCAAATCCAGACCATAGACGAAACGAATTCATCATACAAATACATTTGTATCTACCCATTCAATACTCAGTTAGCCTGATTGCGTACATCTGATAACAATGTGGAATAATATGATCTATTAAGTCGGATCTATGAATGTCTAATTTATAACAATCTTATTAAATTGTCGTAAATCTGTATTTATTGAACAAATCATCCAGATAAAGATTACACTTGGCCAAACATTTGACGTATTCCATAAAAGTAACATAACATGTCATTTGAAATTGCCTTACAAACCATAATGATTTATTATCCTCACTATACATGTTCTTGAAATAGCAGTTTGCTTGTGTGCTTCAATGATTGTCAGAAATGATTACGTCGGGAATCATTAAAAAGGCATTCTTCAAATACAGCATCCATTTAAGATTTCTTAGCTTGTTCGGTGTAATTATTTAATACCTCTTTTATAATGGATATTTTTAATTCTTTAGCACTCTAATTTATCAACAAAGCTTATTATAAAATGCAGCTTCAATTATTAGATTTTATTGATAAAAGCCGAGATAAATTCTATCTGTTTTACGTCAATTTTGGTTCCGTGGGAGCTCACCGAAAATAAATGTTAGCTCATAATCACGCTAGTTTTTTTATAGGAATCAGAATCTGGACTTCGAAATCGGTTCAGTTCTGATTTTCGTTACGGCAAAAAAAGGTTTTACTGGTTATCGGTTTTTGGTTCAGTTACGGTTCGAAGCCCTAACCAGAATTAGTTCTATATTTTAGATGTAATATTAAATATTTTTCAATTATTTATTATACATGATTTTCATAGTGTATACATGTTTTTATTCTAGGCAAAATCCTTGAAGCCACAATCCTGACACGCATCGAATCAGAAGCAAAACCCCTCAATGTCCTCCCCTGCGAACAATTCGGCCTACGCAGGGCTCACTCCCCAGTTCACCAGCTCCTCCGTGTCACAGAATTCATTCACGGAGGCATGAGAGATGAAAATGGGTACGGGTATCGTCTTCCTAAACGTCGCCAAAGCTTTCGATAAGGTCTGGCACGAAGGACTGCTGTTCAAGCTCCTCTTCGCCAGATTCCGCGACTCCACAGTCCACATGATTGATAGCTACCTCTCCGAACGTTTCTTTCGCGCCAAAATTGTCTCCTTCCTTTCAAATCTTCCCCCCCCCCATCAAAGATCACATTGAGTATCATATATTCCTTGTCTTCTTACTCGAGCAGCTTGAATCGCCGCCTTCTCGCCGCCAAGACGATACTTGGTCTTAAAGTCATAAGAGGAGGGTTAAATTGGAAAAACTTTTAGGCTTTTAAACCTAATGGCAAATATATGTTTTATATTGAAGATTCTAAAAGTGAAAGAAATGCAAAGAACATCCTGTATTTTTAGTTTATTTAAGCCACCCTTCAAAATGAATGCTAGACTATGGAGCAGTTGGTGCTGGTCATATTGAGCCCTTGCACGACCATACGCATAGATCAGCTTCTAATGTTCTTAAACTATCTTATCTTATATCATGGAAATTGATCCAGGAATAAAAAATAAATAAACAACATTCATAATATGTACTATTAAAGTCTTGAGGTCGCTCATGGCGGATGTCATAAAAAATTACTACCAACTGAATCAATTTCTTCGATTCAAAAATATGGTTGCCTTCCAAAGGCAGGATGTACCGGATATAGATAATTGCCATTTAATTCCATCGCTGGTACGTACACCGAAACAAATCTAAAGAAACGTCCATTAAAGGAAGATTATCATTTTCCTCGAAATTGCCCCGAGCAACATTTTGTAAACACGTACGTCTAAATTACGAAAAAAATAGAGAAGAAACAAAGAGGAGGCCATTAAATGTGGAATTGGACGTTTCCGTTTTGACGATGGCTTGTGCCGGAGGAGCAGACCATGACGGCCTTGGTTCCGAATAACCACCCTGGACTTGCCAAGGAAGCCTTTGTTACGGTTGTTGAACTTCAAAGTGTGAAAATGTAAAGTCAAGGCTTAGTTCTTCGTCATGACCAATGTGTATTCGCTCAATCGTGACATCTAATATTTGTAATGAAATGCTCTACTGGAACATCGAAAACACTTCCTCTGTATAAAATATAATCTGTACAGATGCAAAGCTTTCATATTAAAACCTGAGATAATAGTACGTATGAACATTTTCATGGGCAAACGAACTATATTGTCCTTTAAACTCAATCACTATTCAATGCACAAAGAGACAATAGAAGGTCAATAAATATAGCCATATAATTTTATAAATAATAATTGAAACTGTGATTAGAAGAATGTCAATATAAGCGTTAATTCATATTCAATCTTATAGCATTTATGATTAAATTATAACACCTGGAGTTATGCTTCAATGGACGCGCTAAACAGAGCCAACGCTCTATACTCTATAGTTAAATCATGGATATCTATAGGTAAATCGTATAAATAAATATGGTAAACACTCAAAATAATTGACTAAATTTGCAATATTCTATAGTCTATATATAGATTAAAATACTTTTAAAATATATATATATAAAGTGAATTAACATAGTTACAATGTAACGACATGGTTACATGTGTAAACATGGTTGCATGTATCACCATGGCTACAATATGTCACCAAGGCTACATGTGTCAACAAGGTTACATTTGTCACCATGGTTACAATTTGTAAACATGGCTACAATATGTCAACATGGTTACAATGTGTCATATGTCACCAAAGTTACATCTGTCACCATGGTTACATATGTCATCAAGGTTTAATCTATCAATAAGGTTACAATGTGTCACCATGGTTACAATGTGTCAACAAGGTTACAATGTGTCACCAAAGTTACATTTGTCACCATGACTACAATGTGTCACCTTGGTTACAATGTGTAAACATGGTTACATGTGTCACCATGGTTACAATGTGTCACCATAGTTACATGTGTCACCATGGTTACATGTGTCACCATGGGTACATCTGTCTCCATGGATGCAATGTGTCAACATGGTTACATGTGTTACCAAAGTTACATGTGTCAACAATCACATATGTCACCATGGCTACATCTGTCTCCATGGATACAATGTGTCAACATGGTTATATGTATTACCAAAGTTACATGTGTCAACAATTACATATGTCACCATGGCTACAATGTGTCAACATGATTACATCTGTCACCATGGTTACATCTGTAACCATGGTTACATCTGTCACCATGGATACAATATGTCACCATGGCTACAATGTGTCTCCATGGATACAATGTGTCACCAAAGTTACATCTGTCACCATGGTTACAATGTGTCACCATGGTTACAATGTGTCACCATAGTTACATGTGTCACCATAGTTACATATGTCACCATGGTTATATGTGTCACCGTGGCTACATCTGTATCCATGGATACAATGTGTCATCATGGTTACATGTGTCACCAAAGTTACATGTGTCAACAATTACATATGTCACCATGGCTACATCTGTCACCATGGATACAATGTGTCACCATGGCTACAATGTGTCACCAAAGTTACATCTGTCACCATGGTTACAATGTGTCAACATGGTTACAATGTGTCACCAAAGTTACATCTGTCACCATGGTTACATCTGTCACCATGGATACAATGTGTCACCATGGCTACAATGTGTCACCACCATGGTTACAATGTGTCACCTTGGTAACAATGTGTAAACATGGTTACGTGTGTCACCATGGTTACATATGTCAACAAAGTTACAATGTTTCACCATGGTTATAAAGTGACTCCGTGGTTACTGCAATTACTGGAATTCGAACACAACTCTGTATCTTACTTTTTTAAGGGATTAAAAAATATATTTTTTTGGTTTTAACTTATCACGATATATGAGAGTAATATTATAATACAAGATACACATTTTTTACACAATTTTTTTGGATATACAAACGTTTTTTTTAGCAGCATTCAGCAATATAAGAGCTAAGGGTGCCACTGCCATTTTAATTGATTTGTGTCTACCTCTTAAATATGATTTTTTTTAAATATACATACGACAATATTGAGATTTTCATAGCACTAGCTTAGCATTCTGCATATATAGCAAATGCGCAAAAAATCAGAAATATATGTGTTCCAATTTCTTCGCCTCAAAGAAGAAGTTTCAAGCGAAAAATAAGAAAATGAAAGCTTTCATACAATTGAATTCGTTATGTTAGCCTACATATTAAAGAGCTGTGAAAGCGTACATGTGTTTTATAATTAAGGTTAATAAAAGTTAGCAGGTGATTCTGCAGTCGTTCTCGGATGGTGAAAATTGAATTAAAACGAAACTTTAAAGTAATTGAAAGATAAACTACTCACATGTACACCATAATCGCTGTACTAAATCGCCATGAATCACGATCATGAATGAAAATTATTATTCATGTAAAATGGTCATTGTGACTAGGCCACTTCTGCCATTACTACTACTGTTGATGTAATAGTATTTTTTACGCATGGTAAATTTCATCTACTTCTCGTCTGCCACTAAATGGACCACCAAACCAAATCACCATATAATTTGCTTCTTTTTCGAAGCATAATTGGGCGATGAGTGCTCGCTTTTGGACAGACCAGCGATTCGATCGAGTTCGATTTCTCAATGGCTTGAGTGCCATGGAGTGCTTTAATTGTTGTTTGCAAATTCGTCTTTGGAAAATGGTATGTTTCCTCGTGTTGCGTAAGAGCTGGAGTGGAAATCGTCCACATTTTGCGGAAAAATGTGTTCAGTGTTACACTTCCCGGTGAGAGACCACTTGTGCGATGACTGTGATTAGAAAACTGGTATGTTTGCTCAATCGAAACAAAACAAAAAGAGTCGCCATTGTACCCGAGAGACACCTGATGGATAGATAAAAAATGTCATAGTAAACTAATTGCGGGAACGAAACTTTCTCGGTTGCAGGAAGTTCGTTTATAACAAGTCTGCATCCATTAATGCAAAAACGCACTTGTGTTTTCACAGGCGACCCAATTAAAGCAACTAATGGGCCTCCAAGATGAAATGGACAGACCACGACGAAGACATTTGACACATGACATAGATTTCGATAGAATACAACACAAAAAATGTATGACATAAGAGCACGACATGGTTAAGGAAGACATAAGGGAAGAAATCAATATTACCTACCGTTAAGGACAATGAAACATCCTCATAAATCCTCATTATAATTTGCGAATTATCTTCCTAGCTAAAGTTTATTGCGACATCATTTTCCTGCCAAGTTTGCTCCGCTTCATGTCTGATTAGTTTCTGCGGTTTTATCTTCTTCGTGTACCTTGCTAAAGAGCTACGAAATATTCTGTGGTCACGTCGATTACTCGATTAGTCTCATCCGATGGACTCACTTAACGCATGAATTATTAAATACCATCGATTCAAATCTATTACCAAAATCAGAACCTGCTTAATAATTTCCGTAAAATGTCGCAATTGTTATTCAGCGTGTTAATGGATTAATGGGAGGAAATGCTGCATTAATAAACGCCAATATAAATCATACATCTCTTGTTTGATGCATGGAATTATAATCGATTATAATGTATCATCAATTCGATATTATGAATCTTGTTTGATGAAGTGTTCATGATGTAGATTAGTTGGGCATTCAACTGAAACTGAACCGATAAACGACAAAATCGTTATTTTCCCGGAACGAAAACCAAAATAATCGTTCAAAGATCATCTATAATTTAAAATTGGCAAATAGGATTATCATCAGTGAGAACCGCATAAAACTTATTTATCTTTAGAAATACATTCCCTTGGGGTCACCTAAGTTTAATAATATAGATATAGCATATTAATATGTTGTTATTCGATATAGTAATATTTTAAAGCAAAAAAATCGCCTCAACAGCTCAAAAAAGTCGATGCATAATATAATTGAATCGGTTCACTTTCCTTTATATCGATTTAGATACAATCGTGACCATATGGTAACAGTAAACATCATTGTCTAAAAATCACGCCATCGATCCCTTCGAATATCGAATTATTTGTTATATTTCGGTGACATAAGATTTTGTGAAAGTAATATACAAGCCACGACCACGGAAACCTTCTAGAATCTAGATTATATAAATGAGAATAGATAAGGACTCTATTTGTCATTTCTCATATAGTTTCATTGTTAGTCGTTTATTTGGCTATAAATCAAAATAATTCATAGCAAACGTCGACAAAGAAAATATCACATAATCATTTAACTGGATTTCTTAGACTCTTCGAAGTTCATATGTGTTACATCCATTGTGTTCGAATATAATGGCTATAAATTTAAAAATTATGATAACAACGGTAACGCATTAAAATATCATTCCGTTTATCCCATTTGAACATGAATATATTGCGTGCGCATCCTTGCCAACTTCATTTCACCAGACCAATATGCGCCAACATGGCGCATCCGCTAAACGCCTCACAAAACAAATTCCATACACAAATAATATTTGTACAAATTCGTTCTCGGAGATGCGCACAATAACTCTCCAAAGTTTCATCGCAATTGGATGAATGATATAGGAACGTATACTGGACAAACGAACCACAGACCACAGACATTCATTTTTTTATAAATATAGATTATACATAGGATTATTGCCAACTATTTGTATATAGTTTTTCATAGCAAATATTAATATACATTTTATAAATGTGATCGCCTGCCATAAATTTAGGTATAATCAACTCGTCATAATTTAGGTATAATTAACTGAAATCGAAGATAAGATGACTTTCGTTCGTGTTGTCTTGAGAGCAAGCGTTTGTTTTGATTATTAAGACACTTGTATCGTTCTTATTGTTAACCAATTTTGTTATTCCCTTTGACTGTTCTGGATTGGCGTCGTTAGCCGAGTATCATCACTCCCTTGCCAAATCTACTCCTTCAGAAGTAATCTGGCAGGCTTGTACGGTAACTCTGTCCTTTAATTTTCGCAACACATTCATAGGTAAAAATAGCTGATGAATATAAAGCATTAGAATTATATTAGAGCGTAGCGTGTATGTTCTCCGGTTTGAAACGGTTAAGATCTATTATATCAAAATCTGTTAATATTGAAAAAATGACAGATCTCAAATAAAAGCAATTGGTTCGATTTTAATCCAATCCCAAGGACATCGAGATTATGAACCATGATTGAAGCAAATTCTTAGAATTTTGAATAATAAAAAGCAATGGCCGATTGAATATAATTTTTACCGCATACTCATAATATACGCCTTCGATCAAAGACGAGCGTGGGCATATGATCACATTTTTATATTCTAGCGATTTTGTGTTTTTTTTTAAATATAAATTTCATCATGCTCAACGTTTTTAGATAGAGATCGATTTAAAAATACAAATTAAATAATAATAAAAAATAATTTTACCATGGAGGGGCTAATATGACACTGTGTAAAATGTCGAAAATTAATCTACCAAATGATCACACATTACAAACGACAATTGTCAACCGTAATTTGAAACGACCGGAGCATGATTTTGATGATTTGGACATTAAATTTCATTTTTGCTGTCGGTAATTGAACGAAACCGCTAAACAATCATGAAGATGCTTCATTTTCGTTTGAAATCTGATATACTTTGTTTGTCCAATACAAGTGCTTGGATTGTGCCATTTTCATCAATAAAATGCATTCAAACTATTGACAAATGATTTGTGGGTCTAACGGTCAAATTTGTGAAATCTGTCAAGTGTTCATCAAAAAAGGTGTCAAAGTTCTCTTTAATCTTTCACTTGTGAAAATTACAACAAATATTTGTACCTTATTCATGTGTGTATATTTAGAGTGTTTCTACCAATGCGTATATATAAGTACAGTAAATTTATGTTCCGAACATTTTTTTTATATTTTTTGAGGCAAAACTGATTAGACTGAATGTCTTAATCGCATCTTTGGTCAAATCTTTGATCACAAAATTATATAAACGCACTTTGAGATCTATACAATTTGTTACAGTAATCGATGATGAACCAAAGAAATAATCCAGACCATTTTACTTCAAGCAGAACCGATTTGCTATGATGATGGCAAAAAATCTCATTACACCTCAACCAAGATCAAGCTACCGGAAAATGCAAGTACTGTGGGAAAAAAACAACCACGATTTCATAGCGTCCAGCAGTTAAGAAATCGGCTTTAAGTACTTACCAATTCAGCAGGAAGGTATAAATAATATCTTCCAGACGTATCAAGATCGGAAAGAAACAATGGAGCTGAATATCAAAATTTCTACCATCCTCTCTTGCGATCGAAGCGAAATTATGGCATGCAAAAATCAATTAAATCCGATGATTCTGCAGAGCATTTTCTATCTTTTGTGTGAAATCATGAAAGTTACAATGGCGTTATTTGTCTTGCGCGGGCCTGTCGTAATGTAGGCGAGCAAGATGTAATTTGCGGTCATCACGTTTTTTGTTCATACCCAAAGAGCATCATAATTCGGATACCAATTTTTTATCAGCGCCGAGTGAAAGTAGACTTACTTTAGGCATATCAAAATATATTCATCTTTCTGACCAAGCTCGGAACGACCTCAATAGACATTGAGCTCCTGATATGTGGTACAAGGCATGATGGACATACGTTTCGATGAATCTTGGATGTTAATCATTCAAACGCTAGATATAAAATAAATACATTTCCAAAATCACCTATCGTTGCTTTATAATAATATGAATATCGTCCTACTAAATCCTGCTAAAACAACAAAGGGTGTAAGTCGGAGATTCATCTTTCTTGGTAAAAAGGCGATTTAAGCATCCAATATTAACGAACAAATTACTAAGTAAAAGTGTAAAGGTTAATTTACACCATAAAAGCTTTATACACGGTGCGAGGTCTTGGTGCAAAAGTGGATTTACATTAGAGCATAGCATGTCTGCTCTCCGTATCGAATGGATTAATAAGCTATTCCAACGTATAAATCCGGCTTAATCCTGAAAAATATTAATTGGCGTGTTTTAAGGGTATATTCGAAATCATTCGCTTTGGATTACTCAAACCAAATAAAACGATTGCATTCGATCAACAGAATTCTAGAATAAAGATGGCAAACATTTCAGATTAAACTAAAAAATAAAAATTGGCAAAAAATGGTTCACTTTTCGATATTTTATCTTTGATATGTTATAAGATCTTCACATTCTCCATTATTTGCTAATATTGCTTTTGGTATATTTTGGAATTTTGCTGATATATCTATATTAGAAGGAAAAATATGCTGTAAATCTAAAATATAATCTAATTTATAAAAAATAATATCTGTTTGTTCGTATGTAATGCGCTGCCATACCGTTCATCAGATTGGGATAAAATTTTGTCCACTTATTGCTAAGGATTGCGTGAGTAACATAGATATAGTTTAATATATAAAAATCAATGTTTGTTTGTTTGTATTTAATGCGCTGCCATACCGTTCATCCAATTGTAATAAAACTTTGTCAACTTATTGTTTATACTTGCAGATATAACATAGGCATAGTAAAAATATTATTTATATACGCAGTTTGTTATGCGAGACGTGGCATTGCAAAGTATGGAATAAAAATGAATATTTTACAATATAATGCGTTTAATTGAAAATGTAATTTAAGATGACAACCTGTTCTCATAGAAAACGTATTATGATGTTTTCTTTCCGTTCTATAAATCGATGGAAAATCTCTCAATTTACATTGCTAATTAAGTAAGATGTTCAAAATGCTAAGCGTTCTCCAAATATTTAATTTACACGATAAATTGATACATGGCGTAAAATGATATCCATCACTGGTTCTTACAATAAATTAGCTTCAGGATTCTATGACAATATTAACTTGTTTATTTGAGCATTTCGTTTAATTTATTCTTATATAACGAAAGCTTGGCAATTTAAGCAATTCACAGCTAGCAAAGTATAGTGCATTATTTATTTTGGTTTTAATAATAATTTTTCCATACTTAGTCTTTTAAATATTACGAAATTAATTCGTATATTTATCATTGAATCTGTGTATAACATTATATATTATAATATACAGAACAATCAGCAATGGAATCGAATACAATCTTCGTATTGTTAAACCGCAATTGTGCCACTAGGCTATCAATCTATTTATGAATCACCATCGTATATCGATTACAAGACTTTTTGTTTTGTCCAATGATCGTCGTTAAGTGAAAAAAATAAGAAAAATGTAAGCATTTTGTATGTAAAAAGCGAATAGATGAATAATGACCATGATGATCATTGACTTATATCCAAAATATATAAAATACGCAAGGAAATGAGCTGGAAGCTAGATTTGTGCAATAAAAATTAAGTGTTAAATCTCAAAGTATGCCACTTGATTTCTTGAATGCAGAATCATTTTAATTAATAGTTGGCAAGTCGACATCAACTTATTTAATATTACCATAAGATACGTGTTTATTCATAGCTTATGCAACTCTTCAACAGGATTACGGTTAGTTTAACGATCATCATGATTTAATATCGGCCATATGATCAGTGTGATTAGCTCAGCACTGATATAATACTGTTAAATCGAAAATGCTCTCTCGACAGTACGTTATATAAATGGACATCAAAATATATATGAGCAATTTTATTCCATCATTAAATGCCATTTATTTCATTTCTTCCGAGGATATAAAGAGAATCACAGCACAATTTTGTGCTCAAAACGCCATAACGACAACGGGAAGTAGTTCTGTCAGCGGTCAAGACTCATTAAAAACAGCGTCTCTCATGCTCATAAAAAGCAGATATCCGTATATGTATATAAGGCATTGTTAAAATACTTTTGTAATTGTATTTATGAGAGAAAAATGTTAATCGTGTATTTGAGAAGCTTATATTGCTGTTGATCAACAATTGAAGGTTTCTTTCCCGGAAATGCCTCCGGAGGTGGAGAATTGAGTCAAATGACATCCGAAGCTTATCATAGTTGAATAACCCATTTCTCTTTATAATATCCACCAGTTTAATTCACTGTGCCATACAAAATCCAAGTAGTTCAAGTTCTCAGAATAAAGTGCGACTTCAACAAGACAGAAATACTGGAAAAGTACAAGAAGTTTTGCGAAAATATAAGGATGGAATTGCCGAGCAAGTCTGTCAATTTTATGATTTTCTTCTTAAAGCACAGAGTTTGTAAGAGTGATAAAACTCGGATTATGATTCTTCTCCAGTACAGTACACGAGACGTAATGTAGAGGAATGCTCTTGGTTTGATTATGAAAACAAACGCCTAATCTTATAACAACACGGACAATAGGGCTTTGTGAATGCGTGACATATGCCAGGTTACCAAAACTGTCGAGAAAAATTAGGAAAATATTAAGATAGAACGGGTATAAAAGAGATGCAAAAAGCAACAATTAGTTAGTTTTAGCCTGAGTTTCAGTCTCCGTTTAGTCAGAGCCAGTTAAGTCTTGGGGTCCGACCGATCGTCTTGGCCGCGGGAAGGCCCGATCTTTCCACGGCCAACTTTTCCGATCTCGTAACTGTAGTCTTTATGCTGGTATAATAATAAAGACCTGAAGTTAATGGTCGTGTTTTCTTCGCCCCGTTTTCTTCCTATATGGATATTGACTCAGGTTTATTACCAGATTAAACGCAATTATTCAATATAAAGACATTTAATCTAAATATATAGCTTAGATTCATAGATTAGAAATATATTTTAATATTATCTGAGAATATGGGATTAAATTATTGATTATTGCCAATCTACATCGGTTTAAATTGGTAACACTTGACTTGGCGAATAATTTTTAAGATGTTTAACGCTTTTAATTTGATCGCAAAAATTGATGATTTTAGCGCATTAGGCAAATAAAAATGCAATTTATATGAATAAATTATGAAATATCAATTGAATGATGTGTACGTACGTCTTTTGAAGCTTTTGCTTACGAGTTCGCTCCAGGAGATATCGACGCATCTCGCACGAAACCCACGTATAAGGAAATAGCCGGTGCACTTTCGAAAGCCTTGATCGGTGCTAAATCGCTTCTTTCACATCCGCACGATTTACAACCCATTCATACGTGAATATACCAACACACCAATGATCCATGGTCTACCAATGCGTTAACCACGAACCCCATGCAATTAGACATCGACCGACATTGCGACACCGATACACCTGCAAAATTTCATCATGCAGCAATAATTCTGCCGAATTTTCATCGACGCTGTCACATTTCGGCGTCTTCTTTCATTGGAAATTCACGACCCGCGATTGTGATGCAACGTTGTGGAAAAAACCGTTCTTCATCGCTTGATTTTGCGGGCCATCCGTGTGATGTGCTTTAACACCGTTCACTTAACAATGTCGTATCGTGATATTACGGTGGATAGATTACGCTTTAATTATCCGACAAATTTCAATGAACATTCGTATCATAGTAATTCGGCGTAATTATTACTCGGACATTCGCGATTGATGTGCTTTGAAAAGAACCGCAAATAATAGGTAATGGCAGTCTTCTGTTATGGAGCAGAGCAGCTATGATGTCATGAAATTATCACCTGCCATTATTGGTAATTGTATTTTAACATGTCGATAACTTTTTCTTGCATACGTGCAGAATTGTATCGGATTCGATGGCTAAGGTCAGACGAAAGTTGAAGCATTCACTTCTTCGAGCGCCAAAAGATTTTATCACGTACAGTAAGTGCTCACCATCGATCCAATATCCTCGGAGAATGATCCAAGACTATTTGAAATGGAGATCTCACATCAACGCCTTAATTTGCTTTTAGTTTGCGTCATTGCTTAATTTGATACGACGCCATGTCACACGTAAAGAGTGACATTTACCAAATTGGATGCGTCCAATGTGCATCCAACCTTGCAGAGTGACATCCGAAATAAGACTTGCTCTCAAAATAGACACTCAGAACACTTTGACCGATATTATCAGAATTTAGAGACAATTGCTTTATCACAATGGCATTGTATTGTAACCATTAAATTGCTTAATGAAAGAATCAACTGCAAGATAAATATATCAACGACACACACCACCATGTAAGAGTATTTATTTCTGTTGCTTTCCGCATATGATCAAATAAGGATCACTCATAGCTTGATGATATCATATTTACAGGAATAGTCCAAGAGCTCTCTTTATCAACATTTGGTCGTTAATTTTACAATAATTAATGAATTTCTCTAATGGTACTTCCAAAAATCTGTCTTTAAATTTCGTTGCGTTTGTCTCGTTAGAACGCAGAGTAATCTTTCAATAAATTGTTGTTTTATAAAAAAAAACATTTTCTTAACAGCTTTATTTATTATTTTGCTGTTTATTAATAAATCATATATATAACACAGTAATAGATAGTTGGTGACTTATTTAACTAGAAGAAAAATATATGAAAATATAGGTTACGTGTAACACATGTAGCCATGATGATACATGTAACCATGGATACACATGTAGCCATGGTGACACATGTAACCATGGTGACACATGAAACCACGGAAACACATTGTAACCATGGTGATACATGTTACCATGGTTACACATTGTAACCATACCATGGTTACAATGTGTAACCATGGAGACACATGTAACCATGGTGATACATGTTACCATGGTTACACATTGTAACCTTGGTTACATATTGTAACCATACCATGGTTACACATTGTAACCATGGAGACACATGTAGCCATGATGATACATGTAACCATGGATACACATGAAGCCATGGTGACACATGTAACCATGGATACACATGAAGCCATGGTGACACATGTAACCATGGATACACATGTAGCCATGGTGATACATGTAACCATGGATACACATTGTAACCATGGAGACACATATAGCCATGATGATACATGTAACCATGGTGATACATGTTACCATGGTGACACATGAAGCCATTGTGGCACATGTAACCATGGTGACACATTGTACCCATGGAGACACATGTAACCATGGTGATACATGTTACCATGGTTACACATTGTAACCTTGGTTGCACATTGTAACCATACCATGGTTACACATTGTAACCATACCATGGTTACACATTGTAACCATGGAGACACATGTAGCCATGATGATACATGTAACCATGGATACACATGAAGCCATTGTGACACATGTAACCATGGTGACACATTGTACCCATGGAGACACATGTAACCATGGTGATACATGTTACCATGGTTGCACATTGTAACCATACCATGGTTACACATTGTAACCATGGAGACACATGTAGCCATGGTGATACATGTAACCATGGTGATACATGTTACCATGGTGACACATGAAGCCATTGTGGCACATGTAACCATGGTGACACATTGTACCCATGGTGACACATTGTACCCATGGTGACACATTGTACCCATGGATACACATGTAGCCATGGTGATACATGTACCCATGGAGACACATGTAACCATGGTGATACATGTTACCATGGTTACACATTGTAACCTTGGTTACACATTGTAACCATACCATGGTTACAATGTGTAACCATGGAGACACATGTAACCATGGTGATACATGTTACCATGGTTACACATTGTAACCTTGGTTACATATTGTAACCATACCATGGTTACACATTGTAACCATGGAGACACATGTAGCCATGATGATACATGTAACCATGGATACACATGAAGCCATGGTGACACATGTAACCATGGATACACATGAAGCCATGGTGACACATGTAACCATGGATACACATGTAGCCATGGTGATACATGTAACCATGGATACACATTGTAACCATGGAGACACATATAGCCATGATGATACATGTAACCATGGTGATACATGTTACCATGGTGACACATGAAGCCATTGTGGCACATGTAACCATGGTGACACATTGTACCCATGGAGACACATGTAACCATGGTGATACATGTTACCATGGTTACACATTGTAACCTTGGTTGCACATTGTAACCATACCATGGTTACACATTGTAACCATACCATGGTTACACATTGTAACCATGGAGACACATGTAGCCATGATGATACATGTAACCATGGATACACATGAAGCCATTGTGACACATGTAACCATGGTGACACATTGTACCCATGGAGACACATGTAACCATGGTGATACATGTTACCATGGTTGCACATTGTAACCATACCATGGTTACACATTGTAACCATACCATGGTTACACATTGTAACCATGGAGACACATGTAGCCATGGTGACATATGTCATGGTACCTTGTTTATTCAAAACATCACGGATAAAACGAGCATAACGGAATATTGGATTAAACAAGTTTCGCGTAAAATATTTTTGGATAAATCGACTTGAAACTGAGAAATTTTGAAATATTTTAAAGATATTATAATCTAAAGTGAATGTGGCAAAGCAGGCACCCGCCACGGGCGCAACTGGGCTTGGGGCGCAAAACATAGAATACCAACCCAGTCGAGCATTGCACATGGTTTTTATTTTACTTGACCATTTTACTTTACATTATTAAAGACTGATTGACTCTATCAGTCTTTATAATAAATACTAAGTTATCTTATCCCTCTTTTCTTCGTTAACACTCAAATATTGGGCCGGCATAAGCTCGCAACAAAATATAGACACCAATATTATCGACCGATTAATAAAATTTAAGCAACACGTCCGATCAGTCTTCTTCGGACAACTTCGTATTGTAATGAGAATTCGTAATCGTTTTGTAGACATGTTCGAGTAAGGCGTTCGATTATGAGGCGTTCATTCGTCATATCAGCGGTCGGAAAAACGGACCGGTTAGCCACTGCGTCCTCTTTTAGGACTTTTTCAGGGATAAATACGTACCCGGGGTCTTCTATGATCTGTGCTATCACGGAAGCCCCCTCTGAGGCTAGTTTACATAGTTGGCTCGCGCCAAATAAGGTCGCGAACGAATCTAGACTTCCCTTCACTCATAAAAACCATATATCTTATCATAGCAAGTTTTTAAAAAAGTCGTTTTAGTTGTAAGAGCGCAAATGGCCAATCGATTTTGCACCTTATTATGCAATTTTATTGAGTGGGCTGGCATGGTCCCGAATAGGGGGACCAATAAACAGCTCGGGTCAGTAGAGGTTATTTTTTAAAAAAAATGTATTTCCAGGAGTGGGGGGTGCAAATTAGATTCTTGCCACGGACTCTGTTCACACATTTTACTTTAGAAAAGGGTGGTTTATTATCAGTTAATCATTGATACGAATCCCGGCAAGTGGAACCCCGAAATAACTGACAAGGATACAAAAATCGATTACAATTTTTGCCTATAAAAAACTTAAAACGCGATTGAATACCCGGTTTTTTCAAACATTTAAGCCTTTAAATGTTTGAAAAAACAGTATACAATTAAGCCTTTAAGATTTACCCGAGTCATGTGTATATGTTTTTTTTTAACCTTTTTAGCAGTTCAGTCGCGTATTTGCGATCGAATTCTAGTGATTCAGAAAGAGCATTCTTACACGTTGAGCTCGGAGAGAGACGATCGTCGATTAACAATCCGCGAACATGAACCCGGCAGGAGGTTCGAAATATCGGAAACCCGTTTAAATGCAAAAAAAAGCATTTTAAATTAAACTTGAAAGTCATGTTATCTTCAATATCAAGCAAATTAATTAATAATACAGATAAGGTGGATGTATCCACCTTATCTGTATTGTTATATATATATACGGGTAAATTAAATTAAACCTGTAAAATAAAAATCGATCTATTGACTCATCTATTGACCACAAATATGCTTTACACGTTCCAAGTGACGTGCGTTGGATATTAAGCTTGAATATCTTGTTGATATCATCAATGCAGATTTAGTTGAACTTCCCATTGTGAATAAATTGTGAGACAATTCCCAGTAAAGAGAATAGTACTACAGAGCGATGGAGTCAAGGCTGAATGTTAATTCTCTGCCAGACAAAACGAGTTGAAAGCAGTATTTCAGGAATTCGGTCTACATTCATCATCCTAGGCTACTGTTAAATGGACCTCTCTTTTGTGCTTCCAGGCATTTTAAATATCTAGGACACCGTTCCAAAATGCTCGTTCGACTGTTGTTTTTTGATTTATCTAATTTTATATGAAGAAATTTGTGTTTGAACTTATTTTGACGATGCAATACGCATACTAGACGAATATGCGCCCAGGGCGTTTATTAGAATTTGAATTGGGTCCGCCTCTGTATGTTAATAAAAATAAATTTATTCGGCGTGGTATTTTTATCGTGACTAGCACATCCCTTTCTAAATTACCTTAGTAACCGCACCCCTTTTTTTCTCGGGATAATTAATTATCCTATCAAAAGTTTTGTCAAAAGGGGGGATTTCAATGAATGATGAACGGTGGTATTCAAAGGATTTAATATTAATTTTTCATCCAAATTCGATCGTAACAGCATAGTTTTTAAGCATGACCCTCTCACATCTCAGCATGACCTTAATGTGTGCGAATTTAACATTTATCTCAACAGCATTGAAAAATCTCCCAACTTTTTGCTGCATAATAAGAGCTTCTTCCGTATTGTTATTTTGTAATGTGCGCCAATATTTGAAATTATGTGGCATAATTCCACTTATTAGCATGTCTCAACCTTACGCCGAAACGAGTTTCGTAAACTTTTGACATTAAATCGCACGTTCGATTATCCGCAAGCCGGATAACCGGACAAATTCTAATTTCCGTGTCACTGTATACATTCAGAGGCGAGCGGGGTCAAGTTAATCTCTCGCGGATCTAAGTGCATTTTTCCCATTTTTTTAAGCAAACTCTCAGAAAATGTATCCCTATTTTAGATATTATAATGTGTATGCATTATACTCACATTCCCACAGATTCCGATTTCAATATGAAACGTGGGACATCTCAGCTGTTGTAAATTCCCACAGGTATACACGACAAATCTCAGCGACGATGCACTTTTAGACACAGGACTTCAGATAGGTGTTTCGTTGCACTCGAAAGACTTGGTCAGATCTGGATGAACTCATTTGGTAAATGGCCAGGTAAACAACTTATGCTGGACATTTATGTTTGTTCTCGTACAAAGGATGACGCACTCGCGCTGGTACGAACACAGGTAAACTAATGCAGGTAACTCAACCTCAACCGTTGAATTTGTTTCACGTGGTTTCGGCCACGCTCGGGTATCTCCGCCGACGTTCGGCTCGAACATTGAAGCGCGCCAAATTTCAAACGACTGTCATTCATCAGAGCATGTCTTGGTATAGTTCCTGGAATTGTATTATATAGGCTCGGATTCAAATCCAGATTGAATGAAAAAAAAACACAAATACAAATTTAACCTGATTTTCAGAATCTGATAAAATAAATACTGAAATGTTTAATAAAATCGTGCAAAAAAGACAATGGGTGTCTGAATTTGCAACAATAATTTAAATAAAATTCAAAAATAATGATAATTTCGTTACTCACTCAATGAACTTATCCTATCTAAAAATTCTATTAACACATTGTATACGGGAAGCATATTCTATGACGGTTGATGGTTACGTACGTTTTTCATATTTTTTAACATAAGATTTATTTAAAACAATAACGGCGTGTGATTTTTTTGCAACACTGCTTTTTTATAAATTCTCACTAAAATATGCATAACTTTCATTTTCGCATAAGTTTAAACATATCTTAAGGAACGTTTCTACCTTATTGAGCCTAAAAGTGATAGATTTTTTTATGCAAAAAGTATTAAATATAGAATGTTGATATTTAGTATCTAAAAATGGGAGAGGAACGAGTCATGTATGTCGGTGCGAGAACGATGACATTCTTCATCATGGAAGTTCTAAATCCTGAACAGGTGATTTACACCAAAAAAATTAAACATATTTTTACTTTCTATAATATTGTGCATAGCTTAGACTACAATTAAGAAAAAATATTGAAAAATAAAAAAATAGTGAGTAGTCGAAAAATAGTTTGTGTTTTTACCAACATTTTTTGTAGTTTTTTGTTAGTTTAATATACATTTTAAATTATTTTTGGATAATAGTAGTATATACGATGAATACGTTTATTATACACGTGTCTGCCAAATTTCATAAAGAATACTCATCTAGGGCGTGTAGGAGCACTTCCATGAGCTTGGAAAAAGTAGTTTCGAGAAAAACGCGTTTAAAGTTCCTCCTCTCCTCAGCTTCACAAAGCGTAGTTTCTCTTCGTCGGCCTATAACTTTGCGAATTTCATTTATATTCCGTTTGAAATTTACTGAACGTATTCTTAAACATTGGTTCTTTCCGATACACGAAGATAATTGGTTTTCTTGTGTCTCACGTTTTATGCATAGTCTTCACAAACGCGATAATTCTCGTGCCCCGCTATTAACGTGTTAAAACTAGTGACTACCCGGCATGCGTTGCAATGCTACACGCGCTTGGTAATGATTTGAAAAGAAACGCAGTAGTACAGCTACATGGTTTATTGCTTCAGGCCACGTGTAGCGCGGGCTGAAGGGCTAGGTCTTGTTAATTGTTGTGTGGCTATTGTGGCTAATGTCTTCCTCTCTCCAGTGAGCGGAACTCAATCGCCGTATTTTGCGCGCATCCTTCTTCTCCCCATCTTCGAGGCTCCACTTCACTTTACCAGACCAATATGCGTCAACATGGTTCATCCGTTAAACGTCTCGCAAAACTAATTCCACACCTAAACAATGTTTTTGCTAATTTAAAAACCTTCTTGAATACATGTCCAATAACTCACCAAAGTTTCATCACAATCGGATAAATAGCATTTCATTTTTATATAGATTACTCATAATTTTATATTTGTAAATTTTTATGTAAAAGTAACAGCCAAAATAAATGCCAAACTTTGTGAAGAACCAATGACATAAATGAGTTTGGAAGCATAAGGTAAAGTAAGTTGATGGAAGTAAAGATGATGTTTCTTGTATAGTTTAAAAAAGACCCTCATTAGACTGAATCTTATGAAGAAATTTGGATATTGTAAATGCAACACGAACCTTCAGGCTTTACAGCAGCAGTAATGAATCAGATTTTCGATTAAATATAATACATATCCAACACCCAAGAATTTATTCAAAAAACTTATAACTGAAGCAAATATTTATGAGGTCACTAAATGAAATATTTTTGCTTGAAAATATTGCACACAATTAGGAACCTTCTGGAACATTTTTTTTCAGACCGCAAATTAACAGATTTTTTTACACGGAACACATTTTTTTTCCACGTGTTAATGCTGATGGCGATGAACTTATCGAAATTTCTACCATAACAGATTGTTGTTCCAAATATATCAGATCAGATATCCCCCAAAAAATACGAATGTATTGAAATAAATAGGACAATGATCACAGTTACAATTAGTCTTGTGTAAAGTGAGATTAGTCTTCCGCATATTGCGAGTGGCGCACCGAAGATGTGATTCAAATTTCCCGCAAAAGATGTGTTAAATCTAGAATACCATGAACCCCTACAAAGTCCCTAGAATATAAAATATGCCGAATTTTGGTGTAAGTGAGTTAGTTTCTGGATTATTATCTCAGTCTAAATTCAGAACATAAACTAAAAAATATAAATCGAGGTGAATATAAATCGAGCCATTCTTCAGTCTAAATATATTTTTCTGACTTAGCGTTCGGATAGCTCATATTTTTTTAAAAAATGCTTTTCCAGCACTTCAAAATCAAAATCAAAAGTCAACATATATTCTTTTGAGTAAAATTAACTGACTTGTTAACTAAATGGTTTGACTGTCTTATCTGTTTTATCAATTTTTACAAAGTATCAAAACATTTTGCAACTTCTAAATGCTCAAATGATGCCAATTGAAAATTCATTTAAATAAATATGCAAACATACAATTGACATAATGCATTATTGTATACATAGTCATCCATTTCAATTGTTGGTGACACATTGAGATAGAGATGAGAGAATTCCATATTTAGGTGACCTAATTGGTTCTTTATCACCATGTTATGAGAGTTCAATAGCTCTATAACAACTTTCATATTATTACTATTAATTCTTTATTTTTAGACAATGACCCAACAAAATTCCACAATAATTTTGCCTAAATGTTCTTACCCAAGACATAAAACTAATTGCTTTTGCTAAAAATATAGTATTTTATTAATATAATAATACATATTACAGACTAAACACACAGCACAAGTAAATACATATTTTATACACGTTATAACAGCGATCGACATACCATTAAAGACATTGGTCAATAACAAATGGAAAAATTTAGATTGTGTCGATTCCTGATTCTAAAAACAATCATGCAAAAGAATGCCGACCGCTGCGTTACAATCGTCCGTTTATTATTATACACCTGAAAATTTGTTCGAAAATATACTTGAAAAACCTTTAAAAAAATATAACGCTATAAGAGTATCAAATCGAATGATAACAAATAAAAACTATAGAGCTAGTATGACACTCTGAAGATACTACAATCTACTAACAAATTATATAAATCTCATAATTATTGGAGTAAATGATCCTTATAACTTAAAAATATCTTTGTTCAATCATTATTCATGTATCACTGCTTTACTTTGAAAAGTATACCTCGTCCACGACACAAAAAAAATGAACTCTAAATAATGCAAAATTAAATATTTGGTAACAAGTCAATAAAAATTACGCTGATTCAAAAGATTTGATCGTATATTACATCCTTTTTACGCTAATTTTAGTACTAAGGATTATTAAAATATTCATAAAACGAGGTATACATTTGTTTATTAAATAACTCAACAATATCACTATACGTATGTCAGTATATTCATAATATATTATGTGACTAGGAATGTTAAACACTTTGAAAAAATACAAGATCTTATTCAAAAGTGATTGAAAAATAGCACGGAAACTAGTTTCAGTATCAACTCTTTTCCATAAACAAGTGTTTTTACAAATATTCTATTGTTCATTTAAAAAAAATATATAAGCGCTACTGTGTACTAGTTTCAGAAATTTAGCACAGAATTATCAGATTGACGTTTGTTATATTAATTTGTACAATGTATTGAAAAAAAAAATCCACAAATATATCCTTATATTTCTAATTAATTTAATAATTTAAAAACTATATGATTAACCTCGGCAAGTGATGTATTTAGATACACACTTTGAAAATTTGTGATACGAATCCGAATTCTTCTATGAATTAATAATAATAAATAACATTTATAAGTTTTCATCTTATATTTTGCTTTCATCAATCGAGTATTCTTAAATATAAGATTCAGATATTGTCCGATACTGAAAACTTCAAATCATAATTTATACTTTTTACAGTACCTATATCAAATATCAGTGATAAACTTAAGAAATACAAATTAAAGTAAGCCTCAAGTAAAAGATTCGAGGTGGGAAAAATTTCCTAAATTACAAAAAAATCACATGTTTGAATATTCTAGATATCGTTCCCATTTTGTTCGATTTTTTATAGTTGATCAATTTTTTTCCATTAAATTCATTAATTGTGTAATGAAACATTAGAGATAATTGTATCAGATATTTTTTTCATATATACTCAAATATCTCAAAGTATTTATGTGCAATTGTAACATTCTATAATTTGTTGTTTGGAGATAATTCTTCCAGGATATTTTTTATACATTCATACAACAAATATACAAGGAGATGAAATCTCTATTCCAAATAATATTGTAACGTGGCCATTACTAGAATACCAAATAATAAAGAACATAGCTGTTTAAATGATTCTTTTGGGCTTTCTTCTTTAAGTAGATCTGGTAGCACTGTGATGAGGGCAATGTGTAAAAATCCACCGGCTGTAAATGGTAGAATCCATGAAGTTTTAGCTTCTACAAAAAAAAATATACACATATTAGTAATACAAATATAAAATATAAACAATATCATGAAAATCAATTTTAATTATACCCAAGGTATTTGAAGCCCCGCTAAATATGACCGCAGCTAATGCTCCGACTAAACCTGCAGTAGCAGTTGCCTAGAAATTTATATAAATTATTAATATTGTAAAAATTCATCAATATCAAAATTTTCAAATTTATATTAATACATACAAGCTGAGCTTTTGCAGCTTCCCATCGTGAAAATCCACTCCTCAACAATATAGCAAAATCACCAACTTCGTGAGGTATTTCATGGACTGAAAATAAAGTATATAAATAAGGAACAATCTAAAATATCAATTAACATTATTATTTTATTTTAATCTGATAATCATTGTTAAATTTATTAGGACCGGAAAGAAATCAAAATTTTTAGGTACCTGATTTTAGGGTCAATTTGTGTTAAGACACCGTAAACACATATTTTTTATTGATAATAGATCGTGAGGATCGTGAATTTGTCATTTTTATTTATAATATTTGTTACCGTTGTTTGTTAAGAATATCAGGACCAACAATCGACGAAGAACATTTACGGCATTTTAGGTGGTTCTTGTTTGACCGGGAATGAAAGCGAAAAAAGTAACACAAATCCTAAAATTGGATGATTACGTATTGACGTCATTAGTGGAATCAGATCCTCGTCAAACCATTTCGTAATTATCGATTAAACTTGGCTGCCTATGGTCAATAGTACAGGAACACGTTCATCGCATTGGTAAATCTCATAAACAAGGAATAAGGGTTCCGCTCACATTGACGCCGACTGCATTAGAGCAACGAAGAACGATCTGTGCATCTCTTTTAAAATAAGAGATAAACTACTCAATAGGTGGCGAAAGATTATAAAAAAGGATGGAAACTATTTTGTTGATTAGATTTATGTTTCTTTTAAAATAAATGTCTTTTTTAATTGATTTCTTTTCGGTCCTCCTTATATATAAAAGTAAATTTTAACACTTTTTAACATATTTTATGTGTAACATTTGATTTAATGCACAGAATAAGTTACCTAAAATAGCAAACGTTGATAATACACCCACTCTAAAGGAAACGAGGAATGAGCCCCCCACGGCAAGACCATGTGTGAAATTATCAATAGAATTGGCCAAAAGATTTAAATATCCGGCAACCTATAAAACAAATATTAAGAATTATATTTTATCAATTTATTATCGACCAAAAATCGTTTATTTTCTTAAAATACTCACGTGTTTTGACTTTTCTCCGTGTTGTTTAAGAGATTTGATTGAAGATTCTTTTATTCTTTCGATCCATCTGCCTTTAAGGCAACGTCCTCTTCTGCTCGTTTGTCCGCCACATATAATTGTTTTGTCATCGGCTAAGGTACAAGTGCCATTCGAATTAAGTGAATTATTATTAAACAAGCAGCTACTTTGCAAAAAGCTATTTAACGGCCCATCAGCATCCGCTAATATGGCTCCGCCGTTTTGTTTCATGCCCAATGTATTGTCGCGCTTGGTCTTTTCAGCTGTTATTAACTTGTGAATTTCTTCAATATCGAGCTGGTCAATAGAATTAGTTTCGGGTTCTGGCTCTTCTTCTTCATCGTGGCCGGTTGAATCGGCAAATATTTTCTCCACTATTATAAATAAAAGCAGACCACATAATACCCACAATCCGCATTTCATAGAAACGTGTCCACCTCCGACTGTAATTATAAAATAAATATGTAATATTAAGGAGATTCAAAGTGTTCAAATGTACAACAATTAAACAAACCACGTATTGAATTTAAATGTATCAAATACCTTGCGCATGATGCCAAGCTTCAGGGAGAAGATGAAGAAATACGTCTGCTAAAAGAGCACCCACAGCAAAACTCAAAAGAACTTTCAGCGATGGAGCATCAGCTGCAATAAATAAAAAAACAAATCGGTTAATAATTTTATATCAATAAATATAAAATATTTATAATTCTAACCAACATTTCAAATCGATAAGATATTAAAAAATCTTAATTAGCAGATGTAATATATACTTAGTACATTTGTCTATCTTTCATCAGTTAGTTAGCAGTATATCAAAAACCTTATCCAATGTGATGTTAATGATAAAAGTAAATCATGTAAAACAGTTTCATCGAACAATTCAATCTGTTCACAATATATTTTATACATTGATAATGATTGCAATTAATCTTCATTTTATATGAAATTTCATTCCAATGACATTGTTTTTTTTACATATCTCTAAAAATTATGTATATATAATTAAGTATTATGCATTTCATTTCTATATGTGTATTTAAAGATTTCATAATGTTGCTCCATGCAAATTATGTTTATATAAACACCCAGTATGTATTGAAATAAATTATAAATAAGTTAAAAGTGGCTCTATGCCAAAAATTCTAAATTTCGCAAATAAAACACAAACCGTACCAACTGCGTACTTGAATAGGAAATATTTTCAGCAAAATCTGTTGAAAAATTTTGCCAAAAATAGAAATGTCTTTCGTTTTGCAAATGACGTTGGTTTCAACGCAACCAAGCAAACTGATCAGATTAAAAGTATGCATGTACTTCTTAAAACAGTAATATTGAAACATTGATGCAAGACGAGCGAGTTATTTCTGAATTGGAGGTCAAAAACATGGGTCGAGTCTTCTGAGAGCGGATTGTAATGAGGCCCAAGATGAATCCTCGACAACAACAACCGTCCATCTTGACCTCAAGCTGATAACGAAAATATTTGAACTGCAATTCTATTTTTAAGCAAACACCGCAACTAATGGCACGATCGAAACATAATTTAAATGATTTGCAATGAGTGATAAGATGAGGTTTTTAACTCTTTCAGGTCTTATGTCTCACATATATGCGACACAAAAAAAAACTCAATGAAATATAAACCGATTTCATCTATTTTTTTAAGGAATAATCGTATATGAAACTAAATACAGAGATAATAAAATAGGTGCAATCGCAACGCAAAACGTAGTACTGCGTCAAGTACACGATTTCTGACTATATTTCGACGTCTATGTATCGCCACGCCGCACTTTTGGTGGAAATTTCACGCAACCATATAACGCTGCTTTGCTTTCAAGTGGTTAAATCAGGTGATCATTTTTTGACTTCACGTGTTCAGATAGGGATACATGTATTTATAATTTATATAACGTAATATTTTTGCGCAAAAGTGATATCTATTAACCCTTTTTTTCTTCAATATGCTGAATACTGCAGCATTGGCATTGTAGCATTGTATCCCCACGTAGTAGGCAAATTAAATCTGCTCAGATTAACAGCGAAATTTTCCGTCTCTCTTCGGGTGCAATGTGTTATTTTAACAGCGCCATCTCTTGTGGCCCTATGGAGACATTGCGCCTGCATATCGACCGATCACTTATTGCGCGCGCACCGTTACAGGTGGGGTAGTGACGCGCAAGAAGCGGGAGTCGGGAGAGTCGCCACAGTTAGCCTTGGCTGCGGGAGTTCGTCCCTCCTGCAGCCAGATCTCTCTCTCTCTCTCGTGTGGAGAAGAACGAACCTGTGAGCTAGAGCGACCATCCCGAATGATAGAAGTAAAATTCCGCCCCCGTATTAAACTCTTATTTTGATGAAGAAATTTGTCTTCCTGTAAATGTAACACAAACCTTCAGGATATACAGTAGCAGCGACGAATCTCTACATTTTTTACCGAAGAATTGATCAAAAATTTACAACCAAAATAAATATATATGCTGCTAAAATAACAACGGCAAAAAGGAAAATGATTTGCTGATTTTTTGTTTTTGTTTTGAAGACCGCAAAGGGTTACACCAACACTGCGATGACTTGACATAAATCCATCCACGGTTAGCATTGTATTAACGGAAGAATAACAATACAGCCTGAAGCCTGCATGCATAATTATGGAACAATTCATATTGCCAATCAGTGGTTTGCACGCGACACAGAATATCGTCGTATATATTTATGAATTGCCGATTAAAGCCACGCAAACGTTTCTCAAGCTATTGATAAAATATCGACGACCGATAAAAACGAGAACATTCGGTTGTCATGCGAAGCATCTTCAACCGAAGACGCAGTAAGTTCTCGACCTGCATATTGATTATGCTAAACGACAAACAAAACAAAGAAAAGCGAGTGCTTCGGATCTCCGAGAGATGGAGTAAAACAGGTTTACCCAATTCATTTCTTCGATGATACCACCACAGAGAATCATATGAGAACGCTGATCACCTTTATTATGAATTTTAAGAAGACCACCATAAAAATCTCAAAAATAACTCGAATCAATTCAATTTGACCTTGCTAAAATACCACAAACATTTATGGCGATGAATATGGACAACTTGCTAAAAAAATTTTTTAAGGAATTGCATTGTACAAGTACCCAAAATTGTCAGCTCGGATAAAGATATCCACAAACAATCGTGTTAAATTGAAGGACAAACGCAATCATAATTAAGGACAGCGAGTAGCGATGAAAAAGCGAAGACCTACACAGGTCATGATTTGAGCAGCGATAATCTCCGAAGGTCGCTCTCCACTGGTTTTTTTGCATACATATATTGTTAAAATGCAGACCGAGAAGGAGTTGCAGACCTTGGGCGTTTCAACAAGGCTCTGGTGAAAATCAATATTTTCTCAGAGATACTCTGCTCCATGACGCCCACTAAAACAGTGTGGAACAAAATGGAAGCATATCACGAAGATGCATTATCAGAGGCAACGGCACTCATACTGAGCTCGTATTCATAACATATTGGAAATTGATCTAGCAGCATGACAATCACATTTAGGCATGCGTTGATCCAATATATTCGATCGACCTTATGGAATAATTTGTTAATTCATCTTCTATTCTTCACGACCTTGTAAAGTTGCGACAGCGATATTTTTAAAGCCTCAAGTGATTTCAATGAGACCTTCTTCGTCTTTATGCATTCGACACTCATCCATTTTTATTTTTCCTGCGTCGCAAGCATTTCATATTGACAAGCATTTCGTCGTTATGCTCTTTTGGCACGATACCCAAAAAATTGAGACGATTTACGCCTCATTTTCATAATCCAAGAGAAAATAGTGGGCAGGGAGGAAGTCGAGCGAACAAAGCAATCTATAATAAGACTACGAATGCATTCAGACAGTCATAGGAATTTCAACGACGAAATTATAAAAAAATAGATCAAGCCATTGCGATTCTCGGAAAAGTATTTACACGCATTTTCCTGTTGTCCTGTGCATAGTTCGCTTTTAATTGTGCACATATCAATCGAATGTATTGATTTTATGCGATGATGGAATAGGTCAAAGGAGATCGCCGGAATGAATTGCGTGGCGCAATTGCGGTCCAAAGGCATGCATGCGAATCGCAGATAAGTTTCAGAGCAAATTGCTCAATCGTCTGCACAACAACCATGTGCAAATCGGCGATAGTCAAACCCTCTGCTTCCGGTCGATTATTATTTCCGACGAACAAAGAGCGGCTCATTTCTGCTGACAATTTTAGAACTTTGGAACGCGATCGGAGTATCGAATCGATCACATCATCCGATTTGCAATCAAGTTATGATAATTGTGCATCTATCATCGCTATCGGGACCATTTGTCAGATAAGCACGTGTCCCGATGACTTATAGTTAATAATGAATGACCTCCGATATGAGGCCCCCCTGCCGACTTAACTCACTCTGTCTCATCCGTTGGGGACATCGATTCTTCTGATGTTAGTCCCATTGGTTTATTGATGAATATGGATTGATATGTTTATATTTAGCATAGATGGATCCTACTTCATCCGTTGGAAGAATAATCGTATATGAAACTATTACACATAAAATATATACAGCTACCACGAAAGATGTGCCACCGTGTCAAGTACACAATTTCTGACTGTAGATCGACGTCTATGTATCGCTACTGCGCACTTTTGGCCAAATTTAGAGGTAAAATAATGATTCCGTCGTATGCTGCGAGTTTGTGTCGAGGTTGCGGAGCCCCGTAGATACTTAGGGGCGAGAGCCTCGTCCTTCTCGTCGAGGCCCTTCAGGCTAAGATAAAAGGTGCACGGGCGCATCCAGCTCTCGGACAACTTTGCGACTCGAAACGCTCCTCGTGGTGGACTGCATGAGGCAGATTGCGGGCCCCAGGAGACGGCGAAGGGTTAAAACGCAACAATACATTTCTTCCAATTGCCAATATTAGTCTACTATGGAAAAATATTACCAATAATGATTATTGTTATCCAAATATATTTCCACAAATGTATACTACATCATTACAGACTTACAACCAAAAAAATAATAACAAAATATGAAATAATTTTACTTAAAATTATAACAAACATTTAGGGGATTTGCTAGACCTTTTTTTAAGATCGCAAAAAATTAGCAACGGCATGTGCCCCGACGGAGGCACATTGAAAAAAGTTTAAAAATACCATTTTCCTAAACGAATAATCGAAAGCAGATAGCCTATCGCTCTGTGGAATAATCTCAATTAGATTTGAAATATATTATAGAAGATACGAAACGAAACCACAGGGTTTACGAAATTTCAATCCAAAGGATCCAAGGCATAGTGATTGGTAAACTGAACTTAATTGACATCCTGAATACATATTGTCATGATTCGGATTCAAATCCGGCCAATTAAATTTATTTTTTAAAAAAAGGAACATATATACAATACATATGTTTTTCAAATTCTTATATTAACCTTTCCCTACCGGTGATGTATTTAATACACCTCGACTCTAATAATGGGAATATCGATATGAAATATAATAGATACGGGGTTCAGAATTTCTGTATTTCTTCGTAATATAAATACGAATCACATCAAAGTCGGGATTTTGACCCCCCCCCCCCCCCCAAAACACGGTAACACTCTACCAACTAAAGCTTACTAAAAACAGATAGAGGAGGCAATAGTAGAAATTGTTTGTTTGTAAGATGGTAAGATTTTAAGTGATTCAAATGTAGACAAAGGCATGAATTTATTCTAATATTTGATTTGAAAATGTATGGAAAAACCAACATGTTTAACCCTTTATAGCCCGGGTGCATATATTATTTACTTACAAAGATTCAAGGCTTAATCATCAAAATATCTTTTTTATCGTTAGATATTTTTAAGTTCATTTGATTTCATAATAATTTTATTTCGAATGAGCGTACATACATTTGAATTTTTAATCCTCATGGACTCCTAACGCGACGGTCAAAGTGCGTTAAATGGTAGATTTTTGCTGTCTTTTGGGCGGAATAATAAGTACTGCTTATAAATAATGAATAAAAAAAATATTATAGTCAGATGAGAAACGCAATACAAAAATAAAAATAACGTGCAATCGATGGTAGCTCATCGCAAATTGATGCAAAACGATGTGTTTCAAAATTTCGACTAATTCAATCTATCTTACTGATTTAATTCCAAGAGCATTCAATCTACATACATTTACATGCTGTTTTCCTTATTTTAGATCGCCATTTCAACATAACAATAAAATATATAGATAGCACTATGAATCATTTCGCCATAATATAACAATTATGAAAACATCAACTGCAAAACCAGTGGCAATGATTAAAACTATTGGCATATCACTCAAATCATACATTCACCTCGCCATGCGTCCGATGTTAAAGGATTTTAACCTCCAAAATTCTATTCGTATTTATAAACAGCGCATCTCCGAGAATTCAAATTGATTCAATGCCAGGCCAACGATACTAAACGACATACATTTCATAACATACCGATGCACTTTCGTTTAAATTAGAATTGTATCTTTCAATTCGTCGAATTGTAAGAGCAATACATACTTTCTCAGAAATCATAATTGGCATTCCAATATCATATGCGCGTTTGTCAAGTAACGTAAAAACGATAATGATGATTCAATGGCAAGCTGTTCTTGCAACCATTCTGCAATTAATTAGCTCTCGCGCTGAGAATGTAGAAGACGTTAAATAAATGCGTCAATCAAACTTATAAAACTCGGGGAACAAAATCATTGATAATTATTGAATAGATGTGAGACGTCTGAATCCTTTCAATGCGCGACGCATCTATTGATGTCCATACAATATGTTCAAGCGCATCATGTGATCGCTTTTTATCTAAAGATACTTGATTGCCTTTAAATCGCCCATCGTACAAATCATAGAAAATGCCGCAAAAGCTCTAAAAGAGGGCGGAGTGACCACAAAGTGTGTATGACCAATCGGTCCCCTTTTCGGACCGCTGATCGGGTGAGTTGTTTAGTATATATTATAAAAACGGATGGAGTCAATTAATGTTGGTTCATGTGAAGTAGAATGGTCGAGTAAAATAAAAACTATGTGCAACTCTCGACCGGGAATAGAAAGCTAACAAATGCAGCAAATGAAATGAGCATAAATTATAGCCCTGCCCTCTGAGGTATAAGCAGAATACTCTTCTTCGCGGGCAGTTTGCACCCCGCAGTGGATTTATTACGTTCAATGATAAGGTTAAAATATTTCTAAATATTGTGCGGAAATATCAAATAGCATTTTCCTGTTTAGTGACCCATTTATATCGTAAGCCATACAAATATAACAGATAAAGGTTGTTCAAAGCGTTTTAGAACAGGCACAAAGACCCGATAAAGCAACACTATAATGCTGAAAATATTGTCATATCCTTTTATTGTTGTTTCAACAGTTTTAATGCATGCGGTCTTCCGCTTTCGAAGAACTGGCAAATCGTTTTTAAATCATTTTCAAACAAAGAACTGACGCACGACTGGTGAAAATTGGCGAAAACATTTTTTTTTTGTGGGACAAAGAATGTTTTAAATTTGAATTCTGAACAATTCGATCGAAAGACAAAAGTGTTTGATGTTGATATTGAGGGAAAAAATAGATTTTCCAACGATTGGCTCATATAAAGGTGTATGCGAAATAGCTTCCAATGTTCGAATAATTTCATCCATTGTATTCATCACTTATGCTTTGTACATGCAGAATTCCACTATTGTGGTGGTGAATCAGTTTCAGATACATAAAATAGACAGAAAACACCAAAACAACAGAGAAATATTTGAATTAATCCTCGAAACCAAAGAATTTAAAGAAACATATATTGCACCTGTTAACATTAATAAGATAATAGTCACGCCATATTATATTCTCGATAAGAGATTTCTTCAAAGTCAAAAATTAACATGGGCATGCATTTGCAATCAGCCTCCACCAGGTTCAAGGTGAACTGGAAAAAAAGCAGTGTGCAAATTGCGAAACCTTATCGACCACCGGTAATCTAATTTAAGTCGTCGTTACAATTACATAATTAAGAATTGATAGGATCGAACCCAAACGAAGCAGAAAAACAGCAACATGCTGATAGCGTGATACGCCATGCGCACATAGGAAGTGTTAAAAGAATGCAGGCGCCCCGGGCGCCACATTGCCTTGGTGGTCATCGATTACGCCCGTCATAGTTTAATTAATTCGTGTTATACTAGTTGCTGAAGAATTATCTAATAAAAACGAGACAACAAACAATACCACAATCTGTCAAGAGCGACCACTGCCTCTTGCGTCATAGAACTGCTTCATATAACGACATTTTTCTACGCTTTCACTTCCAATTGAAAAATCGAATTCAGATTGATTTATTTTGCAAAAAAAAACGAACATCCGAAGATTTCAGCGTAAAACACGAAATGAATTGATATATTTCAATGCACATTCTAAAATATCGTTTGTTTTACTAGTCCAATGTTATTAATATCGCGTAAGATTGAATACGCGCAATTCGCGTTCGCGCAAATCGGGGTTTTGCTATATATTATCTTGGATAGACGAGATTTTCAAGCAATTAAATTGGGACTTATCAAAAATCGACATGAATGAGTATCGATTGAATCATCAGTATTATCTATACATTTATATCAAATTGAACATAAGCACATCTGATAGTCTGTTTGTTTGTTTGTCTGTCTGTCTATCTGTCTACTCTCCACGCGATCCATGTAAATAACACATCACCCAGGGCGTTACTTATTATATTTATTATTCACTCTTTCGGAAGCCAAGGATCAGAATAAACCTCGATCGCGACTAACGATTGGAAACATTAACACATTACGTGCGGAGGCACTCGTGTGCATCTTGCCCTTTAAGGCGGGCAATATTTCAATGTCGCGAATAAAAAACGTATTTTACATGCCATTAATTTTAAAATAACAAACACATTAAAGTATTTTTTACACCGAGTATTTCACATCAAGTGATACAATACCTTTATTTGAAAGGTCTCAGTCCAACCAATATAAAATCCGAGCTAGATTCTACTCTTGGGAAGTCTGCTTCTTCCAAGATGAACAGCGCAATAGTTGACCAAATGAAAAAAAATCTACAAAATGTTGTTGGATAATGGTAGGTCTTTAACAAATGCTGTATATCGCATATTAACTGAAAATTTGGACATGAGAAAGCCGTGCGCAAGATGGGTACCGAATTTGCTCACAATGAAATAAAAACAGCATCGTGATGATGTTTCAATCGAGTATTTGGCGATAGGTCGAATTTTTTTGAATCAATTCAAGATGAAACATGGGTCCATCACTTCACATCTGAGACAAAGGAACGTAAGGATCCTCCACTATTCGGCCACGCTATTCGGGATCATGCCAACCTTCTCCAACAAAAGCGCACAGCAAGGTGCAAAACTCACAACTTCGAGTGGCCACTTGGGCTCTGAGTGCGGGGGAGAAACTAGCTAGATTTTGTAATTTAAAACTAAAAGGCTTCCATGATCGTACAGAACATAGAAGATCCCGGATACAAATTCCAGTCTTTGTATCCAACTGGTCCGCTTTTCGGACTGCTGATATGACGAATGAACGCCTCGCGATCGGACGCCATACCCGAATATATCTACAAAATGATTACTAACTCTCATTACAAAACGAAGTTGTCCGAAGAAGATTGATCGGGTGGATTATTTAAATTTTATAATCGGTCAAAAATACTGTTATCTTTATTTTATTGCGAAAAAAGAGGGATAAAGACAACTTAAGTATATATTATAAAAACGGATAGAGTCAATCAGCGTTGATTCGTGTAAAATAGAGTGGTTAAGTAAAATAAAAACCATGTGCAACTCTCGACTGGGTCGGTATTCTGCGTTTTGCGCCCCAAGCCAAGTTGCACCCGTGGCAGGCGCCTGCTTTGCCACCCCTTTGTTATGACCCCGGTATATGATATTCTAAATTAACACATATTTTGCGATAATTTGAAACAATATTCGGCACGCCACTCGCCATGTGCGAGAGACTGCAATCTCACTTGCAAAGCAGCGTTATATATTTGCGTAAAATTTCCACCAAAAGTGCGGCGTGACGATAAATAGACGTCGAATTACTCAATGTCTCTTCAAATATACCCCTAACTTTATAATGCAGTCAATATTTAGAGCTTAGTATGCCTTTGTTGATCGAAATGTTATGCAAGTCAAATCGATCAATGTTCGAAGGTAAACACATCAACAAATAAAAAACACACAAATAAGTTTTTCTTCAAGGCACGACTGATCTCATAATATATACAATAATGAACGTGCTCCAAGTACCATGAGTGCATATTGGAGCACATGGCCGGAGTCGAAGAATCGTCAATGAGCAAATATCGCCACACAATAGCAGCACAATTGCGATTTCATTACCACATCAGCGTCTTCTCGATCCGCCATTAGTGGCTTTGATTTTGCTATCGAAGCGAAGGATTATCAAAATCCGCGATAAATTTCATTCATTTCGCAATTATGCTACGAGACCCCAATGTGTACATGATTCTCACATTATTCCGATAAACGAACGCCCGTCTGGATATCGGCCGTATAAATCATCAGCTATCGCCAAATCAGATTCATCCTGTTTCATCCGATTGATGGCGATAAATTCGCAGATAGCTTCTAAAAATAATCAGAATCGCTACTTATTAATCATCCATTATCAACGGCGCCTAAGTGAATTAATACCGTGATTCGATCTTCGTTATCGTGCATTATGAAGCGCCAGCGTGATGGAGCCGTGATAATGGGAAAATATTGGCATCTACGATCCCGATTTACACGAAAGTGTGCCGATTTTGGAGATCTCTCTTTGAGAGCTCAAAATAATCACAAGGCGAAGAATCCCCTATTATTGATCTGATACAATATTTGGCACTCGAAACAGATTTATTAAGCACTCCTTGGCTTGATGAATCGCCTTATCCGCGCCATCGATCTCTCTCCGTAAAGTAACATGAGTACAAACAGCAGATTGATAATGAGCGCCGATAAAAACCATGACGATGAAAAATGCATCCATATCGAGGAAAAAAATACAAATCATTCGGTCAAAAAATCTACCATAGTGACCGAATGGAGGTCATTGGGAGATAAAAACCATGGGGACTGTCGATTAGACCAAAAATAAAAATAAAATATTAATACAACTAGGCCAGCACAAATATGAATGGATTAAAACATAAAAAGAGCGACGCGAAACATGCATGGCAAATTTATTTATTAAAAGCGATCAGATTCGTAACCTAATCGTCTTGGGCACAAATCTACAGGAGGTGTGATTGGTTGGTCACATTTTTAAAAACATGCACCATGAAAACCGCGTCAAAGTGGTCGACAATGAACTCATAGAAGGGACTGCAAAAAAGCTACTAGTAAAAAAAATAAAGTACATATCAATATGACATGACGCACATATTTAAGCGTTCGTCATACAAGACTTCGAGGCCAAACAATTTGTATCTAGATTACATGCGTATAATATGTATCTCTCGAATCTGCCGGGCTTTTTGCGCGGTTATAAAAATAAGAATCGATTTAGATGCTGAAAACGTATTAAAATTATTAAATACGCTCTATGTGTAATCTATATATATAAATGAATGTGCGTCGTGGAGCGAGGGGTTTGCTAGGTATACGTTCTTATACCGTTCATCCGATTGCGATGAAACTTTGGTGAGTTATTGAGCGTGTATCTGAGAAGGTTTTTACATTGGCACGATCGTTATTCGTGTGCGGAATTTGTTTTACGAGACCTTTAACGGATGCACCATATTGATCTGATGAAATAAATCCAGGCGGGATGGGGTGTGGAGAGGAAGAATGCGCACAAAATGCGGCGGAGAGAGGGAGACAGTCGGTTTTCGAGGTGAGAGAGAGTGCACGCAAACTTTTGAATCCTAACCTCTCAGCTCGCACTATACATGCCCCACAGTAATACAACGCGAAACTATACTACTGCGTTTGCCTATTGGTCGCTTTAAATTACGTATAGACACACACACACACAGTAGAAGCGGTACGTAATTTCTCTATGATGCATGCGACGGACAATGACGCACTGTCGCTTGGAGTTTCACTTTTCGTGACGTTAAGCCAATTTTCCCTATGAGCCTATACAAATTCCACTTTAATTAATAATTTGGAATACTTATAGCAATAAATATAGTGGTGTTGAACTAACCACTAGACCAGTAGCAACCCTATTTAATTAAAACTTTAAAGAGGCAGACGGTCCAAAAAAGAACAAAAGCCTGCCATAGCGGTTAGGAATTCCCGATGAAACTGAAGCGTGGACCGCAGGGAGGGGGAAGGAACGAGTGCGCGCGCAACGCAGCGGTTGAGCTCTGCTCATGAAAAGGAGCAGGAACCAATCTGCGAGGAGAGAGCGAGCACGCGCACACCTCGTAAACTCTGCCTTGCGGCTCCACGACACGTGGCCCCGAACAATAAAATTTCAAAACTCCATTGTCATGTTTCATTTACTTCTCGAGAATTCCATCCTCCACATCTCACAGGGTCCGATAAGGAACGGACTGTGCGGCGGGACCGCAACCTGCAAAGGTAACATAGGCTCCATTGGACCCCTTCACCAACTTCTACGTTACAGAACAGCTCCACAAAAGGTTGGTGGGACATACCAACTGATCCCAGATCTTGAAGAGTGGAACAGAAGAAAACACGGCCAGATGTGTTACCACCTGACCCAGGTCCTTACCGGGCATGGCTGCTTTGAAGCGTATCTCCACAAAATAGCTATGGAACACTGAAAGAGTTGTGCTACGCAATGAGTTGACAGTAAATACGCTCTCGCTTCACATAATGATCCCTTCAATGCTCAAAAATGATAAAAGAGATCAAATACACAACGTGCGTTATGCAGAAAAAGGAGAAGGCTGAGCACGAAAGATACAAAGGGCCACCATAATCAATGAGCCCAGAGGACATGTATGGCTGCCACTCTAGTGCAATACTTAGCTAGTAATCGGGTGGCAGCTGATGAGGGGGGGTTTTAATGAGTAAAAATCCCACACTATCGCCAGAATGGTGATGTCTTCTGAAGATTTCTCCCCTCCGCAAAAATTAGCCTATTTTATTATATATTACACAACACACTACGCAATCTATTAGCTAACAATTTTGTTTGAAAAATGCAATGCCTAAAATGAAATTTTCACTTCTATCGCGCGATACATTCAAGATGTAACATGATAAAACCCTTACCGCCCAAAATAAAGCCTCAAACACCCACTAGTGGGCGGTAGGGACCAGATTGATTGTCAATGACTTAAATTTTGTCAAAAAATACACGATATGCACGTAGGTCTATTAATAAATAATCATTATTGTAATAGTGTAACATATTTTATCCACGGCAATATTATAGATTTTTTTACACGATTTTCATGTAATTCGTGCGAATAAAGAAACAAAAATCCGACAACAAATAAATCAACGTAAATTACGATTCAAAATGAATAATAGCTATTTATCTGGACTCGATTCTCGGTGTAAACAATGTATTTTCACTCGATTCAATAAATTATTAAGGAAAAAATTCCAGGAATTGTGATTGAGTTATTTAAGCATCTTAGGAGCAAATAATACAAAAATATTTTTTACAACGAAAACCACATAAAAACACAGTATAAATCGAGAGATAAGCGTGAATAAATTACTTTTATCAAGATCTCTAACAAAAATATGTAGAATTTCTCATGTAAAAATGCAGACAGCAGTCACCAAGAGCGATAGAGTCAATGGCCAATATAGAAAGTTTTCGTTACGAAACTTAAAAACAGCGAAAAAAAGCACCCAACAAAGCGAGAGCCAAATCATAGTTTCTACAAAATGAACAACAACTGCTCATAATTTCAAAGAAACGTTAAATTCTCCATACCCAATCACATTCTAGGAAAAATCTTCCCAAATGAAACACAGACGCGTCACACAACAACTAAACAGCGAATAATACAACAGCATGGACCGTGCAAACACAGCTGATGCATAAAAAAGGTATGCATTCTATCCGGCATTGCATATTATGTGTCCGCCCAAAGACTAAAGGTCAATGTCCATTGAATTGTTATTTAACAATTCCAAGGCAACGACAACAAACAACAACAATTTGATGCTACAAATTGGACCGATGCATAAAAATATGTTTACCTGACTAGCCTAACATAAATTGCATATCCACGATAGTGCACGTGAGAAATCTTCCATTCGTCATATGCATTTATATTTTATATGTATATAAATGTTATATTTATACACCGATATACAACCATATGTGTATGACTCAACGGTAAAGATGATTAACTATTTAAATATAGATAATGCATACTTTGTACTTATAAATGCACTTTTGAATTTATAATTATGAATCGTATGAACCAACAGTGCTTCGTTTAATTAATTTCTTAACTTTGTATCGATTATTTGAAGACTTGAAATTGTGTAGAAAGACTGAAGTGGGTTCGATTGTGCAATTAAAATTAAAGGCAAACGGCGTACTTTCAGAAATGTGTAATTTTTTATCGATATAAGTATCGTTAAATTCTATTATCTAAATACAACAAAAACACTTTCGGTAAACAAGCAGACAATCATAATGAGTAATCATATTTTTGACTCGTGCTCATGTAATCTCAAATTGTATATAATCCTCTTGCACAAATACACTTTATCGTGGTGATAAAATAATAAGTTTGTTTTTATTGATATTCCAAATTCATTCAGCTTATTAATCGTTTAATGCATCTGATCTATGATGATTTATTGATTATGTAAAAATTATACAGCTCATATATATATCTGGAAAATATTTGATAAAATCAATCAATCCGAATGAATTGTAGCAGAAATTGAAAACTAAAATCAAGTCATATCCGCGTTACAAAACGTGATTAACGCACGTCGACAGCCATATGGTATACCATCCTGTTGTAATACTCAGTGGATGTGTTTTTATATAAAGTGTTAATAATTTTCATTAACTTTTAGAGAGAAAATTTTATTAAGATTAGATTCGTCGAAATGATAGCATCGACGATAATGAAAATAATCTTTAATAACTTTACGACGATATCAAACACATCACAAATCATCCTAATTAAATGTATTTGATTGTGGTCAAATTAAGGTCAATGTAAATGGGTACACACGGTTCAAATCAATTTTACTGTATCCAACGGTGAGATTGATTTTCGAGATTGGAAAATCAGTGAAACTAATATACCGCCAATTAAAAAAATGTACGCTCCGTTACTATTACCTGATAAAATATCTCTTGTCAATATTACATCAAATGATTTAAATTGGTCATGTTTGTATTGAACTTTAAATCAATCAATCTATTGATAATCTATACAGTGAAAATAGAAACAATATCTATATGTTTATAATAATGAAGAGATTGGTGAGAAAAATCTACTTGGATACAAGAATTCTCAAATGAATCAAAAATATAACATTTATACCATATGATTATCTTAAAAAAGACATAAGAAAGGTCCAAACTGTGGATTTTGGTAGAACGCCTCCAAAACGTAAGCATCATAGTTGAAGTAATTTTATAACGAAATCTTTAATAAAGTCTTCCATTGCACATGTCCAAATATTAGCTACTTCAGAGCTGGTCAGATAACTAAATGATATAAACTATATATATATATAAAGCCTTATCATTATGGAGTCACATAAAATTGATTCCAGACGTAGGCTCTGCCATCAAAGATGCAGCGGTACAATGTTCAATGCACTAATCAGTCAAGCGAGCTAATTTAACCTTGAACTTCATACTTGATTAAATGATACAAATGTAAATTTTGCATTAACAACGAGCATATTATATATTCCAAGTGTATTATATACGGCAATGCGACTTACCGTTATTTTCCAGCGACGATTTATCACCGATGGGTATGATGAGCAACGGAAAGATCCCGCTGAGTCCCACCAGCGACGATCCGATAAACGCAAACAGCCACGGATGATAGACAAAATCATCGGAGAATGTAAACATATAGTCCGGTATTATTTTAACGACTTCGTTGTATAAGTGGATGACCACATCGTCCGTTGTGTTTCCCATTTTGTATTATTTTCTTCGATTATTGACTTCTTAGCATATCTTAACCTCTTCCCCGGGTTGATTTTTATCTGTTGAAAATACACAATGTTGAATAGTACGAAATATTGAATCATTTAAAATGGCATAAAGAGCGATCTTATCAGAATATTTTTATCAATACTCGATTAATGTTTTATAAGTTTAAAACATTCACACTTCAAATGCATTCCATTATTTCAACTCAATGTTTTGATATTCAAATTAATAAAATACCTTAATTGGATGACATTTGCGTTTGTAAAATAGATCTCAGAGATAAAAGTCAATGAATTAATGCTATACATATCGGCATGTCATGTGAAATGACGTTTCCAGGTCCTTTGAAAGGATGTACCATTTAAAAAAAATACTTCGTCAATAACAGGGAATATGTCGACCATTCAAATATTAAGCTTTATTTTTACAGAAATAGGGCTTTTATTATTAAGTCTTTATTAATTTAAAGAATCGTACATAAATAATTCGTATAAAAACGCTTATATGAATATTTATGAAAATACATTTAAATGAAAAAAGGAATGTTAAATAATAACGATGGTCATAATTGGATCGAAATTAAGGCCAAAATTGATTCATATGTGAAAATGTTATGATCAAAACAAACGCGTAATAAATTTTGTTTGGATTTTAAAATGTCACAAGAGCAAAATTAGAATGTATAATGAATTGAAAATTATGTTGAATTATGAAATAAACAATAACGACGGGATCCACAGCATAAAAACTCACGGATGAGCTCGGCTTTCGTTTGTCAGTGGCACTTTGACGGAGAGCAGTTGGCACCACTAGCCTTCCCTGAGACCGAGCAGCCGCCAAATGACAACATACGATTTACTTCACCCGGTATACGCCGTTGTCGCTGACGCTGTCGGGCCTATCCCCACACAGCATACAACGCAGCAAAACACTTTTTTAACATTCACATTCAAAACCAGATTTTAAATCGATTCAACTAACTCACGGCTCAGCGACGACTCATTGACAATATAAACGAATGAAATGCATAAAAAATCGATCACACAAAAAATTGATTTTCACTATCAATGATAGTATTTAAATTATAATTATACATACCAAAATATTTCACGAGAGTCGTAGCTATTTATATTTGAGAAAATAAATATAAATGCAACACGCTTAAAACATAATAAATATTTAAATATTTGATATTGTTAACGCATACCTACATATGCAAATGTCAACTGCATACCATTTCTCCCTCACGCACTAATTTATATTTGCATAAAGGCCGCATTATCTTCGCTTAATACTCAAATGCAATTCAATCACGAATGCACAGAACAATCATTTTATAAATGATTTAAATATTTCATTTAGGAATATCGCATTTTTATACGTTGATCGAACGTTTGTACAGTTTATTATTGCCGAGCGATCTTATTGCGGTCTGGATAAACAATACATGAGCGATTTAATCGGGAGCGGCAATGAGTTAAATATAAATATTTCTGGCACTTTAAGAATTTGAACTAATTTTCATCGAGTTCAAACTTGAAGTTCACGCAGATTTCGATAGATGGCATCACGAATTCTTCGTTCGTTGGGGTGGAATTGAAACGTACGATATTTATAAAAAATGCGGAAATCAAATATATATCAAAATTGATTTTTTTAAATGATTTATATCGACTGCAAAGTGTTAAATATTTTATGTGCACGTTAATAAAAAATCGTCTCTTGGGTTTTGATCGAACTTAAATTAAAAAAAAAATAACATGGTAAATTTACAAATGGCTATTTATTTTTGGTCAACAAAAAATGAATCTATTAATTTGATCAAAAATCTGATTCTTCACTTACTCAAAGAGGTAAAAAAGACAACTCATCAAAAATGCGGTGTGGCAATATATAGACGTTAAACTGCAGTTAGAAATGATGTACGTATTAGGTTGTCCCATAAGTTTCTTTCGTTTTCATATTAAGAAAAGAAAAAAAAAACAATAATTTGAATTACATCAAAATTTATTGAATAATATACGATCCATTCTGTTCTATTATCTTTCTCCATCTCTCCGGAAGCCTCTATAGCCATCTATAGCATGTATGTTCTCCGGTGTGAAAGGGTTAATATTCTGCATATTTTTTAAAGGGGCACAAATTAAATTTTGCTATTATACTGTATTAGTATACATTTTATATGAGTCGACTAGGACATTGATCAAAGAGTTATATTCACTTGAAACCTTCATGAATTGGCTATTTATTAATTGGTGTTTTGGTCGCCGTCCAAGAAACTCATTACTTCACCATAAAGATCTAATGTCGCCGCATCAAACGAATAGTTTCAGTTTAGTAAGCTTCAAACGTTAAATCTGATATGAGGACGAATATTCGTGATGCTTGAACGTTTCCATGCTCCAATTTTCACATTAAAACAATTGGTTAAATGAGGTTTTGACTATAAAATAAGCATAATCTGATTATAATGATTATCGTAAAATATACAAGTTCCGTCGGATCAAATGTTACAGCTTTACTCCATTGTTACCAATAGTAATTTCCCCCGGCTTGATTCGAAAGTTATGGCCTGAATTTAGTAAAATCCAAAGCAAAACGCGAAAGTCTTATTAGTTTCATAGGCATGATGAATTATTTTATTTATCATACACTTAAAAACGAGTTTCAATTGATAAACACTGATAATATTCACGATTTGTGACTAAACAACTGTATTTGGTTGAAGGCGAATCTTCCAATAATTTGGAACATTGAGTGACTATAAAAAAACAAAGAACCTAATCTGGGTCACAGTGACTATTGGTAATCATTCTTTGTTTATGTTTTCAGATATATATATGCTCAAATGCAGAATTATTCAAATTATTTAAACATCCAAAGATAGAGGAAGTTTTGTATATGTGGTTTCTTCTGGAAAGAAGCAAGCATACACCAAGGGACAATTAAAACATTTCAAAAATCTTCATGGAATACGTTTGATGATAACAGATTTTTCCATACCTCGTATTATCTATGTATATCTCTTTATTTTCTTATTTTTTTCGGATTACATGTACTCTTTTCTAAAATGTTCCGGTTTACAAGGGGTCAGGGGCAGTACTCTACAGTCCGACACTGCCTTGCAAAACGTTTGTCGGACTACCGCAGATCTGCTGTAGTTAAAATATATACGAGGACTTGTGCACAACTTTAACTAATCTAATTTTTAGGATAGTTTCTTCAAAGATATGCCTATAAAAACATATTAAAAAAATTACCATAAACCAATTTAAAAAAATAATCTGTTGTTAATTCTTTCGGATGATATTATAGAACCTTAAAATGACATAATCTATCAATGTTTTTGCAACAGTCAATTTCCTATTAATTTTGTTGTCGTAAAGGTATAATTATTTTAATAGCATTGTGAATTTCAAAATAGTGATATTCCAGTTTTGTTTCCACATTCTAGGTCAATTACCGAGTCTTGATATAGTGTGTTAGTTTCTGGACTTTTATTATAAAGATTGGAGTTAAAATCCGGTGGGTTTATAAAAAAAATGGGACCATCGAACCAGACTTATCCCGACATTCTTGATCTGAAAAAGTAAATACTGAGGCGATCAATAAAGCTTTTGGGTGACTGATTTGGAGTGATCGTTAAAATATCATTTAAAAATAATGATAATTTAACTAATATCCTTAAAAAACATCCCCTATGGAAATGGCTCTCCGAGCCGGTTCATGATCAAGTATATACATAGTAACAAGTCTTCATTGTTTATCCATGCTTCGTTTAAATATTTATCTTTCGCGCTAATATCTCATGTTTTAAATCGTTTCACCATCTTCATCAATGGCTACCTGTTTTTAATTCGACAATATAATGCATGCATTCCGATGGGATGCACCCCAACGCGTGTCCAGCGGGATGCTTTAATTTTTTCCGTGAACCAGAACAGGATGCCGATAAATGAAGAATTCTCCGTTGTTGATGTCTCATGTGACAGAATTAACTGCTGAACCATTGTGATGTATGGGTCTGCCCGTACGCAGAATATCCCGAGCCCGGGCTTCGAATAGCTCAAAACCGGGACCAAATGCTGCACTTATTTTGGTCTACCAATTTGAATGTAGTAATTAGAATTTTATCCCTATGCTAGTCAGCACTACGAACCCAATCGCGGCACTTAGTCTCGACGCGCCTTTCGCCCGCGGAACTTAGTGCGCGACGTCCCGTATGTTCCTCCAGCGTTCCTGGACGAATCTCCCGTAAAAGTCTTGAATCGCACATTTTTGTCCCTTCATAACATCATCGTCGTGCTATTTAAACGCATGTTTTTTTTTAAATCTATTTGTTTCAAAGTTGCATAAAATACACCAAACATTTAATTTTGTTCAGTTTTGTTGCATTTTTCTAATCAGTGCCAAATTTGTGTGCATCGTCTATCCTTCAGCGCATATACTTATAATTAGAATTTATGTCAAATAAATTCAATAAATCATCATAGCAATAAAACTGAAATAGAACAGCCGTAATAAATGTTTGATAGGAGAACAAGCGCCCAGGAACTATTTGGACAGTCGCTTGAATTAATTTGCATACTTACTTTGATTTATTATCCAGTGATTCATTTATCTTCATTGTTTTCCACTGTTTTGTGACAAACATTTTACATGGTGTTTAGTTTTGTCTTCCCCCATATTTGTGTCTAACATATTGATTTACCAAGTTGAGACCCCTAATATTGCAAGACCCGAGGCAGCAGCTCCTCCACTCCCTCTTCCTTTGATAGACCCTGACATCAATCTAAGACATAGATGATTTTTACTCATGGACAAATTGATAAATTAGATTCGCTATTGACTTTGTCACATGATTTTTTCCGAGCGCTCTCACGGAAATACGAACAAAGCAATTCACATTAATAAACTCTTGAATAATTCTTTTGCATTGAGAGAACGAAAAGAGGACGAAGTGGCCATAATGTTTGTACGTCCAATCGGTCCGCTTTTCGAACCGTTGATATTACGAATGAATGCCTCGCGTTCGGATGTCTGATCGGGTGGGTTGTTTATATTTTACAATTGGTCGATAATATTGTTGTCTTTATTTTATTGCGGGCTTATGCCGACTGGGTCGGTCCAGTGCTTAAGAAAAGAGAGATTAGACAACTTATTATTTATTATAAAAACGGACAGAGTCAATCAGTGTTGGTTTATGTAAAGTAAAATGGTCAAGCAAAATAAAAAAAACATGTGCAACTCTCGACTAGGTCGGTATTCTGCGATTTGCGCCCCAAGTCCAGTTGCGCCCGTGGCGGGCGCTTGATATGCCACGCTTTTATTATGGCCCTGGATAAAATCAATTCACCCCATTTATTGTTTTTTTAGGAAAATACATTATTGTAGCAAATATGCACATTATTTAAAGCAAATTTCTAAATAATAATCGATCCTGGATATATTGAAAAATTTACGTTTTTAATCCTTATTTTTGTAATATTATTCCATTAATCGTCCTGTTCTATAAAATTAATAATCCAATACCCAACCGATCAAAGAAGCGTTTGTAACGCGCTTATTTTTCAAGCGTTCCTACGGAAACACAACCGACAGAATACACAATAACATGCGTTTATTAATATAATTCGAGTTTTTACATTTGTGATTCATGATACTTTTATCTCGAAATATATATGTCATCATTTTCAAATCATCATTCAAATCATTTTCATCATTCGTTAATACTTTCATGGCCGGTGATGCATATGTTGCATCATTATGGGTTCGACCATTGGCGGCCGCATGATGCCACATGTGCATCATGATCCATATACATCAGTGATCAATGAATACCGTGAATGAATTTTTATATCTGCAACTGCTGATGCTAATACATCTATTTAAAGTAATACGTTCAATGGTCTGATCCTTTGACGCGGCCACGATAGTGTTAATGGATAACATAAATCCCATACATGGAAATGCTTGAAATAACACTTTTTAAATATTATTTTGTCTTCAAAAATGAACGATGGCATACCCAGTTATATCATCCTCGACTATGACGTCTTCTCATGTGTCCATGCGTTCTTCATTAATACATTTCCGTCAAAACACCGCGGAAGCATGACAGCCGAATGGATTACAATGCAAACGCCCATATTCCCGATCGGCATTATATAAAAAAAATCATGTTCCGTCTCCTCCCACCTGAAATAGATGGACCAGACAGGACTAATTGCGTGCCAAGTTTTTACCAGCGAGTTGTAACGGATAGCGTAAAGAATACATATTGGCTTTCGAAGTGACAATAGGAGGTGGTGCATCGAGTTTAGAGAGTGAAATCGATCATCTTCAATAGGAACATTGTTCTTGTGCAGCGACCATGGATTCATGGGGTGCGTTGAGCGTGGATTTTGCTTCCACAGCAATATCCAGGGATGATATGAACAGCAGCTTTCGGAGGAAAGAAAAATTCGTAAGTATTCCAATCGATCAATTTAAAAATCTTCCCCTTATACTACCATATCAATCATCGGATATAGATCAATTTTCACAGTAGACTTATTACTCATTGTCTTCCATATGTGGTTGTTAGTATTCAGATCCATAATATAAAGATACGCCCATATCCTGATAATCGATCGCAAATATTAATACTTTCGACCACCCAAATTTGTTTGATCAGTGAAAATATTTATATAAAATATAGATTGAATCCAAACCATTTCAATAAGAGTTCAGAATCTTATCTGCTATATCGTACTAAAATGTAGCACCTTCTTGTGGTAATTTTGACGCTCAATTAATCTTATTTTGTAACTGTATTTTTAGAACCGATAGTAAAAACTGTCTATCAAAGATTAATATGTTTTCTCTTGTCGCATTGCTTAATGTTGATAATTCGATTAGTATGATTTACTATTGTTTATTTACTCAGCTGCGATATTCTGATAGTTGATAATTCTTTGTTTGCGATTTTTGTCGAATCATTGCCAACAGTTTATATTTGCAAATCGCAATGTCATCTTTATGCAGTAAATTGTTACGAATTTGAAATGTCACGATCTGAGCAGATCCTCATCTTATCGTGGTCACTCGTCGCTCTAAATTTTTGATGGCTAATATTCGATAGAATTCTGATTACATGCAAATATTTTCTCTTTCAATTCGCAATCGAACATCAAATTAATGCGCTGTTATCAGTTTTTTCCGTCTTAATGTGTCATAAGTCCCGGGATCCCAGGATCAGGATTTCACACTCGTCGGAGGTATAGTCATCAGATATTTAAATGCTAGTTCGAGTTTATGACCGCGTGAGCCCCTATTTTCGTATAACACCATCAATGTGACTTATAAAATTCCTTTCTGCTGAGACACGGACTAGCAAAATACCCGATTTCCCGACAAATTATTCATTTCCGTCGCTGCAGATGAATACGTATATACTATAATACTTTGATGTGATTCGTATTTATATTACGGAGGAATACAAAAAATCTGAACCTTGTATCTATTATATTTCATGTCGATATTCCCATTATTAGAGTCGAGGTGTAGTAAATACACCACCGGTAGGGAAAGGTTAATAATCACCTAAGCTCGCCAATTAGTAGTTACGCCATTGTTTCCAAGCGTCCAGATTTCGGCGGGAATGTCTCGATTTAGTAGCCTTCATTGTGTTGGTGAAGTGTATGTGAGTTCTGTTAATTCAAAATTTCAAACGTAATCCCGAATTTTTCGGCATTACGTTTACTAATCCCGGGATTCTTGAGCACCTAAAACTGTCCGGGATCCCAGGATTGGATTCCCTAGTCATAATCGTTATAGGATACAGACAATCTCCATGGGTGACCTTTTTCGGTACAAATGATTTTCATGCGGTGGCTTCTCATTGCCAATTGAGTCAAATTAATAACACTTGATCTGGTTAATCCTATATATCATATTGTATCGATTTTGATTGATTAATACTTATCAATGGACTATCAATATTTCTAATTTTTGCATCGATTTGGCTTTGTTCAATTTGATAGCAGTCTATAAATTCTCAATCAATTTAGAATTGCTATAAGTCTTTTTAATGAGCTGCATACGCAATTGTTCTTGCACTATTGAAAGCTCATTCACTATAAATTCGCATAACCGCGTATAAAAAATCCGTGAATGACGAGGAAAGCCTATGAATACACTTAGTCGAAAATACATTCTTAAAAAATTGACGGACATTCGTTGGTGAGAATTAATCATCTGTTAACAAGAAGATCAATCTTTGTCAAACGAGATGGATGTGAAAATAAAACGAATTTTGTATGTTAACTCTTCGGTTATAAATAATGCTAAAATATCTGTGTCAAGATGCTGTTTGTGTATTATTGATGATACTGTGTTGGACAACAGCATATGTTAACATTTTGAGAATCATCGGTATTACACAGGTGGAATTAGGATAAGAATTATTTGGATAGAAGCAAGTCAGGAATAAAACCGAAAATGAATCGATTCAAAAATATCGGTTTTTTCGGTTCAGTACACGCCTTACGTGATAAATGGATATTTCACGGGGTGGTTCTTTATAACGAGTCATTAAAAGTAAGGATAGAATTATGAGTTATTATCGAAAAGTATCATTATTTTAAATGGATATTTTAATTAATGTTGTAAATCCAATTACACAAGGTTAGCTTTGCACAATGTAATTAATCATCGCAGTATTTATATTTTTGAATTCAGGAAATCAGACTAATAATCTGACCTCCCAAATTAGTGTGGTGAATTTATTTCTTCACAACCTGGATTTGATCTCAAACCTTTCTAATAGGTAGCTAAGATCTAGCAGACTATAACAACATTTGGTCACAACCATTTATAGTGTTCTGAATGAACTGATTTTTGGCAACGCCATAAACGATGATTTGCATATCATAAACGACGCCTCCACCTCCACCCACGCTATACATTATTCAGCACTGATATTTATGGCAAAATTGTGTGAATAACAATTCTTCAGGAAGAAAACGAAATTGTCCGTCTAGTTTTCTCATATATCCGCATAACAAAGAGGTGATTCAAGAAATGGGCCAAACTTTTTGATAGCCTGCCAAACTTTACAGATGTATGAAAACGTTAGTGAAGCGAAATTATATTATTTCACCTGTCATTTTATCGTGCTGATCTTTCATTCATCAGGAAGCAAGAAACCGATCAAAGACTTTAAACTAAACACGATGAAAGATCTCTTCAGAACTTCTGCTGCATTCCATAACCAAGGCGAATCTCGTATTTCTTCAGACAGATTTCGATCGTTGATGATTCAATATGCCACAAATATCGATGGAATCCAATGATGATTTCATCGCATTGTATTTGAGATATCGCATCATTGGTTATACTGTTCCAAGACAGCGAATAGCCAAATGCACTTAATTCCTCGATACATTTTCTATTTATTTAAGTTATGGCCGATGCCTTCTGAGCTCATCTGAACATTTGTGATCGGCATTGATATCGAACATATTCCAAGCTGTCTCCTAAACTTGATGAGTTTCAGTATTTCTTGGCAGCATCGAGTACCATAGCGTTTTAGTGAAAATAAACGAGACACCCGTCAGACTGACACTTTCCATACCAACCGAGTGTGACTCATTGTAAATTCTTCGTGTGATATATTAACATTTGAAAGTTCAAAACATTGCAAGAAAAATAATGATGCAGATTTTCGGCGCACATTTGAACAAATAAAATGCTCATTTTATTCGAAATGTCGCTTGAAACTCATTTGTAAAATGTACCACGATTGAATCAGCGGTTTTTAGGAGTAAACAGATGCATTCGAATACATTATGTCCTCGATTTACGCAGTAGATATAACAAAACCGCGTAAAAAAGATATGGAACTCAAACACAATTCTGAGATTTACATTTATCAGATCGTATATATTTATAAAGAATTTCACATTTTCACAATTTTCAAATTGTTATATTAACCTTTCCTTACCGGTGATGTATTTACTACACTTCGACTCTAATAATGGGAAATTCGATATGAAATATAATAGATACGGAGTTCAGAATTTTTATATTCCTCCGTAATATAAATGCGAATTACATCAAAGCATTATCATATATAAGTATTCATCTGCAGCGACGGAAATAAATAATTTGTCGGGAAATTGAGAATTTTGCGAGTTTTAGTCCGTGTCTCAGCAGAAAGGAATTTTATGAGTCACTATTAAAAATCCCGATCCCGGGATTCCGAGACTAATTCCGGGATGGTCTAATGCTATCCTGAAATCCCGAGTTCGAAATTTTGGCTCTGAATTGGATTCCCTAATCAAGACTATCTGAAGTAAATTACGCAAAAAAGCAAGAAGTACTTTACACTTTGATAACTAATGTCATTACTTGATTCAGATTTATGCCAATCTATTGTAAAATCAACATAGAAACTTAAAACTCAATTAACGACAATACAAAATCATTTATAACTCATTGACAAGATGCAAAAGTAAGTATTGAAATCTATAAAGAACAGCATATAAATATACTCAATTTTTTATTATCAAGACGTAAATTTCATCAATTTCTTCCGGTAAACCTTTAATATTTTTCAACAACATGGATTGAAGTATTTCAATGACTAAAAATAGTTGTTGCGAAACCGGAAAAGTCAGAGTGTTAAGGTAATCATTTTAATGTCTAAATGTTGATATAGTGGATTAGATTTTGAAATTTTATTATGAAAGTTCGAATTCAGATCCAAATTATAGATAAAAAATCACCGCAACAACAAATTTTAGATCGATCGTGTTGATCCAGGTCTAACCCGATTTTCTGGATCGAAGTCATATAGGACCGCTTATGAATGATTGGATCTGAAAAAATCATTATCATAATTTAACCAAATGTAGAAAGCAATAGGAAACCACCGCATAAAAAAATGTATCCCTGGAAAATTTATTTAACTATTTCTTGTTAGAATTTTTGTAGCTAATTCTCTGCTTCCTTGATGTAATTTTGGTATAATTTTTCTCATAAGAACACGTTTTTGATGTAATAGTCTAAGGCTTAATCATCCAAGTCACGAATGACTTTGAAACTAGTGAGAAAAGTGCCTTGAAACTAAACGTGTTTGTAATTATCAATTAAAATTGAAAAGATGTTATACTCCTGGTCTGTTTCGATATAATTGCATTCTCAGCTGTTGGGCCATTTTTCAAAATTCACCACTAGTATTAATTGAATTAATTGGCGCCGTCTGATTAATTTTGTAACAAACGTTTGGGCAAGAAATTACATTAAAAACAACAATTTTATCTTTTATCTATTGAAGTGAATGACTTACGTGAGTCAATTGGTGGCGCCCGATGCAACTTCTTTGTTCGTCTGCATTGATAACATTTTGATCTCACCTTTAGACTGTCAATTCGGAAATAGACTATAATTGTATTATAGCATTTGGAAATCGTTTTAAAATTGTATCGCGATTTGACTTTATTTGGTAATTATTAGGGGGACCCGAAAGTATTCGAAAATTTAACAAATAAAGTTCAAATTTATTAATCCTTTGCATTCGAGAGGTGACTCTCACTCACCATATGAATTGATGCCACAAATCGAGAGACGACTTTCGCTCACTTCTCGGTTTGATGCAGAAAGCCCTTTGAAATGGGTCTGTATGCTCTTCTGTATAATCTTAAGAAGTGTAACATCACACCCCTTCAAATAGATATAAGATTTTCTTATTTGAAATTAGTTCGCAACCACGAACTGAACTGCATGTTCAGTACAAGTTCGAACTTGACAGTTGTGGCCGAAAAACTACCAAGTTTTTGATCACTATAAGTATTGAACAGGAGCTAGGACGGATTGCAAAGTCTGTTCTCAAAGAAACAAAGCCAGCAAAAGACATCAAACCACATATTATTGTAATACTTGCCCCGAAAAGCCGCAACTGTCGCGCCGTTTTATAAAATATCACACACAGCAAAATAACAAAGACTAATCTTCTCGAGTATATAAAAAATAATATCTGTTTGTTCGTATGTAATGCATTGTCATACCGTTCATCAGATTGTGATAAAACTTCATCCACTTATTGCTAAGGATTGCGCGAGTAACATAGACATAGACATATAAAAAGCAATGTTTGTTTGTCCGTATTTAATAAGCTACCATACCGTTAATCTGATTGCAATAAATCTTTGTCAACTTATTGTTTACACTTGCGGGAATAACATAGGCATAATAAAAATATTGTTTATGTAAGTAGTTTGTTATGCGAGACGTGGCAATGCAACGCATGCCGGGTAATCATATTTAATAAATTATATTCACAAAAGTGTTAATTTTTGTGTGTAATGATTTTAAATTAGGAATTAGAAATTCGCCAAAAGTGCTGCGAAACGTCGCTGGTTCGCCGCGCGAAAGAAGGCTTCGAGTGCAAAGGGTCGAAAACAAAAAATCTTTATAAAGAATTATAAAATATAATTCCCTTCTCGATTCGACAACTCCTCGATTGTTTGGCGTGGATCTGATTCGATAAGGGATTTTATTGCATTGTTATCTAAATTCAAAGGTCTCCTCGGTTCAAGCCTTAAACTCTTAGCAAATATTGGCATCTGCGGATGGTTACCATTTCACTATAAACATCTTTGAGTGTGGCTTTCGTGGCATTCCAATCTAAATTAAAATAACAGCATATAACACCAGATGTGGACATCGTTAGTTTGAGTTTGGAAATTTTACCCTTAATAAAAAAACAGTTGCACAAAAATAATGTTTAATAAAAGTTCTACAGAAAACAGAACTTCTAAGGATGGTTTCATCACTGTACCTTAAACATAAAGTCTCAAATTTTTCGAATACTTTCGGGTCCCCCTAATAAAAGCTAATTTGTTCCGTAATAGGGAAAATTACACCATGGTGCAAATTTACTGCCTTAATGGAGCAATTAGTATTCAATTTCGCAGCATTTTACTTACAAGTCCATTGACATGATGTAAAAAACTGGACACGTTACAGGCGTATCTATCAAAATTAATTTCATCATGAAGCAGTCAACCAACGATGAAGATGGCATTCATCCAAGAGTCTTTTAACTCGCGCTCTAATTTTCACATGGAAGATTTCTATTGTTAAAAGGTTCAACTATTTGATACAAGCCCGAATGATTTCTATCATGTAAAATCTTAAATTGGATGATTTTTTGCCATAAGCAAAAACAATGCAATCGAAATTAGATCAATGTTAATCCCATGATCTGTATGCAATTTCAGTGACATCTATTGTCATTTTCAATAGCAATCAGATAGGCGTCGAGATTCTTAAAAGTAGTCTCGGAAGTTGTAGATTTATTTTTAAACTGTTCCCTTTGCCTGGTTCAACTATGCAATCAAAGCAATCAAAGAAGATGCTACTCCCAAATAAAAAAAAGCCAAAAACATAAAATAAGCACATCAACTCAGCTGTCGATGGTCCATTTTTGGATCATGGATGGAAACTGGGATTTATCGCAGATCGTCCGATTCCTTGATAACCTTTGACTAATCGGACAAATGCCAGATACAGATCTGCCAATCAAAATTTGACACACTTAATGCCAAATCTTAAATTGATTGTTACACTTGCCAAAACAATGATACAACTTATCACAGAGTCGAGGGCGTTTGGATAAGCAGGTTCTTATCAAGTTTGGTGTAAAATAAGATATCGAGACATGTCTGTAAGTCATTGGATCCGTTCATAGCTCAATTTATGCATCGATAAAATTTTCCCTATCGTTCATGTATTATATTCGATCTTAAATAACCCAAAAGTTATAAAGTCAACAACCAAAAAAAAATATAATTTAGAAAATCCTTAATTTTACATATTATCCACCTAATTATACTGTGCCAATTTTGATGTACGCTGAAAGAATATAAACATTTGAGAAATTTGTCTTAGATCAGCGGTTCTTCAGCTTATGTATTCCGCGGACTGTCTGTTGATGTACGCGGTTTCCTATTACGATTTTACTATTACGCGACATTTAGGCAGAGAATGTCCTAGTTTTTCAATGAACTCTTTGAGTAATGAACTAGTTTTAAATCATCATAAACATAGATGATATTTATATGTCCGCCACTTATCATACGTACAAATCCACTTATCTGTCAGGACTGTCGAAGCGTGTATGAAGTTTGTATGTAAATAAATAAACACTGTCGATAGCACACAATATTCGGTCATTTCTTTGCGTAAACATAAACAATGCAATACGATAGATTTGGGTTAACCATCTATACAATCGTACAATGTACGAAAGATACTCTCTGTCTTTGTTTCTCTTCAAACTCAACGTGCAAGACACTCTCCGTCTCTGTCTGTCTTCGAGCTCAAAGTGTGAGAATGTATTACTTTAAAGGGTTAAAGATTAGTATTTTAACCACGATTTCTATATGCCGCAGACCCCAGTTTAAGAGCCGCTGCCTTACCCCTCTGAATACCGTATGCACAGATTTGTGCGTTTCATCACTTCCACTTTATACACAAAAAGCACGTTAAACTTTATTTTAAATCAGAAGTATTTAACATGTTAAATGTTGTATACATATACCACCAATATTATATTTAACTCGTTCATCGCCGCGTTCACTAGATATGCGCGACGGGCGTTCCTCCGCGGATACCCCTTCGCGTCATTTTGGTGGACGTTTTCTTCCTCCGCTCAATGTTTAAAATAAAATATATTATTATATTGAGTAGAATGGTATTCATTAAAACAGTTTAACTGGCGATCAAGAATTTGTCTCATATTTTTGTAACAAATAATACAATTCCTTCTATTTTTTTCGCTTTCTTCTTCTCATTATCGGGCTTAGTATTTTCCGAGCACAACCATTATATTAATAGAAGATCCCGGAATTTTCTGGTTTGAGTGTAAAAAATACTGATATGTTTGCAGAAAACTTTTCAACAGAATCAAGGCTCTGGGATAAATGCAGTGAAATCTTAAAACAGTTTCTGAAAAGCGAATCCAGGGTCTCACTGTTACACATTTCTATGACGACTTCTACAATGTCTTCCAGACGACAACTGTCTGAATTTCTTTCGAGATCGACCTCGAAACTTGCATTCCTACCCTTGTCTGTTCGCATTTGCTTATCTTCACAATGTTTTTGTTATTTGACTAATGACAGAGTCAAGCTTATCAATGTAAGATAAAACAACACCTGAAAGAAGATGCATCACTTGTCGTCCGTGTTTATCCCGTTCATTATAATAAGAAACAAGGCCCCGTGAGAAACTACACCAATTCACGTTGGGCGATGAGAGTGTTAGTGAAAATATTATTTAAACAACAATTATCGACTAGTTAACGGATCAAAATTTACACATTAAAAATGTTTTTATGTCAAGATGGCGTTTTAAAATTTATATACCCATATTTTTCGATTTAAATACCCCCTTTCTTATTACTCATTATTCTAATTTTTTGCACTCAATCGACTTTCACATACACATTCATCATTCCTCAAAGTCTTCTAAGGTTTTCCTGTTGTAAATACATAATGCACATACCATTATGAAATCTTAAGGTGACGTATACAAAACTATATTCCAAATTTTATTTAATACAATATTTTAGAAAATTCAAGATTTTGTCCAAATTCTTAGCGGTATTTATTGGGTTAATTTAGCAAAAATACGAAATCTTTCATCGCAAAAGCAACTTATTTTTATTTATCAGATTCATGTTTTCACTATCATAATTTTGCACCGATTGGGTAATAGTTTCAGATTAGATCACAGATCATATCAGGATCCGTCATTAGCGTTATTAAAATCTCAGCAATCAATTATTTTTCAACATACATTGTAGTTAATGCCGTATCAATTATCTTAATTTAACTCGATAATAAGAAAAGTTGAGACCATATCAAGTATTATAAATCGAATTAAAGAAGTAATACTGAAAAGCTTCAATTAAAACCTGGAGTTTATGTAAAATTACCCCAGGACTAGTAAACGTAATTCCGAAAAATTCTGGACTTAAATTTTTATCTAACAGAAATCTTATACCTCACCAGCACGATGAAGGCTACTAAATAAAGGCTTGAAAACAGTGGCGTAACTACTAATTGGCGAGCTTAGGCGATGCCTAAGGGCAGTAACTATCTAATCTATGTATACATATATAGTGTACATGTATGTTTTTCAATTTGTTACATTAAACTTTCCCTACCGGTGATGTATTTACTACACTTCGACTCTATTAATGGGAATATCGATATGAAATATAATAGATACGGGGTTAAGAACTTATGTATTCCTCCGTAATATAAATACGAATCACATCAAAGTATTATAGTATATAAGTATTCATCTGTTAAGATGGAAATAAATAATTTGTCGGGAAATCAGGGAATTTTGCGAGTTTTAGTTCGTGTCCCAGCAGAAGGAATTTTATCAGTTATATTGATGGTACGACCGTCTATATACATCAGTAATCAATGAATACGGTCAATGATTTTTTTTAAATCTGCAAATGCCTGATGCTATTAAAAGGAGGTCGTCAGCCCTTAGCGTAAGTTTTTGCTAATTTGATGCGGCCACGATAGTGTTAAAGAAGCGTGATGATACCCTTGGATGTAAAGTTAGTTTAACGATCTTGGCGCGTAGAGCATCTATTCTGGTGCTATAATCTTAATACCCAAAAATAACTTGAGATACTTTCCAGTATCCACATTTTCAATTACGCGATACGCGTAAAAATTTGCAGCAGTTGAGTGATTGCTATTTTCTTCAAGACTTGGTCAGAAATTTCCTCGAATCATCATGGATCTAGGAACTGATGTGTGGAGTCAGATGGCACTTGAGGCATCCCAAGTGTATCTGACTGATGGTACCCTCAGAAGTCCATTTGCTAATACAGTAAGAATATTCTTCCACGCTACAAGAACACATCATAATATTGACCCACTATTTTAAAACTAATCCTTATAGACAAAAGTAAAATTAATCAAATAATTCAATATATTTCAGACAATTGAAAAGTTACCTGACAAAGTCCTCTTGAATATATTCAGCTATCTCTCACACAGAGAAATATGTCAGATGGCCACAATTTGTAAGAAATGGAGACTCATTGCTTACGATACAAGACTTTGGAAATATGTCAGTCTGCGGCCAGAAATATCAGGACTCCACGTAGGTTAGTATCGTATTGATCTATATAAATTTATATCAATATTAATTCATAAATATAAGATCATTTTATTTATATTTACAGGATCGTTGGAGTCTTTGCTCGCTTTGATTTCAATTCGTTTTGGGCCTTCGTTGCGTTATATCGAATTACCCATTGAACTCATCACTCACACCGTATTACACGAACTGGCCAATAAATGTCCCAATCTTACTCACATGCTTTTGGATTTTAGTACCGGTAAGTAATAAACGATTCAATAAATCAAATATTTAAATATACATGTTAATAAAATATCTCATTTTAGCTATGCAATTGCACGACTTCTCTGAAATGCAGGCGTTCCCTACAAAGCTTAAATATATGTGCATATGTCTCTCTGAAGTAATTTTCATGGAAGGCTTCATGAGGAAAATCTATAATTTCATTAACGGCTTGGAAATCCTTCATTTAATCGGTATTCAAATGATCAATATACGTTTATATATTAATATTTCAGCGATAAATATATATTGCTTAAAATGTATTAGGGACGTATGAAAAGATTGAAGAAGAAGAGGAGGAAATATACGAGGTCATCAACGTTCATAAACTAAAATCGGCTACTCCAAATTTGAGAGTGATTAATTTATACGGCATCAATTTTGTTGACGACTCTCATATAGATGCGTTCAGTTCAAATTGTATACAGGTATTTAAAAATATAATTATATTTTGCGATGAATTTCAATCATAAATAATCGGTATTTATTCAAATTTAGTTGGAATGTCTCGCCGTTAATTATTGCAATAAAGTGACGGGCTCGACGATGAAAACGTTATTCCAAAGATCAAGGCGGTTGAGATGTCTTCTTATGAACGGAACTAGTACGTTAATTAAAATATTAATAAACACATAGAGAGCCAAATAAATAATCGTTTTTCATTATATAGGCCTTCAGTCGGAGTATGTGATGCAAGTCGAGTGGGAAAAATCTTCCATTCAAGAATTAGATATAACCGCAACCGATCTTTCAACGGAGTGTCTGATCGATATGCTCACGAGAATACCCAATTTAAGATTCTTAAGCGCCGGTCAATTGAACGGCTTCAATGATTCTGTAATGAAAGCTTTTCTGGAATCCGGCAATGCAAGGTTAGCTTTTATTATTTGTATTAAACCCTAAAATTTAAATGTGTTTAGTCAAATGTTAATAATATTATTTTTTGATATAGAAATCTCATTGCTTTGGATTTGGATAGCTCCGATAATTTGACCGATGATGCTCTACATAAGTTCCTCTCGCGTTACGGTCCGCAATTATGGGGTCTATCGCTCAGCGGAATGCCTCATATTACTGATCAATTATGGCAGAGCGTGTTGCAAATACTCACCAATGCTAAGTTAGTATTGATGCAAACATAAAAATACCTATATATTTATAAATACATATTATCCACATATTTTACGATATAAATCTATTTTAGAATACTTATAATGGGAACTCAAGAGAGACTTGGAGTCAATATACACGTTGATCAGGTACGGTAATGATGTATTAATTTCAATATTATCAATATAAAAAACATGATCTAATATGAATCATGATTTATTTTCAGTTGATGGACGGAATTGCTAATAATTGTCCCAATCTGGAAAGGCTTGAACTACGTTGGGATCCAGACAATTTGAGATTCTCCGATAAAAGCCAGAAAGCTATTGACATCCTCCGTGTGAAATGCTTAAAAATGAGATGTCTAACACTCAGGTATTAAAATGAACGTTATTAATAATTGTTTTATTTAAATATGCTCTATTTAACGACGTCAAATTTATCTTTCAGTGATGGACGATATTTTGAAATTGTAAAAGCGAACTTTGAAAGAGCCGACAGAATGACCGTCGTGCGAACAACGACCAACTGCAGAGTCTCAAATTACCATTTACTTTCGAATTACAAAGATTTGGTTTTCAACTAATTTAAATCCATCATTTTGTGAACAGCTTTGATCATTTGATCATGAGAAATAATAGTACTCTCATGATAAAGTCTTCATATTTAAATGCGCTATTATAGTTACATCAATTCGAATTGATTTCAAATCAATAATATCAATTTAAATCTAATTCAAGTTTAAGAGTATTAGAGCTGACAGTAATCTTCAATAAAATATGATAATACTTTATATATAGATATTGCTTTAGATAAGTGGTAAAATATCTAACATTTAACTATTTTAATTGATATTCATTACTAATTTTTATACAGTTTTATACTGCATGTATTTAATGCTATATTTATAATAATATATTCAATAAAAACATATAAATATTTATCAAAAATTATCATCAAATTTCTTTATTTTACACACAATCAAGATAAATATGATGCAATAATTTTAGATCATCTTATTCAGCTAAGCTTTCATGCACCTAGTAATTTAAAATGAAAATATTTTTCTACAGTGAATGCAAATCGTTATGTAATAACCGAAGAAAAAAATTATACAAAGGTCAGTTTAAATAACATCAAAAGATCTGTCCATATATGATTGATTGTTGCTTCTACGGTTAAAAAAATCAATCATTTTCAAATACTAAAAACTTATCTTATCACAAAAGATATAAAACAATACAGAAGTACATGCTTCTACTTAAGTTGTCATGTGAGATTTCAAAGATAAAATTGAGTTAAAGCATGAAAATAATCAATCAAATCAATATATCAGCAGTATCTGAAATTTTGATAAGTACATTGACTGTGCTGAAGTATATTTTCTTAATTCGTAATGTGTGTTATATGTGTGAATTATAAATGTTATAATGTATGAAATAGGCGTGACTTTTGATAAACTGTTTTATGCTGAAAAATATGAAAAAGCACGAGGAGGATTAACTTTGTTAAAAATACATATTTGACAAAAAGCAAATAAGAATGAGTTTTTATTTAATCTGTAAATAAGTACTAGTCAGGTTGCGACTTTTCAACACGCTGCTGAAATGAGCCATAGCAATATCGACAGGCTCCTTTTCACTCGAAAACCCCTTGAAGTCTCATTCTAAAACTTTTTCAGGCCACAGTTTTCTCTATGCAGAGTTCAGTATTCTTCTTAAAAGATCCTGCCATGCTGCACCTATGAGTTTCAGGCATCCTACGATATCGAAGTGGTTTTTCCAAAACTCTCGTAGGGTAAGCTACGTGTCCTCGGTGACGTCAAAACAGTTTGAAAAACCCCTTCGTATACAATTTCTTGAAGTTAGAGATAACTTGTTGATCCATGGGCTGCAGGATAGGAGTTGTGTTGGGTGGAAGGAAGACAATTTTTATAAAACTAAACTCCTCCAAAATTAATATTTTTAGAAGAGTACCCTGAACTCTCTCAGTGTGGGAAAGATCATTATCCATAATTAGCATGGCTTTAAGAAGAAGATTATTATCCAGCAGGTATATTTTTATCTCAGGACCAGCAGCAGAGTCAATCCATTCGGTAAATAGCTCTTCGTCAGTTCATGCCCTATTATTTGTAGGCATAAGCGGGCATAACAGGCAGCCTGACCTTTTGCACTTTGCAACTCTTGAATACCGTACTCATTTGCCAACTTACAAAAAGATTGATTACGATTTAAGCAGTCTAGAATCAAACTTTTGTATTGGGATGTCGGACTACAGGGGGCACCGGATTAAACCTGGGACGGATTACCGCATGTCTGCTGTATCACTGTCTTCTTAAGACTAATTCAACGAAGATTTCTCAAACATATAAGTATAAAAATGCAGGATAGTTAATGAAAACCACTATTTATGATAAGTATTTACAATTTTATTATAAAATAATTAACATAAAAATATACTTCAAACTAATATAATAACTCTCATAAGTTGGCTTGTCTAAAATAATTAAACTATTAATTAAAAGGTTCCGATCACATGCTTTAAACTAATACAATAGATCAATGGTGTTTAATTAAGCTAGATAATATAAAACCATAATTTTGATTTACGACACACCAATCCATTGCATAATAAAATCTGGACAGCTTTAATTAACAATCACATTTTAACATAATTATCATAGCTCGAGTCCAATAAGATTGTCATGAAGAAGTGAGTTTATATTTCAATATCGTCAACATACATACACAGAATAAAACTCTAGTATTTTAATCTGTAAAATACATTAAACAACAAAGATTTTCTAGTAAAACATGAATAATGTCAATTCCCGCTTGATCACATTGTGATTAAACATTATTCCAGAAGTAAATCAATTTTATAACAATATAGTCATATTTAATTTAATTTAGCTAGCCGGTTATATTCCCGTTTTAGGGGGTTGATGCGCAAACGAAGTTTGGGAGCGACGTTTAAAATTAGATGCGAGCCCCCAAAAGGCGATTAATATACGTTAACACTAATCACCGTGTCATTTAGTTAAAATCTTTCATAGAATTAAAGCTATAAAAATTAATAACAACACATTTTCGTCGAGGCGGATCCCTCTGATCATTTGAAGCATGAGATGAACACCACCTACGTCTGAATCCGACATCATGGTCTATAATAAGAACTAGCAGATATTAACAGTATTGATAAAACAATCTAGGACGGGAAGTGACAACATTAATCGTAACTTACGTGCTTATCCATGAAAAGAATTCACCATATATTAAGCCGAGATGTCAGTTAATCTACGCATTCATTGGGTTTGCATTAAAATGGCAGGATAAAACAAAATAACACATGGAAAACTTACAAGTTATCCAAATTTTTCCAAATTTGGTAATTAATTGTAAAATGGTCATAAATGTGTATAATAGATAATTCAAAAAATATATATGATAGATTTACAGTATTAACAAAACTTACTGATATTTGACAAATAATCTTTAGTGCATATATTTAACATGCAAATTAAAGCAAGCTATCATACTAATTGACATTGAATGAATTTTCCATAATATAAAAAGGTTTCATTGAAAGGTCGTCGAATTGATTGCAATCTACTAAAAAATATACAAGTTAATTTTCAATCAACAAATTTATTTACGGACAATCGAAATAATTTTTCACAGCAGATAATTATCCAAGCGTAAATAATTAATGGCACTCACAAAACTAATTTACAGAGTAAAAATATTATTTATGAAAACTATCGAATATAATTTCAAAGGTAATACTTTATATTATTATATGTCTTCGGTTTTTTGTATATATTTTTGTCAACTGTTCAGTTGTATAAATTTTGAATTTAAAACTGTACTCGTATATCATCTTATTTCCCGACGATTGGGATAATTGCACAATTAGAAGTCACAAAATGCGAGAACTAAGATGGAAGCTATTCAATTACACAACAAAATTACAAACAAGAATAAGACACTTTGTTTTATATGATAGCCATCGTTTCTTAATTAATATTCAGAACATCAGTGCTTTTGAAATGACAATTAATTATTTACATATTCAAGATAATTAGTATGGCGAATATCTATTATGAAGAATGCTTACAAAACTAAGCATTTTTACCATTACGGCGCATTCTCCATTCACCCTCACCTTTTTTACCGTCACCCCATAAATAGTATATTATGAAATCATCATTTGAAACCTTAATCAAAGAAATGTTTGACAAGAAGAAACTTTCGACATTTCAACTTAAAACAGCTGCTCAATACTACCATTATTAACGCAAGAAATAAAATATATATCTCAACAACGATTCAAATTGGCACTTTTTACCCCCTTCAATATTTCAATCGATCGAAAAATCTATGTTTATACTCGATACCAAAACTTTTCCTGTTTGAACGGATTAATAGTATACTGTATAAGAGCAATTGGATGTAAAAATTGTCTCAAATACATAGGGAAGATTGCAAATAAACATGTGATAATATAAATACTATTTATATCGTATTTAAACAAGATGAACACATGTGGCTAAATCTAATAAATCATATATTTCAAATTGTCTTTTAAATTTGGGGAGTTGTGTTGTAAGCAACTTTATGAATTATGAAATGACTATTTGCGTAAAAGATACTTGTTAAATTCAATAATATTAAAGAGAATATTGAGGAGCTGCTTTATATTAAAATTAATTTATAAACTAAGCTGAGCAAAATTATATTATAGCGTCGATTTTTATCAATAGCCCTTTTGATCTCCGAGTTACTGGAATTGAAGCAACATTTAAAAAAATTAAGGGCTAATGATTTAGAGTGTGGTAAACGCATTCGGACAAAAATATTTGTGAATTAAAATTAATAGTGTATCACAATCATGCATTTTACGCTGCTTTATAAATGATCAATTTTGAAGCACTGTGACGTGTAAAAGTTATATATAAAAACCGTATTTATAAAAAAATATAACACTAGGGATTTTTTAAAAAGCAAAACTTACATAAATACCATAAATAGTGAAATTTGGTTACATCGAAGGAGTAAAATAATTAAAATTGTTACACGATAAAAGCCTATTTACAGTAAAAATGTATTTATTGCATTTGGTTTTGGGACTAACATAGAAATTACAGATTAAATACTGTATCAAAATAAAAAAAACACCAAATCATTTTTTTCTATATAAGCAAGTTTCACTATATAAATCACCAATGGGAAAGTTTAAGAACCATATAATATATGAATAGTCAAGTAATTTAAAAGATAAATGAATGTACATTTCATCATTAGTCAATGCTTAGTTGTCTTTAAGTTTGCAAGGAAAAAAATATACAACTTGCAAATTGATAAAACGAAATTTAGCCAGGATAAATCACAAAAAAAAAAAACCCAACAAAACTCACTCCAATCAACAAATATTAAAACTGAACAGTAGAACCCTTATTTGATGATTCTCTGAGAGATTGAGATCCGTTTCTATTTAAATGAAAATTTTATCACATGATCATTTTACAACCTTACAGACTACACATTGTTATTTAAACGAATAAATAACCGCGTTCAATAAATTAAATTAAACATAAAACGATATTTAACTAAGTTATGATGCGCTAGGAAAAAAATAGTCAAATGTACAAATGGAATGCATTCTTTTACGTTTCGTTAGGTGCGATTGAAAATGTGTATTTAAGTGCGCATTTTTTCCGTTTGTATGATTTCTTTGGTCGAAACGAGCAAAAGCAATAATGCATGATAGCAAGCAAATGTCAAACATTAAAATTATTAACGATAATTTGTATTACTAAATAATGATTGAAATATTATGTAAATGGCAAGAAGTACGGATAAAACATATGAAAACAATTTTCTATTCAAATCGATTCGAATATGGCATTTAAAATGTTTATGATATCTTTCAAGTGTTTGCCAAATTGAAATGAAGTCAAAATTATTTGTAAAATGTTTTACATTTTTCCTATATGTTTTATCATAAAAAGGAAATGATTACGCAAGCAGTTATTACTGTAAATTTCATTTGAAATTGTTGGTAAAAGTAATGAATGATGAATTGAATTGTTGTGGATTGTGACTTTCATACACAAATTGTATCAAACTGGAGTTTGAATCAAAAGGCTAAATTAAAACAAGTCAATGTGCCGATAAATATTTTAGTGATCATCGTCCCTTAGTTTTTACATTTTATTCCTAAAATATCATTTTTTTATTTAAAGCAATTGAGCTAGTTAATCAACGAGGAATAAATAATTAAATATCATGTAAATCAAAACAATAAGATTAGTTAAAAGTCACAAATGCAAATCAATAAATTAGGATTCTACTGTAAAAGTATATTAAATTTAGCTAATTATCTGGATTTAATTACATTATCTTACTATTATCAATCAATCTAATACCCCTATTCTATACATTACTAGCAATGATGACCCTGGATACATATTTACAAAGATAGTAGGTAATAAATAAACAAAGAGGATTTGAATTATATACAGAAATATTATATTCCTAAATTAATCAAAATATACATATAAAAACATTGCTGATTTACATTATTTTCTCTCCATAAAAATGGAAATTGAAAGGAATCCAAAAGATTGCAAATTTCCACAACATACTTTGGTTTTTTTTTGGATTACTATGTTACAATGGAATGAAAATATAAAAGTCCATAATACACTTATAAATTTTAGTTCTGTTTACAAATATACCCAATTACTTTAAGGTTAAAATACCCTATAGATGATTTTTCGGCAGCATTCACAATCTCATACCTGTTCAAATATATATGAATACTGAAGGTAGACAAAAGATGTAACGAGGGTGTGGAGATCTTTCCTGAAGTGATACTGCAACGCGATCCAAAATATCAATAAAGCTATCACTGCCGCATAATAATCTGAAAAACCAAAACACATGACCGTAAATCAAAATTAAATATAATAAAATAAAATCCCTAGTACTATTCAATACGACAATATTGTGGCTAATACTGGTACTGACATATTTAATGCCTTCTCAGAGCTTCTCTAAGCCCAACCATCTTGGACAGTTCATTTGCATCAAATAATACAGCCCAATATCGGAGGGCCAAAGCCGTGCAGATGTACCATAAACGAGGTATTACACTTGATCCTTCTGTACGGAGCCCCGATATGGCATGAGTCGCAAACATAATTTTACACAAATAATATAAACCTTAAAAAATTACACACTGACGAAAAATATTGACATAACTGATCTTGGTGTAATTCATGACTCTAAGCTTACCTTTGATGTCCACATTAATGACATAGTTACAAAAGCTACGAGGTCATTGGGATTCATGTGTAACTCGAGCTTTTTTGAACGACCAAAGACTTTAAAATTTCTCTACTGTGCTTATGTAAGCAAGCTCGAATATGCGTCTCAAATCTGGAATCCCAAATACCAAAAATATGTGGATCGTATTGAAAGAGTTAAAATGAAGTTTACAAAATTCCTATGCTTCATAATGGGAAAAGCATACAATTCGCCCGAATATGAGCGCATATCTGTTCAGAACAACACTTAGTAACTCTGTATAAGGTCCGTATTATAGCAGACATAATTTACCTACTCAAAATTTATAAGCGGCATAATTTATTGTCCTGAGCTACTGAGTAGTATTAACTTCAATGTAACTAGGAGATCTAAGAGATTGTATCAAATAATCGTGGTTCTGTTGGCCTCTACCAAATACAGACAGAATAACTTCTTGAGTAGAGCCATAATAAACGTTAATGATGTGTTAAAATTCTAGAGTTGGATATTTTCGATTGTAATCTAATAAATGTTAGTTAATCAATCTTTTAATTGTTAAATTGTGCAATAAATAAATAATGGGAATTTTTAAACGTGAAATAAAAAATTGAAAAGATAATAAATTTAAAATAATATTATTTACGTTGCCTATTTCAATTTATCATTATTTAAAAAAATATTAGCTTACATTTTCACCCAGTCCAAGTTGGTCGTCTTCCAAAATTATTTCGTTGTTAGCATTGTCTGGTTCGGAGCCAGAATCACTCACAGCTTCTTTCTCTGTCTCTAATTTATATAATATTTCATGACACAGTGGACATCGATCTTGGACATAAAGCCATTTCCGAAGACATACTCCGTGAAAGTAATGATTGCATTTTGTTATCTTTGCAGAGCTCATTTCTTGATAGCAGATCGCGCACACATCGTCCAAAGACTTTAATTGGATCGACGATGCCGCCGGTAACGATTCAATCTTGTTGACTGCAGTGCGTCTCCTCATGAATGTGTTCCAACCGGATTTTGCTTCGCACCATATATTGAAGTACGCATGTATGCACATCATCAAAGCTCTTATGGCACCTCCGGATTCAAATATAAGAATCCACGCGCCGTTGAAAAACAGGAATATGCCAAAACAGAACTCAACTAAATTTCCAAACGCTCGAATATAATAGACATAATCATCGAGCTTTTCCCAAAATGTGGAACGATAAGCATCAATTAAAAATAATGAATAAATCATCAAACTAACTATAACTTTAACAATCACTTCAATGCTAAAAGCACTCACGGCTAAAAGCCATGTTGATAGTGTATGGTTAGACCATAAATAGAAGAGCAATCCTACTGGAAATATGACTAGAAAAGCGCAAACGCATAAGGCCCTAATATGTCGATGAGTGCTGGGACTATGTGAAGCACTCAAAGACATGAGCATCGGATTGACAATATTATGGACAAAATGTAATAAAGCTGCAAAGAGCAAGCAAAAATTTCTACATAATCTAACAAATCTTTTTTCAGGATTTAACGAAGTGAGTCCTGTTTGCAATGCGAGAATATAAAATAAGATTGCAGATACGGTGCCAATGTTTCTATCTTCGTCGTCGTCAGTTAGCAATATCCACTGGAAGAAATTTCCGATGTAATGGCAAAAAAATGATATTACAGATGTCATTCCGAGAACTGCTGTTATCGTTTCACATCCTGTAATCAACAATGATTTAGCCATCGAACCCAGGCTTTGGAATGCTAGTAGAGTAGTCACTTTAAAACTCTCATCCGATAATTCGTAGTTATCCATTAGTAATATGATGGCATGTTCAATAACTCTCAATATCCAAAAGAGTCTCAATACGCTGGGAACATTCAGTCTAAGCCACTCTGCCTCTATCAAAGCCGATAATCCAAAATCTCTGGCAAAGCGCCTCGCTTTCATATAACCCTCAAAAATTATGTTGATGACTGAAAACAACGAAGACCACATGATGTATTTAATGACCATTAGTGGCAACAGTGCGGCAAATACTGGAGTATGGTGCAATATAACTTGAGGGAAGGGCAGAGCTGCAATTATCGACGGCAGAGTGAAACTAACAGGCAGCATATACTGTAGCACTTTATGTCTAGGAACCAAGCTTATAGCATAAAAAACGGTGGCCAGAAAAATTTGCAGCACATAATTTTGGATTATGATTAAGCCAGGCCCGCTTGGATCCATCAACCGAGCGAGATTCAAATTTAAAACATCTTCCAATATGCTAGAACTGACTGTGTCGGTCAGTAGGATTTGCTTCATCGCTGCCAGGTTCGCCCAATAGGAAATAAAAATTATTCCCACGGATGACAGAAACATGTACATTATTATGAGATGTTTCATGTGCAGAACGAACATTGACATTGAGAATAGGCAACCTGAAACAGTAAAAAAATAAATTATTAGAGTTTGATCAAGTAATAAAATATTTTATTAAAAAAGCATTTAAAAAATAAATTGGAATGGCGTTTATGAGATTTACGCACGTCGTATATGGAAGTTTGTCAACAACGGTCATATAGATATAAAATGGCATTAGTTAGTATTAACAGTTTTATTTCATCCAATGACATGACAATGTAATTCTGTGTCACTTTCAACGAAAAAGTCCCGGGATTCGAGATTTGGTGATTTGTGCCTAATATATTGTACATTTTAATTATGAACACATATTTTTATGCCCCCAAAACCCTTGAATTGATTCGTAGAAAAATTCAGAGGGAGTAAATGAAAGATCCATGTTTTGTAAATACAATATCAGTTTGTCTCCTAACTTGGAGCTAGTTTAGGCTGTTCTTGTGTCTGTTTTCTGATGGGTTGCTAACGGATTTAAATATAAAAAAAATACAGTAAATTCTTCAAAGGTTATTATAATTTATTTTATATATCTCGTATTCAAAGAGTAGCATCGTTTTGTTATATAAACTTGGGTAGGTTTTTATGCGATGGATATGTTCAACGGGGAGTCGCATATAAAATAATTTGAAATACATGGAAAACTGATGAATTGGATCCGTTATTTTTAAAAACTGCATAACTTCAAATTAATGTGATGAAATGTAGCAAAAATCGCATAAAAACACTTTGCGAAGATAAACCAATAATTTTTTACGCAGTTCGTGATATAGACACATGCTATTCTTAAGCTCGCACTGGGATTTGAAAACTTGTTCAGAGTTTGAGTCATGTACAATAAATAGATTGACTAGTTTCTTGTATAATTTTTACAGTAAGCGGGGCAGGAGTTTCTTCCAGTTCAATATCGTCTTCTGTTTCTTTGCTGGCATATAATATCAAACCAATAATATTATTCAAGGGAGTATCCTCAAGCAATTCATTGACATAATTCTGAGAAAAAGCATCAAAGCCACCAAATTGATTTGCCAAAGTGATGATTTCGGCTGACAATGTCGAAGTTTTTATTATATCGCCATCTGTAACACATTCATGTCAAACTGCTTTGCAAAAAGAATTTTAAGTGTGTGAAGTTATCTGAGATACTGCAGCTGAAACATTATTTATACAGTCCAAAACTGTTTAATCATTATTGTAGTCCATAATGGAAAGAAATCAATTGGGAGTATGGAAACATTACAAAAAAAACTACAAAAAAGGAGATAGCCCAATGCACCCACTATCCAAAACAAATCACATGCAAAGGGTCAAACACACTTGGACTAATGAGACATCTTGAAAGGGTACATCGGATAAATTTGAATAAAAACACCGATGCGGAATGTTCAAACAGTGCGAAAAGAATTAAAATATTCCAACCACCAATAATACATTTTGTGAAGAAAAAAACGCTTCCAAAAATTGTTGCCGGGCTACATTCTGAAAACGATATATTTAATCTAGAACTTGTTGACATTTCGAGAATATGTGATACTTTTGAAATTCGTTAAGTTATTGAAAGTCGATTTAGTAAATTTGGAATGGTTTTTGAAAGTGAAACAATAGCAACAACGACTGATGGTGCTAGTGTGATGAAAAAGTTTGGGTGTGAAAGTCCCGTCATCGAAATCATGCTATACATTGTACCAGAAAACTTATCAAACAGAAACAATGAAAACATTGAAACAGAAGATTTAAATTATTCCAAAGAAGATGAACAAAACACTGAAGAAAGTGACTCCGAAAATTCAGAAAGATAGAACAAGATGCTTCTTTTCATTTACAGATACATACATATGTAATACATATATTTACATTAAAAAAATCAGTACATAATTGAAGAGAAAATAAAAGTCTCGAGTCTCGAGAAGTCCCGGGACTTCTAGAAAAATCAATTTGAACCTATCAAGATCTAAAGAGAATTCCTCGGAAGTTTTAATAACCTAGCATATGATTAAAGTGAAGTATAAGTTTTACCGAATGTCATATTTTTAATGCTGATGAATTTAATCTATTTTGCACTGTATCCATATATATCATTGCTATCTGGATTTCACGTAAAAAATGTCAAATTTAATTGATTGTCGATTAATATCAGCAATTTACATCAGTCCATTGACGCTCTACCAAGTTCGACTGTAGATATTTTAAATGGAAATTAAAACACGAAAGGTTGTTTTCGTCATATTTGAATATTTGTGAAATAAATCAAAACATCTTAGCGACCGTACTTTTTATCTAAAAAAAAAAGTAATTTGAAACACAAATAAATAATAAGTTGAAAATCAAAAATAGTATTGCATATCAATTTTTTGGACATAGTTTAGATTACAATTTTTTTTGATAAACATGTTTTTGCACAAATACATAAAAAGTTCGCCATGAAAATTATTACTTATATTTATGTGTCTCGTTTAGTATGTCATAATAAAAGTTCAAGAACACCGCTAAAAGTATCAACGTGACTAATCAATATCTTAAGAAAGCTACACAATAAATTCATAATAAAATATAATGCATTTTTAGGTAAATATATATCATTTTGTAAAACGTAAAATATTTACCATAAGAATTTATTCATGTATGACTTTTATTAAATTAAATGTTTATATTTAACAATCACGCTTCATTGTCCATGTCGCCGTTATTTGAAACCGATTTGAAGGATTTTTCTAATAGGCGAGAAATTATTTCAGCGATGCAAGATTTGCCGTTATCAAACAATACGAGAAGAATCAAGGTGATTTTAACAGAATTAGAATGTCCGTTTAAATATTATTTGAGTCCTTAATTACACGGATTGTTTAAAGCCCTTGTAGAATATTGAATCTTCACAAGCTGACCTTATCCTACACACAGATATAAGATGGTTAAGTAACGGCAAGGCATCCATGCGTTTTTTGATCTTTTAAGAGTTTAAAAAAAAACTTATTTCGAAAGGTCAAATGTTTGAACAATTAGATAACTCACAATGGCTGATGGACTTGGCATTTTTAAGTGGCTATGTAAAAAAATGAATAGATAAACCTGGACATCCACAGAAAAATAAGAATTTAGCTGAAATAATTAGCTCAATAAAAGCATTCAAAGCCGAAATACAAAGTTCGTGCCGCATTAACGTATTATGGCATAATTTTAGCTTGGAAAAAATGTTAAACGAACTTGATATAGATTTAAATTTCTTTCCGATGACAATACACACATGTGTTAATATTTTAATCATATAAAATATATGTAAATGTTATCTGTCAGCAAATTATATGAAATTTAAAAAATTATAAATACATCATAGAACAGCGATCGGCAAGGTTTGGTCTGCGAGATAAATTTGGTGATCCGCATTGTAATTTTCAAGATATTGAAGATCAGATAATAAAAATGGTGAAAAACTCATCATTTTATTCAATTCAACTTGACGAATCTACTGATATTATAAACAAAGCACTCGTACTGTTTTGTCAGGGTTGAGTATAAAGAACAGTTGCACGAAGAATACTTAGTTTGCTTAATTTGTCGGGTAGAATAACCGGCTCAGAGATTTTTTAAGCATTTAATAGTTATTTCTTTAGAAATGAATTTCAACATACAATATTTAATACAAAAATCCAGTTAGTTGTCCGCTGGATTAAAATTGTGAATTTTAATCCATTTAGTGGTCCGTGAGCCGAAAAAGGTTGTCGACCGCTGTCATAGAATACATTCAAATATAATTTTTATATTGAACTGATGAATGCTGTCCTTATGTTTTTTTGGTGTGTTTACCTGCCATTTAATCTATGCCTGTTCATATAATTCAACTTCAGCATTTCATCACACTGGATACACGCATCGATGCAGTAATCTCGTTTGTAAGCACCACTGAAATTTCGTTTCAATCTTTCAGCTGCTTTAAGAATATATAAATTTAAAAAAACCGCCCGGACTGTAAAGTTTAAAAAAAACTGTTTAGACAGTTTGAAAGTACATTTTTTCTCTTTTTGTAAATACGGATGAAAACTTTTGGATTATAGTTGATCACAAAATGAATAATCTTTTGAAAAAAAAAGGAGCCTTCAAGTGTTTTGACACTACTTTGATCGCACTAATTCTATGAATGTCTTCTTTCACTTATTCTAATATTTGTATTCAATTTTTGATTTTAAACACGATATAAATCTAGGAAATCTATTTTCTCTAAACGCGATGATATAACGCAGCACGTTCCAGGCTGCTGGATTAGATTGAGGGGAGTGTTGGCTTCAAAACGCACTCTTTAAAAGTCGCTTCCCAGCTATCTGAGTCAGGGCGTGCGTTTCTGTGACGCTCGCTTGAGATAATATAATGTTGCAATTGATCGTTATCAAAGTTTGCGTTAAACTTGGGAAGTCCACCACCAAAACATTTATATTAATTCAGCAGGCCCTTGGGAATGATTGCTTATCCATATCACAAGTTGTTTAAGGAGAAAATATAACATGTGTGATTATATGAACTCTAATCGACCGTTGAGTCTACAATAGATACATTGAAAAACTTTGTTCCGGATTACCCCGGACTAGCCACACAGGACATCATCCACTGAACTTTATCCCAGCAGGATGATACTCATGCAAGAGCTTCCAGGTGCCTGACCTTTTCACTCGCGTCCTCCAGAGGAGGCGAGGTCCCGAAGGCACGCTGGACTAAAGGAAAATAGGAAATTGGATGGAGTTGGGGTTATGCTAAGTTCAAAGGAAGAGCACCTATCCAGAATAAATTTTAAAAATTACAAAAACAACTGTTTGTCGCATTGTAATCGAAGATTTGAACACAAAGACGAATAGAAATTTCATCCCAATAACGCGCCAAGCCACAGCAACTTAATTGTCAATGATTTCCTGGCCAGGAACCGTACCCCATTGTTTTCCTAGCTTCCTTATAGCCCTGACCTTGACTCCCCCAGACTTTTTTTGTTTCCTCGCTTAAAAGGAGGGCTGAAAGGGCAACATTGGAACACAATTGAAACCATCCAACTTCATGTTACATCAGCTCTAAAGAACATCTTAGCGAAGACCTTCCAGGCATAAGGATATCAATGCAGGAAGGTATGATTTTGAAGATTTTAAACTAATTGTACAAATATGTTCAATGCATGATTTTATATGGATTTGGAATCATTACATTTTGAACGCACGTGTATAACATAATATTTCCTTGTGACGTTTAACAATTCAACAGATTTTTTATAATCTACTCAGATAAACACATATTTATAATGCCTACAAAAACAAGGCCTATAATCATACTTATATATTATAAAGCTATAAATTGACTAACATCATTTGAATTTACATATATGGATGACTTGCTTTTTTAACGCACAAATTTCACACGATAGGCTATATTAAACGCATTGCCCAACTGAGCATATTAATTGCTGATGAAATTTGCAAATTGTTAAAAACGAAATACAGGTTCAATGACAAATAATGCTTTGCTAGTATTGCCACATTTGATGGAGTTTTTTAGTTATTATTACCCAATATAATTAACATGGTTTTAAATTAACTCTAAAGTGAGACTGATCCATACACAGTGGTATTTGAAGTCTTTATCTGCCATTTATTCATTCATCAGGCTGAAAAAGTCATTATTTCCAATATCTAATATATAAAAATTAATCTCTGTTCGTATGTAATGCGTTGCCATTCCGTTCATCGGATTGTGATAAAACTTTGTCCACTTATTGCTAAGGATTGCGCGAATAACAGGCACAGTCTAATATATAAAAATCAACGTTTGTTTGTCCGTATTTAATGCGCTTCCATACCATTCAACCGATTGCGATAAAATTTTATCAATTTACTGTTCACACGTGTGGGAATAAAATAGGTATAGTAAAAACATTGTATGGATGCACTATATTGACGTATATTGATCTGGTGAAATGAAGTTTGGGCTGTAAGGACGGGGATGCGCGCACAACACAGTGGTTAAGTCAGTCTTCGAGACAAGAGCGAGTAGTGCATATATTTTTGTATTCCAATCCTTCGGCCCACGGTACATGTGACCTGAAGCAATAAACCACGTACTGCCGGGTCTTCGCTAGTATTCAATATATTTTTGGGTAGTTCTTAATTTCTGACATAATTTTGACCTATTTTATATGCACATGCATAAAATAAATCAATCCCTTTTATTTTATTATTTTACTGCAATAAATATCGCCAACAAATAGAGATTTAGGATAAATGATTATATTTTCTAAAATTCTTTAAAATTTGGAATGTAATTTTATACAGTTTGTTTAAAAACATCAATAACATTAAAATTAAACTGTGGTTTGCATATCAATAAAAATAATTAGAAATGTGGTTAGATAAATCAAATTTATATAATAGATATAAAAAGTATGAATGATCATTAAAATATTGTTTTCAAAAAGAGTAAGGTTTTTTGTTATAAAAACTTATATCGTGCCGTCGGTGAACATTTATTTTCAACTTACAACAGCAAAACCTTAGAAGACCTTGAGGAATGATGAATGCATATGTAAAAACCAATCAATAGCAAGAAATAAAATAACGGGTAATAAAAAAGGGACCCTCCAAAAAAAGGACTTTTTCAAATAGGTCGATAATTGTATGCAGCAAAATTATTTGTATAAAAAAAATGTGTGTTCAAGATTTTGAAGATAACGGAGAATAAACTTGAATGTCGCTAACAATACAGCATTTTTTAGACGTATAACGAAACATTGTGGGCCGTAAATCGAAAAAGTGGCGCAATTAAAAAAGATCATTATTTATAAGCGGCTTTATAGCAGGGTATAATGAGATGTGAGCGAATTACCATATTATCACTAATTTAAAACGAAAATCAATTATTGTTGCAATCTCACTCGTAGGCAGTTCTGATTATCTTAATGTACTATTTCAAAATCGAGAAATCAACGTACAATCCCAATAACTCAAGTTCTTTAGTCATTATGCTATAAATAAGAACGCATTAATCTTCTACAAAATCATATTGAATTCAATTTAAGCAATCAGTTCAAATACTATTTCGTTTTGTTATTATTATATTATTGTACACATTTCAAAGTGGGAGTGCTCAAGAATCTGATTAACGATTACTATCAATACGCTATTGTTTCAACGCATTCATTTGAATACTGGGGTATAAATGATGAAATTCAACATAACTGCTAAGATTCTAAAAAGATTTATGTATCATCGTACTGGATCGTCCAATATAAATAAATAAGTTGACAAAATAAAATTCAAAAATCATAAGTAGGCCAATTTTTAGATAAAAATGTTAGTGTTGGCAATGATGAACATTAATTTCAGAGTATTGACGTTGACAACCTGAGATTTAAGTGAGGTTATGTTTTATGAAGTTTTCAAGTAAGCGGATCAATCTGACAGTTATGATTGTGGCATATTAATTGAGGTCGCCAAGCAGAAACTCACCACAGCAGCACATGACAAACTTTAACAAGTTTAACAAGAGCGCCTTTAGGAAGTCAGGATCGTAGATGTTTTCGTCGATGCGAAGAGCCTCCGCAGCAGCATCAACCATCTCCGCGGAGAGGTTGTGGGATTGGACCGGTAGGGGGACATCGCCCTCGGCCATAGGCACCGGCAATCCCAGGCTCAACTTCAGCAGCTCGTCGACGACGAAGAGCGGCGGCACACGCAAGGCCACTTCGGCCAGCGCGGCCGCGCGCCCCCACAGAGCCATCCGCCCGACCGCCGAAGCGACCTGACAACCATAGACTCACACACTGCTCCCCGCAACCCCGCCGCTCGTCAGCCTTCAGACACATATGATCTAAATACGTTATTTTACCGCCATTTCATCTCGACTAAAATTAAAATATATTAAAACCCTCTTATATGAAATTAATATTATTATCAACTAATTTAACTATATCACATAATTCTAACATGATGATTTTTTTTTGCAATAAATCAATAATTTTTAGACAATCGTGATGATATTTGATTTAGATAAAAATATTATTAAAATAGCAACGCGTCGATTAATTTAATATTTTAATTTAAACATAAAATTATAAACACAAAAGCTATAAATATTTTTAATAATGAAATGATTTATATATTAAAAATATTTAATAATCGGCGTTTTTATTATTATGATCATTAGTCGTGACGTATTCCGAAATAAAATCATTAATGACATTGATGGTAACGCATGCGGTAATTATTTGAATATTGTACAATTTTATTTTATTTGTACCATAAACAATCGGCGCTTGTAACAAAACACAACAGATGTCATTAATAAAATGCAATCGAAATGGTCATTTATCGAATTGAAAATCATATCAGTTTTGAAAATAATTTTCGGAATGTGATTCGACATGTATTTCGGCCTTCGAATGATGCAGTCTAAATACGCATTTCGTCATCTTCACACAATAATTGACTCGAATCTGACCGTATTCATCGCAATGGCGCAAAAAACCAAGAAGACAAGATTTAAATTCGATAAATCTTTGAATTGGGACAATTTGCACAACAGTGGCGAATTAAATAACATATGAAATATTATTTGGAATGGATAAATTTTAAACGATTTACAAAATACAATGCATAAACTAGCAGAATTAAGAACCGTTATATTTTTCATTTCGGTTTTTGTTCTGGTATGTTTCGTTTTTTCAGTTTTCAATATAGCTTTGAGTGATGTATTGTCTAAAATTTTGAAGTTATCATGTTGACAACAAATATTTAATTGAATGTAAAATAATTAGAACTAGATTTATATGATAATATAATTTTTTAATGGCTGAAAGTTTGGAAGTCCCTAACACTAGAAAACAAATTTAAGCTTGGTAGTCCCTATCTGGATACATAGCAAATATTTAGGGAAAAATAAGCAAAAAAAACCTTAATAATGACTTTAGTTTACAAGCTAGAATTTGGCTTAAAAACAATATTCTGGGCCGTAACAAGGGGGTGGCAAAGCAGGCGCAGAATACCGACTCGGTCGAGAGTTGCACATGGTTTTTATGTTACTTGGCCATTCTACTTTACATGAATAAACACTTATCGACTCTGTTCGTTTTTATAATATATACTAAGTTGTCTAATCCCGCTTTTCTTCGTTATTGCTTAAATATTGGACCAACCCAGCCGATATGAGCCCGCAATAAAATAAAGACAACAATATTTTCGACCGATTGTAAATTTTAAACAACCCATCCGATCAGTCTTCTTCGGTCAACTTCGTTTTGTAATGAGATTTCGTAATCGTTCTGTAAGCATGTTCAGGTGTGACGTCCGATCGTGAGGCGCTCATTCGTTATATCAGCGGTCCGAAAATCGGACCGATTGAACATACAGACTTTGTAGCCACTTCGTCTTCTTTTAAGGTACCAAAATGAGATCGCAAACAAGCCTAGACTTCCCCCTATTCATAAAAACTATATATTTATCTATCTTGCTAATTTATGTTGTTATCTTAGTTAGTTTTAAGTTATAAAATTTAGCTAGTTTCTCAGAATGCAAGTAGTCACTCGAAGTTGAGAATAAGCGTGTTCCTTGTGGTTAGCTCTGACGATATTATCCTAAGTATTGATTAAACAGGACAATTAACGGGAGGATCAAAAAGAAATATTACAGTATTATCAAAAGAAAACAATAAAAAAAATCTGTATAAGAACGACGAAGGTCACATAATATATCAACACAAAAAAAAATCAAATTATTTAGCATAAGATATGTACCGAACCAAAATAACCGATATTTTCGAACCGGTTCATGACCGGTTTTTTATGGATTTTCAATGTAGTTTCGGTTTTTAAACCCTAAGATAATAAGAGAAACAAGTTTAATGTATAGATAAAAATGGATTTACTTTTTTTGAAGTTCAATTTATAAGCCCAAATTTTATTCCAAAAAAAACAACATGCTTTCACTTAGTCATATGAATGTCTTTGTCAAGTTTATCTCTACCTTATTTCTTATACATATAAGCATAGTAATTGGTTTTTGGTTTTTTTTTGCTATAAGAGTTTAAGGATTTCCTTAATGATCGCATGATTTTGAGCACTTTGCTTTTCGCATTTAATTGCATACTATTTTAACATTTTGACTGACGTTCTTGGTTTAACGCGTTGATAGTATTGCAATCGATTTCATAACACCTACAATGTATATATTTAAAAGTGATTGAAATATAAATAACAGCATTAAACAGGATTTTTACAAAATTAAAATTTCACGCTTAACGTAAGACGTTTATACAAAATTTGCTTTTTTTTTCATAGAAACTACTAAGTTTATCACATTCCACTCGATCAGCATTATCAAACAGTATAATACTATTTAGTTAGGAATTGCTATTTTGCGATCGATTTTCATCTGATAAAATATTTATACACTGTAATTGGTGTATTTCTCGTTCATTGTGTCTAATTTGGACGTTGAATATCCTTTAATAATGTATGATATCACTAGAAAATTCCGTTAGACCAAGTGCCTATTATTAACTCGAATTGCAGATATAAAATATTCATTTGAAAACATAAAATCGATTTTTCAATTAACAAGCGGTGATAATAAAAGTTAGGGTGTTTTAAAAAAAAGAAATAGCTCGTCACTAAAGGGAATATGTTTTTGTCTATGGTCGTCTTAACACTATATAAATTGACCAAGACCACTTGTGCGTTTCTATTTAACACCTTAATGTAATTAAAATTGCACACGTATATTTGCCAATCAATATATAAAATTAATGAAAAGCACATAATAACCGTGATAGTATATATCAAACACAATAACATAAATTACCAACCAAAACATCTGATAAATGAATAGCTGTGCAAATATGCATAAAAGATACACGCAAGGTAGCCAAAAGTGTCAAATACTTGAAATATTTTTTTAAAATATAATTTGCACAGCAACAACGCGTTCCGTCATAGTTCATCCCCCGACAATTTATTTAGGATATAAACTCAGGAATATATACTATTTAGTAAGAGCAAATATAACAAGCTTATATTGCTTTAATCTTTAATTGAAAATAATTCCACTGCATGCATTTATTTGGTTATGTATAGGGAATCCGATCCCGGGATTAATAAACGTAATCCCGAAAAATTCGGTATTGAAATTTTTATCTAACAGAAATCGTACACCTCACCAACACGATGAAGGCTACTAAATCGAGACATTCCCGCCGAAATCTGGTCACTTGGAAACAGTAGCGTAACTATTAATTGGCGAGCTTAGGCGACGCCTAGGGGCAGTAACTGTCTAATCTATTTCGGGACTGCATTAGACCATCACGGGATCAGTCCCGGGATCCCGGGACCGGGATTTTCAATAGTTTAAGAGGTTAAATTGATGAATTTGATCAAAAATTACTAATAAGTCCATTTGTTTAATATAAAAAATAGCCTGAAGGTGAAAGAATTTTATTTATTTAAGAAAAGATAAAGATACAATTAAAAAGTTGATAAATAAAACACTAAAAAATCAAATATTATTTTGAAAATATGCCCAAAGTAACATTAAAGCATCGAGTGTTTCATCATTTAGTCTGGATCACATTTTGGGAGTCATGCAACCTGCTACTAAAAATGCACGCTCGTTGCAGGTATCGTCATCAGATATTTAAATGGTAGTTCGAGTCAATGACCGCGTGAACCTCCATTTTCGTACAATACCGTCAATGTGACTGATAAAATTCCTTTCTGCTGAGACACGGCCTTAAATTCGCAAAAATCCCGATATCCCGACAAATTATTTATTTCAGTCGCTGCAGCTGAATACTTATATACCATAATATTTTGATGTGATTCGTAATTATATTACGGAGGAATACAAAAATTCTGAACCTCATATCTATTATATTTCGTATCGATATTCCCATTATTAGAGTCGAGGTGTAGTAAATACATCATCGGTAGGTAAAGGTTAATATAACAATTTGAAAAACATATGTACTGTATATAGGTATGCATAGATTAGACAGTTACTACCCCTAGGCGTTGCCTAAGCTCGCCCGTTAGTAGCTACGTCCACTGTTTCCAAGCGTCCAGATTTCGGCGGGAATGCCTCGATTAAGTAGCCTTCATCGTGCTGGTGAGGTGTACGATTTCTGTTAGATCAAAATTTCAATCTCGATTTTTTCGGGATTACGTTTACTATTACCGGGATTCATGAGCAACTAAAACTGTCCGAGATCCCGAAATTGGATTCCCTTGGCATGCGTATCGCGGACTGAGAGGTTAGGATTCAAAAGTTTGTGTGCACTCTCTCTCTCACCTCGAAGATCGACTGTCTCTCTCTCTCCGCCACATTTCGCACGCTTCAATCTCCCTCCCCCCGCCCCGCTTCACTTCATCAGACCAATATGCGCCAACATAGTGCATCCGTTAAACGTCTCGCAAAACAAATTCTGCACACGAATAATTCCATATATCGTTTTTTTAAGGAAAGCATTTTTCATCTGGATTAAGATAATCCTTCCAAAATATAAATACTTCTGTTCTTACAAAATTATTAGGACAACAGGATAACATTGCCAACATAATTTTGTTTTGCAAATTATGTTCTTTTTAATGCAGCAGTAACTTTGTAGATGGTTATCGGGACTATCAAAGAATAGCGCCGATCGTATCCAGCCTGGAGTTTAAAGTCTAATTGATTCCAAATAGGTTACATTGAATGCATTACCGCAACATAAGATCACAAATCGACCCTGATGAATAGAAAATCAGGGTTGAGCTTAATGTATTCAGTCCCATTTCGATTGTCTTCCATTATTGCACAGATTATCTTGCATTAGCGAGAAAGATTGGAATCTTGCACAGAATAATGCATCGCAATATATATCGAAAATTCGATCGGAAAATATAAGATCGGTTATTCGATCCGTATATCCTCTGCTCGATCAATCTGCACCTCAGGTTCTTTTATTGCTTTTTAATCGCCGAACTAGAAACAAGCATTTCCTCTGGATGATCTATTATAAAATTAGTAATTGAAATGTTTCGTAATCATTTCCTACATTCGTTGCGTACCATCCAACCGAATTGCGATGCAGAGATTCGGTTTTATCGGCTATCGAAACCGAATCAATCCCGAAACATTCAGTCATTAATATCTTCAGTGAATGTGCGCATATCAATTTTAGCCTTATTACAATTTGATAAGTCTTTGTCTATTTTTGAAACATTAATTTATTTAAATGTCACTTGACCTATATCGTAGTATAACAAGTACAAAAAGACAACTTCTCATTGATAAAATGATTCGTGTATGTTGAAATATGCAAATTTTATGTAGATGCAATTATTGTTTAATCTCTATGACGAAGAACATATCGATTTTATGCATACTATTAACACATTAAATACGGGAAGCTTAGCAATATGTTCTATGTCGGCTGATAGTTACGTATGGGGAGCATATTTTTATGAATTACGCTGTTTCTTTAATTTTTTTTTACTTTGGTTATGAGAGTTTATTTAAACTATTTTTTGAAAACTGAGCACATTCCCAATACACAGAGACCAAATATTATATTTAATTTTCAGAAATATATTTTTCCAATATTCCCACTTATATACAACGCATTTTATTTGCATGTTAAACCCTCATGATTTAATGCAAATCATCAACGTATATTTATAAAATACACTTGGGTCTGTTTTTATGCGGATCTTTTTTATGCGAATTTGAAGTTATGCGATTTTTAAAAATATTAGAACCTATCCCTCAGTTTTCTACGTACTTCAAGTCTTTTTTTATGCGAATTTTTTACATGCGACTCTCCGTGGAACGTATCTATCGCATAAAAACAGACCCAAGTGTACTCCGAAAATGATGTCTTGAAAACAACCCCCAATCTGGTCTCAAATAAAAAATTGTAAGCCATAAATTATGAAGCAAGAGAATGCAATAATCTATGTAGATCATTGAAATGCCCCATAAAAAAAATATGTATCCCTTATTTAAATCTCATCCAAGAAAGTTGTAAGCAAAGCAAAAAAAAACTAAATCGACTGATATTTTAGTGATATGTCCAAATCATCAATATCATAATCTAAAATTGTGACATAATGGAAATTACTTCACTTATTTTTTCTTCGTAATATTTTTTTAGATCAATCTCATAATGTCGGATTGATTTTTTGGTAATGAAAACCCTTTTAGTGTAACATATTCACAAATGGAATCACTATTCGTAATCTCTCTTATGGAAAAAGCATCCAGCGCAGGTAGCCGGGCAACGATTTTTGAAGGCGTATCCTCTTCACAAAATTTATTATTGGTGGTTGGAATATTTTTATTCTTTTCGCACTGTTTGAACATTCCGCATCGGTGATGTCATCTTTGGTATTTTTATTCAAAAAATTCCGATGTACCCTTTCAAGATGCCTCGTTATTCCAAGTGTGTTTGACCCTTTTGCATGTGATTTTTTTGGACGGTGGGTGCATTGGCCTAACTCAGGGGTGCCCAACATTTTTTGCCTTGGGAGCTACATTTCATTTTAAAATTGTCTCGGGATTAACTTATAATATGATTCTTATTGGAAATTATTTTGAGAGCGTGTCGTTACTAGGGGATCCCGAACATTTTTAGGTACTTAAGAATCCCGGGATTAGAAAACGTAATCCCGAAAATCCCGGGATTGAAATTTTCATCTAACAGAAATCGTACACCTCACTAACACGATGAAGGCTACTAAATCGAGACATTCCCGACGAAATCTGGACGCTTGGAAACAGTGGCGTAATTACTAATTTACGAACATAGGCGATGCATAGGAGCAGTGAATGTCTAATCTATGTATACATATATAACGTACATGTATGTTTTTCAAATTGTTATAGTAACCTTTCTCTACCGGTGATGTATTTACTACACCCCGACGAATAGTGGGAATATCGATATGAAATATAATAGATACAGGGTTCAGAATTTTTGTATTCCTCCGTAATATAATTACAAATCACATCAAAGTATTATAGTATATAAGTATTCATCTGCAGCGACGGAAATAAATAATTTGTCGGGAAATCGGGAATTTTGCAAGTTTTAGTCCGTGTCTCAGCAGAATGGAATTTTATCAGTCACATTGATGGTGTTATATGAAAATGAGGGCTCACGCGGATCATCAACTCGAACTAGCATTTAAATATCTGATGACGATACCTCCAAAGAGCGTGGAAGCTGAGCGTACATTTTCAGCAGCAAGTTGTCTGACTTCCAAAATCAGATCCAGACTAAATGACGAAACACTAATGTTTAATGTTAATGTTACTTCGGGCATATTTTCAAAATAATATTTGATTTTTTAGTGTTTTATTTATCTATTTTTGAATTGTATTTTTATCTTTTCTTAAATAAATAAAATTCTTTGGCCTTCATATCAATTCAGCAATAGGATCAGCGGCAATCATCATAAAAATTCCGATACAACTACGCAATGCAATTGGCGTCCAGAAAGATCGATGAAAGAGAAGGGGATCATTAAACCGTGTATAAAAGAGGTGCAGAGCACCATACAGCAAGTCAAGCTCTCCTTGGGGAGTCGAGCTTCGGCTCGACGACCGTAAGTCAAGCTCTCCTTGGGGAGTCGAGCTTCGGCTCGACGACCATCAAAATCTTCTTCTCCTTCGGGAGTCGAGCTTCGGCTCGACAACCGTCACCGTCAAATTCGAAGCTTCTTCGGGAGTCGAGCTTCGACTCGACGACTGATAGAGTCAGTCCTGAGTGCCGAGTCCCGAGTCCCCGATATAACTTTGGTTGAGCTAGCAGCGTTGAAACTCGGTCTACGCCTCGCAACCGTAGCCTCTACAAGTGAAGACAATAAAATATTCAAAAGAAGAGGCCATCTTTGAAATTCATCGTCCGAAGATTCACCATAGTGATTTTTTATATTGAACAAATGGACTTATTAGTAATTTTTGATCAAATTCATTAAGGTAATTTCTTAAAATATTGAAAATTCCAATCCCGGGATCCCGGGACTGGTCCCGCGATTGTTTAATGAAATCCCGAAATCCCGGATCGAAATTTTGACTCGGGATTGGATTCCCTAGTCAGCCGTCAGAAAATTCGTCATCTTATGCTCTTCCACTTTACAATGGTTTGTAACGCAATACAGACATCTAAGAAAATTTGTAGTGTTTACGCCAAAATTCTTAAAGTCAACAAGTGTCAATGATGATTTCGAAGATTCTCAAGTGACAATTTTAGCCTAGTTGATGACCACCGAAGTGGGAGACCTACTGAATTCGATACTAGGAGACTATCTAGGAGAAACTAGGAGAAACTATCAATGCATACATTTATTGCTCAAAATTGGACAGAACAAAAAGTTATTAGAAAAACATACAAATTTCGTCAACTGAAAAGACGTGATATTGCATCATGATAATGTCAGAACCCATGCAGCTAAAGTAACCCAGGAAAAAATTAAGGAACTCAATTGGGAACTGCTACCTCATCCGCCATATTCGCCAGATATTGCGCCGTCTGATTATTATTTATTTAAAATTCTAGGCACTCCATTGAAAATAAGATATTTTGAAATGTAAATGAAGTTCACCTAAATAACTATCTTTCGTCAGTCAGCCTCTTTTTATAAAAGAGAGATTGAAACTTTGCCTGAAAGATGGCAAAGAGTTGTAAATAATAATAGAAATTATATAATTGTTTGAATAATTCAAATAAAATCGTAACAATTTATTTCGTTTTAATTCGAAATAATTGATTACTTATGGGCCCCCCTAATATACATTATCGAATATCGATATGAAATATAATAAAAACGGGGTTTTAGAATGTCATATGGCGTATTAAATACGTAGTATTGCTGGGGAAAGCTTAAGAAGGAAGCTTTTTTGAAATTTGGCATACTGTTTGCGGTCCGGCGAAAAGTCTATACGGCCCGGCACCGGACTGCGAACCACCGGTTGGGGAACACTGTGTTATCACAGGAGTGATAAACCTGAAAAACGGGGGAAAAAACGAAAGGCACGAGAGAAAACATCATGGCGGCATGACCAGGTTGGATGGGACAACTCCGCAAAAGGACGATGAACTCACCGCCTGATCTCAGACTTCGGAGAATGGAGCAGGGGAAACTGAGATCAGCTGTGCTTTCACCTGATCCAGATCCTTACCAGTGTTTTGGCAATTATTATATATATACAATTGGAAAGGAGACCTTTTAAATGAAATAAACGAATGATGTCAATTTGTTCTGATTTCAACATTGACTATTGCCATCGACCTCAAATACTTTTTGTATTTCTAAAATATATCGTTCCGAATTCGTGTTTGCGTGAATTTTTCTTATGATGATCATCATAAGAATCGGGGCCAGCAGAATATTAAAAGCATGATAAACGAAATCATTCTATGCAATTATAATTAGAACTAGAACTACAATCGCGGGTCAGAAAATACCATTTCCGATCAACCAGAAAGGAGTTCATTTTTTACCCAGCATGACCCGCAAAATTAGGCCTTGGGTTTCAATAAGATCATACGTTTTTATGATAAACGCGTATCTATTCGATATCGTGTGTGCCCAAAACCAACATTTTTGCGGTAGACATGAGCGGATATGTTCACAACAGCAGCAAAAAAATATATTAATTTGAATCGCCTTAGTTTCATGCATTGCAGCTCCATTTAATTGAAAATCATGGATTTTGCGGATTTACATAAAAAAAATTATGTATCTCAAAAATCATCTAATACATGTGAGTGTACGAATGTGAAGGCTAAATTGTTTACGGAACGCCGATGAAAACGTCTTTTTTTGTTCACTCACGTGTATATATAAATATTTAATACCAATATGACGCTTATCTAATTAATAATTTGTTATGGTGACTCATTTCTTTTTGTTAGTGCAGAACGAATTATATTAATTCCACGAAGGCGAATCGCCGTTGATGGCGCCGTTGAGGATAAAGAACTCTGAAAATCCACTATAGTAATGACCATTTCAACATTTAGAGGAAAGCTAAAATATTTATGATTACAAATAACAACATTAGGTGGCATGTGATTAATAATATTTACACAAAAATGTTTAGGAAAATTACGCAATATGTGTAACCCGACGGGAATGTGTTGACATACCGTATTCGTTAAAAGCATAGATGTTTTTCATTGAAGACTTTTCCAGAGAAATAATGTTTCATATGATGGTATTGTATTGCCTTCCATGAATGGTTTGATTAAGATAGGATTATTTAAATAGGATAGGATATATGAATGATCATCATTACAGACAGTCTTTGATTCATATTTCCGATCCCTTAAATTTGTTTCCCTTAATCATGATATGAATATCAAATGTTACAGCTTTATCATTTTTTTCTAATATTTCAATATATTTTTTTAAACATAATTTTGAAAAATATCTAAAAAGTGGATCAATAGATCTTATAGCGGATCTTACATCTTAAGAAGAATATGAAAATATTTATATTAAATGTATTCCAACTTATTGTTCCGTATGGGTGCCTTTGCCCAGATAAAGGCATTGTATCTAATAGTAAATATCAGGGCCGTAATAAGGGCGTGGCAAAGCAGGCGCCCGCCACGGGCGCAACTAGGCTTGGAGCGCAAAACGCAGAATGCTGACACGGTTTGCACATGGTTTTTATTTTATTTGACCATTCTATTTTACATGAATCAATACTGATTGACTCTGTCCGTTTTTATAATATATACTAAGTTGTCTAATCTTTATCGCTTAAGCACAATACAATAAAATAAAGACAACAATATCTTCGCCGATCTTAAAATTTAAACAACCCACGCCATTAATTTTCTTCGGACAATTTCTTTTTATAATAAGAGTTCATAATCATTCTGTAGACATGTTCAAATATGGCATCCGATAGCAAGGCACTCATTCGTCATATAAGCGGTCCGAAAAGCGGACCGATTGGACATACAGACCTTGTAGGCTCCCTCATAGGCTAATTTGCATAGGTGGGTCGCGCCAAATGAGGTCGCGAACGAGTCTAGACTTTCCCCTACTCATAAAAACTATATGTTTATATATCTTACTAATTTATGCTGCTATCTTAGTTAGTTTTAGAGAAATGATGGACCCATGTTTAATCCATGGCCAAACACTCAATTGAAACATCAACACGACGCTATTTTTGTTCCATTGTAAGCAAATGCGGTATCCATTTTGCGCACAGCTTTCTCATGTTCAAATTTTCAGTCAATATGCGATGTACAGCATTTTTTAAAAGGTTTTCCGCGTCTGCTAACTCGCGCACTTAGAGCTGACAGTCGTCCAATACCATTTTGTGGATGTCTTCTCTTCGCAAATGTCTGAAATTTGAATAATTTCCATTGCATGCATTAGTAACACTTGATCTGGTAAACTTTTTGAAAAATCATCACACAAGCACGTAGTCATTTTGCAACTAAATATATATATATTATAGATTTATACTACCTTAATATTAATGTTTCTATGTGTGCCCATTGATCTATATATAGGACATCTTGTTATTATTGGTGGTTAGTGAGCTGTAAAAATGAATGATATTGTGATCAAAAAATGCATCAATCATAAAATCGGATTTGGGACGTTTCTTATCTTAGAAAATTTATAGTTGGGTGCTAAAAATGTATCAATAACATAACTGGGTGCAGCAATGCATTTTTTCTTTCATATTACAGGTGTCGTCATGTAAAAGTATGAGAATTCTCGCTTTTGAGCGAATAGCTTATGACATGACAATGAAATAAAGACATAAATATTAAATATTGGTTGGAAAATAATACAAGTTTTCTTTATAGAACTGTTTTATTCAAATATTCCTACATGCATATTTAATTGCAACATTGAGCCTTTCAATGCTCTTTGGTTAATTTATCATCGCAGCATGAATTGTAATTAGCCCCAAGTCAATCTACATCATTTACAAATTAATCAATAATAAGAAAATCATTTGTAATTATTACTTGATACAATTAAATTCTTGCTCAACTACATTCGCAATTTCAGAATGAATTCGTTTGCGACATGCGTGTTTCATTCAACTGCAAGACTTAGTTCGACAATGACGAAATTTAAAATGGTTGATTCAATCGCATATTTGGTTAATTCTCGGTCAACATAATTATAATACAATTAATTATCTTATTCGGCGAACAATGGACTATATTTCCAAATCATTGCCATTCAATGATACGTCATCATTAATGGGGATTCCCCATATTGCACGCGTATAACGTAAAATTCGCTATGACGGAATTCAAACAGGAACGTCACCGTGTAAAAAAGTCGTTTCGAAAGGATTAACTAATGATATTTCAAAACATTTTCATACGAATTTCATCTTTTAACATAAAAAAGTTGTAAAGTATCATTATGAAATATATTGTCTAACATGATAATAAATTAAAATAAAGAGTCATAAGTTTTTGCGTTTTTGAAATAACCATGAAAAAATACTGAAATCTGTGTTTTGAACACAGACCGATATTTTTTTTGGGTTAAAGGGTCTTTTGATACGTTTCACTCATAGACTATTCATCTTATGTCTTAAGTGTCAGGGTTGTAAAGTTTGTATAGTTGCACAGTTTTTTTTAACATTTTGAAAAAATACCCAATATTTCACATTTAAGGCGTCTTCTCACTTTACAAATTTAAAAAAATCGATTTTTATTTTTTTTTAAATTTTGAAAGTACATATTTTCAAAAATGTTATATCGAAATTTCATAAAGATCGGATAAGTCTAACTACATTTTTGGGCGACTGTTAAGTGACTACCTGAGAGCACCATGATATTCAGACTCATGGTGCAAGTACAAGAAAGTGGTGAAAAACAATCAGATGGAAACTTTTAAACATCCTTCTGCTCTAGCTGAGGATGTTCACGAGGTTTTGAAACCGATTTATGAAGCTCTTCGGAGGAAATACCCAAAATAACAACGAGTGTTTCAACAGCTGTGTCAGGGCAATTTTTCTGCAACCAAAACTTTAAACGCGTTTATCTCAAAACAAGGTTTTTCGGTGGCTTGTTGATGAAATTTCGGAAACTATCCGGCCGATTGTCATGAAATTTGAATGACATATTTTTCATATATGCTATAGCGCATATCATCAGATTTTTGAAATTTTGATTTTAAGTAATTTTTTTTACAAAAAACTGCAAAAAAACGCGTTTTTTTTTTACTTTTTGTGTGTAACGTGCGCCATTTTGTTATTTTCACGAAAATCAAAAATCTGATGATATGCGCTATAGCCACTGATATACTGAATCTTAAACTGTTTTATTTTTTTGTTTCAAATGACCCATCTCGGAGATACCATCAACAAGCCACGAGCATAACATTTCTACACGGGTTTTTCGATGCTACTGTTTTATTATAATAATTGTTCAAAAATATAAAAAAATTTTTTTTTCATGTACTTAAAAGATGTGTTTATTACATAATATCCATTTTATTCCATAATTTTAAGCGAAAATCCTCGAAAAAAAATCCCGAAAATAGCCTATTTTTGAGGCGCCTAAAGTGAGAAGACGCCTTAAATCGTCATAACTTTTTAATCTGTGGTTGTAATGCAACGAAATTTTTGTATTTTACAATGTATATTTGATCTAAATAAATCGTTATTTTATGCAATTGTTCTAAAGAAAATTACTTCTGAGCTTCCACATAAAATTTGCAAATTAATGATATATGTAAGCTTCTAAATTGTTTAAACAAAAAAACTAACGACTATTTTGAACTTTGAGTTTAATTTTTTTTTAGATTATACCATTTCCAAAGATATACTACTTATTATACAAATTATTGAATAAGTCGTTAAACCTGAAAAGGTGCCATTTTGGCAGGGTTAGAGTTAAGAAAATACTTTTTTAAGTTTATAATGTTTTTATTAAATTTATTTACATAATTTGTTCAAATTGGCCACCTCTGCTTCGTATGCACGCACGACACTTTTTCCTTATTTCTTTTGGCAGCCTTATTCCATGACTCGCACGGTTTCCAATCTGTCACCAATGGATTTTTTTGCCTGGGGACGTTTGGTCTGGAGGGAGGTCTGGAGACCGTGCGAGCTACGGAATAGGGTACGTCTAGGGAATCCAATCCCGAGCCTAAATTTCGATCCCGGGATTTCGGGATTGCATTAGACCTTCCCAGGATCAGTCCCGGGATCCCCGGACCGAGATTTTCAATAGTTTAAGAAATTACATTGATAAATTTGATCAAAAAGCATGACTTATGGGATTCATTTAGAACGCTCACCCAACAGGCTACCTGGATGAACTTATCGAAGATTGTTTTCGCAAACGTCTTGTTAGGGAGTATGGGGAACTTGTGAAGCCTAAGTAGTTTTCCTCAGAAGACAGTGAAAAACTATTCGAGGTGATCTTATTTAATTTATTGGAAAGTCCTTTCCAGAGTACAAAGTCCAGACTCTCTTTTTATCGCAAGGGTGTTGATGATCTAAATTGTTAAGTCCTACATGACGCCCAAGTGTATCTCGGATTCGCTCCTAAACCCACTGAGGGTGTCTCTCCATCCACGTTCAATTTACCCAAGCGATTTTTTTCTTGTTTCCTATTTCAGGTTGACCCTCCCAGTTCGGCAAACCAATAAACACAATAGATTTTAAATCAACTTTCATGCAAATTTATGTCATATCTGATCAATTTCATGATCTATTGGTATTCTAATCTTACAGTATGGATATATTATACAGATGTTCAAATCACCAGATCAATATATCACCAGAAACATTCCATGAATAGTCGACTGATATAATTTCAACATATTGGAGCAAAGATAAACCACTCAATTATTGCAATATTGCAGTTCTGATCAAAAATTGATTAATAATTCATTACAGTTTTTACTCACGCATTTAATTTGCCGCTATCGGCGTTACTTAAATGTCATAATATAATTGTGTTTTATCGTCCAACTGACATTTACGATTTAATTATATTTAATCGATGGCAATTTTGTACATATTATATAAAGCTGATACTTGTTTGCAAAAAGCAAATGTCGAATTTTTCAGTGAAATCTTTACAAAATTTGATTGAAGAGAATTCTAATTAATTAATTTCCAGGAATGTGTTATATTTCAGTAGCAAAAAAATAATTTATGTAGGATATTTTACCGTGGAGTAAACGTTACCTGAATCATGCAATATGACGCACGATCGAAACATTTAATATTTTTTTACTCCTCGTATAAATAAACCGCGTCACTTTTTCTTTAATAACCTTCCCAGACGTTTTTACAAATTTAAAAAAAAATCGCTGAAAAAATCAACTTATTCGTGTAAATCAGAGCTCTTTTAAAAGATATAAATATTAGTCGATAATTTTTTATAACAATATATCATAACTATTACTTTTTTTATAGATAATAATTTATATAATCGTCTGGGGGAGGAAAGGTGTCTATGTTGCCCACATAACTAATTAGTGGCAACCCTGAAAACGCCTTTAATTATTTAAATTTTAATTAACGAATGTTTTTAGAATCCTTTTTTGATATGGGATTTTTATAAGCTGTCAAATTTATAATAATGAATTACCATCAACATGACATGAAAAAATAAATTTACCCAAGATGGACTCGAATCAACTATCTCTCTTTAATTGGTTATTTGCTCTATTTTCTGAGCTAAATAAAATACTGATGACTAAGAACGTATTGCTTACATTAACATACTGGGTAAATAAGAATACAATGATTTAGAAAAAATAACCGGACAGTGAGAGTTTACAAGGTTATTAATGGCATGAATTCAACATATTTTCGTTTACGTCCTACAAAATATTTAATACAATACGATTCTTATAAATCTCATCTAGTATATTTCAAGTGCAGAATTTAGGCTCTTTTATGCTATCCACAGAACACTGTATAATTAAGGTTTTTGACGCTAATTTTGACATTGCTCAAAATATTTTCCTTAACATAATCACATAATATAAACATTTAAATAACACTTGATAAATCTCTTAAGTATTTTTATGGGTTATTTTAGAACATATTGACACAAGCCTTAAAACAATTGGATCGATCTCATCTCACAACAGCTCGAATGACGACAATAACCAATAATTCTTTCTGTATTTAAAAAATGATACAGAGTCTTAAAGTATAGTTTCAAGAAACCTTCTTTATTTAATTTTAACTAAACCCTCAGTTTTTTTTTCACTTCAAAAACAGTCCCACATCATCAGATTTTTAACGTCATGCACGGATTAACGGGTTGACGGACACGTCTGCATTATGCGTCTTTTCATACCAAAAATGACACATAACGCAGACGTGTCCGTCAAAAAGTTAATTGTGGACTGTACATACTTGTAAAGCACGTCCGTTTTTTTTTTCGGCGAACAAAAATTCCTGTTCCTGAAGGGATGTCATGTTACACTTCATAAGATTATACAGAAGAGCGTAGGGACTAGAGGTCCCAATCGAGTATTTGAATATTCGATATTCGAATATATATGCCCTTTTTCACTATTCGTAAATTCAAATATTTATAAAATTAATTGGACGCCCCTAGACAAAGAAATCTAGTGGTGTCAGATCTGGATACCGTGCGAGCCACGGAATAGGGCACATCTCTAGACAAGGAAATCCAGTGGTGACAGAAGACCATGTGAGCTACGGAACAGGGCCGCCAAAATAATTATTTTACAAGACAGGGGTGCCCACAATAAAAATATTTTCTTAACTCTGACCCTGGCAAACTGGTACCTCTTCAAGTTTAACGACTTATTGAATGATTTATATGACAAGTAGCATATCGTTGGAAAGTGTATAAACTAGAAAACATTTAAAACTAAATTGTCTTAAAAATAGTTTAAAATTTAGAAGCTAACATTTCTCATTCGTTTATACATTTTATATGACTTTGCAAACTCAGAAGTAATTTTCTTTATATTAATTGCATAAAATGATGATTAATTTAAATCAAAAATACATTTCAAAATATAAAAAACAGTTATTTTGTGCTATTACGATTATAGATTAAAAAGTTATGGTGATTTAAAGGCGAAATTTTAGGTATTTTTTTTAAATGTTGAAAAATTTTGACAACCCTGACTCTTAGCACATAGGGCCTATATGTGAAACCTTGCAAAAGATCCTTTAACCCTCAGAAAAATGGTGTCAGTTCATGTGCCAAACACCCTTTATATAGAAAATATTCGAATATTTGATTTTACGAATTTAGCAGGGCTTCAAAGGGACTAATGTACGCAGTTATTGTCGTGCATCAAGTTTCTACATCAAACCGATTGGTGAGTGAGAGTCACCTCTCGAGTGGCGGTATCCCAAATCATATGGTGAGTGAGAGACACCTCTCGAGGCGTAAAGAGTTAAATTATAAAAAAATTAAAGCCAAAAAAAAAAACATCAATGACTCAATGTCGTTTATAAATAACGGTATGAAATAATAAAAAATAAAAATGCATAACTGTTACTTTTCAAATGTGTTATGTGTTTCTTGAACCGTGTCTTAAATACAAATTGTTGATAAAAGGGTCAAAATTTTCATTACGTCCTGGTCAATCTAGTCACAGTTTTCTTTCGATTAAAACATTATTTTGAACTAAAATTATGCATTGGAGGAAAAGTCACATTGCTGTATTAGAAAGATTAATTATTAAAATACCGAAAAAAATGATTTAGAAAAAAATCTGTAACGTTTGATTAACGTTCTCTCAATTATATTTACAATTGCCATTTTTACCGTCTTGACCTTGTTTTTAGTACATACTATCATCCTTGATCCACAACGAAGTGCATTTAACCGCAAAGGAAATGCAATGTCATTAAATCTCTCGAGATCTTCAGTCCCATTTTCGAAGGTAAAGACGATTGGCTGCTGTATTCTTACGCCGCCATTCTTACGACTCTCAAATTTGACAGTGCAAAAATTTATCGTCTCTTTGAGGATTGGGTGCGGCATTCGTAAATATATAAAGTAAGATCCATTAGAACTGAACCCTAATTATCATACTAGTAGTGTGAGATAAATACACTCATTAAGATTCGATCGATTACAAATTCATATATTCGCCCTTTATTTATGAGGCTGACAGATTAGAATTAATTTTGTATATATTTAAACTTCAGATTATTCCAGCAAGTCAATTTCTTTCACAACTATGCGACCAAAATATAAAATTGCATTTTTTGCAATATAAGATTGCATGTCATTGCTGCAAGGCTTTAAACAAATTCTGCACGAATTCGGTTGGACATAATGCAGTTTTGTTATTATTATCTTGTTTAAAAAATATTCAATTAACATATGATGTAATGAACTATTAACATTGCCGAACTATATTATATAATTTTCTTAAATTTTATTTATATATTCATTTATACACCGGCCTTTGTCAAAGAAAAATATTCACTACATTATTTAAATACAAGGAAGTACAATAGCTGTAACTAAATTAAAACACATACATTAATCTAGTACAATCGTGTAATCATAAAATAACAAAAAATAAGCGTAGTATTAAATGTTTCAGCTATCATCAATGTACAAGAATTTGAGATTAAGACACTATTTTCAATAAAATACTAACGAAATTAGTTAAACAAGGCTATTTATTTTTCTTATAACACATTGAATGAATATAGCTTAGATTAGGTTTGTAGAAGATATAAAATTTAAAGCAAACCATTTCAATTTTTCGCAATAAATTTATGTTAATAAAAGATGTGCTAAATATAACTATAAATAATATAATATGGTGTGCGGAATTTGTTTCGCGAGGCATTTTAACGGATGCACCATATTGGCGCATAGTGGTCTTGTGAAGTGTAACGGAGCCGCGGGGCGGGGAGAGGAAGGAAGCGAGCGCAATAAGGCAGTTGAGCTCCACTTTGCAGGAGAGAGGGAGACAGTTGCAGACCGACAGACAGCGTCTTATAGATGTTCAGGATCTTCTAAAATAGATTACCGGCCCTGCTGTGCGGTCTGTTTCGGGGAAACCTGGACTAGCCACACAAATATGGTCTTCCTACTGATCTTTTAATCTCAGGAGATACGCCAAGCGCAGATGCGTTCAGGTGACCACCCCATTTTGCTCCTACGCCCTCCAAAGGAGACGAGATTCCTGCAGGAAGATTAGCTTCAGACGACAGTGCACCCTGAAAGTGCGTTGAAGGAAGAAGGACAGACGTTATGCTAAGATCAAAGTATGCTATCTAGCCGGATTACTGCCACCATGACCTACGTCTAACCTCAGTTTGAAGGGGGCTGCAGCAGATGACACCTTTTGCACAGATTCCACCTACTTCTGTAATCTCTCCCCCTGGGGTTTTATGGGTGAGCATCATGGAGTTTCCCCACCCGGGAAAAAGGGAGACAGTCGGTCTTCAAAGCGAGAGTGAGCATGCGCATGCTTTTGGATCCTAAACCTAAATCCGCTCTACGCGTGGGTCACAGTAATACACCGTGTAACTGTACTACTTGCTTTTTTATTTACCTTTGGTGGCACTTATAGTCTTATAAGAGAGTCCCAGCCGTCGACAACGCATATTGCTATTTCCGTTTGTCTTGGACCTCCTCCCTCCAATTGTCCAATATGTGGCGTCCTTTTCTACCACAAAATTTCAGCGTAGCCAAGGCCTTTCGACGAGTCTGCTATCACTCGGCTCTGGAGACTCGGTTTGTCGGCATTGGGGCCACATGACCTGCCCAATGGAGACGGCGGATTCGGCATTGCAACTGTAAATAAAAAAATATATTATTTTATATTTAGGACAATATAAGAATATCGTTGTTAACACATTCCCGTCGGGGCCCACATGATAATTGACTAAAACATTTAGATTTGGTTCTTTCTACTTACAGATATAAATTTAATCATTTTATTCTAAAAGATAAAAAAATTTTTTTTTTACAAATTTCAATACAGTGAAATATCCTTATTTTTTTCTCTAAGTTTTTCTAGAAACTACGTACTAGTTAAAAATTTAGAGCATTTTTTCTAAAATTATAATTTTTCACAAATATACAATGTGTCAGGCGAAAGACAACGCTACGTACAAAAAGACTGGAATGTGTTAATAAATTTAGGGAAAAGGTAATCATTTTTGAAAAATACAATAATTTTCCAAATGAATCATATTACTATGTATCGATTTGCAATTTTGTTACATAAAACCATTTGAATAAACCCGCTAGAATTATTCGAGGGCAGTTTTCTTAATAGGCGTGGGATAAATCCGAACGTCACACTTGAGAAGCACGCAATTTCATATTTCAAAAAGTTTATCAATTTTAAGCATATTTGATAGTATGATTGGCCATCGAATCTTATATGTCATTAAAATATATATATATTTGGTTTGATAATGTTTTCTTGCTTCGTTTGATTAATGAAGAGGTTGGAAAATCACGATATAAACATTTCTTCATGTTAAGATCCATATAGGATTTATTATGATTATTGTAAGCATGCATTTCTCGACAGGTAAGGTCGTTAGCCGATATTAATATTGCATGAATGCGAAATGTAATAAAAATATTCACATATCAATCAAATCGATCGTGAATAATTTTTGTGATCTTCAATGCTAATCGTTGATCGATTAACATTCAATGAATAATCGAATCGACCCACTGATCTTGATCGTTTAGCATTGGGGTCAGAATTCTGTTGTTTTTGAAAATTTGTAATGAATATGATAGTTTCATTATTGTTTGCTTTACGTCATCTACAATAATTATTTTATTTTTATTATACACATTCTTGATGTCGATAAAATGATTTATACGCAAGAACAGGAAAAAGTTATCTCCCCATGGGGTCTCTAATTAATCGTGATCGAAATGAGTAATCGATTTGTGCTGCAGCTTCCTGTGGATGTAGAAGGTCGATTTAAGTGGGTTACTGGATCTGCTGAAGATATTCTCCGTCGTCATGATTGAGTCGTTCCGATTGCGAAGCTCTTCTAAAAAGCTCTTCCGCCATCATATGCCACAATCGTGTTGCTAATATCAGTTCCGATCTGTTAAAGTAATTTCCGGTTTGATTAATTGAGTTTTCATGTTTTGCAAGTGTTAATTTTTGGTTGATCATTTCGTCACTATAAGCATCTCTTCCGATGTTAATCATGCTAGAATTTTAATTGAATTTTTGATTCAAAAACTGCGTGCATTTTTGGATGTTTTCTTCAAACGTATTAATTAAGCATTTAAGTGATGTATCAATGTGCTTGTAAATATGGAGGCATGTTTTCCGGTGGAAATCGACTTAACTGGACTCATTTCCAAACAATGTCGATGCAATAAGCAAGATTAATGTTTTTCAAAAGGGATTTGATTTTAAGTAAATATTATAAAATATCAACACTTAGAGAGACAGCAGTTGGATAACATGTGGGCGGAAAGTGCATGAATCACATCCTGTATGCAGATGACATGGTGCTGTTGATACCTTTAATGAGATGCCCGAGATATCGTGAGCTGTCTTCCCTCGATGAATTCCGGTCGGACATAATCCGGGATCTTCTCGCATGGAAACATCATCACTACTGACTTAGATATATTAAAAGTCAGTTTGTGCATGATGGTGTAATCCACGTAGAAGTCCAATACAGCTCTCAGTTAATGACGAGCTCAGAGATGATGCCGATATAGATAGGTAAAGAAGAGCCATCTGCATTCGTGGGAACAGCTCTTCCTGACTTACTGTACGTCCCTTTATATGGGGAAGCTATGGATACACTTCCGTCAGAGTAGCATGCGGCAACTGCAGGTGCAATTTTTTTGCAAAGTTTTTTAACACTATTTGGGCTGTACAGGAATTGAAGCGCATCTGGAATGTCCCTGAAAAGCTTCTGAAGCACCCCCACTGAACAGACAGAATAATCTACAAGCTACCATAACTGAAGAGCTTACGAGGAGCACATCGCTGCCACCTTAGTACAATACTTAACTAGTATCCGGGTGGCAGCAGAAGAGGAGGGAGGTTTTAGTGGGTAAAAATTCCACATTACCACCAGAATGATGGTGTCTTTGGAAGATTTCCCCCCTTTCGCAAACACAAAAAAAGATGTGGGTGAAAGCAGCCTGGCTGCTGGAGTACTCCAGCTAACATGAATTGGGTGCGCAACTTACCTTATGCTGCGTACCCATAAAGTAGAATGTGGAATTGCCGACTACAAAAGAAGCAGGAGACTCTGGACTGGACTGTGCAAAAGGCGATACCACTATCTTCAACAGCCAGTATATACAGTATATGCTGCAGACCTCTTCAAGCCAAATCTAGACTTGTGGTAGCAGTGACCTTGCGTAGTAGTTCTTTGCGTTTAGCTTAACCTCTTCTCTCCTCCTCCATCGCATCTCACCTCAGTTAGTGAAAAGAGTGGACGCCTGTAAGCGCTTTGCATAATATTTCTCGGGGATCAAAAAGCGGTGGAGGACACTTGTCTAAAATACCATTAAGTTGCTCTCTGTTCGATCTCTACTAGCTAACAAGTCTTCTTTTTGTTATCTCCTTGTAAAATAATTTTGATTTCATGGTTAAATGTGGGCCCAGAGATACAGGTGTATACCTGTTTCTTTCCTGAAGAAATCAAATATACAAAACTTCCTCCACCTCTGGGTGCTTAGCTTTCTTGAAAGTTTACCTCTTACCTGGTCTTCAATCAATGATGAAAACAAATTTTTGAATGTTCTCGCTGCTGATCGCGGACATAGCGAACGTATGATACGGTCGCGTAATGATTATAATTAAAAAAGGCAAGACATTTTCTTACCAGCAGGCAATTCGACGATTTTGAAAGTAAGTGGTGAGCTTTGACATGGAGATCAAATCTTCCCTCTTCTGTCCATGAGTTGATTATAGCCATGCTTAAGAAGAAGGCTCATCGTCGTGATATCTAGCAGCTGGGACCAGTCTCCCTTGGGTGCTGCTGCTTGATATTAAAATTTATTATGTGATTTACACATTTAATTATATTTTTTATTACATACAAAACATTAGTATGTTTGACTTATCTTTGGCTGGCATATCTCAACTGACTATTGTTTGCAAATTCGCAAGGCAATATTACAAATCGTAATAATGTGGACGCAAAATGTCCAGCATTTTGATTCGGAATGGCGTAATCTAAACCAAAGTACAGAACAATTATCAAATTCTTCAGCGTATCAAAAATCAAAAAGTATTAGATTCATCGCCAAAAAAATAGAATATTCATATTCAAACTAGGCGTAGACTTACAAAGCAAATACTGAATCATTCTGCATATTCTTCTCCTATTATTTACACGCAATCTTAAAATAACTATTGATATACATATTGCACCGCTTGATAGAAGACATAATTAGTCCAATACCTATCAAGTGCAGCAGATACGATTTAAATACGCAAATTGAATGCAAATTGGAAATCATTCAGTCAAGGAAGCAATATAAAGCTGTCTCTGTTTGCCTGCGATTCTCTTAATAAAGAAGTTTTTTAGGAAATAGATAATTACTATTAACAACGAATGCAAGCAATAAACTAGATTTAAAATATTCAAATACGCTTTGTTCGAACCATTGCATCTAGCAAAATGCTGATCCACATTTTCGTACCAGCCGGGGTTGAATTAACAAGGTTAATGGTTTTATTCAGTCATCCGAAGTATTACATTCGTTCTTTATGATCCATCGATCCTTGGATCGGCGGTCCTTTCTCTTCGATTTGCGCAAATCTATAGTAATTTATGGGGATTAGTAGAGAGCAATTAGAGCAGTTGTTACAATCTGATCAATTCATTAGGGCACTCCGATCAATCGTTTACATGATGGCAGTTTTCTTGACCTATGACTAAAATCAAAGATTAATTTTATAATTTGTACTCAATGGATATGGAGGCGTATATACATACAATGTGGCACAATATTAATCATATACATATTTTTGTTATATTATTCAACATTTAATCACTATAGAAGTGAAAATTGTCAAGCACATCGGCCGCTCATATATGTATGAGCTCAATATTTGAATAAATATGTTTTTATTAACTATCTTCGTGCTTAAAATTATATGGCACTTATTAGCATACTATGTAAATTTATTTTTAAATTATCATTACAGTTAAAAGGCTATAAATACAATTTTAGACAATATAATCGATGATTAAAAATCAAATCAAATCAGTAGGAAAAAATGTTGGCGATTGAGTGGTCGGGAATTCAGGGCCGTAACAAGGGGGTGGCAAAGCAGGCGCTCGCCACGGGCGCAACTGGACTTGGGGCGCAAAACACAGAACCAATGAACCAATACTGATTAACTGACCGTTTTTATAATATATACTAAGTTATCCATGTCCATGATTTTGATCCTAAAAGTGACCCTTTCCCGAAAGAAATCCATTTTTTTACGACCATGATTTTGATCCTAAAACTGACCATTTCCCGAAAGAAATCCATTTTTTTACGTCCTTGATTTTGATCCTAAAACTGACCATTTCCCGAAAGAAAACCATTTTTTTATTTGAAATTATCTCATTTTCGGCATTTTTTTAACCTTTTTTTTGTTGAAGGGGGGGGGGGCGCAATTTAGATTCTTGCCACGGGCGCATCATACCCTAGTTACGGCCCTGCGGGAATTATCCTTTATAGAAGATGTTTAAAAAATCAATCAATCAGTGGAAGCATTGAGAAGTCTTAGTTTATATATACATATATATCTGTAACTAGACAGAAGCACAGGTATAAAAGTCAATGATTTAATGAAAATAGAACTGATAAAAACAAGTTCCGCTTTATAAATAATGGCTTAATATGTCATTAATGCTTCTGTGGGAATGCTCAAAAACTGTCAAAAGTAGATGCAGACAGTGGTTTTGAAGTTCCATAATTAAAATAATTTGATCGTCAAACATTGCGCTGATTATTAAAATTTATTAGTATATGTATGATTATGCGAAAATTTTACATAAACTGGCTATTGATGATGACATTTAATGCTCGCTATCTGTTTCAAATGACATTTAAGAATAATAAAATAAATTTATATAGTACGACATCAACATGTGCACCATTTGCCTGAGTTTAATTTTTATGTTTAACCCGTTGCACTCGAGACCCTTTTTCGCTTGGAGAACCAGCAACTCGAGACGTTTCGCAGCACTTTTGACGAATTTCTTACCCCTAACAAAAAATCATTACACACACACAAATTAACGTATGAAATTTTATATTTTAATATTATACATATATATTTACACCTTTATGAATATAATTTCTCAAACATTAATATCTGTAATTTTGCTGTGTTTGATATTTCATAAAATAATTGCCATGATGCAATGGCCGGCTTTTCGGGGCAAGTATTACAATAATATATTGTTTGATGTTTTTTTTCCGACTTTGTTTCATTGAGAACAGACTTTGCAATCATTCTTAACTCCTGTTCAATGCTTATAGGGATCAAAAACTTCGTAGTCTTTCTGCCATGACTTTGACAGTCATGGCAGAAAGACTACGAAGTTTTAGCTCATACTAGTGTCGAACATGCAGTCCAGTGAGTTGCTTCTCGAGAGCAAAGGGTTAATATGTTTTTATTAAATTTATTTTCAAAATATATTCAAATTGGCCGCCTCTACTTCGTATGCACGCACTACATCTTTTTCTTATTTCAACTGTAGTTGTCTGAAGTAGCATTTCCTGTCATTTTTGCAAAGGCGATGATTATTTTTTAATTAGGGTTACTTTTGTGGGAGCCTCTATCGTGAAAATTAATTATTTTGCACGTTCCTAAAAGAAATCCAGTAGTGTCAGATCTAAATACCATGTAGCCACGGAATAGGGTACGTTCCCAGGCAAAGAAATCCATTGGTGTCAGATCGGGGACCATGCAAGCCACGGATAAGGACACATATTATATATTATTTCTCGATAGTTTCAACTTTCTTCTAGCTATCTAATGGCGCAGTTTTATAAAATAGATATTTTAAATACGATCAGATAAATCGATTCTGAAGCTTAAAAGGGCCGTTTCAATTCAGCGAGAGACCAAATACGTATTTTTACAATATGAAGAAATTCATAAAAATAAAAAGCATCTATTAATAACAGATTTTACTATACAAAAATGGCAATTTAGAACCATCAATCGCAAGAATAAAACCAACAGTTATTTTAAAATCATGTCGAATGTGTAAGTATATTATAGATATTTTTACGCGATTTCTATGTTATATTTTTTCATATCATAAACATATCAATACTTTAAAATGCTGCACTAGATGAGCTTCTAGACCATTTGTTGGGGATAACTAATCAAGGTAAATATTTTCCAATATAAAAGGATTCTTTGCAACCTTCAACACCCATTACAAATGACATAAAATGCAAGTGTGAGATATTCTTCAATTATGTCGAGAGCAAGGTAATTAATATAAAGCGTCGATGCTCGAGATTTATAATTGTTTTATACAGAAAAATTATGCATTTTCATACAAATCAATTGCGCTAATTGTTCCGATTTAAAACGGTCCCTGATTGGCGTCAGGATGAAAATTTAGGATGTGCGCAACCGCCGACGTTAAACGAGACAATTAAGCACTGTGCACTTTTGAAGCGAGCGCTTTATTCAGCGTTTTTATTGACATCAACTATGTAATTGCTTATTTAAGGGCACTCCGGTGCCCCCCATTAGGTCTTCGAGCGTCCATAATTAATGGAAATTAGTATTGTATCATGAAAATCGTTGGATGTAGCCGGACGTGGAATGTATGCTTGTTCAAAAAATGTATAGTAAAAAATAAATTATTCGTAATAAATTAGTCGTGGATACGATTAATCGGATATTATTCGGTTTTTTTGCTTATTTATTAGAAAGTTTATTCGTAATAAATCCCAAGTGAATATAAATTATTTCAAATCTTGGATGCATTTTTGTTTTCAAACTAGTCATCGGAGACTCGGGGAGAAACTGTCGTGTCAATTTCTTCTACTTATTTTAGTGTCAATAACTACTATTGTTATGTATTTGAATTTATCAACGAAGAAAATACTTCCAAGTGGCCGGATTTTAGCTTTCTGACTAGAGAATCCAATCCCGAGCCAAAATTTCGATCCTGGGATTTCGGGATTGCATTAGACATATGATTAGGCAAGTGAATCACAATTATATTATGGAGGAATACTAAAATTTGAAACCCGTATCTATTATATTTCATATCGATATTCCCATTATTACAGTCGATGTGTAGTAAATACATCACCGGTAGGGAAAGGTTAATATAACAATTTGAAAAATATATATGTGTCGCCTAGGTGTCGCCTAAGCTCACCAATTAGTAGTTACGCCATTATTTTCAAGCGTCCAGATCTCAGCGGAAATTTATCGATTTAGTAGCCTTCATCGTGCTGGTGAGGTGTACGATTTCTGTTAGATTTCTGATTTCTGTTAGATAATTCCAAGAAATCCAAACTCCTCATTTCCGAGAAAACCAGCGTTTGACTGTTCGGACGCGGATTAACTTAATCCGAACCAACATGAACACGAACCCGTCAGGAGGTTCGAAATATCGGTTACAGATAAAAATTTAATTCCAATTTTGCCTTATTATATGTATAAATATATAATATAATCGAATACTTTACCAATTTCATATTAGCTACGATTAATGTCCATTGGGGGGTTAAAACTGTTATTTTTCGCAAGAATGACTTCTAAAATCACGGTTTATTGGCGGATAAGGAATGCTGTCATGTCCCAACAATTATAATTATATCAGCAACCTTTTAGTGAAATATTTTTCCGTCGATAATTGACGCTATACACGATTATAGCGAATCGATCCTCAGGAGGATTAATTAAATGTTAGCTGTTGCGATACATAAGCCGACATTATGACTCACTTTTTTTTATATAAGTTTCGTGCTTCCTACAAGAAATAATAAAATTAAATGCAAGCTTATATCACTGGTTGCATGCGGAAGCATCCAAACTAAAATCAGTCAGATATGCAAAGAAAATCAGAGTCAAAATTAGACAAAACAGACCTTGAAATAATTCCATTTGCTGGTATCAGATATTGTTGATTTCAAATTATTAAAGTTATGCACATATTTGCAATAGGCAAAAAAACGCAGAAAATCTAAAAACCGGTTTTCCTCATTTTGATCATATTGACTATATTTTTTTTAAATTTTATATTAAACGTCGATGATTTTTACGCTATTGGTTATTTTTAATGGCAGTACCATAGAATCACTTCTAATAAGAGTGTCATGTTTATTTTCTTGGACGTCATATTTATTTTTTTAGCACATGATTAGAGACCCCAATCGAACATTCACGGCACGATTGAGAAAGATATTTGGTAATAAATTCGTCTTCCTTGGTATTTGGTGGAAAAACGATCCTAGTCGAGACATAAAAATATGTTGCATCTGCTTTTGCACATTGCTGATTATATAAAAGTTTATTGAAAACTGTTTAAAAATTTCGATCACACCAAATAAAATATGTGACATTTTAAACATTCTTTACGATTCTCTACTATCGATAAAACCGACCTGAACCGACCGAACTGGAAGGGTTTTTACGACAGCAGGCTCAATAAAAAGAAATCACGATCAAGTATAATAAAAAAGAAGAAACGTTCAATGCACTTTTATTTTTAAAATGTGTTTTTGAAATGTGAATAAAATTCTGATCTTATCGATTAAGTTTTCTTTAAGTAATATTAATTTCTAAAGGCATTAATATTATCATTTATAATGTCATTAAACCATGTTGTATTATTTCGATTTTATTTTAATAAAACTTTTGTTATTCCTTCAAGAATATTCTTCGACTGTATCCCATACATTATTTTTGGGTTGTTTTGTTTGGGTTGCTGGGGATGCTTCCAGGGATATAGGAATTATAGAAGACCCCGCTGAAAATACCAAAAAAAAAATCTAAAAGAGATGACCACAAGGTCTGTGTGCTCAACCGGTCCACCTTGCAGACCGCTGACACTTCGAATGAACACCTCGCGATCGGACGCTATGTCCGGACATGTCCACAGAACATGTCTGTGTCCGTGACCGGGTCGCCGCATGGATATTCCGAAATCGAGGGGAGACCAAATCTGAAGAGCTACACCCTAATGCGCCTTTGCACTGTGAGGATGGAATATCCAGTAGTTTGGAACGACCCAGCGGCAACGTAGATGATTTCTAACCGAGGGAAATATCGAAAAGAGGTGGTGATCGAAAGTAGATGTGATGACGGAAGCAGCGTGAGGTCATCGGCGTACGCAAACAACTCACACTCCGCCGGGAGATCCGGCTCGAAGATGTCATCTAGGAGGACATTCCATAGGACTGGTCCCAGGACAAAGCCCTGAGGGAAACCCATACTCAGCCTTCTGGCGATTATCTCGTCCACGACCTCAGCGACGATGTAGCGGTTCGCGAAGTACCACCCAATCAATCCACCACGTTGGACGGAATCCATTTCTTGTGTAGTTTCACGATGATCATCTTTAACCACGCGTTGGTGAACGCATCCGCGATGTCCAGAAAGATCGCCACAACGAACTTGTTCCCGTTCAACCATCTGGATGACGTCATAGATGGCGTCCAATATCGAGGGTCCAGGCTGGAAGTGAACACCAATACATTTCAAAGCACAATCAATCACCGATGGGTGACTTTTGCGAACGTGCCTACGCCTGTCGACTGTGTCCCCCTCCCGCGCTGCTAACTCCACCACTCACGGCGCTTCCGCCCTCGACGCTTCCGCTTCTGGTGCCTTCATTCTTGGCGTCTTTTTTTCTGACGTCTCCGTCCCTCGCGCCTTCACCTCGCGTCGATGCCTCCCGCGCCGTTGTCTCCCACGCCACAGACCCCCATGCTGCCCCGCAGCCTTACCGCACCAACACCCCTGACCGTGCCGCCACACCGCCCGCCATATTGTCCTGCCGTCACACTGTATCGCCGTCCCTCCACCCTACCAAATCCGCCAACGTCTCGCTGACCACAGCACTCCGCCACCATGCTGACTGCACTGCCCTGCAATCTAGCTACCCCACCAATCGCGCCAGAAACATTCAAACCACGCCAACCGCATCACTAATCCGCCAACCGCTCCACAAACCCGCCAACTGCATGGCCCAACAGGCTGGTTGATCTCTAAGCTCCATGTCGCATGAAATTTAGAGATCAGTTCACCGTCTTCGAAAAGGAGTTTGTTCAAGAACAAATCTAACTTTTCAAATGCCCCTAGGGCAAAGACATAACAAGGATGATACTGTGCTATTGGCCACCAGTTTGAAAGACTTGCAGACTATGTTGGATGCCGTTAATTTGCATAGCTCCAAAATGGGTCTCAAGCTGAATTTCAACAAAAACTAAAGTGGATGGTATTTGGTAAGTTAACACACAATAACGAATATGACAACACATGTTGCTGATTACTATTTTGAAAACCAAAGATGAGAAGATGGAGAGGGTCATGCACTTCAAATATCTTAGAAGCTGTATGCAGAAATTATGTGACAGCAATAGAAAAAATCGCTCTAGATTAGAAGCAATTCTTCAGATCAGATCTTTTTGAAAACGAAGAGTGTGTAGACCTCAATTTAGCATTTAGACTCCGAATCTTACTACATGTTCAACATCCTTCTGTATGGGTCGAAATCATGGACTCAGACAGACGCCATGTGCAAAAAGCTGATGTAGTTCGTTATGTTGTCGCACAGAAGGATTCTTAAAATTCTATGGACTGTTCAGAGGTTCAAGCCGATATGCTGGCTTTGATGAATGAGGAAGTCTAGGTACTCAACACCATAAAATGGCACCATGACCATGTCATAAGAAACTTGTAATATGACCTTTTGCGCTTGATAGTATAGGGAAATGGAGGAATACATGGAAGGGAATTCACACTAAAAATAACTGGATATAAATTTTGTAGACAATTCTTATCTGAGTTGTATAGCAAGTGTATTACTTCAATCAACGCTATCATCAGGGCTATAGTCGCATGTGTCAAACGATTAGCTCACATTCATAAAATAAAATAAATCCTTTTATTGCTTGAGAATATTACAAAATGTATGGCACTTTAAATTGATAGCGTTTAGTCAGGCGATGCTTTTTTTTTAGAAAATAAGGATTAATAAATTTAATATTTTAAAAAATCATGTTGGTAGTACTGCAGACGATGGTGCGTCAATAGTAGTTTATATGATGATGGAGCACTTAATTAAATTGACCCATTCAAGTCCTTTATTGAATTAACTACAATGGATAAATGTCATATGTCGGAATGAAGATGTCATCTATTAAAATCAATTCGCTTCTCTAACGGTTGACAAATTTGCACCAAGAAGAAATAGAATAACGGACATTATTTAATATCGAGATCAATGATTTATTTTTTGTAAATAGTTATTCGATAATACGACGTTGAACGACAGAGGTCATTTTTTCTCAAAAAGCTCAAGTGCCCAGCTCTTCTTAAATATGATTGCTTACTCATTGTAAAAATGTCATGATGGTTAAAAAAAGCAAGGACATATCGAGGTGCATTTTTTTTCCAAAATAAAATTTATTCGGTCATGATTGTTTCGTGGTAATTTTAATAATACCATACTGCGACTTAATAGAACATTCACTCGTTAAAAATATCAGTGAAAGGATCGCTGCTAGTCGTAGATATTGTAAAAAGATTTCCCACATTAAAAAATCAGGAAACAATATTTGAAAAGACTAATATTTGATCAAGATTTGATCATTCATATTTGATGCGATTTGAGAAGTATGCGCTATTTGCCTATGATTAAACATCTGCCGTCGCCCGTACCAATCTGCCACTTCACGTGTGCATATATCAGCTCTATATTATTTTGAGATGTATAAGCTTATTTGTATGCCTTATACATCATATCGAATATAATACACTGCTCAATAAGTTCATAGATGCATAGATCCAAACATCTTTCTTCAGACACAGTTTTAAGTAATATTGTTCAAAGCAATGAATTAAAAATGGACATTCTACAACCGGTTTATCAATGGAACAAGATGTATATATTAAACTGTATATTTTCTTCCGGACCAGAATGTAAATGCATTCATTTGCGCTACTGTCATATTGTCCAGATGCAAAATGAAAGTTGAGTTGATTTGCATTTCATGTATTGATTTAATGATAATAAAAAAATGCATATTTTAAAAGTTATAAGACGTCATATAATGCAAATAAGTTTAAATGGGGTAATGTTATACAAAAATAATAATGCAGATACCCTTGCTCCAGCGTAACCCGTTAAAATAGCCCCAGGCAAAACAGCCCCGATTGAATATTATAGATGATATTCGAAAAAATATTATTCAAAAAATGAATGCTAATAATATTCTACAAAAAAATGACCATGTTGATTTAAAAAAAATATACAGAATGTTTTGCATATGGACCGACAAGTTTATTTGGGGAGTTAAGAGGGTCATTTGCTACGTTTCATATATAGGCTCTATGTCTTAGGTGTCATGTATTTTGAAAAAATATCCAAAATTTTGACCTTTAAATCGTCATAACATTTTTGTGGGTCATGTAAATTAATTATTTTGCACGTCACTAGACAAATAAATCCACTGGTGTCAGGTCTGGAGACCGTGCGAGCCACGGAATAAGGCCGCCAAAAGAATCAATTTATACAACCGAGATGCCCACAAAAGAAATCCAAATTGATAGGATAATCGCTTCATTTGCAAAAATGAGAGAGGTAATGTGCTACTTCAGACAACTAATTTAAGGGTGAAATTTTGAGTATTTTTTCAAAATATTGAAAAAAAAAATATTTCGACAACCCTGACACTTAAGACATAGAGGCCTTATGCGTGAAACGTATCAAATGGCCCTCTTAACCCTCAAAAAAAAAATTGTCGATCCGTGTGCAAAATAACCTGTATACATTTTAAATTTATGACGTAAAAGGATCCTTAAAAAGAGCATCGGCTCATTAAATGGGTCCCCCAAGAGTTAACACTCAGAGAAGCTTTGAAACCTCATATTAATTCTGTACTCTTATACTTCTGTTTTTATATTGATAGGCATCGATATAAAAAAAGAAGAAAAATATTACAAACAGAACAAACAGACATACATATCATTATGGATTAAAATTACTTAAATCAATTGTTTTGGTTTATTTTTTGCCGTCTCTTTTGGCAATCTTCCGAATAATTCCTAGCATGTTACTTGGTAATGGATTTAAACTCGTTTTCCGTTATCATTATATGAAAAAATTCGATTAATCTAGCGAGTGTTTGAAATATCAACGGTATTATTATTTTTTTAATCCAAGTATACTTATGCAATCAGATATTATTGATCGTGGTCGTGACTTTCTTGGGGCATTTTTGTTATTGTTCAATCATTGAGTCGAATTATTTTTACACAATAACATTTCGACCTTGTGAACATTCGATGTCGTAATATAGAACTTTTTTATATTTTTATATGAGGATATTAACCTTTTTTGTGTTCGATTTTAGGATGAAAAGTTGATTTTATGCATTGTTTTTCTTCCATTTGTCAATGGAAATTATTAGCTGAAAGATTGCGCTATGTGTTGTATAATATATAATAAAATTGGCTTGCTATTAGTGTAGTGGTTGCTTTATGCTACGTAGACACACACACTTCTCATTTCGACCAACTGCGTATTGGCGTTTCCGTTTTCGTGACGTTCAAGTCAATTTGCCCTAACAGATGAAGTCATGTGCAATAAATAGAACTATTTTGGAGTGTAGATTATATTTATTGGTCAATAGCTTACTGAGACAATTTGACATTCAACCGGGATTCTGGAAAATAAACTTAAATTCTGGATAATATTGAACGGTTGACAATTTGGCTCTCGTATAGCGTTGTAAATATTTAGCCACTACACTATCATTATGGAATACACCAAAAATAATATTTGAGTGACCTTATATATATATATGTGTGTTATATTTTTCAATGAATGGAGTTCAAAACTACAAAATTTGCAATTGAACCACAAATAATTGATTGATGATATCCACCGAGTAATTGATTTGAAAATATTCATCATCCAATTGATATGTATAATATTTACTACTGGTATTAAAAAATGCAATACAACTTTTCAAAATATCGGCAGTCAAACTCCAATATTGATCGGCTGAATGCATAATTATTTTTTTGCAGTAATCAAATTATTCACAAAGCACCGATAAATCTTTGCATGTTAAAAACGGAGCAATTAAATTCTGTATTTTTTTGCATTTTGCAGGAAGCCTCTCAGAATTTTGTTATCATTCTGAACCAGCAGTTTTTCAGTGTTGTTGGCCATGATACTGTGCGATGATGAAATGAGTTGTCCTCAGAAATCTCATGCAGTTGCTTTCGAGAAAAAAATATTTCCAAAAGAAGCGTTTCAATCGACATGCAACTCGATTTCTTTAGATTTGTGCGGCCTTGTCTCGAGGTAAAGTGGGACAAAATTTCGATGAATTAAAATTCAATTTGATGGTTTCAATCTCCAATGGGTTCGCGTAGAATTTATTGTCCTCGGTTTTCCTTGAATGGTTCCGATTCAATGACGGGGCATTCCCACAGTGAATTTGCAAGAACTGGTAATTCGGCAAATGACGTCTCTTTCCACAGTCTACTGCTTAAATCAGAAGAACAGTCCTTCTCAGAATTTATTCACGTGTTATTTGGAGGCCATTCAGTCTGCATTGTTATTTTATGATTAATTTACTTTAAACTGTGATATAAGAAACCTCATAAACAATGGTCCAACTCGACTTGTCTTTGGTCTGAGTGCAATCCAAATAAGAAGCTTGAGACATCAATCAGCTTCAAATTTGTACTTCCTGACCACTTTTCATGAATCATTAGGATAGAATGTTAAAAAAGTAAAAATATCATATTTTATCTGCGTATTAGAACTACCTTTTATGTTATTCAACTAGCATACAAGTAAACACCAGATTGAATGCAGTACAATAAACAGCAAGGCTAACTTGTGCAATTTAATTTAATATAATACTCCCAAGGGATACACGTATTAAATGTTTTCATATAGCTCAGATCTTAGACTATTTAATAAAAAAATATCGCATAAAAACCAATCAACGCCAAGGATTTTAAATCTACGCCATGAATAGCGTAGCTTCATTTTTGTGAAAAATATTTGAAATCGCCTGAGTCAAAAGTAAATTAATTTCCATGAATGTTTTAAAGCAATTTCTCAGTTTATTATTTAGGCTCTTAACTCATTTAAGACAACGTTGAATTAGAAGGCAAATTTCGCAAAATAAAATATCAATAAGCATTCAAACGCAGAACTAGGTCATCTTCGATTCAATTCTATTCTCGCAGATGATCATGGTGAACGTGTCGAAAATCGCTTTCATAATACAAAATCTATTGATGAATGCTTCTTAAAAATTAAGAGCTTTGCCAGTTTATGAATAAATGCATATCAGGTTCGCTTAAATATGTGCAATGATTCATCATCGCCATGCAAATATTTATGCTTAATTAAAATAAAATATGCTTAAAACTTAACTATCTCAATGCTTTGACCGAAACGGAGACTACCTTAATGATATAATTTTTAAAATGTAATTAAACTTTAAATTTCTCCCTGTAACATGAAATAAAGAATTAAACTAATATCTCCTATACTGTGGATATTATTAATTTTTAAAATAAGGTAGTTTTTCTGCCGCACCTATAGTATTGATATATAGAACCAATTAATTAACACCCATTTTCCACTATTGTCGTGCTTTAATTTTTATTAAGACATACAAGTACTGTTTAGTACGAAAGCCTATATGTAAAATAAATTTTATAAAAATAATAAAATACTATTTTCTCGTTTTCTCGAAGTCGATCTAGGTACAAAAATAGAAACATCATTTTTCTCGAAACACAAGGATCTCAAAGTTCGCGGTTTTTTTTCACTTCAAACTTTTTTCCAAGGAGTCGTTGTTTCAAAATTTCTTCAAAAAAATCCTACGAACTTATTGAGTGATGTGTTATATACGGATTGTTTGGTACATGGACCGTCATTTTTGTTTTTTGGAAGGTTATTGGGGTCTTATGCTACGTTTCACAAATAGATTTTTTTTTCAATATTTTGAAATTCATAAGTCATACTAGTACTAAATAACTGTTTTTGTATATAGCAATAAATTTATAATTTAAATAAATAATTATTTCATGCAATTAGCTTAAATAAAATTACTTCTGAGCTTTCAAAGTCACATAAAATGTTCAAACGCATGAGAGATGTCAATTTCTAAATTATTTAAACAAAAAACTATTTTGATCTTTTTTTAATCTGTGTGGTAGGATGATCGCGTATTTGCGAGCGAATTCCAGTGATTCAGAAAGAGCACTCTTATATGTTGAGTAAGAAGAGAGACAGAGACGGATAGAACATAGCGCAGCTCGGTAACTGTGCATGGAAGACAGAGACGGAGAGCTTCATCATAACAACACCGATTCACGTTGGGCGATAACGATCTTGACAGATAAGTGGATTTGTAGGTATGATAAGTGGCGGACAAGCAAATATAGCATCTAAGACTATGAAGATTTTAAATTAGCTTACTACTCAAAGGGTTAATTTAGTTTTAAAATGTTCTCTAGTTTATATCATTTCCAACGACATGCTACATGTCATATAAATCATTTTCATGTCATATAATTTATCTGACACTAAGGACATGTATATATAAATATATTTTGATTTTTCTTAAGTTTTAAAAATGACCCTTTAATATTCCAGAACCAAATTTTATAGAATAGCCAAATTGTTTTTCAAAGCTTTCCGAAACTCCAACTTTAATTTCAAATGATTCGAATTTGGCAAGAATAACTTTATTTATGTTTCGAGAAAAAAAAACATTTTCGGTGATACATTGCGTGTCATCTTGCGTGCTTCTTCACGTGGCGTGCCTCATGCCACGTGAAAAAGACAATGGTCCTAAGAATTAGGACGGGAGACTCCTCAAGCAGAATGAAGAAAATCATGTAATAAGCTTAAATTCATTTGAACGAAACTTCATCTTCCTCGTGCGATTATGACCGGATGCTCTTTGATTTCAAAGATATTTTGTTCTTGTAATAACGGATCGAAAATGATTTTTTTATATATAGCCATGAGTGCTTGAAATACAATTATAATTATCTGGCCTCTATGAATTAGAAAATAAATCGCAATCATATAAATCCCACCATTTTTTCATAATTAATGGACCAATAATAATTTTGTAAAGTAAGTGGGCTATACGAGGTCTGCAGAATCGAGTAAATCGTTTTATAGTTCACTGCTCTACTGCGACCTTGCGTCTGCAGCACTTGTGATCATCACAAGAGGTTCTGTACCATAAAATTATTTTTTACGAAGACCTAGTAACCTTTAATGTGGAGGAAAACGACGACGTTCGCTGATTGATCTACTGCGGAAGTTGGGTATAGTCGAAAACGAAAAAAAGAAATACCAATTTTGCTCAGCATTCACATCTTGTTTTTGAAAAGCGCCGTTGAGCCTTCAATGGGAGTCGTTGTATGAAATTTATTAGTGACAGTGGAAAAAATCGACCTTTTCGAGCCACTAGTCAAATGGGACTTACAATTGCGGTCGAAATAATTCTCGGAACAAATTAACAACATTCGTCATTTGAGGTCAATGAATTATAGTATAGCAATTATTTCGTTTTTTAGGATATGATGCAAGGTGGAAAAACACTGAATTTCTTCGAGGAAGTAAGCATTTGTCATGCATATATTATATATCAACGCGTTTTTGAGTTATTAGCACTAAACGAAATAATAAACGAACAATGCTAAAGATTATCCAGGAAAACGATGATCCACTATTATTAGCAAAATCAACATAAAAGATTTCCAAAGGATGTATGATGGTTAATAAATATGAGTATGAAACCATATCATACCCATATTTATTAATCATCTAAATGTTTAATTCCTCAAAATCAATAAATCAGGATAAAACTGATTCAAGACGATCGACGAACCCAAAATTGAGATAGAGGGTGAACAATCATAAAAAATATGGTACCAATGCACTTAATCTTTAAACACTATTTATTCCCCTTTAAAATATTTAACATTCAGGAATTTATTATTTCAAGCAGCATCAGACCTTGCGCCCATATATGCTCACCTCACTTTGACAGCTGTCAGATGTCAAAGTGAAGAGATCATAAAATGCTTCAAGACAAGAAACATAAGTTTATTCATTCGTTTCTATAACGCCATTTTTTAAACAACAATATAAGCAAAATTTTGAAGCTTAAATAGACTTTACATAACGAATAGATGAAAGACATGGAGATATTTTCGGCTAGTTTTAATAATTTATATATTATGTCGACATTCAAGACATTGAGATGAACAAATCTGACATAAGCATACGTGGTATGGTTGATATTATGCCAACTTGTGATATCAAACAAGTCAATAATTTATGTTTTGTAAAATATATAATGAGGTCGTTCATAATGCATTTTTAACCAACAGCAACATATTCAATGATTTAAGATTTATTTAAATGCGCATTCAGACCTCTAGGTCGGTCGTACTGTAATATTTTACAACCACGTTGGCATGTAAACATTCGAATGCATGCACACGCTCATTATCCCACATAATACATCACTCAATAAGTTCGTGGGTTATTTAGACTTTTTTCTTCTTCATTTGGGGTCGTTTATTAAAAAAATCTACGAACTTATTAAGTGGTATGTTACATGTGCGCGCGCACCCAAATCTCTATTGACAAAAAAATTACCAACAAATTAGTTTTGAGCAAGACCGATTGTATAAATTAATTCGAAAGAAAGCTCAATGTTCGAAAGACAGGCTATTCATTTTGTATCCAAATACCAGACCAATTAATAAAGTATCCTTGCCTGTAATGCATTTATTCGCTCAATGGAGTGTAAGAATCAATGGAGTGTAAGACTGTAACTTTAATTTAAATGAAACTGAATTACGGATGACCTATATATTTTTGTCATTTGGAGGTCCATTTGTGTCGTGTTGCAGCACAATCTTGAAGTCCGTAAAAAACGCTTTGTTCAAAGACCCCAGGGGCTTGCATGATATCCGTTGGAAGTTGCTGTCTTAATCGATTAGCCGTTTTGGAGTTTGAGAAGTGAGTTTCACTGATTATCAGAGGCAATTTCTTCCAATCAAGGACATCTTTTTGAATCATTCACCGAATCGAAAAAATCAAATCAGTCAATTAAAATCATTCGGACACCCGCCTTGATGAATGTCCGCCAATTTTGTATTGCTTTTGAACCAGTTTTTTTTATCACTGTACGCACTTGATCACCTGTGATCGATGAAAAAATACCGACAAGCTTGCGGAAACTCGTGGATCAAAATATTTCCTGAAGAATATAGCTCTAAAAGCTTCCTGTACCAGATGGCGATCATGCAAATCTGCTCGATTTCGTCATTATTCATCTTCGAGCTGTGAGGTTGACGACTTTCGATTCTTGCAACCTACCTCAATCAACGATTGCCGAAATCGGCGTATCTACGTCATTGTATTTTGGAAAAAATCATTCGGATACATTTGTTTAAATTGAACGTTAATAGTCTAATTTGCGCACTTAATTAGCATGAAGTATCTTGACTAATAAGATAATTAAGTTTCGACTGTTCTAATTCAGGGCCATATTGGCTAACATATGAATAATATTCGATGTTTCTGAACTTGATTATATATATTATGTTTTCACAAAACGTTTGTCCCTTATACGCCTTGGGCCCTATAAGTTCTCAATTACAATTTGTTACATTTAATTTCTATTTTGCATCTATGCAGAAAATTGCATATGGCATATCTGATCACTGTAATTTTCATCAAAATAGTGTTAATATTGATTGGTTATTGACATTAACAAGTGCACCAAAGATTATAATTTACTTCGTTCGAAATATGCTAAATTTTAAATTACATATTTATATTATTAATAATTAAGAAACTATAATTATAATTAATAATCCAGGCGCTTGAAGCCTTTTAAGAAATTGCTTCAAATGTTCAAAGATACTCATTGCAAAAACGAATACATAATTAATTACAATTTATAGTATTTAGTTTATTTTTCTACATTATCTTATTAAGGTCAACAATATCATTTAGATCCATCGTGTCTTTTTGACAATATTTAATATCACTTCAAATGCGTATTTTGAGGTATGATTATTGTAAGTCTCGATCAGAAATATTGAATTTTATCCATCAAATAGTTAATTTATTATTAAAAAATCGTCTGAAATTATGCAACATGTATTTGATTATAAGTAGTATTTCTTCTCGAGAAATATGCAAAATCGAGTTTTTTTGATATAAGTACGAACGTAAAGTGCTTCCATTTTTAAAACCCAAAATATCTAGAGATTTCTTACTTTAAAAAATTGCCTTATCTTTGTTTGTAGAAAGTTGTAGAAACAAAAAATATATTTCTATTTTAGATGGCATTTGTTATATCAATAGATTTTATTTTTTACATGCATAACATCTTGCGGTCTGGAAAACGTATTTTTGCATGATAAAAATAATGGTAATTTCGCTCATGCATAAATCATTGATAGATCATAATTTAAATTTTTATTTAGAGAATCCACTCCAACTTAACCACATGTGAAGGTAATTGGAAAATACTACAAGAATAAATCTTTCACTAGAAAATAGTACGGGAAACAGCGATTGAAATTTTGTACCCTTTTCTACAAATCTAATTTTGGTTACAGTTAGTGTTTATACAATATAAATCAAGAAATTTACAATCTACCGAGTTTTTAACGTTGCAGACAAAAATAACATTTTTAGAAACCTGTATAATTGCTCATAACGCCATTAAATCAAAATCTACAAAGCTACTTTTTTGTCTATAAGTAGTTTATGTTAATTATTGTTAAATAAATATCATCTACTTTCGATACAAAGCAGCTAGGGTTTCGATAGACGTGGCTAAAGTTATAGCGTAGGAATTTGATTGAAGCATTGCAACGTTCAAGGCATTGCAATATTAAGTATATATGATATTTATTATAAGCAGCAGATTGCATTATACACGATATTTTGAAGAATTTTTGATTGATGAGAACTATTTTCAAAAAGTATTTAATAAAAGATGTGTTCGTATCATGAATTGTATTATATACAGAATTTACTTAAAATTTATTAAAACAACAAACAAAAAATGGATGAAAATCTGCCTGAAATCTTATTGATAAATCGTTCTGTGCTAAGCGGGCTGTAAAGTGTTAAAAGGCGACATTTTTATGTAAAGAAAAATGCACAGATCTCATAAAATATACTAAAGATTTATGAAATGTGCTAATTATATCAACCCTTAGCTTTGGAATTTCTTCTCTTTTAGGGATAAAAAATAAATTGTTTGGAATATTAAGTCCATTAATATTAACTATATATTATAACTATATACATTTTCATAAAAAATACCTATGCTTTTTGGCGTTTAATGGCCCTATCAAGGCCATAAAGTGATTCGACCATAAAATTTGGGATATATCCGTTTGGACAGGTGACCACAAACACATTGATTTATGGCGTTGTTATTCTGAGCCACAACAATACGACAATTGTAACTGCTCTCAATTGTCGAAGCACTGATTTTATGGTGTATAAAAAAATAAACCATATGCAATTACTACAAATACACAGCCACTGAGGAATTATGGTACGTACTTGCACGAGTCAATTTCATCAACGACGTGAACTGACGATAATCTTGTCTTCGAGATGGATTTATCAAGATATCTTGAAGATTAAGCCATCACCACTATTTGAATTGCATCATCACAATCTTCACGTTACAAAAAAACTATATATAAAAATACCCCCGACATATCGCTATTGAATAAGCGGCCAATGGACATCAATGATCCAATGGTCTTATATTTATCATTTAATATATTGATTAATTTTTCAAAAGTGCATTTTAAAGGACATTAAATCTTGTGTATAAATTTTAATCGATTTAATAAAAATTACGAAATTATTTGTACGAGTCTTAATTTTTAGCATTAATTTGGATATTTTTTTAGATTTATTTTTAAAATAGTCTCAAAATTTGATCAAAATAAAATTGCATTTCAATTATTTTTAAATATGTATGCAATGCTTTGGGAGGCATGTGGAAATATAAGTAAAAATATAAGTAAATGCGTGATTCTAGGTCCACTGTTAGGAAGGCACTGCACCATATGTTGACCATTAAAATTGTCTTCCTAGACCGAGAAGCAGTTTTCTTGTTTGTTTGTGTCGGCGTCAACAAAAAAGTACTCGAATTTCTCGATCGATCAGGAATTCCACATGCAAAATAATGCTGAAATACTTCATTAGTGTGATAATTAATACAGGAAATTTATGCTTCTGAAAGGCCAATTATGGGCACTTTTGTTGCAAGAAACTATCAACGCAACACAACCACAAGGACTTTAATCAATAATCGACTGATTGACATAAAGCAGCAAGAACAGATGTGAAAGTATTTTTTATGATCCGCAATGAATAATACTGCGAAAGATTGCTTAAACCACTTTTTGTTCGTTCTTCGCGTCGATTTTTACTACCGTTACGCTCAAAACCTCCACGAGGAACATTCTTTTTGAAATGCACTTTTTTTTCCAATAGCATCAATCACTTGCATAAAAAGCATGTGGAAAAATGCAATGCAACATTTTGAGCGAATGCCATGAATTATTAGTTTCCAGGTCGTAAAGAACATCGAATAAACTCGCATACTAGTATTTTAATTGTGGGCATGATTTAATAGTATCAGAAGTATGCGATATATTATCTATAGTTTTATGACAAAGAATCTAGATCGTAGCATGAATATACTCCATTATGATGCGGTTGCTTTCCAATCTTATGCAATATCTTGCGTAGTTGCAGCATAAGAAATACAGGTCGATAATAACGCATTTTTGCCAAAGCTCATCATCGTTAATCACAAGGAAAAAACTTATATATACAAGAAGTCTAAGAAATGCATTAACTGCAATAGTACATGGGATTTTCAATTCAATTAAAGCAATAAGAATATTAAACTACAGATTATCAATAATGTGACTAAATTTTACCATAATATTTTCTTCTTGACCCTTCTTTCAATTAATGTTTCTATTGCTTTCCATCAATGAGAGTGGTCTGACTGGATCTTCATACATTTTGTATGGAAATGGATGAAAAAAAATACAATAAAGATACAACATTTATCACTCATTTACGCTTTTATGGCATGTTTAAAATACCTGGCTATGCTGGTGACAAACTGGCTCCACGCGTTTCCTATATACAAATCGGAGTTTTCTTTGAAGCTTTCTTGGAATTCTGCATGACCATTTTTAACATATTAATTTCTATGTTCATATTTTCTTCTATGTTTGTTGTTACCAGCTAATCCGTTCGGATTTAAAAACATTTTTGGCATAGATCGGTGGGATGATTAGTTCTCTGGATCAAATTCTTATAAACTATAAATGCTGCTGTATCAACGTGAGAAATATAATAAAATATCTTTAAAATTTAATTTTTTTTTTACGGAACATGAAGAAAAACGTGATTTCCCATACAAATTCTATGAAAAAAAAAATCAGGGGCTTGCCAGACCACTTTCATTGACTCTAGGTGTATGAATAGAAATATCCTTTTTTTAAACGCAAGGAACCTGAACTTTTAAACTTTAAATTCTGTATAACCCTTCAATGAAAAAAGTCAGGGAGATTTGGTAAGATTAATTAATACATAGCTACTATTAAAAAAAACTCATCAACAAAAGCAAAATGATCTGGCAAAATTTGGCTGAATTTGACTAAGATTATGTTTATGTTAATACACTGGGAAAAAAGGTATATTACCTAAATAAAAATAATTTTCTTAAATATATATATAATTTTTTTAATATATAGGTACAATGATCATTTTTCTCACTTCGATTTTAAAAATTTGGCAAACAAAAAAAATGTCTCCACCATTTCAATATTTAACGCATAAAGCAGTAAGATTTGGCTTATAACCATATTTGTGATGTATTTTATTTTTGATGTATTTTGATCTGGAATCTAATTTTGGAATCGAATTAAATATTATATACATGTCTTATATTATGCCTACAAGACTGAAACTATGTTGTTTGAAGCTGCTTATAATAAATATCATATGTACTTAATATTGCAATGCCTTGAACGTAACCATACTTCAATCAAATTCCTACGCTGTGACTTTAGCCACGTCTATCGAAACCCTAGCTGCTTTGTATCGAAAGTAGACGACATTTATTTAGCAGTAATTAACATAAACTACTTATAGACAAAAAAGTAGCTTTGTAGATTTTGATTTAATGGCGTTATGAGCAATTATACAGGTTTCTAAAATTGTTATTATTGTCTGCAACGTTAAAAGCTCGGCAGATTGTAACTTTCTTGATTTATATTGTATAAACACTAACTGTAACCAAAATTAGATTTGTAGAAAAGGGTGCAAAATTTCAGTCGCTGCTTCCCGTACTATTTTCCGGTGAAAGATTTATTCTTGTAATATATTCCAATTTCATTCTACATATGTTAAATTAGGATGGATTACCATTATTTTTAAACAAAATTTTAATTATTGTTGTAAATCTAGTTACTTATAGGTAATACAGCATGATTTCATCAATCATCTCAGCATTCACCTTATCACATTCAGAAAATCAGGGTAAATCTGGATCGATCAGTCCAGGATTAATCCATAATACCAACACTTGATAAATCAAATTTCATCAATATCAAATGCTAAAATATCAAAATTATCATTCAATACAAATATAATCTATCCTGCTTCTGTTGGAACGCTTAAAAATTTAAGATATCTATACTGATACAAGATCATTGCAAATATCAAATACAAATATAAGTAGTTATTGGTATAAAATGAATAGATTGCTTTTTGTAGATGTACTGTCGATTAATTTAAATCGGTTTAATCGGTTACAAACAAAACATATTTGGCAAGAAATAACAATTCGAAAATCAAACTCTAAGGTATCATCATAAAATATCTAGAAGCAGTTCATTGCAGAACTAAATCCTCCTCAATTTCCATTTGAAGTCACAATTTAATATCCAAATACTCTTAATTCACTCTTATATTAGATGTTTAGACCATAGTATATTTATATAATTAACGGAACAGGCGATGTAGGCCTCAGGGATGTTTCTCATTGAGAAAGTTGAAGAATTATCGGCCATATTTGCATATGTAAATTTAACAAACAAGGATTTTTGAGTTCAATGTAAATTGTCGCTAATCGCATTAAGACGGCAAAAAACAACCCACGCACCTCTCTTTTATAAATGTATAAATGACCCATTTTTATAAATAATTACGACTTAAAATCGTTCAATATTGATTTCTACCCTTTAGTCATCATTAACAACGATGAAAATCATGATGAATTGCTTGAATTTGTTCAAATAATCACAGTGGCTAAACAAAATACCAATCTGATTATAATCTACATCTATATTAAACAAATTAATGAGATGAAGAACAAATTTTTGAAACGAGGAAATACCGTGTTATAATTTTGATACGTCACCACAAACAGTAAGCGTCAATTTCATACAGAATTGAACAGAAAAAACAAACATTAATTCACGCCAAAGGAAGTGAGCCACGTAAATCTTCCTATGATCATTAAAATGTTGTTGTTGATGGTTTTTTTTTGTAAAGATTTGCCATAGAAAATCGGAAAATACGTAAAAAAATCTTCACAAATCGCAATCATCTCGCATCAGTTTCCTTGTATTTTTTAAAATATATCTACCGATTGATGCAAATTTATACAAACGAATCGTTATGCTTCGATAACCTTAATATACAAATTATTGCAATTAAATGATTGAATTGATTTAGAATTCAGACATAATGAGAGATCTGAGGTTGTTGTAATTTGAGGCTTTTTTCAATGACAGTTTTTCACACATTCACCGTTACACATGGAACAATTTGAGATTTAGAACCAGTAACCATGAAAGAGTATATAATGCAGGTCAAAATGAACAAAACCACTCCTCATACAAAAAATGAAAAATCGCAACACGCAACATTTGATGTGCAAAAAAGCCTTATTACTACGAAAGTGACATTGAATGAAGTATGAATATGACCTTATTATCACAAACAGAACAGTTGATTTTCATTTTTTTGCTCCGTTTAGCCCTCTTCGGATGTTGAATCTATTCAAATCCGCCCGAATAAATTTGATGGATTTTCCGGAAGGGTAAAAAATATTTACATACGAATTGCGCGTAATCCATTAATGATAACGCGTTGTTTTTATGAAGACGTGATGACTTGGCGTTCCAAGTCGATGGCGAAAATGCTTTGAAATTTCAAGGTCTTTCAACCAATTGGCTTTAAAGATGAGATGAAAAAACCAACACGAAGGTCTCATTTGGAAGGTGTACTTGTATCTTGCTTCTGGCCAATTGAACCGGGTGCTGTGCATAATGTGAATTAATTACTGTTATCTTAAAGAGTCACAATCGGTATTGATTTGTTTCCGTTTCTGAATGATTTTTTCCACGCCTATTTCGTGTTTTTGTTTAAGTGTGACAAAAAATTCGATTTGCATTATATTGATGTCATTGCACCAATGAGCAATTTCTTTTTCAAATACCGTTAGTCTTAATTGGCCACAGAAAAGATTTTTAGGCTAGCCAATCAATGATTTTCCCCGAGAATAATGAATGATTACGGCCTTTTATTTAGCCCTTATTAATAAAAATGGCATACAAAAATACTGTATATCCAATCCTCGATTTGCAATATATACTTTTTTTATATTTCTGAGTTGTATGTATTTCGCTAAAATACCATTTTTCTGCATTTTTTACTTAAATGTACTTAAATTAATACGATTTTCCCTTCTACAAGAAGTCCAAGCAAATCTTCATCATGAAAACATCATACTTAAGACATGAATTAAAAACGTTAATGTTCCCTTCCTAATGGTAGATCACTCCAATGTTAAATATTTTTAATAAATCTTCTGCAAAAATACCATCTGTATATATTGATGGGGATTTTTTCAATATATAAGCGATATATATTTGTTAAAAAATAATTATAAATTATCATCAGCCCACAGTTTTTTAATAAACAAGACATCACCAAATTTAAATGATAGCAAAAACTTTTCTGCACTAATGATTTGTTGTAGAATTTTTACAAAAACTACAAAAACCTTGTAATACTTGTCCAGATACTCTTGAATAATTGCCAATATTCACGTATATAACATGAAAAATAAGAAAACTTTGCTGTTTTTAGTAAGCCTTTTATATTATGCAGAGTCTTTCAATAGTTGTTAATTTATTTTATATAATAGTTGTGTTCTGGTGTGTTTCCAGACAATCATTATGACAGTCTGGCGACTGAATGCCATTGGGTTTAGGAGGGGAATGTGTTGAAATCTAGTGAAAATTCAACATTATTAAGTAATACTATATAAGTATTTTTTATGCAACGCGTTAATAGCATCTATTGTATTTGATCTGGCGTTTTTATAAACGGAAACTATTTATTATAAGGTATTAAAAATAATGTATTCTATTTTTTTTAAATTGACATCATTTTCTGGTCAGCTTCAGTAAGTTTGAACCAGTCTGGCACTATCTTGACAAGCTGGTAAAAATCTGGCAACCCCCTCCCATCCTAAACTACACGGCACTTAGTCGCCAGACTGTCATAATAATAGTCAAGAAATACGTCAAAACATAACTATTAAATTATTCACCTTCAATTAATGTTGCCATCTCTCAGTCTACATGGAAGGTTATAGCGTTGCAATAATCAACCAATACCCATACGTCACCGAAATGCAAGGTCTGCTGAAAACATCGCCGCTGTGCGTGAGAGTGTACGGGCAAACCCGAAGCAGTCATTTTCTCGTCGTTCTCAGCGTTCTTCAGCGATCAGGCTCATTTTTGGATGAATAGACCACTTTGGATGAATAAACGTTAAAGATGAGCCCTACACATCGATGATAAGCAACTTCTTGTGGCCTAAACTGGATTATATGAATATCGACGACATGTGATTCCAACAGGACGGCTTTATGTGCTACACAGTGCATGCCACTATGGACATTCTGCATGAGCGGCGACGCGAGCTGGCCATAGAGATCATGCAATTTAACGCCTTTAGACTTCTTCCTTTGGGACTATCTTAAATCACAGGTCTATGAATATAAACAGCAAATAATTGATGCCCTCAAAGTCTAATTAACGAACGCCATCCAACAAATTCAGCCAAATTTATACGAAAAAGTCATCGAAAATTAGAGTTCCCGAATACGTACCAACAAACAAAGCCGCGACGGACATTTGAATGATGTTATATTTTAAACTAAATGCCATAAAATATTTTTTCAAATAAAAATAGCTCTCATAAAAATCAACTGAATGCAAAATGAATGCAAAATTAACTTATCTTATTTTCATTAAAAGTTAGGTATCTTTAGCAAATTTTCCACTTTGTTTTGATTTTCTGATATACAACTAATTATTTCATATTGTTTCTGGAATGATCATATAACTTTATAGAAAAAAAATCTAATACTATTTGCACTAATTGCTAATTTTTCCATTTTTACACTAGATTGATTTTATTTTATATCCATGTCAATTATTTTAAACTCTGACATTCTTAAATATTTCTTTAAAGGTTGCTTTTCATTAAAAATATTCTTTTAAAGCTTCAAGTCTTCATCTATCAAATAACCATCAACATTCTCTCAAATAAAGTCTTACCAAGGATAGATGTCTTATTTTATATATTGAGTATTAATTGATAAACTCTATTTAAAATGACAGCAATACATTATGGATCAATCTATGAAACCTCTAAATTAGCTAATAAGCGTTCAATATAATCCTTTCATTTATATTTAATATTCCTTCATACAAGATGAATTAGGAAGACTAAGAAAACAAGGTCTGATCAGCAACAAGTACATTTTTTTACAAAAATAACCAGCGCATTTCACTGACCGCCAATCGTTCCTATGACAGTCTAAACAAATTACGTCCTACTGTATAATAAAAAATGCAAATTAAGTAAGTAGCAAGGTAATATTGATTCAAATTGATCTAAATTCGATTAAAACATATATTTATACCACCAAAATAATAACTGTAATTTGGCGTCGAATTTCGCATATGAATTTCAAAACATAATTTATTCAAATTGAACCGATTCATTTCAGCGAGATGGCCTTTTTTAAATCATCATTTCGCCGTTTAAAAATGCCTAAAACCCAAGGAATATATACGGATTGAAACGGTCTTAATTTCTACGCCAATTTGGCGATGTCATCATCGAACCTTAAAAACATTTGATCCAGTTAAAGAATTTCCTGCTGGAATCAAATTGGCCTTAATAATGATTTACCTTTTTGATACAGCGGAATTGTAATTGAATTATAAATTCATTCATTAATCATTTAAGGACTGGAATGTACTACATACAAGCGCACTATACTTAAGCCGATTCACAGATTAATTATCATGCGATTTTGGATAAATTTAAATAAATTCCGCTCCATAGTTCTTGGAATATGAACGACATCGAAATTTCCTAATGGTGCAGATTTTTGGCTGAAATAACGTTTGATTGTTATCTAAATGGCTTATTTATTGCCAATAATCATGTCGATAATTCAAATTAAAGCATTCATATCGAGTTTTTCTATACAATCTTAATTAAAAATGTATATTCTATTGAGGTTTAAAATTTCATCATTTCAGGCATTTCATCGAGTGTCCATTTTTTTCTTAAATTTGGATCATATTTTTAAAAATCACTATAACGATTTAAAATGATCGTGGGCAGAAATCATGGAAGCGACCTCGTTGGCAAAAATAAAAGCTTGAGAACGATCATGAATGCATTTCAATTATAGCCTGATCGATTGTCATTAAATTTCTTATTATTGTGACAAAGCCGAGGAGTGAATGCTGAAAATTAAAAATGTAGGACGCGAATTCAATCTGAAGATTGATCGAAAGGTTGGTGCCATTTAACCTTCTCGGACTTGTTGAAACTTCTTAGATTAAATTGCCATAAATCATTCGATTAAATTGATTTATATGAATATGCATGCAGAAAAAGGAACAAAATACCCACTGCCTATATGCAATTTATTAAGACAATTTGAAGCTTCGTCCGAATTAATTCTAATTTATTGAAAGTAGTACATGCAGAAATGCATGTAAATATTGCATCTATTAATGCATGCTATGCTGGCAATTTCATACTAATAATATATGTAAGATTCATAGTTCAGTATATATATAATGTAAAATTTAAATATAAACCTGTTTGTTATAAAATTGAAGACATGTGTGTAACAGTAAAATTTATTATTACCCCTTATTTAGGTAAAATTATTTATAATACTTTGTCATAATTCTATGTATTATTATCATTTTGCTGAAGACTTTAGGATGGTTTTCTTAGTTGTAAACCCAATATATTTGTGTCTACTCAGTCTACATGGACACAGTACAATAGGAATTCACAGATATATTATATAATTGATACAAAATAATGTTAAAATAATTACAAATATGGAATAATTGAATAATTAAATATATCCTGAATTTAAATATAATTTCATGTATAATCTGGCACTATTATGTTTACAGATTAATCCCTCATTAATATGGTTATACATGCAAAAATATGGTAATAAAAATATGTCGTAGTACATGGCACATGTTCATCATGAGGGATTATTAAATTCGGAAGTAACTGTCAAACTGGTATCGTTTTAACTGTCGGTTAATCTTGGCGGATAAATATATCCACAGCTTCCTAAGGTACAATATAATGATTTATTTAAATGAAATTAAAAAGGTTGTTCTTTTAAAAGGACGCGCATATTATACCATATTAATGATCTTAAAGATATCTGGATTGATTTAAAACTACTTGTATTTAGCACTAGGTTTAATGCACCCCTCAGTTTGATGAGTCTACTAATTTTATACTTAAATGTAAAAAAACGGATTTATTCATAAAAGTTTCTAGTAATTAATGTTAAACTCATTAGAAGCTAAACAGTAAATAAAAATCACTATTACATGAAAACCTTATTTCCAATGTGTCGAACCTCGAGAACAGTTTGTTACAAATTTCAAAAACAATGATATCGACATAAAATTGAGATTCCTGAATTCAAAAGTGAAAATATTGAAAAATTATCATATGGTGAAATGGAAATTTTTCGAAGTGTGTGTCAAAAAAATGATGCATTTATACCCAAGAAATGTTCGAAAGATTCATCCTTTTGTCCAATGCAATTTCAAGGAGATAAATTTATGAAAGTCCTTAGGTTTATCTAAGGGTCTAAATGCTAAATTTATAGACCATAGCCAAGTGTGCCCTAGGAAAATATTTCAATTGATAAACACTTCATTTATTTAACCCTTCTGTCAATGATATGTTAAATGTCCTCCCGTCAATGAAACAGGTAAACACACTATTGTATGAAATATACTCATCTGATTTTTACAGACATATGGTTCGAAAATATTTTCTGCAGCATAGGCAAAAGAAAAATATGGGATTTTCCTATATTTTTGATAACATATGATGCAAAAAGGATTTCTTACAACACAGGTAAAAATGCAGGTCAGCTTAATATATATGATAAATTATTTTATGAAGTGAAAGGATTAAAATTTCTTTATTGAACGCGAAGAAAAACGTGATATCCTGTACAAATCCTATGAAAAAAATACCTAGGTCCAGTCAGGAACAGAGACAAAGTCAGGAATATTTAGAAGGATCTATACATAGCTACTGTTAAAAAACTCATCCCAAAAGCAAAAACGTCTAGCCAGATATTTTTATTGATTAAAAGAATTAAAAAGAGACCAGGATCCAACTGCGAGACTTCACGACTGAGTCCCTTCCACAAGAATAGCTAAAATTGGCAGCTCTATTTCATGAAAAAATATCTAGGTTTAGTCAAACCTATTTTATATGCTTGAAGAGTTAAAATCTCCATGCCAAATAAGTCATAAACATTTGATATAAAATGTTGGCTAATAGCCGATGCTTAAATTAAATATATTGTAAAATTTTGAAAATGGTTTTCTAAAGATAATGCATATGGGACTCACGAACGGTAGAAGTGAAACTTCTTAGCTGCTAGAATAAATTGTTTTGAAAGGAAAATGTCTAGCTAAAATATTGCGCTGTGCGTTGTGTAATATGTAATAAAATGGGCTTGTTGCTGGTCTAGTGGTTGCTTTATGCTACGTATAGTTACGGTGTAATATAGGCGGCACGGCGCATGCGCGTAGCGTCTCTATAGTGTATACAATGGAGGCGGAGATAATATAAACGATTATCTCTCCTTTCGATCGATTATCACTTGGAGTTTCATTTTTCGTGAAGTTCAAATCAATTTGCCCTATCAAGCCTATACAAAATTAGTTTTAAAAAAACTAAATATATTTTGTGTGTAATAGGAATATCTCCATTTAATTAAAAATAATTGAACGTAAGCTGGTTTGTAGAAGGATTTTATCTGTTTGGAAGGATATATCGACTTTGCTGATCGAGGAAAAATGTTGTTGTCGGTATTACTGAGTCAAAATTCCGTTTTCTCGGAGCTTATGTCGAAAAAATATATGCAAACAAGTTGAAGTGATTTGCAAAACAAACACAAACAAATCGATGGACACAACACAGAGAAAGCAAATGTTTGATGTGCCGGCTTCAAAGAGGTAGTTGGTTGTGAAATCTATAAATTAGCTGCACTTGGCTGAGTTAGCATTCACTCTAGGGACAGGACCCACTGTTCGAGGACCAGCTCCATCAGTGCTCACCAGCTCTTGCAACTGACCCACTGGTTAGTTCTGCTTTAGCACTCTCACCAGCAAGAGCTATCATAGTCCATCATAACCGATAAACAAACAAATATAATTTTTAAATTCAATTTAAATAACAAAACCAAGTAAATCCGTACGTTTTCATTCTATCAAATTTATTTAAATCAGTATTTGTGAAAATTCAATAAATAACGTTTTTGATTTTCGCTTTAAATTTATAGACTTTAAATAATATATTTAATAAAAAACCAGTGATTCGTTAAGTTTCAATAAATTAATATTCATCATGGAATAATATCATAAACCCATAGCAATCATTAAATAAAAGCCAAAAGCTCTGTGGAATTTTAAATTATTATAAATACGCAATATATCCTTATTTTCCCTTATATAATAAAAGCGTGTGCTAATAATTAAAATATTTTATTTTAGGATATAAAAACACCAAATCAACAAATTCAAAAGCATTCGCATTCGTCCAGCAGCCGCCGCTCAAACGTAAGTGCCATTTTAATCAACATGATATAATTATTTTATGCATTAATATTTCGCCGGCCTCAAACTGTAACGGTCAAGTTCAAAACACTTGTTTGGCCCCAATCGAAATTGGAGAAGTGAATTTGATCGCGGTAATTATTCATTTTGTCCGATAAGAGCCGCTTATTACGACCACCGTTTTTGATATTCACCGACCGTGATTTTTCCCCTCCCCTTTTGATTTTCGAACGCGGAAATTTGAATAAAATGTTTTTTGCGCGCGCAAAATAATCGACCGAACACATGTTCGATCCGGCACGAAGCAAAAACAATCATCGAAATTACCATCGCATAAAATTATTTCGTTGACGTTCCGGGCGCGCTCGAAAACCGCAACTTATGGCCAAATCCACTGACGTCAAATTCGCGTTTGAATTTGTCGACGAGCTTTTTCAATTTTGACGCGATTGCATGTTAATTTTTTAATCGACCCAATCTATCAAAATCAATAATTATAATTTAAATTTAAAATGCATTATAAATATGAGGTCGATCGATTATTAATAGATGTGCCATGATAAATATCATATTTATTCAAATATCTTCATTAATAACCAAATCGGATGAAATGTCGTTCTATATAGTAAAATCGATATTGTTATAATAATTGCAATTAATATTGAATAATACATACATACGATTAATTACAGCCATAATAAATTTTGTATTGTAACCATTAACATCGTACAAATTATTCGAAGGCAATGTGTAAACATATTTAAATCTAGTTGTTTGAAATAATATTTAATTGTTTTTATATAGATTACATTTTTTAATGGATGTTATAAAATTTAAACGTTTGACGTTTGTCGTTTTTGACCGATTTCGACATGGACGTAATATTTCGTGTTATGTTTATTCCTCGCGATTTTTTGAATGTTTTGACGTATGACACAAATTTTAACCTCAAATGTCAGACGATTTGCGCGATGTCGCCTGAGGTTACCCGCGATCGTTCATGATTGATTCTTGCTTAAATTTATAGCAAGCTTCGAAGTAAATAATCTAAATTGTGTTCTTATGCTTTGATGATTTATTATGAATGACTTTTCCTTGATCCCACAGTGTCAGCGACTGACAAAATCGATTTCCCATACGAACAATACGAATGGCAACTCTTTGCCAACCAACAAAAAGAGCAATTACGGCCAGTTGCACAGCATTCATTGGGAAACGACCGCGCTTGCAATTTCCCAAAGTGGCATTCCGTTTTGCGGTTGCGGAACGTATTAAATTCTTAATTTCAAATGGCGTATTTCATACATTTTTAAACATATAAATTCAATTTTTCTATCGAAATTCTCATATTTTTAAATATTTTTTTCTTCTGAAACTATTGAGAATATCTGCCATTGCAGTTAGAATTGGGATTGAACTACTAGGTTAGGTTAGGCAATTATTTTGACGCAAAAAATGTATGTACATGGTGTAATACACATAAGACTTGGTTTAAATACCTTCAAGGGATATTGCCATAGCTATAAAGCCGAAATTATGTTCACATCAATATGTTTGGATTGCTTGATTGAATCACGTTTCATTTATGATAATGAAGCGTTAAATATAAAAACATGAATAAAAACTTATATGAATGTCATAAAATTATCTGAGCTGATATTTGAGATTCAATGTATGAAAGCAATTTGGGATACATATGTATAAAAGACAGGATTAGACTCCATCAGACTGATGATGATATATCAAGCAACCCATTGCCGACATAATCGCTTGAAGAGAGTCACAATAAAATGCATTGGTTGTTGCAGATCGTCAACAGCATTTGATTGCATATAAAATATTGCACCACCGCAATTTTATCTGAATTCTGAACGACCATTAAATCGTGATTGATGAGCATTTACTATATATATCCAATAGATAAAACACTATCGAAAGATTTGCATTTATGCAAGATTGCATTTAATTTAACCAGGTCATACAATTCCGAAGCTGACCAAGGGCTAGATCTTCATTGGAATTAATTACATCGCAACCTATTCGAAACTTTAATGTGTTATAGCCATATACTGTTATGGAGCTTAAACTATTTCATGTTATTCGAATCAAACTTGTGGATATATCATCATTCAAAAATACTTGTAAATAAACTATCTTCCTCCCTTTGATTTGAGTAGCTTTGGCGGAAGCTTTATTTGCAAAGAGGAAATGCAATTCTTGGTATTAAATCACTTGATACATATTTATTGCGATCTACTTTTATGTCAGTGCATAAATACATGATATGATAATCGATTCAGTTCCGATTAAAACATCGTTTTTCTCTGGTTTTTTCAAATTATAAACATGATGTCGCCTGTTGGCATTTAATTTTTTTGTATCCTATCAAATAAGCTTCGACACAATTTTAAACATTTTCAATCTGATAATATTATTTCAAATGTTCAACAACCAGTTATTCGTCATCAATGTCCTATAAAATCCAGTGAATGCCAATTTCAAACTTAACATTCAATTTCATTGCTCATGTATTTAATGATGTTTAAAATGGAAACATGGAAAAAATCAGAGCTTCAAAACATTATTTTTTTCATTTCGGTTTTTATTCCGGTTCACTTCAAAATATTTATATCGGTTCGGTTACGATTTTCGTTATAATAATTGAATGTTATAATAAGTTATAATAATTGAACTATAAGTATATAATAACATAATTTACTAAACGAAAGGATATTAACTTAAAGCTTATTGGCTTGAAATTTGGGAGTCCCAACTTGAAGTACATAACACTAGATGCATAGCAAATACAAAGGAAGAGATAACCTAAACAAAATCTAATATATAAAAATCAATGTTTGTTTGTCCGTATTTAATGCGCTCCCATACCGTTCATCCGATTGCAATAAAACTGTGTCAACTTATTGTTTACACTTGCGAGAATAACATAGGCTCAATAAAAATATTGTTTATGTACGCAGTTTGCTATGCGAGACGTTTAGCGTATGCACTATGTTGGCGCATATTGGTTCGGTGGTTGCTAAGGTAAATAAAGCACTACAACCGTCGATCGTATATCCTTTTTATGAAAGCACTTCAATAAATCCTTCTTATGCCTTATCCTTAAATGGTTTTCATTCTGACGAAAATAATGATTTAATCGGTTTTCAATTTTATCCTGAAAGCCCTGAAAAATAATTTGAGCACCATCGAGCCGGTTGAAGCCTATAAAATCATGCTATCATTGAATAATCTATTAAACCCTATATATTTTGATATCGTCTACTCATCTAATTTATACGAACATATTTCTATTGAGCCAAATTCAAAATGAGCTATTTTCAATGATTATTTTGCATAAAATTCTTATAAAATTGTCATCTTTCCAAACACATCTCAATGTGCAATCACCGTCGATGAAGATGATAGTAGACCATGTGATGATGATAACACGCTAGTGTAGTAACTGGTACATCGTCATTTAACAGGATGGATCCTGCTAATCATGATTGATATTACAATCTGTTTCTCAACAGGTCTAGTCACCGTTTTAGCCACATTATTATTTTTTTTGTGTTCTTGACACATTCGAATGTCATTTCACTAATTAATTGGAGCCTACAATTTTTTTTTTGTAAGTATTACAATGATTAGAATAAATCAAGTGTCAAACGCCAACTATAGTTGCTCACCTTTCATTCAGCACCTGGCACGTAAAAGAGGAAACTGCGGCACTATTTTTGAACTATTACTTAATATTCGTTATTATGGAATGCAAAAAATATTAAACCTTGGCTGAAAGACGTAACATATAATTATTCTTGGCTATCGATTTGCAAACACCGCGAGTGAGACTACTGGCGTGCACGTACATAATTCATCCGTTGAGTTTGTTGAATGGATGTATTTCATCATGTTTCTAATTCGACTGTGGAATTTTGAGAAATTGCGAATGATGAACATTGCATAATTCGTCTTATATGCTCGAAAAAGTCATGGCTTCGAAATTGATATGAAAATAAGAACCAATATTGCATCGGGCATCAACTTTTGCAATCGATCATGCATTCTTAAAAATATATTTTCAAACAATCGTCAATAGAGCAAATCATTGTTATATAGACATATACTATGCAAGACACTCTATAAAAAGCTTATGAATTGTTTGTACTAGGGTTCAAAACGCCATATTTTGTTGAATTTAAGGGACGTTTCTACCTTGTTAATTCAAAAAAACCTTTTTTTTCTTCATGTTTCGGAAAGAACCAATGTTTAAGAATACGTTCAGTAAATTTCAAGTCAATATAAATGAAATTCACAATGTTATATACCAACGAAGAGAAGCTGCAATTCGCGAAGCTGAGGGTAGGAGAAATTTTAAATGCGTTTTTCTCGAAACTACTTTTTCCAAGCTCATGGAAGTGCTCCCACACATTCTAGATCAAAATTCTTTATAAAATTAAGTAGACACGTGTATAATAAACGTCTAAATCGAATAGACTACAATTATTTAAAAATATTCAAAAGTGTTTATTTAATAAACAAAAAACTACAAATTATGTTGGTAAAAACATAAATTTTTCTTCGATCACTCACTATATTTTTATTTTCCTATATTTTTTCTTAATTATAGTCTAAGCTTTACACAATATTATACAAAGTAAAAATATGTTTAATTTATTTGCTACAAATCATTTATTCAGGAGTTAGGACTTCCATGGTGAAGAATGTCATCGCTCGATCACCGAAATACGTGAATTCTCACTATCATACTTTTTCAAACTTTAAAAAATATTTTTATATTCAATAAAGTAAGTAGCAAATAATCGACACACTAAAATCAACATTCTATATTTAATACTTTTTGAATTAATTTATTTTTCTTAACCGTTAAGACCGTTAATAACCGTTTTAGAAAAATGTAACTTCATTCAAACATGCCCCTACGTAGAAAAATAAAAGGTGACATAATAAACACAGATTAAGGCTTCGTGCAAAAGTATTAATTTTCTTCTCAAAGAAATAAGGTAGCTCATGGTCAAATATAAGATATGTAACAGTTTTTATATATTTATCCGCACGATAAAAACATTTTTTTTAGCATGACTAATGCTAAAGCCCCAAAACATCGAGTCGTTGACATCGTGCTGTTCGTATGTGAAAGTTGCACGCGGGAACAAAAACATCTCAACACTTTTTTAGCGGAGCAGACATAGGGATCCAGTCGCGTGGGCGATGGCATTTATCACATTGCAAAATTGCTTTACATATATTTTCTTAAATTTTGTAACTCCGGCTGGTAATTAGCTTAGATTACGCTGTAAAATTTATTTCCTAATTTGTTTCGGATAAGATTCCGAAATATCCGTTAGGTGCGGATAAATTGAATTAAATTTTAATTACTCACTTGTGGAAATTGTTATTGACACTCGTAGAAACCAGTATGGTCGGTGCGAAATGGCATAATTGACTTATAGCATGCGGTTGAAGTCGCCCATCGGTTCATAATAATGGATTTATTCGAGCTAAGTGGTATGGATTTAATGCCAGCCATATCCTTAATGATCCTTACATGCATATGTTCTTTTGAGGATGTCCGGCGGTGGTATTATAACATACTTAGCCAACAAACTTCTTGGAAAATCAAAGAAGGCTATGACGTTCATGTGCGAACCCTCATTAATTCCAACAAGCTTTTCTCAGATGCCTTGGAGTTGATTCCATTCCAGTATATCCAGAATGAAACCAGTTTCGTCTTTATACTTATCTTGCTATAATATATTGCATATCATCAACTAAGAATCCTACATAAGCCAAATGTTGATATATGATATCGATTAATTGGTATTCTCGACGTTTCATCTTGATCCAAATTCAATCCAATTATCTGAATCTGAAAACGTTAATGCTGAAACGATGTATAAATCATCAATGAAGATAATCTCTAAAAAAATTTTTGCTCGAACAGATGATCCATGGCAATCGATCATCAATAATCAATTTTTCGTTCTAAATTCATCAACATTCAGTCATGAGACGCTCATTATTGTATAATATGCGGACGTTAACCAGCAATCGTCCTTGCAAGCCTGAGATTGTTAAACCCAAATGACTTGCAGATTTATTTAAGACGTATTCCACGTAAGATGCCAATAACCTACATATTATCCTTCGGACGCCTCACCAATATTAAAAGCAAACTGCGTTGTAAGAAGAACTTGTTTGGATGGCTTTTATTGGCGTATGTATTTCGCAGTTCTTGTCCAGCAATTTTTTTCGACCAACGTACAATTATCACAATTCGAACGCTATTCTTGACACTGGTCTTGTTATAGCAATCGTTAATCGCTGGTGGTAAATTCCAACTTGGCAGACCGTTGCCGATTTCCTTGTTTTTTTTTACTGGGTAGGACTCTCAATTCTTAACAATGGTTGTTTTTATTCTAGACATGGTTTCTAATTTTGTCGATTTAGATATCTCTTGATAAAAATTAAAACTGCATTCCGTTTCCGCAATGGCTATTATAATTGAAGAGTTTCTCTTATTTGATCTATGCGTCATTTAAAACTGCATAATTTGATAGTTTTTTTAGCACCTGAAGTAATTTTCATCTTATTCAATGCGATTACAAAGCACAGGATGTACACAGTTGTGATTAATTATACTGGGAAAAAAAACATGAATCACTTTGAATAATAAAAAAAATATAAATGTATGAATTTGGTTGAAAAATTGATACAAATACATGTGATCCAATCCTAAGCCAAAATTTCAATCCCGGGATTTCGGGATTGAAATTATCATCATTAAAGCATTGAGTGCTTTGTCATTTAGTTTAGATCTTGACGATTTTGGAACCCAGGCAACTTGCTGCTGAAAATGCACGCTCAGCCCCCACACTCGTTGGAGGTATCGTTATCAGATATTTAAATGTTAGTTCGAGTTGATGACCGTGTGAGCCTCCACTTTTGTATAACACCATCAATGAGACTGCTGAGACACGGAATTAAACTCGCAAAATTCCCGATTTCCCGACAAATTATTTATTTCCGTCGCTGCAGATGAATACTTGTATACTATAATACTTTGATGTGATTCATAATTATATTACGGAGGAATACAAAAATTATGAACCTCGTATCTATTATATTTCATATCGATATTCCCATTATTAGAGTCGAGGTGTAGTAAATACATCACCGGTGGGGAAATGTTAATATAACAATTTGAAAAACATATATGTACTATATATATGTATACATAGATTAAACAGTTACTGCCCCTAGGCGTCGCCTAAGCTCTCCAATTAGTAGTTACGCCACTGTTTACAAGCGTCCAGATTTCAGTTAGATAAAAATTTCAATCGAGAATTTTTAGGGGTTACGTTTACTAATCCCGGGATTCATGAGATTAGATTCCCTATGTGTGATTACATTTTATTACATTTCTTGATGGTTAAAACTTCTTTTCTAAAGTCTCAGCTTATAAAAAAATCATATTCATTCATCTTAATCTTGTGTATTGGCGTATCACAAAAACGTTTGGAATTCGTAGGTGAGTCCGCAAAAATCCAACTTCTTCCAATTCCAAACCCAATTCTTTGAGCCCTTGAATTGTCTGGTCCTGGTTTTATTTCTTAAAGATTTTTTTGTACCAGTTTTGAATTGTTCTCTCATAAATCAATTCTTGTGCGAAAACTTTCTTAATATATTTCTAAATGATAACGACAACGACTCAGTATTTAAATATAAAATACTATAAAAGTAAACTTCTTGTAAGATATTTCACAGAATCTTTCTCAAACATGATCATTTTTTGACTAATTGAAATTCCGAATCTTCATGTGTAACTACGTAATAAAAATAAGTACTTTAGCAAAAATTATCTCAAAAAGGCAAAACCAGAAATGAATATAAAGCAAAAGCTAAAAGCTATTAAATTAAGGCATATTGTAAACATAGTTGAGCTAGATTCTTGGAATATTGTTAAAGTTGCTGTCTCATGAAAATTTCCGCCAAGGAAAAATGATGTAATTTTTTCGTTAAGAAGTAGGCATCAATGACTTCTGAGATTGCTTTTAAAATTTTCTGAGAAATTGATATAATCAAATGATCCCAAGAATTGTTAGAAGGACAAAAATATATTTTTTAATATCATATTTATGATGATTTGATTGATTCAATTAGATGTTCTGTGGTAGAAAAGTGATAGTTTTATTATGTAGAGAAAATTAATACAGATTACAGATTAGTGATAATAAAGAGATTTTATTAGCAAACTGTTGGGATTTTTGCTTTCATTTGAGCTGATTCATTCTGTAAATGCAATCTCGTCTATAAAATATAAAATTTTGATGAAATTTTATTTTAAAAAAATAGCAATGGACAAATACAAATTTCCTTGCAGTTGGATGCAGGATATAATTTTCATTGATTATGCATACAGATATTGGTCTGCATTATTACCCATTCCAATGAAATTGCTTATAATAATATTTGAAGCAGTTTACCACAACCAGAAGAGGATTGTGCCGCGTACAAAATTAATAAAAGTGGAAAAACCGGCTTCGAACATGAAAAAAGTGATTGCATTGAATCCGTGCACTTTCTGCAGCACTTACAAAATTTAATTGAACTCCCTTATCGAAATTAAGATCTCCTGACAAAGCCATAATCGAATGATCTTGCTCGATTATTTTAGTAGCATGCAATTATAAGCTGTGCACATCGAGGACATTTCATCAATGAAACGCTGATTTAATTACACAGTAATAATTAGCGGTGCTAAACTATTCGATATTGATCATTTGCTTGATTGCAAATTGTACAAAGCCTTCATCGCGAAATTAATTCAAATAATAAACGCCTTAATTGATTAAAGTGTTGAGCGTCGAATATATCAGGGACTCTCGGCCTGCAATGAAAGCGGTCTTTCGAGTCAAATGTTAAACGATCCAAGAATTAAAAGAACCCTGAATGATATTGAAATGGCTCCAAATTTAACAATATAGATCACCTTGCAAATAACATAAATGTCGTTCACGTTAGATCTGTCTAAGGAGATCATCGTCGTAAATTTCGACGTAAATCGTTTGAGTACTTGATAAGTCGTTTCCTCAATGAAATTTAAATACGATTTTTTACGCCAAACTTTCAGACAGATGTGTGATTTAAATTTAATTATTCAATTAGTCTACTTAGAGACCTTGCCCCGAGATAGTTTCGAATAATTAATCCAAATTCCATCGTGCTATGAAAATGGACGGTTATAATGTGTAGATGATGTCGTCGAGGTCGAAGGTGGTGTCAAAAAACTGAGAAAGTGTTGCAAATTTGTCAACCCTGAAAATATGAACGATGATTTATTAGATATGTATTCGATAAAAAACCGCAAATTGTCCTTCATTGATGACTTTTTTTTAAATTTATTGTGTGGCTACTGCTTTTCCTTCAAGCGGATTGTAAAAACATTGCTCATTAATTAAATAATTATTGGCGGTAGGTTGTGAAGCGACATGAAGCCGATCTATCATCTAAATCTAGATCAACTATTAAATTTTACATCAATAACATAATTACCAATCAAAGTATCCAATCTCACTTCATATTAAATTAAAGATATATTTGAGCGTTCTCACAGAAATATAAATGATAAATGACATGCTTTTCAAATATATCATTATCATATTAACCAATTCCATATAAGGCATTTTATTGAACATCAAATGCTGGATCTTCTTAACTACGCAAAGGCAGGGCTATATTTTATGTTATTCGATACTTCAACAACTTTTAAATAAATATATACATTTCTTCGACGGGCGTATTTATCTATTGATGAATTTGGATTAACGATCTATACAATCGTGCGATGTACGCAGGAAGCTCTCCGTCTCTGTCTCCCATGCCGAAATCTGGACGCTTGGAAACAGTGGGCGAGCTTAGACGATACCTAGGGACAATAACTGTCTAATCTATGTATACATATATACAGTACATAAATGTTTTTCAAATTCTTATGTTAACCTTTCCCCACCGGTGATGTATTTACTACACCTCGACTCTAATAATGGGAATATCGATATGAAATATAATAGATACGGGGTTCAGAATTTTCGTATTCCTCCGTAATATAAATACGAATCACATCAAAGTATTATAGTATATGAGTATTCATCTGCAGCGACGGAAATAAATAATTTGTCAGGGAATCGGGAATTTTGAAAGTTTTAGTCCGTGTCTCAGCAGAAAAGAATTTTATCAGTCACATTGATGGTGTTATACGAAAATGGGGGCTCACGCGGTCATCGCCTCGATTTAGCATTTAAATATCGACGATACCTCCAACGAGTGGGAGGTTGATCTTGCATTTTCTGCAGCAGGTTGCCTGGCTACTAAAATCAGATCCAGACTAAATGATGAAACATCCCGGGATTGTCTAATGCAATTCCGAAATTCCGAGAACGAAATTTTCGCGTCGGGATTGGATTCCCTATACAAGAGTGCTCTTTCTGAATCACTGGAATTCGCTCGCAAATACGCGATCATCGCATATATGCATCTTTAGGATTTTATCGGTAGACGCACCTGTGCGTTTTCAACTATATGATTCATTTGCTTTTTAAAAAAGGGTCTCAGGCTGTAATCGCAAATGTGTTCCGCGTCAGGCGAAAGACAATGATATGGGTAACCCGACGGGAATGAGTTAAAAAAATAATTATCGACTAGTCATAACGGATCAAAACCTGAACAATAAAACCATTTTGAATCGACTTAAAACTTAAATTTATTTTTGATCAGTAACGGATCGTTTCATGGCCTTCTTGATCAGATATTGAGATATTGAGAATGAAACTTTGTCCTTAAGGCATTTAATTTAATTGTCTGTCCTCGTTAATTAATCATTTGATATGGACATTGCTTAAATAATTTAAGCACAATCGAACCTTCTTAAATTACCTATTCACCACATCTATAGATGCGTTGCACATTGGAATGATTGATATTCAAAAATTATTATTTAGATATTTTTTAACAGGAAATCCACGTATCACAATATTCCAGTTTTTAAATTTTTCCGCGAAATTATACACATATTAAACGTGTTGTGGTTATTTAATTTCCCCATCATTTATTTAATACAGGATGTTTTACGGCAAGAATGTTAGTCTTTCAACAGACTTAACAAGTCACCATCGCTATTTTCTGCCACACAGTATGTTTTTATTTATTTTTTGCTTAAAAAAACTTTTTTAAAATTAATAATACATCCATTTTTAATGAATAAAGGCATTTTCGTATGCATCTGAACGAACTTATGTCTCAGGGTTATAAGTCATCGTACTTTGCAGTTGCGTAGTCACGCACATTGATATATTCGCCAGCTCAATGATATGCAATTATTGTAAGATTTTAAATCCCTTTATTAAATAGTCAAGAGCTAAGATGATGCAATTATACTGAAGTGCACATTATGCAAAATTAATGGCTAAATTATGAAAAATAATCAACCTCAATTAACCGATTGAAACGTGCGATATGATGCGTGAGACCATGTTTCATTTTATTTATTTATTCCTTCGTTATAATGTTATCATAGATTTTTTTAAAAATTGATCACTGATTGTGGTATTCGTATTGCATTGGATGCAACAATTCAATGGCATATTCTTATGCTATTTATCCTTGACTAAGTTCAATATCCAGTTGGATATTGAACTTCTTGGGTCAAGCCCCGAACCCACAAAATCAAATTTTCATCCTTATGATTCATTTTAGTCTTCGTCGATCGATGAATATAAATGTCTTTAAATAAATAAAAAATGTAATAAACGAAGCAAAGCCTAATCGATTAAGTTACAACCAAATAAATCTAGAACACGGCCACGCATGTGTAAATTTGCATTTTTATCGCTTCTATGTATGCATTTTTATGTATTTCCTTGATCTGCATAAGGGCATGATATCAATGCGAGATGCTGACTGAGAAAGAAATATTAATTCATAGTTATTTTTCACACTAAATATTATCAATGAATCATATTTGAGCTATCGTGCGTATGGGATAAAGCTGTAGTTAAATTGAGATGAACGCAAGTGATGGGGGTGGTTGCTGCGGGCGGTGGCAGATATCAGACATTTTAAGTCGGCCTATGATTTTTTGCGCACGTTCAAATCGTACGATTATAACATCGCGCATTTTTTAAAGTCAGATCCGTTAAATATTTTTACATTGGCCTTCGTCTTGAAAGCAATCTCCATGCGTATGGTTCAATTAAAAAGGTTCGAAAAGCAAAAAAAGTGGCATAACAGCTTTCAATGCCAATTCTTCTTTCAGGTTACAGAGTTCATGCATTAAAATCAGTACGTTCCATAAAATGTATTTTGAAAAAATACATATAACCAGTTTGATCCTAAAATAAGTGATACGTATGTCAATAAAATCCAAATACTTCTAACAATCTGCATGATGATTTTTATCATATTTTCCTAAAGAAAAATCTTTAATAAATCCGGGAAACCACAAAAGGTACTCAAATTTGAGACCTTGATAGCTGATTCATAATCTAGATGGTATATCTTTAACATTGTGCGTATGAGGAATTAAACCCATATCTTAGAAGCTGGCAATCAACTACCTTAAAAAAAATAGTCTCAAGTTCAAAACTTTATTACCTATAAACAACCTTTAATAGCTGATCCAATATGTCCTTATTTTGAATGGTTTTATATTAACTAACATATTTGTATTTATATTAATTCCTTAACTTTAATAAACTCTGTCTACACATTTACAAAATCCATTTAATAGTCTGGTGTCTTTGTCTGGTATAATCCATTGTCATTGATAGCCTTCAGACGACTAAAAAATACTTAACTGAGTTGCATGACTGTAATTTTAAATTGACAAAAAACAAATCTAAAGATCTTTATACAATGAATAGCTCATGAACTATGTGATATGATACACTTCTACTACAATCAGTAATTATATCTATCAAAGACTATACTGAGATTTTCGAGTAGATAATTACAATAATTATAAAATACTCAATGAAAGTGGACCAATATATAATGAACATTACTTGGCACATATAATATGTTTTAAAACTGGTAAATTTAAAGTAAATACCAATCAATTTAAAATGATTTACAACCAACAAATTATATATAATTTACAATATGTTCAAAAAGTCTCACAAATTAAGATGTAAATTCCGTAGTCAATTTGATTAGGTTGTGAATGGCTCAAAACTTATTATAAATATGAACAAACATACAAACGTTGATTTTTATATATAAGATCTACTCTAAGTTAATTATAATATACCTTTATTATTTGAGAAAGTACAAACAATAAGCTGGAAAAGGTTTTATCGCAATTGAATCAGCGGTATGGCAGCGCATTACATACGAACAAACAGATATTATTTTTTATATAAGATATACTAGATTTAAAGAGCTTATTTGATACATTTTTAAACACAGGGCTAAAAAATAAATTTAATTCAACCCCCAAAATTACATTAAAATAATTTTCTATAAGCGATACGTTGATATGGTCGCATGTTAGTCAGTTGCTTCTACGAGCAATCATTTTAATTGTTTCATAAATAGATTATTATGTCTGAATATATTATCATGGCAACAGTTTTCCATCATAATTTCACGAGTGCTGAACGAGTCATCGACACTGTGCCAATTTGCTCATGCAGCAAATTGCTCCTATTCTCCCCTACTGAATTAAAAAATTGCAAATGCTAAATAAAAGCGATCTCAAACGTATCATTGAAAGCATCAATTTATGATTTATGGAGAACGTCTGCTTTAATATCAATATATATGCACAAAATTAATTATTATATAAGATTATATAACGTTATTACGGTAGCATGTATTGGAATTTAATTTATACACAATATATAATCTTTAACAGCTTTGCATAGTTATGTAATATCTTCAACGCTATACCGATTTTTTTGACGATTTTTTTAATGTCTACAAATTTACATGTTCCGATCACAATCTTTATGATAACATCTACTTATTAATTATTTATATGTAGTTTGTTCTGTTCGTTTATAATAACATATTTTATAAATACCAATGTAATATCAACGAGTACTGATTGATTGTATGTTAAATGTTTATTTAATTTCAGATAGAAAGTCGCAATGGGCTCCATTCCTGAATTTTCAATCATCAAGGGGAGAAACAAAAGCTTTGAAAAAAGGAAACTGCATAGAATATTTGAGGAACACCTTGAACAAACAAAAGGACACAACGATGTGGCCATCATTTTTAAAGGTAAAAAATCATTAATAAAATTAATAATTATTATTTATTAGCTACTCATACAAAGAAAATAATGTATTATTTTTGCAGAAAATATGAATACCACAAATACTACTTACGGGGAATACAATGAAGCTTCTAACAAACTGGCCAGATCCATGTTGAAGATCATTCATGAAAACAAAATACCCGTCAATAACGACGGGGACTATGTTATTGCAGTATCAATGCAACCAAGCGATAGGTATAATAAATTAGCTTTACTCTTAAAAATGTTCTTAATCATTAAAACATGAAAGCATTTAAACATATTTATCATTTAGATTACTGATTGCGCTTTTGGCTATATGGAAATGTGGAGCCGCTTACTTACCAATAGATCCAACGTTTCCAGAAATGAGAGTTAAGCACATCCAAAAGGAAGCTTTACCTGTACTCGTTATTTATGATGAAACATGTAAATATAGTTCTTTCATTTATTTATATAATATTGATTAATATGATTAATGATTAGCGTTGAGCACAATCTTATTCATAAGAACAATATTCTTAATCCACAGCTAAAACTGAATACTTCGATGGTTCTCATTCAATATCTTTTACTGAATTGATGGAAAAATCCAAAGCAAATTCATCAATGAATCTATCTGAATTGGAAACATTAACACAGTCGACGGAAAACTTGGCTATTGTTTTGTATACTTCAGGAAGTACTGGTGTTCCCAAAGGTAATAAATTAATTCGGCTTTATTTAAATAAATCCTTCTTGACGTTACATTTATAGCTATTATATTATTGTGTATATTATTATAGGTGTTCGTCTACCGCATGATATAATCATGAACAGATTGCAATGGCAATTTGATAAATTTCCATACTCACAGACTGAAAAAGTCTGCGTATTCAAGACAGCGTTGACGTTCGTCGATTCAGTGTGTGAAATATGGGGACCATTGCTCAACGGTTTGTGCATATTAGTTATACCCAAAAGTATAACGAGAGATCCTCAAAGGCTTGTAGAAGAGTTGAACGCTTACAAGGTACTTTATATTGATAAAAACATAGTTCAAGTTAAATCAGTGGAATTAATAACAATTAATGTAATCAATGATATTGATACTTTCAGATTGAGCGTTTAGTATTGGTTCCGTCACTCTTACGCTCTCTTCTCTTGTATCTTTCAATCAACAACGATAAAAATTCACTTAATTATCTGCGCTTATGGGTGAGCTCCGGTGAACCTCTGAGTGTATCACTCGCAAAAGACTTCTTTGATTATTTCTCGGCGTGCAAGAATCATGTTTTGTGTAATTTTTATGGAAGTACTGAAGTTATGGGAGACGTAACTTATTTCGCAATGGAAAATAAAGACGCGTTAAAAGATTTAGAGAAAATTCCCATCGGTAAGTAATCGATTATAAGCGTATAATATTTATATAAAATATTTATGTATTAAAAAATAAATATTTTGCTTGATTATAGGTAACCCGCTCGATAATACAATTATATATCTCCTCGATGAAAATTTGCAACCTGTTCCCAAGGGTCAACCAGGCGAACTTTGGGTTAGCGGATCTAACTTAGCTACCGGTTATGTAAATGGACGTGATCCTGATAGATTTATTCTCAATCCATTGGCACAAAATGCAGGTAACTAAATTGATAATTTCCTATAAACATTTGATGTTAATATTTCACAACTTTAATAAAAACGTATACAAATGTATGTTTAATTAAAATTTTAGTGTATTCCAAAATATACCGCACTGGAGACTTTGCTAAATTTGAAAAGGGTACTGTGTTTTTTGAAGGAAGAACAGATTCACAAATTAAAATTAGAGGGCATCGAGTAGATTTATCCGAGGTTGAAAAAGTTGTTTTAGCAAATGACGGAGTGGAAAAAGGTAGATATTAAAAAATACAAAAGTATTCATAAGCATTCTGCATATGATTCAAATACATTTAAATGTCCACGTTACATTTCAGGTGTTGTACTCTGTTATAAGCCTGGCGAAATGGACCAAGCTCTTTTGGCTTTCATAACAACTAACACAAATAGCAAAATTACCGGTCTGAAGATAGAAAAATTATTGCAAGATAAATTAGCTGCTTATATGATTCCTCAGGTAAAAAATTGCACGTATTTAAATAATAATGATCGACAATTAAATATATAAAGTGTTAAAAATAAACAATTAATATATTTTATTTGTAGGTAATCATTTTGGAAAACATTCCTCTTCTAGTAAATGGAAAAGTGGACAGACAATCGTTATTAAAAATGTATGAAAACACAAATAACAATGGTATGTATTAAATTAAAATGAAATGTACAAATATTTGCATATTGTATTTCATTAGGATCGATAATAAATAATCATTTTTATTTCTTTTTTATAGATGATACTGAAATCATTCTTGATTTTGATTATTCTGGCATTCCTAGCTCCAAAATGAAGGCAGCTGAAACTCTTTTCAAAACAGTCGGTACTGTAATTGGAAGATCAACGCGTAATACAGTATCGGTCAAATCCAACTATTATGAACTCGGAGGAAACTCGCTCAATTCCATCTTCACTATTTCTCAATTGAAAGATAAAGGATACGCTATTGGTTCGTTTTTATTTAACGTTTTAGAAAAAAACATTAAATTTTTCCTAAGCGTACGAATTATTAATATACTATTTCAAATATTATTGTAGGAATCACCGACTTTATAATGGCTAATAATTTGGGAGAAATTCTGGATATGATCTGTCCTGAACAAACAGACGCAAACAATTCTTCACAAAAGAAAAAGGTTGTAAGATATTCTTCAATGCCTTTGGAAAATAAATACAAGAATGATTGCTTAAGGTAAAGATAAGTTCAAATGCAAATATCTCAAATTTAATTTCATCTATAGCTAATTTACGTTTGATATTTTGCAGAATGATTGTATCGAGTTTCTATGAGAAAGCTGAACTTGAGCAGTTGATCAAAGATCGCATCCAAGAAAATGATTACAGAGATCTTTTGGATTTAACGTGGGACGCATTAGTAGAAAAGGATCTGAGTTTCGTGGTGACATCAGAAAATAATCAAATCGTGGCCGTGGCATTCAATTTCGACGTTCGGGACGAACCAGAAGTAGAAATCGACCGGGGACTCAAAATAATCTTTGAATTCCTCGAACATTTAGAAGGTCCCATGAGGTAATAAATTTCTACAATATGTAACATTACACAATATATGAATGCGTTAAATATTACATTGATTTTGGATATTTTAGGGATCAGCATCTTCCTCAAGATAAAGGACAGATTGTGCATTCATTTATGATGGCGACCCACGCCGATCTTACCTCTCAGGAGAACGTGGCTGTTATTAAATTCATGGAAGAAGAACTCGTGAGTCACTCTAGGAAAAAAGGTTACACCGGGATATTCACGACGAATACAAGTCCATTGACTCAAGTAAATATTAACGCAGATAATTATATGTTATATGCGTAGATTGACGTTATTTTTAATCGTGTAATTTTAATTTTTAGCAACTCGGAACTGATGTTATGGGATATGAAACACTCTTAAACTACCAAATCAATAAATACATTACGTCAGAAGGAGACGCTCCGTTCTCAAAAGCGCCCGATTCTCAATTAGCAGTTGTATGCTGGAAGAAAATAGCTTAAAACTTATTCAGTGATAATATAATTATTTATTTTAAGACTAGGTCATAAGTGTACATTAAAGTGTAATGTAAATTTTTAAACATAGTGATAAGAATTAATTTATAATGATGTTAAGTTTAAGTAAGTGTACATAGAAAGTGTTATAAAATATAGCATGTTTTATAAATTTTCGTTGTGAAGTTTTCGTCTATTTAATCTAACTCCGATTCAAACATCCAAACCCATTCGTATATATATAATTCAAAAGAATAGTGATGAAATTTATCTTTTAATTTTTCATAAATATAATATTTAAATACGTATATAATATGCATAAAATACATTATAAACACTTGCTTGATGATTAGTAAATATTATGAAATACAGGATCAATACATTTTATCTAAATCTACTACGTTTTCAAAGAAAGACAACGCCTAATGCTAATCAATATTCCATTCCGGTAGCCATGGAATCCATGGATTTTATTTATTTATTTTAATAGGAAGATTACTTAGTTACAATAAGGTGACGAATAGAAACAATAACATTTTTACAATTTGATTTTGCTAAACTATACAGTTTAATTCTAAATTGAAAGACAAAAAATAGAAAAAAGTGCATACATATATACATCTATAATGAACAAAACGTATGAAACTTTATTAAACGATAGGGATATTATTAGTACACAGTTAGTGAAGAAAAATAATGAATTAGCTCATCGAGATGAGAAAATAAAACTACTTCAAATTACATTGGATAAAAGTATGTGAATCTCAGATTCTTAAAATTGTTCCAATATCAATATGCAATTCTTTTAAAAATTAATATTATATTTTTCTTATTATCAATATATAAAATCCAAGGGGAGAAAGATTACGAACAACGAGTAGATGATATCAGACTTCTCAAATTGGAGATACAAAAATTAAGACATGAAAAAGGATTGCTTTGTAAAGGAATTGAAAACATGACTGATCTTCGTCAAGAGGTAATAATAACGTGCATTTTACATGCGTTTCCACATATTGTTTCAAATTAAAATGAGAGCAACGTATTATAGATTTTCATTTTGGAAAGAGAATTAAACCATGAACGAATACGTACCAGAGCTCTCGAAGAACTTATAAAAACTCCACAAAATATCCACCGTTGGCGTAAATTGGAAGACACCGATCCATCCACGCTCGAACTCATAGAGCAAGTACGAATGCTACAAAAGTAATAAGCAATTGTGTTTTGACTTTATGAATCAAATGATATTATATTCATAAACCGATAATGAATTTTTAGGCAATCACTCGATAAAACGCAGAAAATGAAGGAATTAAAAGCAATTTGTAATTCAAAAAGCGATACTACACATATTGAAACGGATAAAAATTTAAAGGTATTCCCCTAAAATCATGATAAATTTATTTTATGTTGTGTGTATTAAAATTGATTATATTACAGGAAGAGATGCTTAAATTTAAAAAACGTTTGATGGTCAAAGATGAAAAAATAAAAGGACTTATTGCAGGTTTTTTTCTGTTTTCTATAATCATGTATAGTTTATCGTTCATAAAAAATACACAAATTATTTCATTTGCTTTTAGAATTGAAAATGAGAGAGGCTCAAATTATTCAATACAAACAAGATATCCCAATCAGACGTAAAAGTTTTAAAGAGAGCGACTATAACCGACTACCGAAAGGTTACAAAGATGAACGTTTTTGTGAGAGTGCTCCCGTTCGACTGAAATCGTCTTCGAAATTCTTGCCCAAAAGCTCGTCTGATGTATCAAGAAAATTTTTGGGCGGAGGATTCAACTTGACGCCGAAAAAAGAATCGTCTTGAACATCAATCGCAAAATTTTAAATACAAATCTTAAAATATATTTTATGATAACTTATATGATCGTGCATTGATCAAAAATTTATCTGTGTGTGCAAAATTTTAAGCGTTAAATAAAATCTAAATAACAATAAAAACCCAATGCTAAATTAGCATATCCTTATGAAATATGAATCGAGATAAGCATTTATGTATATGTGTGCATAAATGAAAAATGCCGCATTTCTTCTTGCAAGGAATACAAGATGTTTACAAACTTTTATTCCCGGAGTATTACTTTAAAAGTTGGTAAGGAATATTTTTTATTTAAAAAATACAAATTTAATCTATATTTTGATATTGAGATAAATCGTTACTCGTTATCATTACAATGTATTTATATGGACACAATCATTAAATAATTTAATTATTATGTGGTACAGTGAAAATAAATTGGAGAAAATACTTACAACTTATACTTCTTAATGATAATAGTCTCGTGCTATCCGTTGACATTATCAAAATGTATTCTATTTGGTCGGATTGAATTAAAAAATTATATTTATTGTAATTTGCAGTATTGAATTATATTGCTAAATAACACAAATCTTCTTTTAAATTGTCATATATTCTTCCTAACACTTCAACTTAATTTAGCCCATGTTATACATTAACATATTTCAGCTTTGCACGCTAGAATTTGGTTTTTGTATGTTTTTCCTAAAATATAAAGTTATATTAAAGTACACCATAATATGATCTACCTTCGTACAAATCTTGGTGCTAATTTAGATTTGGAAATTGATAATTTGGATGCTGAGTACCGATTGACTGCTTATACAACTAGAAAAAGAACAGACGAATGTTTCATAAAAAATATGAAATTTAAAGCAAGCTAAGCAGTATCAATTATTGAATTCGGTCAATTTGAGCTAGAATAGAATCAATAAGTTCTATCATTAGGCTGCCATTGCATGCATGTTTACCGAATTTACCTGGTTAGTATTTAGATTCAATCTCAATTAATACATACCATATCCTTTTAAGAACTTCATTAGACGTATGTGACCCCGGAATACTTACATCTTCTTCAGAATACGAAAATCTTCATTTACATGGGTTTCAATTATTTCATTGCTTCAAATTATTGATGAACTTGCTCTTCCCCTAAATATGGTTGTATTGTTATTGATGAAGCATATATTCTAATATATAAAAATTAATATTTGTTTGTTCGTATTTAATGCGCTGCCACTACCATTCATCCGATTGCAATGAAATTTTGAGGAGTTGTTGTGCGCACCTCCGTGAACATTTTTGAATTAGTACAAGCATTGTTGTGTACTGACATTGTGAGACGTTTAGTGGATATACCATGTTGGCGCATATTGTTCAGGCGAATTTAAGCGGGGGGCGCAGGAGAGGGAGAGAAAGGATGCGCGTGCAATACGGCGGTTGAGCTCTGCTCACAGGAGAGAGGGAGATAGTCAGTCCTTTGAGGCGAGAGCGAACATGCGCATGCTTTTGGATCCTAGCCCTTCAGCCCGCGCTACACGTGGCCTGAAGCAATAAACCACGTAGCTTTAATACTTATATTTCTAAAGCTCGCTCAAAAGTGAATTAAGCATTTTGGATAATCAAAAATGTAAATAAATCGACCGTTTCCATCATCTTCATTTGAGAGCCACAGCACAATGTGAGTTAAATAAATGATAATTGATTTTAAAAATGTGACTTGGGACACATTTCGATTTAGCTGATTGTGTCGACAATCGCTCAGGTAGTATAAAATCTCCGTCGTTTTAAATTCGAAGCATCCCATTTGAAATTTAAATATGCTCGTTTCAATTCGATTGCATAAAATATACATATTTTTGGAATACCCACTGGGTCTGGAGAGACGACATTCAGGTATAAGATTGATCAGACACGCATACAGTTTTATAGTGGAAGGTCCTGTCTTTAGAAGCCGGTCTTGGAGCAATCGTTCATTCATTCAAATCGTCATCCGAAAGTGTGAGTATATTATTTAATTAATACAGATCATCATTGTGAATTATTATATAGGCAGAAAATGATGATATTATGTGAAACTAATTAATTCTAAAAAAATATACATTTAATATTTGGGCAGAATTGAAGAATGTTTACATTTTATGAATTTGAACGTATTGTTTGACAAGTTCACCTATGAATTCAACGTAAATCCTGATTAATTCAACGTCTATATATCGCCGTGCTGCACTTTTGACGAAAATTCCTCTCAAAGTTTAAATTAGATGATCATTTTTTACTCATGTTCAGATAGGGGTTTTTATATAATTCTTCACAATATTCAACCTGTCTTCTAGAAATAACAAGGGAGTGGAGGTTATTGACTAGATTGGCACTTGTTATATTGAAATTAATTTTTGACGAGCCCATTTAAGGACGGCTTGGTTTCACTTCTGATATTTTATCGTAGTATTTTTGTGCAAAATGGCAGCTATTAAAAAAACACTTATAGATACATTTGAAAGTGAATGATTAAGATTTTCGATCGCCAATAGTTGGCCCTTTGAGTAGTGAGCTAATTTTAAATCATCATGAACTTAGATGCTATATTCGTGTGTTCGCCACTTATCATCCGTACAAATCCATTTATCTGTTAGGACTGCCGCAGCGTGTATGAAGCTTGTATATAAATAAATAAACACTGTCGATAGCACACAATATTCGTTAATTTCTTCGCATAAATATAAACAATACATTTAAAATCGATTCGTTTGAGCTATCATTATTGGTCGATAAATTTGGGTTATCATACAATCGTACGATGTACGCAAAATACTCTCTCCGTTTCTGTCTCCCATTTACAATCTCCGGCCTGCAAGATGCTCTCTCCAAACTCAACGTGCAAGACACCCTCCGTCTCTGTTCTCTCTCCAAGCTCAACGTGTAAGAATGCTCTTTCTGAATCACTGGAATTCGAACGCAAATACGCGTCTTAGCCCCACAAAAGATTAATGGTGGATTTCCCAACGGCGCAGAAGGTGCGCGCCTCAAGCTTTAAAAAATCAGGGGACCAAATAGGTCTAGGGGCACTCAAACTTAAATTGCCCCGTGCTAAGTCTATCACTGCCAATAGTAGTCAACTATTGGAAGACGTTACCAATAGGGATGCATAAATTGTGATTCAATAGGTATACAGATTTATATTAGTGTTCTTTCATACAATGACAGAACCGATACGAGCACCATGGGAAAGGGGTAGCCCCTGCAGTCCGTTATCTCCTGCAGCCCCCATCAAACTGAGGTTGGTCTCGTGGTGGCAGTGAACCCGCGGTAGTATTCCTTTGAATTTAGCTTTAACCTTTGCCCTTCCTCCTCCACCGCACCCTCGGGTGCAATAGTCTGAAGCTGGTTTTCCTGCAGAAACCTCGCCTCCTCTGGAGGACGCGGAGCAAAAGATATGTGCGCCTGGACGCTCTGCGTGTAGCGTTTCTAACGGGGCTAAGATATCAATGGAATACCCTCTCTGTGTGGCTAGTCCGGGGTATCCTGGAACAGACCATACAGCAACGCAGGAAATGGGATAGCATATTAATGATCCCCCAATCCAGTTAGTCGCTGTCTATCGTCTGTTATCTGTTCTTTCATATTATTCGGACATGGACGCAGACCACGTTCTGTGGACATGTCCGGGCATGGCGTCCGATCGCGAGGCGCTCCTTCGTAGTGTCAGCGGCCCGAAAGTCGGGCCGGTTGGGCACACAGACCTGGTGGCCACTCCCTCCTTGTTCAGGGCGTTTAGGGGGTTTTGTAGCATTTTTGGGCAAAAATGCGTTCCTGGGGGCTACTATGATCCCATCGATCATGGTAGCACCTCCAGCTAGCTCAATCAGGTGGCTCGCGCCAATAGCGTCGCGAGCGAGACTAAGCAACCCCCCCTCTCCCATAATGTATATATATATATATTTACTATATTTCTTTCTTTTATTTTTATTTTTTTTTCTTTTTCAATATCTATCTATATATTTTAGTTAGGTCTAATTTATAAATTCAAGTGGCCATCGGTGTTGAGAAAGAGTGGGTCCTCGCAGACAATATACATAATTTCAGGTTTTGCACCCTGGGTGCATTTTTGTTGAGCGGGCTGACATGGTCCCGAACAGCGGGACCAATAAACAGCTCGGGTAAGAGGTGGGTCACTGTCTGTTCTTTCATATTCCTATCCTGAGGCGTCCAAGTATTGAGGCTGTTCTTTTGATGCGCTTGTCCAGCCTGTTACCCAAATTTTGATTGCTTTGGATAACAGACCCCAAATATATAAATTTACTGACGTTTTGTAAGAGTGCATAGTTGTTATATAGTTGTAGTTGAGCAACTGTGTTTTTCATATTTCAATGACCTAAGAGTTGATATTTATTGTATAGATAACAGTGGTCATCATTGGTATTGTCATTTTATAGCAATATGCGGAGAATGGTTCAAAGACTCTTTGGATTTCGAAGACTCTTGCCTTCCAAAGACTATGGTCGTGCTGATAACGGGATGCGATAGCGGTCTTGGTTTCCGAACTGCTCTGGAAGCCACAAATGCTGGTCTTACAGTGGTGGCAGGATTCTTCGAAGGTCCCGAAAGCGAAGCAGCTCGGAAGATGCTCACTATGTGTCCCCCAACACATCAGCCTCATCTCATTCATTTAGACATAACCAGTGAAAAAAGCATTTGCAAAATGGTAAACTTCATTGGGGATCTTCTCAAAAAGAATTCGAATTACGGTAAAAATGTTCCTATTAAAACATATATGAATATGAATGATTATTTTAATGCTACATATTGTCTATCTTAGGTCTGCATGCGGTCGTGAACAATGCTGGTGTGATGGTATTTGGCGATTTTGAATGGCAATCTTCAAAGTTGGCAGATTTTCAATTGTCTGTCAACTTGGGTGGAACATGGAAAGTAACTAGGGCCACTTTACCAATGCTTCGACAATCTGCAAAACTTATGAAACATCCGAGAATCATCACAATTGGGAGTCATTGTTCAATTCAATCGTTACCCACTCTCACGATATATGGGGCAACGAAATCTGCCTTGAGTAGCTGGTGCGATTCTTTAGGGATGGAATTACGTCCTCATGGAATACGCGTCATCCACTTCATTCCAGGCAAGTCAAATTCATAAGCGTGCAAATAAAACAATTATGATTTTTTTCTTATTTTAATATTTTTTACAGGCTCTATGATCCAAACGACGAACATTGTTTCCAAGCAAAATTTCTATTTTGAAGAAATGAAGAATTCGTTCGATGAGGAGCGCTCCAAATATTATGGAGAGGATTTAAAACTTCTCTCCGATAATCTTAGTAAACTTGTATTCGACAAGAAACCAGACTCTTTAGACGATTCGTCTATGAATAAAAAGCTCATGTCGGCCCTCTTGGACGAGAGCCCCAAATCGGAATACTTGAACCAACCTTTACGATATGCTTTTTACCATTATCTATTTAAAAATACACCAAAGTGCATAAGGCATTGGTTAGTGGATAAATTTATGATGTTTCCACGGCCTCATAATAAATATACAAGTCTAAAATAGATAGCTAAACTTCAAACACCAAAAATGGACTGATTGCTAATAAAAAATAAAATCCAATTAATCCAAAATAACCATTTAACACGCAACGCCTACGGAATGCATTGACAATGAAAAAACCTTCGATTCAATAAAACCATCAACAATCATTGGAACAACAATTGGAGAAGGGAAACAAGAAATCATTGAAATCTACTAGTATACCAAGTTTAGTTTATAGCTGTAATTTCTCACTATTCGATTTAATTATATCTTAAACAAGTTTATGAGTTATTAGAATCATTTGTTGTAAATTATTAAACATTTAATAAATACATTATTAAATCACAAAGATTTTTCTTGACAAAAGGGAGATGTAACAACATATTTATATCGTGCCTGGGTAGGATAGGGTGTTGAACTGGTGTAGGGCCCCGATGTTTTGAGCTCCACCTCAAAAAGCGAGTATGCAAAATTTTATTTAAATGAACCAAGGCTGGTTGCTTAAAGATCAACAAAATTACTAAGAACCAACAATCAAAGTAAAACAGATGAGGATAAGTGACCACAGACCAGACATCCTCAACATTGAAAAAACAGCCGTCCATATGGTGGTGCAGTCGCCTATTTGCGATCGAATTCCAGTGATTCAAAAATAACACTCTTGCACATTGAGTTCTGCGAGACAGAGACGGAAAATGTCTTTCACGTTGAGTTTGGAGAGAAACAGAGACTGAAAGATTATCTTGCAGGTCGGAGATTGTGAATGGGAGACAGAGACGGAGAGAGTATTTTGCGTACATCGTACGATTGTATGATAACTCAAATTTATCGACCAATAATGATAACTCAAACGAATCGATTTTAAGTGTATTGTTTATGTTTATGCGAAGAAATTAACGAATATTGTGTGCTATCGACAGTGTTTGTTTATTTATTTATATACAAGCTTCATACACGCTGCTGCGGTCCTGACAGATAAGTGGAATTGTACGGATGATAAGAGGCGAACAAGCAAATATAGCACCTAAGATTTTGATGATTTAAAATTAGCTCACTACTCAAAGGGTTAATTTTGCTGCTTAAGTTGTATATGCGTCGCCATAAATGTCATATACATATATTGATAAAAATGGAAGGAACGCGTCATCGTTTAAAAACAATTAAGATTATCATAGTTGCGCTTTGTTATAATTTGGGGATAATGCAAATATAAAACGTGCCTTATTTAAGAATAGTTGAAATTACGCTGCCATTGAGTACAAATATCTTTTCTGTAGTAAATAATGTCTATAATTGGACAAGATATTTTTTTCATTGGTGTCAGAAGTTAGATTCTAAAATTTCAAGAACGTGATAAAGCATACTACACTATATTTCATGTTGTTGATTGCATTTTAACATGATTACTTCTTCCAGGCTCGTTCCAAATTATTCACATGTGTTAGATGTGAATAATTTGACCTCTTGGTATATTTTTTGGCCTATTTTTGAGGAGCAGTGCTCCTTGGGAGGAACAGACTATGCAGTGGCGGATAACAGTATTATCGCTTGAAGAATACGGGACAGATCTTTTGTCTCGCTCTTTGAGTCGCTTAAAATAATCGCCTGTGAATATTTTTTTTTTTATCTATTACTCAACGGCGATCATATAAAAGCACAATTCCTCTATCGATTGTTAGCGACTCGAAGTGCATTCTTGCGCATGCGCTGTTATACCGCAGCTCAACGTGTTAGTGAATGCATATTTTCCATCTGACGTGTTTCGATGCACTCATAGAAGAATCCGATATAAATTGATCGCCAATTGAGCGGAGCAATCATCCCTCGGCGGTGAAGGTACAATATTCAGAATTTAATTAGCGTCTTTGTATAGTATTTTCCGAATACACAATGAAATTGAGATTTCAGATCTCACAATTTTATGCGATACTGAGCTGAAATTTATTCGGTGACTCATTCTTGGATTTAATTCGCGCTTATATCTATTAATTGCAAATGTTCATAATGACTATTAATAATGTCAGGATGATCATTGTCCATTTATATTTTTGTTTGAATACTGCCGCTCTTAGATCGAATTTTGTGAACGCAATCATATATAGACTCGCAAGACTTCAAAAGATAAAATGCTTGGAAGTTCAAAAATGCTATAATAGTATATGAAACTACCTTCAATTATTCTTCGTTGCATTTGGAAAACAAGCGCGATGACAATTCAAATCTGACAGCCGATAGAAGTTATTTTTAAATTTTCACCGGAAATAACAGATCAATTTTCGTCCATAGGTCATCCATGACGATGAGCTGTCTTCGGCCGCCGACCAATTATTTCCGATTGCCTCACTGCAACGGTTCAATCCAAGGTATCCAATCGACGAGCTGGACATGGACGATGATGACCACAATGCAAACATCGTAATAAACTTAATTTGTTATTTGGACGCCAAGAGAGAAGATGGGCGCAACTAAAAAGTTGTTCACACTCGACGATGACATAACCTCAACGATCATTTATTGGCGAGAGCTTTTTTACGTCTCGCTTTTCAGTGTTGCCAACACGATAATTTTCGACTGCGTCAATTCGCAATTTTATCTTCCAAATATCGCCGCTAAAAACGACACAAATTACAATAGTGACAAACAGTCTCAATATAATTTCAACATCTTCACAATACAATCGGAAAAATGTAGAAATACATTTTATGATTGTATAATCAATACGCATTTAATAAATATGCATGTGTAAAATAAATAAATCATCATATTAAAATAAACCTTGTACACATTTAAATATTTTAAAATTGCTTAAAATTACATATATTTTTAATAATAAATATCATAAACATATTTTATTCAGAAATTATTAAAACGTGCAATATTAAAGTGAATAAATGCATAACTGTGATCACGTCCAACCAGGTTTATTCTGATTTCCTGGTCGAAATTTTTTTTTATATATTTGATTATGAAGATGGTGCAAAAATATGCTTATTAAATGATAATTTAAACATAGTAAAATATTATATCATATACATAAAAATAAAAAGAGAGAAGTTACGTCCGAACATTGGAACATAAAATATTTATTTTGAGCCTATATCATGGATTCTGAGGTAAGTTTTATATTTTTTTAAAAATTTAAAACAGTATTACGGAATTATTTTTTATAAATCTGTTTTATTTCAGGAGATTGTTGGTGGATTAAAAAACGTTAAAAATGCAGACGGTGGTCAAATATTTCTTTCTATTTCTGATCAAAATAATTTGATCACCTCAACAAATCAATTAATTTCTCCGTCCAATCCATTCATGGCACTATCCTATCAGCTTATTTTACCAATTGGTCAAGTAATGGAAACTCCAGTAGTATTGATGCAACCAAATTTTATTGCGACAAACAATCATATGATTAGTCCTTATCCCCAATTTTATAATCTAACTAATCAGATAAGTAACCCCATACCTCAAATATATCCTTCCAATAGTCAATTATTGACTTCAGGTCAAGGTAATCAAGTTCTCCGTTTAGTAGATTCTAACCAATATCTACCTCAATTTCCTATCAATCTCCAATCTAATTTTATGCCCGGGACTAATACGACGGAATTACCAAGTGCTCCAATCAATCAACTTGGTTCTATAATATTGCCAATGACGAAAAATTTGAATACTCAGTTAGCGAATGAACAAATCTATATATCACCAAATGTTTCCGAGCTTATGGCTAATCACCAAATTATATCTTCGTTGTCGAATTCTCCTGTTGTTGCAGCTGTTCAAGAAAAAGTATCACAAAACAAAATTGTACCAAACGTTTCCAAGCTATTGCCAAAAACGGATAATCAAAATAGAAATATAATGGGGAAAAAGTCTATAAAAAATCAATCAAAAACAGTAAATCCTTATCAATCTGTGGCATCAGCATTGTCAAATAATAAAGCTTCAGAAAATAGACAAGTAATAGCTCAGCCCAAAAAACTAAATTCCATAAACCCTACAGAAAATTTATTGCAGCCAATAGCTTCATGCTCTTTAATTGCCAAGGAAAAACTAATAACCACTTATGCAACAATAAATCCAATACCAATAAATCTAGATATTGATGAAATGGTTCCATGTTCTTTAAGTGCTGAAGAAATTCCAACAAACCCTTTTGTGACAATACAACCAATACCAAAAAAGATAGCTACTAAAGAAAAACCAATGCAGCCAATTCCATTGAGTTTCATAAATACGGAAGAAAAACTGGAAAACGTTATGGTTACAATACAGAAACTACAACATTCTCTAAAATCCAAGAAAAATCAAACGACGTCAACTTCCATAAATGCATTGCAAGTACGCCGAAAGACTAATGATGAATTAATACAGCAGATGCCATTAAGATCCATAACAAATCCTTGTACGTCAGCAGCACAACAACAACAAAAATACAAAACTCTACAAGAAAGCAAAAAACCATTGAATTTGAAGGCAAAAACATCACAATACTACCAGCAAGGATTACCTACTCCTTGTTTAAAAATATTACCACTTCAAAAAGATAACAAAATAATTGAAGCTAATAAGAAATCAAATACAATAAAACATGAAACTAAACGACACAAAAACATATCGAATTCTTTTATAGATATACCACAAAAAAATGCATTTGTAGAAATACCAGAGCTATTGACAAATTCATCTGTTATTAAAACAACAAAATCTATCATAAGCAGCAACAAAATCGAATTTGAACAAAATAAAACTAAAATACAGATGGAAAAGAAAGCTCTGAAAGAAAAACGAATTCGTAAAAAAATGAAATTTCTAAAGGCATTGGAGAGTCGACTATTTTTATACAAGAAGTATCCCAGAGAACATTACATCCATAAAAAAATTGTTCGAACATGGAAATATGTAGCACTGGCAGCGCTTAAAACAAGTAATTTGATTTTTATTTTTCAAATTTGGTATAATAAAATGGAATAGAATCAGAATAAGAATAGAAATGGAATAGAATCAATTTAAAATTTGTGATTTTCCTCAAAAATAATTTTTATTTCGTTTTTTAGGTGACAGAATACTAACAAAATCCTGCATTGATATATGGAAAGCAATCTCTGATGATTATCAATGTTTTTCAGAAGTAGAGGACTTATGCGAATTGCTGGAGATGTTGAAATTTTTAATATCACAAAAGGAGGGCATCGTCGACAAATTTAATTTACAGGAAGAAGACGAAAGCATTCGTCTTGCGAAAAAGAATGATAAAAGATTTCTGATTGGCTTACTACCTGATATACGACTGATGACTGAAAAACAAATGAAACTTTTCAAAAAGGCCGCAATCAAACTGATACATGAATTGTGTATAAAAACTGAATAATATTATACGATAAGCAACTTTTTGTGGCCTAAACTGAATGATATGTACACCGACGATATGTGTTTCCAACAAGACGACGCTACGTGCCACACAGCGCATGTCACAATGGACATTCTGCACGAGCGATTTGACGCCTTTTGATTTTTTTCTTTGGGATTACCTTAAATCGTAGGTTTATGTGTTCAAATCGCAAACAATTGATGCCGTCAAAGTCATCAGTCACGTCATGGCGGACATTTGAACGATGTTATATTCCACAGTTCATGCCATAAAATATTCTTTCAATAAAAAAAATGAGTGGATAACTCACATATAACTTGTTTTATTTACATTTAAAAATCGAGCGTCCTTATTATGTTCCCTTTACATGTTCAATATATTTATTACGAAAAGGTCCCGCATTGATCTGAAATTTTAAAAAACAAGGGATTGCCACAAAAAGTGGTACATCAGACCCGCGGCAATCCGACGCCACTCTAATCCGACGCTCCCTGTAGTCCGACATTCCAATATAAATATATTACATATGTACGGTGATGTTTCGTCAATGTAAAAAAAGAAAAACGTTTGATTCTAAACCGCCTAAATTGTAATGAATCTTTTTGTATGTTGGCAAGTGAGTACGACGTAGGACGATCTACAATTTAAGTTCCGGACTACAAGGGTTCGGAGGCAGTACTCTATAGTTCGATAAATTGGATAATCCGACACTGTCTTGCAAAACGTATGTCGGATTACTGCAGATCTGCTGTATTGTTATTGACTCATCCGCACAATAGCATATTGAAAACAAACGATAAACTTGTGATTGCGACATTCTTACCCCTAATGTGACATCTTCGATCCAGCCAATGGAACAAGGGCGTTATATCGTCAATGAAACGTCTTTATTATCAAAGTTTTCTGAAAACTCTTGCCGAGGAAGATGACAACTTAATAAATTTCTGAAATAACACAATCTTAATCAAAACTATGATACAATTTTTTTATTGTAAAAATGTTGTTATATTTGAATCCAAGTAAAAATTTGATGTTTTTCAATTATATAGTAAATCTTCATTCAAATGAAAGTTTTGGTTCTAAATCAGTGTATTGTATGTTCACTGTGGGGTCAAATTAATTAAATTATACGAAGATTTATACTTTGCTTAAATAGGTTGTTTTATATCCAATAATACAGTATGTATTTACTTACATAAATAATTATAGATGATAATATATAATAGATAGATAATATGTATACTAATTAATGTAATTTTATTTATAAAATAAACTTATCTCTTTTATACGTATTTCTATATACAAAACTTGAATAATACAATAACAGAACTAATTTTAATATTACATTTTATAAAGAAAGTTTTTAATTAAAGTCTTGAAACTGGCGTCTTAAAATTGAATTCGACATTTATTACAAGTAAAATAAAAAATAGGGATGTTTATTAAATTGGTAATAATTACATGCTTAAATATAGACATTAAAAGCATTTAAATATATTTGTATGTATATAGCTTATACTTATTTAATAAGGACTGAAATTGTTAATGTTATTAAAAAATATTTGATTGGAAAACATTCGTTTTTAAAATCGTGTGGAAATGTTAATTTTCTTATATGGCAACACTAATATTGACATGTAGCGGTTCTTGTCGAGTGTGCGCTTTTGAAACCTACTTTTATTTAATTTTTATTTACATTACCGTTATGCTCTTTCTTTGCATATATTAATGTTTTAATACAAATGACTTGTTTTACGTTGCTTTGTAGTCATGTCGGTGAGTAGAAACTATATTGTTATTGTTTGTCCTACTTTACTTTCTAGAATCGAATTTATTTTTAATACAGTATAAGGAATATATTAAAAGTATTTAAATATACCACAAATAGTCTTAGCATATTCATTAACAAAAAGAAAATATTTTAAAGAACACTTTTATCTAATGTTTGTTAATTTTTTTGATGCTAAAATTTTAAGCTGATTCAGGTATTCTAACCTATGATATATCAGCTATTTATTTATAATCGACATGATTGCTTTTATTTTAGGACAACGAATCACCAAAAGCTGACGAAAATAAAAATGAAACCTGCCAAAATCAGTTGGCATAGCATTATCTTGCTGTCTGTAGCAATTTTAAGTATTATTATAGCGGCAAATGTTAATCAAAATCCACAATCTCTTAAATGTGATATTGTTCCAGAGAAAATCGTTGAAAATAAACCCAATTATTGGGTGTATAGTCAAACATCTAATGTGGAAAGTGAAACTGGCATATTAAAACATGTACACCTTGTTCTCAATAGATCTGGTTTCATTCGGGGAACAAACAATTCGAACTGGGATCTTCTATGGTCACACGATTATCCATTTCGCATTCTCTATCCCTCAACTTAAAGCGCTCAAAAAGCACCAAATGGTAAATCATTTTCCTGGCACCGGTTATATTACGAGCAAAGTTGAATTTGCTACGACGGACTCGAAATACATACCAAAGGCTTTTAAAATACCCGAAGACAGCAATAAATTCAGTCAATATGTGATATCAAATCCGAATACGTTGTTTGTACTGAAAGACAATCAACATAGAAGAGTTGTTTTAAAAAATGCAAGTGAAATCGATTTAAAAGGACAGGGAAACTTTGTCCAAGAATATATTGCTAAACCTTATTTGGTTGATGGTCACAAATTCGATATCGGAGTTTACACCATTTTAACGTCTGTAGATCCCCTACGAGTGTATATTTATAAAGGAGACGCCTTATTCCGGTATGGTTTATATCAAATTATGATATTAATGAAACATTAACACAAATAATTTATTATAAATTGTTAACTTTATAGATACTGTCCATCAAAATATTATCCATTTGATCCGTTGGATCTTGACAAATATGTAATTGGGGATGATTATTTACCGACGTGGGAAGTTCCTTCATTGGCGCCTCTTTATACTGCAATGGGATATAGCATGAAAGAATCGTTCAATGCTTACGTTCGCAGTCAGGTAAATTTTAATTTTAATATGCATTTGAATCCTATTAACTATTATAATGATTGTTTTCTATACAATTAGAACCCGCTTAATGCAATAGATACTAGAGATTCTGAAGTCTCGGCTTTTTCAAAATCCTGTGATTTTACAGATTTTTTTAAAGTAAATATTTATATGTGTTACATATGTCATCATTATCATAGTGCAGCCACAAACAGTCCACTGCATTTCGGGGGCATAAAAATGTGTTTTCATTATTAAAATGTTAAATATATTAGACACATTTTAAATCACAAAATCTCAAGTCCCGGGACTTTTTCATTGAAAGTCCTGGGACTCGATACAGCAAAAAAAGCCTGAAAGTCCCGGGACGTCTCAATACAGAATCCTTACTAGCGAGGAGTACTAAAAAAAGCGATATTTTCAAACCGGCTTAGTTTATGTTTACGCTTTGACAAAAATAACGGTTTTACCGGTTTCGATTTGAAGCCCTGATTATATCTCATTGTTTCTTCAATTTAAAAGCATTTTGTTTTATCAGTTTTTTTAAATTCCAAATGCATACAACGTATAAAAGAGACTCAACATTTTTTATATCTTACAGGGCAAAGATCCTTCTATAATTTGGAAGCAAATCGACGATTCAATTATTGATGTCTTCAAACAAAAGGAAAGATTCATAATATCAGCGGTATTTTTTTTTAATAGATATTTAATCAATATGTGTGTATAGAGACATATTTTTAATATGCTCTTTGTTACAGCTTAAAAATTATCGCAGTGGTGCTAATTTTTTTGAATTGATGAGATTCGATTTTGTTATTGACGAAGACTTGAAACTCTACGCTTTAGAAGCAAATATGTCACCCAATTTAAGTTCAGCCCATTATCCTCCGAATCAGCTGCTTTATGAACAAGTTCTATACAGTGTGCTATCTCTGGTCGGTGTGGCAAGATATACGCATGCCCAATCGTTAGCTGATAGGTTTGTTATGCATGTTAATATAAATCAATTCAATATGTGAAATGAAGCTATTGTTTTAATTTGTTTTAAATTTATTAGGAACATTGCAGAAAGTAATATGCGAGTAAACGATAAAAACATTGTTGTGTGGGCAGACACATGTGCTAGCGAGGAATGCCGAGTTGATTGCGAAGGAGTCTGTGAAATATGCCGACATTGCCTATCGCCTGCTAAAAAGCAGATGCTCTCTCAAACAGTAATAGAACAACTCAATCGAAATGATTGCCGGAGAATATATCCTCCCTCTATGGTTAATTTTTTCTTGGAATACCAATTGAATTTTTATTTATTCTGATTGTATATTTAAACTGATATCGTATTCATTTTTATTATAGATCCAAGGAGTTAAGAAAGAGGATATTATAACTGATGATTTATCAGCAAATAATCGTCTGATGCTTGTCTGGTTACAAGGAAAATGTAATGATGATATTACTTGGTGCAATTAACATCATTATTAAATTATTTTTCTACATAATAGATGGATTTTTACTATTATTTTATTGATGAAATCACATATTGCATATATATTGAACGCTTAGAATATATTTGGGATATTATTTTTTAATCAAACACTAATATTTATACCATAATTAAAAATGCATAATAACCATAAAGAACGGGCTACCGATCAAAGCAATAATTATTTAATTCATGCAAAAACTCAATATTGCAGGTGTTTAACCTTCCATCGGCCAAAGTTCTCAAATTCGATTGGATAAAAAATTTATTTCGATTTTAAAAATGAGACTATAAAATACTTTATAGCATTTAAAAAAAGTTAATACATATTTATGTGTTTAAAAAACACACCTATTTTTCAGAATTAAACAAAGACTAACTACTTGCCAGTATTGAAAATGTACAGTATTACCGTAGAATCTCGGAAAGAGTAGTATTTTATCTTTCATTTTATTTATTTTATGAAATAAAATATTTGTTGGAGTATTTTACAGTGATCTGAGAAAATGATATTGTTTATGAATGGAAATATATATTTTTGTATTAATTCATACATATCTTGTACCTGAAAAAAATATTAAAAATGTTAATAAATATAAGTATATATAATGACTGACATTTAATTGTGTATATTTTTCTTTTACCTAATCCAAAATGATAAATCTTAAATCCGATCATAACATCTCCAAGTATGTAAACGAAATCTGGCCAACAATACTAATGGATATACAGCAGACCAGCGGCAATCTGACAAATGTTTTGCAAGGCATTGTCGAATTTTTAGTCTGGAACTTTTTGAAAAGGAAGTACTTGTATTCCGAATCATTTTAAAAATGGTGAGATATACATAGATAACATAAGCTTTCGTGCTATCGAATTGACGTCATGAACATAATGACCATAGCAGTTATAAAAAATCTGTTACCAGTCATCAAACATTTTAATTATCCCTTGCTATAGATCCAGAAATAGATATACCTGTTTCTTTCCTGAAGAAACCACATGTAAAAAGCTTCTTCCATCTCTGGATATTTAGCTTTCTTGTTTGCCTCTTGCCTTGGCCCACAATCAGTGGTGGAGACGAACTTTTGGATGTCCTCACGGTTCTTTTTTATAATCATAAATTGTAGATTGTTCTATGCTGTACTCACTTGCCAACAAAAAGATTCATTATGATTCTGGTGTTCTAGAATCTTATTTTCGCATTTTTTACTATTGACGAAGCTTTACTGTATATATGTATTATACTTTTATTGTCATGTCGGATTACAGGAGGCGCCGGATTAGGGCCGGATTACCGCGGGTCTACTGTATAATTTATTTTAAAACTTATGACTACCAGGCATGCGTTGTAATGCCATACGCGCTTAGTAATTATTTGAAATAATATAGGTCATGCGTAGCGTCCCTCTCTCAGCTTCACTTCGCCAGACCAATATGCGCAAACATGGTGCATCCGATAAACGTCTCGCAAAACAAATTCCGCTATACGAATAATAGTTGTACTAATTTAGAAACCTTCTTGGATGCACGCCCAATAGCTCACCAAAGTTTCATCGCGATCAGATGAACGGTTTAGGAATGTATCTATAGCAAACTGACAGCAGACTGACACACATTCATTTTTATATTTATATAGTCTTATGTATCTTTTAGATCCAGACTTAGATATCCAACATTTGAAATCTGAAATCTTTCTGTGGAAATCTCCCTGGATGGACAAGGAGACTGAACTGGAAGGACAAGGCTACAATAACACACATGACAAAAATGACAAAAAGATTTTCATTGAAGTTCCTTTAAAAGATCCAGGTTTGTTTATTTTCCAAATCACCAAAGAGCCGTAACGGGAGTATGACAGGCCTGTGGCAATTATGTAACTTGCACCCCCCCCCCCTCCTGTAAGTTAGCCTGTGAGAGAGTTTCCGTGATCGTGTAAATAAAAGGAGGTCCCGGATATTCATTTATCCCCGAAAATGCTGCAAAAATTCCTAAAAGAAGATGGAGTGGCCACAAGGTCTGTGTGCCCATCCGGTCCACTTTTCGAACCGCTGAATGAGCGCCTCGCGATTGAACGCCAAACTTGTCTGAAGAAGATTGATCGGGTGGATTGTTTGATCGGTCGAAAATATTGTTGTCTTTGTTTTATTGCGGACTTATGCCGGCTGGATTGGCCCAATGTTTAAGCAATAACGAAGAAAAGAGGGATTGAACAACTATTATATATTATAAAAACGGACAGTCAATCGGTGTTGATTCATATAAAGTAGAATGGTCAACTAAAATAAAAATCACGCGCAACTTTCGATTGGGACAGTATTTTGCGTTTTGCACTCCAAGCCCAGTTGCGCCCTTGGCGGGCGTCTGCTTTGCCACCCTCTTGCTACGACCCTGCACGTTCATTCAGGAGACCCCGCTGAGTGAGCGTTCTAAATGAAACTCGGAGGTTATGCTACCTTCAATATCGAGCGAATGATGAGGTGAATGTATGATACAGACGAGATGGATGTAACCCCTTCCTGTGAATGGATATGGAAGATGATATGGCGCTGAAAATCCTCCTACGTTACAATGGTGTCAGAAGTGAAATCCTTCAGCTTTCGGACTTTCGTCCAGAAGTTCGTATTTATACTATTTTAAAGTAGGTTCTTCATTAAAAAAAAGAAACAATATTGCGTCAAATGTATACAGTTCAAATTATGGCGCTTTGTATCTAAAGGCGATGTGCGCAACATATTAAGATGCTTCCTCAAACTGTCCGCAAATGTCATCATCTCTTAGATTTCCATTTGGAAAATTCATTCAAAATGATGTCAGAAAATAAATAATCGCCGAAAATCAGTTTCAAATGTTCTGCACATTAAAAAAATAACACTTAAAAGTAAATTTAAATATGTTCGCGATAAATTTTATCGACATTACTACATAAAAATCGATAAATATTGCAAGAGTATTCAATTTATTTAATTGATTTTAACTCTATGGTATTAATATTAAATGCTATATTATTGAGGGGAAATGGGCACTACTCATCGCGATGCACACTTTGAGAAGCTCCACATCTAAGGGATGGGTTTTCCTTATCAACCTTGTAAATGTCAAATTTCGACAATATCAAGGAACAAGGAATAAACAAGCACAATAAAAGCTTCACCAAAATGTTTTATGAAGATGCATTTTGGCAGAATGTTCTCTGTAGCAAAATGGAAACAATAAGGTAATTATTTAATCCGATAACAAACGCATTTGCAGATCCTTGTTTATATAGGATAATAACAAATGTACATCCTTTTGTTTGAGAAAATTATTTTGTTTGTGATATGAGTTCGCTTATGTTGTATTAATGCAATTTTTTATCAAAACGAAGAAATTGACTCGGAAGCCGTAAGCCATAAAAGGCTTATCGAATGCATATTGAGACTTGGTTAGGTGTAGATATTGGGAGCGTGATGAAAAAGCAGAACGTTCGTACTCTATCCTTGGTTGTGTGCACCTTCACCTATTTGCTTATCGGGGCGGCCGTATTCGATGCGTTGGAATCGGATACGGAACGGCGAAGATATGACATGCTTTCCGGTAAATAAAAACAAACAATCAAAACAATTAAATCGCTTCAGATTCAGCTTCGAGTGTAACGTTGCAGATATTAAAAACGGATTGGTCCGCAAATACAACATCACACCGGAGGATTATCATATGATTGAAATCGTCATCATAGAAAATAAACCTCACAAGGCTGGTCCTCAATGGAAATTTGCAGGAGCGTTCTATTTCGCTACTGTAGTTATAGCCGTCATCGGCTATGGGCATTCAACGCCGGTAACGATAGGCGGAAAAGCTTTTTGTATGGCTTATGCGATGGTATAAATTATTCATTCATATAAATTTATATCGTAAAAATCACATGTATTAATGCAAAACTGCCGCTTTGAATCAGGTGGGCATACCGTTGGGCCTCGTAATGTTCCAAAGCATAGGCGAGAGATTGAATAAATTTGCATCTGTAGTTATACGACGTGCCAAATGTTATTTGAGATGTAATACCACAGAAGCAACAGAAATGAATCTTATGCTCGCCACCGGTCTTTTATCGTCTGTCATCATAACTACAGGTATAACATACTGAAAATAATATTATAACAGTAGATTTATTTGATAAAAGATAGCAGCATCGTATTTGAAATTCTTTGATCCGTTTAATATGTGAAGACTTTTTAAATACTTGTTTCATTAGGAGCCGCAGTATTTTCACGATATGAAGGATGGAGTTACTTTGATAGTTTTTACTACTGTTTCGTTACGTTAACGACAATCGGATTTGGTGATTATGTTGCATTACAGGTATGATAAATTTGGCAATGTAAACATAATAAAAACAAACACAATTATAAATAATCTATTATATTAGAACGATCAAGCATTAACGAGCAAACCGGGATACGTGGCATTGAGTTTGGTGTTCATTCTTTTTGGACTGGCCGTCGTAGCTGCCAGTATAAATTTGCTCGTACTCCGTTTCATGACAATGTATGTATATAAACAATATTGATACAATGTTGAAATTATAATCATGTGTTAATGCATGCAATTTTATATCGAAGGAATGCCGAAGATACAAAACGCGAAGACAATGAAATGCAAGCATCTTCTCATCATGTATTGACTTTGGACGGAGAGGTAATGGCCATTAATGGTAAATTATTAGCCGGTCATGGGAACATCCGGATGTTTGCAGACGAAGATCAAGCTTCTGTAAGATTTAATCATTCTTTAATTCATGAAACAATTAATTTTATTTCATTAAAATTATTAATGTATTAGGTTTGTTCCTGCAATTGTTTGGGGAGCAAACATTATAGTCCGCAGGAATTACTAATGGGAGCCGGTGGACCCTGCGAAGAACGAGATGAACCACCACCTAGACAACGACCATCTCTTGTACTCCTACTCAATCAAGGAAAACGAGCTTCGATCTGAATTATTTAAGATAAATGTGATGTAAATCATTAAAATACTTTTTTAAAATAGGGCAACAACAACAACAAAAAAAAACATCAATTTAATGAATATCTATTTAAGTTAACACTTTATTTCTAATAATCAAGGCACAGAGCATTTATGTTGATCTAGTAATTATACATGCTAAAATTAATCTTAAAGTGGGCAAATAGACTATTTATCAGTTTTAGAATACGAATAGTCTAAAAAAATCACAACCGAAACAGGATATTAAAAACATATTATCGATATTCAACAGACAGGGTTCGAGCATTTTATTACTGGCCTCTGCATATCTAAATTATTTTCTTAACACAATGTGACAAATATAACGCAGTATTTTGTGAAATAAATATTTAACACCTAAATCAAACTATTGTTCGTATGTACTGCCAGCATCATATCAAATTTCACATCTCAAAATTAAAGATAATCTGAGCAACATCTTTTTTACGATAGCGAATACTGCACAATAATGCCCAGATCGTCCATTTTCGTTAGTAAGCAAAATAAATTGCATGAGCATGAGGGAATCTACGTAATGTGAATAATACAATAAGCTAATAAACCTAATGTCTCTATGTACATATGTAAATGTATTAAGAATAATATTGTTGAATGTTAGTTTTCAAACGTAATATTTAATTTCACAATATATTTTTGATCCGGTCATTATACGACCAGCGTTCGCGATGAACGTATTTTTAAATTTGTAATACGTGACTTCTCAATGTGTTGTTATACAAGCTTCCCGCATAGTGATCGATATGCGTTATAATGCATGCATTTGAAATGCCAAAATTCTATCTTCCATTTGTATTAAAATAAATTTGTAGGCAGCGTTCCGAGCTAAGCAGTACATATATGTAACGACTGATGATAATTATGAATGAAGGATTATTTACAAGGTCTAAAAACTTTTCTTTAAAGGATATCATTGATATATTCTAAAAATATAATTTTTATTATATCTACTATTTACAATGTTGATCGTTTTATTGTGTAACAGTCTGTCAATAAAAATGTAATAACAATGCACGTATATTATTCAAATATAAGCATATTAGTTACGAGGGCGATTCAAATGTAAATCCGGAATTTTGTTAGTGATATATAAAATACAAATGGATAATTGATTCCGTCGAAGAAGGCGGCTGCATCGAAAACCAGTTGCATGTATTGTTTGACCACAACGTTATCTTGAAATCGTTATCCTCCTAATGTTTCTTTCAATAAACCAAACATGGTAGTCACATGGAGTCAAGTTTGAATTGTAAGGTGGATGTTCAAGAGTTTCCCAGTATAATTGGGTGAGTTTATCATGAATCATGACTGCTGTACACGGCCGCACGCTGCATTCAGAAGGCCTCTGCACATGAAGGACATAAGCGGTCTTAGCGACATCTAGCAGTTGGCAGTATTAAGCCACATTCACTGTCTGTTATGTATAAAATCAATCAATAAAATGAGGAGGTGAATGTATGATACAGACGAGATGGACGTAACCTCTTCCTGTGAATGGATATTGAAGAGGCCCATAGTTCTGCAGTGGACTGTTAGTGGCTGCACTATGATGATGATGATGACAAGGCATATAACAGCATCAACCAGGAAACACTTTGGAGGACCATATTGGAGATGGGAATCTCGAGTAAGCTGGTGATGCTGTCAAGGATGTGTGTGTTCGGATTTATTAGTATAATACGCTCGAATGGTGCCCTGTTGGAGGCTTTCGAGGTGATAACGTGAGCCAGACAGGCGGATGCCCTCTCCCCTTTACTTTTAATATTGCGTAGGCAATTATAAGGGAGACTGGCAAATTGGGACACGCAGATCCATGGTAGGATAATGCAATGTATCTGGCCTTTGCTGACAACATCGACGTTGTGACTAAATCGGAGGCTTTGGTGGCATTTACGTCTATCGCTACTGCTAATTTCGGCATGAATATTGAATATGAAAAGACGAAATATATGGTGGTATCGAGGGTGAATGCTGGAGGTTATATCTCCGTGATTGTCAACAATGAAAATATTAAAAGCGTCCATGAGTTCAAATACTTTTTATCCATCCTCTAAAATTTATTAAACATTAATAAGGCCGGTAGTGGTTAACGGCGGTGAAACATGGACTATGACCATCCGTAACGTGATGCACCTAGAGACGATCGAATGAAAAATATTAAAAGAAATTTTTGGACCCCTCCGGGACAAGACATCCATTTTAGTCCCTTGAACCATTTAGGATTCAAGACCGAATGGCAGTAAAGCCGTCGGAAGACCTCAGCTACGATGATCAGGTCAAAAATGATGCCGCATGTCTGGGCTTGGGAAATTGGAGAGAAAAGGTTCAGGACAGACAAAAATGGCAGCAAGTGTTGTTGGTGGCCGGAGCTCTCTTATAGGGCTGAAAGAGCTACCCAAATTTATATCATTATCAATTAATTAAATATAATTTCATTTGACTTCCAAGCAAAAGTTACGAATACTTTGTAGTTGCATTAAATTATGTTACAATGGAACCAGCGGGCGGTTAAATTTTTTTACTAAGGTGGCCTGTAGGAATAAAAATATTGACTACTCCTGTTTTAAATTATTTGAAGATGCAGAGCGAAAACAAACAGTAAATTTGATTGCAGACTCAATTTATCTCATACGAATGACAAACAAGAGATAGAAAACATACAAATCTTGAAACGCTAATGTCCACACAAGCTATTACAAATAAATTGCTAACAATGTATATCAGGATTAATCGCCAAGTTGTTATTCGCTGATAAAGCCGACATAAATACGCTTTTTTATTAGCTAGACTGCATTAACAATGTTAATGAGACCGGCATAAATGAAATTTAAAAAAAAAATCATCCCAAGGTAACTTTTTTATTGTTAAAGAATATCTAATAGTTTGTGTTATTCAACTATTCTTATAAAATGCATCTAACAACAATCTCCTTAAAAATAAAAGGTATCTGTGCGAATGCCACTAAACTACATGATATTAATTACACATATTCTATTTCGATAATTGATTATTATTAACATTAACAATAACACTAAATACATATTTATGACACAAAAAATAGTACGATAGTAAACAGGATCGCAATTGCAGTGTTTTCATATTTAGAATCAGTTCATAAAATATTTGAATGTGACTTGTTAAACTCAGCCCTTTGATGAGTATGCACTCACACGTTGAGTCGAGTAATCCAGAGAGATTATGCTTGCGCATGTGGTGTGCAGCGCTCCACAGTGCATTATTTTTAATATCGTGCTTCTATTTCTAATAAGAGAAGTTATGGATCCCAAATGTATCGATTTCAAGCTTGACGAAATTTGTTCCTTTGATAACGACGTTTTACGAGATTTGATGGAGATAAATCCAAGTCTTTCAAGTAATAAACGCAAAAGATAATGAACGAATAAAGAACAACGAGCAGTGAGGTTCGATGTATGGAATGTATGTACTGTAAAACTCAACTCACTAATCAAAGGGTTAAATACGCATATACAATACATATGTGCATTGTAAGTTTAAGAGAAATTAACATCCATTACGATCCATGAATTAATATATAATGCATCCTAATCCACGACTTATAAAATTACATAAAATCATTTTGATCGTTCTAAAAGAAATCGTTATAAATCACAACAATAAAATACTAGTTAATCAGTTTCAAAAGTTCTAACTAGCTTATGTAGATCGTCAGTGAGATTTCTCAAAAACGACCAATTTAAATCAATATTTTCAATAACGTTCAAAAACTCTCTATTTTTAATGGGTGATTTTCCAGCCACTACATGCATTTCAATATCTTTTTTATCGGCATACGGTAAACAGTTCATCTTCACTTCCACTTGCCAAATACAGCGTAATCTACCACTGGCGATTCGGAAAATAAATCTAAAAAATAAAAAGATTCAATTAAACGTCTTAATAATACGAACAATATTAACAGCCATTAAAATCACTATATACTTATTATCGTTGTTTGCTTCGAGGCCGTACATTAAATACAGAATTTCCAACATTCGATTCCATCTTTTAGCCTCCGAACAAATAGTCGAACAATGCATCAGCAAATTTTCAACATCGCCAAGATTCGAACACAAAGCAATGAGATTGCGAGATTTAATTTGATTAATTACGGCGATGCACATGTAATATTCTTCAGAAACAGGATCTCGAGCTGACAATTTTAAACACGCGTTAATTTTACAAGAAAATTTAAACGCAATCAAACGAAAAACATATTAAATTCTCACCGACTAAGCGTTCCAGGTTGATATTGGATATTGGCATTTTTGTAGCGCACGTATTATCGCAGTTCTGAAACTTGATTTTGAGACGCATTGTGCCGTTTAAAAATAAAAATCGCCATTCGTTTTCGGAGAATTCCTCCGGAATGCAGTCACAACTGTAAAAATAAAGTGCGTTTAATAAAATAATAATATACATCAATTGTTAAATAACATTGAGTGCTTACACATTTGCCGATTTAATACTATCTATTAAATCATTCAATTGCGTTTTCTTTTCGTCCTCGTTTTTAGCTATTGAAACATCAAATTCATTTTGATCATGATTGTTCATTATTGGATTGGAAATTGCAGTATTTGAGTCGCTTTCTGATGTATTTTGAATTATGTTTTGAGAGTCTGAATTATTACTCTCTTTTATGTTATCCATTGAGCTCTCAACTAAAGACATATCTGATATGTTTTCTAACATTTTAGATATTTCCTCGCCGGATTTTGGAGATCGATCCGCGTATATTTGTTCAGTAGAAGTATGTCGATTGTCATCGATGTTTTGAGAAATATTAGATTGATTCGATGACTCATTCACGTTTTTGCTGATATCTTTGATCCATTGGCAAACAGAAAAACTTAATTTGGGTTTTTTTATAGACACATTATCGTCTCCGTCATCGCCCAGATCGGATTCGGAATATTTTCTTTTATCGCTCGTATTCAATTGACCGTTACTATTAGTAGAAATGTTATTTTCCTTGAGGCTTTCATTTCGATTAAACTGTGAGCCCAAGCCATCATTATTATCAATGGGATTATTTGGAATGCTTTCGTTTAATTTATTTGTGATCGATCCATCAAAACGCGTAAAGGTTTTTAGATTTATCAATTGAATGGTATTGAGTTCGGTATCCACAGTTTGAGCATTCAACGAGGTATTTGTGGCGATGGTTTCATTAGTTTTATCATCCAAAACGGTTTCTTTTACGGCATCGCTCATGTTAATTTCTTTAAATCCGGATATTTGAATTTCCTCTTTGCTATTCTGTAGTTCAGATTTATCACATTTTTTATTGTATATACTTGATTCACAATTATCTTCGGTATGACAACGACTTTCGATATTTTCCGTGGCCATGTCAGATTTTGAATTATTAATAAATGAATTTTGATTATTTATTGTATCAACATCAACATGATTATCGCTCATTTCAATTTCCATGGGCTGGTCGTCATTTAAATTATCCGATTCGGCGGCATATTTTGATATAATCGGCGGTGAAGTATCTTTAACACATCTCATGAATGAACTGTTGGATGCGTTCAAGGAAAGATCATGACCAGATATTGATTTATCATTTCCATTCTTTAATGCATCATTTATAAGTATAATTTTGCTCGGAGATCCTAAATAGCTGTTATTGCGATGATCATTCATATCATCAACAACAATTGCTATACTTTCTTCTAGTAAATTTGATGATGAAATAGAATTATCTTGTAAACTGAGTTCTTCGTTTATCTTCACTTCGTTTGCTATGAGATCAACATCTTGAATATCAACTATAGGCTGTATTTCAGTCGATTTTTGGCTTTCTACAATTGAAATTCTTCTCTCGTTTAATTTCATTATTGACGGTTGTTCATCAACCGAGTCCTTTAATTTATTTTTACTGCATTCATCATTAACATAAACATCGATGGAAGATATATTTTCTTGTAAAGTTGATGATAGTTGAATAACTTCTACTATATTATGTGTAGATTCATTAGAAATTCTGTCTATGCGTTTATCTGAGATCGATGATGAATTGCTCTCATTTATATCAGAAGAAATTACCGCATTGGAAGAATTTTCATAACCTGAATCAGCTGACGTTTTATAATTCGGACTATCTTGATCAAATTCAACCGTTGATCTCCTAAGTTTTTTTTCATTGATCAAAACGGAACTATTTTTTAACAAAATATCATCATTTTCATGATTTTCATCATCTTCTTTTTCATTTAAATTTGTTGATATAATCAATTGAGCTGAATGATTGGCAATTTCTTTATCTTCACAATCCTTAGCCAATAGTTCATTATCGAGAACAGGTTCCTTAACATCACAAATCGAACTTGAGTGATGACCAGCTTCTGATTGAATGGATAAATTTGGAGATAGACAATTCATTTTAACGTCATTGGATGTAATATTTTTTGCATCATCATTAAATTTTGTCAGTGAACACATATCGATGGACATGTTATGATCTAAATTATCTTGATCATAAATTACGCTTTGCCTTTTTTCTTCGATTATATCAGACGCAACTTCTTTAAGAGCCAGTATATCCACATCGTCATGTTTTGATTCAATCGTCTCCACTGGAGAAGTAATAGAAGAGATTGACGTTTCCCCGTTTGGATTCTCTGGATCCAAAACGGACGATTCTTTCAATTGTTCGATATCGAATTTCGAAGATAAATCGCTCACAGTAGGCATTTCAACATCCTGCATATAATCGTCAATCGTCATACTATCGTCTTTTTTATATTTCCACGGCGTTTGCATACTTATAGACATATTGCAATTATCTTCAAGATTATAATCCGTAATATTACTTTTCACTGCGCTCATATTCGATTTACCACCAAAGAACGGTTTAATAATACTACGATCATTTACATGAGGAATAATAGACGTCATCGACATTTCACAATATTGTCGATCAAGCAAAAGAGTTTCTTTAGTTTGATTTGCTCTTAAATTTAACGATATACTATTATTGACGGGCAATTCGCTTTTTTGCACATTGTTTTCTAATGTTAATGAAATAGAAGTATCGGATCTATCACGTTTATCTTGATCAAACACTATCGTTTTACTTATATTTTCCTTATTATCAATTCTATCAACAATCGGTTCAAAATCAATTTCATCGGATCTTGCAATAAAATGCTGCTCGCTTTCGGTTTTCATTTCGGATGTCGTAGAAATTCCACAATCGGGAGTAATTTGATTGAATAATACTGACGGCCGTTTTAGAGTGGATTCGGCAGTCTGAGAAATATCATTTAAAACATTTGCAGCAATAAATGTATTATTCGTGACCATTGCTATACTTTGTAACGATGCATTTGATTGTTCTTTGAGTTTACAATTTTCCCGTTCTATGCTTGTATTCGGAGATTTGTTTTCGTTTGTATTTTGTGTTGTTAAAATATCACAAATTTTGCCAATTTCATCAAAATTCCCAGTTTGTCTCTTATTTTCGTTTCTTTCCGTGGAATCGTTATCTAAAAATGAAATATGATTCACATTGTCGTTTGAAATATTCACACACGATGGTACTATTACAGAGGCGTTACAACTGGGATCGACTTGATTAAAGGTTTCGCTCTTCTCTTTATCTAAAATATCTCGACTATCCATTTCTTCAACATCTTTATTCGACGACGTAGCACAAATCATAGACATTTTATTTTGATCTAACACATTATTTCCATTTATAATATTCAGTTCGCCATTCTCATTTAAGAATTTAACCGGAGGAATAATAGAAGGCATTTCACAAATTGATTTTTGTTGATCGAAAAGTACAGTTTCCCTCTTTTGTTGAAGTTTTGGATCGAGCGATAAATCATTTGAGCTGTGCATATCTATATCGTTCAATGGTTCATTAATTGTAACCGCTTTATATTCATCATTTTTACAGTTTGAAGCAACAGCCACGGTCATAGACATGTTACATTTAGTGTCTTCTGGATTAAAAATGATAGTCTTTCTTTTTTCTCTTTTAATATCAGCTGACGAAACAATAGACGTTATGGACATTTCACCGTTTGAATTCAAAGGCTCATTAATTGTAACAGTTTCTTTAAATTCGTCATTTTTAAAGTTCGTAGGAATAGCTGAAGTCATGGACATGTTGCAATTGGAGTCTTCCGGGTTGTAAATGATAGTTTTTCTTTTTTCGCTTCTTATATCAGTTATCAGATCTTCGAGGGTCATATTATATTTTTCTTTGTTTGACGGAACAGTAGATGTTATCGACATTTCACAGTCGGGATTATGTTGATCGAAAATCACCGATTGTCTTTTGAGCAGACAATTTTTCTCTTCAATTCCACAATGAATAGGAACAATTAAAGTCATGGATTTTTCACAAATTTTTCCACTTTGATCAATATTTACAGTGTGGTTTTTCTCATCGACTTTCTTATTTGGCGATCGAAGATCTCCATTTTCATTTGAATCAGAAGGAACGTCATCTATCCTACTTTCATTTGAAATATTCATAGTTAATGGTACTATTACGGAAGTATTACAATTGGGATTGCCTTGATCATAGATAATAGATTTTCCGCTCGTTTCTTCGCGGTCTCTATTCGACGCCATAACAGACGTCATTGACATATCGCTTTCTTTGTTGTTTTGATCAAACACTACAGTCGTCCTCTTTTTGTTGAATTCAGCTTTTAAAAATGTAAAATCTGTCTGTTTATCTATGATAATATTTGGTCTTGTATTCTCGTTCAAGGAATTCGATAACAACTTTGCGGATGGAACCATACACGTCATGGACATTTCACAATTTGAATTCTGCCGATCAAAAACTATAGTTTCCCTCCTTTGCCTCGAGGGCTCATATTCATCATTTTTATAATTTGAAGGAACAGCCATGGTCATAGACATATTACAGTTAGTGTCTTCCGGATTAAAAATGATAGTCTTTCTTTTTTCTCTTCTAATATCGGCGAAAGGATCATCTTTGTTGAAAAGATTGTTATTTGACGGAACACCGCATGTTATGGACATTTCACCGTCTGGACTTTGTTGATCAAATACTATCGTCTGTCTTTTTTTATGTATTTCAGTTCTCGGAAGGAAATTATTCGTAAGCGACTTATCTTTAGTGCTATTTTGTGCTACAAAAGATTTTTTTCTTTCGTCGTTTAAAATTGGTAAAGTCATTGACATGTTACAATTAGAATCATCTGGATAATAAATCGTATTTTTCCCGCTGCTTGTGAATGTTTGCTCTTTGACTTCTTTATCATTGTTTTTTATTGATGTCATAGACGTTTTGCATTCTGACGCACACTGATCGAAAACAACAGTTTCTCTTTGTTTAATATCGTCGGCGATGATATTGTGCAGATTTTCTTTATTTTCTAATGTCAATGGAGCCGCTAATGTGATAGACATATTGCAATTAGAATCTGCTTGATCAAAAATTATAGTTTTTCTCTTATCACTTTTTTTGTTGATTTCAACAGCTTCTATTACTTGGATTTCGTCATAATCCATTTTTTGTCCCGTTGCTTGTTCCTCAATATTTTTGTTAATAGAATGAGAGAAAAACGGGATATTTCCGCCTGAATGTTTATCTTCAACAATCATTATTTGCTCAGAATTATTAATTTTTGGGTTTTCTTCTTCATTCTTTGTTTGATTAAATACATTCCGTATTTCCTCCTGTTTGCCAACAATTTTTGATTGAGGTGCGTCTGTTAAAGCTGAGCCGTTATCATCATAATTATAATTACTTTCAATGCCGATTTGTTTTTTTAAATTTGCTACATTTATCAGAGACGTGGTATTACTCTCGGAAACTAAAGAATGTACCGATTTCGCGTTGATAATATTCACGGGTTTGCTTTCATTCAAGTCCATTAAGCAATTTTGATCATTTATTGTATTTAACGTTTCGTTGGTTTTAAAAGTTGGATATGCAGTAGAATTAAAAAATCGATTACCATCCTTTTTCCCATCAACGTCCATTAAAAACATGTCATAATCTACATTTTGATCAAAAACAATTTTCTGTTTATTTGAATCATGCTGCAAAATTCTGGAATCTGTAGTTAAATCACAACCGACATTTTCTCGTTTTGAAACGATATTTTCATCTTGATTTTCCTTATCAGCAAAATTTGTAACTCCATTTATTAATGCGATGGATTTGCCTTTCTTAGATTCGATAATCTGATTTTCATTTTGTATATCGTTACACATTTTATTAGAATTCCGTAAATCATCAATAAAAGTTTCTTCGTTATTCACTGATTGATTATGAGGGATAGATAAACGACTTTTACAATCAGATTCAGTTTCTAATCTATCAATAACAGCTACGGGTATTAGAATATTTTCTTTATCTTCTATCCAATTCTGTTTTTTCTCCATAACATTGGAATAAACGAACGAATGCATTAATATTTGTTTCGGTTTAACAACTGAACTAATTGTTTCTTCTATGGGCATTGCAATACCTTGAGTTATAGACATTTCACTGTCATCAGTAGTCAAAGGATCATTTTCATTAATTTCAGTATGAATTTTTTTCACATTCTCATTTTCTATACTTGAAATTAATTTATCCATATTATCTTTAAAGGATAAATCCATATTTTTATCAAATTTGTTTGTTCCACTTAGTGTATTATTATCATTAATCTTATAATTAATTAAGGCCTCGGTTTGATCCACTAACGAAGGATTTGTTAATTCAAGAACAATATCAGAAATTCTTTTTGTGCTTGGTTTATGATATCCCATATTTACACAGCAATCATCATCGTCGTTTATGCTACCACTTTCATTATGTGTAGCAAATGTCATATCATGTTCACTAGCGGGAGTAAAACTAATATCAATATTATCATATGAATTATTGTCGCCGCTCAATATTTGTTTTTTAATTTCATCCAAATCATCCATCGTATTTTGAGTACTGCACGATGCTTTTAGTAAATTGGTAGATGCTTCCATTTTTCTTATAAGCGAACTACCTATGTCGCTATTTTCAGAATTGTCAGGTTTATGAGGTTCTTCGAAGAAATTATCCCAAATTGTGTTTCCATGAACAGTGTGTCTAAATAAACTAAAAATAAAAATCAGCTCTGGATTAAAGCTATCACAGATTAAATTAATGTATTCAATTAAAAAAAAATAAGATTACTTACGCTATACCCTGTGTGTTTGAAAAACTGACTCGTTTATTTCGGTCAAAAGTTGTTCCATCGTCATCTACATTTTGCTTCTTATCTAAATCCGATAACGGATTTCTCACTTTGGGAGGCTTCAAAATTGAAGATCTACCACGAGGTCTTTCAGGCGGCATAGTATATATTTTTAATCACATCAATATTGTTTACAATCAACTGAAATTAAGCATTTCAAATATACATAAGTAATAGTTTTAAATTTAAAATCAAAACATAGAACTAATTGATAACCAAAACATTGTGAATATAAACAACTATTGAACGATTCTAATATAAAAGTCATTAATAGTAAAACTCCAAACAATATAAAGCTACACCAAAGTCTTCCTGGTAAAATTACTTAAATTCAGGCATCTTTGTAATATATTCACATTTTCGTTTTTTATAACAACCATAAAATACGTATACACTTAAAATTAGTATCGAAAGGGTTTTAAATGCGTTACATGCGACATACAAATGAAAATTTATTGCACATCAAGATGCACCAAACGTTTAACGGTCCGCGGCGTCAGAACCTTCAAATTAAATGTTGCCATATTGCATAATAGCATATGATTGACGATTTATTTCCGAGATGTAATTTATTTTATATTTTATAAATAAATTGCATTTAAATTTTTAAATTTGCTGGGAAAATTATGAATTTAAATTTATAACATAGTAAAGCCATAATCTATATTTGTTAATATAAAAACACTCGCACTCTGGTTTTTTTGTAATAATTTTTATATCGAAATATTCATCACAAATATTAAAATATGATTTGAATTTTATAAATATTAATTTAATATTTGAATGCGCAAAGGAAATAAATTTATATTGTCGAAAAATGAGTGGTACGACATGGCTGCTTTGGTTGATATTATAACCAAAAAATTAAAGGACCTAAAGTGTCACTGTCAGTGTCGGAGATGTCGGTTCCGGGCGGTTCGGGTAGGCTCGTCTTATTTTTTGCTTTTAACCCATTTTATTTCGAAGATAAATCATATTTCATGCGTATTTACGTATGTCTTCATCAATTTTCGAATACACAGATATTGAATTTTAACTTGGTTTAATTTTGAATTATCTCATATTTGCTTTTATTTTATAGAGACTGGACCTCATAGCGAAGCTGCCGCTCGTGAACCTGATACATTTATGGACGACGAACGAATCGCTTTGCCAGACATTGAGAAATCTAAAGAAGGCGATAGCGACGATAGTGTACCAGACGAAGATCGCATGGATAAAATACGCCGTTTCTTCACACACAAATTGAGATTCTTTGAATCGGAAGAAGCTAAAGATGAACCCGTAATGAAGGTTTTAGAGGATGTGTCTGTTGATAGTATTATCAAATACATTCAAACGGGAGGTTGTAAAAATATAATTACACTAGCGGGAGCGGGTATATCAACATGTAAGATATTTTTTGTTTTTTTGCGTATGAACGATAAACTGTCATTTTATTTGTTATAATATTTATTTTATATCTATAGCTGCAGGCATACCAGACTTTCGGAGCCCAGGATCGGGGCTTTATCATAATTTGCAAAAGTATAACTTACCCGATCCCCAGGCTATTTTTGATTTCAGATATTTTTGTCAAAATCCGAAACCATTTTTCATGTTGGCTAAAGAATTATATGAGGGCACTTATAAACCAACGCCTTCCCATTATTTTATAAAACTTCTTCATGATAAAGGCAAGAATAATCTTATATCGGAGAAAAAAATCATCGTATTTACATAACACATTTTAAATAAAATTTGTTTTCTTTTAACAGGACTTTTACTAAGACACTATACTCAAAATATTGATACACTTGAGCGTGTGACAGGTCTCCCCGAGCATATGTTAATTGAGGCTCATGGCTCTTTTCACTCATCTCATTGCGTGGAATGCAGAAAGGAATACAGCATAGATTGGAAAAAACGTAAAGTTCATTTTTTAAATCTAACTTTTCTATGTATTTATTAACCCTATCGGACCGGAAAGCGTGAGACAGAGATGGGTGTCTTGCTTCTCATCATACACTCATGCATCGATGACAAAATCGTGCCGTAAATTCTCATTCTCAATTTATTTCATTCAAAAAATCATATTCTAAAGAATTTTTTGACCATCATAAAATTTAGGTATAATTAATTGAAATTGTTATCGTCGGATAAGCTCTTTCAACAAAGATAAGACGACTTTCATTTGTGTTGTCTTGAGAGCAGGCGTTTGTTTTGATAATTAAGATGCTCACATCATTTTTATTGTTGACCAATTTTGTTATTCCCCCTTGACTTTACTGTAGTGGCATCATTAAATTTCAGCCGCAAATATTTGAAGTTGTATACAAGTCATATCATAGAAAATACAAGATGTATAAAATTTCTGCAGTGTTAGAGCTCAAAAACTCAATAAAACATTATTTTTCTAGATTTTGCAGCAGGCTATGATATTCCAGTATGCACAAATTGTCCTGGTGTAGTTAAACCGGATATTGTACTTTTCGGTGAAAAACTTCCAGATAGATTCCATGAGTGTTCAATGGAGGATTTTGATAAATGCGATCTACTTATTATAATGGGATCGTCCTTGGAAGTCCAACCTTTTGCATCACTTGTAGATAGGTAAGATTATGATTTAATAGTATTAAAAAATTTATAGCATATGATACTATCTGTAGTGCTTAGATGCGCCATCAATCTAAGATCTTGTGCTGTTTGACATAATTGGCAAAGGGCTTACTATATTTTTCAAAAACCACTTCTTTCTGCTCAAAATTCATTTTGTTATGAACAAGATTTAAATACAGAATGAGTTTTGGAGTGGCGTCATTAGCCGAGTATCACCACTCCTTTGCAAAATCTACTCCTTCAGAAGTAAACTGGCAGGCGCACACGGTAACCCTGTTCTTTTATTTTCGCAACATATTAATAGACAAAGATAGCTGAACAACAGAAAGCAGATACCATGCATTTATATTGACGAAAATAATGGATAGCTTGGAGGAAAATTTATTTTCTTTGGAGTTGATTTATATATATTTTTTTAGGGTGCCAGCCTGGTGTCCAAGAATTCTAATCAACAGAGAACGAGTAGGGTGTGACTCAAGAAATGCAGGCAACTTATTCGCAAGCCTAGCTGGAGCAGTAGGCTTTGAGTCTTTAGTTCGATTACTAGGGGGTCTTCAGTTTGATTCTCCAGATAATATACGAGATGTAGCATTACTCGGAGATTGCGACGATGGCGTACAAACGATAGCTGACAAACTCGGATGGGGGGTAAATATTATTTAAATCAATAATTTCATAAAATCCGATAAAATTGACCGTAACTGTTTTCTTTAAAAAATCATGGTCCAATGAAGTTATCCTGCCGCGTCCTGCAAATATATCATAATTTTTATTTTCTTCTACTACAGGATGAGTTGCGACTCCTCATCAAGATGGAACACGAGAAGATTGATTTATTAGAGGCATCTTCATCACCGGCCGGCTCACTTCCGACATTTCAACAGCCTGCGTCTTTGTAATTGAGCCATCAATAGTTATAAGATTAGAATAAATTTATTATTTTTCATTTTAATCATATTTATCGTGCGTTTTTACTAAAATTGCATATATGTCAAATTAAAAACAACAATTTTTTGTTAAAATATTTAACGATCGGTGGCTCGGTCATATTATCTTTCCATCGTTCGCGTCTATATTTTATATGATTTTTTAAGATTTAAATATACATGGTTTTTTTTTATTAGGATTTAAATTACTTACTAGTTATTCAAATTCAAAATTTCCTAAATTAACTGGTATTTCCCAAATTCTTGAATGAATCTAAAATTGAAAGTATATTTAGTAGCGGTAGTTGTAATTATTTTCTTCGAGAATATAAATATGCGATTACAATAAAATTCATCAACGGGCAAACATTGTAAATAGAATTATTCATTTTACTTTGGGAAATAATAAAAAAACTATTTGTGGTAGATAAAAAACTTTGTGGTAGATAAAATACTACACGTATGGAACACAATTGACTCTAAAACGGTGATAACAATAACGATATTCATATCCGAACACCAGTTATTTTATACAATTTTATACAATTAATGATAATTTTTTTTACATGTACTTTTTGTTATAATTATATATGATTTACTATTATTTTTATATTTTTACAATCGAAATTTATTAAGATCTATAGTCAAAGGTATTTTAAAGGATTGACATAGACTAATAATTGTCCATTAATATTTAATTTTCTTTTTTGCCAGTTATTTTGATATTATGCATATAATTTTTTAGCTCACGAATCAATGTATTCTGACTAAATATACCTGTTTCTATTTCTTTTGTGCTTACTTATAATGTGTGCAATCTGGTGTTGTATTTAATATTTTTGTATTGGGTGTTAATTTTATCACGGATTATATTAAAAATCAATTCACAATCATTTATACTTTAAAAAAAGTTTTTTTAACCCTCTAATTAGTATTTTATAGTAATAACATTTTAGAAGTCATTTCTCGTGTATTTTTCTTATTTTCCGCCATTGTGACTTATTATTCACATAAAAATTTAGGTGTAATCAAATGCGTATATGAAATTTTCTGATGTCAAATGATATATTTTAATGTAGCAACATTTACATCAAAAATTTGTAATTTATAATATAATTTTAAATAGGGTTTTTTATTTAATATATTTTAATACAAAAAGATAGACATAGAACATTGAATCAATAAAAGTATTTAGCATAGCTGAAAAATGTAATATGCTCTCTCAAATCATACGTTTTGGCTATTTCCAATAATTACCATAGTATTGGGTGTCCCATAAGTTTTTTTCGTTTTCTCCATCTCTTCGGAGCCTCATATGCCTTCTTGCCACGTAAAGAATTTTTTAATGAAAGAAATAAATCATAATCTGAATGGGCAATGTCTGGAGAGTATGGAGGATGAGGTAAAACATCCCAGTCAAATGATAATAATTTATTTATGACAAGCAAAAACAAGTGAGGCCTGGCGTTATCGTGATGAAAAACAACGCCTCGTCTGTTCGCTAATTCTGGCCGTTTTTTGGTAATTGCATCCTTTAGATTGTCTAGTTAGAAACAATATTTTGTTGAATTGATCGTTTCACCTTGCTGAAGAAGCTCATAATAAACTACCCCCTTACAGTCCCACCAAATGTTCTCATAGAGTATCCAACTTTCATCTCCAGAGACAAGTCTCTTCAAAAAATATTGGCTATGTCGTTGGAGAAGACGATCGCGTGTTGAAATACGCTGAAGTTTATTTGAGTCAGTCAGTTCATGAGGAAGCCACACATCTGAATGATTGATGTAGCCCAATTTTGTCAGATGATTATGGACGGATATTCGTGGAATTTCTAACTTGTTAGCTATTTCGCGAACAGTATATTGCGGATTTTCTTCAACCATGATTGTATCTGTGTTAATTTGCGAAAGTAACTTATGGGACAACCTAATATTTTGATAGCATTGTATAATTCTTCTTTTAAGGAAACAATTTTAAATTTGTTAAAAATGCTTTTCAATAAGCTAATTCTGAATAACTTTGTCATAGTATATTTTTATAAAATTAATTTTAGACCCTAATATTGTTATATAAAAATATTGCAATATAGATAAAAATATTTTTAGAATACTAATTAAAGTAATTTTAAACATTTACAGCAAGTCCTCGAAATGAAACTTCACATTAATAATCAAACTAAAACTATACATAAAAATCCGGAATTTGTTGATGTCTAATAGGTTTTTGTTTGCCGGATCGCTGTTATAAAGTAAATATTGATGGAATCCTTTTATTTTAAAATTTTGTTAATGTTAACACATTACATATGAGGAAAATTCGCACGCATTTACCCATAGTTTTAAAGTCACCACATATTTGGAATAAGACAAGTAATAGGAAAAATCATGGCGTAATTCATAAAAATAAGCTTCTCACGTAGAATGTATTAATATGCTTCCCGTATGTAATGTGTTAAGACACCTTGGCTTTAGTGCACATTCCTAGAAATGCCATCCACTGTTTTAAATTTAGCATTTTTTATCAGTATTTTTAATACGTCTCACCAAATTTATTCTATTTAAAGTGTGAATCAAATCATGTTGTGAAATTATATACATAAGATTTGTTAAAAAAATATTTTAAAATACTTGTTACCTGTTACTATCATAATTAGCGACTAAAATTCTATTTAAATCCTAAAACGCCATTTTTTTCTTTTCAAATCTTCCCCAGCGTTGTTTATTTCAAATAGATGTGCACGTATCTTGTAAACCGAATGAAACGCATATGGTTAAAAATGTAATTAATTGTCATGTGTTTAGTATTCATATTCATAGATTTCTGTAATTAGTGTTAGTTTTTTTTTTCGTCATGTTTATTTGATTTTTTAACTGCGGGCGAATTTAGATATTTTAGAGAAATCGTGTAAAAAGTTGTTCGGCTTGTATATTTTATTGTCTAAAGGCGACTTGTAATGTGTACACCCAACCCTTGTTTAACAAAGATGATAAATTCGATTGGATCGAGAAACGATTAATGAAATCATCATCATCATAGTGCAGCCACAAACAGTCCATTACAGAACTATGGGCCTCTTCAATATCCATTCACATTAAATCCATTCTGTCTGTGTGATACATTCATCTCCTCATTCGCTCGATATTAAAGGTAGCATAACCTTCGTGTTTCATTTCGAACGCTCAATTAGCGGGTCTCCTGAATGAACGTATCGTCGGGTGCCTTTGCAACCGTCTCGATAGAGAGTGTGGGAGGTTTGTAAAAAATGAGCAGTTTTGATTCCAGTCCCTCCTTTCCTCGCTAGGGCGTTGCCAAGCTAAGATGAAGACATACACGACGCTTAAGTGCATCTTGGATTCGCTCCTACACCAACTGAGGGTGTCTCTCCGTCCATGTGTAACTTACCTAAGCGAATTCAAGACTGAGTGGTTTCCTATTTCAGGTTGATCCTTTGAGTTCGACGATTTCAAAACGAGATGGAAGACAATGCTGTTATTATTGCAAAATGATATTCTTCATTTGCTTCTTGTCAAGACGGTCCGCTTGATGTTCTTGTTCTGTTCCTTATGCTTCTTGACTACGAACCATGAATGAAATAAATACATATTACTATTGAAACTTATTATGAAACATAGATTATAAGTATTATTCAATGTCACTAACACTAGAAAATATTACTACGGGGTTTTTTCTTTCTTTTTTCTGTATATTATCCATTTAGATGTATCAAGAAATCAGTAATCCGTGTTTGTCTATCTTTTTAGAGATGCTTGCAAATCACTTCATACTTAGCAAGGATTATAGTGAGGGTTGAGTTGGTCGCCTTCTTCACTTGGTCGCTCCATCTTCATGGTGACCGTCCTCTTTCCTGACACACTGCCCAGCATCATTAGTTTTTCTAAATTTTCTCCATCCAGGTCGAGCAATATGTCCGATAAACTTTAGTATTCACCCCAGGCAGGCGGATGACAGTCTATTTTTGATTTTTAACTCCATTAGGATAGACTGATTGGTTCTTTTGGCAGTCCACGTAATCTTATGTGACACGAATACCACAAAGGTATCAATTGTTTCTCTTTCTTTTTTGCACAGAGTCCATGTTTCCACTCTGTATAAAAACACAGTGAATACGATCCTTTGGACTAGGCGGAGTCTAGTAGTTTTTGAGATTTCAACAATATTATTTGAAAAGATCACAAAGATTGCTTTCTACTGTATTTTTCAATGAAATTGCTTAATACTTACATAGAAGAATTGCATAATATTATATTCAAAATGTAAGATGATCTACTTAATATTACTATCGCAAATCTTATATATCAAGGAGTTGCTGTAAATTACTTTTCACTTAATTATGATTCATTTGCGTATGTAAATTAGCTATGTAATATAATTGGTAGCTGCCAAAACAAATTAAATGTTAAATCAAAACTGTTGATAATGAATTGTGCAACAATGTCGAGAAAATTGTTTTCTGATGTAATTTATTTCATTTTACCTGTAAATATTATATAAACGGTCAAGGGTGATAAAAGGGTAGGGAATGTTATACTTCGCACATTTCGATATTAATTATTGAGAAGCAATTTAGGTCGTACGGTATTTATTAAATAGTATTCGATTAAGATAAATTGTGAGCTTGTAGCCAATTTGTTTAAGGTGATAATATTTTTTTATGGATCTCCGATAAAAATTTTGATATAAGCCTTATTAAATTTTACCTCTACTGGTTCACTTATTTTCAAAATTTCTATTGCGTCATTTCATTTGTAATCTAATTAAGTGTACATTTTTCTAATAATCTTAAGATGATGCATTTATGAATTCTTTGCAAGAGGTCGCGTGATAGTCAAAAGTATGATAAAATGATCTATTAAAATGTTCTTTGTTAATGTTTTTTAAAAAAAAAATACTTGACGTTTCTGAAATCCTACCCAGCTTATAACGGATAATACATTGAATTTATTCTACAAATAATTGTTAATTAATGTCGGCAACCGAACACATTTTAGGATTTTTTTTCATACATATATATAGCAGTCAACATATGTTATTTTAAATTTAATTGTAGATTTTTTTTACAGAATTTAAGCAATTCGTCATGTAAATCTTAACGCATAGTCTTAGTATATTTAACCCTATCTTAATTGATAACAATTGATAGATATATTTATATTGTAGCAGTGATAACTGTGGTTTTCCTAAAATCATGAATTCATATAATTTTTTTCATTTTAGAGAGCAAATGGCTTAAAATTTTTGAATAACAATTAGATGATTTGAGCGCTATTTCAAAATATTGATGCAGAAGGCAGTTTTTTTTCCATGTTTTATTGATGTACTTTGCTTTTTGATTGTAATATTAAAAATACAGATGTTAATTTAAGATAATCTGGTATTATTATTTGCTATTGTGTTTTAATACTTCAAAAACGATCATTTATTCAATTATGTATTTGCATTTACAAATAGTTTTAAATCAAAGATTTGAAAAGTGTTGCCGCTATTAGCTCAACATAATTACATTAATTATTTAAAGGTTGGTATTTAAAATCATTTAAAAACCAGACAGTTCATGATATAACTAATTAAATAAGTTTGATATTTCTATCAATAGAAAAATGCAATAAAATATTTCTCGTAATGTATAAAGTTGTTTTAGGACTCTATGAAAATTTATAATTTAACATATGAATAAGATTCATTTAAAAAATATTTTTATAATCGATTCATATTTGTATTCTGTTTATCTATCTATAGGATTCAAAGAGATTAATAAATCTTCCCAAAAGCTTTGCTTTATTCAAGAAAATTGAAATAATTTAATTAAGCAAGTCAATTCTCTTCAATGTAATTATTGAATTTTAAATATGAATATCTCGAATATTGAAAGTTGCTTAGAATTATAATAGATTTATGAACATTATTTTTTCAACTGAAATTTCGTTAAATTTAAAACAATATAAACAAAAAATATCGTATTTACGTATTAATTTTTTTTATGAACAAATGAAAAATATTTGTTAACATTTTTATCAATTTTCTATCGCTAAGAATAAAATATCATATTTTTTTTCTTTGTATAATTTTTTTAAAGTGGAAAGTATTATACTTTTTTAAGCATAAATCATTCCAATTTATCGACAATATTTAGAATTAAATTCTTTTATTGAGTTTTACATTGATAAAATTGATAAATTTATGGAGAAATGTAACCCCAAAAATGATTTCGTCTTTTAAGGTTATTTATGGTAGTGCACGCATAAGGTGGCTGCACTGAGATTTGAACGGTTGTGTTCTTTCGGTTGTTCTAAGTTGTCATGGCGCGTCGCGGGGCGCGCGGCTATGTATTGCCAGAAAAACTACCTTTAGGTCGCGAAATTACGTCAGGAGTTGGAACCTCGGCAAGACGATGGCAACTGGGTGCGTCTGTCGGAACCGGCGGTTTCGGCGAGATTTACTCCGCAGCAGAAGTCGGCAAATCCTCCAAGGACACCTTGCCTTATGTTGTCAAAATTGTAAGTCATATGATTAAACAAATGTCCAATAATGCAATGACAGATTTTCCCTCCAAAATGTATGATTCGCCATTCTATCGGACAACCATTTCATTATGTTGTTTAGATCAATCTATGATAATCTGCCATTTGATAAGGTCTATTTATAAATATCAGCGCATTAAATATGGATTGTATATTTCCTTATTAGAATGTAATAAAATTTTAAATTAGAATATTTCAGCATACATTGTTCAACAACTTTTTCTAAGTCTCAGATTTTCACATGCATAATTTTATAACGATTATTAAATTTGTTCATTGAAGATAAAATATAACGTTCAGATATGTTCAACTTATCTTTTATTAATTCGTAGACAGTTGAATGCGGGATGATGTTCTGAAGTTTATGCAGCTTTTCTCTAAAATAATAATACGTTATAAGGATGATTATGATGAAAATTAAATAATTTATCATAATTCACAATAATAATTATTAAATTGGTTGAAAAAATAAATATCAAATTTTGTAGAAATTAATATTGCATATGTGGTGATTTCAACGTAGAGTATAAATTCATTAAATATCATGCAAAAATTGGCATTGAAACTAAATAATTTATTCATTATGTATTTTTATGATTACAGGAACCGCATGGGAATGGCCCATTGTTTGTTGAAATGCATTTTTACATGAGGAATGCAAAAAAAGAAGATGGTAAATATTACTTTTTGTTAATTACTGATAGATAATAAGTAATGGTAATATTATGCAGAGTCTTCGCGACAATCTCGATAGGGAGTGTAGGAGATTTGCAAAGACTGAGTAGTTTTCTTCGGGAGACAGTGGAAAACTACTCTAGATGACCTTTTTGATTCTATTGGAAAAGGCTTTTCCAATAGAATCCAATGTCTCCTTTCCTTGCTAGGGTGTTGCCGGGCTAGGGTGAAGACATATATGACGCTTAAATGCATCTCGGATTTGCTTTTACACCAACTGAGGGTGTCTTCTCGTTCACATGCGACTTACCCAAGCAAATATGAGACTGGGTGGTTTCTTATATCAGGTTAACCCTCTCAGTTCAATGATTTAAAAACGATATAGAAGTCAATGCTGTTAACGTTGCAAAGTAAAGTTCTTCATATGCCTCTCCTCAAGGCCGTTTATTTGGTGTTCTTCTTGTCCTTGTTCTATTCCTAACGCTTCTTGGCTCCGAACCGGTAAGGATCATCCTGCTCCACATTGTTGGGTAGGGTCGACTATGTAAGAGATAGTGAAACAATGAATAGTAGAAAAACTGAGTATCAGTTCGTTGTTCAAAGAGTATTTAAGTATTTAATCTAAATAAATACTAGTGGAGTGGTTAATAGTTAAAATAAATAAAATCGTATAAGCATAGTAGTTAGGAGTAGTCAAATGTGGTTAGGTTACAAAAAAGTGTTAGTCAAATTGTATTAGCCAGGGGTAATTATGTCGCATCTAAGTATTCGAACTTCGGGCGTTTAGTGCCGGCCAGGCACAATGAAACAATATTTAATTGATCAGAGTGGAAGCAAACTGAAAAAATAGACATAGCTGGAACAAATAGGTGAAAGTCAGGTATCAAGTAATATTAAATAGTCAGGTCAATATCAATAAGATCAAATGGTTCTATAATCAAGATTGTAGTATGGGAGTAGATTATGCAGAGTAGTAGTCCATTAATATTTATCTATATTGAATCAAATATGACACAATTTTCTTATTTCGTCCACCAATCTAACTACTGTTTTTTCTCTCTGCTACTCAAATTATCTGGTATGTATTCATATTATATTCATCAAATATTTGTGATATTCATAGGAATAAATCGAATTTCAATATTAAATCGTCCTTCCTTTTACGAAATGTATCATCTTGTAATTGTATGAACTCCTGCCTGCACAGATGGTTCTACAAAATACACATTAATTGCCGTTTTCATTTAAACGACTAGTTCAAGTCATGTGAATACATATATGTTTTCACCAAATATCCTGAGTGTCGTGTTTTCTTCCAAAATCAAATATTTGATTTGAGGTCGTTGATCGCGTTTATGAATATTCCCCACTGAGTAATCAAATGAGCGAAGATGATTTATAACATGTCAAACAAATTACCCATCGGAATATACTAAAATGTGTGTCTGTTTAGTGCATTTTAACATATGTAAAATTCGAATTTGTTTTGAATGTTTTTCATTTCCGTTATTCACTATTTTTTAATTACTATTTAAATTAAGTGTAATTTTTATATTGTGTTAAATATTTTTGATAATCATCAACTATTGTTTATTATTTTCTAGTTGAAGCATTTATGAAGGCACATAGCTTAAAAATTCTTGGAATGCCAATTTACATAGCGTCCGGATCTCACGAGTTTAATGACGTCAAATATCGTTTTGTCGTTATGGAAAGATATGGTAAAGATCTGTGGCATAGATTTCTTGAAAGCGGTCGCCTGTTTCCTACGCATACTGTATTTAGAATCGCTCTTCAAATGGTATGTTTTTATCAACTTATTGGATTCATTAAAATATATATTTAAAACGATATTTCAGGCATGTCTATTATTGGGTGTGTGAATAAGTTCCTGCCGTTTCACGATCAGATATAATAATTTTTGCGTGTATTTTAAGAAGGAAGTCGAATTTTTGTGTCATGTAAACCGTATTTGTGGGGAATTTTACTGCAATACTTTATTCAAAATAAATCTGCAGCTGAAGCACACAGAATCCTTCTGGAGACCTATGATGATCATGCTCTAGCGGAAAAATGTGTGGAGATTGGTTTAATCGCTTCAAAAATAATGATTTTGATGTGAACGCAATTGTTTACAAAAGAAGACAAAGAATTTGAATCATTGCTTGATGATTATCCATGTCAAATGCAATCTGAACTTGCAAAATCATTAGGAGTTGATCAAGCAAAAGTTTTGAAACGTCTGACAGCATTGAGATTAATACAAAAGGAAGGATTTTGGGTGCCTTACGAATTGAAGCCGAGATATGTGGAAAGGCATCTTTTCACATGTAAACAGTTACTCCAACGGTAAAAAAGAAAACCTTTTTAACCTCAGAGCGCCAATATATTGGCACAACTATACCTGATGTGCTAAAAAGCCTATATTTATGCCGATATTTCGGCGCGCACTTTGATAATTTATAGAATATACACTGACATAAAAAAAAGCGGCTGAAGTCAATTCCTGAGTGTCAAATCAATGTAAATTCTGTCAGGCAAATGGGGAACTGCTGCAGAACACACTTTGTGTATTTTTTTTCTGTGGGAGGCGAATCTAGCATAGACACCCTGGAGCTTGATCCCAGGGTAGTGTCAGATTCTTATTGACTAAACCCCTTCCTTTCCCTTTTCTGTTCCCCCGGTATTTATCACATTGCTTCTGAGGGACAGTTAGTCTGGTCCTGTGTTTGACCCTTTATTAATTCATATGTTCACTGCCTTTCTGTTGAGCTTCTCCATTGGGACTGTCACATCGCAATGGTGGTTTCTCTGGCCACCTTTTTGTATCACCCGCTCTCAATGAGAGTCTCAAAAGAAGTGTTGTTTTTTGACGTGGAATTCAAATGCTACCAGATGGGCAAAAGTAGTGGCTAGTGATTAGCAATACTTTAAATGACTCCCTTTTTTATTACATTTTTAAAACACAGGATTTATTTTCATGAAAAACAGTGAGCACTAATTTACACATCCAATATTTACATATGATTTTAAATTTATTAGCTATTGTTGCTAAAAAGTTATCAAACATAATTAAACTAATCATGAAATATCTATGATTTAGTATACAAATTGTTTTATTTTTGTAGCTCGATGTATATGAATACATTCATAGCAGAATGTATGTACATGCAGATCTGAAAGGCGCAAATATATTATTTGGTTTGAAAAAAGGCACAGAAAATCAAGCTTATTTGGTTGATTTTGGTCTGGCATCACATTTTACTGTCAAGGAATTCAAACGGGATCCTAAAAAAGCTCACAATGGAACTATTGAGTACACAAGCAGAGATGCTCACAATGGAGGTATTTGATTTTATTATATTTTTCTTCAATTAGCTAAATGTAATATATTGTGACTCAATGTTAAATTTCATCAGTGCCAACACGCCGTGGAGATATGGAAATATTAGGCTATAATATAGTTCAATGGTTAACGGGATTGTTACCATGGGAAAGTGATCTTAGAAGTCCAGTGAAAGTTCAGGCCCAAAAAGAAAAGTATATGGAAGATATTCCTGGTTTTTTGAGGAAAACATTTGTTAAGACGGCTGCTCCTAGTAAGTTCATAAGCAAAAGTATAAAATAAATAGTTTATTGATCTTTCAAGGCATTTATGTTTTTTAAATTTTTATAACAGGTGCCGTGTCATCATATTTACAATACGTTAGTAAAATGGAATATGATGAAGCTCCAGATTATAAAGCGTGTCGTCAGATGTTTGAATCAGGATTGAAATCACTAGGATTTTCATTAAATTGTAATTTAGATTTTACTCCCGTTAAATTAGGAGCAAAACAAAAACACAAAATTGCAAATGTCCCGATTGAGTCTTCTGACGATGAAATTTGTATCGATAAACCTGTTAAACCTGTAAACATTTCAAAGAGAAGAAAACTTGCACCAAAAGACCCGGAGGAAATTCCCGAAAAAACTGTCAAGAAAAAGAACGGTGTCACTAAAACAATAAAGAAAGGTAAACCAAAACGAGGGACTTCCAAGAAATCGGACGTTTCTTCCTCATCTGATTTAAAGACTGATTCAAACACTACACTTGAAAGTGAACGCTCTCTCCGAAGTAATGCTTCGCTTAAAAATATTAATGATACCGTGTCTAGCGTTGATATATTTGAAGACTCGTGCACAGCAACGCCACCTAAAACGGGATTGAAGCGCAAACATACCAAAAAGTTTGAGGTGGAATATTGTACCGACGAAGAGATAACTGTCCGTACGACAGTAAAAAAGAAGGGTGGCTTAGTAAAGGAAGAAACTAGGAGTTGGAAGAAATGTCCCACGATTCTCAATGGCAGAACAATAAATGGAGCAAAAAACACCGGATGAGTTACGTACAAAATTATTCTTAGCTATATAATCATGAATTTTCGAACAACTTTTTAATAACAGTATTTTGATTTTTTCAATAATGTGTTTTGTACTTTTTTATAATTTATTGTCCTATTTGATGCTCAAAATGAATGCTCATTTTTGTATTGATGTAATATGAACACTTTACTGACTGGCTGTTTTTGTGCATTTTTTATTGCTTTATAAATTTTTATGAAATCTTCAGATATTATTCATTATTAATGTATTTAAATGTTAACGAAAAGAAATGTATGTTTTCAAAATTAATTTAATCAAGATCAACGTAAAAAATGTTGAGAACCACTAACAATATTTAATTTCATTTTATCTTACTACTAATAAGTATCCCTAAATTCGCCGTCGGTAAAGTGCTAAGTTTTTTTTTCAAGATGTACATAATGTATACAATAAGTAGATAACTTACAAATTGAAGTGCCTTGATCAATTTTTCAATGCCAAATAGTTTGGTAACTTGTGTGTTTTGATGACTCAATAATTTTTAATTATATCTTTGTTCAAAAATAATAAAAAACTAAAACCATTTTCATAGTTTTGATTAATTTATTTATTTCATGGAATACAATAAACAACTTAAAGCTAATTATAGATATTCACTAATAGACAATGAAGTAAAAATAAGTACTACATACATTACAAAAATACTAAAAAATTACATATTAGACCCCGATGTTAAAAAATGATTTGGTGATGGCTTATTTTGTTGCAATAATTTTTCTATTAAAAAGGTCTAAATTGTATTTTTTCTGCGTTTATTAAAGTTGCAACTAGTTCGCAGAATGCAGCTATTACTTCTATAAATAGGTATCTGAATGCTGAATGAAATATTTTTTTTGAAAATCTTAGATATGATGCAAAGCTTTGAGATTGGATGGTAATTGGATATATCAGTCTTAGCACCTTTCTTATACACTGGTGTAATAAGGGCCGCTTTGTAGTGTAACGTTCGGGGGCAGATTCCCCGGGCGGCTCTCCGCCCCCACGTGCTCGTTGGGATGGCTGCGCTGACGCACGGGTCCGTTCTTCTATCGGATTGTGATGTTGTTGGACGATTGGATGGGAATAGACGGGCGTCGAATAGAAAGACTCTCTTCTCTAAATAATTATTGATTTCACACGAAAGAGAGATCTGGCTGCAGGAGGGACAACCTCCTGTAGTCAAGGCTAACCGACGACTCTCCCGACTCCCGCCTCCTGCGCGTCACTACCCACTGACAACGGTGCACGCGCAAGAAGCGATCCGTCGGTATGCAGGTGCAATGTTTCCACAGGGACACAAGAGATGGCGCTGTTAAAATAACACATTGCACCTGAAGAGAGATAGAAGATGTCGCTGTTAACAGTGCTACTACGTGGGGATGGTAATCGCCCACGCTACATAGCAATGGGTACTGATAATAATAAACCATACTCTCAAAAAAGTTTTGGTTTTGGTTACGTTCCTAACATTTATATCGGTTCGGTTATTTGATATCTTTAGTCATGATTTTTTAGTTGCAGTATTAAAGCATCGAGTGTTTCTTCATTTAGTCTGGATCTGATTTTGGAAGCCAGGGAACTTGCACAACTGAAAATGCACGCTCAGACTCCACACTCGTTGGAGGTATCGTCATCACATATTTAAATGCTAGTTTGAGTTGATGACCGCGTGAGCTCCCATTTTCATATAACACCATCAATGTTACTGATAAAATTCCTTTCTGCCGAGACACGGACCAAAACTCGCAAAATTCCCCGATTTCCCGACAGATTATTTATTTCCGTCCCTGCAGATGAATACTTATATACTATAATACTTTGATGTGATTCGTAATTATATTACAGAGGAATACAAAAATTCTGAACCTCGTATCTATTATATTTCATATCGATATTCCCATTATTAGAGTCGAGGGGTAGTAAATACATCACCGGTAGGGAAAAGTTAATATAAAAAATCGAAAAACATTTTTATAGATTAGACAGTTACTGCCCCTAGGTGTCGTCTAAGCTCTTCAATTAGTAGTTACGCCACTGTTTCCAAGCGTCCAGATTTCGGCTAAAATGTCTCGATTTAGTAGCCTTCATCATGATTGTGAGGTGTACAATTTCTGTTAGATAAAATTACGTTTGTTCGGGATTACGTTTACTAATCCCGGGATTTATGAGCACTTAAAGCTGCTTGGAATTCCCTACCTAGAAATAAGGGCGCATTTTTTTTAAATTTTTGATTACATTTTTTTTCTTGATATTTATTGAACTTTTCTTATATAAAATAATTTCCCTTATTATCTATTACCTTCTGGCACCTCTCCTTTTAAATCGTCTATGACCTTCTCGTAAAATCAATCAGATTTTGACTGAAAATAATCTGAAAGGGCGATTTTCAGCCCTTTTATAGAATTGAAATTTTGATCACTTAAAAAATGTTCCATAGAACGAAATAAATAATAATCAGATGGTACAAGATCTGGCGAGTATGGTCATCTTGTTTTAATACTTCCAACCAAATTATTCCTTTAGGCATCCATTATATATACAAAACCACTATATTTAATGCGGGTCTTTCAACTAATTGAAAAATAAAGAGATAGGGATGGAGAAGAGAGAAGAACATAGAGAATTTAAAGAAGTGCTAAAAGGTGATAAATAATATGGGAAATTATTTTGTACATATTAAATTTAATTAAAGCGGGTTCTAAGGTCGGTAAGAAGATCGACAAAAGAACCGAGTTGAGCTTTCAATAAAAACTTAAGAGCTCGGGCTTGGATCGTAAGTACGGCAATAGCGGAAGGGTTGAAATTTTCCAGGGGTTAATACTATGACCTTTTTGACCCATTAGCTAATCCATCTCTGAGAAAGTTCTTATAAGAGGAAGGATTATCTAACGGGACAACAACTGTGGGATTCACATCTTAAAGTGCATACATATTATCAAATACTCCCCATTACTATTTTATAAAAATAAAAGAGCATTTTTAAAGCATTGCTGTCAACCTATATAATTAAAAAACAACTAGTTAGTATTTGTAACTTAACAAATAATTAAAGTTAGAGGAACTTTGTTGGTGGTTGAATGCGAGCTCAACTTTTGGACAGTATCCAAGAAAGTTCAGATTCTCTTATTTAGTATTTTTTCCCCCCTCTATTTTAAATGTTTTAAAATGTAGCGAAATGCGATAGAGGTTAATAGAGCTTGAAGATAGGGAGAAATAATTTTGTAAATGGACATGAACATTTCCCCCTGAACTTTATTCTTTATGTGCTATTTTCGCATGGTATCTTAGTTTTTAAAAACATTTATTCTTTATCAATTTCAATTGATTATATTTGAAAATTGGATATACAATTTGCCATTCTAATTTACTGATTGGTTTTAATAATAGTTGTTGATAAAAGAGTATAAAGGCGCCAATTCAAATCCATATGTTACCAGTTTTATGACTTGTGAACTGGAAAATTGCTTTTTTGTACCATTAAAAACAATCGTGTTAATTAATTAAGTTCATCAATTATTTAGAGTAGTGAGTGGCTATGGGATTTGTTTAGGTTATAATTTGACCGTGTGAAATCACTCATATTTATATGTCATAGCGCAAAAATGAATATACATGAATACAATTCCTGTTGTAAGAAAATGGATTCAAATTCAAATTGGAAGAAATTTCAATCATGTTAATAAATTAGAAGATCAACTAGAACCAATTTCCTGGTTTTAAATAAGGCTGTAATGAAATGAATACCCATAGGATTGGCTTTTGCAAATATATTTAGAACATAAGGGCAAGAAACAGCAAAAATTCGTAATAAATAAATGTTTAATCAAATTAGTTTGGTTTTTGATTAGTATTAAATTTCCATAGTTAATTTAACTTCGATAATACAAACATGTATCTCTATATGTAGATCGATGAGTATATTTGGGTTGAACAGTCGGCTAGGGCAGGCGATAAGTGATTAATTTGCAATAATATTTTTGGAAAAGAATGTAAATGTCACAATTCACTCATTGGTCATATTCATCCTATTTAGCCTGTATAAAATGTGAATGGGTCAATTGTTAGTATTATATAATGGGTGAGGTTCTGTACTTATGTTATGAAGGTTCGGGTTCAAATTGCTGGGGAAAATTTGCCGTATACATACATTTGGAAGATCGAAAGTATTGATATTTCCGATCGACCCTATCAATGAAGATTTTGCCTAATTTTCTGCTTTTAAAAAAAATATACTTACTACTCTTGTGCAATAGAAGTGAAACTTGCATTTTTTCCCAATTATTAACGGAAATTGTTAGCTCAAAGATCATACTATATTTGAGTCCTTTATAATAAAATAGGCGAGATTCTTCAACGTGTATAAAGAGATTAGTATATACAAGTGGGAAAAGAAGTGGAAATCAACTAATTATCTAACAACTTATACTAAAACATAGTTTTTATAATATTGCTTGCATCGCTAGAAAATCGTTAATGGAAGTAGGATTTGATAAAACATCGATTACGATAGTGTGAGTATGGATAGCATTGAGATTGTGTCGTTTTTATAGTACTGGTAAAAAAATGTATATTCGTATTTACGTACGTTTGTTCATGTAAGTAGTCCTGTGATGTAGCGGTAGGATTTGTGATTATTTTTGAGTTTAAATCTACATGGGATTTGGTTACAGCGCTCACATTTTAAAAACATGAATTCGCATTGAAAATCTTGTTAAAGTGGTCGGCAATGGTCCCATGAAGGGAACTACAAAATGAATAGATCTGTGGTTTAATTAAACATTTTTTTTCCCCAAAAAGATAACATACTGTAGCATAGATTTCGAATAGATTTCGATACCAAAAATTTCGAATACATTATTATTAGCATGCCAAAGAGGGTGAGGTTAGTGAATGATCTTCTAAATAGTTTCCAATTTACAGGTTTGTAAATTACTTAAAAAATATGTAAGTGCATCTGAAAGTTTTTATTTATTAAATACGGCTCGAAACCTTAGTTCCTATATTGTATGAATATCCAAGATTAAAATTGGAATGTTGTACTGAAACAAACTGAGTTTATATATCAGGCAAAATATTGTTTATTTATCAAAATCATGTACAGTGTCGCTCAAAACTGTTCAAATCCAAACATTCCTTTTTGCTTCGTTTTCTGTAGAATCATACCCATTCAGAATTTAAAACATAGTATTTCTGTTTTATTTGATAATGTTTAAGTATGGATTTCATCGAAAGAAAAAGTAAGACAAAAAATAGAAAAAAAGCATTTGAACAATTTAATGCTCACACTACACCAGATCATTTCGCTTTTGCGATGAGTATTTTTTCAATAGTAGATATGTATAGATCTTATCAAATCTCCATGACTTTGTTCATTGAAGGATTTTACAGAATTTGGAGTTTTAATTTTTTGTCTTACTTTTTTTATCAATAAAATTCATACTATTAGCTTGTCCCATAAGTTTCTTTCGCAAATGAACACAGATCTAATCATAACCATGGTTGAAGAAAACCTACAATATACTGTTCGCAAAATAGCTGAAAATTTAGAAATTCCACGAACATCTGTCCATAATCATCTGACAAAATTGGGCTACATCAATCGTTCAGATGTGTGGCTTCCTCATGAACTGACTGACTCAAATAAACTTCAGCGTATTTCAACATGCGATCTTCTTCTCCAACGTTATAAAAGCCAACTTTTTTTGAAGAGACTTGTCACTGGAGATGAAAGTTGGATACTCTATGAGAATATCCAACGTAAACGGTCTTGAACCCAGAGGTCAGAAGTAGGGAATCCAATCCCGGGATCCCGGACAGTTTTAGGTACTTAAGAATCCCGGGATTAGAAAACGTAATCCCGAAAATCCCGGGATTGAAATTTTTATCTAACAGAAATCGTACACCTCACCAACACGATGAAGGCTACTAAATCGAGACATTCCCGACGAAATCTAGACGCTTGGAAACAGTGGCGTAATTACTAATTGGTGAACTTAGGCGACACCTAGGGGCAGTAACTGTCTAATCTTTAAAAATGTTTTTCGATTTTTTATATTAACCTTTCCCTACCGGTGATGTATTTACTACCCATTGACTCTGATAATGGGAATATCGATATGAAATATAATAGATACGAGGTTCAGAATTTTTGTATTCCTCCGTAATATAATTACAAATCACATCAAAGTATTATGGTATATAAGTATTCATCTGCAGCGACGGAAATAAATAATTTGTCGGGAAATTGGGAATTTTGCGATTTTTAGTTAGTGTTTCAGCAGAAAAGAATTTTATCAGTCACATTGATGGTGTTATACGAAAATGAGGGCTCATGCGATCATAAACTCGAACTAGCATTTAAATATCTGATGAAGATACCTCCAACGAGTGTGGAAGCTGAGCGTGCATTTTCAGCAGCAAGTTGTCTGATTTCCAAAATCAGATCCAGACTAAATGACGAAACACTAATGTTTAATGTTAATGTTACTTCGGGCATATTTTCAAAATTATATTTGAATTTTTTAGTGTTTTATTTATCTATTTTTGAATTGTATTTTTATCTTTTCTTAAATAAATAAAATTCTTTGGCTTTCAAGTGATATTTTATACTGAACAAATGGACTTATTAGTAATTTTTGATCAAATTAATCAAGGTAATTTCTTAAAATATTGAAAATACCAATCCCGGGATCCCGGGACTGGTTCCGGGATTGTCTAATGAAATCCCGAAATCCCGGGATCGACATTTTGGCTCGGGATTGGATTCCCTAGTCAGAAGCTTTAACTGTAGCTAAATCTGGCCTACATCCAAAAAAAGTTTTGCTATGCATTTGCTATGGTGGGACTGGAAGGGGGTAGTTTATTATGAGCTACTTCAGCAAGGTGAAACGATCAATTCAACAAAATATTGTTTTTCATTGCGACAACGTCAGGCCTCATGTGTCTTTGCTTGTCAGATAATAGAAATAATATAATAGAAATACTATATTTTAAAGTCTGAATAGGTGTGATTCGATAGAAAACGAAACGAAACAAAACGTTTAGAAGGTACATAAAAGTTAAAAAAAAATGGTCTTGAAGTATTTTTTGGAGATGCGCTGCATCCACAGCATCCGTGGACGGCACGTCGCTAATGAAATTCTAGTATTTAAACGGTTGATATTTTTGAATTAAATGTATAATGTGGATTAAATTCCGTATTTTTTTTAGGATAAAAGCCTGAGGGTTGAATGAACCAATTAAGATAGGAAAAGGCAAAAATAAACGGAAAGTCGGTTTTTCAGAGATGAGGATATTTCGCAAGAAAAGGAATAATTCAAATAGCAAAAATGAGCGCGAGGAGAGCGGCTAATTTATGGCGTTTGGACATTTTTTTAAAGAGGAGGAAGTGTTGACAAGTTTTGAAGGGGGGTCGTTTTGAGGGGGCGAGGCTCTAAGGGAGTGCCGCGGGCGGCGCCAGTAGTGCCGCGACTGCCGTCGCGACCGCCCGCGCCGTTCCGCGCCGTTTTCCGCGAGCGCCGATAGATGGCCACGCGTGCGACGCTCGACCTGCCGACGGACGACATGAGCACTTTCGGGCGCGCGAAAAACTTTTCCCATCCGCCGCAGTAGCGACATGCAATTTCGAAACTTTGCGGCTGCGTCGGACGATGGATCAACTTTGAAAAGTTACCGCAGAGTGTTTTTGAAATTCGCCCTTAAACTTTTTTGAAATTTCGCGCAGCCCGATCGGATCCGAAAGAAACAAAGTGCCGGTGGATCCTTCGACAAAAATATATTAATTGGTGCAAAAGAGCGATATGTGGGGTGAAGAACGGGGTCAGTCGGCACGTTTGTCCTATTTCTATCAGAGAAGTACGCATAAGGACCAAAGTCCTGAAGCCGTTACATAACGCCCACCGAGCATGTGGATTCCGTTGCAGTCCAAACGGACCGTCCCGATTTTGGGACCTACGCGAACACGAAGGCCGAAACGCATCCCGGACTAAACTTTTGGAAAGATTCAAAAAAAATGTAGAAACGAGACAGCGTTGAAATCATTCGAGCGCATGTATTTCTAGACACGAATTAATTTCATAGCGAAAAATTATTTTATATGTATATACAAGAATGCATATATTCGACGAATGATAGTGCTCTTAGATGAATTAAATAAAAAACGAAGTAGTGCGACATATATATCCTCATTAGCCGTATTTAGTCCCAAGACTATATAATAAAGTAATTTTAACACTCTTAGTTTGATACGGCCACCGTTGGCGATCCACGAAAATAAAGCTATATTCTAAATGATGTACATAAAAAAAGTAGTATTAAATGTTGATTTTTAATCGATCATAACAAAATAAAAGGTGTATAACGAAATAGTTGATAATCAGTAGAGACGCTTCGCATTCAATAATAGTCGAATCGTTAGTGTTCAGTGATGTGCGAAGTCGAAAGGCAGATGATGAAGACGGTTCCGGAAAAGCGAAGGGTGCCGTCGAAGTGGTTCGGGTGCTTGGGGTGGTCGCCGACGTTGACGCTGATGTTGCGCATCTGGGTGGTTTGCACCCTCGCCGTGCAGACGGCCGTGGCCGGCAACCCCGACGCGAAGAGGCTGTACGACGACCTCCTCAGCAACTACAACAAGCTCGTCAGGCCCGTCGTCAACACCACCGACGTCCTGAGGGTCTGCATCAAGTTGAAGCTCTCCCAGCTCATCGACGTGGTAAGTTCATAGCAAACTGTACGACGAACAGACAGACATACAATTGATTTTATTTAAATCCGCGAATTGGCTCAATTGTATTAAGTCACTTACTATTAGGTTATCCCGAAAGAAATCCATTATGTATTTTTTTATAAGCACCTTTATAATTAAACAACTATCTTTTGACCTATCCTGCAAATTTTCTATATACTTTTTATAGGAACTAGTTGATTTCGACTGAAAATAGCGCCTTTTCGATTGAGGATTAGGTTTCGTTTGGGCATTTTTAATAACGATAATAAACTTCTGCAGTTAAAAATAAGCCGTGCAGTTCTTAAAAATAAAATGAGATTCATTACATAAAAAATAAAGCTGACCACTCACATGAGATTTTATTACAGAGATGAGCATGCGAAAATAATGGATTTCTTTCGGGAGGACCTAATATATGCAAATATATTCATATTTTATATTTAAATAATATCAACGCCAAAATCTCTATTGGAGATAAATGGAGATTAGTATTTCAACAACAGCTGAATTTTTATTAAATATAGTGAAATTGTTTTATGAAATATTATATTTTTGTAGCATATTAATTATTTTTACACATTATGCAAACATAGGTATATTTTTTAAAAATATTTATGAGACATGAATCTGAACTTTCATAAAATGAGCTCAAAAACCAATTAAAATATGATCTTAGTTTGTTCCTCAGTTAATAATTTAATTTTCATACAATTTTGCACATTTTAATACCCAATACTTCGATAGTCCATTTTCCTTCAAATAGTCAATTTTTGTTCATAAATGTATACTTATTTTAATTGATCACAATGCATTTTTCATATTACTATTTAGATTTCCTTAATAATTTAATCGTCTTAAATTCAGCTTTACATATCGTCCCTACAAATCCACTTATCTCTCAGGACCGCGCAACTTGTATAAAGCTTGTATATCAACAAACGAACAATGTTTATAGCACACAATGCACAGTATTCGTTCATTTCTTTGTACATTAACAATACAAATTTGTATATATTTTTTTAGTAACAAAATAATGCCTTTGTTGAAGTTTGAAATCGATGAATTTGGGTTATCATTATTAGTGGATAAATTTGGGTTATCGACTGCTGCAATCGTATGATGTACGCAAGGCACTATTTCCATCTCTGTCTCTCTATGAATTTAATGTAAAGGAGTACTATCTCTATTCAGAAAGAGCACTCTTTTACATTGAGCTCGGAGACAGACAGAGACAGAGAGATAACGTGGCGTAGTTTGGGAGACAGAGACGGAGAGCTTCTCCGCATACATCGCACGATTGTATAGATCGTCAGCCCAAGTTTATCGACTAATAATGATTTCGATTTCAAGTTTGTTATTTGTTTAGTTGAAGAAATTACCGAATATTGTGTGTCATCGATAGTGTTTATTTATTTAATTGCTTTCTGTTCGTCGCTGCTTGTTTAATGAGCCTTTGTCCGATTATCATTTCCTTCTAAAGCAAGGAGCGAATGAATCTATTTCTTGTGCATTGTTTATGTATAAAAATGACGTGGTCTTGTATGCTATCAACAGTGCTTATTTACAATTGAACACCGAATTGAGAAAATCATATAGAAAAAGTCTTTTAGTGTCAATGTAACCACCGAATTATCACAATATTGCAAATGTAATATTTCCACAAAGATATCTCTGATTTGTCTTTGTTTGATTTTTGGATTTATTTGTGCGAAATATTCAATTACCGCGTAAATACAATATGTTTACACAAGTCAATAGACATATCGTATGTATCAGATAACTGTATGTGGAGGATGTTGACTGTTTTGAAACATTACTCTTTAGGTTGGCAACTGTAAACAGTCCTCATTGTCGTCGGAAATTTTATTTGCTTTTCCCAATACTATGAAGAAAAAAAATGATCTGCAATTGTATGGAATTAAGCGAATTTATATGAAAACTTTGAGATACATTTTGTAACACACGAAATGAATGGAATTTAAATATATATATATATATATTTATGAATGAAAATGCCATTAGGGTGGTTTTTCAACGCGTGCTCTTGACGGCTTGTTGAAGTAACGTTCATTAAAAAATATTCAGATATTAAATGACTTCGATATTGATTATATAACTAGGAAAATATTTGAATAGGTGAAATAATATTGAAAATTTCATAATTCTGCAATAAATTGCTTTTTATATAAAATTCCGTTCAATAAGCCATTGATTTCGGTTCAAACCATTAATATATTACATATGGGAAGCAATGGAATAATTTCGTTATTAAATGCCGATTTTCGTTAAATATTTTTAGCGCCCAAAATCGATCACCATTGATAAATATTGAGATTGTCTGAAATAAATTACATCTAGGAAAACCCAACAGTGAACATTTGTCACGACCTCACACCAGCTATATGTCACAAACTGGGATTTATAGGCAACGTTCGATGAGCATTTTATTAATTGTTTTTAGGATAAAGGATTTATCTTCCTTCGGCGTTTCCTGTCGTTATGTTTCGGCGTTAATCCATTAAGAAAGAAAACAATATGAAAATGATTGATTGCTTATTTGGGAATCATAATTTGCTAAAACACGCGCAGAATTTGCTCGCATAGGACACGGCAACGGTGGAATAGGAATTCCCAAATAATTATATTAAAATAATGGTTATATAACAAGATTCAGGAAATTGTTTATAGCTTAAGGAACGTTTCTACCTTGGGCTTGGGCCTAATAGTGATCGGTTTTTAAACATTTTTTTTAATGCAAAAAGTACGGTTGATTTTGCAGCAAAATTTGGTCGATCCCGATAACTTCTAAGAATTTTGAAAATATATAAATATATTTACAGCCGACGATGAAAAATAAAATCCCAGTAATCGAACTATTTGGCTCGACTTAATTCGTACTCATCTTCTAATTTAGGATATTAACCCTTAAGAGAGGATGATCGCAAGGTTGCGAGCGAATTCCAGTAATTCAGAAAGAGCACTTTTGTAGGTTGAGCTTAAAGGGAGATATAGACTGAGAGAGAACGTAGCGCAGTTCTTTCTTGATTGCAGCCCAAAAGAAGAACAGCTGAAAATACTTCCTATTAAAGGAATATATAAAGGGGAAAATATCTATAACTATAATAGAATAAAAATATTTTTTCAATAACATATTAATATATACAGCCACATAGTTATATTTTATGTTCTACACATTGCGTTTCTTTAAATGCTTCGCATTGGGGCTGGATGTTTTTAAGCTCCGGAAAACCTTAAGCTTTCGGAAGAAAGACTTTGAAATGTTGTGTGGCGGATGGAGATTTTTTTAATTGGAGAGCCGCGGAGGGTAGGAAATGTGGAGCTATTGTTTCTCTGTAGGTAGGAAAGTAAGTAGGGATTTCGCTGATAAATATAAACAGCAAGAACGCCGTACATGGAGAAAGTTTTGGGCAATAAAAATAAATCTTGAGGTCTTTTTTGACCCGTGAATGTTATAATTTACAAGGCATGAATCTCGAGGGAAGCCATAAAAGAATAAGGATTATATTTACAACTAGCGTTCCACTTTAGAAAGTCACACGATCATTTTAATTATACATCCTTAGGGATGTTATTTATTATTTAAAAGGGTGTCAAATTTATTATGGCTATATTTAAGCTATAGGAAATTAGTACAATAATTGCCACCTTAAAAATACGAATTGCAAATCTGGAAGAAGGGACTAAAATCAATCAGTCTTATCAGATCTACCAGCGATTTAGAGATATTAGAAATTGCGTAAAATATTGTTTGACTTAAATATTTTATTGTCAATCAAATCATTCAAAATAGATTAAATTACGTAGCAAAGATCATTCAACGGGCAGCCCTAATTTATTGAAAATTAAAATGGGAACACCAAGATTCATTAAAATGTGAAAACATCTATAAAAAAACATAGCGATTCACCAGTGAGTCACTGACACTTGACGATTTTTTTATACAAAAAGTTTTAAATATAGAATTTTGATATTAAATATATTGATTAGGCAATCTTTATAAAATATAAAAATATTTTTTAAAGCTTGACAAAATATAGCAGTAGGAGTGGGGGTAGCCACGTATGTCGATAGACGAGCGATGATATTCTTCACTATGGAAGTCCTAAGTCTCGGATAGATGATTTGCAGCAAAACAATTAAACATATTTTTACTTTGTATAATATTGTGTATATAATAGACTATAATTAAGAAGAAATATTAAAAAATAAAAAAATAGTGAGCGATTGAAAAAAAATTTGTGTTTATACAATTTTTTTTTGTAGTTTTTTGTTCATTAAATAAACATTTTTGAATATTTTTAAATAATTGTAGTCTATATGATGAAGACGTTTATTATACACATGTCTGTTAAATTTCATAAAGAATACTTATCTAGGGCGCGTGGGAACACTTCCATGAACTTGGAAAAAGTAGTTTCGAGAAAATCGCGTTTAAAGCTTCTCCTCGTCGGCCTATAACTTTGCGAATTTCAATAACAAAAGTTCTCTTGAAATTATTAAAGCTGAATATGGAGCCTTGTTAAGTTGTGTAAATGTGTTAAAGCGATTTTTTGAACTTCGAATTAAGACTGGGTTTCCATATTTTTAATTATTTTAATCAGACCCATTTCACGAAATAGTTCATACATTCACCTCCTTTGGCGCTTGATATTGAAGATAATATAACTTCTGAGCTTTATTTGTGAACCCTCATCTAATGTTTCAACTGGGTGAATATATCGAAGGGCGTTTTACGTGGCTATCTTTATAGAAAGTGTGGTCGTTTTTTTAATGACTGAACATTTTTCATTCTAGAGGCGACCATATTGATTTTACTGGAATAGGCTTTCTGGAGTGCATTGAGTTCAGCTCTTAATTTCCTCGCTAAGGACAATGGCAGACTAGAATGAAGACTTCCATGATGCTGAAGAAGCGCATCTTGAAATAACTCTTATATTAGCAGTTGTGCATCTTGGGTTTTAAACATTTTAGCCATGCGAAAAAATAGTATTTGGTAACAAGACTTGTTTAGCAAAAGCCATGGAAACTGTTTGTTGATATGTTATAATATATAGAATTTACAGTTAGAATTAATGACACAGAATACTGCACAATTATTTCTTTGCGAGAAGCCATCTACTAGAAAAAGCGAAGAAAACTTATTATACTGCTGTAAAAGCGCACTGCTGCTGCGTGAAATGCACCAATGAACATGTCTACAAAGTTTAGATTCTCATTTACCAATATAGAATCCAATGAATATATAGGAAAGAATTCATGTTTTTTTAAAATTATATCGATAAAAAATAATATAATTTATGGTCAAAGTAATGATATTTTTGAGATATTAAGTCCATTCTGATTCAATTTCAAAGTGCATGATTGGTGTTATATTTGGATCAAATGCGATGCTATCCAATAATAGCTTAATTGTCTCGACAATATTGCGAAAATGCATATTGGTCCAATTAAAATGACAATTTCCTGCAAGCTTAACGAAATTTTAGATTAATTTTCGCACGTTTAGGTGTTCGATTCGTGTAACGATAATCGTATCATGCACTTCAATAGTTAATGGCTTTGGATACAATATATACACGTTTGATTTACAGAAAGACAATGATACTTGTCGACTACATTGTATCGTCACTTACATTCATTTTATTAAATAATGCAACAGAAATTAAGTGCTTGATAGAAGCATAATATAGTTCCTGTCGATGCGTATATTTATAAAGTAACCCTCGTCATTCTGTAGGAATCGCTTGGGAATTATCAAGTTCGAGTTGTAAGTCCATACACAATTTACTCTGTATATATTTATATTTAAGGCTGTATAGATTATATAGCGATGTAAAGCCTATTTGTAGTTTTGTGAAATGTAAATTTCATACCTGCGTTTGTATTGGACATACATTTGAAAAGCACATGGTTAAATCATAGAACTTATGATTTGTAGTCCAATAATCTTAATGGAAAATATCGACGATGAAAGGATTTTAAATGTAAAAAAATGCTTTAAAATTCCATAAAAACAATTAATAATAAAATTTCAAAGTCACTAAAAGCTTATCGATACAAACACATATCAATGTTGTATGCTAAGCTTAATGTTTAAATATTGTCTTCCTCTTTACTGGAACTATTATCAAGTGATATCACCATGATTTATTTATGCAAAGTAGTGCTAAATTTTTGACATTTAAAATTAGAAGAATATAGAAGCTATTGAGACAAGCGAGGGGTCTAAATAATTTTTTGTATCAATTTTATAAGGTAATTTTATTTGCAACTAATTTTCATGCGATTCAATTTACATTTATTGATTGTTCAATAAAATTCCTTATGATATCCTCGGATTTCAATATCGGAAGATTAAATCTAGCATTTCTGATGTTATCTCTCAAGCTTAAATTTTTGTCGTCTTGCAATTTTTTTTTCTGAATGAATTAATTTCCTGACAGTATTGTGAGCAAAACGATCCCAATTGGAATGGGTGTGAGTCCCCAGCATCGGCAGTTTTTATTGCGGAAGATTAATTAAGAAGATATTCCAAGAAGCTTAAAAAGTTTACGAACTAAAAAACACTAGATTGAAAACTTAATTAAAACAGGCTTCAATTACATTTGCTTCCAGGCAAACGAATATTGAAAGCAACCTTTCGGAACTTCGTCTCAGATAATCCTATTATATTGTGAAGATGCACTCGGATCAGCAGCCTTCCCTTGCAAAGTTAATAATCCAAGTAATGCGGTCGGTGGTGGATGGGCCGATCCGCCGGGATATTATTAAAACAGGATGTGGCCCTCCAGGACGAGGCCGGGGGGCGGGAAGCAGGAAGTCTTGATGGGACCGGCATCACCATTTTAGAAACTTCGAGGCCAAGGTCTGGAAGAATCCAAAACTACGGATTCGAAGGGACGGTCCGAGTTTTGGTTCAATTATGCAAACTCCGCGATATAAGTATAGCCACTTGCCGCGATGCTGCCCTATATATTATTTATCCGCGAGCAGAGGGTTAATAATTTCTTCTCCCCTTTTTTTTTCGCTTAAGCACCGGGGTGGGGCAGTAAATAATGAAGTATTTTCGAATGTTCTGCTAAGACTTTTTTAAAATTTCATTTGTGCTAATTCATTCAGCGCCTGTGTTACTCCGCTTGAGGGATGAATAAAAAGTTGGGAGGGCCGGAAGAAAGATCGAGCACTAACTATTCTTGCTCAGTGCGGACAATTTCCTCATATAAAAATGCTGTTTTGCATAATCAATTTATGAGGACGTGATGGAAATGTTTTTCAGACACTCTAAAAAATATAAAAATCGCTAATATATTAGCTCGACACAAAAGTTTTGACGTATTTTTATGACAAACACATTTTTTACTTCAACGTTTACATTCTCTCGGGATGATGAAATATGAGCCATTTTTTATAGAAAAATTAACATAAAATGTAATTTTCACCATTTTCAATAATAATTTTCTCTACATTTTTGGCAAATATAGTGATTTTGTTTTCAAGCAAAACTTTTCGATTTAATTCCTGATTTATTCCTTATCATTCAAGCAACATGTAGATGTGCACAGTCATGACTAGGGAATCCAGTCCCAAGCTAAAATTTCGATTCTGGGATTTCGGGATTGCATTAGACCATCCTGGGATCAGTCCCGGGTAGGGAATCCAATCCCGGATCCCGGGATTGGATTCCCGGGATCCCGGGATCCCGAACAGTTTTAGGTACTTAAGAATCCCGGGATTAGAAAACGTAATCCCGAAAATCGGGAATTTTGCGATTTTTAGTCCGTGTCTCAGCAGAAAAGAATTTTATCAGTCACATTGATGGTGTTATACGAAAATGAGGGCTCACGCGATCATCAACTCGAACTAGCATTTAAATATCTGATGACGATACCTCCAACGAGTGTGGAAGCTGAGCGTGCTGCGTGAGCGTACTGGTCCCGGGATTATCTAATGAAATCCCGAAATCCCGGGATCGAAATTTTGGCTCTGGATTGGATTCCCTAGTCCCGGGATCCTGGTATCGGGATTTTTAATAATTTAAAAAATTACATTGATAAATTTGATAAAAAAATACTAATAAGTCCATTTGTTTAATATAAAAAATAACTTGAAGGCGAAAGAATTTTATTTATTTAAGAAAAAATAAAAATAAAATTAAAAAATAGATAAATAAAACACTAAAAAATTCAAATATTATTTTGAAAATATGTCCAAATTAACATTAAAGCATCGAGTGTTTCATCATTAGTCTAAACTTGAAAAAATCCCGATTTCCCGACAAATTATTTTTTTCTGTCGCTGCAGATGAATACTTATATACTATAATACCTTGATGTGATTCGTAATTATATTACGGAGGAATACAAAAATTCTTAACCCCGTATCTATTTTATTTCATATCGATATTCCCATGATTAGAGTCTAGGTGTAGTAAATACATCACCGGTAGGGAAAGGTTGATATAACAATTTGAAAAACATATATGTACTGTATATATGTATACCTAAATTAGACAGTTACTGCCCCTAGGCGTCGCCTAAGCTCACCAATTAGTAGTTACGCCACTGTTTACAAGCGTCTAGATTTCGGCGGGAATGTATCGATTTAGTAACTGGTGAGGTGTATGATTTCTGTTAGATAAAAGTTTCAATCCCGAATTTTTCTGGATTACGTTTACTAATCTCGGGATTAGTAAGTACAGAAAACTGTCTGGGATCCTGGAATCCCGGTACTCGGGATCCCGGGATTGGGTTCTCTAGTCATGATGAAATATGACTAATTTTTGTTGACCAAATTTTAACGTTTTTCCTGAAATTTCCAATTATTTTTTTCTAACTGATGCGATTCCTTTATGACCGACTTATTTAGTTTGAATAATTGAATATGGACGAATTTTTGCACATCTCACACAACATACAACCTTTCTCAGAGTTAAACCAGGATTAGGGGTTGAAATGGGCGTGACAGATAGCTACTGTTTTTTTCCGTTTTAAGTTGACACAAACTATCCATTCTTCTTATCTCTTATCTTTAATCACATTTTGATTAAAAAATATGGATTTACGTATTGATCGATTGTAATCATCCGCTGTAGACAATTGATGCTATGACATTTTTTAATTATATTATGCATTATAGTTCATAGAGCTTTAAAATTCTATCATCATTCTTCTAATTCAGACTGCAGCAGGGCAACTACCTTATTTGAAATGCACCCCCTTAAGCGACAGTTATTCCAAGAAGGATAGGGTGATATTTTCATTATATTTTAAGTCCAACTTAGAAAATGTAAATAAAAGTCTAATTAAATATATTGTGGAAGTGCATTTATGTCAAGTTCAATAAAGATGACATTTTCATAAGCTGATTAATCACGGAGGGTATTTAAAGTCTAGTGACATCGTCACAAGTTGGTCATAATTGACGTCGTTCTAAATCAATGAAGATCATATTGAAGATTGAAGTCATCCAATCATCCTTGGGTTATTATCCTTATCATTGTATCGGGATGATTCAATGTACAACGATTTGATCCATTATCCATTGTCAACTATCAATGAAATGGACCGTGAATCAACATGTGTTGTATTAAGTGTATTATGTATGAAGATTATTATTATGTGCAACGAAACAAATAGAGCTCAAAATTAATGAATTAAATATTATTTTACTCTTACAAAACATTAAAAAAAACATCATTTCTTTCATCCTCTTTTAAGCGAGCCTCGCTCGGGACTTAATCTCTCCAGTTATGAGTATGCCAATCAACTTATTATTTCACATCAGACACATATTCATGAATCGAAAGTATTTATTTTATCGTCAAATACAAAGTTGAGGACATCCATTCAGAATATTATATAAATACCATACTGAGCTATTCTTTTATTGCCTACACGAGGTAAAACATGTTGTTTTCAATTTGATTCGTTATCGTATACGAGGTTATAAAAGTATACTACTTTACCGATGGCCATGTTTGTCATATTATACGAGAAAGAATTTATTTGCAAGCATTTATATACTTTGTATTTAATACACAAGGGAAGTGCTTGGCGTACATCCAATCCTTATATTGGTCGGACGTATAAGCTACAGTAGTTCAGGTAGTATAAGACAGAATAAAATGCACTCTAAAAGACGATGTTTTCTCTATAAAATGTATTTCTGTAGATGGTGATTTGGTAAATGGATGTTTATATGCAGACCCGAGGATGGATAACCATTATAGCTATGTCGTCTAATCCATAAGTATATGCTATTTATTTAACACTTATATTGCGATGTTTTTACTAGTCAACGCTCATTTTGAAAGACTAGCTATGTGAATATGTCTAAAAGTATAGTTCTTCAATTGGGCAGATAATTTTAATTTTACCTAGTGTTGTAAGACTCGATTAAATACTTTAATAATCGCTGAAATGTGTCACAATTTATTATCAACTTTTTGCGGTCCTATGTCGAATCTGATTCGACATTGATTTCATTCCGGTGGGTCCTTTGTCGACTCTTGTCGCGCGCTCTCGTGAATATATCCGATTATACTTATAATATTTTTTCGTAATTATATAATATTTTTTGCGAAACTAACGGATATACAAAATTATTTTTTTCTTAAAAATGTTTTAAATATTTAGGGACCTACTGGAACTTTTTTTTTAGGACCGCAAAGGGTTAAGAATGCCTTGATTGATTTATCATTGAGAATGCTCCAGAACAGTGCACAAGGTGTTACATAAAACGATCAAGATGAAAAAAATATTACTCTTCAGAGTGATAAGAATGATGCTTGTATCTTAGCTACTAAAATGAATTCATCTTCATGGAAAATTTGTTATCATATGTCAAAAAAGTTATTAATTTCATATGAGCTCGAGGCTTAAATCAGCGAAAGTGAATTAGCCTTTTTTATGCGGTAGATGCGTTCTGCGGAAAATCGCACAATAAAGCTATGACTTACATAGTAAAAGTGAAGATGCGTTCCATGGATTTTAAAAACCGCATAACTTCGAAGTAGCCTATATAAAATATATCAAAAATCGCATAAAAAAAGTTAATAAAATAAAACAGGAAAACAATAAGGCAATTAAGAAATAACATTTTTGGTAACATTCAAAGGACGTGTTGCATCATTGATAAAATCTTAAGGATGTCTGAGATCTGGCATCTCAAATGCCAGACATCCACTAGAGAAATACTAATTATTTAATTACAAAATATCATCCCTGTATAATAATTTTCGTTGCGATTTTCGATATGACTCAAAATCTCTCTCTTCTTTCCTATTTTATCCAAAATATCTCGATTTGTACTCTTTATGAAATTAAAAGAAAAGAAAAAATTGCTTTAAAAAAAGCCGCATAACTTCGAAATCGCACAAAAAAGTCGCACAAAAAGAGGTTTTTTGAAAAAGAGTGTATTTTGATCTAATTTATTATATCGAGGTACGTTAGTTATCTTGTTATAAGATTCTCAAACAATTTTGGGATTTGAAAGAAGAAATTTGTCAGTTTTAACCTGAAATAAAATTTACAGACTTTAATTCTTTGGGTGACAAATTTTCTCTGTTTACTTCGATTTTTTCAATAAATGTAGAACTAGTATCTAATCATATAAGTCTCCAGCCAGATCCAGCATAAACGATGCTTACCTTGGGTCAGTTTTGCAAGTGGAAATATAGTAGCAGAGAAGAGATGCTAAGTGTCAGGAAGAAAACATTAAGTTGTCCTTTTTTATTTCGGTACCAGTGGCGAGCTTTGGTACCGCGTAATTCAAGGGATCTAAGAAAGTGCCCAAAGAATATGTTCATCCTTCGAAATACACGATATCCTTTTATGCGGCATGTAGAAATCGTGGTTGAAATACTATTAATTGAAAATTAGGTCTTTTCTGTTCCTTGATGCCGCGTAATAGTTAAATCGTAATAGGAAACCGCACTTATTGAGGGTCGAAGAATGTGGGTCCAGATTTATATATGAAAATAAACTACATTTGTTGAAAAGCTAAAATTTAAATTTGGTTCATCTTAGCCTTTGAGTTTGACACCTTTTTTTGATATGATTGAATGGACATTAAGAGTTTCAATTTTCGTGACGCTCAAGCCAATTTGCCCTACTGCGCTTATTCTATTTTCAGTACAATATGTTGTTTTAAATACTTATTAACACAGTGCTCAGCATTGTGATTTACTTATTAACAGCATCGTCCATTATTCAGATGTCGTGGGTTTTACCAGCGCACTGAAACATTTTCCAGCTTAAAAAGGTAGAATGCGAATGTAGTAAGTACCGCATTGTAGAATTGGGAGAGAAAAACACTTTCGCACCAATTCAACAGCAATAAAAAAAGTTTCGGCAAGGGTCCGAGAATTTTGGCACAGTATGTACATAGGCCTAAATACATAGGATTATCTGTTGTGCACGTATTTTTCCATAGATTAAAGTATGCGCAGAGGATGCCAGCTGTTCCCACACATAATTGGCGCGGAGGCTCGCGTGCCAATGATCGGATAAGTGGCCCCACGTTGGCCACTTCTGCACACCGGCCGGTTCTGCTTTATTAGAGCGCATTGCAGATGACTACAAGCACATTACAGAGACTTGAGCTCAGCACAACCGGAGAACTGTGTCATGTACTCAGACTTGCGAACGGATTTAAAGTCTCGACACTCCTCGACAATCTGAGACCTTTCTGCACGTCTCTGCCTTCTTATATGAATATTTAGGCCCTGATTCTTACAAATGTTTCATGCGCTTATGGCTTTTGTTGAACGTTCTTTGAAGTCGTTTTATATTTAATTACACATTAATGACGTTAACTGGAGCTCGAAGTAGTAACTATCGTGGGAGTGGCAGAGCGCTCGTAAATTTTCACGAGCATGTCTTGCTTTACGCGGAAGGTTAATTGTGGATGATTCGCGTTCAACAAATGCTATAACTAGTCCATTTATTTATATATCCATATTGAATATTAAAACTATTTTATTACATTAGAATATATTGAAAAAAAATGTCCGCCTTATAAATACCATGCGCACAAATCTGTGCGTTTCATCACTTCAACTTTCTACATACAAAAAATACGTTAAACTTTATTTTCACTTCATCATTATCATGGTACAGAACTAGGGCTTCTTCGATATCTATTCACAGGAAGAGGTCTGTATCATACATTCAAGTCCTCATTCGCTCGATATTGAAGGTAGTATGACTTTTGAGTTTCATTTAGAACGCTCACCCAGCAGGTCCAAAGAGTCCAGTCCCCCCATTCTTCATGAAAGGGCTGCTACGCTAGGGTGAAGTCTTAAATGACACCAAAGTGCATCTCGGATTCGCTCCTACGTTCCGTTCTGTTCTCGGACCGCCATGTAGCCAGACGGATGCTTGGGAGGGGGGGGGGGGCGTCGAACAGAAAGACTCTTTTCTTACATAACCTCTTTATTAAACACGAGAGAGATCTGGCTGCTAGAAGGACGTCCTCCCGCAGCCAAGGCTAACCGACGACTCCCACTTTTTGCGTGTTACTACCGAATCGGCAGCGTTGCATGCGTAAGAAGTGATCGGTGTCGTTCCTCCAAACGCAATGTGAACGCAACACCACATATGATGGCGCTGTTATATTAACACACTGCGCCTAAAGAGAGACGAAAGATGTCGCCGTTTACTCTTTAAGTAGTGAACTAATTTAAAATCATCATAAACTTAGATATTATATTTGTATGTCCGCCGCTTATCGTCCGTACAAATCCATTTATCTGTCAGGACCGTCGCAGCGTATATGAAGCTTGTACATAAATAAATAAACACTGTCGATAGCACACAATATTCGGTTATTTCTATAAGTAAACATAAATAATACAATTGAAATCGAAGGAGGATTCGAAGGCTCACTGATTTGAGTCCTGCAACTAAAGCAGTAGTCTTATGCATGTAACATATTAATCAAAGGGTTAAGAATCAAAACTTTTGGTCCTTAAAATAACAAAAAAAATACTGTTTGTTATAAATTAAGGACTCTATCAGCGGCAAAGTATTAGAAGACTTCGCTTAATGATGAATGTGCATGCGAAAAACGTGACCCACTAAAAACAAGGGCTCTTTCAGGCAAGCTGAAATATTTGTGCAATTGCAAATGCATACAAATTATTTATGTAGAAATATATGTGAATTTATATTTTAACTGTCGTTAGTGACTCGAAAAATATTTTTCCGTACATGTTTTGATTCTCTAGAACCAGTCGATAACTTTTATTTTAATTAATTAATGGTTTTTATATAGGACTTTGTTCATTGTAGCATTTTGTAAGACTACAATCAACTCTTCTGTAGTGTCGAGACAGGGACCACGCTATAGAAAGTGTTTAGTTTGTTAACAAGCGCAAGTGATCAACACGTACAATGGAGTATTGATCTTATATATTTTGCCCGTTGCTTACGTAAAAGACGCCGCAAACGTTATAGGAAAAACTCTATAAAAATGGACTCTATAGGAGTTAATTGCAATTAATTTGATGTCAATATTCAAACATGCAATCAACAGGTCATCTGTCTATGTATGATTTTTTCCCCCTGAAAATTGAAGGGCGACTGAAAATTATTGAAAAAATATAAGTCTGAAAATGTAATGCTGAAAGTGAGTTTTCAGTTCACTAACCCTATTAACATGTGCATATCCGGTGCCATTATTGGGGTATCGGTTTACCGGAAGTGCATCGCTGTGCGATTCCGCACTCGACTGGCGGACGTACGAACCAAATCCATTCGGATATTGTCCGGTCCATTGTGTCCGGCCAAAATGAGATTATCGGATATTGTATGTAAAACCGATAATTAAGTCGCACAAGTGAAACGATTATTATATTTAATACCCCGTGTAAACAATTTCGGGGCCCCGGAGTAGCGCGATTTAATTTCGCAGGGTCTCCGAGCCGGCGCAGGACATTGCGACCAGAGGATACATTAACACGACATTAAATTATCCGATAATTGCACGTACGGAAATTTCATTGAACAGGATCGGATAAAAACGGATACGGCTATGATAACGATGTTCATTAATTTTATGCTTTTTTCCCATTCCCGATACAAGCGCGTAAACACATTAAACTTCGCCTCAAAGTCCTTCGGGACGAATCAATACATGCCAGTCCTTGGGTCCTATATATTGATAAGATATTAAGTTTTAGTGCTACGGTACTTTGTCAAATCTAAAGCATGTAGAACATGTTGAAGAACATAAAAATATTTCCGGGATTTAATCGTCAACTCCCCTCTATGAATAAATTAACGTAAGATTTTAAAAAAAAAATAAAACATGCTTTTGTAGTTTGGATAAGTATATGATAGACGATAGACAGCGACTAGCTGGATTGGGGTATCATAAATGTGCGATCCCATTTCCTGCGCTGCTGTATCGTCTGTTCCGGGTTACCCAGGACTAGCCACACAGAGAGTGTCTTCCACTGATCTTTTAACCCCATAAGAAACTTTACGCGCAGAGGGTCCAGGCGCCCACCTCTTTTACTCCGCGCCCTCCAGAGGAGGCGAGAAAATCGGCTTCAGACTATTGCAACCGAGGGTGTGGTGGAGGAGGAAGGACAAAGGTTAAAGCTAAAGTTCAAGGAAATACTACCGCGAGTTCACTGCCACCGCGAGTCCAACCTCAGTTTGAAGAAGGCTGCAGCAGATGACGGACTGTCCTTCCCCATGGTACTCGTATCGATTCGGTAATTTGTAGTAGCTAGCCACGGAGGCGAGTCACCGTTTGAATAACCTAAAACTGTTCTCTCCTTTATGCTTAGGCTGTTGAGAATAGTGATAAGCCTTTGACACAGTCTCCACCGATTACTGTAATTGACTGTTCCACACACTCTTTTATGGGTTACCTGCATACCCAACTCGTGTTAGCTGGGCTACCCCAACTGCGTTTGATGAGCAAACCGACAAGGTTACTTTTGTGTACCTCTACTCCACATCATTACCCCAGGGGTTCAACCGTTGCCCACGGGCATAGAGTTGGCTCCCACCTAGGGTTTAATGGGTGGGCATCGTGGAGTCTAACACCCACTCGGATAGGATAAGGACAGTGATTTCTAATTAAGGTTGAATTGTTTTCATATAATATTGACTTATAACATTTCATTAGTATTTCTTTTTATTTTGCCCCAAGTGTTTCGGCATTTTTTCCAAAATATTGATTATATTTCAAAAATATTTCGTGTATCTAAACTACGAGGGTCATCTAGAAAGTGAGTTTAGAAGCGCAACCTGGCGTGTAGGGGGATCCTAACGGTCAGTTTATTTGGTCCTGCTTGTTAGTCGACCAATTTGTTCAGTCACAGTAATTTCTTCCGATGGAGAGGTCGTCGCGCACTTCCACTACCTCTCATCCATGCAAGATCCGTGCACGCGACTTTTCAGAACAATACAACCACGAATATCCATCGGAAGGGTTAATTTAACCGCTTAAAATATCGTGTGACTTATGTGAAAATTAATTCCGACAAATATAAAAAGTAGGAATGAAGGGTATATACTATATGATTTTAAAGTCATGTCATAATGTCACATTCAAATTACGAGACGTATTCCGAAAGTAAGTGTACAAAACTTTTATATTTGTTTAAAAAAGTGTATTTGAAAAATAATACAGAATATTGTTGATACACTTGTTAACTATTTTTCAATATATAATATAATAATTGCCACTCCGTTCAATGAATCTGGTGGGCCGTGGCACAAGCTTCTTTATGCCCTCCTTGAAGAACTCTCCTGCCAGGTCCTTCTTTCATTTCAGAACCTTTTTCTGCATCTGGTCGTCGGTTGAAAATTTAATTGCACCCATGTGTTTTTTCAGGGAGGAAAAAGATGATAATCTGAAGGCGCGAAGTCAGGGGAATACTGGGGGGTGGTTCAAAACATCCCAACCAAATAAGTCTATGAGCGTCTTGATGGTTAAGGCTGTATGAGGATGGAAGTTATCGTGCAACAAACACACTCTTCTTTTTGTTTTGAATGCTTCTTTTGAGTTTTTTCAGGGTCTTAACAATATTGTTGTGGATTGATGATCTTTCTTTGAGGCAGAAATTGACATTACAACGTGATTCTTCTCTACCACTCAGTATAGGCCAACCCTTAAGAAACAAAAAACTACAGCCCGTTATTGTCATAGTAAACTTACTTTCGGGATATACCTCATATTTAAAATTTATGTCATAAAATTTTCTTATAAAGGAAAATAAGACGCTAAAAGGAGTTGTTTGAATGCATGGTAGCGTTTTATAAAGAATTTTCTGTTTTAATACATATTTAAAATGAAGCATCTTAATTGAGAAAGCGTTTTTGTAAATATCCACTGGGTATCTTGTAGAAATCCCTTCTGAAAAAATATGCCTGAAAGCTGGAAGGCTTGATTTTAATTGATAGAAAATTCAAAGAATTTGAATAGCTGAGGATACTGGCATCTCAGTAGGAGCAATTTAGGGAATTATTCATTAAAAACCTGGATGTTTCTAAGATAAAGATAAGTTTGTTCCCTATTATGTTGACTCAATTTTAAAAGGACACTTGATAAAATGCTGCCAAAAATCTTGGCGATGCTCAAGCAAAACTCAAGGATGACAAGAAAATCTTTGGGTCTATCACGAAAATCTTGAGTCCAGATTGATGTTCATGTAATAGGAATATAAGCCGCCCTTTATCCTTTGTGTAGACTGTTTTCATTGAACGATAAAGGACCTCTTTTTTCATCGGATAATAAAGCAGTTAGAATTTATGCTATAGAAGACTACCAAAACAGAAGAGATTTATGCATACGAAATTACTTCTTTGTGAGAGGCTATCTTATTGAAAAGGCGAGGAGTGTTCAAATATTTGCACATGTCTGCAAAGTTTAGGCTGCCCTTTATTGACGTGGTTCCAATAAATAAACTCTTCACCATACAATCCAGATTTAATATTCTAAAAATAAATCTAAGGTGGGGACGCTTTTGGAAATCTGAAAAATGATGAAAGCAGTTGGACTGTATCAATAATTATCAATGATAAATTAAATATAAGTAACAAGAGATTAATATGGCATGGTTAACATCCAAATCAGAATCATAACTTTGTCAATTTCACGGTAAAAAACCCTTAGTTTGTGATTGGATAACATGATCATGATTAAATTTTACTGACTCTCGTCACAAATAGGATATACTAAAATAAATCCAATAAGCATTCGTTTATACACTAATGAAAAGAAGTGAATCTCATCAACAGGAACAGCATTAAGGGTATCGATGTTGGGCCAGTAAATTACCGGATCATTTCATTGGTATCGACTGAATAAGATTACACGGGATCACATTGATCCCTTGCCGCTAATTAAGACTTAATCCGTCGCTGAAAATGTTATTTTACAAAGCTGGAAACTTCCACTTTAAGAAGATATCCATTGGACAAAGTCCTGGCCTGGTGCTCATAAAATAAATTGGCATTCTTTGCAAATGGGGGGGGGGGGGGGGTTTACGTTGTTTGATCGCAATAAAATATATATCACATACCTATACGTAAACGAATTTCGTTATAAATACAATAATAAATATAGGACATAATTTGAAAAAAATATATATTAATGTTAAATAATTCATATTAACCCTTAGTGACCAATCTATTTTTTCTATTGCCTGTCGACGGTATTTTAACCAAAAAGATGAAGAATAAGAAAACGTGTATAGTTATGGTTAATTCGATCAAAATTTAAATAATAGTAAATAGCATATAACCAAATAATGCCATTTAAAAAAAATATTATAAATTATTGTGAAAACTTGGAATCTACGTATTGCAAAAATTACTTTTCAAATACAGATTTCCGGGTGAGATTTATACGGAATATTTGATCAAAGTGATCCCTTATGAATGTATCCAATTTTTTAAATGTATTTTTTTGATGTAATTTAGAAAATACATTCGTAATAAATTCAAGCTAATATACCTTATATTTGCATGAAATAATCTTGGATGAATTTTTATTTTCAAACTAGGTGCGAGCCACGGAATAGGGCACGTCCCCAAACAAAGAAATCCAGTGGTGTCAGGTTTGAAGACCATGTGAGCTACGGAATAGGGCCGCCAAAAAAATTAATTTAACACAATAAAAAATATTTTCTTAACTCTGATATTTCCCCCCGCAATGGAAAGTGGCTAAGATTATTCTAATCCCCAAGCCCGGCAAGGATATACATGACGTCAAATCATACAGACCCATCAGTTTACTCCCAATAATTTCCAAACTTTTTGAAAAACTACTACTGAAGAGACTCAAGCCATTGATCGAGGAAAACAATCTAATACCCAATCATCAATTTGGATTTCGTCAACAACATGCGACTGTGGAACAAATACACAGGATCTTCAACAGAATACACAAGGACTTAGAAGACAGAAAATATTGTTCGGCAGCATTCCTGGACGTAACTCAGGCTTTTGACAAAGTGTGGCATCCGGGATTGCTATATAAAATCGGAAAACAACTGCCCACAAACTACTTTTCCATATTCAAATCATACCTGACCAGCAGAACATTCTACGTCAAATACGAAGATGAAGCCACCACGCTCCACGACATAAAATCCGGCGTCCCACAAGGCAGCGTACTTGGCCCAGTTTTATATCTTATATACACAGCCGACATTCCGACAACGGACACCACGACAACGGCCACCTTCGCGGACGACACAGCTCTTCTAACCTCGCACAACGACCCGGCAATAGCGTCTCAACTGCTCCAACATGACCTCAACAATATACAGAAATGGCTCAAGAAATGGCGTATAAAGGCCAATGAAAGTAAATCTACGCATGTCACTTTCACTAATAGACGAGAAACGTGTCCACCTGTCTCACTGAATGATTGCGCACTGCCACAGGCAGATGCAGTTAAATATCTCGGTATGCACCTAGACAGACGTCTAACATGGAAGACGCACATAAAAAAGAAGAAAAAGCAACTGGAAATCAAAATGAGAATGCTGTATTGGCTAATGGGCCGAAAATCGGAACTGTCCCTAATAAATAAAACACTAATATACAAAAGTATACTAAAACCAATCTGGACATATGGGATACAGCTCTGGGGAACCGCATCGAACTCCAATATAGAAATTCTCCAACGCTTTCAATCTAAAGTGCTACGTACCATAGGCAACATTCCATGGTACGTTACAAACGAAACAATACACAGCATATTGAGCATACCAACAGTGAGGCAGGAGATCGAAAGCCATAGCCAGAAGTACAAAAGAAGGTTAAACACACACCCCAACCGCCTTGTTGAAGAGCTGATTAGCCAAAACTCCGGAACGCGCAGGCTGAAAAGATATTTGGTTCATGACCTGGACAAAAGATTCAAATGAATGAACATTAGGTCCTCATTAATGAATGGGGACCTACACGAGACAGAAACGTCATAATAAGAACTGAATGTCCCCCAAAGGATAGATTGTTCAAAAAAAAAAAAAAAAAAACTCTGATTTGACTCTGAACTAAGTTCAAAATGATTTAAAATTTATCAGTCGTTTGCACATTTTATATGACTTCCGAAGCTCAGAAGTAATTTTCTTTTCTTTTAAATTTGTTCAAATTGGCCACTTCTGCTTTGTTTACGTGCATGACACCCTTTTCTTATTTCAAAAAAATGTTATCGGTCCATGTGCAAAACACCCTGTATAATCAAATAAGAGTGTTGGGTAGAAAACATATTTTTTAAGGTGTTGTTTTAATATTTTTGCGTAAAATCATATTGATTTATGTCATTGGTGTGTTTAATTAATATTTATTGTATGTGTACGGGGAAATGATTGAAAATCACAACAGGGATAATTTTATTGCCGCGTATTTCCTGTCGTCAAATTTTCCACCCCTCCGATATTTTATGGGATTGAAGTGCGTGAGCATCCATAAAGCATGTATCCTTTATTTTGACTCGTCTCTTTTCATTTTATATTTTTAGCGTGGAAATGAAATGGAAATATATTTGAATAATATATGAAAAAGGCTATTGTGTTATAGCTTTTTCCTCATACAGCATCCTCATGAGTGCTATGTTAGAATGCGCCTCTCCGACAAAAAAAAACCCTTTATGGTATACACGAAGTGGTCCTGGTTTATGGCAATGGAGTTGCTCTTAAAAATATTTTTCACTATCCTGCGGATGGAGATCGTAGGAATTGATATATCATGGACCCTTTCAGACATATTTCCCTTGACAGACACCGTTATATATTACACCATGAAAATGTATGTAATAATGTATCATTTTATTGGGCATTCCTGGATACGATCCGAAAATGGCTGAGGCGCGTTATAAAAACGCCTCCTTGAATTTTTTATGAAAAGGTATCTCCTCAAAGTATGGAAGCGCTTTGATAATAATAACGAAGCGTTCAAACACATTCGTATGGTTTTGTGGACGGTGTGAAAAGAGGAGATGCTTTTGACAGTCTACAAATTTAAGATGATATAATGAAGAGGCACATAAACAAGCAATTTATCAAGAACGGGAAGAAAAACACGCTCGCTGCTTGGATACTGGACTTCGAGGATATTAAAAGGGAAGTGGTAAACAGAATATCCAGATTAGTCGGGATCCTTTCTCGGAAGCTCTTTGTTTGCTTTTTTTCACGCCATTACTATTCATCAGTCTCACGCATCTTAATTCCGTCTAACATTATTATCTTTTGATCTCTCATCCGCAGCGTCCGGAGCCCAGAAAAGCGAGTTTATTGATTTGATGAGAAGGAATTTGTTCTCATCACAAGCGATGTTCAAATTGCTTACATTTATCTGTATTATTAAAATTATACTTAAAAGTCCTCAGTCTGCCTAAAATTGGCTTAAGTGGTAAATAAAGGCCTCTTGACGAGAGCAAAAAAATGAAGTTAAAAAGTTTTTATACGCATTTTTTCGGCCTCGCAAAGAACATCGCCACCAGCAAAATAGACCTTTATGATCTTAAGAGGGACAGAATTTTGAGCATATTTCAACATCAAAAGCGAAAAAGTTTTTTTCCATTTAGATTAATTTAATGAATGACAAAAATAGCTTTTATTTTGACGGAATAAAGTAGGGCAACCAAATTAAAATTGGTAAAAATACGTATATAAAAATGTATGAATCATTTAGATTTTAAGAGTCATAGTAGAGCGTGGGATAAAATTGTCCCAGCATATATTGCAAATCACATAATATGATCCCAGAGCTGTAATCCTTCATAATATGTGAAGAGCCTTGTGTCAAGTTTGAATAGGGGGTTCGTCTTAAAGTTCTCGCAGTTGGGACCACTGTCTTCTGAATCCTTAATGAGTATTTTTAAGAAACCAAATAAATTTTTCAGTTGAATCTTCTTCATTTTGTACACTTTTCGATTTTGCTCTCAAATCTGATTTGATCAGAACAAAAAAAGATCTTCTGTTGTGAAGGGTAGTGAAACTACCTTATTTGAAATGCTTACCCCCGAAGCAGTTTGTATTTCTAATAAGCATCATTATGTTAAGGTAGCAGACTTATTATCCTAACGTTTCATCATACATCAACTATAGCTTTCATAATAAAGAAAGATTTAAAAAAATCCAAATCCAACCGAATTGAAAATTAAATAAATATCTAATAAATTTCCCCTCAAATATATTTACAATAACTTACATTGCTTAACCATTTGAGTAGTGAATTAATTTTAAAATGCTTTAAGCGTAGATGCTATATTTGTATGTCCGCCATTTATAGTCCATACAAATCCACTTATCTCCCAGGACCGCGCAGCATGTATAAAGCCTGTATATCAATAAATAAACGCTGTTGATAGCACACAATATTAGTTCATTTATTCGCCTAAACATAAACAATACACTTGAAATCGATTAATTTGGGTTATCATTATTAGTCGATAAATTTGGGTTAGAGATCTATACAATCGTATGATGTATGCAAGACACTCTCTTCGTCTCTTTCTCTCTCTCCAAACTCAACGCAGAAGACACTCTTTCCGTCTCTGTCTCTCTCCGAACTTAATGTGCAAGAATGCTCTTTCTGAATCACTGGAATTCCATCGCAAATACGCGACTGTACTCATCAAAAGGTTTTATATTTTAAAGTACAGATTATTTTATGGATTTTTATAAGAGAACGTGTTTTTTTAATTATCAGCCTTTGTGGTTTTTTAGTAATTTGAAAAACTTGCCGTACTATTTTTTAAATCCATTTTTTAATACGTAGGGCTTATTTGCATAACTGAGATCATAAGAATGTTTAAATTTAATTGAATAAAATTTATACACGTTTGAAGATAAATTCTAAAATCGACAGAATGCTTTTGGCTTGATCTTTGAATCTTTGATTAAAATTTTGTTAGATGATTAAATATTAAATTCAAATTTACTCCTTTTAATAATATTCGAGCTCATGTAAAAATATTTGTATTTTATAAAACACTCATGGATACTCTTCAGTACGAGATCCAAGAAGTACTCTAAATACTGCGACTATATCTCCGAATGCAATGCATTATATTTTACTTCAAAGATTCGGAGGTTTGAATGTTGGGAGGCTCTATATGGCGAGGGTGGTATATGAGATGGATTCAAATCCTTGTTATTTCACGTCCGTAAATATGCATAGTGCTACGTACATTCGGGTAAAATCCTTAAATCTCAGTTATGAAAATTTTCCTATGCATTCATAAGAGGATGACATGTTCGAATTACAGTCTGAGTTTGGTTGAATATTAATACATTAAATCTTATTTTTATTTTATCAGCGTTCTCATGGACATTCAAACAATAATAATTGTATATGAATTTTGAAGATCGGTTTATAATATCTATTTTTCATAACTGCCCATTTGCTGGAGCTCTAGATCTGCAGAAATTAAATGTATTTTATTGGCAATCTTCATATTCTGCACGATCGACGGTTGTAAATGAACTTAGAATTTTAAGACAATTTAATTATAAATATTAATGTTGGAATTGGATGTTGCAGGACCCACTACGATATTTATTACAAGGGACCGCAATAAAATTGAAATATGCGACTAATTAGCGGTTTTATTAGCATCCAGACTGCCGTCATCTTGCGAGTCAAATCTGTGATATAAATATTAATGCGTCAAAAGTAATATTATAATATAATAAGTGGTATATTAAAAAAATACATAAAGAAATATGAATAGGGTTCTAGAAATGTAATGTATTGTAGTATCATACTAAGTATGTTATGATGGAGTGCGCGCTAAACTCTAGGAATGCATTAAGGGGTGTAGTGTTAACAGAATTAGCCCTATTAAGGCAATGGCAGTATAATACCAATAATGGATATTTAATGTGATTTAAGCTCTCAAATTTATTAACGATGTCAGAGATATTCCGTCCCCATCAATGTATCAAATCGTCTTAGCGCTATTAAGCTTGCGGATGACTTTGCTCCCAATTAAATGCAAATTTTAAATTTCGTATTTTAAATAAAGGGGATAATTTTTGCTCAGTGCGTTTCGCTCGGAGGGGTTGAAATAAAAATTCATGCGGTCAGTGAACCATAATTAGAACCGGTCCCAAAATGGGCCATATTACATCTTGACATTGTTTCATAATTCGCCACCAAATACTGTTTTCCACTCGTCCCACCCCATTCAATTTTTTCCATCATCACGCCATTCGAAAAAGCAAAATCCCAGGGAATATCTATTACGCTCATTTATAAAAAGCTGGATTGATCACTTCCCGAGCGGGCACAAAAATCGTCCCGCGTAATAAATATCGGGTTCCAATAGGCTTTATGGGATTATTTTATGAAATATGAAAAAAATATTGCTGTACATTTAGCGCGATATTTAAGAGTCGTCTTATTACGTTCGGACGATAAATTTCCCGTTTTTACTATGGTGAAAATGGCATTCGATATTTATGCCACTTTCGCCGATGGCGAAAATCCCCGAAAACGAGATTCGCGGAATGCTTCCAGAAAATGCTTCGACGCTATCACGTCTTTGCTGAAAGAAATTTTAAAGCGCACATTTTTATGATGGCAAAAAGCACTTTATCGTGATTGCCGTATTTTTTCGCACTTTACAATTTATATAGCGGAGACGTCCACGACTTTATGGTGCTATTGATTTTTTTCCTAATTTTCGAACCGAATAATATTTTTTTGGTAATTAAAACTGAATCATAAAAAATGAGTTCGTCTTCCAGCAGACACATTGCGTCTTATTAGCGACATATATAGAGATTATAGCGCGAACACCGCTTCCCATTCTGTGGTGTCGCGTAGGTTAGAAATCGTCAAGTAGCCTTGGCTGCGGGAAGATGTCCTTCACGTAGGCTCATAGCTATGACTTTTGTCCCGTAAGCGCCCTCGCTTCACGTTACACTGGAAGCAATACATAATAGTCTTGGCCGCAGGAAGGTGTATTTTTCCTATGTAATTAGGTCAAATATAATATAAATAGCTCTAACACTATGGATTTAAATATACGATTTTTTTAAAAATATACCCTAAGAAAGCCACTTTAAAACTACCTAAAATATCTGATCTAAAAATATATATACATCTATGAATTTCAGACTTGTTACGAATTTGTTAACCTTTTGAGGAGTTCAGTCGCGTATTTGCGATCGAATTCCAGTAAATCAGAAAGAGCATTCTTACACGTTGAGCTCGGACAAAGACAGAGAGAACGTCTTGCGTGCATCGTATGATTGTATAGATCGATAACCCAAATTTATCGACTAATAATAACCCAAATTTATCGATTTCAAGTGCTGTCAACAGTGTTTATTTATTTAGATACAAGCTTCTTACACGCTGCGGAGTCCTGACAGACAAGTGGCGGACATATAAATATAGCATCTAAGTTTATGATGATTTTAAATTAGCTCACTACTCAAAGAGTTTAAATAAGTGTCTGAGTAAATAAGTATGATAATTTAATTTCGTCAAATAGCTAGTTGAATACATATATATGTGTATAATTAAATATATGTCTGTCTGTCTGTTTGCCGTACAATTTTAAGCCCTTTAACTGATCCAAACCAAATGTTTCATTTTTTAAAAAATATTAAAACAAGTTATGTAATTAAATAAGTAATTTAGCCTATTTATATATTTAAAAAAATATATAAATAGGCTAAAAATTATTGCCTTTTCAGACTTGAATTCTGCGTTTTTATTAATTTTATTTGGCCATAGATGTATTTTAAATATGTAATTATTTGTTATAAAATAATTTTCGTTATCTTAATCATGTTATTTATTTATGGTAGGCTAGGAAAATCTATTTAAGTCAATCACAGTGATCCACGAGTAAAGTGTTTAGACATTTGTGAACACAAGCGATCATTGCCAAATGAGACTCAATCTCTTCAAGGCTGAGAACATGGATAAAATTACACAATGTTTGGGAAAATAATATGGTATATAAGTATATATCGCCAGATTATGACGGTCAATTTCATCCTTGAACCCGGAAAAAATGTCCATAGAAATAGTACGGGACACAAAAGTAACCCACCTCGTTGATTGGATAGGGTCCCGAACAAAGATTCACTGTACCTTTTTGTGGAAAAAATCGCAGATTAAATGGCCGATGGGAGAAAAAATGTCTACGAAAACTTTTCTCCCTATTTTCAGCCATATTTTATGTTGCCTCCAACATGCGTCCTAATCAGGCCCAATCTAATTAGATACGTTTAAGCGTATCAGAGCTCCGATATATCACATTTGAGAGCAGCCGATAGATCTTAATTGATAATTTATTCCCTATTTAAAGGCATATTGAAAAGTTTTTTAATCAGTGCCGCCTGGAAATGCAGAGAGCAGTGCGCTACGGAGACATCCCTCGGGGAATCTCATGCGGAACCAATCCAACAAAAGTATGTTTTATTTCAGTATTTGATGGGCACTTACAGTTTGGCAGTACGATATTGAGGAATATTCGCCGGAGCCCAAGATTGAATGTGGCAATCCACTCGTAAAAAGCAATTGATCACGTAGGGCTGCCATCCAGGGCCAACTTTTTCCGGCGACCCTCATTACATTTTATTATTCGATCCGAAACTTTTCATCTGCCACCCATCCTTGCAGTCTTAGCAAGACTATCGGAGCGACATTCGAACGGCACGTTATTCTTCGTTTTTACGAATAAATTAAAGACTGTTGTTTCCGAACGAAGCCGAATAGCGATAATAAAAAATGCAATTAAATATCAACGAGCAAGTCGCCCATGTTGCGCCAAAAATTAATTTAGTTTTATCTGTATTTTATGACAAATGCAATAATCAATTGTAATATATCAAAATTGAATAACTATCCCAGTCCAGGGGTTTGCTCTCTTTATAAATTTATAGGGATTTAATTCATTCATGTCAAATATAATAGTATAAATACGGTAAATTCATTCCATGTGATAGACTATTTACGAATATCGAATTCTGTGTGTAAATTGGCCTAGAGCAGAATATTTTTTATCAGGGCAATCCATAAATTTCGTGCGCGTGGGATTCGCTATAACTTAATACTAGGGAATCCAATCCCGGGATCATGGGACAGTTTTAGGTGCTCATGAATCCCGGGATTAGTAAACGTAATACCAAAAAAATCGTGATTGAAACTTTTATCTACCAGAAATCATACACCTCACCAGCACGATGAAGGCTACTAAATCGAGACATTCCCGCCGAAAACTGGACGCTTGGAAACAGTGACGTAACTACTGATTGGCAAGCTTATGCGACGCCCAGATGTAGTAACTGTCTAATCTAATACATATATACAGTACATACATGTTTTTCAAATTGTTATATTAACCTTTTCCTACCGGTGATGTATTTAATACACCTCGACTCTAATAATGGAAATATCGATAAGAAACATAATAGATGCGGGGTTCAGAATTTTTATATTCCTCCGTAATCACATCAAAGTATTATAGTATATAAGTATTCATCTGAAGCGACGGAAATACCAGTGTCTTTCTACAGCAATGGAATTAAAAAGCTACCTGCAAGATGATAGATAGTAAAGAAATATATATCATTCATTCAAATGTTAAATTGTGTTTTATTTATACTATTTAAAAAAACTCCAAAAATGCGCACAAACTTTTGGACTGACCTGATGCATTCATTTATGCTTTAAAACAGGGCTATCGTTTAAGATTCACGATATTGACACGAAGATTAGTACTCATCAATCCTTTGAATAACATATTATACTTATCCATAATAATCTAAAATTCTTAAATTTGAAGCAAACTTTGAAGATAAGCTTCCAAATTTATATATGCATGGAATTGGTAATCATCATTTTCTGTTTATGTCATCTTAAATTCGTCATAATATATGTCCATATCTGAGTCTGAACTCAATATCGATTCTTTGAAGTTATGTAAACGAAAAATATCAATATTTTAAGAACCTAACTTAACCTAACCCTTTGAGCAGTGATTTTTAATTATCATAAACTTAAATGCTATATTCTTATGTCCGTCACTTATCATCCGTATAAATCCACTTATTTGTCAAGACCGCCGCAACGTGTATGAAGCTTGTATATAAATAAATAAACACTGTCGATAGCACACAATATTCGTTCATTTCTTCACGTAAACATAAACAATACACTTCAATGTAAAAAAATAAGGAATCACTAAATAATCTACCATTTACAATCTCCGACGGAAAAGATACTCTCTCCATCTCTGTTTCTCTCCTAACTCAACCTACAAGACACTCTCCGTTTCTGTCTCTCGTCTCTGATCGCACTCTGTCTGTGTTTGTGTAATATATAAAAAAGTACTACTGCTTGTTTTACGCTACAGAGACACACAGCAGAGGTAGCGCGACGCATGCGCATAGTGTTTCTATGCACGTGCGTATGCGATAGAGACGGAGATAGTATAACGATTCTTCCTCTCTTTCCAAACAACTGTCGTTTGGGGTTTCACTTTTCGTCTCGTTTAGCTCAATTTGCTTTACTGCGCCTATACAAGCTTCACTTCATAAACGTTTGTCATATTTTTATTTATTTACACATTTATATTTCAGAAAGCTTTTATATTATATGATAGAGACGATTTTTCTTCTTCATCTTCGCTAATGCATTATGTCTCATTTCTGCAAATCCGAGCCGCCTAAGACATCTCCACCCCATCTCCCGTTATTGCTTTCTTCTCATACAATGCCAAATAATTTGTTAAGAATCACTGTGGAAATAGTGCCGTTATGGTCATAAACTGAGAAAATCTTATCAGCACACTTGAGAAACTCTCGCGGTACATCAGTCGCATTACAAATCGCAGCTTTAGATGTTCTTGTACCCTTTTGTTGTTTAAGGAGATTTATAAAGCATCTCAAAGTCGGCGAACACAAAGAATCCAATGTACCCGAAATGTAAAATTTCCAAATGACAGCTCGGCTTAAATTGCAGGCGAGCGATGGCGCACTTGGCGGTTCTCTGTATTCGCGGTAGCAAGCGGGCAATTGATTTACGTTCTACAGACTTCTTGTATTAGATAACATTCAAAAGGAGGCGTGCAAACGAAGCGAGGAGATCTTAAAAGGTCTTGAAAATGTCTACCACCTGGAATCGTATTTAATACTGGGTTTACGAGACCCGTCAATTAGACGGATTTCACACTTTGAAATTAAATATTAAAAAAAAACATAGCATTAATTTGGACCATTTTGCATCATAAATAAATCATTTAATCCAAAGAATACATGTATACAATTACTTTTTTCTAAGCTTCTTAATGTTTGAAATTTGTATGTTGTATAACTATCTCTACGAAACCCGTCTATGTGATTTTTCTGATGAGCTCCCGTGTGAGATTCTGTGGCATATTATCCGACGGAGTTTTTTAAAGTTCTCTTTCCGCTCTTCCTGCAACCGATTCCACCAGGGTGGCACTGCCATTTTTACTCCAGTAGATCTGCCCAACCCTTGTTCGACGCCTTCAACAATGGCCATATTAAGAGCTTCTGCTGCAGCATGGATGCCTGATGAGCGCAATATTTTTACGATGTCCATATCCTCCATCTTAGTTGATAAGGGCTCGTCTATATTGTCTATGTTGCAGTGTCTACGGAAATGGTACGGGATTGCAGTCGGGGTGGGATTGGAATACAGATAAGTTCTCTGTGTCCGGAGCGAGCAGATGATTAGGTTGTGGTCGCTGCAGGATGTATTCTCCTTTACTACCTATTTAGCAATCTTGCTTGCTGAGCGGCATTCGTATAGCGTCACATCTAGGGAATCCAATCCCGAGCCAAAATTTCGATCCCGGGATTTCGGGATTACATTAGACAATCCCGGGACCAGTCCCGGGATCCCGGTATTGGGATTTTCAATATTTTAAGAAATTACCTTGATGAATTTGATCAAAAATTACTAATCAGTCCATTTGTTCAATATAAAAAATCACTTGAAGGCCAAAGAATTTTATTTATTTAAGAAAAGATAAAAATACAATTCAAAAATAGATAAATAAAACACTAAAAAATTCAAATATTATTTTGAAAATATGCCCGAAGTAACATTAACATTAGTGTTTCGTCATTTAGTCTGGATCTGATTTTGGAAGTCAGACAACTTGCTGCTGAAAATGCACGCTCAGTTTCCACACTCGTTGGAGATATCGTCATCAGATATTTAAATGCTAGTTCGAGTTGATGATCGCGTGAGCCCTCATTTTCGTATAACACCATCAATGTGACTGATAAAATTCTTTTCTGCTGAGACACAGACTAAAAATCGCAAAATTCCCGATTTCCCGACAAATTGTTTATTTCCGTCGTTGCAGATGAATACTTATATACTATAATATTTTGATGTGATTTGTAATTATATTACGGAGGAATACGAAAAATCTGAATCCCGTATCTATTATATTTCATATCGATATTCCCATTATTTGTCGAGGTGTAGTAAATACATCACCGGCAGGGAAAGGTTACTATAACAATTTAAAAACATACATGTACGTTATATATGTAAACATAGATTAGATAGTCACTGCTCCTATGCGTCGTCTAAGTTCGTCAATTAGGAATTACGCCACTGTTTCCAAGCGTCCAAATTTCGTCGGGAATGTCTCGATTTATTAGCCTTCATCGTGTTGGTGAGGTGTACGATTTTTGTTAGATAAAAATTTCAATCCCGGGATTTTCGGGATTACGTTTTCTAATCCCGGGATTCTTAAGTATCTAAAACTGTCCGGGATTCCGGGATCCCGGGATTGGATTCCCTAGTCACATCTATGTGGATTGAACTCATCGATCCGGCGAAGGTGGGAGGATTGTTTGGATCGTTAAGAATCGAAATATTATTCCTTTCAATGAACTCCTCCACTTCCTTTCTCCTATGCTGAGTTCTGCTGATGCCAGTGGTTGTGACGGTATACTCAGGATCCCACAATGTGGATCTAGTGTTCACATCTGCGCCTATGAAGATTATTTTGTATGGTATGGTATCAAGGGCTGCAGCTTAACCAGATGAGGGGCTATCTCATGTGAGTGCTGGAAATAACTAGTAGGATAGGATGGATAGTGAAAAGAAACACTTCTTGTAAGTGTGTCGTAACAAGAAAAGGATGTGTATTCTTTCTAGTTCTTACCTCGAAGATGAGAGGACGAGCATTCCAAGCACATCTCAAAATGTAATGAGTGAAATTGAATTTGCAGTTGACGGGATATAGGGGTAGAATGCCTGTTCGTATGATATTCAGGGATATCGCAGGACCTACTGGCTACGCTGCGAGAAATATTGTGTTCGTTTGTTTTAAATAGTGCTTTCGAATTGACAATTGACAGACACATAATGGAACACATAAAATATTGTATTGAAACAGAGGCACATCAAGTTTTGGACAATCACAGTTGCTGAGTTACATAGTTTTCTTGGAATTCTATATACCCATTCTCCTTTTAAGCGCCGAACATAAGTAGAAGACATAAATGTGTTCCAGAAACCATTACTTTATATAATAAAACAAAGTTTGGTGTATTTTTCAATATTTTAGATTTGGCAGCGATAAACGCGTGTATATAAAGAGTGTACCGGATCGAAAATATCCAAAAAGCCAAAAATTAGCCGAAGAAAACAAGGAGAATATTTGCCAAAGATTTCAACGCCAGAAATGCGAAGAAGTTGCCAAATGGGCTACTGCAAGAAAAAAATTGAAGCAAGAATATTTTTTTAAAATTAATTGGTCGTATAAATATAGAATTTTAAATGCAATGATTTATAATCGTTTATTTATAAACTTATAAAAATTATTCATACTTTCCCTGTCAATTATGATTATTTTCGATTATCTGGATTTTTGATATATGGATTACTTTCATCTCCAATTAGTCCGAATAATCGAGGTTCTACTATATCAAAATATCTTTATCAGATTACTCCCATTGATTTAATTTAAGATTTACCCCAATAAAGCATCAGTATATGAGACTTTTGAGAAGATTATAAAATGCAAATTTTTACAATTTGAATGTATATTATCAATATTAAAATGATTATTACCCAGCATATGAAATTTATTAATATCACACCTCTATTAGTGTATCTTGACAAGACGATAATCTCATCGTGAATTTACCACGCACAATAATTATGTTGTTTAGACACTGTTGGAATGTTTTTATAATACTACCCCATAGACTAACGATCATGTTTTTATCATATTTTAGCATCGAATTCCATGATGTGTTTATTTTGCCAAAAATATAACCTTGCGGAATTTTGTCAGCGGGACTTCTATATTATCTAAATGTCGTCTCATACTGAATTCATGCTTTTAACGTCGGATAATTGAATGAGACAACCGTGGAATTTTCATCTACAAATACCGTCAAATCACGAAAACATTTTTGAGAATTATATAACGCATGAAAAATTGAGGAGGCTTACATTTTCTCTTTACAGGTGTCATTTTTGTGATAAGAGATTCATAAGCTTTGCTCGTAGACGTATGAAAATATTTCAACACTGTAATTTTACCTAATATAGCCAGAAAAAATACAAGTTATTGTCGAAATGTTACATCATACAAGAAAAATAAAATTTGCGTTTGCATACATCTAATATTACAACTTTGAACAAAATATTATATCCAAGTCGGATATATTTTTTTTATACATTCTAGGCTTGAATGTAGTATTAGATTAATGAGAAATCTCTCTCGGAAGGAAATGTTTCAGCTAATATATCATGGCGCGTTGATTGATGAAAATTACCTCCCCTAAAACGATGTGCCTAAAATCAATAAAGCCAATGATCGATTGACTATCATCGAGTGCTCCCATCAGGGTAAGGAATATCCATCATCTTATGAGTTCGTTCGCCCCCCATAAACTTTATGTTATCTAACATCAGAATTTGTTTCCAAGGATCCAACAAAATACATCGAAGGCAATGTGTCGTAATCGACTTCTTGTTTTTGGACAGTGCGACGTGGGTCTTAATCCTCGAAGGAAAGTTTGCTTGCACGAAATAAGCGACGGATTTGGAGGCGCCAGTTTGAGGAAAATCCTTTTTATGTTGGCACGAGATAAAGGAGAACGAGCCTGCAAATGATAAACGAGGCAAGACTTTCGCTTATTTTGTCAAATTTTGTGTGCCTGTACGTTTATACGTGACCGTAAAAAATAGAACAGTCCAGATTTTTTGCCATCCCTATTGGATTATGAAAATTGAGCTTTAAATTAGAAAAGTTTTCCCTGGCATTGGGAAAAAAATTCGATACTTAATGATCGATCACGAGGAAAAATGTTTTTTTATTGAAACGATTTGCAATTAAAACGTCTTGATAAAGTTATGGTATAGAGATTTAGATCCTGAAATCTTAATACAAAAAACCAGGATTGTGGAAAATATGTTCATACTTAATCATTTTAATATTAATATTAAGCTTTCACTGAGAGATTGGATACAATTTTATTTGAACAAACTATGAGGCAAGGTGAGTGTATGAAAATTGGTATGGAACTGAAGAGAATATTAAGTGGAAGTCCATCCAATTGATGATGATGATAATGTTATTACTGCCCAACTTCTCTAGAAGAATATAAAGGGATTATGTGGCTCATTAGTTGGATATTTGGAATGATCATTTATTTGGAGCGTTATCGCTTGAGAGTCATCTATTTGTGCTGTTAGAAGCTGGTATTTTTTTTTAGCAACAATTCAACTAAACAGAATTTATAAAAATAAATTGCACTAAAATATATATTTTTTGGTTTTGTTATTCACAGCCAATGAGTCCAAAGACGAATTATATCAGAAAATAAGGATTACTTTCATGTAAGATGTTATGCTTAGCGTCTTTCGTATGGAATATTTATATATGCAGCAGTTTATGCTCTTTGTCAGGGGAGGATTTTCTTCTTTCACGGAATGCTTTACAATTCCACGCTTCCCTTGGAATATATTAAAATATGTCTAGAAAAATATTTACATTGGAATAAGTTTAAAGTTGGCTTGCAGTTCGCGAGGATAACAATACGCTTCCCATATCGAAAATAAACAGGATAAACTTTCAGGCGGAGAAACACAAACCGGTGATAAACTTCAATAATCCTTATCTCATATAAAACAACTTATGTGAAAAATAATCCTGGAATAGGGTGCAACCTGACTTTCGCAATCCTCGCTAAGAAGCAACAAAAGCATAGTGCCCGTAAAACAAAGAACTTTTTATGATCCGGAGCTTACGAGTCAAAGACTCGTTCTTCGTTCACCCAACTTATGAGACAGATCACATTTGAGATATATCCCACATGACATGTTATGTATAAATATATATAGCATTTACTCATATATATATAATGATAAAAATGCTAATATGGCCTCATGATACCATGAGAAAATTATAACAGATCCTTTGCATTTTAAAAGCTATTCAAATTACAAGCGTTTTGGGATTATAACTGTGCATTGGTGCTTGGCAAAATAGCTTATACTTTTGCATTATATATAATATATTGCCCAAAAAAATTTGACAAATGGTTATATCTACATTTCAATCTTTTGCGATAGTTCATAATGGATAATAATAGATGATACAGAGTGCGGCAGGGAAACTTCCTTATTTGAAACGTGCGCCCTGGATCGAAATAAAGTAGTTTCCCTGCATTATCCTGTATTTGAATAACTTATCAATTACATAAAAATAGTACTCACAAAAATAGTGATCATACAGTCACATTTCACTTTTCATATTAAAGATTTTAAGCATTTTTAAATGGATTTTGGTGAATAAATTTATAATCAAATGGATACAAATATGAAAATATTTCATGTGAATAACTTCGTCAGTAGATGCTGCTTTTATTAGACAAAAATGCATTGTCCGTTTTATGAAATATATTGAATCAGATGCGGAACACGAGTTCGATTTTATTTCTTCCCGATATTTACGACCTTTTTTATTCGAAAAAATAAAATATTCAAACAATATCGATATCAAAACTGGATTTTTCGGGAATGCATTGAACTGAACGCCCGAAATAGCCACCGGTAAATAATAAATAGAGCAAGCGGAATCATGATTTTATACAGCACATTTCGAGGGATTGGATCATTTTTTACACCGGGAGCGAGCCAAGCGGAATCTAGTTAGTTTTGTAAATACTTCAGGAGTGAAGATATGCCAAAAATATATGCAAAAAGCCCTGGGGCTCCCCTTTTTGTGCGCTGTGCGTCCTTTTACCAAAAAACAATGCGTCGCAGTGTTAATCCACAGGGGCTTATTTATGTTGTAATAATCGCCCATCCCCACGAAGGCCGCTTATACCGTTTGTTTTATCGCCGGGATTTTAATGTATACAATTTTTGCCATAAGTTATGTATATCAAGCATTTTTAATATACTTAGAAAACAGGGACCAGCGCTTGTCAAACTGGGTCATGGGATGCTCCCAGGATAATAGCGCCGGCTCAAAGCGGGCTAACTCGCGGCGCTTATATTCCGTTTCGGACCGAAGCTTTTTCAAAATGTTCGCAAAAATGTGTTGAATAATTTGCATTTTCAGTAGGCGAGATTATTTTTGCTATAAAATGGATTATGCGAATACCAGTATTTAAGCTGATTGCAAAAGCTCTGAGGAAAAAAGCTTTGCTGTCGTGAATTAATGGAAACTTAATTGATTGATAACACTTCAGCACATGTAAATGCGGAGTAGAATCCAATGTTCGTTCCGTTAATACGATTCATCAAATTTAATTCACAATGGCGTACAAACCACCATCATTTTGAGACATTTTCATATAAAAACTTAAACATTTAACACAGGCACAATAAAAAATAGTTCATCTTGATTGAATTAAACTTGATCTCAAAAGCATAGTAAAAAGCAATCATCCAGACTGTAAGAGGTCATTGCTTTGAATTCCATTTAAGTAGATATAATATTTTAGGATTTAGTTTTTCAATATTGTATCGTTTTGTTATATACGAAGCATATCCCGAAAGTAAGTGTACTAAATTTTTATATTTCTTTAGAAATAGTGTATTTAAAAAAAAACAAGATATTGTTGATACACATGTTAACTATTTTTCAATATATTTCCATCACATTCAATGCATCTGGTGAGCCGTGGTACAAGCTTCTTTATGCCGTCCTCGAAGAACTTTCCCCCCAGCTTCATCTCCCATTTTAGAATCTCTTTCTGCATCTGCTCATCGATTGAAAATTTAATTCCACCCATGTGTTCTTTCAGGGAGGCAAAAATATGATAATCTAAAAGCGCCAAGTCAGAGGAATACGGGGGGTGATTCACAACATCCCAACCAAATAAGTCCAAGGGTGCCTTGGAGGCTAAGGCTTTGTGAGGACGGGCGTTGTCGTGCAATCCTTTTGTTTTGAATGCTTCTTTTGAGTTTTTTTTAGGGTCTCACAATATCGTTGTGCATTGATGGTCTTTTTCTAAGGCAGAAATTCTATCAAAATGATGGCTTTTTAGTCCCAAAACACTGAAACCATGATTTTTTTAAACTCAAAATTATGGTTTTGAATTTTTTGGCAGATGGAAAATTGATGTGATCATTGTCTTTTTGATTCAGAAGTGTAATGAGCCACCCATTTTTATCTCCACTCCTCAAATTCCAATTCAAGTCGCGCAAAAAACTCGCGGGCGTTATTGACCTGCTCTCACTTGGCGGGATTTTTTGCCGACATCTTTCACGCAACTGGACACTACAACGTGAATTTACGCACTACCGTGTTTCTGTTAAGTTCACTTTATCAAGAGATCCTCTTCTACTAATCTGTATGGCCAAACATTAAAAAGCAAAAAATCACAGCCTATTATTGTCACAGTACACTTACTTTCGGGATATGCCTCGTAGGTGCATTATTAAAGACAGTTTTGTAGATTTTAATTTAATGCCTATATGTACGATTATTCATGTTTAAAAAATTGTTATTAATATCCGCAACGTTGAATGCTTGATAGACTGTAATTTTCCTGATTTACATTGTTTTTGATTTACACGATTAAGCTTTAAATTTATGAATACATCGGCTATGGACCTTCGATTATTTCAAATATGGCTTTTTTGTTACATTTATACTGAGATCGAAACAATATTTTATCCACGATTTATATATTTTCATCGTCTTTGTGTTTAGATCCATTTCTTTCTGTTGTAATACAATGCGTTTGATTTATTCACTATGAGTTGTTTTTGTCGTGTCATCAATCAGAAAGCATTTTTTAAGTGGCGGTAAGCTTAAAATGCTTATACTTTTACATCTTATTGTGCTTTTGATGGACATTTTGTATTAATATTTATATAAAATGTTTCTGCCCATTGTTACACAATATATAATCGAAAGAGATGGGGATTCCAAACAACATTCCAATTTACAACTCAAGATATTAATATTTATTTTAAGAATTATTTTGATGCAATGAACTTCAAATAGCAAATATTTGCATCATTAAATATCAACAAAACGCTTATTGATCGATACTGTATTTAATGTTTTGAGATGCTTAGTAAATATATGCTGAAATTTAAAATGTTTAAAATAAGATAGGTATTCAATTACCTCCATCTTCAGCTACATTTCATCCAATTTACGTCAATGTCAGTTGTTCTACGTTCTAATGAAAACGAGATCGCTTAGTGAGCTATTTGACTTGTGGTTTACGTAATGGGTTTAGACTCGTGGTTTTTGTTGAAAGGCGTTAAATTTAAATACGTAAATTACATATTGGAAAAAAGTATTAATCTTGTATAGCTATTTTCGAGGTGTTTCTTCTTACTTATCTTGCGTTCTTGGGTTCCAGTAGGTACACTTAAAGCGTATCAATTTGTCATTGTCGTCAGGTCAGAAGAAAAGCCCTAATCTTCTTGTTTTGTTGGCCTCGAGGCTGAAGCTTAAGCAATATTTTTTGTATCGAGATAATTATATAAAAGCTCCATTTAATAGCCCAGAGAGTAAGATTTATATTTTAAGCACACTTACATAATTTATACAATATTTCGAAATAATGCGGAATTGTGTAGAATTGGACCGGGAGGGAAAATGCGAAAATTTTCTTGGGAAAACAAGCGCCCTCCGATGCCATCGAAGTGGTTTTTGTTATTTTTTCCTCTTTTCGCGGAAGCAAGCGCATTGACACGAGAAATGTTAAATATTTTCTTTTGTCACGTTTTTATGTTTAGTATCAAAGTAGGCAGAGATGACGGATATGAAAATGTATATAGGACCCTTGGCTTATTGCATGGCAGCCTCCCTTCAAACGCAGGAATATAAAACTAAGTAATAAACGCCGAAGATCAAAAGTGGCAAAATCTCAAATCTTTTATACTTTCGCCTCACTCTGAGAATGAGATGAAAAAATGGGTTGATATTACATTTTATGAATGAATTCGGTCCTGCGTGAAGATCAGTGGAATTGAATACGTGGGTCTACAAAACATTACGAGGACGCTTCAACACGTTCCAGGAAAATAATTGTTCCACGAAAAATATAAAGTCGATGTTTGCAATCATGAACAGGCTGAAAACATTTTCACGTAAAGGAAATAAATTTATTTCTACCCAAAAACGTACATACTCATATTCATAGTCAAATGGGATGCGCATCATGCAAAATTGTAAACTATCAACTTAAATAAGAGCAGCTTAAATCCCTTTCACCGTTTCTAATCACAAATAGTCTTCATAAGTATCGATCTTATAAATTTAAATGTTATTTCTACTATAAAATACACAACAAGGCTCAATGCTTATGAACATATAACATTATAATATTATGAATATATTATTATAAATTGGAAAGATCATCTCATATATTTGTTCAAGTGTTGTGGGAGGAAATTAAAGACATAAAGCTTGGGATTCAAATCAATATTAATGTTCTACTATCTGCTAAATACAGCGATTTCAAAAGCTTCACCAGAAATCATTGGATAAATATCTATTTAATGTTGAATGTATCCTAAACTAATTACCGAATGTAAATAAAAAGTTTGTATTTTTCAACATATTTCTAGATGTCCAATAATATACAGAATCATGTATAGGATTAAATGGATTATTTCTACTCTGAAAAATGAGATAAACTTGAATTGTTCTTGTTAAATTTTCCAATCTTTTCGCGCTTTTAAAAAGCTTGTTATTTATTATTTGATGATCCTTAGTGACGCAAGCTTTAAGGGTTCTCGAGAAAACAGGAACAATCGACCAATAAGTATCCAAAGAACAGAGCAGAAAACTCGATGCTGCAAATTTAAATAAAATGAGCTTATGATTTGTTCAAAAATAGATCCCCATTGTAAGAAATTTTATTCCGAAATTATCACTAATAAAGCGGAATAAATTGCATAAATCGACCAAATAAAATTCAATATACGCTCTCACAAAAAACTTTGTGCTGTCTGCAAAGTACGTAGTCACGTACTGCGAATGCGAGCATCGAGGGTACTAAAAATGTCAGCGAACTTTCTCAAACACCCCCAAGAAAAGCGGTCGACTCGTAAGAATACGTTTTTATGGTATTGTGGTCTACTCTCGTGTGGAAAGAAAATGCATATTCAGTCCTTAGGATGTGCGGACAACCTAATCTTGTCTGTGATCTTATTCTTTGGATTTGAAGGAGCTACTGTCTAGCCATCGTATAATTATATCTATCAAGATGCACAATTCTTGAATTCTACAACTGTGGCTATTTTTAAGTCAACAATTTTTTAAATATGAATAAAAATATTCAGATGCTGTCTTCAACAGTCTCAGGCGATATTGAATTATTTATGAGATGTACTGAATTTGTTTTCTTTAAATGACATTACTGTTGCAGTCTCATAGATGACAGCTAAGGCAAAAGTCTACAGCGTAAATATATTATTAGAGATGCTTCAGTATTTCCATGAATTTCAGATACCATCTAAGAGCCGAGGCTTTAAAGTTTAGAGACATTCTGTTTAAATTTACATGTCTTTTATTCTGATATAATTGTTCAATGATGAATGTAAATTTTCATATTTTATGTAATCATGCTATTTGTTCCAGTTTGATAATATAACATGCATTGATGCTATCTCTTTAAAACCACATCTAATATGTTATTTTTTTCCATTTAGCTCTGTTTTATTGCTAAAAATTAGGAAACAATTATTCTTAATTATTATACTTGGAGCTTTATCTGTTGTCAGAGATGAAGTGCTAGATCTTAACAGAATATATTCTTATCTAGGCACATGGAAATGAATTGTTCCAAAGTCATCCTTATTTAACATCATATTTCATCCAAATGGGATGTATCTAATCATTGGCAATATACTTGATTGAAATATTTGAATATGGAAAGTCTTTTTAGAAGAAAATATTATGAAAATATTATGAAAATATTTATCAAAATTTAATTTATATTAATTGAATATGCAATTTGATGTATGCTTGTGACATCAGAGCACCGGCTTTATAAGGGATGAAATGCATCAAAAAACAGTTAAAGAAAAATATATTTGGCAATGACATCTTGGCGTTGACATTGGACTATGAAAATGGACAAAAATGAATATTGGGATAGCTAAAATATAAATATGTCATTATCTGATTACAAGTCCAGATAAATAGACATAGCGTTAGAATGAATCTGAGAAAAATATACGATTGTATTTTATGAACACTAAAGAATCATAATAAACGTTTTAAATGCCATCAATACAATTGATCATCAAACTTATAGTCTAAATACTTCAACAGTTCCTGTTTTTATATCCAAATGAATGTTTATAGTACCGCAGTGTACTCTAAATTCTTTATATTTCTTCTTATATTCGCAATTTTGTTAGCAACTGGAGCTCATTAAAATAAGTCTGCTCTCGAATATATTTTTAAAACAAAATTCGAACATTGGCTGCATGTCAATAAAAATATTTGTCGTCGCTTGTTTGAAGCAATTTATGTTATTTTGTATGGAAGGAGTTTGTAAATAAACGAATCATCAATTCAGTGTCTTTACATGGTAAATATAATATAAATATATATTAAATTCATGCAGGTTTTTTCTGTTTTAACCCCATGAATGCATCTGTCAACATGATTGAAGACGTGCGTCTTCTATTTCGGATACATCAACTCGAAATATTATTTGTGCGATAATTAGGGCCGATACAAAAGGCCGGCTAGATCGCAGAACAATACGAGAGAAGGCTCCGGAGGACGGAACAGGCTGAGGGCCACTCATTACGACCTCCTCTGGGATGGAGGGATTATCCCTGAAGACCATTACAGAGTCCCCATTGTGCGCCCCCTACATCCATCTTATTGTTATACACCTCGCCGGAGATAAATCTTACTTTCTCGTGGCAACAGATAAATCGCTATTTTTGCTGCTTCTTTATTTAACGCAGCCAGACTAATGTTCGCCAACTACGCGTATAGATTTACTTTTTTGAGTGCCACGATTATCCTGGATGATATCTTTTACGGCTTAATGTAAAACATCTGACTATTAAATCTGATATTTTTCACGCTATTAAAGGATTTGCCTTGATTAATGTGACACTCCATTTAATCCTTTGCCATTTCTTACAATTAACAATGATTAACTGATTTTTTTTAGGAAGAAAGAAATATGTTTTGATTTAACGTATTTGTGTAACAAATTACAATTGATCTTATCATTTATGTAAATTTAGCTAATAAATTTGATGGTATAATTAATCAAGATGAACTTAAAAATCTTTCTATCTTATCATATTCATCTACGCATATTTTTCCAAAGATTGATAGTTTTGTATAGTAGTTTTCTTTGTGTCTCCTATGTCTTCTGTAAATTTGTTAAGCATCTCAGTATTAAATTTGTTAGATTAAAGACATCCTAAATTGATCTAATTTGAGATATTGAGAAGACAACCATTAGTCTTTAATTACTATTCGTTCTTTTCATTTTTCAGGTTTATCCATTGTATTCGAATTTAACTGACCCATGATTACTTTGTTACTTAAGTTAAATTGCTTTGTATTAGTATAATAAAAGACCCATTTTAAAGTCTGAATTTTATCTTAAATATTCAATATAAGAGTCCATGATCTATGCCAGTATGCCAATATAGTGATAAAAGCCCATTTAGGTATAAAAGATTTTTATGTGATGCATTTCGATGACTTTTTTCATTAGGTTAGAATAAGATCAACTAAGTATGATTATTTTTGTAGGAGAATTTGTAAGAATAGGTGGCAAAATAATAATGAGTTTTTAATTATATTTTAATGATTGTGGCAAATCAGTTACTCAAGAAGCAACTCTAACCTACTCTAACCAATATTCAGATAATCATTTAGAAATCTTAATGCTTAAGCTTGAAAAAAAGGTATGAATTCAAAAGTATTTGTCCAAGACTAAAATAAAACTTTAAAATATTTGAATATCGGTGCTACGTTAAATTTAACTTACCAACCACATCTCACAAGACCCTTACAATTTTATACACACGGTATCCTATCCATAGAAAGTTATTAATTCATGAACATAATCGTGGCTATATAAATATTTCATATCCCACTTGGAAGACGACGATTAATAATTAAAAGTGGGTTCTATGTGCTCGAAAATATCGAATCATATTTATTGTGTAAGAACCAAATTACAAATGTAAATTACTCGAGTCCCAGACTCTAAACGTAATCTCCCCGTGTTTAAATATTCAGAGAGCGTTCGGAAAATATAATTTTGTATTCATTCGATACGCGGAATAAGCAGCTTAATATAAAGCCTTCTATCTGGGGCGACTATTGTGCAATAATATTATTTTCTGGAACGGGTCAATTGTACCCGAATGCATAATTCATTTCGATTGCACGAAAAATGCAACCCGAACACAACCGGATATTAAAATTTGCATCGAGCATGCAAAAAAGCGTTCATTTTGAATTTGACGTCTCCGTGTTTATGCAGGAAGCTTAAAAAGCTTTCTCACTTGAATGCGATATTTCTGCTCGGGATTTAATAGGGAGCTTTCAATGATATTTCCTATTTATATCATTATCCATTTGATATCTTCATTATGTCGGAACGAGGCAAAAAAGGGCAATTTTTCTGTTTAAAAGCTCTTATAATATACAGATGCCATTTTTATTATTTATAGATTATTGATTTATGTCAAAATACGAAGAAGATCGAAGAGGATTAAATTGAGCCAAATAAATAAAAATTTCTATGAGTGTTTATATATAAATATTTTCATCCTTAAGGTATACCTTAACAAGGCTTATTGACCAATTTAGTAGGTCAAATATCCAGTAGGATATTAAAAGGTCTTAAATGCGACTAAGCAATTATATATTAATATTATTATGACTTTATTAACATGATTAAATATTCCCCTTTGAAAAGAGCAGGTGTGTGTTGTGAAAGAAGAAAATGGGCTGTTATTTAATATATTAAGGGGGGCAATCCCTTTAGACGCTCGAAAATGACTCATTTTTCATGATTATTTTTAATTGTATCATTTTAAATTTTTGACATTATTTTACTACAGCCTTAAAGTGCTATATTATTTTATTTTATTTTAAATAAAAAACAAAATGGCGGAGTTATAAGGTATTCCATTAGGCGCCATTTTTCGTAATATCAAACGACCCGCCATTTATCAAAGGTTTCCTGTTGAACTGAAATAAAAAAATGGAAATATTTTTTGATTTTTAATATATGTAGGTAGTCTACTAAGCTATAAAAATTTAAAAAAGTATAAAATTAAAAAAATAGTAGGCACTTTAGTTAAACTTTTATATTTTTTACCATTTTCTTAATAAATTTTACTTAAAAAAATAGTGTATTTACAAGAAAATCTTAAAACTTTAGCTTAGTTGAATAGATAATATTATGGTAAGAAACATCTAAAAATTTCAGTCAGAACGATCAACAACTTTTTAAGCTACAATTGGCGAACATTTTGAAAATGCAGTTTCGAGATAATCTCATTTAAAGTTTCAATGCGATAAAACTATCAATTTTAGTGACATTCCGATCAATCAATGATTCCAGGAGCATATAATAAATCTTTAGCTTTCTCAAAAAGTGAATTATCTTCGACTAGATGTTGTTTTCGGGCTATACGATCTGCTTTTATCTCAGAAAGACTCTTACGGTTCAACCTCGCTATCCGCGCTTCATCGGCTATTTTCAGCAAAGACTTTATAGTAGGTGCCAATAATTATATTTAATGTATTCATCATCTTCAAAATGAAGCTGTAGTCGTTATTAAATATCCCAGCAGCAATGTATGTTAATACTTTAATTATTTTTACACCAGAATGCAGATACTTAACAGATACGCCAAACCGTCGAGTTAAAACATTCATTAGCATTTTGTATATAGCGACCCAAGCATCTTTGAAGTTATTCATCCTTGGACAAATCTTTATAAATTGGTAAGAGATGCTGTTTTATCTTTTCGCCAAGAAATGGAGTCAAATCTTCAAGGTTTGGATATATTTTAAAGCAATGGTTTTCTGCCATTTGCACCAGCTTTTGACTCCAGTCGAGTTCACATGATAATGTCTTTTTATTAAATTCCTCGAACTTACTTCACACACGACATACTATCGAGCTAAACTTGATTTCGAGCAACTTCGAGCTGGCTTTGAGCAACTTTAATTTCGCATACTTACAGTTAAAGATATATGAGTGCAATATAACTATAATTTTGAACGCTGCAATAGTTCTTAGACTCACTGAAAAATTCTGAAATTCCAAATAATAATACACATAAAAATATTTTATTTTAGAGATGTTTAATACTAAAACAATTATTAAATATTAATTGTTATAATTAATATAAAAGGGGTAATTAATATTACTTGAGATTAATAAATACCTAAAAATATATTATTTGCGTTTGTAAGAGTTGTAAAATTATATGACGTTCAATATGGTTTGTTTTTAAAAATGATATTAAAATATAACAAATTACGATTTTTTATCAGCTTACGGACACATTAAAAATTATATTTTTAATAATAATTAAAATATTTTATTGATTTTAAACACAAATTATGGTTTACACATCCTCGTAAGTATTAAACTCTGTTGGCGACTTTCTGTGGGGAGTAGTTTAAATCACGACTATTTCTGGTAGAAACTATTCAATTTTATTTTTTGGATGTACTTCAAAATATTATCTAAGTTTAAACAAACTCTAATTATTCTTTCTTTGTTAAAAAAATACGAAAAACGCTAAAAATCACCTTCCTAGACCAGTTTCCCCCTTAATATAAATGTGACCAGTGAGCTCTATAAATATCTACTATTATCTTATTTAATTGATAATTCAAATATTAAATTAAATTTAATAAAATAGTATATGAAAACCTTTGCATCTATTTGATATTTATTCGCATTGCTTTTGAATGAAATATAATTTTAGTTGTGAGCCAAAGCTTCGGTAGTTATTATGTGTTTGCTCCAGTGAAGAATGATATTAGCACAGAAATGCACGCTCAGTTGGAAAATACAATTTCCAAGGATTTCGCCACTGCAAAAATTTAATTCATTCCAAATATATTTATAGCTGTCCAAATCTTTGCACTGTAGCGTTTATTCTAGGCCAATCCTTACGGTACATATTAAAACGTTACACTGCGATGTTCTCCTCGCTCGAGGAAATTTTTCGCAAGGAACAACAGCGAAGAGCACGCAATCCTTTGTACTCCATTGCTCTTTATTTACTTTTCCCAACTCATTGTACAAAGTGAATTAATATTTTACGGCTGTTATATATGATGTAAATTACTGTCAACATTTGTACTGGCCAATTCAAAATAAAACTCGAATTTAATTTAATTATTCAAATATAGCGCCCGGCAAAACGGATTAATCCGACAAATCCAAATTTGCGGATAGCAATTACCGGGAAAAATATCAAATTCGGTTTGAAATGATGAAATTTTATCTAAGCTTTATACAAAATAATTATCTCGTAGCAATTGTTGATCGCCTTAATTTGATCATTTGGTTTTTAACGCATTTTGTTGTTAGTTCTCGATTTCTTCTACTACAAGTCGCCATATTATTTATCAGATAAAGGCGATCTCCATAGAAAATATCACTAAGGACGGGACGTTTTTATTATGAAGAATTTCAGTTACTATTTAAACCGGGATAAGTTTACTTGAATGACAATTTTGGGCATTCTATTTGAAATTGTGTCGATATTGTTTCTGCATCCATTAAAGAAATACAACAATCCATTTTAAGCTCATACTGAAAGAAGCTGTGGGTTGAAATAGTCTCTGGAGAGAATGTTTTACCGCCAATAAAGATGAATACTAAAGAACAATATACATTTGTTGTTATATTGGTGGAGAAGGTTTTGATGACATGGATATTCATGACATCCAAGAAATATTGGAGGATCGTACTTTGAACGAAGACAGATTTGGTCGAAATATTTAATAAATCTACCATGATTAATGACTCAGAAAGTAATCGCAGCAAAGTAACTACAAGATGAATTCATAGAATTGGCTATTAAATATTTTTTTTTTTAAATAGAAAATTATTTTATAATGGAAAGAAGTTTTAAATTCAAGAGAGAATTGCAACAGATTTTGGCAAGCTCGCCTAAAACATTTTTGGCAAATTTGCTAGATTGATTGGGTATTTTAATTTGAATCGCTAAATATACATCATCGATATTCAAAATAAACGGGTTTTTAATGAAACAAACTATGATAATTTATGGAAATTATATGGATCCCAAACTTGATATACTAAGAGAAATAAACCTCAGTAAGTCCCAGAATTGCAGCATAATGCAATGGCATACATAAGCTCTCACAGAAATTGAATGTAGATTGAAGCCTCTGCTTCCTGTACACGTAAAATGGATTCTGTTGAGTGCATTGAATCTTGTTGAGGTTTCGCACATGTCTTATATTTGCATTTGGGACAAACGTGGAAGATTGAAAGCTTATAGAAATTTTCAAGTGCCTACTGAAAAATCTGTGTTATCCAACAATCCTGAATAAAATATTCTCACACATTTTTAACAATTTTCATATAATTAGCTATATATTTTTTTATCAACAACACAATTTGTTTTTATAATCGAAATTCGATCCCCTTGAAGGTAGTACTATCTGTGAGCATCTGCTTCATATTTGAGCGCAAGATATTCCCCATCAGAAAAATGGTTATATCATGAGGTACATTCGCTCAAAATTAATACATTGAATATTTAAAAAAAAGTGGATGTAATTAAAAACGGGCGTTTTGGTTCGTAAAACCCCCAGAGAGCCTTCACCCGGTGCGGAATATTACCTCCAAAGGGTATGTTGACTTTCCCTTCCGTTCGGAGTATCAAAATATTTATTCAATATTATACTCGAACGTGTGTTTCATCTTGAATATTAATGATAGTATAAATTTGCTATTTTAACTTATCAATAATCCGTTGTTTATAAAACAACTCGCATAAGCGCCGGGATAACTCGTAAGAGACGTTTGTTAAGGGGATGGTAATCCCAACTATTAGTGAACGTACATAAATTTAAATAGTTATATAGATTTTTTAATCGAATCAGCCCTGGAAAAAGTGTAAATTTCAATTAAAAAAGTAGCATAATATTAAATAGAATTAAAAAGTTTCAGGCATTACAGTTCAAAAGCCTACGTGTTGATTTGATAAGGTGGTGGTTTCGAGTTTCTTATCTCCTTAAAATATTTGTAATGTAATTTGAAAACTTAAAAGTTTTGAAAACCAATTTAATCAGGTCTTCATTAATTGACCGTCATTATTTTTTGTTAGAAGGAGCTCTATACTTTTAAAGACATTTTATAATGAATTCAATATTCTGTTTGAATTTAGATTTTGACAACCATTGCATTTTCTTATGCATTTACTAGGAAACAAAAATGATGGATCATAATTGCAGATACATTTTTATTAAAATTTTAGCACATTAATTGCAAGGTATATTTAGCGAAATTCAATTTGCTGCGAGTAGCATTTTATACATATTTTTTTAATCTGCTTGAGGGCAGGGCTATGACAAAATTGCCCTTGAATTATATCTTTCAAATTTAATACAAATCAACACGATCTTTCAAAATACAATTATAATTTTGAATGACATATTTTAAAATATATTGATGAGTATATGCATTGTACAAGCATATCTATAAATCCATTATACATTGAAAGATTAGGAATGATGTGAAGATAATATTTTATGTCTAGGGCTTGTCGGTCTTCTAAAACCGGTTTTGAAAACCCGGTTTTAGGTAAAAATTGTGTCATTCGAAAACCGGTTTTTTTTATCTAAAAAATCCGGTTTTGAATATAAAAATATTATCTAAGAATTTTGGACAAAAAATTTAAATCGTCTACTTAAAATAAATTTAAAATTATCAGAACAATCAATAATCATAACAAATTATATAGTTATTATTGCAAAAAGCTATTATTTCTAGTCGTCGTTAGCAATATAAATTCTTCTTCTTCAAATTCTTAGAAAATGGAAATTTAATTTTTATATATAAAATTAGATTTTCAGAATAAAAAAACCCTATTTTCGATTATCATATCGCAATTGCCTATTTGCCTAAAAAACCGGTTATCAAAACCGGTTTCGAAATTTAGTTAGACAAGAATTTTAAAATTTACATAATAAACGACCAATTTGATTGCTATTTGATGAACGGAAATATTCTTTGTTCTAACTCAAAAAAAAAAAATTAAGCTCAAAAGTCGAAAGATTTTTGCCTCTAAAAAAATATAATATAAATGCGTTAATTGATTTAAAATATGTTAACATTTTTGCGTTAATCTCAAAAATATATGTACTTAATACTTATTTCAAAATTTTCTTTAGAAATATTGGGATTTGTGTGTGATTTAGATTTAGATTTAATAACAATATGTTTAATATAACATCACGTCCAAATTAATGATTGAGCTGAATTTCGCGTATATAAGCAGCTACGTCAATTTTCTATTTTGCGAGCATTCCAACGATAGATCGATTGACCTTTAATATATGCAAGATTTAAAAAAAAAACAAATTGTATATAACTTCAATAAGAATATATATATTTACATTATTCCAGTGTTTACCATTTTATAGAGTGATTTGTATAGCACGTTCTGTAGGTGGATTTTTAGCTTCATTGGCTGTTGAATTGATATAGGTGTGTAAATAGGCTTCAATTAGTAATCTAGATTTGTTTACAAAACCATCCCGAATTGAATATGAAATTATTTTATAGACTTATGGTACTCGATAGTTTTGGCTGTATTGTAGCATAGTGTCGATTGGCATTGTATAGCGCCGACCCGATGGTCAATAAATGATTACGTTCCGACCAAAGAGTGGCGGTTGAACCAATTAATAGCATGATGAAACACTTGATGTTTAATTATTCAAATGAACTGTCAAAATGCATAATTTCATGGTTGCATTGCTTAATCGTATTCGAAAATCAAGTAATTCTCCAATTGCATGACGTTAGCATTGTATTCAAGCTCGCTTTGTCCGATTGCAATATGGGAAATGTGGTTGGTGAATCAGACATTTGGTGTTCCTGTTGATTGAGGTTTTATCATTGCATCATTTTTCCAGGAAGAGGTTTTGGATTTTTTAATAATAATTCAGAAATTTGATTTTTTTCGGCTCTCGTCCGTTGAAAAATTATATAAATAGAAGAATTATACAACAAAGCCGGTAATGATCGCGTTTCGATCTTTGAATTTTTAATTATTCTCAATGGAGGGTTTGGGGATGAAAGTGCCGTGGGGATGAAAAAGGAGAGAATCGGAGATAACTCGTTTCCATTAGGGCGAACGGAGCCCTAACACGGTTAGCAACTTAAGCCTTTTTTATTAGATGGGCCTCCGTATCTTCATCATTCATGGAGGTGCCGCCTTCAGCCGCCGGGGACACTATAGCTTAATGGAGTTAATTGTAGAAAAAAAACAAGATTTCGGTCAAGATAATAAAATGTATTTCGAAAACCTTTGAAAATACGGCTGGGCGATGGGAGTGCATCTTTGGTATTAATGAAAAAATGTAATATAAAAAGAACATTTAATCCTACATCAGGCTTAAAGCATGATCCATATGTTGAATGCAGTAAAACCATGGCTCTTTATGATAGTAAGCTCGGTTAACCGTATACTAGACTGATGAAAAATGAGATTTACTGTTAAAATGTGATTTATTATCAAATGTACATCAGTAAATCGTAAGATTAACAGGGCAAATACACTGTTCTTCGGTAGTCTGTCGTTCGTGCTTTTGTGAGTCTGAATTGATCTACACAATACCAATCATAATCCAAATACATTATATTCCAGATTAAACCCTTGGTAAGTATGCCCGGGAGAAATATATTTGAAATGCATTGGTTATAATTGGTTTAGAATGGAAATGTATGAAAACGAGCTGGAGATACTATCAGTCATGAATAGAGTCCATCGTGTTAACCATGATAATCAGTTAATTAAATGTATTGTATTGTTATGGACGTTTTGCCAAATGTAATTAAATTGTAAGATGATATGCTTCCTATTGTAGCATTGAAATTTGGCATACTCTAACTGATTTATGTTGTTAATTTTAACCCAAATTCATTCTAGTATATTATTTATCAGAAAATAAGTATAATAGATGTGAAATATTTAGGTCTTCCTTAAGTTTTCCTTAAATTAATTTACACGACATTGGTGTCCACAAATGAAATCCTAATTGAAAGAATAATCGTCGCCTTTGCAAAAACGAAAGATGAAATGCTACTTCAGATTTCTACAATTGAAATAAGAAAATAATATGTAGTGTGTGCATACAAAGTTGAAAAAAAAAATCTAATTCGACAACCCTGACACTTAGGACATAGGGCTTATGTGTGAAACGTAGTAAAAGACCCTCTTAATCCCAAAAAAAAAAAAAAAAATGTAGATCCATGTACCAAACACGCTGTATACAAACATATTATATATAATCTAAAAAAATCATTTAATTAATGTATATAATTTTTTTCGTAAATTATAAAGACTTTTACCAAAATATAAGCACCCTATTCTGCTATTTTTGATATTTCGGACGTGATCATGCGTTCATGATAATTATCAATTCAAATTTTGATGTTGGGTTTGATCATATCTATCCGACTTCCCTCAACGATTGCATTTTACAACGAGCTGATAAAGTCAATTATTTCAATATGCACTTAAATAAATCGTATGGCACTGGATTGTGTCGATAGGCCAAAAATCAGAGCTCTTTCTATACAATAAAATACCATAAATAAAATGCCACTCTAAGCACATTTTGGGCAAGTCGATGATATTGCATCGACTTCCAATATTGACATTTTTTAAGGCTTCTAATCCAAAGCCTTGCTTGCTTACTTTGAGATAGGAAATTGAGAGTCACAGCATTGCTTACAAATGAGATTGAACGTATACCTTAAACGTTTAGCTGAAGAAGTAACCAAACAGCCCTTAAAAATACGCAAGCGAGGGCGCTTTATAATTACGACTTTGATGAAAAAATCAAATTCTGATTCGAATAAAAATTCTTCGTTTTTTTACGAAGACCTCACTAAATTTCCTCTAAATATCAAATTGTCAATATATAATTATTATAACAAGGAATATAATTTTGTTGAGGAACATAATATATTTTTTTCCGGACTAAATGCAAGCATTTGAGAACCAATATCATGAGTATTTGGAGCTATTATATTGTATAAAAGGATTTCTGGGTGTGGGCCAAAAATGGCGACGGTTTATTTCATTAAATCATCCCCGCGTTATTTTTAGCTCTCTTATGATAAATTCTACTTATTTTGAAGGAAGATTTTCAGGCAATTTTAAATTAGATAACTAATGCTGTTCCATTTTTGTGAGATCTATAGGATCTAAATTAAAAAATAATAAAAGCGTATTTCGGTTCAAGGACCCATTCGAATTATTTTTGCATTAAGTTAAGTACAATACTTTTCTTTGTCATTATCATTTATTAGCGTTTCTTCGGGGGATTTTCCTTGTATTTTCAAGCTGATAGCAGTTGGACGTATCGGAGGGTTCATGTTGCGGAAAGTTTGAAAGCCCTGAGATAAGTGCTTATCAAAGACCAGCAGACGGTTTATCTTAGCCGGCTTCGAGCTGCTTCCATTACATTACTTTTGTACCTTCTTAATCTTGTTTGCTATGTATACTCTGCTATTAGGCCATTGTTATTAAGTTGCGAAGTCCTTCAAACTACTTTATTGCCATTTTGCGGTGTTCGGGTCATTTTATTGTACCTCTGCGAGATGAAATATCTCAATAGTATAATCAGTTACATCGTTATAGAAGTTGCCTTATGGTTTAATGTTCATTCTCCTAATTAATACCATTTAATTTTGTGGTTAGTGGCGAAAGTAATTTTAGATTATGCCACACTTGTGACTTTAACTACTTGTATAGATAATGTATTGTTAAGAACTCCTTTTTTCCCCCGGGAACCATTTGAGGAAAAAGTCTTGAAAATGTAAAATGAATAAAAATCTATACTATGTAAAGCATAATTTTCTTGGGTTTTGTTCGTTCGAAATGTGTTGCCATACCATTTATCGGATTGCAATAAAACTTCGTTCACTCATTGTTAAAGATTTTGCAAGTAACATAGGCATAGTCTAATATATGAAAATTAATGTTTGTTTGTCCGTATTTAATGCGCTGCCATACCGTTCATTCGATTGCAATAAAACTTTACCAACTTATTTTTTGCACTTTTCCAAATAATATAGGTATAGTACAATTAAATTACAGTAGATCTTATATATAAAAATCAATGTTTGTTCATATTTATAATAAAACCAACACACGATATTACAACTATTGAATTTGAAATTAAATTTTCATTACGTCATACGTTTTTTATTTTTAAATCTGCCCCCTTTTAAACACTAGATTTTGTTTGATGCTTTCATCTTCAATCTTCTGAGCTTTCAAAAAAAAAGTAAGAATGGCTTTTTTTATTTATAATAATGTCGTAAATTTTGCCCTACAAATAAATCTGAATTTAGATACTAACATTTAATACGAATTATATATATTTTTAAGGTTTTGATCACGTAAAGAGGGACATAATGTTGCTCTGAAGTGCAACAGCATGACAATGTTAATTACTCTTTGATAACCAACTCTATGTGTATCAACAAGCTCTCCAAATCTTCCTCAAAGAGTTTGGCAGGGAAGATAATTTTGAAGTGGATTAGATTGAATGAAGCTCACTGCTTATATTATAATTGAATCTAAATTTTAGATTAATAACTTAACTTTTAATAAAATCTTCAAGCTTGGGTATTGTTTTAAATTTATTTTCCCTAGGGGTGATTTTCATTATGTACTAGCAAAAGTGTGGAATATGCCATTAGCTTATTGCAAGCTAAACTTTTTAACTTCAATTAATTACTATATTCATTTCAATTATTTTCCAAAGATTAATTTCAATCTCCAAGTTTGTATATATCTAAACGATTATGCCATTCGCCTAATCAACTGTTACCGTAATTTTAATGCAGCTGTCAAACCATTAATAACAGCGTGATTATTTCTGTTATTAAACTTTAGTATAAAGCCAATTTAGAGCATTATTTTTGTGGCCAAAATTTTGATCTAAAGTAGTTATAAGTAGCTATGAAATGGTGATGACCTACTTAGGTCATAGTTTTGACAGCTAAACATCATCTTCTACTTGTATTTGAGGTTGAAATGTATAAATATAATGTGATCATGTGAATAAAAGTTAAAGATCAGAAAACCTCCAAAATAGTAATAGTTCAAGCGATCTAGATTTTAAAGTCTCGTTTATATTTAAGGAACCTTCGTTTCTTATTTAGGTAACCGTGTTGATATATTGTATATTAATTTTGTGGCCATTTTGCCAGAAGCACAAATTTTCCATAAGTTGATTACTTTGTACATAGAATATGGAAAAGTATAAAATTTCAATATTAAAAGGCGACTTAAGTATTTTCGTCGGACTTTTCTATAAGAAACTTTTATATTGCTTCGTGTCACACGAGTGCCGTGTCAAGTTAAGCTTCTTTAATATTTCACTTATCTTTTTTATCTTCGCGCTTTGGGAAACTTCAGCATCAACTTTCCGCTCAGCCCAGCCCGGGGCTGCCATTCAATTGCACCCTTAATTTTCAGCCAATCAATACTCGAATTGTAATAGGGTAATCGATTTTAAATTGAAATGCCTCCATTTATTATATTTTCGAAGAAAATGTATATACATTGATAAGTAATACCAGGATACTGCAAATAAGGAAAGGTACAGTTCATTGGGCATATTTGTGATTGATTGTGGAATTCCATGTTTCAAACCAATTTACAAATTATATTATAGTACTTGTGTTTAAGTCTCTTATTGCAATAAAGGTATATTTTTAACGCAATGGAAATATCAAGTTAAAAGTCTATATCTTGAAAATTTTATAAATAATCTACCGACTTCGCATGCCAAATGTAAAAATATTGATACTAGTGCTGATTATAATCAATACATGAAATAATTATTATTCAAAATCAGGATGTTTTTGTACAATTCAAATGACTTAATTTAATTTAACTTAAGTAGTTTTCTTGATTAAATTAATGAAAAGTATTAGGGAAAGAGTGGTATTTTGGAGTTATATAATTTGCATTGCAAATAGATATTTCAATAGAATTATGGAGATAAATGTCTTCCATATCTTGCATGTCAATGATGGTTTGTTCTTAAATGGTCTGTTGATTTAGATAGGTCGTATGAACGGTGCAAAATTTATGAGTTAGTTAAATTATTTGGCCCGCATGGTGCCATAATATTCGCGTTTTGATACGCTTCCAATGAAATATATCTCTCCAAAATGTATTATGGAACAATTGTATAATATTAATAAAGGGATATAAGCGTGTTTTTCCCAAAAAAAGTTTTTCTGTGTTAATGTTCAAAAGAAGAAAAAAATCAACGCAACTTTTATATTTTTCCATTTGTTCTATTTGCCAATGACCACTAATTGGGTCCATCGTGTATTCGTGGAAAAGCTTTGAATTATAAAACTTAAACACTTAAGGATGGATAGATTATTGGTGTATGTATTATAAATGTATGATATATATAAAAAAAATTAAAAGGCTGTTAGAAATGTCTATTTCAATAAACTAATTTTCTACTAGACGGTTACAATCAAATCCCACTCCCCCACAGAAAATCCTGGAATGGATGTTTTTTTTTCTCTCTCTGAGCTAAGAGCTATTTGCTGTATGCTTTATAAATTGGCTATAAATGATTTATTGAAGATAACATTCCACACATCTATTTATTATTTTCATTATAGTTCGAGTATTAAATGTATCCCTAAGTTCGATATGTCATTCTGATGATTTATCTAAATTTTGACGGTGTATGCAAGCTCAATAAATATCTCATACCAAATTATATTGAAAAATTGTTTTAGCAATGGTGGGTATGGAAAAACACAGAGTGGACAAAATAGGCACCAGACACATCATTATGGTTCAATTGTGGCCCAATGATTCTATTTATCTGAAATGCATATCAAACAGTAACTTTTTTTATTTCTTAAGCCGGTATTTACAGCTATATTATCAAAACATAAAGGTAGTATTTCACTAATAGAAGGAAATTTTGACTGATGCAGATAAGCCAAATATTGGTTTGATTTCTAGTTAATAAACTTCTGCCACTGCTTGTGGATGTCATGATAAGTTGAAACAAGTATGTATAATTGGGGGAAAAAAAGCTTCTGATTAAAGTGCGGGGCAGGGCTCAATCTCAATACGTATCCGCAGGAAAGAATTATGAAGGGGTGGTAAGGGGGGAAGGTTAACTGTAGTAAAGTAGTGAAACTTTTGCTTTCTTGCTATATGCTTTTTCAATACGTTTTTAAAGTTGGAAATGTTTCAATATCTTGAAGGGATATAATTTTTATATATTTATGATTTAACACAGCAGGTGTATCAAAATGGCAAAGGTTTTACATGAGACTAACCAACGTGCAGCAAGCTTACGTGACGCAGAGCCGCATCTCCCAATACGCCACTGACTTATTAAATTTGAAGGTAAACGTTCGAACGTCAAGCTCAACGACATAATCAATTTGCGCCCCGGGCGGCTATCTTTTTGGCTGTCGGATTAAATGGAATCGGAAACTCTTCATCCCCCGAACGGTAATTCAGGGCAACGCAGTTGTAGCTCAACGCTACCAAGGAAGACTTTCAATAATCAGCTGATCAAACATTATCCTTGATTGAATTAGTCGAGACACACATGACTAACTACACAGCGTCTTGTTCAATCTGCCTCGTTGTCTCGAGCACGACTTGATTAAAAATAAAACCAATTCAATAGATCACACACAGCAAAACCGTGGCTCAAAATAATTGAAGCAGTTGCATTTCGGCATCTGAAGCGCAATCACTTTCACGCTCAGATAAAAGCTCGTTGCCTGAAATTGGCGTAGTGGAAGGCAAAGATTTTCATACTTTTCTTTTCGGCTATTCGCACTGTTCAACATTTTATCTCACAGGGCCTTTTGATGTCTGTCCACAAAGCAAATATTTTAAATGAAAAAAGCAACCTCGGAAAATTTAGCCCTTTGGCATTCCTTAATTTTCAAATATTTCACGTGCTAAAATTATGAAGCGGATTTTTCGTGTTGCTCCTTTCATGCATGACTTTTGCTCAAACTAATTACAAAATCCTTGTTTAAATTGTTGGTTTGCGTAAATAGAGAATCCATAATTTCATGCATGCCAAGAGCGCTTGGAGTTTTTTATATTTGTGTCCATTTGACTTTTAAATTTGTCTTTTGAATTTTAAACAAATCCCCTCAATGTTATAAAATACACATATAAAGTCATAAATTATCCAATACGCTGTATGCTGTTTATTGAATTAATTCACCTTATCATACACTTGATATTATAGGCATATAGTTTAAAACATTCGACTGAATAATTTTTTTTTCATCATTTAATACATAATTTACAATGTAAATTTATTGTAAATCCTCTATAAACTACCATCAAACATCTTTGGTTTATTTTTTGTAACTAGCATTTGGCTATTAAATTTGGCAAATTTATTAAATAAGGCTGTATATGTAATACATTCATAAATTAACGCTTGAAAATCAATAAAACTTTATTTCAATTATGTTGAGCATAGATTTGTCAATAAATTTTAAGAAACAGGATATTTGTAATTCGATAACAAAAAGCATCGATTAAGATTTTGCAAATGTAATGCAATAATTTATTGCCTGTGGGGCTGAATTGCCAATTTAAGGCGCAAAAGTATTCCGAGATCCAGAGAGCTTTTTCGGAGCTTATTGGAAACTTTCAGATTTCAAAACAAGCTCTTAAGTAGAGTGGCAAAAGTAGTATTGAATTATATGTAAAGTCAACGCCGACCAGATGAGTTTCGCCCCAATAATTCCCTTATTCGTGAAGAATTTGTATGCAAAAGGGAAGAGAGCTCATTGGTAAATATGGGTAAAGCCCGTCCAGAGACCGGTCAACTTCATGTTTAATTCAGAGCTTTTCTGAAACAGACGAGGTCCTGAGCCACAGAGCCCCACGCCTGACACCGAACTTTATAAACTGGGCATAAATTAGACCTCGATTAGTCTTTACGTTATGTGGGACCCCAAGTCATCGGCCTTTTTGATCGCATAATACGAGATGAAAAATATTACAAAAATGGCATACATAAATTTGAATATACATGAGGGCCAGCGACGTGCAAATTCTGCTTGAAACTTAAGCTCGGACAGCAACTTTATCTTGTCACATGCAAACGTGGTCACTTTAATTACGTTCGGTCTTTGGTCTGCTACGACTGCGGTTCCATAATGTTAGTTACAATAGCAAGCTGCTCATATAATGACCGCCATAATGGTGCATGGTGATGTCCCATGGTGATAAAAGCTTCTACAAGTGCAAAGGTTTAAAAACGCACATAAATTCCAAAGTTGAGGCCAGCCCTTTGCTGCGCCATAGATAAGGGATGTAGCAGCTGTGAATAACAATTCAGCAGTTTCCAAAATTCAGCAACACTTCTTATTAAAAATAACAAACTCGAAACTTTTCAACGATTTTTATCACGGACAAATTTAATTTGTCACAGCTTGCTTTGTATTATTTTAAAATAAATTCAAGCGATCAACTGTTTTTAACCCTGTTTTACTTAACTTTTCTTTGATACAATATGCTTCGGGGGCTTGAAATCTTTTTGAAAATACTTTAAAGCATTAATTGCAAGGAAAATATATTTGAAGAGCCTTATAGAACTTCATAGGATAAAAATATCTTCATTTGGTAATATAAAGCGATTTGTTATTCATATTATGTATCAATACATTTTTGGAGCTTATTATTTTTAAATGATTTTCATCTCAAAATACCATTATTTTAAGAATAAAAATAGACTATATCTATATTGTTATAGAACGTAAAAAAGTTTAACATTAAAAAAATAGCAGGCTTTTTAGTTAGACTTCAAACCCAAAAAAAATCATTTACTTACGTAAAAACCTTAAAACTTTAGCTTTGTTGACTAGATAATACTATAGTGAGAAACATACCAAAATTTCAGTCAGATCGATCAATAAATTTTTAAGCTAAAACTGACGAACATTTTGGAAATGCAGTTTCGAGATAGTCTCGTTTAAAGTTTCAATGTGATAAAACTATCAATTTTAGTGACATACCGATCAATCAATGATTTCAGGTGCATATAATAGATCTTCAGCTTTCTCAAAAAGTTGATTATCTTCGACTAACTGTTGTTTTCGGACTATACGAGCTGCTTTTGTCTCAGAAATACTCTTACGGTTCTACCTCGCTACCCGCTCTTCATCGATATTTTCAGCAAAGACTTTTTAATATCTCTTTATTAAATATCTCAGCAGCAATGTATGTTAATATTTCAATTATTTTTACATAAGAAAGAAGATACTTTGGAGCCAGTCGCCAAACCGTCGAGTTAAAACATTCATTAGAATTTTGCATTTTCGCGACCCAAGTATCTTTGAAGTAATTCATCCTTGGACAAATCTTTATAAATTGGTAAAATACGCTGTTTTATGCCTTGGCCAAGAAATGAAGTCAGATCTTCAAGCTTTGGATATTTTTTAAAGCAATGGTTTTCTGCCATTTGCACCAGCTTTTGACTCCAATCGGGTTCCCATGATAATGTCTTTTTTTTAAATACCTCGAACTTCTCTAACTTTCGTTCCTTTATTAAGATATTTTGACATTTTTGTTTCGAAAATTCTATCACAAACGACATACTATCGAGCTAAACTTGACTTCGAGCAACTTCGAGCAACTTCGAGCTGACTTTGAGCAACTTTAATTTCGCATGCCTACAGTTAGAGATATATGAGTGCAATATAACGATAATTTTGTTTAAATATTTTTAGGAACATCTCCTATAAGATACAAAAGATTTAAACAAATTTATTCTAAAGAAAGGTTGCTCAACTCCAAGCGCTCCTATCTGACTTGACTCCTTAGTTCACAGGGTTTCCTCTTTGAAATACATAATTTAAAAAAAAAACGATTTTTTTGAACGTTGTAAAGGGTTTCCCCCCTCACAATTTGGACTTAAACCCAAACCTTTATAATAAAAGTCCAAAATTCAACCCACTGTTTTAATACTAAGTGTATGCATACTTCCAATTTTCTAAAGTTGCTATAATGATATTTCCGTAGGAACGCTAGAAGTGGAGAAATCATCTATCTTTTTAGATATAATATTAAAATTTAATAAACTTTGACCCAATTTTAAATAATACATTTTATTAAATAAACTGTCTCAAATATTACTTGAGCACCACTCCTTTGCTGGTTATCCTCAGACAATTCTTATATTTTTTAATTAAATTAGTTTAGGAGCAATTTTATAAAATTTGAAAACACAATGCTAGAGAATATTTGAAGTAAAATAATAGACAAAGGGATATAAAAAGCGATGACAAGCACTGCTTTCAAAGCTACGGTAAGTTCCATGTCAACTACAGCTTGAGAGAAATTGCTGTACCATATACTAAGCTGAGTTATCTTAAAATTTAAATCTGGCAGACTGCATGTTTTGAGCTTTGAATATTATCAAATATACGTTTTATCTACATTTATTAGATGTATTTTTCAATTGATTTGTTAAGAGAAACAAATACACTTCATTTGGATAAAAATTTCACTGTGTGCAAAATATTATATGATATTGTTGTTGTATTGTTTAAGTTTACACGATTGAATTTTTAATACGATTGTTTCATTTTCTCATTTCCTGGATGTGTCTTCTATTTTTATCAAGTTCCATATACTCCCTGACGTTATCTTGTATGTTTCCTCTCGAAATTAAATTTTCCCAGCTGCAAAATTTATTAAAACTTTTGTTTTCTCGATATTAACTTTCGTCCCGGCTTAACACCATCCGTTTTTCTAAGATGCTACTTCTCGCCTGAAGATAATCTGACATTGAGAAATAACACAGGAGCACTTAAAAAATATATTTTTTGTGCTTAATATTTAAATTGAAGTAAAAGATCAAAATAAATTATTTGAAATGATTATATTTTACAATAAAAAGCGCTGAATTGGGACGCTAAATATTCAAGGCAGTTATTCAACAATTATTCAAATTATTCGAAAAGAAGACTTTTACAACGAGAAACACACTAAGACTTAAGATCAATTTAGATGGGACAATTTTTTTGAATGTATTCTAATAACTATGCCCTTAAACGTTTTGATTGATTGGAATTCTATGCATTTCTTCTATTAAAAAAATCTTGGATTTCGACTTGATTTGGTGATCAGGATTTACATTTTCAGATATAAGATTTCAGATTTAATATTCCCAAATTTTTTAATTTAATGAATATTTTTTACATACATACAACCTTCATAATAAGATTCCAGGATCTAATTCACAATACGCTAGGTTTATCAAGGCATATTTTTATAATTCAACTCATATTCTCGGAAGACTTGATGCGTTTTTAATTGATGGCGAATATTTTAATGTGAATTTTTCGGCAGGTTCTTTCAATTATGTATAGAAACCACTACTTAAGTCATTTTCATCATGTTTGTAATTAAGATGCTATGTTTTTCGCAGTTCATACAACAATAAAGCGTGAAATTAAAACACACTTGAATTAAGGATAACATTTGTTGAAGCTCAAGATTTACACGCTTCATAAAAACTTCACCTCCTTCAACAAAAGCGTTTAGATAAGCCAAGGCTGTTAAAAACAAAAAGTTCAGAAGTCGTTGGTGTGCGTATAGCTTTATCTAGCATCTGAAAGCGCAATTCTTAAGAAAGCTCTCGCCAAAGAGCTTTTCCATCATTTGAAAGTGGCCTAAATTTTCGTAATAATACAGAGAGAGAGCCGTGTGTAAACACGACAGGCCCAAAAGAGAAAACGCAAGAAGGATATTTACGTCCCTAAAAGGTATTTCTGTGGAGGTTTTATTCAATTTTACTTGTCACTAATTAAATTTCGTTATCGCCTAGAGAAAGTAAATACATTAACGACTGTGAACTTCCTCAAGAATTATTTACGAAGATCAAGTCCTTTCTAATCAAAATCACATTGGGGGGTACATACCCTCGTAATTGATTAAAACATGCTCGAAAATTTCAGGACATAATTCATATTTATATTTTAATATATTTCCCAAGAGGAGCTTTTCTTGGAAGCGTCGCTGACCTTTGCCTTAAGTCTTATATATTGCGACATTACACAAGCCATTTCCTTCGATTTTCCTCAGTCAAGGATATGTGTAGCTTTAGTAGAGATAGATCGAGGACGATAAATTATTTATTTTTTCCGTTCCAACACATGTCCCTTCGTTCAACCCTTAATGAGAAAATATTTAAACATATCCTCGATTTATAAAATAGCATTTGAATCAGCAAAAAAGTTTTTCCGGCATTAAAAATGTTATCGTTTCACTAGAAACTTTTACTCCTGACCTTTTTAATAAATGGAATTTTATTGAATTATAGCAGACACGAAGCATTTTTCCCGAATGCCAAAAGGGAAAAAAATTCTCCCTAAATATTTAATAAAATCCAACAAAATTTCAATAAAAGTTCTTAGACGAGCCTTATTATCTTAAAAGCATCTCGTATACTTTAAAATTTGTCTCTTTAATTTTAAATGCGTAAATATCAACGAAGATCAAGAGTAAAAATATGATCAAATACGTTAATCAATTTTTCGTTATATATAATATGCAAATTTGGAAAAAAATCAAAATATGTACATATACAATTTATAAGAGATGTTCGTATTTTATAAGATAGTATATTGAAAATTTATACACGCCTAATATAAATATGAGTAGATTCTATATGGTCATATCTACGATTTCAAACGTCATATTCGTACTATGTGAAAGACGTTATCGTTGAATAAAACGACGCAATTTGAACGCTTCAACGATGCTTGAATCTGATTGTAAGTTTTAGTGCCCATAGTAACACTTCGCTATGGTTGTAGGTGTCAATGGCCTCAAATGCTCTAACTGTAAACCCCAAAACCATAAAAATATCGAGACTAGCATAATAAAGACACATAGTTAATATTTATAATTATACTCATCATAAATATTGTAAGCAAGGCATTTTTGAATATTATGGAAGGATGTGATCTCAATGGAAAACGCGTATCTCAAGTAAGTAGGGCGATCCATAATAGTCTTGCTAATTCTTGACAAGTTCATTAAGAGAATATAATTTTTATTTAGTATCTACTTAGTTAGTAATTTTTAATAAATTAAAATTTTATAGTGCAATTTTTGTTTTTTTTTTTACATCCCTCTACTTTCCAACACTTAACTTTCGCACAAATATGAAATAAATTTGTCAGTTTGTCAAAACAAGATATTTTACTTTTGTTTACACTGTTTACGTAAAATTATTTATGTAAAATATATTTTTGCTGATCAATCGATTAATTGAAAGTGAAAAAAATCCTACGAACTTATTGAGTACTTACCCTACAAAATAAATCATGTGTTCCATGAAAATTTCGGGATTTACGAAACGTTAAGTTTTTTTTTGTTTTTTGGTTCGAATTTTGCTAGATTCAAACCTTTACCCTACACCCATTTTCGGGGAAGTTGCTATTTATTTCGGGCTGCTATTATTCTATTACATCTTGTGCTGTTGCTATTGTATGTATGTTTAATGTTTAATTGTATTATACACAAATATTTAATTCAAGTTCGGTTACTTGAGCTTACGTACACGGTTTTGTCAACTATATCTAAAGCAATCAAACTGTAATAATTTCACGGCGAATATCTGTTTATGTTTCAAAATAACAAGAAAATTATTCTAAATAATGTATAGTAATTTTTTAACAAATTATTGAAAATTGTAAATTATGGTTCCTATAATATATTTCAAATATAAACTACATATGGATAAAATCAAATTATTATATAATGGCCACAGAATAAAAAATAAAATGTATTATCACAAAGGCATGTCCTGTGCATTGTTTTATAGGCATAATAATGCTAGTCGAATATTGAGAGATTTTGATAAAAATTTACACTAAAATGCCTTTAATAAAGAATATGAAGATTATATACACTCTTGTATATGTCGAAGAAAAGAAAGCTGATTTTCTTCTGATTGAAATCCCAAACGGATGAAGATCAATGACGAAAGATTGAGTAATTATTTTTTGTCTTCCTCATCTCGTTCTTCTTCGCGTAATAAACGGCGCCCTGGGAAATCAATCGCTCTGGGCTCAATATTGCTTTTTTGTCGTCAAAGAAGACATGTTTTGTTATTTTAAAAGTGGTGATGAAATTAGAAGAATGACACCAGCAGAGGCACGTTTGATGAAATGGGCCGGAAGGGTGGGTGCGAGATTCCTCTCGGAAGAGGAAACGTCGGGACGCACGTGAACGGTAAATAAGAGGAGCAGACGCGGAGGCTCCAGCGCTCCAACGGGGGGAGGTTCTGCTTTGGAGTCCTTTTGTTCCAGGATACAAAAAGCGCCGGTCCTTTTGTTCCACTCGGCGAGATCCGCGTACAATAATGACGACGCCATTGAACCGCGCCTGCTGCTGGAATGTTTGTGTTAATCTTTCGTACTGATACACAATCATCACAAATTGCAGCGTTTAGGACGTGCTACAAAAACTTATTCATTTTAAGCTGCATACATCGAAATCGATCTACTGGCAATTCATAAAACCTAGAAAATACATAGCATTAACGTGCATAAAATTGAACTGAAAAAAATGCATAATATGTGATTCTTAAAAGATTATTTGATTCTTAAATTGCATATCAAGTACTCATAAATGACTAATAATATTAAGCGTTTTGGTATGTTATTTTCAGAATGAATGTGGATCAATACGATCAAATCTATAGACTTCTCTTAAATAATTTGATCTACAAATTGGAATTGCTTCTAAGCATTTTGAAAATGGTTCCAAAAACTTTTATTACAATTTCGCTTAAAAATGGAATTGATGATATTTTTTCCAGATGATATTTTCATCATAAAAAAATACTTGATAGAACCCACAAATCTAATTCCTCAATGTTTTTACACTATGGAAATGAGCATTATCATGTTGAAATTCAGATCAAACTTAAATGCTTTTCTTTGAGTTTCATATTAAGTCTTTCTATTTGATTGTGGTTAAGTTGGCTTTAGAGATTTAAATTAATGTATCCTTTAAAACGGTATAGTTTTTAACGCATCTTCTTCGCATATTCTTTAAATCTTTATGTTATCTTGGATAGCTCTCACTTTGTTTAAACATTTTAAATTATATGTGATAATTTTATCCAATCAAAATGCATCTTTCAAGTTTTCATTTCTTCATTTCAACAATGGATTGTACTCTAATGTCTATTGGATTATGGCAAATCTCTATTAAAATCTTGATTGATTGATCTCGATGAAAGACGATATTATACACATACTGTTCAGAACATGAATTTATATGCTTCCACATTTTAATACATTAACTGTCTACTCAAGTTTTGACTTCGGCTGCGGATGTGGAATATGGAAATGTATGAACTCATATCGTGTATGTTATGTAAAAAAATGTTTTTAAATCTTACTTTTTGAGACGTTTCATGGAATTTTGATTTATGAATCTTTGTATTATTGTAAGAATACGACATGAATAAGTCTAAAGGTTATACTCGAGAATAAAAAAATAATTTTTTATTTTTATTTATAAACCTTTATTCAATAAATATAATATAGCAAGGTAAAATGGTGTATCAATATACACAATTACATAAAAATGGATTAACAATTTAAGTCTTAGATTACTATCCTTATCTTAATTACAAGTATATATTTTAGTTATAATAAATTTTACATAATAAGAGTTAATTTAATTTTTGTATATATATAGGGGGAAAAATAGGAGACTTAAAACCCCTTTGCGACATTCCTTAAAAACTATCTTACAAACTAAACAAAATAAATAATTTAATCAATCAATCATATATCCTTCATACGTCGCGCATTCATGACTATCAACTATAGTAAAATATGTTTAGGCATTTTGTGAACGTATCTAAAATTATTGTTTTGAGTGGTATATTCGCCGAGTGTAGATATGAGATGATTGGTGTGATTTGGAATTTTTGAGTAAAAATTGAGTGTTAGCTTATGAAAAAAATTCTTTATAAGAGGAAGCTTAATTTTATTGTGAAAACGTTTAAGATTAGTGTATGGAAATGTATTGAAAACAATTTTTATGGCTTTGTTTTGTACGATTTGAAGTTTATTGTAGTTGGTGTTGCATATATTGCTCCAGACTGGGAGCGGCGTATGTGAGTGTAGGTCGAATCAGCGTTTTGTATAATAAAAATTTGTTAGAGGCCGAGAGAGCACTGCGCCGACGAAATATGGAGTGCAGCGCCCCCATAGCTGCTAATCCGCGGGCACGAGTCACCGACACCTGTGCTCCCCACCTCAGTCTTCTATCTAAAGTCACCCCCAAGTATTTCACTTGGGGTTTCCACTCGATAGAGCTGGACCCGACGACTATTGGGTCAATTCGAAGATTTTTCCGTTTCACGGAGAACAAGATAGCTTCGGTTTTTTCTTTATTTAATTTGAGTTTCCAACGATCGAAATATTTAAATGCAGCTTTTAGCGATCGTTGGAGGTTTCCGACTATTAGCTTGTTGCTCCGAGAGCTGGTATAATATGCCGTGTCGTCGGCGTAGAGTGCTACGTTTGATGGGGACGGTGTCGGTAGATCGTGTAAGTAAATGTTGAACAGGTGAGGCCCTAAAATACTGCCCTGAGGAACTCCCGCTGAGACAGACTGGGAAGTTGACGTTGCTCTGTTTAAGGTTACCGAAAATGATCTTTTGTACAGATAGGATTGGATCATTTTAATAAGGTAAGTAGGAAACTTAAGGGATATCATTTTGTGGATCAGACCGCGGTGCCAGACAGAGTCAAATGCCTTTTCGATGTCGAGAAGTACCATACCGGTACTTCTCTTCATGTTAAAGTTTCTAGTAATGTGTTCAGTCAGTCTGGTCAGCTGATGAGCCGTAGAGTGATTCCTACGAAAACCGAATTGCTCATTATTAATAACATTTATACTAAGTTCATCCAGTCTATTTAGAATAAGTTTTTCAAATATTTTGCTTAGTGCAGAAAGTAAACTGATCGGGCGATAATTTATAGGGTTGCTGGCATCTTTACCTGGTTTGGGCAATGGAATGACTTTCGCCGACTTCCAGGTGGATGGGAAGTACCCCATGCTCAAACACGCATTAAATATTTTTGTCAACTGGATAATTATTTTAAATGGGAGATTTTTGATGACTGTATTGTCTATAGTGTCGAAACCTGGGGATTTCTTGCTTTTTAGTTGTCTAATTATTTTTAAAGTTTCAATGGGTGTTATCAGTTTAAATTTATGTGATTTTATATTTAAATTGTTTTGGAAATCCCTAATCGTTTTATCTACTATTTTAATGGTTTTATTGTTACTCATATTCTCTGAAATTTTGTGATTTAATTTAAAGGTTTTTGCTAACAGGTTGGCCTTATCTCTATCGGACTCGGCACTTATCTGATTATTAATTAAACTGGGAATTTCTTTAGGTTTATTTTTGAGGGTTTTTACAACTTTCCAAAGGGAATTGTCTGAGGGACTTAATTTAGAGAGCTTAGTTTTCCATGATTCATTTTTTAATTTGTTGATTTGACTTTTAATTTGATAGTTGAGGCGATTGACCAATACTTTAATGGATTTGAGCCGATATTTTTGCCATAATTTCTTAAGTTTATTTCTGTTCTTAATCGTGCGTTTTAAATTCCGCGTGAGCTTGATAAGATTTGAGTCTGTTACGTCTAACGGAATGAACTTAGCTTTGGCTTCTAATATAATGTTGGAAATGGACTCTACGGCTTCGTCAATTTCGCGTTCGTTAGATCCAGGAACGGAAGTGGATAGGAGGATGTTACGATCGAGATAAGATCTGAAGTCTGACCAATTTGTCCGCTCGTATGCCAGCCTGACCGCTGGTGTTCTCTGGAGTCCACCTTCCACATCAAAAACGACTGGAAGGTGATCGGACGGGAGAGCATCCACGGCCTTCATCCGAGATACGGTCGAGACGTTTTTGGTCAGCGTCAGATCTAACGTGGAGGGACGTCTGTTGACCGACGGATAGTATGTGAAGCGTTGTGGAAAATGGATATCAACGTTGTTGTCCAGTGAAAATGCTTGTAGAAGCGAGCCCTGCCGGTTTCCCCGTGGACAGTTCCACTGAATATTCTTGGCATTGAAATCACCCGAGACCAAGACTCTTTCGCTCATACTGAACAACCCCGAGAGTTCATCTGAAAGCAGGTCCAGCTGAGGGGGGTTGTAGGCGGCTACTATAATATATTTTTTGTTTCCCAAAACTAACTGGATAGCAACAGTTTCGAGGTTAGCAGAGACAGGAGTTCGGACTGGGAAATGGTCAATTTCGTTTTTTATAAGGATAGCTACACCACCGCCGGCTCTGTGTAGTCTGTCGGAGCGGTGGCATGTAAAACCGGGGATTTGAAAAGGGATATCTGGTTTAAGATACGTTTCCGTAATCAGAGCAACGTCAATTTTTAGGTGACAGATCACCACAGTTAGTTCGTCAATTTTGCTCCTTAACCCGTGAGCGTTCCAATTTAATATTTTTAATGAGTTAGAGGTGAATTTAATTAAGGAGATCGTCCAAATGCTCTATAAGGCAGATGGCCATGTCCATTTTGGTTTTACACAGACTTAGTTTTGCACGAATGTCACGTAGTGTGCACACCATCTTCATCATGTCTGACAATGGGAGAAGACTCTCTCCATTGGTGAATGCCGATGTCGTCTTTGTCTTCGGCTGTTGGGGTGAGGACTGCCGGGCGGCCCAGACGGGGGGCGCAGTAATTGGTGGGCTGGTCGTCTTCAGGTTTGGGAAGTCTTTATCTGAGAGAACAGGGGCAGCTTTTTTGAGAACATGTGCCTCTCTGGCGGATAGTTTTTCTACAACATTTTGCGAGATCTTTCTTTTTGAATCCACTCTCTTTAGATAGTCCACTCTTTTGGGACACTCTCTATCGCAGGCGGCGTGAGCTCCTCCGCAGCCACAGCACTTGGGAACAATTTGTTTCCCGACGAGAGGACAAGCACTGGAGGCGTGAGGTTGATCGCAACGCACGCATCTCTCAGCGCGAAAGCAGTTCTTCGCTGCGTGGCCAAACTCTTGGCATCTGAAGCACTGCGTTATCTGCCTCGACGATCTTTTGTATTTATTAATTGACACTCTACAATGGCAGAGGTGTCTTATATTTTTAATGGATTTAATATCCGTTCCGTGCGGAAAATGGACAATGTACAGCCGCGTTGTCCTGTCGGTGGCATTTTTCATGACCGACACTCTGTTCGGTCGTATTCCATGGAGCGAGAGATCTTCGGCGATGCTTTCGGGCTCCATTTCCGGGAGGCCGTGGATGACAGATTTAACTTCCCTCTCTGATTCTGGAGTGAAAGTATGATGAGGCCTGTTAATGCCTTCTTTTTTGAGCCCCTCTAGGAGCTTATTGTAATGTGTCATGTCATTGCATTGCACAAATATTTCTTTTGATTTGGTGTACCTGAGTTTGAAGTTACCCTCAGGTACAAATGATTTTATTAATGCCACCGAGGTGGCATGTGATGTGGTCGCTTCTATGACAACGGGCGGGACTCTTGATTTCTTGGTGGGCGCAGCAATATCTTCCACCATTGGAATTGCTTCGAAGCGGTTTTGTTGGGGCACAGGCTTCGGCGGTAGCTTCTCCAGAAGCTTGGCCACTTTGGTGGGCTGTTGCCAACCAGCAGGATCAATAGTTTTAGCTTTGAGTTGCCTGGCGCGGCGTCCCTTGGAGGGCGCGCGGCTCATGGTGTTTGCGGCTCGAGCCGTAGCTCGTTACCACTGGGATTTACCCACTCGATTCACAACGAACGTCCTGTCACCAGGACGCACAAGGAACGACTGAGAATAAAAAAATAATAATTTTTAAATAAAGTTAGGGTTGATACAATTTTTCTATTATTTTGTTATCGAACTTCAACTAACGTAACCACATTTTAAAAGCACCTGAAAGCTGCAAAACCATGCAGTAAACAAGCTAAAAATAATTAAAAGCGATTTCAAAAAAGCTTCTGCAATGCGAACTATTTTGTATAGGAATTGGGCATATATTTTGACACTTTCATAATAATAGTTTAACTATAAATCCGACCAAAATATTGTTTGTGTTTGTAAGAATTGTGCCTTTTCCATTTCTAAAATTATATCATAATTTTCGATTGGATATTATAATCTTATTAAGTAGTGTGACATTTTTTTATGAGCAAAAATATGGTAATATAGCGAAATATATGGTCCAAATATGCAGTATTATCATCAGCTGCCATATAGAATTTACTGGGAGATTATGTGCACTTCTTTTTCAATATCTATTCAAAAATTCTAGTCAATAACGTGCATAATATATTATATAGTCGGCTCATGTGCTCAATATTGAAGGTATTATGATTTCGTAGTTTATATTAGTTAAAGCGGAAAGAAATGTCATTTTTTTGTTATTTGGAGAAAAAAATTATTATAATAAAAGCTGTACAATATTACTCAATCGAATAATTTCCATTGTTATTTATAATCGCTCTCTACAGATTAGGTAGCTTTTTAATGCCTCTTTCGTAAAATTCGGCCGATTTTTCACTAAAATAAGGATCCAAATGATTTTTCACTTGTTCCACAGAAGTGATTTTTTTATCGCGAAACGAATGTTCTAATGGCTTGAAAAGATGATAGTCTGAAGGTGTAATGTCAGGAAAATATGGTGGATGTTGCAGCACTTCCAAATCCAGCTCCCTTATTTTGTTCAGCGTAATCCTTGCTGCGTGTGGTCTTGCATTATCATGCTGTAATATTCTTCTTTGGTTGTTAACTAGCACTGATTGCTTGTTGAGTATTTCCGCTTTTAACCTATCTAATTGTGCACAGTATAGCTATACTGTGACAGTTTGGCCAGATTTTAATAATTCGTAGTGAATTACGCTAAAAAAATCCCACCAAACACAAAAGAGGACCTTTTTCAAGGATAATGACGGTCGAGGGGTAGAAACAGGTACTTGATTTGTAGAAAGCCACTGTTTTTCCTTCTCAGGTTGTTGTAAAGGACCCACTTCTCATCCCCAGTTACGATTCTTTTTAAAAATGGATCGGTTTTATACCTGGACAATAGCGATGAACAAATGGTTATCCGTTGTTCCAAGGCCGTTGATGACAAATCGTGCGGTACCCAAATTCCCTGTCAATGTTTTTTCCCGAGTCTTTTCAAATGGTCTTTTACTGTCGACCAGGAACAGCCAATGTCTAGCAATAATTCCTTTATTGTTTCTCGAAGATCAGATTATACCAGGGGATTTAATGCGTCATCATTGATTTTTAGAGGTTGCCCTGATTTTGATTTATTTTTCAAATCTCTGTCCCACTTTTGAATTTTTTGAACCATCTATGCATTCTCAAATATTCAATATGTTGCCATATGTATCACAGATGCTCTGGGTACCTTCTTTTGCTTTTAATCCTTTGTCGAATAAAAACGGTAAAGAAGATCGCAAATGGGTCTCATCAACTTCTGGCTTAGACATTTTCACTATGGCAAAAAAAATTGAAAAAGTAATACACACAACAGGGCTTCAAAATGATACCAATCTTGACGCATTTACTAGACAGCAACCCGAAGCAAACTGACGGACGCAATAAAAAAATGACATTTCTTTCCGCTTTATCTAATATTTGGGAGTTCGGAAGTTTTATAATGTGGATGGGGTTGAAATTCAAATACAATTTTTTTGTGACAGTTTTGCCAAATGACTGTGTTCAAAATATTTAGAAATAAGTACATGAACCTCTGAATATCGTCACATTTTTATCTGGAAAAGGAGATCTAATTAGTGCAATTAGCGTCAATTACGGGAATCCTATCTTTATTTTTAAATCTACGTATACGACGAAAGTACACAATTATGAACAAACAAGCTTACTTGTCAATTTGTTCAAGTTCTAATTATAACTGAGTATAATTAAAGTTTACATAAAATCTATACATATATTTGTTATTTTAGTCGTTATTGCCTTTATTCCCCTATTGATACTGACGATGAAAATAATCTTCAGTGCCAAGTTAAATTTTTCTTAATATCGTTGTTAGGATTTAATTTAAAGTTCATCAATAAATATCATTGAAATTTTATGAAGAAGCAAATATACATTAATATATAATCAGAATATTAAAGTATGTTTTAATATAAAGTATCTACGTTATGTGTGATTATAATTGAGTTTCCTCCGTTGTATGCATAATTTATTTATGACCAAAAATGCAAGGCAAATTCTTCAATTCAAATTTGAAAAGACATGAAATATGCTCATCATCATTTAATTCGGTTTTGTAACCCATTTAATAAAATAAATGGGATGCTGACAGGTTTCTTCACACGGACAATACATTCAGAATTTGCAGACACATTAGAGGCGCTGTTCTGAAACTTTACGCGAAAGCGCTTGCATTAAATTACCATTTAGTTGGAGCAAATGTGTGGGCAAACACGACCATTAAATCGGCAGACACAAGGTAATTATTGTCAATTGGCTGGCACGTCGATGTCGATGTCACTCCATCGTGTGCCAACATTTGTACAGTTTCGTCTACCAACCGAACACTTATTAATGACTATGGAAGTTACAGTTTTAGACGTAACAAGTTTTCTATAGACTCTCTTTGAGTGTCGTAGTTGTCGATACATTTTTCCACGGTGGAAATGTGAAATGCCTGAAAATAGGTTTTCCGTCAATTCACATATTCATATATGGGGGAATATTTCACGTCGTTCGTGTTTTTGTTGTCTGATCTTCAATAGAACGTGCTATGACATACTAATAATTTGTTCTATTGAGTCGGGAGAATTACGTGATTATATAGCGTATATTGAAATGCGGAATAAAAATGTTACAAATCGACCAAATTGCAAGTTGAATAAAAATATAATATTATAAACCCAATTCATATTGCATGTATAATAAACATGATTCATGGCTCAAATACGATGAAGAGACGATGATATTCAAGACGAGATCAACTCAGAAATTCCATCCAGGTACAGATGTGGACCTTAAATGTAAGATTCTGTGCTATGGATGTTGCTGTTGCTGATTGAAATTGTCTCTAGTCGCAGAGCTTAGAATATGATGACTAACCTATGAATATGGCGTTAGCACATTTTTCAAGCTCTGCCGTGAGATGACTAATTACGAATATTGAACGGCCTTAGAAAATATCACAGGAACAGATTGAAGAACGAAGTCGACGATCCAGATTTGCAGGAAGGCAATAAGGTCATTGAAGTGTTAACGTGTCTACAGTATTTGTATTATTAACCTATGTAATACATAATTAAGTATTAAATGTGTATAATAACAAAAATATCATAAAAAGTTTTTAAATTTACATATAAAACGTGAGTTTAATTTTTTTATAAGATATTCAAAATTGCAAATAAATATCAAAACTCTGCACAAAGACTTCGATTTTTGTACGAACCTACAATTTTCTTCATGTGCATTTTATTGCAAATTTTTGGAGTATTGATTCATGTTCCATTCTTATGATATCTTTAGACCCAAAATGCATTAAATTTTCTTTAATAAATGTATGAATATTGATTTTTAGATGTTCACAAAATGATGCGATGACTGCAAGTACTCTAAAGCATATATTTTGATTAATATAATATAAGTATCAAAAACATTTTTCCAATATGAAGGCACTTTTTCAATATATTATACATACCTGAAATCCTTTTTTCATAAATGTAACAAAACTTGACCTCATTCCGAGCATTGTGTATCCTCCGTCAGATAGACACAATAATTACAAATTAAGGCATCAGCTGAATCATTCAACCAAATAAAGATATTTAGAGGACTGACATCTGAGATAAATTGGTACAAAATATTTTCACCCAAATTATTTATTCGATTGTGAGCGACGTTATTTGATATGGATACTAATTCAGTTTTTTCTTACCCTTTTGTCTGATCTTTTTTGTTTTGCTACTCCACCTTTGGTAAGTTAATTTAATATAAATAAATATGACATCCTTTATCATAAAAATAATGTATATTTGGCAAACATACTGTGACTTAAATGTAAATAAACTTGTAATAATGCAAACTTCAGACGAAAATAGAACCAGAATAGTTTGTTAATATATTAAGAAACAAAAAATCGTAACATTCTATTAAATACTAACAACATTTATTAGCAATTAACATGATTTGCAATATGAAGATTCACATTATGATTTATTTAAAAAATATATTTGAATAAGACTTGAAATAACAGCTTGACTTGTGTATTATTTGTATATAAGAAAAAAATAATGCTAAATAAAAATGTATTATATATATTAATATAGTAGAACCTCGATTTTCCGGACTAATTGGGTATGAAAGTAGTCCAGATAACAAAAATCCGGATAATCGAAAATAATCATAATTGACAGTATGAATATTTTTTTTTGTCTAGATTTGCATACACAAACACATAGTAAATTATTTTTTATTAAATAAATCATTTATCGATTATTGTTTTAAGCTGAAGTTCTTCTTTTACAAACTACCAAATCGCGAATACTCTTAAGATATATAAGTTTATCTGAATTATACTCTTGGTTCTCAAAAACCCTTTCCTTTGTGGTATCTTAACACTGAAAAGCTTCAGAATATGTAGGATCAATATCTCCTCTCTCGCAAATTTCTTCTTCGTCTTCTAAACCTTGTTCTTCTGAGGCTGATATTTCTTTAGCTATTTTACTTACTAAAGGTCTTTTCAAAAATTTGTTTTAAGATTTTTTCAAAGTTGACATATCTAAAGAATTTCAAGTATCTGCTGCGATGTAGCAACAATCATTTAAATTTATTTTCTTGTGGAAGCTGTTCCTTCAATATTTTCGTCTGCTAGTAAAAATCGTCAAAGCGTTTTATTTTGTATTGAAAAATACTGCTTTTTCACACAATGTTGGAACAGATATTGGCTGTCAAGTTGATTGTCTTTGTATGAACCACATAAAAATACACTCTTCATCCTCTGTAATCCGGATAATCGAGATTCTACTGTAACAGCAAACCAATATGAAATTATTTATTTTTGCTTTAAAGCATTTATGCAATTCATTTCATTTTCATATTTCGATATACGATAGAATATTTTTGTATAATATGTAAAATTACTAATATATAGAACACAAAGAAAAAGGACGTATTTAACCTTTGATTAGTATTATATTATGAGACATTTTTCATACATAAGATACTAATAATATATATATTTTAATTTCAACTATTTTAATAGTATTTAAGCCTATTTTTTGAACAAATGTTTCGGGTCAAATCCAAATTGTAGAATAATATTTGGGAGATAATCCAGGTTTAGAGATCGTTTAAGAGTGACTGATTTGCAATATTATTTAAAAATTATGATATAAAATTTCTATTTAAATAACCGAGTTTATGTGTTAAGTAGAATGCATTGATGAATTAAAAATTAAATATCACAATAAAGAGTCGTTAAAATTTTGGATTTTTACACAATAAATATTTTTAAGGAACATGAGCAAATTTGTCAAAGTATTGTTTGTCTCATTGATATTCAACGTGCGATTTTTTATCTAATTCCATTAAATGGAATAAAACTGGAACATTTTTATTCCAGATTTCTTGGTCTGATTTTCATATTTTTCCCTCGTCATAATAACAGTTGATGAATACCTTTCCGTTTCGAGTGTTGAATAACGAACGCTGAAGAGCAGGCGGAAATAATAAATATTTGTATCCAGAGCTCAACTACGAGATTGTTCGCTAATTCCAGAAGAGGATATTTTGTATATCATCCCCCGACGAATATACGCACATTTATTCGCGTTGTAGGCCGAAAAAATCTTATTCGGCAAGAATTAAGCGGGACGAAGATGTAATTTTTAATACGTGTCGTAGAAATGTCAAATCAGAATGGAGCGCTTTAAATGTATGTCATAATTTTGGGAACGAGTATAATTTAACTGCTTGTAAAATCTAATTGCTTTCCTTTATGTTTTTCCGGCGTTTCGAATGTCATTAAACTGACATTGAACTTAATTGCTTCCTGGAAATAATTCAAATGTCCCGAAATGGCAGTCTTTGGAAACATTGATTGTTTTAAGTGCGAACGTAATTTTTTTCAAATATTTAACATGAAAAGCTTTATTGCTTATGTGACGAAAATGCGCGAAGAAAACCAGAAGTTAAGTTACATTATCCAGAGTAAACTTAATGTGAGTTTTTCGCCCGCAACGGTGACAATGAGAGTTATTAGTCAGGGCTTCAAAAAATAGAAACGTGCTTGAAAGCATTTTATGGAATTAGAACAAAGGACGTCCACTTCAATAGAACTATTTCTAAGCATTTCCGAGCTTTTCACAAGGAAATTTTACGTTACGTCAACTAGCAGAATCTGTAAACCTTTCGAACGTTAGTCGATTCAAAGCAATTTTCAAAATTTAAAAAGGAACGTATGATTTTTTTTAACTTGGCTAACATTATTTTAAGGAGTTATCTCATATATAATATTAAAAAAATATATATCATTTTTAAAAAATAAAAATGGCATGTCAAAAAAGATGCAAGTCTGCAACGTTTGTTAGTTTTTTCATTCAGGCCTACCCGAAACAAAAAGTCATTTTTTAATGTTCAAATTCACAGAACAATTTTGCAGAAATTTAACAATGATATTGCTGACCACTTATGTAAAATTTTCCACTTAAAATTAAGTTATTTTAGTCTTAAATATGGAAGGAAATCGATATTCACAGAATAAAATGTATCTTTACTTGATAAAATTTGCTAGCGGATATGACAGCTTAAGAAGAAGCTCTTTAATAATAGGATATTTTGGAATCATAATTTTTTTACATTTTATATTATAAATCACTGTACGTTATTAATAACTTTCGCTTAAATGTCATTTCTCAGCTCCTCGTGCACACTTCTATGTAATCCTTTGAAATATTTTGAAGCAGACCTAATAAATGTTGACATTTTTCCAATACCGTCGTCGCCTGGATTGTCTATTGTTAAACTAGTGTTAACAAAGCTCTGCTAGCGTAAGCTCCTTTCGAATATTGTTCACTTAAGCTTGAAGACATTGACATCAACATAGGCGCAGCTACAAAGCGATGCTCGTCGAATCGTGTTGCCTTAACACAGTCGAAAGTTATGAATAAGTAAACATAAGATACCCTCGACTCCCGTCTCATTGTTTGATTTCGATGGCTGCCAAAACAACTCCTGTCAGGATTGTGTATATGCCCACAAATAAGTAAATATGCCGAAGAGAGGAAGTTTCCGACGCGGAGTTACCACTAAGTAGAATGAGAGTCCTTCATGTGGCCCTCGGTATCCAAAGCTCTTGACCCTCCGAAGGCTAAAGTAACAAAAACTTTCAAGCAAGGATTTACATACAGATTTGTGGATACGTATATGAACCTTTCAGTCGAGATGGGTCCCAGTCGGATATCTTCGCGTTTGTTACGTTAAAAACTCTGAAATGTAATAATTTCAGCCATCGCCGATTTATTCAAGCGTATTTTAGATGCTCTCATCAGGTTTGGATTATGTTCATCGAAGGAAGCCAATGTCACTGTCGATCAATTCAAAAGCCTGGAGACAAAATTTAAGGGTTAAAATTAACTGGGATGCTGCGAACTCTAACTATGGAAGTTTGCCCGGAAATTGAGGAAGTATGCTTATAAGATAAAGCGAATCTCTACGATAGAAACTACTTATGAAATCAGCTGTGCATAAACTTTATTTGTCTACCATATTAAATATTCCACATCCTATTTATTGATCTTTGATATTTCCAAGCTATTTACAATAGTTATAATTATACATAAAAATAATATAATATTATAACATTTTGTATCATTCCGTGGAATTATAAACAATATTAATACCAATTTTTTCTGCAAAATTACTGAAAAAGATGCAATAAAAATAATGTGTTCATGTTTACGCGAAAGCATAATACGTCGCGTAAAACAATTCGCATTTTATGATTATAAAACATATCAATCCTAGCTTTTTCAATATTATTTTATGCATTGAAACATTTTGACATAAATTCCATTACTTTAGGTTCAATAGCTTTCAGTCAGGCATGGAAGTGCTATCGTACTATTACACAATCAAAAGTCGATAATTCAAAGTAAGTTTGTACAAGTCCTTATCAGAAATTACCTATCGAATAAGTGTCATAACATTTTTCCTAAGTTTCATCGACATTTTCCCTGTACTCTTCATTTCATTTGGAGGGCGATCTTTGACGATCTATTTTCAATTTATATTTTAACAGAACAAAAGTGTATTTTCGGCACAAATTTCCATTTATCGCAATCGAAATCGCAACGTTTTTCAAGCATAACAGATTTTTACAACATGATTTTTTTACAATATAATTTTTTTATAACATATTTTTCCTAAAATTTGTTTAAATTTTGAAGTTATGGAAAACATTTATACGATAGTTTATACGTTATTTTAGGGTTATAATTTATGCCCATTGATATTTAAGCAACAAATACATACATTTCTTAGATCAAGTATCTATCCATTACCATCTTAGCTTCTGGAATCGAGAAATCTTAATTTAAAAAAAATGTTTGAGTCATTAATATAATTTTTGCTCAATTTGAATGAAAAATTAAATAATTATAAATATATCCCAAGGATATTCTTATGGTTCGTTTGTATGTGGTTCATAATACGGGGATTGCATCCATAAAGAAATTAAATGTCCAACAATGAGCCTTCACAGAGGCTAAAGCTTTTATGGATCATCTTCTTGCTGAAGATAGACATATGACCGCTAATTTTGACCACTAATAGATGAGATCAAAGTGGGCCTTGAACAATCAACGACTCTAATCTATAAGCCTTTAAGCCAAAGTTTACATTCTGTGTCTGCACAGCTTTGAGCCGAGTACATCATCATTAACATCTCTCTGGGATTAACACTGAATGTGGTTGAAGTTTCTATGAGTCCGTCGTGTAATTTAGATCAACAATAAGCTGAAATTTTAAACATGAGCATAATTAAATCGTTTTTTTTCAATAGAGACATGATACAAATATGATTTAAATATTTAAAACTTCTTCAATTGAAATCTTGTACTCAAGGAATCGTTGATGGATTCAAATACAGTAATCATTAATATTTCATGACCCTATGTTTTCAAGTTGATGAAATCAATAGCTTCAATGTCTTTAGCATTAGATGCGTTTATTTTATAAAACGGAAGTGCCAGTCTGCGGTCGAGCAGGACTTGCCGTTTACATCCCTCGGAATCTTCTCCCGGGGGGCGGAAATACAAAAGCTAACAAGGATATTTATCATTTCCGTCTCTTTGCGAAACGGATTAGTATGGTAAGCCTTACGAATTTGAAATTTTAATTTGGATCCTTAATCTGGGCTAAGCCACGCGGAAACAGATCTACGTACTCATTAACAAAGCCAAAGATGTAGTCGTTTCGTCGCATCAATCGTACCAATCTCCAACTATTCCCATTTTCTTGCTCTTATTGTGCTGAATATTCATTATTGCAATGTTTAAAGTAATTTAGCTGAGAGCTCTTCCCAGAATTTGGGGGAAGGCTGTTTAAACGGCTTCGCCAGTTGAAATGCATGTGTCCACGATTGTTATCCAATGAATTTATGTATTAAAACATCACTTAATAATAGTTGGGCCTGTTTTTATGCGGATATTTTTTGTGCACATTTGAAGCTATGCGGTTTCCAAAAATAATGCAACCTATCACTCATTTTTATTTGGGAGGACAAAGCTTTTTTTGTGCGAATGCGCGTAAAAAAATCTAAAATTAACACTAGTGCGTGTTACAACCATTATAACGTGAGAACGAACGGAATAGTTTTTAAATTTGGCAACTCTTCTCAAATGCTTCAGAATTGTATTTGTGCGATTATCGAATAGACTTAATTAAGTAATTCTAAGATAAACATGTATTATTTATTTTTACTTATGTCAATTTTTTATAAAATTTTTTAATGCGACTTTTGGTACATTCTATAACATTGATTTGAAGTTATGCGATTTTTAAAATTGATGGAACCTTCTCCCTCAGTTTTCTATATAGTTCAAGTCATTTTTTATGCGACTCTATATTGCTATTTTCCTACTGAAATTTATAAAAATTAAATTTTTTTTAAATGTATTTTTAATAATTTACCCTTTGTAAACTAAAAGTAAAAAGCACAAAATTCCAAAATTGCACAACATGAAAAACTACACGATGTAAATTCATTATATTTTGGCACACCTGTAGTTTGATTTCGCTGTCCATGTACTGTTTTTATATCAGGCATTTGAATACATATTTTTATTTAAACTTAATCTTTTATATAAAAAGAGCTTTGCTTAAAATGTTCAGCAATATGATTTGATGCAAATATATCATTAAATGCTTATATGTGAAATGTAGTAAGAAATTTTGTCAGTGCAATACATCCGGTATATAGTGTTTTTTTAAAAATTAAAATTTAAAGCTTCTTGTTGCAAATCATAGTTGGCTCTGCCTCAGTTTATTATTCATATCGATTTTAAAATTTTCAGAAGCAAAACCATTAGGTTGAATTTAAATTAAGACAAACGATAGTAACTATAATATTAATACTTATGTTTATAAAGATCAATACATCAGTAAATTAATAAGATATTTCGAACGTTTAATGTATTTTTTCCACATAAAAGTCTCTTGAAAATTATTGCATCCAGGTAGCCAAATTTATTCATATTTCATATGCAAATTAAAAGTTATGTTCCTGAAAATCCAGATTTAATTCATCGCATTAGTCCTTTTCCTCTACCGCAGAAAGAGTAGGGATTTCGCTAAATGGTAAGGCTGTAAAAATGTTAAGTGGTTACATGGATTTCGAGCAGAGCCTTAAACCTAAGCCACGTTTCATTAAAATAAATGCCGGTATTAACAACGCGGGTCATTTCTCACTGCAGGGGTGTCAAATTCGAATCGATTCACGTTCTTTACGACGGCCATAAGGTCGTTTCTCTCAACCGACTACTGAGGTTTTCGGTTATATTCTACCCTATCAACCGAAAAGTATTATGTCATCAAAATCGCTGTTTTACGACGGATCCTTGGGCTTGGAGCGATAGAATTATTGTCATTTTCTCCCGAGCCTCCCAGCATCATAAACGATTTCCGTACAATCGAATCGCGTCGCTCATTTTAAATCGTTACGTATAGGACTGTTTTCTTTCGTCTTAGGGCACTTATATACATTTTATGTCTCGATTCGAATATCCGGAGAGCTATTTGCATATCCGACTGGTAAAGATGCGAGGGTGAGGCTTATTTACATTCAGCTATCGAGGTCATCTGCAAAAAAAGCTCCTGGATTTTGTCGGTTTCCCGTGCAATTTACACATGGCACTTCCGCCCACTGAAGCGGAAAACTGCTTCAACATCCCTGTTTAGAATTTACAAGCGCATCCCTATAAGCTCACCTAATGCATTTCCAGACTCTTTCATGACTTTAAAGTTAATTTTGCATTCATAGTGGGGGACGTTGAAAACGTGAGCACACGAGGATATGCACACACATTGTATCGGAATGTGGCTGCGTTCTGATTCAGCCGAGGCGTATCGGTGTTTCGATTCACTGTGGGAAATCGTTTTCCCAGATTGGGTGTGCAGAATGGAAATCAGCATCGGAAAAGTCAAAATTTTCCAATATTCGGATAAATGACAATCGTTGTGGTACAACTGCGAAATAAGAACAATAAAAATCATACACGACAGAACGAGCCGAATGTTTCGTTGGATATTAACCGCAGCTTTCATTATTTGCTAACATAATGAAAGACTTTCTATGCCATTGAATATGCATGTTAACTATATGAATAACGTGTTTATCATATGGAATACTGTCATAAGGAAAAAAAAAACAGTATTTTACATACTAAATATAGTGATTGGATATGTTTTAATGAAATTAACGCCTGTCTATTTATTATTCACACGATTTTACTTTGATTTCTTGACCCTATCACATTCTTAAAATAATGTTAACCCTCTTGTTGCATATATATGGAGTTTTTAAGATTTATGCGAGTCATCTTTATATGTTTTTAAATACGTTAAAACTTTATCCAACCGCGTTTTTTTGAAATTTGAGAGACAAAATTAGAATTCATGTTTTATATGTCTATCCGATATTTCGAACCTCCTATCGGGTTCATGTTCGCGGATTGACAGAAGAGAATGTTTTTATGCGAATTTTTAAATTGTCATAAATTACTTACCCAATTTTAAGTCCCACATACAAACATTTATGTATTTTCATAATGTGTTACAATAAAGTTATGTAATGTAAATTTAGTATACATTAGTAAATAAGGTTCATTTCTTAAAAAAAACATCTCCTGTACCGTTTTGACTATCGATTGTATCGATGTTTTATGTCAGAAAGCCCTTTTTGGATGTCAAAGTTTTCCTTCGGCACCTTTATTCGTTTTTCCATTCCGTTCCCCTTGGCGCACTCTGTTTTCCAATATTTCACGCCAGGGAAAAACTATGGCACTTTATTCCCGTTACGCAAAATCGTTGTTCTTACAAATTTCCCTCCCAGCTTCCCTTTTAAGAAAGAAGTTTTTGGGACGAGGGAGAAAAACTCACGCAGTTCGCAAGGCAAAGGTCATTTCATTTCTTTCATGATATAGATTTCTTTGAAATATCACCAAAAGGCTTATTTTAGTTTAGTTTATAATAAAAATTTATCAATTCAAAATCATAACATCACTTCATAACTTACAAAACTGTTTAACATATGCATGCTTTCAGTATAGCATAAGCAATCCAGGCTTAAATAAAATAAATATTCAGGGCTTTTATATATGCCTTTTAATGAATGAAGTCTAAATTCAATCATTAGGAGTAAACCTTACAATTAAATCATAGATGAAATTTTAGACCAAAGAAATAAAAATGCTCCAAAGCAAAATTTAAGCAGAAATGTATTATTTTTTGCAGTACAATGATTACTGCCATCAGCATCAGGAACTAATTTTCTTTAGATATATAAGCATTTCTAAAGCCTTATTTGGGGACCCTTTAAGCCATTAACGATCCCGTCTTTTAGAATGAAGCATAATTTTCTTAAGATAGCTTAGGTCGAACATCCCCTCTCATTTCTGACCGTCTGAATAAGGGTTGAACTACAATCTTTGAACTGTATACAAACATTTTCAAATACATTTAGTTTTTATTTCACTTTAATATATCATAATAGCAACTAAACCTAAAAATTCAAAGTAAATTGAAGATTTAAAAGATAAATTATATGATTGGTAAATAGATTTTTCTAGGCAACTTGAATTAACTTTGGAAATATTGATATTTCCGATAAATCGTCTCGATCCAGGTTTACTATGATTTTCTAGATCTGAAATCCAAAGATCCTCACATACTTAAAAAAATTAATCAAATAATTTTATCCGGCAGGGGAAGTAATGGACCTCTACTACATAAGAACTATTTTTACCTAGAAAATTCTCTCATGAAGATCGATGATAGATCGACAAAAGATTATTAAAAGGGGTAGAGCTTCTAATGCGTGATTGATTTACAAAAATTCATATATTCTCTTATCCTCTTTAAAAACCCTTATCCTTTATTAACCATACGTTACAATTTTAAATTAAATATTTAATTCTATTGAATGCAAAGTGTTTATACTGATCAATTATCGAATTTTTAATTAAAATTATACGAATTCCGAATGAGAAATGTTAAAAATTCTTATTCCAAAGTTCAAGCAATTTTTCACCGATGAAACTTTTTCCATATTTTCCCGAAGCCTTCGGGGTTGAAAAGAAAATATTCGCCTGAAAGATAATCGCCTTTAAGTTTTTCCTACGACCTTAGTTTAATGCCATCCTTATATCACCAATCTTAGCGTTCGTAACCGCTGAAAATCAGGATCAAGATATCAGCTCGCCTCGCACGATTTCGATATCAACGTCATGTAGGCCCCAAACAGATAAATCATGTTTGGTGGTCGAATGCACGTATTTTCTGGTAGACTTTGTCTGAAGTTGTGATATATCACATGAGACGCTTTCCCAGAGCTCATATATCAATTTTCCACCTTTGTTCTGAGAAGCTTATATCTCCGTGCATCCCGAGCCAGATACCGTTCGTAATGTATGTATAAATTTCCGACACTATCTTTAAATATATCAAAATGTCAGAACACTCGCGTATGTAAGCAAAAATAAGAATCAGAGCGAATCGTGACATGGGTACACCAATTACGGAAGTGTTTTCAATGTTAACTTTTTTTTTGACCCAGATAATCTCCAGGGTAACCTTTTTATGATTCTACACAGCAACCTTCTTAGTGCGAATCTTACCACTTGCTATGAAATAAAATATTATCATACGAATCTATAAAAAGAGGATCGAATAAATCTCCGTTTCCTTGGCGAATAATTTCCGTAAACTATAAATCTGGATCACCTCTCGTTGTAAATCTCGAATATGTAATAGTCTTTGCCATAAAATTAAGCGACCCAGTTACACAATCGCAGCCTAGAAGTATTGTGGAATCGTGCCAATTACATAACTGAAATTTGAACTCTTCAAGGCTTATATTTGCTGAAGCTCCCCATCCACATTTTACATTTATATAATTCCGTTGAAATTCATAAATTTGCATTTTTTCACACTTCAAGGTGCATTTTGAAAAGCTGAATATGCATTTAAACCGCCGAGCTGAAGCAAAATTTTTGACTCAAAACATTAGCATGAGTGTTCTTCCATTTTTTCGCCCCTGCGGTTGTAAAAAATCATGAATATTTCATTTGGAACACTTTTATCAATCATATTCGCGCACTTAAATGAAAAAGCATACGAGTTTGAAATTCTGTTATATAAATGTGTAAAAGCTCGGATTTACCAACCGAGAGACATGGTGACTTCGTTAAAATTCATAATCACTAAGCTCTATTATATATCCACATCACTGAAAAATATCTATTTAAGGATACAATCTCCAATTGACCAAAACGAAAATTACCATATCGTAGTCTAATGCATTATTTTTTTCCGATTGTGAAAGTAAACTTCATCAAAATTAAATTGCATGCAAATATTCTATATTTGTAGCTATTTTTTGTGGAAATTAATATGCTCATATACGTGATCCTCTTTTTGCATGAGCTTTTTTTTCAAATACAAAGGAATAATTTTTAAATACAATCCATCCATCGCTGCAGCAAAAAATAAAAATTCATCCATCGCTAAATAATTTATAATGTGCAAATTAGTTCGGTCCGTTTTCAAAAAATAGCTCTGATTTTTATGAATATTTCATAGTGACAGCTGATATCGATGGTTATAGAGAGGTTAGACATCTGTTAATAATATTAACCTTATTTAGTTTTGAGTTTCATAGAATATCTTGTTTTTTACTGTGTTGAATATGTCAAATTTTGTGTTAATTAAGCAGCATTTGCGGGAGATTATAGTTTTCTGTTTTAATTGGGATAAAAGTTCAGCTGAAGCGCATCGAATGCTCGTGGAAGTTTATGGTGACAATGCTCCAACTGATAAATATAATACATAGGGAATGCTTTCGATGTTTCAAGAATGGTGATTTCAATGTTAAAGATAGGCCTCACTCTGGACAGCCAAAAAAAATCGAAGACAAAGAATCAGAGGCATTACTCGATAAAAATCCAAGTCAAATGCAAGAGAAGCTTGCAGAATAATTGGAAGTGACTCAGAAGCAAGATAATTGGGTGTCTTATGAACTGAAACTGAGAGACGATTTTTTTCACTTGCGAGCAGCTGACTTAGAGTCAACAAAGAAAGGTTTTTTTTTACATCAGATTGTGACTGGGGATTAGAAATCGATACTCTACGAGCAATTTCGAGAAGAAAAAATACTAAGCTAGGCCCGCTTAATCGTTGCCATCGACCTCAATATCAACATCAAAGCCGAATATTCATGGTCCATGCTATGTATCTTGTGGAACCAAAAGGCTGTTGTGTACTATGAGCTGCTACAACCTAGCAATTTCATTACGGGCGATCACTATAAGCTGCAATTCATTTTGATTACTGATTGTTCCGACAGATGCTAAACGATTTGGCAGGTCACCGATTCACTTCTTTCGCAGAAATCTAAAATTGACTCCTAACATGGATCACCTAAAGAGACAAGATATTTTTTCGATATGGAACTCAAAAATTATCTGAGGGGTAGAAAAAAGTAGTGACCAGCGATGGACAATACTTTGATTAATCTGTTCATTCGTTTTTTTGTGAAATAAATGCATTTTTGTCCACAAAAAAAGAACCGAACTAATTTGCACTCTCAATAACATAAATTATACAAAGTAATCAATACATATTACCAATCGATCATATTGATTCTGGGCAGATTTCGTAGTTTTGAAGATGGGCAGGGTTATTTATGAAAGATTGATTTGCAGCAATAATCAAAATATCATAGTTTAATTTTATCTGAGATAATCTTTTATGGAAAATGCCAATGTTGAATAGAAATTATGGTACAAGGAAAAGTTTTTTAAAATGCAAAGTTGAACCATAAGATCGAATATTAAGCTACTATTCATTGCATTAAAATATTCACAAAAAATAAACGTATTCCAGTTCAGATATGCATAATTAATGTATTGAAATGTAATAAAGTGACTGTGGCAATTTTATTATTAAAATATAAAATTATATGGCATCTTCATTGTTGGAATAACAGCTGAAACGATCCAAGCAGTTTATCTTATCAGCAGCCAGTTTATTTTTAGAGGCTTTTTAAAGGCGCAGGTAGAACATATTCTGGCTCACCTGTAATAAACTTGGCAGTTTCTGTTAGCCTCTTTCACTTTATCAGCTAACTTAGTTTCTTGTTTATGTTTAGCCAGTTTTATTTTTGTGCGCACTTTATTGTTAGGAGCTTTCGACGAAAGCTCACATACGACGCGTGAGCTTACAAACATTTTTTCACACTCAACTTCACGGCTCCATTTCGTCCTATAAGAAAAAGGGAGTTTTAATCTCAAGAGCCGCTTCCAACTTAATAAACGATGACGTTTCGTAAACAACGGCGAACATTTAAATGTGGTTTTGTCCAATTTTGAATGGGGAATAGACTCACTGGGTCTGATAAGAGGCGATAAATTCTCCTTTCATCACAATGAAAATGTACCTATGCCTTACCCATATCAATTTAATTGTTCCGAATGTATTGTGAATTTATATTGAATTAAAGACACGTTTCGCACTATGAAAAGATGCTTCTTAAGGCCGCTGGAAGTTTTTTCATTTTCAGCTTTGAAATACCACAAATTTCATCCGATTATGTAAATTGTTACATGCAGATTGTGGTAACGCTCGCAAATGTCTTCAAAGCAGAAGTAAGCCCGTATTTAAAAATATAGGCGGTGATGCTTGAGGACGTTTATCTATTTGAAGGATATGAATAGAGTGGAGGCTTTCATTGAAGATGGCGCCCTGTACGCGCTTAACATAAGGACGAATTTTCCTGGCGCTACAGGACAATACTGGGATATAAGTTGGGGCGTCGATGAGGTGGATATAAACTGGGACAGGCAATTCTGGAGCATAAACTTGTGAGTGGTGCACCATAGCTAAGTTTGGTTGCGAAATTGAGGCCACTGCTGCTGTCGACTTGTCTTACTCCACTTCAGTGGAAGAGAGACCAAATCTCACCTCCTAAAATGAGACACGTTATCGTGGAGAAGACCGGAATATAAAATAACGTGCTTATCGTCCACTCAAAAGAAACATCCCCTCGAGTCCTCCCTTATTCTGCTGTTATATAACTTATGCATTAGTACAAAATGAAAATATTTGGGTCACACAAACGGCTTTCGTATATAATATAAAAGTGTATTTCAAATTAATACGATCGATGTTATTGAATTCATTGTAATTTTATTCGCTTTTCGTGATTTTTTTACTTATCCAAGCGCTATCCAAGTAATAAGATTTTATAATTTTGTTTGCACCATCAATTTTGGGTCCTTAAATGTCTTAAATGAACATAGCATAAGAACATTATGATTGACCAATAAGATAATATATTCCTTTCCTAGACTTATTTAAGAGTATGATTCAAATGTATTTAAATTATTACAATGATATATTTTTCTTTCAATCATTTATGTGAATCCCACTATGCCAATAGTGTCGCTATTGAGATTATACTACTGCAGTTTGAACCTGATCAGTCAACAATTTTAAATTAATCACTCTGGCGCTATATAGAGAAGGACCATTTGCATTTTTAATGAAGGGTTAGGGATAGAAACAGCTACTTGATCCGGAGAAAGTCAATGTTGTTTTCGCTAAGGGTTATAATATAGTACTCGCTTTTCATCGTATTCTCAGATACACTTATCCAGGCTTCATACTATGAATAATGAAAACATCATTCTAGTGATTAAAAATTATTAAAAAATTACCTCGAACTACCAAGTTTACTTAACGATTTCTCAATTAAATGATAAGATTTGATTCTATTCATGTCGACAGATGACAGAGTATCTTCATCCACTTTATTGGACCTTCCCATTTTTTTTTATTAAATCGTCATTGCCTTTCTTCCTTATTAAAAAATAACACACGATGATACAAATGCTCTTTAACAAACACTAATAATGAAATTGTTTGTAGCTCTAACTGTTTCTGACCATTTTCTTCCTTTACGAAATTCCTATTGGCTGAGGTTCCTCTCTTCTTTGTTATAATAATGTGTACATTTAAATTAGTTTTTGGTCTCTCTACTAATATATTCTATCTTTTTTTTAAATGATATGATATAATGACTTTTTTATGTTTTTACTAGCAATTACTATAATTAATATAGCCTCATTGACGTCCAGATTAAATTAGAGTTAACTTTTATGTGCATTTAATGTATTTAAAATTACCCCAGATTTAAGTACAATCTGGAATAAGTCCTGTATGTAATTTAGATAGCCGAATAAAAAATGTCCTTACTCAGGCGCAGTAAAAAACGCTTTATATATTGAGTCGAAAATAAATTCTCAATAAAACAAAGAGGCCAATAGCTCTCTTTAAATGATATCCTTGAAATAAAAGCTTTATACCGCAATTCACATTTCCCTGTATCACATTTTCCAGGGAGCGGAAGATAATTTTCCGTTTCCCGGCGAGCAAATGCAATACAGATTTCCGTAGTGTTTCCCGAGGATTTTATTGGATAAAATTTTACAGATTCTCCCCACGAAGAAAATTTACAAAGGCTTCGCGGCCTTCTCATCTATTCCATAATCGGAGAAGGAAAAAAAATATAAGCCCATAAACGGCGGCGCCGTTTTATTTGCCGAAGAGGTAAAAATGAATATTTAACGACGTTAAACTGAGGATTTGGGCTTGATACTCCTTTTGGTGCTCCCTTTAAAGCCCTTTTGTAAGTTTTGTTTAAACCTTTTTACGCGGTGTACTTGCGGTGGGCGCCCTTGTACTCTATGAAGAACGCAATGACTCAACCCAAATTACACGTTACCTCATGCCGTACATCATGTTATGCTTAAATTAATTAAAAGTATTACACAACGCTTCGTGAATAAAATAATATTCGCTAAAATAGCAATCGTCGGAATAGTGCCTTTAAAAAATTTAGACTCGTATTGTTGCTCAATCGTTTTGCTATATTTTATATGGCAAGATGCAGACATGTTGGGGTAATATTCCTCGTGGGTCGTATGAAGCAAATTTACACGCTTTCATCAAAAAGACATTGTCGGCTTAATTTCCCTAAACACCGAAAGGGGCGACATAAGGATGAAATTTTATCCCCCAGCTTAAGGCTTTATTGGAAATATATTGTGCATCAATTTGCATGGTATTTACATGGCAATCATGTTGTTTATCAGTATGGTGCCAATTTTATTTAGATTTTATTAACATAAAGTACAACCAAGTGTTGGTATATTATGCGAAAAATTGAACCATACATAACTCATTTAAAATATCAGAAGTAATACTTAATTTAGTACTAACAAAAATATATTTAGAAGTGTTATTAAATTATTATATCATTTAAAAAAAAACATTCCTAAAAATAATAGTTAAATATCTATGCAATCATTATAGTATTGTTTTATTATTTTTTAAGTTATCTTTTTAAAAAAATCTATAAAAACCACTTATGGTCGACCAAAAACGTAGTGTAAAAACAGTGTCGTCATACAAACGGAATCATGTCACATGTATTAATCGGTAGGAAACAGTTGTCCTGTCTATGGCACAAATGGTGTATCATCGACCATTTTAGAATGTAATAAATTCTCAAATATGTGATATAATACATTTAATTATTTAAAAAATCTTTATATGAGGAATAAATTTGTGGCAAATTTTCACTTGAGTTGAATATTTTTGGAATATTATGGAAAAACAGTCAATAAAGTTTTTGGGGCATAAACAAATGCTCTAAATACATAAATACTAACTACATAAATAGTCCTGAAAAGCTTTTTTTTAAAAAGAAATTTAGTCTTGGATGAACGTAGACTCGATAAAACTATGTAAGAATGAAGCTAACGATCAATTGCTTATCAAAAAATTGAATGTTTGTAGTTAAAAAGAGTGATATAAAGATAAATTCGATGTACGTTTAAACATCTTTTTATGCGACTTTTTTTATGCGATTTCAAAGTTATGTGGTTTTTTTTAATGTCATAAAGAGCACGTATCGAGATATTTTAGATAAAATAGAAAAAAAAATCATCAATATTAACCGAAAATTGAAATAAAAATTACAATTTTGGACTGTTTAAATCATGTCGCTGAATAACGACCACATACTTTGAATTTGGTTATTCTAGTCTACAATTTTGAAAGAATCGATTTTGTTTTTTTTGCATTTTTTTAAAGTTTTGGCTTTTAAAAATATATCCACCAAATATTTTTTAAAATTTCAATTACTTACAAAGTTATAGTTATTTTAGTGGCGCAGCAACTATGCTGGTCCTACCTTTTTTAAACACGGTTGACATGATATCTCAAGTTTGAATTAACTGTTAAATTTACTTCAAATTAGGTAGGATTTTTTTAAATATAATCTTGTATTGTTTCTACCAGATTTAGACCAAAATTCAATTTTTAACTATTTTTAAAAAAAATGAAAACTGAAAAAAATAAGGCCAAAAAATACTTTTTTTTACAATCGCCATTTTGTGAAAATATTTTTGTCTTAAATAGGGACTTAAGCGACATCCTTACTAATCAAGAATTATATTGTTAGAAAGAGAAATCTACATAGAACAATGATGACATTGATGTATACTATTTCTTTCGAAGAAAAGAGTGATTTGGAGTCATATCGAAAATTGCAATGAAAACTGTCTAACAGCGATGATAGTTTGTAATTAAAATAATTATTATTTCTCTAATGGATGTCTGACATTTGAGATATTAGATGCCAGACATCCTTAAAATTTTACCAATGATGCGAGACATCCTTAAAGTGTTACCAAAAATGTTATTTTTTAATTGCCGGTTTTTAAAATCCATAGAACTTATCTTCACTTTTTCTATGTAAGTCAAAGCTTTTTTGTGCAATTTTCCGCGAAACGTATCTACTATACAAAAAAGGTTTAAGTGTACCCTAAATCAAATAAATAACCTAAAGTATTATTTCTTAATCATATTTTGTATTCTAAGTATAATAAGGTAAGACACCGTATTGATTATCTATGGAAAAAAATCTTTTAATTTTATATTATAAAAATAATTCCTTCAAATATAAATAGTATAAAACTCATTTATACAATTAAATTAGCTGAAAAATTATATAAATTTGATTGGACAAATTTTGCCAACGCCGCAGTGTGCAATCAACAGAAAATTTGTCAAGCACGACATTGCAATTCTACAAATATAACAAAGCGCTTTGCGCAACCATCCAAATATTACTTTAGCTAAATTTCCCAAAGAAAAAAATAAAATTTTCATCCCTTGTCAAATCGTAAAATTCGGAAGTGGAAATCTTACCGGCCGATGTTTGCAATAAAATAATGCTGCGAATATTTTCCCCCGAGATAATTCTTCCTCAGCGGATAAGAGAAGTGCGCCATAAAAATTTAACCCTTGTTTTTATAACTGGAATTGAAAAATCCCGCCATCTGAGGCGGCGTAAAAATCATATAATAATAATTTTCCTCGGCGGAAAAGCGAGCGGAATTCTCTTTAAGGCTTTTTCATATCTCAGAGCGTTTCCGGCGCGTCTCTATGAAGATAATGCGAGATTATTACACTCTGAATGTCCGTAAAATATTCGATTGTTTGTATCGGCACATTTGCATCCTTGAGACACTGGAAACTTGAGAATATACCGGCCCGACGATTTCCATTCGAGGGCATCAATTTATTTTTGACAACTTGCGAAAATTCGGCCAAAAGGATTTGGCAATAACTGTCGTTATCTGCCGTGCAATATGTGTCAGCAGTTTTCCGAGGGCCCATTTTCCTACTATCGACGAGAAACTTTCCACATTTCGCCAGGAGAAAAAAACTCGTATTTTTAGTCTTCTTCTCATTGACTGTGCGCCCTAAAAAAGAGATAGTGAGATTCTCGATAATAAGAAAAAACCACTCCAGAATCCTTTCGATTTTCGTAAATTCTCACAGGATGAAAACATTGCGTGGAATAATTTAGGAGCGTTGACGTTTGCTTTTGCTTTTAACGGAATTTTCACAGTGAATTTATGTATACATACTTTAATGGTAAGATGAGCAACGTACATATCATTAAAATATCATTTTCTTACCATAGATTTGAAATACATTTCTAAGATACTTTCATTGGAAACATTTTTGTATGAATAAAAAAATATTATATGGACTATATTAATAAAATGACGAATAATAAAAGGACATGCTAGAAAATAAATGATGCATTAATCTAAACCAGCGGTTAACTATTATATTGAGATATGAATAAAGCGTATTTTATATATGATAATATAAACAGCAAATATAAATTACTATGTATTGGAATTAATCAATAATTCAATTTTTGTATAGCAAAATATCAAGATAATTATTTATCCATGCGAAGAATTTTAATTTTTCGTTCTCACGGAAACATGACAAACAAAATCACCCACACATTTTATGTTAGCAGTGTTCACACGAGTTTGACATGGTTTCCAAAATGATCCAAAATTCTTAAATATTTTATATAAAAATTAATGTTTGTTTGTTCGCATTTAATGCGCTGACATACCGTTCATCCGATTGTGGTGAAATTTTGAGAAGTTGTTTTGTGCACCTTTGTAAATGTTATAGAATTGGTGCAAGTATTGTTTATGTATGCAATTTATTATGCGAGATGTTTAGCAGATGCACTATGTCGACGCATATTAGTCTGGCGGAATGAAACTTGGGCTGCGGAGACTAGGAGAGGGAAGATGCGCGCGCAATATGGTGGTTAACGCATTCGCAGACACGGATTCGCGACGCAATTCATCAATATAGAAATTGAATTAAATCATCAATAAACATACCATTATTATTCCTTGTCTCGTGTCAAGACTGAAAAATAATTTCATAATTTTATAAGGAGGTATGTTTTCTGATTCAGAATCGTTGACGTCGGTATATTCGTCATTTTTATTGAAAGTAGACTCATTACTCGTTTGCTTAACACTTAAGTAATAAACACTCTTCACATCCGTCTGCAATTGCAGACGTGTCCGCGTTAAGCGTTTCTCACGAGATAGACGAAGGCAGTCGATCTTTGAAACGAGAGCGAGTGTGTACATGTTTAGTATACTAAAAAAATAGCATCAATCTCAATGTATTCTAAAAAAAAGTCAAGAAGAGGATCAAGATTTAATATATAATAATTGGATTCAAATCAATGACTTCTCACAGTCCGGATGCTTATATTAGGCATCAAACTGAATAATCTTTTAATACTTCGTTTAAATTTACTTCATTTATAAAATGCTTCCTAAAATTGAATAGAGTAAGCATCCGGACAATAGCATTTCTATAATTAAAATGGTTTTTGAATTGCAACTTATGTTAAATTCATATTGTCTACTTGTTCAGCAATTTGTTCAACTAGAAATATTAATATATGGATTAAAAAAATGATTTAAAATTATAATATATATTCATAAGGTATCTACAAGCGAAATTTACATATTTCTCGTTATTTTAGTTGTTAAATTCATAACAAATTTAGAGCTATATAAAATATTCATATTTTTTGCGATGAAAATTTATTTCGACACTTATTCCAATAACAAATTTAAGTCGAGGTTTATAAAGAGCCTTCAATATACAACACGTCAATGGCCGCAATTTATTAGCAGTATAAAAAAGTAAATTGACGAGCTCGACTAAAAGAAATATAGAAGACTTGTTTTCCACGTGTTTTATTTGCGAACCGCGTCCGCCAGGTAGAGTGGAAAAACGTTAACGAACCGTCAGCTAGAAAAACACTAGCCCGTGAAATTTCCACTGTTTTTCTACATGAAAGCTGCCTTTGGAATGCATTCCTGAAGCTAAATACTGTTTAACAAATACTGCCACCATCGTAAATTAATCAAAATATAAAAAATTATTCCCAAGATCGATACAGAGATGCAAAAAGCGCTTAAAAACACGATCACTTTCATTCGAATCGGACATAATTATCAAAGACATTTTCGATAACGAGTTGGCAACAATACTCGTAAAGGCGACACTTTTCTACCCCTTCGGGTATAACGACTAAATAAGCTAAAAAAAGGGTTTCAGTGGCGTGACCTGGTAATAAAAATTTTCGTAAATGTAAGGGATGAAAATGGAAGTCTTTGTAATAGGAGTTTTGGGAATACGACTTGATAAAAGGGACGGAAGCTATGATCATGCGACGAGCATACGGAACTCAATTAAGCCTGAATCATCATTAAAGATCTCACGACAAGATCTACCATTGATCTGCGAATTGAATTATTCTTGCTCGAATTTATTTAGATTTAAATTCTGCAGGTCTGTAGAGAGCTTTGTGGATCCGCTTAGATCGTATATCAATGTCACGTAGGGTACCCGAAGGCATTTTACTTTGCAAATGTGCATTCGCTCCAGTCACAATTGAACTATTTTAAATGGCAAGTCTAGCAGGAATAATCAAGCAGGAAGACTTGCTTCTCTGAATTGTTCAACAGGATCGGGTTCCTTGTCAACATCGTGTTGAACAAGAAAATGCTAATGGGTATTTGATACAGCGCAACCACGCGTAAGAATATATTCATGCTATTAATATTGCTTTAAATCTGTACAACAATTAATATCACCATTTGTCAACACAAGAGAGCCTTATTCCAATGTTCGAAGAAAATATTTCAGCGACACTTACAGCCAAATATTATTTCATTAGTTTAAACATGTAGGTTCTTGTGCAAAATTCTATTGCTCGTAATCAATATTTTAGCATGTTTAAGCATAGTCTGAGCGCTTCTTTTAATATGTTACGATGGTTCATTTGAAAAATTCAATGTCTTCAATTAAAAGTACACGCTCATTGCAATCCATATTTGACCTGGGCAGGTCCTCGCATTTTTATAGTCACTCACTGCACAAAATTATTGATGATAATCCACAATAAACGAACACGATATTGTTTAATCAATGTTTTTTTTTAAAATTCGGGTTTTGGGTATCATTATTGCATTCTAAGAGTTTTAAAAGTGTTATTTTTTATTCTAATAATGAGATAGTCTGCAATTTATCATTGAGCAAGTAAATATGAGAAAGCAAGTACACAAACCTTTTTTTGTGCGGTAGATGCGTTCCGCGGAAAATCGCACAAAAAAAGCTAACTTACATAGAAAAAGTGAAGATCCGTTTCATGGATTTTAAAAACCGCATAACTTTGAAATAGCTATATAAAAATATATCCAAAATCGCACAAAAAAGCTCAAGTCCCAGATTATAATTTTTTTCCAAATTTCAGTTAGTGTTGATGATTTATTTCCTATTTTATCCAAAATATAACGTTGTCTTTGAAATAAAAAAATATGTTTTAAAAAAATCGCATAACTTCGAAAACGCACAAAAAGAGGTTTGAATGTTTCTGTTTAGGTCATGTTTTGTACGGCAATCATGATCTAAAGATTCTCATTGCTTATGTTGGTGGATTTTTTGCTTATGTAAACATGGAGACAATTTATCAAAATATAAAGTCGTTATGGTATAATAATAAAATATTATTAGAAATGAAGTTTTTACCTTTTTCCCCGTTTAATTTTTCATTAGGATTGAAAAGAGTGCACGGTAACAAAAGTAACCGCAAATAACGCGCCCCATTCCGATTCACCCTCATATAATATTCATCAATCCCTCCAGGAGTGGAATGCGGTTCTATTAAAATCGAATATGTGCTGAATGGCGATGGGTCCTCCTTTTTTATTTTTACCATGTATTAAAAATACATCGGGCTTCGGATAACAGGGACGAATGTCGGATAATCAAGAAAGGCCATTATCGTGAAGTTTTGGCCATTGTTCTCCGTTGAGCGGGGGCGGTCCGATCCCCCGGCGTCTGCCTTTATAGGCAAACATCACGGAAATGACCCCATAAATTTTGGTGTTATTTCGCATTTTAAAACCTCTTTTCACCATTTATTTTCATCCATCGTTGTACAGTTTCCTGTTGTGCCAGGACGCGGCAATCAAACGAGCATTTTTGCGATTGTCGGATTTGTTCCGGAGCATTCGGCGACGACTTCCATGGCGACAGGACGAATGCGTATTGATGAATTATTTTTCCACCCCCGTGGATTTAAAGTTGGGCTAAATCTTGTTTTTGTGCGATGAGTAATTTTGATTGGTCTGCATAAGATGTAATAAAATTAAAATGCAAACGAGTTCATCAAGGAATTTCCCTTAATAGAATAAAGGAAAGGAGAGAAGAGCCCTTCCTTGTAACAAATTCAATTTTCAATCAAGCTCTCAGTCAGAATAATGGATTTAATTCTGGCCACTCTTTGTTTGAAATCAATAACTGGGTAAACAGTTCAAAATCCAGACAATATCCCATCATTTCCACCCATACATCCCATAATTTCTACATCATCACGTTTTGACATTCGGGGATAATTTGATAAATTACGCCTATTGTCGTAATACTCAAGAATTAATATACAATTCATATTGTTCATGGAATCAAAATGACAAACATATCTTAAAACATTCCTTCATTATTCCTCATTCTTTCATAAATATATATTAGCAAAGATATTTACATAGTGTCCTTTGAGCGAAAATATAATAATATATATGATATTTATCAATATCGTACGATTTCCTTTTATGAATTCCTTCTCCTTCGCTACAACTATCGCAAGACAAAAACTTTCCTTTATTCGCGTTTGTTTGGCATCGGATATTTACTACAGTTGTGAAACATTCTAGACTTTCCTACCAATATTTTATAAATTTTCCTATATTTTGACATGTTGTTTAACAGATTGCCTTAAGTGCACGTACTTTCTCGATATTATATAATATTACATTGAACGAATACTATACGCCTGAAATATTGATTTCAAATACATACAATATAATAGTTTGTATCCATATCAAAAATAGTATATGATATGCATATTTAATCCAGGACTTACGTTATTTTACTTTCAATCACAATAAGCTTTTAAGAAAAATATTTAAATTTTAATAAAACCTATGGCAATTAGATGGTAAAATCAAAAAAATGTTCTTATATGATACATAGGTATCCTTGCCTTATTTCATTTTTTAGTTTATAGTTTAATTTTTTGGATCCAAAAAATAAGTATAGATTTTTTCTTCTAAATTTGTTAATACAACTTCGAAATGAATATCTTTAGCTCGAAAAGTGGACCTTCTTTGAATTAAATATTTTGTTATTAGCTGCTCCAACCATTTCTCTTTTAATTTTAAGAATTTCTAAAAATCAATTTGAATTATTTTTTTGTTAATCTATCTATATATATACAAAAAAATGAATGTATGTCGTGAAACGAGAAGTTTGCTAGATATAAATTCTTATACTGTTCATCCGATTGCAAGGAAACTTTGTTGAGTTATTGGGCGTGTATCTGAAAAGGTTTTTACATTAGCATAAATATTATTCGTGTACAAAATTTTTTTTGCGAGACGTTTAACGGATTATAAATATTGGTCTGATGAAGTGTAAATAAAAAAATTGAAACCTTATTATAAAGTATTAGCTTGTTTTTATAAGCATTTTAATTGCTACAAAATAATGATATTAATAAAATTTACTCAAATTAACATTGGCTACTTATATTTATATGAAATTTGCAATAAGTGTGATTATGATTCAAAAGAGATTTTTAAGAACTTCTACGTTAATTTTGTTGGGCATTTTTATCATTCTCTATAAAAAGTAATGGTCATAATAGATGTTAATATTTTGATTGAAAAATTAACGTATATTTATAAATACAATGGTCTTTTCGGAACAGAAAGGGTAAACCGTAGTAATATTAAAGCGAAACGCTACATAATCGCTTTTTACTTCTATCCTATTGTATAATAACCATTCAAACGTGCATTAAAACTAAATTAACCACCAAAACAAGACGATTAGTGTACCTGTTTGAGTGTTTCAATTCAAAGCATTAATTGCTTCATCAAGAAAAATGGAGTTGCTGAGTTTAATAGATGCAAGTGGATGCCGGCAGACTATTGATTAAATGAGATGAATGCAAGGATGAATAGAGGGATCAACTCAAGACTCTTATTGCTTGGCTTTGGTCTTACAAAGAACGAGTGCATTGTAGTGCACCAGCCTTGTTGTCTGAAAGTCAGTTTTATTTATTTAAAAATTAAAATGGCCAATAGAAACTTTAATCCGAAAAGTAGACATGGCTTCCATCAATGTTCATTATAATGACCCTATTTTATGCCAATTATTAAGCCCAAATATTCCGATTTTATGCCTGGGAAATTATAAATTATAAAAAAATTCAATCGATCATTATTGTTCAAGATTTCCTGGATCTGAGAAATTAAATACACTGACGAATATTAAAGTCGTGCAGGGCCATCTATGAATGACTGGATTTGCAATAATATTTCAAATATCATTTACAAATAATGATGTTTTTATCAATCACCCATAGATCTTTTCCTATTCAAATTATCTTATTCTATTTTATCCACATGTGAAAGTTTTCCTACTGGAAAGCAAAACATGAAAACTCATTTTTTACAAATGCCACCCCATATAACGCCCATTCAAAACATTATTGATATGTTCGTGCATTTCAGAGTTATGACATAATAAGACGCAAAATAATAGTCTTTATCTTAATAAATAATGCCAATTTATGTATATAAATAGAATTTGCAGTATGTCGAATCAGTTTTCTAAATATATAAAAGTGCATCTAATGAAACGTCTTATTGATTTTTTTAATTTAGTATATATTATTTTTAATAATAAGACAAAGAAAATGCTGTTAAAGACATTTGAAAAATATAAATACAATAGCATAACAAGGATCTTTTGTTCTTAAATACTATCTTTGCGAAACAAATACGTATTAAAGAACAATGAGTTGGTAACTGCTTAATTAAAACCAGATTTTAATCTCAAGAAATGCATTTCATGGCTGAGAAAACGAACTAAAAAGGGGTAGATTGCTGATAAATTCATCATGGATAAAAATGGCGCAATCCCAAGAAAGATGACAATCTACAAAGACATCGTAAGACAGGAAAAATCCAAAGTAGACAAACAATCCTTTTAATTTGCTAATTTACCTTTTAAATATTTGCCATTGGTTTTAAAAACACGTACACATAAATCGGCAATATAACAAGCTAATTACCATAGAATGAATCATATTCCGATGCTTAAAACATGTCTATTGATTTTCTCTCTATATTTGTAGATAGAATGAATGTGTTTGAAAACGCACCATGTGTTTTGAATTGCCACCACTTACATTATGGCCATTGTCAGTTCACCATAAATACTGTTTTTCATAGCAGAAGAAGATACAGAGTGCTTCAACAATGCAATCGTGGCTCGTGGAATTCAGCGAAAAATGTGTCGTTTTCATTTTATACGAATTTATGATTTCATAAAAATGGATGTAAAAACTTTTGTTGCGAATTTTTTGCGGGGTAAGTTTAATCCCCCGACGTTGGTCGCATGTCAACCGACTCGTTTTTCATTTGAGCGGTTTCATCGAGCAAAATAATCAATTTCCAGCATTTTTCGGCTGAAATTCGGTGTACATTTTGAAAGACATGAATTTAAATCTGATAAATTGTTTCAGCGCCATTTAAGCCATCAACCCTTTTGTTCGGGCGTTTCGAGTGACCCTCACAGAGCACACTGAAAAAATATGTCCGAATTTAACTAAAGTAAAAGGGCTCAAGAAGGTTCAAGCACGAGAACGCTTTATTGGTATCAAGATAGAGACTAGTAATTTGTTCCGAGAATTCGACTATAAATTAAGAACAAACGCTCGCATTTATACTATAAAAAATTAATAAAAGCTGTGATATTATCCCGAATTTGAGGCTTTATCTCTCCTCCAATATATGTACATAAGAATAGACAAATATTTCTAAGAAATTCCTTCAAAGGCAAGTGTTTACAATCGTGCTTAAGCATTAGATGTTCGTATAATTTAAGCTTGCTGTGCAACCCAACAGGCTTAGAGCACTATCGGCTAAATCCCACTATCTGGTGTTTAAACAAAATAAACCTCGAAAGAAACACGATTTTTCTTTTTTATTTACGTCGATACCAACGTTTTTTAAAGTTTTACGTGTGGAAATTCGCATAGCAACAGATCTTTAATAAAGTCAACGTTATACGAAGCATGAATGCAATGAATAATTGAATTGCACTCGGAGTCGAGGGTTTCAGCTGACAAATGGATTGTCTAACTTTTTTCAGCTCGTCCAGTGGAAAACCTAATGTTATCGCTATTAAATTTGCACAAAAGCTTTTCAAGTACACAATGGACATTTCTATAAATTCGCCGCATTTGATGTTCATTAATAATGTAAAAACTGCATGGATTTTTAAGCACGCTGGAGTCATTTCAAATATTACACGGTAATTGAATTGTCATGCAACAGGAGTTTATATGTTTTTTAGTTTATTCTTACCTGAAACTGTTAAAAAATTAAAAATCTATACATGAAAGATCATATTATTATAAAACTGGTAATCATTTTGCACGATCCCTTCATATATTAATATGCGTCGATGGTTTTTTTTCGATGAATGTTTCGCGTATCCTGTCGAATTCGTTATGAATTGTGAATCATTTGGCATGGTAGTCATTGGTTCGAACTCAATTTGCGTAGTTATAGGATTGTCAATTGAAATGACATTATTTTTCGACATTCCGTAAAAAATATTAGCCGCAGGCTAACGAACTTTGATATGCAAGCCAAATAAAAGTCGATAATTGAAATCCTCCACGATGAAGTGTATCATATTTTGAGCTTTCGCTATATGTATAGGAAGAAAAACTGATTCAATTGAATATTAGGAATATTCCGTTACGTAGTAATTTGCTTCTGATCTGCATGCTGATTATGATAAGAACAATCATATAAATAGGTTCAAACCAATGATTTGAACAAGGTTTCAGGTTATCCTTGAAGTATTATTTATGCATTTTTATTCAAGGCTCACTTTATCTGAGCAAATATGACCTGAGCTAGTCTTCGCATTCTTGCAGTCATTCAATGTTTCAAATTATCGATGAACTTCTCTAGACAAATATTATTCAAAAAATATATATCTTATGGAGCTTTGAAAGCGTAAAGTTGCCTTTTGAATATTTTTCATATTAACCGCCAATTTTAATACAAAAATATGTTCAAGGTCAGACGTTCCTTGGTACTTTAAGAGCAGAAAATATTTTTTCATATGACTTAAAAATTATTTTTGATATATTAAAACTCGATGGTTGGTTGACTAAAATGAAGTGATTTTGATAATACACTCGGACTCTGCAAAAACGTTGAGTAATACAAATCCATATTATACAAAGTTTGAAGATTCATACAAAATTAAGGTTTGCATTCCCAAAAAATTATCGCGATTGTCTGCTTTTTGCTGTATAAATATTTATGTATTTGATTATAAGGTTCCAAAGTTTGTTGTAATTCTCTCTTGAATTTTAAACTTCTTTCCATTATAGGATCATTTTCTATTGAAAAAAATTAATTTAATAGCCAATTCTATGCATTCATTAATTATTTTTAATGCGAAAAATGTAGCTATTTTGCTGCAAGTGCTTATTAAGGCATTAATTGTGGTAAATTCATTTAATTTCGACTAATTTTTCTTCGTTCAACATACGATCTTCCAATATTTCTTGGATAACATGAATATCCATGTAATTAAAACCTTCTTCACCAGTATTATGACAAATGTTTATTGTCCTTTGGTATTCATCTTCTATTGATTGTAAAACATTTTCTCCAGCGATTACTTCTGGCTACAGCTTCTTACGTTCTTGATCTAATGGACTGTATGTTTTTATATATGTGTACAGTACACTGCTTTAAATTAATATTTGAATTTATTTAAATTGTCATGATGTATTTATTGAACCGTTAAGTGATTAATTGAACCAATCCAAAATAAGTTATGAAATGTATGAATAATTGATTCCGTGAAAATACGCCAAAGACGAAATGCCAAATAAACAATCCAATGGATATTTTAGCACTTGAAATAACAATAAATTATTAGTTATTATAAACTTTTGATGAGGGATGCTTTTATTCTTATTAAATAATTTAATAAATATCAATGCTATTTATTTCTTAAAAATATCATTTTAAAGGTCATACATCGTCTGGAAGATGTTAAGCTCTATATTACGACAAGGGCTTAATGTCGAGTTTACGTCAGTATTTTTCATTATCTCCTTGTGCAGATTATATTAAATAATGTTTTTTAATTATCGTCTAGTTTTTGATGAAATTTAAGCACATTCAACTGAATGGGTTCAATTTACCGATATAAAAAAATGAAAATACTGGAATTTCGCGTCCAACAATGCCTATGTAAAATGGTATTCATTCTGACAATGCCACGCAGAGCGACGGGAAAAATCCATGGAATTTTCACAATTTTGTATATTTTTTCTCGAGATTTTCCACGAATTCATTCCAGCGAACATGCGTTACACTCCTGTAAGATAAAAAAAATATTTTGGAATAGTTAAATAGAACATGTTTATGCCGCCCATGTATAATCACGGCGCTGTATATGCGATAATAAATCTAAGCCTGGACGTTATTGAGTCGCAAAACTTTTTGGGTCACTCCGGTAAAACGGTCATGGATCGTAAATCAAAAGGTAGCAGAGGCACCTGACGGTGAAACTCCTGCATAATAAACACGTTTGTATATTTACGTATTCGCAATAATGCCGTTTTTATTTTACCGCCTGATTCGTGCTTTTCCGAACAATTTGTAGATTGAAAAAAAGGCGAAAACAAATAAGACGTACTTGGAAACGTGTTGTGTTGGTTTTTGCGTGTCCTTTGAAAAAAAAGTCCTTTTCACCCTTTGAATTCCGCTAAAAAGCTTTTTGGGCCCCACGCGATTATGCGTTGAATGGACAAATTTGTATCAAGGTACATTTTTCTTTGCGAATATAATTTTAGGGTCCTGGAACCCAAAATATTAAGTTTAACGCTCTGGGACAATTTATAGTGATGACTGAAGATGTTTGGTTTCTAAGCAAAGCGCGTCCTATTTTAACAGTTGTATGCAATTTGCTTTTTGTGAAATGATATTCTAATACAATATACTTTCAACAAAAAATTACTATATGTAAATATATTTTCTTTAATACTACTTTAGAATGAAATTGAATTGAATTTCAAGCAAATTAACATTTAACCAAACACAGATGGTTTGGTTTTGCGGTCTTGGATAAAAACGCTTTGGCTTATGTATAATTTCAAGCAATAAGAGTTGTGTATTTTTAATTATTTTAACAATAATTATGAATTATTAAAATGTTTATCAACTAACGGAATTATATGTCTACATACCACCATATCAGATAATTTAGATAATCTCCACTGGAGGTTTGCTGGAGTTGCTGGAGACTAATTTTGCTATTGTACTGATGAAAATTTATTAAATTCATTGGGTATTGATCAAAAATACTCAAGCAATTTAACACTATTTATTTGGATGAAAACTTGTTATGAGCCACTTAAATAAATACCATTGAGTGACCTCAACACACTGACCATGTCGTACAAATTCAATGCTCAATGTTAATGTTGAATGTCTAAAGACATGTCAAGAAGTCTGGCAATGAGACCATTACCTTTGAAATTGTTTGGATTTCAGACAAGCAACCGTTCAATATCATTGATCGGATTGATATCGTAATTGAAGTGACTAAATGACTAAAAGTGGTAAATGCAGGATAGCTATATCATTTTTATTTTGGGGCAAAACTTGCTTATTCTATTATAGTTTAGAATTTTGAAAAAAACATTTTTTTTATTTTTACATACTATCAAAGTGTAAATCTTTAAAAATATATTATTAACGGAATTTCTATAATTCCAATTATTTACGGAGTTATAGCTATTTTAGTGATGCAGCAACTGAGCCAATCTTTAAGCGCGTTTTTCTCGATATGACATGATTTAATACAAACCTTTCTATCGCATTTATAAATTTTGATTTTACTTTAAACTTCTTTTAAAAAAATGAAAACCGTGAAAAAATAAGGTTAAAAAATGACTTCTTTAAAAACAGTTCTCAAAAATAAAATCTCTGAGGTAGGCTATAGCGACTTTCTTACTAATTAGGAATATGTTTTTAAAATTCAGATGACAAGAAGGGTTAAAATCGTATCAACCAGGACACGCCCTTTTTTACCCCTTTCACTTTACCAGTCTATAACTTTTTTTTCATATATAGAGACCCATAAGTAATCAATTATTTCGAATGAAAACGATAAAAAATGGTTACGATTTTTATTTTAATTATTCAATCAATTATATAATTTACATTATTATTTACAGCTCTTTGCCATCTTTCAGGCAAAGTTTCAATCTCTTTTTTATAAAAAAGAGGCTGACTATGACGAAAAATAGTTATTTAGGTGAATTTCAACTTCATTTACATTTCAAAACGTCTTATTTTCAATGGAGTGCCTAGAATTTTGAATAAATAATAATCAGACGGCGAAATATCTGGCGAATATGGCGGATGAGGTAGCTGTTCCCAATTGAGTTCCCTAATTTTTTCATGGGTTACTTTAGCTGCATGGGGTCTGGCATTATCATGATATAATAGCACGCCTTTTCGGTTGACGAAATTTGTATGTTTTTCTAATAACTTTGCATTTACTCTGTTTAATTGTGAGCAATAAATTTGTGCATTGATAGTTTCTCCTAGTTTTACAAGCTCAAAGTGTATCATCCCAGCATATGTTCAAGAAGATCTTTTTTTAGTCAAATAAGATTTAGGAGTTGATACAGCCGGTTGATTAGTTGAAAGACACTGCTTAGTTCTTTTAACATTGTCGTATAATATCCATTTTTCATCACAAGTTATAATCCGATGTAGAAATTGCTCGTTAATGTGTCTGGTTATAAGCGATGTGCAACAACTTCGTCGTTGATCCCTGTTTATGTCGGACAATTGGTGAGGAATCCAAACGCCCTCTCTGTAACTTTTGCCAATCGTGTGCAAGTGTTTTTGCACTGTTGACCAAGTAGCCCCGATTCTTGATGTTATTTGTCAGACTTAATTTTGGATCTGAATCCAATGGCGATTTCAGCAGCTTGGCATCGAATTCAGTAGGTCTCCCACTTCGGTAGTTATTAACTAGGCTAAAATTGCCACTTGAGAATCTTCGAAACCATCGTTAACACTTGTGGACTTTAAGAATTTTGCCGTAAACACCACAAATTTTCTTAGATGTCTGAGTTGCTATTATTACTCCAGGCTTAAATATAATAGTTAATTATTCAGTTCAAGTCAATGAATGAGTGTATTTTTATATGGTTCATACAAGAAAGATCAACTGAACAGGCAATATCTGGTCCATTATTGTGTGAAAAATCAATGCTTTTCAATACAAATTAAATTGAGATTCCACCTTCAAAGCAAATTCGGGCTGGCTTGAAAAATTTAAAGGACGACATGGTACCAGAGAACTTAAAATTCATGGGAAAAAGCTCTCTGCTGACACATGGAAGTTCATACCAGAAGTAAACGCAATAGAACCTGATATAGTTGATATTGCGAAAGCAATAGCACAAATTTCTATATGTACTGAATGCGACAAAGAAGATGTAATCAAGTGGTTAAATTGCGATGCAAACGAGCTCCAAATTTTGAATGATGAGGAAATAATTGAAGTATCTGTCGCAAAATATCAAGATCTAAAAGACGAAAAAGCTATTTGCGAAGGGGGAGATATTGATCCTATACATTCTGAAGCTTTTCAGTGTTTAGATGTTGCCATAAAATTGCTGGAGTACCAAGAAGAGTGTAATTCAGGATATAGCTTTAAGCAAAAATCGATTATTGATTTTTTTAGTAAAAAATAATTTATTACATGTGTATGTATATGTAAATCTAGACAAATAAAAATTATTCGTACTTTCCCTGTCAATTATGATTATTTTCGATTATCCAGATTTTCGTTATTCGGACTATTTTCATCCTCAATTAGGTTCGGATAATCGAGGTTTAATGGTAATATGTAAACGACATGTTTGATCTCTTGTTTAATTAATTATTTATCATTTATGTTCACATATATAATGTTTTGAGGGTGTTAAAAATATGAAATATGCTGAAATTAGTTTATTTGGCTAGAATGATACATATCGCAGGCTGTATTTTCATACGAAAAATATATTATATATATTTTTGGGTTCTAAAATATTTAGGAAAATCGCTTTTTAATAATAATTTATTTTTGGAAATATCCATTTAAATATATTATGTATTATTATATGTGTATATATGATGGTAAGACTATATATTTTAAACTTCAGAGCAATACATGTCAGTACGTTTGTCGATGGGGATCCTCAAGATTTATTGTGATTGTCCATAGGCTTTAGAAAAACGAAATGTACAGATCACCTTCTTCGCATCCTCTGGGTCATTTGCATTCCTCGCCAATAAATCAATCGTCTGCCTATATCGAGACTATCCACCCAAAACATTCTTAACATCCAAACCTCCCCAGAACACTTCCATGGCCACGTCCGATACGCCAAAATCGAAAACTGCCACTCGCTTTGTGCGAAAAACTGCCTCAAATGCTCGTAAATTGTTCGCCCCCTCGATTTACACGCCCGTCAATCATTCATTTTTTCAATCTTAAATATCATTATTCTTCCACTATAAATATACTCTGCGTTTACTCTATAATATTTCATTTCGGATTATTGATGTGTTTGGATTGTTGGGAAACTTGCGCACTACGGCGACTCAAATTCGAATAAGGCTTGATTAAAATTATGTGTTGATTTGATGTATCATAATTGCAAATTTTTGAATTTTTAACCACTTGAGTAATTTTATGCATGTGATATTTTAATGAATACTAATTTTTGCTTCATGGAATTGATAAGGCATGTGATACGTCATACTTTCGATTAAATATTGACATGCATACTATTTCCGAATGGCTCAAAATACAAAATACACAGGCTTGCAAAAAATATAAAAGTATATTGTAATACTGATCCAAGAGACCAATCTGGTCCGTTGAAGTCTTTTAAAAGGTCTAGTTATCTATTTGATGAGGCTTAATAAGATATTGCCAAAAAAGGTCAATCATATTCTTTCTATCCCATCTATAATTCATCCTTTTTTAATCACGTATCAAACACGGATAAAATTGATCAGCATCTTTAATCGATCAAACGTGATTTGTTGCCCCAATTTATGGGGAGCGTTCCGTCCCGAATTTCGTTGCAAATTTTAATTAATCCATCACGGTTGCAAACATCTATAACGGATATTTGCAAATTGAAAATTGCCGTCCGCTGCTAAAAATTGCACGAAAACGTAGATTTCGAATGTAAAATAACACACTCTCATGTTTGCATCCATCGCGCGAAAGCCAAATGCAAAGTTCGTTATAAAATGATGAAGTTTATTACGAAAACAAGCTCAATCACCGATAAGAGCCATGATAAATTAATGAAGTTTCGAGTGTAACTTAAAAGTGACTGTCATAATTAATAAAGCTCCCTTTCAAAAGTCAAAGAAGAAGTTGAGATAAGCGCCGAGTTTGATCTTATGTTTCATTTTAGCTTTTATATAATTAGCAGCCTCCAATACAAACTAAATGATAAATTTGTGGAGGATAAATTTCGAGGCAATACAGGATCCCGACAAATATTTTCGGCATTAAAGTGAATAAACTTGTTATTGTTTAAATGTTCAGAGCTTCAAGTAATCTGCTTTATAAATTTGCGCGAGTTTATTCGGATGGCACTGAAAATTATTTTCGTTTTTATGCTTACCCACTGGATTGTAATAAATATATCAAACGGGCTTAATAAGTCATCAATGTGTACATAATGCTTTAGTGACGATGAATGGTTGAAATTCGTGCTAAATCTATCGCGCGATTAATACTTTATATAAAAGTTTAAAGCTAATTAATCTTGTTGGAATCGAATTTACTTTAATAGTTCGATTGATTAATGAAATGCTCTGTAGTAATTATGATGATGAATATTCGCTTAAAGTCGCTGAAAATTTATCCAAATTCACAATCAACGAGTTTGTCTTTCACTTATGGTAAAACTGGTATAAAAACATTTGAATCGGAATATCATGTAGAAGAAAAGCCATATATTTTATAGTTTTCTTCTTTTTTTGTGCGATTTTGGATATATTTTATATAGTTGTTTCAAAGTTATGCGGTTTTTAAAATTCATGGAACGCATTTTCACTTTTTCTGTGTCATAGATTTTTTTGTGCGATTTATTTTTGTTCGATTTTCTGCGAAACGCATCTATTGCACAAAAAAGGTGTAAGTGTATAAGAGTTTAATTATATTTTAAGTTTTATCTATTCATAAAATAGATAAAATAATTTCAGAAATAGGTTCGTTAATGATTTTATTAATATTTACCGATTTTTTAACTTTATCTTTAAGCCTCTTTTTACGCGAAATATCGCGTAAATTTGTACAAATGCGCCTTAAAACAATTAATTATTTCATTAACACCTCGATAGTATTAAGATTTTGAATATAATTGAGAATAGTGTATTTAAATGACGGTTTTCATGTCGTTCAGATAGGCGCCAACACATACACTCGCGCTTACATATACACTATAGCAGAACCGTGATAATCCGGTGCCCCTTGTAGTCCGACATCCCAATACAAGTATTTTATATACTTTAATACAGTAATTTTATATATGGTAACACTTCGTCATTGTAAAAATATGGTTTCTTCCGGAAAGAATCTATTTCTAAGTACATATTGGTCATAAAATTAAAGTTTTTTTATAAGGAGATAACAAACAAAAAAGACTTTGTAGCTAGCAAAGGGTAGTTAAAACGTTTCAAAAATCTTCATAGAATACGTTAAGTCATTATGTTTATGACGTTAATCCTATTATAATTACAAGCACTCCTTTCCAATAAGTTCTGGACTACAAGTCCTCGACAGTACTCTATAGTCCGACAAATTGGACAATCCGACACTGCCTTGCAAAACGTTTGTCGGATTACCACGGGTCTACTGCACATAGTTTAATCACATTAACACAATTATTATATCTCTTTACTAATACACATTGTTAATTCGTTGTTTGCAGAACTTGAAGAACCAGATAATGACAACGAACCTCTGGGTGGAGCAGTCCTGGTACGATTACAAACTCCGGTGGGAACCGAAGGAATATGGTGGCGTACACATGCTGCACGTTCCATCAGACCACATCTGGAGACCAGATATCGTACTCTATAACAAGTAAGACGAAAGCTCACTCTGCTATAGCACCATTATCCCTTAGGCATAACACGCAAAATGCAATATTGTTACTGTTTAACACACATTATGAAAGTCACTCAAAACTTCTGTTACGACATATTTAAATACTTGCAGACATGCACCACTCCTCATTTACATGCTGATTATTTGATATGTAAACAATAATGTGTATAAAGTTTAATATGCCCAATTTGTGCACGGTGATGGATGTCAGCTGATATAATACTATCGTGATAGTGTCATCATTTCCATTTATTTACTATGTTTTTTTTTGACATTTTGTCTATTATTTAATATAAATTTTATTTAATTTAATCTGTTGATCATGAAGCATCAATTTATATACAAGATAAATGTTCTTTGCCAAAAAAACATTTAGGTCATATCAAAATGTTTGTATCTTCGATGACGTCAGTAACGCGTAAAGAGCTTCGTAAACATCTTGACGCGTACATTATTTCTAGCGATATGGCTATAAAATATATATGTATATATAAGTGTATATTTATTTAATAATTCCTATTTCAAAAGTTCAATTAGAGCTTCATATTAAACTTTGTTAGAGAATCTAATTTTGTCGTTATATTTCCGTGGGAACGCTTTAATAACAAAAAAGTGAGTACTTTCGCTCGGTAGAACTGATTTTTTTAGCTCTTAGAAGAATTTGAATTGATGCATTTTTAGCTTTGATATCGATTTAAAAAAAAAATGCCCCATTTTCCAAGGCGGATTATTCGCTTTTTTCTGTTCTCTGAAGGCTTGCACTCTGTCTGTACTTGTCTTTTTCTCCATTTCACTTTTCAAACAATGGAAATTATTAGCAAAAATTTGAAGCTGTGTTTGTGTAATATATAAAAAGTGCTACTGGTTGCATTATTCTATGTATGCACACAGTTGAGGCGGTTCGTCGTATACACACGCCAGCCAACTGCAACTTAAAGTTTCGATTGTCGTCTCGATCTACCCAATTTGCCCTCCCACACCTAAATAAATTGAAGTACTTGTAATATTGAGGCGGGGTCGCTCTTGAAGGCAGAGTCCCCACGCGGCTCCCCGCCCCCACGTGCTCGACGGGGCCGTGATGTTGCTGGAAGAAAGGATGGGAATAGACGGGCGTCGAATAGAAAGACTCTCTTCTCTAAATAACTATTTAATTCACACGAGAGAGAGAGAGAGATCTGACTGCAGGAGGGACGACTTCCCGCAGTCAAGGCTAACCGACGACTCTGTCGACTCCTGCCTCCTGCACGTCACTACCCAACCGGCAACGGTGCACGCGCAAGAAGCATCTATAGAAATGTCTCCGTATGGCCACAAGAGATGGCGCTGTTAAAAAAACACATGTCGCTGTTAATCTGGCGAATTAAATCTGCTCAGATTAACAGCGCTACCATCCCTATATGGTATGTAAATACTAGATGTAAATATCTACATAAATAATTATAAAAAAAAATGTTTTGATCAAAATATGATATATTGCAAAAATCCCGAAAATAAGTGTACTAAATATTCTTTTAGAAAAAGTGTATTTGAAAAAAAACAGGCTATTGTTGATTCAATTGTTAACTATTTTTCCCCATAATCGCCATCTCGATCAACGAACTTGGTGAGCCGTGGCACAAGTTTCTTTATGCCCTCATCGAAGAACTTTCCCGCCAACTCTTCACCTAACTTTAGAGCCTCTTTCTGCATCTGTTCGTCGGTTGAAAATTTAATTCCACCCATGTTTTCTTTCAGGGAGAGGAAAAGCTGATAATCTGAAGGCGTCAAATCATGGGAATACGGGTAGTTGGTTCCTCTTTTTATTTTGAATGATTCTTTTGAGTTTTTTTTAGGATCTTATAATATCGTTGTGCATTGACTGGTCTCTTCTTGAGACAAAAACTCAACCAAAATACAAAGTGAATTTACGTACTACCGTGTTCCTGTTATGCTCGCTTTGTGAGGAGATCCTCCTCTACAACTTAGTATAGCCAACTATTTAAAAATAAAAAACTATAACCCGTTATTGTTACAGTACACTTACTTTCGGGATACGTCTCGCACATATAACGAACATCAATATTAGAACTTTTTATAAGCAAATCAATTCGCTCTGTAAATCTTTACATCCAAATATCGTTTTAGATTTCCTTTCGGGAATAATTTGAATAATTTTGATTTCGACATAAAAAATGAGGATAACAATCGTTGATTTTCTAATGGTATTAAATTTATTCTAGAAGCATAACAAAAGGTGCTAAGAGAAGCTCCTCAGGCGATTTATTTAAGTCACGTAGCTTTTCTTTTGAGCTCAAATAATTACTATCCACACTTTGAAGGCCTTTTTATTTATGTTTTTAACACATTCCATGCGATATATTTTCGGTACGTTCTCACGTGTTTGAAGGCAGGGCTACCATTTGTGTTCTGCGATACTTAAATTATAAATAAATACATTGCTTCAATCAATGTATTACAATCTATAAGGATCATTTAAATCGTGTATCATTTAAATCACCATTTACGACTGTACTTATTTTAAATTCATCCTTGGGTGCAATATTTTGAAACTCAAATTTTGTTTGTCCAACACAAATATGTCGTCCATTATTAAGGCAATTGAGATCCTGGAAATTATGGTTCAACCTCAAGACGGTTTATTTTAATTGTTTGATCATCATATATTACTGATTTATAAACTAATATCGATTTGTGTTTAGTCTATTTATTCACATGGTTTTAAGAACAATACAGTATAATTAAGGAAGTGATAAATACGAGATAAAAAAGCAAGCATATTGATTTGTCAGGCGCATTGAAAGGATTTAAGGATAATTTTTGAATCAAAATAATTTTTATTTAAACGATATAGTGTTATTTTTTAGATGGAATATTTTTTATTCTCTGGCTTTTTGTCTTTGTTACATTCAAATCTGTATAGTGCTATAATTTGGCGGGTAATTTAATCCTGTGGCGATCCCATTTCTATACCATTGGTTTTTGGGTCGATCTTCTTTAATGTACACCGAGATGAAAGTTCTTTTCATTGCAAATTTAATATATGAATATATAAATTAACATTCCGCAGTAGCGACGTATTATGGCATTGTTATGATAACGACGCTTGTTCTTCTTTGTACCGGAGATTGATGGCAAATTAGTCGTTGCAGCTGATCCAACATTTGCTCTTCAGCTCATATCCATATATTCAAGTCATCGACGGTGTTCTGCTTATAAAGAAGTCTTACAGTTCAGTCGTTTTTTGTTGCGATTATCGAACGGATTGGTTTTAGTTTAGCGGAAGATTTTCAAAGATGATGAAGCAAGGAGTTTTAATTTTGTGCGCGGTTATTCTGCAGGTATGAATCTGACCGAATCTTTATAATTTCTTTATATTTTACTGACATTAAAAATAATTCAATTATTTTTTAAATATCAATAAATGTGCATGGTTGGAATTGATATTGGCAAATATAATATGATTTTAATTTCACGTGTTTATATGAAAAATAACCTCCGATTGCTTTTACTTCATATAGATATTTTTTCCAACTGAATAAATATGGCCTATGTTGATTAATTGACATACGCAAAATAAAAAATATGACCTTTATTTTAGATTTTTAAGTATTGAGTTAATTCACACATAATTTTGTATCGATTTAGGTATCATGCTTGCCAGGTCTTTTCGATAAAGTATTACCCTCTTTATCTTCTCTGCCATCACTACCCACAGATCTTCCTTCCGCTGACAGCATCACAGATCCTTTAAAAGATGCTGCATCTGCTCTCCCCGATGCTGCATCTGCTCTCCCCGATGCTGCATCCGGACTGCCCGATGCATTATCTGGGCTTCCCGATGCATTATCCTCACTCCCTGATCCACTAAAAGCGCTTCCCGATACCGTTACGTCACAATTAAGTTCTCTCCTCAACAACTCAACTTCAGCGCTCAGTAGTTTACCCGATTCCCTCAACGATGGACCATTAAAAATTGCTTCCGAAGCTGCCAATAGAGCAATCGACGACATGAAGAAGAATGTCATGGATCAGCTTAAAGACGGAACCGACAAAATCAACGAAGGAATTGCAAATGTAACCCAATTGGCAACCGATGCCCTAAAATCTGATAAAATTGCCGATGCCGCCAAACCCGTAAGTTATAAATATGCATTCATTGATTCATCCCCAAGTGCAATCATAACATAACAAGATGATGTTATACAGATCCAAGATCAAATCACTTCTTTATTGGGATCAGCCGAGCCCGATAGCGACGCTGCTAAATGCATCGAAAAAGTCAAAGACGACGTCGACGCCGCTGTCAAGGCAGCTCAAGACGCCGCCACCAAATGTGTTACAGATCAAACGACTGCTGCAACTGATGCTTTGAAAAGCATCACAGATCTTTCAGACGATGTCAGCAAGAGCCTCGACCAATCTGTCACAGCAGTGACAGATTGTATTTCTAGCTTGACACCCGACGCCGTCTCTGCTGATAAGTTGACCGCATCCACATGCTTGGTCTCTGTAAGATATTATTTCATTTTATTTATAATTTATTTTGAAATACAACGCTTTTAATAAATCGAATTGATTCTGATTTAGTAATGGGAAATGGGGGGGAAAAAATTATATAGACATAAATGAGCGGGTAGGCGACATACCCTTTACTCCTAATATGTATAATAGATAATATATTCATACAATTTCATTGCATTATTAAGAATTTTTATACCAATTCTCAATATAAGTTTAGTCAATGCTGAAGCAAGATAGTATTATATTTTTTTACAATCCAAATTACTATGAAATTTTGATAAATCAACTGTTTATTCAGGCAATTTTTATATTGTATCGATGACATATTTAGGGATTTTTTAGCGATATTGTTTGAATTGGAAGAAATTGTGCATTTTTTTAAATGATATTCTAATTTTTCATACATCATTCATCACAGTATGATAAAATCGGCATATTTAATATGTTATATGCAATATTTTTTGTATGATATTTAAAGACGAAAAAGATTGATATGCTGTGAATTTTAAAATATTTTTGTGACGTAAATTTCAGAGCTCAGGAAAGATCGTAACACAAGGATTCACTTTGGGAATTCAAATCGCTACCAAAGTATCGATGAACTCTGCACTCCTTCAGAACGCCCAAAATGCAATTCAAAATTGCATCCCAACCGATCTTGATAAGGCTCTCAATATGGAAGACCTTCAGAAGGCTCTTACAGGATGCTCTAAATAGTGTGTTAACCATTTAGTATGATTTGTACCATATTTCTATTTACACAGAATAAATTATTTTCATCATATTAAAATATCTTAAATTTAAGGATTTTTTATAAAATGTACATTTCGTTCGATCAAAAAGATCCTTAGAATAGTGATTAAGTTAGTGGTGTTTTTAGATCGAATTATGAAGATGTTAAGATAACGTTGATTCAATTTTGAGCGCTCAATCGACCGATTCATTAATTGCAAAATTAGACTTTTGTCTGAATAATGAGGCCATTGACATTGTGCGAAACTCTCATTTGAAATTCAAATTATTTCTTTTGTCGAAACCAGCAACAAGAAATTCGGAGGAAATAAAAGCAATTGGTAGTTGGTGGTTTTACAAACGGCCGAAGGCCGAACTTCAGGCGTTCCGACAGCTGAACAAATAGGAAAATATAATTACATCGTTTTTTTATCACTCACCCGTTATTCGCTGTAGAATAGCACTCCATCCAAACAAAAAAAATGAACGATTCTACCAAATTTACAATTGAAATTTTTAATTACTTCCTTTCGCTTAATTCCACGCACAAAATATGCACAACGCCCATGGAATACGTAACTTATTCATTTTTTCCTCGTCGATCAATCAAAATAAAATTTACCCTTCTTTGTTTTGAGAGCTTATTAAACTTGTCGTACCGCCATCAAAAATATCCCGTTTCATTGTCAGCAAAGATTGATAAAATAAATAATGTACGAAAATTGGATTCATTCACGATTCTCAAGCAAAAGTCGCCAATTCCAAATTTTGGTTCGCCCCCCAAATAAATCTCCCAATGGCGGATATAAATCGTACCGATCTTAAGAGCTTCATTCAATCCGGATTAGACCTTGTGGTAGACTTGAACAGGACAACCGGATTTAATACAAATCCCTAAACATTATCGAATGGGCTCAAGATCGGCGCAAGTTTAATAGGTTGAGGTCAAATAATTCATCCCAACAGTATTTGGAACACAAAAGCGTAATTAGATAAAAGTTTACAGACAACTACAGCCAATTCTGAACATAATCATGGAGGATAAACAAATGGACGATGTTTTATGCTGAAATAAACGTAATGAAATCTTAACGGAAAGAGGCCTATAAAAAACCATAACAGCGAAATAAATTGAGGAACTTTTCATACATATTTTTTAAATTGAACCTGTCCAATTTCGCATTTATTACCATCAATACTGACAACATTGCTTTAAAAACATTTATGAAATGATATTAGTATTTTGTAAAAAATATGATTTTTTTAAAGCATAACAATTATTTTAATTATAAGAATGTGTTGATGGACCAAGCCTTGGTATAGTAGTTTAGATCCTGGACTTGTGGAGGACCTGGATATTGTGGAAAAAAGTCCTATAACGGATATGGCACCTTAAGAAGAATACCTTCTATGAGCTTGAGAGATTATAGAATTTATAAGAATAAATGATGAATTATCATCAATTTAGATACATTGTAATTCTGGAAAAGTTAACTCAGGATATATAATATATGATTTTGAATGTAATTATTACTCATCAAATACTTTATTTTGTAATATTTTACAGCTTTTTGCAAAAAAATAATAATTAAATTTACAAAACAAGAAGAGTTTTGACCATGTGCAATAGCAAAGGGAATACGTTTTCTTCCCGCCGTTTACTGATCTATACTTCGGAAATTGGTATTTCATCGCATGTTTGCATCCAAGTCGATATAAACCAACTAACGAGCTTAAAAACTTGTAATAAATGGAAAAAAGTAAATCTTAAAATCAACTCTTTCTAGAAGCTAAAAAATGTCACTTTTAGTACGTGTTCTTCTGTAATTTTTTGCAAATTCTACCCAAAGCAAATATTTACTATTCAACTTATTTCCAAGTAGGTTATTGTTCATTTAGGGTCATAATCATAATATTTCGCAATGCTTTTATTATTATAAGGTAACACTAAACTAAGATGGATTAAATTTGATAGCACTTCGCATTCTGTACAATACGCACATTCTAAATCATCTTTTTAATGCATTTGCATTTCACATTAGTCATGGTGTTTTATTCAGCAGTTTTCGGTAACATTATCCGGCATTAAATTCACAATGAAAGCGACATTCGTTATCAAGCCACCCTGCGTACGTTTAAAAGCTTTTTAGAGAAGGCATATTTTTTAGAATTTCGCAGTAAAAGTCGAGGGCTATTTAATTCGCCGGATATAAATGAATTTATGCCCAAATAAAAACGTGTAACAACTTTGAGAATTTTCGGGCGATTAAATTAATATGCTTATGCGAAAAAATGTTGATTAAACGTGCAACATCACGAAGACGATTAGTGGAACCAGAAGACAAATCCCTGAAATACGACCTTAAACCTTCTTTCATACACGCTTTACCGTTGAAGAATCTCTACAATTTATCTTACTTTCACGCTCGCGCTGAAGTCAATTTGATGTTCTAAAAATGGTGCTTATCCAATTTACAAAATTACATACCTTAAAAGCATCTACGATTTTAAGGCGGGTCTTCGCTTATTTCGTCCGAATTTAATTCGCCAGAAACATTATTTATGTGTGGAAGCGATTCGATATATCAGGAGGTCGCAAGAATTAAGCGCGGCTTACAGTAATATATCTTTGTGCTTCGAGGACCCACATTCGGACGCTGTTTCTTCCAGATGATGACATCACAAAGGAATTCCCTCTTAAGTATATCGAGGTATATTAACCCCAGGGAATGATGGTTAATGAACCAAGAACGAAGCTCTCCGAGGGCTGATTTATGCTCTAAGATGCCGCAGGGTCATATTACGCCATTATTGTCTTACGCATGCCGCGCTCTCCGACACCATACCTGTGCATTCCTCCATGGGGAAAGTAAACTTGCCCACTTACCAGCTTCTACGTGTACCCATCTAATATATTTCTCCCTGCACCCCTATTCAGCTCACTTTAGCCCTGGATCAGCCTCGTACTTTCATCGCCTCGGGTTGGCTTCCGAAAGTATTTTTTATGGGCAGCACGAGCTGGGAAAATCGAATCGAAGATGTATCTCAGACAATTAATTTTCTTAACCGCATTCTGGAATTTGTCTGGAATTCAAGACTATGCTTATAAACTGTTGAAAAACGTTCACTGCGAAACAATTTCCTCTTACTTCGGCTTAATAAATTCCATCCATTTCCATTTTTGGATCGGAAGCGCCTCATCCATATGTAACTTTGAGCTTTTAAGATGTTAATCAAAACAATTTCTAGTGTAAAGTATGCTAATTGTTTATTGTATTTGAAATTACTTTCCTTAAATGCATATTAATACCTTCATCATCATCTTAAATATTTCCATGTTACAGTTTAATATTAAGCCTACTGACATGATTTGTATACATATTCCCACTGTGCCTGATCAAAATGACCAGTGCTTGAAAAAAGGTATTGTATTTATAATTAATTGTAAATAATGGTATGTTAAATTTGTTACTACATGAATTAACCTTTTGAGGAGTGAGCAAATTTAAAATCAATGAAGTCGTTGATGCCATAATCGCTTTACACCGATTACTTTCTATCAGCTCCTATCAACATAAGACAATCTTCAATTCCAGGCAGAGTCAATTATAAATGAGCACTGTTCATAGCACACAAGACCACGTCATTTTTTACATAAACAATACACAAGAAATCGATTCATTTGCTCCTGCTTTAGAATGAAATGATAATCGGACAAAGACTCAATCAACAACCAGCGACGAACAAGAATAATTAAATAAATAAACACTGTCGATATGACACAATATTCGGTCATTTATTCAAGTAAACAAACAACAAATTTGAAATCGAAATCATTATTAGTCGATAAATTTGGGCTAACGATCTATTCAATCGTGCGATGTATGTGGAGAAGCTCGCCGTCCCTGTTTCCCGAACTGCACTACGTTCTCTCTCTGTCTCTGTCTGTCTCCGAGCTCAATGTAAAAGAGTGCTCTTTCTGAATAGTGGAGGGGGGATCGCAGGCCCTGAGACAGTACTCCTTTAGGGGTTAATAAATGAACAATCTTAAAATTATACGATATAATTTATTTTTTAAAAATTAGAAAAGAAGATTGAAAATGAACATTTATATTACTTCTAAATATACAAGCAATATACGTATTCGAATCTGAACTTGTATTTGTTACTAGCTTTGGACTGGATTCTTGATACGCTGCGCCAAGTTCTACATATAACCAAGTGGAATAGAAAATCTTGCTTTTAAAAATTCTCTCTCGTTGTTTTTATACAAAACTCAGGCATTTATTTCGGCTAGCTTCAGAATATTGAAAAACAACTGGAGGGACCATCTTTAAGTACAAACGACCCCAAATATATCCTACGAACTTATTGAGTGATGTGTTTTGTATGAAATTTGGTAGAAGTACATTTAGAAATACAAATATAAAATATATAAATTGGCAAATTTTCGTAATTTTCGTTTATTTTAATGGATAATTCCAACAATAGTTATCCATCTTACTAGTAGTTTTGTAGTCAGCGAAATATTCGGATCTGTTAATATGTATCCTTCAGTGAATGCATCAGCATTTTCATGAAGCAGTACGATGTCCTTTCTATTGAACATTGCCAGCCTCTTTTCTTGAAGTGCTGTTTTTAAATTATCCAATTGCTGCTCTTTGAATGAAGCTTTTCGTTCGGTTTTAACAGATCAAATTGCATTGATCTTCGAATTTCCCACCATAGACATAGATTTTCTTACTCAGGGTCAACATCAGTTTAAAAGTAGAAGGGGCAGGTTTTCAGGACTCAAAATATGTCCTTTTCCTTACGATATTTTCATAAATAATTCACTTTTCATCCCCAGTTATCATCCTATCTAAGAAGAGGTTCGATTTTGTTCCATTCAAGAATTCTGTTTTCAGAAGTTCTGAATCAAGAATTCTCGCAATTTTAGATATTGTCAAAAAATAATTTTGCTCTAATATGATGTTTATAGAATCGTGAAATCAAAGATGGTTGCCCAGAGCTTGGCTTTTCGAAAATTTATCTATTTGAGCCTATTTCGAATCATCTTCTGCATGTTCTATCAGAAACTATACCTTCATCAAACAATTTCAATCAATTTCTACACGCTTCGGTAGCATTTCTCCTTTGTTGGAATTCGTACAAAAATTTGAAGTGTCTTGACAATTTGAGATTGCCTGTTACATTAAGATAAATACTGTATATCTTATTTTATCTCGTGAAGGCAAATTGACAGTAGGTGGTAAGTAGGACAGGCTAAATATAATTCTCGGGGTATTTAAACAATGAAGTAAATACTGAAAAGTACATAATTTGCATATTTTAAAAAAAATCTGTTAAGTTTGATGTTGATGCGATAACGTTTAAATATGTGAAAGTTCTATAAAAGTGTAAAAATGATCAATTTGACCGGTAGCAGTAGATGTAATACGTTAATAATGATGATAAATGATTACCCAATGTCCTAGTTTTATTGTCATCATTGGAAAATTTAATATTAAGGATGATCTTAAATTTTATAGAAATTAGATTTTTGATGACTTAAATTTAAATTGAAATTCTGGATGAGAATAAGATCTTGGGTAGTCTTGCCTTACTTTATTAATCATCTTAACATACACCTTTTCAGGTATAAAAACACGCAAAATCTGGATCAAAACGATCTGATAGAAATATTTATTTTAATGCTACTCGTATTAATTTTTAAACATCATTTGACGAATTTATATTAGTAAAAAAACAGTATATAACGGTTTACGCATTGGAACAAGCAATAATACAATTGTCTGCGATAATATTCGACTCCATGAATGTGGTCGCTTATGTCATACGTCCTCAGAAATGGCAGGCCACAACCCTTATTATACTAATATGTGAGGATAATATGAAGATAACGGTTATGAAGGTAATAATAAAAGAACGTGCTGGCTACGACAGATAAATTGTACCAGGCCAAAAGACGTGACATATTAGTCTTCCGTAGCCGAAATGCCAACATACATTGAATCAATTTGCTTTTTAAAACGACGTATATAAACAGCTTTTAGGGCTCAAATACATTTATTATAAATGTTTTGATCCTTGAAGTATACGATGGAGTATTGATACAGCCGGAACATATCGAGTCATCAATATGTTTTGGCGAGTTAATTAATTTAATCGGCAGCAATAAACCCGTGACAATGCGTCCAACAGCAATTTCGTATACGAAAGTGGCGAAAAGAGTGAAATTCGCACCGAACTATTGTGGCAGAAAGGGACCCGAATATAATAGTCCGTTATATTAAATGTGGGTTAAGTGGGTCATTCCCAGGAATATCGGGAAAGATTTTTGGGTAAATATTCGCGCTGGCCTAGCTGAATCAGACCAAATGGCCATTCGTCCTTTCCGAGTAGGTAAACATTACCCAGGCGCTGATAAAACTCAGCAAAATAGATTCGGATAGGATGTGGATTTTCAGGACGTTATCCACTATTTTCATAGTGTTTTATTCATTTAGGGCATCCCCTTTACTAGGACTTATTTGTTTTACGTAAATTCGATTCATAAATTCATGAATTCTTCTATATGTGAGAGCGAATCTCGTTGTATCAAAATACGAAAGACCAACAAACAAGCATGGAATTTAATGGCCTCGGTGGATATTTTATACATAGTTTTAAATGTAGAGACTTTGTAAGATTTGTATTATAAAATGCTCCGAATTTATCTCCAAATCCAATACTAAAATATGATACTTTATAGCTCACTCGCTCTGAAACTATATCTTTGGTAATACATTGCCTCATCTCGATCTGCTTTTGAGCAAAGGCTCTCAAATTCATGTATTAAGAGCAAATAAATTTGATTTGCTAATATGTTAAATATTGTATGATTTTTATTAAAGAAATCACTTTGAAAAATATTTGATAGCGTATCAAATGATCCCTTAATTGGAAAATGCTTTATTTCCCAAAATAGTTTTAATATAATATTTTAGATATATCATATGAAAACTTGGATAATTTTTGGGCGATTAAGGGGGTCATTTGCTATGTTTCACATATAGGATTTATGTCCTTAGAGTCAGGGTTATTGAAATATAATTTATTTTCAACATTTTGAAAAACTATTCAAAATTTCACATTAGAACATTGTGTTTGAAACGTAGCAAATTATCTCCTTCACTTCTGAACGGAAATTGTCGGTCCATGTGCAAAACACCTTGTATATGCTTTGAAATATCTGGTCGATTTTAAGGGAATATATATTTAATACATAAATATATCGGATGTGTGGCGTCATTGGACGCCCAGTTGAGAGCGGCTTTTGTATGATATTTGTGCATAATATACATAATGGAATAATCAAAATCTTTTAATGTAGCATTTCTACGTAAATCGCCAATATATTAATATAAAATATGACGATTTTACATGTATGAAATTTGACGTTAGCTAATATAGTGTAATGCTTAAAACCTTCAGCTGAATTGAAACGCTGTTATTTTTTTGCAAAATCTGATGTTTTATTAATTTTTAATAAGATTCAATGGACAAGGCATACAATCTCTAAAATTTCATACATAAATGAATGAATTATAAGTTTGCCACGTTTGTTAGAGTAGTCTCCGTGCTAAAAACGGAAGGACGGCACATCGGCTGTAAAAGGCTCTTGTTTATTTATGATTTCGCTGCGGATCGAATTGCCTGTTGTTTTAAACTTGGAGACTTTTACATAGTTCAACAATGAGCTGGATGGGTTATTAGTCATTTTTATCGTATGAAAATGGACAAGCGTTCACCTCAACGCTGCAGGGCACTGAATTACGGCGATATGAAATTAAGTTAAATGTTTTTATTGCCCTACTTTTATTCCGCCATAAAGCTGCTTCGCAATAAATTTGCCTTTTACAAAGTAAGCGCTCAGTTAGTGTTGTAAAGTCGTGAACGCGACCATAAAATTTATCCAAGAAACTCGGGGTGGAAAGAACCCACTCGCCTTGTTGCACCCGTGGCAGACACTTTGCCGTTTCCTCATGTGCTAATCAATTCATTATAATTGCGGGTGCTGAAACGAGACCTAATTCGATAGACCTGAAAGCGCTTCCTGGAAACATTGCTCATTTGCTCCACCATTCATCGCGCTTTTTTATCCACCCTAATTGAATATATCATTTTTCCCAATTATCGCGGAACAAAAGCAACGATTGTCGCATTTGCATAATAAAAAAATCGCCATCCATTTCATAGTTGTGTCCATTTACATATTCGCCGACCGCGAATGGAATTGCATAAATTTTCATATTCGCTCGCATTGTATGTAATTGCTTCAACTTCATTGAATTGCCGGGCTCAACTTTGTCGAGCAATTTGGGAAGCCGGTGTATGTGTTACAAACTAGAGGAACTATATCACATCCACATTTCTTGGTAGCAAAAGTTCAAATATAACAACTGAGCAGAAGCATTTCTCGATACAAAGGCGAGAGTGCTGCACGTACCGGAATAGTTTCATTTAAAATGGATGGAACTCTTCTGTGGGTCGATCGTTTCAGTTCGGCGGTGTTATCTTTGGATACACAATAAAACCAATATTATTGCTGTATCGAGTAAACTTTAACCCCCTTCTCTTACTTCATTCCATTTTCTTTTTATTCATTTTCGCAGACCAGCACATATGTAACATACGAATGTCCTTAGGCAACTTTTGTGTTCAGCAGAAAAAATATATACCCTTTTATTTAAGCGGCGAGAAACCCAATCTAAAATACAGCATTCATGTATTCAAAGCTATTTTTTTAATCATAAAATCGCTAATTTTATGAAGGATGTCTATTATATATCGAGATTGGCAATGACACATCACTTTAATTAAAAATAATTTTTAAAAATGCCATAGCTTATTTATTAATTTATATATGACTCAAAATTAGTTCCTTTGTGAAGAAACTTGACTTAAATTATTTAAGAATAAGAAAATAAAGTTATGAAGCTAGGTCCAGTGAGTATAAAGAGTCAGTAAGTAAAAATCAAAGCACTTTCCTTTACCTTTGATCTTAGACTTGCAAATTTTCAATATCCCATCTGGTTTTGAATTTGGGCTTACTTTGTCTTAAGTTTTTCAGATTTTCTAATTATCTTTTTTAATCATTAATATCCTGAATTATCCTTTCATAACCAATAATGTAACCTAATTGAAACTTGTTTACCCTCAATCAATTTCTTATAAATATATCGAATCTTGTTATATAGGATGTTTTGCACATGGACCGACAATTTTTTTTTTTTGGGTTAGAAAGGTCTTTTGCTACGTATCACATATAGGCCTTATATCCTACATGTCGACATAGATTTTTTTTACATTTTTAAAAAATACCTAAAATTTCACTTTTTCCTTCCGTTTTTAGCACGGAGACTACTCTAACAAACGTGGCAAACTTATAACTCATTCATTTATGTGTGAAATTTTAGAGATTTTATGCCTTGTCCATTGAATTGTATTAAAAATTAATAAAACATCAGATTTTGCAAAAAAATAACAGCGTTACAATTCAGCTGAAAGTTTTAAGTGTTACACTATATTAGCTAACGTCAATTTTTATACATGTGAAATCGTCATATTTTATATTAATATATTAGTGATTTACATAGAAATGCTACATTAAAAGATTTTGATTATTCCATTATGTATATTATGCACAAATATCGTACAAAACCCCCGGAAAATTCTACATACATATTTAATCAGATTCGGATCATAGGATTCAGAATCCATAAACTTCTCAGAAATACGAAAGACTTTTGGACTACTCTCTCGAATTATTATTTTTGGATAATGGAGAAATGTAAGCTTTTCTTCGACTAACTACTTAATTAATTCTATTTTTGATTGATTAAATTTTATATCTAGGAAAAACATTTTTTTTTAATAAAGTTCATAGTAAAAATCAACAAAATACATATTAGGTATTCTATAATTCTGAAATACAAAATGATTAAATATTTTCGAACGATTAAATATGATTGATAAATGCATCAATATGTTTATCAGATTATATCCGTTGTTGCAAAAGAATATACTCATTCCAACCTTTAAATCCAACTTGATATTGAGAGAACTTAGATTGCATATTTGGTATAAAGTATGTATGGAATCAATGAAAAACTCAATCTCAATCAAAAAGATCAACCATAATTATTTAGCTTAAATATATCAAAAACATGGAAAAAATATATGACATTGGAATTTATAATACTATTGACATTTTGCCTTCAGCTGGTTCGAGATAGATACCAGCAAACTTTCAAACGCCAATATTTACATCAAATCATAATTTCAAAGTACCACATTGAGAAATTATATTTGTAGATATAGTATTCTATTTATGTTGGGACTTTTGGTCGACTTAATTGAACGGCTGTCCTTAAGGAACTTCTCATCTTTGGCTTCCTAAACAGCAGACCTTTAACTGGTCATCACAGCGTTCGCCGCAAACTCTGATTGCACTCTCGAGGTTTCACCACTCTGAGATAAAGCTTATCAATGGAGTTCATCTTAAGTATTTGGTGACAATATTTGGCGAGAGTCACAACAGCTTTCCTTCATAAATTCAACTTAGCAACTAATTTTCAGTTATAAATATCAGAGCATAAAATTTCTTTAATTTAAATTTTCAGTCAAATTTCTTTTTAATCGAGGATATAAATTCAATTACATTACGAAATTAATTACGAATGCATTGGAACTATAAAATCGCAATGATTATGAAGGTTTCAAATTTATGATTAAACTCTGTGGCTTGAAAATCACATACAAGGGAAACGCGATTTCCAAGAAATGTAATACTTATAAAAGTATTTCTCAGTACTGAAATGCTCAATCGCCCCTCAAGTATGCAAACTATCATGTTGTGCCATTGTATGCTTAAAAGGAACCCTACGTGTTTATTCTAAGTGTGTTTTTGCTTTCTTTCTTTCCAGGGAATCGTAGCAATTTTACGCTGATGTACTAACAAGGGTTGCATTCCGTGATTCTCTGAATGCGCCCTGATTGTATGATTATCGGATAAATTATTACATCCGAGGGAATTCCGAGATTAGAACCGAGTTGGGTAAACATCTACCGGAATAATATATAGGGCAAGATATTTCTACATTGAATATTATTCCGCATATATCGACCATAACATTTTCGATGTCTTCAAAAAATAGATAACAATAAGCAATTGTATTTTAAAATTGCTCTTTTTGAAATGTTTGAAGCATAAACGTATTCTCAGGGTCAAAGCAAAGTCGTAATTTGTGGGATGGAATTGACACTTTTTCAGTATTTGATTGTTGACTTGAGATGACTTTTAACTGATTTGATGAATTTTTCTCGTATGTAAATTTAGATGATACTTAATTTACTAAGCTTATAAAATACTATTTTGTGGCTATATTCAATATTATTAATCAACGCAGAATTAAATTTATCAAAACCAAATATCAGGGGATATCGGATCTTTTAATATGCATGATTTTCTAAATACCAATTTCTATATTCAAGATTTTTATCTAAAAAATCTATATTTATGGGCTCACTATGCCAATGCTTTAAATACTAATAAAAAATATATATTTAATGATTATAAATAAAAGATATATAGAATTACGAAATACGCTTGGGCTATTTTCATATCAATAAAGTGTGTGGTATTGATCGATTTTCAGTTATGGATGATAATTTCCCACATAGGAACGGTAGCATAATGGAGGGAAAATATGAATTATGATATTTGCTACTTATACTGGAACGCTCCGTGAAATTGTTTCTTTGTGAATAGAAATATTTCGCTTTTGGTATTTATTTCTCATGAATATAAAAGTGCATGAGTCGAGCTCGTGCGGTCTTTCTGAAAACGCTTCCTTCCCGTTGGAAGACTGCCGACCTTTGTATGCCAATTCCAACAATAGCCATGCTGGAGAATTCTGCAAAAAAAACCCTAGCATTGTTCGAGTTTAAATAAATCCGTTGAAATCCTTGCTTCTATCCATCTAAAATTTCCATTGTGATCGCAGTCATGTGATAGCTTAACGATGGCGTGAAAGCAGCGCGACTCCGACGTCCCTCTCGAGGTCCTCGATGAGATTTTCATCTGAAAACATACGCGAAGAATGGAAAAAAAGTGTACACAACCTTATTCGCGAAGTGGTCCAGGCCAAATATTGACATTGGCCTCGGTGGCCAACGTCACCAGAGCCAGGGCTTACATATCAAAGAGCTTTCTTCACTTACTTGAACAACTATTGACTCTGCGGTTTCCACTTACTGCGAATAAGATATGAAAAGTTGAAAAGACACTTTTGTGCCGGGGCATTAGGTTATGCTTCGAAGGCTCTATTGTTATCGCCACCCAGCTGAAAGCCCAATCCTTCTTTTTCTTTTTCTATTACTCGTACTCCTTTGTGTGGGCTCGCTTTCATTTATCAAAACTACGTAATAAAACTTATTCTATTTGTACATAATATGTCAAGTGATATAGTTATCAAGGATGTGAGATATCATAAAGCCTACCTTTAAAGCGTATTCAATTAATGTAGCAAATCTTTTGCATGACGCCGTTTTCTCAACACGCACAGTGGACATTCTTGCACGCGATCTGCTTCACGTTTTTATTTAACCAACCAAAGACCTATGTAAATGTTATGGAATAAATATATATATTAATTCTAAAAACATGAAATCATGTAGAGCCTTCCATTGTTATTCACAAGGGATTCGATCACGATATATACTACAAGCATCTAGGCTCAACTTCCATATGATAAAGAATTTCCATTCCAAACTATAACACAAACGGTTCTTCAATGATATAATATTTTCTATCAAAATTAACATACATAGACAATTCAGTTCATTATACATGATGTAAAAATTTGCCATCATTTTTGCGTACTGAAACACTTTTATACGATTAACAAACTAAAAATTAAAAGAAAATTTGTAATATATTTCTTCTTTTACGTGAATGTTATATGAAGTATATTTTTCTTTTAAAAGTGCCATAACTTTTATTGGACGTATGCGATCTCCATATAACATTTATTTTACACATGAACTGACAATTTTTTTTTTTTTTGGGAGCCAGGGAGATCTTTTACTACGTTTTTTTTATCGTTAGGGATGATTATATCCAGAGCCAAAATTCTCTAACTGGATGGGACCTAAATGACTAGTTGGGATGTCACAAAAGTCAGTAAAATACTCAAAGGTATTTATGGTAAAATAATAATAGTAAATGCCAATATCTGTTCCAGAAATTAAAATTGGGCAATAGAAGCTTAAATGATAAACCGAAAACGGGTCAACCTAGGATTTTTTCTGGACCTAGAAACGATACATATAATTGAAGAGCTATTGTAACAACTAGAATCTTTGTAAACTATTGTACAAGTATATTTTAAACCCATTGGAAAATCGAATAGGATAGGGGTTATGGAGTAGGATGAGTATTGCACAGAAAGAAAACGAGATTGCTCATCGTAATAATGTGTGCCCTCTTAAAACAAAAATTTATACTGGATAAAATCCGGGAATTAAACTCGGAATCACATCTTTTTTATTCCCTGGACCTCGCTCCAATGGATCTTTACCTTTAATGGTCCACGGAGCATAGAATGAGAGAAAAATGCAGCTGAAATGCATTTAAAATCGTTTTTTGCTTTTATTAAAGCGATGGAAAGATATGTTGAATAATGAAGGGAGTAATATTTTATAATGTTGTATGTAAAAAAATTGTTATTAACAAATATCTACTTTATTTCTACTAAATTTTGAATACTTTCAGGCCCCCTATTATAAGACCAAGCCTTTATATGATCTATGCAAAAACGAAGCTTGAAGTTCAAATTTATTTTGTTCATTAACTCTTTATTAATCTTCTTAGGCTTGACTAATTTCATCTTTGATTAAATTAATAATTCACTCTTATTACAAGTGATAACTAAAATTTTGCGTAATAAAATCGTACGTTTCGTTTAATGGAATATTTAATTTTAACTTCGGCCTTACGATTAATGAGAAGTCAGAGACGTCTTTGCGAAAGAAGTTTATTCAATTTGGCTATATTGCAAGTTATATTTTGAGCTGGGTTTTTATTGAGATTATTTATTTATTATGTCAATGTTTTCAGAATAAATCCATCATGTTTTTGGTATTTTTTAAAAATACTGTCAGAAAAATTGTCTGTTATTATAAACAAGCTACTGTTTATCTACGAGCGTTGCTGAAAATTTGAAGATGAAAGCCTTATTTCAGCAAAGTCGCTTTTATTTATTTACGATATGGATGTTAAATTTTGGCTTTTATTTTAAATTCAATCAAAAATTTGATTTGATTTGCACTGAATATAAATGAAAATGCTCTAGTTCAATTAAATTTGAAAGTTGAAAATGGCAAATCAAATCAAATTTCTACAAGTTATTAATTCAGATTTCATCAAACAAAGCCTGGTCGCATAATTATTATTGCAAAATGCATTTCCACCGCATCTAACTTTGTGAATTGTAATCTTGCAGTGAGAGAAAATCAGGCTCCTTTGATACAATATTCAGGCAATATGGGCACTGAAAATATTCCGCAGCAAAATTTATTCTGACACATTTAAGTCAGATAAATGATTCCTCGCCATAAAACATTAATTGTGATCCTGGCGCATTTTCGCGGCGTCCTTTTATGGCCGGAAATTTTACGGCGCAAATATTATAATTCAGTGATGTATCAAGCCATAAAATGGGGTTTGATTCGATGCTTCATTTTATGATGTCGAAGACAATGCCACGGCTGATGTGTTCTTCTTGACGATGATGACCTCATATAAACCCAGGGGCGGGTGCGCCGACAATAAAATGAAGCCCTCTTCTCGTCTCATTCAAACTCAATCTAGCAGTAATATAATAACGTCGGAGAACCAAATCAAATTTCAACCCAAAATATATATAGAAAATAAGCTTTTGACAACAACAAAAAACATATTGTCGATGCAATCAATAGAAATTTGATTATATTATAGCCAAAAATTCACGATGGAAAATATTTGTATCTGTATCGAAATGATTAATATATGACATTTACATGCATCAAATTATCCATTAATTCAATTTAATACATAAAATATTTTTTATAGTTAAGGTATCATTAGAGCGGAAGATTTCTTTAAAAAATTAAGAGAAGTTGATTAAGGGGGGCAATTATTTTAAACTTTTGACATAATTTTACTACAACCTTAAAGTGCTAATTTATTTTATTTTTTAAAAACAAAATGGCGGAGTTAAAAGGTATTCCATTAGGCGCCTTTTTTCATGATATCAAACGGCTCGCCACTTGTCAAAGGTTTTCTGTTGAACTGAAACTGAAAATATTTTTTGATTTTTAATATATGTAGGCAGTCGACTAAGCTATAAATATTTAAACAAGTATAAAATCAAAAATTTAGTAGGCTTTTTAGTTAAACTTTCATATTTTTTACCATTTTCTTAATCATTTTTACCCCAAGAAAATAATTTATTTACGCGAAAACCTTAAAAATTTAGCTTAGTTGACTAGATAATATTATAGTGAGATACATCCCAAAATTTCAGCCAGATCGATTAATAACAAATTTTTAAGCTTCAACTGTCGAACATTTTGAAAATGCAGCCGATCAATCAATGATTCCAAGCACATATAATAGATCTTCAGCTTTCTCAAAAAGTCAATTATCTGCAACTAGCTGTTGTTTTTGGGCTATACGAGCTGCTTTTGTCTCAGAAAGACTCTTATGATTCTACCTCGCTACCCGCACTTCATCGTTATTTCAGCAAAGACTTTACAATAGTTGCCAATAATTTTATTTAACGTATTTATCATCTTTGAAATATAGCTGTAGTTCTTATTAAATATCTCAGCAGCAATGTATGTTGATATTACAATAATTTTTATACCAGAATGCAGATGATTTGGAGCCAGTCGCCAAACCGTCGAGTTAAAACATTCATTAATATTTTGGGTATGACCACACAAGCATCTTTGAAGTAATTCATCCCTGGACAAATCTTTATAAATTGGTAAAGATGCTGCTTTATCTCTTGGCCAAGAAATGGAGTCAGGTCTTCAAGCTTTGGATATTTTTTAAAGCAATTTTTTTATGCCATTTGCACCAGCTTTTGACTCCAATTGGGTTCCCATGAAAATATCATTTTATTTGAAATTCGTAAATATTTCATATTAAGATTTTTCTCTTTTGTAGTATACTCTCAATATGTTATAATTTCGAAATAATGAAAATGAACGTTGTAAAGGGTTTGCCCCCTTTAAGAGATTTAATGAATTTAATTTTCTAAAAATTCATTGTTCACTCTGATCTTTTGCTTATTAAAATACAAAATAACTATTTACATACCTTCATATCATATCTGCGTTAAATCATTCATTTTTTTAGCTAAAAACCACCCTTTCTTTTTAGTTTGACATAATATTTTTTCAAAGATCAATACTAACACGCATACAATGATACGAGGAACAGAACCAAAACAATTATTATGCTTTTCAAACATAACCAAACCGATATTTGAATAGCGTTCAAGAACAAATGTTGATACAGTAAGCTAGTTCTTCAACTTATATTATTAAAATGAGGTTGAAATCCTGACTGTGAAAACATATTTTAATATACCAACAAATTTGAAAGATTTCTTCATCTTAATCCAGGCTTTTCGCAATTGCCTATATTTTTTAAAAAAATAAACGAAGTCTATTTGTGCCAGTTTTTTAATAGATATTTGAAGATTAATAATTATATTTAACTAACCTTATCCCAATTTAATCATATATGGGAGATAGTAGGAAATCCTTAAATGTATCTTAATAAAATGTATACACTCAAGACATATATTAAAATCCTTGAAATATAATATTGCTAAATGTTCATTTTCATTAGTTTGAAACGAAGTTTTTATTTTGTAAAAAATGGCTTTTGGCTCATAGTTTTATGAATATCCTAAAAATACTTGAGCTTTATATATTTTTTTATGGTCAAAAGTTGTGGTTCTCATATATCTGAATGCAAAAGATTCGCTCTAGAATAGTAAATTTACAAAAATCTTACAGAAAATAAGTTTGATTAAACTTTGTCTTTCTTTTTTAATAATTTTTTTGTGCGTTTTTGAGATAATTCTAGAGCTTTTTTGCGAATTTTCACATCTATTTTAACATTAGATTTGTCATTTCAATATCTTCAGTAATATCTTCATCATAATTTAATTCTAATTTCATTTTCGTTCAAATGTTCGAAAACACCCCAAAGTCATAATATAAAGGAAACATTGATATCTTAAAATAATTTTTCGATACTACATTTTTAAATATAATACTTGATTAATAATCAATATCGTCTAATGTTTATAATTGTATTTATAGGAAAGATGACAATTCTTTGGCATTAGATTGATTGGTTTTTAAATTCATATACGGTATTCTAGTTTCAAAAATAAGACTTTGAAAGCAATCAGTCAACCATTGACGGGGTTAATTAATTTTATTGCCAAACAAATAGGGTCTATAGCTCTCAATTTAAGTAATTAAAATGAAAAGCGGACACGCGTAAGATTGATGTCCGTCAGGGTCGGATATGGAAGCGCAGACGCCATGGGCTATCGGGGTGGTATCCTTTGTGCTTCGGCCACTTGGGGTCGTAAACCCAATTACATCCTGCAAGGATGGCAGAATTCAGGTTTTGTTGGTCGTCAGGTTTTGTTTTCATCGTTTGACAAAGTCCTGTTATAGTGTTACGATTCACACCACCCGGCCTCGGGGCCCTCCACCACATCCTGCTACCTTATCCGACGTATTTTCTTGGAAATTGCTTTGACTTTGTCGCCCTAAAAATTTTCCAACAAGATGAAAACCAAGTCCTTTGAAGTCGCGGTATTTTTTACTTCAAATTTAGGACGAGGGCTCATAATGCGTCCCCTACACGTGTGAGTGAAATGACTCGGAGTACCATCTGCATACTGAAGCTTTTTTCATCCGAGCAATGGAGGCATTTAATGAAGCAAACATTTGTGTTTAAGGATCATATGTCCTTTAAATATACTTCAAATACGGCACGATAATTATAAATAAGACCCTCGCCATTGTTGGAAGGTATATCTGGTAATTCGTGAAATCAATGAAGTGACAACAGTACAAATAACACGAACCTGATTTGACAGGTGTCGTGTTCGGGTCGCCAATTTATATTTCGTATTGGAATATTGAATCTATGGAATAAATCATCAATTTTAAAGTAATTTTCAAGTAATCAAAATAGACTGTTAGTAAATGATTAAGAACCTTAAGAATTTATAAGAAAAATATTTCAGTAATGTATTGTATGACATACTGAGTCAGTATTACTGACAAATACTGAAAATCTATCTGTAAACGAGGTTTCCTTCTATGGAACCTTTTTTTATTCAATTTTATAAATGCATACTTAATTAAAAAAAAACACCAAAATGCTAAATTATTTGAGATTAATTTTATTAGATGTCTACGAGTATTTACATGGAAATCTTATAGGATATCTGCTAAATCTATGATATTAAAAAATAAATAGATGGTTCACGATCTATCACAAAGGCTCAAAATATCGAATTACGTATCACAATTTCCATATCGGTGAGCGCCATTGTGGATTTAGGCTGGATAAAATTGGGAATAGTCTGGATGTGCTGTTGTGTAGCTTTTATTTTTGTTTTTGAAGATCCTTGTAAGAACCAATAATCTTGTTGGCTTTTCGAGATTCTTTCGAAGGGCGTTCTTCAATGGAATCATAGTCGGGTAGAAGTTGCAATCCTTGTTCGAAAAAATAATTTAATTATCGTCAATCGATATTATTTTTAGACGTAGCTTGAAATTGGATGTTTGGCGGCTTAAAAATGTAATTTTTATACATTAACATTCGATAAGGCATTTAGAGACTGCCAAAATATAACCTTCCTCACAGAACACGGGCGATTTAGGACCTCGTTGGTTAGATTTGGGCTTTTAACGCAGGCAATCGCAAGGCAATTGTACATGGAAACTTTGTGGCAATTTCCTCTAATTTTAATGCATCTTCGAGGATTTCTATGATCTCCACCGGATTCCTAGCGGTCGGTAACATTTAGTGGGCTCGCACTCTTTTTTGGGGCCGCCAGTGAGACTCATTCTTAGGGGAGATGTCGCTTAGTCGCTCCAGACCACTGGATGTTCTAGTTCCATACAGGACACGGGCGGTTTAGGGCTTTGCTTTCCAATTTTAGTATATTCCCGACTCCAGAATGCCCTTGCAGAGATCCATTCATGGACGCAGATCATATTCGGTGGAAATATCCGAGCATGGCGTCCGATTGCAAGGTGCTTTTTCATTGTGTCAGCGATCCGAAATATGGACCGATTGGAAATGCAGATATTGTGATCACTCCCTCCAAGTTCAGGGCATTTAGGGAACGCAGTAGAAGTTACGATTAGAAGTGTATCCCCGGGGCATTTTACGATATCTATCGGGTCGTAGAATCGGCCGTAGTTACCGCTCCCCCCCCACCTGCGGTCTTGAGTGTCTGAGGTCTTATACAACTCAGAAATTGACGTTTGTTAATAAGTTTTAATATAAAATATCTATCAATATATATTTCCTTGCTTTAGACTTTAGATTTCTTTACTTAGATTCCCCTTATGCTAAGAGCACACGTAGTCTCAAGAAGTTGAGAAAGAGCGAGTTCTTGCAGACATGCTTTTATTATCTTTTGGTTTTGCACCAATATGTGCACTTTTGTTGAGAATGCTGAGATGGACTTGATTAGCGAATCCAATATACATCTCGGGTCAAAGGAGGGTCATGTTATATATCGGAGTTGACTCAAATATATTTACTTGTTAAGTTATACTTACCAGATAAGATTCTCACAAAACCCACAAAACCAGTTATTTTATAAAATTTGGCATCTGATTTTCATTTCAGAGAGTGGCCCATGGTGTGCCATTCTATGGCCCATGGCATGAAGATTTTTAGTCATTAACGTCGTGTTATTGGATCGCAAAATCGTAAATAAGATCATTTTAAAATGATTTTTTTTCATCAAAATGATTAAAATATCAAATTTTTAGAATCAATTTTCAGTTTCATTGATAAAAATTTTATACAATGAGGGACTATTAAATGGAGTATGGGTATATACATTTTAGGTATGCGAATTTAAGGTATGCTTACGCACATTTATCATAACTAAAGGTCCAAAATAAGGTTTTTTTCGAGCTCGACTTCTCAAAATGGTAGAAAAATCTTTCATTAAAGTATTTTGCAATATTTTATTCGCAGCGTGTTTCCCTTGCAAATACATTTATGTTCATTTGGCACGTGCTGTTATTGTCTATAAAAGTGATATATGGAAGCGTTCTTGTTCCTCCTTACGTAACCATATTTTAGAAATAATATTTAATGATACACGTGTTAGGAAGGAGTACGATGCACGCAGAAGGACCGAAATAGGAAAAAAAATCCATATCTCAGTGACTTTCGCAAGCGTTAAAATGAGAGTTATGGGAGAAAATCTCCGATTGTGTCGGAAAGAACGGAAGCTTTTAAGGAATACAAAGAGATATTCAATATACACCGAAAAGGATAAAGGAACCTTTCTCGGTATTAACGCTGGCGAATGGTGATCGGTTTCTCTAAGAGAAATCACGACGTCATAATCAATCAATCCGAACAAAAATTGTTTTGTATCACTGTTGTTCCGGAACCGAAAAAAACTGTCTTGGAAAAAATATTAAACTTATATCCGGTTATAAACTTTGGAAGCTGAGCGCTAATAATCATTACAGTTCCCGAGGGTATAATGACTATGATGCGAAACGTAAATATTTCAGAGTTAAAGCGAGTCCACTGAGATTAGAGGGCCCCGGGCTAAATCCCTAATAGCTTGTGGGTGAAACCTTATTAGTTCAAGTCATCGATTTTCAACCATTATAATAATGCATTGTATTTTAGATATGTCCTTTAGAAGCTGGATGAATACATTTTTGATTTGATTACTGTGCACATTTATTTAACAATTTAGATTATGGCTTTACAGTTTTGAGCAAAAGTATTGAAAATTGACTTGGCGTTTTTGACTAATATTTGGGAAAAATCTTGAACATCAGGAAAAAATAAAGGTATACTAGAAATGATTAGTTCTGCAAGAGCCTTCAAAGCTAAAACACGGTTTTGGATAAATATTTTTTTAAATAAATCTCTTTCCAAGGGTGGAAAAAATTATTGGTGAAAATATTTTTGACGTAACATTATTTATTACTTTACGCAAAATTTTACGTCATTTTTGAGTCTTAATTTTACAAAAAAGGAAACATTCCTTAGTCAAATATTGGTCAAAATAGATCTTCTTATAATGTTTTATGTAAACAATTCCACGAAAATATCTCGATTAAGTTAATATAATATATATTTTCGCGGACCACAGTTTAAGAGCCACTGTTCTAGGATATATTTCAAAATTTTCATATTTGTTGTTAAAAGATACCGAATCTTATGCTTCAGTATAGTATTAGATTTAAATCCTGGATATTTATGACGTTTTTCTATTGAAATTTTACTCGATCCAAATATAAAAAGCAGAAAATTATGGAAATTTACCCCTTAAAGAGGTAAGACACAAAATTGTGTCCAAACTCCAGTGATTCAGAAAGTGCATTCTTACACGTTGAGCTCGGAGATAGACAGAGACAGAGAGAGAAAGTATCCTGCAGATCGGAGCTTGTGAATGGAAGACAGAGACGGAAAGAGTATATTGCGTACGATTTTTTATCGACATCGACAGCCCAAATTTATCAACTAATAATGATATAATGAATTGATTTCAAGTGTTTTATTAATGTTTAAGAAAAATAAATGATCGAATATTATGTACTATCGATAATATTTATTTATTTATGTACAAGCTTCGTATACGCTGCGACTGTTCTGACAGATAAGTGGATTTGTACGGTTGATAAATGGCGGATATACAAAAAATATAGCATCTAAGTTTATGATGATTTAAAATTACCTCCCTACTTAAAGGACTAAAGATATATCTTGTGTAATATATAATAAAATAGGAATGCTACTGCGCGTAGCGTATCTTTGTACGTGTGTGTGCGACAGAGATAGAGAGAGTATAAATGATTCTCCGTCTCCTTCCAACGAACTGTCAATTGAAGTTTCATTTTTTATCTCGTTCAACCCAATATGCTCTATCACGCCTATAAAAAAATCCTCAATTATCCAAGCTAAACTGTATTAACAGTAAATATTATTATTTTATATCGTTGACTCATAAAAATAAAATTTAGTATTTGCTAAAAAGCAAAAAGAAAATACTGCAAAACGATAATAATTTATGATTTAATATGATTATACGCAAAATTGTCCGATATTAGTTAGGAAGGCGGACCAATTAATGAGTCTGCATGTGGGTTTTTCCGATGAAGGCCCTCTGAAGGTGTATTAAAACCCTTTCATTGGAATAGACGAACCGAACGCAGGGGCCTAACGCACTTTGGACTCATTAGGGCCCCACTCTCGGGATAATTAAGGGCCGCAAAAAGGTGGGCAAGCCGATTTGCTAAGAGTGTCCTTTCAAATGATCTCGGCCGTAAGTGATTTGCAACGGTCGGATAAAATTGGGCCTTATCCCAGAAAACAGCTAATTCATTAATCCCTCTCCGCCGGATGTGTGAAACAATTTCTATTTGTCTACTGCTTTCACACCAACTTTGACGGCTCATATTATCGCCTATAGTCGAACTGCTTTAAAATTTTATGGCATAATTAATATTGTCGATTAACCCACCCAAACTTGATTTAGGTGTACTGGATAATTTTATATATATTTGGTGAATGGATAAGGGACACCATGAACTAAACCATTATGTTTAAGTCCTCTTGTTTGAATTCAGTATGTGACTGTATGCGATGGAACTTGTATTTTAAAGTTATGTTTATATATGAAACGCCAATAATGTTTTTTGAACTTAGGCTAGAACTAAATTGGCTATTAAGTTCTTTAAAATACGTATTAACAGATGTAAGTGACGTTGAAAATCACCTAATTTTGATTTTATTTTACACGACAACTGTTCTGTGTGTATCCTTTGGCAAAATCCATCCAAACCACCACTAATACTATAATTTAGCTTCACGAGATTAGGCTGAAATTAAGGTTTCATTTTACAGGATTAATTCCATAACTCGAGTATAACACCAAGTCTTCCTTTGACAATTGGATCTTGAAAAAATTTCAATTCCTATTCAAAGAGCTTTCCCAGTGTGGTGCAATTCCATAAGTGAAAGCTCTCATTAATTGAATAAATCTCCGACTGGAATAATTTTTATCACATCCCATTTACCTGTTCTTCTCTGATGTAATATTCTCGTCGTTCAGAAGCTAAACTCAAAGCTAATACGGTTATCTCGAAATAACACGGCGCAACCTTAGCAGACGTTCTATCAATAATAATTACCTTAGCCTTTGATGTAACAATCCTCGCGAATATTATTCTTGTCGACGGCATCGTCTCAGGAAATATTCATCAGGGCACTAATCAAATCGATCCTTGATTACGCGAAATAATAATTTAAAAAAAAACATTTACTTTATGCTCTGAATTTATGACGCCTTTCGATCCACCATCCGTAAAAACTCGTTAAATTTGAATCAAAAGTTTGGACTCGCAAGTAAGAGCGCTCAGATGCCGTATGGAAGGAAACAAAGTGGCAGGGTGCAATTCCTTGCAGCTTTGTGAATTAATTTAAAATGAATCTCCATCTTAAAGACTTTGTAATATTGTAGATCATGTAGACGCCCCCTAATTTGATACGATATTAGTTCACGTGTTTGAGAATTGATCGAAGAAAATAATAAAGTATTCATTATAAAAGCCAACAAAAAAATAATTTAGGCAAATCGATACATTCATGTTAGTAAAACAATGACATGAACAACGATGACATTCTTCACTATGGAAGTCTTAAATCCTAGACAAGTAATTTTCAGCAAAAAAAAATAAACTTTGAAAATTTTGAAAATAACTCGATCCTCGCTCAAATAATCATTTTTGGGTCATTAACTATAAAAAAAGTATAGCCCTATTTAAATCCTTTCTTTAATAACTTCTTCGTTGAGAGCTGAAGGATGCTTGTACAAATATAACGATCTTGTAGTTTTGTAGTTCCAAACAGTGTGAATGCTGAGGGGCTCCATCAGTCGAAATTTTATGATAATATGTGCCCAAATAGCATTTCTCACATTTTCTATTAAATCGAGATGTCGGCGAATAGCTAAGTCTTAATTATTAGATACATCGTTCAGCAATTTATTAGTAAGCTGTTCAGTTTTCGAAGCACTTCGTACAGAGCTCTTATTTTTTCTGCCCTTACTTTCTACTTGCTTATTAGCCTTTTTTTAAAATGTGTTAACATTTTTTTGACTTCAATTGCTTCTTTAGTAGAGCAAAGATAATAAAAGTCCCTAACGGGGAGCTTTGGCCTGCAAAATAAAGCAGGTATAGGGTCAAGTCTACAACTGCAGTGTTCTCAGAGTCATTAGGGCGCAATCTGGATAGAGTGATTGCTCTGTACGCATTTAGCGAATTAGCTGTAAAGCATTAAAATAATACGAATTTATTTACCAAAATTATGGATGACACTCTTAAAGATATGTACTTTCGAAAAATAAATTTAAAAAAACGATTTTTTTAACGTGATAAAGTGAGATGACCCCTTAAATTGATTATTACAGTTACTATAGAAAAACGATGAACATATCGTATTTATATGATCATTTTTTATGCATATCTGGGTCATACTAATGAAAAATAATAACTCATCGACAACTTTCAATCGATCATAGAGCAGGTTGAAAAATGTATGTTCGGAGGCCCAAATTACACAGAGATGTTAGAATTTATTGCTTTGTACGTTCATATAAACGAGCCTCGGTGATGATTCTGATGGCAAAAAAATGCAATTTTTATGATTGACATCCCAGCTTGTCTATTCAATTCTGACATGACCAATGCCGCAGTGACGCAATAGGCAAACCCACTTTTTGCGATATTCAGGCTGGATGGCCTGCTCGATTTTTCAATCCGAAATCAGTTTTTAGCATACGATCAAAAAAAGAAGATGTAGTTGAATGACAAGCGTAAATCCTATATGTAAGCACGTGTATTCCGATGTTTCACGGTTGAGTAGAGTACGATGTAAGACACTCGTTGGGATTACACTTCTTCGCCCACGCGTCCACAGCTTTCATACAAAAATCGCCGGCTTCAACAACGAACGCAATTTTCCAGTCTTGGACGCATTACTTTCGCCAGGGGGGTTGGGAGGATGAGAAAAGTCGTCGACGAAAGGGAGAAAAAGAAGAGAAAATAAATCTCCCTCTGAACACATTCGATTATAATGGCTACGGGTAAATCTCAAAATATCTCGCTGTAATACCACTCAGTGAGCGAAGGCTTTTAGAGAAGACTCGACTCTAATCTTTTGAATGGTTAAAAGATGGTCAATTCAGACGCAAATGCATAAGCAATAGAAGAGCATTTTTTTCTTCGGCTTCGACGATTTATTCGCTCTCTGCCTACAAATCCTGATACATAGCCAACATAAAATGTCAGATCTTACTTTTTGATAAATGCGATTCAAATCTTACACGATAACTCATTACATTGACAATTAACATCATATTTACAGCGTATACATATTTATCAGAGTTGCTTTGCAGAAATACAGATCAAACCCATGTAAATGCATGAATTTATGCCATTTTTATAAATATAAAAATATTCATGGCTTAATTAATAGCTTTGTTTGCGGATCGATAGCTGCATAATAGTTGACAAGCTAAAATACTATGTTTAGCCAATAAATCAAAGTAAGACCAAAATCCTAGCCATTGATCGATGCGAAAGAAACTGTGTAAATGATTATAAATTGTTGAAATGGATTGATCAAATGTAGAATAATTTTCTACAAAATATTTTATTACAGCACCATAAATCAATTATTTAAATACAGAGACACGTTATTCTTTAAAAAAATTCACAAATGCAAAATTGTTTAAATCTTTGCGAAAGCATATTTTAGGTATTTATGAAAAGTAGAAATGTTTTTAATTAAAGTTTAGAACACTAAATTCAAACCCAACTCTCCAAAGTGACACAACCAGAATGTGATTACTGTCACTTGAATGTTTTTCCCGTTCCTGTAAAATATTACAAAATTATGGTACACTATTTATAAAACATTTTTGTATAATTCTACAAAGATTTATTACTAAAAGCATTTAAATTCTTATTTTTTAGCACGTATACAGAACATATTTTAAGTTCAACGGATGAACATACAAAATAAACACACATTAATTAGTATATTTATTCTCTTATACATATAGATTAATACTGACCAAATCAATACAACATTTTAATTTAGAAAGTTACAATTTTATTCATGTTTTTGATGACTTTGATTCATTTTTTAGATGCACATTAAAATCTAAGACTTTCATTCAACTGTCGTTTATAGATAAATAGTATCGTTTCTTCAATTTTTTCAATTTAGCTGTTTTACATTATGTCCTAAAATCGCGCTTTTCTTAAAGCAATGATTATACAATATTATACAATATTTTCTTAAAGCAATGATATATACCATATACAATATTAGGTTGGGGAACAAGTTCGTAGCGTTTTTAACAAAAATTCTATTTAACAAAAATAAATAGTTTTAACAATAAATTTATTAATTATGTATTCGCCGTTGCTATTTACTATATCCTTCCACCTCTCAATCAATTTGTCAATGCCGTTCTGCCAAAAATTTCCCGGTCTGGTATCGAAGAATTTGTAGAGCCAGTTTTTAAGGTCATCTTCATTGTCGAAGGTAACGTCTCTCATATGGTTCGATAGGGAGCGAAAAATATGGTAATCCGTCGGTACAAGGTCTGGAGAATACGGCTGATGCTGAAGGACCTCCGATTCGAGTTCTTAGAGTGCGGCTTTGACGACTTGTGCCACATGGGACTTGTGCCACGCGTTGTTGTGAAGGAGTATAGTTTGGCCTTGTTGATGGGATCTTTTAAGTTGAATAGCTTATTTCACGCGGTGTAGCTGAGCTTTGTAAAGCTCCTTGTTGACCGTGGCATTCCTTTCGAGCATTCCCCAATGCACCATGCCCTCCCAGTTCCACCAAACGCAGATCGTGGCCTTCTATGGATGGAGGTCAGGCTTGACTCTCGACTTTGGCGTATCTCCTGAAGTCACCCATTTCTTTCTTCGCTTCATGTTTATGTATAGGCACCATTTCTCTTCTCCGGTGATGACTCGATACAAAAAGCGCTGTTTATGACCGCGTGTTGCTCGATGGCGGGCAAGATTTTGAGAAGCAATTTGAAGGCGATTTTCTTTGTTGTTTTCGTTAAGCTCGTGAGGCACTCAGGCTCCCAATTTTTCAGCAAATCTCATTGAATGAAGATGATTGAGAATCGTTTTATGATTGCAATTCATTTTTTTTGGCCAATTTACGACTTGTTTGACAACCGTCTTTCTTCAAAAGTGCTTTAGACGCCCTTCGTCGAATTCAAAAGATCTTCCGCTACGGGGCGTACCGTCAACATCAAAATCGCCATTTTTGAACATTGCAAACCATTTCCGTGCTGTAGACTCACCTATGACACCTTCTCCATATTCTTTGCAAATGTCTTAGACTGGTTCAGCAGCTTTTTGGCCTCGATGAAAAGCGAAGAAGTGTAGGTGTCGAAAATGTTGCTTTTTACCTCCTGAATATTCCATTTTTAAGAGATAAAAATTAAATTATTCAAAAAGATGATTAACACAGATTTGTAGAACAGAAAGAGTTCTATCGAATGAATATTAAACTCTTTGTCAAAAAGCAAAAAAAATGTTGTAAAACAAAAAAATATAAAAACGCTACGAACTTATTCCCCAACTTAATACATTATGGAACGTAGATAAGTTTACGTAAATATACACTTTTAAGTATGAAAGAATCTGTAAGTGATTGAAGAAATTATAAATTTTTTGAGATTTTTTATTGTTATAGTATTTCTTTTTTGAGACGCAGAAAATTAATTTTTAATCGATCTAAGATTTCCTACGTAAGTTACTTATCGCAGGATGGAGAATTCTTGTAAAATTGTGTATTGTTTATGTTTGTTTTGTCCAATTGGCCGCATAAATACTTTATCATGTCGTAAACGGTGGAAAAATATCAATCGAACAATAAAATAGCGAAACTCTCTCTATATACCCTTTATTGAATCTAACATACCAAAGTCCTGAATGGCTGGAAAAGTTTTTTGCTCCATTTGATGCTGGGTCGAATTCGCGTTAAATGACCCGCACGGTGTAGTTACACTTATTTTACGGAGGTCTCCCGTTTTTTTATTCGAATCCCCGGGAGCTGGGGCCGTTCTCCGGGAACGTGATGACAGAAAAGGGGAAAGAAGAAAACGGAAATATCGGACAGACGACGCATCCGGTTGCTATCGCGGCAGAACAATTCACACAACCGGGCCCGAACAAATGAGACTGTATTATTTGATCGACGTGACGATCAAGACGAAAATTTCGACAAAACCACCCTGACACGAATTTATTTTCTCGCGAGGACAATCGTCCTTGGGGGAGGATTTTTCGGGGCCTTGAACTTTTAGAACCGCAAATAATAAAGCAAGCAATAAAACGGAGAGCATTGAAGAGTTTTACGACGTCGGCGAATAAAAGTTTGATTCGTGTTTATTTTAATATGGACTCATAAAAAGGATTTCGACAAAAAAAAAATATTCAATGAGATACTGCTTTTTTACGTTGAATTAAGTCGATCGAAAAGTTGCTTGAATATCTGACATATCAAAAGAGCTTCATAAATCGTTTATCAATAAGCTCATCACTATGATGATGATGATACTCCGTATCTTCTTATACGATTTTTTGTAGATATTTTCAATGTTCTGAGCATTTCCTAAGTGGATTATAATCTACTTGAAGTGCTTTTAAGTTCACTGAAACAATTTTGAGTTTAGATATTAGATACATTTCTTATATATATATATATATATATATATATATAAATTATTTTAATTATTAAAATATTAATAAATAGCCGGGTGTTCGATCGCGTTAAGGTTTTTGGTAAAAAATTAAAAAACGAATTCTTTACCTTATCCGATATTTCGGACCACTCGTCGGGTCCATTCTCAAGGATTGACTGTCAATCCTTGAGAATGGACCCGACGAGTGGTCCGAAATATCGGATAAGGTAAAAAATTCGTTTTTTAATTTTTTACCAAAAACCTTAACGCGATCGAACACCCGGCTATTTATTAATATTTTAATAATTAAAATAATTTAAATATGACTCACGTAAATCTGAAAAACTCTAATATATATATATATATATAGTTAGATATATTTCTACATTTTATTCAATATTCATCGGACTGTCGATGGAGAATTTAAAATGACAGTGCTTGAAGATATATATTGTACATTATATATAGAAAATTTTATACAACACGACTTTGTATACGATACGTCACTCTTATTATTGAAGCTGACTGCGAAGGAAGCCAAGTAAAATCAGGTCACAACACAGTTTCATAAAATTTTTGCAACATTGAAGAAATCGACAGCAGCCGTATCATTTCATCTCACACAGAGAACATTCAATCTTATATAGGTAAAAGCAAAGTGACCCAATTTCGACAGCAAAGTTCTCACGGACTTTTCCTTAAATTATTTTGAACTTATGAAAAATTTTAAATGACAATGGGGTCGTTCTTCATTTTTAAAATAAAATTGTTAAGAAATGTTTTACATCAAGTTAGAAAATCGGTAAAATGCTTAAGATATTTTATTAATTTATCTAATGAAAAATTCCCAAAATAATTTGGAAATAATTTATTTTCCAAACGCATTATTTTTCAAAATCACACAATTGTGTTTGTATTGGTTTTAAATTTCCAAGAATTCTTCTGAAAAAAAAAATATTTTTAAAGAATTTCAATCCTGAAAATTCTCACAAATACTAAATCATATTTTAAGAATATTTTTTTAAATGAAAGCACAATTACTAATCATTTTTAATTTGATTGTAGAAAATAAATAAAGCTCAATAAATATTATTAATACTTAAATTTATAATAAATTCATAATTTAAGCGCCCCTATAACACATATATTTCTCTCAAAATATGGCAAAAAGCGACCAATATATCACTTTATACAAGACAAATTGCTGCGTGATGTATATGAATATGCTGGAAAGCCTTAAAAGTTTTGTTGATAATGCTTAAAATCGAATTTCCCATAGGAGTGTATCCAATTTTGTTCGGAGATTAATATTATAAAAAGCTCTTACAGAACAACAGAACTAAAAAATACGAGACACTAGAATAGGACAGGGTTTTAATGTGATTCTCTTTTGTGTATACAAAGTTATTTGCAAAAATAGCTACACTGTGTGTAGTCATAGGATCGAAGACAAAGGGCGAGATGAGATAAAAGCTCTCAAATTGATTTTATCACATATTGCTTTTATTGTATAAATGTATTGCCAATTTATAAGTCAATTATCATTATATAGACAACGGTCGTAAAGTAGAGGGAGACTTTAGCGATATGAATGTCTGAGATATTTAAGAATCACTGATGAAATAATAGAATTTCAGTTGATTTTTTAGAGAAAGAACTCGGTCCAAATCAAATATTTCTATTTTTTTGATAATAGAGTATATAACTCTGAAGACTACTCAAAATTTTGCTTAAAAGAAAACGGTTCGCTTAATGGTGATTAATAGTGATAAAAAAGACAACCTTGTATAATGAGACATTTATGTAATGCTTTTGATCGTCGTTGTTTCATGACATGAACATTTGGTATCTTTTTTTACTCTTGTAACATAATTATCTGTTTTTTGAACTAGTTTTATGCTCGCTAAGTCGAAAATATTTTAGCAAGAAGGGATTTGTTAAAAGTTACCTAAAAAAACCCGTTTAATACAGAAATTAACATACCTGTATAATCACATATTTACGCCTAATTTTTAATGGTAATCAGACTTAATTTATAAGACACTTTTATGGAAGTCAACTTGAAGATACGGAAGCACCATTTTAGCAGGTCGAAATGCTGAATTTGAAGTTCAAACGTCGTTTAAATGTATTCAACTTGGGGCGAATGCGAAATGAGACGTGGCAGAAGTACGAAAAAAGCACGAATACGAGCCTATTCATTACGTTGCTTTCGCAAAATGGCTATTTTTGTTCCCGAAAAGATCGGCAGCAATATTTTCACTCGTAAAACTCATATTCGCCATAACAATATGTAACTGAAGCATTTTTACGTGTCTAAGTCTCCTTTTGCCGTTATGGCTCAATTTTTCTGGGCAACTTCGTTCTGCTCTTATATTTTTATATTCAACGATATTTTTCTTAACAACCTAATACATAAATAATATTTCATGCGATATGAATAACAGTGAAAATGTTTCATATTGCGACCCTTGATGCTTTACTTGATATTTACACAAACATATAATACTTTTACGGCTATAAAATATGAATATTTGCAGTGCGTAGACAAAGCCTTCCGTTCGGGTAAATGAACTTTTAATGCTTCTTGATATATATATTTTTTTGCAAATATTTGAGTGATTATCCCTACATCGGAGGAGAGTAGTTCTGTTCTGTTTGTAAATGTTTCTCTGAATGAAAATAGCCATATAATTGTGCGGAATCCCAAAAACACCGAATAATTATTCATCCGGGTAGGTTGTTTTTGAACGGCACATAATGGCGCGCCGCAAAGCCTGCGCAAAGATCCGAACCTCAGTCGATGTTATCAATCATTTTTTCAGCGAAACTTTCCCCATGGAACCCTTTAGGGGTCTCTCCTCCTGCTGGTCGGCCTTTTCTTAAAGTTAGTTCTGAGAACAGTCTTATATATCATCATCTTTATGTCCATATGTGTTCCAATAATAAAGGCGTGTTTCTTTATTCTTGAAATATTTATGGAAAACTTCTTCCTTACGTTTTTATATAATGAAAGAAACCCTATTACTATAGAATCTCCGATAATCGAAATGCTATTTATTTCATAAATATTAGTTTAAAGAATTTTCCTAACTTAAGCCTAATTTATAAGATCCAGGATCAGAATCATTTGACCATACTATAATGTTTATTTAATACACAAACGCATTCCATTTTGAGACATTCTATATCATATAATTGTAAATTATATTTAAAGTTTGTTTGAGTGCAATTTTTAACGCCATCGATATATTAAATGTGAATTTGTGGAAAATACAATTGGTGGATGCAACATTAAAATGAATCGTCGCACATGGCCTATTTTATTAACCTACTTTCCTTTTAACATCTCGGCACAAAATTGTGCAATCGATCGATATTAATACAAATGTGCTACCCAATCTTCCACTATTCAAATTTAACTAAATTAATTTGCTAAATTCTCAATGATTTCAATGCCACTTTTTGCCGACGCCCTCGAATCCATTCCATAAGCCATCCATCCATTCCTACATTGCCCGTCAAAACTTTCGGAATTTGATGGAAACGTCTTTATCAATCTGAAAATTGTACATTTACACACACGTATGCACATTCAGAGTATAAATCAAACAGAATTATCGTTGGCCTACATTTTGAACGTGTCGTTATATGTCTCCCCCTGAACAGCTGATTGATGGCTGCCTTCTATTCCCCTCGAAGCCTTTCTTTTCCTCCCCATCATCTACTCCACCACCGCATCATTCCACAGAAAGAATATATCTCACGACATATTCAAAGGGTGCGCTGAACACCTCGAGACATACAATCGGGGGATGTCGTCCTGTTCGAACCTTATTCCATAAATATTTAAGAGGATTATTCTTTGTTTTTTTTTCATCCTTCAGAAGAAATACACATCGAAATTTTCGATTGAATGAAACGTATTTCAAGTGAGCGAATTGTGCTATAGAAGCATTATGCATTATTTATACACCCGTGATTTATTTACGTAATTGCCATTTGTGACGGATTTTAATGATTTTTTCGATCATTATTTTTCAAAAACCCTCCGTCGACACAAAATGATAAAAAGTTCCAGCTAAAGAGGGGCGATTATATATATTTTTTTGGAAGCGCATTATTTATATTCAAAGCACGTTGATGATTACTCATCCTTTATCCGATAGACGTTGTTATAAAGGACGATCGTGACGGGGTAAACATTAAATTTAAACAAATTTGGCCTATAATTTGTATTTTTATTTATTTAACTCGATTCGCTGTGTGAGAAAAAATAATATATACATTGTTATGCTCGGATTATTCCATTTTTTATGCCCTTAGAGCAGAAATATTGTTATTCCGCGCTATAAATTTTTGCATGTTATTCCTTATGGACATTTACATTTCATCTCGTTTTCCACGAGGCTAATTTTTAACGAAAAATTTAGCCCTTTAAAATAGCCTCCCTTAAGCCCATTCACCAAAAACGCACAACGGTATTAAGCTTTTAATCCATTTCTGACAATATTTTGTATCTGGCAGTCATATGCTTACCTAATGCTGTACTCGTATGATCATTCATTTGTATACTTATATAAAAACATACAAAGTAAATTGTAAATCGATCATTATATTAACAATGTTGATTCAGATTCTCAACTTACGCTTTTTGTTTCCAATAAAACTAAGCATCAAAAAAATCACCCGGAAGAAATTGGCGTAATAAATTTTGCTTAATTACTTCTGCAAAAATAATGAACGATGTCACCCGATGATAAATCACAAAAATATGTCAACGAATTTAATTTCGGTTGAATCCTTTAAAAAAAATTAATCATCATCAATTTTCCGCTTCCAAATTAAGGGCGAATAAAAAAGACACGGATCAGGTTGCCCCGGTAATTAATAGTGTATTAATCCACCCCGAGAAAAATAATTAAAAGAAGATTTTTTGCCCTAATTTTTATTGTATTTCTGCGAAAAGAGACGAGTTGAAACTTAATTTTCCCTCCGATGATTAATCAAATGCAGCCATGGAATATTCATCCAGCCGTAAAATTATGACGTGTTTAGAAAAGGGATGATTTCACGATTATTTTCAGCATTAATTATTCCCACGCATTATAGGAATTTCTTAGATCATAAATTATAGAGTTTCGCTTAAAGGTTTTCGAGAATTTGGCACAGTTTTGAGAAGATATCTTTTATCCTTTGAGTATTGAAGTCTCAAACCTCCCCAGGGGGTGAGGTTCTGTCGTAAATCAAGACGTTGGTCGTTTGCATCACAAGTTGCAGTCTACTTCCTTCCTGCAGAGCTTCGTCATTTGACCCACATGCGATCTTCCGCTTCCGCTTGGGAACTTTTGCGAACATCGTCGTTTTTGCTATGCGATTAAAATAACAGTTTAATTTTATAGCACTTATATTCCAGAATATAATTAGCAAATATTAAATAACTTTACAGTTATGATACATTGAAATCCATCGCCTTTTGATGAAGGAAAGTTTTGATGATTTAATTGTATTTAAATCAGACTTTAAAAATGAATTATATCCCTTTTTTAAAAGAAATCTATTGCTAAACTAAAAAAATCTTTATAATTTGACTCAGAACTATTTCACTTAAAAAATCAAAGCATAAGTCAAAGAATATCTTGTAAATAATAAAATAAACATATTTATGAAAATAATGATGACCATTCATTGACTTGAACTGAATAATTAACTATTATATTTAAGCCTGTAGTATAATATATTATATTAGGGGGACCCATAAGTAATCAATTATTTTGAGAGTGATCTTAATAAGTAGACTCATTTATTCACTAACCGATAAAAGTAAACTCGTTATCTACACCATGTCAGACACACAGTCGTCAGAAAAACACATTTGTCATCTTATGTTCTTCCACTTTAAAATGGGTTGTAACGCAAAACAGACATCTAAGAAAATTTGTGGTGTTTACGGCAAAATTCTTTAAGTCAACAAGTGTCTACGATGGTTTCGAAGATTCTCAAGTGACAATTTTAGTCTAGTTGATGACCACCGAAGTTGAAGACCTACTGAATTCGATACCGAGCTGCTGAAATCGCTAGTGAATTAAGATCCAAAATTAAGTGTGACAAATAACATCAAGACTCGGGGCTATTTGGTCAACAGTGCAAAAACACTTGCACACGATTGGTAAAAATTAGAGAGAGGGCGTTTGGATTCTTCACCAATTATCCGACATAAACAGGGATCAACGACGAAGTTGTTGCACATCGCTTATAACTAGACACATTAACGAGCAATTTCTACATCGGATTATAACTTGTGATGAAAAATGGATATTATTTGACAATGTTAAAAGAACTAAGCAGTGGCTTTCAACAATCAATCGGCTGTACCAACTCCTAAACCTTCTTTGTCTATAAAAATGTCCTTTTGAGCATATGGTGGGATTGTGGTGGGATGATACATTTTGAGTTAGAAGTTTGAAACTAGAAGAAACTATAAAAAATATAAAAAAGTATAATATTTTTAGCCTATATTTTGGTCCATATCAAAGAAGTATCAATCATTATGTGACATAGTTTAAATTGATTTCTTAAATTGAAATAAATATTTATCTAAACCTTTTTAAAAAATATTTATCTAAGAAAAAGAAATAAATGATTAGCAACAGATATTATTACAGCAATTAAAAATATTGATAATTTAATAACAATTTCATATTTGATATTTAACCTGATTAAATTACTCTTTCAATTTATTTATATTAAATATATAACATTCTCTTATTGCATAACTGCGCTTTTTACAATGAAGTTAAAGTAACTGGAATTAAATCATAAATGATATTAATTATAAGAGATTAAGTAATTTTTATGTCGTTCTTTTGACCAAAAGATATCAAAGAACCAAAGCAAAATAAATAAATTTGTTATTTAATTTGTTCCTTAATGCAGATAATAGTAAAAGTCAATGAAATACTTTTTTATTAAACAATGTAAAAATACATTCAACCAGAAAATCATTGTATAAAATGTGAATCTGGAAGCAAATGAATTGAAGCAAAGAACATTTGAGGTATCCAATGGGAAATGCGGCGTGGGCGGGTATATTTATGGTTGTTGATGAGTAAGTGAGGTTAGGCAGATTAGGGTAGATTTAGTGGTATCTCGGGGAGGAGAAAAAGAAGGAAAACAGGAAGGAGCGCAAAGGAAGCCACCACTCCCACCCAAAAATTCCGTTTAAAAAAGCTAGTCTGGTAGAAATATATCGCCAGAAATATGGCATTCGTACATCGTAAAATCGCATATTTTATGAGGCCCTTTCTCATTTTTTTTTGTATACACACTATTCAATGCAATCCACCCCCACTTTGCAATATTATACCGTATTTTTATTTCTGTCTCGCATCGATTTCTGTGCTTCGTACTTTGATAATATGATGTAAAATATAACAGGCGTACCCGAGCTTCAAAGCCATATCTTATTCACCCCTTATCGACCCTCGAAATATTATTGACCCCGACGTGCTGACCATTGACTCTTGGGAACCAAAATGAACCTTTTTAAGAGCCCCTGTTCTAAGGCAATAAATAAAAAATCATTACACACCAAAAGAAGCCAAAGAGCAGCTTCTGAGCCACATGTGTCCTTTTATAACATCACGTTCGGGTCCTAAAGTGATTTGTGGAAATCTTTCTTAATTTAATATTAAATATAAAAAAACTTGTTAAGAACGATCTATTAACGCAAATGTGCTTATAGTTCATATAATATATATATTTAATTTGAAAACCAAAAGTCATATTTACTCGTATAACATATTTGAAATGATCTTAGATCTGATCTTTATTATAAAGTTTTTGTTAGATAAATCTTTCTAGAAAAAAATAAAAAATAAAATTCTATTTTTGATTGCTTTAATGTATACAATGTTATTCAAACGTGATCATTATCAGATGTGATTCTCAGATTTTGTCAAAGTAGAATTTTCGAATTTGCCAAATTGAAATATTATTCTTTTGAGATTATTTATTGATTATTGATATGAGATATTTTACATTATAAATTGATTTTTCCCATTCAAATCTTCTTTTATGAAGATTGATCCTTCATAACGATGATTTGATTTAAAAATTGCATTTATTGCTAATAAGAGTAAATTTTTGTAAAATTATAACGTTTATATATCGTTTAATAGTATAATGTATTAGCAGTATTTATTAAAAATTAAAAAAATTCTGCTGTGTTGAATAGAGCTTTTATTACAAACAATGTAAGCTATGTTTGAATTGATATATTTAAAATTAATTATTGAATGAATTGTAATAAGTTCAATGTAGAGTCTTACATAATTCACGAGTGTATTAGTAAGAGCTTCTTGCCGAAAGCCCCGATCGATACTCCCGCAATTAAAGTTTCCAATAACAAACCCTATCTCAAGACGATGGAATCTTGATGTCATTCAATTTCCAGTCAAGGATGAGAACGAGGGCAAATTGTTGAGAGTGACTGAGTGTTAGCTCCATTCAGTAAAGTTTACGCTTGAGGTGTCCCTCATATTAGAGGACTCGGTTCAAATAATGGAGTTTCGGTTTTACCTTATGGCTGACAGCCTCCGAGCCAACTTTCTAAATTCACACATTAAGAACTCTTAATATATACTGCAAGAGCTTGTCAAATTCAATCTAAACAGTGCTCGCATTCTAATACGATGGGGCTATATTAAGTCGACTTGATAATTACAAAACATCCGCTTGAAATGGCGAAAGTTTGAGAATATTCTTGTTCTAATTTATGAGAAATTTCGCTCTTCTTTTATCCCTACTTGAGTACATTTAACCCTTTCTTTGAGCTGAAAAAAAGAAAAATTGCCTGCATTACTTACAAAGGAGAGTGAGTGAAAAGTAAGTTTGACCATTTTAATTTTTGGAAGCCTTTTTGTGCGCCAACAATGACTGAGTTTTCTTAGGCGTCCGCGAAGGGAAGAAAAACGGAAAAGTATTCTTGAGGCATTAAATTAATACGTTATTTTATTATATTCTTAAATAGGTCTCCACAAAGATTAGAACGTAAATTACATTGTGTGAAACGGTCTCGAAAGTTGGCCTCGGAGGACACTTCGACCCTCGGGTCGATCTATTAGCGACACCTAAGAAGGGTAGGAGCAGGTGACTAATAGTCCTTGATTGATGTCCTGTCACCCAAGTGACGCGTCTTCGGGTTGATTCGGTGAATGCAAATAAGGACTTTAAATGAAAGCACATGTGCTTCATTAAACTCGGGCAGCCTTTGAATAATATATGTATTAGCCGTATAGAACAGCACAATTTTATGTGAATACTTTGATTAATGGATATCTGTAAGCAGAAAATCTTAACGAGCAAAGTTTTCGATGGAAAAAATCGATCAGTTTTACTCATCAAGTGTTTAAATTTTAGCTTTCAAATATCTACTACAATCATGTTTGAAAATATAATTTATCATTAATCCTCTGGATGCTAAGCAATGATATATTTAAAATATTTCTTCTGCAATTTTTCATCAAAATAGCTAATTAGTATCAAATATTAACAATTTAATTTGATAGATATATTTGAAGAAATAAGTTTAGTTAATCTCCATGTGTCAATAATTCAAGTGGGATTGATCTCATGGTTATTTGGATGGTTTCTGTAGATTCCGACCATTTTATTCTTGACATTTGACATATCATTTCAACTAATGGTCATTTCAGATATTTGTAGTATTTATGTAAATTTCTCTATGGTGGAATCCCGTTTTGGATTGCCGGTATTCTATCATTGTCAACACGAGAAATTCCACAAATACAACATCTCAATTCCAGCTCGCCATTTCGCTTTTAATATATTTAGCCTGAATGCACACATCATTGCGTCCTGAATATTCCCATCGAATGTTTATTTCGGGATATATTTTGAGTTCGTTCAAGACACACAGCGTAATAAATCCACGCCGTTATTAATATAGAAATAAAGCGTACAACGAAAATGACGAGTGTGGTCGTATTTATTGAACCGTAATCGCGCCAAACAAATATTTATTACTTCCTCAGCAATTTATTACATATTTGCCTTATTTATTACACAAACAGCAGTAAAACGTTTTTTGATTAAATCTGGCCTCATTTCGAGGACGAGCACATAACATTTTTATGCCGTCGTCGACAGAAACGCCTGCACAACTCGCATTCAAGCAACTCGAATTTATTAAGGACCTCATGTAAATTTCATCTTCCTCATTATAAATTGAGCGGGGACGGTGTCGGTATCTATCCGGAATTGGGCCACCGAAGTTAATGTCTAACTTTTCTCCAGCCTGATGGACAAATTAAATATTCCACCCGCGAAGGGATTAGCACAGGACCAAATAAAATAGAGCAACGATGCCAGATATAATGGGAAAATCTTAAGCCGGAAGTGGAAAAAGCTAAACCTCATAAATCAACCCCCTTCAGCGGTGTGCCTCGAATAAAACAATTTATTGTAGAGGCGATAAACAGTTGGAAATAAAGTGTCACGTGTGATCGAAAGCGGAGAAGATTCTTATAAAATCCATTGTTTTATTATAGCAATATTCAAAATTATTCTTGGCTTCTAAAACTAAAAGCAGATTTAAGCTATTTTTGGAAAAATAACAACAATAGGGTGTAAAACGATTGAATTTAACCTTTGTAAATATTTCGATAAATGCGTAAATATTTCGATGAACGTTTGAATTATTTATCCTTTTTAGATTTAATACAATTTTAGTGTTGAAAATGGCATGAAACTAATCATATGGTGGGACATAAATAGTCCCTCCTTGCTAAGTATTTATGAATTCCGTTAGTAAAATCACTATCTAAATGAAATAATCGGGATTCAATGTGAACGAATTAATTAATTAACTTTGTGATTCAATTTTTCAACACTTAACTTCAGTATAGACCAAGGAAAGTATTGACTAGTCATCAAATACCTAAAAATAAATTTTAATATTCAACTGTATTTTTGTCCCATATGAGTCGATTGTTTCCTTAAGGGATGTTTCTACTTTGGTACATTTTTTTTCTTCGTGTATCGGAAAGAACCAATGTTTAAGAATATATTCAGTAGATTTCAAATCGATATAAATGAAATTCGCAACGCTATAGGTCGACGAGGAGAAGCTGTGGAGAGAACCACCTCTTTTAGGCCCAACAAGGTAGAAACGTCCCTTAAGAACACTCAAAATATTATAGTATATTTTTAAAAAATTGTTGCTTTTATAGCAATTATTGTATTACCTTGATATGTTCAAATCATCAATTAAATATTTTAAAAAAACGTTTTATATCATTCGTTTGTATACATTTTTTGCTACTTAAAATTATTTTATCAAATTTAATCGATTAGGAATAATGAAAGACTAAATTATGTGTCGCAAAATAAAGTTAATTAAACGCGTTTTTAATACATTTCAGCATCATGAAATATCAAAAGTTATGTCGAAATTACATTTAAAATGTCAATATATATGGCATCAAATGTTAGCTCTTTCTAATCTCCGAGGGTGAAATTAAATCCCTCGTATAATTCCTTTTGACCTTATTAAGTTGACCCTTATGTGGTATATTTTAGGCTTTATTATGATTTGATGTTTATACGTGTGGTATGAGTGGCTGTGTGAATATTTGGGCACATAGTTAGAGAGAGCATAGTAGAAACATATTGTCTTGCAGCGCCGATGGTAACTTCGAAGTAACTCTCGCCACCAAGGCTACCATCTACCATCAGGGTCTGGTGGAATGGAAACCACCGGCCATCTACAAATCGTCTTGTGAGATAGACGTCGAGTATTTCCCATTCGACGAACAGACCTGCGTCCTCAAGTTTGGTAGTTGGACTTATGACGGATTCAAGGTAAGGTCTTCTCACAGGCCATTGGAGAATGCTTTGAGATTTGACCCTTCTTAGCTTTAAACCTTCCTTCTACACTTGTGTGTGTATATATAAATATATACATACTCTATATGTTGGTTGTATATAATAATGTAAATATTGATGAAAATTATCATCAATGATCCATATGCATTATAAATCTTTAATTCAAAATAATGTACATGGATCAAAGGACAATGGAATGAAAAGTGAATATATTGTATTATATATGCACGATTTTTTAAAATATTATATAATTTGGAGAATTTTATAAAATTCTAATTTTATATGCTTATTAGATATTAATGAATTTTTGCTATATTTTTAATTTACAAAATTCTTCAAATTTTTCGATTTTTTTGTAGTTATTTAGAGTATCATACCCACCAGCTTGCTTTTTCACTTTTATAATACATTTAATCTATATGCGTGTATATAATATTTTAAATTTCAGATCAAGAAAAACTCAACAGTAAGATTTATTTTGGTACCTTTTTTTTCTTGTGTCGTTTTGTAAGTTTTTTTTTACTACATATCTTTGCATTATTCGATATTTCGTCAATCTCGCGAGCTTCGATACGTTCCGGAATGAAGTTCTACTGGTCCATTTGAGTTGAAAGCTGCAAGCTTTTGCAAGGCTATACACATTACTAAAATGGATTTTCAATGTTTGTTAGCGGCACCTCCTTCGCTTATCCTGAATAAGCTCTTCTACCCTTTTCTATCTATCTTCTATCCGCATCCTCTAAATATCCTCCCCCAGCTCTGGAAGTCCCTTATTTATCCCGAACCGAAATCTGCTTAAGTGCACCCTACCGCGTAATATAAAATATCACCTACATATCATTAATTTTCATTACCCATTTACTTATTTATCAAAAGGATACACATTACGTTTTCTCAGCTTTTGCACGCATTAATAGTATCAGATTTAACGTGCCATTACCGTAGAATGCCATACGCTGTTATGCTTCCAAATATAATACATCAATAAAGCGAACATTCCAAGGAGTAAATTGGATGTATCCTTTTGTATTGTCGTTCATTCTTTTTAACGCAAAAATATTTAATACCATTGAAAATTTAAAACGAAAATAGAAAATGAATACCAGTTCCAAATGCAGGATAAATTCATTTGGATTAAATCTATTACATTTTTAAAAATCATTAACTATCACTATACATAATATCTGCATCAGCAAAACCATACAATTCATCCAAAACTAATATAATATACGAAAGATATTAATTATATTTAGAATTACAATGTTTTCAACGAAGATTCTGCATTAGTTATAATACTCATTTCGACATTTTTCATACCATTTATTGTAATTTTTGTATAGAATTTATAATTTCTACCCTTTTAATAATAATTTTTGGACTGCCAAATATGAAAATATATCTAAATTAATTTATCAACTTATTAATCCTAGTACAAATACAATCAACCCCCGTATAACTGATTTGAATGATGTTCATTAAAGAATATAGCTCCAATTACCCGACCAATAATAGACATTTCTTAATAATTTCTAAGTAGAATTAACATTATTTTTTTAAAAATAAGCTTAAAACTCATCGTTTACATCTATTACATCATTTTATGAACGATCAACATTCATATCTTTAGAATTTCCCCCTTTTATAAATATTTTTCAACATTAATTCAATTTCAACAGTTAATATAACCATGTTTTAGTAATGGTGTATTAGGTGTTAGATTTAACTTTAAATTTAAGTATTTCATAATTGATACCAAGATTAATTTATCATATAAATTACTATACATTTACCCAAATATAAGTAAATCGGGTATACTTAAGTACAAAACACTTTTTAACAGATTTATACTGAATTTCACATCATTTTAATTACTAAGCATCATCATATTAATAATAGAGGAGGAAGACTTTAGATAAGGTATCAAACAATGTTTGAAATCGAATGCGACATTATTTCAATAAAATAATATTTGTAATTCAGCACATTTTTAATAAGCTAAATCCCGTGCACGAGATCCTTTGAGAATGAAAACCGGCTGTCCGAAATAGTTTTGAGCTTTTAGAAATACTTTTCACTTCAACCATGAGGAATTATGAAAACCAATTTGGATTAGTTCCGGACATTGCATCTCTTATTTATCTCTGAGCTTGCAACATGTCAAGAAAATATGTTCGGAGCTTTCATTGAACCAGAACATATCTTTGGGCATCCAATTTATGAACGAAAAAATACTTTCGGATAGTAATCATGGTGTAACTCATGCTTTACACTTTCGAAAATTCCTATAATGCGCCCCAAACTAAATTCGTTATTATTAAACATAATTACACTATCCAAGCAAATTGGTTGCATGTTTTTGCTGATATACTTGGATTTTTGCTTTTTTACATACAGAAATTTAAATATCATATTCTTAATCTAATGATGCTTAAGGCTTTCAAATTATTACTTAATATACAATCCATATATCAATCGATTTATCACAATCTTCATCTTAAAGAAGAAATTAACTTAAAGAAGAAATGCATATTAGATACATATATGATTCAATTTTAATACAAACATGAATTTAATTTCTCGATTAATAGACTTTGAAAGCCTCATGCATACTTATATAGATTGAATGATTCCATAGTATATTATCTATTTTTTTTATAAATACATTTTTGGATATATAAGATCCTTTAAATGTCAAGGTTCAAAAATTTTATAAATTAAATTTATTTAATAAAAAAATCACGTATATTCCGGCGACCCTCTTCACCGTGCAAAGACGTGGCGAGTTGACAATTTCCCTAAAATTTCCCCGAAAGTTTTCCACTATCTAGCCAGGTCGCAAACTAGTAGGAAGACTTTAAATTAGAAGACCGTAAATGTGCTCAAAGGAACCGCGGCTCATAAAAGTATCACTACTCAACTTTGCGTATTTAATTAGATATTAATATGCAAAGTCTCTACGCAGTCCTAGAAGCATATGCTAGGTGTGAAATAGTTTCAACCGTGTCGAGTTAATAATTAAAATGTGATGTTTTTTCAGATAGTTCCAGTGCCGAAAGTGTTCAAGGATTTGATCTGATGTTATGTTTTACAATTTGATTGATTTTATTGAAAACTTGTTCGAGAACACTATACTTATTGATTCATATCATACCCAAAAAATAAAACATGGTCTTCTCCAATTTGCACCACATTTTCTATTTTAATCTCACGTTTGAATAAAACATTTTTGTTGCTAAAAATATATCTACGCGGGGAAAAAAGCAATTTATATTCAGTTCTTAGCATTAATGTTGAGATGGGGAAATCTTGTGAGAAAAAATTACCGATCACTTCCACAATTTCTACCTGATCCTTTCAGGTACATGAGTCCTGATCAAGATTGATAGCTTCTTGCTCATATCTTAGATTTTATTCCGTATTTCATTCATATTGATTATTCCAGCGAATTCAATTCAGACTCGTCATTGTATCATCATCAAAAAAATGTATATTGGTCAATGTAAATCTTAAATCATCGTATGAGCATCCACTCGATTGATATACGCGTGTACACGTAAACGTCATATTTATTCAACCTTTAGCAAGCCCAATATTCATTTACATGAAAACCACATAGCCCACAGCCCACAATTGATCCATTTATGTAAATCGAACCCACGGGATATAGGCTTCAATATATACTTCAGATCACAAAGTGAAGACACGCTCATGCTCCATTTGCCAGGCAAACGGCATTTAATTAAATGATACAGTTATTCCTCAATTAGGAATATTAATATGGATATCTGTGGATATGTAAGTTCTTTGATATTGGAGACATTCATTTGTGTCGATTAACAGTGCAAACTCTTGTGGAAATCGGGCGAAATTAATTATTCGCACATCGAAGTCTATTGAATCAATAAGGATTGCTATCAAGTTTTCCATATTAAATTACAGATTTTAAATTGATAAATACAAATTGATTATTAGAGGGAATATTCATGATTTAACAATCGTCGAAAGATGATTTTTACATATTAATTTAGCCCATATAAAGTCATTTAAATACAGTAATATAATAAACGTATGAAAATTGTTAACATTAATTTAAAATCAAATTTCTCTTAAGAATTATGTCTTACTCAATTACAGTAATAGATTGGATTGCCGTCATTTCGTTTCATAATTTTCAGCTCCCTTCGTTTTTCTCGTTCCATCTTTCCACCTTTTATTACATTTGAATTAATATTCAGCATCTTATATCTATGTTTTATATGCGTAATAAACTGTTATAGAAAATTAATTGTTCAATTTGAGTATATATATATATAAGTTCTGCATCCATATAACATAATGCTTATGAACTCAATGAAGTGTTGATTTTATCTCCCTGTCATAAATTTGGATTCCCACATCACTGTCAAGATATTCCGCTTCAATGCGTTAATATTTGATGTGATCTTCATCATTACCAATAACATTTCATCTGGATATCAGCAAAAAGCTATCTCACATTGGACCCAAGCATCATTAAAGCATCGGCGTAAATTGGAGAAGCTACCAGCTCAAAACACACTGTACAATCTTATAATTTGATTTTCGTCGTGCAACGTCCATCATTGATGATCGGAAGGTTTTTAACAGTTGCCGAAGAAGCATCCAAACGTGTTTCCCTTTTCTGCTTACCTTGCAGTGCTGATGGTAACTACGAGGTGACGCTGATGACGAAGGCGACGGTCTACCACAACGGGATGGTTGTCTGGCAGCCACCGGCAGTCTATAAATCATCCTGCTCTATAGACGTTGAATTTTTTCCCTACGACGTGCAAACCTGTGTCTTGAAACTAGGAAGCTGGACCTATGACGGCTTTAAGGTGAAATAGACAACAAAAAACCAACGCCCACAGCTTGCTGGCTCCATTTAATTACGGATATTTTCATTTTTTCGAATAATGTGACTGTTTTATTACTATTATTAACTGACTTATGATCAATGGTTGTGCTCATTTGTATTATGTATGTTATCTATTTTATATATAAACATGTCCACAAAAGCTAAGAACAATGTTGAGAGACCAGGGCGCAAATTCGCGCGAGAGCCAATATCTTGTACGGTTCTTCATGCAACAAAATTTAATCACAATACCTTACATATTACACGCCCTAATACTTTGGTAACTATCCAAGTCCATGCTGTGCTTTGTCTTCCTCTTGTGCTTCAACAACATGAAGATATTAAAGCAATAAATCATTAAAAATTTAATTCAAATACGTAATATATTATTTAGCATATTCAACCCTGCCAAAATTGATATTGACCCTATCAATACCGTTCGCACAGATCTAAGCATTTCATTACGTTGCATACGAATTTCATCAATTTGATACATCAAAACTGGTTTTGAAATCAATCAATTTTTAAAAAACATCTTTTCGAGTAATGATGGCAGTTTAAAATTCAAAAATACATATTTATGCAAATCAAAACCAAAAATATCAACCCCATAAAAATACCTTTTTTTAGAATCCCCTTTTTTCATAACTCATTATTCTATTTTTTGCCATCAATATATTTCAATAACATGCATTATTCATCAAGATCTTATAAGGTTTTGTTGCAAAAATTGATGTTCACAATGATTAATGTCTCTAATGTAAACAAACATAAATATGAAAAAAAAATTACAGTCAGTGTCTTTTTACATTTACTGTTGTAAATACATCATTCACTGACGGAAAATCATTTAAATACTTAACAAATTTTGGATTAATATTAATTTTTCTTATAAAAGCGACATAACAATAATCTCAAAGAACTTCTTCTATTCTGTAGTAATTTCAATTCAAATCATGACCTGAGTAAGTACATTTTTTATGTAATCACTTGCCGTTTTTAATAATGAATATATCCCATTTACGTTCAACTATTTCCAAACATTTTCCATTATAAAGACGTCATTTTTCTCACTTCTTGGTATGACCATGCTCTTTTTTTATCTTATAAGACTCGCTTTATGAATGCTTCAATATTAAGATTTTCCCTATGATGATTTATCTCTAAGATCTTACAGATATTCAAATTTTACTATTTACATAGAGCTCGTTGAAAACTTTAACTACCTCTAAATTATGGTTATTTTCTCACAAATGCTAGACAAAATTAGAGGCTTAATTATTTACATAGTTTAGCACATTAAAGGTTTTCACTAATCCTAGTATTTTAACAGCGTCCCATTTGCCCTATGTACGCCATAATCTTTACAAGAAAAATGATAACGAACAGTATTTTCAAGAGGCTTTATCTTTACAGATTTTCCACCATTTTATATATTTTAAACATTGGTTGGATGGGGACTGGACTGGGATTGATTAATATTCGAGCTTCGAATTTCAATTTGCAACGGGTTTGATGCTAATTCACTATTAATAAAAATAATTATTTAATTTAATATTTTATTACAAAATTATTATTTCATGCATTAAATTGTGTGTACAATTTATTATTATAAAGGGTTTTTTTCACTCCATCAATGCTTGGGGTCAAACCACTTCTTCACTCGATACACTTGCAATATTCAAGGAACCCTTTTTTTAAAAGGGTCCAGTATGTAATATGAGATTTATGAGGAGTGAAAAATAAATAAATCTGAATAAAATCACACTTAATCATGATTTAAAAATAATATTATCATCATGCATGTGCTTAAAATATTATATTATTAAAGTGCATTTCATTTTGAGACGCTTCAAATGACGCTTAGGTGGTTTTCACCGTTATATTTTTACTCGATGGTAAATTTACAGAATCTAAAGAAAAGCGTTAATAATTCAACTGTAAGTTTAACAAACGTCGACGAATCCCATTTGGTTTCTTAGAACGTTCCTCCAAAAATCGCATGGGTGTCGTCAAGTCCACAGACGAAGATCCTCGTCTGCGATAAGCACTGATAGAACTCATTGAATAACTTCATTGCAGCACTTTCCACTATAAAAATTCTGCTGAATCCGCCAAAAACTCCATTTCATCTTCTTCAGCGCCGGGATAACAATCATCATTCGGATTTATCGCATGCAAACGTACAAAGCACGCCCTAGAACAGGGACGAATTTAATCAGATTGCTTTTGGCTCTTCGCGATTTAAAGACGATATTGGCTCCTGATCAGCATTGTTTTTAGTTTTTCGACATTTACGATATGCGTACTGATAACCCGTATCGGAATTATTATGACTGCGTGATGATGATGATGCCTTGTGATTGTTTGTTCTTAGACTCGTGTTGAATCGTTGGCGTACGTCTCCGTTGTTGTATATAAATAGATGGACTTTTTGTTTTATTTTTATATAAAAAATATCCTTAGAGGGGCTTCCGGTCTGGGAAAGGTATAAAATTGCGTTGTAAATGTGTTATTATACCCTTTGGCGTAGATGTTTTAAAAGTTACCCTCTACCATCGGTGTTTTATATGAACTTTAGTCTGAGATAATATTGCCGAAGCAACAATGCTATGAGGAATTTTGTTTGTCCATAGTATGAATATGTTTGCATTGATTTGGATAAAACAATAGAGCTTAGTAATTGATTGGGCTGATGAGAACTTTGATAAGGAGTACGCCAATATTGAATATGGCTTATTTATTTTTGACATTTTGCACGCTTTATTTCTCATATGATTATTGTTCGATCCAAACTTCTGGATGCCATATATACATAAGATGATTTTTGATTTATTATTGCATATTTTTATTACTTTTGACTCGATCTTGCGATGCTTGACCGTAATTTTTTCATCGTTGCTTCGGCGATATTACGCTAAAATATAATGATTTTTTAATGAGTATGTAATTGATTTTATTCTAAGGTTTCCACTTGTCAAAATTAGCTGCAAGATGAGTTCGTAGTGATGCATCATTTGTGTACATTTATATAAGATCGTTCATCAGCATCTCTTATGCGATGCTGACATTTTGTTCTAAATAATCCATACAGTCGATCTAAAGATACATTGTATGAAATCTCTAAATTGATACGATTTCTTCGGCTGTTAACAATGAATGCAATGCTTTTGGCATGTACAATACACGTCACAAAGTACACATTATATAAACTATCTATTTTATTTATATTTACATTTACACAAGTTTTTTATTATCACAAATATTAAATATTCCCTAACTGATTCATGATAAATCTTAAATTGGAGATGATCTCATTTTAACATCAAAATTCCCTCTAAGAGCTTAATTATAATGTTTTTCTAGGTCATTAATCTTGAAGCTTAATGATCATCATCTAATAAGCTTCATTTACACTGAAGACTAATTAAGGGGCATGCATCGAAGGTCAGTCTTCTAAGATCCATAGGGGAATTATATGGTCCTTAATATTCAACTCTATAACTAAATAAAGCTTAATTGAAAATTTCACTTAAATAATAAATATTGATTTGCACGTACTGTTAAAATTGAAGAAAAAAACCCTTGTTGGGTGGGAAATATTTTTAAAAATCTCCAACCTCTATAATAAATTTACAGTTTATGTTAAATTAAATTGATTTTTTTACAATAGATTAGACATAATTAAATTAAATAGGGTTGATTTATGCAAGCTAGATGACATATGTCGTAGAAGATCTCCATAAAGAGGAAAATATCTACAGAATGCGGCAGGAAAACTTCCTTATTTGAAATGCGCGCCCTGAGACAATAGTTATTTTAAAAAAATGGTTTGATACTCATTTAAATGAACAAGACCTAAAATTTTATTATTATGTAGTTAATTATATCATGCAATGGACGAAGAAGGAGTGCAGATTCTCCTTAAAGGTGTACTTTTCGTGTTATTCAATTTTAAAATAAGGTAGTTTCCCTGCCGCATCCAGTATTAATTAACATTATTAGGCAAAATTAACATTATTACTAATCAGTCACCCATAGGTAGTCTTGTCATGCATTATTAATCGCCTTAATATTTGCTTTTTCATAAAAGATCAAGAAAATCAAGGATAAATGTGGATTGAAACGATCGAAAATTTGAATTTGAATCCAAATCTTTATAATATGAATCTAAGAAATAATCTAATACATCAATTGCTTTCATTTAAAATAAAAAAGGCTAAAATAGGCAAAACTAGATTTTTTTCGCCAGTTTGACACCTCATTCCAAGATCCTTGTATTAACAATTTTTTTTAAATTATTTGGATCATAAACTCTTGTTTTAAATACTTGGGTTCAAATTTTTTAGAATCTGGAAAAAAATCAACATATCTGAGTACAAATTTGGGAGATCTGAAGTATTTATATTTTCGACCGATCGTCTCGATCCAGTCTTAGTTTGATTTCCTGGATCTGAAAATGTAAATACAAGAAGCGATTAATACATGAATAATTATTCCCTTTAAAAAGCCTCCTATGAAGATTCGATAATGGATTTGTAATTTTAAGAAAAACAAATACGGATTCATCAAGGAAACATGATTGACTTGTTAGATATAAATTAAATTATGATTGCTTGTGAGATAATTTTAATAGTGCCAAAAATACGTGCCGTTTTTACACTTTTATTTAGAAAAACTAAAAAATATATATTTCTTACACTCATAATAAATCTTAATATAATATTTTAAGGGAAAAGGGATGAATTTATCTCTAGTACGTGTAAAATAATTTTTACTTGCCAGAATTGCCAGACTTCGATCAATAAATTTTTCGTTGATGGATGAATCAGGTCGTGGAAGACCTAAACACTAGATAACGACATTCGATAACTAGATAAATCTAGGTCTTTTCATTGATGGATTAGTTGAGAAACTTGAATTAACCCAATCAAATGTATACCGACATTTTTGGCGATCGAATTCGTCCAAAACTCATCAATAGGCACAAAGTCATTTTGCAATACGACAACGCGAGACCCCATTCTACAAGAAATACTATTAAAAAAATTAGGGACTTTAAATGAATTTTACTATTGCATCCAGATTATCCGCATCCGATCTTGCTCCTTTGGGTTTTCATTTGTAGGGTTCATAAAAAAACTGCCTTCTTCGAAACTAATTGTTTTTTTATTCTTATGCCCATAAAACTGATCTAAAAAACGGCACACATTTTTGGCACTATCAATATGTGCAATGATAATCAGCAATTCATGTGACATGGTGAATATGACTAAATAAATATGATTTATTTTTATTATGTGTACTCTTGTGATGCATATTGTACTTCGGAATTGATGTAATATTAATTTTCTTTAATCAACAATGATATCAATAGTAATAAGTCTTGTCAAACTATTAGATTTCTTCTAGAACGCTGCTTTAAATCTGTCTCCATTCATTTTTATTTGTTGAAGTCAACATCACTGATATTAAGGAAATTCTGAATCCTATTCATCGGGACATAACAGAGATTGACAATTCGTACATATGAAACAGACTCAAAAATACAATGGCTCACATGAATGAAAAATCTTATCACGTAAATTACATCAAAGCGACATTTTGAAAGATCCGCTTCACAATTTCCTTTCTGTCTTCAAGTAGGGGAAGAATATATTTGATGTCTTCAAATGGGATTTAATTAAGCGAAAAGAAAGCTTGTTTAGATTTCGGCGACGGCGAAAAATTCTTTTCGCTCTCGACTAAGCCGATTAGGTTCATTTCAAATCACGACATGACACAAGAGCTAACATTTGACATTGATTTTAATTTATTTTTTTGTACAAAATTTTATACCTTTTCCAAATGGGCAAATCGTCATACATTACAACACTGGTTTACATTTAAAAAAGAACCTCTAGAGCTTGCATAGAACACTCATAGCGCAATTCAGTGTCGATTGATGTTTATTTAGCTCATTGGGTAGAATTTGATTCGATGTTTTTTTTAGAGATTACAACCTGTCCAAAAATAACGATCGATCCTGATTTCGTAATTTTCGGGGATCGCCCTGTTTGATGTTCAATTTATTGACACGGCGATCGCCCGAGTATCGCCGACATACGAGTGAACATCAAAAACATTGAAAAAAATATGCACCTCGATTCTACCTCAAACTCAACACAACCAACATCAACAAAATAAACATTTTTTTCACCAAAAAAAAAAAAACGATGATATTATTTTATGTCTGTAAATAAATGATTTTATACGATATTGTATTTGATGATGATTCACAATATTTTTTTGATGTATCACATTATAAAGTAAAATTTGTTTATTTTGTATTGTTATTAGTATGATAAATTTAGTTTTATTTGTTACCGTATCGCATGCGGTTATTTGCATGTTAATTTTGTTTCTTGTGCATGTTGTAAGAATTTATGATTTGTCGACTGGCTTTTGAGCAAAAAAATTTCGCACTTGATGAATAACGAGGAGCACTTTTTATTTGAATGTTAATTGGCATGATCTATAGATGCGATGATCTAACAAGCATTTTGTGCATATGCATGATGTCTTGTTAATTATTTTTTTTAGATTCTCATGCAACTATGTATAATTTGATTTGAGCACCGTCCTTGTGTTGTGTGATGCTTGTTGCATGAAATTTTAATCATTCATATGCATGTGCATGTAATATGTCTTGGTGAATGTTATATTTTTGGTTATTACGAATCTTGGTGTATTTATATTAGCATGTATTTAATGCACGTTTTGAATGCGGAATGTTTTAATTTAAATGTGTATTAAATGCAAGAAAAGCATGTTTTAATTTTTTATATGCATGAAAACATGTATTTTATTTTTTGCATATACTTACTAACATTGCATGACATCATCATTATGATTGTGAATGAGTAAATATATTTTTTGTAGTAATTTTGCATGTTTTAGTGCATGTGTTCATTTTTGCACGTGTTCATTTTATTGCACGTGTTCATTTATTTGCACGTGTTCATTTTTTTGCACATGTTAATTTATTATTTATATTTATTTATTAGCATGTGATGAAATTGATTTGAACTGTTATTGAAATGCATTTATATAAAAATATAATTTAAAACAGAGTATTTAATGAATTTTTATTTTTCAGGAATGTGCCTTTTATGATTATTATTTATTGTCGACTTAGAAAGATTAAATTTCGATTATTGCTTGATTCATCATTGGCACACATTTATTACACCTATTATTTATTTTATAGTATAGTTTTCATTTTTATTATAAGTTTAAAATAATACCTATGTAACTCAAACACAAATAAATCAAGACAAAATAAATCAACATATTTAATTCAACAAAAAATAAGCACAATGGCATCCAATGCAGATTTATAGTATTATTATAACCAAATTTAATTGTCATTTGATAACATAAACTATTATTACAGTGACATATTTAAACGATAAGTAAATTAAGCACACGTTGCAGAAATAGCAAAAAACACAAACAATGGCGTCAATGAAATAAATCACTTTAAATCACAGATGTTTCCAAAACGTAGGCTTATAAAAGTTAAATGCTCCGTCCGTTTCAAACACGATTTCTTTTGCGCTTTGGCAGAAAAAGGCACAAGGGATGTTAACCATTCCTACCCTTAAGGAAAGACTAATGTTGTCTAGATTTGTTGCCAACCTCTCTTCTACCCCTACATTTTTTATAAATCTTACTCCGAATCGATGCCAGTGAATTATGTCTGGACCACATTTACGGTGCGATGGTTAGAGGCTTTATCGCTTTTTTCTACGTTCGAATGTTTTGGTGTTTTTAGTCCCCTGATACATAGATTTCACAGAAAGTCATTTATATGGAAAGAATAAATATTTCCAAACTCGAATATATCAAAAATTGTACGTGAAAGATAATCTCGTCTTATGAATATTTTTTAAAAGAAACGCAAAGGCAAAAAAAATATGTATCCAAACTAGAAATGCTGAATGAATTCCAATAAACACTCAGCATTCATAACCCGTAAATGTTTTATAGCCTCACATTCCCATAAATTTTAGATGAAATCCCCAGATGGACCGGTTAATAATTTAGTTTGCAAAAAACTTTTTGTCTTCTAGTGCATTTGATTCAATATCTATCCCTGACAGTTTCAGTGACTAACTATAAATCTGAAGTAAATAATATATATAAATCTTTAAATCGTTTTTACTTTATCATGGTGATTATTAATTTCTGTTTCAAGCCCTAGATCTAATGGTCTAAGTAATGATATTGAAATATTTTTAAATATCTCAGATTCGCTTTAATCGCATTAATATGTCCCAAATTTAGTATTGGCATCTATCGTCCCTTAAAGCATGTCAGCTTGTATTTTTCAACATGTAATATGCATTTCAATACATGTTTCTTTATGTTGTCGTGAAATATTTTATCTTGAAAGTTGAATATATACAATTTTCAAGCGTTTTTTACAAGATAATTTAATTGTTAAATAATTTTTACCCTATCTATAGAGCGTTTGATGAATAAGCTCAAAATATGAATTTTTTTTTCTACTAAATTCGATTCCATAAATCTTAAAAAGTCTCTTCTCGCCCAAATGTACAATATGTCGTGGATATGACTTATTTTATGCTTAAATTCTGATTTTAAATGGTGATTTCCTATTATCTTCTTAACTAGAACATGTTGGTTTAAATAGATTTTATATGTAAAAGAGAATCTATAAATTGTTCAAATTATTCACCCATAGATAGCCTTGCTTGATTTTATTAATTATCGTAATAGCCACTATTTCAAATCCAAGTTTACTCTTGATCGATACGATTAATTGATTTGGTACTGGTAATTTTTCAACAATATAGACTTAACTCTTATAATTGGAGTAAAATTCAGTTCTGCCTTTTTTGCCTCAATTCAAGAAATATTTTCAATTAAATTTCTTAACGTGTTTCTTGTTTATAATCAAGTTTATTATTTTAAAATTGCACATTTCTTAAACGATTCCTGCAAAAAAGTTTATTCGGAACCATTAAAAGTGTAAGTTCAATGAGCGCTTCAAACCTCTATAAATGAAATAGTTTTAAGCTTTCCGAAAGATAAACAATACCCCGAGGAAAGTTTATCCTCTGTGCAAACCTCGAAACTCTTCTGAAGAACTGCCATTTAGAAGATGGAGCATAAAGCGGGATAACCCAGTTTTTCTGGCCACATAAAAATAAGTTGTAAAAAGGCAATACTTAGCCATGTCGTGAGCGGACATGTTGTTTCTGATTTTAGCCAGCCCTTGCGTCCGGAGGACTGCGACAAAATTTCCACCCTTCCCCCGTCTACGAATAAAAACCGTGACCGGAGATTTCTCATATTAGGGTAACCGAAAACATTGTCTCATCCCATCTTCTCGAAGGAATATCGTAGACTATAATAAATCATTCTCGTCGGCTTCCACCGTGGTTCACTATTCTTCTCTTTTTGCGTCTCCGGCTGGTATTTTATGGAAAGAAGCCACCCATTCAACGCCACCGCGTTCCATTTCTAACCCTTTTATCCTAATGCAGATGAATGCGTCATTATTTGCTATCTTCGATGCATGGAAAATGAAAATCCTGTGAACTATTACCGGATCAGCGTTGGAAATAAAGCCATCGACGATATGAGGCAATCACCATTTTTCACGTCGAGTCCTTTAAATTCGAGTTTAATTTTTCTTCGCTGGTCATTGAGGACGTACGTAGGATTCTATGGACTTTAAGCGAAAGGAAAGGATTTAATCTCGGTTATTTTTCAATTTTAAATGAAAGAGCTCTGTAAGCCGTACTAGTCTTTTTTCAGCATTAAAATTAAATCCTTCTTTTGTCCTATTGTTAAACGTGGCAAAACTTTTATTCTAACATGTTTCAGCATCTAAGTTTTTATTTACATTTATAAAAGCAACATCTCATTTTTTACCACAATGGCTTTAAAAAATAAATATTCTTCTTCGAAATTTAGAACCACAAAATTAAGACATCTTAAATTGCCTCTCATTTCTTTAAAAAAAGACAAATCATTTTCACTCACTTTGGATTTTCAAAGTTAATTTTCTTCACTAGAATCTCAAGAACCAATGAGTAGTAAAGCAAATGAGATTGAAATCATCCCCAATTTTTGGCAATAACTTTTGGAGTTTTTTTTTTATAAAATAGACCATTATGATCCTTTATTTCATTAATATAATAATATTTCTTAGTAAGCTATCTTAAGATCGCCTTTGGGAAGAAATGAAGGACCGGACTATATTTACTCCAGAAAGCTATTTTCTGCTAAATCGTCTCAATTAATCAGTCTTCATAAATCACCCAAACTCCCTATCAAAAGGGTTGCAAAACCGCTCTTTGGTATGTTCATTCAAGTGACTCGCTGGGTGAGCATTTTAAATAAACCTCAAAGGTTATGCTACCTTCAATATCGAGCGTATGAAGAGGTGAATATATGATATAGACGAGATGGATGCTCTATTGTCTTTTCTTATGGTATTTATGCAATTTGTGTCCTTACATTGATCTATTGAAGGAGATTTTTTAATGAACTCGTACTTCATTTGCCTTCATTTTGATACAGTTTACTAACTTCTGTGATTATCTTATTAAGTATAAATAATTCACAAATGATCACTCTGGTGATATTTATTTATTATTAATTATTATTGAAGGGTAAGAATAAGTACACTAGCTGAAAAAAGTCATTGTCTTATTACCATGTCATCTTTTTTAGGTTTCATACTTAAAAAAGATATATTCCCATTAAGTTTTTATTTTTAGCTTTATAATGAAGCCAAGTTAAAAATTCCTTGTATATTTGAATATGATTAGATTCCGCTTATGATATCAAAATCCTTTTTAAGGATGTGAACTTCTCTAAAAATGTATTACTTTTCTGATCTTCATAATTGATACATTGTTAATTTTTACTATCGACTTTGGGAAACTTTGATTTAAAGATGATGAAAACGATTGATACAAATTAAAATAAAGTCAGATTATTAAATCAGCACATATTTATAGTAAAACCTAAACATTCACACATATTTCCACAACTTAAACACACAAACAGTCATGACTTTTCATATACGATTGAATTTAATCAGATTTTCAAAATTTACAAACATCGTCAATTGGAATTATATCGCTTTAATATTATAGTAGTTTTGATATGAAATAATAATTTCTATTGAATTCTAAATCTTACATTGTCAGATAGTATGTTAACAACAATCGATACTATTTAAATTCCGATCTAAATTTTTTAGGGGTGCGTTAAATGACTTGCGATCAATGCACGCCGGTCTAAGAGCAATCAAGCATTCTAATTCGATGAAAAATACGTCTGATGTTAACAGTGCGTATTTTGTAAATGTCCCATTAAGAATGATATGATAAATAGTTTATGAAAAAATAAACAAATTTCTAAACAAAAACTGGGATCTTTTTCTTAGAAGCGCTCGCTTATTGGAGCGTTTTCTTTGGCAGAATCGTTTTTCCGCCATAGGTACATAAAGAAGTATGCTCATGGGTTGAAAAGTGTTTTAGCCGCAAAACTTCTGACGGAAAACCTCTTTGTTTATCCACGTTTTTCACCAAAGAGAAGGCTGGTGGAGATGAAGTATATCGGAAAAATGAACGGTGTGGCGATAGTACAGTGTTCGTTTGACATATGAATTTATCGCGATACGAAAACGACATAAATCTATGTCTTCGTACGATTATACGACCATAAGTTCAATATGACCATTTGATTTATTTTGTAATTGTGTATGACTTTAAAATAATGCTTTTTTGTAATTGCAACCGTAATTTTTGCATGCTGTGATACTTTTCATTATTCGATATACTTCATGCAATGTTACTGTGATTTTTGGCATAGTAATCAAATTCGATCGCCAATGTTCTATAATATCAAAGATTTATTTTTAAAAAATATCCAAATTCAAATCGTATTTAACATTGGCAATCAATATTTGATATAAACACAATCTTCACAGTGACATAATCAATTAAAAGCTCAATGCAAACATCTAAACACAACAATGCATACGACCGATTGTTGTGTCAAAGATCAATTCTGTCCGGATGCTGTTAAATGAAATACAAATTAATCACTATATTAAATAAATATATATTAATTAAAATTATTCCAATTCTATGTGTTTCCAGATTGTCGAATGGTTTAATATTAATACTTATTAATGTATAATTTTTCATGTCCTTTTTTCCATTTTCAGAGATTTATCATTTTGGATTGTTTTTGTTTCTGGAAATGTTTTGGTACGGCGCTACAATAGCTGATCAATGTTAGATTGAAACATGTAGAGCATCAATCATAATTTAATTGCAATTTATATGCATACATACATATATGTCTTTTGTTGAATAAAAATATATATATATATTTATATATAAATAATTTTGACCAATAGTTTTCATGTGTTTAAGTCGGTAAAGTATAATTTCATGTTCTTTAAGTGTTCTTGTGCTATCCAAACGCTTAATATGATGAGATTAAAATTTATATTATCCCTTGAGGCATGTTGAAATTTATGTTTTGTAAACTTTACTATGAGCGGTAAGTACTTTATATAAGCCAAAGCATGTTGCTCTAGTTACTTAAGTTCTTGGATGTGAATTTAATAACATGAATATGATAGTATTTTTTTGAAAATCATAAATTTGCATGACATCTATGCTGAAGTTTGCATGAACTGAATCTATGTATATTGTATCACTTTCGATTTAATTTTGTTTCATCATTAGATTTTTTTATCATGTTTATACCTATGTTTTTAATCATGTTGATACACATCTTCAACAAATTAATTTCTGCATTAAATTCACATATTTTTATAATTTTTAATTCATTAGATCTTATTAGATGAATCATACATCATGATATATTTTTACCTAACCTTTTAATATTTTTAAATTTGTGTAAATTTGTAACTTAATTAATACTAAAATCAATTTATCAATATTCAAATAATATATTTAATATCCAATTTGCTAAATTTATCTTAGCAGAATCATCAAAATGTTAAATTAACTTCACATAAACAATAATTTGCTCAAAATTATAACGGCCAATGACACAACATATGTGCCATGCATCTTCTAACGATTATTATCCGACATCATAGACTACAAGGCACATATTAAATTCATAAAAAAATGTCTTATAACAGGAATCAATATATTATTTTATAAAGCGACATATTTTACATATTATACATAGATTGTTCTTAAAAGTCTTATGCGAAATTCCCAACCACTGACAATGCAATCATCCGAATATCGTAATTTTGATCTTCTGATGGATTAATTAACGTTATGGCTCAAATCTAAGGTATCCATATTATAAGACCTGCCAAGTGAAGACGTCGACTCAAGATGAAGCTAACCGTAGACATACCGTACATGTCCATGACTTCCCTGTTAATTTTCATTAACTCAACGTTCGATGTTCTGAAGAAGTCCAAAAGTTCTCATAACTTTAACCTCGAACCTCTCAATATGTAACATGTCTCGAGCAGTCATGATTTATGTTTCATCCCTTTAAACTACTACCAACCTCATCAGGGATTTGTAAATGTTAATATACGATTTCACGGGAATCCTTATTTTAGTAATTATTCCTTTAATCGGAGTAAATATTATCAAGATCAGATGCATTTCTAATTATTGTTTCCCAAGCTTTTATTTAAAAGTAACTAGACAGGATATTCCCCTGTCTTTCCCGTCATTATCACAAAATGTTCTTTTACACAATCTGCAGACTAATCTAACAACGCATTTTATCAATAGCCTTTTCAAATTATAAAGGACTTTTTTCAACATGATCCTCTAGATATTTCCCAGTCGAAGGTCTGCAAACATTAATAAAAATTTGATTGAATTGAATATCACATTCCCATTTTTTTCCGAAATATAAACAACTGCTAAGAAATGAGCCCAAAGAAGCCAAACCCAATTAATTAAAATTGATTATATCAATATATCAGGCAACGATAACTCATCTTAATGGCAACTGTTTCATGAAAATTTAATACATTTCCAAAGTGAATTACACCTAAAAATAAAAATAATACCAAACAACACGTTAATCCTAGCTTTGATCAAAGTCATAATATCTTTCCCATTTTAGAGCGTTGAAGATGAAAGTTTTTATCGAAGATCTGATTCCATTAACGACTTCAGCGGGTCATCAAGGCTTAAGCTCATCCTATAAGCCTTTACTGTCCTATTCAAATTGTATAAACCTCAATTGACAGCTATTAATTGTGAATAATTTACTGTAAATTAATCATCAAACTAATCGATGAATCTATTGAAAAAACTTTATGTAGATCGCATGATCAAAAACTGAAATAATAGTTTAATTCCTGGTATGCCTAATATTTGCTAATAAATAGTCAAAAATAAGGATAATAACCCCCAAAACTTTTTTTTTATTTTTAATCATGAAAACCGATAAATATATCCAGAGATCACATCAATCTGAACATTTTGATGATTCTATTTCGTAACATTTTCTTGGTCTATAATTCTTCCACATGTATTAAAATCCTGATAAGGCTTTCTGCTGAATTTTAAACAGATTTCTAAATGTATTTTCTACAAGTATTTTATTAGCTTCAATCGACAGTGTAATATTTTTACAAGTTTTGAACATATATTTATTTTGTGTAGGTGGATTTAAGACACATGGATGAACAAGCTGGAAGTAATGTAGTAGCTGTCGGTGTAGACTTAACCGAATTCTACATGTCTGTGGAATGGGACATTTTGGAAGTTCCAGCAGTAAGGTAAAATTAACATTTTTTTGTCGTTATTGTTGGCATATAAAAATTATTCTATTTAATAAGAAAACATCAACAATCATGAATTTAGATGAAGTCAACGAAAGTATAGGTGGTGTTATTTTTCATTTGGCCAAATCCAAGATGAAAGGAATTATTCACGTCACGTAGCTTCTTCTTGTGGTTATCATTACATCTCTCCCGGATAAAAAAATCCTCATCGTATATTTTTTACACGAACTCGAGTAATGTTTTTTGATATTTTTGCCGAACGATCATGCTGAGGGGGTTAAAGGGAAGTATTTTTTGCTCGCACCCCCGTCTCACCATGTGTCGAAGACAGCTCTTGAAAAGTTGACAATGAACAGTCTCTACAAGAAGTGACTATCGATTTTTATTATGTTCTTTTGAGACGAACATTCTTTGGTTTTATTGGCAGCTTTGAACGACAAGTCTTTGCTTTCAGAGCCTCGGTAAAATTATTGCGAGAGGCGGAGTATAGGAAAAATATCTTCATAAATTATCTTCCATTTTAAATACACTTTTTTATTTCACTTAGTATCGTTCAATCAAGTATTAAATCACTACAAAGGAACGCGAAGACTTGACGTGTGAGACGTGTGGAAAGATTCGCAATCTGCAATTTTCCATCATTGCCACATTAGACGAGTGTAATTTTGGAAGATATTTTTTCGTTCTTTAATCTCAAATTTTTCTGGAAAAATATCTTTCACCAGACGTTGCTCCGTCTGCTGTTTTAATTTTATATATCAAAAGTTTTTTCGCTCGACAAACTTTGCCTGATGAAATTACTCCTGTCTGTGGGGAATAAAAGTTGTCACACGAAAAAAATCTTGTCACGATGAATAGTTAAAAATTGATTAAAAATAATGAAATGTACATACGACATATATGATTTGACTTAATAAAAAAGTATATGATATATGCAAAATATCATTACTTTTAATGCATGATTGTATAAAATAGTTGGTAAGAATTAGGACTTATTATAAAGGTTCGAGGCAAAATCCAATTTGTAGAAAAGATTTTCATCGAGACAACAAATTTGGGAAATCCTATATGTTTTCTTATGTAATCCTTTGTGTTTCCATGAAAACGCTCTTAACTAATTGAAATACAATCACCAGTTACACCATGACTATTAATTTAAACGATCAACTTCTTGTAATTCTTTAAATAAAATCAATTGATTAAACCTTATAAGTTTTAAGGGTCATTGAACTGGATGACAAGCATGAAACTATTTTTCTTCATAAGGTAATTATTTTAATACCCCTTCATAAAACACTATTCAAATTTTAAATAAAAATTCTTCAAATTGAGGGATTTTAAGATGTTTCTTCAAATGGCCAGTAAAAGGCAAACGTTCACCACTAACCACTACGAAAATGCTTGAAAAAACTTACAACTTCAATGAAAATATCTTCAAACTGCTTGTACAAGTTCCAGCAAAATGAGTAGATTGAAAATATTAATTTGATTGATCATCCTATTAGAATATTTTTTAGCATCGCCCAATAAGTTCTTTACTCAGATTGAATTAATTTTTATCTCTCTCTTCCGTCAAATATAACCAGGGATGCATCAAAGTATTTCTGCCCGAGTGGAAAAATCATAGCTCGAAATCACCGCCGTAACTCCCCAAACCACATAACAACCCCATCCGCATCGAGCTCCGTAAAAACGATATAAAAAATGTACAGGATCACCTCAAGCGTGATGATGGAATGCTTCTTTCTTCGTGGTAGAACGGACTTGTTCGTTCGTTTGTACATCTTCTTCCGGATGATTATCCCTCGATATAAACGGGGAAGCGTTCCCGAATTTCATCTCCCTATTGGCGCTCGTCTTGGATTATGAATCGAAGGACCAAAAAAATGTACATGACCACCGACCAAATATTTTATACGGTAAAAAATATTCAATTGAACTTGTTAATAGACTGCAATCGAACAATTTTTATTTGCTTCCTATCAATTTCAAAGGATTATAAATTCTATATACAACTTCTACATATTTTTTATTATTATACTACTTATAATAAATAACGTTAGATGGTAAAAAATATGGTCACTCAATAATTTCGTAGGATTTTTTTCTTCGTTTGGGCTTGTATTTTCGCAATTTTATCAAAAAAATCCTTCGAACTTATTGAATGATGTGTTATTTTTTCGACTATTTGAACTATTTCTATGCGGAATTTTTTTACCCTTGCTTACCCATTTGAGACAAATATTTCAGGTCTTTGTTTAAATCAGTGGTTCTGAATGTTTTATAAATCACGGTGCACTTTTGATCAAAGGAAAAAGTGGCGGTGCACCAGAATTAAGAAGTTGAAAAAAATATATGTGGATATAATTTTATTACATATTTTCTTTTTAAATTAAATTATTTTAAAAAAAATGTTTTGTTGCTTTTTAAGCCCCTTGCCGACGAGAAGCGAAGAGGCTCCGCCCTCAGGGGTGAAGGAGCCCCGCAGCACCGAGACGAACTCGAAGCATACGCGATGGAATATACGTATATATATGAATCGAAATAAAAATTTACCCCTAGATAACCAACTGACTTCAGTGTGAAAAAGTAAACACTCGTATTTTTCTTCCATAGAAATGCAAAAATTTTTAAACATGCGTGTTTTTAAAGGTCTTGATTTTATGAAATTCACCATATTTACAACATGATCTAGTACTGGGTTTTAGTGCTGCTGGTGATGTTTTCGAAACTAAAGATTCTCTATGCAAAAAACAGTGCGATTATAATATTAGGCTTTGTTTTTGCAAAGGTAATAAATCCTTTTATTGAGCCTACCATTGAAGGAACACCATGTGTACAAATTCCTACACATAACTCCCATGATATTTATAAATGTTCTAAATATGAAGAAATAGAATCAAAAACACCTTATTCTGTCGTATGCTCGGTAAGTTCTATGCAGTATAGATATTAATTAACTATTTCGTTGAAATTCATAATTTCGTTAAAGTCGTTTTTTGGTGTTCACTATTTTGCAGAATTTTTCGTTTTTACCAATTTTTTCGCGGTGCACTTGTAATAAACTCGCGGTGCACCGGTTGAGAACCATTGGTTAAAATTATGGTTGAATCATCAAAGAATTCAGTAAAATTTACAATCAAACTCCTACTCATTTATTTAAAATTTCATTCTGAATCCTATAAAACGATGTATTTTTATTCAGGCTATTGAAATAATAAGTGTGAAGTTTTTTTCATCAAAGCAGTCTATTAAATTATTTGAATTGTCCTTTCAAGCTAGTTATAAATTCAACATTGAACTGCCCTGGGTTTTCTCCATAGGCTTTCATTTTAATCAATGTTTCAACTTGTCACATCTTTTACGACCTTTTCAAGTGAATGATTTAAATTCGAATGGTGTTCGTAATGGTTTTTTATGCATCAAGGTCTCTTATGCTCTTTTAGGTAGTTGTTTATTAAAACGTATGCCACCAAAGCGAAGGGTAAAGAGGTTTCGCTTAAAAATTTACTATCGTGGAACATTTATAGGTTATATAGCAGAGACGGCAAGCCTTTTCAAGATAAACGACCAAATGTTAGATAAAATTGTTATGGGTCTTTCGTTTTAAAAGATTTTGTCTCTACTATCCGTAAGCGAAGCACGTGACGATAATTTACTTTCTCCTCATGCAACCAAAAGATAAGCCAGCTATGCCTATGCATAGTAATTTTTCTGTTTGGACAAAATAATGTGATTTTTTTGAGAGAATTTACTTTCTGTCTGCATTTATTCTTCTCGATTTTTTATCATGATGGAAGGTGTTAGATGCTAATGGATTCAGGGCGTTTGAATATAAAGATTCTCATACACACACACACTCGATAGCTGAAAATCGATGCCTACCTTTATATCATCAATTCATATACTTATATCAATAAATGAACACTTTATTTGAAAAGCAACTCGACAGTTGCATGTCATTTTCACCATATCAACTCCCTAACTTATTCCACCTTAGTATTATTGTATCAACAAATATACGAGTCATATATCATACAAGCCAGCCAGAAATATCTTCAATATTTTTATACAGAGATCTATTTCGACGCAAATTTTAATTGCCTTTTTATTGGGCCTTTTTCGTTTCTCTTCCATTTTTTGTATGAAAAACAGAGTGTACCTATCTCAAAAGAATGTCCTTTGTCCGGTGTCGTACTTCAGGTTTGAAATGCTGAAGTGTCCGATACAATAGAAGGACAAGATGATATTCCCACCTTGTAAGCATTTGGGATGTTTTATCAGCACATTTCGAGGGCTCAATTAAAATTTAGCTTAAATTCACAATTTTAAACGAGCTGATTGTTGATATTTTTATCATCCTCTTCATTGTTAAAATTCTATTTAGATGGAGGTGTGTAATCAACAATTTCGATGGGAAATATACGAAAATGACTAATCATCGATCGATGCTAATTTTATAAGATCCTCAATTAGTCTTATATCAATTAGGGTCTAATTAAAAAATATATATTTTTTAATATATCCATTCATTTATTAAAGCATAAAAACTGTCCTTTAGACAATCAAAATAGAATCATTCAAATATACTATATTTAATAAAATATAGTTGAATGATTTAATATGACTGTAAATTTATTGCGCTAATGCAATACATAAATTATAATTGTGAATGCACATATTCCCTGTAATTATAGTTGTTTTTATAGATATATTTGCACATATTATTTACATAAATATATCGTATTAAATTAACAGAATATCAATATATAAAAAATGGCATAAAATGAATTCATAGGAAATAGATTAAAGGTGGATCTAAAAAGGCTCTTATATTGCACTTGCTGCCATTATTTGATAATAATACTATTAAACAGATTTTTTGTATATATATATATATATACAGGTGTTTTGCACATGAATCAACATTTTTTTGGGGCTTATGAGGGTATTTTGCTACGTTTCACACATAGGTCCTATATCCTAAGTGTCAGGGTTGTCGAAATAATTTTTTTTTCAACATTTTGAAAAATATTTACAAAATTTGTTAAAATTTGCTCCTTCTGCTTCATATGCACATGCTACACATTTTTTAAATTTCAACTGTAGTAGTCTAAAGTAGCTTTTACTCTTTAATTTTTGCAAAAGCAACGATTGTTCTTTCAATTAAAGTTGGCACCTCTGTTGTGTAAATTAAGTCTTTTGCATATCCTTAAACAAAGAAATCCAATGGTGTCAGGCTTGGAGACCGTGCAAGCCACGGAATAGGTCACATCCCCAGGCAAGAAATCCAGTGGTGTCAGGTCTGGTGACCGTGCGAGCGACGAAATAGGGCTGCCAAAATAATTTACACGTAATTAAATTTACACGACAGAGGTGGCCTATAAAAGAAATACTAATTGAAGAAATAAACCTCGCCTTTGCAAAAATTAAAAAGGAATTGCTGTTTCAGGCAATTACAGTAGAAATAAGAAAAATGTGTTGTATGTGAATACGAAGCAAAAGTGACGAATTTGAACAAATTTTAAAAATAAATTTAATAAAAAACATCTTAAATATTAAAAATATTTTCTTAACCGTTACTCCTGGCAAACTGATAACTCTTTAAGTATAAAGATATAAACTAGAGATATTTTTAAAACTAAACTAAGTTCAAAGTAGTCGTAAGCTTTTTTTAGAGAATTTAAAAGTTGAAATTTCTATTCGCTTTTACAATTTTTGTGACTTTAGAAGCATAAAACGCTTTAGATGCATAAATAACATTTTATTTAAATTAAGAATACATTGCAAAATTTAAAAACAGTTAATTTGTACCATTATGACTACAAATAAATAAGTTATTATGGTTTAAAGGTGAAATTTTGGGTATTTTTTCAAAATGTTGAAAAAAAATCTATTTCGACATCCCTGACACTTAGGACAAGGAGAAAGTAAGGTTACAAGGGCTCCTGAGACCAATTGATTTTTTTTATTTCGAAATTGGCGCACTTGGCTTGTAGAGGGGGGGGGGTGTCCTAACGGTCAGTTTATTTGGTCCAGTGTCGGCCATTTTGTTCAATCACAGTAAATTCTTCTGATAGAGAAGTCGTCGCGCACTTCCACCACCTCCCGTCCGTGCGAAATCCGCGTAGTCATCCGTTTTTTAGCTTTGCAGAACAATACCGTCATGAATATCCATTAGAAGCTCATGAGAGTTTGTGATAGTGATATGATAAGTCGACAACATGTCATAAAATAATATGAAAATCTGTACTGTGGAAGAGATTATTATCTTTTATTTTTGTGATATAATGTCATGACATCCGCGGAGAAAATTGTTTCAATTTCAAATCTAGATTTTTTAATACTTTATGAAGACTTGATAGACAAAATTCAAAATTCCAATGATATCATTAATATTTAATATTGATATTTGATAAATATTTGTAATAAATATTTGTAATAAATATTTGTTAAATAATGTTCGCCCCATTGAGATGAATATACTAGATATGTTAGATATTATATCAGATTTTTCCAGAGGCTTTATTTTAGTTATGATTTGAATACTACAAATATAACAAATAAATCAAGATCATAGTATAAAACATCACTCAATGAGTTCGTAGAATTTTTTTAAAAGGAATTGCGAAAAAACGACTCCAAATGACGAAGAAAATTTTTTAATGTGTAATAAATCATGTTATTAGTTCGTTTAACTATTTAAAAATCAGTTAGTATTTAAAACACTCTCGTACTTAATTCAAATTTAAGAAACTCTTATAACAATTACATCCACGACAGTCTCTAAGATTAATTGAGCAATTTTCGAGAATCATTCCAGGAGCTTCTGAATGTTTTAATCCTCACATGCTCAACAATGCATTTTAACTTAATATAATTTAATGGAGCCACCAGAAGGAGATGCTCCGGAGTATAAATAATGGCTCTCGACAGTGCTGGTACTGTCTGGAGCTGGATCTTACTTATAATTTGGTACAAATGGCCACCCATATCCTTTGTATTCGCGTTGTTCCGGCACCTTTTGTATGATTATACGTTACATGGCTCCTACTAGATGTAGAAACCTGAAACCAGCCACATCTGAGGATGTACTTTCCACTTAATATCAACCATTTATCCTTCCCTTTCTTCAGCGCCATTATTGATTTCGCTGAACTAGAATGGCACCGTATAAATCCCCTAAGCGAAGGTAATAATCTGGTCCATTCACCAAAGGAAAAAAATATTTAATTTATATCAATTTCGCTAATTAGGGTCCCCAAAGTGTGATATCTTGTTGCATAATTATTGTAATTGAGTTTTAGATTAAGGTCCAGGACGATTGATTGCGGGTGATCATTCACAAAGGGCATAATTTATTGAAATATTAGCCCCGTGTCTTCTTCACTAGGAAAATAAACCATCGCATTAATATTCTGTCAACAAGATGGCGGAATTAAAACATTAATATGGCGCCGGAACGTCTAACGAAATGATCGGTAGCTCAAAAGAGAGCCAAGTTATTTTCATTAAGATTAAAGCTCTGTAATTGCCTTTCCGGTAGGTACGAGGTCGAGTTTCCGTTTTCTAGGCGCCAAAGAAATATCTCCGGATCAAAGTTGATGCTGAGATTTTATGAAAGCATTTTTGCGATTAATTCATAAAGAAAATTTTCTCATTGCTTTGTATTAATAAAATAATAGATCTAAGCGTAAAAGCATTGAATTCGCAAGAAGCTAGAATATCTGTGATTCTACATTAATTCAGTTGAATTAACTTTTTGCGAGCATGCTGACTGCAAGCTGAATGCAAGGGATCCTGCTTAACGAGAACTTGGCTTGCTGTCTGATATGGTGGTTATAATGAGATATGCCAGGATATGAATCTTCTTTAGTCGTGTTATTACATGACCTATGCACTAAAATCCCTGCGAAGCTCTTATTACGAACAATTTAACAACAATGCATCCATACAACGAGTTTTATATGTATTGGCTCAAATATTCGAGGTATCGAAAGAAAATCATCTTTTCTGTTATACACACTCTACGTTTTATTATAAAAATCTTATCTTCATTTCGAAATCGTTCATCCTGGATGAAATCTTTTGAAGGACTGAATGTATAATAAGTAGAACCCAAAGTGGTTTTCGTTTTATTGCTTGATCGTTTTTTGGGGATTAGTTGCAGTTAGGCTGCTGCACTTTAAAGTCGTGTTTTTTTTTGCTGTTTCGGTGATTATATTCATCAAGAATAAATTGTGATTTTTAAAATTCAAATTTAACAACCCAATTTACAATGGATCGATTTTCGCCGAGCGAAGAATTTATTAGAAATTTAACTCTTTATAATTTTCTCAAAAAAGAAACTGCAATATACTGGGCGATATTTTAAGTATGAGTTTAAGTGAAATTTCGATCAGGAAATTTTGATTTTAAAAATCGCCCTGGAAGTGAAAGACTGCGTAAGGTGGATGTCGTCACACTAACTGTTGAAATCGAAAGTAATCCAACAGCAACTATTGAAAAAATATCGGCCAATCTTGAATAATTATAGTCGAATGTTTAAAGTAATCTGAAAAAAATCGGAAGGTGTGGAGACTAGGAAGATAAGGAGAAGAGAACCTAGACGACCGCATTAAAGCATGCGAACAACTTCTAAAATTGGAATCCGAAACGCCGTTTTTATTCGACTACCAGAAAACCAGAGATGATAAATGGGTTCTTAAATATAATTATAGATGCTTTATTGTGAATAATTAGAACGTTTAGTGGTAGAAATTTAAAAAAACGACCCGAAGACAAATGTTTTTACAGCATGATAATGCTCACCTCTATACGGCAAAAATAACGCGAGAAAAAATAAGCAGCATTGAATCGAAGACAATTTGACATCTTCCTTATTCTTCAGACAATCGTTCCGTCGGATTTCAATCTTTTTAGATCTATGAAGCACTATTTGTATCATTTATATATATTTATTCAGTTAAGATCATTAATAAATTTAGATGCTTAAGCGCTTATACGTATAATATAATATTTAAAATGAATTGCCCCCCTTCCTCCCTGATATCAACCCCAATCGTTTGACAAATGATTATTTAATTGAATAATATTTAAATAAAATTTCTGAATCGTTGCTGTAGTTCTGTATTTGTGCTTATAATATATTTATAAAATTATTTAATTCGGTTCTGATATATTATATAAGGTTATAAAAACTGAAAAAAAGTATTATCCTTATGGAACAATGGGAACACCAAAGCGTGTTATTGGGGCATTAAGCTTACTCTATGTAATACACCCTTTAAATAATTTAATAAATTCTCAACATAAGAATTAACCTATTTTGAATATGCTAAAAATGTACGTATTTTAAACATATATTTTATGTATACGTCTCAGCATGAATTTACTAAAATATTCCAGACGTCTGTGGTATAAAAGGAATATGGAAAAAATCTCATTACTGTAATTTTTAGCTTTTATGTGATATTTGGTCATTTTTAGCTCATAAAACTATACAATTCATTGCTTTAATAGACAAATATTTAAGGAGCATTTTTAAACTTCAGGTTAAAAATATTTTATTATTAAAGTACAATTTCGTTATGTATTCAATAATATCTATTATTTATAACAAAAAATCCACTTGATAAATCTTGTCTACGCGGAAACAAAAACTAGGACAATCTTATGATTTCAGAGCTGTAAAATTGTTCATTTTCAGTGCCATAGCGTTTCAGCACCCTATAAACTGAACACGTTCTCACCTGAAGCAGTTTCAACAGTAACTTTCATTTAATTGCTTGTACGATCATAACTGTTCCTCTGGGATCCGTTGCATTGCTCCCGGTTCTATCGTTAGCACGCAAGAGATATAACTGTTTTAAAGCCTTCATAATTTACGATGAAATCGCGGAAAATAAAAATATTTAGGTCGGATTTTTTTTCGCTCGTATACTATTATATCGGAGGCGATTCGGTTTCGGCAAATAAAAAAATCATTACGAGGAATCCCCAATTCCCGGATCGAGCCTATATCCCTTTAATGCGATACAGTGATTAAATATATATTATAATGCCGGGAGTCGATTGATTCCAGCATCCCCTCTGGAGCAATTCAAGTCGAAATACTAAGGATGCTTGCCGTATTTCAAATCAATCTTGCATTCAAGACGTACAGGTATCACCAACTTCCACTCTAAAAAACGATTTATTTTTATCTACAAATTTATTTATTTATATCTTAATTTTAACGTACATCAAATAACTGTAAAGATTGAATATATCAACCTCTTTAAACGCGCTTAAGCCTTTGAAAGGTGTTATTTTATGAGATTGCAAGAAATTATTCAATTTCATTTGATCAAATCAAAAAGGACGATCGCAATAGAAGTGAATTGCAATCAATCTGAAAGGGTTTTTAGGAAAGTCAAAGAAAAAAGGCCAAATTGATCAACGGAAAAGAACAATTTTTCATCAAGACAATGCACGTCCCCTTATCCGCAATAACGTCCTGGAATTAAATTGGGATGCTTTATCTCATTGTACGTTCGCCATTCAAAGACGAATATTTTGATTATTTGGATTTTATCAAAGTGAAACTCGAATAGTTGACATGAATATGCATATTTATCAATTTAATTATACCTCCAATATAAAATATTTGCTTTCATTAGACTATGCTGGATAGTTCAATTCTGATGTGAATAATTAGTCCACTTTTATCAAATCTGATTACTATGACAAAACTGTCATGATATATTGTGTTTTGCTTCACGATTTAATGGATGATAATTTTATTAACCCTTTGCACTTGAGAGGCGTCACTATGGCGCCCGGGTGTTTGAGCTGATCCTAATGGACAGAAAGGAATTACCAAACTAAAATTAAAAAACAAGGTTCTTAAAAAATTCTACAGTAGCTTATCAAAGAGATTATACTCCATATATGTGTGGCGTTAATCGAGCAGATAATTATGCTTCAACATATTATTTCTCCGAAGATCTTTAAAATGCATCTCAGTAAAATATCACCTTAAAAATATAATTACAGAGCGTTGTATTTAACCAATTTTGTTCTGTAAATTTTAGAAATAAATAAATTATTAAAGTTTTATTACACTCAAATCTTTTTGTGCGACTTTTTTTGTGCGATTTCGAATTTATGCGTTTTTTTTAAGTAATTTATATTTTTTTAAATTTCATAAAGAGGACGTATGGAGATATTTTGGATAAAATAGGAAATAAATCATCATCACTAACCGAAATTTAGAAAAAAAAAATTTGGGACTGTATAAATCATATTGCATTTGCTATCACTGAATTACGACCATGCCTTTTATTTTGGTTAAGATTTTTGAAAACATTGATTTAGTTTTTTGCATTTTTCCAATTTTTCGACTATTAAAAATAAATTCTCCAAAGGAATTTTCAAAATTCCAACTACTTACGGAGTTATAAATATTTTAGTAACACGGCAACTTTGCTGGTAATTAATTTACTTCAAACTGGGTACGAAACTTTTCTATATAACCGTCTATTATTCCTACCAGATTTATGTAAAAATTTAATTTTTAACTATTTTAAAAAAAATTAAAACTGAAAAATAGAGCCAAAAAATGTTTTTCTTTTGTACACTTTTTTTAAACAGTCGCCATTTTGGCTTTTTTTGAGTTAAGGACCATAATGACATCTATACTAATTTGGAATTATTTTGTTGGAAAGAGAAAATCTACACATAATAATGATGACATTGACACTGGGTATACTATTTCTTCCAAAGAAGAGAGGGATTTTGAATCATATCGAAAATCACAACGATATTTATCATAGAGCAAGACGACCTTTAAATGTTACCAAAAAGTTATTGTTTTCCTGGTTTATTATTAACTTTTTTTTATCCAATTTTGGATATATTTTATATAACTGTTTCAAATTTTTGTGGTTTTTATAATCCATGGAAAGTATTTTCACTTTTTCTATGTAAGTCATAGCTTTTTTGTGCGATTTTCCGCAGAACGCATCTATCGCACAAAAAAAGGATTAAGTGTATTTGCATACGTTCTTTTGAGTATAAAATTATTTCAAAATACGTAAAAGCCGTCGAGTTCAAAGGGTTAAGATGCAAGAAAAATTACGTGTGACCTATTTCATAGCAATAAAATAAAAATAAAGATAATATATGCTATCGAAGAATGGTTGAAGATCTCTTTTATGCTAAAGAACCAAACAGTCAATGATTCCTCAGTGGTGCTCAAATGAAGGAGACTTTTAAAAAAATGAAATTTCTATGAAATACTGATTAAATATAACGTCAATTGACTTGCGGGACTGTCGGGGAATTTCTTTGCAATTGAAGCGAAGAGAACTTTAATTCACAATGTTCAAAGGCAATTTTCAACAAACTCGTCGACTTCTTTCCTTTTCTCACGCATGCTTCCGATTTCAACCCTTAATTTAATATCATTATTTTTTTGTCGGCCTTTTATCTAGTTTCAAACTGGAGTATAATTCCATATTTTTAATTAAAAATAAGCCACCGCACATAAAATGTAATTAAAAAATCATATTTTTACAGTGAGCTCTCTCTCGTGTTGCCCTGCATACTTTCGTTTCGCATTTGTCTTACTATGAGGAGTCTCGTTAGCTATTGTGAACGTTTCTGCAATTCAAACTGTTTCGGTTAATTACTACTTTTGGCGTTATAAACTACCATGTATGCTTATTAAGTTCAAAAACTACTTTGGCGCTATAATCTCATTAATTTGATTACGCTTCAAATAAAACAAGATAAAACTATCATTAATATTTTAAGTTGTACATGTAAAATTAGACTTTAAAATTATAATCTTCGCTATTAAATAAATATGATTCAAGCATTTTATACTCCTCAAATTATAATTTAAAAGTCGTTGAAAGCTAGCAATCTCTATAAGAGAATTTTCTAGGAATGAATAGTTTTTATTTGGTATTATTCCATTGTCATCGATTTATGATTAAAATTAGGATAATATTGTTTGAATAATAATTTTAAGTATGAAATAATAGAGGAAGCAAATCAAGGCCCAAATCAGTAATCCAAAAGCTGTCTTGCACAGTTTTATTAATTGCCTCAGTATTTACTTATTCAAACTCAGAAAATCAGCCTAAATTTAATTTAAGTCAATCAATCAGAAATGTTAATGAATTTAAACTCGAACCTTTATAATAAGAGTCCAAAAATTAGCCCACTATACGAACACTTGAATTTGATATGAAAAGTATTTTGCCTAGCCACAAGATTATGCAACTTAAAATAATATTTATTAAAAGGTGCTAAAAAATTGTATATTTAATATTAAAAATACGTTTATTTTTATTTTATTATTTTTTGAGAAAATATTAATATTTCTTTCTTTTTTTTGCAGGAATGAGAAATTCTACACTTGTTGTGACGAGCCTTATCTGGACATCACATTTAATATAACAATGAGAAGAAAAACTCTTTTCTATACCGTTAATATTATCATCCCTTGCATGGGAATATCTTTTCTTACTGTACTCACCTTTTATCTTCCATCGGATAGCGGAGAAAAGGTAATCCATTTTTCATTCTATCAAATATTTTTAATCGTATTTATTCTTGCGAAAAATTTCAAAGCATCAAGAGGGTTATTATTAACTTTTCGGGTATCATTGTCGAATTTTATAATGGCGTTGAAATTAAAGAAAAAAAAAGGTTTCAAAAGGAACGAAGCAATCTAATTAAGTCGCTTAAAAAAAGTTCTGCGCCAGCAAATGAAACATGAACTTTGACTTTCGCAATGGCATTGTTTTTCTTAGAAAACAATTTCAATATTTGCGACCTTGCCGAGAAAATAAACGTGTACACCCCAAAAGAATTCAATTTTAAAAATAATTTATTCATTGTAGGCTTTCTCGATTGTTTAAAAAAACGAACATAAAATTCGGGGCGGGATTCTTGTTTGTTTATCGGCAAAAATAATAAATTGGTTAGTCTATTTAACTTTGTCGTTATGAACCAATATAATCTCGTCTATCACATTTTAATCCCAGTTCAGATATTTTCACGCTTGGAGCGAGCGTCCTGGAGTATGCTTCATCGAAAAAGGGATAATTGGAGTAAATAATTCCGGAGTGGCTGCTAAAAAAAATTAATTGAATTACAGGGGTATTTTATAATTAATTTCATTTTTACTCAATTTAAGATGTGAATTTAAATAAATAAATACAAAATCAATATATCGGATAGCTAAAATTTAAAGTCTCTAATGTGATTCCTATTTTATCCTCTCAAATACTTAAATATCGTAAAACGCCTAATTTTTCCATATATTTAATGTATTCAAAAATCAAAAATTAATTCAAAAGAAATGTATAACCAATAACAAGGGTTGCTTGAATTTCATAGTTTCAACCACAACAAAATTTTCAAATTTGCGTGTCAGAAAGTCATCAATCAACAGCGTGAATTTCAAAAAAATTACACGCTTTTTTGATTTCTTCATTGCTCAGCAAAATATTTAACCATATGATTTGAAACGTTTTTTATTATTATGTTCATTAATTACCAACGATTTTCCCACTTAAATGTTAGCATGTATTCTTTTTCATGCTCTTGATTTAATATTAATATATATATATATATATATAATGTTACTATTGTTAATTAATATGTATTATATTATATATACGACGCTTAATAAGTCCTTTAAGTCTTAATGAACGCCCTAACGATCTGAAAAGATAGTAATCCGACGGTGCATGATCCAGTGAATAGGTTGGATGAGGTAGAATTTCAAATCTATGTTCTTTTCAAATTTTGACCAGATTTTAGCAGTTCATAATAAATAACTCCAGAAAAATACCACCATACACAAAGAAGGACCTTTTTTTATTATTATTGTTGATTGAGGTGTCAGAACAGGTACTTTTTCGTAAGAAAGTCATTATTTTTTTCATACTAGATTATTGTATAACATCCACTTTTCGTCTTCAGTTACAATTCGCCACAAAAACTGATTTTCTTTATACTGAGACATAAAAAATGCACAGATTGTACGCTGTAGATTGAACGTCGTCTGCAACAATTCATATGTTGATTGAATGAACCCAAATTCTTTGTTTAACTATAGATTATGGACAGCCAATCTTCAACGATCATTTCTCGATTGTTCAACGAGGATTTAAATCGTTTTTGAGCTCACTATTTCTATTTTCAAGCCATTTAAACCACCAATAATACTTATTTCATTTCAAAATATTCCCGTAAGTGTCGGTGATTTTTTTCAGTGCTCTGTTTACCTTCATTCCTTTATTGTTGGTTTAACATATTTTCCGTGAAGGGATTTTTAATTTTTCACATGTAAAATAAAATTTACAATCATAGCTTCAACGTCATTGCAAAACTTATGTGTTTACTGAACCGTGTCTCAACACAAATTAACTATGAAAGAGTTTATCGAATAAATTTTGATTACTTTTCGGTTCCCCTAATACTAATAATTATTCGATATTTTTTTCTGATCAGCTTAATCCATTTCTTTTTAGTTATTCCCAAAATTGCCCCCTATATTACTAGTAAATTTGTAAAAATAATTTTTTTGAAATATTATTTTCCCTACATAAAAATCTCACGATTATAATATTAGTATTTTGTCGTAATAAATAAATATTATTTTACTTAGTAAATGTCCCTGTATCAGTTTTAAGTATATTTTTATTTTATAAGGACGTATATACTTCGGCGTTTTCCTAAATAAATGTGAACCATTTGTCGGTCCTTGAACGCGATATAAATTTCAATGAAACATTGAAAACGGCCATTTTTCTCAATCGTAAAAATGAGGCTTTTAAGTAATAGGCTACCATTTATTTATAGTGACACTTGTCGTAAACAAGAAGGACACACATATCTGTATATCCACATTTTGAATCGGATTGATGACACAATAAATCGCTTGTAATGGACGCGTATGGCGCATTTTATGCATTTAAGGAAACAAACTGTCGAGGGTGATCCTAGTTTGAGTGACATATTGATGTGGGAGAAAACACAAATATTTTCATGGAAACATGTTTTTTAAGATGGCGAATAAAATAAAGGATGAAAAAGGTGTCATAATAAACCTGCCTCAAATGTCGCACCATTTTCCGTCACATTTCACTTACAAAGGCTGTCAAAACTGGGTCTTGTTATGTGCGCTGGGGAAAAAATTTGAATGTTTGTGCAAGACGAAAATTTTGCCGAATGAAAACTTTTTCGCTCGGCTATCCTTAAGAAAATGTCACATATTACCATTGAATTTTATTTTACAATGAAAAATTTTGTATGTAGATCGCCATATTTCACGGCGCATCATTCGACATCTTTTTATTCAGAATATATATCAGGACCTTTTCCCTGTGATCCTTTCAAATCTTTTGTCGCATATGTATGAAAATTGTCTATTTCGTCCGATCGAATGCTTAGGCACTCCATTCATGTCGTCAACGGTAGCTCTTTTTAGGGAACAAAGGCATGAAAAATGCCCTCAATTTAGCGCCCTAAAAGTAAATTGAATACATAAACGAAACAATACATTTGAAAATCCCGAGCTAAATTCAAAACCTCCCCAGAATTTTAAGCCAGAATTAAAACACATTCAGAGCTAAATATATCTTGGATCGGATAAGAATATTTTTAAGGGGGTATCGGTGATCGATGGAGGAGTGCCTGAAGGAAATCCCATCCTTCGTCGCATCCCCAATCATCCCCTTACATCGTTTGGAAGACAATAAATCGACGGGACGTGTGCTGCCTTCGCAAACAAACATCAAACAGCGGACTTGCCCTCATCCAACTTTTGTCGCTTTAAGCAAATGTTACACACACATAAAAAATGTTCATCTCTTTAATGGAAACTCAGTCAACAATCGAATTTTTTCGGGTCGACCCAATCGAAGATGTTTCTTCAATAACATCGCACTATTGTATTTTCTATCCTGACTAGGATAATCTTATTTGAGCTATCCAATATTCTAACTCCTATTTTTGGATACATTTTTTCCCCATTCGCTTCTTATACATATTGTATTTCAATCAGAACCATAATATAATTTTTGGAAGCATCCAAGTATAATGAATGACAAACACATCTGTCGACGATCAATGATAGCCTATTTGATCAAAATCAGGCAATCCCACGATGTGAATATCATCCAACTCATCGATATATACAGTAAAACAATAAATCAAGTACAACAAGGATTAAAAATTATGATCAATATTGCTATGAGGGAACTATTTTTTTAAACTAATATATATGAATTATAAATTTTACGATCACTTTTACGTGATTTTCATTGATACACTTAAATAATATGGTCCTTTCTCGTATAAGTTTGAACTTAACTTGATTGAATTACAAATTTTAATGCTAAATAATAGTGTGTGAATCGAGTAATACCTGAATTATATGTAAAATTATATAAAATATTATTTAAATGTATGAAAATAATAAATTCTATATTAAAAATACTATAGTATACAAATCAAGAAATATTATGGCGTATGGACCGACACATTAAGAGGATGTTTTGCTAAGACTCACACATAAGATCTATGTCCTAAATGTCAGGGTTGTCGAAATATAATTTTGAAATAATACCCAAAATTTCATCTCAAAATCGTTATAATTTTTTAATCTGTGCTCGTAATAGCGCGAAATATCTGTTCTTGTATTTTGCAATGTATTTTTGATCTAAATAAATCATTATTGTATGAAAATTTTACTTAAATATACACAATTTCTTACAATTAAATTTAAAAATCATTGACGTAAAATCACTTTTATACAGTATGGATGTCCTAATGGATATGTTTGATAGTAGTATATCCTGCTTAGTATTGTTGAGAGCCTTAATTAGAACTGTCAACCAGTAAGCCTTAGCAGCATAAGGTATCCAGAACGTGCTTCATCAACTAATGAAGAATATCCATTGAATTTCAAACACTGAAACGGAGTGCCTTATCTGTCAATAGCATCCTTACCATGCACATTGAAACACGACACATTAGTCCACAAAATGTACAGTGTGATTAAAATATGCACATATGGGAATTATTGCTATGATTATGTTAATATTTTTGTGAATCAATGATTTTTATATGTGTCAAACGCCCAAGGGATCCTTTTTTCTTGCGTGTATCAAAACGTGTCGTCGATATGCTTTTTTCATATGAATTGTAGATGAAATTTCACACCTGAAAATATGATTTTCATAAACAGAAATATTTTTGCAATCGGCAGCTGTTCGGTTGCTGGAGCTACCCATTTTGCTTTTATCTTATTGCGACCGCTTTTGAAATGTCGGCTTCCGGTATAATTTCGCGATAAAATGTTTCCGAATAATTTTCGTAGTAAAAATGAAAAATGCGATTTGTTCGCGAACGCCCAGCTTTCAATGTATGGGGAATCGAGAGCCTTTGTTGGGTTTTATTTTTAGTAAGCCCAATAAAATATTTACTTCTGGGGTAACTTTCTCCCCCGTATCGGTTGACGCAACCTTCGTCGTTTGGCCCAATATGGAAAGAAGAAAAAGTATTTCCATTTCAATAAAGTCCCATTTTTGACCCGTCCGAATTTGAATATAAACGGAAGACCGCTTTCCCATTTAATAAATATATATGTCACATCAACATCATGCATAATTCTGGTACATAAGGTTAAATGGGGTCGTGGGACGTTAACCTTTTTTCATGGCTATACAATTTCTATGCTGCAAATTTGCTTTGACTTAATAAAAATATTCTTCCCATTAAGCCATTTATTCACGTTAAAATCCCCCTGGTTGGGGACAAAGTATGGGAATAAAAAATAAATATTAATAACGATTATATATACACCCCACAGAGGGTCATAACTATAATATATGGTTTTCTTAGCGTTTATACCTTAGATATCAATTTTTATATTCTTCGTAAGGGTCAAATGTTGATATTATAAGCTAGTTGTTTATTATAATAATTCCGATTCAAATCCTGGCCATTGGACTTTTTTTTCTCCGAGCCAACAAATAATATTAATATTTCCATAGATCGTCATAATTCAGGCTCAGTTTTACTCCCCGAATATAAAAATACATATCCTGAAATGATTAACAAAGTCGGGCACATACGACTATAATTGAGAATGATCGTAAATCTCTAAAATAATCCATTCTTAGCTAAACATTCAATTAAAGTATCTTTATTTTAAGTAAGCCATTTGAAAGGTAATAGTTTTATTAAATATAAAAATATTAAAAAAAAATCTTAATCTTTGGACAAATTCCTTATGGAAATCACGTGCAGATATGATATCTTAAGAATAATAAGTTTTCGCTATAATATTATATTTAAAGTTATATCAACTATAATTAATGTAGAAAGAATTCTTGTTTAATCTTATTTTATAATTTCTTCATCATCAAACAATTATCTGCACCCTAAAGTCATATATTTAATAAGGAGTTTCAATGCTTAAAGAATTGAGCAGCTCTCTTAAGAAGATAGTGAAAATCTTTTCGAGACAATCATATGAATGTAACAAAAATCATAATTCTTCTTGGAATAAATGGAATCCAATTTTTTCCGTGTAATTTCCATGATTTCTATTATAGCTTCCATCAAATATTGAATGATTAATGAAAAAATTCAATTACAGTGAAAAATTATGATTTAAACGCCAGGAATGAAATTGATTTAAAAATTGACAAACAAATTAGCCGATAAACTAACTCATCTTTTCAATATCATAGTAAAAATATATTAAAGTATGAGATAAATTGATAAATCGAGATTTTCTCAGATCGCTTTGAAAAACATTTTTGGTGTCGAGTTTTCTCGTTTCCGAAGTTTTCGAAGGCTTTAAGCGTAAATAAAAAATATTTTCATTTGGAAGGTCCTGAATTCTTTTTCATGTACAGCAGTTCTTTGACCCGCTCTTTGACCTAATACCATGAAAGCTCTATTCATTGATAAGTTAATGCAGTTAGAGACACAAACGATACTTTGACATTTTCAAAGAAAAGTTTTCTTTGTACTTAACAAGAAAGCTCTGCGGAAGAACTCGGTCTGTGCTTACGTGTTAATATGAAACTTGAACCCTAAGCCAGTAGACAATTCAGAAATAGCAAACTACACAACGAACAATCCTTAAAAGCCTTACGTGCCTCGAATAAACTTCCTTGCGTACTCATACCAAAACTCAAAACATCTCACAGACTCGATTATATTGCCTTTAAATTATTTTTTTAATAATCGTAAAAAATATATATGCCATATATCGGAGGCGATATATCATCGATACGGTGTGCAATCTATCGCCTTGAGCCTATGTTGTAGTCATCTTATCCAGCATCATTACAGGTGGCGAAAAGCTGCAGCCGTTACCCGTAACGACTCGAGGGTCGTTACCTGTAACGACCCCTGGGGTAACGATAAAATGACGTGTTTAAAGTGTGGCAGGAGAAAACGTAAAATGCTCCTCGAATTGCTTTTTTTCGGCTCTTACACAGATGAGGCTTCTTATCTCATCTTCAATTTCGCCTTTCTTCTTCCCGAAAATTGTCAGTCCCTATATAAGAATCAATAAAACCACCAATTTGTCCCTCTTGGCGCTAATTTTGTGTAAAGGTATCATCAGGTCATCTGAAGACCATCTCAAATAACAAATTCTATCACGATTTTCTCCGCAATGATTCATTTAAAATTTGTGGCGAAAGCTTTCAGTTAATTATGTTCATATATTATTTGCTGTACACTTTTACGCACCACAATGAAATTAGCTTGTGTGTATAAATTTAATATACTAAATTAGCCTGTTTCAAATTTGATGGAATCAACTCTAATGAAGAACACTAAAACAATTTTAGAGCCAACTATGAAGCTCCCAAAACAAATTAAAACCATATTGTAATACAGAGCTCAAATTTAAATTCTATCGAGTTTCGTATAGATACAGTCTGTCATAAATTAGCATAGTACAAAACTTCCTACTAATAAATTGAAGCAAATATCATATTTTGAATGGTCAATATAATTCTATGTAAAGGTTTTTATAATTAATCGGTTCAAAGATATATTTTTCTTAATTGAATTATAATTATATTCTTGTTTATTATTATAATCACTATTTAAAGATAGGTATTGCTAAATCTTCTTCAATCTATTTTTTACTTTTAAACATAAATTCATTATTTCAGGTGACATAATTACAATTTTTTTGTGCGGTAGATGCGTTCCACGGAAAACCGCATAAAAATAAATCGCACAGAAAAAGCCATGACTTTAAGCCATTACTTCAATGGGTTTTGATAATCGCATAACTTTGAAATGGCTATATAAAATATACCCAAAAAAAAGGATAAAAAAAACAGGAAAACAATAAGGCAATTAAAAAACCCACCTACTAGTTGCCGTGTTACTAAAATAGCTATAACTCCGTTAGTAGTTGGAATTTTGAAAATTCCTTTGAAAAATGTATTTTTAATAGTCAAAACACTGGAAAAAAACTAAATCAATTTTTTCAAAAATCTAAACCAGAATAAAGGACGTGGTCGTAATTCAGTACTAGAAAATACAATATGATTTACACAGTCCCAAATTTTTTTCTTTCTAAATTTCGGTTAGTGTTGATAATTTATTTCCTATTTTATTCAAAATATCTCAATACGTACTCTTTATGAAATTTAAAAAAAAATTGCTTTAAAAAAACTGCATAACTTCGAAATCGCACAAAAAAAAGTCGCCCAAAAAGAGGTTTAAGTATATAGTCAAATTTTCAAATGTTAATTTCAAAAATATTATAAGGATAAAGTAGAAACATAAAATGCGTTTAACCTATATATTAACCCCTGAAAATTTTATTATTTTCCGAAAATAATCCTCCTTGATTATCATCTAAACACAATTAAGATAACGGTATAAAGCTTATTCCAATGTATAAAACTTTAAAATCTTTCATCTGTAATATTTATGAGAGTTTGAAACATGAAAAACGCGCCAAATTAATAATGAGACAGCCTTACCCCTATCAAAAAAATGCAAGTAGAAAGGGTTAATACAAGTTAACTGACATGAAAGTGATTTCCAATTTGTGAATACAAAGGAAGGTAGATGACTCTTTTAAAATGAAATCGATTTGATACCCTTCCACATAAAATATTTTGAGTTGTCCACTAAAATGATTGATAATAAAGGTTTTCTAATATACAATTCATATGTACAATGTCACATAAATGTCAGCTATCAAAATGAAATGAATCCAGAAAAGCATTTTCCTATTTTTGATTCTAGAAAAGATTTTCATTTTATTACAATAATATAACAATGATACGAAAAGCTATTAAATCAGAGTATTTTTCAATCATCTATGATCTATGAATTCAATGATGCGCTCTATTCAATAGTGGCACATTTCAAAAGGCTGCCTTCCTATGAATTGAAATCAATTATTATGCTTCGCACTGAACACTGAAAAATTTTCAAACTTAATTAAAGATTTAATTCTCAACTTCGTAGTTACTTTTCGCCTGAACGATTTCAATTATTGCAAAATTTTCAATTGAGAATTCCCCATATTTTTTGATGTCTATTATAATATCGAATTGTATTATTTTTGATATGTTGACGATGATATTCAGTCGATCGACCAAAATTTTGCAAATAATTTACGACTCTCATCAGCTTAAAGCTTGCACCATGTGCTCAACATATTAACAACAGTCAACACTGTAGTAAATTTATTGTTTGCAAAATCAATTATTTAATCTGGCTACGATGCAAGTGCTTGGAGATTAATGTTGTTTGATTACAGTTTTCCAATCGAATGATTTATAGCTTATTGCCTTCAATAAAACGCGCCATCAATCTTCTACTGAGCGAAATCCCTGAAATTAATATGCGATCTTTGCATTTTGCATGGTGCATACTTACAGTGGCCATTGTTCGCAGGATAGTGTAAAAAAATATTGTAGGTAAAGGATATGAAGTCGCAAAGTCATGCTCTTGATAGCCTTCTACATTTTCTTCATAAGAAAGCTTTCTAACCGTTATCCAGGTCGTTTTGGTTACAACCAGTCTCGTCTGCCATATTTATAGATATAAACCCTTGGGAAGAGTTTTTATATTGTTACTTTAAAGATAAAATCTACCAGAGGAGATCCGACGAAATGCCGTTTACGTTTTGAAGGCACATATTATTTTCTTGGCAACATTATAAAACGTACTACCGACAATCTTTGTGGTGAATTTAAATATTTTTTTATTATAGCTATAGTTATTTTTACATAACAAAATAATAATCACAGCAGTGCGATATTCAAGTATAAGATTCAATATGCTGCACCACAATAAAATATTTTATTACTAAGATCCCTGTATAAATAAAGCATTTCGTAAGATAAACAGCATCAAGTAATAAAACGCATGGAAATATTCCACCTTCGCTTTATGGCACAAGACATCAAAGTTTGATCCCCAAAACGAATAAATAACATTGGATATACTATTATCCAGAATAATAAAAAATATTATACAAAACATCCATATAAAATGGTATATATCGCGTTTTATGGCGCTGAAGTGCTCTACTAGAACTCTGCAGTAATTAAATTAAATGTAAATAGCATCATTTAGCCACGTCTCACTGGCATACATTAACTAGAAAGGATGCAATCGGTGTAATAAATTTACTGCAGATCTGCTTTGAATATTCTGATACTTTGACTAGCATTTGACGTAACCATAGTGCAATTATCTAAAGCATGCCGTGTATTGTTGGATATAATGGATACCTTCCTCACGTTAGAATGAACTTATGACAATAGCCTGAGTTTCAATGAAAGACTCGAGTGTTTAGGGATGCAAATATTTCAGGTGAATAGATCGAGGATATCACTTATCTGAATGCTTCCAAAATATTATTAAACCATCAAAAAATAAAATTTTAATTATAGTGCAAGCCGTTTATCAAATCCTCTAAATAAAGATTAAAAATACTTCATACAGACGTCTATTATGTAATTGCAGATATCCACTCGTGTATAGCGTGATTATTTTTTGTAAAATGGTATAAAATCATAAACTTATATTAAACTCATATGTTGCGTTCGTAGCACCATTTTATTCATATGCACTTAAATTATTTTTGTACGGTAGATGCGTTCTGCGGAAAATCGCACAAAAAAGCTATGTATGACTTATATTGAAAAAGTGAAGATGCATTCCATGGATATTAAAAACCGCATATTTTTGAAATAGCTATATAAAATATACTCAAAATCGCACAAAAAAGGTAATAAAAAATCAAGTAAATAATATGATAATTAAAAAGAATATTTACTGTATACTGTATATATATTATACTGTCGCTATAGTCGCCTCCTCCAAATTTTTTTTTCCATAAAATGGCAAATAGTGTTTAAAAAATTTTTTTTGGACTTCTTTTTTAACAGTTTTTATTTTAAACGCCAAGGAACAAACACGTTGGTTTCATACTTACGCCTAATGCGATTCAAATATTTATATTTTTCAATATTTTTTTGCGCATGCCATTTTGAAATACTTAACAAATTTAATATCTTGCAGAATTTTTGTGTTGAAAGTTAATACTTAACTTATTTATATTTCGCGCTCGCTTAGTAAAAAAAGTGACAACTCCGACTAATTTGAAATCGATTCTTCTGAAAAAAATGCATATTCAAAATTTAATAGCCTGTGGGCACATTCTCCTCTTTGCATACGTAATAGCTAAAGGGTTAAAGACAAAGTTGCTGAGATTAAGAACAATTCGTTTTGTATTAAGCACGACAATGTAAAACTACAAGCTGCAAGGATCGGCCAGGAAAAAAATAGGAACTTTGATTTTAAAGTTCTACAGCAGCGGTTCTTAACCTGGAGTCCGCAAAAATATGTTAAAACATTTATTTATACTTGAATATTTTTGTTGAACTATTTACAAAAATCATTATAAGAAAATCTATTTTGACCAACATTTGACCAAGAAATGTTTGTTTGTTTGAAACGCGAACTACATACGTTTAAGAACCAATATTCTATGGCATTTTTTTTATTATTCACGCCTAGGTTGATACAAGTATATGGTCAACTCATAGTGACATGTTATGGTAGAGGAATAAAAATAGTATCCGTTCAAGGCGCATTTGCCTCCGAAACTATGGCAGAAGGCTTTGAACGCCGAAAAGGTACCGAGGCTAGTTACCAAGACTCTATGGCCAAGAGGTCCAGAAAGAGGACCTCTGATATAGCATAAGAGCGTCTCTCTCTCAGCCAACATGCCCAAACACGATCACAGAACGTGATCCGCGTTAATGAAAAGATCCCCGCATACACAGTCCGAATTATCTTAGTTTCATTTTTGCCGGGTATGCCGCAAAACGGCTGTGCCCCGTCAGGAACTGGGACGTCCAGTGTCCGGGATCAACCCATTTTAGCTTGAGGTGAAATGAGACTGAGCCAAAAAAAATCCGCATGTAGCCACCGTGAGGCGACTCAGACCATTTTTTGGTGGCAATAGGATCCGTAAGAATTCCATCTGCTTCCTCAGCTGATAGAGTGGAGTTACCAATATTAATTATTCTACGTGCTTTTTTAAGGTGTCTAACTACCTGTATTTGCACTTTTAGGTCTAGTCGCATGATCCCTGCAAGGACAGGGAGGCTGTCTGTAGTAGTTGTTCTGTACGCTCCAGTGATTCTAAGTGGTGGCTGTCGTTGTGCAATGTTTAGGCTTCATCTTGTCTCGTCCACGGTATCCAAGCCTGTCTGCCCATGCCCATCTACTCTCGAAGATGGCTTCATAGGCAATCCTGAAGTGTCTGCCTCCAAGACCCCAATCAGCGCCCGCCAGTCTGGACATTTTGCCAAAAGCCTTGGCCACTTTGCCGGCTTTGGCCGCTTGCATTTTTATAGCATCCATTTACCTGATATTGCACTACTTAATCATAATATTTTTGATTCTCTTAAAAATGTTCATAATCAATTATAATTATTTCTCTATGAAAAACCATTATAGTTTTTTACCCAACACGACTTGATGAATTTCCTAATCCATGGAAACAAGTTATAAATAGCAGTGGAAATAAGTTTGTACAGTAATGTTGAATAGATTTTTGTACATATTTATTTAAAAAGTATTATCAATTCTTTCCATTCCACCTTATATGCCATTAAATAACCAAAAAGATTAATCAAAATATCGTACAATATGAGGGTTAATTTGAATCTACCATCTACCAAAGGCCCAAATGTTGACGCTCTAAAATCGAATGTCTCGCAACAGCCCCATCGCATGGTCGGCGGGTTAAATCACAATGCAGTAAAATAAGATTCCGGTTAACCCGAAGAGCACGTTCTACAATCAACATGACAGATAGGCACGTAATAATTCTGCAGCGTAATAAATGTATGCTTGTGTTTACAGGGTGTAATAAAGCGCGAGGGCTCGGATTCGAATCACGTGCCGGCACTGGCAACGGTTCATGTAAATTGTAGTGTAGTGGGTTTGTGGCCGCCGCGGCTGTTTGTATGAGGGTCGCGTGTTGGGGCCCCGAAGGCCCGACCCCTGTAATTAAAGGGACCTCTTGTCAAGGCGTGGGCCCCAACTCCAGCCCGTCAAACTTCTCGTTATGATAATTTAATTAAAATATTTCCTCGACTGGTGAATATTTTCCTGCCGGCTCGTCAGCTCTTCTGAACCGTGAAACCAGCACTGATTAAGGACTGCCATCACCTCCTCTCTGACGAGGTGAGATTTCACTGAAACTCCAAAAAATCCTCGTCAACGCCTGTTCCGGGTCAGAATTTTACCGATCTTCGCGGAGAACCCTTCCATAAAGAATTAATAAACTCACCCACGTACCTTAATTTTCCTTTAACATCTTAAACATCTTATCAGGCAAAAAAAAAACCTTAAATATTTTCAGAATGCTAAAGAAATATATATTTTAAATTATTTAGTGTATATTTCAAATATCTTCACTTGAATACATTTTTATATTTCATACTATTCATCATATCGATGTAATCGTATGAAATTAAATTAAAATCATATAAAACAGCGAGTAATCAAAAAAAATTTAGGACTCACTCAGATCATGATCTAAGCTGGTGTAACCACCGAACATCGATCAGATTAAGATTTAGATCCATACAAAATAATAAAATATAATAAATCAAGAATTTTATATTAAATTTTCTACTGAGCTTGACTGTTATTTAAACTTAAAATATGCTGGGGGTGGACATTTAGATCAGGGGATGACGACACATCTGGAAGGCTTTATTTATTTTGTTTATGTCTTGCATATATGTATAACATTTTTATGAACATATTTGAATATCCATTTACCAGAATAAAGACGACATCCAATTTCTATCTTTCTACAAAAACTTTACATTCTGTTAAAATCATCACTTTCAAATATTATATAATATTTAGTGCATAAACTGACATAACCAAATTGATTTTAAATTTAAAAAAAATAGTAATAGATTTTTTAAAAAAAATCTGCATACCTTATGTTAAACATTTACTTATTTCATACATTGCTCAAATGGTTATCCAAGAATTAAATTTAATGTTTGAATAACTCATGATCGAGGCACTATAAACCAGATTCTTACAGATTTTTCAGAAGATCAATATTTAATTGTATATTTCTTGAGTAATTTTATTGTTTTCAATGATATCGGATTTTTATATTCAAGGCTTGAATGTGGAACTCAAATAAATACAAATTTTAACCTGAAGAATGAATTATATTCTTCTTCTTCAAAGGCTCTCATCGTAAATCCATGGTAAAGCACATCATCATGCATGCAAATCTTGCTCATATTATATATGCCACCATGTCTTCCAGCATATTGCTTGAGAAACTCGTTAGAAACCAAACAGCTATTCCCCTTTTGGGATAGTCATCCCTGGATGTGGAAGCCTCTGAATTTCCCTACTGAATTTCGAACGCATTTTATTAGCATTTTCTACTTAAAACTATATAAAGTATTGATGATCCATTCAGTAAGAAAATAATTTAATCTGCATTAAAAATATGCTCTGTTTTTGTCTTACACGGATCCACATTTATATTTTTGGTATAATTTAATTTCATGGAATACATGAGTATTTTCTTCCAAATAATGATTGAAAACATAGTTTTTTATTCACATACTCTATTCAAAGTACAAACAAAGATTTTCTGCTATTGGACATTTGCAAGTAATTTGCTTTTTATACGAATAGATGATTCAACTAAAACCATTTATCTTACTTTGTATTCAAGTTTTTCCATCGTCCGAAATGTATCTTCGTTAAAATTCGAACTTTTGGCAATATATAACATTTTTTTATAAATTTATAGAACATTTAATAATTGATACTCTTTTTTTATCGAAACATGCTCTCATTTAAGGTTAATTTTATTAATAGCACTCAATATTATAGGTATTTTTTCTTACTTCAAACTACATATTTTTTCTTCTTTTAGGCTTACAGTTAGACTTATCATAAAAATATAAAATCGAAATGGAATCGATCAATACTAGTTAAAATAATAAGGACAAAAATCGTATTAACAGCTTAACGACCGCATGTTTTTTAAATTTTTTTGCCGATTTTGGCGATTTTGCAGAAAGAAAAGCAAAAAAACTACCATTTCACTAAATTCACTATATTTCGTAAACCACTTGAGGTATTTTAGTAACCCAATAGTTTTTCAATAGAATGGAATGTATGACGTAGACGTATATAAGAGTCCACGGACAGCAACCAAAGTTTTTCAAAGACTCAAATACGAGTCCGCGGCCGTTAAGCTGTTAATATCATACAGTATATTGAATTTTACCTAAATTGATAAACGTTTTTTAAGGCCATTTTAATTTATACTTAATTTTTCCCAGTTCAAGTTTTCAGACAGGATTGGTGCTATAAATATGCAAAAAGTCATAAAAATGATTTTTATATAGATTTTGTTATTAAAATAAATAATAATATTATTGATATAAAAATATTACAATAATTTGTTTCTTTTGCTTAACAGGTGACCCTCTCCATCTCCATTCTTATTAGCCTCCATGTGTTCTTCTTGCTGGTCGTAGAAATCATCCCTCCAACTTCGTTAGTGGTGCCATTGCTGGGAAAATATCTCATCTTTGCAATGATATTAGTTTCTATAAGGTAAGTTTTTGATGCTTTCATTCCTCTGCTTAAACAAAAACTAAATACGGAAAATTTTAATACAAATTCTATGTAGGCATTTTACTTACGTAATAACTTTTGAATGAGCAAATTTGTCCACGGAAACCGTAATTATGTACATGTAGTTGTTTTGGGATCGCATTCAAACGTGTGCAATTGAACCCTTTTAATCCCTAGGGCACAGTATGTTTCATCAAATGTTTGTAAAAACCCATGCTGGAAAATTAACCGCTCATATTGGCTTACAAATCGTGCGATAGTAAAATTCAAATTTCGAAGATCGAAAATCCAATCATGATTTGTCACCCACGCTTTTATTTCGCATACGAAAATTCATCAAAGCGTGGAATTAATATGGAATATCATTTCGGGTTGTGTGTGAGCTTATAGTGACGCTTTTCGGGGGTAATAAATTGTCGGTGTACGAATGCACCCTCACTGTTTCAATAGGACTGATATGATTTAATGGGCTAATACTGAAGCCTGCAAGGCTTTGATTTATGACCTCAGGTTGGCACTGACACGGCTGAGGATCTATAAAGATAATGTTGACAAATTTTACACGTGTACCTGAAAACAACTCGCATATTAACGGCTTCAATGTTTATCTGAAGAAAACATCGTCCCTCCTTGGCGAGGTGCCTTTTCGTATGCGGTGACGCTCTCAATATTTTGAAGTGGACCGTCAATCAAATAAATGGGTTATAACGTTGTTGGAAAAACTTATACATTCCCTCATATGTAACAATTTATATATGAAAGGGTTTGACCTTACATCTGCCATATGAAGCAGAAAAACTCTACTATGAAAGTGTTATACGAAGGGCCGCTTAAATACAGGGGCTAACTCTGAATAAATATTTAAAACAATTTATGATATTAATTTTATCACATTTCTGATACAATACCGTATTTGCATAGTTTATGCAATAGTCCAGGTTTCAAATTTCAATTAACATTTCTAGCTTTCTTCATTTGACTATGTAGATATTCTCATTGCGGTTGAGAATTAATTAATTCTGAAACAACGTTGCATATTATGTTAGCACATTTCCAACGTGCATTTAATTTAAATTTGCCAAAATAAGTTTATGTTAAAAATACTTCCCAAATTTAGCCCACGACTAACATATATACTCTATATTGTATTAAAATGCCCTTAATCATTTTTTCACTTTTATGGGATAATTTTAAGCATATTTCGTGAAATGTATCTTCTAATAAAGATAAAATCCAACAGTATGATTTTGCCTGTGTCTTTTTATGACCTTTATAAGCATTTTTAAACATCTTAAATGTCAGTCTGCTTCTCTTGAATCCTTAATTTTATTTCATTGCCTAATAGAGTGTTTCATTCGGGGAAGTATTTTAATAAAATTTTGAGCAATATCTACATTTAAAAACTTACTTCTTAATGACACATCAGATATTGAATTAATATCAATTAACGGATCAACAGAACTCTTCAGTATGAAATCATGCTGATTGCATCACAAGCTCGATTCGTAAAGAATGCCATATGATGACAGTAAAGAAGAAGATTTCCTATAGACGCTAGTTAAATTTGAGTATGGAAACATTAAATGAGATATTTATTTTACATAGACGAGAATTATAACAAATCTTCTACGTCATGAATATAAAGCTACTATGTTCTGCACAAACTAGCTACAAATGAAAACCACAACATACTCGTTGTCTATTTGTATTATCAACGTTTCTCAAACTACAGTCAGCGTATCCCGAGGTTATTTCATAGGATTCGGGAAACTTTTCGGTTGGAAGCAAATTATCATATGTTACATTAAATACATAAAGTAACTTGATCATTTTATATATTTATTCCGAATATTTTTAAAGATCTAAGAATTGCTCTTAAATATCAACAATGACAACAATGATCAATTTTTCATAGAAAATGTATTATTTATGGCAATAAGAAATTATTATATATATTTAAAAAATCCCAAAAATGCGCACGGACTTTTGGACTGAGCTGATATCAATCTCTATGAGACTATAAAATAAATGGTTCTTCTCTTTATGGAGTTCTATCAAAAATCTATCGTTTGTCAAATATTGATAGCGTATCATTATTTTTAACTGACATTTTTTGCTGAGTCAATTTATTTTTTATCTCCTCGAAGCCATACGTACACTAAATATTTTGATAAATGCAAGAAAATGATATATTAGATTACTTGCATTTCTTTTTGTAATGATTTTTTTCTTGGATATAATCTGTTAGCGAATGGAGGCTATCCATATTTTTTTCTAGGGATTGAAGATTTGTATGTGATAGTTCTTGGTTTCATTTCATAAATTATCAATTTGATTTTAAGCTATTTGACAAAAATATGGTTTTTTAGCAATATTTTATTAATTGAAAATCTATCGATGCGACTTAAATAATTGTCTAAGTATTTACTTATTTATATACTGGCTAAACAAGGAAATTCACTCTTTTAGCTCGTGGATTGAGAATTTATACAGTTTCAATCCGAAATATTAATTTATGATAAAATCTACATGACTGTAAGACTTGTATTTTGTTATATATTGAAGAGAAGCAAAACATAATAGAAAAACACTAGTATATCTACCATATAATGTAATCAAAGATAATTCATCATTAGCTGTTTAAATATAATAGCTCAAAAACTATTAAATATTGAGAATTTTCAATCTATCTGATAATTTATTTTTGATGGAAAATTAATTTTCTGCTCTATAACAAATTTCACAGACGTCGAATTAATGCCTTCATGTGTCATTAATGTCAATCAAATTATGAATATTCATGTGTCTCTTGGCAAAATCATTTCTTAAAAATCCAACCACTTTGAGTCAACATTTTTGCTCCCTCAAAAACTCCAAACCACTCATAAAAAGGCTCAAGCAAATATATATTATTTTCATCTGAAAAATATATTAATACTTTTGTACCACTTAGTCGCTTTGGTTTTAGCGTAGCTTTGACTTCGTAATGGAATTCCACCCTGTCTGTTGACAGAAAAAATCATATTATTTCAAATGGACACACCGACATTTTTGAGCCTACATAAAAATTACTGTTACGGACCATTTACATAAAAACGTTAATTTAACCACGAGCTCATAATTAATAGCGTAATTAATTCAGGTTCAATTGTTCGTGGCTTTCTGTAATCGTTGTATAGTGGCCAGTTTAGGTCTTTATTTGCACAGCTTAATAAAATTGATGAATAATTGCTATTCGAGCTATAATAAAGAATTAATCAAAGTTTGATTAACTGTATGCGAAAAGTGTTAAATGTATTTTGTATTAACGTTAATAATATATTTGTAAATTTGAAAATTGCATTTGCATTGAATTGGCCCTATTTCTCCAGACCTGACCCCAATGGACTTTTTTGCCTGTTTTGGATGTGCCCTATTCTGTGGCTCGCACTGTTTTTAGACCTGACACCACTGGATTTCTTTGTCTAGGGATTCGCGAATAATAATAAGTTGTTTGTTAGTTTTTTGTTTAAAGAATTTAAAAGCTCGGAAATCATTTTTTTCAAACCAACCCTAACACTTAGGACATAGGGCCTATGCGTTAAACGTAGCAAACAACCCCTTTAACCTCAAAAAAAAATTGTCGGTCCATGTGCCAAATACCCTATATAGATGTAATTATATGAAAAATTAAAATCTTTGTAATAAAGATGTCGATGACTCTATATAAGTTTCAACTTATTTTGTTAATTTTGAATCTCAAATAACCTTTGATATAAATTCCATATAAATTATGCATTTCCATGAGCAATTCCCATCGTAATTTTACCTTTACTGTGTAATATCTATTGTCGACTCATTAATGTTATAATAAATCTGTATATATTGATACAGATTTGCTAAAAATGGATTTACAAAGTGCGATATTGGAAAAGAGAATTTTAAAAATGTTTCTAAATGTCGAATCCATCGCTCAAAAATTCACACAAAACTTTTTCTTCGCGCAAGGATTCCACTAACGACTCTTAGAAAACTGCTTCCTTTTTTAGATTTTTTAGATCACATACAATATCTAATAATTTAATGATTTGAGTCCTCCATTTAGAAAATGGTAAAAGGCTCGATGGCAGATATTTCAACCGAATGGGTCCATTAGACCTAGTCGAATGACTAACTTGGTTAGTTGAACGTAACGATTCTCATACACGTGACGATGTCTACAAGCAGATGGCACACCACACAGACTTTCATCCCTCTTAACAACCACCCCATTTTTTGCCCACATCCAACGCCATGTTAATGCTATAAATTCTCGCGTTATTAGATAAAAAAATTAGTATGGCATATTTTTATTCATCAGGAGTGACGAATACTTCTTTCAGTGCTCCTGCGAAAAACAAGTCAAAAGTAGGTCGCCTCGGGCATCCACGTTCAATCCCGCGGGGTCAAAGTTTAAGCTGGAAATTTTCCGGCTTCTTTTGTAATAGTTTGACAGCGAATACTTTTCTTTTGTGCCAAATTTATGTTCATGTACATGAAAATTGAAAATATATCCGCTTTCATCTCGTTGGATGAGCTCAAATATATGATTGTCTTAATTCTGACGATTCACTGTTTTATGGTATTAATTATTAATACTGTATTATTTCATCATTAATTACAAGTCGATAGGGGAAGCTTTTACTTTTCGTTTATTTACGCTAAAGCTCAATATCTCAAAAAAATCTGGAATGTCTCAAATGTTGAAAACGTTGTCAAATAACGGACACGCTCAGCTATTTATATAACATAAAAAAGAAAACGACACAAAGCGACTTCTCACAGATTTTTTGTTTGTAACAAATCGCTCGAGAGTGAGGTAATAAATTTTCCATTTTAGTCCCTATTGGTCCTGTAATATATTCTTCGTCATAGAAAATGTTTTTCTCTATATCTATGGCATTGATAAATAGGCTCCCGAATGACACGGTCAGCGCAATATTAGTCCGACGTGCCTTATGATTCGCATTGTTGCTATTTATATAACGCAAAAAATTGTGAAGCCATCCTTAATATTTAATAGGATCGAATTTTAGGAGAGGCTTGTCCCATATATTATTCTCCGGATTCTTTTTATTCGTGATCTTTCCCAAACTGGATTTAATTCACGAGTATTTTATCATGCCATAAAGCGGGATACAATTTTACGATCCGAATCCAAAGCCATTTACCCTCGGTTGCCTAAATGAAAAGGAAATTAATGTATTATTTCAACCCTGATTTTTTTCAGTCATATATTTTTCGGGACGATTATGGCTGAATTATAATCGTTATTAATTTAAAAACAATCAAAATCTATTATATTTTTTTTCAAAAAAACTTTTTCGAATTCGGAATAGATTCTAATTTATTCGATCAAATTTTATCCAAATATGCACCCCAATAACAATATATAATATGGAATGTATTATATATTACCTTACATTCCATATTATATAACCACGGAACTACTACAGGTACATTACTTTTTAATATTTGATTTGAGGTGGCTTTTAGCAATCCTTTTTATGGGATGATTGCCAACCATTTTTACATGGTTTTTCATAGCGAATATATGTTTTAAAAATGTGGTCGCCAGCCACACCTCCGCTTACGAGAGTTACGAATCCAACCGCTTAACCACGAGACTACAAGTATTTTTTTTTAATATTGGGTGAATTTTTTTCACCTGAATATTTCAATGCTTAATAAAATATAATTTCAGAAAATATTGCTACGAATATTAATTTTGAAATAAAAAATGGCAAAGCGACCAGAATATGTTTATGATGTCAAATTGAAACCCGGACAATCTATGTCTAATTATTATACATTAGATTTTAATAAAATGAGAAATTAATGTATTTATATATTTGACTATTAATTTATTGCATTTTAATTAATAATATTTGTTTAAAAAATACGCAATAGTCTCGTATAATATAATTGAAACTTCTTAGTTCCTAGGAAAAGTTAATCTTAAATTTAAAAAAGTTAGCTAGAAATTGTGCTATGTGCTGTGTAATATATAATAAAATAGGCTCGTCAATGGTAGCTTTATGCTACGTACAGTACAGTAGAAGCCTTTAGTAGTTCAGTAGAAGATTTTAAAGATATTTCAAAAATTGTTATACGTAATTTACGTAATTTTGTTATCACGCGAATGTGCGGCCTTGAACTGTAAAGATTTAACTATTTTCGCTCACGCTATGATTTTATAAATATCAACAAAACCATTTTATTGAAGTGAAACTAGTATAGACGCGGTGAGACAAATTAGCTTGAATGTCACGAAAAGTGAAACTTCAACCAACAATTGATCGGAAAGAGAGAGAGAATCGTTTGTAATCATTCCGTCTCTTTTGCACACATTTTAGACATGCTATGCGCCGCCTCAACCGTGTGTGTGTTTCTATACGTAACATAAAGCTATCACTACACCAGTAGCAAGCCTATTTTATGTTTTTTAAGCCAAGATGAATTTATATACTTTGTAACGTTGAGGCGGGGGCGCTCTCGGGGGCAGCACACGGGTCCGTTCTTCTATCGGGCCGTGATTTTGTTGGACAAATGAATGGAAATAGACGGGAGTCGAATAGAAAGACTTTCTTCTCTAAATAACTATTTATTCCACACGAGAGAGAAAGAGAGAGACAGGGAGATCTAGCTGCAGGAAGGACGACCTCCCGCAGCCAAGACTGATCGACGACTCCCCTGACTCCCGCCTCCTGCGCGTCACTACCCAATCGGTAACGGTGTACGCACAAGAAGCGATCTGTCGGTATGCAGGTGCAATGTCTCTGTAGGGCCACAAGAGATGGCGCTATTAAAATAACACATTGCACCTGAAAAGAGACGGAAGATGTCGCTGTTAATCGGGCAAATTAAATCTGCTCAGATTAACAGCGCTACTACGTGGGGATGGTAAATCGTCCACGCTACAACTTCTATGTAATGGGCTATAGGAAGTTAAGGTATTCTTTGATTTGCGTTTCTAGATCTCATCACATTATAGCCATTTAAACAAAAACATAAAATCAAATTAAATAAATAACTAAAAAACAATCTACAATAAGCTATTCCCATATTTTATTAATATCATTTTTTCCCCAATAAATAGATATTTCTTCTGATTTTTGAGTTTTATCCATCCCTCATGGCCTTGGTAAATAAATGAAGATGAAGATGAAACACCCTTAAATCAATAACACCCACGAATCAGTCATAATTCGCTACTGTGAAAATAACAATTACTCCCAAAGATTCAAGTTCTGCTAAAAGATTTATTCGCTTTTCGGAAACGGCATGTAACATAACATAATATACAGTTTTATCTAGTGTCGAATATACTGATAACGCTGCTTTACTCATATTTCAAATATAGCGATTTTTATTCGTCATTGCATTGCCAATTCCCCATCTCTCCACCCGTATTCTGAAGTTGTGTTTACTCTACGAAAGACAATTATTTGGCAGACTTGGTATGAGTTGTACGTAAATCGTGGGTGGTGCCCACACCCCAGCTTCAGGTCCCGGAACGAAGTTATCTCTCCTCTCGGAGCTTGCGACAGATAAAGATACGGAGACGGAAGTTCCCCGGAGCGCGACGTAATAGCTGTGGATACAGCACAGCCTCTTGCAGAGGCCACCACGAGACCCTTTTATTTACTACCAAAGTTCACTACGTGCAAATCTATTACGAAATGACACTTTCCTACTCCCAACTACAATTTCGATATATACTTACTCAATTCAGTCATCCGATTCAATGACTCCATCCAAAAATACATACTTAACGGTTTGAGACCAAACACATCAACGATCCTCCGGAAGCCCTATTTATTAAGGGATCTCTATTGAGAGGTCGATTAAATAAGTTTTTTCCAATCCAATTATCTGCAAACAATAAACTCTTCCTTCCCCGTTATATATTTTTTGCACAAAACTAAAACTTATAATATAAAAGTTTTTGTTCCGACGATAATCTCTAAGTTCTTTTGTAAGTATTATACTTTAAGAAGTCTAATATTTTTCCTCCAAAGCCTTTCAAATCTCATATCACAAACCACATACGTTGAACTTTCGAAGTATTATACACAGAAAAACTTTTACGAGCACGCTGCGAACGCAAACATATTTAATAATCTACCCTTTTTGATTTACATACGCATCGCAATCCCTATAAAAATAACCATGCAGATTTTCTTAGATTAACTTTCCTACTTTCAATAAGTCACATATAGTTCTTATTCTACTATTCCATCCATATAACTTCTATTCTTTCACAATGGGATCAGTCCGTTAATGGACTCATCCGATCTCCATTGGAGATGTTCTCAGGGGATATTTATACTCATTGTCCATTGCTGTCTTAAGCCTTCCTAATGTCTGATGTTTTCGATGCTTTAAATCCGAATTTAATCCAAATAAATACCGAATTGCTTGATACTGCTGTCAACAATATTCTACATCAATACTTAAAGATCAATTGATCAAATATTGATTATTTGATGAGCAAAGCATGCAATTCTGATGGTGTCAATATTAGGTATGTATTATTAATTTGCATATTGATTTGTATTAATATTACATGCAATTCTTTCAAAATATCGATTAACTACAAAATTTAGCAGAATTTAAACTTCTTCCCTCTATTTGCAAATATTTGCTTCTTTGTAAGGCTATTTTTTTATATTTTGGGCTTAACTTCCCAGTAAGGGAAATGTTTGGCTTTTCTTCGATTGCACTTCAGAGAGTTTCATTCAGAATTCTGTTTGTTATTAAGGTAGGTTAAATTGGATTAGGTCAGTTATTATGTAGAATTGCTTTTTTTAATATACTTCTGAACTAAAATATTATAGGGCATTGAGTTCAATATTAATATAAAAAAGGAATATAAAAGAAATTCATAGAAACATATTGATTTTGATCACAAATTTCATGCTTGATATATTATGTCACCATATTTATGTTCTTTTACCATAAGGACGTTGTCATTAACATTTGATTGCATTCAATAAGGCTGCATTACACATTTTCTTCGCCAAGTGCAGACGTGTCATTACCTTAATAGCCTCATGTAAGTTTGCAAAGTGCATAATAATAAACAATGACTTAAAATCACGCTTTCAGGTCATTAAATCACAATTAAAGCGCTGCCTGTACCTAAAATTGCCGTAAAACCAAGTTTGCCGTGTATAAATATTCCCACGGGATACCACCCCAGGTCTATACCGGCTAATTTACGACACACGTTACAAATGGCGAATGCACACCTATAACTACGACGTCATGCTAAAATTACGATCCGTCGCTAGATAAGATATGATTTAACGTTGATTTTATGACAAAAGATTGCAATAAAATTGCACCCTATTTACAGCCTGCGGATGTACAAAGCGAACGACGAAAAGTCTTCCATACGTCGAGGAATTCTTCATCCAGAATAACGCAATCATGAATAATTCATAAAGAAATTTCGCATTGTCATTTCATAAATTGAAAAAGTCAGATTGAACTCATTTCCATTTCTATGTGTATATTTTTCAGAATCATGGCGTGCATAATCTGAAAAATAGGCCATTTCATATTAAAAAAAAAAATTCTATTGAAATTCCATTTGGAATTGGAATTTAAATAAGCTCAAATACCATTTTAATTTCGCAGAATTTTGACAGTTAAATTAAAATAGTTAAAGATAGTATTAAAAAAACTTTTTTTATAATAACCATTAGATTAAACCTGTATAAATTCACATAAACTCTCTTGGTCTTTAAATATTTAAATATCATCCCTGCTTCTTCCTAGAGCTAAAATATACTTTACGGCATATTTTTATCCTTTTTACTTATCAAATGCATTTTTGCAGATGCACATTGCGCTTCTTTCCTTTCGTCTGATGGGAATTATCTATGCTTTGCATCTTTGATAAAACATTTCGTGTTTGTGCACTAGCATATAAAACAGAGTTGACCATACATTTATAATAGACACTGTTAACTCTTTGACGTCAAAGGAACTATTTTTCTATGACTTATGCATGCTTATAAAAGACAGAATAGCATGTTTTCGCTTCTTTTCGATGCTAATGATGCTAATGAAATGATTTTAAATGAATTTTACTATCATAAATGAAACGTTATTGTGATTTACATGTAAAAATATTTATATATTTTTATAAAAGTCGATCGAATTACGTTGCTTCGTGTGTGCCCATTGACCAAGCCATTTCAAGCTTTAATATGGATGAGAAAATCAAAATACTATCGACGAAATTTCCAGCCGTTTTGTCCCGCATGACAACTTATCAGGGAGCATTGAGGATGACTCTTTGAGGATGACTGAATTTTTAAGCATTTTCACATGACAATCGCATTAAATTTAGATTGTATCTTAGTGCCTGATGATAATAATCCTTCTTTTCTAGCATTCTCATGGAAATACAAACGACATACCAATATCACAATTTTATTGTTTTTTTTTTATAATTTATTCCATTTTATGATAGTATTTTAATTATTATATATAATTTTATTATAAAAAAAAATTATTAAATAATAAATGTACGGATATTTTTTGATTTAAATAATATATTCCGATTCACAAAAGCGCCATCATTTTTATGCAATTTTATAAAAAAAAATATTTATTAAGACTTTCTAACTGTATAATAAAAATTTCAACTTCACGTTTTAATCGATGAACGTTCTAGATATGAAGCCATACTTCTTAATACCATTTCCACTTTTCTTTTCGATGGCGAAATTGAGCAAATGTTTTTAAGTGCGAGACCCTTTTTAATGTACTATAAATCTGATAAAATTTCGTCCATTAGGTTGCAGTTATTAGGTTATGCTATCCATTATCGGCAATTGGAAAAGTGTACGAACTTTAAAATGGAAATATTTCTATCCAAATCCTATTTGATTTGCTTTTCTACAATTATAACTTAATTTGATCCTCTTCATCTTAAGGTGCCATATCTGGAATCGAACTTAGGAGACTTATTGCTGCACTATAATAATTAGAGTCTCTTTTGATCGCCAGTTTTATTTTCTTGTGTCGAAACAATTCTATTTAATTTACTTTAATAATAGAATTGTTAAGAATGCAAATGTAATACAGTTAAAAAAAACAGCATATTAAATAAAAATAGCATAAAAAACATCAAATTCAGGCTATTAAAAAAATCAGAATGACGTTAAATTATAACTTCTTCTTATGATGCCATATCTGTTAACCAATATAAACGATCACCATAGGATACTTTTCTAGGAAAAGGATAAAAAGAAAATTAAAAATGGATATTCATCTTCCATTGATATTCAAAACTTAGGCAATATGATTATGATAATGTTTGACGTCTGAATATCAGAATTGCATCCGAATACAGCTCTATTAATTGTTCTTTTTCTCTACTCGTAAGAGTCCATGAAATGACGCCTTCTATGAAGGGATTATTAATCCAAATATTTCTATTATGACGATCCTCATTTTCGGGATAATAATGATTGAATTTTGTACCAACGCCTTCAAGTATTGACTTATTACATTTAAAACAGCTTTCCTGCCGACGTCAGCAGCAATTAAAAATTCTTGCAAAAATGGAAACATTTCTAAATCCTCCTCTTGTACGCGACAATCCTAAAGAATCAGCTTCTCTTTAAATGCTTCGACTTTATTTCTCAGTTTAAAAAGTGGATACAAAATTCCTGTAGAAAAAGGCTAATTTCATTAAAGTGGGCAATCCCTTTAGTCGCCCAAAAATTAGTTGTTTTCATGATTTTTTTAAAAGATGATAAGATAATCGTATTTTAAAAATTTGACATTATTTTACTACAACCGTAAAGAATTATTTTAAAAAAAAAATAAAAAAACAAGATGGTGATGTTACAAGGTATTCTATTATTTGGTTAGGGGCTTTATCTCGTGATATCAAAAGGTTTTCAAAAACCAACATTCCTTTTGCAAATACTCTCCTAAACACGATACGCAAAATAAATTCACATGATTTTAAATCTAAATGGGGAAAAAATGTAGAAACAAAATGTCGAGCCAGACTCGACATAGGACCGCAAAGAATTAAACAATCAACCCATCATCATAAGGACTTAATTCTAGAATGATCATGAAAATTTTTGGGTTCCCGTAATATTAATCAGTGGTTTTTAAATTTATATAGTCTCAGGACCTCCTCAATAGCAAAATTTATTTTGCGGACCCCCTCTTGAATCAATTTTTTTAAATGGATTCTGTCTTGAATACTTGAGTATATTTATCCTTTTTTCAATATTAGTAAATTCGAATATTTATAAAATTATTCGAATAGTATTTGGTTTTTTATTGAGTAATTTAGAAAGTTAAAACAAGATGAAACTCAATGAGCATGATGGTAAAAATATTTATTTTACTCTCTGAATCAGTCAACAAATCACTAAAGGATTTAAAGTCGGAAATTACTACTGATGAAGAAATATACTTCTTTAATAAAATTTTTTGATGTTCTTCTGCCAAAGAAATCCAAAAAGAAAAAAAAATAAGTAAAAACATGTTACTGTATATCAAAAGGCGAATGGAAGAAAGAAGGTATGCAACGCTAATCACGGTAACTCTTTATAAACCGTCAACACATGTTGTGTGCATTTTTGTGAAAAATTTATCTGAAGACTGTGCGTAATTTTATTTCGTTTTTTTTTTAAAAAATAGTACAAAATATTTTACAAAATATCAAAATATTTTAATATAAACCGAAAATTCATGAAAAAAATCCGATTTAGAAGTGCAGTTAGTAATTTCCGAATAAATGTACCTTTAATTAGGGGAACTATGCAGAAAAATAAGACACTCCATTTGTATTTTTAAATATCATTTATAAATTTGTACAGCAAAATTCCGGGTTATATTTGAATTTCCATATTCGTTGTTCTAATAATTGATTTTACGAATATTTGGGACCCGTAATCCCTACCCTTTTTTTTTCAAATAAGCAAACATTTCATGGTCAAAATATATATTTTCTTTCAATAGTTCAATTTTCGCGGACTCCATATTAAGAACCATTGATCTATATAGTTACCTTATTTCACGCCGAATTTGCGGTCATGCGGTCCCGGCCCGTTCTTAACTACGTGCTATAACTTCCTAAATATTTCACATTCCGATGTTTCTTCTTTCCAGTATACTTTCAATATATTATGTTTTCGAAATATGCAAAAAAACGATTTTTATGAACACTGTAAAGGGATTGAACCCCTTAAGTAGACTAAATATATCCGACATATAATGCGAGCTTACTCATTCATTCCTCGTCCAAAAAATGTTCTAATAGGGCCAAATTGGACCATTTTGGAGTGAGTGATTTAGCCGAGTATCATTCACTATTTTGGTGATCTAAACCCTTATATTAACACTTGGTCAAGTTACATTATTAATTTATATTGTTTAATTTGAGCCGCATTCAGTATAAACGATCTCATGCAGTAATCATCATCCAACTCGTTAATAAGAAGTATTTTTATTCATGGTTCATCCTAGCCGAATAACATCCTTGTTAAAATATTCATATTATTGATTTAAAACAAGTTTGTTTAAGTTTGAAAGTGGGCGTTATATAGATTCACAATAAAGTATAAACTTATTCCTCGCTGGCGGGTCTTTCAATTGAAGAAATCCATACGGGATTAAATTCCGCTCCCAGCAACGCCGGGGACTATACGCTCGGTTTCCATTAAGGGACTATCGTAAAAGGTGTTAATATTGTAATAGGTACAAAGGATTAGATTTACGACCTCCATTGTTCTTCTTTGGGGATATTGCACATTCCGGCGGTGGCAGGTGGAACTCGCACCTGTACCCCTGTCATTTTTACCTTCCGCACATAAACTATTAAGATAATCAAACTTCAAGAACAGCAACGACGAAATTATACAATCGAACGATATTTACATCCATGCGAAATATGGATGAGTCTCAATCGTTGTTTGATCAAGACGAGCGTTCCAGAACTCGCCACTTGTTTTAGTGTAAGCAAGCTCATATATCATTACACCACATGCTCGTTGTTTCGAAACAAGACCGATTCGTAATTAAATCGAACCACGATTGTATCCATTTGCCGAATACATGTGTGGAACTGCTCTATCAATTATTTCTACCTGTGTGAAGTTCGCGTGTGTTAATTTGTACGTGCTCCTGCAAAATCACGTTCGGTAAATATTTGCAAAGTGTAACCCGGATATCCAGAATTATCCGATGCCTCGTTTAAGCCATCGGAGAAAACCTATTTTAAAAATATTGGGCGACCTACTCTTGGGGTGGTTCCCGTCTTTGATTCAAATTTGCATGCTTACCCAATTAGGCAAACATAATTTTCAAACATGCTCGCTGGCATTGCATGCATTCGTATCCTACTGCAATGCATAGAATATGTATGAACATTCGGTGTCTGAATTAAATAAATGTAAACTACTCAATTATGCACAGTTCCAGAAATTAATTCAATCTTATTTCACATCGTTAGATGTTGCCGAAAATTTGAGGCAATGATGAGTTTTAGCGATGTTCTTAAACATATTTCAGAATTATTAAAACCCTAAATGCAAATACATTTTTTGTCTGTATTTTGTCGTTCGTGTTTTCGTGAGAACCCTCAAAAACAAAGAATTGTTATAGTTAAATATAAAATAAAACATGACAATAAATATTTTCATACATCAAGATTATGTATCAAATAAATTTGATAAACATGATCTTATTATGATTAACACATCTTATGAAAAATATTAATTTTATAACAAAAATATTTGTATGAATATCCATAATGGTTTTTATCTTCTGCAAGCCTTCTATTTGAGTTGGCTGTTCTAAATTCAATGTTCTTTCATAATAAAATATATAAAAGATTACTATAATTTATTCCAACTCTCTTAGCTTCATTGTTGTTATATAATTGGAATATTAAAGATTTCAGATGCATTTATGTGCTTCCAAACAAAGCTATGCTGAAATTCTTGCTTTTGGAATTCATTGAAACTTTAACTAACTTCACATAGCTCTTATCATTCAAGAATGAAAACTTTTTATGGAATTAGTATTTTTAAAATGCAAATGTTTTAATATACCATTTAGAAAATATACTAAAACATGAACTTTTATAAATTTACCACCTCGACAGAACAGAAACTACAATAGTATATTTTGCTGATTTGCACGTGGAGAATTGTGTTCACTTTTGCTCAAGTACATGATGGATTGCATATTATGAAGTTTACTAATTGTTTAATATGAAAAGATGGAAGCTCAGAGCAGAAAGCTCTGCAGTTTGAACCCAAATTACTAAATGACAGCAAAATCAGCACGCTTTTTGAGAGCTTTTATCGCATTTTTTTGCTTGATGATTTCCTTTCTACTTAACTTAATTTCGTCTATCTTCCAGTAGGTTTTTCATTGACAATTTGTTTACAGTTAGAGAAAGTCATATGTTTCTGTTGTTCAAAATGTTCTTATCTATCATAGATTAGTAATTAACTTATCCAATCTTTCATAAATTTGGATGTTCTATACCTGTATAGAAGGGGTATAGCTGGCGACTACATTTTTAAAAATATACATATGCCATCAAAAACCGTGTCAAAATGTTTGGTAATGATTCCATAAAAGGGTCACTTAAAAAAATCTTTCATAAATAATGCCATTTATTACTTCTATTGAGAGATATCTGTAATCTTCAACTATTTAGAAGATCATCATCCACTGAAATAACCTCTTAAACTATTTTTTTCCAAATTTTATGGTATCAAGAATTCCTTGTCATACCATTGTTCTAAAGGAGAAATTTCTTAGTATCATAATATGTGTGTTTGCTTAATACATTAAAATTAAACTGAATATGTAGCATATCACCTTTAATTTATATTTAATCAATATACTACAAGTTATAATAAAGGTTGCCAAATATTCAAACAGATATACTATTCAAATAACATTATTTAATTCCAATTATTATATTTATTTACAAATGCTTGGACACTGCATGAGAGACCTTCCTGGGAGTACTTTTTTACCACAAGGGATAATCGTTTATATAGCGTGTACTCTCAGATGCTGTGTTAGAAATACAAAGGTATATTTGATGTTGGCACTCTTTGATGTAGGCAGGATGACTTCTGGGAATAAAATATTATCCAGAACGTAAAGCACGAATGAAACGTCCCCTGGAACAAGGGAAGTAGAGCTCGGTGCAAATTTTACACGTTTGCTCGCAACCCCTGAAAATTGCTCGGTGCTTCCGCTCCCCGTATTATATTTAAGACAATCACATGTTAAATTTCATTATCAAAATGCGGCTCTGTTGATGAAGGAACAGAACGATAATGTAATCAAATCATACGTTTGCGCTGAAAATGCTCAACCCCCATGCGAGCAAGCCATCCCCAATTGCTTGATTAAAGAAAACAAATTTAATGTGGTGCAAAAATAATTCGAAATAATCTCACACAATTTAAAAAATAGGTCAGCCAAACTACAACAATGAAAGTGTATTCCCATTATTATACAACGAGCTCAGGTAAAATTAACCCGCAATGCAAGCCATTCCCAAGAAATTTAGAACTTTCCTGTGAATTTCGAAGCATTGTTATTCAACGGAAGCCCTCTCAACTTTTTTTTTAATTTAAAGAACACTGCTGCAAGACAAACCGAGGATATGCAAATTACCTATTCACCACTAGCAAACGCTAATCAATATTGTAACTGTAAAATCCGGGCTTTTGTTTGCTTCCATTCATTTAATTTACATTTAATTTGAATTCCGTATACCCATTAAATTGATTTTATTTTTAAATATGCGTGAAGCTCTCGAGAAGTAGAAGTGAAACCTCTTAGCTTCTAGATAAATTTGAATTCATGCATTGCTTTTTTCTATTTATCGACGGAAATTGTTAGCTAAAAGATTAAACTGTCCTTGTGTAATATATAATAAAATAGTTTTGCTACTGGTCTAGTGTTTGTTCTATACTATGTGTAGACTTATATGCACATACAGAAGAAGCGGCGGCGTATATGACAGATATGGAGTGACTATAAATTATTTTCCTTCTTTTTCCGACCAATTGTCGGCTTAAGTTTCACTTTTCGTGACGTTCAAGCCAATTTTCCCTAACGCGCCTATATAAGTTTTAATTTCAGTAAATAATAAGTAAGTTTTCCTAATGCTCATAAGGAACTATATTTAAACATCAAAGTGATTTAGCACATAATATAACTGAAATTGAAAGACAATTTAAAACACTTAAACCGCGATCATCGATCATGTTTTTTACGTTTAGATGATATTCACCGTCACGTATCCCAAACGATATTGTAGGTAAAATAGTCTATTATAAATCTATTTTAGACGATATGAAATGATCCAGTAAATTTTTCTATCAACCATTTTAATCACTATGAAAGACCTGTATTATTTTAATAATTTGATCACATATAGCATGAATCATTTCTGATTTGTAATCATCTTGTTATCAATCTGCAAATCCTTTCATAAAAAAATTGATACAAAGAATAATTTAAAATGCTCTCTTTATACCTGAGGTGAAAGAATTTTTTTCTCGATTCAAAGTCAAATCTACTTTTCAATATAAACTCTCTGAACTTTAACATCGTGAAATATTCCAGAGCTGTTATGCTGAAAATGCAATTCTTCTAGCCCTTTAAAATAGACGTTTACTGCCGCTTATAGCTCTTTATCTAAAGAAAATTGTTTGGCAACAAAGAATATTTTGAGATTTGAAAATAAATAGAAAATGGAGCTGATCAAAGTGTTAAATCGAACCTATTATTTATATCTGAATGCATAAACCTTCGTCATAATGACCAAACAAATTAACTTCTGCAAATTAATGTCGAACGCAATATGAATATGAATTATTAGCAAATATGGGTTAAAAGCCGTAACATATGGTAAACAGGGAGTGTATGTATGTCTAACTTTTCTTTTTGCAAATATTCTCATAATATAAATATGTGTTAGTCATTGAGCTAAAATATAAAAAAATATGGTAGGAAACATTTTCTCCATGAAGGGGACCACACTTCAATGGACACGTACAAATCCAAATCTTCTTACAAGCGAATCTATCCTTCCCCGCAACTGTCTGCGGGTAAGCGATATCTCTAAATCATACGAACTCAGTTGTCGAAAACAAAAGGAACAAGGGAAGAAGTAGAAACTTTCCGCGAGATGAAAATCATTTTTCTCCCGCTTTCCTAGGGTAAGCGGAAACGGGTCAGAAGGCGTTAATGCGGCTCTCAACTCCACCGTGTCATCCCCACCGAGCACTTGAGCTTTCCCGAATAATTCGGCACTATTTATTTGGGGACCACCTTTTTTAAGAGAGCTCAAAACCGAACTCTTTTCCGGCTCGGTCGGGGGATTCACCGGGAGATGGAAACCGCTCGGGAAACTAATAACGACCGCGAAGGCGCTGAAAAAATATGGAGGAATGGATCGATATTCGCCCTTTTGAATTTTTATTGCCGTTTTAATTTCAGCCGAGTGATTCGACAAAGTTCGCCAAGTTCGCTACTCCCTGCTCGATATTAAAATGGAGAGTTAACAAAAGAGTTTTTGCCTCTCGTTTAGGGAATCCCCGCCAGCGAACGCCACTGGAATATATAATCAGATTGATCGCTTTGTTTTCGGCCGTTGCGAAAACACATTTCGCCTGGAATTCTGTAAAATAGGGACCGCAAACCTTCGACACGCGTGTCTCAAATGACAAATAGCTATTTCGGTAACCGCCAACTAAAAATAGAACCCTACATAAATTAAAAATATTTGAATTTGTTTTTTTTTTTCCTTAAATCAACATCAAGTGCTTTTTATTGTTCAGATTCATTTTTCACCACAAGATGTAGACAATCTCCATATATAAGTAGAACCCAAAATGGTTTTCGTTTTATTGCTTGACCGTTTTTGAGGATTAATTGCACATAGGCTGCTGCACTTTTAAGTCATATTTTGTGCTCTTTCGGTGACTATTCTCATCAATTTTTAGCCTCTAAATAACTATTTATTACACCCGAAAGAGAGAGATCTGGCTGCAAGAAGGACGACCTCCCGCAGCCAAGGCTAACCGACGACTCTCCCGACTCCCGCCTCCTGCGCGTCACTACCCAACCGGCAACGGTGCACGCGGAGAAGCGATCGGTCGATATGCAGGTGCAATGTCTCCGTAGGGCCACAAGAGATGGCGCTGTTAAAAATAACACATTGCACTTGAAGAGAGACGGAAAATGTCGCTGTTAATCTGGCGAATTAAAGCTGCTCATATTAACAGCGCTACTACGTGTGGATGGTAAATCGCCCACGTTACACTATCGTGATTTTTTCTCCACAGTCTAAGCCACTATGCGTCTGATAAAACATTGAAAATCTATGAATGAAAATGAGTCTTGTTCTATCAACATATTGATCATTATTTTCTGGATTCCACCACTTTAAAAAAAATATTGATTTATTCAAGATAAATTTTTTGGGCTATTTAACATAATCAAACATTTTAATTGTTTTTTTAAAATACATCTTAAGTAATTTGTCATCGATTAATATTAACGAAGGATTGATTGTGAAATTTTAATTTAATTGCAAATAAATTATAATTGTATTAGTGAAAGACGTTAATCAAATACAAAATTCTATAGGTGGAATATTATAACATGACAAAAATAAAGACGAATAGTTCAAATAATAATTAAACAGTGGGATAGAAAAATGTGACTGTACGGTAACATACGAGTTTTGATTTGTAAACCAAAATATTGTGTAGAAATGCGTTAATACTATAATTCTCCAAGTCTAATTTTGGAAGGCAAAAAATTCCAGTTAGTAAGTTTAAAGTATAAATTAATATAAAATGAAGGAGTTCATTAAAACATTCTATAAAATTAATTATTGACTGAAACCGCATATTTTATACATTATTAAAATTAATCAAAATCAGCTATAATGCTAAAATTGAAAATTTTATTTGAGTTTTGTGGGAGGTTAGTGTGCATTGTAATTTTGAATGGGCGAAGCCCGCTATGCGGCGCTTTTGTGTAGTCAATCAGGCTCGATCAGGAGCTTACGCCAAAAATATACCGGCGATAAATTTATAAGAAGAAAATCCGGAAAATCGAGAGCGAGGTCCCGTGGGAGTATCTGGGACTCTGACACGAATTAGCGGGAACAGATCAATCAACATCGGTACGTCCGCCTCATCAGTGACAGTGATAAATGTCGAACCTTTGGTCACTGCGGCTATACGAACGCCCGTTGACCACTCGGTCAACGCTTTGTCATCAGCTCAAAAAAGGCGCAAAGTGAAGAAAAACCATATATGGCCACTCATCGGATATGTGTCCTGCCCCTCCTTCCATTACGAAGGACGTCGATCAACGCGGAAAGGCGATGGCTTCAATCGCCGCCGAAAACTATGTATTATACGGACTTATATCGAATCAATGTCACTTCATTTAATCAGAAAATGGCATGAAAATTAATTAAACTGACAGAATTCCATTAGGAAAATTTTCGTGCTTGACTCAACTACGGCTTTAACTACAAATTTCACGTGCTTTCAATATCCAATAATTATAATTGCGCATATAAATTTTATATTGCAAGTCAGCTGAAATTATTATGCATGGAAATAATTTGAATTTGTATGATGATCGATCGACTATTCCACGCCTTATGAAATATTATATTTAGGCATAATTGATTACAAAACTAATCCGATTGATAAGTTAAATTAGTTTCATCATCACAGTATAGCCATTCCGCTTAAGATTAAGGGCTTATTCAATATCAATTCAAGGATGTAATTAATCTAATCATTATATTTTTTAAATAAAATCTTCAAAACTCATTACACAACCTTTGCAATAGATCGTACCCCAAAGCAATTGTTTCCATATTTTTAAAGAAAATTGTAACGCATCCTATTTTTCAATATAATATTACTTCTTTCGTTCTATTAGAGCTTTAAATATTTATTGCACTCGTGTGCCAATGACTTATTTTATTAATGACATGTTCTAAATTATCTTGCAAAAGCATCTACGACATGTTAATCATATGATATTGATTAATTAAAATTGCTATGGTAATTATTAATGGCCTGAATGCTTTCAATATGCTGCTCTCCCTGAATGAACAAAAGGCTTTAGAGCTCCACATATTCTTCGATCAAACTCCACATTTGCTCGATCAAATCGTATCTTTAAAATAATTTATATTTCCAGAAGATATCAGATAAATCTTAAAATTTCTATATTAAAATCATTATATTTTCATAAATAATGTTATGTGAATTGTCTATAAAAAAAATTATTCACTCCTTTGTATTTCGGACGATCGATCGTCTAGTTTTGTTGAATATTTTTATCGAGTTTTATATTTTATCAACCATGATTGATGAAAAATGTATTGTTGGAATAATTGAAAAATGTCCTCCATATCCACTAAAATAATTGAATGTCAATTGGACTTATATATCCATTATATTCATCAATAAGGATGTCAAATAATTAACACACAAACAACAACGTGTGAAAAACCCATTCATTTCCGGAAAAATCCCTATGAAATTTCATTTACACTTCCGCGAAAAATCGCACTAAAAGAAATCGCACAAGAGAAGTAAATAAAAAACAGGAAACAGGAAAAAAAGGATCATTGGTAAACATTTTAAGATATTGTTGCAATTTTCGATATGACCTAAATAAGAAATAGTAGAAGAACTTCTTCGGAAGAAATAGTATACCCAGTGTCAATGTCATCATTATTCTGTGTAGATTTTCTCTTTCCAACAATATAATTCATAATTAGCAAAGATGTCACTATAGTCCCTAACTAAAAAAAATAGTAAATCACAAAATGGCGACTATTTAAAAAAAATATTTAGTCAAGTCATTTTTGGCCTTATTTTGTCACATTTTTAATTTTTTTTAAATAGTAAAAAAATGAATTTTATCATAAATTTGGTAGGAATAACAGAATGCTTATATAGAAAAGATTCGCATCTAGTTTGAAGTAAATTAAATAATTAAAATTTAAGATATCACATACAAAAAAACGAAATCATTTTTTTCATAATTCTAAACTATTGTAGAATAAAGGGCATGATCGTATATTCAACGACAGCAGATGCAATATGATTTACACAGTCCCAAATTATATATTTTTTTCCAAATTTCGGTTAGTGATGATGATTTTTTTCGTATTTTATCCAAAATATCTCAATAAGTACTCTTTATAAAACTTTAAAAAAAGAAAAATAATTGCTTCAAAAAAACCGCATAACTTCGAAATCACACAAAATAATCGCACAAAAAGAAGTTTGAGTGTACACTTCTTCTGAGTTTTTTTAGTTTTAGTCTTCAAAAATTCGGTAACAAGCGAATTTTCTGCTTTTAGTGTATAAATCTTTACGTTTTTCAATATAAGGTACATACCAAAATCTGTTGTAATTCTCTCTTGAGCTTTAAACTTCTTTCTATTACAGAATCATTTATATGAAAAAAAAATCTGATTTGAAAGCCAATTCTATGCCTTTATTAATTGTTTTTATTATGAAATATTAGATATATCCTAATATTTTTTCAAATATTCGACGAATATAATATGCTTTAACCTGTTAAGCGGGGAAGTTCCTTTTCAACAACGCAGCATACAGGGGGCGCCCACATTTTCGTTATGACGTATATATACGTCCTCGCCCACCTGGCGAGAGTTCACGTTATTCATTTTTTTTACGAGGCTTAAAATTTATAAAAAATCCAAAACAATAAACAAACGCACATAAAGAAAATGGAAACGTAGATTTTAAAAAAATAAAATATATATAAAACATAAATTTCCTGGTTTTAGTTCCCTTTCATTTGTTCTTTGAAAATGCATTTTAACTAAGCGTGAGGGCTGTTTTTTGATACGTCCTAACTAATTTCAATACAGTTTACGTTTGAAGTATATATACGTCCCGCCCACTTAACAGGTTAAGTATTGAAATTCCAATATCAAATATGAAATTCCAATATTTTTTCTCTCAAATCGTGTTGTAAAAAACATGTCACAATTTACACAAAGTTTTTAGCGAAATATTTTTTTATACAACAATTCAGCAAATGATTCAAAAAATATATCATAAATAAACTAAAAGAAAGAAATCCAACTATATACAGTGAGCTGACTGAAAATTTAAATTGAATATAAAATGTATGATTAAAGTTAAGAAACCGTTTTCCTGAATGCGATGTCTTTGACGCGGATAAAGCTGAGACATTTTATAATACGACCATTAAACTCAAATGAGAAAAATTTATATAATGAAGATTTACAGTTTTACTTTACTCTATAAAAAAATCATAATCAAATCGAAAAATGCTAGATATTTTTAATGTCGCTTGAAAATATTGTGCAAAATTGCATTTTACATATTATTCAATGCAAATTCACGTCAAATATATTAATGACATCACATTTATTTAATAGTATTATTATATATACATATATATATATTATATAGTATATTTATATGGATTTTCTATGTTAAGTTTCTTTTCAAGTTTTTACCGAGATATATGACTTCAATGATTTATGTCAATGTGCAATCATTACCGGAAACAAGAGGTCAGGTATCTCTTCTGTTGGTAAAGATGACATGTGCTGATTTACATTCGTTTGCGTTCATATGCCACTTCTTGAAGTATTCTTGTAAGTAACAATCATACTAAAGTAGTTGAGGGGCTATTACGAGGTCGTCATTAGAGCGAGATCGTCTTTGACGAAGGCAGCAATTGATGCTGATTCTTTTGTGGGAAGGTTGGGCATAGAAAGCACAGAACTGGAACTAAAATGCCACCTTGGAAGACATTTGATTGTATGTCACGTAGTGTGGAGGTTTTGATTTAGTATTTTACATAAAATTATCTATTTGTAAGATAAGACTCAAGTACAATACAGAAATCCACCGATAAATCTAACCTGCCTTTAAATAATAAGTTTGGATGGCACACTTTGCCAAATGACCGTATAACGTCCTGAAGAATAAATAAACAGTATTTTTTGTCTCCCAAGTCCTTATAGATTCCATTGAATAACCTTTATATCTTCTTATGTACGATAGCACATCGAAATCCAACGAAATAATTGGATATCAATTAGTTTTTCCCGATTATAGCTGGTTGATCAAAGAAAATATTGATGGATTTATACAATTTGACATCATGTATATTTTTTTTTGCTTCAGAATGAGAGCCTTTATGCCATTATTATTATGAAATGAAGCTTATTGAAAATTTGAAAACTGAGAGCTTAAAAAATTTGACAGAGATACCCTTTAATATTTTTCCCTTTATTAGATCATAACCGGACTCTTGTTTTAATTAATATTTGTATTGACAGTTTTAATCCTCCAATTAAAATGTCTAGGAATTTATCTGGCATTTATATTTCATCTTACTTTAAATCTAAATATATGATTGAGTACATTTTGAATTTGCTTCGAAGTAAGTACTAGATCCTTCATATGCGAAAAAGTGACCAAAAGTCCGCAAATGTTCATATATAAATATGAAACATAGTCCTTTAGTTCTTTGCAAAATTTATTGTTAAATAAAGTTTTACCTAAATTATATACAGCTCGATCTACAGAATGTCTATTCGTATAGCGTTGTAGAAATTCATTCAAGTTTGGATAACTAACTAAACTCAAATTTTCAAGTCTTCAGCATACAATGGACACCATGAATAATTTACCTGCTCGCTTCGTAGTCAATTTAAGTTACACATGTCCACTATTTAAACGGCTACTGAAACAGTATTAATTTACTATGGAATGGAATAAATTTTCAAAAAATGGAAGTAAAATTTATTTTTGTCCACGCTTCACCCTCTACGGAAGCAAGCTACGAATATGGAATTAATGGCGCCTTCAGTAATTAAACGGCGCCTCTCCACTTAACCTTACTCAGTGGAGTGGTCATAAATTAAAAATAATTATTTGCACATAACAATTTTTATGATGGAAAAATTGAGATTTATTGCGGGCATTATATGCTGAAATTTCGCAATTTCTAGGACGCGATACTTGAAAACGCCAAGCCGAACGAAATTATCCCGACAAAGTGATACCCATTACAAAGTGAATAGGACTGTTAATTTTTATTAAAGTAGCCATTTCTTTATTATTTCGCCGAAAGATTTGAATGTATCTTAGGCTGTATACATTTCCATGAGGTTCAAACTTGAATCTTAAGCTTAATTTCCTAAAACTAATATTACTTATGTTCGCTCTCGAAGGCCTTGGAGAAGCGATGTAAGTAATAGAAATTTCCAGCGGAATCTTCAATTCATTCCTCTACGATCTTCTGCGCGTTATCTAAGTGAAAGGAACGTTAAAGAGAACGAGGGAAAATTATAATATTCCTAACTCCTTTTTAATTTTCCAGACAGGGTGAACCGCAGATAGCAGACAGTAATTTCAGAGTCACCCGGTATCTCCTTTTAATATCGCCCTTGGAATGAGGACTCTCTGGAGTACTCCTGGAACGGGATAGATTAAGTCGAGAAATGCGTTAAAACTATCATCATCTTCGTGCCTTTCCAATAAAAAAATGTATTTTTTGCACAAGAGTTTTCTATTATTAATTTTCTTTCTGTAGCCATAAATCTCGTTTCGCTGAGATTTATGTTTTTAAAAATATTTTTTTATAGAATACGATGTTTCTTTTAGCAGTTTAATGTCGTGGAAAACGAGAGATAAATTTAAGTTGAAATCTTCATCTTATCATTTGATATTTTTAACGTCGTTCAAAGCATTTCCAAGACAAAATCTTTAAATTATAGGTAAATTCTTGAGGTGCTATATTCGTAATCAGATGAATCTGATCGCCATAACGAATGCATAATTTAAGCTTGAATTCATCATCAGACTATCTTTAAAGATCAATGATATTCAATTACTATAACCAATCATTTATCTTCATTAAAATCGATTTTTATCATAAAATTCCTAGATAATACAGCATAAAACAGCAATAAAACAGCTATGATAACAAATCTTTCATCTTCTAATAGATATGCTTTGATCTTAGAGTTTTCTTCGTTGGATATTAAGATAATATTATTCTTATGAACCTTTGATCATAGAAAGCTTTCAGGAAGCGCAATTATAATGCTAATCCTTTTTACAAACAAGACAATTTTTGGTTGGATAGTCTATTATTTATCTGGAATATCATTTTTAAAAAATGATATCCAGCCTAAATGATCGAGTATGCAATAATATTATTAAAGTTTTGTATAGATATAAAACCATTTTATAACAGGTATATTTTGGCACATCCTGCAAAAATGTCCTTCGCTTATTATCACTTAAAAGTAATTAGCATTTGATATTGACAAAATTACGTTATTTAATCAGAAAATTCAATATTATTTGCCATCCATGTATTTATACATTCTTAAATTATTTTATTGAATACATTCCTCCGCAATTTTCCCAGTGTCCGAATAGCAATAAAAACAGTGGCGATTCCTCTCCATATTTTATGTACCCAACGTACACCATCCATCGCCACTAAGAAATTTATAAGCCCTCCATAAAATATGTGAAAGCCCTTGTGTATAATAATAACTCGAATGTCCGAAAACAGATTATGTGCTATCTTTATCGTTTATTGTATGGCTGAAGCGATTCGTTCAAAAGGATATATTTTTCATCCGGAAGTACGAGAGAGAAAGAATCCAGCCCGTCTTATAAATTGTTGCGGTATCCGATCGATTTCAACCCCTAATAATAAAATTTTATAGGCTCTTCTGAAGTATCGCAATAATCGATTAAGCGACATACATTAGGAGCCATATCTGTCTTAGCATAATATCGTAAATCTCGAGACCGGGTGTACAAAACTTGGGAGCTTTTAGTTGTCAAATGTTAACTATGATCTTCGATAATATTCTAATACAAGTTTTTAATAACAATCCATTTAGGTTGATGAAATCCATTTTTTTTATTCTAACATTCTGAAGAAAATTAGCATTTGAGCTTTTTTTTCGTATTCTACTACCATTAGCTTTTAGACAATGTATCTAATCAACATTATTCTATAGCGAGTATAATAAATAAAAATATAATATAGACATCCGATTATGTCATTTTTATTTTCGAGCTATTTAGTGTCTTCTGGATGCTTTCAAATAGATAAAAAGTAATCAATCATATACATTTTGCTTATCAAACACAATGTTGATGATAAAATTGGCCATGTACTACTCAAATTTCAATGCATTTTAAATTTACAATGTAAAATGATTATTGAAATATTATAAACGATCATTTAGATGTATTAAATAGTGATTGTTTCTCAAAGCATATTTGCCATATGATGAGGTTTCTTATAACGTAATGTTCATTTACAGTTAAAAAATGAGAACATAATCCGAAATTACTGTTTTCAAACAAAATCCCTCCCCATTATCCCAGCAAATCCAAATCTTTTTCGTTTAACGTATGATCCTCCAATATTTCTTGGATATCATGAATATCCATGTCATCAAAACCTTCTCTACCAATATCAAGACAAATGTTTATTATCCTTTGGTATTCATCTTCTATTGATGATAAAACTTTTCTCTAGAGACTACTTCAGGCCACAGCTTTTTCCAAGAAGAATTTAAAGTGGATTGTTTTATTTCTTTAACGGACGCAGAATCAATATTGTCACAATTTTGGAATAGAATTTTTTTCCAGACTGCTAAATTTTCATCATGGTCGATGTATCATAATATTTTTTCAAATGTTCGACGAATATAATATGTTTTAAATATTGAAATTATACCTTGATCTAAGGGTTGTATAATAGATGTAGTTTATAATCCAATCCCGTTAAAGTCGTATATTTTTTCCCTCAAACCTGTGTTATATAAAACCATGTTATACGAGGCTTGAGTGTATATAATTGTCAATTTCTGGGACATACCATTGTCAGTGTAAGACTGATTATAAGATGCACTTCTTGAGCACCAAGTCCTTGCCAGAAATGAAGGGCTATGTTGATCATATCTGGAATGTATGTACCCCTAAACACCCTTTATAATTGAATCAACATGATCGTTTCGAGTAGTTTTTGTCGAATAATTGACTAATATAAGTATAATTTGGCTAATATAAGTAGACTCTCTATATTACAAGAATCTTGCTCTAAAATAGAAGCTTTTAATGAAATGATTTGCATTGACTTTTAGTATATGTATCAAGTAATGTGAATAAATATTTACATATATTTTATTTAGTTAGAAGAAAGTTCATGAATACGTGGCGGATTTCTTTTATAATCTGAACTTAGATCAAAATGATTACTATTAAAATTCAAAAATTAATAATCCACTATACTAACAATTGATCTATAAATGTTCTTACAATAGTTAATTTATATACTGTATATCGAGTGTTTGCTCGTCTATAAATGCATATGGTATGTATGCGAAACTCATCAGAAACGAAATGTGTGACTTAAACCCCTTCAACGATCAACCCCGCAAATAACTCGTTTAAATCGTAAGGATTCGACAAATATGCAAATGTGGCGACCCATTGCTTTCGAAATCATCATGAATTAAATTATTTGGAATAATGTAGACTCGAGTTGAAGTTTGGTTGATCTAATTATGGCCAGTACCTTCCATCACTCACGGTGACGCAGAAGGGTCTCATTGCCGACACGGTTCACACTTCACTCTCATCTCTCTGCCCACACTACATCATAACTTTTCAATTTAATTCATATTCGGCAGTAATTAGTTACGGGGCTGTGTTTATAAATCTCCGGTTTTAAATTGATTAACCGTCCCGGTGGATTATAGTCGTCCTCCTCCGGGCGGGTCTGCAAGTATTTTTATTACATTCATTCACACGCCGCCTCCCCAAGAACCCACCCCCGGCTGTAAGCCCCGACGAATATTATTACGTCCCTCGCTCGACGATCTTACAATTTGAATATGGGCTTATATGATGTGGTGAACCGAATCGGAGCCGCCATCCCCCAATTCTCCGCTTCTTCCATTTTCTTCTTGCCACCGTTTCCAACCGATCTTCCACCGGCAAGAAAATAATTTATGAGTCGAATTGCGCATTATTCATTCACCCGCGCCCCTAATAATTAATTTAATTTGAACATGCGTATTATTTCCAGCGAGACTTTCCGGTTAAATTTGACTCAGGCAGACTTTTTTCGGGCTCGTGTGAATAACGAGACTGCTGGAATTTCGTTTGGCTCGTTTGGCGTACGCAAAGCACCGGCCGTTTCGCTGGAAAACGTTTCAGACCTTTTTTTTCACTTTGCATTACAATTGTGGATTTTATCGTCCCTCGTATGTGGTGGCTTTCATTAAAAATATGACAAAATACTCCCTATTTCAGCAGACAATGATACGTATGGGACACATCCATTTTTTTCGATTAACTTAATTTTAAATCTCGGTACAACCCTTCTTTTACCGCGTTTTTATTGGACACGAGCTATTATAAAACAATTTTCATCTTTAGCAAAATTAATGGACATATTTTAAACATGATAAAACGAGACCATGTAACAATTAGGGAAACCTATCACGAGCCAAAATTTCAATCCCGATTTTTTCGGGATTACGTTTACTAGTCTCGGGATTCATAAGCACTTAAAACTATCTGAGATCACGGGATTGAATTCCCTAGAAACAATATAGTGGAAAAAAATTCATACTAATAAATTTATGTATCAATATTTCCAATCAATAATGATAATTATTCCAGACTTACAGATCTTCTCTCATTTAAATCCTTATCCTAGTTAATCTACATATGGAAATAATGGAAACTTACCATCATCGTAACTTATATAGAATCCTATGATTTTTTTGTTGAAGTTGTCTGTTAAAAAAGTGCATTTTCTGTATATCAACAATACATCTTTAAAAATCAACCGACTAACTTAACGAAGCTGATCTTTATCAAAATTTCAAGAAAATCGTATTGAAATTGAACCTCGTGCAATTATCCTTATTGAGGGTACCCCTGAGGTATTTGTACCGCAATGGAATGGTTTCAAATTATGACGTATCTCAGAAAACTAAAAATGAATAGTTAACCACTTCTTCATATAAAGCTATGATTAAGTGAAAAGGAAAGATTTAATAAATTCATAAAAAGTGATTTTCAAAGGCAAGTTTTCCTTAAAATATGGACATATTTTAAATTCATCAATTTCCAGATTGTGAAATTCAATTTGAATTGTCAAGCAGCACTGATTTAGAGTTAAAATTACAACCGAAATATCCATTCTAATGCAATTTTGCAGAGGACATTTGTTTTCTGAATGCAAACTACAGTTGCAGCAAATGTTTGTAAGACCTCAATACAAGTTTTGAATAAATTGGTATGCTCCAGCATTCATTTAACTGAGAAATACAACTGCTCCGACCATATATTTAATGAAAATTCATTCATTTGCTATTTAATTAAGCGCTAAAAGACAAATAGCTTCAGTTCAGCCCCCTTTTTTGTGGCTTAAATTGATGATCATTGTTTACCACTTTAACGTGGTGTTCCAAGTGTCTGTATGTATTGCTATAAATTTAAATTCAAAATATTTTATATTTATAAATCTGATAATTATGTCACTTGATATGAAATCCCAAAACATAATTATTTTATATCAATTTATTTTTAATTTTTTTTAATCATATATCATGTCTCTATCTAGCCTTCTTTTCTAATATATAAAAATGAATTGGGTTTTGTTCGTTCGAAATGCGCTGCCATACTGCTCATTGAATTACAATAAAACTTCGTACACTTATTGCTAAAAATTTTGCGAGTAACATATGCATAGTTTGATTTATAAAAATTAATGTTTGTTTGTTCGTATTTAATGCGCCGCCATACCGTTCATTCGATTGCAATAAAACTTTGCCAATTTATTGTTTGTACTTTCTCAAATAATATAGGTATAGTATTATAACTTACAGTAGATCTTATATATAAAAATGAATGTTTATATCACAAATAAAATAATTTTCATTATTTTTATCATTCCTAGTTAAACAAGATAACTCTCAAATTTCAAACGATATTTTTAGAATTATTACTTCTGTGGCAGCAACGCGCCGGGTACCAGCTAGTCTTAAATATTAATTTTGAATACTAGGAGCATGGCAATCGAAATTCAGAACAAATAACGATTTATTGGGTCAATATTTGTGCACGCCACGTTTCAGTTGAAGTTCTGGCCAATGGCGCACTTGTTACTGTCGCATTGCAGCAGATTTTCAAATCAAATTGAAATTAAAGTCAATTGATTCGCCAATAATTTACTAGTTCGATTAAAAAAAATTAAAATCATGGTTATGGATTATTTAGAGAACTTAATTTGTAAATTTATTTTGATATCAATTAATGTTTTCTCCGAGTGTTCCCACGCAAATATTATTGTTAAGCGATAAACTTGTATAAAACAAGAAATTGATACAACCTCAAAAATCATAAATTTTATTACCATCAATAATTGTCATCAATTTTCAACAAATCCTCCTTTTGTCATAGTACGAAGTGATTGCAAAAACTACTAAAACTAAAGTTTAAAGTGAAATAATCCTATGAAGGTGCATCTTCATACCACACCCCGCACTGGCGTTTATGTTTCCAAATGAATAGCCTCCTTGGGTTGGTTCTTTATCGGTTCGTAGATCGCCGCATAGGAAGGAGATGAATCGAAGAAAATACGAATTTTGACTCTAGAGACAACATCGGAGAAGGCGGCGGAAAGACTGAGTATTCCGGTGGCGTGTTCCGGTGGCCAAGACGTTCGGTCGGACTCCAAGATTTAATTAAAAACTTTTTGAAGGCTCGCTCAGAACCGATTCACGATTACTGAACTGAAACTGAACTCAATTTGAAATTGACTCACTGTGGCTATCCACGTGTCTTTTATATCCGATTATCCGACAAATCGAGACGATTGATCAAATTTATTAGTTATGTAGCGAACACACCTCTTGTGACCTAAAGGTTGCATTGTTCACACGCGACACCGCGATGGAGAGTATTTTGACGCGATGCGCAATTGATCGAGATCGATCGCGGTGCAATCCGTAACAGTGGTCCCGACCCACGAGCTGACTGCGATGAACGACGGAACACATTTATGATTTAATTCGCTCCGTGATAGAGATTGAAATGTCGAACAATCAGCACAACGTATTTATTCGATTCACCCACTGAGGTTCAGAAGCGAAGAGAGAACCTCTTCCCCCCCCCCCCCGTGGAAATCTGTCATTCGAAAGATTTCTTCTCCGTCGCTCTGCTCGAAGACTCTCTCGTACTGGGCGTGGCTTTTTTGATAATTTGCTGTTATTTTGACAGTCTGTTGCTGTTTTGATGATTGACCGCAGATGTGATGACACCTCGTGGGAGGGCGGGAGAGGTGTTATCATCCGATTAACACTAGTCTTTTGCAAAAATCTCTTCTTGAAAATAGAAAATCAGAAACTGATAGGCTTGCAGTTTTCCCAGGAATCCTTTCACGTTACAGTTGTTTTTCCACAAACTGAATTTAAATCCAACCCTTTGTCATAATAGTCCAGAATCCAACCCACTATACCAACATTTAGTCATCTTCTTAGCACAATTGCCAATCATGTTGACTGAAGGCGGACTCAAACTCGCAAACAGCGTATTATTAAGACGCCTAGTCCGCTGTATTGCCAGGGAAGCTTTGTAGTAATAAGCTTTTATCACGATGTAAGTGCCACGTAAATTGTTTTTTGTACGCAGTGTGATATTTAATTAGGCGCCTCTTACATCCATGTTTGGTCTTAACGCCTCCCCACGAAACAATGAAGATTTTTTGATAGTCGGAACAATACAATACAGCGGCGTTAATTTCGCTCGAAATATAAACTACCTTTGTTTCAAGTGACCGCATTGAGTTTTATTCTTTTCACTGGTTTTCGCATTAAAGCCCGGGGATTTCACGTTAACATGTTTGTGCGACACAAAACAAGGGTGCCCCGGCCGGAAATGATAAAAGCGCAAACCAAAGGGGCCCTTTTTAGCGCAGAACGTGATAATTCACCTCCGGACGCCATTTAATCACCGCAAACAAACATTACACCATAAACAGAAATTATATAAATATATTATAAATACTTGGTATTAGCGGTTCGGTTCGGGACCCAACGAGTTCTCCATTATCCCACGGAAACCGCATAAATCACGCGCGATACTAATATTAATATTTCAGGGCAGGCGAATGTGCAAGCTTGTATCCCGCATAGTTCACTATGCAAACCTTCCATACCTTCATCAACTCTGTAGCGCATAAACTTAATTAAAAACTTATTTAATATCATCAACCAATCTCTATAACTCATCTCAATTACTTCATTGTATACCGTAACACCCCGATTAGTACTATTAAAGCGCGTAAAGTACCGTACTATGCGAGACCGCACGGAACAGAGAGCGCATTCATTAGAAAACGCTCTTAGAATACATGTATTTAACATAAAATACGTGCATATTAAGTAAATGATTTGACTTAATTTGACTTTCAAAATAGAATAATTTATTACAGAAGTTTCTATGCAGAATTCTTAGGCAAACTAGTAAAGTAATACGCGAAAAACTTAGAACGAAGTTCATAGCCGAATGATTACGCAATTGAATGCACGATAAAAAATAGGACTCAGTATACCCCAAAAAATTTCATTGCTAGTAAAAAGAAACATAGTTGTAATGAGTAACATTTTTCTACTTTTGAAAGAAAGCTACTCAGTAGTTTAAACTAAAAAGCGCCCTTCGATACATTTTAAAATTCTCTAAAAATATTACAGATGAAAACTTTTGAAAATTTATTTATTGAATCGTTATCTTAATTTGTTTTTTTAATGTCAACTGCACCTAAATCGTTCTTCTATCGGGCCGTGATGTTTCTGGACGAATGGTTGGCAATAGAAAGGCGTCGAAAAGGAAAACTCTCTTCTCTAAATAACTATTTATTACACACGAGAGAGAGAGAGAGATCTGGCTGCAGGAGGGACGACCTCCCGTAGCCAAGGTTAACCGACGACTCTCCCGACTCCCGCCTCCTGCGCGTCACTACCCAACCGGCAACGGTGCACGCGCAAGAAGCGATCGGTCGGTATGCAGGTGCAATGTCTCCGCAGGGTCACAAGAGATGGCGCTGTTAAAATAACACATTGCATCTGAAGAGAGATGGAAGATATCGCTGTTAACAGTACTACTACGTGGGAATGGTAATTCGCACACGCTATATTATCAACAAAAAGGAGAATTGTTTATAATAAAATGATATCTATACTATATACACTTGGGTTTGTTTTTATGCGGATCTTTTTATGCGAATTTGAAGTTATGCGGTTTTCAAAAATAATAGGAGCTTATCCTTCCTTTTTTATGCGAATTCGCATTAAAAAATCTAAAATTAACACTAATACAAGTTACAACCGTTATAATGTGAGTGTATGTAGTGCGATAGGTGATCGGAATTGTTTTTAAAGCCGACAACTATTCTCAAAAGCTTAAGGACGAAAATCATGGTTCTCTTTTTGGATAAAAAAAAATCCAATGAACTACGATATATAGTCTCCTTATTATACTTTAGACACATGGAATTTACAAAATCCATCGGATTAAAAAAATAATTCATGTCTGAAAGAGTTAATAATTTAAAAAAATGTTGACAAACGATCTATTCAAAAATATCGAATTCTAAATAATTTTTCAATCGTCATAAAATGTAAACATAATTTGTCGATAATATTGTGTGCTATCGACAGTATTTATTTATGTACAAGTTTCATACACTCTGCGACGGTCCTGACAAATAAGTGGATTTGTATGGATGATAAGTGATAAACACACGAATATAGCATCTACGTTTATGATTCAAAATTATCTCACCACTCAAAGAGATTTTTGCAAATCTAACCACTCAGTACAGTCTTATTAATGGCCTCAGTTTTGCTTTTCCGATCCAAAAAATCAGCTTAAACATAAATCAAAACGACCGATCATATATAGGCCTCTAACTATTAATTATTAACATTTTCGATCAAATGTATTGAAAAAGAAATTACCAAATGCAATAAATATTCAGGATAAATGAAACTTTGAATTTCATACATTTTTTACATCACAGGATTTTAATCGATATTTTCAAATGGTACCATTTATAATTAACGCTTGCGGAAATGTTTCATGAAAAATTTGTACTGCAGTATTTTTGATCCAGTTACCAACCGCTGAAAATTTTGCGGAAATATTACGCAGCTTAATTGTTACGCAGCAATTAAATATTAGCACTGAACATATATTTTTAATTAGGACATATCTGAGCTTAATTGACACAATGTACAATGGTCGGCCTAAAAACGTTATGGATGAATAATTTTTACTTCGATAAACAGCGTACATTCATTATCCTTCTATAAAAATGTCATTTTGAGCTTATTAATTTGAATCAGTTTGAAATTCTAGTGTATTTGACATAATGGCTAGAACTAAATGATGCATTATTGGCATTAACGTCAGCATATAGATATATTATACAAGAGGTGTCGGTATAAATTTAGTGCTGTTAAATAGCTTGTTAATCAATCGCTTAATAGAGATTTATTGTTGTAATTAGGGATCCCAAAATATTTTGAGAAATTGGCTTTATAATCAATTAAAGTTCAGAGTAGAAAATTATGAAAACATCAGGAAATACACAAATACATCAGGATGAAGAGTGTATTTTTATATGGTTCATACAAAAACGATCAACTGGACAGCCAATATCTGGTCTATTAGTATGTTAAAAAACAATATATTTTAATGCAAAATTAAATGGGGATTCCACATTCAAAGCAATTTCAGGCTTGCTTGAAAATTTAAGGAAGATATGGTACATATCAGGGGACTTGAAATTCATGGGTATAAGCTTTCTGCTGGCATACTTTCAGCAAATACATTCATTGACACATTGAAGCTATTTGTGGAAAAGGAAGGATTCGACGAAGAGTTTACATACAATTCTAATGTAATATACAATATCAATGTGATATTTAATGGAAGAAATTTTATCATAAACATTTCATAGATGAGTAGGACGGTGCATTGTCTAGTATTAATAATGTTATCCCTCTTTTATCTATGGAGTTTTGATATTTTATCACTTCTTGTATGAAATATTTTTCATATCATCGTTTAAAAACTTTATCATTCATTCAGGCTTTTTTCTGATGTTCATATTCAATCGGAAGACTTTTAATATTCTTAAAGTATCTGGAGATAAGCAATGACAGTCTGTATCTGCCTGCTACATTTGCACAAGCCATTATAGTGACACGTTCTTTACTAGTTTTGCACCCAGGATGAAAGTATTTTCACGTCTTGTTGCTAAAGAATTGTTGGATAGTTTTTTTTACAATTTAAACCGGTATCTTATGCACAAAACTTCACTTGCGCATTAAAAGGATACGAATATAAAATATCGAAAAACATCAAAACATTAAATGAATCAATTTCAGAATCATGTCTAATGCCAATTAATCAATAACCAATATTTTCAATTAGTCAATAACCTCATCTCTCATATTATTTCTAAAAGACAGGCTAAATTATGTTAAAGATCGTAGAAACATCTTTATCTAAACACAAAAATATATAAAACATTATGATTGCTTGATTTAAACGTTTAGGTGCAAAACATCTTTGCGAGAAATTTCTACCAAAAGTGCGGCGCGGCGATACATAGTTAATTTTATTTGTTTCCTGCGGGTACGTATTGAGATTGAGCCCTGCCCTGCTCACTTCAAATCCATACATTAGCGAGAACACGCGATTTTTGTTTCCCCAATTATACGTACATGTTTCAACTTATCATGGCGTTTGTCTTTCTTTGACTGAAATCTGCATCAGTCAAAGTTACCTTTTATTGGTGAAGTATTACGTTTATGTTTTAACACTACAGCTGTAAACACCGGCTTGAGAAATGGAACTTGTGTTCTTCTGGAGCAGAAAATGGAAAAAGATATGCTTTGCCTAACTTATCGCCATCGTATAATGGTAATTAAATTAGAAGCTGTAGTGAGTCAATCACTCGGTCCATCTAGTGCTCCTGATATCCAATTTTTTAAAATATTCAAGAAAAACTAAGACAAAATTGATCAAAGTGATTATAAAACAGTAATTTATGATACAGCGTCCTCAAAAATCATAGAAAATGTTACTGCAGATAGGATTTCTTTTGCTCAAAAACAACTTCAAGTGTATCAACTTCGAGATGACTGAAATGATGAGCTGCTGAGTTTTTCCATCATTTACTTGGTAGGAATTCCTGAAAAAAATATTCATTTAGGAGACCTGCTGGTCTTAAACCACCGTGCTATATGTTGAGGATTTTCCTATTTAAACATCAGTTTAAACTGACGAAAAAGGAAATTAAATCAGTGAAAGATATTTGTCTTTTCACAGTTGTAATATATATAAAATATTAGTTTCAAGCCCCTGTCGGATATTCAGCACCAAGAAACGATTTACTATTATTAAATGACCTGATATCCTTTGAAAATATAAACCAAACAATGGCCAAAATTGCCATGAAAAAAATACTGGGCCATTTATGACACTTGTAGGAATGAGTCAGTGTCTTTTGCATTTTTGACGAAGAACTTTCAGTTAAAGATAAGCAAAATATGTTAGATGTACTAAGAATCGAATATGTATAAGATTTTCTGAAAAGAAAAAGCATTGATGTCGAACACGTCACTTGAAAAAAGCATAGAAGACTTTGTGACTAGCAACTCTTTACGATTTTTCCAGATACTACTTTTGAATAAAGATGTTGAATCTGTTGTGGGTTTCCATCATCAGAGAACTCTGAAGTATTTCTGGGTTTAGCTTTCAAAAATTCGGTAATAAGGGATTGTCTGCTTTCAGCGTATAAATCTTTACGTATTTCATTATAAGGTTCCAATATCTGTTGTAATTCTCTTTTGAATTTTAAACTTCTTTCCATTACAGGATAATTATCTATATTAAAAAAATCTAATTTAATAGCCAATTTTATGCTTTCATTAATTGTTTTTTTAATTTGAAACATCCACCAATAGCATGAAGAATGCTTATTGTCTTTCGGTAATCATCTTCTATTGATAGTAAAACATTTTCTCTAGAGACTCTCATCTTTTTCATCATTATTTATAAAAACGTGTTGTAGAAAACCGTTTTATACGATGCCTAAGTGTATATCAATTCTCACTCAATATAGAACCCATCGGTACAACATCGAAAATATTAAAGTCTCAACAGGTGACACCTAAAATAGGAAAAAAAATTAAAGTTAATAAATTTAATAGGTATAATATAACTCATATTGCATCAAAATTTTGAATCATTAAAATCGCGTATAAAAATATAATTTGGTATGAATTATGTTACTAATTAAATAAGTATACGAATGAGCTTATTTGGTTGGTTGTACATGCTCATGTGTACATGAAATAAAATAGTGTATTTATTAACAGACATTTGGTATATTTCTAATTCTCACCAGGCCATTAGCCATTCTGCCGTAGGATCGTTCGTAAAAGATGTCGCCAAATCGTGCTGTCACGTATTCAGCTCGCCTTATATTTGTACATATAAAACTATCTAGTGGAAAAATATTTTTCCTCCGACGTGGAAAATTGCAAGAAGAAAGTAGCCCGGCCACGTTGCCGCTTCATTTTTCGCGAAACTTTATTCCGGCGCCTTCAAAAAACTTACGATAGGCAAATTTGTTTTGTTTCGTTTCTGAAATGGAAAAGTTTTTTATAGCTGGCAACACTAGAGGCGTCCCCCCGTACGTTTTATTGTCTATGGTTGCCGACCGCAGAGCGCGCATTATTTATGGGCCGATTTTAAAAAGCCGCGTAGGTGTATAAGTGACGTGACCTCTCCAGCCAGCACCACTTGACGTCGGCTAAGCCACCTATTTGGCGCCATAACTCATCAGATTATCCTGGCCTCATTCTCAAATAATCCATGCCGCCGGATTATTTTTCTCATTTCGAGCAAAAATCGCAATTACCCACATTTTTCACGTCGAAATCTTAAGACTCTCATGCAGAAAGCGACATTCTCCTCCCCTTTTCAAAGCGAAAATATCACTCGCTTATTAAATCCGGAAAAACATATTTACAAAGCGAAATAAGAATTAAAACCATCCGCACTCTAATTATATCACGTCCGCGATTTAAAGAGCAGACGAGAATTTCCGAAAATATAAATCGGTTTTTTTTTTAAAGGCGAAGAATTTATCTACGGGTCGTATATTTCTTATCTCGTACATGGAGATACAAAACTGTCACTTTACGTCGGAACTCAGAAACGACCATAAATAAAATTATTGCAACAACTTTTCACGAAAGATACATTTCCATTACAATCTAGCACTCGTTTTCGGTTTTCTTTCCACCTTAAGTTTACAAGAATTGTACGATATAAATTGATGTATTTTAGCGTGGTCCTTATTTAGAATCAAAAAAAATCGACCGGTCAACATTTAATTTGTTTTTCCACCCTAAAAAACTATTCCAGTATTTTTTTCAATTTTTAAAAATAATATTTAGGGGTCGCTACCAAGTTTTGAATTTTCATTAAAAATATTAAAACACGATTTTAATCACTAACTTTATTAATTAATATAAAACATTTATGTGTAAAATTAATGTTTAGATTACAAATAAGGATACCCTTTTAATACTAGTTGCTGAGTTGCTAGTCTTCTATGCTTTTTTCAATGATGTGTTCGACATCAATGCTTTTTCTTTTCTGGTAATCTTCTACACCTTCGATTCTTAGTTCATCTACCGTATTTTGCTTATCTTTAACTGAAAGTTCGTCGTCGAAAAATGCAAAAAACACTGACTCATCCGACAAGTACCATAAATGGCCCAGTATTTTTTTCATGGCAATTTTGGCCATTGTTTGGTTTATATTTTCAAAGGATACCAGGTCATTTAATAATAGTAAGTCATTTCTTGGTGCTGAATATCCAACAGGGGCTTGAAAATAGTATTTTATATATATTACGACTAAAAAGACAAATAAATTCCACTGGTTTCATTTCCTTTTTGTCAGTTTTAACTGATGTTTAAATAGGAAAATCTTATGTTTATTCTAACGTTAATGTCCTAAATGTGACTTTATTTTTAACAATTATGTTTAACCATGGCGTCAATGTTGTATTTAAATATAATCATGCATATTTCAATCAAATATTCTGTTAGTGCTTAATTTAATACTGTTATAGTTTTTCTAAAGAAGTTAATTTTAAACAATGGGAAACTCCTATAATAACAATAAAATATAGCATTAAAATTCATTGTTTCTAGTTTCTCAGACTTGATATCTGTTTTCTTTGTTTTCGCAGCGATATCGAACATATAATGGGTAAACAAGCATGTAAATAACAATTGTATAGACATTAAAGCTTTCTGTTGGGATGTGGGTGGTTTTTGACGTAATATCGCGCCATTTTGACATGCCATTGTATCAGTGTCAATAACTGAAATTTGATGAAGTTGCTGAAAAAATATCAGGCGAATGGCGCTGTTTATGTTCAATTTCATTGATAGCTGACTTAATAATGGCATATGAACAAACATCTTTGTTCTGAATACAAAAGCTGTATTGTGGCGTAATGAGCTATTACAAGGACAGCATTTAATCAAGCGGATATTGCGAGTCACAATCAACTCCATTGACTCTTGAGATTCTCATAAAAACCGATCAATCTTTGTGGAGCCCGAGGCGGTTTCCTCATGTGGCTACAAAAATAAACAGAATCCGTGACAAGCCGACGCAATATACTCTCAGACTTCTTCCATTTATCTCGGTTTCCTTTGCCATTGAAACTCTCCTACTCAAAGTGATGGGGAAACTCCGACTCCAACAATAAGTTCATTCCTGGAAGTTAATCCTCTCTCGGCAAACATCACATATTTCCAACAGAAAAACATCTATAATGCAATGAGCGAAACAAAGCCATATACAAACATGGCTTGCCCATTATACTATATGTTCGAATTGCTAAACAAACATAACTCGATTAGCCCGATTTCATTCTGTCCGAAGCATACGTTTTTATTAGCCTAGGCGAAAAATCCCGACATATCCCCAAATCGAATATTAATGTCCACCCTAAACAAGATAAAAACTTCAAATATAATCAATAAACTTCGCTTTTATCCAAATTATATTGCGTGATGAAGCTATGGACAATGTATGTATATCACAACGGTATAGGCATTTTCAATACAATAAAAGCACTTAGTATTCTTTTCGTGTGGAGGAAATGAATATTATATACAGAGTATTTTGCACATGGACCGACAATTTTTTTTTTGGGTAAGAGGAGTCTTTTGCTACGTTTCACAAATAGGTTGTATGTTCTATGTGTCAGGATTGTGGAAATAGAATATTTTTTTCAACATTTTGAAAAACATCCCAAATGTCACCTTTAAATCGTCATAACTTTTCAATCTGTGATTTTAATCGCACGAAATAACTGTTTTTATATTTTTCAATGTAATTTTAATCTAAATAAATCATTATTCTATGCAATTAGTTTTTTTTAAATTTTAATTTTTCAATTAATTTCCTCTTTCATTTTTGCAAAGTTGGCGATTATTCATTCAATTAGAATTATTTTAGTGGGCACCTCTGTCGTATAAATAATTTCTTTTGCGCATTCCCAGACAAAGAAATACATTAGTGTCAGATCTAAAGACCATTTTAATAGCCAAATTGATTATTTTGGTGATCCAATTCCGTGGCTCGTGCGGTATCCAGACCTGACACCAGTGGATTTCTTTGTCCTTGAACGTGCCCAATTCCGTGACTCGCACGGTCTTCAGACTTCTCTGAATTCCCAGATAGGACATGTCGCTGTAAAACATAGCAAATGACCACCTTAATCCCCAAAAAATATATGTCGGTCCCTATGCAAAACACCCTGTATATCAAAGTAAAGCTTGGACTTTACTAATCTAAACTGTTGTTTATTTTTTACTAATCTAAACATTTTATTTACAGGCGATAATTGATGTAATTTGATGATTTATGCTATTATTGAATACGTAGTGCAATTCCATAAACAGCAAATTAAAATCTCCTCTCCTAGAATATTTTTATATTAAGCAAGTTGTCGCTGATTTTAATATAAAATTTCACTCACCTTGTGCAAATTATATTTTTTAAATTGGTTCCCGGAATTGAGACAAATTTATGATAAGGGGAAGATTTGTCCCTGTCGACATTAATCAAGACTCATAGATGCCTGTGGTTGAATGCTTTCAGCCAAGATTTTTCAATGCCATATCCCGACGCGATCTCATCTTTATTCTTTCAATTTCAAACGCGATCCTTTCTATAATTTATTCCAGGATTTTTATCCGAAACTTTTGTATTTCTTCTTAGACTCTACTCCCATGGCGACATTCAAAGAGGACAATTTATTTAAACTCTTTCTTACAGAGACTCGCACAAAGATTTTCTCGCTTTTGAAACTTCCTATACGTTTGTATAACTATTGCAATACAACTAAAATCTTTAAGTAATTGTTAAAAAACCGTTTCTCAGTTTTAAAAAAAAGTGAATTATTTGTGTAAAAAATGTAAATTGGCGTATTTTTTGGTTGTGGTGCGATTCGTTCAAAACTCTCACAAATGAGTCTAAAAAAACTATGCGACTGCATAAAATGGCGTTCGTATTTTTACTTCACTCGCAGAGCAAATACGACCATTAAGATTTTAATTATTAAATTTTACCACACTGGGATGATTTTTTCGCCATGAAAAATTTATGCAGATAATTCTGTTCGTGCTAAAAATGTGTAATAAAATTTAAACTAATGCAGCCACCCTCGGTCATGAAGCAGCGAATCTTAAAATATGTGTCAATGAATATATGAATATTTTTCACGTATGTCAGCACAAGCCATAGCATATTCCCCATATATAGTAAAAAACATATGGGTTTTGAAATATGGTTATCAGACGCCAAAATGATGTAAAAGAAGAACGACTCAAAGGGGCGTGAACGCTCCATATTGGATGTCATGCAAAGAGACGTAAAAGAAAATGAGCAGGCTCAAACCCAAACAAGACTTTATGTCAAGGGGTACTTACCCCCAAAGAAAGAAGAATGAAAACAACCACGTGGAACCTTATCGACAGAAAATATCAAATTCGATGAAATCCCTTATTTCAGCTGATCAGCTGAGGTATGCTGATTTGATATAATATATATATTAAATTAAAAACAAGCTCATCATTGATTATTGATGCACGTTCAAATGTTGAATGAAATCTGTATACTGAAAATTGTAGAATGAATAAAAATAAAGTGTTAAGTGTTTGTAAAGTAAACGAAAGTGTGTAAAAGGTAAAAAATACTCAATATGTCTCGATACTTTCCATGGAAAATGACTCTATTAAAAACTCTATATAAGAAAAAATACAAAGATAAATGATAATTCACTGTTATTATAATACGAAATATTCGCTGTAAGTATTATATATAATCCACAATAAAATATCCCATCTAAGCAAACAAGCATAAATAATGAATACATTTGTTTGTCACAATATTAGAAACTTCGCAGTTTCACAACTTCACATCTCATATATTCACTTGACAACTAAATTAGCAAATTTAGATTCAACCTGGCATTATGTAATATAGCAAGCCAACAAATTCGATTCAAATTCCTTGGACAGCTGTCAACAACATCCAATGCACCAAACTGCTGAAACATACAAGCACTTTATATGATTAAATTATTTTATAATAATTGTGCATATTAAAAAAAGCATTGAATATCTAAGGATCTTAAGGACATTTTATACTTCTATTTTGGCGAACTCAAATGTTTTAAATGCTCAAAGGTTTAATTCTTTGCAATATGGAAATTTATGCTCATCGACATTAATATAACCATCAAATAAATGCATTTCATCAGCCAACTTATCTACACATTTATCTAAAAAACTTCAACAGTCAATTTTGATATTTGTTGATCCAATTATGAGCTATTATATATCAGGAATAAATTGACTAAGAAGATCTATGATCAGTTAGTGTATTGTTTGAAGGATTAGAATGGACTATGCTTAATATTCATCATTCTCAGATGCAATTTGCATACTGCATTATGCATGTATCAATACATTCCCCGCACATTTAGATGATTAATACCTCATTTAAATATTGATTTATTATATTTTTTTGCAATACAATCCAGAATAATTAAATCAAAAGCATTTGACACTTAAATAAATCAATTATGCCATTACGTTTATTAATGCATGAATTTTGTTTGCCACCAGCTTTATTATATGAGGGGTCGTCGAACGCCTGAATATTGAAATTGTAATTTCTTTTGTGTTGTGTAACCTGTACTTAAGAGAGTCGTTTTCGAGACGTAGCAATTAATATCATTAAGCGATTACAAACTTTCGCAAAATTGAAGTCAAGTTGGAGAACTTCCAAGAGGAGTTTTAAAATTTAATATTTACCCTCAAGGTTCGCGATTACATCCCCCGGTTATATTCTTAGGCTTTATGGTATACTTCGTCGAAATTCTTTCCGGCTTCTTCATCAAATTTTCACATGTTTTACACAAAACTGTTAGCTTCGTCTTCTGCTAGAATTGCGAGGATTCCTCCGTTATTAATTACGGAAGCCGTGTGATGAACTTTTTTAATGTTATATCTTTTGCATCATCATGGAATAATTAAAATGTACACATAACAAATGTGAACTCTCCTTTGAAGTGTTAAAATTAAAATTTCATGTTTGAAAATAAAAACTTGTTTATCGAACGTTCCACATGAACATTCGGAATTCGTAGGTGAGAATTAAAATGTCACACATTTTACGAAATATAATAAATTCAACCAAAATAATCTCTATTTGCTTTATATTCTTTTACCAACAAGAAACTAAATTACTAATTCATTTTTTATAAAAATCTGCTCATTAACTTATTGTCGAAAATCATATTAGCGAAACGATTTTTGTATTATTTTTGATTCGTTCATCCATAAATTTATCCTTTTCCGAAAACTTATACTTATATTTTCTATAATGACTTTGTATTTAAAGACACTTGAAGATCTACAGTACCTTTATCAATTTCAAATAATCAAACTTGTACAATATCGCATGGAATTATTCTCAATCATGGTCGATCTTTGAATAACTGAAATTCCGTAATAGTTTAATAGTTTGGAAAAAAAATAGATATAAATTTATTATGAAAATCTAGTGGTTCTAGCACAAAATCTTCGTTTATATAGTATAGAGTAGGATCTAGAATTCCAAAATATTATTGAAAAAAAATATATTTTCATACTGTTTTTATATGTTAAAGTGAATTTTTAAGCCAAGATGTGTAGTTTATATGAATTCGCAATTTACTCGAAAGCTCTTTTCGTGTCCTCGAACGTAACACAAAGATTCCCCCTATGTCAAAAATTATTAGTCTAAGCTCATGATACATTCCCCTATTGCAAATACAGACGACGAATATTAGTTTCCAACCCACTTTGGATATTAAAGGGAAGGGTGTCAAATTTAAATCATTTACCGGTGCTCATCCTAATGTAACTGCTACAACTTGATATCTCGGGAGAGGCGAAGAGGCCATAAACTGTACTCCCTTCTACAAGTACAAATCTCACAGGGCTTTGTGATGAGAATATTTGAAGGCGTCTTAAATCGCCACACCTTCGTCAAAGTTGGCAAACGTGCCGCTCAAGTGACAGCCCTTGTTCGGAGAAGAGGCGCGTCAGCCTGATAAAGCTTTTGTGACATCCATTATGCAACTACGATCGTTAAGTACTGAACGTTTAGAATACTATATCTCCATCTCTTCTAAACTTGTTATTTTTGAAGACGTGAAATTTCGAAGAGAGAGGCTAACGTCCCGACGCAAATCAGCATCATTAACATTTATTACTACAGCAGACAGCTAAGTTTTTCGTGTTCTGGACTAACGACCTCGTCGTCATTGCAATGAGTCTATTTTGATAAAATTTAACAAGATATGAACTTGCAGACGAGACTTTTTAAGTTGAACTAATTCATAACATTCCTTGGGAGATCTCCTATGTATAGCATTAATTTGCATATGAACTTAGGAGTGACGTTGAACGTAACTTCGACTCAAAATTCAACCACACCTATGAACACACATACAAAACAGATATACTTAGACTTTACAATTATTTTTATTTCGTTGATCGAAAAGACCCCCTCTAAAATTTAAATATCACACGCTTCATTAGCTTTTGGACTTAGTACTATGATTAATCTCCAAACCATATCATCAACTTGACTTTTTCACAACTCAAAAAAAATCATTTGAAGTATTATTAAAAATATTCAACAAAATTGCATGGAGTCTATGATAAAGCTTCAATTTTTTAAAGCAAATGTCCTTTAAAGGAATGAGCATCCTTTGCATAGTCAGTCTTAAAATTACCTATATCATTAAAAAATATTTAAAAAACGTCCACAATATTCTTCGGTTAATGGAAATGGCATGTATTCAAAGGGTTACTCTGCAAAAAATGATTACCAGATTTTTTAAATAATGGGTTTGATAACAGTCGCTTTGATGTCAAGGATTCCATTGTCATAAAATCAGAAAGTCTACGCAGAGAGCTGAAGAAATTAATCTCCACAATTTTTGAGAACGAAAACCATATCTATGAAAACATATTTATAATGGAATAATGTTAGTATAATAATCACAGATACTACAACGATTTATTTAAATGTATGCTATACTTGATACTAAATGCATCATCATTTACAATTAAAAAGGCCCTTATTTGAATGCTTGGTCATGATGTGCAAGGAACCATCCACTTTCCATCCGAACTTTTAATATTTAAGTCATATTTATTGTTCACTTTAAAAAAGTAACATGAAATTCTCATATAATAATAAAAGTTCGCTGCTAAATATTCTTATGATGATCGTCGTGTCGATTTTTAGGTACTTTACAAAATGTTGTTGAAACACATGTCAAGCAAGCATTCTCGCCAAAACACACTTAAGCTTTTAAAGAACGGAGCTTTTAATATACACCATCTCGACTTTATCTTTCATAAATTTCTTCTATTTTCCCGACATGTGTTCAAAGGAGGCTACTGAAAGCATTATATTTAGTTACATCCATATCGGCAAAGTTTCATTTTCATCTACAACAAAAGACGTTTAGTCTCGGAATACCGTCAATGGGCTCTCTACTTTGTGACGCTATTTTTCACTTTTTATTCTTCCTTACTATCGCGCGAAAATTTGTAGCAGCCCTTCGGCGGATCCCTATTTGGTATGCCGGAATGGGTTAACGATGTAGAAGATAAGAGAGGGTCGTAAACATTGTTGGAGTCGACTTGCATATCTGGCACGTCGTGTCAGATCTCATTTCGCGCGGGAGTCTCCAGGAAGTCGTACCTAAAATATTATTTTATTCGATTTGAGCACTTGCTTTGTACCTCCTAAAAATACCTCTTCCCGAGATTAAGTCGCGAGCTTTCGTCTTAATACCGTTAAAGCTCAATTACTCAGCGGAGAAACCAATTAAGTTAAAATCTGACGAACAAAATTTGTTCCGTTTTTCAATTATACGAATAAAATCCCTCTCATGGCCTTTCAGACAAAAACATATTATTAAAAATTAATACTTGGATAAATCATTTCATATTACTTTTTGATTTGATTTAAGAAAATTTTATGTTTTGTTGTGCTTACACATGAAATGTCCAATTTTATAAGACTGAAATAAACTCTATAATTTTGAATTAGAAAGAATTTTTATTATAAAATAATCACTAGTCACTTTTATTGCATGCCATAAATGCTTAAAATAGCTAATAAATACATTTTTTTTAAAATATAGTCAACCATAACAGGATTCATTTTAAAATTCAGTGAAAATACGCTTAAAAAAAGACTTATTTTGATGTTTGCTATTCAAAAGAGAATTGTCTTACTTTTCAATCTGAATCAAGTTATGACCACATTAAACATTATTACAAAACATTGGTTAATAATCGATGAGCATCGTCCGCATCCAATTCTCATAAATGCTACTACAGGGCATATCCCGAAAGTAAGTGTACTAGATTTTTATATTTTTTTAGAAAAAGTGTATTTGAAAAAATAATACTGAATATTGATGATACACTTGTCAACTATTTTTCAACATAATCATCGTTCAATGCATCTGGTAAGCCGTGGCACAAGCTTCTTTATGACCTCCTCGAAAAACTCTCCCGCCAGCTTCTTCTCCCACTTTCTACACCTCTTCGTCGATTGAAAATTTAATTCCACCCATGTGTTCTTTCTGGGAGATTTTTCCTGGATTCCAGTGCATATAACAAAAAATAAGTTCCATACAAAATTTAAAAATTGACAAATAATTAATGTTTCTATAACAATGAGATAATAACACAAATTTTTAAATTTGAATTTCAAAAATATCTGAAGCTCCAAATTAGATGATTCCTCTTCTCCAATTTCTTCCAAAGCTTATAAAATATGTATGGCTCCGATAAAAAATGATATTTCTATTTTTCAACCCATGAATGACATAACGTCTTACTATAATTAATGGCTTAGTAAGATATCTATTATTAATGAATCACAATTACTTATGTATACAGTCGTCCTAAGAGTTTCCTTTGATTATGCTAAAGTAATATACGTATGATACAAATTCAAATGATTGCTTTGGCATTAATTTGCATTTAAACTAAGGTTATTTATAAACTTTGTGTGTATTTATAACTGTGATATAATTATTTTGAAAAAAATAAAACTTGTAAACCAAAATAATTCATTTTTGCTCATTCATAAGCCGTCTTGTTTGACTTTATTAATCATATCAATATTTACTTTCTAAGAACCAAGAAATCAGGCTAATTCTGAATTGATCATATCTTAAATTAAATTTATAGAAACTGCAAATTAATTTGCAAAGCATTCGATTGAAATCATTTCAAATAATTTGTAAAATAACTCCTAATATTTTTTAAAAATTAATTTATAAAACCTAAGATGAAAAACTTCCGTTGAAGTTTCGATTCGATTCTGTATTCTAGTATAAATCAATGTAATACAAACTGCCGATGGGCCATGCTGAACATTTGCACAAGTTTCTCGCAAGAATAGTTATATTTTAGGCACATAACAAACTTAGCATCATCAATCTATTATATATTGTTGATTGATAGCTATAACAACAACTATGTTCAGAGAATCGAGAATAAATAATAGTTTGGAGCTTTGTTTCACTCTGTACGCTAGGCGATCAGAAGGCGGCAACAACCTTAAAGATTATGTAAATATTGACAACTAATTTAATATAAGGTGCTCTTGATTTAAGTCAAATTCAGATGAAAGGATTTGGCATATTGAATTATCACGAAAACTGCCTAAAACAATATTTGCTATACAAACTTCCTTCAAGCGTTCAATAATTTATTTGCATTGACTATTGTATAAAAATGTCTATCCAAATTCAAGCTCATTAAGTTGATCTTCATTGAAATGCTTTTATATCTGCTAAATAATAACAAAATATATGTTAACACGCAACAGATGTTAGAGCAACTTCTAAAGATTTAAATGGGAAATATAATCTTTGTTTTTTTATTATCCGAAGACAAGAATTGTAGCATTTTTTATTATATTATAAGGATACAATCTATCCATAAATCCGATTTAACGCCAAAGAATGCTCATTTTTGAACTTGAAATGATGTGAAAAGTATCATACATTTAGAATTACTCAAACAAAATAATGCTGTATGGACAGAACTGTATTGAAATTTACTAGAAATGGAACTTTTATCCGGGCCTTATGATTTTGAATGGCAGATTAGATTTAAAACTTCTTCCTTATGTTAGTTAAAACCCAAAATTAATTTACGAAAATGGCATCAAAATTTAGGGAAAATGTGCTAAATTGCAGCGCAAATGTCTATTTCATTATTAACATTATCAACAAAAAGAAAATTCTAAAAATGGGTACTATCTTTCGTCTAAAAATAATGAAAAGTATATTAATTTTTCATTCCAACAATCGAAAGAAATATATAAATCATGAACAATGATCGACAACGCTAACGCCGCCATTAGCCTAGTGATTTGGGGCTGACCGATAAAGGATTTACTGCTGTCGACGTTGAATAATTCAAAGGCTCGCCATTCAACAAGGAAACATACTTTGCCAATGACAAAATCCTGAAAAATATCTTCGAAAAGAGCATAAAACTCTCAAAAGAGTTGATAAAGCGAAAACTCAAACGCATGCAAGAAAAAAATCGGAAGATATGTGGCACCGGTTGTTTGAGAACTTCCACAACTGAAAATAAGTCTCAGGATAAAATATGTTTTTGTGAAAATTCATGAATTCTGGCTATAAATATAAGTTGTTTTAAGTTACTTAAAGACGAAGTGGGAAAATATATTAAACAACAAGCATTTGATGGAAATACAATTTTGATGTGATTTTATGTCAAGTTATAATAATTTGTATAGGAATTTTTAAATAGTAGAGTTTATATGAATGAGTTCCAAGCATATTGTAATATATTGAGGCGGGGGCACTCTTGGGGGCCGAGATCCCGGGCGGCTCCCCGCCCCTACGTGCTCGTCGGGATGGCCGCGCTAATGCACAGGTCTGTTCTACAATCGGGCTGTGATGTTGCTGGACGAATAGATAGGAATAGACGGGCGTCGAATAGAAAGACTCTCTTCTCTAAATAACTATTTATTCCACATGAGAGAGAAGAGAAATCTGGCTGCAGGAGGGACGACCTCCCGCAGCCAAGGTTAACCGACGACTCTCCCGACTCCCGCTTCCTGCGCGTCACTACCCAACCGTTAACGATGCACGCGCAAAAAGCGATCGGTCGGTAAGCAGATGCAATGGTTCCGTTGGGCCACAAGAGATGGCGCTGTTAAAATAATACATTGCACCTGAAAAGAGACGAAAGATGTCGCTGTTAACAGGGCTACTACATGGGGATGGTAAATCGCCCACGCTACAGTATCATTATTTTTACATACTATTTAAATTATTGTTCCAAATCATTCACTAATAGATGGTTTAGCTCGATTTTATTAATTGTTTCAGTGTTTTTTTTTTTTTTTTTGGAATCAAGAATTTAGTTTAAATCTGGATCGAAATGATTTTGTGAAAATATTAATACCAATCTCCTAAAATTGGATGCTAAAACGCTCCCACGTGTTCTTACAAGATAGCTGCGCTCGCTCGTGGGTTTGTTTTTCAATCGGACCGCGGTGAAGTCAAGCGGTAGAATAGAGGTAGTCGGGTGCTGATAGAAAAACTTTCGTCTTAACTATTATCTTTGTAATTTACGAAAAGATAGCTTACAGCTATGAGTCTGCGGGAAGGACTTCTTCCCGTAGCCAAAGCTATTCGATGATTCCCCACTGCCTGCATATTACCACCGGATGGCAAGCGATGCATGCTTAAGAATCTCGATAGATGTCGTCTATTTTAAACGCAATATGTCCGCAGGAAAACAGAAAATATCACTGTTTCACAGATTCATTCAGAGATTTCATTCTTAGCCTCAACTATTTTCTCTTTAGATTGTGTGTCATTTAAAAAATATGCAATTCTGACATAAAGTGCAACGATGCGATGAAAATCATATTATACAGAATAGGAAGGGCTTCATTGTCGTATTATATAAGTTCATCTATTTACATGTCATGCTTCTTAGCTTGCAAATATGCTATTGATTGGATTTTCACGTCATCCGCCATCTCATCGGTACACCAAGCTACTGAAGAAAGGCATTATCCGAGTAATTGCATTTGCAATCGGGTTGATGACCCTTAAAATTACAATGGATACTGCTTACAATGGTATGGGCTCTTCTAGCTCTTTCAATCAACTGTGAAGTCTCATGGGAAACGATTAAGCCATTAATTATTTTCATTGAATAGTTTTAATGTTGATTTATTAACATGAAGCATTTTTTTCTCAATTTTATGAAAGCACACCTTAGCCTCGTATAACACTGCCATTATACAACACGGTTGATGAATTGTGGCATATTTTTGTTGTCATAGATTGCGCTATGATTAAGCATACCAGACATATTTATATTTCTCTATCATATATAATCGTTAAACAAGCCTACCCTAACGATAATTGAATAACAAGTCCAATTGCTCTATTACAGATACATTGTCCAGTCATATAATAATTGTATTTTAGTCGATTCTAATTGGATTTTTATCATTAATTATAGACTCTGAATCTCCATGATCTCTAGAGTAAAAAGCTTTATGCTAAAATTTCTATTCACTATATTTAGATTTCAATAAACATGATACCAAAAGAAAGATTTTCGCAATAATTTGAATAATTTATAAGCCTTTGTTTCCCAGAAAACTTACACCAATTTAAGTATTCTGTTAAAAAAATATTTTTTTTATCAACATTCAGACGAATTTATTACATACTCATGTGAAATATATATTATATGTTATAGTATAATTAAGTTTCATATAAGTCCTGTAAAATTAAATAACATCAGTCCTTTAATTTCAACAATTCAAGATACAACATTAAAATAATAGAGGTTCTCATCAACATTTTGTAAGCTGTTCCTTTTATGCGTGAGATTAAACATCTCCCCAAGTATGCTACTTTACCCTTAGACAAAATACGAGTAATACCTAAATTATTTAGATCGTGAGGTATATTACAAGCGTATTAGGGCGAATATAAAAATATTATTATTAAAAAGTATATATATATATATATATATATATATATACCGATATTTTTCTATTTAACTCATACAATTATATGCACATGGACCGACAAAAATTTTTTGGAGGTTAGGGGGGGTCTTTTATTACATTTCAAACATAGGCCCTATGTCCTAACCGTTTTTTACTACCCCTAAGTAAACACACACGGTCTGGAGACCATGTGAACCTGGAGGTCTGAAGACCGTATGGAATAGGGCCGCCAAAAGAATGAATTTACACGACAGAGGTGCCCACAATAAAAAAGTATTTTCTTAATCCTGACCCTGGCAAACTAGTGCCTCTTCAAATTTAACGACTTATTGAATGATTTGTATGACATGTAACATATCGCTGGAAAGCGTATAAACTAGAAAAAACTAAAACTAAACTAAGTTCAAAATATTTTGACTTTGGAAGCTCAGAATTTTCTTTAAACCGAAAAAGAAATATGATTTTTTTTTATAGATCATTTTTGTTGCGTAAGGACATGCTCATCGTGATGCGATTTTAAATATTATAAATCTTTGTTTTCTCGTTCGTTTTGTATTTTATTTCAAGATGAATAATTCTGTACACGTCCCTCCAAACCTCCTAAAGAAAGTGTTAACCCTAGTTTAGGGGTTGAAATGAATATTTGATTTATAGCAAACCATTGCTTTTTTATGCTGTCGTAAAATATTCGCTTCTTGTCATCAATTGATACAAAAAGAATGACTTCTTTGTTGTAACAACTTGAAATCGCATCTCTTCTTCGTTATTTGTGAATAGTTCTTGCAGTGTTCAAAGACTCATTCTATTTATTTTATAGATATTTTATACTCCGGATAATGCAAGTGCGATCTATTTTGACTTGATGGTCGTAATATTTAATGTGACAAAAAATTAGAATCAAAATCTACAAATTAAATACGCTCAGCCCTCGTATAACACGTTCTTCTACAGCAAAGTTTCAATAGGATCCAAACACAAAATAAGATCCACAAAAAACGTCCAGTAATGTAAAAGATGGAGAAAGCTAATGCTAAAAGCCGCAAAAATCACTAAAAATGAAAAGATTTTACTTGAAATGAAAAAAGTTTAACTTGAATTTAAAAAAAATATCGTACGTGTATGATCATACTCTCTCTATCTCTCTCTGGATTACAGTGCAACCGTACATGTGCGCGTTATACGAGGACCGAATAATTATTTTTGTATTGGCAATAATATGGGTTTACGCTGAAAGCTTCCAAAAAGCTTTAAACGTATTTAATAGTATTAGGATGAAGCTTTAAACTACAATAGGTGGCAATTTCCTGAGTTTTTATCTACTTCCCTTACAGCATCTGCGTGACGGTGGTGGTGCTGAACGTGCACTTCCGGTCTCCTCAAACCCACCGGATGGCCCCGTGGGTCAAGAGGGTCTTCATCCATATCCTGCCGAGGCTGCTCTTTATGAAGCGCCCCCAATACAAATTCGACACATCAAGGTAAGTCTTTTACATTTTAATTCGCACCCCAATCGCCCCATAACGATGACGACATCATCGAAAATTTTATTTACACCCCTTTCTGAAACAATTTTTTTAAAGGCGCTTAATTTTTTGACGCATTCCCGTCAGGTGTGTGATGTTACGGTGACATAATAAAATATTTTTGCACGAATGCTGTCAGCGTGACGTGGCATAAATTAAAGCGTCGCATGTGTTGCGTTGAACTTTTTGTATAATTTTTTTACATAGGTCGAACCCTGATTATATTAAAAAATTGCGAAGCACTTAAAAATTTTTGACCGAAACCCATCCCTTATAATTTTTTTTTTTTTAACATATATGTTCTTATAATATAGTTATATCATCATCATTCCTTGATCTTTATTTATTTCAATATTTCATGCAATTAGAAGGTCTCTTGATCTTCATAAAGTTTAATCAAGATATATCAGTGTGATGACGGGCAGGGGCTCTTGAAAACGATTGAATAGGGAGATCTCATGTGGTCTGATGATATTCGATTATCGTCCCAGAAAAGAGAAGTCGCATAGTGGATGAATATTATTAAAAAAATGGTTCATTCTAAATATTTAATTTCGTGTCTTCAAAAAGAGGGTTCCAACTGCGAGACTTCCATGACGAGCCTCTTTTTCAAGCAAATCTAAGTCCATCTTGAGAATGACTGAGATAAGACAAAGTCTTTCATTTGGATTCGCCAAATCAAATCAAATCAAGTAATTCGTAAAATTTAATTTATTTTTACTTTCTGATCTTAACACATTACAAACGGGCGAACTTTCCACGCGTTTGCCCCTTGACAAAACATTTTAATTAGATCGTGATATTGATGACTTTTGCATTAATAAATTTCTCATATGCCAAATAATGTAAAAAAATATCTCATAATAACATTTTAGCCGACGTTAACAAAAAAAATATTTTAAATATTTAAAAAATAAATTTTGACATAAATTTGGTAGGAATAATAGAGGGTTGTATAGAAAAGATTTGTACACAGTTTGAAGTAAATTAATTAATTAAAACTTGAGATGTGATGTCAACCGTGTTGAAAAAAGTAGTTTCTATAAAAACGCGTTAAAAGATTAAAACGCGTTAAAGACCGACCAAATTGCCGCGTCACTAAAATAGCTTTAACTCCGTAAGTGGTTGGAATTTTGGAAATTCTTTTAGAGAATGTATTTTTAAAAGTCGAAACATTGAAAAAATGCAAAAAAAACCGCATAACTTCGAAATCGCACAAAAAGAGGTTTGAGTGTACTTTTTTAATATAAAAATAAATTTATACGAATATGCATGATTAATCTCATTTTCAACGCTATGGTTGCATTCGATATAATTATGTCATGCAACAACATTGTCATTAACAAGTGCCAATTATTTGAGGGGGATTCAAATATAGCCCGGAATTTTACTGTACAAATTTATTAGTGTTTCTTATTTTTCTACATAGTTCCCTTCAGTAGATTTTTTTTCTCCATCAGATAGAAAGCTTATTGGTCCTGTCACTGAAGAAAGAAAGGAAGAAGTAGCATCCTCTGTTGCGCAACGTGTAATTATTCATTTTTTCGTAAACGAAGGCATGAAATTTTGAAGAAACTTGAAGCACAGTTCAGTGAAGACGTGTGTTTTATTTATTTTTTTATTCTTATGTAATTGATTGATCATAATAATTAGAGCGAGAATTGTCTACTAATGAATATCCTCAAAAATAATTGACACACTAACCTCCTAATGTAGTTCACAGCAGGTCAGGCAGGAAATGGGTTAATTGATCCAAACTCGTCCCGAATCCTAATGGCTCTATTCAGATGATTATTGAAATATTGCGAATAATTTTGGTCTAACTATGCCCGAATTGAATTTATATCGATACGGCAAGGGTTGACCGCAAATTGCTACGATGCAATTTCGGCTTGCATAAAATATTAATTCTCGCATATAGGCAACCCCATTGCCAAAAACCACATTTAATTAGCACAAATGTGGCGTATCAGCAAAAACAGTATTCAGATGATTTCCATGTAATATTGTCTCCATCTTGGAAGATCTCTCTCTCTTATTGGCAATGGCGCGTATGTATGAATGTAGGTACATACGCTGCGGTAGTAAAAAGCCGGTCATTTAGGTAACTGAAGCGGCATGCTTAGTAATCAAAAGTGTTCATTAGCACACGTGAAATGCACATAAATCACAAATTTCCATCATATTGGAACGCGCCAGTACAGTTTGTGGTGTTAGACTTCCGGCCATTAACTCACTCTCTAGCTCTCCACGAACGCCACAGTTTCCCAAACTATTGCCGTCGTGACTTCCGTTCGCCGGCGAAATGATGCTCTTTATAATGATAGCGCTTAATCTTCCCTAAATTAAAAACCATAAATAAATAAAAATATCTAATTCCATTAACCCTATATAAACGCACAGATCTGTGCGTTTCGTCACTTCAGCGTTATAAACAAAATATTGCAACGAAAATCAGGACAGTTACAGTCTACCAAGCTTTTACCGTTGCGAACATTAATAACAGTGTTCGAAACCTAAATAATTATACATACCGGCATTAAATTAAAATCTACAAAGCTGCATTTTTGTCTGCAAGTAGTTTATGCAAATCATTGTTAAATAAATGTCATCTACTTTCAATAGAAGGTGGCTAGGGCTTTGGTATATGTGGCTAAAGCTGTAGCGCGGGAACTTGATTGAAGTATTGCATCTTTCAAAGCATTGCAATATTAAGTACATATAATATGTATTATGAGCAGTTCTAACATAATTTCAGTCTTGTAGGTCTAAGACATTAAATCAAATATTTATTTACTGGTCCCAAAAATTATTATAAATGTCGGCAACAATATCATAGCGGTAGATTGCCGTTTTATTTACTTACAGTATCAAAAAAGCAAAATGAGAAAGAATCAGCTTTGTAGGAATAATTACACAAATCATATTGAATGGAGTGAATCATTTGATATAAGAAAAATTATAAAAATGTAACATCATTTTGTAAAAAAAATATTTTTAAAAATTATAAAATTACAAAAATATTAAGTACTCATTTTATATTCTGATTTGCAGTGCCATCTATGATCGTCAATCAGAACTAATTTTGAATTTTCAATATATTATACATACAATTTATGTTCGAAAATTCAATTTTACATTGAATCAATAAAATATGAATTTATCAAAATAATTTTATGCATTTAAATATATAAGATAATCGTGGATCTAACATAGTAAAAATATTTTTTAAAAATTGATCAATCTTTATAAGAAACTAGCAAATATTCGGCACGTGTTTTAATTATTTTGATTGGAATGATTTTCTATATTTTAATTACAATAAAAACATATATAGGATCGCGCTTAGTAATTATTTGAAAGATACATTAAAAATTCAAATGTATCTATTTCTGATATTTCGAGTCTCCTGTCGGACTCGTGGACGCAGTATAACTGTTCATGTAATTCAAATATCACTTTTTGCATTTTGTCACGCTGATACACGTACCACATATTGAAAACTGATGCTCTTTTATGTGCACCAATAAAGTTTTGTTTAAATCAATTAGCTGGTTAAAGGATTATATCAATTTTAAAAGAAGTAGAGTTACATGAATTTCTTACGAAATCGCCTGGACTTTAGGTGAAACATAACGCGGAAAACCCGGACTGTGAAGTGTTAATGTTTTGTAAATTTTAATATTCGTTTTCGCCAATAGTAAATTCTTCCCTGATATATTTTTAAGACAATGATAGCACCAATTATCATGTTGAATCCTGGAGTTAATTTTATAAACTCTTACAAATTCGTTTATTTTTAACATAAAAATACGTTTTCGATGTGTTGCTATTGTCGCCAAACGAACTGATCCAGGTATGAATTGAAATGATGACGTATGTGTCGATCTACCGCACTGCATAGACCACAGAAGACCGAACACTTGACAAGTGCATAACAAATCGATGATTGCTATGCTTTGTTTACGTTAGCAACTGTCTAATCAATATGCGCCAAAATGGTACATCCGTTAAATGTCTCGCAAAACAAATTCCGCCCACAAACATTTTTGGATACACGCCCAATAACTCATTTTTGTATATACAGATTAACTTAAATACCACAATATTGATTGATAGTAAATTGATATTTTAAAATATTATCAAATTATAAATAATAAGAGAAAATTACTGACATTTTAGTATCACTTTGGTGCTTCATGAAATGCTGTTGTGACAATGCATACAATACTATTTAGATTTATGATCGTGTATCAAATAAATCATTCACCAGCTGTGACATCGAATCATGTAAGGGCAATGGATAATTAAAACTATTTTAAAATTGACTTTATTTGGAGAGAAAAGCATAATTAATAAGCTAAGAACATCTTTCTGCCATATTGTACTCTTCTTTCTACGTTGTACTACATTGTCTTCTACTATCTGCCTGTCATTCTTAAATTCTTGAGCATTTTTTAATCTCAGTATTTAATTATATATTATTTTCCCTAAGTTCAAAAATAACCGGATCGCCAAGCCTGCTCTTTGCGATCTCTTTAGATAACAGATAGTTCAATAATCAATCAGATATTAATCATTTTACAGAAAATTTCCTTCGTGGCCAGCTTGATCTCTTTTATATTCTGATTTTCATGCTTGATAACATTAAATAGATCTATGATTAACACTGCAAATCATACGTAATCCCAATTGGCTTATAGGATAACTCCATTTCTTAATATTTCCGAACCACGAAATAACTGGATTCGTTGATTCGAGAGATTTAATCGTTTTTGTCCATAGTTTATGTTGAAACTCGGACCCAATAAGAGTCCAATAATTAATTCACTGTATTAAAATATAACAATAGAATGATCATTATCTACTAATGTTTATATATAAAATCATTATAATATGCGTACGTTACATGATTTTTAATATTTCTTGCTTGAGGTTTCGCTCGAAAATAAATTTTGTAAGTATGATACAAGATTGATCCATGAATATACATTTTTCTTCCATGTTTTTTAATGAAAAAAACTCAGTGTTGATTTTCCCAAAAAAATATATCCCTCCAGAGATTCACTGTCATGACATAATCAAGCAAGAGCACGAAAACCTTCTTACCACAGGATGCAGTGGGAAGAATTTATGGTAGCAAAGTTAATACATAAATTTATAAATGCCTGGTGTCTACCGGGTGGAAGTTAATGAAAGCACATCCTGAACCGAGCCTGTTTTCTCCCGTAGAGCTATGTCATTCGTTTTGCTCCCCCCCTGCCTCTACATTTAATGCCTTTTTCAGATCTCCTTGCGAGGATAAACACGTCCTGGAAGACTAGATCTATCCGGAAAAATGCCAGAGGGACCCATCCAATTAGGTTACGGCCCAAGAGTAGACTGACTTAATTTTTAATTCGCGAACGAAACGCCAACTCTTCAGACCTGACGAAAATTAGGATATATTCCAGAAAAAAACTTAAACCGCCCTTACGATATCATAAAGACGACTCGTAAAATAAGGCATAGCTCCTAATTTAATTCCATGTATAAACATTTAAACGATTATTTGTGAATAAACTTCAAAGACGAATATCATTCGAGTTTAAGGGCGGAGGTGGAATTCCGCAAGAGAATCATAATTTTGGATTTCCATAATTTTATAGTCAAAAGCAAATTACCGCCGTTCGTAAGGTCATGGTCGCAGTAATATTTCACGGGACCTTATTTAAATATTCAAATTTTGATATTAAACAGTAAAAATGTGCCGTTTTAAGTCTCTAATTACCAAAATTAATTTTGGTACTTTTTTCCGAGGAACATTTTCCAAACGGACTTTAATTTTATTACGCCCTAGGGACGCGCTCATAATTGTAAATACTCCTTGCTTTTATGAACTCTTAATAAATATATTTAAACGAAATTATTTTGTATAAACGCACAACTTAAGATAAAATTCTTTTGAGCTCGTCCTCCCGCAGAAAGTTTGCTTTTATTCAAATTTTATTCATGGATTTTTAGGGGCGAAAAATCAAAATCTTTTTTAGTCGAACTTAAAACCGCGTTATTATCATTTTTAAATATAAATATTAAGTATCAATCTAAATTATTTTTTCATCGTTATCGATAATAATCATCTATCTTATCGCGATATTTTTGTTCCTTTTTTATAGCACAAATATCGCTTTAAATTAACATCTCGCATTTCGATTCAAATCTTGACGGCTGGACCACAATCAACTAGCATCGTCGCTGATGCGTCAAGTCACATCACGTTCAATCAAAACATAGTCTAACGACTAAGTAATATAGTACATATATGTAAAAATAAATGTAATAAAACATCCCCATATAGATTTTAAACAAATTTTATAAAATATGATGCATTTTGATGATCTTCATATTGTTTTTAAATGTGAACTAACATATTTTTTTAAATAATAATTTGCATTTTTTTCAAATCATAGACTTTTAAAAATATATCATCCATAGAAATTTACAAAATTCTAATTACTTACGGAGTTATGGCTGTTTTAGTGACGCGTCAAGTCGGTCCTACCAGAATGTAATCTTTAAACGCGTTTTTCTCGAAACAACTTTTTTCAACACGGTTGACATCATATCTCAAATTCTAATTATTTAATTTACTTCAAATTGAATACATATCTTTCTTATATAATCTTCTATTGTTTCTACCAGATTTATGTCAAAATTTAATTTTTAACTATTTAAAAGAAAATAAAATTTAAAAAAACATATTTTTGAGGTAGGGACTATAGTGACATCGTTACTAATTAAAAATTATATCGAAAAATGCAACTAAAATTATCATACAGCGATGATAGTTTGTAATTAAAATAATTATTATTTCTCTAGTGGATTTCTGGTATTAGAGATTCCAGATGCCAGACATCCTTAAAATTTTACTTAAAATGAAACTAGATAGAGTCACTTATGGGTGATTAATTTGCAATAATAATTAAAATTTAATTTAAGTTTATTAATAATTTCGTTACTTATTCCTTTTTTTATCTCTCCTATCTAAAATTCTTGTTTATATAATCCTATTTTATCTGAACGATCTTACTGAATGTCTACGTTCAATAACGTATTTATCGAATCAAATATCGCTTTCATTGCTCTTTTTAATCAGGTTTATAAACATATTTATTAAGAAGTGATGTTTGATCTTTTCAGATACTCTTCAGGACGTGTGATGCTAAGATCGGTGAGAGGAAATGAGGTCCAGCCGAGCTTCTATCCGTATCAACCGACGGCTCAGGACGACGACGACATCTTCAGTCCTCGCATGCCCAGCAGGACACCCTCAAAGGATGACCTCACTCAATTTAGGTAATTGCCTATTAATTTCGACCATCGATAACACTTAATCGTCCGCTTGAATGGAAATAATATGCAGATGGCGAATTTCTCAATTTTACGCCATATTCATCGCTCATTGGGGAAGAACGGAGCACGATGATATTAATTTTAATTAAAATAAATAATTTTCAAACACTTTACAGAATGGAAAAATATTCTCAATGGAAATTTAAATATTAATTTTTAATCATGCTTATAAAAAAGGCGATGCCTTTATACACATCAATGAGCGAAACATATTAATCAATACAAGACTCGGGGGTGGAAATAATTTTCACCATATCAATAAATTTGTAAGATGTAATATATCTATTACCAATCGATAGTCTCAATCCAGGTTTATCCTGATCTCTTGGATCTGAAAAAATAAATAGTGAGATGATTAATAAAATGTAGCAAGATCGCTTATAAGTTATTAGATTTACAACAAAATTACATTTACATTTTATTGATAAATTTGCTACTCACTCATAGTGTGTTTGTTCGTCCTAAAAAATCTACTGTTTATATTGAATATATTCGATAACGAATATGACATCTTAAGAATAGTAAGTACATTATAATACTATTCACGTTATTAACATCAAATAATTTCAAAGCCTTGCATAAAATAGATCAGGTTTAGCATAAAAGTAATGTAACGTTGAGGCGGGGACGCTCTTGGGGGCAGAGTCCCCGGGCGGCTCCCCGCCCCTACGCGCTCGTCGGGATTCTATTACTTCGGGTTCTTCTATCGGGGTGTGATGTTGCTGGACAAATGGATGAGAAAAGACGGGCGTCGAATATAAATACTCTCTTGTCTAAATAACTATTTATTCCACACGAAAGAGAGAGAAAGAAATCTGGCTTGCAGGAAGGACGACCTCCCGTAGCCAAGGCTAACCAACGACTCTCCTTGACTCCCGCCTTCTGTACGTCACTACCCAACCGGCAACGGTGTACGCACAAGATGCGATATGCAGGTGCAATATCTCCGTAGGGCCATAAGAGATGGCGCTGTTAAAATAACACATTGCACCTAAAGAGAGACGGAAGATGTCGCTGTCAATCTGGCAAATTAAATCTGCTCAGATTAACAATGCTACATTTTGCAGCACATCAACAGTTCTATGTCTTCTTTATTATTTATTCGATTTGATTTAAAATATATATATTTATTTAGCTCAACATGAAAGCCCTAAGAAAATTATTTAAAGAAACGACTAAAACTTTCTACCGAGATGGAATCCTTCGATTCATCCAGATGACCCGCATGGTGAGCATTAAAAATGAAACTCGAAGGTTATGCTATGACATGAAGTGGATGAATAATATAGACAAGTTGAATGTAATCCTTTTCTATTAATGAATATTGTAGATATCATAGTCCTGCAATTAATTGTTTGTGGCTGCACTATGATGATGGCGATGTAATCAAAGGAAACCTCAAATTTCAATGAATACTCTGTTTTACTTTGCATATTTTGACTAATTTTAGAGCATTAAATCACTCGTACAAAATACTGACTAAAGATGTATACAGGTTGATTTTTTGCGTTGTTTTCACGTTTGAACAATTACACAGTTAATAAGCTTACATTAAAAGTTTCGGTGTTTAAATTATACATCAAATGTTCATCGGGGTGGGCTAAATTCAAAAGTACACCCCCCAACGCTCTAATTTATATGGCAGTAGGTCCGATCGTGTGGTAACTAACGCATCTGTACAATTGTGTGAAAATAATTGTTTACTGGATAATTGTTCACCACAAAATTGTACAATAGGCGATCGAACACTATTTTAGTGCATCGATGGCTGGATTCGTTTTAATTTTCGATTTAACATTTATTCGGCGCTTTAATACAATAAATACGCTGCGGCGTTTGGTTACTATTGTTTGCCAAATTCATGCGTCCCTTTTGAAACTAACCAAAAGCCGCAAAATATCGAGAGATATCCCGTATCAATGTGAATTTTAATTTATCAATTTATTACATGACTTACTGTTTGAAAGAGGGCGATGCGACCTCCGACTATTAACCTCTTTGTAGGGTTAATTTGTTCGCTCGATTGGGCCTGGACTATTTTTTAGCCAGGCTGTGATAGAATATCGTTTCGACATGTGATATAAATTCATCTCTTTTTTTAAGACATTAAAGGATGTTATGTTTTTCCTTTGAAAAAAAATATGAAGGACATTAAAAAAGATTAGGGATGAGTTCGGCTTGTCAAGAAGGATCGGCTTGAAATCTCTGTAAAAGGATGCTAAGACCGGTCCCTTGCCAAACAAAAGGGATGTTTACAGCGGTTTGCAGTCAAAAGGAGTTATTTGTGTTTGTTCCTTTAACATACATGATGTCAACTTAATTACAAAAAAGTCCTAAATTTCAATAAAGCTTTTGACGCTATTTAAATTATCTCAGTACCAAAAATATACGAAATAAATATATTAGCATTGGATGAAAAGTGTTATAAGTTGCCCAATTAAATGCAAATATACACATGTATTTAATTTACAAATCAAAAGCTATAGCTAATAAGTGCGGCATAACAATACATAATCGGTATATAGGGATTGAAATGGGGCAAAGTGAACCGGCGCGGCGTTCCGGTTCGTGAATTTTTCGATAATAGGGTTCCTTCTCATCAACAAAATTGTAAATGTGTTCTGGTTCGTAAATTTGAAAGATATATAGGGAAAAATCTTGTTGTTAGAGACCTTTTTTCAACACTTAATCTTCAAAATGCCTAATATAATGTTAAAGTAGCATTTCACTCAATAAGTTCATAGGATGATATATTTATATGATTTTTATAAGTATCAACCCTCAAATAATTCGCGTCAAAAATTCATAGCAAGCTCACATTTAGTTCACAAATTTTGTACAAATGTTCACAGCATTGCTTTTTAATAGAAAAAAATATCATTGAAGCAAAGCGATGGCTTCATAAGTGTTATTCGGACTTATCTTGCTGTGATTTACTGATTTTAAATGTGATCATACAAACACCAATGATGCTGAACGCTCTAGATGCCCAAATTCAGCATTAATTCCAGAAAACATAATAAAAAGTCTACAAAATACATTTGAAGATCGTAAATTGAAGTTGCTTGAGATAGCTGAATTAAAATGTATCCATGAAAAAGCTTTGTTCGAAGTGGGTACCGCGTTTGCTGGCACATTCGATCAAAAACAACAACGCGTCTACTAATCAGAGCGCCTTTTGGATTTGGAAGGATTTTTTTCATACAGTATATGATAATGAATAAAACATGGATCCATCACTAAACTCCAGAGGCAATTCGGCAGTCAGCTGAATGGACAGCAATTGGCGAAAACCTTCCAAAGCAACCAAAAACGCAAATTTCAGCTGATAAGATTTTGACCACCGTATTTTGGGATGCGCACGGTATTTTATTCATCGATTGCCTTAAGAAAGGTAGAATCATTTAATATTATATGGCATTATTGGTACGTTTAATGGAAAAAATTGCGAAAAAACGACCTCAAATGAAGTAGAAAAACTGAAATCTATTTTGAGACCAAAGATAAATCGTTCTGCAAAAAAAAACATCGAAATATTAGAGAAACGATGGAATAAATATATCACTCTTGTAGAATACAATGTTGATGAATAAAATCGTTGTTTTATTTTGTTGTTTATGAAAAAAGTAGTTGTTTTATTTGTCATCCTACGAACTTATTGAGTAATGTCTTATGGTGGATTAATTTTTGGACTGTTATTATATCCTTATTTCTTGGATCTTGGAGATTAAACACCGAGACTATTAATAAATTCGAATACATGCCAATGAGCGATAAGTAAAATATTATTTAATTATTGTAATAATTTGACAACCCACTTTAACTTAAAAATTCCTATATTCATAACATTATCCTTATTTAACCACTACATGAAAATCCTCTATCTCTGGGAAATTTCCTATGGAGATCGCATTTGTTTGATAACGAATATGGTACCTTAAAAAGAATATGCCCTTTTTAATATGGAATATAATTTTGAATGCTTACGTGTACACAACTACATTTTCTGAGCATACGATTCCGTATAACTTTTTTCTCATTTTATAAAAATAATAATTAACATTTATTTTTAAGCCCGGTCTGTAATCTTAAAAGCATGGCATCTCATTGGGCCTGCCCTAAGCCCGGTATTACATAACGGCCCGGGCTCCTGAGGGATAATTCCTTTAAAACAAATTAGGAGCGTCTCGTTTTGACTCCTTATCTTAGCAATATATCATTAGTCCTCGTCTCAAAGCTCTACTCAACACTTGTAGGGCTCGTCAAATCAGTGCGACGAAGTATATCCGATACCTTGAAACTTTCCCGAGGAAATTATGCAGACCTTCAGCCTCGGGATGAAGTTTCCGAAAAGCTCACAGCAGACGGTTAATCCATTATCACTCTTTATTTGTTGTTCGAATTCATCGATCGGTTCACTCAATTGATTAAAGCAATTTAGACGATTCTCTGTTCGGCTGAATTGGCACGTTGCGTAATTGCTACTGTGCAGCAGCAGCCTTTAAAGATTAATCTCTTGTTAATTTGACTGTGAAGATTTGCTTTGACCTTTTACCTTTTGTAATGTCCGCTTGACTTCTGTTTTGGACACTCGAGATAAAGTCCTTAAAAGAAAAGGCCTTGTTCCGTATCAAAAACTATGTATATATTCGAATATATATTAATATATGCTATAATACTAAAACACATATCGTCATATACGTTATTAATCCATACAAAACATTTAGAATTAAATGTGTATAATGCTGTAAACGAAGCGTATGAGTTCGTTCGATCAGTGTAACTGTTAGTTGATGCGGGCGACGGCTGATGCTAGAGCAAATTATGCTCTTTACAATTTTTGCATACATTACATATTAAAAATTAGTTAAAATTGCTTTCATATATTCATATAATTAAATAATTTTTAAATTCAATAAATTATGATATTTTATAATTCTAATATACATTTACTCTATATATTACTTCAAATATGTCGTCTAACATAATTCAAGTTTATATTAATTATGTAAAAATATTTTTATATATAAAGCAAGAACATTTCAGCAGGAACACACGTTATGATAATATGAAATTATTAATATAATGCATGAATATCACAAAAATCTATTGGCATAATTGCGATTTCAATGCATGAGAATGATAAATACAAGCCATATAGATTTAAAACATGTGGACATAAAAATTCTTAACATTTAATACATTTCTCTATTTAGTTTTTAAACGAAGAATAGTTGAAAATCCACTCTTGCAGAGATATGTACACACAAATGGAACTAACACTCAAAAAACAAGCATCGTCACATTTGGGTATGAATGATACATACCACACCAGAATCGTACGAGCAATTTTTCATTAAAACTTACATGCCACGGAATCATTCCGCAAAACCGAGAATTCGTTTTGTAATTTATCGGGAATGCTGGTTAAATCAAAGAAAGCAGAGATGGGATTTCGTGTCAATATATTTTTTTCTTCTTTCATCGCAAGAAAGTAACGCTGAAGTTCGTTTTCAAGGGATTCGATATGCTCAATAAGCTCCTCCTTCAAATCTTCATTTATTTCATCTTCGGATTCATCTATCATACTGCAGAGTTTCTCAAACATGGAAATGTTTCCAAGGTGTATTTCTTTTCGCAAGTTTTGCAGCTTGGATAAAAATGTCCCGAGATTATGGTGAAATGCGTAAATATTCGTTTTCTTTCCCTGAAGTTTCAGGTTAAGACTATTTTGCTGTTCTAATATATCTGCTAAAATTTATTGTTAAAGTATACCAAAAGGTCATGCATCTCTTGCACTTCCAGGAACAATTTGGTTTAATCTTTCTATTCAGAGACACGATTCACAACATTTCCTTTTGACAATCAGTATACTGCAGTGTTGAAAAGAAGAACCTCGTGATCAGAATCCATGTCTTTGTATAATAGACTAATATCTCACCCCTCGCAAATCTCTTTTTCGTCTCCTCTATCTTGTTATTCTGAGGCAGATTTTTCTTTTATTATGAAGTTAACGTTTTGATATCAAATGTATGTTTCAGTAATTTGGGCGATGGTGGTCCATTTGGTGGTAGTTGTCAAATTCACGGGCCGCCGCCCTCGGTTGGACCAACAGATTGCGAAGCTGATGTAGATTGTGAAGGTGACGGCGATGGTGGTACCTCCAGTCCGGTGCTACGCCCTCCAGCTTTCCAACACACACACTGCCCTCCCGTGGTCCATCGGACCTGCTTTTGTGTTCGTTTTATCGCTGAGCATACAAAAATGCTTGAAGATTCTACCAAGGTCTGTACAATGCTATAAATCTGGTTAAATTAACAACACTTCCAAATGGATATACAATTAATATTCATATCATTTTTATAGGTAAAAGAAGACTGGAAATACGTAGCCATGGTACTAGATCGTCTATTTCTATGGATATTTACCCTCGCTGTACTGGCAGGTACTGCTGGTATTATTTTACAAGCACCCACACTTTACGACGACCGTGTGCCTATCGACGAAAAATTTTCTACGTTTGCTACTACGACCGTTGTCAGATGTCCACCACAATAGCGGTACCTTTCGTCTAAAAATTTTAAGAAAATAAATAAATCAAAAATATCTAGTTATAAAAAGAGTAAATTTGGCATAATGAAACATAAAAATAACATTAAGTGGTTAATCACGAAGCAAACCAGCAACTTCTTCCATAACAGTCGCCATATACACACATTGTTCGAATACTGGAACTTGGTAGTTTTAAAAATTACTTATACTTTACTCTGCCTTAGAAAAAGAAAAAGGCTGAACAAGACATTTTACATTAAACTATTGTGAAAGCTTTTTAAAATTACACCGACACAAATCATTGAATTCTCAAAAGTCATCCTAAAAATAATGTTTAACGTTACTTCGTATTGATACTTTTGTATGAGAAACTCACAACATTTCAACGTTAATAAACCATCATCGATGTAATGATTGCATTTATTTCGATCAAAAATTATATACATATATATTTTTAGTTTTCAATATCAGAATTTAGAATATCACATTCATTTATTATAAAAAAAAAGACATTTTCACAAGATATTCACACATTTATTCTTATATAAAATCACATTTTTGTTCATCAAAGAAATATGTTAAATTGGAATATGTATTTTAAATATAAATTTGTAGTGTTTGTATCGGAAGGCATAAACCCCCATTGAAATCTCATATAGTTATAACTATCTAGTACTGATTGTGTTTACGATATATCTATTTTGTTATTCGCACACAAGTAACGATATGTATTTGGCTGAGAACTAGCAGCATAATTTGAATGTCATCTTATACGTGTGAATAATTTAATAGTTGTGTTCTGGTGTGTTTCTGGACTATCATTATCACAGTCTGGCGACTGAGTGCCGTTGGGTTTGGGCTGCCAGACTTTTTTTTTCGATTTGCGAAGGGAGAAATCTTCAAACGACACCACCATTCTGGTGGTAGTGTGAGATTTTTACTCACTAAACCCTCCTCCTCTTCATCTGTCACCCGGCCACTAGTTAAGTATTGCACAAGAGTAGCAGCGATGTGTCCCTCATAGGCTCTCCATTTGTTTCCTTCTAGATGTCATCCTACTGCTAAAGTTTGTCGTCTTGTACATTCAGCATCCTCCTTCTGCCGCATAGCGCACGTCGTGTATTTGCACCACATATTCCATGTCCTAGCATCCGTTAATGATGTAATTAATAATCCGTTAACATTGAAGATAACATGTTGCTAGGGGAGAGTGAGCTGATTCCCAGCTCCTTCCATAGGATGTCCCTTTCGGTGTTCCATGCTGGGCAGAAAAATGTCGTGTGTGCAGCATCGTTGTACTCCGCTCCGCAGTGGTGGCACTCCAGGCCGGTTTCTTTGCCTATTTTGTGTAGGTAGCTACCAAAACAGCCGTACCCAGTGAGGACTTGGGTCAAGTGGTACCACAGTCGACTGTGCTTTCTGGCTACCCAGGTTTTCAGGTTCGGTATTAGCTCATGCATCTACCGATCTTTAGCGAAGTTGTCCCATCGGGGACTGCCACGCCGTCCATGGTGCTTTGCTTAGCTTTATTTTTATCTTCGCCTTTATGTATTGCCTGTTTTTCGTAAGCGAGCAGATCGATTGGCGGTATGGCAGTCAGTGCCAAAACGATGTCTTCCGACACTGTGCGGTATGCAGCAGCCACTCTGATTGCGCTCTTTCTCAGAACTCTGGCCATGTTGAGCCTGGCCCTTTCAATTTATAGTGCCTCGGCCTATATCAGCGCGCCATATAACAGTACCGAGTGCACTACCTCGTTGTAGAGTCGCCTCCTGTTTGTTTTTGGGCCACCAATGTTGGGCATCAACCTGGCCAGATTCTCCGCGATGCTGGCTGCCTTCGCTGCCGCCTTCTCCGTGTGGGTTATGAATTGGAGCTTGTCATCAATCTCCACCCCCAAATACCGAATGGATCTTGAAGTATTTATTCTCGCAACCCCCGATCCTCAGGAGTGGAGGCGCAAGCTTCCTTGCGCCTTGTGAAAAAGAGGGTCCTCCGTTTTTTTTGGACAGCGAGCTCTAGACCAGCTTGTCAGCCACTTCTTGGCCTTTCTCAGCGCATCCTCGCAGGTCGTTCGCAGGATCTCTGTGGATTTGGCAACGTCATCAGCGAAGGCCGGCCATTTTGGCTCCATCTATTAAGCGGTGTCCTCAGCAGTCCGTCGTGCATTACATTCCACAGGGCGGGTCCGAACACCGACCCCTGTGGAACACCTGCCGTCACTGGTTTTTATCTTCTCTCCCCGTCGGCGTCTGCGTAGATAAAAGTTCTCCACCATTCTGGTGAGGTATGGTGGGTTGTCCATTTCCTTCAAGGCCCTGAGGATCAGGTGCCAACTCGCCGAATTGAAGGCATTCTTGACGTCTTCCCCAATCATTATCGTGTGTCTACTGGCTTTTACGCTGCCACACCACGCCTGTTTCACTGTGTCTACAACTTAGGTGATGGCCTCGATTGTGGAGCGGCCTACACGGAAACCGTACTGCGGTGGGGAGAGTCTCATTTAAATGTACTGCTGAAGTCGCTGAAAGATAAGTCTCTCCAGCAGCTCCCTCAACCCATCCAGCATGCACAGCGGTTTTTACGCCGACGGACCCGGAGGTGCTTTCCCTTTGGGGATGAGAACCAGCGTCTGCCTTTTCCATGGTGCTGGGAAGATCCCTCCCGCTACGCAGGTGTTGTATATTATCAGCAGAAGGTTCGGGTCGGTATCGGCGATCAGGCCGATAACTACGTTGGGGACACCATCCAGACTGCCAGACTATTACCAGCTTGTTAATATAGTACCAGACTGGTTCAAGCTTGCTGAATCTAACCAGAAAATGATCCCTTTTTCCCTTCCCTTCGCACGGCACTCAGTCCGTTGGATTTGGGAGGTTTCCAGATTATTATAATGATAATCTGGAAACACACCAGAACACAACTAATACATTATTCACATGTGTTAGATGACCTTCATTTTATGCTACCAGCTCTTGGTATATACATACTTGAATTGAATCATAAAATATGAAATAATTTATGTTAACACTAAATGTTTATGAATTTAACAATAAAATGGATTCCATACATTGGAATTTATTAATAAATATAATTTTTTTTAAGTAATGATTATACAAACATGTATTACATTTTATGGTTGCTTATATTAAATATATTTTATGTATCTGTTTTTGCTTACCTGATTAAGACTATGAATATGTTGGGTAAAATTCAAACGTTGATACCAAGAGAAATTTACTGACGTAGATTTTATTTTAAAGTTCCAATGTTTTCTCTGTTTATATCAGTTTTTGTATTTTTTTTATAATATATATTAGGATCTTTATTAATCTGATTTTATAAGAAATGTATCAATATGATAAAATAAATGTTTTCATTTTAAAAATGCATGAATACATAAAAAAAAAATTCTCCCCTTTAGGAATTGTTGAATAGTCATTAAGAAAAAACGTTTTTCGTTAATCCGTTCATTATGTTTAATTCATTATTAATAGGATATTTATATCTTCATCTTTTTAAGATTTTTTTAGAATTTGTAATACATTTTTAATGATACGTTATTTCCAATAATGCAACATCATATAAAATTAATGTTATTTCATAAATAGATATAGTATTCTATTATAAATAGAAACCTTATTTATAATACAGAAATGTAGTTTACGGATGTAGGCATTTAAAAATACAATATATATATATATATATATATTTATGCAGTATGCCATGGAAAACCAACGACTTATGAAAATAGCTTATTTATATAATTAGTGCACGGCACTCGTGTTAAAAATTGATTTGCAGTTTTATTACATGCTATTTTGTACAAATTATATTGATCTGATACATTTGTAAAGCTGTATAGTGAGTATCAATATGATTTAAAAAACATTTCCTAATGAGAAATACCCAATCACAAATCGAATGCTCTTCTCGCTACTTTTTATATTAAACTAGGAACTCCAATGTTTTAACAAAATGTTTTACCTTCTTATAGAAATTTGATTTTTTTTATGATTTTAGAAAGTATGTGTATGTCAAATTTATTTCAAGCAATAATAGTGTAAGTAAATTGTAGCTTTAAAAAAAAATTAAAACTTTTTTATAAATTTTTATGTTAGTTTGTCCCTTAACTTTGTTATTATAAATATATATGTACAATCATTTCATTTCTCAGTTTCATATATAGCATTTTAGTTGAGCTTTATTTAGAGCTATAGTTCCTAAAATTATAAATGAAATTTCGAATTTTGAAATGAATGTAGAAATCTTAATGAAAAAGTACTTCTATATATAAATATCATCTTATTTATAAAAATAAAAAAAATATTAGATAAAACGTGAATAGACCAATTATTTAGTTCTCGTAAGCAGATTATGATTAACGAAAATGTTTAATTTATTAGATCGCCTCACGAAATGTTATTAAATAAGACATATTAGCCGTGTAAGTTTTTAAAATTCGATGTTAATTGTTGAAAATTGAATAAATTATTAACCATGATTTGCATTTTCTTTATATCACAATGTATTTATTCCTTTTATCCTTGTTAAAATTGTATACTGGCCACACTTTAGGTGTGGCAACACTTGCTGTAATACCGCCGTTGTGCGAACTTGTCAAATAAATGCGCTATACTTGGATTCTGCCGACTTTCGATTACCGCTCCAAATAAATGGCACAACATTTTATATAAATATATGGTTTTTACGCATGACGTTCAAAGTTAACGCTTATCGAGCGTCAGACGCGCGCGAATGCCCCCGCAGTTAATTTGCTATGAGCAGGAAAAGAATTTTTTCACAATGGCAATACTACTACCGCTTAAGCATAATATAACCTACAAATTTAATGTCAAACGTTACTCTCATCATTCTTAACCGGGAATTTAGTTTTGTTCATGTTAAAAAGTGTGTATGTGCAACGAGGAATTATTTCGATAGGATAGGATTACGGACTATTTCATCACGCCAATAGTAAACTAAAATAATCGGTAGCTTTTCATGCCCATTAGAGGGTAATTTTTGAAAGGTCTTGATGGTATATTTAGTCATTCGCTACAGTTACTTTTTTTAGAATGATGAAATATTTCATCATACTCGGTTAAGAGGGTGATTGTGCCATTTTTATTGTCATTAAACAAGAAGAATATAAGAATTAATGTTAATTCATAATGAATCCGTTAACGTAGGATTTACTTTTCTTACCTTAAATCTGTACAGTAATATCTATTGGTACCACCTAATAATTATTATTTGTCAAACAGGAACGTGAAGAATATTAAAAAACTAAGTGAGAGAGAACTAAAACTAGGCTCAAAGTCTTCTTGGCATGACCAATATAAAGATAGCGCATGGGTTTTCATCGGTGGATTGCCTTATGATCTAACAGAAGGAGACATCATTTGCGTGTTTTCCCAGTAAATATTGACATTTTAACATTTTTCTAAATGAGAACAAATACAATTTAATTCTTCGACTTTGCCTTTACTATTTTCAAAAATGCAATTTGAAGTGTATTTTGTTTTTTTTTTCAATTAAACTCAACTATTAGGTTTAAGGTTAGGTTAGGTTTTAGGTCTTAATGTAATAAACATGGTTTTAATTTTTTTGTGTTCTAATCTAAAACTAATTTAACTAAGACTTATTGTGTTAATTACCACAAGATAGAAGAAATCAAAAATAATTTCATAATATGTGCTATTTTTAGGTATGGAGAAGTTGTCCACATAAATCTTGTTAGAGATAGAGATACAGGCAAACAAAAAGGCTACTGTTTCTTATGTTATGAAGATCAAAGGTCCACTATATTGGCAGTCGATAATTTAAATGGCATTAAAGTATGTATATTTTTAATAGTCAATTTTGAATATATTTTTATCTTGTTACTGTTACATATGGGGTAGGGCACAGAATCCCCGGGGCTGCCCCCTCGGCTCCAATAATGCTTCACGATGGTCGAGCTCTAGTGATTCCTTCCATATTGGGTGATGCAAAAAAATCAATTGTTGGTTCAATCCAACTTATTTGATTTAAATGGATTGCCGACAGTTAGGAGACATTACGTCATCACACACAAAAGCGAAAAAACTCCAAATAATAACTTATTTCTATAATAACTTCCAAATGGCAATTGTCCAAATATCATATTTCGAGAACATCCTTAAAATCTGCATCTATATATAGCTGCAAGCCCCTTTTTTATCTCTTAGCTTGGCCAATTACAAAGCAATCTGCCGAGCTTAACACTCTAAGTTAAACAACAGCTCACAGTTGATCGGTCACAATTCGAATTCTTAACTCTGTATTTTATTTACCTTTATAAAGAAAATTAGAAATTTCCCTCTAAGTTACATTTCAATCAAATAATTTATGGTTGGTAATAATTTCAGATTCTTGGGAGAACTTTAAGAGTTGATCATGTTGAAAATTACAAAACTCCAAAGGAAAGTAAAAAGAATCCTATTGACGATGAGACAAAACAATTGCGCGAAGAAGGATGTGCCCCTACAGCTATAATCCCTCAACCTCCAATTGTTAATGATAATAGTATTAAAAATGAAGAAATAGTTGTAGGGGGTATAAAACTGCCTCCAAGATTACCAATTGTTCCGCTGAAAACAGAAGAAAACCAGAAGCAAGATGAGAATAAGAAACAAAAAGAAAAGAAATCAAAGAAGAAAAATAAGAAAAAAGTTATATTTTTAATTTGACTCTAATACACTTGGGCCTCGATAACACGGTTATATGATTCCACAAAAACGTAGTGTAATACAAATTTGTGTTATACAACGTTTGAAATTCATACAAAATTAGGGTTTGCTTTCCAAAAAAATATCGAAGAAGATAGTGTATAAATATGTACTTTATTTTTTTTAAATAAATACATGTACATTTACGAAATTAATTGAAAAAAACTTTAATAACACATAATATACCAATCATTCATCATCGTTATCACTTATAATTTGCCTTCAAAAATTCGGTAATGCTGTCTGTTTTAACTGTTTTTAATGTGAAACATATAGTTACTTTGCTGCAACTGATTTCTAAGTAATGAATTGCGATAGATTCATTTAATATTTCGACTTCATTTAACATACGATCCTCCAATATTTCTTGGATGTCATGAATATCCATGTCATCAAAACTTCCATCAATATCATGACAAATGTTTATTGTCCTTTGCTATTCATCTTCTGATAGTAAAACATTTTCTTCAAAAACTACTACTAACCACAGATTTATCTAGCAGGAATTTAAAGTGGATTGTTTTATTTCTTTATCAGGTTCAGAAACAATATCATCACAATTTTGAATAGATTTTTTTTCAAGCATTATAGACGTAGTTTATAATCCAATCCCATACAAATTGTATATTTCCCCCCTCAAACTGTGTTATATAAAGCGTTTTGTAAAAAAACATACCACCATTTTTACAAATGTGTTATATAAAACCGTATTGTATAAAACCGTGTTATAAAAGGCCCAAGTGTACTCTAATTTACAAGTCTTCTAACCCTAGATCACTAACTTTTGGTAGCAACCTCTAAAATCTTTCTTTTTTTTTAAATAAAAAATACGTATCCATCATTTTAGGACAGAAAATCATATGACGGTTTGACTACCCTAATTTTTTAAAAGTCCAAAGGTAAGGTTCACCCTAGTGAGCACGTATGGGTTATTAATTTATTTATTTAAAATGGTACTGATAGAAGAATATTTGGGAACATATATACATGTCAATTGTGTTCTGAATCTGTAGTCTGTGAAACTAATAATAGTGATCTAGGGTTAAAAAGCATATACTCATCCCCCAAATTATGCGGTAGATATGTTCTTCAGAAACTCGGGTAAAAGGGCAAGACATTCATACAAAAATATTAGATAGGTCAAATGAAAAAAATACATACATGAAGCCTCTGATTTCATATTAAATTTGAAGATTAGTTACGAAAAATTTGCATAAAAAAGATTCACATGTTTGTTATATTAAAAATATTCAAAATTATAGGAGGCACATAATATTGTTTTTATTTAAATTGTAGATTTATTAATTCTCATTTTCGCTGCTATCTTCCGTCATTTTAACTATTTTCTTCATAACTGGTTCGAAATCGCCTTCCTCATCAGATGAACTGGTCAATTCAATTTGAGAATTAGTGGAAATATCCGAGATTTTTTATTGTGTTTTATATATTTCTTCATGTTGTGCACAAGTATTTTGAAGGTTTCTTTGGAAATGAAGAGCACATTCCGTGCTCGGATCAATTTTGAACACAATGTTTTCCAATTTTCTTGCTATGTCATCTTCACTTACATGATCCATTTCATGTATTAAAATAAGACCAATAATTCCTCTATGGTTATAACGTCATCGGTAAATAATTCTTCGATATCCTTACATTACAAAACATATTAACAAATAAAATATGTTTTCTTGACCGCGTTAAAGTGAAACCGCGCAAAAAAGTATCGCATAAATCCAATCTCATGATATATTTATTGAATTATTTTTACCACAGTTAATATCTCTAAATGATTATTGAAAAAAATCTAAATATACCGCTCTGAATATGTATATAATAGTAATGTTTTTAACACATTTTAAATGTATCTTTTTAGGATAAAAAAAATAAAAAGGAGAAGAAGAGTAAAAAACGAAAAAGGAAACATTCAACCAGTTCCAGCGACAGTGAGAGTTCATCCTCCAGTAGCAGTAGTTCCAACGATGATTCTAAACGAAAACGGAAAAATAAATAAATCAAATGAAACAAAAATATTAACACACTGTATGCGGGAGACTGTGATTACAGTCCTTGGCGTGCCACTCGTTGAGCGCAGGAGACTTGCAGATGACTTTTGATTTTATTAGAGACATCTACTAATGCTATTTGAAGTGAAAATCTTTTCCTCGCGTCAGGCGTTGTCACTCATCAAACCAGACCCGTATACAAAATATTAAAAATTATTTGTTTCATTTTTGTAAAAATATGTATTCACATGACCATAACAAATTACATTCTATATTTTTAATTTAGTTACTTAATCTTTTTCATAGTTTTCACTGTATTGTCGCTTTATAAATTTTAAATTTACAAGAATATATGGATCTGTTTTTTTGCGTGGAAAACTCCAATAATCCTGATCCATCCCAAAGTGTTGCGCTTCATAAAGTGTTTCAGGTAATCGTTCATGCAACGTTTCCGGCAAAAATATCTCCGCAATCAGTCCAATGACTGTTATCACCAATAATATCACACTTGGTAATCGTGAATCGACAGTACTTCCCTGTAAAAAAATATATATATCAAAATCTATGTTTTTTTTAAATTTTGCTGAAATATTATATAATATAAAACATACTAGATACACAATATATGGTCCAAGAATAACAAAAATGTGTCCCGTTGTTAATCCGAATGAATTTGCACTTTGTCTCACGCTCGTTGGGTATATTTCTAATCCTTGTATGCTTACGACAAAATATGCCATCGATATTGCGGATTTTGACAATCCAACCATGCATATGTGCACCCATTCTAGATTTGGATCTAAAAAGATTTTATTCAAGTTTAAGTAAATGCAGTAATACGCCGCTTAACATGGAGGATACGTTCCAATAAGTTCCAGCGTTAAACGAAGCCATCTAAGCACAACCGATCATATGAGCCGTTTATTTTGAAAGTGGCTCAAATCCATTTATCAATTATTTCCGATTGCCAGTGGTTATATGTACAACTTCAAGTTATTTATCAATAAAGCACTTGTGGCTACTTATATTCTGAGTTATGAATACTACTCAGTCTTTACAAACCCCCCAAACTCCTTATTGAGACGTTCGCGAAAGCGTTCGTCAATACGTTCACTCAAGATACCCGTTGGGTGAGCATTCGAAATAAAACTCGGTGGTAATGCTACCTTTAATATTGAGCGAATGAGAAGGTGAATGTATGGCACAGACGAAATGGATGTAACCCCTTCCTATGAATGGATATTGTAGAGGCCCATAGTTCTGTAGTGGACTATCAGTGGCTGCATTATGATGATGATGATATTCTGAGTAGATACGAAAATTCTGAACATAAGTTTTCAGCCATTTATTTTGAAAGTGGCCTTCATCCAGTTATACCTAAATTAAGATATTAATTATTGATATCGTCCAAAGGCAATGATGAAGGTAATTTTAATTAATTAGTATTTAACAAGTTAACTTCAGTTTTTGAATATTTGCATAATTTGAATAATCACTATGTTTAATTGATGCAGTTAAGCAAATTAAATATTAAATTTTAGGAATTATTTCACCCATGGGAAAGAACAAAACGACAAGATCATTTAGTTCAGATTAGTAAATAATGATAATGTCTCGATTGAGAGTGTGGGAAGTTTGTAAAGACAGTGAAAAACTACTCTAGACGACCTTTTTGATTTTACTGTCACCAGTGACAAGTAATTCCTTGGATTATAATATGCAATAAAATCCATGGATTATTCTATGTAAATAGATCGATACAAAAAATGTTTACCATTCATAGTGAAGCACAAAACGATATATCCAATCATGCTTATAATAAATCCAATTCCAGCACAGAAACGTCTACCAATCCAATCGCACAAATATCTGCCTAACAAATATGATGGTATTTCTGCAATCGCTTGTATAAAGAAATTTAGAAAAGGATTCCCACCCAGAGTAGTCACATTCAAAGTTAATGTGCAATAGCCGACCATGACACTCATCCTGAAATTTTGTCAATCATTAAAACATGTTTGAATTTAAAACATGAATATATTTATTTATCTCACCATATCAATGCTAGCATGATTGAATTTTTGGTCATCCTCCAATTAGAAAAGAGACTTAGCATTCCATAGACTTTTTCAGGACTCGCTTTACTATTTTGTAACATTAAAGCTGAATCTGGAGACAATTTTGTTCCATTTACTTTTGCTATATACTGCAATTGTTTTAAGCACTCTGATACTCTCCCTCTACTTAAAAGCCACCTCGGTGATTCAATCAAAAATCTAAAATGTTGATTAATTTAAAAAGATTTTCCATTACAAATTATAACAGAAACATTCATGATACTTACATGGATAAAGCAAAGCATAATAAGAGCGGTGATGTTGTCACTAAAAAATATATTTTCCAATCTCTTATCAACCAAAATATCAATGGCAATGTACATATTCCCAAAGTCCATCCCAAATTTTGTATCAAAGCTAAAAAGGCACGATTTTCAGGCGATGAAAATTCCATTGCGGTTACAAGACATGATTGAGCCATGGATGTTGATGAAAGACTTGAAATGAAAATGACAATTACAAAAGCAGGATACCATTCTACCACATACGGTGCGACCAAACGTCCTGTCGTCACAAGTGTGAGAGCTATGAAAAATACCGGTCTTCGCCCAATTCTAAAATCATTTAACAACATTATGAAATTCTTGCATTTGATGAAATCCAAATAAATATATATATGTATTAAACTTACAAATCTCCTAAAAACCCTAATATCACCGCTCCGATAATTTCAGCCGCTTTAGAAATGGCCAACATATTTGATGCACGCAGCGCCTTTTCACACACCCAATTTTCCGACGTGGGTATTGTAGTCGCATACCACGTCGTATCATATTCATAGCCATAAATGCAATCTGTTAAAAGAGCATTTATCGTTAGCAGAAAATTGTTGTTTAAGTGTTTAAATAAAAAATCTATTTATACCTATAACTTCGGTGTCGGTTGATACGCTTGTTGATAATGATTTCACGTCAGTTATATTGTACATTTTGCAGGAACTAAACACGTTTTGTCCATGTGAATTGTTTTCTCTGTGAAGAAATTATCGTTCATTTTTCTGTAAAATATTATTAAAAATAATCGAAGACAATATCCAATTATGCGTTAGTAATATGTAACATCTGAAATGATTTTCATTTGAATAAAGTGATTTTTTTTTAAGGAAGAAAATTTTTTAGTTACGTTAATTACGTTTTTTATTTTGTCAACAAATTAGTTTTATCTTTCTTCAATCTCTTAATTATTAATTCTGTTTATTTAGCAATCTAAATAAGATGTCTTTCAATGTCTCGCAAGTATTGTAGGTAGTATGTATCTTGGACATTCCGTTCAACAATTGACAGGATATACATTTGATTATGAACAATCAAGACGAAGAGCATTTTTTATGAACGAAATACAACATGCTTTAAGTATGTGATTAGATTAATAACATCCTATGTATATTTTTTAGTTGGTTGAATAAAAAACATCAGTTTATATAAACAAGTCAGAATAACTATTTAAAAAATGTGTATTACGTATTGATTATCAAAGTTTTAGAGGAAATGTGTTATGTATATAATTTCATATGTGTATCTATTTCTGTAATATTAGGTAGTCTGTAATATTAACTCACACTTGTAACAATATTTCTTATCAATATCAATTTTTTTCTACTTATTGCTTTTCTTTGTAGAACCGCTGATTATAGCATATCATTTATCAGCATTCAAATTTCTTTTAGCCTAAATATTCTCTATTTGTGTAATATTGATATTTATGGGTATAAATTCCATGACGAAGACCAAATCCAGACATTCAGATTTGATTATTAAATAAATTATATTATACAAGAGGATACTAAGTTGTTTTTATTCATCCCGAGTATTCCTACACCGTTCATGGCCAGTATAATAGTGAATTAAAATAAATATAATTCAAACAATCTTAAATAGATTCAGAACACAAATACGTGCATACATCCCATTTTATCTATTGTATATACTATATATGCTATTCGTGTGAATGATTCATTGATTGAAAATAATTTGTAAACAACAATTGTAAATATTATAAAACTATTAAAGATTGAGTTGTTAAATCATTCAATAGACAGAGTGATATTGTACAATTTAAATTTTAAAATCACGTTTATAAATTTGATTAATAAAATATAGACATGTTGACAATTTTGAAGCAAAACGAGTTTAAATATATGACTACTGTGGCAATTTTTTTGCAATTCTTATATATAAAAATGTCTTTAGTATAAGAGTATTAAAATATTGCCTCGTGTAATCATATTTCATAAAAAATGTGTATTATTCATCAAAAACTGGATGATATATCAAGCATTAATATATTGAAAAAATATTTAAAAATGCAACGCTTAGCAATTGTATTTTATCAAATTACTGAAAAAAATGTTATAACTATATGCATACAACTCTAATGTATTAAATATTGAGGTGGGACTTTATATGAATTAAATAAATAAATGACTCAATAATCTGTATACCAAAGAAATTACCAGAAGCTCTATTTATAGATAAAATCAGTATAATTGCATTGAATTTGACTGACCAGTAGTAAAGTTAAATCATAGTAAATAAGAAAAATACATTGATGCTTGATGTATACATGATTATTGAGTCAATGCAGAAATTTTGACATATTTTTGTACAGCTAAAATATATATATATATATCAATTAAACTTTTTCATCCAATTTTGGTCCAGTCAGCGAACAGTAGAAAGCCTTTGGGTATATTTTAAATATCTATAGTAAAAGTGCATTTATGTATTTTTTACTTTGTAGATGCAATAATGCGATTATGCAACCAAAAACGTTTTTATGACGCATTTGCAAATTTCAATCTGGTGTTTTTTTAATCATTGATAAATCTTAGTGGGTCTTACGCTGATGGATATCAGAATATTAGAAAGATTATGTTGAAAATGTAAAGCAAACTAATCATCTTAATGAGGCACTTGCATAGTAATTTATCAATTACTAATTTAATGGACCATTTTCATTTTTTAAGCGCAAAATCACGAGCCTTTTTGCATCGATCGATGATGAAAGTAATAAATATGATCTGGGAGCATCCAATTGTTGATATAGTTGGTGAGTTCCTGGACTCTATTCTAAATCCATGGATCGTAAAAAGTAAATACTGAGGCGATTGATGAAGTCGAACAGGATCAAATATTCTCTTACATCTAATAATTTATATTGGAATAGTTTTATCCAAGCATAAAAACCACATAAAAATCCATTATCCCTGGAATATGTTCGATAACGGATAAGACACCGCACAAAAATGATGAGTTTCTGTAATGAAAATCTCAGATATGTATTAATAAACGAAAATTGTTTGTCTTTTCATACATTAACGAATGATGAACTACCCCATATGACGAAGATAATTAGCCCCAAATTAAATTGGATCATTATTAAATATCTTTGGGTGTATTCGCTTCATTACAATATCCTAAATTTGCTTAAATGTGATTCATTGATAATTAAATAAACTATATTAAAGCTGCACAAAATACGCCAAAACTTTTGCATCAATCTAGTAATAAGGTTTTCGTTAGATAGGTAAGGTGTATTGAAAATTCGACGCCATTTTAGAATTAATTCTAAAGCATAGCATTGGATTAACATTAGAATACCTCGGCAAAGTCATCTCCTTCCATTCTTCCAGGGTGAAGTTCGTATCGCTGCTTTCGCCTCTTCCTGGATACAAGCACCAATGGTCCGGTAACGTCGATGGTAGGATAATGTTCATATATACCATGGTGCCGAAGAAGGCGAGCACGAAATTGAAGAGGATGTTGTGCCTCCTCTGGAAGCTGCCATCTTCGCCGACAGAATGGAGGACTCTGTCGAACACTGCATCACTGTCCTCCATGACGACCAGCTACTGAATGCCGGCTGTTCGAATTGATTCTTCGCCGCATGAGTTCGAACACTTACGCACCGTCCAAATCGAATCAGAATCGACACCGACAGCAGTCTTCACATTATCGTCCATTCAGCACCCAACTCTGAAATAATCTGTGCAATGCGGCAATGACGACTATTTGCACACCGACATGCTTTATTTTCTTAACGCGCATCTACTATCTGATAAGGCTCTCATCTTACGAGTTCAAGGTATTAGGGACTAAGTCACCAGTTACTTCATACTTTTATCAAAAAAAATCTTACGTCTAATTTTTGTGTATAAAATTCGTCAAAATAGAAAAAAAATTCGTTTGAAATGCAAGAACAACCAAAACTTCAAGAGCTCCATTGGGGTGTGTAAACTTGAGAAAATACCATTGACCTCCTCACAATCAATTTTATAACGCTGTTTATATATTAACGATTTATATGCATGTCAGCGATTGAACACCTAAAATTAAATGGATTTGAATTTTATGTATAAAAATGTATTGTATAAAATTAATGCCAATTAAAAAACTGTATCCAAGCTAGGGAATCCAATCCCGGAATCCCGGACAGTTTTAGGTGCTCACGAATCCCGGGACTAGTAAACGTAATCCCGAAAAATTCGGCACTGAAATGTTTATCTAACAGAAATCGTACACCTCACTTGCATGTTGAAGGCTACTAAATCGAGATATTCTCGCCAAAATCTGGATGTTTGGAAACAGTGGCGTAACTACTAATTGGCGAGCTTAGGCGACGCCTAGGGGCAGTAACTGTCTAATATATGTATACATATATAGAGTATACATATGTTTTTCAAATTGTTATATTAACTTTTCCCTACCGATGGTGTATTTACTACACCTCGACTCAAATAATGGGAATATCGATATGAAATATAATAGATACGGGGTTCAGAATTTTTGTATTCTTCCGTAGTAAAATTACGAATCACATCAAAGTATTATAGTATATAAGTATTCATCTGCAGCGATTGAAAAAAATAATTTGTCGGGAAATCGGGAATTTTGTGAGTTTTAGTCCGGATCTCAGCAGATAGGAATTTTATCACTCACATTGATGGTGTTAAGACTGTCAGTTAGAATTTATGCTTGAATTTAAATCAGTAAAAGAGGCCCTAGACGCATTCGATGGTTGAAGCCCCTGGGACCGAGAGTGTCCCTAATACTACACGGGACTTGGAACTAACAGCAAGCAGTACAAGTTCTAGCAGGCACATTTCCCATGGACATGGAAGAAAAAATACAGGAAAAGAGGAAGCCTAGCAAGAGTAAACCCAATAATGGCAGAATAGCTGGGACACCGAAATCAAAGCAAGGTGGATATACCTATTGATCCCAGCGATAAAAAATACCTGATCCAGATGCTGATGGGGTGCTTCGGTACTTACCTATTTAAAATTGGCAAAGAGGATTCGATAAAGTGCACAATGTGAGGCGTGGGCAGATGATAGGAAAGAATTAACGAAAAAAATGGGAAAATCCCAACCATATCCAACATGGTTATCACAATAACCAAAACCAAGAAAAGTGGGAAGCATGGGCGAATTTCGCTAATGGCAAGCATGGTGCAAAACTTGAATTCAATATCCATGTCCGCAAGGACACGCTTATTATCAATTTAGAGTGGAAACTAATGCTCTGCAAAAAACTAAAAAACTAGCTAAAATAGCAGCATAAATTAGTAAAATAGATAAATATATAGTATTTTTATGGATGAAGGAGAGTCTAGATTCGTTCGCGACCTCATTTGCTCCGAGCCACCAATGTAAGATAGACTATGAGGTGACTTTCATTATCGTACATATTATAGAAGGCCCTGGGTACGCATTTATCACCGAATATAGAGAACAGAGTGGCCACGAGACCTGTGTGTCCGATCGGTCCGCTTTTCGGACCACTAACATGATGAATGAACGCCTCATTTCAAAACGGAGTTGTACGAAGAAGACTGATCGGGTGGGTTGCTTAAATTTTATAATCGGTCGAAAATATTGTTGCCTTTATTTTATTCCGGGCTTATGCCGACTGGTTCGGCACAATCTTTAAGCGATATCGAAAAAAATAGGGATTATTCAACAGATTCGATCAATGTTAATTGTGCAAAATAAAATGGTAAAAACCATGTGCAACTCTCGACAGAATCGCTCATAAAATACTGAATTTGTAATAACAATTAAAAATAACAATCATAAATTATCTCCTATCCAAATTTCTATTCAAATTGTCATTAAAATAACAACACCATATGTAAAAGGCTTTGAAAAACCACTATTTAGAAAATTATTTCCCTAAAAAAGTCTCATATGGAAATCACCTATTATATTCTTACATAAAAACATATTTGATTAGCAAGGCACAATTCTTAGAGAACTTATAAGCCTGAATTTATAAAAATGCTATCCGTTTATCTAAAAATATTGACAAGTTCTTCAACTAATTTTTCTACCCGCTATGCTTTCCTGGAAACGCTTTTAAATTAAGCTTTTTTCGACACTTAAAGCAAAGCAGGATGCAAAACCTCATAAGGAAGCTTCTTTAGCCGCTAGGTCATCAAGATGATTTTTCAAAAAAAATTTAAGCAAAAGTATTAATTTCCCTCATAAAGAATACAATCGGTTCATAAATAATCAACAAAAGCAAATATAATTACTTCTTTCTTCAATTCCCTTCTGAAGAAATTGAGCTAGAAGAATGCTAATTACATATGTAAATAATATTGGGCAATTCTACTGTTTGGAAGCGTTTATTTTGCAATGTTCTTCAGTGATCTATCACGTTTTGGCATATACATATATTCATAACTGTTTTTCTGCCAATGACTTTGAATTAGCCAAATTCAATGCGTTATATAAAAAGTTCTATACACCTTATAATGTGTCGTGACTTAATATCATCATCGTATGATGAATTGTTATACAATCAATACATGGTGATCACAGTAATGCTGTTTAACATATTTTTTTATTTATTTTCTATAAAAAGGATCAATCTTATATAAGTAAAAATCCTTGACTAAGTCGACAACACGACAAATGGAAAAGTTCAAGGCATTCATTTATTATGTAATAAAGCTATTTCGGCTTGTAGATCTTGAGTATTTTTTTAGATTATCATAAATTCGTTCAAATATCGTAATTTATTTAATTTGTATTTTTAATAGTTTATTTAAGTTCTGCATCAATGAACTAATTAATGCAAAATATATACGGTTCGACGATAAGTGAGTTTTAGGGGGCATATCGTGTGGAATTGTCTCGTTTGACCTTAAAGCATCTTCAATAATGCGAGATAATAAAGTGTTTTATTTTAGACAAAGTGGTTTTTAATGGTTAGTATGTCTGCAAACATTGGATCGATGCAAATTTTTAGCATGATTTTTGAATTTAATTTGTGATGGATCATCAACAACACATTCTGTCGATTTGGTTCCGATTAGGGAATCCAATTCCGGGATCCCGGACAGTTTCAGGTGCTCATGAATCCCGGGATTAGTAAACGTAATCCCGAAAAATTCGGGATTGAAATTTTTATCTAATAGAAATCGTACACCTCACCAGCACGATGAAGTCTACTAAATCGAGAGATTCTCACCGAAAACTGGACGTTTGCAAACAGTGGCGTAACTATTAATTGGCGAGCTTAAGTGACGCCTAGGGACAGAGTAACTGTCTAATCTATGTATACATATATATGGTACATATATGTTTTTCAAATTGTCAAATTAACCTTTCCCTACCGGTGATGTATTTACTACACCTCGACTCTAATAATGGGAATATCGATATGAAATATGATAGATACGGGGTTCAGAATTTTTGTATTCCTCCAAAATATAATTACGAATTACATTAAAGTATTATAGTATGTAAGTATTCATTTGCAGCGACGGAAATAAATAATTTGTCAGGAAATCGGGAATATTGTGAATTTTATTTGGAATGATATTTGGATCTGATTATTTGCTGTTGTTTAATGAGATCATCTTTCTTCCACTTAAAATGCCATATACGCTAATGGATCACCATGGGAAAATTTACTAGGAAAATAAATATCCATATAGTGATTTCCCATTACCTTCGGGCGATTCAAAGGCGACTCTGTACAACTTAATTTTCAGATTCAAGAAATCAATCTAAATCTGAATCGAGACGATCAGTTTGACATTTATAATAAGTGTCTAACCCATTATACCGACACTTGATTAACGAAACTTATATAGCTCAACACTTTATATTATTCCCTATTTCAGCTAAAGCTAAAGCTATAAAATGCACGATTCATCAGATCAAATGTTACTAACTTGGATCCATCTATCGTCTAATAACAAATCATTAAATTATTTACAAGCCATATTCATCAATATTTTCTATCTTAAAAACTTCCAATAGTTTCAATGATGAATGCCCAAATTTAGCAAAAATCGAAGCAGATAATATAAAAAATACCCGTCCTATTGAATATGTTAACCAGTTTTATTTTCTTAATACTGATAAGTTACTTTTACCTGAAGTCCTATAATATTAAATCATTATAAAATTTTATATCCTTGCAGAAAAAATAGTATGAATTGAATATTTAAATACAAACTGGCTATTCGTGTTTATCGTTTTTTTTTTCGATATGAATATATTAATGATCCAGCGCTTAAATGAACAATCGAAACAACCGTATATTATTGTGCATAAATAATTTGAAACAGTGAGTGACCTGCTGATAAAACAACGACTTGCTCAGGTCATGATTTCTTCGCAGAAAATTTTTCATTTGATTTGCAGAAAAAATATTTTACATGGGCAAAGCATGTTGATAAGACTGGTATAATATATGTTTGATTAACATTTTTTTCTAATGTCAATATGATTGGATTAGCAATGGTTATAATTATAATTTAACCAAGCTTCCAAGTCGACCCTACCCAATAATATGGAGTAAATGAACCTTACCGGCTCGGAGCCAAGAAGCTTTAGGAACAGAACAAGGACAAGAAGAACACCAAATATACGGCCTTGGGGAGAGGCATATGAAGAACATCACTTTGCAACGTTGACAGCATTGTCTTCTGTTAACTTCTATATCGTTTTGAAATCGCCGAACTGAGAGGGTCAACCTGAAATAGGAAAGCACTCAATCTCGAATTCGCTCGAATAAGTTGCACGTAGATAGGGAGACACCCCCAGTTGATGTAGGAGTAAATCCGAAATGCACTTGAGCGTCACGTATGTCTTCACCTTACCCCGGCAACGACCTAGCGAGGAAAGGAGGGTCTAGAGTAGTTTTCCACTGTCTCCTGAAGAAAACTACTCAGTCTTTACAAACCTCCCACACTCCCTATCTATACGTTCATTCAGGAGACCCGCTGGGTGAGCGTTCTAAATGAAACTCGGAGGTTATTCTATCTTCAAAATCGAGCGAATAAGGAGGTGAATGTATGATACAGACTTGATGGATGTAACCCCTTCCTGTGAATGGATATTGAAGAGGCCCATAGTTCTGCAGTGGACTGTTTGCGGCTGCACTATGATAATGATATATAATTTAAGGACGACCGACCTAATCATGGTCATCATGCTTCTGTGAAAAACTTATTGTGGCCTGTTCTTTTAACAGAAACAAGCAGAAATTGCTCGACAGCTATTTGATTAAGAACGCGTACCTTAGCTTAGAAAGTCAGAAATTTTAATACAATATACAAAGATAAGAAATTGTGACCAAAATAAAGAACGTTTTTTGAATTCCGACAGATAAACTGAGCTAAAGAATCATGCTAGTGATCGTGTTTCATAAATGTCGTTCAAAATCAGGATTATTCGCGACAAATTGTCCAAAATATTTTTGATCATATCTTCCATTTTTTCTACATGCATTTATCAATCACTTGTTTTCTAGGAATTTCAATCTAGTCTATGATATCTAATATATTATTTTTCATTAAGAATTGCTTAATTAACTTTTTATTTTTGTGGAGTCGACGTTAATTTGAGAATTGTTTATGCTTCAACTAGAACGACGCTATATAGAATCAGCATTAATCAGAGTGACGCTAAACGAATTTTTACTATTTTTCAATGTATTGTTATTCCATTTTTACATAATTCTCTTATGATATTAAAAATTATGTAGTTTATGTGCTTATTTCAAGAATGTGCCATAAAGATGACAATCAAGGCAATACGAACTCGTTGTGATTAAATCTCTAATCTCCCTAATTGCTCCAGTTATTTTATGTTTATGCGTAACAAGATATCAACAATGTAAATTTTCCAAAAAATATATTTATACATATAGCACATTCACCATTTTAAGCTTATCATGCAGAATCAGTATTAATTCTGAAGTAACGCACATCTTTCATTTGTGATATCAACAACGAAATATTAAAAACATCAAATCAGTCGAATAGTTTGTGAATAGATGCAATTACAAAAATGTCTACAAATATACTGTCATTCGTTTGCATTATATTGACTCAAATCATAGCCTGAACTAGAATTTTCCTTATCATGATCTCTCGCAGCTCCAAATTATTGATAGATTTACCAAACAATTAAGTCTATTCCAGGGTCCCCTATAGTCCGACATTCCAATACAAGTATAGTACATATGTACGATAAATCTTCGCCTATGAAAAAAATGCAAAAATGTAATTCACTTTTATTCAATTTGATGATGGCAACAGGCTTTCAATTTTTAAAACTGCTATGACCATTGTGTTTATGGCGTTCATTTTATAATATGAAACCTTGTATTGTCTATGTACTCCTTTCCAAAAAGTTCCAGACTATAAGGGGTCGAAGTACTCTATAATCCGACAAACTGGACAATCCGACACCGCCTTGCAAAACGTCTGTTGGATTACCGCGAGTCTATTGTATAGTTGTTATATTTATTCATGTGGGTATTAAACCGTATTTTTTGCTATTTCAGAAGAAGCTCATTTCAGAATAAATATTGATCCATGCTTAAGGAAATGCTATTGATTTCTGTTGAACACTGTTATTGCATTTAGCGACACTGCAAGTACAATTGAATGCTAAAAATTTTGTTTAAGCTGGAAAATAATGTATTATATTTGGCGTAAGTATATTTCATCGTGCAAATAATGGCATAAAGATTTTGAGAATAGATAAATGTCATTCATAAACTATTATTTTCTTTGTGTAAAAGAATAAGATAAAAAAAAATGATCTTATCTTTTCCAAGCTTAATTTAGGCGCCACTTTCTTCAGTTAAAATATTTGTGTTGTCGCCATCTTGTCAGGTTTACTTAATTAACCCTTTGAGTAGTGAGTTAATTTTAAATCATCATAAATTTAGATGCTATATTTGCATGTCCGCCAATTATAATCCATAAAAATTCACTTATCTGTCTTTCTGAGTCACTGCAATTCCGATACAGCTTTATGTCTTACCTCTTTAAGGAGTTAATTAACAACAAGATAAAAACCGAAAGGACATTTTAAAATTAATTTGATTCCGGTTTTCGTTCCAGCAAAAATAACAATTTTACCAGATACCCCCTATCAAGCCCAACCACACTCAGTCGCCAGACTGTTATAATTATAATCCAGAAACACGCCTGAATATAACTATTAAATTATTCCCATATGTTAGATGATCCTTAATATGTTTTAATTTCACTTGAGTATTTATGAAAAAGTTTATTATTGTAATAACCTACTAAATATTTTATTATAATCTTGTTAATGCTTTTAACCGCATATTTTATTTCTATTTAACAGATTTATTTTAATAAATAATCTGTAACACAAGTAATATAATAAACAATACACCTAATAATTTAAAATTATTATATTTTTATTAATAAATAATTTTCAAAGTGGTCCCCCCCCCTCTTTAAGCGTGACGTCAGTCTTTTAAAAATATGTTTAATATTAGATATTCGACGATGGCGTGTCAAATTATTTTTTAATCATGCCAATTTAATTTCAATTAAAATGTAATATTTCAGCAAAACGGAAAATATTAAATTCGATTGATAAATATTTAAATTGAAGAGGTATGGTCAATTAAATGTACGTTTGTGATTTTCATGCTTGTGAAAATAGTTTTCATTTATTTTGACAGCTAGAAACATGGCCGCGGAAATTGTTAGGGCCAAATAAATGTAATTGAGGTGTGTTAGATCGAGGGAAGCATGTGTGAGGTGGTGCAAGCGGTGTTGGCTGCCGCTGAAAAAGCGGCCAACATCGCCCGTGCTTGTCGAAGAGAGCAGCCACTTGCCGAGCTGCTCGTGCAGAAGAAGGACTCGCACGACTCCAATCCCAGGTTCCTGCAAGACTTCAAAACTCTCGCCGATGTCCTTATACAAGAAACCGTACGACATGACCTCGGTCGCAGGGTAAACATTCACTTCATTCGCCTTAATATTAATGAGATGTTGATCTTTGATCCATTACTTATTTGTAGTTTAATTCCTTCATTTGAAGACTTGATTACATTTGTAGTTTACCGAGCTCGTCGATCAAATCTACGGCGAAGAAAGCAATAAATTCAGCAACACCCTTGGTGAAACGATAACAGTAGAAGTAAAAGAAACCGAGGATGAAACCGCCGATTTGCTATGTAAAGTATTAGACGGCGACAGAAGAGCCGCAGGCCTTCTCGCTGCAGAAGTCCACAAAAATATAGAGATGGATGATATCAACTCTCAAATAAGCGGCTTCCTCAACTTGGACATTTCTGTAAAAGACCTCGGTGTTTGGATCGATCCAATAGGTATATATATATATATATATATATAATCAATATATCGTCTTAAACACTTCATGATGCAATTGACCGATTTGTGTTTTTAGATTCTACCGCAGAATATATAAGCGGAGAGGTGGACTCTGTGAGCGTTGGCAGTATAAGTTTGTCAGGTTTACAGTGTGTTACAGTTTTGATAGGAGTATTCGATCGACAAACAGGTCAACCTATAATTGGCGTTATCAATCAACCTTTTTATGACGGGTACGTTATTTATAGATAATACATACATAGAAGCCATATTATAGAATACATTCCTAACCTTTTAGATTTTAATTGAAATATGTATGGATTACATAAAAGTCGCAAATCAAAACACAATCCATATCAATTTTATTATTAGATTGTCCCGTTGGGAATATCGTTTTGGTCAGATTCAAATAAAAAATGTACTAAATCATTTCATCGATATAATGTATTCTCCATCAATAGATGCAACATTTTCCCGTCTATTAAATATTTTTTTTAATTCCAAAAGATTAAAATTTAATGAATATTGATATAAAATATGTTTCAATTCCTTTTTTCATCTCTTCTATGCTTAAGAATTTTTTCCCGCTAATTAATATTGCATCGATCTAAATAAATGATAGTCGGAAGGAGCAAGGTCAAGGGAATAAGGTGGATGTGGAATCGTTTGCCAACCGAGTTTCTTTAATTTGTTTTCGGTCATCTTTGATTTATGGGGTCGCACATTATCTTGTTGCAGAATAATTTGGCGACACTTGGCCTCTTCGTACTCAACGCCACTTTTAAACTTTCTAATTTTGAACAATAAATCTTCCTCGTTATGGTTTGGCCATAAGGAAGGACTTCACGGTAGATTATTTTGGAGTCCCACTATACATTTAAAAGAGCTATTTTTACTGTTAGACTCGGTCGAGGGATTGGTTTCTTTACATGCCGTTTAAAAACCATTGTCTTTTGCATTTTTAGTTTGAGTACAATGCTCAGTTTTCATCTCCAGTCACAAAATAGTGTAAAAATGGTTGTTTCTTCTTTTTATCAATTAAATCACGACGTACTCATGTGCACTGCCTTGATCTCATCAGTAATGTTGTGCGTTATCCACACCCCCTTTTTTATGGTCTTTCCTATTTTTTTTCAAGTGTATTTGAATACTTTTTCGGAAGTATCTGATCTTGTCTGTTAATTCTCATATAGTCTATGTTGGATTTGATTCAATTTCAGCATGCAGGATATCGTCATCCACTTTAACCTTTATCTCACTTCGGACCTTATTTTAAACCATCCCTGGCATTGACAAACAGTTAAAGATTCTCCGAGTTATCACCAATATTTTTAGTTGTTTGGTTTGTAAAAAAATTTTTGTAGAAAATAACGTTCTCCAGATATTAGTCGACTAACAAAATATACAATACGCGTTATCAAAGGGATGACTGAGACACAACTGATGATCAAAAAGTAAGTATTAAAAAAACAACAATCCTAACGGGACAATTTATTATATAGAAACAAACTGAATATTAGTTTTTTAATGTCATTTAGAAAAATGCATTATATTAAATTTTATTTCTGTGATTTCATATTATTTACGCACTTATTTATTTCCAAGGTCTAAAGGAAGGTGCCTGTGGGGTATCAGCTATATGGGAAAAAGAATATTTTGCAATCCGGTTAAAGAGATCCTTTCTAATCCGGTCGATGGGCCCACATCAACGATATGCATTAGTTCTAGTGAAAGTGACAGTCTTAAAAAAATCTTGACTGATGCCGGATATAATTTGGTTGAATCTGCAGGCGCTGGTTACAAATTGCTAATGACTATTCTCGGGTATGCCGATGCTTATATTCTTTCCAAGCCGACAACGTTTAAATGGGATACGTGCGGTCCACATGCCGTATTGAACTCTTTGAACGGCGGTATTTTGGATTATTCCAAGGCTTTAAATGACACCGATGAAAATGAAAGCTGTGAAATTACATATAACATCCACTCTAGTCCACAAGAAGTCTTGACAGTTTCGAAATGCTGCAACCGCGGAGGTATCATTGCATACAGAAATAGCGAGACTGTATCTAAAATCTTAGATATCCTGTCTTCTGAAGTCATTTGATAAAATTGCAAACTACGTCACCTAGTCATTTTTTAAATTTAATTTGCAAAATTTTCAATATTAATTTTATTTCCACTTTATTATCTTTGGCATGTATTTCGTGCCAATTTTTACCAGTTACCCTTTACATTAGGTCTTAATGTATTAAAATATTTTGTTACCTATTCGTTGAATCTCTATGAATATTTAATTTGATATAGAAATTAATAATATTTTTATAACACATTGAAAAATATTTATTTTTATATAATATTTATGTTAAAAAATACTTTTTATAAGAATTATAATTTCAATCGATGCAAAACCAAAATTTGGTTAATAATTTTTTGGACCTTAATATAACAATGTATTTTTAAATAAATACATACATGATTTTAACTTTACCTTATAGGAGAAAATTAGTCTAGAGACTTCTATTGTTAGTAATCGTTTTAGTAATGGAACACATTGTGTCTTCCGAATTTTGAACATGTGCTCAGAATTTCATTCTTACTTGATTTGCGATCATAGGTTTAATTATCAATTAATTCAACAGCAATTGCAGCAAAAGCAATTAATTCAACAGCAATTGTTCACTAAGCCGACAATTTGGATTCAAAATTATAACTATTATTTACATTTTACACAATTAAGTTCTTACATTCAAGATAAAAAATATTTTATGAATCTCACAAAAGTATCTTAAATGTATAATTTAGTTTTTATTCATTTTCATTGTCAAAAACTTATTGATTTATGAACTGAACTAATGAAAAATATACTAATTTATCTTATTTAATATGAAAAATATTGTACACTGTAAAACATACAAGAATATACATTCCTAATTTATTTTTCATTTGTGCAACCAGATATCTACAATAAAGATTTCATATATTATAAAATCAATTTAAATATATAGTTGATAGGCATACGAAACACTCAAAACTAAGGATTTAAACAAATAACTCATCAAATGGCAAGAATTTATATTAAAAACATGATCATATCTTCCATTTGGTTAATTATTTTTATAATAAATTTTACCTCAACTAGATCAGTTTTTCAACTAGTTAGAACCAGTCAGATATTTGCATACTCATTAAGATTATATGGCCAACAACCAAATTTCCCATTTTTTAAATCAGTATACAATTTTTATCGTAAATAAGATAGATGCAATCTTTCAGGCTGTTTCGTAAATTGAAAAAATACCCATGAGGTGCTTTATTTATTTTTGTCAATGGCAAAATGTCTTGTGTAATTATATTTATCCTGTAAAACTTTCGAACTTAATCCTAGTACACCTACTCTAGTTGAAAACATGTTGAATATATTTATACAACTGCCATATTCAGATTCCATATAATATCTTTATGACAGAATAGTAAAAGTAAATTGGGAAAGATTTTCCTATATGTTAAAATTCTTGCATATCCTACAATTAGATAATACAAACGTGGTAAATTTAAAAAAATGTATGAATTAACAATGCAATAAATGTGAATCTCTATTTTGTTAGTCATTAAAATGTTTAATTGGACACCACATTTCAATGAATGTATTTATATTGCGCACCTGATTATAAACGGCCGATTAAGATGACATGCATATACACAAAGATTGTCATCTACCTTGATCATTCCAATTGAGCCAAGTTTGTTTATAAACAGATGTATTTGCTTTATTTTTATCAAATTTAACATTAAAAATATTGTTTATAAATGTAATATTTTATGTATAAAATAAATTGAACCCTGTTCCCAGTTTAACAAATTTTGATTCTTTTTTCTCACATCAGGTTTATAATCACTGCAAATCTTCGCAGTTTGCTTCCATTCATCTTTATCATTTCCCAGTCTCCGTCATCGCAAACTGAAAATTTTACTAAACCTCTTTTTATAGTGACTTTGTAAACCACCATAGACCAAATTGTAACTGTTCAATACATGGTTCAAGAAAGGCCTAAAGTCCACATCTACTTTTGTCCGTAAGATCCTTTTTTTATATATACTGTGGCTACCAATTAACTTATCTTCCTTTTTAAGCTTGGTGTGCTATTATATAAATTTATACTATTTCCAATCACACATAACAATTCTCTTAATTTTTCCAACATGAAATCACATATTTATAACTAGGAGTTTCAAGCCGGAACTAAACTGAAAACCCTATTATTATTTTCGGGTGATTCGAGGGTATCTCCCTGTTCACGTGCAACTTATCCGAGCTAATTACAGACTGAGTGCTCTCCTGAGCTGAATTCGAGACTGAGTGAAGTTAACGGAAAACAATGTTGTTAACGTTAAAAAGTGAAGTTTTTCAAATATTCAGGTCCATATCAATAAGATCAAATGGTTCCATAGTACAGGATTGTAGTATGGGTGTAGTCAGAACAGCCCTCTGCTGAAACAAGCACTCGGGGTAGCCTGAGCTCAACGTCGACAACATGATCCACAGCATGATGGAAAGCAAGAGGAACTGGGACCTTTGGCGCGAATACGTGGAAGAGATACAAACCATTCCTTGTACACATTGTGCAGGTATTTGAAGTGAACTAATTCAAAAAAATTGACCAAAAGTTGAATATTAATATATATTATTGACATTAAATACAAATAATTCAATTGATCAATTGTATAAAAATAAATGTATTATCTTAAAACTCCTATCACAGTACAAATTAAATGATATAAAACCATTGGCACACATGCAAATTTCATAAATCTTTGTCGAAAATATATATATATATATATACAAAATTTGATTCATACAACCCTAAGAACCAGCCAAGGAAAGGCTCCATACTATGTAAAACTGCAATTAGTTTAATTTGACAATGACATATTGTCAATTACATATTTAAAACATGAACTTTGTAAATATACAACCCCATCCGATTTTGAAATATACAGATTTATTGATTACGATTCAGGGTGCATGATCAGGGGTACATCACTTATATTTGAATTTATATTAATTTAATCTAAAAAGTAATATAACAATCATAATTCGTTTCATAGAAATGAATTACAATTACATCTATTATTAAAATATCCTAATTATACATTAAACATAAATTCTTAAAGATACATATGATATGATACTAAAATGAGGATATTTTCCATTTTTATTGCTGATAATTAATTTAAACAATAACAAGAATTAATATTTTATGTTGGATAATATCGAATTTTGTACTCAAACTGAGTTGTTTATATAATTTAATTTGAATGAAAATAATTTTGCATAATACTAACTAAATACATAAATCTTTTATAAAAACATCTTTATATAAATATACACAATTATTGGTTTATAATTATTTTTTCTTAAAAAAAAAATACTAATCTAAATTTCAAGATATCTGCAATTAGACATAACTTAAAATACTGCTCTCTTGATTAATATTTATTATATCCATTTCCCATTTGACGTTAATATTTACAGTGAATATAAATTATCTTTTATGAATTTACTCGACGCGTCTTTAATAAAATATGTTTCTCTTCACTTAAATAAAATTGGGATCGATATTGATATGTATTTATAAATTATCTTTATTTCTATGCAATTATAGATAGTGTTATTTTACCAATATAACTATAATACTATAATGATGATGATGATATTTTAATAAAGGCAATGCAGGAAATAATTCACTGCAAGACTGCATTTATGCCCTTCCCTCTAGCAAAAGTAGTGCATGTTCTTTTTATAATCACTTTATAGGTGGTGAATATAATTCACAAATATTGATATTAATTTATAAAGTACGCCATCATTTAAATTTCACCAGTGAAATTGAAAATTAGACTCAAATTTCTATCCATCGATATATCATTTATAAACATTGCAAATAAGAGATTTCAATTAATTTATATCATTTTTAATATCCCTAAATTAAAGTCAAATGTGCTCAGTACTTTGACAGTATAAGACGCATCAAATTATAATGTAACTTTGCAACTTTTCTTTTATTATTGAAATCCAATTTCATATGTAATAACTGAAGGACTAATGGCAATTTTATTTTACACAACAGAAAGGCATGTTGGCAAGCATTTTGCAAATAGACAACAATAAAATAAATCACTCAATGATGTATTTATTGTCATTTGTACTATAGAGTTTTGATGAATGCGACCATGAATATAAAATAGCCAAGAACACACAAATTAGCATTCACAACCACGCTCCTAAACATTTCACAAAAAACAAGACTGCTCGCGTGAATATCTATTAAAATATCAGTAATCACAATATTAATATTGACAATTTGGAAAATAATATCCATCGATACATTTTTCACATATAAATTACTTAACATTGTAAATAACAATTTATTTCTATATTAATTCAATTGATTTAATGTGCATTCATGCCTGAATAAAATTCTTTTCGAATTAACGAATAAAACGATCTATAAAGTTAATTTACATTGGTAGACATACAACCCCTACAGGCTAAAGATGAGCATTATAAAGAGGAAAAATCCTAAAATCATCACAGTTAAATTTTACACCAATTTATAATATCAGAAATATTCTATATTACGATATAATGGCATGTCTAGTGAATTAAACACCTTTAACTGTTAAACTATTCAAACTACCCTAAAACTCCAATGAATAAGAGTGAACTTGCATTTAAATTACGTTAATGTATAATGAGTTTATATAAATTTCATAAAAAGGAAGCTCTTTCAATTAGTATTTATATATCGTGTCTTCTGATCAAATAAAAAAATTAGTTACAATTACTCATTCAATTTCATAAATCTCTCATTTTTTATCGTGCTTTTTTCCAAGTATAGTTTGTAAATTATTCATACTTTAAAATTTTGCATTGACCCATGTTTATATTAAAACACTCTGCTACTAACAGCGTTGTTTGTTATAAATTCAGGCCAATTAATTCAAATAGGTTGATCATCGAGTGAATTTGCTGATGGTGTTATAGGTCTTTTATTATTATCTTGTTTAGGTTGTAATCCATTTTCCATTTGTTGATAATGAGGTCGCCACGAACTAGCAGGTCTTGTATAATTAAGATGATCGTATTCCATTTCTGAATTTATAAAATAAAATTGTATAAAATTATGCCAAAAACGATTTCACATCAATAATTAAGAAAGATTTTACCTTCTTTAAGTTTAATTTCATCATATACATGATCGATCACTTTATTATCATCAGACTCCAGATACAGATTTGGGTTTGTTATATCTGCATCTTTATTTTTTAAGACATTTATAGAATCTAAATCTGAAATGAAAATGGATCGAAAATTAAAATCAAATTGGTGAAATAAATAATTCAATCGCATGAATAAAAAGCATACTGTCGTCGTTGGTACTGGAAGAACACGCAGACAACTTGATTCTATCGAAGTTCAAATTCTTTTTCAGCGCGAGATTGTTTTTTATGTGATTAGCGGCATTATTCAATAGTCCAGTGGCATCATCACTTTTATTGCCCTGGTATGAATAAACTGGATTATCGAAATGATGACGATCTGAAATAAAACAACATTAATAAAAAAATCTGAAATCACGCATTTTGTATAATAATAGATGTGTATCAATGACATACCGGGCTGCGAATGAGGATCAGCTATATATTGAACATGCGCCAAATCCATTTTGAGTTTTGAAACGCGTCTTCTACAATACAGGACTATTACTACAATTACACCGACAAGAATTAAAGCTACAATGATACCACACGCTACTGCTGTTGAACTATTACCTGCAATTTTGAAAATAATATAAAACCATTTCTAAATAAGTACTGTTCAAATGACAAAAATCAAAACTATCAAAACTCACCACTTCCATCTTGTTGTAATAAATCATTGCTGAAATTGTCACAATTTTCACCAACATATCCTGGTCGACATTTACATCCCAGTGAAGCATCGCATACAAACTGTTCTGTTTTACATTGGCAAGGCATCATACAATGTTCACCAAAATAACCTTGCGGACAAACTGGACAAAAATAGTATTATAAAAAAAGGTTCCTTCTTTTACTATGTATAGATATAATAATCAAAACTTACCTTCATTACAACGTACACCAGTATAGCCAGCTTTACATTTACAATATCCATCATTTCCTCTACATGTTCCATGTGCGCTACATGAACAAAGCTGTTTACATCCATACCCCCAAGTACCATCTGCGCAAGGCAATTCGCAAGTAGGTCCTGTCCAACCAGGTGAACATGAACATGAACCTAAAAATAAATATAATGGGTATTAAAATGCATACATATTCAATAAAATATATTTATGAGATTATTAAATTAGATTATCCATTTTTAAACATGAATAAATTTTGTAATCCCAATACAATACTGATGTGTTGGTATGTTTTTGTTTATCTATTTTATCTGGGGTTATCTGTTTTAATAAAATAAAATTAAAAAAAGTTAATATGTATTACCTGTAACATGATGACACTCTCCATAATTGCAAGTGCATTTATTGATGCAATCCACTCCAAAAGTTCCCATCGGACAAGAACGATCACAAGTCAGACCTATGTATCCAGGGCGACATTTATATTGTCCTGAAGTATGATTACAGAAACCATTTTCTAGAACAATAAAATAGTTTTACTTGACTATGGTAGTACAAATAATAAACAAAATCCTATAAATATCTTATACACTCATCCCTCGATTTACGCGGTAGATACGTTCCGAGAGAAAACGTGTAAATCGAGACTTCAAGTTAATACAAAAACGGGATGCAAGGAGGAGCGTTACTTGATGCAATGGAGGGGGTTACAGATGTCTGGTCCTAGAAATGTGAGTAATCTGATGCAATATACGCGTTTGTGTGACGCGTGCCACAAAATATGTTTTGATTTTTTTAAAAATGTAATTTTTTTCTGACCACGTTAAAGTGAAATCGCATAAAATGGGTACCGCGTAAATTGAGGGATGAGTGCGTACAATTTTATCAACAAACACATTATTTTTTCATGTTAATGGTATTATTCTATATTGTATAGTGTGTGGCAGGGAAAATAACTTAATTGGAAAGCGTGCCCTGAAGCGACAATTATTCTGAGGATATTCCATCCTGGGTGTCTCCCTTGTCCACTGTATGATTGTTACTAAACCTACATAACAGAAAACGTTAGAATCCGCTCTTTCAAATGAGCACCACTCTACCCTCCTTGGAATAACTGTCGCTTCAGGGCACACATTTCAAATAAGCAACTTTCTCTGCCGCATTCTGTATGAATGAAATTTTATTAATACAATGACATTGTTTTTGGAAATGAAAATTATATGGATAAAAAAAAATATGTTAGAAAAAAGCATTAAGAGGCACATATAATAGCAGCGTTTACAATAGCATTAAAAGTACTCAATACATTTATTAAAAAATGAATGTATTTCACAAAAAAAGGCTGTCCAACAAACAAAACTGTTAATCAAAGTGACTCATCGTTAATTATATGAACTTAATTTTTTTGTTTGCAAATGTGTTTTTAAATACTACTTTCATCGAGCATTAAAAACAAAGCAGATTATATCATACAACAGCCGAATGACAAATCATAAATACTACAATTATAATTTATGTATACAAAAGTAATTAATTCATCGGTCATAGTGGCTTCTGGCAACTCTGCGTCTATCTTCTGCACACAACAGCACTATTTATGAACCCCTTAACCAATAATGTTGTATAACACAAAATAACAAAATCAAATCAAACATTAGACACCTTGAATGAAGGCCATGATATGTAGATCAAATCAAACATAAATACGAATAATGCCTGTGGTTCAAGTGGAACTGATACCTTTCCATTTCAAGTGTGTGTGATTCTTTGCCACATTTTTACATTTACTACATTTTCATAGAAGTTCAATAAAAAAGATCTTTTATATAATGGCACCAATAAATTGCTTGAAAGTGTTTCTTAGACATTTTATAAAATAAAAGCAGTTGAAGCTCACAAAAGTTTATACATCATAAAGAGTATGCAATTGAAACAAGTCCACAGTCGAACAGTTAGATGGTTCGACGTCTCTCCAATATTGCTGTTGATTATGATCAGCGTCATTGGTATTAAAATCGTAATACAAGAGATAAACCTCAACCAGGTCTAACAGTAAAAAATCTCATATCATATCATAAAATATCATTTATCGGGGGAAAAAATCATAGATATAGAAGAGGTGAAATGAGGAATCGAAATATATTTTATATCAAAACTCGTTGAATTTTATTCTTCCGGAATTAAAAAAATGTTAAATAGATGGGAACAACGACATTCCTAACGAGACAATCTATTATTTTTACACGTAAAATCTTTTTAAAAGCCTCATTTATAATCATTCTTGAAAATAAATATATTTAATGTAGAAGGGAGATATTAATAATTATTCTGAGCATGAAATAATTAACTATTTTTGCCCTTGTATTTATGTGTATTCACTATGCAAATAGATATATATGCAGGAACTCCAAAAGCCGCCTAAACCATCAACTTTTGCAATCTTGTCTTCTCTATATTAGATTTATTTACATGTTTGTCATTTTGCCAGAATTAAATTAGTAAATTTAGTAAAAAATAAAATTAAATGGAATATAAAAGAAAATTATAAGATAACGGACCAGGTGAGGTTGGAAGACATTTCTCTTTGCATCCGTAACCAAAGGTGCCTTCTTGGCATGGATCATCACACTGTTTACCTCCCCAACCACGAGCACAGGTACATTCACCCCAAGAACTTTTGCATGAACTGTTGTTGTTACATGGGCATCTTTGGTTGCATTTGTCACCATAAAAGCCATGTGGACATCGAGATTCACAACGAATACCTATTGATAATATCTTTACAGGTATGGAAACTACTTTCATCAAAATATGTATACAAATAATAATCATGAGCAAAACGCAAAATATAATTAAGTGTACATGCAATTCGTTTGTTAGAAAGAAATGAAAATAATAAGCATGTTACACAGTTTACTTTGTTTCAAGATTGATAATTTTATAAGAAAACAATTGTTTAATAAAATATGCAGCGATTATTTGATTAAAGTATTAGCATAGCTCCTTGACATTTACAAAAATATATTGATTCATAAATGCACAACTTATCAAAAAAATTAAATAGAAAAAGACATGGTCTTTTTCATTTAGAATAATATTTGTTAGATTATAGTGTTATAATCTGATATGTAATCAAATGCAAACTATACTTATTTGAAAAATAGAAACAGAGGATACAAAGCAATAAAATTATAAGAATATTATTTATAACATAAAGCATTGATAAACGTTTCGAGATCGATAATTTAAATAATAATATATGTTACCATTCCATCCTTCCTTGCATAGACAATCGCCAGTCTGATGATCACATCCAACAGAATTATCAGATTCACAATTACACTTTTGTAGGCAATCCACACCATAAAAACCTTTTGGGCATTTCATATCACAAAATGTTCCACTAAAACCAGGTGGACACGTGCATTTACCTATAACAAAAAAAGAAATCATCAATAAACTGGAATTAATTAGGACTGGAATTTAGAAAATATTTGATTGCATACGAGGGAAATTTCATAACTAATACATTTATAATTTTATTTTTGGGCTAATTCAAAAACTTATGATCTATCAACAAGTTTGGCCGATTTCTCTGTGAACGGCTTGAATTAACTATAGAAAGACATTTCAGTAAAGTTGTTATCTAAAAGGTTTCAATGAAATACAATATCCTTAGAGTCGTTATTGAGAGATCTTACAATAAAACATTAAGTACAACGTCTTGTTACTACCGCCATTCCATTTCTATTAAATAAATTGTATTGAATCACAATTGTACAATATGATCCGACATGAAACTAATCCACTAGTGTTCAACCATCCTTAAGCTTTAAGAGAGCGGGGGATGCAGCCCCGCGGGCTTTACCCAAGGGTCCACTCCATATTACATAACACAACATAATAATTTTGCTTTTTTTAAATACAAATCTTATCATAAATTAACGATAAAAAGCGAATATTTACCAGTTTGAGGATTACAAGCTGCATTGTTTTGGCATTTACAAGGGATTTTGCAATTGATTCCATAATAGTGACTATTACAAGGTCTATCGCATTTATTCCCAGTCCACCTAGAAAAAAAAAAAAAAAAAACATTTGTAATTTTTAAAAATGTCTAGCTACAGTCAACCCTTCTATAACGTCGAGGTATTAGACGCAGTTAGACGCTCATAAAAAAATTGGGGTTAGGTTTTTTCAATTGATATGGGCGATTTTAAACAAATTAGAAAATTTACATATTTTGAAAATCGCAGTTTATAAAACAATCCACTAAAATCGTCATAATTTTTTAATTGTTTTTTATAAATGTTTACGAAACATTCAGAAATTATTCATTATAAGTGTATTTAAGTATTGATTGACGAGCAAAATTGGATATATCTGAGGATGCAGCATCCGCGAGACCACAGTCGGTTAAGTGTTAAATTAAATGAATGCTCAATTTAATAATAAATCTTTAGTTAAAAGTTATATTAAGTAATAAATAAAAATATAATTTTAATACCCAGCAGTGCAATTGCATTGTCCAGTTTCTGCAGAACATGTTGCTCCATTTCGACACTCGCATACTTCAGAACAATCAACACCAAATTGTCCAATAGGACAAGCAAATTCACAACGTTCTCCTCTATATCCAGGCGAACACATACATGTTCCTATTTTAAAAATGTATTGCATTAATAAAAAAATCACAATACATCGTTTAAGGTAAATAAATACATTTGAAAACATAAAAGACAACCATTTTAATTACCATTTATAGGGGAACATAACGCATTATTAATGCATTTACAGTTTTCCCGACAACCTTTTCCGTATGTAAGAAGTGGGCACTGCCTATTACAATGAGGGCCATCCCATCCAGGCTGACAAATGCATTCACCAGTCCAAGGATGGCAGCTGATGAATTATTTACAAGTGAGTGAAAAAATAAAAAGTTTAAAGAAAAAAACATTATTTAAAAAATGTATATGATGCAACGTAATGCATAATGTTAAATTAAGAAAGGAACAGTAGAGAAAAATAAATATATAAATCAAGTTAATACAACGTAAAAAATATAAACGACAATTTTAATAAGCATGTGGATAAAAGTATGTATTTAAAAGTTTATCATGAATTATAAAATAAAATGTACTCACAGCTCTGTAGTCTCTAGCTGACATTCGCAATGTTGATCGCATGCAGGTCCATACATATTATCAGGGCATAGTCTTTCTTCGCAGTGATCTCCTTTCCATCCTTCAACACAAAAACAAGAACCATCTAGTGGATTGCACGTTCCTCCATTTAGACATTTACACTTTTCAGTGCAACCAGGTCCATAATAGTTTTCCGGACAAGATTGTGAACACTAACAAAGATTACAGATAAATATAATCATTCACGTTATGTCAATTGTAATTAAAAGAAATGCATTTATTAAAATATATACCTGACTTCCTTTAAATCCAGGGGGACAAATACATTTTCCTGTTATGTGATGGCATTCTGCTTCATTGAAGCAATCACAACGATTTATGCAACGCTCTCCCCAACGTCCTAAAGGACAACGCTCTGCACAGGCAGATCCTATCCATCCAGATGGGCACACACAACTGCCTCCGGGACCATCGCAAACTCCGCCATTTTGACATCTGCATTCGGGCCCACAAACACCTTCGGGACATTCATGAAGACATCTAAAAAAAATGAATGTAAATTTAATACTATTATTGATTCTCATTATACAAAATTAACAGAATTTTTATACTAACAGAGGTCCCGTCCAGCCTGGAAAACAATGGCATTCACCATTAACATGATCGCAAACAGAATTTGGAGAACAATTGCATTTTTCTAGGCATTGCAAGCCATACGTTCCATTTGCACAGCGCTGTGAGCAGTCATCTCCTAGCCATCCACGGGTACAGCCACATTTACCCGTTAAAGGATCACACGAAGCGCCGTTAAAACATGAGCATTTATTCTCGCATCGATCGCCCCAATAGCCAATCGGGCAAGCTGTAAAATATAATATTTTATATAAATTCTTGAAAGCATGAACATTACGCATATTGAAATAATTTATACATACTTTTATCACAGGATTTTCCACCGTATCCTTCTTTGCATTGACATAGATCTGGTTTTATACAAGTACCATGAACGCATGGCATTGTACATTTTGGCTCACACGTTAAGTTATCTGCCGATTCAATGTATCCTTTGCAGCATTTCTCTACCGGTCGTGTCTTTGGAATATGTTGTATTTCACGTTCAGTACGATACTCAATCTTGTATCGTGAACATTTTGGTGGGATATTGAAGCAAAAAACATATTCTTTGACTTGGTACGGTTTTTTAACAGTTATTACCGCTGTGACTGTATAGCTAAAAGGTAAACCAAATTTAGTACAATATTTAATAGACGTAGATAGTTAAGTCAGCATGATAACACAAAAAATACCTTTCTTGCCAAGAGCAAACATTTGGACCTTCTAGTGCTAACGCACATTTTTGTAGTAAAAATAAAATACTAAATAACTTAAAAACTATCATCAACATTTTCAAGTCTTCTGGTATGACGTTGAAATTTTAAAGCATTCTATAAAATGATATAATTTATCATCATCAGCATTTATCTGTAACAAGAAAAATACAGGTTTAATTATTTTTCCTATGGAATGAAGATAAAATATAAGCATCTAAAATAAATTAATTTGAGTTGTGAAAATACAAACAAGTAGTATTTGGTAGTAAAAATGTAGGAATGATACAAGAAAATAATTTTTAGTAGCCTTTCTTATTATATGTATATTCATCATCATTATCATAGTGCAGTCACAAACAGTTCATTGCAGAACTATGGGCCCCTTCAATATCCATTCACAGGGAAGGGTTACATCCATCTCGTCTGTATCATACATTCACCTCCTCATTCGCTCGATATTGAAGGTAGCATTACCACCGAATTTCATTTCGTACGCTCACCCAGCAGGTATCCTGAATGAACGTATTAATGAACGCTTTTGCGAGCATCTCGATAGGGAGTGTGGGAGGTTTGTAAAGACTTAGAAGTTAAACTACTCTAGACGACCTTTTTGATTCTACTGGAATTCTGGAGTGCAAAGAATCCAGTCCCTCCTTTCCTCGCTAGGGTGTTGCCGGTATAGGGTGAAGGCATATGTGATTTTCAATTTTTAAAGGAATGACACTTCTACGGTGAATCAACTTTATATTTTCTCCATACAATAATTCATATAAATACATATTTTCTTTTGAGTGATAAAAATGTGGTTAAATCGTGTATAGAATGAATTTTATATGGACAATTACTAGGAAAATAAGTTTAAACTATTATTACATAAAATAACTGTTGTTCGAATGAGGCCACTAAATACTTAAGTAACTTAGTATGCTCCATTTCCTACCAGATTATTCAATGCAATTAACGATATGCATATTGTTTTCTTTCTTTTTTTAATAACTATTAAAAATACAGATACTCTTTTTTAGATAAACGGAAATCCATTAGGATTATAAATAAAAACGAACAATGGAAACCACATGCATGAACTCATGCATCATAATGAAATCATATTATTATAATGTCCATTAATAAATAATTTATAACAATTACTGAGTCGGATAGCAAAGAAGTAAATGGTGCACCATAGCAATCAGGTGCAGTATAACATGTTCAAGCTTCCAATGATTGCAACATGATCGCAACCAGCAATGGTTATATGACGACATCGATGAAAGTCAATTAAAATAACTCAATGCTACTATAATAAAATAAAATCAAATTAAATATTGGTGTGCTATGCATTTGGATTGATCAGACTGATGCAAATCGTGATATCTATATAATTGGATACTAAAGATCTTCAGTAACTGAAGAGAACAAAAATAAGTCAATATAGAAAAATGTAATGATAACAGGAAGCATATTTTTTATGAATTTTTTAAAATTTCAGCACCGCCAGTATAACTATCCAAGGGACCTTTTTTACATAAATAATTGCTGTCCCATATATTTTAAATAATAGTCTAATTAATATTAAAAAGATGTATTATACTATATTATATTAACTTCGCTTCTCCTGGACCACTTTTAAAAATGTAAATAATCACAAAACACACAAGATCGAATCCAAGACAGATGTAGATAGTTTTAAAAGATCATAAATTTGTAGATAATATTTGCTATTTCAACAGAATTTTGGAACAAAATAGATTAAATTGTATGAATAAAAAATAAGGACATCTGTCTAAATCTAAAACGGATGTTGTTAGTTTTAAATATTCATAAATTGTAAGATAATAAAGACAAGGTAAAGCTAATCGTCTTATAAACTAATGGATAAGGGTACATAATAATTTAAATTCAGTTTCTTCGAAGAAAAAACCAGAATATATATTTTTTTAAATCACAGAAAACCGCAAAAATTTATAAGCGATGTTGTTTTGGCCGAAATTAAAATATAGCTTGCAAAAATATTAAAAAATGACGTTAAGCAAAAATGTATCGACTAATAATGATATGTGAATGATATAATTAATCGATTTCAAATGTATTTTTTATGCTTACGCCAAGAAATGCCCGAATATTGTGTTCTATCGATAGCGTTTATTTATTTAAATACAAGTTTCATACACGCTGCGACGGTCCTGATAAGTAAGTGGATTTGTACGGATGATAAACATTTTTTGTTAAACATTTTCTCCAGAGCCTACTACTACTACAGTCACACATTTTCCAGCGGGAATTTAAAGTGGATTGTTTTATTTATTTACAATATTGTCACAATTTCGAATAGATTTTTTTTCAGGCATTACAGACGTAGTTTATAATCCAACCCTGTACAAATAGTATATTTTTTCCCTTCAAACCGTGTTATACAAGGCCCAAGTATAATTCTATCGACGATTTATCGAATTATACATCAATGCAATACTGTTAAATTTTAAATCGGATTTAAAAAAAAAAGATAACTAGGCACTGTGACATAATTTCTTTGAAAATGCAGACATTGAGAATAACAACCACAATGCGGTTAACGCAATATCTCTCATTACATGCGTCATGAAAACCACTTTATATAAAATAAGCTATCATTTCAAACAATGCATAGGATGAAAGAAAGAATAATAGTAGATAATTTTTAACTAAATCGAAATTCCTTCACAGAATTAACAATCGACGAATTTTATTCGACAATGTCATCATAGCCATTTTAAAGCCTTCTACGCGATTTATAGTTGTTCTAATTTAATACGTATATAAGTTTGAGAAGGTTAAACCAGGGATTAGGTGGGCGACTTTTAAAGACACGGGTCGCGTTAGAGGTTGAACATTTAAAGCAATACATAATATACCAAACATATAGCAAAGTATCTGCAAGGACCTAAACAATACTAACGAGCTAAATGAAAACTGACAAAGAGCAGCATTTCCTTTACACGTTCATAACTGCTCAAAGGCAGGGCTTCTACCACTCAAATAGCGATGTTTGCTCATCAACATCGATATAATTAGAAATAAGATATTAATTTATAACAACTGATTTGCAATATTTAATGATATCGTCTATCATATAGATCAGGGATGGTCAGAACGGCGATTGCGAAAGTATTTTTGGTAGATAGCAGACACATTTAAATTATAAAAAAACGGTTATTACATAATTACAAGCAATTTCAGTCGATCACCATTGATAATTTTATCAATTAGTCGTTACTATAAATTAAAGGGTGGATGATATAGATCAATAAGCAGTTGTAAATATGTATTCGGACATAGCGTTCGTAGATAATGCACGCTCATATATATATGCGTCACGCACTGAAAGGATTAATAATTAAGAGATTTTGTATTGAAGTAAATGTCATGTTGAATTTTTCTGTCCATTTTATTATGTCCATTATCCGCTGTAATTTTTGTACGACTATATTTAATGAAATTCCCCCTTTTTTTGATGGTTTAAAATTGCCACTATCATAACTATCATTAGTATTTCTAGCTCACTAACTAATATAGGAAGCCGTCTCATTAGAGCTGTAATTACGGTTTACGTAATATTTTAAAAATCTCATTTTTGTATTTAATTTCAAACTGCGTCGTATCTTGGAAACATTGGCGATTGTAACGTGGAGCGCCATTTAATGCGTTGCAAGTCACGTGATGTGATTGATCACTTGCTCGTAAGTATACAAAATGGAAGGGTCGTGTCGCTGTCCTTCTTTCCAATAGGCGAAAAGGGAGAGGATATTAAATCCGACGAGTTAATCCTTTCAATCCGGAGAACATACACGTTACGCTCTAATGTAAATTCACTTTACTGTCAGCTCCGCCACAGCGTATAACAAGCTTGATAATGAACCAGGTTGATAGCACATATTCGTTCATTTCTTCGGAATATTTCTTAGGCCTGATCCAAACTATGGTGCCAGTAACGGTTCGATCTCGCTCCGGTCTCGGTCCGATCAAATATTCTTACACAAGAAACAATCAGAGTGTTCACACTATCGGATCGTTCCAATCCCGTTTTTTGTATGAGAATATTTAACCGGACCGAGACCGAGAGCGAGATCGAACCGTTACCGGCACCATAGTGTGGATCAGGCCTTAATCTTCAACTTGCATGGCATCTGCTTTCTGTTGATCAGCTATTTTTGTCTATTAATGTGTTGCGAAAATAAAAGGACAGGATTACCGTGCAAGTCTGCCAGTTTACTTCTGAATGAGTAGATTATACAAATGAGTCGTGATACTCAGCTAATAACGTCACTCTAGAACAGTCAAGGGGGAATAACAAAATTGGTCAACGATAAGAATGATGCTAGTATCTAAATTATCAAAACAAACTCCTGTTCGTAAGATAACAATCGACCTTCGATTATAGCGATTTCAGTTAATTATACCTAAAGAATACGATTTTTTTTGTTGAATAGGAAGTACATATGTCCTCTTCCCCAATCCTGTCAAATTATCATCGGGCGGTCAAGAAAGCCGATTGTCCACAATTAAATAATTATCTGAATTTTTTGCCATCTGTATTCTATTAGTTATATTCAATAACATTAGACTATTTTTCATAATTTGCAGCATTTTTCATGATGAGCAGTGTAATAAATTTGTAAGAGTAAAAATAAACCTGGTCAATAAAATTATTGTTAGGACTCTGCGACCGCCGGAAGTTTGCGTAGGAGTGGGGCGAGGGTCCATTGGTCCGGATGAATTAGAATTTGAAGTGAGTTTGGCGGGTTGAACTTTAGCGAGTTCGTCCGCCGCCGCGTCCATTTTTAGCCCTCGAAACTGCACTCAATCTCGCATTGAACGCCTCTACCTTGCGATCATCGCCGAGTATCGTAAAATGGTAAATACATATTATTTTTTTAGACAATTACATCTTTTTAATTGTCTCGCTTTCTTTTAAAACCCTCCTTTTGACATCGCCTATAAGAGATGAGCAGCTGTAGAGGATATACCGCGCGATAAGAAATAATAAGACTAAGCCTTCGATTCTTCTACTAAAATAATTTGCTAGCCGATGGTGATCTTTCAGTGGATTTTATTCCTGGAAGATGGCGAGACGTTCAATCTGCTTTGGAAATTCGTGGACAGCAAACCGGCCATATGTTGTCCACATTTTAGTCATTTCCTTTTCAATTATACCCGAAACACCGCACAAATGATTGCACATCAGTCATCGCGCGTCATCGTTGCCCTCCTTCCGTTTGTATCAGGAAGCGTCGACGAGCAGAAGAGGTTTAGTCATAAGCACAACGGGTTGGTGTTATTTAAATTCAAACCAATATGTTGATAATTCAATTTTCCAATCTGCACTTACTCTGGACAATTGCACGTCCGGAGGATCGGGTACAACGTACACTAATATGATATAAGGGGCAACGTCCAAGATGTCTGTGTGAAAAGCGCATTAACCGCAATGGACGACGGTGGTGACTATCACAAGTTAAATATTTGCTTTCTTAATCTTTATTGTCTCTGTGCGCAATGTTGCCGGAGGAAGAGGCATTGATCGTGAGAAATGTGGTTCGTGGAGATAAGTCATCTAGATATACCAACAAAGAAAACGTTAGAAAAGCGCAATTTAATCCTTGGATCGTGTAAAATCCGTTTATCAGGCGTTGATCATCTCTTTTAGATATAACCTACGTTCGACTTCCGATTTGAATGATTGTCTTATCGGAGTCGAGTTGTTGTTATCAAGACAATGTTCAACAGCACAAATCGCATTTTGACTATTCTATAATTGCTTAAAAATACCGGGTGGGTGTTAGATTCCACGATACCCACCAATGAGACCCTAGGGGGGGGATCCAACCCTACGCCCGTGGGCAACGGTTGAACCTCTGGCATGATGTGGAGTAGAGGTGCGCGAAAATAGCCTCGTCGGTTTGCTCATCAAACACAGCTAGGGTAGCCCAACTAGCAAGAAGGGGTGTATGGAACAATCGATTACAGTAGTTGGCGGAGACTGTGTCAAAGGCTCACCACTATCCTCAACAGCCTAAGCAAACAGGGGAGAACAGTTTTAGGTTGTTCGAACGGCGATTCGTCTCCATGGCTAGGTATTACAAATGACCGAACCGATACGAGTATCATGGGAAAGGGATAGCCCCTGCAGTCCGTCATCTGCTGCAGCCCCCTTCAAACAGGTTGGACTCGTAGTGGCAGTGAACCTGCGCTAGTATTGCTTTGAATTCAGCTTGTCCTTCCTCCTCCATCGCACCCACGGGTGCAATAGTCTGAAACTGGTTTTCCCACGGAAAGCTCCTCTGGAGGGCGCTTTCTAGCGGGACCAAAATATCAGTGGAAGACACTTTTCTGTGTGGCTAGTCCGGGGTAACCCGGAACAGGGAGATGGGATCGCATATTAATGATCCCCCAATCCAGTTAGTTGCTGTCTGTTGTCTAGTATTTGCTGAAAAGTAGATCTTCGCACGATGTTTTATCACAGTTTTATGTGTTTTTTATCGACTGAATTAACTGGATGAAATCACGATAGAATTGAAACAAAATTATCTTTCTTTCTTTCTGAAAGTGCATTATTCCATTCCTTTCTTTGAAAATATTTCACCAGTTGTTTCTCCCGCCAAAATTTAATTCAGGAACAATTGAAAGACCAAAAACACTGGAAATAATGAAACTGGAACAGCAAAGTGGACCAAAAAGACAATAAAATGGAATTCAGAATGAAAGCCCGAAACATGAAAATATTTGTTTGTAAATAAATCATATAAATTCTTTACCAAAACGATGAGTAATAGTATAAAATCATCAATCATAAATAGTCTTGTCTTATCTATTACAAATTTTATACATTATCAATAATTTGTTATGCTTAAACAATTTTTTAATAATTTTAATTAGCAAATGTGCAATAAATTCAAAGGTCACATCGATAAATTGATTATTTCATTGCACTGAAAATGCATGTCTTGATGAATTAAAATGCTCCTCAATTTTAAATCGAATCATTAATATGCATAATAAACTGTGTATAACGATCAACAGTTATTAGAAAACAGAGACCCGGAGTAACCAATATTTTCAACAGCCCTGCCCTTTTGTTCAAATTGTGTTTTTGTTCAAAAAGTTTGTGATTGTGTTTGAATTAAACTCACCCTCATTTTTTTCTATATAATCTGAATCAAATTTGAATTCTTCTTTCAAAGCCAATCACGTATTCCCAATACGGACAATACAAATCAGAAATCCAAAATCGCAATGACTTATCTCTTTTCAGGGCCAACCTGATTTATATTTTAAAAAAGTTGTAAATCTTATTTCATTTAAACCACCCGGATTAAATTATAATTTCACTCTTATACTTCATGATCAATAAGGATCAAAGTACGTATTATGACCGTCATTTATTTTTTCCTTTGCCACATTCAATAGAAGGATATGAAGGATCTTCCATGGTAATTTGATATTTCTGCGGTTATTTAAAGGAATTTGTACGGTATTTAATACATGGCCCAAATTTCGAACGTCATATTGAGGTCAGATACGGAGATAATTGCAATTAAAGTTTTAGCATGCGAATGGATATTTGTCGGCAGACAGTTTTGTCGTAATGGCGAAGGAGGCTTTGTACATTTACGATGTTACGACAAAATTGTCCTTTGTCAAAAAATCACTGATGTATGCCAGCTCTAAAAAAAATAATACCACGACATAGTGTGGTCTCATTTGTAAATTGTCACAAACAAAAACATCAACGCATTGATATTATTCACAGTGCAATTTTAAGTTCGCTCCCTGCTTTTCTTCATTATTTTATTGGGAAATCTCATAGACTCCTAGAAAATAACTATTATAGTGTGCTGTGACCGAAACTAACATCCGCAATCACACCCAAGCACCGTGGAAAACTTCCAAATGCCACATATTGTTGCACGACAATAAAGAATACATTATAGTCATGTAAAATATATATTATAGTAGTATAAGCGTCTAAAATTTAATATAATTGCGAATAATAATTATTTACTTATCAAATATGTATGAACCTATTTGAGAATGATTCAGAGACCTTAGGAAAATCCAATGCAAAATTAAATAATAGATCTATTAGATCTATGAATGTAAAACAAAATGATCATTATTTTTTTTACAAAATTACCATTTCGACATTCAATCATCTCGGAATTAACTATTTAAGATCCAGAATATGAGGATAAACCCGGATCCAGATAATCGATCAGAAATATTAACGCATTGGCGGATATGTCTGCATTATGCATCATTTTTAGTATGAAAAATGACTGCATAATGCAGACGTATCCACCAAAGCGTTGCAATCTTCCATTTTTTTGCTATGGTGAATTTATTTTTCACGCTTTTAATTTGAACCCGAACCTTTACTATACAAATCAAGATCTAACCCACTACACCCTCGATCGAATAAAATGTACTTTAAGTATATTCCCATTGTTTGTAATGATTTTAGGGGATCGTTAGTAATATAGGCTTTTTTAAAAAAAAGTATGATCAATGCCACTTTTTGCATCCTTGGACACACTCAGAAATAAAATGGTTCAGTCTCTACTTCTACCAACAAGATTCTTCTTATTAAATCCCCCTACACTAATATACAAGCTTACAATATCAAGGACTCGTTGAAGGTTGCCATCGTGAACATTATATCAAACACAAATAAGGATCACCTTATTAACGCATGCAATCGTTTCAGAAGACGCGTCGAGGTCATAATAGAGGTTAAAGCAGTTTCATTAATAATACACATGCTATTATCATCAACGATATGGTAGATATAAACTATTGCAGAACTACAGCCTCTTCCATATCTATTCTGGATTCTGAAATATCATACGTTTACCTCATTGTGCGCTGAATATTGAAGGTAACATGAGCCCTCAACCCAGCGAGTTACCTGGGTGGCTTTTCCTCGCAAATCAAGATGAAGACCCCAAGAAATACGAATTAAAAAATAGGAAGACTTTCTCATTAGAGATCCATATTTTCAATCCCAGTTCTGCTATCTATATCTATATGTAGTGGACATATTAAATTCTGAAATAATATATAGATTAGATTCAGTCTGGCAAAAATGAAAACTGAACAGAGTCGTCTGTAAACTTATCAGCAATCGATATCCAAAGAAATAGCGTTATGCTCTTATTGTAACGTTGCACACATCCATATCCATGACATTCTAGGACGGATAAGGGAACCTGTCGAGAAGAACCTGTTACGTTGTATATTGACTATAGGCCACGATGCTATTTTTATCATAATCAATTCATTGAACTTGACTGATTCTTCGGCTATTTTTAACACTTTATGATCCGCGCCCGCATTTACGTAAGATGGAAAACTAATATAGACCATGTACGCGTTTCGCATATTAAAAATGACGCAATTTTAGTTTGAAAAAGTTGTACGAACTCGATAAAGATTTATATTTATTTTAAGTTTAATGATGCTAATTTTTTTTTACAAATACGCCATGATGGAAGATTGTAAATGAGAGACAAAGACGGAGAGAGTATGTTGCGTATATCGTACGAATGTATAGATCGTTAACCCAAATTTATTGACTAATAATGATGTGTGAATTATATAATTAATCGATTTCAAACGTATTGTTTAAGTTTACTTGAAGAAATTACCGTATATTGTATGCTATCGACAATGTTTGTTTATTGTTTATGTTTATTTATGTACAAGCTTCATACACGCTGCGACGGTCCTGACAGATAAGTGGATTTTTACGGGTAAGTGGCGGACAAACAAATATAGCATCTAAGATTTTAAATTAGCTCACTACTCAAAGATTTAATGCGGAACACGGACTATAAAGTGTTAGATTGGGTATTCTGAAGGCTATATTTATAGACTGGCGATAAAAGCTTAAACTTTTGAAATCGATTCTATTCTGTTTGTGTGCATTTCTGTGGGAGCGCTTGAATTTTTTTTAAAATTTGTCTTCTGAATTGGTTAAAGGTTAAACTATTTAAAATATTCTGAATAACACCAAATAGATTATCACATGGGTGGACAAAGTTACAAGGAAGATATCAAATTAACCTCTAGACTAGTGGTAGTCAACCTGATTCCTACTATCCACTAGTAGGCGTTCAAGCTTAAATGGTGGGCAGTAGATGATTTAATTCTAGAGGAGATTTAAAACTTCAATAGCTACCTTAACGAACTTAAATTGGATGTGGATGATGGACGATTTGAAGATATTTTAAATTTTAAGGTAATATTTATAAGACTGATACGACTTCCCAAGAAGAATTGTTAGAAATTAGATATGACGAAGAATAGATGTCTGGGGTTTCATCATATTCGATTTATTCATTTATTGATTCATATCATATGTCAATGCAAGATTTATATGAAGCTTATGTCTGGTGCACACGAGCGTGGTTTTTTATGCATGGTTCACTAGCATGCCAATTACTGCACTGAAGTGATCGCACGTTTAGGCTCAAGATCACTTACCAGGCATCTTTTCAACACTAAATAATTTATTTGTTACAAATAATATTTTATGGGAACACTTTGTTAAGTGCAACCGATGACAGAACTTCAACTGGAAGAGTTTTACAAAAGTAACTTAGGGTTACTGGCTTGCTAGTTTATTGGCACTAGTTTGCTCTACTAGCTTCAAAGCTGTCCTCGTGTGAACAGGGTATTACTTAGGACCCAAATGAATTTTTTTAATGAAATTTGAATAAATTATTACGTGTAAACAAGATTGTCGATCAAATCCAAATATTGATGTTAAGCAGGAAGTCATAGATCATTACATACATAATTTATTGACAATTACTGCCCATACGTCATGGCGTGCCAAAACGTACAAACCGCCATACGTGCGACTATTCCCACCTGAAAATTACCTCCTAATGGATTTTCACGAATGACACGGCCTGTTGAATGACAATGGAACAACCGCTTTGCAGAACCATCGGCAGCTCTCAATAAATGTTTGAATACTTCATGGCACCTGGTGCTAAAAGTGGCACAAGAGGCGAACCAATTTGGCAAGCGGTAAATTTTCAACCCATCAAATCCATTCCATAGGCACACTTGTTCTGAATATTAATCATTAGCGTATCTAAACACATTAGACATAAACCATATTTGCCTAAATATAATTCGGAGATGTGATTCACAACTATCCAAATATAACTAAAATCCAATCATACTTGAAATGACTCAGTTAAATGTTCGCCTTTCAACGCATGGTTGAGTCTTCAGCAATGAATCACGAGACGCTAGAAGACCATAAACCATAAAAATCGCAATAACAATGCCATTATTATTCGACAAGAATAACGCATAAATTATGTGACTTTAATATACGTGTAAATAGTTTTGTAGAGTCGAGCAAGATTCGTTGAAATGATTCCAAAGTAACAAATGTAAAAACTTCGGATAAAATTCGAGCAACCCCTTATAAATAAAAATATTCCTCAACAACTCATCCTTCATACAAAATTGCTTATCTTTTACATGTCTCTAACACATTTTATACAGAGAACGGAGATTACAATTTAGAATTTTATCAGTAAACAATGGAAAACTATAATCTCTAATTTGCATCAATAATGATAAAATAATACAGATTTTGATAATAAATATAGGATAAGTTCGTTACATATAAATATGATGCAACTAAATATATGTGTGGGATGTCATTACATTAAATATATAGTTTTCATCGTTACCATTCATTAGTAAAATGATGATGATGATGTAAAATATGTTTTCTTTAGTTTTAATACTTAAATCTAAAAAAAATATTAAATCAATCCAATATGCATCAAATCTGCAATAGACCCGCATTAAAAGTGTTAATATTTATCGTATTTCATATGTTCATCCGCGTCATTCTTTTTCATTTAGGTCCACGATCAATTCGTCATCATACGTGTCCTACCATAAAACAATGATTGAACACCGATTTCGCAATTTCTTTCGACCCCGTTACAAAATATTTTTCTATCCAACGCCCACCTTATTTATGTCACAAAATATAAATATTAAGACATGTATTTTAATACTTCATTAAATATGTAATTAAGCTTTTTTTTGAGACGATTGTATGGAAGAAAGCGAAAATATTTTACAAAAAATACAAGGACCAACACCGATTTGCTGCTTACACTTGATCAATTGACCCATTTCATGCGAGATAACGGATGCTGAACGCTAACGGCATTGTGTTTCGTATTCTTATCTGCTCGAGGGCAGGGCTATTAATTATGTTGTGCGATATTTAAATAACGATTTCTGATCATCAACGATAGTTATGCATTTTCAAAAAATCTACCAACATATCTACATATTAATTGATGCATAAAAAAGTAAAAATTTGTAGAATTTATGATCATCATTCATATTAAATCAGACGACGATGATCTATCAAAATTACTAGAACAAAAGGAATAAAAATCCCATTGGACTAATGCTTGAGGGATTTGGATAGGATTGTTTGCTGATCATATTTTTTTGTGCATCCATACTTATCTCAAACTCTTCTTTCAATGTCATCAATCATTTGACCTCATATTCAATCAAAGATAACGATTCGTTTTTGGTTTGAAAGTTTTAAATTAAGTATTTATACTGGATTTAAAAAATATGGATGTTGTTCGTAGAAACACACCGGACAACGACCTACTACATATTGTTCATTGGACGGATATCACTGGTCGATAACTGGTCGTACGTATCTTCTGCGTATATAACTTAAATATTGAATCATCATCTCCATCACCAAAGTCTCACTCACGATTCAGCGAATGCGATGATATCATCCATGGTTTACTTTGAAGGTTGTTCTTCAGCGCACGTAAAAACATTCAACATCTGCAGCTTTATGGGAGGTGATGAAGCTCTCTGGTATCGAAAGCGTTCAACAAGTGGGAACTTAGTTCCGATGGAGCCACCACAAAATAGACTCGAGCATAGTCTTCACAAGAACAGATGATCGTCGAATCACATGGTCGCCATCATTATAACCGGAAAAAATAGACACGCGCTTGTGATGATGGAAACGTATGCAAAGAGGTTGCGGGAACATAATTATAATGACTCCATTGACCTAAAGCACGAGCGATTGTCACACAGTAATTGTTCAATCGGTGGGGGACAAAAGTAAAAAAATATCCAACAAAATTAGAAACGTAAAAAATATTTTCAACGCACCTAAGAACCACACAAAGATATATGCCATGGAGAAATAAATGTCAAAACCCATGGGATAATGAAATTAGCACAATTTAAGCCCCATACGAAGAGTTTTATTAGCGCTGTAACGGACATGAATGTATCTCTCAATTAAACCACTTGTTCATAATATCAAACGAGACTCAATATATTTCTCTGACGCCTGGAAAAACAATAGAGTTATTTTTTTCAATTAATAGACAGGAATTATTGAATTAAACATGTAATAATTTATGAAATTGCAAAAAGAAACAAGTAAAACAACCATGATGTGTCCCCGACTGAGCACTCCTAGTGGGCAAAGAAATCCAGTGGTGTCAGGTCGGGAGACCGTGCGAGCCATGGAATAGGACCGCCAAAATAATTAATTTACACGACAGAGGTTACCACGAACGAAATCCCAATTGAAAGAATAAGCGCCGCCTTTGGAAAAATAAAATGCTATTTCAGACAATTACAGTTAAAGCAATAAAAAAGGTGTCGTGCGTGCATACGAAGCAAAGGTAGCCAATTTGAACAAATTTTGTAAATAAACAAAATAAAAACATCATAAATATAAAAAGTATTTTCATAACCCTGACCCTAGCAAACTGGTAACTCTTCAAGTTAAACGACTTTTTTAATGTTTTGTATGGCATGTAGCATATTGTTGAAAAGGGTATAAATCTAGAGAGCTTTTTAAAAAGTTCTGAGATCAAAATAGTTGTTAGTTTTTTATTTAAAGAATTTAGACGTTGACATTTCTCATTTGTTTGCATTTTATGTGAATTTGGAAGCTCAGAAGCAATTTTCTATAAACCAATAGCATAAAATGATTTATTTGGATCAAAAATACATTGCAAAATACCAGGGTCGATCGCGAGGAGCTCATTCGTCATGTCAGCGGTCCGAAAAGTGGACCGATTGGACACACAGATATTGTGGTCAATCCGTCCTATTTTAGGGTTTTTTAATGATCTGTACGATCACGGAAGCTCCCTCAGAGGCTAACTTATATAGGTGGCTCGCGCCATATCCTACTAATTTATGCCTATTCCCAGGATATTAAAAAAAATCATAATTTTTTATTTCCCTTTTGTTATTTATTGTTTATTACTTATTTACTAGAGATATTTATTGTTTATTTCCCTCTGACTGTATCTTAGCTGTAGAATTTTTTGTATTCTTTATAAATTTGTAAAATTAAACAATAAAATATTATAAATAATATCAACACTTATATATGAATAGTTAGTAGTTTGACGGAATATCAACAACATCAAAGATCCAAGCCTTCACGACCACAAAGTGGTGAATCGTATTTACTCATAATTCGATGTGCATGACCTCAATGGACTGACGAGGACACATATACGAGTACATGCATTGAAAAACATCTCCATCCATTGAAATTTCAATCGCATTATGTGCATTGATTGACGCTAATTCCTGAATATGGAAGAAAAGCAATCCAGGCATATTCGCAATTTAGCACACAGACGCAATTCTGCAAAACTGAAAAACAAAGAGGCTTCACAAAGCATTTCTGAGATAAAAATACTCCGCAACACTGACGTCAGTCTTCTAAGACTTATTGACTCAGTAGTTGAAAACAATGACAAAAAAAAGTATTTTGCAATACTATCACGAGCGTCAAGAATCTTGCTTTTACTCAGTATGCATTAATTTTATAAATCTTCATTTAAATGTTGCCTAATAAAATAAATAAGCTTATCGACTTTTCGACGATTCGTCCAACGGAGATAGGGAAATATCTCATAATTTTTATCTTTGAACAAACACATAATATTCAGATTATATTTTTCGAGGGGTCATTAAACAGCACCGAAGGAAATGCACTATTTTAAAATATACATTTAGAAGCAATAGTACAACCCCAGTGTCAATTTATGAAGTGAGATTAAATGCACACAAAGGGTAGACGCTCTAATTAACACTCTGTATGTTTGGCTGGATCACCATGATATGTGTCGCCAGTATATTTTTCTATAGCATACTATTCCTATGATTGATAGATTGATTCTGCATAGTTTTATCAATCACATCAGTTTTTAAAGGATAAACATGAATCGCGCTAATCTGTTGAAAACACTAATAATTCTGATTTCTCAATTTTTTAGTATGGTGATTTTTTCCTCACAATTTGGATTTGAACCTAAACCTTTATAAGAATCAAGGATCTAATTCATTATATCAACATTTGATCGAATGGGAAACACTTTAACTTAAGATTTCAATCATCTGGGACGATTTTGGGAGTCGTAGGCAGAAAAAGCAATTTCGTTTCTTGTTATAGGTCATTGTTATTAAAAATAGTTAACTAGCAACCTTGATATTGAAGAAGCCACATATAGTATGTGGCGTATCAAATGGCACTTTTATATTTCCACTTCATGGTGCTACATCAATTAACACATTCATAGCGGGACATTCTCGTGTTTGCGAAGTTATATATAAATCACAAATAAATGTTAAAATGAAGACCGTCTCACATGTTTTTTTCATCACAGAAGTATCGAATCTCTAGTAATTTTCGATCAAATTTATCAATGTAATTTCTTAATCTATTGAAAATCCCGGCCCCGGGATCCCGGGATGGTCTCATGCAATCCGTAAATACATTTTTTTTGTATTTTGGGTGTAAGCTGCTGATATTGATGAGTACAAATCAAAATAATATATTAAGATATGTTAAAAACTCTAATCTAAAATACTGAAACTTCTTCCATACCTATTCACTGCAAGGGTTATATTCATATATGTGTAATATATTCACCTCATCATACGATCAGTATTGAAAGCAAATTGATCTCTGAGTTTTATTTGTGAACATTCAATCAGCGAACCATCTGAGTAAACGTATTGAAGGGCGTTTTCGCGGGATTCGGATAATTTTAATGACTGAGTATTATTTTACTTAAAAGGTTTTAGCAATGTTGTATCCTCGACGTACGAATAACCCTTAAAAACTCAATATTTGGAAAAAAATCTGTTTCGAGATCCATCTTTTCAGTTTTGAGATCATATCATAAAATAAAAAAAATAAATGTACTATTTTGAAATTGTCAAATCATTCCTGAACGAAAAGTTTTGGCAAATCTAACGTCCGCAGAAAGCGAAATATAATACGCTTATCGTTTCATTAAATTGACAAACACTCGATTAATTCACTCCCACCGATAATATTAGTACAGAATTGTTAAAACAAATAATACAGCAGTAATATAAACATCGAATAGAATGTGTCATAGAAACGAGCTAATGCAATGAGCATCTGTTCATACACATCCGTCCAATATTGAAAAAAATCCTTTTATCATATCTATAAAACCACAAAAGACGCAAATGGTTGTTCGGGATGTGTATTTAATTTAATGAGATTATTCCAAAGCACCATAATTATGGAAGAAGGGGGGGTGGGGGTTTTAAAATAGTTTCCAAAACAAATCATTCCACCGCAAATATAAAGACGTCATAAAGTTTCAATATAAATACCACATTATAAAAATAAGACCATTGTATACAAGAACAATTTCCTCTCCGTGGTGTATGATTATATCATTTCTAAAAACTATTTTTAAAAAAAATATTTAACCTGTTAAATGCCAACGACTCACCGGCGCGTCGCATTTGTACGCGCTGATGAGTCATTGGCAGTTAAAAGGTTAAGCCGTAGTGATTAACCACTGAGATATTTAACTGGAGTTAACGAATTAATAATACGAAAAAAATGATCTCTTGCAAAACTGGCGGAAAAAAAACTTGATGACAAATTCAGCAATTCAAATGTCAAGAACAGATCACATCGGGCGCAACCAAAAAAATACATGAGCAGATGTTCCTGTTGTATTTCTACAGCAAAATAAATGCGCAATAATACAAAGTATACTGCCGAAACAGCATTGTCTTCCGTTGACTTCTATATCGTTTTGAAATTGCCGAACTGAGAGGGTCAACCTGAAATAGGAAGCCACTCTGTCTTGAATTCGCTCGGGTAAGTTGTACGTGGACGGGGAGACACCCTCAGTTGGTGTAGGAGCGAATCCGAGATGCACTTAAGCGTCACGTATGTCTTCACCCTAGCCTGGCAACGCCCTAAACGAGAAAAGGGGGGACTGGACTCAGCATTCCAGAAAGAATCAAAAAAGTCATCTAGAGTAGTTTTCCACGGTCTCGCGAAGAATACTACTTAGTCTTTAAAAACCTCCCACACTCCCCTTCGTGACGGTCGCGAAAGTGTTGGTCAATACGTTCATTCAGGAGACCCGCTGGGTGAGCGTTCTAGATGAAACTCTGAGGTTATGCTACCTTCAATATCGAGCGAATGAGGAGGTGAATGTATAATACAGACGAGATGGTTGTAATCCCTTTCTGTGAATGGATATTAAAGAAGCCCATAGTTCTGCAGTGGACTGTTTGTGGCTGCACTATGATTATGTCAAAATATTGATCGAGTGTGCAATTTCGTAGTTACAAAAATGTCCGCCAGGGTATACTCGACGCCATGACACGCTACTCATTAGAAATTGAATAGGCGACACATAATTAATATTCCGGTTTTTGCACAGTTTGCGTTCTTCTAAAATATCGCGTGTTGTAAGTTGCATAACCAACGACAGATTCGACACGCAGTATACAACATTCGAAGTTTTTTTTATAGATTTGAATGCGAGATAAGGCATGCATTTGTTAACCCTCCTGTCGATAAGATGATCTGGCCAGATCATTTTGCTTTTGCGATATATATTTTTTAATAGTGTATAGATATTACCAAATCTCCCTGACTTTGTTCATTGAAAGATTTTACAGAATTTAGATTTAAAAGAAAAAGTTCGGGATCCTTGTGTTTCGAGAAAAATATGATATTTCAATTTATACAGCTAGAGTCAATGAAAGTGGTCTGACCCAAATTATTCCTCCAAAACTATTCCAACACAAAAAACGCCGGGCAAAGTTTGCTAAAAAAAGCGGTAAATCCCAGATAACAATGTTCGCCGAAAAATATTTGCGAAAATAAAGTAAATCATAGATTAGCAGATGTTATTCGATATGCATACATGTTTTTCGATTTCCATTGACGGGTTTCCCGACTATGCGATAATACCATTTGAACATGATTTTTTCGGCGGGATAGGGATCTATGAACGAATGGTTAAATCATCTTTATTTTTACACGATATAACTCATATGTAATGTAACCATTTGTTTTCTTTCCGTATCTTTCTCAAAACTTATGCTTTGAAATGCACGGTTTCACTTTTACGCAATCAAGAAAATAAATGCAAAGGCACACTCAAGAAAGCTAAACATCCAGAGGTGGAGAAAGCTTTGTAGATGTGATTTCTTCAGGAAAGAAATAGACATACGCCTATTTCAGCACCCATATTGGCCATGAAAGCAAAGTCGTTTTACAAGGAAATAATAATAAAAATAGACTTTATAGCTAGCAAGGGATAGTTGGAACGCTTCAAAAATCGTCATGGAACACGTTTGATGACGGTAACAGGTTTTCTTATAACTACTATGACTATTGTGTTTATGGCATTAATTCTATAATATAAAACCTTGTGTTGTCTATGAATATCTCACTATTTTCATATTTTTTCGGATTACAAGTACTCTTTTCTAAAACGTTCCGGACTACAAGGGAACGGAGTCAGTATCCTATAGTCCGACAAATTAGATAATCCGACACTACTTTGCAAAACGTCTGTCTGTAAAAATAATTATGGACATTCGTAGGCGATTCCTTCATAATTGATCTAACGTGCTTTGTTATATCATGGTATTACTGAAGAATACTACGAGGCAATATTTTTTATTTAAAATCGAATTTGAATTTAACTTGTTGATAAAAAACGCAGTGACTAATATTCTTCGCTGTAAGTCGAGATACATTGGATTTTTATTCGAAGATTATATCTGCAATATCAAATATTATTGCATTGATAAAATACTAAGAAAAATAGGAAAGAGTCCTTTGTCTGGCATAATCTCGGGTTATAATATTTTAACCACGATAACAACTTATAGGACAAAGAACTATTTGTCATCAAACAACAAGTGAAGACCCAGAGAGGTCAAGATTTTAATAATAACGCATCTTTATAAAAAGCTATCAAAGTAGAGATAAATCTGTGTCAAATGAGTGCAAAATTTTATTATGATTATATCAATGTAATCATAACATAGTATTTGGTCATTATATTGAATCTAATTGCAAAATCTATTAATTTATAGTCGAAATCAGCTCAATCGGCAGTCAATTACATATATAAGCAGTATCTACAAGCATTTCGTGGTATTTATGTAAGTTATAATCTTGTCAATAACCACAAAAGTATCATTCATTGGTGAACCTCACAAGATGACAAATAGGAAAAATCTTGTTTAAAAATACTGGTATATAAAATAGGATATGATTAACTTGTTTATATAAGACGTTCGTAATGATTTCATGGAGAAAAATATACATTAAGATACAAATATTAAAGTCTAAAGATACATATTTAATCTTGTCAATAACCACAAAAGTATCATTTATTGGTGAACCTCACAAGACGACAAAAAGGAAAAATTTTGTTTAACAATACTGGTACATATATCAAATAGGATTGACTTGTTTATATGAGACGTTCGTAATAATTTCATAGAGAAAAATATATAAGGCACGAGGTTAAAAATTTATCATGGAACAATAAGTTGTTTCGATATAAATTTAACGTCGATTTGTTTTAAATAATGAAAAAATACTGCCGAAATACATCGATGAACAAACCGTTGCAAAAAGAAACGTCTAACTATTTCAATGACACTTGCACCGATCAGCAAGCTTTCTATTTGTGTCGCTAACGACTTCTAATTGCAAGAATTCGCTCTCTATTTCCTCGTATGAATGCATCGATGCTAATGACTGTACCAAACGAAGAAATTCGGCGAAAGAAAGTCCTTTTGGTGGTTTTGAATCAATCTTCGACAGCATCAATTGTCGCATTAAAATTTCATTGAATCAACAAACCGCCTTTCATACTTTATCTTTGAATTGATATAAGCATTATCTTCAAAGTAGCATTACGTGCTTTGTACAGCACAAAACGAATGCAACCGTGACTCGGATGAGATAAACTGGAACAATGTTATGTTAATCAACATCCTCCATAAAATGGTGGTGATACTGATTTAAAGGTCTCGAATTGAAAAAGTGATCTTCGGCGAAACTAGATTACCCCACGCTAGTTACAATTATCTAAAAGCAATTAAAACAAACAACAACATTTGCTCTCATTGAATAGATTTCTGTTTTTATCCAACTGGAATCAAAGGATTTTCCAAAAATCCAGGAAAAATGCATTCATATTATTAAAAATCATGCTGCATCATTCATTACAAACAATGTACACACCAACACATCTACATCGGATTGTCTAAAATGTTGTTAATAAATTCAATAGTGGTTCTAGGTCATCGGCCTTGTTAATACACACAAAAGCTGTAAATGTTGAATAGTCAACCTAAGCAACATGTTGTTGAACCTCATCAAAATACCAGATTCATCACAAATAATCCGATGAAATTTTTTTATTAGATTTGTATTTAAATGTCTATTGATTTATAGATTGCACTCATAAAAGTACACTCAAACCTCTTTTTGTGCGATTTCGAAGTTATGCGGTTTTTTTTAAAACAACATTTTTTTATTATTTCATAAAGAGTACGTATAGAGATATTTTGGATAAATAGGAAATAAATCATCAACACTAACCGAAATTTGGAAAAAAATTATAATTTGAGACTGTAAATCATATTGCATCTGCTATTGCTGAATTACGACTACGCCCTTTATTCTGGTTTATATGAAAAAAATTGATTTCGTTTTTTTGCAATTACAGGGGATGAGAATTTGTAATTAAAATAATTAGTATTTTTCTGGAGGATATCTGGCATTTGAGATGCCAGATTTTAGATATCCCAATGATGCAAGAAGTCCTTTAAATATTACCAAAAATGTTATTTTTTAATTGCCTTGTTTTCCCGTTTTCTTATTAAATTTTTTTGTGCGATTTTCGATATAATTTATATAGCTGTTTCAAAGTTATGCGGTTTTTAAAATCTATGGAACCCATCTTCACTTTTTCTATGTAAGTCATAGCTTTTTTGTGCGATTTTCCGCAGAACGCATCTACCGCACCAAAAAAATATTTAAATTTATACAGTTTATTGAAATCATATTTAATCAATTATCAATGAGATGCTCGAGGCTGATATTACGAAATTTAAAAAATGGGAATTAAAAAAAAATTAAATACATGGGAAAAGGTTGTATCTACTGAAGGATAATACATTTTATCGATGAAATTAATTTATACATTTTTTTGTTTGAATTTAACTCTTTAATTTAAAAAACGACATTCCTAACAGGACAATCTATTATTTGGTAACCAAATTATTTTTTGACGTTGAAAATCTCAAAATATTTTGAAACTCAAATTTAGTTCTGATAAATAAATCACATGCAAATATTGTCCACCAAATCGAAATTGCATAAATATATTTTCTTAAAAAAAAACATCAACCATTATGACGTCGAAACAAATTAACAACTCTCAGTGAAAATTGACTTCTTCAATTTCGCTTCGTTCGAGGATCGTTTAACAACTCGCTTGTTACGAATCAACATCAATAATTGCAATTGATAATGGACAAGATGAAGAAATCGAAGAACCGACGTAAGAAATGCCTTTCATGTCGTCCACAGTCAAGTATTCCAAATGTTCCAAAGCATCTTGATACATGCCGATTATATTTATGCGACGATTGAATATTTCACACAAAATTATCCATAAAAATACCACAAGGAAATATTATCACAAGGATAAAAATACCATCGTGAGGTGACATTTTTAAAAGTTACGTAATAATATATGAATTTTTACATAATTATAGGAAATACACTATTTATATATTAAATAGATTTAGACATATTAAAAAAAATCCTGAATCTGCGTATAACTCTCCTAAGAGCTTAACAAAAATATTCATTCTCCGATATTAAAGCTTTAAATTGGTTCAAAAACTGCATATGCAGCTCTTCTTCTGGTGATGAATCATATGTAGATTCATTGCGTTCAAAGCGACTTTCCGTTATTAAAATAATTCGAAAGTAACGTGTCAAAAACTTTCTGAAATGTTTAAAATCTCTGATGAAATATTTCGTTTACATCACATTAGAAAATCATGAAAGGCAAACAAATGAGCCCCACATACAGAATTAATACTATTCGTAATGTGTTTAATTAAGGCGACCTATTTATAAAACTGAGTAGAAATACTTTTCAGATTTAAAGTGAAAGAAATAAAAACCGTTTGTCGTAGTTTTATATCTCCATCAGAGTATGACGATGACCCAGATCCTAAAGTCAAATCACTCAGTCGCTCACATTTAAAAAAAAAAACTTTACCTCCAAAATAACTGCTTTATTATCCAATACGAGTTCCTCAACGCAGACCAAACACAAATCATGGATGAGATCCGCCATATGTATGTTGTTTCAAATGCTTAAACCGACCTTATATTCCGTTTTTAACGGGATCATCCCGTTTTTAGGCAACCTGTACCATAGTCTTCGAGCACAGTTTCGGGACGCCGAAATGTTTCAATTGGAATATATAATGACCGCGTTAAAATGAAACCGCGCACATGGATACCGTGCACATGGATACCGCGTATTTCAAGAGACTTATTTAGTAACAATCAAAATTATTTAATCCAAAGGAAATGTTATTTTTACTATCTTATCAGTGGAATTTTACAATAAAGCTGATGATTTTACAGAACCTTTTTGTAAAATTTTCTGGGTGACTTTCATCCTCACACTTGGAACAGCAAGCACTTTATTTTATACCCAACACATTTAACCTTTTAACTGCCAACGACGCACCGGCGCGTCGAATTTGTATGCGCTGATGAATCATTGGCAGTTAACCGGTTAAATGCATTCTTGGCAAGTACATCGTATACAGGCAACATTTTTTTAATTTTCCACTCACAAAAATGTAGACAATCCACTTTAGCAAATCTATTAACACAGATTAGAGAAGTATTTCATCATAATACTGTAATATTAGTGTTTTTTTTAAGGCATATATTGTTTGTGTACTATCCGGAGAACTGACACCAGTAGACATTGATCATCGTCAATTATCATCCAGAAGTGAAAATCTGCAAAACTGCAAATTTCTTATGTAAATAAATTGCCATGACGTTAATACAAAACACAATAAAAACTCAAATTACACACGCAAATGGCCGTAGATACAGAACTTTGATCGCAAGCAATCTTATGCGCCTAATAAAAGACAAATTTAAGAATCAGAATATTCGACTTCATGAATATATTTACGGGTCAATAAAAAAAGAGGCAATAACTGCATTGTTGCAAAAAATGTCGCATTGAAAATTGCATTTGCATTTGTAAAACTCACGGTCAGTTGCTCGCATGATGGCGGCATTGCGACTGAACTGAATCTTGGTATTCGTGGTCTGTCCTAGATATTGTGAAACCGGTTTTTTTTTTTGGAGCGGCATGGGGTGTTTTCGTATGGTATTTCTTAAAAAAAAATGCTTTTGTCCTAATGGCAAACCCCCTCCAGGATCAATATTTAACATTAATAAAGCTGGGCGATTCGCTGGTCACACAAAGGAATGGTACGTTAGTACAGCGGATTCAAAGAAATCTCCCGATTTATATCATGGAAACGGGCCAAATCGATGTGTGCGTATTGGAGCATTTTAAAGGAGACGTGGAATTTCAACACTTACTCCTCCCACATGATCGTGATTATTCCCGCAAAATTTGTCGAGTCTGAATGGCGTCGAGGATCACGTCGAAGGCATCAATCATGGTCGTGTCCAAAAAAAAAAAACGAAAGCAATTATATTGGACTTCCTCTTTACTGGACTTTGCTGCACTTTATAAAACGATTTGAACAGCTGAATCCGAACACATATCGGCAGGTTGTTTTACCACTGGTATAAGAGCAAAGCCGAAGGTTATACGACACGTCATAGAACATAGTTTAAGAGAGTGACGAAGAACTGCAAGAGGTAAACAAGATAAACAGGTAAAAACGAATTCACATTCGAAATTTTAAGTCTTCACTTGGAACGCCAAACTTGGAGATAAATGTACCAAAATGCGGGGGAAGACATAAAAATATACACTGCGTTCCATCTATGGCCAAATATACTGGATGATCAGATTGCGCGTGGGCGAGCACGTCGTCGTTGTAAGAACCAATTCTCCAGAACCTAATAGCTGGACTGTTTTGAGTAGATTTATCATACCAAAATTATTCACAGATTTTTTTTTTGCTTTTTGATAAGATGAAGGCTTCTGATAGGGCGTAAACGTTTCACAAAAGACAACGACGAGAAAATTTCGCAAGAACAAGCTGGATTTGTAAAAGGGAAAGGTATAAGAAAATTTGAACTAATTATAAAAGAAGGTCATGAATTCCCAATACTGATATTCAAGAGTTGGGACTAAATTAAATAGAAGGAAAATGTAAGTAATGATGATGGAAGAGTAAAGATAAGAAGAAAAAAAGCATATTCCACAAATGTAATCTGGACAAGAAGTAATCTACTTCAATTCCAACACCTGCAAAGTCTAAGAACAAATTTGGGATCAGAGTAGATAGATGATTTTTAAATATAGTATCAGAGACACATGCTCCAAATACCTTGTAAGATGAGTTGTAATCGAAAATATTAACCCCTTCTAAACAACCAAGTATAGAAGTAGATGGCAGAGCATCGTCATAAGTGGATCAAGATAATTGATTCCAACGCCCAACAATGAGGATATGACTCCGAGGCTTTTTATGACTAAACAAACACATATCAATTTTTTTCCACAATACGACGCTTAGCTTGCTGGTGGAAACGAGACATTAATCAGGAAAACGACTTAGGTTCGAATTGACAATGGTACAAGGAGTAAATCTACCGCGGAAACGACCAGTAAATATAAGTGCGTAAAATCATGGTACAATCATTAGTCGGGGGTAGAATGGAAGAAAGTTAAAGTGATTTTCGTCCAGCAGATTGCTAAAAAAATTGCACGAACTAAAAATGACTCAACCCCCCAGAAAGTTGGATCATGTTAACACTTATCGCCAAGATAATATTTAGGTTGTAAAACAGATCGCAACCCATAATTATTGATAAACCAATAAATATTACTCATTTTAAGATAATAAAAATATATAAAGTAATCTTGCTTGCATTTATAATTTGACTCATGAAATCATAGTTTCTTCGGGCATAATTAAATTTTATCAAATATAAATCATCATTTATATTTTAATCATCCAAGATAAAAATATAAACGATTATTAAGTCATATAATATATAGTCATCAAAAAGAAAAACGCGAATGGGCTAGAAATAGCAAAGAAAATGCGGAAATATTCACTAGCCATTCCACAAAATATATGGATACGTCACAAAGTGAAGATGATATTCACCGGCCTCCAAATACTATAAAACCAACCAATTGCATCAAAAAATTCACAAGTCGAGAAGTCAGATCAATTATAGCAAAGGTTAATGTAAAAAAAAAATCGTCTGGCTACGATGTTATTACGGGAAGAATGATGAAGGAACTTCCTAACAAAGGATTTAAGTTCTTGGTGCAAACATTAAATACGGTACTAAATATGGGCTACTTTCCCCCGTAATGGAAAGTGGCCAATTTTAGTCCCCAATCCAACAGATTACTCCCAAAAAAATCCAAAATTATTGAAAAACTACTACTGAAGAGACGAAGGCGCTATTTAATTTAGATATTTAGTGGTCGCGTTCCTTCTTTCCATCAGATGAAAAAGTCTAAAGGGGTGTAAAATATCTCCTCTTCACCGTCTTTAACCCCTAAAGGAGTACTATCCCAGGGCCTGGGATCCCCCCTCCACTTTTCAGAAAGAGCAATCTTGTACATTGAGTTCGGAGACAGATAGAGACAGATGGAACGTAGCGCAGTTCAGGAGACAGATTTTAGTCGACTAACAAAATATACAATACGCGTTGTCAAAGGGATGACTGAGACACAACTGATGATAAAAAAGTAAGTATGAAAAAAACGACTTTTTCGACTGGACAACCACATACATATTAGAAAAAAATCGCCGTATCAACGGAACGCCGTAAAGCGGAAAACATATTTAATGCTCGTCATTGAAGAGTGCGTGATTATGCATTAGACTGCCTGTAGCGAAGATAACCATGAAGTATACATACATTTTTATAGCCTCTTGAGACCATGCACTTCATCGAAATGATTCACCGTCTTTCGTGTGGTAAAACCCCATTTCATTTTTCAGATAAGTACATGCCAGCTACTCGGATTTGTCCATTAAAAGGAAGACTGAGAATATGATCGATATTTGAAATAAACGGCTTCATTTAGCTCACATATCCGCTGATGTTGATTGAAATGAATCGCCTATGGAGCCAGAAATGAAAAAAAGTGTCCTTTTTATCGCATCTGTTGATCAGGCGTCAAAATTAATATGGTTGAATATGTATGGTGTCTGTGTTCAGCCATTGTGGGAATGGTTATTAATCGGTCACGCATTGGATTATGTGGTGTTGACCAAATGTCCCCCTTGGTTGTTTATGGGTATGCGGGTTACTTTGTTATGATTATTGTAGCCTAAACGAATGTCAATGAATTTCGTCAAAATATCATTTTTTAGTTTCATTAAATAAAACTCTTGCTAAAACTCATTCTAAAACATTGAAAATCGTGCATGTATTTTCATCAGCGAAATCTAAATATCCAGCCAGATGAAGCAAAGGGTCATCCCTCCATAACCAAAATTTGGCATTAGCTGTATCATTTTATAAGCAGTTGAAATAGCATTTATCCGGGACGACCCTGACAAATAGGGAGGGGTTGCCAAATAGGATTTTAAAAAACTTCCTCAGAAATCCACAGTAGCTAGACACAGAAAGAGTTCCCGTAAAAAGCGTATTACGAGATGCTCCATAAGTTGTCGAAGTGGTAAGAAATTGTCAAAACCCCAAATATCATCATCAACTACAAAAGACCACTTAATCATTTGCGGAATATCCAATTTTAGTACAATAAATTAGAGGAGACTTGGAAATGGTCTCCAGTTTCAATCCACTTCGTTTAAAATAGAAAGTTACACGCGATTCCAACAGGAACTTAAAAGGATTGCAAGGTTGAAAATATATGAAATGAAAGGGGGGGGAGCCAACTCTACGTTTGTGGTCAACGGTTGAATCCCTGGGGTAATTATGTGGAGTAGAGGTGTGCGAACGTAGCCTCGTCGGTTTGATCATCAAACGCTGCTGGGGTAGCCCAGCTAACATGAGTTGGATACGCAGGTCACCCTGTGCTGCGTACCCATAAAGCGGTGTGGGGAACAGCCGATTATTGTAGTTGGTGGAGACTGTGTCAAAGGTTCACCACTATCCTCAACAGCCTAGGAAAACAGGGGAGAACGGTTTTAGGCTGTTCGAACGATGACTCGTTTCCGTAGCAAGGTACTAAGAATGATCGAACCGATACGAGTACCATGAGGAAGGGGTAGCCCCTGCAGTCCGTCATCTGCTGCAGCCCCCTTCAAACTGAGGTTGTACTCGTGGTGGCAGTGAACCCGTGGAAATACATCCCTTGAGCTTAACCTTAGTATTTCCTCCTCTATCGCACCTTCGGGTGCATATGGTCTGAAGCTGGTCTTTCTCGCGGAAACCTCGCCTCCTCTGGAGGGATGTGGAGCAAAAGGGGTGGGCATCTGGGCGCTCCGCGCGCAGCGTTTCTCGTGGGGCTAAAGGATCAGTGGAAGACGCTCTGTGTGGCTAGTCCGGGATAGCCCAGAAAAGACGCAGGAAATGGGTTCGATTGATAATGAATCCCCAATCCACTCAATCACTGTCTGATATCTGTCATCTTGTTCCATCTAATCAGTTATGACATACTTGTCTTTCAAATTGCATACAAAATGTATTTAATAAACATATGTAGTTCAAATAACAAGTTGATTTCTTTTGAGCAAATGCATCAAAGAATACAAACAGAAATTGTATCGGATAAACACCGACTATTTTCCTTTTCAAAGTCAACATCACGGTATTATCAACAAGAACTTATTGAAAGCATCTGCACACAAAAACGAATGTAGAATTCTTCTCTTTGCCACTGCATCTGTGGAATGCATCTAAATACTGCATGTGATGTATGAAAGGTATCCCACAAAAAAAAAGGTTCATAATAGCAACGCGACCCAAAGATAAAATTATATAGCTATAATGGCATATATCAGTGTTCCGTAACCGATGGTATGCGAACCACATTTAATTTATGTTTATCAAATCGGCATTGGAAACCAAACAGATAATTTAATTTCGAGTTAGATTCTTCTAGTAATAATAGTGGAAAATGTATTACCATATGATTGAAGTAAAATAATATTTAAAGAGATAATTCCTCTAATACGTTTACAGGGTGCATCCCCGACTTGCGCCTAATTTGATAAGTTAATAGAAGTAAAAAAAATCCATCATTCAGATAATATTCTATAAATTTCCATAAAGTGATCAGCAAGGTTGAAACAATCGCTGTAATTGTAAGCCACACGTCATTTCCATACTTGACACTTTACGATCCGGATCCGCGTTTTCGCGTGATAGATTTAACGTTACTTTTGACAGGCCAAAAAATAATTACAAGGTTAAAATAAATAGATTTCTAAATGCGTAGATAGTCAACTGCCTCGTTCAGTCGATCATTATGCAAATTTGACTAACGCTTTTTTTGTGAACGTTAAAAATAACACGAAGACGAGCGACACCATGAATATTTATTTAAATGAAAAACGAAGCGAAATTCCCCACTACGTCAATAACACAAACTTATCCTAATCGCAATATTACTAAATACACCCGTACCTTGTTTTGCGCGGTTTTGATCAGAGCGAATTAAAAGGGGCAAAATTATTTCATCTTCGTTATAAAAAAATACCATGATAGAAAGCTACGTTGCTTCCGTGATCATACTGATCATATGAAATGCCGCAAATAAGCCCTAAAGGCGGACGGAGTGGCTTGTATGTTCAATCGGTCCGCTTTTCGGACCGCTGAATTGATGAATAAGCTCCTCGCGATTAATCAGTGTTGGTTCATGTAAAGTAGAATGGTCGAGTAAAATAAAAACCAAGTGCAAAACTCAATCGAATCGGTATTCTGCATTTTGCGTCTCAAGCTCAGTTGCACCCGTGGCAGGCGCCTGCTTTGCCATGCCCTTGTTACAGCTCTGGTTTTGATATAACACTATCAAGAAAATGAACAGATTTTGTGAGCTTTAACGCGATTAAAAATAATAAAATAATTTGGAAAATGAGTCATAAAGTAGTCCTGGGTTAAGATTTCAATCCATTGACTCATTTTTAAGGGCCAAAAAACAAGGGATTTCCCAAAAAATGAAATGTATGAAAATGAATATTCCTTGATTTCACAATATGAATATAGCATAATTATTTATTTAAAGGAAAAGAAGACTTGTTTAACTAAATCATAATATTTAAGTTATGAATTGTATTTTTATCTCATTTCAAGATTATAATGCAAACAAATTATCAAACAAGATCTGGGATTTTATGAACAAGATTTATGAATTTTAAGAAAACAGCCCATTTGTACAAAATCAATAAAATATACTTTCAATTGTATATATATATGTAGTATATATTTTAGAACTATAAACTTATGAAACTTAATAAGATTCAATATAAACATTATAAAAAAATTTCAGTCTCAGAAGCCTCAGTTGAAAAATATTGTTTTTGTGTAACATTAATACTTATTCATCATCATAATGCAGCCACAAAGAGTTTACTGCAAAACTAGGGACCCTTCAATATCCATTCATAGGAAGAAGTTACATCAATCTCGTTTTTATCATACATTCACCTCCTCGTTCATTCGATATCGAAGGTAGCATGACCTCAACGTTATTAACGTCAATTAAATGTACGTAGAATTTTTTGTATACAAATATTGCCTGCATTTAATGGGCCAGTAAATTGAGAACATATTGCAAGCATAGGCATAGTTCAGATCTATTCTTAGTGGCAATGTGCGTAGCTTCACAAGCGCATATCTTAAAATAATCCCTAGCATGCTGCATTGATTGTAAATATTTTGATATGCTAAAATAAAATAAAACATACAAAATAAATATATAATTATTATTGACATTTTTCTTTTGAAACATAGTATTTATTTAAATTCAAAGTCCAATCATAATAAAATTCAACGGATAAAAATTGCTAATAATAAAGCAAAAAATATGCCTACACGAGTATATATATATATCCTTAATATCAAATTATATTATAAAAAAAAAGAGATAATTTAAATCGTACAATAATTAAACGGAGTGTCTGATTCATACAGTTAATTATAAAATTTGATGACTACATGCATTTCTAGTTTTGAAATAAAGTGTATTTCAGCAATAAAAATAATGCCAATTCAACCTAAATTTAGTGACACAAATGTCTGAATAATTTCTATTATTCACAATGTCAACAGAAAATGTATTAGATGACAAATCGAAGATCATAATATCATCATCATTTGAACATTGACACTAAGGCATATAAACAACAACTTTGATATACAAATAAATGAGTTAATAAATATATAAATGGGACAATATACAAATATTACAATGCTCTCCTTAGTCCTGTTTTTCATAAACGAGGATAATAGATATAAACATAATTAAATTATTCAAGTGTTACAGGTAACTCTCCTATTGTTTCAATAAACACAGGGTTATTTGTTATGAATTGAATAAATGCAGTATCGAGTGTGATTATTATGCATTAAAGCCGAATAAGAATACATACCTTCTAAAGATCTTGTGTTGAATAGTCTCAAATAATGTAGCACAACAGTAGGAATTGACAATCGCAAGAGAACACACAGTACCCACTAACTCGACATAACACCATTGACTGACGCAAACACGTCAGCCTTGAGACATGGTCGACGCTTGGACGACACTTTTTGACGACGGACGACTATTTTATAATATTTCATAGAACTATTTTAAAAAAATATTGAATACTGTATATATGATTCCAAATATATTAAAATGCAGTTTTGATTTATTAATATATATTTTTTGTTTTATCTACTGTGAAAAATAAAATGAATTTAGATCATTAAAAAAATTAAATCTTATGGACTACAAAATATAATTCTATGCCGAATGAGTAGATAATAATTAATTGTTTGTATTTTTTCATTTTTATTAATTTTATTTTAAAATCTATTCTCTAAATAATTTAAAGTGGTTCATATATTTTTATCTCAATTTATTATTTTGTTATTAAAAATATATATATACGCTTGAATTTAAAAAAACTCTCATTTCTTAATTTTAAGAAACATGCATAAAAGTTTGATTTACAAGTGCAATTGGCGCAAAGTAACCGTGAATATTTTAATAAATTTGTGATATGGTTAGACTGACTTTCGTTTTGCACTTCTGTTGTAAGTTCTGTGCTGTGTTGACAGTTGAGTGAAGGGATTTCCATAAGTTCGCCTGTTATCTTATCTTTGCGTTGTTTTGTGATTAAATATAGAAATTGTTGTGAATAAATATGATTTTTTTATAATAGAGTATTTTTCAATACTTTCATTCCACCATGGATGAGGCAGTGAGAAATTCTTCGAACTCTACAGATGTAGATAAAACATTATGCGACAGTGCAAATTTGATTGCACTACAAACAATGAAGGAACGTTGCTCCTTGCTACAACAACGACTCAACGCCGTCGAAAAGGAGAACATCCATTTGAGCATACAATGTAGTAAATATAAAACAGAGAGCAGTATTTCCGATCCAGAGATCGATAAACTGAATGCAAGCATAGCACAATTAACGAAAGAAAAATCACAGCTGGCTCATCACATTTTTATTGTGGCTTGTGAAAATAAAAAACTATGGTCGTCACTCTCTCGGTTGGCCAAATCTCAATCAATAGATAAAGAAATCACTTATAATAATTTAAATACAGTGCCTTTGCCTGAAAAGATTGAATATGCAGTGCCAAACTTGGCCAGATCTCAAACATTTACACAGACTGCTCCAAATATTAAACGATTTTCTAAAATAGAAGGTGATGTAAAAGATGTTCAAAATAGCTTGGAAGAAATTTCTTTAAAGTTGATCAATAGTTTTTTACTTGAAAAGAGTGAGTTGATCAATCAATATGAGCAAATGGTAGAAATGCAAAATTTTGAGGATAAACCTATAAATAATCGGTCTATGGGTGTTTCGTCCTTGGACAATTACAACACTGATGCAGTAGCTGAAATTCGAAAACAAATAGAAAAAATAAATGAGATGAAACGAATTGCATCTCAACAACAATTAGATCTAAAGAAGTATATAAGTACTATGGAATCAAATAAAAAAGGTATAATTTATATTCTTATCTGTATCTGTAATAGTTTTCAAGTAAAGCATTGATTATCTTTATTATCAAATACATGTGATGTGCTAAATGCTAAGATTTGGCAATCAAAATGTACAGAAATATTTTAGTTAACAATGTTATAAAAATGATATATTATGTTTTATAACGTGACTATAAAATAGCGATTGATAAATAATATTGAAGTTCGAGACTTATTTTCTCTTCAATTATGTACAGATTTTTGTAAAGTAAATATTTATATGTTACATATGTATGTATGTGCAAGTAAAAACAACCTTCTTGTTTTATCTTTCTGAATTATCATTTTCGGAGTCACTTTCTTCAGTGTTTTGTTCATCTTCATTGGATTAATCTAAATCTTCTTCTATTTCTGTTTGATAAGTTTTCTGGCACATTATTTCAATTACAGCTAGATGTATAGCATGATTTATGCAATGTTCTCTCATACAATATAAGTTGAGCACAGACGCTTTGCAATTTTTTTATGTCTTGTACCTTGTTATACCTGCTTTCATTTAATACAAATCGGATATTTCGACGCCTATAGTGCCCAAAAATCTAAATATACAAGGTTCATTCAATAAGTAATGTGCGCAAACCCATAAAAAATCTTCAAAATAACACGCTCCTGATACACTTCTGGAGGCAGTGTTTCAGGGCTGGAGGGTTTTCACCGAGATGTTCTTTAGAGCTGATGTAACAGGAGCTTGGATGGTTTCAATCGTATTCCAATGTTTCCTTTTAAGCAAGGATACCAAAAAAAAATTGGGGGGTTAGGACCATAGAAAGACTGGGAAACCAATGAGGTGCTGGTCCTGGTCGGCAAATTGTTGACAACAAAGGCGCTGTGGCTTGGCGAGTTGTTATGATGAATTTTCCATGCGCCTTTGTGTTAAAATCTACAATGCGATTAATGGTAGTTTCTATTAGGTTTAGAGTTTCTGTTATCCATTGAAGGCTGAACCTTCTGTCAGAATTTAAATAATCACGCGCACGCATCACATTTTCGTCGATGGACAAAAGTCGAGTCCGATGGATGTCCACTGCAGAGCCTGTCCTTTAATAATTTGTGCCATTGGATAAATAATATAGACAGACAATAACTTCTAAAGGCTTGCTGAATTAATAAAAACGTTTTTGTAGCGGACTTCCCAAGTTTAATGGAAAAAATTGATAGTGTATCATTGATCCATAGCCTCAAAAAGAGGTTCACAGGAACACACGCCCTGACTTTCTGACAGCGACTTAAATAGCGCATTTTAAAGCTAACACTCTCCTCAACCTAATCTATCACGCTAGAGTGCGTTGCGGTGAATAACCGCATTTGGTAAAAATTGGACATATTACTCATGATAATAATTCATGTGAAACTAACACATAAAAAATCCTTTCCCTAGTAAAGTTTCATATGGAGATCCCCCATGTTTGATAATGTATATGGCACTACAAGAATTTAAAAAAAAAATTGCTATAGTTATTTTTATAATCTTTATTAATATTATGTCGAAATTATAATATATCAAATATTATTAGTATATTCATATTTTGATAGCTTTAAAATTTTATTATTAGAACTATTTATTTTCTGTGCAACATAATTATATTAATTTTTATTTTTCAGGAGAAAATATTTGCCAAAACTGTAAAAATGTTTCAAAAAACTTGCCAGTCCTTCTCCCCAAAGTGGGAGAAGATTTGGATACTTCGGATGTAGAATTACTTGAGACTACGACCGCATTTAATGATAGTAAAAGATTAAATCAAGATATTAATAAAAAAGAGATACAAGTGAATTATAAAGGTGCTAATGATGAGTTAGTTTGGCGAAGTCCAGGACCTCAATCCGCTAAAAAAGAAAATAATAAAAGAATATGTCCCATGTGCGGTGAGGTTTTCATGCATTCGTTGTTTGACACATTCGAACAACACGTTGAGAGTCACTTTATAGCCGAAGATGAAATCGATTCAGTCAGTGGAAGCTACGAAGTTGTTTTGAATTCCATTGGAAACAATTTTAACTGACAATGGTTGCACATTTTTGTATGATTTCACAAATTCAAATGGAATATTTTTAGTTGATAAAAAATATATATATTCAGTCCAAATTTAAAACAATGCAGAATATATTTAATCATTATGCACATATTACAACAGGAAAAGAACTCATAGAAAGCATGACAATATGTAAATCTTAATTTGATGAGCAAATTAAATACATATCGCTACTTTAAGATTGCGCGAATCAAATTTAAAATTGCTCATCTTAAACCGTCCAATAATCAATATTAAATATTTCTCTTCGAGATATTCAGTGTGTTTATAATTTCCCTGCAGTTTAATATTTAACGATAAGCACACGAAATTGCCTACCGCATCAATACCATGTTAAGAATCTCCTTTTTGTAGATTCTTATTAGGTCTCTGATTTTACTTTTATTATATAGGAATAATTTCTGCCACAACTGAGAGATAAAATCCGTCATTTTCTTAAATCAGTTTAAACAAATCTTGGATGTGCATTTTTGATATTAAAATGTATGTTTAACTACATGGTTATTTTTTAAGATTCCGTCTTTATTTTTCAATGAAATGTAATTTTTAATTTGAATCTAATCCAAGCGAAAAAAAACAATATATTATTTGATGTTAATATGTGAGTGTTATTATTCATGTACAACCTCATGTGTTATTTTTAGTTACAGTAGAATTTCTGTTAAATATTTTTATAGAATGGATATAAAGTAAGGGTTAAATTAATCCAAGAATCAAATATAATTGATAAATTTTTATAGAAGTCAATCTTAAGTGATAATTGTTGAAATTGTAACTGAATGTATAAATAATTAAATAAGCATTATATTGTATTGAAATTTTATATGAGAAGACATGTTATATCGGTTGTTAGCTATTTTGAACTAAAATAATGTAAATTGAATCTACAATGGTGATACAATTATTTTTGTTAAGCGAAAACTTAAAGATCTGACTGAGATCAATCTCATAATATACTTTTAATAGCATTTGAGAATGGATTTATCAAACCGAAATGTTTAATGCACACATGAAATATAATAATTTATCCTTAATTCCATTCAAGATTTTTTTCATATATATTATTTTAACAATTTCACTTATTTGATTGTTCAATATTTTAAATAGTATGATTATTCTTTTTAATATAATTCAGCTTTTTTCATGATGCACCTTCATATAGCTTACTTCTCTGTACAATAAATTCTTTGTGGATACACATAACGTGCGTTTTTATCGTCTTTCGTAACTTGTATAACATCGATAAATGAAAATGCTGAATTATGATTCCATAGTGATTAAAAATTGAATGTTAACTCATTCCCGTCTTGTTACACATTGCATTGTCTTTTTCCCGCCATGGGGCATATTTGCGATTAAGACACACAAGTGCTTTTAACAATAGTACCTGAAAAACGTACATATGCATAAACCGACGGGTATGTCACGTTAGACCTTTTTAAAACCAATGAATCATATGGTTAAAGATGAACAAGTGCGTTTACTGATAGTATACGAAAGACATGCATAGATATAATCCGACGGAAATGTATTATAAATTAAATGGTATTAATCATAAACAAAGATTTTACATTGTTAAGTATGATTAAAATTAATATTTTGCCCATAATAGTACGTATAAAACTATTGATACATTTTAAATTTCAGGGACATGGAAATTTAAGAGGTATGAATGTGAAAAAAATCAGTACTTGCGATGATTGCGTTTTGTATTAAAAATCATTCCAAGAATATTGTTGTTGACATGCAACAAAATGATTTAAAATTGTAATCCGGTGGGAATGTGCATTTATTTTAATGCTATAGGAGCAAACATAAGATTATCATATTTTCTAATTCTATATTTTTCAATAAATACTTTTTTTTTCCAATATTCCATCATAAATTAAGCAAAAATGAAATTTAAAAAATTACAGATGGATTGCATAATTGTTAGATTTATTCATTTGAAGTGAATTTATGATTGCGTCAATATTAAAAGTGAGTCCATATCATATTTGTGATGGAATGGATTATGTTAATTCATTAAAAAAGGTTAATTTTATGAATTGTGAATGTTTTCTTACTTTAAATGTATGTCAATATAAGTTAAAACTGTAAACGATATTTATTAAAGGATTTTTTTGCACATTATCATGATTTTCAAATATAAAAAATGAATCCCCTGATCAAGACTCAAAGCAAATCACAGCACAAAGCAGTTAATTACACTTAATTATCGTAAAAATGGGCAAATTTTTTACCTAGGAATCTGTTCAATTGTTCTTGGAATTCTGGAATCTCATAAAATATCAGTTGTGCACAGACGTGTTGCATTTTTTTATACCTGCTTTTATTCAACACAAATCAAACATTTCTACGAATTTTGAGGGTTTCGGGGACATAAAAATTTGTTTTCATAATTAAAATGTACAATATTAGGCACATTGTAGATCACAGTCTTGAGTTCCGGGACTTTTCGTTGAAAGTCGACAGCAAAAAAGTTGAGTCTCAGAAAAAAGTCCCAAATCCGTAGCAACAATCGAAAATTGTAGAAAAGATTTTCCTCCTCTTTTTGACTAACTGCCAGTTAGAACTTTACTTTTCATGATATTTAAACCAATTTGCCCACAACTTTCACTACAAAAAGAAAGCAATCTGAATTAAAATTTGTCTTGTAAATTGAGTCATGGATATTTATTGAACTGTGTAGATTAGTAAATTAAATTCTTGTAAATCCAAGGATGAATGTGTTCCATAAACAATTCCTGCTTAACATTATAAGTTAGTTACAAATCCATGCTTCACACATGAAATATACTAAGTTTTTCCAGACTGAGCAACTAGCAATATCAAAACCTTACCAAAGCACGTAATCCATCCTGTTTTTTCAATGAATAATCCCAAACGTATCCATATAACCACGTCTAGGTGATCAAATTTAAGATTTCCTCTCTAATTTATAGTTTTAATAAATTAAACCTTTTTCACTATGAATAATTTATTACTGAATACTTCAGATTACAAAGTAAAATAAAAATATTTTGAGATTATCTACTATTATGCAAGTTCCGTCGGTTTAATATCGGTGGTTGTTGACGGCTGCTGTGTTGTTCTTTGTAAAAGATTTTTACTAAACCAAGATGGTCTCGGTTTTTCCATTTCTATGATACGTTTACCCTTCCAAAACTCTTCAGGCTGTAAAACGAATTAAGGATATAGTAAGACATCGATTATTTATGTTTTTAAAGAGATCTAATGATGTATTTCGGCAATCGAAAATAATATCTTTGATTAAATGAAACCAGTAAATAAAATGAATCACCTGTTCTAATTTCTCTCCTTCGTACAGAACTATAACTTCTTGTTCAATTGGGTCAATTCCTAATTTTTCCTTAATTTTATTTTGCATTTCTACCGTTTCCAATCTTACTTTTTCATAGCAATGTGCTGAAAATTAAATTTTAAAATAAAGAACAAAACATTTTTACAAATATGATTGTTCGATTTGGTGTTATGCTTAATTTATATTTTTCACCCTATGCAATGAAAAAAATAATTTCAATAAAAGTCTACAGATTATGAATTTCGGGTGTAGTGAAAATATTTCAGACCTCGCCGGAATGAGACCTCAGGACGGAGCCTGAGGTCCAATCAAGAAATCATGGACATGTACAGCAAAATGTTTTAATTACCTTTAAAAGACCTTATTTACACTGGGATACACAGGTTGACGAAGATGCTGCATGTCTAGATCTATGCAATTGAAAAGAGTAGGCCAAGAACAAATAGAATTGTTAAAATGCGTTTTGAGCGGCCAAATAAAATAAAAGTAAAAAAGTGATGTAGTCCCCTATTGATGCATCAGATTGTCCCATCTACATTTTTTTATAAATTGGCTTTTTTGATTCTTTGATTTTTGATGATTGATGATCATTTTGACATAGTTTTCCTATTGTATATAAAAAAAAGTTAAAATATGACATACCGCATAAGGTTTTAACTTCGTGATAGTGGCCGCAGGTGTTGCAAACTCTGATGTTCGTCTTAGGCACAAGCAACTTCCAAATGTATTTAGGATCTCCAAATCTACGATTAAGTTTTTTTTCAATAGGCCTCCTGTGTTTTGGAACGGCATACAGAAATCCATCGCCGAGTATATCTTTGATTGAAAATGGTTTAATGTTCCTTTCGATATTTGGCGAATTTAATGCAGCGACACATATTGCTTCTGCAAAATATATTAAATAAAAACTTCTTGCAATCGATGCGTATGTAAATTTGTATGCGAAATTATATATTTATAGGTTATATTTCTAAAGTAATGAAAATAACGATGATACTTATCAAAGAACTAACAAACCTGGTGGAGGATATGGTCGACCAAAAATAGAGAATAAAAAATGCCGCTCGAAAGCCTGCAGGCCATACAGCAATCTTGAAACAATGCCTGACATTTTAACAAGCACCGATTTTACAAATGTGAGTAGTATGAAATGTCAGTCTAACAAACGGGGTATCAATGCACCGAGAGAATATATTTAATCTATGATGTTCAAATAAAAGTTTATAATTGCAACAATTATTAAATGTGAATTTTAAAAAAATGCGTTGTAGCTTAGGATCTATTATTTATTTTTAAAATGGATGAATATTTAAAAGCATTCATTTTCAGAAATAATTCAAATTATGTATATATCTTATTTTATAACTTATGTAGAAGATTACAAAAATATGAATAGCTTATTCAAAGTGCAAAAATCGGCAATAATAAATAATATTAATAAAACTTGATTCTAATAAGACACGGCAGTCATGGACGATAGTTGTAGAGTTTGGGGTACGAGTGCTGAACTGCCGTAGAACGGCGGGTCGGTCAGGTGTTGTGAGTGTTCGGCTCAGTCTGTGCGGAGATGGCGAGTGCGGGGTCGAGTCGCTGCGGGCTGCTGCGCGTGCGCCGCCTGCTGCGTCTCGCCGCTTCTCCGCATCCTCAAGCGAGGGTGTCTGCGCAACCCTTGATTCAGCAGGTCAGAAAATCACCCATCAATTTTTGACGAAGCTTTTCCGCCTTTCCCGGAAAATCCAGATTCCCAAAATTGGTGGCAAATGATAAATCTTCACAAATCAGACCTTCTTTAAGTCATGAACTTGTAACATTTGACGTACAGCCCTCTCGAACTCACGAACGTTCGATTACATAAACTCTATTCAGACATCGAAGGCGACGAGGATTTATCATTTTGTGGATCCGATACGATGGAAAAATAGTTTATTTCGATGAAGACTAACAGATGAAGGCTTTCATATTTATAATAATGCGAGCTGTCGATTCTTAAGTCTCGCAGCTGAGAAAAATTTATAGGTTACGCAAATGTCACGCGGACGTTTGGTACAAGTCATGTCAAAATTTAAATGTTTCGCGGGAAAATTGCATTTCGTGTTTCTGTTTCGAAATCTAAACTTAATTACTTTGCATTTGTTCGATTTGGAACTCAAGGTGAAATTTTTAATAATAATAAACGAAATTTGTGTCCTTAATTTTCAATTAGTTTTAATAAAAATTTTCATCGTTTTTCCGGAAATAACAGCATCGGTGTCTGCGCAGTGCGACATTGCTCCGCGAATGAAAGTGAAATCGTCGAGAAAAGCTATGCGACTGGTCGTCGTCGCGATTATTTCGAATATTTCTTCGTACGATCGAACCGCTCTGACCGTTCGGTTTGCGAATCTGCAAAACGGTTACGTTTGCGACTTTTACTCGAGGCCGTTTCACATTTCTATCGCTCAGAATTCTTCGGAGAAATTTGCTTAAAAATTATTTCGACGGGGAATAAATATAATTCCGATCGATTCTTCCAAGGCGACATGATGCATTATTTATATAAAAAAGGGGGATCGTCAATAGAATAAGTCGCTAAAATGGCGCAAATAAATTAAATAACAACCGTCGATATAATACCTTTTTTTTCCATGTATAAACATACGATTTCTCTACGAAGTCGTTGGCTACTCCATATAGAGACAGTTATAAAATCGCGCTATAACGGCGACGACGTAATTCATTTCCAAAGTGGACACAATCGAAAGCAGAAGCAATTTTTCCTAAAATATATATTACGAATTTAGTATGATATAGTTATTGCAGTTTTCACTTCGACTCAACAACAGCGATAAAAAATCCAACAAAATGATCCAAGTGCTGTTAGCGTCAGCGATATTTTCACATTCATTCACTTTCGGTGATTCGAATCCAAATCTGTATGACACTTGAAGTGTTAATTCGCCGATGACGAGCGGGTCGCAAATTCGGACCTTAAGGCCGCCGTCGGTCCTAATGCGACGTCAATCGATCATGTATTTTTCAAAGTGATTTAGGCGCAATTTTCAGCGATTTAATAGAGTGTCAAAATGATGACGCTTAATTTTATATTTATATTCCCTTATTATTTATTTTCGCGCGCAATAATGAGACCAACTTTTCCACGGCGATTAAAGTGCATTCAGTCATATTAACGGGGGGATTTCGAATAGCGCCGAAAAGACGTTGCTCTTTTAACCTTTTAATGCACGTGCTCGAATGAAAGTCGTCTCATCGCGAAAAAGTTTTCGTTGTAAAATAGCGTTATCTTATTATTTATTATCGTAAATTTATTTGCAATGATAATATTGCTATCGAACCGCTTGTTCGATACGCTTTAGATTCAGTCGAATTCATTGATTACCGCCACGCACAGGGGAATAAATCCAATATTGAATGATATTCTTATTAATTTACTGTGATTTTTGATGATTTTGTCAACAGAGAAGACGCAATGCAACAGTCGATTGAGTGTCAGAGTTCAGAGAAAACGTAGAAACTTTAATAAGTAGAAATGCGCGTCTATTCGAGTAATATAAAATTAAATTTAGCATCAAATTAAAAAAAAATGTGATATCCATTGGAGCAAATCTGACACGGTATTGATACTCTTACATGGCTTAAATCCAATTAAATCCACAGAAACGCTGTTTTATAAATCAATATTGACCATTATTTACATGACTACTCAATCGTATGTAAATAAAAGGGTTCGATTATATTGAAATATGTGATTTTATCTTATCTCCAAAATGGCTTCTGTTGAGCTGAATCCATTTTGTATTTTTTTTGTTATGCAATTTTGTTTATCTTCGATGCATTTAACTCTTTCAATGCCGAGCGAAAATACTGTATTAAAGGGGCATTTTTATCTTGTTGATTAAAAAGAAAACTTTTAAGAATACATCCAGTAAATTTCAAGTCGATTTAAATGAAATTTGCAAAGTTATACTTTTTCCAAGCTCATGGAAATGCTCTCACATGCCCTAGATGAGCATTCTTTATGAAATTTGGCAGGCACGTGTATAATAAACGTATTCATCGTATAGACTACAATTATCCAAAAATATTAAAAAGTGTTTATTTAATGAACAAAAAACTACAAAAAATGTTGCTAAAAACACAATTTTTTCTTCCATCGCTCATTATATTTTTGTTTTCCAATATTTCTTCTTAATTATAATCTAAGCTGTTCACAATATTATACAAAGTAAAAATATGTTTAATTTATTTGCTGCAAATCATCTGTCCAGGACTTAGGACTTCCATGGTGAAGAATGTCATCGCTTGCGTACCGACATACTCCCCCTTGCGTAGCTCCCCCCACTCCCACTAACATATTTTGTCAAATTTAAAAAATATTTTTATGTTCAATAAAGATTGCCTAGTCTATACACTAAATATCAACATTCTATATTTAATACTTTTCGCATAAAAAATGCGCAAATACAAGTTTTACCAACGACAATATATCGTTTTCCAGCACTAAGAGGGTTAAACGATTGATAATCATTTGGTTGCTTTGTTAAATATCATATTCTTCCATTGAACAGATTCATAGTTGATTGTTGCTGGAATAGATTAATGATTTGGTTATCTATATAACATATATTGTTTCGCTTATCAGTGCCAATAGATTTTATTGTCAATCCATAGATTCCTACCTAAAATCTGATGTTATGCTTAGTGCAATTATCCTGTCAATACCATCTGATTTTGCCATTCTGATGTCCTATGATTATCAGATTTACAATATTTATAGAAGAAATTTACAATTCTCATTTCAAGGATTCTTCGAATCTGATGGGCACGTCTTGGATTTCGTCAATTACGTGCTTCTTGTCACGTCTCGCGTGTGCTGGATGGACTTCTGTCCAAAAAAAAGATCAATTCTTTATCGACAGCCAGTTAGATGGATCTATTACCGTCTTGGCGAAGAGTTGGAAGTCCCTGTGCCAGTGCAGGCTCTCGTCCGCCTGAAGGCATGTTTTATTGATTGACAAAGCACACGTTAGATAAACGTTGGGCCGAAATCAAGTTTTCGGAGAAGGTGCACGTAAGACATTTTTTTACCGATTTCTCTTCCGGTATAAAAGAGCGCCCATATTATTACGTGCCAGGTGTCTTAGATATTTTCATCTCGATTACTTAATTTTCCTGCTTACCTGAAAATCCAGCCGTAATTGACGATGGCCGCCGAAGACCCGCCGCCTTGCGTACGATCCATTAAAAATCGTATGAAATTATCGGGCATCGTTTAATTCGCGTCTTTGTTTGACTTGTAGAAAGTTTAAGTTGTTCCGCGAAAATGAAAACGTATCTCGAATCCGTCGTCATCACGATGACTGCCGCTAAACGTCGGTAATATTCGAAAAACTGTTATTAGTAGTAATCGATTTTGATTGTAACAATGACGGAGAGATCAAAACGATATCGTTTTTCGGATTTCTAGTTTTTAATTAACGCAAAAATTTTGTACCCATCTCCATCGCAGATTTCCATTTTTTTCGTCTGCAATGCTTGACATCATTGAATCGCATATTATTGCAGTTTGATGATCATTTTAGCCATGGGCTTATCTATTCGTCTATTACTACCCCGTATACATACCGATTCACGAAAAAGATGTCATAAAAGAAAGAGTTAATTATATGCAAAAAATAATATCTGTTTGTTCGTATGTAATGCGCTACCATACTGTTCATCAGATTGCGATAAAACTTCGTCCACTTATTGCTAAAGATTGCGCGAGTAACATAGGCATAGTCTTCTAATATATAAAAATCAATGTTTGTTTGTTCGTATGAAATGCGCTACCATATCGTTCATCCGATTGCAATGAAAATTTGTAAACTTATTATTTACATATGCGGAAATAACATAGCTATTGTAAAAATATTGTTTGTGTACGCAGTTTATTATGGGAGACTTTTTTAAAAAAATTGCCATTTCTGGTATTGTAGGTGGGCTCATACTAATTTTAAACGTACGAAGTTTGAAAAATCAACATACTTTATAATCATACGGAATGCGATCGAATCTATTTACTTAGTTACATCAGGCACTTGGATTTTGTACAAATTCATTGAACTTCACCTAGCATTCTTTGAATTCCAACAATCGGGCTGATTGTGTCGATCCTCGATTTGTGCTGTGTATGCATCTTGGACAGTCGAAATCGCATACATCTTTAAAACGCCTTTTAACTGATTTTAAGTAATTCAAATATTTACTACAAATCGACTAACAATGGGAATGTCGATATGAAATATAATAGATACCGCAAGCTAATTTTAAATCATCATAAACTCAGATTCTATATTTATATATCCGTCGCTATCATAAACACTGTCGATAGCACACGATATTCGTTAATTTCTTTGCGTTAACATTAATTATATATTTGAAATTGATTCATATCGTTCACATATCATTATTAGTCGATAAATTTGGGTTAACGATCTATACAACCGTACGATGTGCGCAAGATACTCTCTCCGTCTCTGTCTGTCTCCGAACTCAACGTGTAAGAATGACACAACTCTGTATCTTACCTCTTTAAGAATAACTGTTGAAGATCGCACTGCTGTATATGGCGTATTTAGATAGACTGAGCGTAGCGCAATTAACATTGGTATGACGAATATGTATGTTTTCAAATTAAAGCATTTACGAAAAGTGAAAATTGTGTGAGTGTTTTGCTTCTCGATTGTGGATTTTTATGCTTTTTAAGACTTTTTCGAAAATGTTTAAATTGAGAAGCCTGTTTAAGAAATTGCCGGAGAAAACGGAAACGTTTCCAGTCGAATTTTTGCAAGGCGGAACTTGACCCAAAAGCTCTGTGACATTTATTGAGCGCTCATAACTAAAGTTCAAGAACTTCGCTCAGCACTTCTCAAACATTTCAATCCAATGACGGCTTCAATATGAACGATTATAAGCGCTTATGAAGACTTCTAGACGGAAGATCTATCGAGCTAATGCGGTGCTTTACGTTCGGAACGAGCTTCGATCATACATCTCCATTACGCTGGCGTAACTTTATTATTCCACACAAACGATTTCATATCCATTAAATCATAATGTTTACATATGGAAGGTGCTTAAATTGAATAGTTTGAATATGAGCCGAGAAGGCCGGCTACCTCATACTGCTCGGTGCTATTTGTACGACTTTCTCACAGCACTTGTTTATATGGAATCACTTGTCATCACTTTCTTTTTCTTTTACCATAAACACGGTGGGCTCGCGTTTATTCTTCTTACGTGTGTATAATCGCATTATTTTTAACACACACACACCAAAAAAATAGCGTAATGATACGTACATGATCTTGAATATTTTTTTCTGGCGAGACCTAAACATTGAAACGTATGATATTCGCCGTGATCGTCCATGATTAATCGCATAGTAATGTGTACATTCGCCATATGAAAGACATGCGGAACATTATTCACGCTAAAACTTTCCAAGTCGTTAATAGTGACTACAATTATTTTGCGTTTGTCCACATTGACGGTCAAGGTTTGATAGCAAAACCAAAGCCAGATCCAAAACCATGCGAAAATCCGTCCAAATTTATAACACGAGCGATATTATACACAAACGAATCTATTTTTGCAGATTTACCATGATCTTATCCCCTTGTGTGCTTGTACGTATTCATAATATTTGATTCAAAATCATAAATAAATCTGTTTATCGGCGATTCCTTCATTTATGACTCAAAATCTAATCTATGATAGATGGCCCCAACCTATGACCTATGAACTTCATACATGTTCATTTATGAATCATCAAGTCTGCGATTTTATTCTAAATTTTTATCAAGCTAAATTATTCAAAATTTAAATTAAATTGTTCAGTTAGAAATGTCGTTTTTTTCATACCTACTTTTTGACCATCAGTTGTGTCTAAGGAATTCAATCCCGAGTCAAAATTTCGATTGCCCGAAGTAACATTAAAGCATCGAGTATTTCGTCATTTAGTCTGGATCTGATTTTGGCTCAGCCTCCACAATCGTTGGAGGAATCGTCATCAGATATTTAAATGCTAATTCGAGTTGATGACCGCGTGATTCCCCATTTTCGTATAACACCATAAATGTTACTGATAAAATTTCTTTCTGCTGAGACACGGACTAAAATTTGCAAAATTCCAGATTTCTCGACAAATTATTTATTTCCGTCGTTGCAGATGAATATTTATATACTATAATATTTTGATGTGATTCTTAATTATATTACGGAAGAATACAAAAAATTTGAACATCGTATCTAATATATTTCATATCGATATTTCCATTATTAGAGTCGAGGTTTAGTAACTACATCACCGGTTGGGAAAAGTGAATATAAAAATTTGAAAAACATATATGTACTCTATAGTAGTTACGCCACTGTTTTCAAGCGTCCAGATTTCAGCAGGAATGTCTCGATTTAGTAGCCTTCATGGTACTAGCGAGGTGTAAGATTTCTGTTAGTTAAACATTTCAATCCCGAATTTTTCGGGATTACGTTTACCAATCCCGGGATTTATGAGCACCCAAAACTGTCCGGGATCTCGGTATTGGATTCCCTATTTGTGTCTCAATCAATTTGCGCAAAATTTCATACCATAAGAATATCCTCAAAGATTAATGCAACAATTACAACTAAATAATATTTAGAATAAATAATATAAAAGTGGATGACGATATCCTGCGTGCTGAAATTGAATCAAATCCAACATTTGTCTATGTAGAATTAACATACAAGCTTGGATACTTCCAGAAAAGTATTCAAATACACTTGGAAAAATAGGATAGACCAAAATAAAACAGGGGGTTTGAATACAGTACGATATTACTGATGAGATGAAAGAGAAGAAACAAAAGTTTTTACACTATTTTGTTACTATTTTGCTACCAGGCAAAGAAACCAACAGTAAAAATAGCTCTTTTAAATGAAGTGGGACTCCAAAGGGATAATCTACCATGAAGTCCTTCAATATGGCCAAACCATAACGAGGGAGATTTATTGCTCACAATTTGAAATTTTAATTAAATAGATAGAAAAAAGTTGTATTTACTCAAGGAAAAATACATTGTATCGATGAAATGAATCAATTAATTAAAAAACGACATTTTCGACTGGACAATCTATTATTTAAAACTGAAATATATCCACGCGTTCCCACGGAAGCACACTTGATAATCGATATACAACGCAACTAGATCTTTATTAATTATCATAGCATGCATACGTATAACACATATTTATTAATTTAATACACTTTCTAATTTTCAGTAGTGCTAGCGTATATCTGTATGATAATTGCTTGGTTAGATTGTTTAAAATGTTGACGATAATTAGATTTTAATTTTTAAAAAATCCCCGTATTTATGATGCATAAAAACGCGAGCGGTCAACGAACGATTGCGTTAACCCCATAAACACCGCGCATTTCATCGTTTCAAATTGCCTGAAGATGCCTTTTTATTGCCCATAATTCAAATATGCAGCTACGAATAGATTTTCGCATGCAAATTCGTCATTCTTCGAGGTCATGGACCGGTCGAGAAATTAAAATCTATAAAGCTACTTTTTTGTCTACAAGTAGTTTACGCTAATTATTGTTAAATAAACGTCGTCTATTTTCGATACGATATGGCTAGGGCTTCGATAGACGTGGCTAAATTTGTAGCGCTGGAACTTGATTGAAGTATTGCAATTTTCAAAGCATTGTGATATTAAATACATATAATATTTTTAATAAGCATCGTTTCAGTCTTGTAGATCTTGCAGATACAATATCAAAACACCAAAATAATTATACAAATAACGTCGCTGCCTGTCGTATTATCTGTCTTGAATGCCTTGATCGACTCGAAAATTTGTTTTCGCAATAAATCGCCTTATTTATAAATGAAGGGAAATAATCAAATAAAAATTGCAAATTATGCTTGTTTTATTATCTTACGATTTATGATCTTACGGCGTCTGAAAGCTTTCCCACTTTTCCACTTTGGATCCAAACCACGATGACGATCATCCTCAAGGGCATCGCATTAATCGTATTAAGGTATCGATTTTCGTATTCTGCATTACATCACTCACTGACGACCGATTAGGAACCCGAACAGGTAGGCCCATCCTTTGAATTCATTAGATGGCATTGGTATGTAACTTTGGTATTGTTGGATTGCCGTATAAGCTTAAGCGGCGTTAATTAATATTTATGGCGAATGTACGTCTGGAAAAATGAATGCGAAATATTATCGATTCCGACGAGCCAAACCGGCATATTTATTATTTGTGATCTTATTTTGGCTCATGAATATATCTCGTAATTGGCAACGGAGTTTCTCTCGGACATTCTTCCAACTGTCCAATATAATTCAATAAAGTACAGACGTCACCGCGGCGACTGATTTATTCAGAACTTCTAATTAATAAAATGCTTGATTCGTACATTCTTCAACTTTCTACAATTGTGGAATTATACATATATTATACGGTGGCGTGAAGATACCGGCCACTCTGAAAATTTCATATTTGATCGCTTAGTCCTCATTTTTTTGTTTGAAGAAACGCTATAAACATCCGACACCGTTTAAAATATGATGTACGTGCAACAATTTAATTTATTTCAATGAATTTTGCACGAATTTGCTCGTATGAAATACTCGAACTTTTTTTAAAAAAATTGATTTATTGTTATTTACGCGCAATCCATCATGCAGCAGTGGAATGATACTTATTTATGTGCGTTTTGTACACTTTCGGAATTATTTTACAATGAAATATGATACATTTATTCATAACTGCAATCATAAACGATCATATTTGGGAAGACTGCTCATGCATCTTATGGCATGTTTAAATTCTACACGGTTCCTTTTTGTATTACTCACTAATCTAATTTATTACCATCAATCGACTTTCGCATGCATATTCATAATTTCTTAAGGACTTTTTTAGGTTTTGCCAACGAAAATAGGCTTGCAATCGGCCTAAAGTAAATAGATGAAAAAGTGAGACAATTTAAAGTTCATAATTTACATCCGAATCATAAAATACGAATGCATTCGCTGTTACAAATGTATCATTTATTATTAAAGATGAATGTTCACTGACGGCAAAATCTAGATATAGATAGATCTATTTAATAGAAAATTCAAGTATTTTCCCCAAATTCTCTGATCTTCCTCACATGCGGTTAAATTATGATAATAGAATTAAAATACGAATGTTTAGGTAAGAAGAAATCTTTGAGTTGCTAACGAAATGATCATGTTCATGACTTTATTAATCGTCTTAGTTTTCATATCTATACTTCTGGTCTCCTGGAAAATGAATTCCACAATCAGGATATGAGCCTAAAACTTTATAATAAATGTCTAAGACAGTGGGACCCAACCTTTTTTGCCTTGCTTTTCAATTTAAAATTGAAATTTTAACATTAAAATTTGGTATTTTTTTAACATATCTCTTTATTATATATGTAAATTGAACACTTTTGACAACAATGAATTTATACACTTTTTTCTTGATTAAAAAACAACAATTCAAATGTAAAATTTAATGAGATATTTGACATTGTGTGTCTTTGGCAATCTGCAGATAATCTGATTGATAAGCACTCGTTGCAAAGCGCATGCAGTCATCGAGGTGGTTATCTGTCAAATGTGTCCGAAGTTTAGATTTTATATAATTCACATGAGAAAATGAAGATTCGCATAAATATGTACTATTTTTCTGGATTCATCACCTTCCATATATGAGAAGAGAATCACTTTGCAATTCGATTAATTGCAATTCCAATGGCCGGTTAACAGTTATAAGTATTGGTTATAAGCCGATGAGGAGAAGGAGATACTTTAACCCCCCTGCCTCCTCGCACGTACATGATACGCGCGCTGTTATTGAGCTTAAGCGCGCTTACCCGTAGCATGTACGCTCTTTAGAAAAAAATACATACCCGATGTTTACAAAGCTGTTACGTGGAGGGCTTACACTCAGCGGATGAAAATGAAATGAAATTAATTTAATTAAATAAATAGTTGTAAATTCAAGGGGTTTCAGTGGATTTCCGATTTGTTAGCTTCGCCTAGTCCAAGTGTTTTTATGATGGCAAAAAATCATTGCGTGTGTGAAAAGCTGTAGTGTATTTCGCAACCCGGAAACATCTGGAACCGATCTTATCTAAAAACAATAGAGATTGGAATGCGGCCATGGCCAATTCATGGAACCGGGATACCTGAATCTTGGAGGGTTGACACGGCCCTAGCGCCGGAGCATCTTCGAGCCGAGCACTTTCGTGCCAGATCTCGTGAGTGAATATTGACATTTATTTTTGATTGAAACCGTTTATTTTACCAGTAAACTTTTTAGTTAGTAAAACATGTCTAGTGAAAGTGAGTATGGGAATACTAGCACCCCTGGGAGTGATACCACAATAGAAGGAGACTCTTCGTCTTCGCAGGAAGACGATGGAAGCATAGTTGAAGAAGAAATTACTACAAGAGCTCTGGAGTGGGTTGACATAAATCCAGAAAACGACATTTTGCAGCCGCCGTTTCGATTTACAGAAAAATCTGGCGTTTCCGATTTTATGAACAACTATAAGGAGGAATTCGAATACTTCAATTTCTTTTTTGATAATAATCTTTTGAAGTTGATTGTGGAGCAAACAAATATATTTGCTGAGCAACTTATCAGTGCATCTCGACATTCATCCAACAGCCTCATAAATTTATGGCATCCGACTACAGAAAATGAGGTGAGAATCTTTTTGGTCATCATATTATGCCAAAGCATAATAAAGAAACCCGAAGAAAAAATGTATTGGTCAAAAGACACTATCTTTCATACGCCATTTTTCGCTCGTACACTGTCGTATAGGAGATTTATACTGATAAAAAAGTTTCTTCACTTCAGTAATAATTCCGAATATGATGAATCTTCACACCCCAACCCTAAGCTAAATAAAATCTGGCCTATCTTCCAATATCTTCAAAGGAAATTTCAGGAAGCTTACATACCGGAAAAAAATGTAGCAATTGACGAGAGCCTTATGCTATTCAAGGGGCGTCTAGGTTGGCTACAATATATGCCTCTCAAAAGATCCAGATTTGGTATAAAAACATTTATGCTGTGCGAATCGTCATCTGGATACATATGGTCCACAATAATCTACACTGGAAAAAATACTCTTTTTGATCAGCAATATCAAAATCTCCCTATTTCATCCCAAGTAGTAATGAGCCTTATGAAACCATTGCTAAATAAAGGCTACTGTCTTACCACGGACAATTTTTATACATCACCGGAATTAGCCGAGATACTTATTTCAAATAAAACTGACACATACGGGACTCTAAGATTTAGGCGTAAAGGTTTACCGAAAGATATTTCATTTCCTAAGAAGGTAACTAGAGGCTATACTAAAGCCTATAGAAAAGGAAAGTTGATGGTGATGAGATGGAAAGACAAAAAAGATGTATATTTCCTTTCCACTGTCCATAGTTGCAATATGATAAAGGTAGACCAGAAAAAACAACGTCCTTCTGTAGCGAATAATTACAATTTTACTATGGGAGGTGTTGATCGCGTTGATCAAAATTTGGCAGTTCGCCCTGTTGCGCGGAAACAGGGGAAGAAGTTTTATAAAAAAATGTTCTTCCATTTGCTGGAACAAGCTTTGTGGAATGCATTTGTTTTGTTTAAAAAGAAAGGAGGAACAGAAACTAGTACACAATTTAGAAATAAAGTAATTCGTCAATACACGGAAAGATATCATTCGCCAGAGTTTTCATCAAAAGGAGGAAGACCATCCAAAACTCCAAATCCATTACGTTTAACTGAGAGACATTTTATAGATACAATTGCGCCTACACAAAGTAAAACAAATGCGACGAAACGCTGTGTTGTTTGCTGCTCAAAAAGGAATGATAAAGGGAAAAAATTGAGGAAAGAAACGAGATATTATTGCCCCGACTGTAATGTGGGCCTGTGTATTCCATGTTTCAAGATATACCACACGAAGAATAATTTTTAAAAAAATATTCTTGTTATATTTTTATAAACTCTTATATGTGTAATTTTCACATAAATAAAATATAATTTTCAAAATATTTTTATTACTACACCACTAGTTTGCAACCCCTAATGCAACGCTTCTTAAACTTATTTAGTCCACGGACCCCCTTTTGAGCAAAATTTCTTTCGTGGACCCCCTCTTGAGCAAATTTTTTTCGCGGACCCCCTCGGAAATATATTTTTTTTTTTGGCGGACCCATTTCAACCCTTGTGACCTAATTTTTCCAACAAATAAACATTTCTTGGTCAAAATAGATATTTTTATAATGTTTTCTGTAAATAATTCGACGAAAATATATTTTTTTTTGTTTATATTCTCGAGGTCCGCGGACCCCAGTTTAAGAACCGCTTCCCTAATTTAATGAATATTTACTAATCTGGCGGTTCTTAAACTGGGGTCCGCAAAGACCGTCCGCGAGAATATAAAAAAACGTGTATCTATACTTGAACAAAATATTTTTGTGGAATTATTTACGGAAAACATAGTAAAAAAATCTATTTTGACCAAGAAATGTTTGTTTGTTTGAAAAATGCAGTCACAAGGCTTTGGTTGGGGTCCACCTTTTTTGTTCAAGAAAAAATTTGTTCAAGAGTAAGTTCGCAAAAGAAATTTTACTCAAGAGCGGGTTCGCGGACTACATAAGTTAAAGAGCCGCTGTCTATTGCAAATGCATCTATTTTAACAAAATATGGTCAGATATGATAAGGACTAATATTATTCTTGTAATACAAAAACGCGTATTTCTCTTAACTACTTTTTTCAAACTCATGGAAGTGCTCCCACACGCCCTAGATGAGCATTCTTTATGAAATTTGGCAGGCATGCTTATAATAAACTTCTTCATAATATAGACTACAATTATCCAAAAATATTCAAAAGTGTTTATTAAATGAACAAAAAACTACAAAAAATATTTGTAAAAACGCATATTTTTTTTTCAATCGCTCACTGTTTTTTTTTATTTTTAATATTTCTTCCTAATTATAGTCTATATTATACACGATATTATACAAAGTAAAAATATGTTTAATTTTTTTTGCTGCAAATCACCCGTCCAGGACTTAGGACTTCCATGGTGAAGAATGTCATCGTTCGTCCATTGCAATACGTTGCTCCCCCCACTCCTACTACTATACATTGTTAGACTTTAAAAAATATTTTTATGTTTAATAATATAATATTCTATATTTAATACTTTTTGCATTAAAAAAATGTTAAAAAAATCGATCTCTTTTAGGTCCAACAAGGTAGAAATGTCCCTAAACTACTGAAACAACCTAAATTTGAGCTTTTTTTTGTTTCGGCCCATGTTGCTTTTATTGTAAAGACGCATTGTAAATCGGTATAAAAATGATTTCTAACGACTTCACAAATATATTTGTATTTTTAATCATTGTCATTTGCTCCAAATGCTGTTTGCCTCGGATTAAAAAGCAGAATCGCACTAAAAATACTTCAAATCGAATTTATGTTTGTTCTGTTGGAAAAAAGATAAAGTCAACAATTCATTTTTTTTCAGGTCCATTCTTTGATCATTGAATTTTTCCATACATCTTGCGCGTGCTTCCAATTATCCCATTTCGTAACACTCGTTTTCCATGAATTGAAGAGCCTATTTATGTCTGGATTCCTTCATTTTTATCGAAATCAACATTCATTTTATTGTCGATCAGGTGATTCGAATCATATTTTTCTCCCAGGGTTCCTACAGATGCACATACGACGCAATACAGCTTTTATTATTATTTCGGCTAAATGATTGTCGTAATTTGTGATGCATGATATTTAATCATGTGATAAATAAACAGTAGTCGAGAAAGTTAGATGATTCATTTGACTTGACTACTTTATCTGACGTTTTTTGGAAATTCGACATATTTTATACATATCAATGGAGACTTTTATATGTATGATATATTAATTTTGGAGGTTAAAAAAATATATTAATGTCCTGCGTTTTGAGGCTGTAGCGCGACCTTTGTCGGTCATCATGGTTCGGAACGCACCCGTGACCGTCAGTCTTACGGATGTAAAACGATTAATTCCGGTATGCTGAAAAGTAGAACAGTCCAAGTCCAGTCTCGACGTGTCTCGTAATTACGTACATTGTCGTCGTAGGATCGAAACACAAGACGGCGAGCAGTCATGGTGTTTTTGATTGCTCGCTTCAGTGCGATTCACTTTCGTTGTTTGCGGATAACTTTTACTTTTGCCCGTGGCTCGGTTCCTCGACCGCAACCAGATTGCCGATTCTGTCCGGTTGTCGTTTGTCCGGTGGCTTCCTTTGCATATTTGTTTAGTTAATAAAAAAAAAACACTCTCCCGACGGGTGGATGATGAAAGAATCGGAAATTTTCGAAGATGTCCACGTTACGTCATGTGGTTGGCCGTTTTCACTTTCTGATATATGTTCTGGTATGCAGGTCTAGAAATGCGTAAAAGCTATTGGCGACTTGGCATACTTAAAGCCTTTGTAGCATACAAAAACCAGTCAACATTTTTATCAATCGTTATTTATTCAAATCCGAATTTTATTACGCTGAACATCATCAGAAAATGGATTCCACTGCAGGACAGAGACCTCTTTATTATATTTCTGAAATCCAGCCAGTGCAATCTTATTCGTCCAGTTTTTTGTATATATACATTATAAAATTTCGCTTATAAGACGAGGCGATCTTGAAGATTCGTCGGCTTTTGGATACATATATTTGAATTTTTAATTACATTATTCATTTGGTGCTAGAACTGCAGCACCATTTATTTTAGCATAAATTTTGACCAAATTTTTGCATCAATCTAGTTTTATTGGAACCAAGTATTAATAGAGTGGATTTGATCCTAGATTCTTGTTATAAAGGTTCGAATTTAAATCCAGATTGTGGGGGAAGCATATTAATATTTTCAATCGATCATCCAGATCTCAATCCAAATTTACGATTAATAAAATCATCCAGGGCCACCTATTACTAACTATCCAAATAATCATATCCAAACTTAACCACATATGAAAGACGCTGAAAAACCAACCCCCACATGAAAAATTCTTTCCCTAAAATACTCCTATGGAAATCATAAACATCTGATAACAAATGTGGTACATTAAAAAGAAAAAGTTCTATTAGTCAAATTCAATCTTTATTTATGAGTTTCTCCACATATTTTCTACAAAATTGATTACATATCCAACTGATCAATAATCAAGCAAAAAGATTTTATCAAAGATAGACTATCTTCATATATGATTTCCCCAGGGATATAAGATTTTTGTAGTATAGCAATAGTAGACAATATATTTGAGAATAGAGAAATTATATTTGTTTTTAAATAACTTAATATTTTCTACAAATTAGTCACTCATAAGTGACTCAACCTAATTTATTAATGGTCTCAGTATTAACTTTTAAAAAGCAGAAAACCTGAATCGAGAATCCAGAAATTAATCACCAATCAGTTGTAATAAGTTGAAAGACCCACTTAAAATTAAAAAAAAACTATATTATTAATATAAAATAACATGTTTATTTAAATTTTGGTGTAAAGATTTACTTAAGCCCATCATCCCGAAGTATTCTTTATTGCACATAATCGAACCATTACATATTTAACTGCACTATAAAATGACGACCTTAAATTCGCGAATATGTTTTAAATAATAACGCAAACTCACGTTTGTGTTCATTTACAATTACACAATATCCCATCATTATGACACGCAAGGCCCTTTAAGCAGCACTTAAATTCGGACATGTTTTTGAATGACTGCTCAAAGTAGCTATAAAATAACATTTCTGAAGGCAATTATAGGTTTGCATTGAATCGCCGATTAAATTTATATCTTCTTTCAACCCTTCTCCTTTCATCGGTTCAATTTAAATAACCAGTTCGTCACCTTCGGCTACTTTCTACTTTAATTCGACCCATTTTTATTGCATTGTTTTCGTTTTATTATGGAAAAAATCCTTGTCTTTATTTATAAATCAGAGCCCATATATATAACAGAAGTTAACGATGTATCGTTAACTTCATAGAAGCTTATATCGATGACTTTATTCAATGTGTTCATTCATTTCCATATGTTTTAACGCTTAATAGGACTTATAATGATCATTAAACGAATACGAAGGGTGTGATAAGACTTTCCAATTTTAATCCTTGAAGAATCCGAACATTAATGCGATCTCGGGATATATATTTTCCTCCTTGTCTATCGATCAAATTTGGATACATTTTTATAAGTTTCTAATAATTTATATTTGAGCAATCAAACAAAATGACTTTACTGTGGGTTAAATCGAGTTTAGGGGTTGAAATGGGTATATCTTTTTAAGACTTTTAAATTATCAATACACTTTTCGTCCTTAGTGATTGTATCTATTCATCAGGTGTCCTTTGAAGGTTGTGGATAATTCATGTGATGTCCAAACGCCCATCCTGTTCACTTTGCTAATACATTTTATATGGTACTGTACTGTGATCTACCGATTATTGTATTAGAAAAATATTATCTTTAGTTCTTTAAATTCAAATTATCAATTGAGATTGAATTTTAATAATCAGCCGATATTTTTTACATCATATCTATTATATTATTTTTATGCATTTCAACCTACTGAACGACATTTGGTTCAAAGTCATCAACTTCGTCTATTTGCTATTTAAACTTGATATCCTTACAACTTTTTTTTTGTTGATTTGCCATTCAAAACTCAATTTTATAGAGTTCTATATTAAAATCTTATGGACTGAATGAATCATTATCGATATCTTTACGATCGGCCGTGAACTCTTACCACCGTTCAACAATGTTCTCATTTGATACCACGAAGAGAATCTATTCAGGCGACATTAGACTTTCATTTTTTTGCATTCGGCCACTCAACATGCTGCTGCATTATGATAATGAATGTTGCCAAATTAAGGCGAAGAAAAGTGGCAAATACTGCATTTAATTGGCGGCGATTCGTTTAATTTCCATCGGATTGTACCAATTTGTATCCAAAAGTAAACGTCCAAGATTAATGATGATTTTAATTCTGCAATTAAGATAGAGCGTACGATTTCTCAAGTAAATGGATCATGCTTATGCGATGAGCTTATTTTGTATTATTTTATGCGTAAAATATTCAAGGTTTTGCATTGAATAAATATCTTGAGCCATTTTCGATATTTATGGTGTCGTCTTCAATGTGAAAATGAACAAGCTCTCTTCGGTCAAGTGCGTAATTACAACGACAGCCCGTTACTTTCAATCTTCTTCCTCTCGTTTAACACTAAACGCCTACAATTTGTTCACACGACTTGATTATTTCATATTTACGTTTAATTGATTTGCTCTGTGTTTATTCACACAGTTTTGTTCTCTTTCAAAAGCAATTCACAGGGGGCATTTACTTTTAAATGCATTCGTTCTATTAATTTTTAGTGTGGGAATTGCAATACGAACGCAATATGACCTCCAGATAAATTATGTAGCATTAAACAGATATATAGATTATCTTCAAATCTAACCGTAGATATCATTGAACAAGGTCTAAAAATCAACATCTATACAAAAATCTAATCTAGACAAAAAATCGCGTTACATAATACAATCGTTACATAGTTAATTTGAACTATTTTTTATTAGCATTATCCATCAAACTCGGTTATAACGAGCATCAGGGAATCGTCCAAGGAACCAGGTGTCAATATAGTGGTTCGGTTTCTAAATTCTTATTAAAAATATTCATATTCAAATTGTGGAAATAAAATTTCATCATATCAACAAATTAAGAAAATCGAAAGCATAAATAAATCGTCTCAATTCAGGCTTAATCTGATTTTTCATCCCAAATAAATGCGTTTCAGTATAAACCTTCTTATCGGACTACTCGGGGAGAAACTGCGTGTTAATTTCCTCTACTTGTTTTTAGTGTCATCATTACTACTATTTTTATGTATTTGAATTTATGAATGAAGAAAACACTTCCAAGCGCCTCAATTTTAGCCTTCGGACAGTTCGTGCGGCACCCACTTATCCAGCATTTTTATCTTTCCTATTTCAACATTATTTTTGCCTTTTTCGAATTATTCTCCGAAAGCTCCAGTTAATATTTTCAGCTGCTTTCACGGCATTGTGCTCCAATTTGAACTTATACAAAAGAAATAACGCAGTGTTTTGTGTTGATGTCATTCTGTTTACAATAGAAATTACAAAAATGACTCAATATTAAAAGGCAATTGAAGGATACAATGTAATCTTTGTCAATTTCAAATAGTTGAACTTGTACCTTTCTCAATCACGGTTGATCTTTGAACAATTGGAAAATTCGGTAAACTTCTTCGAGCCACGGAATAGTGCATATCCCCAGACAAAGAAATCCACTGGTGTTAGGATTGGAGATCGTGCGAGCCGCAGAATAGGGCACGTCTCCAGGCAAAGAAATCCACTGGTGTCAGATCTGAAGACCGCGCTAGCCACGGAATAGGGCCGCCATAAGAATTAATTTATACGACAAAGGTGCTCATAATTGAAAGAATAAGCACTGCCTTTGCAAAAGAAAGCAGAGGTGGCCAATTTGAACATTTGTATTTTATTAACAATAACCTTGGCAAACTTTTACAAGTTTAACGATTTATCGAATGATTTGTATGGCATGTATTATATCGTTGGAAAGGGTATAATCTAGAGAACTTCTAATTAAGTACTATATTTTCAAATTTTTTAAAAAAATACCCAGAGCCCTTAAAATTGCCGTTAAATATGTCGATTTTACGCATTGCTTTCATGATTCTGAATATTTGATTTGTATATATATATATATATATATGCTTGTTCGCTATATCCATGATGTGCTCGCAATAAAAGGGTCGAACTGTATATTTTTGTGATTGATTATTTGATTTCTTTCTTTTTTTAGTATACAGACCAAAATTTTGCGCCCATTTCTACAAAGTTAATCTTTGTTTCGTTCAGTATTTATACAATGTAAAACAGGAAAATTATAGTCTACTAAGCATTCAACGCTGCGAATATTAAAAACAGTTTTCGAAACCTGCATAATTTTACATACTGGCATTAAATTGAAATCTACAAAACAGTTTACGCTAATTATTGCATCAGTCTTTATTTCAGTTATAAGACATTAACATAATATTTATTTACAGGTCTTAAAAATTGCGGAAGACTTACGTTTTGTTTACTTACAATTAAACACGACAAAATGAGAACGATTCAGCTTCGTAGGAATAATTACACAAATAATGTCAATGCCTTCCATATTATTATGATAAAGTTCTAAAAAAAAATAGTATCAAACTACCTGAGACAAATCAAATTTATATTTATCTCTAATGCTCTTTCGGCATTGAAATTAACTGAATATTTAATATGTTTTTATATTATTTAAATCGATGCAGTAAAACCAAATAAATCAAAGATTGAGCGCCTTTGAATTAAACATTATTACCAATAGATGTCATTAGATGACATAATATTTTTTAAAATATCGATATGAGTTTAATTGCATAAATCTTTAATATTATAAAAAGCATGACCTACAATTCTCTTTTTTATTGAATAGCACGAGGAACATTTTAGAGAGTGAAATTTGAACATTTAATTATTGCATGTGGCAATCCATTGTATATTAATCCAATGTCAAAACTAGATCCAATTTAAGGCGATATCTCATCGCGATCGAAAGAAAATTTCGAAATTTATGTATTCATTTATGTACGAACATACTCGGGTTCGATTTAGCATAAGGTACGAATCGTCTAATTTGCTCGCGCTGATTTAATATTTTAGACTTGTAATATATGTACGTGTAGAAGACAACAGTTCTTCGGTCTTCGACGAGCGCGTGATGGAATTCGAAAACCCATGCGTTTCTTCATCGGACCGTATTTACCGGTATCGATCGGGATTTTGTAAATTGAGCATTTAAAAGCTATGTTGATCTGATTGATTACTGATCGAATTATCGGGGAAAACTGATGCAGTTTATGATAACGAATCCAAAATGTCCATGGAAAGCGGGCTTCTCGTTATGAAGCTCCTCCATAATGCATTCAGAACTGTCTTTCTTGGGTGCAAGAATGCCTGATGCATGCATGATTCATATATTTTATTAGTGCTAATTGATGTATATGTATCATATTTGACATTTCAACGGGCAGTTTCATTCATTGGTTATTGATTGGAATTAATTATATTGTATATGGCGAGTCGTGAATTCTTCGCGTGTGCAACCGATGAATCCTTATCAGGATGTAGCATCAGACGTTTTCATTTTGAATTTAAAATAGGAGCGCGATACTAACTGGATATAAAATACGGCCAACAAAACTTCTAGGACAATTACATACTATATTCACATCCGCTTCGAGAGTCTCGCACTTGAATTTTTATCCTCCTAATGAATTTAATTGTCGAATCGAAGAAGAATGTTTTATGCGTTTGTACTTGGGATAGGTCTATACGATGAGCTATTTTATAAGATTTTCTGTTCATCTTACCATAATCTATTTTTTATTCTGAATTATAACTTGATTAAGTACAGAAACGCTTTAAAATATAATGGAACACGCTTATAACGAGCAATTTATATTACGCGTCATATATGAATTGAATATTTTTATTATTAATTTGACAATATTCATACTAACAGGCATAGCTCAAATCCAGATTGTGGGAAAAAATCACAATTTTGAAGATCTGAAATGTTAATATTTCTGATTGACCGTTTCAATACAAATTTACCCTATTTTCCTATATCAGAAGAAGTAAATGCGGCGTTTAATAACGACAGGAACGTCTATGAGTGATCTAATTTATAAGAGCGACATAGATTATCCCTTATTTAAAGAAATCCTATTTAAAATAAATCCTATCCTAACTCGTTATAACAGTGATCCTCATAACAATCGTACTCACAAATAACGAACTTAAGGCTCTCTATCCATATTCGAAATATATCCCCCATTAACACAAAAATTATAAATCATTTGATATTTATAAATTCAAAATAAATTATGTTTTAGCACAGATTTTAATATGCATATACGCGTAAATCTTCATTCAAGGATGAATTCCAATTTTCATTTTTGTTATAAATCTTTTTTATTTCAAAGCAAATTTCTCTTCGGATGAAACACAATGAAATTAAATATCGATATGATGGTATTTTAAAAATATCAACAATGATTTTGCATAAATATATCATGAATTTTATGGATTATAAGGATGTAAATGGTGAAGAAATCTCAACAATTTTACTATACCGGAGGTTATGAATTGGGTTTTTTTTTATAGAGATTATATGGCGAAAAAGTGATGTTCACATGAATTAGGAACGCAATAAGATGTTATTTTATGGCATTGTGTGATGATTGATCATTTGAAAGCTCGTGCACAATGCATTTATCTATTTGACCCTTATGATTTCAATTTACTCTATTCATCGCTTTTTACCTCGTGCTTATAAATTGCTCAAAGAAACTCGACTATCCTCAGATGATTTAAATCCATTTCTAGACATACTAATGAACCAAAGAAATTATATTGGATTCAGACTCGAATATGGAAGTGAATGAAGTTAAATTAGTGTTTTAAATACGCTGATTTAATATCAATATTTATTATTAATTCTACAGAACTTGATTCGTTGATGACTTTTAACATTTTTTAGACATGAGGCATTGTGTTTCAACGAAAATTTTTAGTCGCTTTTAAAGGACCATTCCTGACCACTTTGATACGGTTTTTCAAAATATGATCGACAGTCAGCTATATAAGTGATTTTCAAATCAAATTATCTCAGTATTTACTATTTCAGATCCAGGAAATCGGGGTAAATCTAGATCGAGACTATTGTTCATAAATATTAATATTTCCTAGCTCCAAAACTTGTTGGTATGGTGATTTTCTTATTACACAATCTAGACTTGATTTCAAATCAAAAGAGTCTAAGATAATCGTATAAACTACTATACCAAAACATTATCTCAAACACACAAGCAAAATGCGACCAATTTGAATTGATTTAAATCAAGCATATCTTATAACACATCACTCAATAAGTTCGTAGGATTTTTTTAAGAAATAGCCTTAAAACAGCTCCAAATGAAGAAGAAAAAGTTTAAAGTGAAATAAAATCCTTCGAACTTATTGAGTGATTTGTTACACATGAAGCATTTTTGTCTTGTGATATAACAATATAATTTTAGTTTGAAATCGATATAATAGCCCCAAAATGTCGATCATTCGATGATGTAATTGTGGCATCAAATGAATGTGTAGGAAGCGATCTATTTTATTTAATTGTCCAAAATGTTCAGCCCATTATCCAAATCAGCCCTGCATAAAATTTTATTCAAAAACGTAAATGTAGTTCACACAATCATCCGTTAAGCAATTCAATTGAATATTTATAGTACTCTCCAATTACATTGGGACATGCGGTAGAATTTCTCCAAAATTTCATCGGCGTTTTAATTGATGTTAAATAAAGAACAGACAAAAATTTCAAATTACAACACCGACGATGATTCATTACTAATGTAATACATTGCGAAAAATATCACTATCCATATACGCGGAAAAGTTAAATAATCTTAGCTTTTTAAAAAAAAAATTTCGTCTATATATTGTAAATGAAATCATCTCGCCAAGGGATGATGCTGTCTAATAATATATCATATTTGGTACACTTTTTCGTCAGATTTTCATACTAAATTTACTGCATGAATTACACGTTAGGGCACACAATTAGAACATATCATAATTAGAGTATGATTTCTCGAGCGTGTTCAATATTATAATGCTTTTCCGTTTCCTATTCTGCAGTGTCGTTGGTGCCTGGCAATGAAATGCGCCACTTTCTAAAGACTCATAAATTCTCGCTACAAGGAAATATCGTGACCTCCCCTGAAGATTCCACTTTCCACCTTTTTCCGCGCAAAAATGTCAAAGGCGACACCCAAGGCTAATAAACTTACTAAAATCGATCGATCGAAATGAATCGATGGCATGATCGATTGATCTTTGATTTCTGGGAATATCCGACAGGCGTCATTATTTCAGAACGTTTGAGAAAGTAGTCATCTTTGCGTTTCAAAATTTAACATATTGCAGATTTAGGTCATTGCTCTTCACCAAAACGCCAATATATTATGTGGGCGTTATTGGAGAAATTATATTGTAATTGTGATGAAATGCCAAGATGTATTTTCCGATTGAGCAACGCTCTGCATAATATTCGGAAGTGGCTCATTCATCATACAATTTTGCCAAGACATCGATTAAATTCATTTTAACAACCTGCAGACATAACTACTGAAGGACGATTTCAATTAATTCGAGGAATTGTTCTGTGACGTCTTTGTGGTCATCCGTACTTGGAAATGTTCCTTACTGGGAACGCGAACCAAATTCCAATTAATTTTTATTTATAATTTCACCGTATATTAATTTTAAGCAACTAATTGCAAATGGTAAAAACCTAAAAATTACAAAAACAATAATAGCTGTAAATAATTATTTATCTATACAAATATGAGTGTTTACATTTTAAATGGGTTTTTCACTTGACACTTTTTATTGAGTGGGCGTTTTAGGAAACTCCATAATTCCATTTCATTATTAACTAGGAAATATATTTTGGTTTCGACTTCCAAAGAAAACTACTTAATCTTTAAAATATTTAGTTTTTGCATGTGCTCATTTATTACATTTATATCCTCTGTTAGCATATTGCTTTCAATCACCTGATTTTCTTCTATTTTTTCCATAGTTTCAACTTTTCTTGGAATGCTCTTAATTTCTCTGTTACTTCAACAACCTTTTACATAACGATATACAAATCTGATTTTTGGATTTTTTCCCTATGGAAAAGTCAATGAAATAGTCTTGATGCACTCCAAACATTAAAGCGCAGCATTAGTATAGATACTGGGATATTAATTCCAAGATAAATCTTCTTTATAAAAATAATTCACCTAATTGGGGATGGACTGACAAAATGGAAGGACTTTCGGTTGTACTAAATCATTCCCAATTGTGTATGGTTTCTTCTCTTTTGCAATATCTTCAATGCCTTCTTCACTAAAGCAATAACTATAACAAATACTCTTCAAACAGCAGACTATATCATCTTTTCGTTCTATCGATTATATATATTTAAATCTTCTTCTAACCAAAAAAATAGTTATTTCAGAAGCACTGATATATATACTATGGAATTTGCGTTTGAGAGACATCGACGATTGGGTACTCTTGAAACCTCATTCATCAACATTTATTTCCAGATTAAATAGATCATGGTTTACTTAATTCAATATGATCAATGGGATGATCCAATCATCCGATTTTGATAGCAAGATGATTTTCTTCCAATAATCTGATATTTAATCCTTTATAATAAGAGTGAAGGAACTATCACAATATAAACATTTGGTCCTAATAATTAATTTACATCGCTAAATTTACATCGTCAATTACCACTAATAGTTTTCCAAATTTCCTACGAAAATATCGCATTGGGTTTTACTGAAATATTTCCAAATAATCTAGCTATCATTTTCAAAGCTCTCAGCTACGCAATTCAGAGTTCATTAAGGCGGGTACACTTTTTTCATATTTCTGAACAATGGAATGTGTTCGAATCAAATGACATTGTCTTATTTGTCAATATTAATTATAAATAGCTTCCATTCTGCGGTTTCAACCTGGCAAGATTTGCACATCGCAATAATGTACACATTACACTCTGTCGAGAGCTGCTTCTTTTATTACGACAATTAGCGGAACAAAAGACTATTGTCCAACATGCTGGGGTGCATATTTTCGACGATTGCTCTTCCGATGCGTTGCGGAATTTCAGCAAGAAACGAAAATCGCAAGTTTCGATATTTTCGATTCTTAAGTAGCCATTCAACATTGAAACACCATTGTCCTGCGGCGGCTTTGACGCAACGCCGTTACGACGTCATTATTGCACTTGCGCCTGAAGATCATCGAATTGTTCTTGCGTTTCCGTCCTCATTCACACACCGAGCTTTCACATTGTCGAAGGTAAAGACGCCATTTGAATGGAATAGCAATTCTCGATGTAATCTGATGACCCGTGATTTTCGATTTTCGACGGCGAAGGTCAATAATGCACATGTATTCGATAATACTAGACCAACGTCGTTTAACATTCAGGCCTAGACATGAAAAAATAGCATGAACGCAATATTGACACAAGAACTCAACTTAATTCACTATTGATTAATGATCTACTGGGATATTACGAAAAGTATATAGGCTCACGACGGTATCCTCACATTTTACGTGAATCCCACAATCACGACGTGCTTGGAAATCAATATGAGAAAAATACATTAGTTCACGATTACAAAATGAATTTGCATTCTTAGATAATGGCTACATCTATCTGCATTATTTTAAAAACGCAAATAATATTATTTTACAAAGATACATGCTTTCAAATTTCATTATTCGAACAGGTTCGATTGATTTACAGTTGCTACTGAATACAGTATGCAATTCTATGCCATATATTCCTTATAAAGCATGCAATTATTATATATTGTTATATTGATACTTGTCCTTCAACTTATACAGTAGATTGATTCCGCGAGTCACTATCTAATTTAAAATCGTATACATCCAGACTAAGAAATTATTAAGAAAAGTGTGATACGTTTCATACGATATTATTAATATAAGCATATTATATATAATATCATGCTTATAGTTTATAGTTTATATAAGCATGTACTTTATTTTTTTTTAAATAAACACAAATTTAGGAAATTAATTGAATAAACATTTTTAATAACATATATCATTCATTCATCTTCGCTATCAATTAATAAATAATTTTATATGTTTTATTCTTTTTCAAGATCTGTTGTGTGTTTCCATCGTCAGAGAGCTGTGGAGTATTTCTGGTTTTGGCCTTTAAAAATTCGGAAAATAAGCATTTGTCCGCTTTTATTGTATAAATCTTTACGTATTTCATTATAAAGTTCTAAAATCTGTTGTAATTCTCTCTTGGATTTTAAACTTCTTTTCCATTATAGGATCATTTTCTATTTAAAAAAAATCTAATTTAATAGCCAATACTATGATTTCATTAATTGTTTATAATGTCAAACATGTAGCTACTTCGCTTCAATTGCTTTCTGGGTCATTAATTGAGGTAGAATCATTTTCACAAATACTTCTCTAGATACTAAATCTTCATTAGAGTATTTCTAAGTCATTTAATTGCTTGTTGGGTGAAATATATTTGGTCTTTGGCGGAAGTCCTTGCGTATCTGTTTACTTTGTCAAAGTACTTTCACCTTCAACCCGACGTTTTCAAAGACGATCTTGAGTTATTTAGATGCGGAGGAGGATCGTTTGTGATCCGGGTATTTCCTTTTTTGTGTCATTAATCTTTTTGAATAGATTTGCGTCGAGTGTGCCAAATTGGAGGCTAACATTAATAACGCACGTAAATTTGCGATCGTCACTTTCGTTTAAATCAATAAATAAAACGTATTTGCGACAAATCCTTGATACGAAAGAACCCATTGACTCTTTTGAACGAAAAGCTTTGAATGCCCACTCTAAATGTAAATACATAGCTTAATCATAAAATATGAATTAGCGGATTGTGGGTTTAAACGCTTTTTGGTTTGCCTCCGGATATTTGATTGCAATTTGTGTGCGTCGGCTTCACAAAGAAAATCGTTGATAACAGAACATTTTAGTCTTGAATCCTTGACATGGATTGCATAAATACATTCAACTGCAATTAACTATGCATTTAATATCATACGGTGAAAACTTTAATTACATCCTATAAAGTCAGGCCCTGGGCTGGTCGCATTGCATATTTTTGCTTCCGAAGTTCTGAACAAAGAGCTGTCCGTCACGCGAAGGGAATTTTGCAAAAAAATATATGTCAAATTTTCAAATTGCCTGACTTTTGAAATTACCTGCCTGTTTATTATTATGACCTGGAATCCTCGATCTTAGACAATGCTGTCCATCATGTTGCAAGTGGCGATACTAACGAGTTGTGTCCTACAATTATCAGCGTTTGTTTACCTCCGTCTTTTCGGAGCCATCATTTTAAGGTTGTCACGTTGTCATTACGACAACTGTTTGTATTCGAAGACCGGATACATCCTCGATCTTCAGTTCTCTGCCTACAATTTCATTTAACCGAGGTTGTTCCGAGGCATTTTTTAAAAAAATTGAAGACAGGGACAAAACTTAAACTACATATCAAGTTCGTTCATCTTTGAAGAAAATATCATTTTTTTGTTACGAGCAAAGAGCATTGATATTTCCATTATAATTTTAAGAAAAAAATATTAGTTAATCTCCGGACAATATAATTTTTAGAGTGCTGATGCTGGTTGTTTTTGTGAAGTTTGGGTAGCTTAATATTACACAATGTCATGAGCATCATCATCATCATTAGAACTCGTCTGGATCGCATCTTTTTTCAATACTGTTCTTCTAGATATTAACTTCATGAGCTACTTTCGTTCATTCAAAGTCGTTATATTTAATACAATTTCTAAAATCATTTTTCTCCAAATATTCACATATTAAAGCTCAATAAGACATATACAATATTTTTTAAAAACTGATTTCATCATTGTGTATTATTATAAAAAAGGCTATAATTAATATTAAAATGCAAAAAAAAAACATTGAGAATTCCAAGAAAGGTTTATTTTAATTATTTGCAATGTATAAAAAAAACGCTTGGACCTTCCTTTCTCATATGATTTTATAAATCGGTCAAGGATATTTTACTTGAAATATTGTATTTTTATAATTGCTCGCTATAACCGTGTTCTTATTATGATCCAGCTCGTAGCACTTAAGTTTAACTGTATATGATGTGAAAAATAGTCCAAATACATATCAATTACAAATTCACTACATAACAGTGGAAGCGTTGAAGATAAGCATGATTTTTTTGATGATTAAATTAAAATCACTTCTTAGGCTAGAGAATATTTAACATCCCGTTTATTTCATCATCATCATCATCATAAAGCTTTATTAAAAATCAATTATGTCCTAGTTAGTGATTCTCATTAGCGATGACTTGTTGGCTCAACTTATTAACATCTCGCTGATTTCGTCCATATATATCGTCTGTAAAGTCCATACAACTTTTTTTGTATTCGTTTAGCTGCTGTCTTGTTATTTCAGTATAGCATCATGGGATATTTTTCTTTGACAAAGCTCAGGGATAAATCCATCTTCAAATTCATCATCATCAATTGTATCAAAACGTAGGCATTATATGTTTTCAAGGCTTTATTTAAATTTGTGTCACCATCATACAAAATGTAGTTTTGAGTGCATTCCTATGAATCATTATTTTATTCCGTCTCTTTTTTAATAATGGAGCCGTAATGACTATACGTTCAAGGACCCAAGATTCACAATGCTTTCTGAAATCGTTCAATGTGGTTTTAACCATAATTCCTTAATTCGCAATGCCGTTATATACGACGCAACTAAAATAACAATGTTTTTCTCGGAAGACTTATATTTAAATACCAATTATTTTAATGAGTCTTGAAAATTTTGAGATAATTACCGTTTCTGATAACTATAACGAAGGGCTACAAACTGGTTTGGCATAACTAAAAAAGGCAATCAATACCATATCGATAAAAATAAGACTTGCAATCCAATCGTATTAATTTGCTCTGATTTTAATTGAGATTTTTACGTCGCTTTATGTTAAGGGATTGTGGTTATTACATGGTATAGGTTGTTATTTAATGACATTCAAAAAATGTATCGAAGTTGCCTTATTTCTTAAACATTAATTAAAGTCGAACGCAATAGCCAATAAATTCAATCTGCACTGCTTGTAAATTGCGCAAGAAGGAATCTTCAATATTTCGACATTTTACTAATCGGTCGCAAATAAAGTGTTACACATAAGCAACTGATTTTTAACGATTTTCAAGATGATGTTCATGACTGAATTGAGTTTTCATGGTTATATTATGCAATAAGAGTTCAATATGTTGGTTTGTCCTTTATTTACTCGCAATGTTTACCTGTTTGTTGCTGTGAACTTGCCCAAACTCGAGGCCACTTTAATTGGCGACAATTGCATAATTTTCATATATCTTCGCCATTTCAACGTATTTAAATTACTTTTTTGTATAAAATATTTTATACAAGGCTAAAATGCTTGATTTATAAATATATAAATCCCAATTTGCTATAACAAGCATCTTAACCCAAATGATAGCATATTATAATGAATTCAATGACATTTAAATTGGCAAAATATAAAGTGGCACAATAATTCGTCACATCAGAGGTGCTACCAATTACTCTATAATTCTATTGTATTTTGTCCAAATTATTATCCTTAACACTAAATGACATGCCAATTTGTCTTTATTGTAAAATCAATTACCATGTCCCATTTGGGAGTGTGGGATGTCATATATTATAGTGCGAATCTATTAAATTGACATGGCGACAGCCTCACCTGCTGCAAAAGGTAGATTTTGCAATAAAATATGATATGTCCACAACTTTCAAGAACCGCAACATGACACAATATCCCTAAAATCGAGACAAAATGTAACCCAACCGCAATCGTGGTATTATAGTTCAAACGCGCTGAACCATCGTTTAGAACGACTTTTGTTTTCGAATCTTTTACGTTGTTATATGACACTTTTCGCTGGAAAATCAATGCTTGAAGCATTCGTGTGTGTTAATTGATTATAATCTCTTGGGAATTCCGTTTGATTTTGACGACCTCTAAACGACGTTATCGGATGCACATCCTAATTTTCGTACAAATATACTCGAATCGTGTACATATATTTTTTTTATTAATACTAACATGTCTTTTTATCATTCAATGACAGCTTTTTTTAAAAAAATATTTCGACAATTTTTAGCTCATATTTCCCATTGATATTCATTATAATCCGATTTTGAAAGAAGTTATAAGTAAGACCAAATGTTTGTACAGTGGATTAAACCTTAAACTCTTCATCATCATTGGGTCATCTCTATTAATTCGAAAGGGTTAAATTATTCGGCAATTTAAAAATCATTAACATTCCTGTCAGATATGTTTTTTTTGTTGATGCTACTGAAATAAGAACGAACCAAAATGCTTAAAAAGTATGGTGCAATACATTAAAGTATGCAGAAATACATTAAAAAATTTCACAGTGCGTCAACATGTTTTTATTCATTTTTGTTAATGCAACTACCCATTAGGGGCAACTGTTTTATAATGCAAATTCCAAAGCTTTGCAGACAAATTTATTCACATACTTTGATCTGGATAAAATCTTGAGTTACAGTTTATAAGCATTAATATTAATTTAAAGTTTGCAATAGTCCTATGCATAACACGCATATCTCATCCAATTTCAATTTATTAACCTCTTAACCGCCAGCAATTTTAGATATATTTGAAATTACGTAAAATACACCATTAATGTGACACAGACGCGGACTAAAACTCGCGAAATTCCCGATTTACCGACAAATTATTTATTTCCGTCGTTGCAGATGAATACTTATATACTATAATACTTTGATTTGATTCTTAATTATATTATGGAAGAATACAACAAATTTCAACCCCGTATCTAATATATTTCATATCGATATTCCCATTATTAGAGTCGAGGTGTAGTAAATACATCACCGGTAGGGAAAGGTTAATATAAAAATTTGAAAAACATATATGTACTCTATAGTAGTCAAGCCAATTAGTAGTTACGCCACTGTTTCCAAGCGTCCAGATTCCAGCGAAAATGTCTCGATTTAGTAGCCTTCAACGTGCTGGTGAGGTGTACGATTTCTGTTGGATAAAAATTTCAATCCCGAATTTTTCGGTATTACGTTTACTAATCCCGGGATTCATGAGCACCTAAAACTGTCCAGGGTCCCGGGATTGGATTCCCTAGTCATAATATAAATAATATTATTATTCTTTGTTACTATTGTATACACGCCATTAAAGGGGTTCTCTCAATTTACTAGTAAATAACACAAACTCTCACCAATATATCCCAAAATAGATTCAGTTACGTAGCGAGACCATTCAATGGGCAACCCTTATGACCTTTGTTGCATATATTTAAAAATAAAATAAAAACACCAAGTGAAGACATTCTTGGATTCACCAATATGTGTCCTTAGCATGTGTTTTAACAGCATAGTTCCTTACCCATAAATAGTTCCTTGATCGATCTTCCTATTGATTATTCCTGAGTTCTTACTTATATTTATTAATTCGTATTGTGTTTGATATCGTCAATGATTTCTACCAGTGTATTGATGATTTTCAAACAAAAATTGATACGCATTTCCCAAAAATATATAATGCAATCGAAATGTCCCAATAGGTCTTTGAGTCGATATTTCCATAAACGAATGCATGATCATATCGTTATTCCATATGCATATATTTGTTTTTGTAATTGGTATTTTATGAATATTTTTTGCGGCGGCTCACTCATTTTTTTATAATATTTATCAAAGCCTGACCTAGCTTAATGTTACATAAAATAATGCGTGTTTATTCAATTAACTCTATGCTTGCTGATCATTTGGATATGAATATATTAACATTTCTAATTTCATACCAGTACACATGCCAAAAAAAAATTTTGACGCCCAATTTATGACTTTCTTTAGCTGTATGATTAATAAGCTAATCCAATTTAAAGCAACTTTGATGCACATCTTTCCGCAAGAAGAAGAACGAAATCATTTACGGAATGGTTAAGATTTTCAGTTACGCTTTGCAAGCCTTAATCTTAATGTAAATCCGCTGGAAAAATAACATTTTTCTTCGTTATAGATCCATCTACTGTATGTTATCGTTGCGCAATTACGTGTGTAGCTCTAATTTACACATATGATAATCGTTTCTGCAATACGTTTGTTGGAAAGGAGGAAGAGCTTTTACATACATATAAGATGATTTTGTAACCGCTTACCTTAATATTTTGTCTAAAATCGGAATACCTGAATACAATTTATAAGAATATACCTGTGGTAAAATGTCGTTTCAACACGATTTTATTATATCGCACATAAGGCTCTTATCAAAGAACTAATTGCAAATTATGCAATTGATCAACATCAGCAACCTTCGGTGTTCCGAAATGTTTTATGGGACCTGCATGGTGAGTTTTAATGCATTTTTGTTCACACGAACTTTATTGTGATTGCTTTCGCTACCGATAAATTACGACGGCATTTCCGTTCTTCTTGGAATCGTACTTTCAAAGTGTGGCTCGCGGCGGTATGAATGGACCATAATTCATAGCATTAAAAAAATCGATCACTTCTGACACAGATAATGTAATTATTTCGGAACAATTGCAATATTTTACAATATGATTTTCATAAAACTTAATCGAAATTTTGCATTATAAAACAAGCTTTGATAAAATGTCATTCACATTAATATATAATGGAAATCCTCGACTTACAAATGTAATCTATTATATAACGATCGAAGCTCAAAGTGATCTATAAAAGCGTCCCCCAGACTTACAAATAAACTTTTTTAAGAAGAAGATATATTAAAATAATTGTTGCAAAAAATCATTCATACGCGGTTTTGCTCGGCTTTATCAATCGCCTCAGTATTTAAAATTCCAGATCCAGAAAATCAGAATAAACCTGGATCAATATGGTTGATCGAAAATATTAATACACTTGATCTCCAAAATGATTAATATGATGAAAACGATTATGACATATAATTGACAACATTCTTGTTTACAATTGCATTCGCAGTCACGATCGCAGCGAATTTTTATGTCAAAATTGCAAATTTTCGTGTCAACTATCATTATAATTAATAATATGACTTTATGATATCTGCTTGGGTGTTCGGTCTAAATTAACCGGTCTTGTACTTCGCAATTCTTTAATTATTGCAATAAAAACTTATCGCGGTCCATCTGAAGAAAAAAGCTTGTTTTGCGCGTTTACTGTAATCTCGAAGGATCATCAAAGCTTTTGTGCATTCTATCCAAAATCAGATTGCCATACGGACACATCGTGGCCTACTTTTCAGGCAAAAATTGATATTACACTCCAATATCGGTGAGAGTTGGATTAGTCCATTCATTGCTGACCTCATAGATCTCATCTCCGTCGGATAAAACTCGCTGATATCATAATTCGTGTCGTAATAATTTAATCTCATTTCGTTCCGTGGAAAAAATTACTACCTATATACATCATTTGTCATTTATTATACAAAACAGCGATACACATTCAATATAACCAGCCAGGCTACTTTTTATGACCTGATTGTCTTGCGACAGTCTAAATGACCACTCTTAGATCGTGGAAATCAACTAAACTCAGTCTAATATATTTATTTTACAGTCATTCGTCTATATTTTTAGATTAATATTCCTGGAACTATTTTCAAGACAGTATAAATATTTTTCTTTGAGCTTTGACACACGTGGTATTATGTCGATATTTGACACACATTGTTTATTGTACATATTAGACGTGTGTCTATATTTTACGTTGTTCATTTAGTTACATACACTTTAATAAATAAATAGTAAATTCCATTCCATTATGACCATCATCATCTTTAACCCCAATATTTTGTTAAACGAGACGCTCTTGTCTATTTAAAGAATTTATTTTTAAGTGTACTCTTCATTGATTGTAAATTAATTTCGGATTTATTTCGAAAAGTCACTTCAAGTCCCTCTTCAGTCATAAAATGATCATTCCGAAGGCTTTATCGACGCATCCATTCATTTTTTTATTTTCTTTCAACCCTTCACTTGTCATCAAAGTGCTTTTGAATAACCAGTTTCGTTACCTTCGATACCTTTCTATTTTTATTTGACTCACTTTTATTATCTGGTTTTTATTTTAAAGTTTTATTTTGAAGTCCTTGTTTTTTTAATGCCGGTTAATATTACTTAACAGCTATTTAAAAGACGTTTTCTTGACAACAAAAATACCTATATTATCTTAATGCTTTTTATTATCTACTATGCCAACGGACACTGCACATAAGCAGCAAAGCTTGAGTTTTAAGTATCGAATTGCACTCCCACACTACAATAATATTAACTTGTCTTTCATTGGATCTTGACAATCATTTGTGTTTTTGAATGATGTTGAACATTCTTGGCATTTTTTTTACAGAATAGGCTTGTCTTATCACAATTGAATACTAACTGAAGAATTGCACCCTCTGCTTTTACTTTAAAATGTCTTAAATTCATCAGCAAATTTATTGCAGCTTTTACAGTTTTTGACGAATGATTTCATTAATCAATATTTTAAGAACTGGATTTTTCAATATAAGAGACATTCAAAAACTCAGGTTTTACCGTATTAAATAAATATATTAATTTAATTATAGAAATAAGGATATGATCTGAGTATTTCGATAACCATCCAAACCCATACTACCCCAATTTCATTCTTCGTTTGATTTTATTGAGACTTCTTCCATATTACTTATTAAATCGTATTCTGAACTATTTAGTCTAATTTTAGCAAGTGCCATTCATTAACATTGTTTTGTTCTTCTTCTTAAAGTGCTTTATCAGTTTCTCTTCATGGAAGAATTTTTCTAAAGAATATCTCATGTGGTTAATTTGAATTATTTTGAATAGGAATTTAAGAAATTATGATAATCCTGGATCAAAAGGGTCGATTGTAAATATTGATTTATCCTAACTCCTAAATTTGTAAATACGGTGGGAAAAATCTACAATTTGGATTTAATTCCAAACTTTCAGCACAAACATCCAGGATTTAAACCACTATATCAATTCTTAATTGATTCCTGATGCTTTGTCTTAATAACTTCATTGAGATATGATGTCGCCTTTTAAAATAAAATGAAAACGTTCCTGTATTGCTAAATATTATATTAATTCAGGAACAGGAAGCACAATGGCTCTTAATAATTTAAAATGCATAAACGATTTTACGCTTTTTAAATTTCAAAATATGAAATTTTGGCATTCACTATTTTATAACGATCGATGCCAAAGCACCATCATCATCAATGTGCCAACCGTATCAGCAAGAACTGCGTTCGTTATTATTTTTCATAATACAAAATCCTATCATTTTTAACATTCGGTGCCCACTAAATAAAAAAAAGTGTTATAATTTAAATGATCTCCTTTGCGTAATAAGTTTGACCAACTTTCTTCGATTTTTTTACTTATTCTCTGGTTTGTCGGCATGCACTGTGCTTATTATTTAACCGATCGTCGTATGATGCTGTAACTAACGTATTCAATTAAAACGAAAATCACATGGTGATAATAATGGCATTATCTTTTGAAAGTACTCGGGAATGACGTCACGCACTCCCGTTTTACTGTAATCGCGATATTATGTAAAATTGAGTGAATGAAAACGCCCGTTTATCCGATTAACTAATCGCTGCATATTCATATTCTGCGATTTCGATATAATGCGTCCACACGTCACCCGGCGATAGAGCGATCATTTATTCGATTTGGTGGACGCTTTATTGCTATGGGACGTGATGCGATTTACTATTGCACATCGTCTGTAATGAAATGTTAATTTTGTATTAAATGTTGCTGGGCGAACTTCTAATCTTGCAGACGGTTAGGTTCTGAGACTAGAATTTCAATAGGATGGGAGAAAAAAATCTGTTTGAAATTAGCAATACAATGAATGAATTCCTAATAAGAATGTGTCATTGGAATGCTTAAATTATTCAATTCTTGGCATTGCGAATTCATAGTAAAGTTCAAAAAATATCGCATCCATAATATCTACTGAAATATTTACTGAAAAACTTAATGTTTATTTATCTAATGAAATCGTGCACAACACGTAGACAGGTGAAATAATATTATCATTGCTTGGATGTCATGCAATTAGCTTCTTGTCAATTTTTTGATCAATTACATTCAAGGTTCTATTAATTTTTGGGAACGAAGGATAAAATATTAAGGAAAATTTTTACATTTATTCCTTGTTATATAGAACAGAAATATAACATACAATTTTAACGCTAAAGCAGAATCAGTGTCACGATTGAATGTTATCAACATTACTTCATAGCTGTCGAACTGCTAATAACAGTGCGCTTATTTTGCCTAAACATAATTTTATTACATTATTTAATGACTATGAAGATTTTCATACTTAAACACTTAACTCAATTTGCTATTTTTCATTAAGCATCTGAATTTGAGCAACATATCTCTATATGAGCATCGAGTGGCCATGAAAAAGCGAGGACCTGCTCGTGTCATAATTTATACAGCAAATCACTCTCATCATTTTTTTAAATATTAATAAGCAAATTTGTTAAAAATCATTTCGTGAACATAAATAGTTTGATTACAAACCTTGGACATGTCAACAAGACCATTGCATTGAATCCGTTCAATGGTTTTTTTTACTCTTTATTTCATCGCAAATGTTTTCTATATTCAACCAATTCAATTTTGGAGGCAAAACTTTCATTAAAACAGCTAAATGAAGACGTTTTATAGTACACTAGAGAACTAGTATACAACACATTCACTATTAGTGTCATTGCGTTCGTCGATGCTAGAGGTGATTGTACAATACATTCAGATTCATGAAATGTACATATTTTTATGGCGAATTAAATTGGTAACACTTGATCTGACATACATTGTATTAACCCTTCTGTCAATAAGATGGTCTGGCCAAACATTTTTTGATGGGGCGTTTTATATTATGTTTATACGGTTTTATTAAGCTTAGGTTGCTTTTGGCAACCGCAGAATTGAGCAAGATCCACATGCAAAGTTTAAAGAACAGCTTACAAAATTTAGGATATGAAAGTTGCTCATGATCGATATGACACGTTTATAAATCCAAATTCCAAAAATCCATAAAACGAAATGCACGAAGAAGTGTCGAAAGCAGTGCTATAAATTCTTGCATGCAACATCCGCTTCCTTATTTCATCCAGCATCACGATGCATTGTTGCGGCGTTTCGTGTTACGTTTTTATTCAAATTCATTAACTGGATTATTTTTTTGCGCTACACTTTTCTTTTTCGATTCGAACTATTATCACCATTGCGTACGGATATTAAATCATTTGAGATTCAATCGACGGTTAAGTCTTATGCTACAACTTCCAGAGATACTTTTACTTTCGACGTGTGATACTTACCAAGCAAGAAAGTGAAACCTCATGAATGAATTAGCAATTAGAGTTTTTGTCGATTTGGCCACAACATAACTATCAGTAAAAGTCCTGAGTGTGGATGCTTTAGTTTTTGGCATTAACTTCTTGACAAAATCGCACAAAAACTAGATCACCTTGAAAAATTATTTTCTCCACCGGATAACTAACATAGTATTAGACTTTTTAATATGGAAATATTTTATTTTATAATTATTTTCTCATTGTAAAATCCAGTCGAATCCGCGTCCCCTATGATGTAATATCAATGTACTCGATATCGCTTGAAACCAGTTTTTCTTCTATGCGTATTTAAGATGGATTTTCTTCTCGGTTTCTGCCACACATCTCTCGTATAGATTTCCTTTTCTAATTGTTACCGCCGACGTCTGTTAACATCGTCGATAATTCACGTAAAAGCATCCGTATTAATTATACAATTTCTCGAACATCTGGTGAAAGTGAATATCATTTTTGAAAATTGACGCGTTTCGTAAAAATGAGCCTTGAATTTGTGACTTTATCGATGATCGATTACTATCATCGAAGAGCGGCATGCATCATTTCGTTTTATTGTAATAACTGTCGAGCTCTGGGAGAAAAGGTTGTATTTAATAACCATCGATTTCTATCGTGTGAATTTTTTACCATCGGGGCCAAAATGAATCCATCATTCTGTAACGCAAGCATTAAATATTCTTCTTGAGGGACACTGGAAACTTAAGGTCACATTTTTAATTTATTTTCTTGCGAAATTTTTATAAATGTGGTAAAAGTGTATAATTTAAAGTTTATTCTATAATCTTGTGGCATTATTACAAATGAGCCATCAATAACTTTATCTTGGTCACTGTCATTCCGCATAATTCTTTGAATCACAAAGTAGTTATTTCTCCATATAAACTTGAATGAAAATTCAGTTTTTGCAAGCGAAACAGCATTGTCTTCTCATTTTCATTAAAAATTTTCACCATTTAGCAATATGTCAACAAACAAAACAATCACATTTTGTTGAAGAAAAATCATGAATGATTTGAAGCGGTGAGTGGCTATAAAAAGCAACACGGACCTGCTTGGGTCATAATTTGAATCGCTATAACTGTCTCAGAGAGTTATAGCTAGAGTTCAAATAATTAAATCGACTGCTTTAAATACAAAGCATAAACGTCATGACGAATATTACAAAATTTATAACAAAAAAAAGCTTTTGTTGATGTGACTTTAAAGTTTGTATGTACAACTACAAACACTCATAAATGAAAGAATTTAAATGTAACTCGAATACGTTTTCAATGTGTTGCTGCTGTTGTTGTCGCCAGGTATCAAAATTATATTTATGATGGATTTTAATGAGCTTTAATTGGTAATCCAAAGCGTAATACAGAATACGTCGATGGTTGCAGTGCTTTGTTTACCTTAGCAACTACCTGATCAATATGCGCCAACATGGTGCATCCGTTAAACTTTTCGTTTTTCTTCAAATTTATGATCGAATTTGATTTGTAAAATATTTAATTTTGATTTAAAAAAAAAACTAGGGAGTAGCCAATTTATATTTGCACACGGGCGGTCAAACGCCTAGGTGCACCCCTGTTGATGATCAATAATCGTCATTATAATATCGCAACCCATTACCAGTAGCCCTGCCCTCGAACAAATAAACAAAATGCTATTTGCAGTCATTTGCATTCAGCATTGGCTGTTCGCTAAATATCTTGCATGGGATTGGTTAATTTAGATGCTTATATATTGAATTCTTCTGAAATTTTGAAATCGCGAAGTAATACCGTTTTAAATCGGTAAAGATTGACTTTTGCGTAATCAGAAGATAATTCGACAATTGCGCCTTTTGATGATATCATGTAGTATGCAGTTCCAAAGATTACTTCTTACCACATCACTTGTCCTTTTGCGTAGATGAATCTAAGGTTAACGGTCATCATTCCGATTAAATACTTATATATTATACATTTTAAAGAAGGGTCGCATTTTTCGCGATGGTATTCAGAGGTCAAGTTTTCCGAGTTGTCTTTTTTCATACGCACATTCAACAAGCTCGATATGACGAGGGCAGTGTCAGCCGCAGAACGCACCGCAAGTTTTGAGGTCTGCAAAATGAGTGGTTTGTGTTGCAATCGTCGTTCTTGAGCCAATGAAATCTATGCACAAAACTCCCTTCACAACGATTATTTACGTCGTGTATCGAGATTGCTGCTAAAGTTCACTCCGAATGAATAGCTTCGGTGTTGTGAAATGCCTTGCAAACGCCTCAATTTGTGTTATTATCGAAGTTTGTTGGATTTGAGAGACTGTCAAATGATTCATTAACGACAGATTGATCGATGTATTCTGGCATCATCGATAATTTCCATTGTGCCATAAGTTTGGAGCTTATCGTTTTTCAGATCGAATGCATTTTTTTTGCCTTGAAAATACTTTATTATGCAATTTAAGGTCAAGTTTGCATCGTATTAAATAATCATATACATTTTTTTATAATGTCTCCACTTTTCTCCGAATGTGCTTTCTTTGCTCGCAGTAAATGTAAATACAGCGGAAATTGTATAACACAAAATTGTGGGAATCCAATACGAATTCCATTTCGTGTCACAAATTCGTGTCAAGTGTAACGTTGGAATTTCAAAACGACAAGTACACATCTTCATATCAACACATCTACATATATCCTTATGGATCTATCAGTGATTCAAGTGATATGAAGTATTTAAATTCCGAATTTATATATTTGCCAGCTACTCTCGATTTATATTTGAGAATCCCACGACTAGTTTTGCTTCCAGTTCAAAGATGCAAAAACGACTTCTTTCGGTTTTTATATTGCATCAGACTTCTTCTGTGTGTTAAATTTAGGCTATTGAATATGATCTTGGTCTCGTTCATGTTTCTCTCGGTTGTATGGGATCCAACTGAACGTATTGAGAAAAAAATCGTGCTGTTTAACTAAATCATGAAGACACACACCATAATTAACAAATCGATTTTCCACCTGCAATTTATTTTCGCAATTCCGCTTCCAGTCATTATTATATAAAATGTTCGCATTGAATCACATAATGACACTAGTCTATTTGAGATACTGATCCGCAATCAATTATACAATGGATCTTAAAAAGCGAAAGTGGCTCAAAGGCATTATTTCAGCGGGGCGATCGAATTAGATCCTTATTTTGTCGATATTGGAATAGTTTAATTTAGAAAAGATAGACGATTCGCTAAACTCCCACACTTGTCCAACAGGTATTTGGCCTATGGGAGTCAATTCGATTAGTTATGAACCAGTTTGCCAATTCTGACCTTATTAGCAAGTGATGCAAACTGACGGATTATGATATTGCATAATTTATCTGGCGTTAGTTCGTCTGATTGATTGTTGTCAAAAGTCAACACGCATAAATTTGACAGTGAAAGTCTTTTATAAGGGGGCTAACTAGTCATTCGTAGATTTTTAACAGAGCGTTCTCCGTAAAATGGCATCCTTGTAATCACTCCAGTCTATATATAAGATGTACCCATTAGGATTTTCGTTTTTAGTATATAATAGGGGCGAGCATTATCATGCTGTAAAAACACTTATCTTCGATGGACGAGAGAGGTTCGTTTTTCAAAGTTTTATGTCCATTTGCTTAATATAAAAATAATTTAAAGGTGAAATAATTTTATTTATTTAAGAAAAGATACAAATACAATTCAAAAATAGATAGATATTTACTATAATACTTTGATGTGATTCGTAATTACATTTTGGAGGAATACAAAAAATCTGAAGCCCGTATCTATTATATTTCATATTGATATTCCCATTATTAGAGTCGAGGTGTAGTAAATACATCACCGGTAGGGAAAGGTTAATATAAAAATTTGAAAAACATATATGTACTGTATATATGTATACATAGATTAGTCAGATTAGGTGTCGCCTAAGCTCGCCAATTAATAGTTACGCCACTGTTTCCAAGCGTCCAGATTTCAGCGAGAATGTCTTGATTTAGTAGCCTTCGTCGTGTTGTTGAGATGTACGACTTCTGTTAGATACTTCTTCCACTTCCAAAGCAATTTTTTAAATCAAAATTTCCCGATCGAAATTTCTGGAACGAGGTTTGACATTTGCGAACACTTAAAATATCGCCCAGTACATCGTAAATATTTTTGCAGTCTCTCTTTTGATAAATATATGTTTTGAATAAATTCTTCACTCGGCGAAAATCGATCCATTATAAATTGGGTTGTTAAATTTGAATTTTAAAAATCACAATTTATTCTTGATGGGTATAGTCAGAAAGAGCACAAAACACGACTTGAAAGTGCAGCAGCCAAAGTGCAACTAATCGCCAAAAACGGTCAAGCAATAAAACGAAAACCATTTTGGGTTCTACTTATATAACAGGAATATTTCTTTGATTAAGATCAAAGTCTCGTTATTAATAAATCATAGATTTTTAATGAAGTTTCTCGCATAGTATATTTATTCAGGTACAGTAAAACATGTTTAAAAACATAAAAAGCAAACAAATTTATGTGAATTATTTTGAAATTGTATATTTACTCTCTTTATTGCAATTTCCATGCTAGAGCTGCGTTACACGGTTGTTCTTAATTTTCGTCCGCGTTTGCAAAACATTTTATGTGTTAATTTAGCAAAACAGCACTTCGAGTGTCGCCAAAAGAAAAGTCGAGCGTGCGATGAGCGTTGAGTTGCAGCCAATGTTTTTTGTGTGCATTAAATCTGCATTGCATGCCATTACGGCAATTGCAATTGTACAAGCACTTCTTTTGTGCATTAATGGTCATTAACGCGATGTCACCGTATTACGGTTCCGCGCGGGAATTTTTACTCATCTTGCATACCGGCGGTCGCAGTGTTGCATATGTTGCAAAATCGATAGAGTTGTTTTGCGCGAGTAAATTGCAAACGAGCCTACCAAGGATTCTTAATGTTGAAATCGTCGTTCGGCGTCAAATTACCCTCTATTCTGCAATTCGTTGATGTTCGAGTCTTTCGTTGGTCGTGTTGAATGCATTGTTTCCCTATTAGCACTCAATATGTTTACCCATAAACAGCGGCAATTTCCTACTTCTTCGGTTTTGCATAATGATGCTAAAAGGCTTAAATTTTATTCATGCGTAATAGATGATGGCTATTTGTCAATAGATTATACTGATTATATCCTTTATTCTTGATTAATCTGAATTCATAGCGTGTCCCAACCTTGTACATATGTAGAATATCCGATAGGAAGATAAGTGTTTATTTGATGACAAAGTAACTTATTTTTAAATTGTACATATTTAGATTCGTTAAACATATTCCATTTCATCATCATGCTTGTCCTCTATAGATTGGGGTTTATCCATTTATGAATCAAATCTGATTTGCATGCTTATTTAATTTTACCTGCATTCAGTCCTTGTGCCATTTTTTATATTGATTAATTCTTAATATATTTATTGTCGACAGATTTCAGCAATAATAAATAATCCAGTTATGTTTGGGTTTGTGGTTGACCTCAAATAGTCCAAATAGGAATATTTTTACTCTGAAGCTAGAACTCATTAAAGATACAATATGAAGTCATTTCACTCATAAGATCTTAAAACCTAACAAGAAAATAATCTAGCTGAAGATGTCTGGCAAATATAATCAGTATTATAAAATGTATAATCATTCAATATTATTTATTGATTGATCTGTGGAATATTTGTATGGGAGAGCTTTAAGAGACTTCAACGCGCGGGTAGAACAAAAACCTAATAAATATTTTTGTATTGTTTTGTAAGGCTTTGAATCGTTATTTTATCATTTCAGTTTACGGTTTTAGTTCCGGGAAACATATACAATCTAACAAATTCTACATAAAAATAGGGAATATCACATATAGTAAATTAGGCATTAAAATCATCAATACACGTCGATATGATAAGGAAACGATTCGATATTTTTATGCTACCGTTTAAATATTTTTTTCGCTCGTTGATATTTACAAGATAACAATCAATAAGGATCAATTATAGATAATCCTTTGTCCGCGTAATTTTATTCAGAGGACGTTTTACGGAAGACAATTCACCAGTTCAATCGTTCAGAATGCGATTTATATGCGAATCACACCTGATTGATGCGGTTTTCAAACACTACCGAATCCTTAACCATCCTTAATGTTTTTGCAACATAAATTGCTCTTTAAAACCACCATGGATTATTTTATATGATGACTCATTTTTTTTATGAAATATGCCATATCCATGATGCTCAGAGGTAGCAAATATGCTAATACCTCTCACCTTTCATAGAAGATTTCGCAAAGCGGTTCTTAGATACGATAACCGTAGTGGATTCTTGCACAGTGCCGAATGGCACAATTGAGCCTACAGGCTTAACACGTGTGTTTGCATCTAACATCTGACGCTATTGCATTACTATTACTGCATTACTAATAATGTGTTATTTCATATTCGCAACGAAGATTTATTATGTCACCGGTGACAGTATTGTTCATATTTTTGTGCCATGCATTGACGTTTTTTCTTTTTATTTCTTCCGCAGAATCAACCTCACAGACTTGCTTCGAGCAGTGTGAAAAACTCTTATCTTCAAACGGCAAAATGTGTCGGCTCTTTAGAAGACAGAAGTTTACATCACAATGCGAGACGGACATATGCGACCAGCATGCACAATACACATCAGCCAGGATCTATGCCGGATTACACACAAGTAGACCCTTACAGGCTGCTGGAAGATGATTTATGCAATGTCTACGATGATATCCGACAGGTATTTATATATTGTCATTGATATCGATGCATTGCTTAATTTTTGCCACTGTATAATCGATAACAAAATAATGTCAAGGCTACAAACTTATCAAACCACGTGCATCACACTTGTTTATCAAATATTTGCATAATCTTATATAGTTAAGGCAACACAATTGTATCATATTGTAATATTACGAAATAAATAAGGAAAATATGTGTTGTGTTAAATGCTCTACTTTATTCGAATGACTTTCAATTTCGACTAGAATTTTTTGTCAAAAATAGCATTTGTCCTTAATAATATTAACCATGATCTAAAAGTGCCACGATCATTCATTTAGACAACTTTTAAACGTGCTTTTCAATAAATCTGTTTTTTTTTATATAGTGCAATTTTTAAAAACTACCTATTATCGCAACTAATTTTTGACAAGGATATAGATCGTTATATTTTCGAATTTAAATAAAATATTCATTATGCAAATAATTTCACCAATCTAAAATGTAATGTAAAGTAGCTATTTTAATGAATTTTTGCTAATCAATTTTACCAGCCTTTAATACACTTATTTAACATTTTATCAATAATACAACTCTTGTCAATCTTATTAATTAACTCTCATACGTCAAACCTTCGCACAAACTATATTAAATATTAAGGCTTTTAATTTTAGACTATTCAAATGTAATTATAATTAATTCTTGTATATTATACGGACATATATAATAGATATGTCATACTTGTGTATAATTCAGACTCTTTGTTCTTCAAGGATTATTTTTTATGCGGTTATTACTTCACCAATCTTAAATGCTAACACTTTGTATTTAAATTCAATTTAGAAGGCTGTGAAAGTGGTTTTTGATAAGTTGTGACTTGGTGACCAAATCATTTTAAAAATATTTAAATGTTTTTGCACAAATTCTTCAATAAAGCTATAAACCAAGGGTGACCAACCTTTTTTGTCTTTGAAACCATTTTTAATTTCAATTTAAAAATGCTCAGTACTAAAATATCAATTCACAAGTAATTGTCTTTATTCATTGTGAAGAAAAATTATTCTTCCCAGATGTTTATAAAAAAAATCCTGATAATCGTTGTCAAAGAATACCGTAACCACGATCTTACTTTAACCATTCGATAATACCCTAAATTAGTAAATAATCACGAATCAAATCAAGCCGAACAGTCCGATGGTCAGGATTTTATTTTTCATCATAGGCTGTAAATATATTTATATAAAATAATAATTTTATGGATAAGATCAGGTTATTATATGGGTCCGGTTGGTTTAAATTGAGGGGTATATTGGAAATTAATTCAGATTTGTTCCGATTCTTAAAAATAGTACTGGGTGGTAATTCAAGAAAATTTAGCTAATCAAATTATCAGTGATTGAAATATCATTTAAACATTATGACAGCTCGTTACGACCGTTGGAACGGCTGTGGCACAATAAGAAGATGTTCGACATAAATTTCCATAAGTTTGTAATTATGGGAATTTAACAGAATATTTTTGACTCAATCAATTATTAAAATTCGCCTTTAATTAACAAATTTGGGCATTCTTCAAACATTTATGCTAAAAATCGGATGGTAATAGGATTGATGGATTCATTGTTTAGCGATAATACTTACTGTTATCATATGGTTACGCTCGCCTCTAGAGATAAATGACAATCAAATTTAAATACACAGTATTTTTTTGCGTTCGTTTTTATGTGATTGAATGTTTTATGATATTCATAGTCAATAAATATTAATTTATAATTGTTTTTGAAGAGATAATGAGCTCTGTCTAATTCAGGAAGCTTTTTTTAGTACAGTTATATGATCACCTTGAATACTTTTTCATAACATGCAAATTGCATAAATACTGCATTTGTGACCCCTTTCTTTGAATGGATATTCGTCATAGAGTGCAATATCTGTTATTGGACATAGGCGATCACCATTAGAAGTATTTTTCATATGCCTTTTACACGTTGAAAGAATAGGAATTATAATTTAGGCAGGAAAGAAGACCTACTCACTCATAGATGAGTGAGTAGCGAAATGATCATTATATTTATATGATAATTTAATTATTATTGCCAAATTTAATCACTCACTCGCGGGCGTCTTGCATGACTTTATTAATCGTCTCTGTATTTACTTTTTAAAATCCAGGAAATCAGCGTAATCTTGGATCGGGAAGATCCCCCAAATTAGTTGGTATGATCTGGATTTGAATCTGAATCTTTATAGTAAGCGTCCAGGATCTAAACCATTATACCTACACATGTTCCCAAATAGATATTGAAAAAATCTTAATTTTGCTGCTTAATACTGCTATAATATGGATCCAATTTTAATTCATCGCAATTGCATAAAGTCTGATTTTAACCGGATCTAATCCTAGGACCTTGCCTTTCTCCAAACCCTATCGAAGTCCAATTTAAACCGTCTTTTTTCGTTTGTCTAACCAATCACCATAACAAGTTTCAACTTCAATTCAATATATTCGAAATGGACGTGTACATAAATAACACAGATTATTATGCAACTAAAGCATATAACATAAATGATCAACATTAAACCTGTTGATGGAGTACGGTCGTTCGGCTCCATTTCATGGTCTCGTTTTTTAAAACATACGCCGAATTTAACATCCGATAATCTCACTACTCGTTTGCCTCCCATTCATGGTGTGGCCTTTTTTCCTCATCCACTCTCTCCTTCCTTCTCAGTCATTCTTTCTGCGTGCACATGCTGCCGGCATTCCTTTCTTCGTTTTCGATCCACTGACTTTACTTTCACTCCAAACTGAACTATTACACTGACGTTTCACACGATGACATACCACTCATGTGATCTCATTTTAACGCACTCATCATAGTTCGACGACACGCATTGAAGCCTGCATTTGCACCTATGATATGGATCGTGAAATGTCATCCAGCATCCGTGACTTAACCGCAAGGTGAACTAAAATATGTGCTAAACTATGCATATGTCGAGTTGTGATAGCAGAAAGCTGTTTCGGAAGAACTCATTACCATCGAATGCAAAAGCTCATGCATATTTTTAGCGTACATAACCCGCAATGTGGACATACTATACACATAACTTCCGCAAGGTGTGTCATTTAATCATTAAATCAAACAAGTTAATTTGAATGATTTAAGTTTAAAATGGAAATTCCTTTCTTGATATATGTTGATCCATCAATCAATAAACAATAGATTAGCATGAAATTTTATGATGTAGCTTCCACATAAAAGTACTTGTATACTTCATTCGAGGCCATTCTTATTAACGTCACTTGTAAGAAAAATACCAATCCATCATTTAAATGTTCGAAAATTCCAATTAAACAGCAATAATTTGAGCGACCTCATTAAAATTCGCACACGTACAACATAAGACACTTTTTGATATGAAATCGTGATGTCGATGGCATTTTTAATGTACGTCTGTGCTTACTTTTACTTTAATTCTTTTCATCTATGAAGTTTTTATCGCAAGTTTTTTGGTGTTGAAAGTATGGATATTTTTGGCAATTTTTTGGCGTAATCAAAATTATAAAACAATGTTTTTGTGGTTTACACTGAATTATATGGACATGAAACGATTTTAGTTGAGCGCGCTCTTGCGAAGGAAATGTTACGTCGTTTGGTCGAACTTGAACTTTGAGCGAGACGTGCTTTGTTACGTTGCAAGTGAATCTGGCAAAAGCTTTTTGATTTTTCGTTTAATAGCATTTTTTCAAGTAATTAGAATATACTCGTTTCAACATTTCTTGCTTTATTATGCTTCCATCGTCGATATTTTGAGGATCGCAAATTGTAAATGCAGACAGGTAAAAATAATAAATCTCACGTTTACTTAATTTATTGTAATAAATTTACTTAATGCCTTCTATAATTGACTGTTATTTTTAAATGACATTTTAATTATCCTTGGATATTCAGTCTGCTCGACCTTATTCATCGCTTCAATATTCAATGTTTCGCATCCAGGAAATTAGGCTAAACCTGGATCGAAGCAATCGATCTAAAGTACCAATAAAAATCCAAAATCTGGATTTGAATCTCAATCTTTATAAAAATATTCCAGGATCTTAAGCACTATATGGTATTTTTATACTATTAACTGTCAATATTTTATATATCCTCTGTATATACTATAATCTGCAAATGTAGAAAAATTCTCAATATATTCAAATCGTTCAATAAAATTTTGAACAGGTACACCAACCAGTTTGCATCAAACATTTTATTTTAGTGTCTTGCTAGAGGAATCTAGCTAGATATTTAAGAAGAAGATCAAAAATAGATAAATAAAACACTAAAAAATTCAAATATTATTTTGAAAATATGCCCGAAGTTACATTAAGTATCGAGTGTTTAATCATCGTCATCAGATATTTAAATGCTGGTTCGAGTTGATGACCGCGTGAGTCCCCATTTTCGTAAATTACCTTCAATATGACTGATAAAATTCCTATCAGTTGAGACACGGACTAAACTTGCAAAATTCCCGATTTTCCAACAAATTATTTATTTCCAGTCGCTGCAGATGAATACTTATATACTATAATACTTTGATGTGATTAGTAATTTTACTACGGAAGAATACAAAAATTCTAAACCCCGTATCTATTATATTTCATATCGATATTCCCATTATTAGAGTCGAGGTGTAGTAAATACATCACCGGTAGGGAAAGGTTAATCTAACAATTTGAAAAACATATATGTACTGTATATATATATGTATACATATATTAGATAGTTACTGCCCCTAGGCGTTGCCTAAGCTCGCAAATTAGTAGTTACGCCACTGTTTCCAAGCGTCCAGATTCCAGCGAAAATGTCTCGATTTAGTAGCCTTCAACGCGCTGGTGAGGTGTACGATTTCTGTTGGATAAAAATTTCAATCCCGAATTTTTCGGGATCCGGATGGATTGGATTCCCATGGCCAAATTCTTTAACAACATGATAATGCGCGACCCCAAAAATTAAAGATGACCGAAAACAAATTAAATGAACTCGATTGGTAAACAATTCCGCATCCACCTTATTCTCCTGACTTTGTTATTTATCGGAAAAAAGCATAAATATAGAAGAGGTGAAATGAGGAATCGAAAAATATTTTATATCAAAACTCATTGAATTTTTATCTTTCTGAATTAAAAAAAAAAATTAAATAGATGGGAAAAGGTTGTATCTACTGAAAGACAATACATTGTATTGATAAATTATTTTTTTTATTTGAATTTAAAACTTTCATTTAAAAAACGACATTCGTAACTGGACAATCTATTATTTTTGCACATGGAATCTTTTTAAAACCAACATTTATAATAGTTCTTGAAAATAAATATATGATCTTAGGCGTACACTTCTAAAATTTCTAACGTTGTAATATAATTTTTTGTTGAATAAGTGGTTTTGTACATGTCTATATATACAATGTCCACCAAACCAAATGTTATTAATTTAAGCCGATTTGGCTATATTTTAATATAATCTCTTGCTGCTCTATATTATTGATAAGCTTATCATTCCATAAAACATGTGTTTTTTATACTGATCGAAACTACTATATAGGAAATATATTGTTATCCAAAAAGGTAAAATTCTGGTTGCATTGTCTTTGCTCCTTTCAAACCTTGATTTATTTCGTTTATCTTGTGGAATTAAATTGTCGAAGAAAAGGTTTTCCAATCGCTGCTGAGTGATTAAAAAAACACTCAAGCTTCTCGTGTATATATTTGATCGACTCTTGTACTTAAAAATGTCCATCACAGGGCTATCGACTGTTTGATTAAGAAAATGCATTCACGCATTTCTTGTGATTTTCAAATGCACTTTACTAACAAGTATTAGTTCTTAATGCTAATAACGCACTTGTTATCTCACAGAGTATCGCTTTGATGATGTCTAATGGTGCATAAAGGCCATTAAACTTTTTAAGGTCGTACTTATGCAATACGTAACGTTCGATCGTTCCTTCACCTATATTGAAAATGTGTGATTAAAAAAAGCTTTTGTTGTTGATGAATCATTTACAGATATTGATAGAGTAAAAAGCAGAATGACCTTCTAGCGCATTTTAAGCTTTCATGCGAAAACACGTATTGCACCATCTTAATTGTAATATCACGCCAATTTATCATACTTCGGGCGTGAATTCCTCCGATAAATCTGAATAGACCAATATTTGGCCGTTTATTGATGATGTTCACCAGATGAAAGTAATTCTACGTACGAATTAAAGAGTTCGGTAACATTAAGAATTTCGTCATTCGACGCTTTGTCGTAATCGACAGATTATATTGTAATTTATCAATCATGATTTGTAATGAAATGCTAACCACTAAATTTAATTCACCATCGTTTATAACTCAAAAATGATATCGATTTGCCGATTTCACAGACATATCTTCGATTTGAGTTTTGCGCACTGCATTAATTATTGCATAACGATTTTTTTTATACGAATGAGAACTCTATGCGTTCAAAGTATCAGTGTGTCAATTCTATAATGTCATTAAGTTCAACCGCAAAATTAATAGCCATGCATGGCATAAGAGTCGTAAAACGTCCATGAAAGTATCGATCGAATATTGTCCGGAAATCGCAACAAAGCAAAGGCTCAATTATGCATTTCAGATATGGCCTTAAAGTGATAGGTCATTCTTAATTAATAAGATTGCTTACCAAACATCTAATATTTCGATCGATCTTGATAAATACAGCAATAAAACATAATTGCACCTATTAAATATTGCAATCTACAAATGGCATTAAACACTTGTGGAATTCTTTCCGACTGTAAAGTTGCAACATTCTGCATTTTTCTGCATCTGGGATATATTATAATGTCTATTGCAACATCGCGACGTAAAGCTCTTGTTATTTAAAAACCATTTGAGAATGACCAGCAGTCCTGAATAAAATCAAGACATCAATGCCCGATTAAAATTATGTTTCAAAATAAGACATTAATCACAACGGTCAGTGTATAGTGTGGGAAATGCCTTAATTTTCTTTGAAATATATTTGCAAAATAATGACTAGAATGTTTTGAAACGGCCTCTTCTATTTTCATCAAGACCGTGTGATTTTTTATTAATCATGGTTAATTTCATGTTGCAAAAATCCAAGCGTAATTCTTAATTAAAATAGCATTTATTATGACCTACCTTTAAATTAATTGAACCACTCCACAAGTAACCTATACAATAAATGTTAAAAGCTGACATAAATGCAATCTCTGTTTTAAAATTCGAAATGGTTTTAAATCGTAATCATTAGATGTTAAATAGACTAATTAAGATTTATCTCGAAGTATATATTTCAGGATTTAATGTACGGATGGCAGTTATCTTGAAAATATTGTTAGATCTTGAATGACAACAAGTGCTTTAGAAAGCGTTCCTTTTTATTCCCTCCTTGAATGAAGTCCACCATGTCTATAAAGCTGTCACATTCCTCTTATATATTTAAATTCGATATCATTGGTTACAACTTAAATATCAAATAATATGTTAATTTATTATCTGTGTTAACCCTTCAAATACAAAGCCAATATATACTTCTGTACAAGTTGTGTTCTTCTGTACTCACAAAAATTTTAATACACTCAAACTCCTTTTTGTGCGATTTTTTTGGTGCGATTTCGAAGTTATGCGATTTTTTTCTTGTTTTTATAATTTCAATTTTTAGAGTACATATCGAGATATTTTGGATAAAATAGGAAATAAATCATCAACACTAACCGAAATTTGAGAAAAAAAAAAATTTTGGCACTGTATAAATTATATTGCATCAGCTATCGCGGAATATACGACCACGCCCTTTATTCTAGTTAGAATTTAAAAAAAACGTTTTTTTGCATTTGTCCAATGTTTCGACTTTTAAAACTACATTCTCCAAAGAAATTTCCAAAATTTCAACTACTTACGGAGTTGTAGCTATTTTAGTGACGCGGAAACTGTGCCGGTCCTACGATAATGAACTTTTTTTGTGCGATTTTGGATATATTTTATATAGCTCTTTCAAAGTTATGCAGTTTTTAAAACCCATGGAACGCATCATCACTCTTTCTATATATGTCATAGTTTTTTTTTGTGCGATTTTCCGCAGAACGCATTTACCGCACCAAAAAAGGTTTAAGTGTATAAAATTTATCACTCAATAAGTTCGTAGGCTTTTTTTCACTTTTTTTTTTTGGGGTTGTTTTTGCAATTTCTTCAAATAAAAACCTACGAACTTATTGAGTAATGTGCTATTTTATAATGCGAATTCGTCTCTAACAGTAAATCTTTATTAATTATTGCTTAGAAATATTTTTAAGTGAAACATAAATGGCATGATTATTCAAAGGATTTTAGTTGCTATGTTTTGTGTACTTATCAAAATAGATTAGAACTGTAAATCGAGTTTTTTTTTGGTCAAAACGTTCACAAACAATCACTCCCAAAAAAGTGGTTGTATAAAATACATGGAGGAATTTTGATATAGAAAATTAAATCTTGATGAAACAGAACAAATACTTAATCGAATTGTTGATTCAAAAATAATTTTAATACAGCTTTAAACCACCCACACAAGTTTAAACAGTGGACTTGGACAGGTGATTCAACACCGAAGAAGGCAATAGTGATTATAATGCAAGCTTATGATCATTGTTTTTGTAAATAATTTTAATAAATTATCTACCAAAAGGAAAATTACCAATTTAATTTTTGCAGACTTATTGCGGAGTTTAATGGAAAAATCGCAACAAAATTGGGGAAGAATTAAATAATGAACCAGTTCAAACTGTATATATTACAGTGTCCGAAATTCTTAAATTACGATTCGAATTATTGCCACATTCGCCTATTTAGCAAATTATATTGATAAATAAATACAATATAATCTTTAATATATTTTGATTCCATTATTATTAAAAAAGCTTTTGAACAACGCTTTTATGTGGCATATATATTGCGTATATCGTCCATCTAACGTTTGTGTTTCCATGAGAACGCTTGCATTATAAGAATATAGCGAATGTTAGTCGTAAACTAGCATAAATAAGCTATGATTATATCAAATATATTTTGGTGCTTTTTCTGTGAGACCATTGCCTTTTTTATCGCTAATTATACTTCCTATAGATTTGGAGTCAAAATGTTTGCACTACTAGTTCAATCTGTAAATAATGGAGCTTTCTACGGGTATAGTAAAGTTTTCATTATAAAAATGCTAATGATGTCAATGACTTTCCTCTATTTCTATATATGTACCCTTTCTGTATAATCTAGTCTTACAATAGATTTAATCTTATAACTTAATATTTAGATATTGAATAATAATATCTTGGATTTTTAAGTGAATTCTTATTCTACTCATCGATCTGCAATGCGGACATGGATTTGCATGCATCTCACGCGGCCACAATGTGTTGAATTTCCCATTTTTTTTTCTTCTTCAGTTATTTAATTTTACGACTTGGACAAGTCCGTTACGACGTCTCATTGACACAGTTCGATTACTACATTCTAAATTTCATCGCCGGTTCTTCCCGCGTCTAGGAGAAGAACGCAGAACTGTGAGATAATCCGCAAAATCATCGAATGCGACCGCCGATCACGCCCGTCGCCATATTCGAAATCATCATGTGCTTTCATGACATTGTGCAACACGCGTATATATATAATGTTTTTTTTTCGACCCAAGAAAGCATGACGTGTGGCATGTAAAATCTCACACAACCGGTATCCACACGTTTTGAGAAATTAGAACGATTCGGTATACATTAAAATTATGAGCCGATTGATACACGCTGGTCCTACTTGGCACCTAGTGTTTAGACACTTTCCAATGTGCCATCGTTATGTCCGCTTATAACAACAAACACTATGATGTCGTATTGAATAATATTTTCGCGGGCTTTTATAAAACGCGGTCGATGCCGTATTTAAATTTGTCAATGGAATTATGGAAAGTCCCCCAAAACATGCCTCTAAATTCATACTAGATTTTATCATCATAGATTTTAAAGCAATTAAATCACTTTATTAAGATAAATTCTTATTTATTTTTTGTGCCAAAAACCATTGTGTATGTGATATTCTTAAAATAGAAGCCCTTAATAATGATTTAGTTAAATAGGGTAAATTTTAATACGATGAAGAAAATTGGTCCAAACTGTTAATGAACATTCGATTTGCAATTACAATGAAAATATGATATTTAAATCGTGATAAATTCGTAATCTTCGTGATAAATGATTTATAGATCATGCCTAAAAAATCTTATGCAAATAACCCTATCCTATTTTAATCATATGTGGAAGACTATTAAAAATCATCAGATAATCTTTTTATCCTATGGTTTTAATTTTATTGCTTGACCGTTTTTGGGGATTAGTAGGATTTAGGCTGCTGCACTTTCAAGTGGTGTTTTGTGCTCTTTTGGTGAATATAATCATCAAGAATAAATTGTGTTTTTTAAAATTCAAATTTAACAACCCACTTTATCATGGATCGATTTTCGCCGAGTGAAAAATTTATTCGAAATTTGATTCTTTATCATTTTTTTTTAAAAAAAGAGGGGTGCAAAAATATTTGCGATGTACTGGGACATTATTTTAAGTCTTCGCAAATGGTTCCAGAAAATTCGATATGGAAATTTTGATTTAAAAAATTGCCTTGGAAGTGAAAGACTGCCCAAACTGGATGCTGCCACACTGACTGCTGAAATTGAAAGTAATCCAACAGAAACTGTTGAAAAAATATCGGCCAATCTCGGATACTCATGATCGAGTGTTCAAAGAAATCTGAAGAAAATCGGGACCGCATTAACGCATTGGGACAACTTGGAAACAAAAAAATGGAATCCGAAATGCTGTTTTAGGCGACTTAATAACTGGAGATGAGAAATAAGTTCTTTACTCTAATTATAGACGCAAAAATCAATGTCTATCGAAGGATCAGGTAGCCAAACCGCCCTTTAACCTCGGCCTAATAACAATAAAAAAGGAATGTATTAAAATATCTTTAAAAAACTATTATATTTATCTTCAATTATATAATGAAGGCAATAAAATACCACTTCATAAAAAATCTTTCCTTAGAAAAGTCTCCTGTGGAGATCACTTACATCCGATAATGGATATGACATCTTAAGTAGAAAAATAAAAATAATAAAACTAGAATATTTTATTTATCGAATTTAGTTCATAATCATTTGATGTAATCATTTTTTTGCTTACAGTTCGTGATGTTCATATATGTATAAATCTACATTTGGCATTGCCTCCAAATTCACCCAATTTTAGACGTAATGTTGTCAATTTTAAATTATGCTATTTCATAAATCGCAATTTATTGCTTGTCGTTGATAAATATTGGGTTGATGCTAAATTAATTAAAGTTATGGCGTCCCATACACCGACACGCACCAAAGTGACATTGTTGTGATTTGGAAATTGAACACAGTTCGAATATTGTTTAGCATAATATGGACCGGCGAAATGTGACACTAAATCTTTTATTTCGCAATATATTTTTAATTCGACCTAGAATGTTTCAAATTCGGATTCATATCATCATCGATGTGTTTGTCTTTGTCAATCGCATCATATCATTCGAAGCAACACAAGCCTCTGATCTTCCGATCAAATGTATCAATCAATCTTCGCATTTAGTTTTTTTTTTTAAATCAGAGACTGCCAAAATATTGGCATCCATGTCCGTGACCTGCTTGTGATTTATTTTTAAAATTGTTCAATAGCTCAAGTCAAACAGGTCCGAAATCATTTCTTAAGCTTTTCCATTTAAATTTACAGAATATATGAGCGAATCTTACACGATCATTGTCTAACATGCTCCACACCCATAAACCACTCTCGTTTTCTTTATTTTTTTATAGGTGACATAATGTTGTTTTTTTTAAAATATTTTTCATACTTATCCATTATCAACTTATCGAATATGAATAATTTTATTTTGTCTTTCTATATAATATAAACGGCTTTCGTCTGGTTTGTGCGGCATTTACTATTAAAAATGTCAAATATATGAATGCATATTTTTATGTCATGACATCAATAGACAAATCGTGATTCGTTTTCATCAAATCTTTTGCAATAACGTTGTGCAATTTCCAACACACAAATATAAAAAATCATAATCCGGTTAATTGAACGGTAAAAATAATCTATTTAGTATAGATTCGTTGATATATTATATCAGCAGAGTTTACGTCGCTTCATAAATGCCATATTTGATGAACTTTTTAACCTTTTAATCGCCATTGATTTTAGAGATATTAAAAATTGTGTAAAAAAATGTTTGACTTGTATATTTTATTAAATATTTATTTTTCTACGAAAAAATATAGCGACTCACCGGTGAGTCGCTGGCGGTTAAATGATTAAATGATCATTCGTTATCGCACATAGCATTGAAATAATTTACTTTTGACTGGACAGAGTTAATAGATTTTAGCATGAGCTTTAAGATAAAATGCCTTTTTGTTGAACAATTTCACCCAGTCCATGAATTTTATTTTATGAAGACTATTACGACCACAATAAAATCATCGCCCCCTTATTATTACATAATTTATATGCTAATATATCAATGCCTTGTTTAAATGAATATTTACTTCCGTTAAAAAATGATTCATGATGATTTCGAATGCCAGTTTCCCTTTTCTCTATGAGATGTATATGTATAGAAAAATATGTTACTTGAGATTCGTTTTACGACGCCCATAACATTTTTATTGTCACTCGAATGTTTTCTTCTTTGCGGTGAAGAGGTGCGTATGTCCCAACGCCATATAATTGATGGTGGCTTACAACATATTGTGCTCTTACGCGTTATTTTATTGCCCTTATTTAATATGTTTATTTACAGGTGGGTAAATTGCTTTTCGATTTATCATCTGTGAAAGTATGTAAGACGATTAGGGTCATATTGTATGCCTAATTCAATTACACCCCAACTAATGCCCGTTTATGGCGTTCATAATTGAATCGTTTGTAGTGATTTTTTAGTGCTCAGATAAGATAGCAGTTAAAAGATAATCAAGCATGATTTAGTACGCGTTTAATGTTATTAAAGGCCTATTCATTTTTTTAATGAAAAATATCAATGAGGCATCGTTTAATATGTCATTATAGAAAGGCCCTTACATGCACGCAATAGGGCCTTTCATTTATTCGATTGAAAACTGATCCCTTCAGATTTCTGGAAATTCAAGATTTATTCTCTTTTAAAAATTAAGATCTTATTAAAAATATATGCTCAATCTTTTGACGTTGTATATCAACATCAATAAAACACCAATGTATCATCATCTTGACGCGTTTGGAATTATTTAAGCACGCGAATGAATTAATACGCTATCATTTACTTCTCAATTTACATACATATATAATAAGAACTTATTTAAGCATATGATAATAGTATTTCAACAAAGTATACATTTGACAAACATCCTATTAAGTAATTTGGCGCGTAATTTGCATGCTGAAAATCATCCGCTGCGTAGGGGTTAAATTTGGTCCGACTGGTTTTAGTCTCAGCTTCCGACTAATAAATCTGTTTATGGATTGAAATATGAATATTCAATCGTGTCTTTTATGGTTAAAAATTGATTTATTCAAATGGGGCATCGTCCATGCCCTGCAGGTCATCATCATCATCATCATCGATATTTAAATCTTGCACCGATATAGATTGGGCGGTAATAGGTTGAGTTATTTCAACATAGTGATTGCACTCATTTGGATTTATTGTAGAAAATGCTGCTGCAATATTATAAATGCATATTTTGTATATAAATCTACAGAAAGGAGAGAGGCGAAACGTGCGATGGAATTGACAGTTTAACCTCGTTCTGGATTGCATTTCGTATGACAAAAACTGCCTATTCTTCCATAATTATCCTCAAAATTCGCATATTGTTTCGTCACAAAAATTATGATTCGCAGTCGACATTTCAGAAAGCAATAAAAGTGAAATTAGTGCTCTTTCGTTTTCTCTGCGAATGTTTGCTCCGTTCTCACTTTTTAGTACAAGCTATTTATCATTCGATTTTTTTATCATGCCATTCCGTCAATGGTTCAACGTTCGCCTCGTCGCATGATCTGCACATTAATCTTTCCCAAGAGTGTGTTATAATAATGTGTACAGTTAAACTTCTATTTTATAAGCGTGACTATAACAATATCACGGATATAACGAGCAAATATTTTTGAAAACTAGATAGTCTTTAAACTGAATAAATTTAATAGATTGCTCAATATGCTAAAACTTTTTGATAATGTGATTGAAACGTTGATATCTACAATTCTTGAACCTATAGCAAACTAAATATTAGGTCGTCCCGAAAGAAATCCATTATCAAACTACCATGCAAAGATTTTCAAAAGCTTAAAATCACCAATTTAAAAGGTTTATTGAAACGAATGAAACTTAATATAGAAATGTATCGTATGAGTCGTATTAAAGCGATTTTTTTAATTCCGGATAAAAATTGAAATATTTATGAATTAAAATCCGTTCCAGAAATATCGAATCCCAAATGGTTGTGGCGTCTCGTCTTCTTAACCAATTAAATAAAAATATCGAAAGTGTTATTGGGAAACTTCAGGAACATAATAAACTTGTTATTCATCTCTATAATGACATCACATAATATATTAAACCTAATAGGATTTCAATAAGAATATTTTTCGTCCAGCCCCCATGTTTTTAAAAATTCCGAATTGGCCCAATTCTCAAAAAAATGGTGTCCCCTGCTTTAGAGCATTCATTAAAGAACAAAAAATAAAAATGTAGATAAACTAAAAATATATTCATATTGTCAATAGAAAAAAAATGTAATAATGGATTTCTTTTGGGATACGCTTATAATTACAGCAGACCCACGATAATCCGACCCCGGTCTAATCCAGAGACTTGTGTAATCCAACATGCCAATACAAGTATAGTACACTTAAACTTTTTTTGTGCGGTAGATGCGTTCCGCAGAAAATCGCACAAAAAAAGCCATGACTTGTATTGAAAAAGTGAAGATGGGTTTCTTGGATTTAAAAACCGCATAACTTGGAAACAGCCATATAAAATATATTCAAAATCGCATAAAAAAAGGAAAACAATAATTAAAAAATAACACTTTTGGTAACATTTATAGGACGTCTTGCATCATTGGTAAAATTTTAAGGATGTCTGACATCTAGTATCTCAAATGCCAGACATCCACTAAAGAAATACTATTTTTTTAATTACAAACTATCATCGCTGTATGATCATTTTCGTTGCCATTTTCGATATGAAAATCGCTTTCTTCTTCGGAAGAAATAGTATACCCAGTGTCAATTTCATCGTTGTTCTATGTAGATTTTCTCTTTCCAACAATATAATTCATAATTATTAAAGATATCACTTTAGTCCCTAACTCAAAAAAAAAGACTACGTTAAATCTATAATATGAAACCGTATTATCCACGTATATCTCATCATTTTACGGATTCCAAGTATTCCTTTCCAAAAAGTTCCGGACTACAAAAGATCGGGGCAGTGCTCTATAGTCCGACAAATTCGATAATCCGACACTTGTCTTGTAAAACGATTATTTTTGAAATGTCGAACATTTTCAATTGTTTAACTCGCTTTTGTGTGTTTTTGTATTCTCTCCTCCGATTTTTAACTGTGAATATGTGATTGATTTAATTTGAATTTGGAAATCCCATTGTCACAATAGACGCCGCAAAGAAAGTGACAGTCGTTGTCACTTTATGCATGATTTCGTGTGGAAATTCCGCCTATCAATTTTGCTGCTTCATTTGATTTTGGCGTTTATATATTTTCCATGTCCAATTAAAATAAGTCAATTTCTCATCTTATTTCATGTATTCAAACAATGACTTTGTTTTATAACAAAGGCAAGCTGTTGCTTAGAAAAGTTTATCGTTTAACACTGTATGTACTTTCCTTGTGTCTATTAAATATGCTTGTAATTTTTTGATCGATCGAGACGTCTATACACATATTTTTTGAAGGAGTCTTGCTACCTAATCGGCATCGGTATTGTCCTCGATGATTTATGCAGATGCTTTACATCTGGAATGGTTGAACACACTCGTGCTTCGCCTATACATATGTCGTTGAAGAGGACATTCGCATTCTCTGAGCATAGCTAATTCCGCACTTGTGACCATGAAAGCGCCCATCGGCAGTGATCTTCGGTGCGTAGACCACCGCCCGGGGTCTTTGTATTCCGGGATCGAATCGGTTTTTATCTGCTTCGTAGTCCACTCTCCTCACCTGTCCTGTCACGCATATTAATTTGAAGGTGAAAGTTAATAGAGGTGTAATGTTTCTAGAAGCCGATCGTATGCACCTCATAACGAAATTTCTCGGCGCACCTCAATTGAATCATTCGACGCCAACGTGCGTTCACTCCGAATATCGAATTCTTGCGAGAAACGCTCCAAACACGAGGTGAAATCTGGCGGTGTCCATGGGTTTCTCTGTCGGTTCGGCACTCGAAATTTTAAAACTCTGTATGTAAATTTTTCACCAAAGACTGCCTGGAAGGTGTCAATACGTCACCCTGATCACGTAAAAGCAAATTGTGGAACGGTCTGTTATCATGTACTCCAGCGTGTTGCTATCCAAGCATAAAGTTCTTTATAACCAAAGACATTTGATAATGAATCTGAATATTATCCAAAATTTAATGAATATGCATTTTAAATATGATCTTCTTGTATTTCCACTATTTTCAACCAAATGTTTGGCTACTCATTACAAAGTTCAAATCCAAATTACTGAAAAATATTTCACCCCACCAACAAATTTGGGAGATCGAAAATATTAATATTTTTGATCGATCATCACGATCTAGATCTAGCCAGATTTCTTAAATATGAAAAGTAAATATTAAAGCGATCAATAAAGTCGTATATTATTTATCGAATAATAAAATCCTAACTTTATTGCATATGGAAGGCAAATGGAAAACCATCATATGAAAAACTTATCCCTTGAAATATCTGCTGTGTATTATAAGTCACTATGATTTTCTTTGAATCTAGTTCTATTTATTCGCAAAATTCTTCTGCAAAATATGTCATTATTAAATTGCCCATAAGCATAATAATAGATAGAATTGTACTGAATATAATATACACTTCTCTTTTCCTATTTATATACATAACATCTTTCTTATGAAATATTAAACTATGCAGATATTTCCATAAAAAAATATTGATTTTTATCATTGATGATCTTTTAAAATGAATATGCTAGGAGATGTATAGATTTTACATATTTTTTCGCATACCGTATTTAACATTCATTCGAGTTCTTCCGTGTTAACAATGCAACTCGCTGGACCTCAGACTGCCAAGTTGACACACTTCTTCATTGTCAATATCACGCTCGTGTTGCCAGACTAAAATCATATAATCAAATATGTAAACTGTTTCTTTCAAATGTCGATGGTATTTCGAACAGTAGCATATGTAATGCTTTAACTCTTTTAGGAGACATTCTTGCACCTTTATCGCAATAAAGTGTGGATTTTTTGGATATATGCCATTTTATTCCTTGGAGGATAGAAAAAGACATTTTTCTTGGCTTCTCAGCCCTTAAAGAATTATATGAAATACATAGTGTTGGTAATCATCGCCCTCCAACTGCATATAAATAGGTGCTTAATTTATTATATTGTTATCCTCAATTAAATTTACATAAACATAGGATTTATAATGCTTTTTTTATGTCCAAAAATATTGTCGTGACTGCACAAAAATTAGACAATGGTGTAATATAAGCACGACATGTATTAATGGTGCTTTTGTCAACAAGGTCATGATCGAAGGCTATAAACGAAATTGATACAAGGATTTGCCATCAATATTCCGATTTACCCAAAAAATAGTCATGTCCTGATCGCAAGTTATATTCAGTTATGGGAAAATTAAAATTAAATTAAAAATTTATTTTGTTGCATTAAATAATGTTTTTCCTCGTATTTTTCAAACCGGCGGGGAAAATTTGTATACATACTAGCGTTTTTTACATTTTAAATTAATTTGTGGTATATTTCATAGTATGCCTCAAACTTGAATTTATACAAAAAATGTCCTCAAATTGTTTCCCACTGTTAAGCATCAGTTCTTTGAGTCGTAACAAAGGCATTTATAGTCGTCACAAGAATGAAAATTCGTCGACACAAAAAAAGGTATCGATCTTTTCCACGCTCTATTTGATCTATACCAAAGTACTAAATGCGTTACTGCAACACTCAAGGTCGGAATTGCTTTATTGAAAATCGCATTTATTTACCGTTAATAATTGTATATTTTTTTATAAAAAAAATGTTTATCAATACAAAATACGCATTATTTATACATGACGATATATCAAAAAAGGCATTTTCAAAGCACCGTTATTAATTGAAGCGTTCTTCCGGATGCAACTTACGTGTCAGTAATCTAGATTTTCGCTTCCAAGACAATAAAAGAAATGCAAAACGAAACAAAGAAGTGCTTGATGAGCGTCAAAATTAAGTGTTTTTCTCACACAATGCTGATATGTAGTCGCCGTGTGCTAATTTTCATCGAGATATGTTCACTTGTTCTTTCGTTCGAGTGCTTTTGCATTGCCGTCGCTAAGAATGACGTTAGTGTCAACACTACAAGAAATTATGCGAGTTTTTTCCGAGATCTTGTATAGCTGTGATATTTTTTTAATAGCTCTAATCGAATTATACTCACGATTATCGACAACAATACGCCTACATGATTCTGTATGGAATATAGACACGTTTCATAATAATGTTACATAATATCAAGTTATTCACTAAGTATTGTGTACATTTTGAAGTATACTTAAAATGTGTTTGTACTACTTGAATTTTATATACACACAATATTTCTATTCATCGGGGGATATATTAATTTGAAGAACGGTGCTTAGAACGAGACCTTAACCCACTATCTATCAGAGTATTCGGCACGTAGTAAATTTGGATGTTTTTTAATTGACTTCTTGAATATCTAATTTTACAAAAATAGCTTGTTTTGAATCACTTTTTCATTAACTTGCTGAATTATATCCATGTCATGAGAGCTTTCTATTTAAAGCTAATTTCATGTAACCCTTCTGTCAGTGAAATGGTTTAATGTACTCCCGTCAATTAAATAGGTAAACAAACTATCGTACGAAATATACTAATTATACTGATTTTTACAAATATATGACGCATAAAGGATTTTTTTAAATAAGTAAAAATACAGGTTAGCGTAAGAAATATCATAAATCATTTTATAGAGCAAAAGGATTAAAATTTCTTTAAAGAAAAAGAAGAAAAACGTGATATCCTGTATAAATCATTTGAAAAAAATCTAAGTCTAGCAAAATCTATTTTATTGGATCTTATTGGTAAGATTTATACATAACTACTATTTAAAAAAATAATTGCAAAATCATGATGGTTTGGCCAGACCATCTTATTGACAGAAGGGTTAAAATACGTAAAATTATTAATAAAAACAAGTCTGAAATATTTTTCAGTCATGTTTCAACCAAGGATCAAATTCAGATTATGGGAAAAAATCATCCTACAATCAAATTTAGGAGATCGGAAATATCAATATTTCTGATTGATCGTCTCAATCCAGAATTACCCTGTTTTCCTGGATTTGAAGAAGTAAAAAATAAAGTCACGGATGCAAGGACGTCCGTGAGTGACTGATTGAATTTAACCTCTTAAGTGGATATGACGTATATACCCGTCAAGACCAAAGTCCATGCGAAGTGGGTATGACGGATATATCCGCATTGTGAAAGTTAAGCAAACCTCAATAGAAAATGACCGATATGTCCGATTGCAGTGTTGTGTACGTTTAATGTAAGAATGATTCATCTCGGGAACTGAATTGTTCGAACTTGATGATATACTATTTTCGTATACTGAATATGACGCGAAAAGATCGAAAAGGAGAAAAGATCGCGTCACTACGGATGACACGTTTGACGGTGAATCAAAACTTAGAAGGGGTTAAAACAATAATTAAATTATCATTTAAATACAAAGATACTCATAGATTCCCTCTTCTCATATCTTTCCAAATAATCCTATCCTTTCTTTACTACGAAAAATACCTTACCTAAGAAGGTCTCCTATGAAAATCTGCTACGTGTGATAACGGATATGGTGCTTTAAGAAGAATAATTTTCAGATTGACCGATTTAATTATCATCAGACAAATATCAATAAACACAAAGACATCACTATTATAACAAAAGTGATTGCTCGTTATAACCGTTATTTTGTAAAAATAATGCTTTTAGGGTACTACATTTGCTGTATTAACCCACATTTATCGTTTTATTTTTTTGTAGATGCTTATCACTTCCTACCAACTTGATTTTCATTTGCATAATTACACATTATAAGTTCATTATATTTTTATACAAAGACTTTAATGATTGTATTTTAAACATTTTTGTAGTATTGAATTGTATTGAAAATATAGAGATTTTTTTATAATTATTGAAGTATTAATACTTTTAATCGTCTTATTGTATTATCCATTAGAATTAGAATCCCGGATCTCTTTGACGCGATCGTTGGTTAGTCTAGAAACAATAATTTACAATCTCATCGATTTGTATTAAATGATTTAAAAATTTGTCTGTCGATAATTTCGAGCTCTGATTGACTGGCCTCTCATCGACTCCAATCGCTTCTTCAAACAATATTCGATTTTCTCGCCGCTAATAGAAACTGTAATGTGAATACGTATTGCATTAATTCGTCGGAGTCATATGATGAACGCGTCTCGATTAATTACGATTTATCGGATTTCTGAATTTGAACTGATTCTCGAAGAGCGTTCACTTTCTCTCGGCACAAAATGAAAATAGCCTCCGTCGTGAAAAGCGAATCGGCTCACGGTTCATAATTCTCGTGTATCTGTAATGTGCGAATTCATCCCAGTTGTGAAATGCAAACCACAAAATAAAAGAGAAATTAACTTTTCTAGCACCAAAGCCGTCCGCCAATGTGCGCCTACACAATCATACACGCTGAAAACCGGATAAGCGGGAGATGCGGATTACATGAAAATTGCCGGAAAATAACCTCAGCATATCGTTTAAATTGCATCGGTAATAACTTACATACACACTACAGGGCATATAAACTCACAGCATGGGACCACCTATTCCTAATCCCGTTGTAAATATGCTACATCCAATGGGCTCATAAATATGTATTATCGTCTTATTCCCATTTATTCTTTCGGCACTCAATTCCATCATGAGCTAATGGACCGGTAGTATTGATGTACAAAGCACGTAAGAAGTAATTGTCAAACATGACAATTAAGTCATATCGTTTCACGGTGTGTAAATACTAGGTGTGTAAAATTATAAATAGTTATCCTCGTAAGAGGTAATTTACTTAGTCACATATTTATATTAACATATCGAAGTTCATGTTTGCTCAAGAAGCATGTTTAAGTTATTTTATTATTTCCTTCTAAAATACATCTGTATAATGTCATGGCTGATTATTATGTATCGTTAATTTTAGTGGTCTACCTGTGATTTTTAACACTAAATAGTCATTGAATTTTCCTTGATGACATTAATAACTTACAGATTTTTTAAGCTTATCAAATTATATTATTGAAAGCTTAGGTGCATCTTCTATCGTATTTTCACGTCTAATAACATATATCTAAATTCGTCAATGTTCGCAATAATGATATTGAAATAATTTGATAAATATTCGGCTGTCCCTTGAATTAATGCATTCTTCTTATGCTGTAATATTCATTAGATTACGTATAAGAATTTGTAATGATTCATTCAACGTCCTTTTTTCGCAAAAATTGGTAATTTGTATGAACGCAACATAACATTGCTAATACAAATGTAAATTGTCTTTCGCACTTCGCATAAACAAATAAATAATATAAATTATTATTCACATAGTAAATAAGGATTCTTACTAAGTGCTAAACTAAAATGAAATCAAAAAATGATGGCATTCTTTGTAACGAATAACAAGTAAATGCCATATATAAATGCGACATTATGCGAATCTGAATTGGTATTATATTGATTGCATATTGGTGTTGCATGCGACAATAAAAATCATATCGAAAAGGATATTTCAGGATTCAATTAATTCAAAGAAGACTTAATCTTCAAATAAATATTAGTGTTTAGATCCCTAAAAATCTACAGATAATGTTTAAGAGGCTTGCAAGTTAATAATAATTTATTTCAAATGTTTACAATAATTTTTCTATTAATAATCAGCGATTTTTTAAAAAATAATTCTATAATAAATAAGTGGTCCCTGTATTGTCCATTTGTCGTTTGTGTTTCCATTGGAACACTCATGTAAAATATCAGACATAAGTGATCTCTATATATATTTTTTGAAATCCAGGAAATCAGGGTAAGTCTTGGATCGATTGGATTTTTTCCGACCTTCCAAATTTGTCGATACGGTGATTTTTTTCCACAATCTGAATTCGATTCCGAATCTTTATAGTAAGAGTCCGAAATCTAAACCACTGTACCAACGCTTGGTCGTTTCTATAACATATGTTCAAACTTCTTAATTTTCATAAATGGGATACTAGCAAACGAAAACTTGAGCTGTACAAAACAGTTTTAATATGAATGAAAGCAATCCTCTACTCAAATTACTATGCATTATAATATTTATTTGTATTATTGCATCACGAAGATAACTGGTACTAAACTTCATCTATTACAGATAATACTTTTCAGTAAAATCTTCCAGAAAAAAAGCTTTGAAGTCTTTATAAAAACATAAATTCTTGATCGCAAATGCTGCAAAAGCACCCTTCGATTCATTCATTGATGATTTGGATTTGACCTTTTCCCTGGATTTGATATTGATTAGGTTGTCGTTTTGCAATGGATTGCGTATACTTGGATTATGGTAATCATTATATGATGTTGATTTTTATCGCAAAAATTAATTTCTTCAGTGCACAATATAAATTTATGACTTAGTTTTGATTCTTATCCATCAATGGATTTGTAAATGACCTAATCCTGCGTATTTATGGCATGATACGCCATAATAATAACGGCGTTTGTATCAAATATATTGATAAAAGAGTTTCTGACTGTATGTGGGAAAATAATTCAAATTAAAATAACAGCATAATAACACCGCACGTTGAACCTATAATTTCAATCTTTTTAAATAGAAGTCTTCGACGCAAATGCATTTTTATGACCATCAATATTATTAATTATTTAACCAGCAGCATAGTAATTACTCCGATAAACCATCTCATTGTTTGAGAAGATCACGAGTGCATAATGTGGTGTATTTTCCTCGATGCATTTACAATGTACGGCCCCTAGGCCTAGTTCATCCGTCCGAATCGTTCTCAAATATTAGACGGTAATTGATGAATCGTGATGCTTCAAATATTCGAATCGACGTACTTGAACATTATGCAACGTCGTCCAATTTCAAAACAGCTCTAACCTTTAGATGCTGCATTCAAGTCCAAATGCTTATCCAGCACTTATCCCCTTAATTGAACGAAGACGTTGCAAATTGCGCTTTGCGATACTTACGAATAATTTTATACAGCCTCCGAAGTGCGCTTAATTGCGTTGACCCAAATGGTTGTTCATAGTCTTTTCGAAAAAAATAAGAAGCATTGTCGTTAATGCAGCGTAACTGATCGTATTAAAGTGTATCTGTATAATGATTGTATCTGATGTACATGATTAATTTTTTTTTTTACTACTTTGATGGTACGGTCTTTTGCTCATTATCAGATTTGTACTTATCGGCGTAATAAATTTTATTGGTGTTCAATTTGTTACTTTATGGTCGCATCGAAGCGGTGTGAAATTCAAAGATGTTACCTTTGGCTCGCGTTTTTCTTCGATGCACGCCCACTTGCATGTCGATTGTTCTTTCGCTGTTGGTGGAAGCAGAGAATCTTTGGCGGTCGCCTTTCGAAATATGTTTTAGTTTTATGCCGTCCAATTAACGATCGTAATCGAATCCATTCCACAATTTATTGCCGTCGGAACTAGCAGGTGGCTTCGGCTTTTTCCCATTGGTATCCCATGCCCCGAAACGATGGAGCCTCCGGCTTCAAGACGCGTGTACGTACACGTGTCTACAACCTCTCCACCCAAAAGCTTTGCATAAATCAGAAGAAGTCCGAGAAAGCCTTAACCATGTTAAGAAGCTCCTCAAGGCAGTCATAAATTTAACAAATACCACCAATCCTACCGTACATATGCATAATTCACATCTTGACAAAAATACATAAATTGATCCCCTTGTATATATTTGTGGATATTACATACATCATCTCGGAATTAAAAATGAATTTATCTTTCTCCCTGTGTTAAACATTCTAATTTATTGAGCGGAACGCTGTTAAATATTCTTAATGAATTATCATTTTGTTGAAAACCCATTCAATCCATGATTCATTGGCGATGCTTAGAAAATCATAAAATTTGAGTTATATCAATTAACAATTTCATCATAAGTCTTAAATAAATCTTTGAGAATTTGATATTCTTATACCATATTAGGATCATTAGGATTAGAATCCTGAGAATATTGTACAGATTTAAAGATAAAGACAATCAGAATGATGATGAAATTTCTATACAATGCAATCAAATTTAATATAATCCTGAAATAATAAGAGTCCTGTAACTGCTTACAGTGAATTAATTTTGTTTATCTAGTAATCGATATTTTATGAACTAACGTCATATAGATATCATATAAGATATATTGTTATATTAACTTCATGCATTAATGATAAGAGGAAATCAAACCTAGAACATCAACTTTCAAAGGCTACTTACATATCTAAAATTAATATATTAACGTTTGAAAGCTAAGACGTGGCTAATTTTAGATTATTGAAATCTTTGTTTTTAATGGTTTTATAAAGAAGATATAGGCCAAGCTTCGGTATAGTGGTTTAAATCCTAGATTTTTTCTATAGAGGTTCGAGTTCAAATCCAGATTGTGGGTGGATAAAATCACCCTATCAATAAATTTGGGAGATCAGAAATATTAATATTTCTGATTGTTCATCTCGTTCCAGATTTATCCAGATTTCTTGAATTTGAAAAATTAAATACTGAGGCGATATTGTTGATCATGTTCAAATATTGTGGAAGATAAATAGCAAACTATCACATGAAAAATCCTTTTCCTAGTAATAAGGTCTCCTGTGGAAATCGATAACGGATATAGCACTTTGAAAAGAAGAAACAAGACACACTTGCAATTTAGTTCTTATTGAATTTGCAAAATAAAAATGAAAAATACGACAACTCAAAAGATTTGTGTATTTTAGATGATTTGTTATCATAACTGTTAAAGCAATTCATTGGATATTTTTTATAACCTTATTAGTACGGAAGGCAGCGACCAAAAATTTGAATGGCATTAAACTAAAATCTACAAGGCAGCCTTTTTGTCTACAATTAGTTTACGTTACTTATTGTTAAGTAAACGTCATCTACTTTCGATACAAGATGGCTAGGAATTCGATAGACGTGGTTAAGCTTGTAGTGCGGGAACTTGATTGAAATATTGCAACTTACAAAGAATTGAATGTACAAAATATTTATTATGAGCAACTACATCATAGTTTCAGTCTTGTAGATATAAGACATTTATTTACGGGTGTCAAATGATGTTATAAAAATCGATAACAACAGAGTCATTGTAGAATGCAGTTATATTTACTTATCTTGAATTTCTTAGTATATTTTTTTCTGATGGCTTTGTCATTCTAGAGGTTTTAGATTAACAAACCTGATAATATATATTTAAATTCAATATTTGCTATTATTTTTATTTTTATTTGGGATGTGTTGTGCCTTCAGCGCGCGCATTCATCATAGTAATTGAAATGCAACAATTTAATATATATGGTCGTTTTAAGCTTTAAGTTTATTAACCATGGGCAATATTTGCCTTTTATTGCTCAAATCAAAAGTTCAATAAAACAACGGTAAACGTAAGCTGTTGAATAACATAAACTTGCTCGGCATTAACCTTGTCAATGAAACGCTCAGAGTCAATGCCATTCATTTTATTTCCATATAATATGGGTTGATGGCAATACCCTTGGAAATATTCATTCAACTCTGCATACTGATTTTTCTTTTATTGCTAAAATCAATGATATATTCTTTTGGGTGGTATCTCATAAATAAATCAAGACTAATTAGTCCAAACACCACATGTGGTGGTATCGTACATTTCCAAATATAATCGCCGTGACTCCACTTTTAAAACATCGAAATAATTTTCGCAAGCCGTCTATTTATAGCCGATTCTGTTCAAATAGGCGTCTTCGTGTTTGGCAGATGCCAAAATATTTCCCAAAAGACGATTTCAGTTCGTCTATGTCTACAGCAATATATTGAACGTGTATGGAGAGCAAATAAATTATATAAATATTTCCCCCTTGTTTATCGATGTCAATATTTGACTAGAATTTTTTATTTGTTATATTTATATAAAAAATATTTTCTAACAACTTCCTCCAGCTCTTGGTACGATCCGCACATCAAAGATCTTCTTTTGTGGTAAAAAAATGTTTAACGCGTAAACATGCAATACGTGAATATACGTTTTTCTATATTATTTTACATCGGTAAATTAGCATTAGAAAAGGCGGAGCAGAATTTAAATTTGAATCAGCTTTTACGGTGGTGGGACAGGTCGAAATACTTCAAGACCTTCGATCAAAAACAGCCAATCTTAAACATAACTATATTCTTGTACATAATTCATAATTTTTAATACAGTTTATTTTTTATTGTTTCAGGAATTGGTCAAAAATACTAATCAAGCGGAATTGAACACGATCGCTTCTTATTATTTTGATGGTCAAGGAAAAGCACTTCGGCCGATGGTTGCGATACTTATGGCTAGAGCAATAAATTATCACATATATAGAGAAAATAGGTGAATCGTTTTATTATTATCTAATGATTTAATACATTATGGTCCAAATGTTGGTATAGTCGTTTAGTTCTTAGACTCTGGTTCAATTTCAGATTACACCACATCATTCAATAAGTTCGTAGGATGACATAATTAAGTTAATAAAACAAATTTTAGACAAAATTCGACTTTATTCATCAACATAGTCTCCTTCAAGACTCATTCATTCCAACGGTTCTCTAACATTTCGATGCTTTTTTGTAGGACGATTTATCTTTGCCCCCCAAGTAGGCTTCAGTTTCCGCAATCACTTCTTAATTTGAGCCAAATCTCTTTCTGCAAATGGAAGTAGTCGCTGAGAGTCAGATCTGGAGAATACAGTGCATTGTTGCGATCCACTTGTGACATACGATGCATTATCTCTTGATGAAAGGGCACTTTTTTATTATTCATTTGGGGCCGTTTTTTTCGCAATTTATATCGTCAAATGCATCAATAACGTCATATAACATTTGCAAAATGACTTTTTATTTTTTCTCTCGATGAAGCAGAGTCTGAATAACGCTTTTCAATTAAAGCTTTATTAATACACGAAAATCATTTTTTTTCACTGTTTTAAAGAAAAAATACAAAAGCGGTTTCATTAAAACCACTGTAACTTGTGAACTAAACGTCAAATTGTTATGTAATTTTGACACGTCTTGTTAATTCCTAAAAATCATGGAACAATGCCAACCTACGAACTTATTGAGTAGTGTATTAGAAAAATTTTCATCGTTCCATCAATTTCTGATCAATCGTTTGGATCTAGATTTGGGCTGATTTTCTGCTTCCAAAATAGTAGCCATGCCACAATAATTTAAATATGATTTAAAAATAATAACGTCTTCGCACTCTTATATTCTGCTACTCAAAAAAATTATAATAGTATGTTATGGAGTTGAACCATCTCCATATGAAAATCATTTGCCATATAATTTTGAAAGAAACTCATAGCTTTTGAGTTTCCTTATTAAAAAGATTAAAAATAGATATTCATTTCCATAGATCCATGGCCATTCGTTTCACATCAGATTTGCATGCATTTATTTTCAGACTCTGTAAAGAATCTGAAATTTCTGCATTGTAATCATTTCGCTCGGCATTTTTGTCTTGAATGAAATATTTTCAGCCTATTTTACTTCTTGTATTAATCGCACATTTTCACGCAGCAGTCTTCTATCATCGCAACGTCAAGTAGCTATGATAAGCGAGATGATCCACTCAGCGTCTTTGATCCACGACGACGTTATAGACCAAAGTGATTTTAGGCGCGGCAAACCCAGCGTCAACGTATTATGGAACCATAAGAAGGTATGTTATTATTTTTAATTCACCATTATTAATTTGGTTATGCATTTAGGTCATAAATATATTTCAATCTGAAAAATTGATTTATTGTTATTTAAAACCGTTGTTTGAATGATTACGCAGGTTTCTGTTTACCCCGCGCGTTCATATCTCTTACTTCCTTTTAGGCATATTTCATACATTCGTTCGATTTCTTCAATTTAAAATTGTTTTTTAATATCCAATGTATATAGCATTTAATCGAATAATTTCGTTATGATTTTCAATCCGAATATACTGAGAAATTATAAAAAAGATTCCGATCTTAATCGAAAATCAACCACAAAACGTTACGCATTAATATTGCTTAAATCTTATAAAGCTGACAAAATAATTACAATCGACACTCAAATCGCTTTGCTATAATTTAAAAAAATTGGTGCGATTTGAGGAAATTCGCTCTACGCGCCGCAATCGATTTATATTGCAACATTGGCGTGTTAAGACAAAAATGAGCCAAAAAATTATTTTCCTTAAACACTTCTAGCTATCTGTTATTTCCTCATTTTTAGCGCTCAAAAGTGCATCATATTGTTATATTAACGGTCTGCATATTCTGTGGCATTTCTTCGCAATAGTGCGATTCATATGCTCTATTACGCACAAGTTGAACATACCACTATCTTGCATAATTTTAATGCGTAGCTTTTAACCGGTTGCGATCGAATATCGACAGTTAATTCAGAGCAATTACTATGAAAGATACGGATGAAATTAATTATATCATCTTATTAACCCGTTTCGGAACATAACATCTTCCATTCACTTTACTTTTACTACTCGAATAATCTGATTCCTTGACATTAAGTTTTAAATATTTGGATTCTTTTTATATGCTATCGATCTTGGCTTACTTTTGCATTTCCTCTGCTTACTTATATATTGCTTTTGTCTATGAACTTTCCTTTACAACCAATATTTTTTTTAAAAGTCTTAATAAATCTGAAAAACATCATGCATATATTTCTCATAATGAATCATAAATATACATAAAGTTTATTGTGTATTTATATATGTTATTCGTGTGTCATCTTTAACATTTATCGAATGCTGCCAGTCATTTAGTACATTGCCTTCGTATCCGAATTGCAAATTAGTTTTTTTTTACGATATTCTTCAATATTTTGAGCTTTTCCGTAGAAATCTCAAAAGCAACTCGTTGATCAAAAGACTAAAATGAAACACAAGCACTTTCTCCGTTGATCGTGTGCATAAAATGCATCCAATATTCTGCTTAAAATATTCGTTAAAATCCGGTTAAGAGTGTATTTTGAAGACCAAAATAGACTTAATGTCGGCGCTATTGAAAATTATTATTTCTTTAGAGTTTTTCAATCCCAAAAATACCTGCTACTAAAAGATTTTTCTATACAAATAATATTGATGCATTTTGTATATATAAATTTGTCATAAATCTACTTTCACATGCAGTTTTATCATTTTTCAAGGTCATCTAGATCTTTTTCGCAGAAATTGTTGCACATATCATATAATATTAATGCTTTTGCTGTTGTAAATACAGTGAAACCTCGATTTTACGTTTTCCAAGGGACCCTGAAAAAAAAACGGTAATTGCGGGAAACGGTTAATGCGGGAAAGCTTCAAATAATAATAAAAAACAACTAAAATCTTAAAAAAAACATTTATTTATTAGTTACTTGTATATATTGTATATAAAAATTATTTTTTAAAAAACTCCTTTATGTTTGTTTGCTTCTTTATTGTTTGGCACTTTAATTGGAACAAAGACGCCTCAAACTCGCGTACTTTTCTAAGAGCGGATTCATCTATTTCCTTGGAATAGAAAAATGATTTAATTTTTTCGAAGGCCAATAATGCTTCTGTAAATGTCGGAATAGATTCGGTATTATGTTCTTCGCCATCTTCCTCTTCACTGCTGTCATTGGTTGCATCACATAATGAGTCGATTGTCTCAACGCCACAGGTAGCTAGCTCACTGTCACACTGCACATATGTTGCAAAGTCAACTTCCCCCCGAGCTGCAAAACGCCACTCATCATTAAATGAATCGTTTGATTCCTCTTCAGTTTCCATCAGTTCTTCTTGATAAATAACTGCTCTGAAAGTGTAACCACATTTCCGGAAGCAATTCAGTATTGTCGTAGATTTGACCTGATGCCAAGCAGTTACTGTGTAGTGTATTGCCTGCAGCACATTTATCTTGAGTGTTGCTGGGTTCATAACACTTCCAGAGTCCATCATGCACACCATTTTTTGTACCAACTGTTTTCTATAAAGTTGTTTAAAGTTCTTTATCACTCCCAAATCAAATGGTTGTAAAGCACTGGTACAATTTTGAGGGTAATAAACTACCTTGATGTTCTTAACAATCGTGTTTAGAGTTGATGGTGCTAATCCCAGACGTTTTGCTATGTCAATTCGTTTTTCTCCTGGATTGTTTTCGACGTCTTGAATTATTTTAAGCTTCTCAGCTAGAGTTCTAGTTTTCTTCATGGGTGGCGGCATTTTAGTTTCAATTTGGAAAAAAATTTGATACGAGATGTGAGGCAATATTGAACGCAACTGACTTGTACAAATTCAGCTACGCAACTAAAAAGTTTGTATGTACAGGAATCATTATTACCATGAATTTTAAACAATTCAACATTTGCATTGTAACGTAGAGATAAAACGGATTGGGAAATTCCCAACCTCGATACTAAGGAATGTTGGACACCGATGTTCGTCAAATCAGTCAAACAAAAGACGATAGGTTTTCCCTCTTTAAGTGACGATCTCCGAATAATCGACAATAGCGTAGATAAGGTAAACCTATTATCCAAAACTTTGGGACTAATCACCAGGATTCCTAGCACTTAAGCGACAATAGCACACAACAGACGATTTCGAAATCATTAAAATAATTCTTCAAAAATTATCCTAAATCCTTAACAAATACTAAAATAATCACTCCATTAGAAACTATTATTAAGAAAAAATAAAGATTAAAAACAAAAAATACACAGGTTCGGCGAAATTGATAATACAATCATTAAAAACTTCCCACGAAAGTTTTCAATGCTTGCCTGAAAATCGGTTATTATCCCACATTATGGAAATTTGCAAAGGTAATTCTGATTTCAAAATCAGTCCAAAAAAATGATCCATCCCGAAAACTATAGACCGATCACTCGGCTGTGTCAAACTTGCTTGCCGAGATACGGAGAAATATGCAATAAAAAACGGTCAATCGGGATAATATTTGTGACGGGACCAAAATATTTAAACGGTTTATCGAGGAAATCGGTAAATCGGGGAACGGTCAATGCGGGATTATTTAACGTTGTTCTTATGGGAGTTTGACGGGACTATAAAAAATGAACGGTCCATCCGGGAAAACGTATTATGCGGGAACGGTTTATCGAGGTTCCACTGTATATCATTTATTCACTATCGGTATAGATTAGGTTTTATAACAAAAAACCTTAGTCGTACTATAAAAACCATCTTAAAATGGTACGGGTGGTTATCTCACTTTGACAGCCCAAAAAATAAGCAATTTTTGGTAATTTTTTGCACAGTAAATACACCCTATAATGAAATGAATCTTTTTGCGATTTATTAAGGCATTCTTATTTATTACTCGTAATTAAATATATATATATTATAACGTTTTTAAAACGTCAAAATGGCACGTCAAAAAAGATGCAAATCCGCAGCTTTCAGTATCTGTTTTTTTTAATACAGGTTTACCTGAAACAAAAAGTTAAAACGATTCTTAATCTGTATAAGTGTCGCTATTATATAACACTCAATTAATATTTTTTGTTTAAAAGTAACTAAATGACGCTGGTTTGAAAGAAAGTTTGGAAAAAACACCTTTTTTTAGGGGTATTTTTTAATGTAAAACGTAAGATAAAATAAATATTTTGACCTGATTTTGCGAACTCTCATAACCATACATGTGTAAAATAAGCTCGTAAGTTTGTAAACCAATCGGCGACTTTCTACAGGACACGCAAAAATCTCGTTTCGAGAAAAACGCGTTTATATATTTATTAAGTATTTAAAATTTGTTGAAAGGAAAACATACTACTAATCAACGATTCCAGCTCTATAAAACAATCATTCTTGCTACATTTCTAAATTCCCTATTTAAGAGCCGGAGGATGTTTGTACAAATACAATGATCTTATAGTTGCCATGTTTCTGCCATTCTCACCAAGAAACTGCGCCTTCCTGACAGTGTGTATGCTGAAGGGCTACATCAGTCGAAATTTTGCATGTGGCCCAAAAAGCATTCCTCATATTTTCTATTGAGTCAGGATATCAGCAGATAACTAAACCATAGTATCCACTTGCTTATTCGCCTTTTTAAAATCATCATTAAAATTTTTAGACTTAATTTGCTCCCTTAATAAAAGAAAGATAAAAATGGTTCCCCAACAGGAACCTTTGGCCTGCAAACAAAAGCCGATATAGGGGCAAGTCTGAAATCGCAGTGGTCCCAGAGCACATGACATGACAATTCTTTTAAATAAGATTCCTATTTTAAAAAATCCTATTTAAAATAATTATATCCTAATTTTACCATGTATTGGTGACAAATTGGAAACCACCAGATGAAAAATTCTTTCCCTAAAAAAGTCTCATATGAAAATCGACTACATCTGATAATGAATTCCATTTAAATGAATTCCAACTCTTTATATTTCCGAATGCTGTCATAAATTCAACTCGATGTAGTCGTAGTATTTTTTCCTCGAGTTACACATTATATCAAGATCACAAGGTTGTCCATTGACGACGGCGCCAAGCCGTCTGGCAGGACTCCATTCATGACTATGTGTTGTTGCTGTATGGCGATGATGAAAAAAAAAAACCAAAACAATACCAAGAATTTCACTATTAAATAGTTTATTGCCGTGGATGATAATGGTGGTGCTCATTTGGCTGCATCCCACAACATTAACATCATGGAGTGCCTTGTAAAATAAGTATAACGTATGCGAGGTGTGGGCTTGTACAAACATTATCTATTTTCTTATTTACATTTTCGACGACTGTTGACTGTTTTATTGCAAAACGATCTAAGTAATTTTCGTAATTGACTATACTTAACCCAAAGCCTATTGACACAGGCTAATCATACAAATCCATAATGAGATTGCCACTTATAATCTCCGCCAGATTTGCATGTCGCTATTTATTCTTTCATACATATATTTTTATTCCGACGTGTCCATTCAGATTTTTACTTGAGGCGTTTTTTATCCAAATCCCGTGTATATATTCGGAATAATGATCGACTATTTACGTGCTCAAATCTTCGTGCATTCCGGTACTTAAAGTGTTATGTTCGGTTGCGCAACTTAATGTTGCTTTTCAGCTATTGTCTGCATTGCATGCGCGCGAAGCGATTAACTTAACATCGATATTAAATAATTTGCAGAAATTTCATTTCATTTCTGGCACGAAATTTAATTATTTCTATTATATACAAGGTTACTGCGTTCAGAGACGTTCGCGAAAGACACGAATCCGTTTACATAACGAATCTTTTCAGTCAATTAAATCCGGAGGATCATTTTGTGTTTTTTCTGTACTTTTCGAATTAGGATTTGAGGTCTACAATGAGTGCTTTTTAAACATCTAAGTTTTTAAAAGACTTTCACTTCGCCAAAAGCGATTTTGCAAGAACAAGTGCTCTTTGAAGATGGACTGTCTGGCCACTGTACGCATCTGGCTTTTACAGATTTATTATATTATCTTTCATAATATTCATTTTCTCATGTCTTCATTGGCAATGAGATTGCATTTTTTGGCTAACATTTCGATTTATCCATCAATTAAATTATCGTTTTGATACATAATTAATATCAGCGGGTTTAACCTATTTTTATAATTGGTCGTTAAATGACATACTCGTATGTAATTCATAAAATAGCATATTTTACAAACTTGCTCGAACAAAAAGTCCCAATTTATCCTCCATTTCTATACATAAGTGATTGATATAAATCATGAATAAATATAATGTTAACTTTAATTTCAATTTCAATAGAATCTTGTATAATTTTTATTATGCATAGAATTTTGGGAAGTGTTTTTAGAAATCCCTGGATAATGTTTTTAAAGGTTTCAAAGATAATCTAAAATATTGTACTAGAAATATTTTTTTTTTTTCAAAAAGTTTATGGGTGACTATAATTTTGTCAGTGATTTTGTTCTATGCATAATTTGATTTAGATCATAAATTCCTATGGACCCTCAGGAGTCCTCATAATCGCTGAAGGGAATCTGTGGAAAATTAAAATCAGTTTGGGGGTCCCTGGAAAACTTCAAGGGATTCGCCAAAGATTTCACAAAAAATCAAATAATTGCGAGCCATTTTCATTATCATGAAAATTAAAATTAATAGCAATAAATATCTGTACATTGGGTCATTCATCGACATCATTTAGTCGCCAAAAAATTAAATATCGAACGGAATTCCTTAAATTATTAGCTTAAATTTGTTTGGAAAATGATAAAGATTATAATCGTTTATTACTTAGTTAAATGTTAAATTAGATGTATTATCGTTGAAACGTTGTCGAAACACCATGTATTTTTGTATGTGCCTTAATTGAAATATCTTATTGTATGAACACTTCAACGGATCGGTATTTAGAAATACATTTTTGCAACCATTATTTAACTCCACGGGCTAAATCATGCGTAACGTCAGTGACAATCATGTTTTTATTTGGAGATCATTAATCATTTTCACGAGAGCGCTGCATTTGAAATGAGTCAATGCGATTGTACCCAGGCTGATCAATCATTAATCAGAACCTCTCGACTCGTTGATCTTATCTCCCAAATTGATGAACTTCCATAGATGAGGCATGCGATATTTCTCGGAAATTTCATCCAGAGTCGGTTCCATTAGCGGTCGGAGTCTGCGATCCGTCCAGTTGACAGTTAATTTTTATTACTCCTCCGCGGTTCGATCCCGTTCGATAACATCTCTGCATTGCCGCATCCCAAATATCAAATTACAAATATCTTAGCCGCATGGCGTGATTGCTGCTCTCGGTTCGATTTCCGTAATTTATATAGATAAAGGGTAGTGTCCATTATACGAGGCACTGGCACGAACGCAGCCTAAAATTGGGCACGTTGAGTAATAGATTGCCGTGCAGGTGTCTATTTTATGTCGATCTTATTTCTTCGGCTGCATCCCAAGATGCTGCTATTGCATTAGCGGGATATCACAAATATGTGCTTGAAGATTCGACTCCAAATAATTCCACGTCTGACTGCACGAATTATGTAAATTTAGTCGGATTTTATTTATAAGTGTGTTTTAGTTGAGAGAAGCCGCTCATTTCATTCAATTCATGAGAGGAAATAGTCTCGCATCTCTTCCAGTAATAACATATTTTAAATACGTAGCAATATCATAAATAACACGTATAACGACTGAAACATCATCGATTGTATCGATGAGATGGATTTATATCAGAAAGCTCGGGCCTCGTATAACACGGTTATATGGTTCCGCAAAAACGTCGTGTAATACAAATCCGTGTTATACAAAGTTTGAAATTCATACATAATCAGGGTTTGCGTTCCAAAAAAATATCGATGATGGTTTACATAAATTTGTACACATTTATGAAATTAATTGAAAAAAAATCTTTATAAATCACATATAATTCTATCTATTTTATTCTTTTTCGAGTTCTGTTCTGGGTTTCTATCATCAGAGAACTCTGGAGTATTCGGTGATAAGCGATTGTCTGTTTTTAGCGTATAAATCTCCACATACTTCATTATAAGGTTCCAAAATCCGTTGCAATTCACTCTTGAATTTTAAGCTTCTTTCCATTATATGATCATTTTAAGCGGTAGATTCATTTAATATTTCGACTAATTCATCTTCGTGCAACATACGATCCTCCAATATTTCTTGGATATCATGAATATCCATGTCATCAAAACCTTCTCCACTAATATCACGACAAATGTTTATAGTAGGGATTCCAATCCGGATATTCGGATATTCGATATCCGGATATATTCGTCAGTTTTCGACCTATTCCATATTCGGATATTTGGAAAAATATCCGAATAGTATTCGTAATAATTTTTGCCCGGTTGACACACGTCTGGAATAAAGATTTTCGCAATTTATGAACGTAAAATTGGAGTTAAAGCATCGCTAAAACACACAATTATTATTGTTTTGAATCAATGACATTGATTGTTGACATTAGCGTTATCTACCTCATTTTTATTCTCAGAGAAGTTTGAGAGATTTTGACCCGCGAAGGTTGTTTTCGCTTTGATGAGTTTTGTCGATGTGAGATAAGATTTGAAGTGTCCACGAAGACGGTATGCATAGACTTATCTAGCGCAAAAAACAAGTATTATCTGCTGATGCATGACGGGATTTGACGGCTGTGTATGTCAATGTGTTAATATAATATTTTACCAAATCTACGAAAGATCACACGAATACTGGGGTATCCACTACCTGAGTGAAACCATTACTTTTATATATTTTTTTGCCTTCCCCGAGCTCTGGTGCTATGAATATCTTATCTGGTGTGGAAATAACACCTCATTCTTTTTCAATTTCAAAATTGCATCATGAAATGCAAAATTCAATGTTTCTCGCGAAAACGAAGAAATATGATAGTACAAATAACCTGAAAAAAGATTTGAAATATTTAGATCAATATAGGACAGAAAAGTTGGACGTGTTGTTTAATACACTTCTAACAACAAAACCAACGTAAACAGCTACTGAACGAACATTTTCAAAGGCAGGACAAACTAAAACTAAATTAAGAACAAACAACAAACATTTAATGCTCTGTTATATTTAAAATATGAATTTTCAAGTTTCAATAAATGACAAAAATACGCTCGTTTTCAATGGTAATGTTTGTTATTTTCATACGTCAAAAACTATTCGGATATCCGAATATATCCGAATAGTGTCCAATTTTACTATTCGATATTCGAATAGCTGATAATGACGAATAATTGTAATCCCTAGTTTATAGTCTTTTGGTATTTATCTTCTATTGATGGTAAAACATTTTCTCCAGAAACTACTTCTGGTCACAGCCTTTTCCTGCAAGATTTTAAAGTGGATTGTTTTATATCTTTAAATCACAATTTATACAAACGTGTTGTATAAAACCATGTTATACGAGGCCCGAGTGTATTCTTATTAATAAAATTCCACTTTGTTCCACAGCCGTCATTTAGCATAGCAATGGTGAATGAATTTAAACATTAACAATTGCAAAAGTCAATGCATTATGATACGCACAATAGCATCACGTAGGTCTATTCCATAGTTTATCATTAAGAAACATTGTTATTGTTCTTCAGCTAACAATTATAGACATGATGGAATGATTTCAAATACTTTTAGTCTTGGTTATCAAAATATGTTTAACCTGTTAAATGTCAACGACGCACCGGCGCGTCGCATTTGTACGCAATCGTTACTCTCTGGCAGTTAAAAGGTTAATTGAAACATCCAGTTTTCATTGTTTCTTTATCCACTAATATTTCTAATATTTTTTCAAAATAATACTATAGTTGAAAATCTTCTGTACTTATTATCTTTGATATGGTTTTATACATTCGATGTATTAAATTAAAATTTACAAGAATGCTCTATAGTCATCAAGACCTTGTTTGTTTGCATAATATATGTTAATATCATATTACAGATTGCCTATTTGATGTCATTCACATTGTTCGATATATTGTCAATCAACCTTTGCCAAATTTTCTCTCAACTTTCTCCGACACCCACGTAGACCCATCTGTTTAACAATTCAATTTATGTTTCTTTTAAATCTCTCCTGTAGTGCTTCAACATATTTATTTGCATTATAATTTTTTTCACCTTGATGTTAGATTGTTAAATTCATATCAAAATGCTAGTTATATTAAATCCATTATGGTGTATGAATTAGATCGGTTAGTGGTCATATTTTGATAAATCGTTTCCTTGATAAGAATTTATAGACGAGTATGAATCATTGTTCTTCTATCGTATTTCTTTTAAAATACTCCCATTATCGGTGTGAATATCTCGGAATGATTAATATATGTTTCCATGAATTATTTTATGAAGTATTTATGATCCTTTACCCGAATTTTTGTCAATCTTAGTGTTTATAACCGTAACCGAACTCATTCAAATCCTCTCACATATCCAAGCCTCGTAACTAATAAACAAATGTTTTAATGTTCTTTTAATGTTCTTTCATGTGTGGGCATTAATTTACATTTTTTAACGACTTCATTAAAAGATTCTATAACTCGATTATCTTAAAGATATTTGTTCAGCTTGTTGAAATCGGTCATTCGGAATTAACGAACGAGCTTTTATGAGGCTGGGCTATAAATAATGAAACCCCAGTGCGCCATACAATCATACAATAAACTCACTTGGTCGTGATTTATTGAAAATTTCAACGTATTGTGTTTATGAACCGTTTGCAAAAATGAGGACGAACCTTCTTATATTGTGCAATATTATATTTTAAAAAAAATCATTCATATAAAATATCAACATAATGTCATCTTGCAAGGTATACGACTTGTTCGCGCCCATATTATGCTGATGAAAAATTAAGGTTCATTGTCAAAATACAATCGTAAAATTGTTTGCTATTCATTGAAATATAATAATTGAATATTTTTATGATTAATACGAAAATACTTGTAAAATTCAAGGAATCGAGTATTTTTTCGAACGACTGGGAACTCCATCTATACGAAATTAAATGAGGAAAACGGGAGGAAAGGGATAAAATGGTTAAGTATATAATATTATATATCAATAAAACCCACGTAAATACACGAATTAATAATTATGTTATGACGAAAATTTTATTAAAACTCATCAAACTTTAACAAGTTCCTGAACTTTAACAAATTTGAAGAAATTGAAAATAGCAATCAAATAATATCTCTTATCTAATAATTAGACCAGCATAATCGCTTTCCTAATTAAAAAAATAGAATTCTAGATACACACTCGTTATCTTTTTATCTGTTGGTAATACAAATGCAAATTTTATTACTATAAAGCATTGATACTAAAAGATGATGGTTCGAGTATTTAATTTTTTTTAAAATTTAGGTTTATAAATGGTCTGATTTATAGAGCTAATTTGGGCGTTCCCTGCAGATACATGCGAATTACGAACAGATAAAGTATTAAGATTTTGATTATTGTAATTCTTGACAGCCGATTTTTTGCAATTTTTATGTGTACTTATAATTACGTATCAATTTGAAAGAGATCGAGAAAGGTCAATTAAGATTGTCAGAAAGAACAATTATTTCCTAGATGTTACTTTATTTTTAAAACTTTAAGAAAAAAATGGCAACTCAATAAGTTCCTTCTTCTTCATTTTTCATATTTGATACAAAAAGCGATTTGATTCAATTTGCGCGAAGTATTCAATCACCGCGTATACAGAATTCGTTCATTTTCTTCTAAATAAACTGTAAAATTTACATCGTTTTGATTGATGGGATGCTACAATATTTGGCATCGACTCTTTGCCTCCTCTTAAATCCCAAAAAACAATCGATTGCCAGCAGATATCCGGATGTTCACTTTCACTGAAGATGATTCATTCTTAAATTATCAACAATGATTTCATTTAACAACGTCACATTATCATATTTTCAGTTTGTGTGATTTCAAAATACAAACTAGCAGATAGTCGTCGTTTAAGTGATCAATGCAGGCTACAATCGGTGCATTTAATATGATAGATGCATAGCAACGTAGAATTCTATTAAATTTGTGCATTAAATGCATTTATCTCGGGTTTAATGTTTGACGTCGGTGCTAATGTAAGCTGTATTTATCGATCCGGCTAATCTTCAATTATGGCCATAGAGTGTATTTAAACGAAGGTCGCATTTGTTGATGGGAAATTCATTTCGAATTGTCGAAATATTGTCGGATTTTGAAGAAATGCCGAAGCCGAAACGACCAGATTCCGCCGCGCGACGTAAATTCCTACCAATCCAAGATTGGTGTGAGAAAATTTCACTTTCAACCTGATCACCTTAATGGCTTCTCCTTTCTTCTTGGCGTGCATAAATTAAGGTTTATGTATTTTATTACCCAATTCGAGCATTGCCAAATATTACATGAAAATCGCTAACGGCGATGCCGGATATTTACGATTTTAATGTGTTTGAGTTTGCATTACTCTCGTGCGAAGAAGAGAAGAACGCCGCCCGCACTTGGAGAGACGACGCTGAGGTTTTGCAGAGATTTAGTTGAATTATGGCCGTTGGGATCGATAAAATGTAGGCTTTAGCATCCTCAGAATTTGCCCGGTGTATAAACATCGTGATGCAATCTTTTGAGATGCTCATTGGCTTGCGCAACAAGTAGCCCAAGTTCAATCTTCATCATAGGGTATGCCTATTCATCGGCGTCTTCATTATCGCACAATCGCCACTTGTGCTGCTTTCAATTCACGATTTTTTTGCTTTTAAAAATGGGTCTCGGGTAGGTGGGAAAAATTGAATACCAAAACTGCGCATGCGTAGTCATATGCATCAGATGTGCGCATGCGCATTCTCTACATGAATTATCTATTGCGATTGGATAACATTTTTGATTGAATGTTAACACATTACAGTCCGGGGTGCCGTATTAAAATTCGCCTGGACTCTAGGCGAATTTGTACTAAATACATAAAACGTTATTTTGTTATTAAAATTGATATAATTCTTATACTAACTAATAGATTGAAAAGAAATACCATTGATGCCACAGAAAATTATTTCAAAATACATGCAAGCGGTTAATAGTCTTCCATCTGCATTCTTTCGTACATACCTTGCGGTAAGGCAATTTTCTAATCATTTTTATGTGCTGAGATGCCATTTTTATGAGTACTTTTTATCAACTAACGTCCACTGAAGATAATGTGGAAGTAAAAATTTCGAAGCGCACCAGAGTCTCGCCACAGAAGTTATTCAGTTCGAATGAGGTGTATTGGGTGCGGTCGATTGCGTAACATTCGACCATTGCGGTCGTGCCAAATAGCATGATTTCTTTTACACAGTTAAAACCCTTAAAACATATTTTAAATCATCATGGATGGATTTTATCAAACTAGTCTTAGTATAGAAGGCGTCGATAAGAATCAATAGCATTGTCGACGTCCTCGATTGTCTTCTTGAATGATATGCGACCGATTGTCTCGGATTGACGATCAATCTCACAGCATCAGATGCGCTCTTAACAAATTCTTCATCTTCCTCTCGAAGTCGTTTCTCCCCTCTTTATGACACGAATGTTGTCTGTCCTCTGCCACCTGCTGCCGCAGAAAGAGAAAGTTACGACAGCAAAAGTTATCAAATGGCGACTAAACGTTGCTCTTGCCAATGGACTGGAGATTCATTATAGTAATTTCAAATTAACATTGATCCTATTTATTTACATATTTTTATCAACCAAAATTTATCAAATGAATGATTTACACCGGGTCTGTGAAGATCATCGTCAATTTCGTAAATGCCATTTTTCTCCCAGCATCTTTTCGCATGCAACAATTACATTGCAGTCAGCGTGATGCAAGTGTAATACAAAAGTGCAAATATACTCTAATGAGTTTCACATGCATATTGATATTAAATGACCTGAAAATGCTGTATCGAGCTGACGTTCACCTATTAAAGTTAAATTTAGAACTAATCTCTGCAATTGAATATGAATGGAAAATGATGCCACTTTCGCCATAAAATATGTCTTAATCACTTTTAGCAATTCAATAGAACATTTAAATCAATTTCAAGGCATTAATCTTCGGTTATTAACACTAAACAATAATATGAGATTAATACATAATTCATGTGATATAATACATATTTGTTTTAAATAATCTAATAGACCGTATTCATAGCATCTGAATTTTTTTAAGTGACAACAACAAAAATAGTATGAACAATAATATTGATATCCTAAGCTTAATACTTGTGCAGATTATAAATTGGACGTTTCTGGGAATAAACACAGGAAGAATTTGATGCTCATGCGTGTAATATGGGACGAAAAACATAGAGCGCACATGTTGAAATTGAATTGAATTTTACAGGGGGAAAATCATTTTTTATAATATCAATAATTTAGCAAAATTTATATACATATAACGCCATCCTTTGATGAAGCTATAAAGTTTGTTGTGCATTAAAAGCTTTTATAACGGACTTACAAAAGCGCCGCATGAAACACGCTTTTTTAAGCGAGCGGACCGGAATGAGTTTACATTTAAAATTTAGATCGCTTGTAGGTCATATACTAGTTGTATAAAAAAATACATTCCGAAAATTCGATGTTAATCGACAGTCTTTCCCAAATTGCCCCCCCTGTGCTAAAAAATAAAATCGTAACTAGGGAATCCATGAAGGCTACTAAATCGGGACATTTCCACCGAAATCTGAACGCTGGGAGACGCCTAGTGGCAGTAACTGTTATACAGTACATATATGTTTTTCAAATTGTTATATTAACTTATCTCTACCGGTGATGTATTTACTACACCTCGACTCTAATAATGTGAATATCGATATGAAATATAATAGATACGGGGTTCAGATTTTTTGTATTTCTCCGTAATATAATTACGAATCACATCAACATAAGTATTCATCTGCAGCGACGGAAATAAATAATTTGTTGGGAAATCGGGAATTTTGCGAGTTTTAACCTGTCTCAGCAGAAAGGAATTTTATCAGTCACATTGATGATGTTATACGAAAATGGGGGCTCACGCGGTCATCAACTCCAATTAATATTTAAATACCTCCAACGAGTGTGGAGACCGAGCATGCATTTTCAGCAGTAGATTGCCTGGCCATTTAAAACCAGATCCAGACTAAATAACGAAAAATTCGATCTTTGAAATGAATGTTACTTTGGGCATATTTTCAAAATAATATTTGATATTTTTTTAAATGTTTTATTTATCTATTTTAGAATTGTATTTTACATGTACATCTTGTGATACCCACTGGATGATTTACTATCTATATTTTTTTCTTCTTAAAAAGTCTAGTGTGTTTCATGAAATTAAGAACTTCATGTGCTTCATGACAAATGAAATTGTTTGAAACTTGAAATTATCACATTTCTTCGTTTTGGTGTTTGATTTGACGAAGAATAGCCGATTACAACCGCCGATTGTTTCGTTTTTATAACGTAATCCTTCTTCAGCAACAATCATCTGGGATTTAACAACTACTGTAGATTGAATCTGGTAACATTTGATCTGATCTGCAAATCGTCGTCATCATTACAAAATCAAGTCAATATTTTCTTCCATTTAGTATCTGATTATGTCTTATGTTTATGATATGTTTACTTCCTCATATTTGTACAATTCTGCTTTAGTTGTCAGTGAAAACCATTCATATTTTAAAGAAATTTTGGTTTCCATTGTTTAACATTGTTTACGCGGTTTACATTAACTGCCATGCTCTTTTGAGTAATTTGCCTACTTCAGCGATAGATTTTACTTCTTCGCTATCATAACATAGTTTATGCAGTCAACTTATTTCGATTATATTGCAATTGTTTACCATCTCGACGTAAAACAACGCATATTAACCCTGGGTCAAATACGCAATAACTTAACCATAACTACCTTTATACCTGGGAAAAGGTTATTGTGTCAGTGAAAATATAGCCTAAAGGAGCGCATCCTTCGGACATCGTCACAATGGCAATTTGCACATACCCTTTTCAAGACTTTCCCATTGGACATTAAATGATTTTGCAATATTTGTATTTTTTGTGCACTTGCTTCACAAAAGAAATGTGTAAACAATGAGTGTTTTTTCAATATTTTGTACAACTCCGTTGTTAAACGCTAATCGGAGCATTGTTGTAAACTTGCACAACATCGTTATTTTGTACCCTAATTCATTTCGTTAGGCAATCATCTTTGAAGCTTCTATTATATTTCAATGATAAGGTAGCCCAAGAAACAATTAATTTACGTCCATCATCGCATGTTTCGCCATCTTCCAATGGATTGAGTCGAGCTTTAACAACGAAGCTGAGAAGAAATACATCATCGAGTCTTGATGCATCTACGTCAGAATTGGACTTGAGATCGATTAAATAATTATTATTTCCCAGGTACCGCTTGTTTGTCCAAAGTAAACATTTTTGACCTTGTGTGTTCGATTATATCGAAACGGTTTCTGTTTATTATGGTTTTCTTCTCTTGAAATACCCCATTAGTGAACTCGAAATCCCACACCATTCAATAAAAGTCATGCTTTTTGGTTCATGGTTTTATCCATATTTTTACTCATATATGATAACATCAAGATCTCAAGTTTCCCAACTCGATTAAAGATCCGGTACATAATTTTTTCTTATGTAATGTGACGTTTTATCTTTGTCTTGCCAAAGGTAAAACAAGTACACCCATTGATGTATTCGCTTTTGTATGTCAATCTATATTTGTTTGCCAAAATAAAACAAAAAAATAATCTTGGCAAATTTATAATCTAAAAGCATTTCCATGTCCATTAAATTTACAATATATTATTATACTTCAATAGCTTGTTCTTATCCAATCGTCTTAATTATATATCTTAGCCTTGTTTTAGGGAAAACTTATGATATTTAGCTAAACTTGAACCCAATTTGAACCACATTATCGCAAAAGGGTAAATTTTGCGATAAGCAACATTTGGTTGGAAAGAAAGGAAGAATCGTTTATAGTGTGTCCATGTCCATCGCATACATCAGACACACTACGTGCATGCGCCGCGTCGCCTTTACTGTGCGTATCAATAGCAAGCCTATTTTATTATTTATTACACAAACAAAATTTAGCTTATCCTTAGAACTAAGATATTTCACTTCTACTGCGGGAAAGTCTTTATTTTTTTTTTAACCACTGGCTACCTTTGTTCATTTGTCTACCAATACTACACAATAATTTTCTTTCGTTATAGGCTCCATATAATATCGATCTTTGTTGATTGATCCTGACTCATAATCCTTAATGTGAAATAAATTAATTAATTTAATTTAATAAAAAAATGATGTATAGAACCTGATAGCTGTTATAATATAGCAATCAAAATAATTGTCTGATGGATCTTAACTGATAAAAAAAATATGGCAGCTCTGTTTTTATTAAATTATTCTACTATCTAATATCTGACTTTTTTATTTTACGTATATATCCCATACTATAACGTTCATGCAAAGCTACAATAATTATTTTTTAGTTTATAGAATGAATAGCATCTTTCAATTACGATTGAAATAAAGAAATCCCACGTTGAATATTTCGATGCTTTTAATTTCTATGGAAAGGTTTCGGTTAATTCGGATAAATGTAGCTTGCAAAAACTTGTGGCTTAAAAGTTGCCAATGCTAATTTTGGAAATCAGTGAATGACGTTTGAACTGCCAATTGAATGATACGTGTCGAAATTCTGTCGCAATTCTGAAAATAAATTTAAATGATCTTAAGTAAACACTGCGAGCTTTCAAATGTGTTCAACAGATTACACATCAAATCTGCATGTACTTTTCATAATTCCTAATTTCACTTTGCTGAATTTCTAGTAAATATGATTATTTCTTTTGCAAATAAGCCATGAATGTCCGGTTGAATTATTTACAAAATGCTCTGGGAAAACCATGATTTTTTACGTGATACGTGATCGATTGACGTCGTCGAATATGATTTGGTGTTGTCGGTCCATATTCTCGACATTCTCGATCTGTTGCATAATTTCTGGTCCCATGAAGATGTTTAGGACGAAAAATTCCGAGTTAATCGGTTTTGACGTTTCTCAGAATCCGAGATAAAGAATACCAGAAAATGATCATTTGTCGTGCTGGTCGACCGTCCGTGAGCGTTCTTCGTCTTCCAAGTGTCTTTCTAATTTAATGCTACTGATAAAATCAATAGGTGGTGGGTTGGCCCTCGGCATCAATAAAGGTTTTAATGTTTGGACATAAACTAACGCTTTAAAGAGCGCAGCCCGACTGGTTTTTCTTATCTGCGTTTGACCGATCTTTGTCAGCCGAAAGATGTATCTTTGAAGACGACACCCACGCTGTCCATCGTAATTCCATTTCGTCTATTAATGGGGCATGCAGAAGATGTAGCTGAATTGCGACATATGATGGTTGCTGACAGTCGACGATGACTTGTCTCTGCATTTCTGATCGACCACCTTCCACGGAAGACACTTGACCGTGAATGTCCGCGTATGTTTCTGTCTGTGGACGGTGTTGTCCAAGTGTGTCAAGACACGGGTTGAGCCTCATTTTTTCCATTATTTCTCTCGGGCTTAAGAAATTACATGCAAATTCAATTATGCGTGTTTGGAAACTGCTCGCCGACAACGCCTTATCCTTTGCTTAATAATGTGACAATTGTTTTTAGACACTTCCGTATTTGTTTATGAGTACGCTGCAGACCTTGAAACGTGCTTTTCCAATTTGAAAAGCGAACTTGCTCGGAAATAGGGACAATGGTAAGAAACATTGGCGAACATGGACCACGCTTTCTTTATATGAGCAAACAAAGACCGACCAATATCCATTGAACATGATAATAAAATCCAAGCACCATTATATTATCATCAGTTGTTATTATGATCTCACACCTTTCCATGAGCTTATTTATTCTATTGCGGTAAAAATGTCGAGATTTCGATACGATAACTCAATTAAGAGATGTTTTTGCTCGTGTTTTTGTCTTGCACTCAAAGAAACACATATTGACATAGCAAACGATGCATTACATTAACAGCTGACGTGTATTAAAGAATCAAAACGTCGTACTTTTAATTCATCTCCACAAATCATCTTCATCTCTCGTCGTCCCAATTTGGATGAACTTTGTAAGATAATGTTAAATCTTTTTGGAATTTTCAAGGTTTTCAACATTTTACACATGTCCTTTTATGGTAGTTTGTTAAGTCATTATTTTATTCGATGCCAAATACACCTTTATTTAATTTATAGAAAAGCTATCATTTGGAATTAATCCGAGATCTTCAGTGGTAGTATTTTAAATGATTCAAAAATCATGACATTGGTCATGAAATCGACATTTAACATCGCCTGATCATCTTCTTCCGATCCGATAAAAAAACGAACCCACGTGGGCCGTCATATTGAAGCATAAGCCCGAGGTGGAGTGCAACCGGATTAAATTTGCATTTAATTTATGCGCAATATAATCATGCTAATAGATATCCTTAAAAAGACATTGAAGCATATGATTCTTCTTTTTGTTCGTCTCTACAGAGATTAATCGACTTGGTTGCTGCGACATTGGCTAAGAATTGATGAAAGTCGATAACGAGAAAAATGAAAATCATGCTAATGACTTTGAACTCCCAGGTCAAAAGACTACTAACTGTTGTCATCGACTTGTCTCTCCGTCATTGGACGATGCGTGTGATAATGCAAAAATATTCTTTTGTAGAGTTTTCAACACAAAACACTCATTCTCGTTTCAATAACAGTTGTTTTACCGAGTCTATTAGAGATGTAAATTCTTAAATTTCTTCGTCAGATCATAGCAAAAAGTACTAATTGATTGTTAAATACTCTGAGGATATAATAGAAACGACTCAATTAACCGGGCGGTCGTCAGATCGATTTGAACTCTCGAGTGCCTTTTTTTGTGGTACCAACCGCCTGCAACCTTATGTAATACCATTTTGGGACGATGGAAAGACGCACACACGCAGATCTCGTTCGATGGTATAATTTTCTTTTTTTGGGCGTACGCGTTGTACGCTTTATTTTCTCTCTGATGGTGGTATTTGATTGATACGCTGCAAGATTTGTGTTGCAATATTTGACGACTGCTGAGGCCTCACTTGACCGGCCTTCTGCTATGTCTTCTCTCATCGCGATTGTCAAAAGCTCACGTGTTACCTTCGAAATTTGCTTCTTTATTACTGTCCACTATGATGAAGATGGACCTTGGAACGACAATGAGCTCTCAATTTTGACAGATCACCTTCTCTTAGGTGGGATTGTTTACAACATCATGGGTAACAGGATTAACTGTATTACTTTGTCTTCGATGAGGGAAATGTCCTTGTTCTTATAAACTTATGAATCAAAAGTCACGGACTAAATAAAAAGCGCCTTAGAAGCTAGATCATCATTATCTACTAAAGCAAGCCTTCTTCTTCGAAGCGTTTTACCTCAATGCTAAGAATCTTTACATCTCACATATCCAACATAGTCAAATGACCTAAAATAGTTTACAAAATCCTCAGCATTCTTCCCCGCCATTTCAAAAACGTCTATTTGTCTTCCATCGCTATTTCTCATTGTTTATGGTGGCACATGGAAATTATAAAGACTTCTCCATTACTTCGCTAAATATTTGTCAATTTGAACATCGAATTCTTCGCCATTTCTTATAGACAATTTCTCTGTCTTTTATGCAATCCAAGCGTAAGGTGAAACTTCAATCCGTCTTTAAAAATTTGGATAATATACAATATAAATTGTACTGTTATATCACAAAAGAAAACATATTTTTGATTAATATCTGGTTTGAATGCATCAAGCCCTACCTATGTCACTTCTGAAAGATCGAATTTCAGCCACTCCTAATTTGACCCCACTATTATTGTACGCTCAATTTGTAATAGTATGTACATGATACTCATGTGTATATTATATATACAGTAGAACTTCGATCAGTAGACATTATCCGGATCTAATTGGGGATGAAAGTAGTCCGGATAACGAAAATCCGAATAATCGAAAATAATCATAATTGATAAGCAGAATATGATATATGTTGTCCTGAATTACACTATTTTTGGTTCTTATGCCATTTAATGGCAACATCTAAACACTGAAAAGCTTCAGAATGTGTAGGACCAATATCTCCCCTCTTGCAAATCTCTTCTTTGTCTTCTCGATCTTGTTATTTTGAGGCAGATATTTATTTAATTATTTCCTCATCATTCAAAATTTGGAATCCAGGATTGTTTGCATCGCAATTTAACCTTTCTGTTACATCTTCTTTGTCGCATTCAGCACATATAGAAATTTGTGCTATTGCTTCCACAATGTTTCCTATATTAGATTCTACCGCATTACTAGAACTTAATAATGGTCCTTTCAAAATTTTGTTCCTTGATTTTTTTCATAGTTGATTTTCACAATTTAAACCGGTTTCATCAACATTATATATAAACTCTTCTTCGAACCCTTTCTTCTCCACGAAATAGCTTCAATGTGTCAATGAATGTATTTGCTGAAGGTATGTCAGCAGAAAGCTTTTCCTCATGGATTTCAAGTTCTTTGATACCATGTCGTCCTTTGAAATTTTCAAGCATTGAAAAATTATATTGAAAAAAATTGCTTTTTCACACAATAATAGACCAGATATTGGCTTTCCAGTTGAACGTTTTTGTATGAAACACATAAAAATACACTCTTCAACTTCTTTATTTGCTGATTGTTTCATAACCGCTCTGAGCTTTCATCTTCTGATATTAATTAGTTAACTTCGTAATATGCAAGCAAAAGTGAACACAATCCGGATAATTGAGGTTCTGCTGTATATTCAACCATTTGATAATGTCTTTATGTTTTTAGTCTTTTTGCAAAAAAGACCGCCCTGCAAATTTTAGTCTTTTGCATACAAAATTTCGTTGATTTAATCAATATATTTTCATATGAATAATTAAATTCTTGCTTGGATTCTTCAAATTTAAATTCATTCACCGATTTAATCAATTTGTCAAATTAATTTTTCAAGATTGGCACTTTAAAAAATCAATATTTATTCTGAAATACATTAAAAAATCACGTTCGTGACGTTTTTCGCTTTGAATTAGCACTAATATAATCAAGTGGTACTGAGTGCTTTTATTGACTCTCAAATAGAAAAAAAGGTTATTGAACTATGACATTATTTTGTTTAAATTTTTTATAAAGTATTTTAAAAAATTGACATTTGTCTACGATCTCAAGAACGAGCTCACTCTCATTATTCTTCAGCTCTGGATCATTTTAGTATTGCAACATGCTTGCTGTTACACAAGATCTCTTTTTAATCTTTTTTTACCCTCTGTACGTTTGATTATATACTATTATAGATTACCGTAGATTGCCCGGAAACCATGAATTATTCTAAGCCCACAAGAATATGTACACCATGTCGCAATGGTAATATAACATGGTCGAAATTAACCATGGTTGCAATGGTTAATTTCGACCAAATAGCCCCCCGTTATACAAGTTTCGTTACTGAAGTATTCCACGATGAGTCCAAATTCCTTGAGCTCTCATTCAATAATTTTGTTATAAATAAAGCACTCGAATATAGCTACTGGCTACGTACATATAAAATTAATACCTAATCGTCGAAATCGGATAGCTTTAATTCGTACTCATTATGTGTTGAAATTACAAATTGTTATTTCTTCTCGGGAATTTACATTGGCGTCCCAGGGGTCCTCATTATAACAGCATCATCCTAAGCAATGTCAAAGACCACCAGGTCTTCTCGTTATTGGATCCAACATATTAATATATAATACATCGATATAATATTTATTTGAATTTTTCCCAAGCAAAATAATTTAGACTTTGGTTCTGTTTATCTCTGCCAAATATAAAAATCTGCTAAATTTGTCTTCAAGTAGCGAATATACAATATATTTTATACAAACATACGCACAACAAGGATATATTTAGAATATATATAAACAAAAAAGATAAGGTCATCCAATCCATTGATGTCATTCCGTACATCCTTTACCATGGGAAAATTTTTGACACACCATATATCCTTATTTTTTTAATATCTGAAGAGTGCTCGATGTAAAGGATCGATTTCGATTTTGCGTAACATCGCAATTTGTCGATCCTGATTCGCGAATTAAATTTTAATGAACATCCGAGTGGGTCAATGTAATACCGGCTTTGGACCAGTCAGCAGGGAGAGTGAACATTCGACGCTTTTACTTTCATTTTAAGTCGAACGGTAGACTATGGGATCGGCAACATTTTTAAAATTGCATTTTATACGCAAACGAGGTCAATTAATTTTTTCGATCGATCCCAAACGCTCTGTTCGTGAAATTTATTTCACAATCGCTATAAAACTGGCATCATTCTGAGATGACTATCCATTGAAAGGCATGATTAACCCATTGCATGTGAAACGTTTTCAACGTACATTAAATGTTGGATGCGAGCAGCGTTACGTGTATGTGGTATGATCTGCTCGAGGGCAGGGCTATCATTTATGATTTAGAAAATATAAAATACGATGTTTGCTTATCAACATATTATACATTTTTCCACATCTTCAAATCCGAAATACATTACTGTTCGCAAATCTGAAATTTGATTTAATGTTTCGATTTAATCTTTGTCTAAATGATACCCTATATAAGTTATGATAAATGGTATCCCATTTTATTTCCTGTTGATGTTGTGTAATCTAAATCATTTAATACTTGTAAAAAACAAGTAAAATTTATAAAGGAAGAATAATATACCTGTATAGTAGGATGATCGCTTATTTGCGAGCGAATTTCAGTGATTCAGAAAGAACATTCTTATGCTTTGAGCTCGGAGACAGACAGAGACGGAGAGTATCTTGCAGGTCGGAAATTCTGAATAGGAGACAAAGACGGAGATAATAATAATTTCAAGCGTATTGTTTATATTTGCTTGAAGAAATTACCGAATATTGTGTGCTATCGACAATGTTTATATAAGCTTCATACACGCTGCGACTGTTCTGACAGATAAGTGGATTTGTATGACGATAAGTGGCGGACAAGCAAATATAGCATCTAAGATTTTTATTATTTAAATTAGCTCCCTACTCAAAGGGTTAATAAATTGGACACATCCTTAGTCGAGTACTTGAAATGCTGTGAATCAAGCTATTATTTATGTATGTATAAAATATGTATTTATATAATCCTGGCTTAGTCATATGAGAAAAATAAATAAGAAAACATTACATGAAAAATTATTTCTCTTAAAAATTCTTCTATGGAGATTGCTTACATCTAACAGATTAAGAAGGATAAGACTTTATAATTTTTTATTGTTTTGGTATTAAAAGCACCTGTACGTTATTTTGGACTGGTTTGAGACCCCTGACTAAGATGCATAAGCATGACCGCAATGTGTGAGACATTGAACCCTGTTTAGTATTTATTGAGCCCGTATTACAATGGTAAACAAAATGTATTTTTATTAAATAATTTTTCTAATCGTTAGTATATGAATTTTCCGCGTTTTTGTGTCTTTATATTTTTTTGCGTCACACCCATTTTTGGGTGTGGTGAAGGTTATAGGTGTGAAGGATAAATTTGGCAAACAACCTGTTGATAAAAACACTCGTTTACCTCTTTTCAATTGTTGCTTTTGTGATGTACAGGAAAATGCTTTGGGATCATAATTAATGTAGGAAGAATTCCAAAGACATATGTCATAAGTATGTGTTCATACTGTCTGCAATTTTTCTTCCATTGCCATAATATCAGGTTACTGAATTGTTTATTAGGTCAACAATGACGCACTCTTATTAGGAAGGAAACCTTCAATTTTTTTCAATGCACTTAAGAATCCTTATTGAATCTTCATTTCTTTTTTTAATAAAGCAGTTTCGCAATTTCAACATTCTTTCGTGGGCCCAACCGGGTCTGCAATGGTAGTATAAGCGCCTCTGTAGTCTTTCGAAACTCGTTCGTCAACATTGTATGAAAATTTGTTTTAATTCACGCAAACACATTCTTCTTACTTTCTCCGGAATACGAAGTAAGGAAAAACTATTGCTTTTTTATAATAATACGAATTAAAAGTTTTGATTCGTACAAAAAACCCATTTAAAATGGTCTAAATTAAACTATTGTGCCTTCATTTCTAATGTATTATCCTTCATCTAGGAGTAAAAACAACAAGATTTGATTCCTCTATAGCAAACAATCCTAAAGAAAGAATTGTTATTTTTTGCCTTGATCAATTTTCTTTATTTTCCAATGAGACAAATTTGAGTGGAATCATTTTCCGTATTATAACGTAATGAACAGCAAAACGAGAACCTGGTTTTATTAATGGCTTTGAGAAAGCAAACCTGCTAGAATAACATAGACTTTCTCACTGGACATGCTATGCTAGCTATTTATAAAAGATCATATTTTATCACAATTATTGAACTATTAATATAACTAATTGCTATGCATTATCATAAATCAATCGTTAAATCAAATTTTCTTTAATACAATGGATCCTCTTGCTTAATGCAATGCAAATTGTATTGCACTATACATCACCATAATATAATATACATGCCATGATCAATATATATTTAACGATGATGATGACATAACGTTGCGAAATATAAAGAATGTATGCCAAAGTTAGATAAATATAAAACATGTAAATTAAATTAATTTGTTCCGTCATCAAAAGGGATAAATGATGCGCAACTAGTGGTCTCAAATATTCGTATATATGAAATTGTTAAAATATTCGAATATTTTAAGATGACTCAAATATAACCCGGAATTTCGCTGTACAAATTTGTTAGTGATATTTAAAAACACAAATGGAGTGTCTTATTTTTCTACATATTTCTCTTCATTAGAAATACATTTATTCCATCGGATAGGAAGCTTCTTGATGCCGTCACTGAAGAAAGAAGGCGAGAAGTAGTATCCTCTGTTGCGCAACGCGTTTTCGCGTAAATAAAGCCATGAAATCGAGTGAAATTTTGAGGTCAAACAAAATCAAAAAGATCAGAATTTTATTTACATTCCGAAAATAAAAACGCATTGAATGTTTCTACTTTTAACCCTTTATCGTTCGTACAAATCCAATTATCAGGTCAGGACCGCGCAACGTGGAATGAAGCTTGTATTTCAATAAATAAACACCGTTGATAACACGCAATATTCCTTCATTTATTTGCGTAAACATAAAAAATACACTTGAAATTGATTAATTTGGGTTATCATTATTAGTCGATAAATTTGGGTTATTGATCTATAAAATCGTACGATGTACGCAAGACACTCTCTCCGTCTCTGTCTCTCCCCGAACTCAATGTGCAATAATGCTCGTTTTAAATCACTGAAGTTCGATCGCAAATACGCGACTGTACTCATCAGGCGATTAAAATTGGCCGTAGTTTTATTGAGCCTGAGAGGAATATATACTAAGTTATCTAATCTCTTTTTTATTCGAAATCGTTTAAACATTGAGCCTACCCAGCTGACATAAGCCCGCAATAAAATAAACACAAAAATATTTTCGACCGATTGTAAAATTTAAACAACTCACCCGATCAGTCTTCTTAGGACAACTTCGTTTTGTAATGAGAGTTCGTATTCGTGCTGTATACATATTCGAGTATGGCATCCGATCGCGAGACGCTCATTCGTCATATTAGCGATCCGAAAAGCGGACCGGTTGGACACAGACCTTATGACCACGCCGTTTTCTTTTAGGGTTTTTTTACGGAATTTTCGGGGATAAATGTGTGCGATATAAATGCGTGCGATAAACAGCTCGGGTCAGTGAGAGGTCCCCATGTTCCTTTGTCTCAGATGTGAAGTGATGGATCCATATTTCATCCTGAATTATTGCAAAATCGCTGTGAAATATCGCCAAACACTCAGTTAAAATATCATCACGCTGTTTGTGAGCAAATGCGGCACCTATCTTGCGCACAGCTTTCTCATGTCGAAATTTTCAGTCAATATGCGATGTACAGCATTTTTTGAAAAGCCTATCATGTTTGCTAGCATTCTTTGTTGCAATTTTGATTGGCAGAAGAACGTTGAACGGGTTGAAAGGGCAAATATATTCGATTATTGAATATTCGAAGGATCAATATATAAAAATCTATGTTATAATCATGTTTTTTTTGTTCTTATGTGTTCTATCTATTATTTAAATATTAAGTTTGAATATCATCGTTATTCATTTAAATGTATCCCTTTTTTCAGGTAACGATGGCTGGAGACTTTATATTAGCCGTCGCATCAATGATGATTGCCCGTCTCCGCAATGACGATGTCACACTCATACTTAGTCAGGTTCGTTATATATTCTCATCTTTTTACGTTGATATTAATCAAGATAATCACAGTTACTTATGACACATGAGTTTTTACATGGTTAAACTTGAACGAGTTTGTGTTTTTTGCAGGTGGTCACTGATTTAGTACAAGGAGAATTTATGCAATTGGGCAGCAAAGAAACTGAAAATGAACGATTCGCTCACTACCTCACTAAGACTTACCGTAAAACGGCATCACTGATAGCAAATTCTGTTAAAGCTGTGAGTTTGAAGCCTATGGATTTTTATTACATATTTGAATGATGAATAATCTATTATTGAATTTAATTTTCAGGTGACACTATTGGCAGGAGCCGATGAACGTGTAACAGAATTATCATTTCAATATGGAAGAGCTTTAGGTCTTGCATTCCAATTGGTTGATGACCTTTTAGACTTTGTATCATCGTCCGCAGCAATGGGTAAACCGACGGCTGCGGATCTTAAATTAGGTTTGGCGACAGCCCCCGTTCTGTTTGCTTGCGAAAAGGTAAACGCAAATTTCTAATCAAAATAATATTACAATTTAAATTGTGTACTATATATGTATAATATTTTTTAGTATCCTGAATTGAACCCGATGATAATGAGACGCTTCCAAGAGCCTGGCGATGTTGAAAAAGCATTCGAGTTGGTGCACAAATCTCGAGGACTCGAACAAACTCGTTTCCTTGCTAGAAAGCACTGTTTAGAAGCCGCGCGGTTAGCATCAGAATTAGCCGATTCTCCTTATCAAAAAGGATTGCTGGTTGTTAGTGACTTTGTGCTCAACCGCATCAAATAGCAACAGTTTATTTAACGTTAACCAGTGACAAGATATAGAAAATTAGAGCGGCACAGCATATACATATAATATCTTTCAGCCTGTCTATTTAATTTCATCGTGTTGTGCACCCACTCAATATACTCATCGGAAAATTCTTTATATTAAAGAAAACAAAAGATTTTCACACATCTATGTCTTATTTAAACTAACTACATTAGAGAAATTATAGAAGATATGTGATCGAATTACTCTTGTTTTATCGCTAATCTTGTTATAATATCCAACAATGAGGATTTTCAAGAATAATTTACTGCGAATTCGGATTGATTGCTTAGCACCTTTAATATAGATTATAATATTATTTAATACACGCTGTTTATATGATTTTTTAGAAATCTTATTTATTGGGGCTCCACCAAATAACCCAAATGTATTTTATCTTATATATTTATTTTAGAAGACCTGCACCCTTTCTTTATACATTTTTTTATGTTAGTCTACGCAGTCATAGGTGTTATGAATGGTTTTCAATTACGGTTTTCTTGAACTTCGTCATAACAACAGTCATAAATCGATTAATATTGATATATAACATTTAGTTATTACGCAAATAAATTTAAATATAGATTAACAATATATTTTTCCCGTATGTTTGTAAATTTAGCTACTTCATGCTTTGTGTCATATTTATGAAATATTTTTTGTCCATTCGCCACTCTGTACAGAATAAACACTCAAATGATCATACTTTAATGTACAGCACAAAGTGTATTATATAATCAAAATTGTTAATAACAATGTCTCTTATTTTATATTTAAGTTATTTTGTATTAGGTGCTAATATCTAATGTTCGTGTTAGCATGTATATTTAAAATGCTTCAATATTGATGTTCGGACAATAAAATTGTATTCTACCTAAATTAATTGTGCCTTCTGCCAAATTTTACAATAATTCATGACAATGTTTTGTCTTGCATACCTTTTTAGCGTTTATAAAAATTTATTTCGCTGCGTATTTTTTTATTATCCATTTCATAGTTTATAAAATAATGATTTTATCGTCTATTATGAAAATATTTAAAATTACAACCATTAAACAAGATTTACTTTAGGAAGTGTATTTTTTAAGATTTCTTGAGGAATTTAAAAGAATATAAATTTAGGTAACATTAACAAGGACTTATCGTCTCGATAAGATTTTTATTTGCTCACAATATGTTATTAAACCAATGTATTCTTAATTTAATTATTTTTAATATTAAATATGCATATATGAGATATATATTATTTCGAAAATTAAAGTATCTTATGCTGTATATTATTTCATAGTTATTAATGGGCGCTTTATGCAATCATTGTATATAATTTAGATGTAGTTGGTTTTTATTATTCTTTCAGTATTTTTTCAGACTTTTCTTGAAAGTCATAATTTCTCATTGCCAATAATCTATTTTTTTGCTTTAAATTTTTGAAGTACATTTTGACTTTCAAAGTTTGTAAAAATTGTATGCTTACTAGTTGTTAATTGACATCAATATTGCAACTCCCTGTCTCTTGATTGTTTATAATATTCTTCAACCAATTTCAAATGTGTATGCTTGAAGTACTTATATATTTTTTTCCAAAATAACAATTATTTAATCAAAAATATTTTTACCGCATAGGGGGGGTTGTTTGTAATTATTTTTTTATGTTTTTTAAAAAAGTGTTTTATTTTATAGGAGTCTATAGATTTTAGTCTTTTTTGTTTTATCATTTTACATTTGTAAGATTTTTTAATATCAATGAAACAGTGCTGCTATTTATGGTAACTAAATTCTGTACTATATTTTCAATGTGATCAGTAAATATACATTTCTGTAACCAGTGAACTCCAGTAAATCAATACCAGTTTAATTATACATATATATTTATTTGTAACTTCTTAAGTGACGTTTCTATCTTTTTTGGTCTAAAAGTGATCGATTTTTTTATGCAAAAAGTATTTAATATAGAATGTTGATATTTAGTGTGTTGACTAGGCAATCTTTATAGAATATAAATATATTTTTTAAAGTTTGACAAAGTATGGTAGTGAGAGTAGGAGAGAGCTACGTATTTCGGTGCGCGAGCAATGACATTTTTCACCGTGGAAGTCCTAAGTCCTGAACAAGTGATTTGTAGCAAAAAAATTAAACGTATTTTTACTTTGCATAATATTGTGCATAACTTAAACTACAAATAAAAAGAAATGTTGGAAAATAAAAAAATAGTGAGCGATTGAAGAAAAGTTTGTGTTTTTACCAACATTTTCTGTTGTTTTTTGTTCATTAAATGAACACTATTGAATATTTTTAGATAATTGTAGTCTATATGATGAAGACGTTCATTATACATGTGCCTGGCAAATTTCATAAATAATGCTCATCTATGGCCTGTTGAAGCACTTCCATTGGCTTGGAAAAAGTAGTTTTGAGAAAAACGCGTTTAAAGTTTTTCTTCTCCTCAGCTTTGCGAAGAACAGCTTCTCCTCGTTGGCCTATAATTTTGCGAATTTCATTCATATCGATTTGAAATTTACTGAACGTATTCTTAAACATTGGTTCTTTCCGATACACGAAGAAAAAAAACATTTTTTTAACCAACAAGGTAGAAACGTCCCTTAATTCATCATCATAGCGAAATAGTCAAAAATTTTCCACAATTACATATTTTTATCTTATAGTATTATTCGTTTGGTGTTAAGGATTGATACTAAAAAAATCTTCAATCATCTATTTTATAAACATAGATAAAAAAAATATACGAATTGATTTCTACTTTAAATGAAGATTTTTATAAATTGGTAGATTACCAAAATTCAATGTTGAAATTGGAAAATATTTGGATGGGTAAATTATTATATTTTTACTAAAAATATATTTACTGAGATAATACTCAACATATTTTGTATTGTTTCTTTTTAACTTACATTTGTTAATAATGTAAAAAATACCTATATACATATATATTTTTTTTGTTGTTGTGCAAAATCATTTTCATTCAAACACACGTTTAAATCCTTGTCTTTCTTTGTTTCTCCTATTCCTTTATATTATCTATTGACATAGCAAATATATTGTTATTCGTATATCATATAAATCTTCAAATATCATATTCAATCATATTTGGTGCCGTTACAAATAAATACCCATTATTTCTATTGTTTTTACAGGATGAAAACTATTGTTGAATCTATGGGTAGTGTAATAAATAATCACAGTTAACAACATGATGTTTCTTTGAAGTATGAAATCGATCAGTTATTAAAATTAATAACCATTTCCGTCCATTATTCTGTATATTACATTGATTTTTTTTCAACTTGGAACTATCAAAAAATTATATTTTGTAATAAAAAAAATTTGTTATTAAAACTTGTGTAATATATTTTATTAACCCTTAAGTCCCGAGTATATTTTTTTTGTAATAAAAAAACTATGATTTCATGATTAAAATAATCCACAAAACTCAGCGTTTTTAACGAACAACTAACAAAACACACGAATTCATAAATGTTATTGGTATTAGAATATATATTTTAAATAGATTACAGCTTGGGACTTAAGCAGTTAAAGACATTTTCACGAATCAAGAGATACAACTAATTCAAAAAATGAATACTCATTACAATGCGAGTTCATAGAGACAAATCTTAAATGTGTTATTAATTTTGTTATATCATGTTTATAATTCAAAGGTATTAAAAGTTGTTAAAAACCATATAATGAATATTTCCGATCAATAAGAACAGTACTAACCCGATTATACAATAAAATAAGATCATTCGTTCAAAGAAATTTCACAAAAATGAAATCAATATTCCGTTTAAGTTATCGCGTAGTTAGGTCTTGCCGAAGATGTAAAACCAATCCTACATTTAGATTACTTACCATATTTTTTTACCGAAATAATACAAGATCAAATTTTTTAACAATCACTATCTTATTACTCGTTCTTGTAAATAATATAATTTGAACATTAAATATTAATTAAACACATAAAAAGCAAATTTATTAATGATTTTGATATTTTAATTTTATTAGAACATTCCCCGGTTAAATAATTATTTCTTATCAAGCTATACGATTTTTAAGGGTAGTTGTTAAATATATCTATCGTGTACATATTGGATATATGCTATAAATCCTTAATTTATTGAAAGATTGATCACGTTATATAGATAGCTTCAGTTGTGCTCATTTTTTGTATTATAAATTATCTGGGCCTTTGCACATATATTTGCTGGAAAAAATGAGGATTTTAGTATGTATAGATTTAGGTGCATAGTAATGTTAAATTAATATATTTTCACGAAAGTACCTTGGTGTTATAATTACACCATTATTATAGTGTTTTGTGCAGCTGAAAAATTTTAAGATTTAAATGTGTTATTATTTATAGAAAATATTATGTATACACAAATTGTTATTATTTAAATACTCAATAATTTTATCCACTGGATAAAGAAAGCTAGTTATCTATATTAAAATATTTGCAATGTTTAATATCATTCAAATCTAAATAAAAATATCTATACGACATTTTCACTCGATTCATCGATCTACTTGGTTTGTACGCAATATTGATCACAAAAAAATATACATTTATAAATAAGTTTTCATACTATAGTTACCATTAAAGACTTTTATTTAGGTCACCACAGTACCTCATAATTGCTCATTATTCATAACGCATCCATCAATTGTTTGTTTGGTATCTAAATATGTTTTTAACGTGTACAAATTAATTCATGTGTCCATAAAAGTAGGACTTCTATAACGAATTGTTAAACGTATTAAAAAGATTTATCCGTGTTTATTCCAAAAAAAAATGTGTTTCATTTTTTAATAAGTATATCTATTTGGCAACCAAAAATTATGTGTTCACCATCTTTGATGGATAAATATGATTCCTGTTTATTAGTGTTTTGAATTCCATATCGCCGCTAATTTTCAGATAGATTGTTGTATCAGTTGTGACTAAAATTTTAACACTGCCGCTAAATCAGTATACACTTATTTTAATTGAATTGTTTTTTATGCTGTATTCTTCAACATTTTAAATTAAAGTTAAAAGCGTGTTCATCCAATGCACATAATATAGAATATTTTTATAATGTCGTTATCAGTGCAGAGGAATTGTAACCTACCCAGTTGTTGAACAATGCATAATTATATCTGTATATGTTTATTTGTATATAATATTTTTAAACAAGTATATCTAATGCTAAAAATGAATGTAAACATTGATTTTTAAAATCAGTTATCAAATTGGACCGAGTGGGTTGCTCAGGTTTGAAACCTGTATTCTTGTATTCGGTTGTGGGTTTTAATACTTCATGAATTATTTGATTTTATCTTTTTACTCATTCAAGTTGACGTGCATGTTTGTGTATATAATGTGTTATTTTGTTTCATTTTAATAGCTTCCAAATTATGAACGTTGCATAAAAGCGTAGACATCACGAATCAGCTTTAAGGAGAAATATTATATTTTTAAATACAACATGTCTAGTTTCGCTATGTAATATTTTATAATTTGAAATGTCTTTAGTAAACGTATATAAAACAAACAAAAAACTCATGTGTATGCATGTCAGGCAGCATGTATGATTTCTTATAAAATTATACTGTTATGGTTGTTACATCACATAATGTTTCTTTTAAATAAAGAAAAATTATAAATTAAAACGTATTTTAATACTAATTTTATGTTTTACCTTTTTCCTTCTTCTTTTTAATATACCAGAAAATATCTATCCTGAATAATATAATATTACCATGCATAATATAATAAAGTAAAAATTATTAAACTAGGGATATAGTCTATTGAATCAAAAAATATCATTACATCTATCTAAAGCCTCCTCCCCTCAATTGCCCAGGCCCAGAAGTGTGGTGTCTATGTCTACCCGTCTACTTCAGCATAGATTTTTTTTCTTGTGGGAGTGGAGTCTTCCATAAGATACCCTGTGGGTTGATTGCCCCAAGATAGTGTCCGATTCTTACTGACTAAACCCCTCCCTTCTTTCCCCTTCAGTACTTGGATTAAGCGGAAGGTCGTTTCCCCTTGTTTCCAGGCCCTCCACTGGCTTATAACTGGTATAAGTCGGCGGGTCCACCTTCCTTTGCTGGACTGTCCCCATCCTGGACCTATATCTGTTGCCAAGCTTCCCTCAGTTTCTGCTCGTGCTCTGCATGTTTTTTTGGGGTCTTCAAAGTCCAAAGCCCTCTTCTTTGCCTGAAGGTCTATTGAATGGATTCCAGCAATCATGAGTACTGCATCTTCAGATACTGTTCTGTACGTCGCGGTGATTCAGCGCATCCCCTGCTGCTGGACCCTTGCTAGCTTCTTCCTGTTGCTTTCATATCGGAGCGCCTCATGCCATATTGGGGCTCCATACAGAAGAATTGAATAGATGACTTCATTTATAATTCTTCTTCTACACGATTTCGGCCCTCTGATATTGGGCATGAGCTATCCTATTTCGCTGACTGCCTTCTGCTACTTTATATGTTTCCTGAAGGACAACTTGCAGTCCATAATCCTAAGGTATTGTAACGTTTTACTGTATTCAGCCTCGTGTTCATCGATGACAAGCTGGTTTACCCTCGGTCTTCTCCTTTTGCTGCAGATCATTGCCTGTCTTCTCTGCCGCCAGCTGCAGGTGATTTCTTCGCATCCATGCGTTGAATATGGCGAGGGCTTCATTTCCTTTCGCCTCTACTTCCCAGCGCGACATCATCCGCAAAGGCAATGAGTTCTGCTCCTTCAAGCAGGTGTTTAACAGTTGTAAAGGACGTTCCACAGAGTGGGTCCCAGTACCGACCCCTGTAGCACGCCCATCTCTTGTTTTCTTATTATGCCCGTCTCACGATCCCAACACACCGATCCTTAAGATAATCACTGACGAGCTCAGCTGTATACTCAAGTATTTGGAATTCTTTCTCAAGCGCATCAGCGATTAGTTCCTAGCTTGTAGTATTGAAGGCGTTCTTGGTGTCCAGTGTTTTTTACATAATCCAATTAAATACATTTCACTCAGTATTCAATTTAAATAACTATTATTTAATTAAGAAAAAATAAGAAGAGGTAATTATGTTAAAAAATGAAAGTTCCACAAACAAAATATTATCCAATACAATCCTTATTTATTAACAAATATATGGTACAAATATATATATATATAGAAGTATATACAGGTAACCTTCTATCAACACGATAATTTGTTTTCTCTGAAGCACCTTTATCGTTCAAAACTAAACATAGGAAAAACGACTGTACAAAATGCCAATAAAAAAATGATAAAATCAACTTGAATGTGCAAAACACTTAGATTTAAATGCTTGTATATTTGTTACAGTGCCAAAATTAGTATACATATTTTTAATCATGACAGATTTTTTTCTAAAGAAGTCTAAAAATATATTTTCATCTCAAACCTCTACGAACCATTAAAAAACAGGAAGCATCAATTAAAGCTTAAATCAAACTAAATCCCAGTACCGTGTTAATTAAGTATTACCACATATATTTATGCATATATGTAAATATTGTATAACTTCAAAGTCAATAAGGATATTATTCCGATAATAAGGGCACTTTAAAACTCTATAATCATTTTTAATAAGTCGAATGTCTTAAATAAATAAAATCATATTTCTACTATCTTTAAATGCCACAATTAATCATCAGCAATCTAAATACTCGCTCTAACATGTAATGTTGAACGTCTATTCTCACTTTTTGTAATTAATCAATCGATTAGATTAATCAAATAATTAAAAGCTTTCTTAAATATTTGAAGAATATCCTCATTAACTTAGAAATGATACATATATATAAATTTCATACATATACAAATCCTTCACAGTCTCAAGCAATATACATTTCAAGCAATTCATTCAACGAGTACATTAAAAAATTTTAAGAGAATAATTCCTGTTTAAATTCAAAAATGCAAGTTTAAAACCTTTCCTCGTAATTGTTTTCATAAGACAACAATTTATCTTTCATATTACATATAAATACCTTTGAGAAGGCAGGCAAGTTAAATTTAACCATTCCTTTTGTAGAAATGAGTCGAATACTCAATTTTTCAGGCAAAGCTTTTTACAAGTCAAAATGAAAGCTTTAAAATATATCGATTTCCATGACGAGAAATAATAAAAATCAGCTTGATCCCCATATTTGACATTAAGTGGTGCCAATTGTCTCGATAAAAAAATGGCATTTATAAGCATTAAAATGTCTTTGATACGCTAAAACTTTTCGCTGTATCTCAATTTTTTTAAAAAGGATTAAAAATGTTTTTTGATAGATGTAAATTTGTTTCTTTTACTAACATGTTAAAATTCTCATTAACCATATCTCACGATAAACGCTTTCTAAAACCTGAAAGCTACATACTCCATTAAAATGAATACATCGTAAACACTGTTACTTACATTCAATCAAAAAAACTTGAATTTAAATGTACATAGAAAGATACTATTCAGTCCAATTATCAGCAGTTCCATTTTTTTTTTTTTGACAAAAATTCTAGTTTCAGGTAAAAAAAAAATGTGTAAAATTACTCATTAGCTAAATTTACACAAATTAAAATTAGAACACATCAGGGGGTATTTATTAAATGCAATGCAACACACCGAAAATGTTGCATTTAAAAAAGTTGTCGTATTCAAGAATAAGAATTCCAAACGTGATCATTTACCATCAAAACTCTTCGCCAATTCATGCTAATAGGATGGGCAAAAAATATAAAAGTATTGTGTTACTAAAAAGATTGGCAAATTGGCAAGCAAATACTTCATTTAATGAACTACATATTTGAAGCGTCAATCGATTATCGACAAATCAAAATAATTAAAAAATGGATACTCATCATTTTCAACCAGATTAAAATAGACTTGCTTAAAAAATTTAGTAAGCGATCCACGCTTACGATTGCTAAAAAATATGATAATCAACGAGATATATTCATAGTTTATCATCTTATAAAAATGACAAACGATAAATAAATCTCAATGTGAAACAGATATTTTTGCAATGAATGTCCATTTAAGTTACATGAATACTATTTATTAAAGCAAAACTACAATTTAATATTATTTTGAATTAATTAAAAAACATACAATAAAATTAACAAATCTTGGATTGAAAATAAAACAGCGGTTACATTTTAATAAGATAAGAAAATAAACTAAAATACTGGTGTTTGATTGGGATTTGTTTGAGTGATATGGGAGGTTTATTAACACCATTGTGGCCGCATTAAACGATCAGACCATTGAACGTATTACTTCAAATAGTTGTTGCATCAGCAATTGCAGATATAAAAATTCATTCACCGTATTCATTGATTACTGATGTATATGCTGCATTACCGGCCACGAATGTGTTAAGCTAACTCCTTGTTAAACGGACTACTTAAAAAGAAAAGCATGAGTATATTAATAGAGCAAAAATCCCCGTATATGTTATAGAATTTTGCCATGAAACCAAAATAATCCATTTATTTATATATATTTCAAATTTTCTGGGAGCATTAACTCAGATTTACTGATTTTCATTCAAGAAAACATACTATATTTTTTAAACTCAGTACACAAATATTAGGCCTGGCGTTTCAATACACGTATATTTCAATCGAGATTGGCTTCATATAAGTAGATAAAATTATATTATTCATATATATGCCTATACACATATGAGTATTTTGACTAAGAATAGTAAAATCAATATTTGTTACGTCTATAAAAGTGCATTGACTATGGTGAAATGGAAAAATAATTATTATTGAATTCCATCTACGTTTTATGTATATCCATAATGTCCAGTTAACTCATAAAACAAACACTAATTAATAATATGCTTAGCAACAAAACGTATACTTAATTTAATCAATGTCTCTATGGTATTAAAAGGAATTTAACTGATAAAAGTAATGCAAATTAAAATAAATAAATGATCAAAACAGGATTTGTGCTGTTAACATTTTAAAAAAATAAATTTCATTGGGAAATATCAACATAAATTGTGTGGCCAAATACATAACTATGCTAGATTTTTATACTAGCGGCATGCCATTTGTATATGTGATCATTTATTTTTTTATTATTGATGATGATGATTTTGCGTAACTTTATTTTGCCTTTATATTTAATCAATATTTTTGTAATGGTGCCGACAGTAGGATCTGTTTCAAAAATCATCACGCCATTGTTATTACGTTAATAAAATAAACTAAATATTTTTTTAACATTACAGCTGTATCATCCAATTAGGGGTACTAGAAATTATTACTTTTATTATAGTAATCATCAAAAAAACATCATAAATTAACGACGCTATTATATATATAAAATATTTGTGATATACAAGGAGTCTTTGATATTATTCAGAACATAATATCAGCTAAAACTGAGACAAATTCAAGAAATTACAGACAAATCTATAAACATCTAAATTGAAGTCATAAATGGCTGACGTTATTAAAAGAGGAGGTAACAAAATTGATCTATAATACCTAAAATATATTTAAAAATAATTATTTTTGCTGTTTATTAGGACTACAAAGCAATGATTTAAATTTTCAAACTCAGTTACAAAATGTAATTTTATTAAGCAGCTAAATATTTTACACAAAGGTAATCAAAAAGTTTGCGAGATTTTAAAAAAAATTAAAATTAAACAAATACAGAAACCATCATGAAAGTTCTATTCATCAACATATTTCCCATTTTATGAACCTTTCACTATGAGAAACGTATTTCTAAATCCAACTTTGTTTTTAAAAGTATAAAATCCACCAGTCTCCATTTTAACATTGACTTTATAAATGAATTTTATAAACTTACTAGAAATATTGGAAGAATATGGGAACCATACCCTAAGCTCATCAGGGGACCTCAAATATAGGGGAAGGCAAAGCGGAACAAAGTTTAAAACTGACCATAAGACAAAAATTAGGACGAGTACAACAAATTTAATGGTAGTTAATGGAAATAAACCAGTACAAATATATGTTTATTTTGAGAGGATATTATAAACTCGATTGATAGCTTTGATGATAATCCATTTAAAGCAATGTTGGATTTCGATAAAGGGGCATCGCATTTTCCATAAATCGGGGGTGGAGGGATAAAATTCAGTTCAGAGGCGGAATTAGCATGCGTCGTATAAGTTTGGAGGCCTCTCAAGGGCAATCAGGTTTTAATTGTGTATACTGAGCTTGTCTGCTGACATACTGCGTGTTTCAAGACCAAGACTGTTCCTTATGCTAACGCAGTATTCATTCTTAAAGTATCAAATTAGATCCGAGCTCCTTGTAATACTAAGACGATATTATAATACATTCTGAAAACAATATATTTAATCTAGGACTTGTTTACATTTCGGAAAAATGTGATTCTTTTGAAATTTGTAAAATTGTTGAAAGATGGTTGAGTAAATTTGGAATTGTTTATAAACGCGAAATAGTAGCAACAACGACTGATGGTGTGATGAAAAAGTTTGGGCATGAAAGTCCCGTCATCAATGAACTTAGCGTAAATCATGCTGTAATTAAAAAATTGTACCAGAAAACTTATCAAACAGAAACAGATTTAGATTATTTCAATGAAGATGAACAAAACATTGAAGAAAGTGATTCCAAAAATGATAATTAAGAAAGATAGAAAATGATGGTTCTTTTAACTTACTTTAAAATGATCTGTACATAATTGATGAGAAAATAAGTCTCGAGTCCCAGGACTTCACCAAAAGTAAGAAAGGATTCCATCCAAAGTTCAAGTTTAGACTCATCTGATATGTGAGGTTTATTTATTTGGCCATCAAGATTTTCTAATTTTGATGTAAATAAATTTCCTTATTACTTAATATAATATTACAGAAACTTCTTAAGCAAATTCTATTAAAAATCACGTCATATTTTTTGATTACCTTAGTAATATTTCTCTTCAAAACATACTACTAAACCACATTTTTTTTAAATTATTAAAGACAAAAACAATAACATAAAGGAGGAGGAAAAATCATAGTAATTTCTAAAATATGTTATAGTAACATTTGGAATGAAACCAATTGAAAAAAAACAACAACAAAAATCAAGACTATCAAAATTATATTTACATGCATTCCCATTACTTGTTTCATTTAAAAAAGCCAAATATTTTTAGTACCCCTAATATGACATGAAATATATGTAATTCAAGGACAGAATACTTTTACGCTCAAAATGAAAAAAATACAAATGTTAAGGTCAGCAATATGCATTACCAGTTAAGGAAAAAAAAGCAAAAAATAATGTAGGATTTAATATAGTAAATTATGCTAAAAAGATCTCATAAAGTCAGACTGTATATCATAAGGTTAAACTGCTGTTACAATTCCACATCAACATCAGTAAATCTACAACATATTCAAATACTTAGAAACCATTAAAAAAATAATTATATTTATTCATTAGAAGAACATATTAAATTAAAAATATAATTTTACATTCATCACACTCAAATGTTAAGATAAAGTATTAATGTAATGGAGGAAAATACAATAAATATTCTTATAATTTAAGATAGCTGCATTATGTATTAAACATTAAAATGTCAGGTATTAATTATTTATTTCCTTAAGCCAGAAAGATTTATTTAAAATAAAATTAACTCAATGACGGGCATGTTCAAACGAATCCTATATATACAGTCAATTATGTAGATCTATTAGAAATAACCTCTCCGCGCGTAAAACTAAAGATACACTTTTAACAATAATTGTATATGAAATTTTTATAATATTATATATTACTACAGAATACAAATGACAAGTATGTATATTTGTAATGAATCATATAAAAATATAATTTACAGGAATGAAAAATACATTAACATAAAAAAATGGACACACAGTCATCAAAAACTTAGTCCACCACTCCACCATATAGTATAAGGAATTTTCCCATTTTAAAATTAGACTAGTATATCGACCTTAATCGTATAAAATAATGCTTTAAATGAAATGAAATAAATAATCACATTTAGTCAACTATGAAATCTATGATGATTATACAAATGTTAAAATATTACATCGAAATGAACATGCAGTAAAATACGCATACACAGTGTCATATGTCGTAACCCTTACCTTTCTAAAATGATCGTGACAATTAACAGTCTTCCACATAGCCAATAAATTATTTTCATACATTAATTCACATATTCTCATTACCGTAATACGGATATCGATTAATGTTATCGATAAAATCGACAAGCTATTGCCTGTAAAAACGAAATCTATTCTTATAATTTGAGAATTGCAACTGAAACAATAAAAACATGTTATAAATTTTAATATATTATTGAGCGATTAAGTTATTTAGCAATGCATTAAAACATATTTATGTCATTTCTTTATGTATCACATGTCTAAACTGAAAAAAATACGTATTTTTACACACATTAAGCACCGTGATTTAGTTCGTAAATCAAAAATATCTCAATAAATCAATTTTATGAATACGTAATTTATAAGAGATTCAAAATTCATACATAAAAATGGCTCGATACACAAAAATTTCAAACGCAGACATTCACAAGACTCTGATAACACAGAAAATTACAACTTATCAAAATGCAATGTTTATTTTTTAACACTTTACAGGGGAACGAAATGTTTATAAAAAAAATCCTCATAAAAATATATTGGATGCCAATTTTCATCGTCTTATTTTTACGCCAATCTATTCCACGGTATACACGTCTAAAGATTATTTAATTCACTAACGTAAATAAAGTATACGATTATAAAAATTATATTGAAAATAATTTTATACGTTAAAGAATATAATTTAAGAGAGCAAATTGAATAGTTTTTTATGTTTGACTCCTCCGTGAGTGTGAAATTGAGCCTTCAAATAAATCTAGAAAATAAGGACATTCAATTTTAACCCTTTGCGCTCGAGCGGTGCCTCTCAGGCACCACTCGGATCGATGCGGTAAATTGAGGGATAGTTGTGTTTATTTAGGTATGACTTAACAAATATCGCTTCACGAGTCTACTCCTGGCATTTTGTGGATCATGGTTATGAGGCGTCGAGTGACACAATGTATTATATAGCTACAAAGATGAATTCAATTATTCCGCAATAACAAACAAAATTACATCTTAACATAGCCAGCTTGTCCATGGAAACGAAGACGGAAATGATAAAGATAGCTAAGATGTTAGAGGCGTAAGAAGACGATAAATCCGAATAATGGATAGTGAATCTGAAAGCCATAGTGATTGTACAGAAGAGATTGAACCTTTAGAATGGACAATGCGCACAAAATCCGAAGAAATCCTCACAATAATACCATTTGTATCCGGTGAAAGACAATCTAGTACAGCTTCTACTTCGCAAAGCAGTTCTTAAGACATACGACCGAATGGGAAGCTGCATGTAGTTCTGATTGGACAAAAAAGATATTGCAAGGTTTGTTCCCAACGAACCAGGCCTGACCAAAGGCGACAAACTGTGTACTACTGTGACACTTGCCCCGACAAGCCAAGAATGCACCTAGGAGATTGTTTTATAAAGTACCATAAGAAGCAAAAATATAGAACGTAATGTTTAACAAATTTCCTTCAATGAACTATGAAAATATGTATAATGTTAAAATATACAAGTTTAAAGTGTTATTGTGTCTAAAATTATTTTAAGTTAACTATAAAGAACTCATTAAATAAGCGAGAGCAGCTGACTGCTCTTGAGTTGCTGATTCACCCGAGCGAAAAGGGTTAATAAGCTGATAATCAAATACTATTTTGGAATTTCAGATATTTGTTTGAAAATAAGTAGTAAAAAATTGAATTTATTTCTATTATAACCAACAGTTATTTCATAATTACAGATTTGCATTAGTTTTGCTGTATTAAAACTATGCAAACATATTTTTTTCATATATTTTTATGATATTACGTTATCGCAATCAACGATAAAATCTCTTTATAAAAGAATTTGTAACAATCCAAACATTGAATCATAGCTAAAAATACAGCAAATCATAACTAAAAAATGGGGTGGATTGCTTCAAAAAATATATGAATTTATATTTATATATGAATATACGAATCAATGTAAAAAGTTCTTTAAAGCTATAAAATAAATTGAATAAATAAAGACACAAAAGATAAAATGTTAACATTGAAAGGAAGTGGCAAATAAGAAGAAATTTACATTTATTGAAATAAAATGATATTCTATTTGATAATTGAGAGAGCTACATTATAGTAATAGATACGCATGAAACAGAAAAATAAATTCATATCCAAAATCGGCAAATTTGAACTATGAATATCCCAATGCCAAAACAATTCAATTAAATTAAAATTCGCAATGTCCACAATAATTATAGTACAAATAATACACCCAAATACGATCAAAACATGTATATTAAACGAATTTAAATTTGGAATAAGCTAAATAAGATATAAGTAATGCCAAAAATGGGTACCTCGCTGAAAAAATAAACAGTATTTTCATAAAAGATCAAGCATAGATAAGCGTATCTTGGCTCTACAAATTCAACTTAATTTATACTGTAATATTTGAAAAAGAATAAAAAAAACATTATAATGGTTGGCAAATAATGCTAGATTTGAATAAAAATTATGGTTTTATTTGGTTTTACTATTCAAACCTTGAGTTGGGTGTGTATTTTTGGCACTACCGATATATTTGTTTATATTTTTTTCAAAAAAATATTTAATATGATATTTATATTTCATATAATTATTAAAATACTTACATTGATAAATATCACAAAAAAATTTATTTGAAATATTAACATTTTATTTTTCAATAATTCGACTATAAATATCCTAATCCACCGCGCTAGAGATCCATTTTTCATCTTTGAAGGCAATCAATCGCGTGTTCTTTATTGATTGTTTCTCATATTTAGGATGGACATCGATTTAAATAAACGTTTTCATCTTTCTAAGCGACAACTTAAAAACTTTCAATTCACAATTAATGCTACATATGGAAATCATGGAATGGACAAAATATTTGGTGGCGAAACAAGCTAGCGAATATAAGTTTATAAATCAACAACTAAACATCCATTCTTATGCTCTCGATATTATAATCGAGGCTACAAATATACAATTTTAAATGAACATAAAAATTAAACCACCAAATACACGAATTTTGGTACCACTTTTTTATTAAAATACGAAAAAAATTGCAGTACAAAATCAACATTTAAATTTTTAATTAGAAATTGCCTACCTATTATTATCGAGGAACAATAATAGTAAATAAGTAGTTAAGATAGTAATTTAAACATTATAAAATTTACACATATTTAATGGAGTATATAAAAAGATTTCCATGATATTGACATAGTGAAAAAACGAACCAATCTGTACAAGTATATTTTCAATTAGTCTATTAACAATAAACCTGTAACTTTTCAATAAAATACAATTTAGAAACATTAAAAGTGGTATTATTTACAATAAAAAAATGTATTTTCTTTAAACGCAATTTTCACACGACATATTTATATAAATGTACTTAAAACTAATATTTTTGAGTAGCTTAATGTCCATTTACATGTTTAATTTACAATTATGTAATATTGTTAACAGGTTTTACTGCGTATTGCAAGGCACCTTATCAAATATTATCTTAAGTTATCGATAATTTATATTTTCACAACTGGATGTTTTCATATTTTCACAATGCAAAAATGAAACCATTATATTAATAATATGCGTATTAATGTGTTTATTTTAATGAGTGTGTATGATAGTTATCTCCTTTTACATAAACCTGACTGGCTAATTTATTATTATAATATCTATAATGATAATCACATTTTTAAACAATCAGTCGATACATGTCACATAATAGACAAAATGTTGGTTTTGCCTTTTATATAAGTTATTGAAAACCTCATGAGCTCATTCCGTTAGTATTAGTACAGCATAATACATGTTTTCAAAATAGTTTCAGGTTGATTAGATCAAATATACATACATATTATAATATAAAATCAATAACTTTATAATTGATACAAATTAACTTAGCCAACTTAGCTCATGAAAAATGAAAAAATAAGTTAAGTGACATTTGTTTACTACAAAATACCATTCGTAAAATATTGATAACGGTCATATATACGCGTTGAAATTGAGGTGAGGGCGTCACGAACAAGCGAATCGACAAGAGATGTAAGTTGGGCTTCAGTTCTTCCAATATGCAGACGCGATCGAAGACCTCTTACTGCACCTCCCCCACGTAAACATGCCAACTGTCCACCTTATAAATGAATAACAGTTTTATATTAAGAATTTAAAAAAATAATAATCATATGATCAAAATTAAGATTTCTAACCGGGCCTCATAACTTCAACTATATGAAGTAAGCGATCTTGATATTTCCGAGCGGCAATTAAACCTCGAAGCATGAGTATTCTGAAGTATGAAAACATATCCGACTCTTCACCATCCATGACCTCAACAATTTCAGCCGTTAACTGAAAGTAAATAATTAAACATGTTGAGTAAAACGAGTAGAATTTTAACATATATATCGATATGACTAAAAACTAACTTTAAATGGTGATGTTTCAAAGCCAAGATTTTTAGGCGATATTGATAAAATAAATCCAAAGTCAATATGTATTAAATGTCCTTCAACATCCAAAAGAATATTCCCATTGTGCCTAAAAATAAAAAAAATGTTATTACAAAATCATACAATAAAAGATATACGTTATCTTATACAAACAACTAAACTTTGAGAGATAACTTTGTATTTTTTCACAGCGAAATTTCCCTAAATTATAAAAACATCTTCATTCAAAGTAAATAATGTAACTCGATTCAAGAAACATTACTTTTTTGCTTTTGGTGGCACTTATAGCCCTATCAGAGAGCCCCGGTCACCGACAACGCTTGCTGTCACTTTTGTCTGTCCTGGGCCTCCTCCTCTAATTGCCCAGGCTCAGACGAGCGGCGTCTTTTTTCCCTTGATCAGCGCAGTGGTTCGGATGAAGCTATTAATCAATGCCTCGCCGTACATACAAACCGAGGTCTCGTCGAGGTCTAGATATTTAAAATCCTGAACCTTTTCTATTATTGTTATTGACACTCGCGTAAGAACAGCCTCCAGTATTTACTCTCGACACCGTCGTTAATTTAGTTTTGTCATAATTGACATACCGAAAATAGCAACAGCCCCGTCGATAGACGTAAGCGCCGCCTAAGCTTCCGACCTCGATTTCGCAACAACGTCGATGTTGTCCACAAAAGCAAGATACATTATATCTTCGTTCTATGGACGCACGTGTCCCAATTTGCCAGCCTCCGTTATAATTGCTTCCAATACAATATCAAAGAAAATCGGGGAGGAGGCATCCCCGTGTCTAACTCCCATCGTCACCTCGAAAGGTTCCGAAAGGCACCGTTGGAACGTACAACACTGACCGATCCTATCACGTACATCCTCACTCTTTCCCTCCCTGAAGATCCCATAAGCAGGCCTCAAACTCACTCAAAGTCGGAGGGGTGATCTCAATGCTATTTATGTTGACCTCAGGTAATTCTCCCAGATCCACCAACCCGCCCCTGAGAAGATTTTTAAAATATCTTCTCCAACACTCGAGAACTTCCTGCATACCGACCAACAAAACTCCGCTCTCATCCTTCACCATATTCGATCTAATCGAGTCACCATGACAATTTTTTTTAATATTCTTATAGAATTTTCCGTGGTCATTCACTCGTGACCTACCTAGCTCTCCCATTTGGCAAAGTAGAAAACGTCGCTTCGCCGATCAAGCAAGCAATATCAAAATATAACTATGAATATTTATATTAAAACATAAATGCCAATAAGCTTTTTATGCATTTACAAATATGAAGATGGAGTTTTTTTTTATAAAAATCATTCTATTCACAAAAACACAACGGTTTTTCATTTAACACATACATCCCATCTCCAAAATAATTATATGATAACAAATGTATTTACCTATCTTTTAACTGTAATAAGTATGAAGCAAGAGCATACGCAGCCGCAGATCGTACAAAGCATGTCTGTGCACGCATAAACCGTTCAGCAGTAGCCGGACCATGCTCTCGTTGCAAGTAACCACGCAACGATAATCCCGATTGACGCCTTATCTGATGCAGCGATACAGTATTCACTAACGGGGATATTAATCCCGAATCGTCTGATAAACAAACAACTCTAAAAAAGAAACAGGCATTCAAATATTTTATGTGAATGGATTACAAACGAAAAAATAATATTAATAAAAACCGGCAAGGATGAAGACGAAGTGGAATATGTTCTTGATCCCAAATAGCCTGCAATGCTTGAAGTAATTGCGATGCTAACAATTCTTGCCTTAAATCATCACCACACTTCACTATAGCACCTAATAATTTCCATCCAGTTAATTGTCCATACGGAGAACTTGCTCGTACACGAGCTTCTTTTTCACTCCATAATTCCTGTAATTCATATAGTCCTTAAAGCACTTTCAAGTCGATCAAAAATCATTTATTTTTTCAAATATTTAATTAAAAATTCACAAAATAGAGTGGTTTTTTTAACCTTTAATGCTTGTGCACTAGGATCTTTTGCATTGCGAAAGGCATGTGATCCAGAATGTTCTTCAGCAATAACAAGACGTCGTCGAATATCCACTGCAGCAAAAAGTACACTTTCCCGAGAAGATGCAGATGAACCTGATAATTGTGATAAGCTATCTGCAGCACGACATTGGTACTAAAATATTAATTAAAAACATATTATGATTGATATGTTGATTGATTACATTTTTACAGTATTATTCACAGTATGTAAATAAAAAACAGACTTCATAAATATACAAATTTTAACCTGTAGCGTTAATTCATCATCTTCTTGGCTCCAACAACCTTCAGTCTCTAAATCATCACAAGGCGAATACACAGAGAAAGTTCTCCACTCTATTTTGTTAAAAATATAAAACATTATAATCTTATATTAAATTAATAAATAAACAGAATATTAAAAAAAAAAATAGATAGAAACCTGTGGGCAAGGTTTCTTCACTTCGAGCATGTCTCATTGGAGCAGGCTGTTGAATTACTCGTGCAGGGAGCGGAGCTGCCTCTCCTACTTCCAACACTTCTACATACAAAAGATATGGTGTCTGAAATGAGAGAAAATAAAAATATTTATGTTGAGTTTATACGATATTCGTCATATTCAAATTTAAAATGATATACCTTATCTTTGGAATTTAGGACGGCAGCAGTCTGAGGAGGAATTCTTAAAACATAATGGGGGGTCGGATGAAGAGGTAACCATACGCGAGCAGGCAAATTCAGATTTAAACTCACTAATTCTGCTCGGAGTCTTGTATTTCGTAATTCTTGAGTAGTAATTGGTGTCAATTTCTTTCCTATACTAACTAATGCATCTGTAAAAAACACACTTTTAGTAATAAAAATTCGTAAATATAACATAAAAAAAAAACAATAATTGATCGACATACCTATAAAATGTAATTGAGGCTGCAAACACTGACAATTCGATGGCGATGAGCAACCACAGTCAAATGCTCTTCCGCTCAATAAGTCTCCGAGAGCGGGTGGTGGGGCCGGCGGAGGTGGAAGAGGAGGCGCCCGTAACGCCGAAGCATCAGAGCGGGAGCGATGATGATGCAGCAACGGACGTGGAGTCGGTGGTGTTCTCGGCGGAGTAAGAAGTTTCGCCCTCAAATGCGCACCTCTACTTCTTTTCCCACTGCTTTCGACAGCACCATACGCACCCAATAACCAGGCTAACCGTAGACTAAAATCTGCACTAGCTCTACACCGTTGTACTAAATAAGGACGCAACACCTAGAAAAAAATTATTATTACTTAAATAAAATAATTATAAATTTATTCCATTATATCTACATTTTTTTAATATTACCTCTGCAACGTCGTCTATTTCAATGAACATAGTAACGAGTTGCGGTAAATAAAAATCGACATCTTCATTTTGAAAACTAAACAATTTATTGGCTAAATAGCTTTGCACTCCGGGTTCTTTTGAATTGAATAAATAACCGATAGCCATATGCATATCGAACATTTTACTTTCAAATAATCGTAAAAGAAAATCTTTAGAGCGCGGGGCATCACGTTCTTGTACAGGTACCTTTAAATGAAGCATAACATTTTAAAAACATAATATTGATAAATTAATCATGATTAAAAGACCACTTTCATTGTATTATACCTCATTTTTTGGCTCGGTTGTTTTTTCATCTTTACTTGAGGATGATTCGGCACTTTCTTGCGTTAAAGTTAAATCTTTACAATAGTTTTTATCTATATCTTTGATATTTTCGGATGCTCCCTCTTCATCGTTAGCATCCGGTGCACCGGAATCCAGACTTTCCCTAGATTGTGCAACTTTAGGGGGTGTATCCGATGCATTTGTATCAGTATTTTTAGTATTTACAGGACATATTATGCCGGAATCATCGGAACCTATTGAAATCAAATTTAATATTAAAAAAAAACCAAAATAAATTCATCAATATTGAGAATGGATCGTACCTAATGGCGGGATTGTTGTGATCGTCGGAGAAGTGCATGGAGGCGCAGGCGATTCTGGTATCCGTTGAAGGACACTGTCCAAGGATCGGTTTCTTTGATGTCCTACGTTTAAACTTATTGACATTCCCGCACGATTCCCGCCCATTTGTGCCCCACATCTAAAATTAAAAGCATTATTACATAAGTATAACGAAATAATTGAATTAAAATAATATTATTATATTACGTGTATTTACAAAAGCTTCAAAGCTGATTATGATTAACAATTTGTAGACATAACAATGCGAAATATATAGTAATGTCAACAAATCAGGGTGATGTAAATTTATTATATAAGTAAAGTGAATGGGATTACGCTTAAATAAAATTAAGTGGATTAAAATAGCTCTATTTATGTCTACACTGTATTTAACTTTCACTTTCAGGTAGTATATGGGTAAATTAGAATAACAATGACTCAAGTCTAAAAACAAAAATTCTACTGATACAATTATAATTTTTGAGAAATGTGTTAATCTCATGATAGTTAATTTATTTTGAAATTCAGTTATAATTACAATTAATCAAATTTCATAGGAAAAAACATATCCAACGGCAAACAAATATAAATTCCTCGCAAAGTGAACATTAAGATATAATTGTCAATACAGATAGAGTACAAAGATTAAAATGGAAGCAAATTAAAAAATCTATTGAAATAGTATATTGTATCTATATTACAAATATAGATAACATCAAATATTCAGTTGGTCATTTTACCGCACAATTGATAAGAGAGTATTATTCATTGGACTTTAATGAATAATTATTAATAGCAAATAAAACTAACTAGCATTAATCAAATACGCATAACAAATAGTTAAGTTTCATTAGACTATGTAGCACTTATCACTTCGAGTCATCAAGAGCAGAGAATACAATTATTATTTCTATGAGTTAAACATTGAACTCTCTCACTTGGCATATATGAACATTGTTTTGTATTGACTCAAACTCTTATTAAATACATGGTCAAAGAGGTTATTTGATAATATTAATCATTCATTTAATTTGTCATTTTATAGAATTTCATATTTATTCTATTAATAAATAGCTTCAAATATACATTTTAGTATTTAAGAATCCATAGAATTATAAAGAAAAGTGATGGCTGTCACTTTAAAAAATTGTCTTTAATTATGTACATCGATTATTATAATTTATTAATAAACGAAATCTATTTCATACAATCATTATATGTGCGTGGATGAACCAATTTGTTATTTAATACATAAAAATCATGTCATAAATTACTACAATCTTAATACCGTTCAATAGCACTATATTGGACTTTTGTTGATATAGATAAATTGTTATGATATAAATCTACTCAAATGCTTAAATAATGTACAAAGTTTTTCAAAAATACTAGGCAAATTTATAAAAGACAGCATGTTGACAAATATTTATAATGTAAAAGTCAAAAATACACTTTTGTTCCCCGAAAAGTCAACAGAACACTTTCACCTTTTAAGAAAAAAATCAGATTGTATCTCACGAATGACAGATGACAATATACGGGATTCGAAACCTATTTATGTCTGTATTTATGAAAACTACATCAACGCGTCTTTGGAAAGAAATGTTGGAAATGTCCTTGTTTTCGTAAATGTAGGCGTGTACGTATGTCAATCTAAGACGACGAAAAATATAAAATTTAAGCACGGTCGAGTCGTTTGTTTGAAAATCGACAAACGTTTTGATGGGTCGACGTATGGGGGTATCGGGGGTAACGATATGTGGGACGCATCGACCTGATGTCAAGGCTGCGGTTGCGGGCGTGCCGGTGCTGGTCGGCGTCCCGCGGGAGCCGGTGCACCAGCGCGGGAGACGCTGCCTGCTCATGCTCGCACATGTCAGCCCACCGCCACTGCCGCCGCCATCTCGCACCAAAACAACGAGCTGTCACGCACCACCCATATACACCTGTCACTAGGTGCGGCGATCGAACATCACGGGAGACTCTTCGCCACGCAATCGTTTTTGCTTCACCATCGAAAAAAAACTTTCATTTCAATCAAACTAATACATTTACATGCTTAAAAGTATATTTCCACCGATATAAAAATATAATTGTTGTTGTGGGCATGTTATTATAGTAATTAATTAAATTATATTTAAAATTTTAGATTACAAAATATGCATGCTAATTTATAATCATCTTAATTTTTATTTATAGATTTATATCCTTATTTGTATGACAAGCTAAATACTATCATTTAAAATTTGTAAATTCAAATTAATTATTCACTATGAATGTTGTACGTTAAAAAATATACAATAAAAATAAATAACTACTTTTAACTATACAAAGGCTAAATTGAAATAAATTCATTATTTTTAAAAAGTTTTTAATAAATTGAATTGACGAAAATGAATTAAAACGAATTTTTAATTTTTTATCGATTTTTTTTTCATGCGTATTTATTTCACCGTCAGAGATTATTTTGACACTTTTAAAAATATGTAGGTATTTAAAGAAGTTCATTTTGAATTTTAATGCGTCTTCGATATTTTGTCGTTTGAAATGCGTCATAATCCGAATGATGCACATAAATTTAGCCGCAGAGGGAATGGTCATAGTTTGAGATTGATTGGCCAAAGCGGTCAGAAGTGTCTCGGGCGGCGTGCGTCCGTCCGATAGTAGAGTGCGTTAGTGCGGGAGGCGCGCGAGATGGGGGAATCGCTGTTGGTGGCAGCGGCGAGCGCGGTCCTTCTATTGCTGTCGGCACCCACTCGAGCCGGTAAGCCTAAATTAAACAGAGCAGCAGCCGCCGATCGACTCTGACTCACAGGGGCGTAACCGTCGCAGCCAATTCTTCGACTCGATGCCGGCTGGCGTCCCACAACTCCCGTCTTAAAGAAGCATCAGACCTCAAAAGCGCTTCCGTTTACACGTTAAAATTGAGCCGTTCGATACTTCAATTTTGGATATTGTAAAGGGCGAACTGTTAATTTGTTTAATCAATACCCGCCTACGAACTAGACGTCTTCCTCGGATTCCTATTAGAAAACGTTAATCGAAATAGTGCTTTTCTTCTTTGATCATATATTTTCTCGATTTTCACACATACTCAATTCAAATTGACTACAGTTGTTCTTTATTTAAAACATCAAATTATAATTATTCATCGATCACAATACATCCAGTAGTATGTCAACAAAATAAGTTTGTATGCTTCCACATTTATGCATTTAAATGTGTACACTTATTTTGCCGTTGTTATAGAAATAATATCAGTCATTCGGCTCTAACAATTAATAATACTTTCATTCTCAATAATTCAATCTCTTAATGCTATTGTATACTGTAATATCCATTTCACAACTTTACATGTCAAACGAAATTGATCAAACACTTTCATTTGGAAGTGACCATAGTGATCTGAATATTATTTGTTGTTCTAGTCCTTTTTAATGAGTGATTACCTATCTAAAAACAGTTAGCTAAGCAAGTTAAATGTTAAAAATTACATGCATCTGTAATACTCAGAAAAGTAGTGATTCTTTCTACGTATTCTAAAAATTATATGACTCACTAGTTACACCGTCATCATAATGTAATATCATATCACTCAATAAGTTCATAGGGAGATTTTGACCTCTTCACGTTTTGATGTATTTTGTCGAAGTAAAGTCGAATTTTGCTTAAAAGTTGTTTTTTCATTACTCATCCTACGAATTTATTAGGTAATGTGTCGAGTAGCCCACTGTATGTAGTATTATGACCTCTACCCATTAATACAATGCTTACCGCACCTTTCAACTTGATGGAATTAGACGTTGAAGCTCTTATTTGTGAATATTTATGTGCACCAAATATCAAGGTGAACATATTGTATAATAATATACTTCCATAGTTATAATAGTAACTAAACATTGATCAGGCGATGAAAATGTATTTGCAATAACGTCAATGATTTTATTGAAATGAACTTCTGAAGTATATAGTTCAGAATAGTTTTCTTGCTTAAATGCATCTTGAAATCATTCTCATGCTAAACGTTGCCCCGATCTCATCCTTACTGTTTTGAGAAATCGAAGACTCATTATACAAGATGTACTTTTCCAAGTCAAAGAATCTAGAATTTTATAGAATTTAATTTAATATAATGTTATTGTTATTGCAAAATCACTCGACTTATCTTTTGATTTGTGTGAAATAGTATATTTTTTCATTGTGTGGCGTAGACTCCTAGGTGAATTCTCAGGGTCCAGTTATCCTTGTCAAAAGGCTGCACTCTCACAGCCCCTCCTGTAGGCAACGGTATCCTTAGGGAAAACCTACAACTGCAGCGTCATCTGTGACATCAGCGATTAGGTTTCAATAGGAAGTGAATTTCAAAGACCAGATATCTTCATGATTATGTTTATTTTAACCACTTTAGATTGGCGGCGATTACGAGGTGTCTTCCCTACTATTTTTTGGACGCTTCTCAAGGCTTTACACCCGCTCCAAATCTCAAAATATTAAAATTGATTGTTTGTATTTTTTCAGATTATTATGAAAGATATTATGCCGACTATGAATGCAACACACCCCTCCTCGAAAAAGCCTCATTAAAGGCTACCTCATCTCTCAGCAAACGCGGTCCCGAAAACGCGATACTCGATGGTGAGCTATTGATGAAAATCTATCCTATGTATTCATTGTTGTATTCATCAAGTGATTATTTATATAGAATTCAAAATTCCTCATGTCGATATTCATCTTACTTTTAAATTCGTATATATATATAAATTTAATAAAACGTACCCACAGTACAAAATCATTCTTTCACATGGGTAGTTTTTGACCTTGTTTAATGCGTTATTTGTTGGGTGTTTGCCACGCCTTTTGCATGTCTTTTATTACTTTACAGACATGTCGGGAAATGTATGTGTTACATTACAATGCAAGCGCGTTGCTAGTATTTCTTTTTCATATTGCAAATTATATTTAATTCCATTGTAGGAAGCATTTATGCTCTTTTGAAAATATTTAATGAAAGTCACAATTACAAAATTCATTCTATACAATTATTATTAAATTTATACCATCCACATTCCACAAATTGTTTATTATAATTTGTGCCATGTTGACAAATAATGACATAATTATGTTAATCTAAAAGGATGCTCGTATTTATTGAAAACCACAGAATGTTCCTTCAAATGAACAAGTCGAATGTATGATTCATTGTTAGGATTGTAAATGGGAGAACCTTTGTTAATAATGTCATACTCGATTATTATTTCACTTTCAAATATTTAATTTGCATGCTTTCCTATTATCATGTGTTTTCTAATTTTAATTAAGCTTACAAATTATTTACTGTCAATACACTCGACGAAATATTCTTGGAAGTCTTTGAAAATCATTTATGATACATTCACTTTAGATCATTTTATCGTATGCTTTAAATACTGTAAATGTATTGCTAAATGCAATTTAAGATCAAATTTTCTTAGGTAGTATTTTGCTAGCATGCTATTTAGCTTGTAATCTTTAGACGCAATACAAATGCTACATTATTCTGTTTTTTTTTTTGTCTGAAGATTTAATAAGAATGTATATTTATAATTGTAATATGTAGATTCGTGTTTTTGCAAATGTTATTTAATTATCAGCATTTTAAGAATGATTTAATTAGTTGTGCAGAAAAAAACTCTTGATAACATTTTTTATCGAGTCACCCCGTAAGTTCTTATCAATTTTTGAATTAATGACATATTTCTTCCTTTCAGACATCTGACATCATCTTACTGATTTAACAGTTATTTTTATAGTTCCTTCTTTATTTAAAGATAGCAATAGTTGATATTCACATTATTTACTCTATAACATGATATGATACCCATTTTTTTTGAGGTAGGATGTGGTCAAGAAACAAATTCCACTATCCTTATTGAAATAAAAGGATATTGGACTTTTTGTCGATCATTTTCTTGCCGTGGCTAATGCATTTGGCATCAACTTTCCAAGCTTAGAAAAGTATTATATTATTTTTTATCAATGAAATACAGTCCATCATTAATTCTGTTTTAATATAACGCAACACTTTTTAGATAGCATTAAGAAAGCATATGGACTGACTTGATTATAATATCATTTACTAACGGCAAAAATGATTTATTATATTTTTATAATATTAATTTTGTCATTGTAGGGCCTCAAGGAATTAATGTAGTATTTTGTCTGCAGGTTTCTCTTCTCGTTGACATCTAAATATTGTGGATTTTTAAAAACAAGATTAGTTTAAGTGAATAAATAACATTAATAATTTATATTACTAAAAACTTACAGACATGGCTAGTAATCCCATGTTTAGGTGGGCTTTCAACTTGGCATCTTGGTGTCCCAGTGCTACGGAAATAATGTTATGTAGTAGTTGTATTCAGCCGGAAGAAAAAATAAGACTGTTGAAATTCGTTTTCAAAGACGATATAAAAGCATCCATGATCGGCAGACTCATGATGAGGAAATTCATCAGCTCGTGTACGGATTTACCTTATTCCGAGATAAAATTGAGCCGCGATAAAAATGGAAAACCTTTTCTAGACCATCCGGTGGCCTTTGACGTAGATTTTAATGTATCACATCAGGGAAATTTTGTTGTGCTCGGTGGTCATATTGGGCGGGGTAAAATTGGCATAGACGTTATGAATATTACACCGCCTATCAACAAAGATGTACCAGAATTCTTTAGGCTCATGAAAAGGCAATTTTCCCCGTGTGAGTGGAGTAATATTAAAAAAAATGATTCGCACCAGAAACAACTCGCATCATTTTATAGGCACTGGTGCTTAAAAGAGAGTTATGTTAAAAATATAGGCATCGGCATAACTATTGATCTACAATCTATTAGTTTTGATATTAAGGATTCAGTATTGAACGTCGGAAAATTCACTACGTCTACCGATTTGAGTGTGAGCAATGTTCCGATAACCGGATGGATGTTTGAAGAAACAATGCTGGATGATGCTCACGTCGTAGCGGTTGCTTTGAATCTTAACGGAGAGAATTATCGAGAACCAAATTCGTATACGATATTCAACTTTGAAGATTTAATGCGTGATGCAATACCGTTTCTTGAAAAGGATCAACAATTTACTTCTGAGTTTTTCAGCAAAGAAGAAAAGAAATTTTAAAGCATAATGTGATTTAGTTTCGATTATTTGCTGCCACGAGGTGTAAAATACACATAATATCAGTTTGAGGGGATAAAGTGTTTTAATTAAATCATATGTAGTTATTATTTTTCAGGTGGTTTTTTTGTGATTCATTAAAAGGGAAATTATTTGCTAAATTTGTACTAAATTGTGTATAACTAATGTGTTATTAAGTTCAAACAAGGCTTTATTTTATATTTATAATACACATTTCATATTAATTAAATCAGTAGACTTTATAAGGGAAGGATAGCTTTTTGGCTGCTGCTCAGGAATATTTTAATGCTCAAATATTTTTGTTTGATTTATATTTTAGCATTTAATAGGATTTACATATTTTGTTTAATATAATATATGAATGAGAAAATGTAAAATGTCATTATGGGTTATATTTCAATCTCTAATGTAATACTTAATATATAAAGTGCAGCTGGGAAACTTCCTTATTTGAAACATGCGTCTGCATCGACAATTATTCTGAGAAGGTTGGGTTGGCGCTTATTCGAAAGAGCGGGATCTAACGTTTTCACTCTGTAACATGGAAAAAATAATTAAATTGATATCTGTTGGTGTTATTAATTTTTCAAATAAGATGGTTTCCTGCTGCACTCTGTATATATTGTACATATGAGTGCAGCTGTGAAAAATATCTATGGATGAATGTCATTTGTATTTTAAAAAAATGTTTATAATAAAGTCCTTAAGTTTTTAATTAACGCCTACCTCTTTTATTCAGATCTTGTTTTGTTTAATCCCTAGAATGTAATGATGATTTTAATTTCTTTCTAAAATAATGTGAAAAATTGCCTTAAAAGGAGGCAACGCTTGGACAGCTTCAGAGAATGATTTTGACCAGCAGCTGATAATAGATTTGGGATCCGTAATGAACATCACGCGCATCGCGACACAGGGTCGACCGCACTCCGCCGAATATGTCCGCGAATTCGGTGTGAGTTATGGCTACAATGGCCTGGATTATGCTGTTTACAAGGAATCTGGGGGTGACACAAAGGTAATTGGCGACACATTCCAACCCCTGGTTCTTCTTCCATTCTACATTCTATGCCAGATTATGGATATACAAACCATCATTCGATTTCTTATATGCTACGTCTAACACGCTTTCGATGAGTGGTGAAGGGAATGTGGCTGAAGAAAAATAACAATGAATAAAATCTCATCGCGTATATTAAAATAGACTCCTATCAACACAAAAATGGTTATGGTATATTAATAAAAAATAGTCCAAGCATTGTTCATATGAAATTTAGCGCAAAAATTTAATTGTAATTTTTAAAGTTTTCAAACATTTGAATTTGTGGAAAAAATACAAAAGTTATGATGAACTTTTTATAAATTATTAGAAGGCAATCCTATGGTTTTTTTTTTTTTTTTTTTTTAGTTTTGTGTTGAATTTTATGCTTTTATTGCTTGCATGTATTACTTGTAGTGATGTGTGTTGGTTCTTTTTATCTTTGATTTATTACGTTTCCGAAAAAATGCCATAGGGACTGTAAAAAAGGGTTTTTTATTTAAAAGATCAAAATGCAAATGTACCAATTGCCCTATATTTGAGCCTCAAAGTGTATTTACCAATTATATCATTACACTCGTATAAGAAATAATCACTTTTCTAACTTTTTAAACATTTATCTGCTTTATTTTACTGCATATTAATAGCAAAGTAGATTACATATTTTTAGTATCTTAATCCTTTGGTTTGCATTTGTTGATTATCACACACAGTTTCTGTTATTCATATCAATATATATCATTCAGTATATTTAAAAAATATATATATTTTGGTTTTTTTGTAAATATTCATTTTGTAATTAGAAAATATTTCATTCAGTATTGCGTCCAAAGGGTCAAACTATAAATATATATACACATTTTTTAATGTATTGAAGTATGCTATTTATATTTGCTCTTATTACAAAACAATTCTTCGTTTTCTTTTTTTCTATCATATTCTTCCCCTGAAATTTTAACCATTGTATTAATTAGATATGCATGAATTCACTAACTTGTTACTAACACTGAATTGCATTTGGAACGGGGTATGCAGGCCCAAATGCATGGAGTCCCGAGTCCAACACTTTAAATCAAGCCTTGGTGGTGGATCTCAAGCAACGCTACGAATTGCGTGCAATTTCGACTCAAGGGCGTCGCATCCCACCTGACCATGTATCAGAATATATATTGCAATATTCAGACGATGGCGATGGTTGGAGAACATTCACATCTCGCGATGGAAAGGACGAGGTATAAAATGTCAACGGAAATTTAATGATTTTCATTTACATTTTTATTGGGACAGTTCTTCCCCGCCATTTGATAATATTTACCATTTGAAAATTTAATTGCCAAAAATAAACGAATATTCAAGTGGAGCGGAAATACTGTAAATTCACAAACACATTGTTTTGATTTTATTTCACAGCTAGACAATAAATATGAATGCGCAAACTTCATAAACTTTCAAAATACTGGTGAAACATCAGCTTTTAAAAATGCTACGCATTATTAACACAAATCTTGCTACAAAAAATAAATTTACAGCATGCATATTATCTCTAGTTATATAAATTTAATCGCCCGTTGAAATTATTGCACGGGACTGCTTTAATACATAAATGCTTACTAACTCAATGGGAAAATTGGAGAATTTAATTTAATTTGAAAATAATATATAAATCCACTCCTGCATTCGCTGACTGTATGTTGTTTTCACAGATGTTCAAGGGAAATAATGATGGAAATACGATTAAAAAAAATGAATTCGAAGTACCGATAATTGCTCAATGGATACGGATTAATCCTACTCGATGGCGTGACCGAATTTCGTTACGTCTCGAACTTTATGGCTGTGATTATGGTACTTGTCGTTTGTAAAATTTACGCCCAAGGGATATAAATTTAGGAATCCTATTTTAAATAACGAATATTTTATTTAACAATCTCAGTTGCGGACACGTTTTATTTTAACGGATCGTCATTAGTCAAATGGGATTTGACCAGAGAACCAATATCAGCTACGAGAGAATCGATACAGATGAGATTCAAAACGTCAGTGGCATCTGGTGTTTTACTATATTCACGTGGATCACAAGGAGATTTTATTGCACTTCAATTGCGTGATAATCGATTACTTCTCACTATAGACTTGGGTATAATATTTATATTTATTGATTTTTATATTTTATTTATAATAAATAATTTGATTTATTTTAATGTATACTTCTATAAACCTTTTTATTATAGGATCGGGATCAACAAAATCACTTTCGGTAGGCTCTCTGCTCGATGACAATATTTGGCATGATGTCGTTATATCCCGAAATAGGAGAGATGTTGTATTTTCAGTCGATCGAGTTATAACGAAAGCACGCCTTAAAGGAGAATTCAGTCGTCTTAATCTTAATCGTGCTGTAAGTAAATATTATAGTACAGTAGAACCTCAGGTTATGAATGCTTCTGGTTATGAGTTTTTCGGGCTATGAGCTACCTTTCGGAATAAATTAAACTCGTAACCCGACGTTCCACTGTATTCTAATGAATTTATATTTTGACATTCTATTTGCTTATTTGTTTTTATGTTTTATATAGTTTTACGTTGGTGGCGTTCCCAATAAACAAGAAGGCTTAGTGGTAACACAAAATTTTACAGGCTGCATAGAAAATCTTTATTTAAATGCAACCAACATGATAAGAGATATTAAAGAAGCGTATGAAAATAATGAAGCACTTAAATATGAAAAAGTGAATACAATGTACACATGTCCGGTAATTAAATATTCATGTTTCCAATATCTTTTAGGAAAGCAACCGTTGCAAATTTTGTCAATAATATATATTTTTTGTAAAGGAACCTCCGATATCTCCAGTAACATTTTTAACGCAAGGAGCTCATGCAAGACTTCGAGGATATGAAGGTGCAGGATCTCTCAATGTTTCTCTTTCTTTCCGCACATATGAGCCTGACGGTCTTCTTATATGGCACGACTTTACTTCACAAGGGCATGTTAAGGTATTTTCATCATTATATCTATTTTAAATATTCTGATATACTCACATTTTAATGTAATAATAATGAATTGCTTTTATTATTTAGGTATTTATGCAAGAAGGCAAAGTTAAGGTTGAATTGCTGGCCGGAAATAATCCGCGTATATTGCTCGATAATTATGATGAAACTTTTAATGATGGACGGTGGCATACGCTCGTATTGAGTGCTTCGACGGATTCACTAATTTTATCGATAAATCAAAGACCTATGCATACCAAGAGAATCCTTAAAATTATCACAGGATCGCTTTATCTCATCGGAGGTAGTGTTTATTTAATAATTTCAATGTGTGATAAAATTGATACTACTTTTCCGTGAATTAATTTTAACTTATCGTTAATATATTCTAGGTGGCAAAGCTGGCTTTTCTACGCCTGGTTTTGTTGGTTGCATGCGTCTCATATCAATTGATGGAAATTATAAAGTTCCAACCGACTGGAGACCGGAAGAAATGTGCTGTGAAGGTGAAATACTTTTTGATTCGTGTCAAATGACAGATAGGTAAGCAATTTGTTGAAAACTTCACTCATTTTTATCTTTCATATTTAAATATTTAAGCTAATTACTATTTTATTAATTATAGATGTAATCCTAATCCATGTAAACATGACGGTATTTGTCGTCAAAGTTCTACAGAGTTCTTCTGTGATTGTTCAAATACAGGATATGCTGGAGCAATATGTCATTCATGTTAGTGTTTCAAGAATGTTATATATTTAATTAAATATTTTTTAAATAATTTTTAATAATTTACAATGTTTTCTTTATTTATAGCCATTAATCCGCTATCATGCCAAGCATTTAAAAATGTACAATCTGTACAACAGCAAGCTGATATCAAAATTGATGTTGATGGATCCGGACCATTGGATCCTTTCCCTGTTACTTGTGTTTTCCGAGGTGATAATGAGCTTATTTAACTTTCAATTTCATTGATTGGGTGTTATTATAGTGCTTTATATCTTGGACTCTTGTTGTAAACGTTTGATAAAGAATTACCATATCAACAAATTTAATAGATTGGAAATATTAATATTAGAGGCCAATTTTTTTATGGCTTTTATCAACCCCATTTATGGCACCATTGCCAATAATTTTGATGTGGTTTTTCATGGCATATAAACTCAGGCCTCCTAAATCATCGTTATGCGTTCCGCAAAAACGTTGTGTTATACAAGGTTCGAAAGAAAGAAACTCGAAAATGTTCATACTTACTATTCAATAAAAAATCATATTCTAAAGAATCTTTTAACCGTCATAAAATTTAAGTATAATCAACTGAAATCACCAGCTATTAAGCTCTTTCAACAAAGATAAGACGACTTTCATTTGTGTTGTCTTGAGAACAGGCGTTTGTTTTGATAATTAAGACACTCGCGTCATTCTTATCGTTGAATAATTTTGTTATTCCCCCTTGACTGCTCTGGAGTGGCGTCATTAGTCGAGTATTACCACTCCTTCCCAAAATCTACTCTTTCAAAAGTAAACTGGCAGGCTTGGATGTCATGAATATCCATGTCATCAAAACCTTCTCAAAATAAATAAATTATTAAAAACAAAAATTATTATTATTACCGCGACACCATACTTAATTTTACCACATGTGGAAAATAAATGGAAAACCACCACATATTTTCACCTATATTTGATTACAGACATGGCACATTAAGAAGAAGAATCATTTAATTAAGAAAGGTCTTGTTTTTTATTTTTATCATATTTTTTATTTATTTAGGTGATGGTAGCATTGAAACCGTTGTGGGTCACACAAATGAAGAAACAACAGTAGTTGACGGTTTCCAAGAACCTGGTGCATTCCGTCAAAACATTGAATACGCTGCATCGTCACAACAATTAGAAGCGCTTCTTAATCGTTCACACACATGTCGACAGAGACTATCTTATTATTGTCGATCTTCTCGGCTTTTAAATTCTCCCAGTAAGTCTTTAAAGTATATTAACCTTGTCGGGCTACTTTTTCTTTCTTATTTTTTTTTTAATATCATTGATTTATACTAGGTGATGATCAATCGTTCAGGCCGTTTGCATGGTGGGTGTCACGACATAATCAACGTATGGACTACTGGGCTGGTGCACTGCCTGGATCTCGTAAATGTCAATGTGGTATCTTAGGATCAGTGCAGTGATCCTACCAAATGGTGTAATTGTGATGCTGGATTGTTGGGTAATACAAATATTGAATTTAGCTAATGTTCCATACATGGTATTGTGATTTTTAAATTGATTCATGTTTTTTTTAATTTAATAAAGATTGGCAAGAAGATGGAGGTGATTTGACTGATAAAGATCATCTTCCTGTTAAACAATTGCGATTTGGTGATACTGGTACGCCGTTAGATGAAAAGGAAGGTCGTTATACTCTAGGTCCTTTGATATGTGAAGGAGACGGTAAATTTTACTTACTATTTTTGATCAAAACTTTTGGCTATTTTTCTTTATTTTCATTTTATATCAATGTATTACAATTATTTTATAGATCTCTTTAATAATGTAATAACATTCCGTATTGTGGACGCCACTATTAATTTACCGACATTCGACATGGGTCACAGTGGCGATATTTACTTTGAGTTTAAAACTACTACACAAAATGCTGTAATAATGCATTCCAAGGTATTTTTTAATCCCACATTATTACACTACATTATACTACACACAATTCATTTATATATCATATTTATTTAAAGGGCCCTCAAGATTATATAAAAATTTCCATTATTGGAGGAACTCGTCTACAATTCCAATACCAAGCTGGCAGTGGACCTCTCGGGGTTGCTGTTGAGACTTCGAATATCCTATCTAATGATGAATGGCATTCAGTATCAGTCGAAAGAAATAGGCATGTTATTTTTTATCAGAATCATTAGATATATTATCAATTATTTTATAACATTATCAATTATTTGCATCATAGGAAAGAGGCTCGTATTGTAGTTGATGGATCAAATAGAGCCGAAGTACGTGAACCTCCAGGACCAGTTCGAGCCCTACAACTCAATTCACCTTTGGTTTTGGGAGCTTCCGTTGATTATCGTGATGGTTATGTAGGATGCATTCGAGCTCTTCTACTCAATGGACAACCCCAAGATTTACGCGGATATGCTGAAAGAGGTCATTAGTAGAAATAGCTATTTATTTAAATATACTAATTTAATTGTGTAATATTTTGGAGTTTTTATTTATATTATTTATAATTACTTATTATTTTATTGATTTTTTTTAAAGGTGTATATGGAGTAAGCTCAGGTTGTACTGGAAGATGCCTATCTAATCCTTGCCTCAATAATGGCACTTGTTTTGAAGGCTACGACTCTTATTCATGTGATTGCCGTTGGACGGCATTCAAAGGACCAATTTGCGCTGATGGTAGATTTATATTTATTTTTTCTTAACTTTATTTCAATGAAGATTGTTATTTAAGTGGTTTTTAATTTATTTAGAAATTGGAGTAAACATGCGACCCAATTCCTTGATCAAATATGATTTTATGGGATCATGGCGATCTACTATTGCAGAAAAAATACGCGTCGGCTTCACAACAACCAATCCCAAAGGATTTTTATTAGGATTATTCTCTAATATATCCGGAGAATATCTTACAATCATGGTTTCAAATTCAGGTTTATTACCACACCAAAATCATTTATCTAATATATTATTTGATCACATATTATACATTTTCCATTGATGTTTATTTTAGGACATTTACGTGTGGTATTCGATTTTGGATTTGAACGACAGGAGATAATCTTCCCTGAAAAACATTTTGGCCTTGGACAGTATCATGATGTACGGCTTTCAAGAAAGAATTCAGGATCAACATTAGTTTTACAAGTATGTAAATATATTTTTATATATCGAATTATTTTATTGAACGAATATATGATTTGATTATACGTAAATTTTAGGTCGATAGCTATGAACCTCGAGAGTATAACTTTGATATCAAAACTTCAGCAGATGCTCAATTTAGTAATATCCAATACATGTACATTGGAAGAAACGAATCGATGACTGAAGGATTTACTGGTTGCATTTCACGTGTGGAATTTGATGACATCTACCCTCTTAAATTATTGTTCCAGGAAGCTGGACCAGCAAACGTCAAGAGTTACCCAGGTAATTCTTTTGACATGATCAGTTAATGAAGAAAATTAAGGAATATCTTCATTAAAATTTTGGCGTTAACCTGCCTTTGAATAAAAATTAAATTCTGTACATATAATTTACTTTACAGAAACTTTGACTGAAGATTTTTGTGGTGTTGAGCCAGTTACACATCCACCTTTCTTATTAGAAACACGTCCTCCACCATCGGTAGATCAAGATCTAGTATTAAAAGATTATCATCGGACAGATGAAGCTATTCTTGGAGGTATTTATAGTTTTATGAAATATGTAAATTATGTTTTTGAGGATTAATATAATAAATTATATTATTAAACAATCACATAACATACAAATATGATTTATATATAACAACTGTTATGATTTTGATGGGAACCCGCTGTCAATAGCATATCGGTGCGATGCGTGATTGATTTCGGGATTGATCGTAGTGTGGATCCGTAACAATGGGTCCGACCCGCAAATCGACTGCGATGAACGACAGAACACATTTATGATTTCATTAGCTTGGTGATAGAGGTCGAATTGAGACAGGCACTGCAGATGATCAATAAAATGTCAAACTATTGGCACAACATATTTATTCAATTAATCCACAGGAGAATCAGTGGCAAGCAAGCGAATGTTCGTGATACTGAGCCAACGGTTATGGTTCACCCTAAGACAGATGCTTTGTCAAAGCGTCTTCTTGAATTCGAAGTTGATTGTTCTCTCCAAAAGTCCAGAAGCGAAGAGAGAATCCCCCCTCCCCTGCCTGATTGTCAGAGGAGACTATTCTCTGTCTGGGTCTGATAGTCAGCTTGGTTGTCCAAAGATGTCCTTCTATTCCATCACAAAATCTCGGTGTTTGCTTTGGCAGTCATTTGTTTTGATAATTACTCGATATGATCACCGTCGAGTTCTGTTTTGAAAAGCCGCCACCCTTTTGACAATCTTCTGCTCTTTTGACAGTTGTCTGCTGTTTCGATAATTCGCCGCTGATGTGATGACACCTCATGGAGGTCAGGAGTGGTATCATCATTCGAGTATCACTACTCCTTTGCAGAAATCTCTTCTTGAAAGTAGAAAATCCCAATCTGACAGGCTTTTTTTCCTGTGGGAAGGGAATCTTGCATAAGACACTCTGGGGCTTGATCTCAGGGTAGTGTCAGATTCCTACTAACTAAACCCCTCCCTTGCCCTTCTCTGTCCCCCCTGGTATTGTTTATCACATTGCTTAGAGAGGGACAGGTAATCTGGTCCCGTGTTTGACCTTATTCTAGTATTGGAGAGCCACTCTGCATCTCTCTCTCACTGCTCTCTTTGGCGCTCATGATTTATTTAACGTAATCTCGCCAAAGGTCCCAGTCCCAGCTCACCATCATGCTGTGTGTGTATCATGTTCTCGACGTTGAGCTCAGCTACTCCGAGTGCTCGTTTCAGCGTGTTCCTCTGGAGTGTCCAAGCCTCACAATCATCGATGGTGTGTTTCGCATCATCGACCTCCGTTTGAAAGCGGTGGCACATCATGGATGTTTCCTTGTCGATCCTCTTCAAGTACGCACCAAATCCATGTCCTGTGAGCACTTGCATCAATCGGTAGGTCATTTTTCCTAGTTTTCGGACCGGACGGATAAGTCGGTGGGTCCATCTTCCCTGGCTTATTGATTTTGAGATCTTCGTAGCCTTTTTTACCTGGAGGTCCAGCGATCACGAGCACCTGATTTGCTACTTTCGTTCCCATTTCTCATTGCTCAACGTACACAACTGCTTATCACTCCATAGTATCCAAACTTCTCACGCACTGTTAATTCTTGCTGCATGTCATATAGCGGAATGCTTGAATCACGCTCATTAGTATGGCCCTATCCATATCCATATGTTCACTTTAGCATATATGTTTTTTTGTTTGTTAATTATAAAAATTCTTCAATGTGTTATTTTTAGGTGTATTAGCTGTGATATTCTTAGCCCTTGTTGTTGTTGCGGCTATTGTAGTAAGAATGGTGGCTCGCCACCGTGGCGAATATTTAACGCAAGAAGAGGCGGGTGCTGCCGGTGCTCCGGATTCCGATGAAGCGGCATTGAGGGCGCATACTGGTCCTCGAGTACTCAAAAGACAAGAATTTTTCATTTAATTTCATAAACATTCCAACATCAAATCACACATGGTCAATTGGTAGTTTATCGTTGGCCGTGTTCTATTATCACAATGCTGAATCGTGCATATTGTAGTTATGCATTTTGATACACGCAATCAAAATATTTTGAGTACAAAATTTGATATAAATATTTTGTAAATTGAATATTATCAAAATTCACTATCAATTACTGAGTAATTTTATAAATGAAGTCAGCAAGCGATGCTGAAAGATACTGTTGATTGTTTTCATAGGTGAAAAATATGTTCAATGAAATTGTTGATGATGTTATTTTGAAATTAATTCTTTATTTTTGACAAAAAATATTTTTACTTTATATACAGATTGGTTTTCGATATCTGTTTATTGATTTGAAACAAAAAATGTTACAAAATAGCGGTAGTGTTTTAAGATTATGAACTTTTGCTTCTGACTGATTACTCATCCAACATTATTCCCAAGGTGTGCTAATGAATTTTAGAATATTTCGAGGTATAATGATCTATTAACTTTACTGATAATTTTATTGCCAATTTTATTATTGAAACTCTTGAGTGGATAGAAGAAATTCAACTTTTTCAATAATGTTACCAATTTAGGACAAAGACTCGAATTGCAATAAGACCCCAGTACGTATACACTGTATTCGTATATTTGATGATATTATTAAAACTATTTCAGCCTCTAGGAGCATTTATTTCTTAGTAGTAATTTAAAAAATCATATTATATACAACAATAGTCATGTAGATGTTGTGTTAAAAATATTGTTCATATATGATTAAAAAAAAACATATTTTGAAACCATCTCGAAAGTGTCGAATGTATACTGATCCTGTTAGTAAATCAACTCTACGTCATTTGCAGGCCAAATTTAAAATAAATTAATATATTGATGAATGCTCTTATAGTTTAAATTCTACAAAAATAATTCAATATTTTTTCAGAAACTAAATTGATTGTTATATAATATATATATATAAAATGATATTATTTACTTACAGTAAGGTTTTTTTATTTCACTGAGATGAACATTTTAAGTCATTTAAATATGATTGTTCAATAATATTGAGTGAATGAATGTACATTTATAAAACCAAATCTAGCTGCCATTTAGCAATATTGAAACTGATATTTCGGTATATTTGAGAGTTTGCATGAATCATGTTTTGTTTTATTGATAAGTATAGATTATATTTATATATATATTTGAATTATATTTTTAGTTTGTAAGTACATTTGATTTTTATCTATTTGATTCTAAAATGATATAAGATATTTTCACATAGTAGAGTAGTTGTCATTCCACAATTTTTTCTTTATTTATTAAATAATAGTTTTTTTTATCTTTCGACGTTTTTTCATTAACTAAACGCAAACTTCTGCATTTTACTCTTTTAATTCTTAAGCTCAGCAAATTTTCTAATCTTAATTTTTTGTGCACGAGACGTGCAGTGTGTGTTATTTGTATAAGTCATTTTGATTTTCCGTCCATTTTATTGAGTTTTGGGTGCTTTGTTTTATTAAAATATGTTATTTATGTATTTTTATTTGGAAAAATGTTATATTTTTTGTGCATTTTTTTCCCCCTCCTCTTTTTATAAGTTGTGACAAATTATAAGTACCTGCATTGATAGATCTGCTGACATATCGCCCTTTCTTCTCTCTAGATTTATTTTAATTGGGTTGTTCTTTTTTTTATTTGAGAAAGCGGTTATACATGACACCAATCTTTAAGGTGGCACAATATTCTTTGGCCAAACGGCAGTAAGTGCCTTCGATCAATTCACTCCTTTCTTCTTCCATATTAATTAGATATTCGTGAAAATATAGCTACTGAGTAGAAGGAACAGGGCACTTTTATATTTACTTATGCTGACAAGAAATGTAATTTTGTATATTAAAAATAAAGTCATTTTTAAAAAAAGTATGCCATTTAAAAAACCTTTCCCTTCAATCCTTATAACAAATCATCAAAAATATAATTATTAACACTAATAAGAAAAAAATAATCTCATATGAATTTTATAAAAATAATAAATACAGATAGCCCTCATTTATTCTGAATGTGATTCATTATGATACATGACATGTCTTCAAGGAAGTCATCTATAATTTTTTTATAATTTATGAACGACTTCCTTAGAGATATGTCCTTTCGAAAAATGAAATTTAAAAAAACCATTATTTTTTTGAGGCGATAAAGTGAGATGACCCCTTAGCCGATACCAAGATAAAATTTGATGCCTCTCATAGAAAATAGCGTTTTCTTCTTCGTTCGTATTAACAGATTATGAAAAAATATATCGCCAACTCCTTTATAATTTCTCCCTGGAAATGCTAATAAATTCGCTCCTTTTCCGAAAACTTAGGGAAATATTATATTAGCGTCTTCTTAATGCATTCCTTTATCAAACGTAGTTAAATCTCTCTATAGGAAGCTTTTCAAGATAAAAAATATTTTTGTGGTGATTTTCCATAATCTTCCACGTATAATTAAATTGAGTTAAGATTATTTGATTGTGACTTTATTAATTTTGTAATATACCATAATTTTACCTTTTACTTTATAATATAAATAGAAAGGCTAAAATTCGTCTGCAGTAAGGCTGTTAGATGCAATTTAGATGGCTTTTTTAAATGAAAGCATCTGCATTTCACATGCACTCGTAATAATATTTTCTAGTCAAAATATTCATATTTAATATTAGAAGTATTGTACATGTAAATATTTTTCTTTATAAATATGAACATTTAATACTTTATATTTATAAAGAAACGGATCATCGATTTGTTGCGTCTTTCATTTTATTGTTCTAAGACATAATTATATTTAAAACAATTAAAAATCTTTCAGTCGTCGTGTCGGACCCTTTGTCAGCATGTTTTACAAGTAACGTAATTAATTAAATATTGTTTCAGTCCATTTCTAACCGTGTATACCTTTTAGATAAATCAGGAATATATTTCGCAAGTTTGTTTTTCATTTTATCATCTAGAAAGTTTGTGCCAGCTGCTGAAAACTTTTTCAAGGGAAGCTGAAGTTCTCACGCAGGAAAATCGCCTTTATTTTCCAAAAGAAAAATCTTTGCCGCTATTTCCGTACTTAGTTCACGAAATATTTACATTTAATTTCTCCCCTTGTAGGGAAAAAATGCTGTTTTTAATGAAAAATATGAAATTTTATTAGAATGGACGCTACCGAATTAATTCGATATTCGTCAAACTTTCAAAGTTTGTAATAACTTAAGTCTTTACATTAATGTTATTAAAATTTTCCAAAACAATGGATTACATTTTAAATTACTTTTTAGGCATGGAAATCATAGCGATCATATGCTTACATTAATAAACCAATGGAGATTCGATTTAAATTTAAAATAATTAAGCCACCCCCATTTAACCGCAAAATCTTGTCGTTTATCAACATTTCATCTGATCATTTATTTTGCAAGACTACTATTTCAATCTATTTATTTTTATTTGTGGATTTTCGTTCTATTTCGACGTTTGTCCACAACTCGTATCCGACAGTCTGACAAATTGATTTCAAACATTTCATAAAAATGTGTTGATACGTGGCTTTGAAAGCCTGTGATGTTTGACATTTAATTTATTATTTTGTAGTTTAAGAAATCGCCAATAAATCAAAACGACGCCAAAATAAAATTACGAACATAAATGAAATGGCTCAACTCCAAATTCTCCAATCTTTCATAGAGCCATAATACGTTGGGTCAAATTTAAGGCTTAATTTTACAAATCCAAAAGTTTATCAATTAAAACTTCCCAACGAAATGTTATTTCATATACGAATTGCACGATTTAAAATATTTATTTCATTAAATTTCCCAAAAGTTCAACACAAATTATTAGTTTACAATGTGGAGTTGCAATTTCAAATCTACGGGCCATAAACGCTTTTACGACCTTAAATACGCCAACAATACATGGGGTTGACAAATAGTACTATTAACATTGTTTTAAACAATAAAATGGGTGACTTGTTAAGCCTGCCATTGGCTGCTAAATTTATGTGTCCTTATAATCAGTGATCAATCTATAATATGAACTCCAATCATAGACACCGTGTAATTTTTTTAGCTTTTGATTATTTAAACGCTGAAGAGCTCATGGTTGGATCGAATGAAATCTGATAATGAAACATGCTAAAATCAAGATTAGTTACTTATCCTAATAATTTATTAAAGAAAATTTAGCTCCAACATGTTAATGATGAATCATAATCGAATGAGCTTAGAAGATTCTGAATATCCTCAAATTGACCATTAGACCCGAAATCATTAATTTAGTGCACTATAATAATGTGAAATGCTATTGATTAAACCTACTTGAAATTTGTGTAGCTTAAGGCATTTCAGATGAATGAACATTTCATATCCTAATCCAAGAATTAGATATGATGCTATCGGCAAAATATGGGTACCGCATTAGCTGATGGTTGATTACCAAAGCAATTGAATGCAGATTTGAACTATTTGAAGTCACTATGTCAGAGATTAAATTAATTTAATTCTTGAATTTATTAGTATATTAAAATCTATTTTGTACTAATTTTTGAAATTTGTATGTAATATACCTATCTCTACGAAACCCATCAAATTGACAGGCTAGTTGATTTCATTAACAATCTTTATACATTTACTTCGTTTGTAAAATCACTCCTCCGATAATAAGTATAAGAATGAAAGAAAAGTCTTTGCTAAGATGCTTCCAATTCGCTATCTCAATTACGTCTTTATAATATAAACTAACAACTTCTCTAGCAATAATGTGTAAATCCAGGAGATATAATAAGATATTGAATAAAATTATGAACATCAATGAAGATTGTTTTGAGGATACCTCCTGAAGAAGATCAGTATGCATTATGCCAAAGCGAAACTGACAGTGAAAGTTCTGAATACATTGAAATTGGAGAGATAGAAGGATCTTCGGATAGTGAAGAAGAAAACTTCTTGAAAGTGTATCATAACAAAAAAAGGATGCGTATTCTTTCTAGATTTGATTCCGAGGATAAGAGGACGAGCATTCCAAGCACATCCCAAAATATAATGAATTAAATTGAAATTGCAGTTGACGGGACACAGTGAATAAAACTGAAAGCGGGCGGATCTAGGGGTAGGACGCCCGTTCGTATGATATCAAAGGATATCGCAGAGTCTACTGGCTATGCCAAGAGAAATATTATGTCAGATTGTATAACTAGTGCTTTCGAATCAATAATTGACAGACACATAGTGGAACACATAAAAGATTGCAGAGAAACCGAGGCACATCGATTTTTGAAAAAAGACTGGACAATCACAGTTACTACGGTATGTAGTTTTCTAGGAATTCTATATGTCCGTCTCCTTCTAAGCAATAAACATACAGGTGTACAAGTAGAAGACAATCATAAACGTGTTCCAGAAACCATTACTTTTTATAATGAAATCATGCTTGGTATGGACCTCGTTGACTTGATGGCGCGCAAATATAGGGTGAAAGCAGGGAGTTTTCGATGGCACCTTAATTTTTTTTTTTCAATTTGGCAGCGATAAACGCGTAGATATAAAGAGCGCACCGGATCAAAAATATCCAGAAATGAGTTTAGCCGAGGAATTAGCTGAAGAAAACAAGGAGAATATTTGCCAAATATTTCATCGTCAGGAGTGCGAAAAAGTTGTCAAGTGTGCATAATAAATATGATTATCCTATGCCGTTAATATTATTGTTATCATATCCATGATGATTAGAAAAAAATACTTTTTACTTATTAATAATTTATTTAAACGTGAAGTCTAATATTATTAAATTCAGACTTAATTTGAATAAATCGATTTTTTAAAGAAAATGGGTGTTTTCGTTTACCACGTCAATTTGACGGATGCTCGTAGAAATAGCTGTGTAATAAACACCCGTAAACCTAATGTTAAATATGAGTAATGGACCCGGTTTACTGACTATATTCACCTGATTTGTCTGAATTTACAAACCTCAAAATATTTCTTTGTGATAAGCGGTTTTCGTTATATAATGAGCTAAAGGCGGTAGTGGCTATGTTGAAGCGCTGGAGGAATTGCACTCCCGGCTATGGAGCATTTCCAAAGAAATTGCTTCGAAATAAAAGATAACTATATTGAATAATATAAGCATTTTTGATATCAATATTAGGCTTTAATATATATTTAATACTTTTAAAAAAATATTTTAAGTCGTTTGCCATCAGGTGAATATTTCGCATTTAAGAAATCTATTGAGGTCGGTTTCTCAAACCCAATTGAAGCTAGGCAAGCCACGTACTTCGAATTACCGATGAAAGATGGACCAGAAAAATTCTGTAATGGCATCTGAAAATGGGTTAAATGGCACACCAGAACTGGATCCAATACGAAGAGATAAATACCCAATACAAAACATATATTTTGATTACTGCTACAAATAAAAGTTTTCGTAAAAATACGACGTCCTTTTTGTGGACACAACATCGCGAATCCTGAAAATCTTGAGTACTTAAAAGTTACTTGAATTTAAGAATTCTTGCCAAAAATTACAGATGCCTTACAAAATATCAATAAGTTAAAGCACCCGAGGGTGAGAGCTTTTATTAGACGTACCGCCTTCGAGCTTTTTGCGACAAATATTTTCAGTCGCGAATTTAATTTTCATACGCATTATTCGATTGGAATTTTTATTAGTGGGAAATAATAAACATTTCTAACTTTTTAATTAAAGCGAAACGTACAATATGTCCGCTAGAATGAATTAACATTTCGAAAATTGCTATACAATGGAATGTATGCCCTGAATATTACAAATAGCATTCATCTTGCGGAGCAAAATGTATGCTACTATGTCAACGTACGTTTCGCTCATTTCGAACTCTTTGTTCGAATTTCCTGAGATCGATCCTAAATAAATAGATATTATATAAGTTTGATGCTATTTACATAGTATAGAAAAACCTTTCAAAAAATTAATTACAACGTATGCTTCGTGATGTTTTCATTTGTAACAGACCCTAATTGTTTTCATTTCACTTCACATTCGGGAAAGCTCATAAAGTAACAATGTCAGCTCGGAGCTTTTCTCGAAAGCTCCAAAGTATGTTTCGTAATTATCCTCGAATAAAAATGAGGCATGAAATTTATTCTTTTACCAATAAGCTCCCTCGAGTCGGCGAATTAGCACTTCGCTTTATTTTTGCTTTTCCATTTATTTTTATAACACAATTTGTATTTCATTTTGCTCCACACAAATTCGATTCCTCGATAAGGGTACTTCCATGGACGGGAATATTCACGTTAAAATTAGCGGAATTGCGATATCGCTAATATTTCCAACAATAAATTTAGTTCGTAATAAATACGACTTTAATGAGGTTATATAATGATAGCTCAAGCTATTTCGTTATTACATCGAGTTGCCATTAGTCGATATTGCTAATGTGCTTCTGTATATAACTTCGTTATGAATGCTTCCATTTTACTAAAACTCAAACAAAATTATCACTCCATTCTTTCATAAGTACATTAAAAATGTCAAATATTCACACAAAATGCATTGCGATTTTAGCACTAAATGAATTACAATAATTAACGCCAAACAATAAAACCCTTCAATAGTTAATCAATATAATAATGCCAACATAAAACATCCAATTGGCAATGGATGTTGAAAATAATGAATACCTATGCTGAAACATTGCCAATATTTAATTTGCACACATTTCAAATTAATCCTAATGACCGATGCATTGTGTCTGATTTATATTCGAAATATCCAGATTTAATATTTTTAAATACACAAAGCACTCAATATTTCAAAATAATTATCAATCCTAAAAATGGCGGTTTTATTCATGCAAATTATACGGTTGAACGCGGTTATAACGAGCATCAATGGACAGTTAAAAAAAATCAATAAATTTAACTTGATTTGAAAAAGTAAATTTAAGATTAATAAGTCAAGTGCAAATAAATTATTTTAATTTGATGATAATTTCTGTCTAAAATTATTATATAAATAATATTTTTAAAATTTAATTGTATGTAGAACACAATACTTTTTGAAAAAAACCACCATATTCTATAGAAATCACTTACGTCTGATAGAGGATATGCATCTTAAGAAGCATATTACAAAAATATATTTATTAACGAGTATTGATTTGGATTATTTTTCATATATAATTGTAGATAAAAAATACTTCAATCACATAATTATATGCTAAAATTTTGCTAATAAATTACATCAACTTGCCAGATTTAATAGGGCATATTCGAAAAGTTTTCAATGAGATATTTTGAACGCCATGATATAAGTTTAAGCCACCTGTCAATCCTTTAAGTTACGACATGGAGTGTGTTGTGTTTTTGACAATTTGTTTGTCTAAGAAGAAGCCCTTGAGATCTTGAAATATTGTCGGACGAAATAATATAAGAGATGCATTAAATTTTAGACTATATTGAAGGCTTCAACTTATATTAAATAAATATCTGGGTATATATTATAATATTAGGAATAAAATATATTTGTGATCGATTAATTTCGAAACTTACACCTCTTTAAAGCTCGAAATCGACGAAGTACATGTTAGACATTTTATTATGATTTTTCTTATATTAAACAAAAAGGATATTGAAACATCCAAAATGATTAATGTTCTTCGCGGAGATCACTCATTAAATTGCAAAGCTGGTTTTGAAAGCTTAAATCAATAAATATTATAGAAACTTGCAGGATAAACATGAGTTAAAAAGAGCCTAGAATTTCAAAAATTACTTATCATCATCGCTTATTGTTTTATAAAATAATCTAAAGTGTATAGAAAATATGGGAGCCTACGATTGATAAATTAAGGAAATTACACATAGGATTAATATTTATGATATCCCTTTTATTTATAGACACAAAGTGTTTCATGGTAAAATCTTTCGTGTTAAGTTTTCAAGGGATAAGTATAAGAAAAACACTGGTTTAACGTCACATAGAATCAGAGGATAAACACGTCAGATACAATATAATGTAAAAGCAAATTCCCCACAGCCTTATATCCAACCTTTTTTCTGGGAATAAAAAATCGGGATGCAATTTCCGAGACCGCAATCCAGCCAAAGGGAAATTTCTGTCAGGGTGAAAAACAACTTTGATGAGAGAAATGACGAGAAAACCGCAGGTATCCGCATTCGCCAATATCACAAAATTTATAGTAAATCCAATCGAAAAATGTCCCCGTCGAAGATCGAAATAAATTAAAACTGTCCCATTCACGTGTCAACGCTAAGAAGTCGGGTCGAAAGTGATAAAAAATAGTTTACCATCATCTTAAGAGATGTTCCTCGCCGAGAAAACCGCAATTTATGAGGTAAAGTTGAATGCTGGCATATAAAATACGTGCCACGAATGCCATTTTTTTACCGTCTTTATTTTGAAACGTGCCCAGCTTATTTTGAAACATACTCGGCTTAATAGGGTGCGATCAGTCAACTGTGATGAGTAGATCCTGTAAGGATATGATGAGCTATTTTTCTATTCCCCATCTCATTAGATACGGTCCCTTATATGTACGACTTAATAAATTATCAAATTGATAAAATTACCTGCCTGCCGAAATATGTCCATTGACGTATATTGGATAACGTATTGATTCGTAAAGTCAATAATCTCACTTTAACAAATTTGTGACAGAATTTTAAATTTGAATAAATGGTTTTAATTTAGTTATACACTGATGGCCTTGAAATAAATCACTGAAAAATAGGATTTCGTGGGTATATTCGAAGAAATGGTGAAATATATTTTCATCTGCTTTTAAATGATAAATGTTCAATAAGACAATGTTCGATGTATATTTTGTAGCTATATTTGCCTTAAATAACATTAAGTTTAAATTTGAGATACATTTTTATTATTCAAGTCATTTCAGGCGCTCAAATAAGGGCGGATTTAATCAGCCCTAATTATACTTTCATCAGATCAAGTTTTACCAATTCCTGATAATAGCATGACCATTTTTTATTGAACGATTGTCTATTATATTTTCAATAAGCCGTAAGATATATTCCATTCTCATTCATTAATCAAAACAAATATTCGCAATAGCCAAATAGTAGCATTTTCCAGCTCATATATTTACATATAAAACTGAATAAAATGCTTATATTAATATATCGTATTATTAATTGTTTAAATTCTACTGACAGCATCGAAAATTTATAAAATCCGAGGCAACAAGTGTCCATGAAAAGATAATGATCTCCTCAGGTCATGATTTGGAGCAAATGGTTCATATGAAAATAAAAATAGACAATTAGTACCAAATAATAATTAATTCCTTGACCTTTTTAGCTATATGCAAAAAATACTAGATATAAATAAAAAGATTTAGAACTCATTTTAATTTTCAATTTCGTTCAGTTTATGGAAATAAAAAAATAATTATGAAAAACCGATATATTGGCTTAGAGTATTTTAGCAAACTCCTTTTAAATTATTTAAAGGATTAAAAAATCTTCTAAGTCGCGTTTATGGAATGGAATAAATTAAGATCATTTTTGATAAGGTGATTTTTGTTGAATTTTTGATTTTATCCAAGCACGAAAATCAATATAATTTGGAAGAATAGCTATTTTTAAAACCTATTTGGAATTAAATTTAAATGTCAGGATTTAAATAAAACTATCTTGTGTAAATTGGCTATCAAATGAATTTGCAAATCGCATGCCTTAGAACCGGTTGGGTAGTGACGCGCAGGAAGCGAGAGTCGTCGGTTGGCCTTAGCTGCGGGAGGTCGTCCCTCCGGCAGCCAGACCTCTCTCTCTCTATCTGTAGTTCGGAATAAATAGTTATCTTGCGAAGAGAGTCTTTCCATTCGACGCCCTTCGTATTCCCATCCATTCGGCCAGCAGCATCACAGCCTGATAGAAGAGCGGACCCGTGCGGTAGCGCGGCCATCCCGACGAGCACGTGGAGGCGGGGAGCCACCCGGGGACTTTGCCCCCCGAGAGCGCCCCCGCCTCAAACGTTACAATGGTGTCAGAAGTGGGATGCCCACGCATCCACCATCGGTAAGCAGGTGCAATGTCTCCGCAGGGCCACAAGAGATGGCGCTGTTAAAATAGCACATTGCACCTGAAGAGAAATGGCAGATGTCGCTACTATGCGGGGATGATAAATCGCCCACGCTACACCGCCAAACGTCCTAGTTTTCCTTGCTGTGGATCACGTTCTCAATTTTGAGTTCAGTTATGCCGAGTGCTTGTATCAGTGAGTTTCTCTGGGGCGTCTGGGGTGGCTCGACGTGGTTGCATCCATTTCGAATAGGCTCCGAAACTGCCATATCCCGTCAGCACTTATGTTAGTCGGAAGGTCTTTTCTCCTTGCTTCCGGGCCCTCCACCAAGTTATGGCCAGTATAAGTCAATGGATCAATTTTCCTATACTGGACTCCATCTTTGTTGCCAGGCTTCCTCCAGTTTCTGCTCGTGCTTTGCTCGATTCTTGGGATATTCGAAGTCCAAGGCTCTCTTCTTTACCTGAAGGTCCACTGGGATTCCGTCGATCACGAATACCACATATTTGGATACTGTTCTGTATGCTGCAATGTCTCGAGGCGATCCCTGCCGTTGAATCCTTACCAGATTCTTCTTGTTGTTCCCGTATTTTAGCGACTCATACCATATCGGCAATTGAGGACGTACAGAAGGATTGAGTGTATAACTTCGTTAATGATTCTCCTTCTGCACAGTTTCAGCCTTCTAATGGTGTCTATTTAATGCCAGTTTGCAATCCATGACAATCCCGAGATATCGTATGCTTTTGGTATACTAGACCCTGTATCTATTGACAATAAGCTAGTTTTTTCTCGGTCTTCTCCGTATACCGCAAACCATTACCTCTGTCCTTTTCGTCGCCAACTGTAGGTGATTTCTTCGCATCCATGTGCTGATTATGAGCTTCGTTTCCTTTTATCATGTTGTTACATATATGAAAGATGATGTAGCTCTAGAGGAAATGAAAATATTTATTAATCACCTTAATAAACTTAATTGGATATGGAAAAATGATTTGTAGATATTTTGAACTTGAAGGTGTGTAACTAAAAGAAATATTGAAGCGCCTGATACTGCTTTCCAAGAAGAACTGTTAGATCGATAGTGGTGTATATAAAAACCTATGACAAAATATAAAAAATGTATGAATTATATCCGAATATGGGTAAAATTTTATTCAATTTATTTAAACCTTTATCTATTTCATAGATCTTGTAGAATGAGGCTTTACTGCTGTTAATAATGTTATGACCAAACAGAGAAACCATCTGAATATTTCCAAAAGACTTCGTTTGTTCCTTACGAAAATTGAACCAGATATCAAATATTTGGTTTCGCAGCATCATCCTCGAGGATCTCATCAATAGTTAATTAAATGTAATTTCAAGATTTATATTTTTATGTATGCAAAGTATAGATAAAAAGCTAGATTTATATACACATTTTTACTAAACCTCCACTTAAAGATTACGAGTACTTTGCAGTTGTGTTGAATTAAATTACTGTGGAATCGGTACAAAGTTTCCTAAGTAGGCGGTAGAAATAAAAATATTGACTACCCCTACGTCTAGACTGTTAAGGATGGTCATCTTATTTTAAGAATACATTTCAAGCATATCTATTCGTATTTGTTCATCGCATTTATTGTTCAAGTTTCTGTTCCATTCGCGAAGATTGGTAATCAAAAGAACCGAAATTTTATAGTTATTTTATCCCAAATCCAAAACAATGTTTAATATAATTATAAAAAATGTTGCTATAGGGATAGCGATAAACTTTATGATTTATTGACTCTGAAGAAGTAAATATTGAAACTATTTAAATTGAAATAACGATCATGTAGTAGATCAATATCGTTTATTTTTTAGAGTTTACACAGACATGCAGACGATAAACATATGGTAAAAAGCACATATAATGTATTGTAATTTAAAATACATTAATTTTTTATGTTTTGAATTACGGTTTTTTGAATTTATCCATGTTTTCTCTTTATTTTTTTGTTGGAATGATTTAAATATGTAAGCAAATCCATGCGGATTAATTGATCACACTAATTTGATAACGAATTTGAACGTGGAAACCTCCATATGGCATAATAGTCGCCAATAACGATTTGTTTGAATAACCACTGACAAAATAAGCGAAATTGTGCACATTTTAATCAAATCAATTTTTACGTCAGTTCGATTTAACCCAAACCTATGGAAGTCTATTGTGCTACGCATTTTAGCGTCGAAAGATAATTACATCAGCTTTAAATTTACACACATGAATATTGCAAATATCAAATAGTTTTTAAAAATCATGCCACTCTAAAATCGAGAAAATTCTATTCAAACGAGATTTATACAAAACTGTAATATATTCAATCGAACACGATCATGCACGAACTCATTTCGTACTTTTTTTTTATTCGATGGCTTATTTTCGTGTCGTATTACTATAATATATTCACAGTAAAATTCCGAATTTCCCTTTCGCTTGCCTTTCGTATTTATAGGGAAAATTTGTATGGCGGGAGACTTAAAGTCCTTAGATAAGACGAAAAGCCTGGAGCTATTCCCTAAGAGTGAAGGGTGAGGGGGTGAACATCATGAGATAGACATTCGTTGATAGCTACACCCCCCTTTATGGATGTACTTCAATATCGAATTCTTAGTATGTGGTAGCTCTGCAATTCACACTATCCATCTAAAATTTAATATTTGACAAATTTATTTTTTCGAACGACCTACGACGTATGAAATATAAAAATAAGAAAAATGAGAAAAATAAAATTAAAAAAATCCATCTTCCTTATATTATAGAGAATAATTTTAATTATATGAACAATTCAAGCATTGCTCCAAAGGATCATTTTATAGATCTTTTTAGGCGTTTACTAAGATTTAATATCAATAATATTTCTATAAACCCAAAAAAATTATATTATTTACATAGCAAAAAAATTTAATCGATTATTCGAACCATTTTTAATAATTTAACCATTTTTAATTGTATATATTTAGTTAATTTAATTATTAAGTCACATGAAAATAATCTAAGGATAACAATGAAGATAAGAATACAATCCACCTAGATATCCATGAATATCAGGATATATTTATTTTGATTTTTAATAATTTATTTAACAATAAGAATATAAAACTGAGTATTAATATATCATATTATATATGAAAGAATAGAGCAAGATGAGGTTTCTTGGAAGCATTGAAGTTCACTGCAAAGAATGTGTTGTAATATTCTTACCAGTTCTACATTGCGTTTTTTAATACATGGGATTTAAATCCGGGTACTCTCATCTCATATATACTACTAGCATGAGCCAAGCAAAATTAAATTTTTCAGTTGCTATTATAACTCTTAAATAAAATTCTAGTCGTGCAAAAAATAAATGCAAAATGTGGACTAAATAGTTTGAAGGATCGAGTGTTTTTGCACATCATTTTTAATAAATTGCCTCATATTTTCTGAGATAATAACCAAAGATGAAAATGTAATTTCACCATCGTCTATATAAAGCCTTTTTCAAAATTATGCAGCCCCATTGTAGTGTCGAGTTAGGGTTTGCTTAAAATCCTAGCAGTGCTCTTTGTATTCTACATTGAATGGTCTACTATTTTTTTACTTCACATTGAATTTATGCCTCCATCGGTTTTCTGGAGTTTTAAACAAATTATAAGCGTTTTCAAAATTTTTCATGGTATATGAGCATGAGGAAAAGTTCACCCCATTCAAACTTTTGAAGGGGTTGAATTTTAATAAATATTTATATTTTTACACAGCAAAATTAGTCCGCGATCGCTTTCTAAGATAATTGCAATTTTCGAGAATTGCGGTCATCTTATGCATAAATTGTCTTCAAATGCTTAGTTTAATTAACGTTCTATATGAAAACAGTCAGAGATATGCTCGGTTTGGTCTGCTGGAGAAATTCAATTTTGATATTAGGGGGTGGTTCTATAAAAGGCAAATTTACACTCTTGAACTTTGAATTTTTAAATTTAATTTACTATATGAGTTATACCAAAGTGAACTTATGATAAACCGTTTATAAATTCAGTATTCTATATCATATTTTATTGAATTATAACGCTTAAAAAAGCTTTTTATATAATATAAATTATACACATTGCGTAATTTTATTCTATTTATTAAAATCAATATTTCCCATAGTAAATAGTTAAGATGTGATTGATTTTGTGAATTTGTTTCATCTGATAGCCAATCAGTATTCCGTTATTCAGGATGCTATCGGAAATTGAAGCGATGCCGGAAACTTTACTTGAAAGCTTCAACAACATTTCAGACAGAAGATTAATTTCCTTATAAAAATTACACAAGACATACAAATAGTACAATATGTCGATTGGTACATTTTTTAATTTTACTTAAGTCCACACATCGTGATTTTAAATTTTATTTCTGTAGAAATAGCTTTTTATTCCATACAGATATTAAAAAAGTAAATTCATTCAAAGCAGACTGAATTAAAATTATGGAAAAATCCAAAATCTTCTTAAATCAATACAAAATGCCAAGTCTTATTTGCAAATTTTCATACCATGATTCAGCATTATTTTTATACTTTCAGTGAACTTTTGTTTATTTCAATATGATATTATGTAAATTTTCATCAATTGCTATTATCTCCATAAAAGCTATTCAAGTGATATTAAATTTTAAAAGAAAGCCATAAAATTTCATCAAGCAATATTTCCAATAACTAAGTTAAGTTTGCTTGTTAAATCGCGTCGCTTAATAAGTTAAAAAATATACAAGCACTAAAGTATTGAGTTTGCTCACAAACTGATGAAAATCAGATTTGTTTTGAATCCTGTGAGACTAAGATCAGAGGGTCCTGGAATGGATTAAAGGATCTTACCCTTGTTTCTGTGGCTTAATTGTTTCAAAGCTCTCCTTAGACAAATTTATGACCATTAAACTAATTGCTAAATTTATCGATGAATTTACCACAATCATGCATAATATGCACATTTCAAGTTGCCCATAATAAATATGTATTTATTGCAGAGCCATTTAAAATGTAAATTTATTCGTTTGTAAATTGTAGAAACTACGGAAATAGAGTAATGTATGCCTTTTGATTTGTTTGAATATCGATTAAACTTAGCATTTGTGCAAATAATTCGACACGTGCGATAAAAGTGTTAATTAAAAGGAGTATTTCAGGGTTGTTTCAAGGATTTAATTGGATTTGAATGTATTTGTGGGTTTGTTAATTATAAAGGGTGTGAAAGGATTTATCCGTTTGACCCCTAAGCAGCTTTGTTAATGCGTATATGTTTACGTAGCCTATATTATTATAAAGCATCCCCGTGTACATAAATTTCATTCCACGTTATAGATACTGGATGTGTATTTATTGTATGTTTAATATCGAACCCTTGTAAGGGTTGCGACATTTTTTGGCAAGAAGAAAATTGAAAAAAATATCCGAAAGACGGTTTTCAAAGGAGCCCTCTATGAGATATTTCCACGATCCGAAAGCTCAAGAGTATCAAGTTTTATTAAATTTCATAACTTCATACGTTACGAAATCTTATTTGCAAAGAATATGTCATATGAGTACAAATGTGTATTTTAATGATATGGATGGATACTGTTTCAAATATGCTATTTTTGTATTATTTTTGGAAAGACGAGATTGTTTATGTTATCAGTGCATTTCGAAAATTATTAAAGAGAACACCAGATAAAGTGTTGCCAATTTAAAATGGTGTAGCTTTATAATTTTTCAATATTTTAATTTACAAATTTTATTATAAAAAAAAATGCTTTTAATAATTTTAAAATACTGATGAAAATATCGTTGTTGACTTCAAAACATTTTATTTGGATTTAAATATATTGAAGATGCAGGTAATTTACTAGGGAGGAAGGGACTTCAACAGACTGATTATTATGCAATGTATAAAAATAACCTTTGTACGTATTTGATGCGCTGCCTTACCGTTCATCCGATTGAAATAAAACTTTGTCACACTTATGAAAATAACATAGGTATAGTTTAATATATAAAAAATAATGTTTGTTTGTCCGTATTTCATGAACTGCCATATCTTTTATTCGATTGTGATAAAACTTTGTCAACTTATTGTTTACACTTGCAGAAATAATATAGGCATTGTAAAAATAGTGTATTATATTTTTAAATGAATAAATTAACCTGACAAGCTTTATAATACCTAATATTGCCTGAGTTCAAATATCTTAGAGCTATCTTCATTGTGAAGAAATTGATTAATAACGAAACAACAACCTCTAATAATCGGTGTTATCATGATCTGAAAAATATATTAGGGAAAAATCACTATCGGCGAAAATTTAAAATATATTTTACAAAACATTAACACTTTGCAGTCCGGATGATCCACGATAAGCCTCGCTTAAATTTTGGGAGTCCCACATTAAACTCTACTTCTTTCGTAATATTGATATGATTCTTAAGCCAGGTAATGGATTTAAATGAAATTTTAGTGGTGTCTACAAAAAAGCTTACTGCATCGATAATAGTGCTTTTTAATATGTGGTGCGTGCATTAGTGTGATAAAATGCAAAAAGCAACTTCATGATTTGAATTATATGAACAGGCATTGATTAAATGATACTCAAACACACTAACAAAACGCAAAGCTCAGTTATTCATTTAGTTAGTACGTCGTTCTATATAAAAAAATATATTTGAATTGTATTTTAATATTGAAAATTGGCGTGCTTATTAAATTCAAATTAAATTCGTCTTCGAAATATACATCCACCACGACATGTAGCAACGGTAATATGATTTTAGTGAAAAAAAAGTTAAATAATATCATTGAAGCTACAGTTTGAAATGAAAAATTTCAAGGAGAAGATGTTGTGTCTCAATGATTCTTATTGATATGTTATTTGAATTGAAATGTGTGCAGTTTCCGGTGTGAGCGCCAACGAAGCACAGGAACACACAGGGTATGCGTGCATGCTTCTTACATGGATAGCTGTATATAGGCTGCTCACGCCAAGCAATAATAAAGCAAAGACATCTGAAAGAGCAAACAATCTCTAATGAAGTGACAGCATTGCATGGACGAAGGATGCTTACAAGGAGCATCAACAAGATCATCAACCGGCAGTTATTTCGCGTCCATGAGTCTGACATGAATTCTTAATTTACCTCTCAAATAATTAATAATATTCACAATGAATTCTTTCAACTTTTGGTACGTATAAAGTTACCAAATATCGATTATCATCAATAACACAAAACAAACAAAGTGTCAAGCAAATAGGTCATATCTGGGCTAATTCAAAACAAGTTGGAGATACTTTCGTTCTGTAGTGGACTCCAACAGGCTGATTATTATAATTAATTAATGTTATTTTTGCTCAATGAATTTCTGTTCATTGGCCATTTTACGCCATTGGTCACAACTTAGGTAAATAGCATATAAATGTTCAAAAGTTATCGGTAGTAAAATTGATTTGAAAGTAATCGAATATTCAGTAAAAAAAGGTTCAGTTCCCAGTATTTGCTATAACTCCTCGATTGTTTGCCGTGGATCTGACTCGATTAAAGATTTTATTGTATCGTTATAAAAATTTGAGGGACATCCCGCTCTCGATTCATCCCTTAAGCTTCTATTGCTCGATTTAAATGTTTGAAACCAATAGTATCCTCCGGCGCCTGTTATCACTATCATACACATATTTGAGTTTTTTAGTGGCTTTTGGGGCATTCGAACCCAAATAAAAAGCAGCTTACAATTCCGGATGTAGATATCATTAGTTACGGGTCTGGATAGTTCAAATTTAACAATAAATAAAATATGTTGTATAAAAATAATGTTAAGTAATATTCATACAAAAAACTTACAAAAACGGTTGCGTTATTTCTGATTTTTGATGATTTTTTACAATAGTTGGTGATCTTTTAGTAAAAGCGGTTTAAACGAACATGTTTTTATGAATTATTTTTGTTAGTTACTTGATGATTTTAGTAATAGAATTCTATTATATATACGTATTCAATATTATCGTGATATTACATTCTGTAATCTTTATAGGGCCAAATGTTTTCCCAAATAAATTTTAAGTATATTTGTAAAACGTTGTTTTGAGATAAAAAAGGGTTTAACAGTAAATATTTACGCGAAACTGTCGAAGAAATGTCCGTGTAAAGATAAAGTCATTCCTGCGTATAAAAATATGGTATTTCTCATGAGACGAATGGAAATCATATACCACCTGAAAGGTCGAAGTGCTTGTGAAACACATTTGATCAAAGTGGATGTAAAATCTATGAACCATAAAAGATATCGTATTTTACTCTTTATGGAACATGGGAGTAATATTTACTTTGTTGAAACGGCGATGTGGAGCTCTGTATATTTTTTAATACTAGGATGCTATAACATTTTACGGTAGGACGACTAAGGACGAATGCTTATCTAGTCGGATGGAGATAATGTAAAATGTTTTCGTAAAAATGATTATTATACGACTTTCCGCCATTAATTCGTCGGTAAAAGTCAAACGATGAAGCTACTCTGAATTCGTGGATTTCCCATTACGTTAAACATTACTTCGGTCAAAACTTTGCTCAATATCCGGCCAAATTTCTTGGAAGTTTTGAATCGTATATGCAAATAAATTTCTGCGAATGAACTGCATATTAGGATAATCCATGAAATAAATTATCCGCTTTCGAATGAATATATTTCCACCCCGAGCCTCGAGCGTTTCCAAAATTAATATATAGCGCGCCCTTAAGAATGCGTGCCGGATTAAATTAATCAGTATTAGCGTCGATTGTATCGTCAGTATTTTAATATCGAAATATGATATTTAAGTGTATTAGGGCGCTAATGTCAATATATTAAATGACGGGAGTTGATGAAAATATTATTAAATTCTTTTTGGGTGTTCGTTGGCATATTATGGGGAACAAAACAGATCGAGCCAACAAAGGGGGCACTGTAGAGGGTGAGCAGGACTCATCACTGTTGTTGCCTTTGAAGCGTCGTTAGCGTTAATTTAACTTTAATTATGAATAATAACGGGGTATTTCAACCGCCCCACTTTTGTACTTTCGTGTTGGTGCACGATTCAATTAGTTTAAAAAGAGGAAAAAGGCGAAAAGTGCTCGACTTTACTACTGGACCATTGGGAAAACCTCGGCCGTTCGAGAGGGGCGGAAATGCTCTGAAGACCTTAAATTTTAATTTTACACTTCAAATTTATGGCGCTGGTGTGGATATTTCTTGGGGGTTATTCGACGGGGTGCCGAAAAAAGGCGATAATCTCAAAACGATGCTCTAAGGGTGAAAAATCCCCAAACTGAATCATCATCAAGTCATCTTGAAATTTTGATTTAATTGTAAAATATTCGACTACGATCGGCGCGTCAATCGCAATTCTCAAATATTATTTTAATTAAATTAGAAAATGAATAATAATTTAATTTCATCTCAAATTTTTGCATTATAATATAGATTTTTTTCAAAATGTCGAAACAAAAATCTATTTCGATAACATTGCCACTTAGATCATAGGGCCTACGTGTGAATGTAGCAAAAGACCACCCTAAACCCCCCCCCAAAAAAAAAAAATTGATTAATATTTTTAATCCTTTTCAATTAAGTATTTTTTGTTAATCTTTGCAAAAGTGATTTTTTAGAGCTTAGCTGGATTTTTTAAAAATTTTTACAAGAGTTTTTTAAATTATAATTTTTATTATTAATCAAATACCTTATATATTAATTTGAATAATAAGATACCGCTCTTTAAAATCGATCATATTTAAAATAAAAACTTTGCAACGAACATAAATGTGTGATATTTGATTTAGTATAAATAATAGTGATTATTGTTGACTGAAGAAAAACATTGTATTAAACATTACCGAACATATGTATATATGTATTTGTAAGGATGATTTACGCTAGGGTTTAAGTACAATCCAAATTCAAATTTAAATTAGCACACAACCCATGATTTAATATTGCAATGTACGTAAACAGTTTAGGCGTATTGTGTTTCAATTATACGCCGATATCTTAAGCGATGGCTTCTAAACTATAAACCAATATCCAGCCTACGTTATCAAATGCCAAATGTATCGATTTACGCAGCAAATTAAGCCCGAATTAAAACCCCAAAAATAACAGCAAACAACTGCGCCATCGGAAAGAAACAACCGAAGAAAATTTATGATATTAATGAATCACTGTCAAACAATTCAAGCAAAGTTTAATTCAATTTTGGCACACGCACACAACGTAATGATATATCAGATATTTCCTTCCTGCGTGGTTCTAAAAGCCTTAATTTGAACATGAGATCTAAGGCTTTCATATTGGATTACTGAATACTTAACTACGGAGGTAACAATGGTGTCTTGTGTCGCATAATGAAAGAAGATTGAATTAAAATCTATTTTAACCCTATTTTCTCGGAGATACTGTTTCAACGACTGTCAAATGTGAAAAGAGCCTCGAGTTTGTGGTTTCAAATAATAAATGAAGATGACTCCATTCATGGCTACTTAGATTGGATTTTAGTCGAAGCTATCTACAAGTCCTTATTTGCCTCGCGCAATTAAATGTAGACAATCGAATTAAATTTCATTTAGTTGATTTATTTTAATTTTCGCAATAAATAAAAGTAACAAACTAAATAAATCGTCTTAGATAAATTAATATTTTTAATACAACTAAGATGATTTGTGTAGTGCTAATCGAATCAGCCACAGAATCAAATAAAATGGTTTTAATTTAAAATCTAGTTAATAAGTATTATACAGTCATATTTTTTATTTCATATCATAGAATTCGGTTAAACATCGTATTATTCAACACGGATATTCACTCTCTTATGATAGTTGGGTTCAACCGGGGAGATAAGAAGCGATCGCTACTATGATTTCGGTGTCTACCACCCTTCTGTGAATATTAATTAATTAATATTCAACCTTGGAGATAGAATTATCGAATTGTTAAGGTTTCATGGGCTTTGCGAAGCTAGGCCTGTATCAATTAACAGATTTTGAGAGGTATTAATCGATATGTTAAAAAATACGTACCATTTCATAGGTGGTGGATTGAGACTACTGAAAGTTAAAAATTACATAGTAGTAAATTATTTTTTCTTCAGCTAAATTAGTGCAATATTTTAACGAACAAATAAGAATTTAATGTGATATTTTTGATTGATTCTAATATATGAGGCATGGGTATTAAATAACGAGACTGATGATTTAAATTAAATTGATTGAGGAAATATACCTTTTAACTCTATTATTTTTCAAAATATTACCATCTTCCAACTTCATATAGGCTGCATTCTGATCCTTCAAAGATAAAGCAAATGCTTTTGATTTTCATCCTTCCTTTCTTCGTTTTCTTTTTGGTCTTTGTATATGTCTCTAAAATGTATACAGTAATCATTTAAATCTAAGCCTTTATACTCCAACTTTGTAAATGCTATTATTTGTAGCGCCATGATTATTTTTATACAAAGGATTCTATTTGGTTGCTTAAGTATCAAATTACTTTTGCTGAAGTCATGTCTCAACTTTCACCATCATGGCGTCTCAATACAAAACAACTATAATAGCCAATATTATTTGAAATGTTTTACAATTTAGCATACATAATTATGGGGAGTCTGCACACGACGTAATTTCCGTTTAATTTGCATTTCTTTGTGAAATTTTCAAAGTATAAGTAGACCACAAGGCACTCATGTTCTTCGCTGTGGTTCATTAGATTCATTATTTGAAATAAGTATCTATGATATACACGTCGAAAGGTATTTTTTATCATAGGTAATTTTGTTTGAAAGCTTGGATGCAATTATAGCATAATAATATACGTGATTTATTAAATTTTCATAGCAGTCTTTAAGCCAAGAGTCACGATTATTATATTAGACTCTCGTTCATAAGAAAACTATTAAGCTTAAGTGGGAAAACTCGAGCTTATTAAATTTATCTTTCACGAAGACTCATTTTATATGCATTTTATGAAATTTTCTAAGCTTATGGATTGCATAAATTTTAGCTAGGTATTGTCAATTACCTAGATTTTATTGTAGCAAATAAATAACCTAATGATTTTTTGTGTAACCTATGAAAACATTTTTTCTGAAGATTTTTTGCTTGTTTCATTAAATTTTTTTAAGAAATCAAATGAATTATTTTCGTTGTAACAACTTTTTAGATTAAAAAAAATGTTTATATGTCCCAATTGAATTGTTTGAAAAGACCTATAGTTAAAGCGGAAAGAAATGTCATTTTTTTGTTATTCGGAGAATTTTTTTTTTTAATAAAAACTGTACAATATTACTCAATTGAATAATTTTCATTGTTATTTATAATTACCCTTCACAGATCAGGTAGCTTTTTAATGCCTCTTTCATAATATTCGGCCAGTTTTCCACTAAAGTAAGAGTCCAAATGATTTTTCACTTGTTCCACAGAAGTGAATTTTATATCGTGAAGCGAATATTCTAATGACTTGAAAAGATGATAATCTGAAGGTGCAATACTAGGAGAACATGTTGGATGTTGCAGTACTTCCAAATCCAGCTCTCTTATTTTGTTCTGCGTAATCCTTGCTGCGTGTAGTCTTGCAATATCATGCTGTAATATTCTTCTTTGGTTGTTAACTAACACTGATCGCTTTTTGAGCATTTCTGCTTTTAATCTATCTAATTATGCACAGTATAGTTCTGTTGTGATAGTTTGGCCAGGTTTTAATAATTCGTAGTGAATTACGCCAAAAAAAAAAACACCAATTACAAAGGAGAACCTTTTTCAATGATAATGACGGTCGAGGGGTAGAAATGTCTATGTTTATTCCTAAGTCTTTTCACATGGTCTTTTACTGTCAAGCAGGAATAGCCGATGTCTAGCGATAATTCCTTTATTGTTTTACGAAGATTAAATTCTACCAGATAATTTAATGCGTCATTATCGATTTTAAGAGGTCGCCCTGATTTTGGTTTATTTTTCAAATCTCTGTCGCCACTTTTGAATTTGTTTTAACCATGTATGGCATTCTCGAATATTCAATATGTTGCCATATGCATCACAGATGTTCTGAGTAGCTTCTTTTGCTTTCAATCCTTTGTCGAATAAAAACAGTAAACAAGATCGCAAATGGGTCTCATCAATTTTTGACTTGGACATTTTCACTATGGCTAAAAAATATAAACATATTTGAAAAAGTAAGACAAACAACAGAGCTTCAAAATGACATAAACTTGACTTATTCACTTGAAAGCAACCCGAGGCAAACTAACGACAAAAGACGCAACCGAAAAAATGACATTTCTTTCCGCTTTATCGAATATTAACCAATGGGTCTGACTACTTACACTATAAGCTCTTTATCTACGGATCATGACTTTTAAGGGGTTGACAATCGTTTTATAGTTGCTCATTAACTATTAAATAGTAATTTGAAATTTGAATCAATTAATTTTTTGAATACATTGTCAAACATTTTCAAATAAACACTATTTCAATATTACTTCATGCAGGTCTTTGAATTTATATCATCTTGCCTGCAATTAAAGTGCTTCGCATATACACAATGCCGTTCTGAAAATTGTCGAGAGTTTAACATTTTAGGAAATGGCACAAAAAGCATCGCAATTAAACGGGGATTGGTTGCCATTCCGGGGTTGAAATTCATTTTAGATGGTGAAAGGAAGCTGGAGCGTCTGCTAGAGTCAGGCAATCGTTTACAGGGGAGCATAAAATTTAAAAGCGGGTTGTTATTAGGGTTGGAGAGTTTCGTGCCCTCCTGTATGAGCAGGACGTAATGCCAGCTGTCAATAAGAAATGGGATGCGCAAAACCTTACGAGATTGACGAACCTCTCATACATTAGACTCGATAACCACATCGTTATAATTTTAAGCCGTCATAAATCTCATCATGGATTAGTGTGTCGTTGATAATGTATTTCATTAAATTCTTGCATAAATATTTGAGGAGATTTTGATAGATTTATAATATTTTGATGCAAAGCCTACAAAAAGAAAATTACAAATTTATTGTTTGAAAATAATTTATAATGGCGACGGTGCCCTTTTTATATTGGAACATCTTCATGATGACCTATTGTTGGGAGCACAATAAGCTTATAATTTAATTAAGTGCCTTTGATGGCACATTTCAGGTCAATTAGATGACTGTAATATACCATCATGATGTTGGTAGACCGACCAAAATTCTGTCAGTTAACTGCCATATGCAAAGGCTTAGATATTTAGATAGAGTTTAGCTTCTGAATATTGTTATTATCAAGCAACAGTAGCAAATAACAACCTACTTGGATCCATCTTCAACATCAACAAAGCATTTGTAATATATTCAGAGCAGTTATGCGGATGCTGATATGGATATGAGAGACATTTATCTTGAACATCGCTTAGGTAATCTCTTATTTGCATAAAATAATTTGATATATTCATATTATATGTTCTGAAGAAAGATTATTTTGAAAGCATGTATTTCCTACTTTGAAAGTATGAAGGACTATTTAAAGCTTGTTTTTAAACAAACAAATTTAAAAAATGGGGAAAATACATTACTTTCTTCAAAAGGAAAATTTAATTTAAAATTAAGATTCAATTAAAAAGATGCAGACGTAGAAAGTTGCATTTAAAGCGAACAAATTTAATGTGTAAACCTCCGAAGAAATAATAAAATGGCATTGCTCTGTTTTATGAAATACCGGTATTGTACTCCAACACTTTGTCTTATTGTGTATCAAAATTCAAAAAAATAGTCTAAATGCTTTGAAATTTAGATAAATTACATATTAAAATAATCTCGTTTAAATTGAATCATTACTTACTTACTTGAACATAATTACATTTTATAATGTAAAATAAATAATTATTAATTTAGTATTTCAGATGTATATTGGTATAAAGGGAATATTTGAACCCGTCACTATATAATTAGCACTGGTTATGCACTTTGGCGGAACAACTTCAAATATTCCCCAAGTGCTTATTCAGTAGATTGCTCAAAGTCAAACTAGGACCTTTTGTAGGATTCGTAGTTTGGAATTATGTAGAAGGAATTCACCAGATATGGGATCGAAGTGCTCTGCATTCGTAGAGTTTGAATCCTTTGAATCTTGTAATTTACAGGTGTTCATTATTCAAAAGGATTCTTTGACCATTAAAAAATGCACCTAGGATAAAATCAATATTTGATGTGAGAGCACAGATGATGGATGTCGTTGTGAAGGAAATATAAGGCAAATAAAAAATACGGTTGACGTGAAATATTAATGATGAAACAATATTTGTCAAAAACATGGCTCGCTCATTTTGCTACGTCGAAAAGCAGGATTTCGTTTTTATTGTTTCGCATCGAGAAGCTCGAATTTCAATGGAAACTTTTAATTGCGTTCTTTAAAATAATAAAGCGAAAGAGCTGTTTTATGTTCAATTTTTGCTATGGGAGAAGATCAAAAGAGGAATTTTAATACCCAGACAAGGATTGAGCCTTATTGAGTTTAAGTGAAGAGAATAGCATTTCAAAGAAACGCATCCGAGCAATGTAGTATATTCTAGCCGATGCAATTGTTCTTTAGTTGAATATAAATGAGTGCCTTTGAGCAAATCAGTTTCTTATTATAAAATGTAAATGGAATGCAGTTATGCTAACAGTATGCAAATTGGTGCATGTTAAGCTCTTGAGGTCAGTGATTGTGCACAGGGTCAGCCCTCTCAAGACTAAAAACGGATTAATTTATACATGGAAGCATAAATTTAATGATTAATATTACACATGCACGTAAATTGTTCATTCAAAACAATGCCACTTTTCAGCATGAATGTTATATGGGAAACTCCTTGGGGAAATTCTTCAAGAAAATAAAAATATACTTTGTAAAATATATTATATTTCAGGTACAAAGACACAGATTTGCAGAAATAAATTGAATTTCATTGAAAATATTATTTTATGGTATTCTGAAATGAATATTAATTTGAAACCGAGTGTATATACTCTAGTGTATAATGTATACTAATTCATATATAAAAATTAGTATATATTATATATACAAGCATGACAAGTTCCAATCATGCAACCTTATTAACATACTAGTGTATTTTTTTTATGAAATAGATTACAATGGCTACTGATTTTTTGAAAATAAAACTTCCATTTATCTAAAATGTAAGGATAATAAATACAAATACATACAGAAAATGCCATCGTCATTAAAACACAGTAAAGTCCAAATTTAGAGCAAATCCGATTTAAATAAACCAATAGTAAAGAAATTGGTAAATAAAAATTTTGCAAAGTATGTTTGGAAAAAATATTGCATAATTGTGATAAAATGGTTTTATTCTATGCCAGGAAAAATAACCAATCGCGTTTAACAATGCAAATTTTGACAAATACAAGTATTAATTAAAGCGGAAAGAAATGTCATTTTTTTGTTATTTAGAGAAAAAAATTTTTTTAATAAAAGCTGTACAATATTACTCAATTAAATAAATTCCATTGTTATTTATAATTGCATTTCACGGATCAGGTAGCTTTTTAATGCCTCTTTCGTAAAATTTGGCCGGTTTTCCACTAAAGAAAGAATCCAAATGATTTTTCACTCGTTCCACAGAAGGGGATTTTATATCGCGAAGCGAATTTTCTAATGTCTTGAAAAGATGATAGTCTGAAGGTGCAATATTAGGAGAATATGGTGGATGTTGCAGCATTTCCAAATGCAGTTTCCTTATTTTGTTCTGCGTAATCCTCGCTGCGTGTGGTCTTGCATTATCATGCTGTAATATTCTTCTTTGGTTGTTAACTAGCACTGATCGCTTTTTGAATATTTCCGCTTTTAATCTATCTTATTGTGCACGGTATAGCTCTGCTGTGATAGTTTGGTCAGGTTTTAATAATTCGTAGTGAATTACGCTAAAAAAATCCCACCAAACACAAAGGAGGACTTTTTCAAGGGTAATGACGGTCGAGGGGTAGAAACAGGTACTTGATTTAAAGAAAGCCACTGTTTTTCCTTCTCCGGCTGTTTTAGAGGACCCACTTCTCATCCCCAGTAACGATCCTTCTTAAAAATGGATCGGTTTCATACCTGGACAATAGCGATGAACAAATGGTTATCCGTTGTTCCAAGGCCCTTGATGACAACTCCTGCGGTACCCAAATTCACTATCTATGTTTTTTCTCGAGTCTTTTCAAATGGTCTCTTACTTTCAGTAGTAATCAAAGTAAGACAAATAATAGAGCTTCAAAATGACATCAACCTTGACGTATTCACTCGACAGCAACCCGAGATAAACTGACGGCAAAGGACGCAACAAAAAAATGACATTTCTTTCCGCTTTATTTAATATTTTAACATCTTTTGTGATCATCAAATTTTCCTTGGAGTTAAGACTGCTCTTAAGAATACTCGTTTTTAGTTACTATGCTAGCTCGATATATGGATGAATAATTTTAAGGAAGTATATAGAAATGGAATGGTATTGAAAATTATATTTCTTTGTAAAAAATCATGTTAACGTATCTTTGAATCTGTATGAAATGAAAGAAGGTCTTTTTATTTGTCAAAGGACTCATTTTTTACTGAATGAAATAGATTTTGGAAATGTGAATGATATTATTTTGTACTTAGATTTGATGATGATATTTGGAGAAAAATACTTATAAATACTTATAAAATAGATCAACCAAATATTTGCATCCAAGCTTTACTTCAAATTGGAATTTGATGTGTTATAATATGTTTCATTTTAATAAAATTCTACAGTATGGTTGAAGAATCTGGAATTGGATTTAATGAGAACATGAAATAATATAATGTTTACTTTGAATCCTATGAAAAATAATTTTAGCAATATTTTTTACGAAGGTTAAAATTATATGAGAGTCATCGTCTAGCTACTATATCAATATTTATTATATAATTTCACATTTGAATGATGTGATACTCAATTTTGGTATGTACTATAACATATATCAGTCATATCGAATTGTTATGCCAGCCTTTAGAGTTTTACTTCCATATTTCTATGTACATCTCTGTGAGAGTTGATTGTCAACGCTACTACATATCAAAACAAAGGCAACAAACAGACTGAATATGGAAAATTATACGAGGTTGCCTTTAACAAGCACTAAGCAACGGATTTCGAAGCTGATTGTTTAGATACAAGTACAATCATAGCATTAAATATTGCGTCTTTTTATGCAAACGCTATTAAGGGATCATATTTTAAAGATGCCGATTAAAAAGCATAAAGGCTTCGAAATATATTTAAAGGCATTGTAAAGATCATATATATATTTTTTTTCTTAGATAAAAATAACATCTGTAATGTTTTGCGACAAGTTTTTCAATATATTTGACGGCAGGAGCTATATGTTGTCCCTTATGTCTGAAACTATTCATTGCCGGGTTGACACAAGTCACCCCCCTGCCATTGTTGTAATAAAACTGAATCATGTGCTACTTGTTTCATACGCTTCGAAAACAAGTCAAAGCAAAATTGGCAAGCAGTCTGATTTTACGAAGAGTTCCACCAGGTTTGAGGTTGAATTTGATCGAGTTCATCGGAAACCGCTGTCTAACTTTTCAAGCCAGAACATGGCGCCTGAAAAGGAAAAGTTTCACACGTCGTATTGCGATGTGAATCATTTGCTACGTCTATTTAATGTGCAACTAAAATGAATGCCAAGAATTTTGAATGAAACCGTGTGGGTGTTTTGATACGCCTGCTAGGTGTAAAATTCTATTTAACATGTCTTGGATTGAAGCAAAATTAATTTTACACTGCCTAAAAACAGTAGGAAAATCTTAGCATATATTATGTCTGATATATTTTGATTATGTGAAGGTATTGCATTGCGCTAAAAAGCAGCTAGAATAAAATAGACCATAAATACATGATCTAAACAGGTTCTTACTAACTTACATTTACTCGCTGCTTCTAATTATTGATTGACTCTCCTTTAACAAAAAACGTTTGTTTTATATCTTCCCATTTTAGAAGACATTATATGGGTAGGTCTTAATTGTATACAAATGCATGAATATGAAAATATGCTCATCAGAATATAGTACGATAAGGAAACACAATAATATAATTCATGAATGTCTGATAAAAAAATTGCGTGCTGTTATTTGGTTTGACAGCTATAACGACACAATAATAGTTGGTATGGGTAATCTTATATATATTTATGGATTTAAATAGATTTATTGTATTTTTTTAAATACTCTTATTTAAATGACAAATAAATAGTTGCGATTTCTAGGAAGAGTGCTTTTAGATGAACCAATCTGATGTGTTTACACAATAAACCAGTTGAGCGTTCTGCAAAACCGGCTAGGGGAGATTCACATCCCCCAGCGTTTCCACCCAATAGTTCACGATTCTATCTACCTATGCAACAGTTCAAATGCTTTTAAAATATTGAGTACATTTGAAGTAATATTAAAAGTTTGATTGAACGGCTAAAATAATATTTATTCAATAGAAGTAGCGTATTTTTTATACTATAAACGTTGAAATATCTAATGATTAAATCGTAATTTGAAAATATGTCTCTACGTTCAGTGTTTTTACTGTTGATAATTAAAGGAGAAGATTCAAGATATTTTTCGTGAAATATAAGCCCATATCTATCAGTGAAATGAAACACAAATACCGGGTATACAGCACTAATGAAAGATTTAAATTGAAATATGAAGCGAGAGACAAACGAGACAGACATTTGATTTCACTCCAATTTCCTGCCAATATTACAGATGATAAACCGATTTTGCGATTAATACATTTTTCATGCATCGAAACGAGTTTACAAATATCCTATGAGAGTGTCAAGGAATTAATTGACAGATGTATATACGTAAGATACTTGGCTGTTTAAATAATGTCGATGCAATTGATCAATGTATTGATATAGTGGTTCATGCATTTCTATCACAAATGTTCAGGTTCAAATCCAGATTGTAGAAAGTCTTCCACCGTTTCAATGAATTTGGAAAATCGATAATATTAATTATTCCAATTGATCTCCTATATCCAGGTTTAACATGATTTCCAATATTTGAAAGATTATTTTGAATAAGAGTTTCTAGGTCATTGTTTTTATGATTTTTTTAATACAATCTGATTTTGAATCGGAAAATTATAATACGAGTCTATGAGTTCATCTATTATACAAAGAACTATATCTTATATTATATATCAAGCCTTTCTGCAGACTCTTGCAACATTAAGTTTAAATTTGCCTTGATAATAGCGCTAATGTCTTCGCTAATAATCTCTTGAGACATACCACCCTTGGATAAATCTTCAATGCTGAAATTATTAAAACGAATTTATTTTTGAATAAATTTGAAACTTTCCTATTAAGCAAATACTTTACAAATATGTGCAACAAACAAGCTTTCATCTTGTCTGATTTTGAACATATGAATTATCATGTGGCATTAATGGGATTCATATATTTGAACAAAAATATTAACCAATCCTTAAAAGCCTTAAAATATTGATTGTTAAAAAAACACCGTATTTTGTGCGTATATTAAAAGCTACGAAAAAATGTTTGGGACAACTTTCCTCATTACTTGATACAATTAACTTCAATCTAAAAAAACCTTTCTCTTCTCCCTCAAATTATGCTATTTTATTTATATCCAGACAAAATGCGAAGGAATTCTAGCCAGCACAGCTGCAATAGACGACGTATGTCTTTTCAGTTTGAGAGATCATCCTACAAACCGCAAGTGGTAACATGTGGTAATTCCATACAATTGTTGGAGACATCACTCGGTGATTTAAGACTTTGTGGGAATTTCTGACATATGTTCGCCGTGCGAAACTATTTCATGGAATTGAAAATTTCCAGAGGCAAATTTATCCGAACTTGGGTGAGAAATTTTGAAAATATCCAGGGCTCCTTTATTAACCATTAGAGCAAATGATAACAGCGTTACGCTTCCATGCTAAGGCTCTTCATTCCTCGATAATTTTATAATCATTTAGACTTAATTGAAATGATGACATCAAACGTAACTAAGTAAAATATTTGTATAGATCTCTTTCATTTAAAGTGATTTTTAATACAGACATTCTTCAATTAATGATCGAAATAGATACCTAGATATCGGTTATAAGTCAAGTTTCATAAAAAACAAATAAATAATAGGAACAAAAAGATTAGTGGATACAAAATTTAGAACTCGTAGCACAATCTGTATTCAAAATTATGATAATTATGCATTTATGTATAGTAAAAATAGGAACGGAAAAAATACAATAAATATATGTATAAAAGAGACAAAAACATGATCATAAGTGTTAATTGTTTTAATTCGAATCACCGCAAGTCGAGGAACATCTGTATTATAATATTCAAAAATATATAGAAAATTTAATGATAAATCTGTTATAAAAATGGAAAAAATGAAGACCGGTAGCCAAAAAAAAAGAAAACTTGAGTAAAACGTAATCATCCCTTTGTGCTGCGCTCCTGATTCTAAGATCATTCTATTTGAACCCCCGATCGGAAATATACAAGAAATTAAACTTCTCAGGTTAAATTGCGTAATTCGATTATAAGATTAGAGAAAAAAAGCATCACAAAGTGGATGAAGATGACTAGAAAAACAGCTGATTAATTGATAGAACCAGTTTCGAAACTAATGTGGGTTCCTTTTCTTAGCCAAAGTTAGCTCAAGGTTTTTCAGCGTCAAATTACCCTATTTCAGTTCCCCAACTGGTAATTTTTAAAAAATGCTATTAAAAATTAGTTAGTCGCTAGTTAAAAAAATCCTACAAATCATATGTACGAGTGTTTTTAAAACGATTTTTAGTCTCTAAATCCATAAATAGATTCACTATTTGGAAGCAACCAACGTGAAACCCAAAAGTTTTGACACTTTAAATTGAATACAGAACATTGTTGGTTTTGGATGAGATTACGCAGCAGTATTAATGCTAGGATTCAACTTTGATAATAATATTTCATTTTATAAAAGTAATATTTAAACAAAGTCCATTAGAATTTTAATAAATAATATAGGACCCCGCGAATCTCAATAAATTAACACAATCGTTGTTTGTTTGTCTATAATTATTTTAATACGCAAATTACATTTATGTAAATTCGGCAATTTATTATTCGGTGGAAGTAAAAACTGATAGGCTCCAAAAGCCCATTTCATTAATTCCTTAAATAAAGACTACGAAATTTATCGAATAAATACGATTAATTGTTTACTCTCTAAATATTTATTTTACGCATCAAAAAGGCTTTTATTATTTTTATCCGTGAGGGTAAACAGGATGGAATATGACAAAAAAATATTAAAAGCCCTTCAGCACAACTCGATGGATATTGGATCTATTGATTGAAGTTGATTAGCTTTCTGAAAAATTTTTTTTTGAAGGACCATAAAATTATTTTAATTAAGTTTGAGCTATTTTGCTATTAGGGATGATAAAATAATAAGCGATAAAATTTAATTTCGCTGCGATGTAAACAGCTTGATGTAATTTCTCCGGGGAGCCGTAATATCTCAATTTTTTTGAACCCTAATTGAATATAACGTCTTCTGTGAATACAAAAAAGGTTGCATGGATCGTTACAAAATTATGTTGTTAAGAGGCGAAATTCGAAACGGCACAAATGATGGAATATACAATATCTGCCAAATTATACATCTATCTGTCAGGAGTACATTTAAATTAAAGAGACTCGAGAAAACTTTCGGTGTAAGCTCGGCTTAATAGAACTTCGACTAACTTAATCCCGTCATTTGAGGTGGAGTTTGAGAATGTTGTGAGAAGTTAAGCTCTCGCTGCGAGGGCACTGTTTGAGTTCTGCTTTCTTAGCATATATGCACTTATGAAAATTTTACTGAGTTCTTCAATAATGTGTTTATACGACTTCATGTCTATTTAAATTATATGTGGAATGGTGTTGGAATTCGCATTAGTATACTTGCAGATAATAAGAATATTTAATGTGCGTTGGTATGGAGGGTCTATTCTTGGACTCTTTTTATAAAACTAAGGGTTCAAATCTAGATTGCAGAGAAATATCTTAAAAATATTACTCAATATTTTCAATGGATAGCTTCGATTCACATATCTAAAATAGTAAATACAGAGACGATTGATTGAAGTCGGACAGGACTGATTTGAGTGACTGATTTGCATCAATGACTAACAAATTATTTTGAAAAAATTAATTGTTAATCACATCTTCATCTTTTTGAAATAAAATATTTGCTGAAGAAAAGTACCAGAAATTTAAGTATACCTTGCCATATCATCTGTAATTAATTTAAATTCACATAGTATGTTAATTTTGTGTATATATTATTAGTATCACTTCAATAAAGAGTATTGATTTATGAGTACAATGCCAGTTTTTAAGGTTAACATTAGATAACTACTTGTCCAAAGATATCTTTTGAATAATTCATAAAGATGATTTTGTGGCTTTGCAAAATACTTTCAAATCCTTCTTTGGATCGTCAAACGTGAATTTTATGATCAGATTTGGCGTACTTATTTTCAAAAAGAATTCCCATTGCTGATTTGTGTATACATTTTGATATTCTTGAGGTGTATTTTTTAGTATGTATAAAGTGTTTACATATTTATAAATAAAGCACGAAAATTTGCTTACGTGGTAAGCTTTGCGAATTAAGTCAAATAAATCGACTCGGCGGACTTAAAAGTTGATTTTGAAATTATTGAAGATTTTCATCTCCCGTGACCCTTTGAACGATCAAATGGTGGATCGTTTTCGGCTCAGGTATACAAGACAAATATTTACATCGAAAATTCAAGACCACCATTGCCAAATATTGATAAAGCCAAATCGAATTGTGAGATTCGACCCATTCAGAGCGTTTGACAGCCTTTTGTGATCGGCCCAATCACGAACTTCTTGTAAATTGCAAATTTAATTCAATTAAATTGAAGACGTTCAATTGCCCGATACTGGTTTTGGGTTGGAATTAGGAGCTGATATCGGAGAATTTGCCAAATTGAAATTTGAGGACATTATTATTGTAGCATTTGATTTTTAAGTGTGGTGGTTCGTAGCGGGGGTGCAAGCTACAAGTTAATGATGACACTTTAGGGGCTGCTTCATTTAAAAACAAGATAATTATGTCGAGCTAATTACGCATTGTCATGGCCGGTATGAATACTAAACACGAAAATCCATTGTTAATTTGATGTTTGTGTATTCATATTTTTGAGAGAAGATAAATTGTAATTTTGTTAATGAAAAATTGATCTTGACTGAGTAGAATAATGGGAATTTTCAGAATTAAATATAAAAACGATACGCACTTATAAAAATAATGTTTCATAATTAAAAATATCAAGCATGAAACATAAATTAAGCTCAAAATAGTTGTTAGTTTTCTGTTTAGAGCGGGAAAAGCAATTATATTTCCATATATAATATAAATAGATATCTTTCGGGATAGCCTAATATTTAAAGTAGATATAAATTCTATTTTTCCCAATATTTTTTTTTCGATTAAAATCTTAATTGATGAGCAATTTATACAATCGCCCAAAGTCACTTAAAAATAAGTGGAAAATAAAACTTTGATGACGACAAAGTCAGAGTGGAAATTCGTCAAGCAAATCGGGCACGACGAAAATACTCCGTATATTTAATTGAAAGTAAAGAATTCCGGAATGGTCGGCCTTGATTTGCTTTAGAATTCATTATAAGGAGAAAGGAGTTTTTCTCTCGATTCTGATGGATTTAGCCTAAAAAAGTTTTTCAATTAAGCCTATTCGACACGAATGTAAAGACAACTTTTAAAGCGAACGCTTTCATGTGAATAGGTCCCTTTTACAAACTGTATACAATTGCTTACTTATTCGTCCACACGCTTGAAGATGATTTAGTGTGAAAGGACCTTAAATTTTGCAAGAAAGGGAAAAAAACCAATATGATGTATTATAAAAAACATCCATCAATGCGTGAGAGCCAAACTAATTAACCATGCCGCTTAAAAACTGATAAAACTAATATGGGAAGCAATTTATTTAAGCTCAACAATATAAATTTTCCACCATGAAAGGTGAGATTTAGGACGACCTTTAGACTGGACCACAAATCTTCCTTAATATATGACCTTACCTTCTTGCTTGAGATGTAATTTAACATATACCATTACTACGTTTCTGGCATGTAAAGCACACCGAGTAATTGTTATGACGTCAAATGATTTTATAACTTAAAGTTGTATTCAATGCACAGAATAATATTTTAATTGAATAATATTTAATAAACAATCTGGTTAAAAAGTAGTTGGTTCGGGCAGTGGCATATTGAAGATGTTGTTAATCCTGATACATCCATCGTATACATAATATGGAAAGTACAAAACTAAATGTGTAAATTAAAGCTATTTACACTTTTAGCAATGAATGTGATGCAAAATATTTCAATTCGCTAAAAAAAATTGCTCTTTAAAACACTAGATATAATGGATTAAAAGCGAATGCATTCAATCGATTTGGAATTTTGTAATGAACCTATTTGAGTTTCTATGTCAGTTTGGCCGTTAGCTTTCGATATTATTTTTAAGTACACTTCATCCTTTTATTTGGGCTATTTTTGTTATATTTCCGTGCCAAATAATGAAATATTGAATTAATTCCAAAGCATTGATGCATTTTGAAGACACCGAAAGAATATTTTTAATTTTTAATGATGCTTGATATGAGAATAGTGATTCAATAAAGGTTAATAAAATCGTATTGGGCTATGCATGTTTTATATTCGTGATTATATTTTTGTGTAACAAACGTCATATTTGATTTCGCATTCATCGGTCATTGTAGTGAAAAACAATGCCCTTTCTATTCACCAAATGGGGTCGATTTTCAATCAATTTCTGGTTTGATTTACCCAATAGTTTACAGTATTTCTCGGCGCTTAATATTTCATCTGATTTTATAAGTCGGAAATACATTTTACGTATATGATGACTTTTATCTAGTAGAATTTTTCTTTAAGGCTGGAAAGAAGTTCTTGTTCGATGTTGGACTGATATATTGTTTTTTTTTTTTGTAACATTGTTGTATAAAAACTCGATTAAACTCAAATGGTTTTTGTTTATTTAGCGAGCAAATATCCACAGACATTCAAGCTACGAGGATTATCCCGAAAGTAAGTGTACTAAATTTTAAATTTTATTTTAGAAAAAGTGTATTTGAAAAAACATAATTGCCATTCCGTCCAATGTATCTGGTGAGCCGTGACACAAGCTTCATTATGCCCTCCTCGAAGAACTCTCCCGTCAGCTTCCTCCTCCACTTCAGAACCTCTTTCTGCAATTGCTCGTCAGTTGAAAATTTAATTCCACCCATGTGTTCTTTCAGGAAGGGGAAAAGATGATAATTTGAAGACGTCAAGTCAGGGGAATACGGGAGGGTGGTTCCAAACATCCCAACCAAATAAATCCAAGAGCGCCTTGGTGGCTAAGGCTGTGTGAGGATGGTGAGGATTTTGTTTTGAATGCTTCTTGAAATTTAAAGAAAAGAAAGTGAAAAGTACACACAATATATTTGAGCTAATATGTTGGAAATGAATCTATTTCTTGTCATTTTTTAATTTTATTTTGGTTGTTCTACAACCAAAGATAAAATGAACTTCACCAAATTAAAAATATTAAGTTTCAAGACAATTTATAAATATATACGGATAAAAAAGCATCAACTTTTGCAGTAGTCGAATATTTACCATTATGGAATACACAAACATATAACGAAATAGAACTACTGAGACTTGCGGTAACCACCTGTACAGCCGGGGCTTTAGAATTCGGCTTATCATGGACCAAAATCTGCAATAAATACAGTAGTGCTGAAAAACATTACTCTCAAAGCATTCCGTTTGAATGCCAGAATACATTCAAAAGTTCCGCCCGAGATGGAAATTTCAAGTATTTTTCCGGTGAAGTGCTCCCAGAACATTAATACAATGTATTTTACACAATAGAGGTTGAAGATATAAATATGGTATGTGTGCACTCAGGCAACATGACTGGGAGCAAATAATCTTGGTGCAGCTCACAGCACATGGTTCCATCCTTGTGAACAGTGTTGAAGCTTAAGTTTATATGTATTAGAGCAATGTGGTCTGAACATGCAGGGCGTGCTAAAACAGCAACATGAAGTCTGTGGGATTAGTCCCAGCAGGACTTGGGGAAGACACACCTATAATCTGTAATGTGATGCCCGCACATACAAGTCAGGTCGATGAGGTTTATCTTTGTCGTGGAAACGACACGCAATCTTATCACGCAATTACGATTTAATTACAGTTTATTGTTGTACTTTTATCATAATAATTATTGATGAAAAAATAACATTCAAAAAAATTAAAATAGATCTATAAGATTTATGTTAATGCATTATAATACATAAATATTATTGCAGTGTGCGATGAAAGTTAAGTAAAATATTTTAATGTATAGTGAGCGCAGATAGGAATGTGTCACGTGATCTGATTTCGAGATAATGGCGGTTCTCTTGCATGTTGTATTGACAAAGCATAGCGCTGGGGTGGGGTGATAAGAACATTGATGCTTTTAAGAGTGACTGAATAAAGCATGAGACTTACTTTCACAAAGAAGGTCGACATTTAATTTTCGTAGCTGAGTTGCAGCAGTTATATATTACAAGACATAGGTGCTAAATATGAGGCAGAGTTTAGTTTTGTGGACCAAAAATAAACGCGGCGGCAGACTAATCAGCATAAGTTTGACCCGTCGGAGTCACTTAAAATTCTAACTTATTGACTAACAGACTCTCACCATATTTTTTCAGCAGATCCAGACTTCTAATAACAATTTTATTGATCAGCTTTTATTTTTACATATTTATTACGACATTTGCTCCGCGCTACAATGATATGAATATTAATTTTCTCCTTTAAAGTCATTATTTTTGAAGTAAATGCCACTTAGCATCAGCTTCATCTGCTGTCATCTGCTCATTGACATCAGCTTATTATTTTATACATGCATCTCATAAAAGAACTTGATATTGGTTGTATTTAGCGTGAAGATGTTGATAAACGGTTTACGCATTATTCTTGATAAGAAAAATAAAAGAGTTGAACGAATTACAAATTTAGGAAAATAATCTGGTAGGTAAATGTAAAATATATGATTCAAATAAAAAAAGTGACGATTTAAAGGTGAAGTTTTGGACAATTTAGACACTTGGAACATAGGGACTATGTGTGAAACGTGGCAAAAGACCTTCCTAATCCCCAAAAAATATTATCAGTCCACGTGCAAAACACTCTGTATATCATTCAAATAAATAGTTCTGAAAGAATTTTTTCAGTTATTTATTGTTCAACAAGTAAGTTTGTCGCTTTCGCGTGTTAACGTTCACTCAATAAATACAATCCGCTGAGGGTTTTATTAACTTTTACGTGAAATATATAGCAACCTTTAACGAAAGGTTAAAGAACAAAATTGTATATTTAATGACTGTATTTTGTTTTATTGCAATACAAAGCTTTAACTTTAAAATAATGAAGATTGACAACTATTGCGAGTCTAGTGGCAAAATCCTATTTCGATATGTTTGGATTCTATGCGAGGAGTGAATATTCATAAGGCTCAACTGCACTTAAGCATAGATTAAGTTTGAGTGTTCCATAATTATCTCGATTGAAACATAAATGTTTGCATTCAAGCGCAAAGCCTCACTCCATCACAGAACTATTGATTTTTTGACTATTATATGATTAAATTATTAGTGTATTTTGGCAGTGCATTCTAAATTTAGAATACTGTTTGTGCAAATATTGATAGTTGGGCTTCGTTTATGTTGTGCATTTGAAATATGACGTATCGCTTGCTGCTTTCCAATTAACTGAAAGTCAGTGAAGTGAAATTCCATATATGAGCATACATTTGATTTTACACATATAGAAGGTTCTACCCCGATGTGCAATGCCTGTTAAACACGAAGAGTTTATCGACCTACATATTTCTGCATATTCAATCATGCGTTTTTCATATCACTTTTTTTTAGTTTTCAAATGGGCACTCCGTAAATAGCTTCCATAAATGGAAAAATATGAGCGCCGAAGTTTTGCGAATTTATGAATGGAGCTAAAAGGATCGGTTCATGCGGCTTAAAGAAGCTTTGTTCGACGAGGTGAAATCGCATTTAGTGTAATAATTAGTTAAATGTGTTTGAGATATCCAGTGCTTTGGATAGAAACCGACAATGTCCCGGAGTTGTTAGTTTTCGTCCGAACAGAAAAGCGGATTCCTGGATGTTTGTTTAAGCAGGATTGGCCCTCTAGAAGAGCGGTGTAGGGACAAGTTTTAAGAGCACTTTGGTGTAATTTAATTGCTTAATTCCAACTGGTTACTTTACCCACCTTCCAAATCCACAGTAGTAAAATTAAATATTTCGATGAGATCGAGCTATTTTTTCAACAGATTCATAAAATATTCAAGATGAGTAAATTATATTTGATGAATTTAATTCCAAAGTATGCCAAGTGTTGGTATTGGTAGAGTGGTCTAAGTCCAGGACTCGAATTATAATTATTTTACTTCAAATCCAAATTATGAGAGAAATATTAATATTCTCTAACGATCATCTCGAGCCAGATTCATCTTGATCGTTTAGATATAAAAGTGTAAATACTGATGCAATTAAAGGAAATTTTTTACATTCGATAAGGGATATGACCCCATAAAAAGCAATGCAAGAATGCATATGGTATGATTTTAAATTGATTTACTTATATAATAAATACACAAAGCTTTAGTTTCTATCTAAATGATATTAATAACAATCCATCCCCTGATTATATATTAAGCTCCTCAAATGCTTTAATTCAAAATTAAATTTATAGTATTTTGTTTAGTTCCATATTAAATAGTCATAGCAAATAATAAATAAAAAGTAAAATTGCATAGATCAAATCTTTAGATCATAATAATTAAGCTAAATTAAGGTTATTGAAGTCTATAAAAAATTATCCTTAATGTAGAGTGCATTTAATTCTTAGACACCATGCATTTTAGGCTCTAAATTGTAACAGTTCAAAACGTCATTGTAATACAGCTGCAGAAATATGAGCTTTTAACATCAAAGTTTTAATAAAAATTAGTATGATATGATGACAATATAGTTTTATTATTGAATACTCACCCGAATGGTCGCCTGGGTGAAAATAGCAAAGGACTTCTTAAAGGATAAAAAAAATACTGAGAAGTTTTCTTTTTTTACCTTCTTAAGATGCCGTATTTTTATCCAATGAGGGGGAATCTTCACAGAAAACTTCTCTAAAGAAAGGATTTTGCATGTGGTAATTTCCTATTGCCCAAGTGTTAAATTTAAGCTAACACTATTTAATTAGGATTTTTTTGATAGGAGAGAATTTATGAGCTAGTAGCAAATTATTGCGGCAAATTCACTCACTGAGTGAGCCTGCATGGCTTTATTAATATTAATATTTCTGTTCTCCCAAATTTATTGATAATGTGAAATTGCTTTTCCATCATCTGGATTTAAGCCCAAATCTTCATAAGAAGGCTCCAGTATCTAAATCATTATAACAGGCATTTGGTCCTTTTGAAAGTAGTAAAAAACTGCTCAAAACGGCTATGTTGATGCATCTCATATATAACAAAATATATATTTTGGACCCTTTTGCAAAAATTATAAAGAAAATATTATTTGAACTTTACGATTATAGTTAATTGAATGATTGAAGAATCAATTTAAGAAAAAAGGTTGATATTTAAAAAGCTATTAAGCATTTAAAATCGAATTATAAGTCGAAAAGTACTTAATTTTTTACTCGTGCAAGAAAATATGTATTTTAATTTTTATTTCATTTAAGAGTAGGGAATGATTTCAACGTTATAGGTACGTTTAATTGAATTTTACTCCGTTACAAATCTCTCAATCACCAAGGAACTACGTGCACGGTTTACAAATTCAATTTGAAGTAGCGCGGGGGATATCCTTAAATTCGATTAGGGCTTTTGTGGAAACATTTTACAAATTTTCGCAAAATATACATTTAACTTATATATGGGAAAATTAGAAAACTCGCCAGATGATTTTTCCTCCTTGCGGCATCTTACATATCCTTGGGGTAATTTTTTTATGGTTGGAAATGAAATTTGTTTTCTCATTGTTATAATCGTAATAAACATCTGCAAAAAAGGCTGTTATCCGATAATAGCCCGAAGACCTCAAGAACTGGGTGTTGGGAGCACGTACGAAGCTTTGTCTACTGGCGAGTAAGATCTGTACTCGCTTTGAATACTAAAATAACAAGACAACAATCCGATATATAATATTTATTTATTTTTTTAAAAAGGGTTGCCATTTCTTAAAAACGGTGGCGATTTAACATTAAACGTTTTCTGTTATTTATGTTTCCAAATATTGTATGTATTGCACTTTTTATACGTTTTAAAATCCTGTTGAAATAAGATATATTTGAAAGCTTCTCCTTTGAAAAATTTATAACGATATTTTACTTTGTTAATATGAAAGCTTTCGAAATCCTTTGATTCAAGTTTCAGTGCAAATTTAAATTGTATTAAATTACGCCTGATGGAATATCATCGCTTTAATTATGTAATTTGAACAAATTTGCCATACAGCAATTAATTTTCATCTTAAATGAAGCTACTGGAATTTCTTAAATTGTATCTCTCTCAAAGGCTTTGTATCAACAACTTGCATTTCATTTCAATCATTCAATTAAGTGCAGCTTAAAGTTTCATTTAAATATTTTATTGCATATACATTTAGTTTTATATACAAAGATATAAAGGCTAGAATGCTCATGTTAATTCAATTTTGAGTTCAGTTTAAGTTCATGAATCAGACTTCTCGACACTCGATATCACGTTGTAAATGTGAACCCTGAAAAGGCATAGTCGATTTGAGATGATGTTGTTTGAGAAGAATACGATGGTATTTTAAAGAACTCGCAGCAAAGTAGAAATAAAATATTCTTCCAACCATATAACAAAGGCGAACGGATAGAAATCTTTCTCCTACAATAACAGCAAAATAAGTCTGAATGGAGTAAAACTCAGCGTGAAGTATATTCTATTTATTTGGGGAGAAGAAACGCTTCATTAAATTCCCTCGGTGGAAATTGTACGAAAACTTGCAAAAATATACACATAAAATATTTGATACAATTTCGAACAATTTTACAATAAAATGAGAAAATGTTCATACTGTAAACAAACAAACCCATGCCCAAGATTGATGGGACTATGCTTTAATATGGTCAATTTCTTATAAGAATGATTACTCAGATGATCAAATCAGCCAATTGATTGTTTTTAATGTCTATTATCAATATTATTAGACACTTTGAAATCAATACATTTTCTTTGATATGTGTTGATATATCAAAGTAAATTATACATAAAATCTTTAGATAATCCAGATCATCGACAATCAATTTTACCATTTGTCAGTCTTGGCTTCTTCTTTCCATGCTCAGTTATTAAGCGTTTTTATTGCCTTGATTGTCTCAGTGCCGATGAGATATTTTGATGTGTTTTGCTGTTATTTGAACATAAACTTAAGACAATTCAAAAGATCCTGTATGGTAACATTCATGCTATATGTTCTATCCAAAAGAAGTGGCGAGTTCAAGTGATCGACGTACATGTCCATGACTTCAATTGGATCTCATTGATTTTACTACCATCATATCATCATATATATTTACAGAGGCAGTTCTAGGCGATATTTTTGGTTTAATTAAATAGTATTTTAATATACTAGTTAAAGCGGAAAGAAATGTCATTTTTTTGTTATTCACAATTGAATTCCACAGATCAGGTAGCTTTTTAATGCCTCTTTCGTAAAATTCGGCCGGTTTTCCACTAAAGAATGAATCCAAATGATTTTTCACTTGTTCCACAGAAGTGAATTTTATATCGCGAAGTGAATGTTCTAATGACTTGAAAAGATGATAGTATGAAGGTACAATATCAGAAAAATATGGTGGATGTTGCAGCATTTCCACATCTATCATCCTTATTTTGTTCTGCGTAATTCCTACTGCGTATTAAATTATCATGCTGTAATATTCTTATTTGGTTGTTAACTAGCATGGTCGCTTTTTGAGCATTTCTGCTTTTAACCTATCTAATTGTGCACACTATAGCTCTGTTGTGACAGTTTGGTCAGGTTTTAATAATTTGTAGTGTACTATGCTAAAAAAATCCCACCAAAAACAGAGGAGGACCTTTTTCAAGGGTAATGACGATCGAGGGGTAGAAACAGGTACTTGATTTGAAGAAAGCCACTGTTTTTCCTTCTCGAGCTATTGTAGAGGACCCACTTCTCGTCTCCAGTAACGATCCTTCTTAAAAATTGATCAGTTTCATACCTGAACAATAGCGATGAACAAATTGTTATCCGTTGTTCCAAGGCCGTTGATGACAACTCGCGCGGTACCCAAATTCACTGTCTATGTTTTTTCTCGAGTCTTTTCAAATGGTCTTTTACTGTCAGTAGTAGTCAAAGTAAGACAAACAACAGAGCTTCAAAATGACACCAACCTTGACGTATTCACTTGACAGCAACCCGAAGCAAACTGAAGGCAAAGGACGCAACAAAAAAAATAACATTTCTTTACGCTTTATCTTATTATAAACGTTCGGGCTTATAGAAAAAATATCAATGTATCAACAAATTTGGAGATCGCATGATATTGAAGTATTATGCATCTGGTCGATCGTCTTGATTTTTTGGATCTGAAAAAGTAAATACTAAAGCGATAAATAAAGTTGTGAATCTATGAACGTATAGATTTGTATAAATAATTGAAAATTATGAAAACTTAGCTAATCGTCCTTTTTCATCTAAAATTCCTACTCAAATATTCATACCTTTACATGTAACCATATGTGAAAAAATGGGGAAAAAGTGAATATTAGTTGGCAGATTTGGTATCTTAATAAGAAAGTGATTATTACATATTTGTACTATATTGTATATTGTATATCAAATATTAAGGCGTTCCACATAAACATTCAGAGTTCATAGGTGCGCCAATTAAAACGAGATAAAATTTATAAAACATAATAAATTCAATCAAAATTAGGTCCTTTAGCTCTCAATCAATTGAAAAAAGATCTGTTAAATAAGATGATTGAACAGCCACAAGCCAGTGCCATATCACAAGCCAGTCTTAACTGTTGTATATGCATTAGCTTTCACTATAGCTTTTAAATCTTCTTATTTTTTTAAATACAGAGATACACAAACGTACGAAAGGTTTATTATTGCAAAATTCATTTATATGTAAAAAATGAGTGGTATTTTTAAATCTTAGGTGTAATGCATATCTTATTATAATCAAAGTTGTATTAATATTATTTTTTTGACAGGATAATTATTTTGTATTCCCTGTCAACTCCATTTAGCCGACGAAGAAAGTGAATGTTATCATAATAAAAACAGACGTATTTTAAGTATGAATACTAAAGTCTTCTCATGGATAGTGTGTACGAAATCCAGCAGGTCGGATTTTATATCAGCCCCTAGGGTGCGAGTACAGGGCGAAATAAACGGCGAATGTTCGCTTACCGTAAAATTGTTCTGTCGTGGAGACGAGGAAGGCTTTCACATCAAACGCCACGGGTAAAGACAAGACAGGTAGATGAGCCACTCTGTATAAGACAATCTGTCGGATGAACGTAGTATTCTCCTCTTTTTTATAGGAAACTGCTCGAAAGCTTTTAAATAAGACTACGTCAACCATGATTTATTTTGCTCATCACGAAATTGCTAAGTGAATGAGAAACGTGTGCAGTGTCGCAGTTTTAATAATATCGAGCCCAATGAAATTTTATTAAATATTTTTTATCAAAGACATATTGAAAAATACTTTATCAGAATTTGAAGGCGTTTCAAAGAGATGTGCTTCAAATAGTGAGGCTAGATCGTGAAATATGGCGATGAAAAATTACTAAAATGTTTGACATTGTTCTGAATGACATTGAGCAGGTCATTGACGAGACAAATTGATAAAAATTGTACAATGAGAAAAGTTTGATACATTTACCTACGACTAGAATCATGGATATAATCAGAAAAATAATGTACAATGTTATATTGGGGATGTTATGAAATTAAAAATGTATAGTCCCTAGACAGGTTTATAATTGAGTAAAGAAATAGTTATACATTGTTTTTTTTTACCTAAAACCACTTAATAAGGGACATAGCGCGATAAAAAGAACTTAGCTTTCTTAGAGATGAACGGTCACGGTATATTGGTAAGGTAAAAGTCTGTAAATAATCATTCCACCTAAAGCTAAATATTATTTTATTATACTCTAATTCAAAAAATATATTATGAAAATCCATTATGCTAATATGGTTACTGCTACATGAACTGGGGATCCCCAGAGGCGATTCGTCCTCTCGGTCTTGGTTTGTATAATCTACTTAGTCCATTCAACTATTAGACTGGAGGCTTCATGGATGGATAAATAAGATTATAAAAGCATAAGGATTTAAATTTTCTTCAAAAAAAGATAAGCCACATCTTCAAGGATCTCTATAACCAGCTGAAGAAGCTAGAAAGAAGACGGCTTTTCTTTGTTTTGACTCTTGCTTACTCTGCCGCTTCTAAAAGCATCAATTGTAAAATCCACGCTCAGGGATATTATATATGGAGATAAGATTGTTTCATTCACTTACGTGTTGCGCACTCAGGAGAAAAAAGGAGAGGGAGGGAGAATCGTTTTTACTCTCTCTGTCTCCGTTGCACACACACCTTTATTATGTAGCACAACCAGTAGCATTTTTATGTATAAAAAGGAATATTTTTAATATTTCAGGTACAATTTTAGTAATCTGAAAAGTGAAATAGTTAAATTTTTGCTTGCCAAAGTATTTAATTTTAATTTAATGGCAAATATAATTAATGTGATTAGAAGTATTAGAGAATGGATAGTTTATACTATACTAAGTGAGGGTATTTTCTCGTTCACATGTATCTTTCTTAGGCAAATTCAAGACTGGGTGGTTTCCTACTTCAGGTTGGCCTTCCCAGTTTAGCGACTTCAAAACGACATGAAAAGCAACGGAAGATAATTTATTATCATTTTTAATGAGATTCTTCTTTTATCCCACGTCAAGGGAGTCTGTTTGTTGTTCTTCTTGGAATAGGAACAAATATCAACCCATTACTGACACGAATAAGAGGAATTAACATTCAGTTAGAATAATGCATAATAATAAATATCATTTCGTTACTGTGATAGCTAGAAATAATCAACTCATATTTTGTAATAACTTAAACTAAATAACTCATTCTCTTTTCTTCTTTTTTGGTTTTTATTTTGACTTAACTAAGGTTAATATGCAATATATAATAACGATGAACCAAACGCTTAGTAAAAAAAGAGTGTGGCCTTATTGTAACGTGGGTTTCACAAAAGAAAAATTGTGGGTGAACGTATTTGAAAAAAAAAGTTATTAAATTTTCACCATGAAAAAATATTACATTACTTAAAATGTTTCCAATGAAGTGCATAAAAATAGCATTTTATGATGCTCAAATGGAATTTTGTATTAAAGGCTTAATGTAGAGGTATCGCTTTTATCAAAAGCTTCGTCTCTATAAGACCGATAAAGAAACTTTTGCTTATCCGTTGATAATGTGAGAAATTGAATTCTTGCTGAACTTTCCCGAGAAAAAAATTTCTTCGCTCTGGGATCTTTGCAGATGGTGGTAAACAAAAAAGTTTTTGTTTTAGCCTAAAACTTATAGGTAATACTCCATTACGGTTTTTTTCGAGGTATCACCTCAATATTAATATATTTTAGGCAGCCCCCTTAATAGATTCGATATCAAAAATTATGAACCCTCTCCAAATATTTTTGCCAAGTTGCAAATTATAAAACATATTTAGCGTTTTAAAGGTGGAAAATTGACGTTGCAAAAAATATCGAAGCCACCCCCCCGAAAGAAAATGGCAAGGGAACACGTAAGGTTATTCGGCGCATTCAACCATCAGTTAAATGCAAATTCACCTTCGAGCAATGACATTTGTCGGAAACTTTCTAATGTCATGACTTGAATTGCAGTTTCAACTTTTCGAATTAATAAAGATAACCGGGCAAAAGTTGAAACGGAAAGGTTTGTCTTCGGAACCCATTTTCAAACGGTAGATTTTTGAGGCAGTTATAAAGTCAAATTAATGCATTCCAAATGGAGTGTTATAAATGCTTAAAATTTTATCATCGCTGAAATATCGCGTTTCTTAAACTGCTATGGATGGAGCCCAGAAAAATGAGTGCTTTGTCGTATCTGCGTGTTATTTTTATTTCCTTTGATACCGAAGAGCTATCCTTTGTCCCATAATGCTTATATTTTTATCACCTTTTCCGCATAGGAACACAAACATGAGTTTTTGTCATACTAACACGATGGTTTTTTTTTATTTTATCGCAACCAAAAATTTACATAGACATTTGGGCGTTAATATTTTTGAGCATCCTGGGGCTATTTTTGATAAATTCAAAAATATCCATAATTAAAATTATGTTTACGAACATCTATAATTAGATTTATTAATTATTTAAACAAAACCAAAAAAGGATGATTTTAATGTGCGTAGCTTCATTAGATGAAGGATTAAGAGCGTGCATCGTCTCGTTTTTTCATTTACTAATAAATTATACTTTTTAGATACAATAAAATAAAAAATTGTCATCAAACAAAATATATCAGATATTAATTCAAAATGCCTGTTTATACGTTCTTTGCACAATCATTTAACTGATCTAAGTTAAATTTCGCAAAGTTAGTCTTTAGAAGCCTTTGAATTACAAGCACAACTTCCCTTTAACTAAACTGCCCCTACTCGAGATGTACATTTGTATCCCATTGAATGATATCTGTTCCAAATTATCACTTAATTGCATCCAAAAGCTTCGAAGAAAATATTTTATTTCATACTCAGGCATTTAAACTTCCTCTAGCTTATTTAGTATACATTTTAGAGTGATTTATAAAAATATTTTAGTGGAAAAAAATGTGTATAAGACCAATGTGCGTTTTAAATTTATGTTTATATCGCTTATCTGGAATATATGAAAGGAAATTTGTATGGTCTTAAATGAAATCTCTAAAAAAAAATGCTTGATATTTTCAGCCCGTGGGTGAGAAATTTTCTACATCAGAATTTTAAACAAAATCGTTATCTCAGCGCTAAAATGAATATGAAGTCCAAAATGAAAAATAAAAGCGCCTTTTTAACTCCACATTGGAAGATTTTATAGATGGAACGTGTTGAGCTTCGTACCCGAACAAAGGTTAAAATATTTCTCTGAAAGCTGTGATTTTTGCATCGACAAAAAGTCGTATTCGGTATTCAAGTGATGCTGTCTCTTGCACTCGTGGAAAATGAAATGTATTACGTGATCAGAGGATAAAACGGAGAATATTGGGTACGTAAGAAGTCCTGATAAGGTGTTATGGTGCCACATATCCATATATGCATTCAGGGATAATGTTAATAATAAAAGAGTCATCGGGTCAAGCAGGTGTGAGCGACGAGTTCCATAAACTATATCGATTGGGGTAAAAATAGCCCCGAGTGGAGAGACATTCTGTACGAGTCGGCCGTTGGAAATGTGTGATGTGATATATGATGAATTGGTAGAGTGTGCAGACTTTTCATGTGGGCTCATATGGTCAGCATTATATTTCAATGGTCCTACGACATCCTAAATTGGATTTTTCTTCCGGCGGTCCAGAACGTGGACTATGGAGCCTGCAATGGGGACATATAATACTGAGAACTCTTCTACACTATGTCGTAAATGCGGATCCCTCCTTATGGTGTACCTTTAATGAAACCATACATCATATTTGGTGTTCCACTTTTGTCAAGATATTTATTTGTTTTGGTAAACAACCACTCAATTCAAAATATATTTAATTTCAGGCAGGTTTCAGCATATTATTCTTAAAATGTAAGCATATATTTTTATTAGGAAGCTTCTTGTAAGGCGATCTTCAACTTGGCTATCAAACTTATCACTTACAGATGTTATAATAAAACCAATATAATAGAATTAGTAAATAGTATATATAGGTGTTTTGCACATGAACTGGCTGATGAGTTTCTTTTTTTTGGGGATTAGGAGGGTCTTTTGATACGTTTTATACATGTTTTAAATGTCAGGGCTGTCGAAATAAATTTTTTTTTCAACACTTTGAAAAAATATCCAAAATCTTAAGTAATTGGTTAAAAAAAAATAGTTCTGAGCTTCCAAATTTATAATTTGTAAAGACTAAAGTGAGTTTCTTAAACGATCAACTCTATGTGTTGTGCACACTCGAATGATCCAGAGAGAGTATGAACACATATGTGTTGTGCACACTCGAATGATCCAGAGAGAGTATGAACACATATGTGTTGTGCAGCGCTCCAACGTGCTTATATTTTATTCAAATTATCATGTTAAATATTATATTTATGACCTGATTATTGTTTTGTCACGTTTCAACTAAATTTCCAACAAAGTTTTACTATCATATTTGTTTAGTTTATTGATGCTTAAGCGTCTTTTTTTTGTTAGCTTTTTTAAAGTTAGCTGTACGTTTAATTCAAAATTGGATAGTGTTAGATGTAAGAATTTCTTATCTGAACTTGGGACGAAATTGGAATAAACGATGATGGATAAGGAATGTGTTGCATAAATCTTTTGTACGCTATTCCTATATGGGTCATACATCAATTTATAGATCCTGATGGAATGAATGTAGAGAAAGAATTAATTGACATTGCAATCAACAACCAAAGCGATATAATGTTGGTATAATCTGCTTTTAAATTATATTAATATAACATTATTATATATACGTGGAGGGATGAAAAACCAGAGCAATCGAGATATAAATACATTTGGGAGACATATAAATTGCATATGAGATAAAAACTCCCTTTTTAATTTTTTCAATAGATTAAATACTTTAAAAATATACTTTCTATGCATCAACTTAATTAAATCTCCTACACAAAAGATTCAACGAGACAATATGGCTGCATCGATTTCTTCTTGTTTTGTTAACATAGTTAGAGTCCTTCCAATACTGTAAATGCTAAGTGCATACTCACATGTCTTGGCAATATCAGTGATTTATTGCAAGTTGAATAAACTATTCGGAATCTCATGAATGCTACATTGGACTTTATTTTAAACTGAATCAAATGTATAAATAGACGTTGGATTTGAGATAAAGAATACAAGTATTTTGTAAATGAGTTGAAAATATGTTAGATCAAGATTAATAATGTGCTTAATAGAGTTTTCATGGGATTTGATTCGATTTAAATATAATGCATGTTTACAAAAATTAATCTTATTCAAATGATCCGAATTGCGTCAACCATAATTGCAGATTTTATGGTGATTTACTGGGAATGGAATTTTCACGGGTTTTGCTTATGGAACATTAGTACACGGACCCTTATCATGGAGAACCTCAAAGTCTACGACTTCAGCCGTTTAATCCCACACGAAAGATGGGAGATAGACAAACGAGGGATTTGCCGAATCCATTGGGAGCGACAAAAACATATTTGATGTTCTCGGCTCTCGGTTTTCTTCTAATTAAAAAGGGGATTCCACTTTCAATGAACCTTCCTGACGAGGCTCTAGTTAATCGAGCATACGAATCGAGCTGATTTCCAAGACCGTTGATCCGATTTTTTTAATTCAGCTCGAAAATTATATAGATTTCATGCGGATTTGTAATCAAATTTTGCATCTCGGCATGTCTGAGCGGAATAAAATATTTTAATTCCATGTTGTGACGTTTTTGTGCTGCATTTCCCTACGGAAGTAATGGAAACACTATGTGAGAAAATGCAATTTCGTGTTCTCCGATACTTCGTTGCATGTGGATAAGAAGCTAAAAGAAGCAAACCAAAACGACGAGGCAAACAAAGAAGCATCTGTGAAGCACCGGTCGTACCATAAAATATTTGCTTTATTATATAAAATCATATCACAAGGAAAAATATGAAATTAGATTTAGTTACATTGTTCAATGTATCACCATGTATAGGTTATATGGTAACTTTCATGCATCGAAAAAAATTATAGGGGATGTGATTAAACTCTGTTTAAATCGAATAAATTCCATCAAGTATTTTTATCGTCAAAGTATTAGAAGCACAAATCAAATGTTTTAACTATTGATTGCTTATTTTAATTAAATATTCAAAAATATCAATTGAAAATACGATTTTCATAGCATAAAACTCATATGCTATCATTTTCTTTGAATCATAATTTTCTTTCATCCAAACATTTATTTTATGAAAGCAATACTAAATTGTGGTTTCATGAGCTATTTGAAGACTTTCACAATGAAGAATGTTGTTAACCGTTGTTCACCGCAGAAGGGTCAAATCTGATTCTCAGTATAAATTTCTTACTCATACTAGTCCTAATTTTAAATATAATCATCATCATAATTTAGAATTGCTATTGGATTTTTTAATGATATATATTATGAATATTACAGGTTTTATGGGGAAAAATATAGAGAAAAATAAACTCACTTTTTTTACTTTGATTGCTTCATAGCCCTATAAGACAGTGTTCCCCAACAGGTGGTTCGCGGCCCGATGCCGGGCCGTAAACAGTATGCAAAATTAATTCAGTATGCAAAAATATTAAATCATAGTATCTCCTTCTTCATGCAGAAGTGAGGTGGTTATCGAGAGAAAATGTTATTTCACGTCTCTTTGAATTAGGGAAAGAAGCAAAACATTACAACAAAATTACAAAAGTATAACGATTCAAATTGGTAACAAATAACATTTAAAAAAATGTTAACCATATTCGTGTTCATAAAAATATTCATCCCATAAAGTAGTTGAAAATAGTTAATTTAATCTCAAAGTGTTGTTTTTGTTGAAATTTAATCTCGAGGAAAGTTGGTTTTTTAAGAAAAACTTTTCGAGATAACTGTTTTGTCTTTGTGAGCAATGGTTTGCCGGAAGAAAGAACTTGGTAACGAGAAATAGGATTTATTACTCTCCTATTTGAATTTACAGCTAGAAAACCGTACAAATTTCAACTAAAAAACCATCTCGTATACATTTTCACGGCGAGGGTTGAAGCTGTGTTTCTTTTAAGTTTTGTTTCGGCATTTTTTGTGCGGAAATTTGAAATCCTTATCAATGTGCAAACGATGTTTTTACATATTTTCAGGCTTTTTAGCTACAAAGAACTCGGTAGCGAGGAATATTTGCGAGCGAAGAGAATAAAAAATATTGAAATATGAGTTCAAAGGTAGTTGGTAACAGCTTGAGAAAGGATGTGACTTATCGGAAAGGTCCTGAATAAGGTATAAAAATATTAGAAATCGTCCATGGTTTGATGGTCCTCATCCGTGTGGACCAAATTTGCGAATTCTACCCTTGTAATATTGCGCCCTTCTCGTTTTAACTGATATTGACAGGTACGTTTAATAATATTTGATAGAAAAAATGCCCAAAATGTTCCGCCTTATTGAAATTATAAAGAGGTTTGGCTCTGCGAAATTGACGCATTAGATTCGTTTAAATATTGATCTGATAAGTTTCGGATTGTTTATACACAATCTAAATCCCTTGGGATTTGCCTACGTTTTCTCGTTACATGATATGATTTTAAATTTACAATGCAATTTACAAAGTGAGGAGTTGACAGAGGTTTTAAAGGTCTGCTAGTTTAGTGGTTTTGCGACTTTGCAGTTAGTGTAAGCCTCGGTTCGTTTTCCCAACGGACAGATTATCCTCAATTACACTTTGTCTTTCCAGAGGTACAACAGCTCTGTTAAATAAGTTCTATCGTCCTATGGGGTCTCAATTTAAGATTTTTTTTATTTGAAATTATTTCGAAAGTGGATACTATTTCGCTTAATCCTTTGAAAAGGTTCAAATTTAAATTAACTCTCGTCTTTATCTATCTACGCCAATTTGATTAAGCTGCATTGAAATTGTAGAAGTAATCCTTATATGGAAGGATTGCAATAGTGGAATCAGCTCAGTGTAATGGAAATAGTTTGATAGATATCTTTTGCTAAACATGTCACTAACAGGTGAAGCTTTTGATGCAAATAATGTTACTTTCACAAAGTTTCAGGATGAGCTTTAAGGAATCACAGAGATGTATAGAAGTAAGCTCCGTTCGATCATAAGCACCATTTACATTTATCTCATATAGGAACATGTCAAAGAACTTTCCTATATGATAGCATTCAGTTGGAAATAACACATGAGTTCAGTTTAATTAAACGTGTAAAAAGCTTTTGTATAATTTTGGAATAAACATTTCTTTAATAATTTGAAAATATCTAGAGTATTGAATTTTTATATCTAAATACAACATGAGCTTTATAAAATCGTCTCCTAAAATATGACTAACTCATGAACAATATTATAGAACTAAATGCATTTTTATATGAAAATATCGTAAAAATTTATTATATAATAATGAGCTAATATTCCGGTCTTGGATTACTATCCGTAAAAGCGACAATCGTAAATTAGCTTGGAAATTGTATTTATTGAGCGTTCCTACAGACGTACAAAAAGAATATAAAAGACAATAATCAACTTTTATTACTTTATTTATTACTTATTTTTGTTCTGAAAAAAGTATTTATTTTTTACTATGAAACAATTATAAATAATTTGATATATACGTAATTGATATGCGTTAAGTAGGTCCTTATATTTGAACTAGTTCCAAATACTTTTATTTTACGAGCGTTCTCACAGAAAAACTAACAAACGATGCTTTTATTGATACTTTTCGTCATCCTAAAGGATATTCTAGAAGAACAAATTTATTAAGTTCAGAAAACATTTTTAAGCAAAATCGATATGGTTGTTTTCAGTAGGTTTTTTACTACATTCTGATATCTACCCAGTCTTCAAAATACCATCCAAACTCCGTATACATTTTATATATACACTCAGGTGATCTGTTTGGTGAGTATTCGGAAATAGAGTTCGAAAATGATTACCTTCTATATCAAGCGCATGAGATGGTGAATGTATGATGGAGATAATATGAATGGATATTGAAGAATTGATGACGATGCACGTGTTATCATTTTATTTGAATTTTAGGACTTTTTAATGTAAGTATTTTGAGAGGTTCTCTTAGTAATATTTAAGATTTTGTATATTGAAGTTTGAACATCCTTATCGCATGCAAACACGTTGTCCGGACACTAAGTTGTTGAAATAATATATCTAAATCATATTATTTTTTTCAAGTCTATTTCTTGATTATATTGGTGTTATTGCTTATTTATTATTATTTTCTCCACACTTGACATTATGTTATTATCAATTTAACGGCAAAAACAATTCATGTTATATCATCTAATAATATAATAGTTTATTCAACACATAAAATTGGCAACCGGATGAAATTCGAACTTCATGACATTTGATACGATATGATGAATTAGTTATTTATGAGTGTTTTCATAACAAAATATTTAGCAATAAGATGTCTAGATAAGGCAGAAATGATTTGTTTTTCCGACACATGAAATACGATACGTACGTCAGAATTTGCAAAGCTTCGATCATCGTTATTCAAAATGTATCAGAAACAAAGACATGGATATTTTCTTTGTTGACATTCTTTGTATTTCGCATAACACGACGCCTCAGAGACAGGCATCTTTTAATATCACATCAAAATAATGAAATTTTGTAAATGGTGTGTCGTTGAATGTCACCGGCTTTCTCTTAGAACATCTATTTTTAATACGAAACCATAATGGGAATGAGGATCGACTTAATAAACGTCGAAACTTTGAAAAACTGGTCTGCCCCTTGTGAAAATATTATGACGTTGAAATTGAGTTGCGAAAAATATTCGATCATTTGTTATGAACAAGCTTAGGAGATCATGCTTCTATTGATATAAGTAATATTTTGAGACGTTGAATTATCAATGGAGATGGTATTTTATATCTTGAATGATTAATTGGATTTCTTGCGCAGAATTCGTCGATGAAGTCTTATTGTTCGGGACATTGAATGCTAAATTGGTTGTTCCTTGTAAAGTAGAACCTATACATTTATTTAATATAAACCAGAGTGCAAGCTTTGCATTTGGGGGATGTCTCGAGAATAAATACAGAGCTTTGTGGCTTATCGAACAACACAGAGCACACCATTAACCTCTTTCTAGCCCTTAAATCATGCTAAAAGACAATCCGGATGAAGAGAGAGAAACATGTCAGAAACAGACGTAGTACTTCAATATTAAGGAGTAAATGCAAATGGCGCTGACAAACATGTCGAAAGATATATCTAAGGAATACTAGGCCATAGCGAAATATTTAATTTATTGTAATAAATTTAATACTTGGGATATTTCGCTCTTTGTTTAAATTGCCAATGTTAAATTTTATTGCAAAATAAAAATATGTAATTATAATTGAAATGGGGATGAAAAAAACCTTTTTGTCTGCTATTAAGGCATTAATGGCCATCGTGAATTGCTTTTGGAATTTATTTAGGTCGACTATAAGTCCTTAAGATGTAAGGCTCTGTCGAAGAAAGTGTAATAAGACATTACCACTGATATTTAAAATTAAGACTTAAGAAAAAAAAGGATAAAAATTAGAAAGTTAGATGAAATTATATCAGCGCATTTTTCCTAATTTCCAGTTTATTTTTTTTTAACACAAGGGTAATTTGAGCGAATATGCATCCGAAATAAAACAATAGGCTTATAAAGTCTGCCTAAAGGGAAATTACCATTGAAATATCTATGGTAAATTATAGTTGTTGTTGGATGATAAACCAACGAACAAGTGATAGATCAAAGGAAGCTGAATGTAATACTTTTACATCATTATTGCACGAAAATGGCATTCAATCCTAGCAGTTAAATATTGATCATCAACAGTGTAAAAAAAAACAAGAAATAGGACCCACTGAGAAGACTTATTAATTGCTACTTATTAATTGATATTGATATTGACTTCTCCTTTTTACTTGTTACCGTAAAACGAGCTGAATAAAATGTTGTTACTAAATACCAGAAAAAATTGTCATAGCAAAGTACCATCACTTAAATCATATAATATAATGAGAAGCTGATCCATATGTAAGATTATGGATCATTTTTGATCAAGGTTTTAACAATTCATAATTTCTTCTGTATAATTTCTGATAAACATTTTAAAAACAGATATGTAATAAGTTTAAACCTACATTACCGGCTTTTAATCTTTTAGGTTTGAATATTTTTTTATTAATGCAATCTAAATATTAAAAAATAAGAAAAAATGATGAATTATTGTCAAATTTTTTGACATATGTTATATAAGCATATTCATTGATTGACAATTGAAATATATAAATTTAATGGTGAAAAATATTTGACGAAATATATTGGTGCCTGATGATTATTTATTCAAAGTTCTAAGCATTCCATTGAAAATAAGACGTTTTGATATGTAAATGAAGTTGAAATTCACTAAAATAACTATTTTCCGTCAAAGTCAGCCTCTTTTTATAAAAGAGAGATTGAAACTTTGCCTGGAAGATGGCAAAGAGTTGTAAATAATAATGGAAATGATATAAATGATTACATAATTAAAATAAAATCGTTACATTTTTTTTTCGTTTTAATTCGAGATAATTGATAATCTTATAGGTTCTCCTAATATAATACGATATATACAGGTTGTTTTGCATATGGACCGACAATTTTTTTTTTTGAGAGTCAAGGGAGGCCTTTTGTTACGTTTCACAAATAGGCCCTGTGCCCTAAATATCAGGGTTATGGAAAGAACATTTGGCATTTTTGCAAGGATTTAAAATGATAAGCAATTGTTTATAGAGTAAAATATTATAATCCAATTGTATTCTTGAGACACAACCTGACATGTGTTCAATGAAGCCTTCCCTTTATGCGTAAGGCGCGAAGAGCGTCAGCTCAATGTGACAATGCGAAAGGAGTAGGGCAAATATTCTATTTATAAAATCATCCAAGAGGGTCTTTTGGATTTGACAAATACCTCATAATCTTTCAAATGGCATGTGATATTTGAAACGAGCCACAAAGAAATATATTTTAGCCCTCACAAAGGCCTCTCGGGTCATAATATCTTAAAAGACGAAAACTGTCTCCGTGGATTTGTCTTTACCTTCCATTTCACGCTTCTTTAACGCAACGTAACAAATGTTATGCCATAAAAGTGGTAAGCAAACACGAGGAGAATAATTAGTAATTCTACGTCTGTGTATCTAGTAAAGTTGATCGCGGAAGTGGTATATATGAGACCTCCTTTATACTATATTTATCCTCGTGGTTTAAATATGCTTTGGTTAATGCAAAATTCCTTTTTTTTTAAACTCAACGTGCCTTAGAGAAGTTATGTTTAGCACTATTTGCTATTTGTCGAGCTTTTCATATGCTTGAAAGAGTGAAAATACCGAAAGGACGCTTAAGAAACACGTCACAAAGAAAGTCGCTGAAATACGTTCGCTTGGTAATTGGTTAGGATTTTAATAAACAATGTTTTCAAAGAGAAATTTAGCACTAACTGTGCTAAGCCAAGTTAAATTATTGGTTTCAAAATTTAATTTTAAATATTTGTTAGTATATTTTCCTGTTGATAATCAAACTTTATTCAATTTTGTTGAATATTTGATCAATACATTTTTTTTAACATCTTTGATTTAGCCATCATGGAATAGATTCCTTATAAAAAATAAGTGGGTAAATTATATTAAAACAACAATTTCTATAACAATTAGCAAAAGAGCATGTCGAGGAATATTGCGAATTTCTCAAAATAGAAAAAAATGCCCAAATGTGATTCTGCAAAATAAATGAAATAATTGAATCTTGCATGATTAGTAAAATATGTGTGTGGAAAATGCATAATAAAGAAAGCTACCATTTGCAATTTAATTTTTAAAAAATCAGTAAAATGATCGGGCATGGTATCGTTAGTTTTAAACACATTTGTTCAATAATAAATTTCAAAGGAGATATTAAAAATCGAATACTTACTATTTAATCTTGATCCATAGTAAGTTAAGAATCCCATGACGACGTGTGCTAGTTGTCACATTATAACACGGAGCCATTAAGTCTATTAGCATTGGAGCGAAGAAAAGACTAAGGTAAATAAGTTACCCTCTAACTGGCCTTGCTGAATAGACTTGCTAACAAATTACGTGAGTGCTTAACTACTTGATATTTTATACGTGACACCCTATGGGGAGAAACGAGGTTACTACATGCACAAGAAAATGAAGACATTTCCTCATCAAAGAAAATAATTCACCCCAACGTATGCTATAAAAGGACACAAAGAAACGAGCAAAAACTATAAATACGAAAGTCTCATTGATGACAACTTTCTTGGATGAAAATATATTTATTATAAAACAGTTATTTAACATAAAAGCGCTAAAAACATCGTAATTAATATTCATTGTAAATTACAAATCTATTAAATTTATTTTATAATTGATAATCATTAATATAAATACAAAATCTTTTTACATTGTCGGCAAGAAAAATGATTTTGAACGTATTTATTAGACATCAACAAATTAGATTCCCTTTATTAATGTTCCTTGTGGTAAATAGCTAAAAGCATTCCAGTTACTTTAACCTTTAAACATCCAGACAATTCTAAAGGTCTTTAATATTTAGTATCTAATGAAAATTAATATATACATGATATTGTGTACGTCCTTGAATTACACATTTTTTTAATCTTATGTGACTATCTAAAACATAGTATAAATTGGCATTGCACTTACAGAAGATGAATTTCGTCAGGATGTAACATTAAATATGTATTTTATTTAGCTATCAGAGAAATTTTATTCGGTTGCATAAAAATATCTCATGAATTTAGATACATTAAATTTAAACGTAATTTAAGTATTTATTTAAAATATTAGGTAATTTTGAAGTTATTATAATTTTTCATGAGAGTATATAATTCATATTTTGTGGTGCCATATCCATTATTGGACGTTGGCCTGAAATAATTATTAAATATCAGATACTCACTGATGGCCCTGCCTAATTCGTTAATCATTTATGTTAATGTCTCTAAGGAAGTTTTCCATAGTTTTTATAAAAAATTCGGATTATTTCAATGCTTTACAGTTAATTCGCGTAATGCGCTCGAAACAATCACTCCAAAACCTATTTTAAACCTATTTTAAAAATAATGGATAAGAAGATGCATTGAGATTCGTGGAGACGTGCAATTAAGAAAATATAGGCCTTGCCAACCGCCAAGGCTCCGAATCTTCTAAATAAGCTAGAACAGTTCACAGATACGCCAAATCAGCCAAAAAAGATGATGATGAGATAACTGAAGATTTTTTTTATGAAGCTGGAATCGCTGATTAGTAGTATATTTCCCTTTTCAAAAAAAAATAGTACTTAAAACTTTAAACGCGTTTTTCTCGAAACGACATTTTTGCATGTGGTGTTACGAGCTTATTTTAAATATATATGGCTATGGCATTTCGCAAAATCAGATCAAAATGTTTATTTTATCTTACAAATGTGCGTAAATCAAGTATTGGATATATATGGACTATTTGCTAATCCATAACAACAATCAATGACATTAAAATTTTAAATATTTCAACATATTAAATGTATGATGACAAATTATTTTGTGTCATAATGCACTTATTTTTCATCGTTTCAAGATTTTCTCCAACATAAAACTGCATTAGTTATTAATTTTTATATTGTTAGTACCTTATCAAAGACTTTCCGGTCGCACCTGAGAGACGTTTGGACCCTTATCGTCCTATTCCGAGTATCAGGTGGTATTTTATACATCCACTTTAGCTTAATATATTTCACTATAGAAATCGAACTTTTTTAAAAACATAATTTTAACTTTTTTAATCGTTAAATTTTATGCTGTGTGCTAATATTGTCGGCAGTTATTCGCACGTATTACTTGTTGAAATTCGTATTCAGGATAGCATTACATGAATGTGACAACAATTCCCTAGTGCATTCCAGTGGAATATAGGATACATCGAATAAGTTTGAGTGAAGGGTGGAAAATCTTCTATTTGTATGCATTCGGATTTATACAATTTCACGTAGATAGATCGTAATTTGAGTTGTGTGATACAGGGTGCATTAAGACAATCAAGGCATGTTTATTAAATTATATATATATATTTTAAAGGGATTTGTTTGTGATTCATTACATCAATAAAATTGATGACTACCATGTATTATGTGTGTATTTGCATTCACAAGGCATTGGCGTATCAAGTACTTATTACCGAGTAAGCGATTTTAAACATGCAAAATTTGCTTGGTAAACAACCTTGATGCTTGATAAGCCCCTCGAGAAACAAAGACAAACTTAAAAGTATACCACAAGAGTCGGAGGAAGTAATTTCAGTGTTGAATCTGGAGCTGCATTGTAATTAAGTATGCAACCATAAATAAAGATTTTGCTACACAATCTCCCCGACTCGAAGAGTGCAACATATTTTCTCACATACATTGTAATTTATTTTTGCCAGGGGAACAAAAATTCCGCATTCGAAAGAGTAATTAAATACGTTGAAGCACTTTTATTTCGACTTTGTTCTATGTGATTGTTAGTCCTGAATTGTTTTCAAATTGCAGTGGTGCATCACGCCCGAATTTAGATATGGATGGACTTTAAATTGTAGTTTTACGTATGACCTGGGAATTGGGCATTGTTGGATACATGCACTGGAGCAAATGTAAGTAATCAAAATACATAAATTGGATAGGGTTGAACCAAAGGCTTTCCATTAAACTTACTATTTTCCCGTTGATTTTTATACATATGTACAAAAATATACATATATTATTTAAAAATTGTGTTGAAGTCACAAATGAAAACTGAAGACATAGATTTGGTAAAATATTACAGAACTACTAAGAAAATATCGACCGAGATCATGATTAAGTGAGTGAACTTCTGGAACTTCTTTATAAAGGTTTGGACTTTAATTTAGACTATGGAAAAAATCAGTACATTAATAAATTTAGGAGATCGAAAACAACAATATTCAATATGTAATTTAAAAATAATGATAATTTCATAATTAATTCATAGATATAAAATCCTCTTCTAACTTAAACATAAATGGAAAGCAATGAGAAGCTACCTGATAACTGATATATCACCTTAAAAAGAAGGAGCACATTTCCTAGATCATTTTATATGTAGACTCAAAACAGTATTATAGTTGGCCTAAAAAATGATAACAATTTTAATAAGAAACATGCTTAATTAAAAAAATGATAAAATCATTATGCGATTTTTAATGCAAATTTTCCATATAAATAAAAATAAAAAGCTGATCTAAGCTGATAGTTAATGCTTGACAAGGCTTTTTCAATTGAAATATTACCACGGAAAAACATACACTAAATTTGCTATAATTAAATTATCTGATATATATAATTTATATATCTTTTATCAATGAACATCTAAACATTACTCGTGTAAATCTCAAAAACTCTAATTTATCTATTTTATTAATATAAAAATATCTTGCTTATTTCTGATCTATTTACAGTCTTAGTGAGTTCAGGATCAAATCTAGACTATGGAGAAATTTTCAGTTCCTCAATAAATTAGGGATATCGGGGTTATTAATAATCGATCATTATGAACCAAATTTATTGTGATTATCTATTCACTTCAATAACTTACTCAAGCACTTTGTAAATGACTTTAATTGTCTTGCTGGTCTTTAAAATATGATTGAAAAAAGCAGCATATAATGTCTATATGTTTTTATATTCCACTTACGACTTGATTAATTGAGGTAGCTTTTAGAAATCCTTTATGGAACTATTATGAAACTATTTATACATGTTTTTTTACAGCGAATATATGTTTTAAAAATATGGTCGCCAGCCACACCTCCTATAAATTTGAACCCGTGACAATTGAATTACTAGTCTGACTGCTTAATTGTAGGACTACCTACAGGTCATCATCCCCACTTATACCATTATAATTTTTATTTTGTAATCCATTATTTCTCCTTGTTTTAATTGTGTAGAATGAAGCCTTTATTTTTATTCTCCGACAATTCTCCGAAGATTTGATGACATCAGCATATCATCATCCTATCTAAGGGGTAATTCTATTATAGCAACGTTCCTAAAGTTATACCAACATTTGTACTATTTCCATACGTACCTTTAATTTTCCAACATTGTTTGCCTTCGTTTTATGGTTGAATAAAAAAAGCGAACAATGACCCAAATATTTTTCATCGATTGTCAATGTTGATAATGTTAAAAATACTTATTTACTTAAGTCATGTCTCAGAGCAAACTGACTGTTAAAACAAACGTTTAAACACTTTGGACTATTTTCCAGTTCTAATGTATATTAAATATCGACGCTTTTTATTCAAAATTTAATAAAACGTAATATTTACGAGTCGTTCTTTAAGCGTTGCTATTTATTATGAAAGCATCCATCTTATGTCTTATGCTACTTTAATACTTAAATGTTCAAGGGAAGAAAGTTGCGACGCATCCAGATGCATTTTCCTTCGAAAGTTTCTATTATAATATCCAAGTGCTTCATTTATATAAGGTTTCTTTCACAAAGAGCTTAAATATAAGATGTATCCATATAGATTTTCGTTTTTTAAATGAATGATTTGAATGCTCATATTTTTTTTATTTTTAATATATTATTAAAAAATGTAATTTACATCATTGGATATAAACTTTCTCTGTCTATATGGTAACATTTTAATGCCTCTGTTATAAAATATCATGGCCAATCTAATCTCCAAAAACGAAAAGCATTTTAGGTTATACTTATAGTTTGTAAATATTTCTAGTTTTAAAATGGCATCGTTTTCTATCAACGAGTATATATTATTGAGCTACTATGTGGTAGCTGAAACCTTGTTGTTAATTAAACCGTTCACTCGTTACTAAGAGCGTATTGCAAATAGATTTGTGGTTTTATTTGCCATCGACATAATGCAATTGCATACATGACAGATTTCGAAATTGCCTTTTACCAGATTTTACCAGTTTATTTACAGATACGAATCCATGAACGATTTTAGCAATGTTCAACAACCGTATCAGGGAAATTTCCAAGGATCTTTTTTAGGGTTTTTTTTTTCAAATGAAATTATGACGCTGATCCGTTAATAAATTAGTTTCGACGCTCGCAATTCAATCCTTTTTAAAAGCCTTAAAAGTTGGACGGAGAACTTGATCGAATTTTGTAGCTGAAGTTTTCCCTTAACTATTTAAAATCTGTACATCAATCGAAAAATAAAACTGGGATAAAACGTTATTTTTTTAATAAACAACATATTATAATGGAAATTTGACTCAAAATTAATCCTGGCTGTAATAATGCCAGCATGAACGTATCGTCAATTGTAATAAAAACCACTGCGGGTGTTTTTGATATTAATTTTAAGCGTGTTAAGCTCAAGACTAGACGCTTTGTAGAATTTCATAATTCAGGTGAAATTTAATTAATTAATAAGGCACAAAGTCAATATAAAGTTTATCCTAGAGCTTATCACATATTAGCATGTTTATTGATTATTCAATATGGTATTCCTTAAGAACAATTGTGTCGTACTTGCTGAAATAGTTTAGAACTTGAATTGAACGCGCTAAGCCGATATAGTAAATTGGTACACTTCAGGGTACACTATTATGGTAAATGTTTTTTGTAGCCTTGTGCCTAGATCCTATTTTTAGTCGATATCTACAAAATAATAATATAGAAGATCTAAGCCACTTTTCAATGCAATAGAGTATTAAAAATATTAAATTTATAATATACCCTAATCAATTAATTTGCATAATACATGATAAGAATCAAGATACATTTTATAAAGAGCAGTTTAAATATTTAAGCTTGAGCTTTGATTATAGGCACGGTAGGCCTAATGCATTAAGGTGGACGTCTAATTCATGTAGAAAATGTTTTCAGACATTGGCGATACGAATTTAATGTAGGATATTTTTTTATTATTAGTGAAATCCAAAAACTAGTTTTAACATTTTTTTTTTGTTAAATAATGTCGATTTAGAATAAAAATAAATATTATGTTTAATAATTCAGGAGCTAAATTCAGGATATATGCTATAAGAACCAAGTATAGTTCTCCAATCATGGCGAAGAATTACCCTTTTCCAGTCAATGAAACTTAGATAATTTTATATGAGCTTGTTATTCAATATGTTTACATAAATATTTTAGTCACTTTATCGATTATTTTATAATGTACTTGCAATTTAGATTATTGAAATGGGGATCACTGTGACAAATTCGTTCACCGGCGAGCTGATTCAATTAGGGATTTCAGCGGAATATCATCAAATTTTGAGTGTCGTCCTGTTCTAACGGCATTCATTAATGCTCAATTTTAATTTTCTGAACCACATTTACTATCATTTGATAGTTGACATTTTTTCGAAAATATTTTTAATAGTTTTAGTCAATTTGCTTTGTCGATTTGATGTGTTATTCGTTAATATTCGTAAATACACTCGACACTCGTATGATTCTTCTATTACACGAATTTATAATAAAATGCCTCTTAAATATCATTTCAATGGTAACATTCATATCTTCCACTTTAAAAAATCTCCTCATGCACTTAATATTAAATGTAGTATTCAACATGCAGATAGTTGAGCAGTTTTTCAAAAATATTAGTGAAGAATTCGTGAAAATAATAGTAATTTTACTTTTCTACTCTAATTAGTTTCCACTATAAAGTACATCAAAACCATACAATGTTTTATTGGTAACATTACCATAGCTAATTAACATATAGTATACGTTGATATAATTTGGAGTAGCTATATTATAAATGGTCGAATTAAATATTTATAGTGAACATTTATCTTGTTTTACATTATTTAGTTGTGGTTAAATTTGATAACCCACAACAAAATTCGTTCCAACTCTGCATTTTTTGCGACTTCCACCACAATACGGTTTCGACGTATCGTATTCAAAGTATTAGGGGCCAAAGCTATTTGTGTTAAAGCTTTAAAATATTTTTGCTTCAGAATGAAAATGAAAGAGAAAATCCCGCAGAGAGCTTTCAACTATTCATCGTTTGAAAAATTTTCACTTTTTTACGGAGTTCGGTTTAAAAGCATCGACAAAACTTGAATAAAATGTGGGTCATTTTACTTATATGTACGAGCGCTGAAAACAATTACGATGAAACAATAAATTGCAGATATTTTTAGACGACTCCTATACGTTATCGATTCGATTCCAGGGGTACCGAAACGGGTTTACACGTGTAGTATGTATCGACAGTAGCTTAAGGGCTCTTAAAATTTTAACACGTCTGAAAACGCGTCCATAACACGTGGAGTACACGCTTAAAGCTATATTTTAAAGTGGCTTCTGTTCCGGGTTTACCTTCACACGATTCTGTGCGTGTTTCAGCTTTTACTTTCCAACCTTGCTCCTGTGGTGTAACATATCCGCACCTGAGAGTGAAGCTCGTAATTTAGGTGAACTCTTATAGGTCTTTTGTGCATTCCGTATAAATATGTGTGGGCGTGCTTTGAGAAGTATTATTTTTCACCATCTGTGATTAATTAAAAATATTTAAGAATTTCAGCAAAGATGCGAATTTTTGTAATTCTTTCTTTGGTCCTAAATGGAGTAATTCTGCCTTGTCTTTGTCTTGTGAATTTGGGCCGAATTCTTTTTAAGTAGGGTACATGCTTTCATTCTTAAATTCATTGGAATGCGTAATTTTTATCTGCCATTTTTTGCATATTTTTATTATTTAAATGGCTTAATTTTAATGAGATTTCAACGCAAGGAAAATTAATTATTTGTACATCTACAAATTTATATATTTAAAAAAATATTTATGAAGATCTTTTTTTGTAGGCCATAAAAAATATTTCAATTTAACCGATTTCCTGATTATGATCCGTAAATAGAAATCAAGATATATTTTTTCTGCTTTAGACATTGCCTAGTGCCTTTCAATGCTTTCAAGTAATGCTCATCAAATGTGATATTATTTTTCTCTACAAACTTATCGATGCTGTCATATTTATTTAATTTATAAATATTAGTTAAATAAAATATAATAAACAGAAAAATTAAATATTACAAGGTAAAGTGGAGTATAAATATACACAATTACATAAAAAGGGTTTACCGATTTAAGTCTTAGATTACTATCCTTATCTTAATTACAAATATAAATTTTAGTTATTAATAAATTTTACATAATAAAAGTTAATTTAATTTTGTATATAGAGGGAAAATAAGAAACTTAAAATCCCTTTGCAACATTCCTTAAAAACTATCTTACAAACTAAAAAATTAATTATTTAATCAATCAATCATATATCATTCAAACATCGCGCATTCATGACTATCCACAACCCTCAGTCTTCTGTCCAAAGTAACCCCAAGTATTTCACTTGGGGTTTCCATTCGATGGAGCTGGACCCGACAACGCTTGGCGCATTTTTTACACGAAAGCGTCTGATTGGTGCATTTTTTACACGAAAGCATCTGATTGGTGCATTTTTCAAACGAAAGCGGCTGATTGGTGCATTTTTCAAATGAAAGCATCTGATTGGTGCATTTTTCAAACGAAAGCGTCTGATTGGTGCATTTCTCAAACGAAAGCATCTGATTGGTGCATTTTTCAAATGAAAGCTTCTGTTTGATGCATTTTTAAAAAAGCGTCGTTTTGGCACATTTTTTAAACGAAAGCGTCTGATTGGTGCATTTCTCAAACGAAAGCATCTGATTGGTGCATTTCTCAAACGAAAGCATCTGATTGGTGCATTTCTCAAACGAAAGAATCTGATTGGTGCATTTCTCAAACGAAAGCATCTGATTGGTGCATTTTTCAAACAAAAGCGTCTGATTGGTGCATTTCTGAAACGAAAGCATTTGATTGGTGCATTTTTAATAAAGCGTCGTTTTGGCGCATTTTTTACACGAAAACGGCTGATTGGTGCATTTTTCAAATGAAAGCATCTGATTGGTGCATTTCTCAAACGAAAGAATCTGATTGGTGCATTTCTCAAACGAAAGCATCTGATTGGTGCATTTTTCAAATGAAAGCGCCTGTTTGGTGCATTTTTTAAAAACCGTTTGATTGATGCATTTTTAAAAAAGCGTCGTTTTGGCACATTTTTTACACGAAAGCGGCTGATTGGTGCATTTTTCAAATGAAAGCATCTGATTGGTGCATTTCTCAAACGAAAGAATCTGATTGGTGCATTTCTCAAACGAAAGCATCTGATTGGTGCATTTTTCAAACAAAAGCGTCTGATTGGTGCATTTCTGAAACGAAAGCATTTGATTGGTGCATTTTTAAAAAAGCGTCGTTTTGGCGCATTTTTTACACGAAAACGGCGGATTGGTGCATTTTTCAAATGAAAGCATCTGATTGGTGCATTTCTCAAACGAAAGAATCTGATTGGTGCATTTTTCTAACGAAAGCATCTGATTGGTGCATTTCTCAAACGAAAGAATCTGATTGGTGCATTTCTCAAACGAAAGCATCTGATTGGTGCATTTCTCAAACGAAAGAATCTGATTGGTGCATTTTTCAAACGAAAGCATCTGATTGGTGCATTTTTCAAATGAAAGCATCTGATTGGTGCATTTTTCAAACAAAAGCGTCTGATTGGTGCATTTCTGAAACGAAAGCATTTGATTGATGCATTTTTAAAAAAGCGTCGTTTTGGCGCATTTTTTACACGAAAGCGGCTGATTGGTGCATTTTTCAAATGAAAGCATCTGATTGGTGCATTTCTCAAACGAAAGAATCTGATTGGTGCATTTCTCAAACGAAAGCATCTGATTGGTGCATTTCTCAAACGAAAAAATCTGATTGGTGCATTTCTCAAACGAAAGCATCTGATTGGTGCATTTCTCAAACGAAAGAATCTGATTGGTGCATTTCTCAAACGAAAGCATCTGATTGGTGCATTTGATTGGTGCATTTTAAAAAAATCGTCGTTTTTGCGCATTTTTTTACATGAAAGCATGTGATTGGTGCATTTTTCAAACGAAAGCATCTGATTGGTGCATTTCTCAAACGAAAGAATCTGATTGGTGCATTTCTCAAACGAAAGCATCTGATTGGTGCATTTGATTGGTGCATTTTAAAAAAATCGTCGTTTTTGCGCATTTTTTTACATGAAAGCATCTGATTGGTGCATTTTTAAAACGAAAGCATCTGATTGGTGCATTTCTCAAACGAAAGAATCTGATTGGTGCATTTCTCAAACGAAAGCATCTGATTGGTGCATTTCTCAAACGAAAGAATCTGATTGGTGCATTTTTCAAACGAAAGCATCTGATTGGTGCATTTTTCAAATGAAAGCATCTGATTGGTGCATTTTTCAAACAAAAGCGTCTGATTGGTGCATTTCTGAAACGAAAGCATTTGATTGGTGCATTTTTAAAAAAGCGTCGTTTTGGCGCATTTTTTACACGAAAACGGCTGATTGGTGCATTTTTCAAATGAAAGCATCTGATTGGTGCATTTCTCAAACGAAAGAATCTGATTGGTGCATTTCTCAAACGAAAGCATCTGATTGGTGCATTTCTCAAACGAAAAAATCTGATTGGTGCATTTCTCAAACGAAAGCATCTGATTGGTGCATTTCTCAAACGAAAGAATCTGATTGGTGCATTTCTCAAACGAAAGCATCTGATTGGTGCATTTGATTGGTGCATTTTAAAAAAATCGTCGTTTTTGCGCATTTTTTTACATGAAAGCATGTGATTGGTGCATTTTTCAAACGAAAGCATCTGATTGGTGCATTTCTCAAACGAAAGAATCTGATTGGTGCATTTCTCAAACGAAAGCATCTGATTGGTGCATTTGATTGGTGCATTTTAAAAAAATCGTCGTTTTTGCGCATTTTTTTACATGAAAGCATCTGATTGGTGCATTTTTAAAACGAAAGCATCTGATTGGTGCATTTCTCAAACGAAAGAATCTGATTGGTGCATTTCTCAAACGAAAGCATCTGATTGGTGCATTTCTCAAACGAAAGTATTTGATTGGTGCATTTTTAAAACGAAAGCATCTGATTGGTGCATTTCTCAAACGAAAGAATCTGATTGGTGCATTTCTCAAACGAAAGCATCTGATTGGTGCATTTGATTGGTGCATTTAAAAAAAATCGTCGTTTTTGCGCATTTTTTTACATGAAAGCATCTGATTGGTGCATTTCTCAAACGAAAGTATTTGATTGGTGCATTTTTAAAACGAAAGCATCTGATTGGTGCATTTCTCAAACGAACGAATCTGATTGGTGCATTTTTCTAACGAAAGCATCTGATTGGTGCATTTTTCAAATGAAAGCATCTGATTGGTGCATTTTTCAAACAAAAGCGTCTGATTGGTGCATTTCTGAAACGAAAGCATTTGATTGGTGCATTTTTAAAAAAGCGTCGTTTTGGCGCATTTTTTACACGAAAACGGCTGATTATGCATTTTTCAAATGAAAGCATCTGATTGGTGCATTTCTCAAACGAACGAATCTGATTGGTGCATTTTTCTAACGAAAGCATCTGATTGGTGCATTTTTCAAATGAAAGCATCTGATTGGTGCATTTTTCAAACAAAAGCGTCTGATTGGTGCATTTCTGAAACGAAAGCATTTGATTGGTGCATTTTTAAAAAAGCGTCGTTTTGGCGCATTTTTTACACGAAAACGGCTGATTGGTGCATTTTTCAAATGAAAGCATCTGATTGGTGCATTTCTCAAACGAAAGAATCTGATTGGTGCATTTCTCAAACGAAAGCATCTGATTGGTGCATTTCTCAAACGAAAAAATCTGATTGGTGCATTTCTCAAACGAAAGCATCTGATTGGTGCATTTCTCAAACGAAAGAATCTGATTGGTGCATTTCTCAAACGAAAGCATCTGATTGGTGCATTTGATTGGTGCATTTTAAAAAAATCGTCGTTTTTGCGCATTTTTTTACATGAAAGCATGTGATTGGTGCATTTTTCAAACGAAAGCATCTGATTGGTGCATTTCTCAAACGAAAGAATCTGATTGGTGCATTTCTCAAACGAAAGCATCTGATTGGTGCATTTGATTGGTGCATTTTAAAAAAATCGTCGTTTTTGCGCATTTTTTTACATGAAAGCATCTGATTGGTGCATTTTTAAAACGAAAGCATCTGATTGGTGCATTTCTCAAACGAAAGAATCTGATTGGTGCATTTCTCAAACGAAAGCATCTGATTGGTGCATTTCTCAAACGAAAGTATTTGATTGGTGCATTTTTAAAACGAAAGCATCTGATTGGTGCATTTCTCAAACGAAAGAATCTGATTGGTGCATTTCTCAAACGAAAGCATCTGATTGGTGCATTTGATTGGTGCATTTAAAAAAAATCGTCGTTTTTGCGCATTTTTTTACATGAAAGCATCTGATTGGTGCATTTCTCAAACGAAAGTATTTGATTGGTGCATTTTTAAAACGAAAGCATCTGATTGGTGCATTTCTCAAACGAACGAATCTGATTGGTGCATTTTTCTAACGAAAGCATCTGATTGGTGCATTTTTCAAATGAAAGCATCTGATTGGTGCATTTTTCAAACAAAAGCGTCTGATTGGTGCATTTCTGAAACGAAAGCATTTGATTGGTGCATTTTTAAAAAAGCGTCGTTTTGGCGCATTTTTTACACGAAAACGGCTGATTATGCATTTTTCAAATGAAAGCATCTGATTGGTGCATTTCTCAAACGAAAGCATTTGATTGGTGCATTTTTAAAACGAAAGCATCTGATTGGTGCATTTCTCAAACGAACGAATCTGATTGGTGCATTTTTCTAACGAAAGCATCTGATTGGTGCATTTTTCAAACGAAAGCATCTGATTGGTGCATTTTTTAAACAAAGGCATCTGATTGGTGCATTTTTAAAAAAGCGTCGTTTTGGCGCATTTTTTACACGAAAACGGCTGATTGGTGCATTTTTCAAATGAAAGCATCTGATTGGTGCATTTTTCAAACGAAAGCATCTGATTGGTGCATTTTTTAAACAAAGGCATCTGATTGGTGCATTTTTAAAAAAGCGTCGTTTTGGCGCATTTTTTACACGAAAACGGCTGATTGGTGCATTTTTCAAATGAAAGCATCTGATTGGTGCATTTCTCAAACGAAAGAATCTGATTGGTGCATTTTTCTAACGAAAGCATCTGATTGGTGCATTTCTCAAACGAAAGAATTTGATTGGTGCATTTTTAAAACGAAAGCATCTGATTGGTGCATTTCTCAAACGAACGAATCTGATTGGTGCATTTTTCTAACGAAAGCATCTGATTGGTGCATTTTTCAAATGAAAGCGTCTGATTGGTGCATTTCTGAATCGTAAGCATCTGATTGGTGCATTTTTCAAACAAAAGCGTCTGATTGATGCATTTCTGAAACGAAAGCATTTGATTGGTGCATTTTTAAAAAAGCGTCGTTTTGGCGCATTTTTTACACGAAAACGGCTGATTATGCATTTTTCAAATGAAAGCATCTGATTGGTGCATTTCTCAAACGAAAGCATTTGATTGGTGCATTTTTAAAACGAAAGCATCTGATTGGTGCATTTCTCAAACGAACGAATCTGATTGGTGCATTTTTCTAACGAAAGCATCTGATTGGTGCATTTTTCAAACGAAAGCATCTGATTGGTGCATTTTTTAAACAAAGGCATCTGATTGGTGCATTTTTAAAAAAGCGTCGTTTTGGCGCATTTTTTACACGAAAACGGCTGATTGGTGCATTTTTCAAATGAAAGCATCTGATTGGTGCATTTTTCAAACGAAAGCATCTGATTGGTGCATTTTTTAAACAAAGGCATCTGATTGGTGCATTTTTAAAAAAGCGTCGTTTTGGCGCATTTTTTACACGAAAACGGCTGATTGGTGCATTTTTCAAATGAAAGCATCTGATTGGTGCATTTCTCAAACGAAAGAATCTGATTGGTGCATTTTTCTAACGAAAGCATCTGATTGGTGCATTTCTCAAACGAAAGAATTTGATTGGTGCATTTTTAAAACGAAAGCATCTGATTGGTGCATTTCTCAAACGAACGAATCTGATTGGTGCATTTTTCTAACGAAAGCATCTGATTGGTGCATTTTTCAAATGAAAGCGTCTGATTGGTGCATTTCTGAATCGTAAGCATCTGATTGGTGCATTTTTCAAACAAAAGCGTCTGATTGATGCATTTCTGAAACGAAAGCATTTGATTGGTGCATTTTTAAAAAAGCGTCGTTTTGGCGCATTTTTTACACGAAAACGGCTGATTATGCATTTTTCAAATGAAAGCATCTGATTGGTGCATTTCTCAAACGAAAGCATTTGATTGGTGCATTTTTAAAACGAAAGCATCTGATTGGTGCATTTCTCAAACGAACGAATCTGATTGGTGCATTTTTCTAACGAAAGCATCTGATTGGTGCATTTTTCAAACGAAAGCATCTGATTGGTGCATTTTTTAAACAAAGGCATCTGATTGGTGCATTTTTAAAAAAGCGTCGTTTTGGCGCATTTTTTTACATGAAAGCATCTGATTGGTGCATTTTTCAAACGAAAGCATCTGATTGGTGCATTTCTCAAACGAAAGAATCTGATTGGTGCATTTCTCAAACGAAAGCATCTGATTGGTGCATTTCTCAAACGAAAGAATCTGATTGGTGCATTTCTGAAACGAAAGCATTTGATTGGTGCATTTTTAAAAAAGCGTCGTTTTGGCGCATTTTTTACACGAAAACGGCGGATTGGTGCATTTTTCAAATGAAAGCATCTGATTGGTGCATTTCTCAAACGAAAGAATCTGATTGGTGCATTTTTCTAACGAAAGCATCTGATTGGTGCATTTCTCAAACGAAAGAATCTGATTGGTGCATTTTTCAAACGAAAGCATCTGATTGGTGCATTTTTCAAATGAAAGCATCTGATTGGTGCATTTTTCAAACAAAAGCGTCTGATTGGTGCATTTCTGAAACGAAAGCATTTGATTGGTGCATTTTTAAAAAAGCGTCGTTTTGGCGCATTTTTTACACGAAAACGGCTGATTGGTGCATTTTTCAAATGAAAGCATCTGATTGGTGCATTTCTCAAACGAAAGAATCTGATTGGTGCATTTCTCAAACGAAAGCATCTGATTGGTGCATTTCTCAAACGAAAAAATCTGATTGGTGCATTTCTCAAACGAAAGCATCTGATTGGTGCATTTCTCAAACGAAAGAATCTGATTGGTGCATTTTTAAAAAATCGTCGTTTTGGCGCATTTTTTTACATGAAAGATTGGTGCATTTCTCAAACGAAAGAATCTGATTGGTGCATTTCTCAAACGAAAGCATCTGATTGGTGCATTTCTCAAACGAAAAAATCTGATTGGTGCATTTCTCAAACGAAAGCATCTGATTGGTGCATTTCTCAAACGAAAGAATCTGATTGGTGCATTTTTAAAAAATCGTCGTTTTGGCGCATTTTTTTACATGAAAGCATGTGATTGGTGCATTTTTCAAACGAAAGCATCTGATTGGTGCATTTCTCAAACGAAAGAATCTGATTGGTGCATTTCTCAAACGAAAGCATCTGATTGGTGCATTTGATTGGTGCATTTTAAAAAAATCGTCGTTTTTGCGCATTTTTTTACATGAAAGCATCTGATTGGTGCATTTTTAAAACGAAAGCATCTGATTGGTGCATTTCTCAAACGAAAGAATCTGATTGGTGCATTTCTCAAACGAAAGCATCTGATTGGTGCATTTCTCAAACGAAAGTATTTGATTGGTGCATTTTTAAAACGAAAGCATCTGATTGGTGCATTTCTCAAACGAAAGAATCTGATTGGTGCATTTCTCAAACGAAAGCATCTGATTGGTGCATTTGATTGGTGCATTTTAAAAAAATCGTCGTTTTTGCGCATTTTTTTACATGAAAGCATCTGATTGGTGCATTTCTCAAACGAAAGTATTTGATTGGTGCATTTTTAAAACGAAAGCATCTGATTGGTGCATTTCTCAAACGAACGAATCTGATTGGTGCATTTTTCTAACGAAAGCATGTGATTGGTGCATTTTTCAAATGAAAGCATCTGATTGGTGCATTTTTCAAACAAAAGCGTCTGATTGGTGCATTTCTGAAACGAAAGCATTTGATTGGTGCATTTTTAAAAAAGCGTCGTTTTGGCGCATTTTTTACACGAAAACGGCTGATTATGCATTTTTCAAATGAAAGCATCTGATTGGTGCATTTCTCAAACGAAAGCATTTGATTGGTGCATTTTTAAAACGAAAGCATCTGATTGGTGCATTTCTCAAACGAACGAATCTGATTGGTGCATTTTTCTAACGAAAGCATCTGATTGGTGCATTTTTCAAACGAAAGCATCTGATTGGTGCATTTTTTAAACAAAGGCATCTGATTGGTGCATTTTTAAAAAAGCGTCGTTTTGGCGCATTTTTTACACGAAAACGGCTGATTGGTGCATTTTTCAAATGAAAGCATCTGATTGGTGCATTTTTCAAACGAAAGCATCTGATTGGTGCATTTTTTAAACAAAGGCATCTGATTGGTGCATTTTTAAAAAAGCGTCGTTTTGGCGCATTTTTTACACGAAAACGGCTGATTGGTGCATTTTTCAAATGAAAGCATCTGATTGGTGCATTTCTCAAACGAAAGAATCTGATTGGTGCATTTTTCTAACGAAAGCATCTGATTGGTGCATTTCTCAAACGAAAGAATTTGATTGGTGCATTTTTAAAACGAAAGCATCTGATTGGTGCATTTCTCAAACGAACGAATCTGATTGGTGCATTTTTCTAACGAAAGCATCTGATTGGTGCATTTTTCAAATGAAAGCGTCTGATTGGTGCATTTCTGAATCGTAAGCATCTGATTGGTGCATTTTTCAAACAAAAGCGTCTGATTGATGCATTTCTGAAACGAAAGCATTTGATTGGTGCATTTTTAAAAAAAGCGTCGTTTTGGCGCATTTTTTACACGAAAACGGCTGATTGGTGCATTTTTTAAATGAAAGCATCTGATTGGTGCATTTCTCAAACGAAAGAATCTGATTGGTGCATTTCTCAAACGAAAGCATCTGATTGGTGCATTTCTCAAACGAAAGAATCTGATTGGTGCATTTCTCAAACGAAAGCATCTGATTGGTGCATTTTAAAAAAATCGTCGTTTTTGCCCATTTTTTTACATGAAAGCATCTGATTGGTGCATTTTTCAAACGAAAGCATCTGATTGGTGCATTTTTCAAATGAAAGTATTTGATTGGTGCATTTTTCAAACAAAAGCATCTGATTGGTGCATTTTAAAAAAATCGTCGTTTTTGCCCATTTTTTTACATGAAAGCATCTGATTGGTGCATTTTTCAAACGAAAGCATCTGATTGGTGCATTTCTCAAACGAAAGAATCTGATTGGTGCATTTCTCAAACGAAAGCATCTGATTGGTGCATTTCTCAAACGAAAGAATCTGATTGGTGCATTTTTCAAATGAAAGCATTTGATTGGTGCATTTTTAAAAAAGCGTCGTTTTGGCGCATTTTTTACACGAAAACGGCTGATTGGTGCATTTTTTAAATGAAAGCATCTGATTGGTGCATTTCTCAAACGAAAGAATCTGATTGGTGCATTTCTCAAACGAAAGCATCTGATTGGTGCATTTCTCAAACGAAAGAATCTGATTGGTGCATTTCTCAAACGAAAGCATCTGATTGGTGCATTTTAAAAAAATCGTCGTTTTTGCCCATTTTTTTACATGAAAGCATCTGATTGGTGCATTTTTCAAACGAAAGCATCTGATTGGTGCATTTTTCAAATGAAAGCATTTGATTGGTGCATTTTTAAAAAAGCGTCGTTTTGGCGCATTTTTTACACGAAAAAGGCTGATTGGTGCATTTTTCAAATGAAAGCATCTGATTGGTGCATTTCTCAAACGAAAGTATTTGATTGGTGCATTTTTAAAACGAAAGCATCTGATTGGTGCATTTCTCAAACGAACGAATCTGATTGGTGCATTTTTCTAACGAAAGCATCTGATTGGTGCATTTTTCAAATGAAAGCATCTGATTGGTGCATTTTTCAAACAAAAGCGTCTGATTGGTGCATTTCTGAAACGAAAGCATTTGATTGGTGCATTTTTAAAAAAGCGCCGTTTTGGCGCATTTTTTACACGAAAACGGCTGATTATGCATTTTTCAAATGAAAGCATCTGATTGGTGCATTTCTCAAACGAAAGCATTTGATTGGTGCATTTTTAAAACGAAAGCATCTGATTGGTGCATTTCTCAAACGAACGAATCTGATTGGTGCATTTTTCTAACGAAAGCATCTGATTGGTGCATTTTTCAAACGAAAGCATCTGATTGGTGCATTTTTTAAACAAAGGCATCTGATTGGTGCATTTTTAAAAAAGCGTCGTTTTGGCGCATTTTTTACACGAAAACGGCTGATTGGTGCATTTTTCAAATGAAAGCATCTGATTGGTGCATTTTTCAAACGAAAGCATCTGATTGGTGCATTTTTTAAACAAAGGCATCTGATTGGTGCATTTTTAAAAAAGCGTCGTTTTGGCGCATTTTTTACACGAAAACGGCTGATTGGTGCATTTTTCAAATGAAAGCATCTGATTGGTGCATTTCTCAAACGAAAGAATCTGATTGGTGCATTTTTCTAACGAAAGCATCTGATTGGTGCATTTCTCAAACGAAAGAATTTGATTGGTGCATTTTTAAAACGAAAGCATCTGATTGGTGCATTTCTCAAACGAACGAATCTGATTGGTGCATTTTTCTAACGAAAGCATCTGATTGGTGCATTTTTCAAATGAAAGCGTCTGATTGGTGCATTTCTGAATCGTAAGCATCTGATTGGTGCATTTTTCAAACAAAAGCGTCTGATTGATGCATTTCTGAAACGAAAGCATTTGATTGGTGCATTTTTAAAAAAAGCGTCGTTTTGGCGCATTTTTTACACGAAAACGGCTGATTGGTGCATTTTTTAAATGAAAGCATCTGATTGGTGCATTTCTCAAACGAAAGAATCTGATTGGTGCATTTCTCAAACGAAAGCATCTGATTGGTGCATTTCTCAAACGAAAGAATCTGATTGGTGCATTTCTCAAACGAAAGCATCTGATTGGTGCATTTCTCAAACGAAAGAATCTAATTGGTGCATTTTTCTAACGAAAGCATCTGATTGGTGCATTTCTCAAACGAAAGAATCTGATTGGCGCACTTTTCTAACGAAAGCATCTGATTGGTGCATTTTTTAAACAAAGGCATCTGATTGGTGCATTTTTAAAAAAGCGTCGTTTTGGCACATTTTTTACACGAAAGCGTCTGATTGGTGCATTTTTAAAAAATCGTCGTTTTGGCTCATTTTTTAGATGAAAGCGTCTGATTGGTGCATTTCTGAATCGTAAGCATCTGATCGTCGCATTTTCAAAAAAGCGTCTATTTGGCGCATTTTTTACACGAAAACGGCTGATTGGTGCATTTTTCAAACGAAAGCATCTGATTGGTGCATTTCTCAAACGAAAGAATCTGATTGGTGCATTTCTCAAACGAAAGCATCTGATTGGTACATTTCTCAAACGAAAGCATCTGATTGGTGCATTTCTCAAACGAAAGCATTTGATTGGTGCATTTTTAAAAAAGCGTCGTTTTGGCGCATTTTTTACACGAAAACGGCTGATTGGTGCATTTTTCAAATGAAAGCGTCTGATTGGTGCATTTCTGAATCGTAAGCATCTGATTGGTGCATTTTTCAAACAACAGCGTCTGATTTTTGCATTTTTCAAACAAAGGCGTCTAATTGGTGCATTTTTTAAACAAAGGCATCTGATTGGTGCATTTTTAAAAAAGCGTCGTTTTGGCACATTTTTTACACGAAAGCGTCTGATCGTCGCATTTTCAAAAAAGCGTCTATTTGGCGCATTTTTTACACGAAAGCGTCTTATTGGTGCATTTTTAAAAAATCGTCGTTTTGGCTCATTTTTTAGATGAAAGCGTCTGATTGGTGCATTTCTGAATCGTAAGCATCTAATTGGTGCATTTTTCAAACAACAGCGTCTGATTTTTGCATTTTTCAAACAACAGCGTCTGATTTTTGCATTTTTCAAACAAAGGCGTCTAATTGGTGCATTTTTTAAACAAAGGCATCTGATTGGTGCATTTTTAAAAAAGCGTCGTTTTGGCACATTTTTTACACGAAAGCGTCTGATCGTCGCATTTTCAAAAAAGCGTCTATTTGGCGCATTTTTTACACGAAAGCGTCTGATTGGTGCATTTTTAAGAAAGCGTCTATTTGGCGCATTTTTTACATGAAAGCGTCTGATTGGTGCATTTTTATAAAAGCGTCTATTTGGCGCATTTTTTACACGAAAACGGCTGATTGGTGCATTATTCAAACGAAAGCATCTGATTGGTGCATTTTTCAAATGAAAGCGTCTGATTGGTGCATTTTTCAAACGAAAGCGTCTGATTGGTGCTTTTTTCAAATGAAAGCGTCTGATTGGTGCATTTTTCAAACGAAAGCGTCTGCTTGGTGCATTTTTCACACGAAAGCGCCGTGCGCCAACGATTACCGAAAAATGTCTCTTGCACTGATAGGATTAGATCATTTTAATAAGATAAATAGGAAAATCAAAGGAAATCATTTTATGGATCAGACCGCGGTACCAGACAGTGTCGAGTGCATTTTCGAGGACGAGGTGTACCATACCGATACCTTTCTTCCTGTTAAAGTTTCTGGTAATGTGTTTAGTCAGTCTGGTTACCTGATGAGCCGTAGAGTAATTCCTACGAAAACCGAATTTTTCATTAATAATAAAATTTATACATTTATAATAAGTTCATCCAGTCTATTTAGAATATTTTTTTCAAATATTTTGCTTAGTGCAGAAAGTTAACTAATTTGGCGATAATTTATCGGGTTTGCTGGCGTCTTTATCAGGTTTGGGCAATGGATTGACTTTCACCGACTTCAAAGAGGATGGAAAGTAACCCATGCTCAAACATGCATTAAATATTTTTGTCAACTGAATAATTATTTTAAATGAGAGATGTTTGATTACTGTATTGTCTATATTGTCGAATGTATGTGGCTATATAATTGATAAATCAATGTATTGAAATTTATTATAATTAGATGACATGCCCTTCTTGTCAAAAACGTTCAATATCGTAACTCACTTTGAGACTCAATTTCTGTGTTGCCTTGAGTTTACTTCAAGTTATGGTGAACTTTAAATTGTCATACAAAATTTACAATCGCTGCAGAGATAAGACTTAGTTAAATTATAAACGACCCGCGAAAATTCGGCGAACTTCTTATTTTTGGAAATATTTAATTTCTTATCAGTCGAAGTTGGGAAAGATCTTTGTTATTTTTCATGGGAAAAGTGAAATATTTAACGAGATGAATTTATAACTTTAATATGTCCTCGATCCTGTTGTGAATATTTCATGAGATGGTACTATTAAATTTGTGTCAAAATCATGTGTCAAGGATTAGCTGCAATGTGAGCTTTCAATTCGTATCCTGTTAACGAGGTAGATTACCGAGTAAATAGTTTGAACTTTAGACTGTTGAAGGACGTTAAGTATTTTAGAGATTCTACTTGAATTGATTAGAGTAGGAGTCAGTTTAAATTACATTATTTTGGAGGAAATTTCACTACTTAATTATTGCTTAAAGGATTTAATAATTTCAACCTTAAAATTATAATTGGATCTAAAAAATACACAAGACGTTATTTAACAACTCAATAAAATGGACTAGAACCAACATAGATTATCAACATTTCACTTTATCTTCCTAAAATGGCTGCAATTTGAAAATAAAAATAATACGATGGAGATACACTAAGGGTCGTATAAGACGGTTATATGACTCTACTAAAACGTCGTGTAATACAAATCCGTGTTATACGAAGTATACGTCCAAACGCATTATATTAAAAGGGATTCCTAAAAGCCCCCTTTAAAAAAACAATATAGGAGATAAGTCCACTTTCCGCTGTCAATTTGCACTATTTTTTTTAAAGATGATATAATTGCTTCATCCAGTGACAAGTTTTATTCAGTGACGGATTTGTATGTAATCGTGGTTGAAATCTTTTAACCTTCTATTAACACATTAGGTCTTTATTTACCTGCATTCCGCGTAAATAGTAATAGGAAACTACTTATATTGAGGGCTGAATATCAGAACTTGTTCCAGATCAAACAATTAAATATGTCAAAAAGGCCACAAATTTAAATGACGCCAAGGACCTCTAAAATGCTAAATAATTTGCCACTGGTTTTATTTAATGTGAAGTCTTTTGTGGTATAAAATCTGTTTACAGTTTTTGTCATCCAAAAAAGCTGTTGCCATGAACGAATAAAATCTTTTTGCTGAATACACTTTTGAAAAAAAAGTCAATATTCCCGGGATCTGTCTTGTCTTAAACTGCTACTGTATTAATAAAGTATTTATATCCATTGCAATTCAGGACTCTTTATTAAGCTATCTGCCAAAATCATGCGTTCTATTTAGCACATTTCTTCCAGAACGTCCAATGAGAAAATGCGCAATAAAAAGTAGCTTATGTATATAATTTGTCAACATATATTATTTACAAATACTAGTATCAAATTTCTTATTAGCTCTTTCACAATGAAGTCGACAAATTGTAAAACCAACCACGCATAATCTTTGCAAATAATGAGCATGTATTTCTTTGATCTTGATCTTTATGGAAAATGTGATAGAATTCTGGTTTTATTAGAATATTTCATGAATTGTGGTGATATAAAAAGCACCCTGATGTTGAGCGGAAATTCATCAAACAAGGTTTTAAGACGACTTCATGCTTTAAGTACTTATTTCTTAGCATTTAGTTTTGATGTATAAAGTGGGCGTACTAATGGACTACTATAGATTATATGTACGTACATAAACTCATAATTAATTACAAAATTATTAATAATTTCAAAGACCAAATTAATATGTTGATAAGCAAAGTATTACAAAAAGCGATTGTATAAGATTAAAATATTAATTTTATATGAATGGGGAAAATCAAAAATTATTTTCTAATAGGCGATGAATTATGAATGTTTCCTATTTACATGGAAACACATTTTATCTTTGTGTAGTAAAATAGAGCTAATGCTTTTATCATTTATTCATGATTGCTAATATAAAGATGAATACATTCTCCAAAAATGAATTGCCAGTTGATAAAATGACTTATAATAAAACTTAAATTATAATTATTTTTAAAAATATATTTATACTGTTCATGCAAATGCCCAATAGATGTTTTCACATGGAATTATAATTTCATTCCATTCAATAATATAATTCGCTTTGATCTTTAATTTATCGCAACATATATTCAGTATAGAAGTATTATGGCCGCCAAAAATTAAGCTCGTTTATCTTTTTTTACATGATTGGTTCCAGAAAACTGGCAAAAGGTGAAAGATTCCGTAGTGGTCCTTTCAAAATACAATATCCTTATTACTCCTGTAGTGTGAGCACCACATAGGTAATCATTTTGCCTTTTATTTACTGCAGCTGTCTTTGATTTGCCATTATTATAAATTAGAACAGGTGGTCTATTTTACGTATTATTTTAAATTTATTATGTAAAAAATATGGGGTTTATTCAAGTAGGATAAGGTAGAGTATTATGTGTAGCACTCTCTATTGGCTGGCGTCTTTACCGAATTTGGGCAATGGCAATAACTTTCGCCGACTTCCAAATGGATTGGAAATACCCCATGCTCAAAAATGCATTAAATATTTTTGTCAACTGATTAATTGTTTTAAATGGGAGATTTTTGATGACAGTATTGTCTATTGTATCGAAACCTGGAGATTTCTTACTTTTGAATTGTCTGATTATTTTTAAAGTTTCAATGGGTGCTATCAGTTTGAAATTATGTGCTTTTGTATTTAAGTTGTCATGGGAATCCCTAATCGATTTATCTACCATTTTAATGTTTTGCTATTATTCATATTCTCTGAAATTTTGTGATTTAATTTAAAGGTTTTTGCTAACAAATCGGCCTTATCTTTATCGGACTCGGCACTTATCTGTTTATTAATTAAATTGGGAATTTCTTTAGGTTTATTTTTGAGAGTTTTAACAAATTTCCAAAGGGAATTGTCAGAAGTACTTAATTTTGAAAGCTTATTGTTCCAAGATTCATTTTTTAATTTGTTGATTTGACTTTTAATTTGATAGTTGAGGCGATTGATTAAAACTTTAATAGATTTGAGCCGATATTTTTGCCATAATTTCTTTAGCTTATTTCTATTTTTAATCATACGCTTTAAACTCCGCGTGAGCTTGATAAAATTTGAATCTATTGCGTCTAACAGAATGAACTTAGCTTTGGCTTCTAAAATAAGGTTGGAGATGGACTCTACGGCACACTGTGTAGGTAAATTAAATTATATTTAAAAAATATCTGATTTACGGTTCATTCAAAATAGTTTAATGAATAAAATGTCAAAACGTATTTCAAAATGTCAAACTTTCGTTTGAGTTAAAGAAGCTTGGTTTTTGACAAAGCATTTTTTTCTGAGTTACTTCTGAATGTTAATGTCGTTGCAGGCAGCAAACAGACTAGTAACGCAGTAGATGCGACTTAGGGGCGCTAAATGGAAGGGTCGCAGACGTGTTTTGGTGCGCATGTCGCAACAAGTGAGTGTCGTGCAGCCAGCAGTCTTCAGGCTTTGACTACCAGTCGCCGTAGAGCCTCTACGCCGCCGGGGTCACCGTAGCCTCTACGTGGCTACGGCAAAGCGCGCTTTTTAAAAATCTCTTTGGCAACAACTACAACAAAGTTAGGTCACCATCCGCAATTTTCAGTCGAGTGCCAATCAATTAAATTAACGTTGTTTCAAAACTGTGGAAAATATTGGCAAATGTAGAAGTTTCCTATGTGAAAATCGAAAAAAAGTTTTGTATTGAAGGATTGAAAAAAATTGGATGAAGTGTAAATATTATTTAAAAATATTTTTAATGTTATGAAATATTTATTTTTAAAATTACCATAATATATTAATGCTAGAATCGCTCTATGAAGTGAAAGCATAATTAAGTTTGCTTGAATTGATTCGGTTCGTTACTGGCTTCTTTTGATCCCAAACGAAGTATACGTCTCTGAAAGGTATCAACAAAATCAAATGTTTATATATTCACGTATATCACTGCTTTATATTAGATCCTTAATTATCATAATTATCATTTTATTTGGGTATAGAATTTTTTTGCAATTCTAATTTTCAAATAAAATATTAAATTCCGTTCTTAATTTTCAATAAAAAAGTTATAAAACTGTACGGAAAGGATATAATAATTGTCTTTTAGAGCTTCAGGAATGCTCGAAATATTGAACACCCGATTACTTTTCCCCGATTTTTCCTCCCTTAAATAATTTGAAAAATATTCTAGATATTCTTCACGATGAAAGTTTTCAAATTATATAATATTTCTTTGCTATAAACGAAAATTTCGCTGAAAGTTCCAAGCGTCCTTTGTGCTCAATGTAAGCTCACTTTAATGAGAGAAATATTTTTTTCCTTAATATTTAGCATAAAAAACAAGGATAATTATTCTGGGTTAATGTAGGTCTTGGGCCTTAAATGACGAAACGCTGACCTGTCCGAAAATTTAATCTGAGAATCCGAGCCTGAACTAATCCTTGTCTCGGTTGCTTATTTAGTATGCAAACGACCAATTAATTTAAATTTTGCTGACATTCTACAATCTTTACAAATAGTCTTTACGAGTCATGAAAAAATATGAAATGATAATAGTCGATATTTCAATTAAAAAATAAATAAAGCCAATTTTTATCCTTATGTCTGTATGACGTCTTTGTTAAAGATAATGCAATTCATGTCCAAATTATAAATACATATATATATATTTTAGTTTTAGTATATGATTTAAATACTTTGATACATTTTTAATGCATTTTATTGTACATTTCTACAAAAAAAAATATTGATTTTGTATAAAATATAAATGAAGGTATCATATGGTTGATATCTTGTAGTAACATAAATTATCTATATAAATCAATCATAGACCAAGTGTTAATATAATGGATTAGATCCCGGTCCTGGTACAAATCCAGGTTATGGAAACAAATTTGGACGACCGGACATATTAATGTTTCCGATCGTTCGTTTCGATGATTCCGTTTTCATTTATTAAATACAGAGGCAATTAATAAAATCTTGCAAGGTTGTCTTAGAACTACGTTTAAATTGTAATTTAATAATAATCACAATTTTGCTACTCATTCATAGATCCTTCTCAGCATAAAATTCTTATCCAAATAATCCTATCCTAACTTAATAATATATGGACGGAAAATGGAAAATCAACATATGAAATATACGTTTCCTAGAAAAGCCTCGTGTAGAGATCACCTACATTTCTTGATGGACTTAGTACTTTAAGACAAAGATCATAGATATACCCAATAATATTTATTTTGCATTATCTGCGTCTTTTCATAATTTGGAACCCTAATTTGGAACAAACACTTTTTCGTTTCAGCTGATTGATAATTTAAATTCTTCCCTGTGCTTATATTGAAATACATAATATTTTTTTGGGTTCATGCATTAAATAAATTTCAAAGCGAACCAGGAATTTTCCCACTCTATTATTAGATGATGACCGTTAGCTTCATTGTTAACGACCTTAAAACGTGGATGAGTCTGCAACTTTGGCTTTAAAACGAGGCCCTATACAATTACATCGTTCCGGAGCAACATTTTATAAAAATAAAGTAGCAAAGGATTTTCCGCCTCGGCTTTCCAAATTGCTCATGAAACAATTCCATTTCTCCTAAGGAACAAAGGAAAAATCAGCTAATGGCATTAGTATCGAAAGTGTCCTAGTTTTGTGATCACGTTTTGGTGAAATATTTCGCGACCTAAAATTTATATCGACGATCATACGTGATTGCAATGCAGAGGAATATTAGCAATAAAGCGAATACATGGACATTTTGTATCTGCAAAATATTGAGAGTTCGATCTGCAAAATGTGCAGAGCGCATACAGAGCATCGAATTTATCATTATTTGTACTATGATTCCTTAAAAGTTATATTTTTGACGGACATACATCCAAAATTTCTCACGATAAAGGTGATATTTGTTTTTTGCAATCAATTTGAAAGCAAAAATATAAGCGAAAAAAGGGTTAAAGTGTATTTTTTTCATTAATTCGAATAGCCTTTCCCCACATAAATATCATGGGTATCAAATTAATATAAATACAGAAGCTTAAGTATTTAACGAGCTTCGGTCACGCAATTTAAAAATAGCATTATAAAGCCTAGATAGTTTTTATCATTATTTAACGTCATGAAATGCTGAAGAGAATATCTGATGACAGATAAAACTATCCTGTTTGTTCATTATTTTTATTGGTTCAAACGAAAGTTTTGTTTTATGTATCATCTTTGATGATTTAGTTGTAGCTCTTTCAATTTAGATACATATTCATGCATATTTACTTCGAAAATCAATCACTTTTTTTGGTAATTTTAATATGAATCAGGTAAAAACTATGAAGAAGATATTGATAGTTAGTAGACAGCAATATGTGCTTCATTTACCAGAACTTATTCGATATTTAACTCCAATAAATAAACAAAATTTATTATTGATTTCGTTCAAATTCAATGCAATGTTTGCAAATATAAATGAATGTATGCATATGGTTGATATCGATATTTAAAGCAATTTTCATTAAGCTTGCATGTCATCATAGTGACCTAATTTATCCATATAAATCAATCATAGACTATGTTTTAGTATAATTAATTAGATCTCGGTTCTGGTGCAAATCCAGACTGTGGAAACAAATTTAGGCAACCGGACATATTAATATTTCCGATCGATCGTCACAATGATTCCGTCCTGATTTTCTGAATCTGAATTAGTAAATACTGAGGAAATTAATAAAATGCCAATCAATAATATTTTCAACAGATCAAAATTATATATTTTTTATTATAGAGTGACAAATTAATTGAATTTTGAGGTAAGGTATCCAAATGTTTGATTTGCTAAATTTATTAGCATGGAGTATGTATAGCTGCCAATCATTACGTTAATATTTCGTCATACTAATTAAATAATGAGAGGGTGTGACTAGGGACCATATTTTTAAAAACATATATTCACTATGAAAAATCATATCAAAATGGTTGACTATGGTGCCATAAGAGGGATTGCTAAAAGCTAACTACTAAAAATAAATTATTTTTAAACGTGTTCACGGAAACAAAACGACATGGACAAATTTATTATTATTTTTAATTGAATTGATTCATTTCAATATTTGGTTAAGGCTAAACCTATTTATGTTGAGCCATTTATAAAGTAAATTAATTTGAATGAATAAAATATTGAACAAATCAAATGATTTTTTTCTAGAATAGATTAAAAAAATATTTTTAAGCAATGTCAATCTTTTAGAGCTTGTTATTTGATATCGTTGATACCTTTTGGATCATTTTAGTAAACTTATAAAAGTCACTACAAATCACAATTATAAAATTTATTTAAGGCTGTTTGAGATATAATGAAGCTTTTTTTTATAAAAAATAAATAAATTGAAAATGTTAAAATGGGTGACATTGGCTGAGATGATATCATCGTAGATTGTTCTTTGATTGGTAAGTGTATGCTTTATTTTACACCACAATTTGCACGAATTTCCTATGCTAATTTTGTCAAACTATGGTTTCCACTTAAAATACATCAAATTAAATATTTAAAAACCAAAGAGCTTGCTTTAATGAAAAAACGCAAATGACACGAAATATAAGCGCTATAAGGGACGCCTTTTATATTAAAATTCATTTTGAGCGAAAAGCCTGTTTACAAGTGGGGCTCTTGGCGTAAAATTTATGAATACATTTTTATACCCGAATAATCGTTAAAAGATGGTCGGAATTATAGGAATGAAGTAAGTTAACTACTATGGAATAATAAGACGATCAATTCATGAAAATGGAGTTACCGTTTCTCATAATAGTGATTAAATATATGAGTATATTAAATCAATTTGAAGGCCAGATATTTCATACGAGAAAGCATGTAAGCAGAAATTTACTTTGATAATAACATTATCCCTATTAAGGATCCTGAGGAAATCCGGCACCATAAGTGTTTATTTTTGAATAATTAATGCGAGATGCATCATATTCGTATTACATCCATCCGAACTTCCAGCTTCAATCTTGTGATACTAAGTAGATAATACTTGAAAATTTTACATATTTTAAAATTTAAAAATATTCAAAGAACATGTTTACTCTTAACTTTATGTTCTATCCCCCCTGAGATAAAAAGTTAAAATATTTTTGACATTTTATAAGACTTATTATTGAATTTGAGAAAGAAATACAGCTCAGAGTAAATATTTTTTCAACCAAAAGCAGCATAAATGAATTTATAAAGCCAGCTTTATAAGAAATAAATAAATTTATGATGATGGCGTAGGAAGTATACGCAGAATGAAATCGTTTCGGGACGATTGGTTCGACCTAAATTTTGCATGTCGAATCACAAACTAGCTTTATACAGGCTGTATTGGTCATCTATAATACAATTTTCAACCCCTAGCCTTTCACAATTGAATCTATGATTTTCAGCAGTATTGCAGCTAAAAAGCTATCATTGCTTAATATTATTTCGAAATCAAAACGTTTGCATACTTCCGACATGTAATTTAACGACGTTGTAGCATGGCATCATCAACATATTTTTATTACTTAAAATTTTCGCAATATACGATCGGGTTTCAAGAACAATAGAGCCATTTTCAGTTCGACCTACTATTTGTATCCGAAATTGATATGTAATTTACGTTAATATACGACTATAATAATATTAGGGTCTCGCAGAACAAATAACGCGCTTATATTTGGTTCTCGTGGCTTATTCAATAATATGTTTTGTCGGATCGTTCTTCTCTTTGTGGTTGTTGTAATTTTGCTAGAAATGAAAGTTTTTGTCAACGCAAAAAGTAAATATCTCAATATACCTTATATCATTTAAAAAAAAATACGAAACCATATATCATGCTGATAAAAATAATAAATTATCTATTTTTGTACCAAAAAGAGTGCGTGAGGAATCGTTCTTTTATTGCTCACGAATACAAAATAATGTAATTTATATAGAATATAAATTAACAAGTAATTTTTGATATAAAAACACACTCCAGATTATTTATCTTATAAAGGAAGGGGGCTGTTTTAATAATTTATTACCTTATTAAGTAAAATGCGTGAGTAACGCTGGAGAAGTGAAACTAAGAATTCAAGTGACGTGGTTGCACATTAGCTTTTGTCAGTGTTCCAAAAATCGAATCAGTAGGTTGAGATTTATCTGAGTTGAAGTTGATCTTGAAATCAACTTTAACTCAGATAATTCACTCAGATCAATTTTTCAACAATGCTACACCTTCGACCTTTTGTATTGTTTGATATTTATATGGCCATCATCATAACCATTTTCCCGTTTTCTAATTGATTATTAGCTAATTAGGTGTTTGTTAGCTAAAATATGAAACTGTTTTTGTGTAATATATTATAAAGTGGACGAGCTACTGGTCTACGGGTCGCTTTATGCTACGTATAGACACAGTAGACGCGGGGAATTGCATGGCCGTAGCGATGTGTGTGAATGTGTCGATTATTTTCGACCAATTGCCGTTTAGAATCGAAGAAAAAGAAGTGTTTCACTTTCCGTGACAATCAGCTAATTTGACTCTGAGTCATAAATTAGATTGATTTTTATATATAAGATCTACTGTAAGTTAATTGTACTATACCTATATTATTTGAAAAAGTGCAAACAATAAGTTGGCAAAGTTTTATCGCAATCGAATGAACGGTATGGCAGCGCATTAAATACGGACAAACAAACATTTATTTTTATATATTAGACTATGCTTATGTTACTCGCGAAATCTTTAGCAATAAGTGCACGAAGTATTATTGTAATCCAATGAACAGTATGGCAGCGCATTACGAACGAACAAAACCCAATTCATTTTTATATATTAGATTTGAAGACCATTTTATATCAAATCAACCGTAAACGAAATATTTTCTCGTAATAATTTGCCCATTTTATTACATTACAATTATTGCAAATAAATAGTTCACACAAACCTCTTTTATAACTCAAATTATTTTACAAAAAATAAGGGCTAAAAATGGTTCATAGAACGAAGTTTCCATCCTATGTGAGATAAAATGATCTGTATGCTGTAATTTGAGTACATAATATTTAAAGTGGGTGTAATTTTTATTCCAATTCTATTTAAAACAAACTCTTTATTTCAAATTCCAAACATGCATGATTGCATTTTAAAGACACGCAGAAGATTTATATATTGTTATAGTTATTTTATCTTATAACAATCAATAAACTCAAACAACAAAGTTCCTGTATATTTCATACAAATTATAAAATAAATCTATTGATTTTTTTTAAATTTCGTTTCCTCTTCATTGTCTATTGAATATTTTAGATAAAATAGGTTGTCTCAAATAATGATTATAATGTTCATAAGATTTATAAGATGTTGAAATAATATATTTTCATTCAAATTTTTGAATTATCATTGAAAAATATCTGTCTCAATTATTTAAAATTGTTCCAATTATTAGACAAAATTTCATAATTTCGTAATTTTGTAATACACCAACAATTTCTTATTTTTTGGTCAATTAATAATTATTAAGATGTTTTAATACGTCAAAGATCAAAAGGGATTTTTGGGATTTTCAAATATTATTTTGACTAAAAACCGAAAACTAAATTTTAAAGAAAAGTTGACCTAAAAATTGCGGTACTGTAATCCCAAAATCACCGAAGAAATAGTTTTTTCAAATAAATCTTGCGAACCACAGACTTAGGGCGGATCATAAATTTACATTATCCACTGAAACCACACATGGGTGGATTCTTTCCATAATTTCTCGTTGCAAAGAGGTAGCTGCAGTTTTGAGGAAGCTTAAGATAAAAATATATCTTTCATACTTAAAATTATTGAATAGAGTAAAAATATGCGTTGAATATCCATATAAAAAATATTTTCGATGAAGAGAAGTCTTAAAATCACATCATCACATCTTAGTCGAATAATATTGATTCAGGAATAGTCCACTGCATGTACAAACAGAAGCTTATTGATTCGACAGAATTAGCCAAGAGACGTAAAAGATAATCAGAAAATCCTCGAATGTTTTTTTAGGAAATTAAATGACCTTTCTATTAAAAGAGTGCTCAGCATTAACCTTTAGGATGTTAAATATATAAAGCCTATATAGGACTTGCTGATCCGAATAAGCGTTTCGATTTAATACAAACTATAATATATTTTTAAGCGAGTAATCACAAAGGTTGATAATTAAGAAAATAATTAGTGAGAATTTAATCAATATTCGTTTATAAATTTATCTGAAAATAATTTTTTGTGGCAATCAGGTAAAAAATGAATCATTTTTATCACAGTTTGATGCACACAATGCCCCAGTTTTCAGAATTTCCTATGCATTTATTTATTGCATTTGGAGAGATGTGAATATTTTTTTTAAATGTGAACCGTACAACTTCCATTAGCTTTCAGTTTTGTGGGTGAGCAAAAATTTATTTTCATTGCGAAACGATTCTACTGCTATTTTTTTACAACATTCACTTTTTAGTATATATAATATATGCCAAATCATGTAGACACAGCATGAGAATATGAAGATTTTTTTAGTCATAATTTTCATCAGAATAACAACAATTTGGATTAATATGATAGTAGAAATAAATATCCATATGAAGCCGTGCTTGAGTAATATATAATAAAATAGGCGTATTTCTAGTGCAGAATTTATTTTATGCAGTAGAGGCGGTGCAACGCAAGCGCGTAGCATGTCTATGGTGTATATAACGGATACAAATACACTACAAACATGGCACCCTCTCTTTCTGGCTTACAGCTATATGGATCCATGTGATTAGGGAATCCAATCCCGGGATTCTGAACAGTTTTAGGTGCTCATGAATCCCGATTTTAGTAAACATAATCCCGAAAAATTCGGGATTGTAATTTTTATCTAACAGAAATCGTACACCTCACCAGCACGATGAAGGCTACTAAATCGAGATATTCCCGCCGAAATCTGGACACTTGGAAACAGTAGCGTAACTATTAATGGGCGATAAAAGGTGGGTGAATAATTACATATCTGAATCAAAAAGACAGTCGTCACACCATTTTGCCAAATTATTAAAAACCACAATTTCCTGCACAAAAGTTTTGGTGTTTTAGGACCGAATAGGCATAATTTTGGTTGAATTTCTGACTCATCTGCCTCATAATATTGTGACACCCTAAAAAAACTCAAAAAGAGCATTCAAAAGAAAAGGAGGGGAATGCTGATGAAAGGAGTGAGCTTGTTGCACAACAAAGCCTGTCCTTACACAGTCTTAGCCACCAAGGTGCTCTTGGACTTGGTTGGGATGATTTGAACCATCTCCCGCCTTCAGATTGTCATCTTTTCACCTCCCTCAAGGCACACATGTGTGGAATTAAATTTTCAATCGACGAGCAAGTACAGAAAGAGGTTCTGAAGTGAAAAAGTAGCTGGCGAGGGTGTTATTTGAGGAGGGCGTAAAGAAGTTTGTTGACGGCTCACTACATGCATTGAACGAGATGGCGATTATGTGGAAAAATAGTCAACAAGTGTATCAACAATATCCTGTCATTTTTTTAAACCCACTTTTTCTAAAAAAGTATATATTAATATATAAATCTAGTACACTTACTTTAAAAACACGCCTCGTATAACATATCAATCTTTGGATTTTTTACATAAAGGGTCATACATTGATTCTGTAGTATTAGGTCCATATTGAGTAAATTTTGCCCATATTTTTATTATTCGTTTTTTTAAAAAAAATTCTGTAGTGAAATGGCATAATTTGATTAAAATTACTATTTATTTTTTGTTGTATTTATAATTGTATAAATGCATTTAGGTTTATTGATCATGATGTATGTTTGTGGTTTATATCGGATCAGAAATTCGATAATATGTGAAGAATGTTTGCCACAATTCAACAAATATCTATTTGGGTTATATATTTATTATTAATTGTGAATTTGAATATCATTTTTAAAATTCTCTCCGATAGTTAACGAATATTTTTGGTTCATTCATGTCAAATATGCTTATCGTATAATATTTCAAATATGTGCCACCCTATCAAAATATTATTGAATAACGTTTCGCAGGGAATGTTTCATGCGATCATAAAATATTCAATGATAAAAATGATTTATTACGCATACATATTTGGATGAATTAAATATGTGACAGTCCATACATAAAACATGAATAAAATGAACTAAACTGACACTAAGGTTCTTTTACGAAATATTTGGAAATTTGAAGGCTGTTGCTTTTATTACGTTGATGAAAAATATTTTTTTTGCATTTGCATACGAGTTTTTTAATACAAAATATGAAATTATGTTGCTGTCAAATTGGTCAAACAGTCAAAAGCTCGCGTAATTGATTGATTTGACAGGCTGCTTTCATGTGGGTTGTATGAAGTTAGTACGATATATTTTACTAAACAATGTTTGTCCATTTCCTAATATAATAAAATCATACTCAATACTAGAAGTTATATTTTTTACAAAAAAATATTTTATAAAATAATTTTTTTTTGGTAAAATATGACAGAATGAAGAACTTAAACCATTGGGGACATCTGGGATTAAACGGATTAACGTGTTCAAGCTTTTTGTATACAATTTGATTTTTTAAACCAAAACCATTATTTCCAGTTTTTAATACATAGGATAGATATTTATATAAAAAAAAACACAATTTCTGATACTATCATGTCTATAGATTAACATAAACACTATACGTAATTTTATTTTGAAATATTTATTTTGGTAATGAATCGAAAGTGATATAATATTATACACTCTCAAAAGGACGTCCAGTGAAATCAAGTGCTCAAAATATTTGAACAAAAAAATTCTACACGACTTATGGGATGATCTGCACAATGAAAATATAAAACTAAATAAGTCAATTAAATTTCAAAGAAATTAATTTAATAAATTTTGAGATATCGTGCCAATCGATTTGAAAAATGTAGTTTTGAAAAAAAAAAACGCGTTTAAAGATTGCAAGTCGTTTATCAACAAGAAAGTTTTAAATTACCTTTAATCTGCTATGTCTGTTCTATAAAGCAAACCTTCAGGTTTTTCATAAAAATCTTACAAAGTCAATTGTTGCTCCCTAGTATCAGTTTTAGTTCTTTTAGCGAAGTCATTCTGATAAATTCAGATGCACCATAGTTTGATTCCTTTGAAATACCGCTTTATTACGACGATGAGCGTAAACTCGAGTTACGTGGTCAATTTGACATCCTATTGTAATTAAAACTTTCAAAATGCCATTAAATCCTTCATTGAAGATAATCACGTCAAGAAGAGATGCTATTTCATTGATCCTTGTGACAGAATGCAGGCGTATAGGAACGAAAGACCACATCAATGAATTTAATGATTCATTGTTATTTTGTGTTTGTGCTCCTAAACATCTAGTCAACAGTTCATCTCGAGATAAATTTTCATAAACTGGTTAAATGATTTTTTGAATTTATGCAGTCAAAGGTGGTTTTTGGTGGTGGAAATAATGGATTTCTCCTTTAGTTTCAACCTTGCGCCATTTTGCGCCAGCTGTCTTCGCCTGCTGGACATTTTTGATTTTGAGCATTTGCGTCTGTAGAACATTTGTGTTAGAAAGTTGCCCAATTTTCTTCGTTTCTTTTATTGAGTTTGCTCTTCAACGAATGTCTAAATCGTAAAATTTAGTGATTTTCTATCATCGAACATGAACTAATCAGTTTGAACCTTTTGGGTGCTCAGTCAAGATTAAACTAACTGTTATATTCAAAACAAGAAATGAGTTTAGAGAATATAACAGCTTCTTTATTGTATACAATAGAAAAGTTTTCGAAAATAAAGGGCTGAAGTAAGAAACCGAAGTGCAAGAGACGGAGTCTGATTCTCTGCTTTATAAAATGATCGAACGCGTGCTCCACATCCTCTTCAACACTGTTACTATTACCGAATGACCCCGAATATTGGAAAATCACTTTATTCACAAATTTTACACTATATTTGGGTAAAATTTATGCAAAAAAAATTGATTTTTTGAAACCGACACACGATTGATTGATGATTTGAGATCACGATTTAAAAAAAATATGAGATAAAATATAGCCATCCGAACGAATAATGCCCATTGAATATGAAAATTTATAATCGGGTAAAATGAAAATCTCTTTTTGACAAAAAACACATAGCCCATGCAGCTATCTCAGTTTTGGTACTGAGGTAAATTATTAAGTTCGTTATATATTTCACTAAATCCAATCAAGGTACGGAGAACGCCCTTATGCAAATATAGCCTTTTCAGCACAAACAGGCTTATCCCGCTTTTACAATGCGAAAATGTACTTCCAACTGCCGGGTGTAAATATTTTTCTTTGTGGCGTTGGAAAAACAAGAAGCACTCAGCATCTTCAGCGATACCGCTTTTCGTTACCGTTGCCGTTCATCGTTTCTTAGTGTGTCAATTTACTTAAATGGACCCGAATGTACGATCATTAACAACATTTGCAGAGATGGTTTTACAATTCAAATGCTTTTAGGGAGTTGGGCTTGAGGGAACGTCTGAAGATTGCAGTGGATTTGTTCTAAATATGCATGCACACGTATTGCGGATAAATTCAGATGCACCATAGTTCGATTCCTTTGAAATACTGAACCTTAAAGAAAATGCACCGGCTCGCTTGAATGCTATCCACATATAACACATAAAATTGATAGGCGAATTTGTTGAAATGGCTCAAAATATGTTTTATATATTTTGAGGAAATATAACAGTACTTATTGGAGATAGAAGTTGGAAGACGCACGATGATATTTCGAGCCGAAGCTCCATTATTATATGAGCGCATTAATTCTTTCAAATTGGACCAAAACCTTCTTTTTCATCTCGTTATTTACAATGGAATATAATCTCTGAAAACAAAGGAGAAATGCTCTACGTCACTGTCCTTTTCGGAAATAAATGGAAGTGGATCTGTCTAATAATCATTAGTATTCATCAAAGGGACTGATGAGACCCATAATCTTTTTAATGCAAACCACTGAATACAAATGAATCCATCCATAGAAATATAATATTATACTTCGAAAAGTCAGTATAACAATTAAACTTGATACTTAAAAAGTAGGATTTTGCGTTCGAGCAATTAATTTCATAGCTCGCAATACAAACGCAATTTCATCAAACGCCTTATCTTTTTAAGGTAAAATGCAGTTTTTTGTGTATATATATATATTAGAATTTGATTTTAATGATATAATTTTTATGTCCTATAACTGTGCAAATAAAATTGCTCTCAACTTCCTTTAAATTATCTTTCTTAGATTTTAATATATCACGCTATGACATTCTTTATATATTTTTTAAATAGCTGTGTGCCATAATGGATGCTTATTGAGTCTTTTAACATCCTTTTGTACCGTTAGCATCGTATCTATCTTAATGGCAGCACTAATATCCTCACTATTAACGACTTGAAGCATTCCAGTCCTTTGAAAATTTTCAATATCAGAATTCCTAAATTAATTTTTTAGGACTATATTTGACACTTTTTAAAGTTTATTGTGCCACTGTTTAAACGTAAATGATTTTAACAGTTTGATTTAAATCATATTTAATTCATGACATTCATTAAAAAATATTGAAATAATTATTTTATTCAATATAGAATAAAATTATTCATAAGTCATAATTCTTATAGTTAGAACCAAATTAGAACAAATTAGAGATATATTAAATATTATCAAATATGATACCTGATATAGAAATTAGTTAATCAAGTGAGTATAATAACCATAATCTTCTTAGACAGTATAAAATCGCTTTAAATTAAGTGTATAATTTTACTACGTGCCATGCGTCTTAAACATCTCATGTTGAATCAACAATATCAAATAAAATAAATTGATTAGGTTAATTATTATATCCTGATTATTCTAAGCTTAATGTGTGATGATAAGGAGGGATATTGTGTTTCACTGTATACCTATTTAATAATTGCAATATATTAGTGCGAAGGGATGATAAAGGAAATACATATATTTTGCCCTCCATTTCCTCGAGATATTCGAAAAATATGCTGCCTTATTCAATATTTCTAATCTCTATATGAATATAAGCAATAAAAAAATCCGTTATAACACATATTGTTAAAGTTGATTAATAATTGTTTTAGCGAAATAATATATTTTTTATGTATTTGATATTAGCAAACCGAGATTGGAGCATAAAATTGTAATTTATATATAAGACCACTTTATTCTTGGCCAGGATTGCTTCAAAATTTAACGCCCCCTTGTTTAATATAGAACCGTAATAAGACAGTGACCATGGCTCTTGGCTTATAATAAAAATGCGACAAAGTTGCACGTCAGAATATTGTATGAGTAACTGGTTTTTAATGGCTCGTTTCGAAATAAATGAAAGCTTTTTTGCCTTTGAACGAGCTTTTAAAACCGCAAAAAAGCGCATAAATTGCTCGGAGTTTGAAATTTACTTTAATAGCTCTATTGACCGTCAATTCCGAATAATGAAATGGAATTGATGTCGTTTATTGGTGGAAAACGATCGACACACGTTAAGAGTTATGGCTTCATTTTTGTGTTATGGTCAATGCCAAAATCGAATATTTTACAAGACGCTAATGTATTAGACAAATTGAATTTTGTCACTGGTGGAACATTTTTTTTTTATTTGGGAAATGTCGAAATACGTTAGGTTGTATTAATTCCGTAATGTATCAATAAAAATAATGGTTGTCTAAATGGACTTGCATGGAAAATAGAAGATGACCGCATGACAAATCTTAAATTTATTTGGCACAATCTGATATCCACTTCTTCCAACAGTGATCCTTTATTCTCAGAATTCATTACGCGATTTTCTCCTGATATCCTTTTCGTATGGGTAACACGCCCGATGCACGTGCCATACAATGTCTTGTCCTATATAGGGGTCTCTGGACTGGGGATGGCATCAATAATGGATGGAAAAGGAAAGTGGACTAGCCCCTTCATTATGGTGATACTTGGGGTTTCGGTGAAATTTATCGCAATACTGCCAAAACAAGACAATTGATTTGAAGTGTCAGGTATAAACAAAGGTATAACACCTACGGCATACAATGGAAGCTTTCAGGCTTTCGAAACGCCATGGAACTCACCTTCTTATCATGAATTTACGTATATCTTAATTATGAAGATCTCCTTTCATTCGGCAAATATCTCAATGTGCGCATTTATAAGAGATTTAAGAACAAGATAAGTTTGTCGTAGATCTATGGCTTGTATGAAAGCTTGTGAAATTGTGATGGAACACTATTTTTTTCTCAAAATATTTGCAGATATATTAATTTTTTATCAACCCTGGATGGAATATAATATCATATCAAAATTCTTCATTTCGTCGAATAAAAATTCTCTTTTCAATATCCATTATGTCAAATTGGTTTCATCGAAACAGCTGAGCCTTCATCGTGACGAAAGCTGATTAATTGGCCAAACGAATTCAATCAAATATGAAATTTGAGAAATTTCATAAATATAACATTGCAAATATTTATAAATTCATCTCGAATTATAATAGCAAAAAATAAGTCTTAACTTAAAAAAAAACCATTATTATGTTAAGAATATTTTTAAGTATTGCTTATATTCGTAATCATTTGAATCGTTATTGAAAATAGTGAAAATTACGATATCAAATCGAAATCCAAAAATAGTGATTATTTTTATAAAGAAGTATAATATTTTAGAATTTTGTTAGAGTTATATTTAGAATTAAATCAATTGTCATCATTTTTAATGCCAATTCCTTATGTTTTTACCTTGTATTTTTATTTCATACCTAAAAATGCAAATATCAAATGTTACCATTAATTGATTAGTCATCCATTGAGTTTGAAATAACGCCATTCCTTTGGTTATGCAGTTCGCAGTTTTATTGTAGTTTATTTTAATAAATTGCCAAATTGAATTAATGAAAATTAATATTAAATTATAATGATTGATATATCTTATTCAAAGCTGGGAGCTTGTTAAACAATCAATTTCAGAGCATGAGTTGAACGAAAAATATATAATATACTTGTACGAGTGAGTTTGTCATCAATTCATAGGATAAAAATTATACGAACAATAGAATAGTTAGTAAAACGAGATCATTGTTGACGTCCCAACCAATAAATAGAATTAGTTACATAAATTGATGATAATACTTGACTGAATAATACTAGTAATATCTTAAAAATGTGTCTCTGTGCTTCCATGCAATATTAATAATTAAACATTTAAAAATATCAAAGCTTTGTTTATAAATCCTATTTTTTGGCTATTTATAAAATGCATATTTATTATTTAATTAGTACGGATTTTCACCATGAATAAATGCCTTTAAAGGGCTTACTTCCTTGAATTGAAAAATATATTTTTATGCGTTAAAGTGGTAAATGGTCTCCATCAGTTAACTTAGAATGGATTTCATTTGACAAAATAGATAGTAAAAGAGAAAAATCTAAAGGACGGCTCCATAAAATTAAGGGTAGTCCCTTAGCGTAAAAAACACATCGTATTTGAACACGTCGCTTCAATGGAATAGTTCAATTGGCAGAGTGTTCAATCGAAACGTAAATGGTGGCAGATTCATATTACCAATGGATTAAATCGAATTTACCACAAGATGAAAATGATTTTCGCATTGAAATAATGAATGGGAGCTTTTTCTGGCGCAATTTGACGTCAAAAATATTTAATGGTTATTAAAAAATCGCTCAGATTTCCGAATATTTCCCCAAATCGGCTATAGAAATCCAGTCACGTATTCCAATATCTTCGAAGGCTACCATTATCACGGAGGTAGACGTCATATTACAACTATTCCGCGATATTAATATTATTAGGGGTGTTTTTTTTTGTTTCCATATGAAATTGAAATATTTCCTTGTTTATAGGTTTGTCGTATTTTCGTCACGTTTGTTTCGACACCACGAAATGTAAACAGTCGTATTACTTACAATTTGAGAAACCCATTATAATGACGTGGTATTAAACGAAAGTGTCGTATAATCCCAAATTGGAATATAAGCACAGGACTGGAATTAAGCAAACATATTTCAGATTGTCCCTTCGTTGTTACATAAAATGAATGTCCCAATTTCCTGAAAATAAGTCGGGACTGCCCCAAACTGAACCTATTATTCTAATTAAGAACATAAAAATTGTCGACCCTAGGAGGGTCGACGACGCACAACCCTTGACATCGAATGATGCTGACGTGATGATATATTACGGTGTGATTCTTCCTAAGTACCTGAGTCATGCGTATACATTAATAATCATTTTTCTAGCGCCAAAACTCTCAAATAATGGATTTCGCGAATGCGAAATAATTGATTGATACTGCTCTCCCAATGCTTGCGTAACAAATTTACATTATTCATATTTTCCGTTCGAAATTTAATTTCGGAACGAAAACAAAATCACAATCAAAGCAATAAAATACAGGAGCATTTTTTCGTTGAACGTTTTCAGCCCCGTCAAAAATAACAACGTTTCCAACTGTCAGAATGTCAGGGAAGACTTTTGGATTTTATTTTCATTCTCGCCACCGGTATGGATATTAAAAAATCATATTACCACCCACACTGAGGGAACGTGGAAATTTTCGTATTTGTATTGAGACATATATATATATTTTATTAAATATTTACATTAAGCATGTATTATGCTTTCAATATCCGCTGTAATTTGTAATTTTCGCTTTATTTCCGTTTTCTGTATTTTTCATCCCGCTTCAGTTCAGATTAAAAAATTGATGAACGTCTCGGTAATGAAATATTCCTAAAAAAATATGGGAGTATTTAAAAAGTGTACGTCAATAGATGGAAACTGACAAAATTATTCATTTTAACACTCTGAGAACCCGGCGTTGTCTAGGATTTTAACGGAATTTGATATTATTATTTATGTAAAAATATAAAACATTAATTATCACACATAAAAAAATATATTGTACAACACAAATAAGAATGTAAATTTACACAAAAGCCATAAAGAGTAACGATGTATAGCGAGGGTGAGATTTCTGAAGGGTGAAATTAGATGCCTATATTTCTTCATGCTTCTTAAGTACCATTGTGTTGTATTTGAAACAGATGGTATTCGTATTAATACACATTTAAATTATAAGGAAAATATGGAGTAATCAAGATAAGCACATGTTAAGCCTACGCTTTATAAAATACATCAAGAGAAACTGCGCTAACAGATTATTATCATAATATTCCTAAATCTATAATTATTCTATGCTTCTGCATCATTTTTTACAGTTTGTTTCAAAAAAGACCCTAATTGATTCTTGGTCAGAAAATTTAAAAAAAATGCTGTTTGTAACATTTACTGCCAGATAAGATCATAAGAGATCATGTACACATATCTTTCCACAAGAAATTGTGAAGTAGTATACTAATTCCGTTCAATTTTCATGCATAGCTTGTCATCGGATATCTACGTGGCTCGCTATATGTTTCAAAATCAATTCCCTTAAGTATTTAAGCTCTTTCAATTTCAGAAGGAAATATATTTAAATTAAATTTAATACAAAGTTGTGTGACTAAAAAAATATCGTTAATTTTAATACTGACTGAATATCGGACATTTCATATGATAATTTTTGATAATGGATTATATTTTTTATCTTATATAAATATATAAAATTTGATACAGTGTCGACCTGAATCACAAGATCCGTTTCAAATTTTCCGAGAATTTTCACAGAGCTTCTCATAGAAAAAAGTCCACTCGAAAAGATGATCTCGACCACGTTCGGCAAAGAAGGAAACCGGAAAAATTAAGTTCGTAAAACGGGTCGTCTTAATTCTCACCGCTCGTATTTGAATACATTTGTTTTACATCAGGTCGTGAGAGGAGACACCTTGTGGAGAGTCCATCAGGAACACCACAGTATTTGGTAATCCCTTAAAAGCCTTCTTATGTAAACCTATTCATTTTGAGGAAAGGTAATGGCGGTCGAATGCCATCTTAACCGACAATAATTCCATCGCACGTATCGAACTTTGATACTTTCCAATGCGAGTTGAAATTATTTACGGTTACAAAAATATCCTGAATCTAAATTACGATCTCTCGTGGCATCGGCAGGCTTTTGAGGAAATTTATGAGAACCATAACAAAGAAACTCTAGGGCTAGTCGTTTGAGATAAGAGGTTTAGTGTGGCGAAAATAAAAATAACAATAATAAGGACATCCAAAGTGACGATCGTCATTACTTTGATGAAAGTTATTTGAAGAATACAACGCTTTATCTTACGTTTATTAGCAAAATAAACGAAGTGTTATCCTTAAAATGATGTTAAGTGAAACACAACAATTAGCACAGACAATTCTTCACATTCCATTAAATATACGTTGTATGGATAAGATGCAAGTACTTTAAACGGGGGTATCGTCATGTAAACAATCATTTTTAATCATAGTTTAAGACCTTATTTTTAAATTTAAATTTATATCTCGATTAATTTTAGACCTCAGATTAAATAAATATTCGCTATTAATCCTTCTTCTTAGAGATGATTGATTATTATAGACGTTTCAAACACCTTCTTGTTAAAAAGATGAGCAAAAAATGTCTTATATAAACTCTGTTGGTTTTGGTATTAAATTAACATAAACATAGTATATTTTATTACACGCCACACAGTAATAAAAAAATCAATATGCATTATGCATTTTTAAAAAACATACTTCCAATACATATATTTATAAAAAATAAAATTTCGCTGACTTTTTCAATATTGGTCTAGACGTCATTAAATGAAAATTTGATGACATCAATAAAACGATCACAAATATGTCCATCGTACTTCAAATGCTAATAAATTTTCTTTTGAAAATACTATGCTTTTTATATCTTTATTAATGTACCTTAATAATACGATTTTAATTCGTACGAAAAATTTTTGGCGTTTCAAATTATGATTTTAGTGCAGCAAAGGCAAATATGCTATAAAAGATTTACAGTTTGTTGAACGAAATGCGAGTTACCTTTGTTTGTGCACTCTTACTACATACAATTTAATTAATATTGCACAGCGAAAAATTAAATTTACTAAGCCGACGTGAACATAATCCAACATTTCAAAATTATTTATGCATCAAATTATCCATATTCCAAAACTGCAACACTAAGACAGGATATATTGTATAGTTACTTGTTAAAAAACACAATAAACACAGTTAATCCATATAATCAATAATTACTTTTTAAGGGACGTTTATACCTTGTTGGCCCCAAAAAGATCGATTTTTAAACATTTTTTATGCGAAAGTATTAAATATAGAAAGTTGATATTTAGTATGTTGACTAAGCTATCTTTATTGAACATAAAATATTTTTTAAAGTTTGACAAACTATAGTAGTGGGATTGGGGAGAGCCATGTATTTCAATGGACAAGCAATGATATTCTTCACCATGGAAGTCCTAAGTCCTGGACAAATAATTTGCAGTAAAAAAATTAAACATATTTTTACTTTGTATAATATCGTGTATAGTATAGATTATAATTAGAAAGAAATATTAAAAAATAAAAAAAATGGTGGGTAATTGAAGAAAAATCTGTGTTTTTACCGACGTTTTTTGTAGTTTCAGTAGTTCATTAGAAATAAATGGTTGAATCTTTTTGAATAATTTTAGTCTATACGATGAAGACAATTATTATATACGTGTTTGCTAAATTTCATAAAGAATGCTCATCTAGGGCGTTTGGGAGCATTTCCATGAGCTTGGGAAAAGTAGTTTCGATAAAAACATGTTTAAAGTTTCTCAACTCCTCAGCTCCTCAGCTTGTCGGCCTATAACTTTGCGAATTTCATTTATATCAACTTGACATTAATTGAACGTATTTTTAAACATTGGTTCTTTCTGATACGCGAAGAGAAACATTTTTTTTTAAACAACAAGGTAAAAACATCTCTTAATGTCGAAGAAGATTTAGACAGTTATTTTTTTAGAGTATTCCTTAGGATATAAATTATTCTATATGAAAAGATCTATCTAAACATTTCTTTTGAAATATTTTAAATAATATTGCCTATATATTTTTATGAATTTTATAATATGTATTAAACAAACTTATAACATTATGATATTTAATTAGTCATTTCTGCTTTGGGGTTTAGAATCATAGTGTTTTCTACTAATTGTTAGTAATGTGATTCTAAATTGCAATATTGATGCCTTATATCCACCAATGGTCATTCTTATGTGTTAATAGATATGATAAAACCAAGCATCGCTTATCCTGTATGAAATATATACAAATCCTGAAATTTATTTTTAACGAACGCCATAGGCATTTACGGATGAATTTGAATACAAATACGTACTTTCATTGTGCTAAAGCCGACAAACATTTTCGATATGAAGCCGCGTCAATATTACCGAGTGTTGCAAATATTTAATATATGGAGATTTATGATATAAAGCGGGTGGAGAAAATGTTGTTAGCGCTTTTAATAAATATTAGGTGCCTGAATTTTTTCCTGGGGTGGATTTAGTTAACAATGGGAACGTGCAAAGGCTTCATACTTTCCTGGTGATCGGCCTCTTGATAGATGGAAAGTTTTGCTTTTCACGTTGAGGATATATTTTTCCATTGAAAGGACCTTAAAAAGGCTGAGGTGGTTTTTTTTTCGGGGGGCATCTGTGCAAAGGATGTGTAATAAAGGAAGACGTTCCGCGTGCAGCATCCCAAACTATAGGTCGACGAAGATTGAGCCTCTATGAAAAATATATATAAATATATATATAGATATTTTTATAATAATTGATTTTTATTTTTAGCTATAATATTATAATAAAATAAGCCCTTTTATATTATAGACACGTTTACGTTAAACTCTATATAACAGTCTTAAAGCTTCCCTCAAGGAAGAAGAGAAAAATATTGTGCTTAATTTGAGCGGATTGTTCCCACCTTTAAATTGATTTTTGGCAATTTCCCCTTATCCCTTCGAACCTTTAAGGGTTTTTTTAACATGTCAGGCCTATCGGTGATAAAAACGATTTTTCGAGCAGCAAAGAAGGCTTGCAAACTCTGTGAGCATTCATGTAGAACAAGGCTGTATTATCTGTCAGCCTTTTCATAAGACTCGGCTAAGCCTTTTGCTTTCCATATACCTTATCCTTCTATTAGTCCGGATCAGAGCCTCGTCGAATTTTCGCAACGAATATTATTTTCCACAAATTAACCCCGAAAAATGCTCAAGAATGTATTATCCCCTATTAAAAACTTCAAAGGATCACCACTGAAGGAAATATGTACCGCAATAAATATTTGTGTTGAATTACGCGGGCAGAAACCTCTCAAAAGGGTTTACCGATTTGAGGGACTCGTTTATTTTCCGAATTGAAATATATTTTTACGCGCAAAAAAATGATTTATGATCGTAGCAATTATCGCCGTATATCTGCCATTGTGGTACTTCCTCTAAATCAAAAACGATGCTCCATTTATTATAATAAATCACATAATAAAAACATACAAACGCTAACAAGAATATTTTCATCGGGATTTAGAATTCCATAGATGCTGCACTAAAAATAAATTACATCGCAAATACCATAGAACTGTCAACGCTTGGTTATTCTGAAAAATAATTTTCAATATTCCAATTAAGAAATTCTCAAGATAGAATTTTACAGAATGTTTGGGACATTCTTGTTCATTTACAGGTAATGAAATACCTTCAAATAAATGAAAGTCTCTTATAGAATCGATGGTATTCAATATGTGCTTTTCGTTGATGAGGATGTAAGGGGCTGGAAAAGCTGAATAGCATTTTTTAAATTTACATGTAAATTAATGGCGCTTAGTTGGTCTAACAAGGCCATGACACAAATAGTTGTAGCAAAATTTACTTGGGATAGTATCATCCTTTGTACACTCTCCAAATAGCTTATTTATAGTCTAATGAATTATTTATTGTTATAGCTCATTTTTTAAATATCATATTTCAAAGGTTTTCAATATTATATTTCAATATTTCAAATTTGTTTTCTATTATTTGATGTTGTTGGGCGAAAATATCGAATATAATTCACGGTGGAAACGATTATGTGTAATTTTGTTACGCGTGGGTCGAATAAGACCCAACTCTGGCTTGCTAGAATTAACTAAAAATATATGACAACCCTTTGCTGCAAATAATTTTCCATGAAATCCATTTTTAATATGAAACAAAGTTTTCATATAATATATGTTAGACCTGTAGGTAGTTCTGCGTAACTAGTAACTTGATTGTCATGGGTTCAAATCTACAGTACGTATATCTGGTGATCACATTTTTAAAAGATATAATATATTCACTACGAAAAAACATGTAGAATGGTTGACAATAATTCTATAAAAGAGATTGCTAAAAGCCACCTCAAGTAAGTAAATAATATACTGTCTGTTAACCCTTAAAGGAGTAGTATCCCAGGGCCTGGGAACCCTCCTCCATTATTCGGAAAGAGCAGCGTTTTTCGTTTAAACCAAAATAGTTAAAATAAAGATCCACCATATAGCCCACAATACCAGTATATGATAAAAAATGAATCCAAAATAATCATCCACATTTCAGTTATTTTTATGCTAAGGAAAACATAGAGATATTATTAGAATTGTATTTAGAATAAGATTGCATAATACGAACGATATACTTCAAAATAATGGAATTAATTTGATCTATAATCAGAGCAAACGCGTATTATTACACCAACATGTCATTTTAGCTGACATCAATTACACAGGGATTTAATCATTGATTTCGATTACGTTGTTTTGGTGTCCCCCACAGACTATGCTTGTTAACTAACGAATGCTTTGTAGTATAATTGAAGCCCATTTTAGCCCGGTAGCTTATTGACCTTTCCGATAATTGGTCACCCAGCAAGTTAATTGATCATTGAAATGTTTTTTAATTAGACTATTTAAATTTAATTAAGATTTCATACAACTTGTCATCGATGCTCCATAGAGTAAATACGATCCGTCGAACGTAATTATTGGCTACTGAACATTCAACATCTGCTGGGATATTGAAAGCAGCATAAACTCAACTAGAAATACCAAATTTCCGATAATTTTGGTTTCGTCGTCAATTTCGATCCCCAAAGTGTGCCTATAAATTTGACCTGGAACATCGTGTTTCATTCGCAAAACTATACTATTAGTGGTACAAGTTCGCCGCAACCACAAACAATTTGCTGTCAACCAAATCACGGGTTTCCTATTTCTTTGAGCTAAGCTCTGAAGCTGTGGTTTTCAATGTTTCAATTGTAAAATATCACAGACAATTGTAAATCTATAGCGTATCATATACATTATCTAAATACAATTGGTTTTGTAAGGCGAAATACAAGATTATTATATAAGGGGTTGAATGACAATCCAAAATCAGAAAGATCTCTAATATTGGATGATAATGCTCTTAATTCGCTATTGGAATCAGATCTTCGTAAAGCAATTAAATTATTATTAGTAAAGCATAGTTTTCTCTAGTCAACTGTAAATGATAATTTTGGAAGACATTGGAATTGGCAAGAAATTTTGATTTCGTACGAATTTTCCCTAATTTATCTATTCGTCTATATTTCACATGTTTTAAACTTAATGATTTCTGAAAAGAATATAATTGAGTCATATATAATAACCTGAAGTAAAACGAACACAGTAATTTCTACAATTCAGATACCAATTCATTAGCCTTAAAAAAGATTATCCTTTGTGATTGATGGGATGTAATGGATGAGATATTTTAGGAGTTATTAAAACCTGAGGAAACTTACAATAAAGAAGACTATTATAACAGAGTGTATTTTATCCAATTAACCGAATCGAAGATAGAAATGCAAACTTCATCTAATTTTCTCATTTAATCTTCATATTTCCAAATCATAAATCGTGTTAAATGGCAACTCAAATCGTTTTTTTTATCTTGTTCTATAATATCGACAAAAAAATATTGTATTGCAAACATATATAAATATCGTAGAATAATGACATGCAGTTCTACAAATTGTATCTCTAATTCACATGCATATGCAAATTGCAATACGTGCACTCGAACAAACAAGCGACGCTTCAAGGAATACATATATTCGTCGAAGATCCGTTATATTATTACAAACAAAATTTTGGATCCAAGTTTGAACTCGATTTCGAGATATTGCAATATTTTACTAGTAATAACCCGAATGTGGTGTAGGATGGAAGATATGGAGCTGAAGCCCTAACTCTCCTTTTATCCTTAACATAAAATATAATCTAAAAATAATATCGATAGAGCTAACACAGCCTTTACATGAAAGAAAACAGACTATGGCCTTAGCATAACAATATTTCAGGAGAGCAATACCGGTAAGTAGTTACATTTCACGCCGTAAATTTATTCCCTGTTCCCCATTAGAATTTGTTGTTTCTCCAAACATGTCCGTGTCTTCCGTTACCTAATAAGATAGTCGAGCCTTGTGGATGGCTGATCGTGAGTTTGGACCCTAATTTTATCATAGCCTATTACCCGAAGTCACTTGGGAAATTGTCACAAGGATAGTTCTGAATTTATATAAACCATTTTAACCATTGAAACAAGACCTTGATTAACCACCTTCAAAAGACATTATCGATTTGGATGATATTTAAAATCCATACAAAATGTGTAGCTTAAAATTTCATGCAATAATACTAATTTACAAAGGCGTATACAAACAATTGATTGACTTTGACTGATAGTCCTAAATACATCGATAGACAATATATTCTTACTCCACCCAATATCCACATAAATTGTGGATATTGATAGAAAAGGTCAAAGCAAAAAAATTAACAGCTGATGCGATATACGAGTATCTAAGGGTCGGGATGTGTTAGCTGTGAAAATTGTTAGATAAACGCCAATACTCTGATATGGATGTAATTTTAGAATATAGTCCCTGTTAGTACATTCGTATAAAAATTTGAATCAACTAAAATCGGTCAATATTTCAAGACAGCTAAAGCTAAAATTTCTCATTCTTGTCTTGCCTCATGATTTAAATACATATATCAAATGCCCGACTCGTTTATGGTATCCTTCTCTCCGAAGTATTATATTTTAAGACGTATCAGTTATTATATAATTATGGACTGAAGAAGCAAAAATATTGAAACATTTAATTGAGCAAGGTAAGTAGTCCCTCTCAATTATTATTTTCGTATATGATCCGTTAGTTTATTATTTGTTTGGTAAATAGGAATTCATCAATGATTTAGAGCAGCGAGTGATATACTGTCAATAAGTTTAAAATTGAACCCATACAATGCAAATATAATTAATATGAATATAGATCTTAAATATTTTAAGTATCTTGCCAAGTGCATGAAAATAATTGTTATAATTTTGATTTTACTTGATTGCAATCATGGTCTTCACATATCCATCTTTAAACCCATTAAATCTAAGCTGACCGCAAACTTATTACAATGGTAAAACTACAATGGTAATATTTAGCCTTATAACCAACATATTCGAAAATCTCAAAATTTAATGGAATTTGATATTTAATGTTGCACCAACAAATTTGTAGCAAATTGAACGACATTTAACTTTAAAAAATTGTTTTTATTTAAACAGTAATACAGTTTAGTCATATTCAATATTTGTATCAATAAGCTATGATAAGAAACAATGTATGTTCTATCCAGATCCAGTGGGATGTAAATAAATAGAAATATTATTTTCCTAGTAAATAAATATGCTTTTAAGAGTTTTACTCCAGGCTATCCACCCACATTGCTCTACCCACGGATTGCCACCAATCTAACCAAGACAGTGGGATGATCGACGGTTATTTCATTGCAAATAATCATGTCAAGAAATTATGAGCGAAAATTCGTTTAAAATATGTATATTAATATCAAATAATTTCAGAAAATATTATTTTTTTGATATTTATATATTTTTAGGAAGGAATGTATCAATGTTATATTAATTTTGTTCAAATAAATCACATGGAATTAATATAGTGGAATTAAAGACTTTTACCATAGAAAATAAATTGTGCAAGTGTGTAAGAAAAAAAGTTTTAATTATCGTTAAATATAATGTTGAATCACCTTAGCACTAGGATTTTTTTGTAGTAAATTTTTAATTTAGAAAGAAAAACTCAAGTATGTGCTATTTCTGAACTTGTATTATTATGGAAGATAGTGAAAGAAATTTTAGTTTAAGAGATTGCAAATATCATTGTTTTGGATAAATTGTCTCGATGCAAGTTTATCTGGCGAATGAACACTGAGACAATTAATCAAGTCAGGCAGGGCCGTCTATGAATGGGACCAATTCCCTCCACAAATTACAAACTTGTAGTTTATCTACGTCGACTGACACAATTTCTCATCGGACTTTTATATTATATAGTGGGAATGTTTTTTTTAAATGATCAAAGTATCCTTTATTAGAAAAAAAATCGTGGAATGATTCGTCGTTTTTTTAAATGACGGTTGATGAGAACTTTTTTTGATTTTTAGTGATTTAATAAAGTGAAAGGATGATTTTTTTAAAAAGAAAATTTGTATTATTTTTTAGTTTGTTAAAATTATAATTTTGCAATATAAAAAATACAGTGTGTAACTGATAAAATTTCTTTCTACTGAGACACGGACTAAAACTCGCAAAATTCCCGATTTCCCGACAAATCATTTATTTCCTGTCGCTGGAGATGAATACTTATATACTATAATACTTTGATGTGATTCGTAATTATATTACAGAGGAATACAAAAATTCTGAATCCCGTATCCATTATATTTCATATCGATATTCCCATTATTAGAGTCGAGGTGTAGTAAATACATCACCGGTAGGGAAAGGTTAATATTATATAACAATTTGAGAAACATATATGTACTGTATATATGTATACATATAGATTAGACAGTTACTGCCCGCAGGTGATCGCCTAAGCTCGCTAATTAGTAGTTACGCCACTATTTCGAAGCGTCCAGATTTCGGCGGAAATGTCTCGATTTAGTAGCTTTCATCGTGTTGGTGAGGTATACGATTTCTGCAAGGTAAAAATTTCAATCCCAATTTTTTCAGGATTACGTTTACTAATTCCGGGATCCATGAGCACCTAAATCTGTACGGGATTCCGGGATTGGATTCCCTAGTCACGAGTCCTTAAAAAATCATTTAATATCAGTAGTATTATTTTATTTTATTTCGTTTATAACGTTTTAAATTGGCGACCAATTCGATGAAATTTACATTATTCTTAATTTAAATATATTCTAGAGTAATTTTATAATTAATCCATTATATAACAGTCTAGTTCGTCTAGACATTATAATGGAAAATAGAGTGCTATAACTGAATTGTCAAAATAAACTTATATTATCGAACTACTAAAAATCAGTGTGATATTTTTAAATTCGCCTGTAGCAATTATATTATTATTCTCACATTTCAACCATGTATTTTATTGAAAATTCAAATACTTGATATATCATTATTTATTGTCGGATTGGCCATAAATGAATACTAATTGATAGTAATGTCAAGCAATCAGCTTATTTCATTAAGCTTCATGATCTATTCACCACAAATCCTTGCAGTACTGTAAATATATATTATATCATATTTTAACCACATTTGAATTATAATATATAATTTTTTACAAGGACAGTTTAAAAATTTTCAGTAAAATTTCGTTGTTAATTAATGAAATTAAAATGAAATTTTGATACATTTCGGATGAGTTGTTAGTATTTTGCTATAATAGAAGTATGCTTTATATAAAATGTACATTTTTGGAAAACGTGAAGGTTTAGCAGATTTTCTTATAAATAAATACAAAAAAGGTTATTTGATTCAGTCCGATGTTTGTATAAAAATGTTTTCATATTTCATACTAAATAAATCACCTCGAAATAAGTAACGAAGCCAAAATTTACATGGAAAAGTAGATTATTCATTTTGTATAAATTCAAAAGATATGGTCAGATTTCTCCTCATTGTACCGATTTCGTAATAAATGTGTATTATAAACAATAAAATCAGATTAATGGAGAATTATGCGAATTATTATTAGAGCCTGGAGCGATAGAGGTAAATGTATCGTTTGTTTTGTCCAAAGGGCTAATAATAATCCTTGCAAAAATGGTGAACGTTCAGGAGCAACATCAAAAGATACCATCAACCCATTAAGACCACTTCGTTTGAAAAGTACAACAAAGGAGCGGAATTAAAATGAATAAGAGACGGAATTTGACGAGAGCAACGATTTCAAATAAGAAAATTAATTTCGAATGGAAAAATAAAGTCAAAGTGAAACAATAGCTTCAATGCCAATATTGAACAATGCTACGTAATGCCGGTCAATATTTTTTCTCGGATGATTCAATTTTTCATCGAAAAACTTGATGAAAATATACACGAAAGAGTAATTTCAATATTTTTTTACATTGTAGATATTCTATGCTGTCCTAAAACAGCAATATAGACGCCAAATATAAAAAAAATCATAATTTATATTCACATTTTGAGCTTTTGTCGGTCATATAAGGTGCTTTTCGAATCAAAACTACACTAAGCACTCTATCCAATATCACTTTATTTTTACAACATATTGACAGTTGCCAATATCCTAGATCCTTTTATAACTCCCAATAATTTAATAAAAACGTTAATATTTTTATGTATACCAAATTACACGTTTTAGGCAACTCTATGATCATAATTGATCCAAAACAGGGATAAAATTAGCAATAAGCTCAGTAATTCTAACGGTCTGGTGAATGGATACCTTAAATGTATTCGTAGAAGGGTTATTATTAAACCAGATGCTAAGCATCGCATAAAAAGCTCTCGTTGGACACAAATAAGAGCAAATTGTAATTTATATTAGAAAAGCACCTCCAGGCTCCAACTATACATCTCATCTACATTATATAAAAACGAGTTTTTCTTCATTTTAGTTTCTCCTGTGTAAGTACAAAAATAATTATATTTTAAGAAAATGTATATTTTGTAGTTTTCACTACTATATTTTGCAAATTTGCACTAATTTTGAAATATAAGTTTTAAATACTAATGCTCAATGATATCTGGAACCGTAATTTAAAGTGAAAAATGTCCATTGTAAACATTTTACATATTTACATAATAATTTAGTTTTAATTGTTACACCATAAAATACTATTTTTTAATCTTCTACTGTCTTCTCTTTCATTCAATAAGAGGTTTATTAACTTTGTAAAGGCAAATGTCTTAAATTGGTCTTAAGAACTTCATTAAAATATGATTTTTTATTTAAAAAATATTACGTAAATTTTATTTTGTGTATTTTCCTATACAGGTAGTCCTCGACTTACGACTATTCGCACTTACGACTACAATTCTCATTGTAGAACTTTGCCAGAAGATTGCCACTTGATTTTAATATTGATCATGAAGACATAAACCAACTTATAGAAAATTATTTGGAAAATTTTACAAATGAAGAATCATTATGCATCGAAAATCAAAGGGTTGAAGAAGAGACTAAAAAAAAGAATTGGTATTGGAATCTTCAAAAAAATGTATATTGAAAGAAATGGATGCAGCGTTTTGTCAAATTGACCAAGGAATGCCAAAATTTGCAAAAATGGATTCGGACAACGAAAGATTTTTGACTATATACCTCCGTATTTTAGGAAGATCTTGCTTGCTACAAAGAAATATATAGGGAAAAAAACAACAAACAACTCAACTAAGCTTTGATATGTTTTTTAAAAAGACTACTACTGCTTCTTCTTTCACTACTGATGATGAGCCAATGAATTGTACTTATATAAATATACATGTTTTATTTTAACATAATTTAAGTTACATATTTTGTATGAAATTCGACTTACGATCAATTCGACTTGCGACCAAGGTCCAGGAACGTATCTCGGTCGTAAGTCGAGGACAACTTGTATTTGCCCAACAATTTTCAAAACATTTTATGCCATTAATATTTAGATCTTGTTTTGATTTATTTTATTCAAAAAAAATTATTTTAAAATGGACAGTAATACCCACAAGCGCTTAAAACTCAGTCGATCCGATATACATTTAAAAAGGGTGTTAATTTGTTTTATTGCATCATGTAAAATTAAACAATAAATTCAATTGAAGCTCTTTTTGTTACACACAAGATCCATTTCTCTTTGTTTCATCCTGGATAAATTTATTTTTATCCATTGTTCCAGTGTTTGATTTTCAAACGGGCATTTCTTGTGATCCACCCAGTAGCGATTTTTAAAAAAATGGAAATATAATCATAAAGACCATACATATTTCATAGAAAAATGTACCATTATGAATATAACACGAACAAATACGAAACTATTGTATAACAATTTTTGATCAAATGTTGATACGTTGGATATTTAAACATTCCATATATCAGCTAAACACGAATTTCCTCGTATTCATATCCGTGTGGAATTCGGTTTGATATATTTATTTTGCATGCCTCACTATAAATTTGCGATTCGGCATTGAACATCGCATATTTACAGCGCATAAAAAGATTATCCCGCACGTAAGTATTTAAACGAAGGCCCAATAGAGGGATAAAGCCTTCCCTTATAAAAAGTGAGGGCTTCATTTACAAGTTGGATCTAAAGGATTTGTAAATACCGAGTCCAAATCATTTCCATAAACCGGATATAGAATATTTTTTGTGCGAATTTACGCACGTCCTAAACATTTCTAGAAACGATAAATGAGAAAAATAAATTGGGAGACGAAGGCTCCATATAAAATTTTGCTCATATCGATAATATTTGTCCTGGAAAAATGTTTGGATTCGTCTAAGCAAATACATGGATTCAATCGAGAGAACGTTTTATTTTTATGATAATATTTAAATGACAGGAAATATTTATATCATATCAATGTTATTTGATGAGAGTATTTAATTTGGCTTATATTCCATATAAATAGTTCGTAAATGAGGGTGAATTTTTGCAGAAATATTCGCCTAAATGTTCATATTGTGATAGATATTGTGGTAACCAATTTGGCAAGTTCAGTTTTTAGAAAAACGCGTTTAAAGGTTCCAATTCGTTTATCTGCAAGAAGATTTTAACTCAACCTTAATCTGCTATGCTTGTTCTATAAAGTGAACCTTCAGTTTTCTCATAAAAATCTTCCAAAGCCGATTGTTGCTCCCTGAAATCAGTTCTAATTCTTTTAGCAAAGTCGTTTGGGACGGTAGATACGCGCCTAATTACGGTGATGGGCGTAAAACTTGGGTTACGAGGCAAATTTGACATACTATTATAACTAAAACTTTCAAAATGCCATTGAATCCTTCATTAAAGATAATTACGGCAAGAAAAGTTACTATTGAAATTAAATTAATTTTGAATGATCTTTGTGCCAGAATACCGATGTATAGGAGCAAAAGTTCACATCAATGAATTTAACCGATTCATTGCTATTTTGTGTTTGTACTTCTAAACATTTTGCCAATAATTCATCTCGTGATAAATCTTCATAGACTGGTTTGATGACTTTTTGAACTTCTGCAGTCAGAGGTGGCTTTTGGTGGTGGAAATGATTACTCCATTTTGCATCAGCTGTCATTGCCTGCTGGACAATTTTGATGTTCTTTCATCGAGTTTTCGTGTCGACGAATGGCTAAACTATATAGAGAATATAGCAAATTGTATGTATGCATTAAATTTAAATTTTCATGGTAATATATATATATATATATACTACTAAGATGTCGTTTTATAATCATATTGAATAAATCTTATGACGGGAAAACTTACGATTTTTATCAAAGTGCATTGTCCGAAGGACCACATTCTTTTATGATAACAAGGGTCATGAACATCATTTGTAAAGCTGTTGAATAGAATTGGTCCCAGAAGGCTGCTTTGGGGTACTTCTGTACTGATCTGTTTCGGTTGAGATATTTCGCCTTTGGCTCAAACGAAATATCTTCCAGTTAAGCATTTTTTTAATATCCATTTAAGCGAGAAGATTTATATTAAATATGTGGAAAATATCTCTTTATAGATACAGCTAAACTCATATTGCATGAAAGATATTGATGTATCACTTTTAAAGTATCACACTAAAAATGTATTAGGTGCTCTTCGACATCGGACATTGAAATCGACAGGGTCACGTGGAAAATATTTATCGACTGAAACTAGAGGTTATTTTATTCTTCGGGGTGGTAAGGGTGGATGGCGGACGCTAGGGGTGCGGTTCTGCTATAAATACTTTAAAGAATTTCCTCCACTTGAGTGGGTTCCATATGCGACAGGACCGCAATCACCAGCTCTATCGTCGACCTGGATCGAAAAACAGAAAATTCATTTTATATTAGCGGTCGTCTTAAAACTCGTTGATGCACATCTCAGGTCCATTATAAGGAGTAAAGAACATTTGTGCTTTTTTGGAAGGTATTTTCTCATCATCGTTTTTAAAACCTCGTGTTTAATACGCCAGCTTACTGCATATATACTGCAGTGTGATACACTAAAGTGCACTTTGCTTTCGAAGTTCCTTAGAAACTTCCACAACTATCATATTATCTTTTTATATCTCTTTGTCAGCTCGGCAAATGTAATGTACAATTTTTCTACGGTAACTCATCAAAATGTCCTCAAATAACATTGAGAAATATATATATCTTCACTTAAAGAATTGATTGCAATTTTATTTGATAAATATTTAAAACAGAACCTTTTTATTTCATTAACAACCCATAATATTTTTGAGAAATAATATTTAATAGTTATATATTGTGAAGGTAGTAAATATTTCGATGATTGAATATATAATTATCGCTTCCATTACAAACTGAGATAGTAAATAAATATGATTTAAGCAAAGATATCTCTTGAATACGATAGCTTCCTAAGCATATATTATAATGAGTTATCATTATTTTATTTAGCTATAGATAGACGTCATGGTTTCATTAAAATTGTATTTCCTAATTATATTACATGAGATAATATATCCCAGGCTCTTCCTATAAAAGGTTCGAGTTCAATTCCAGATTATTCTGATTTCTTGGATCTGAAAAATATGAATGAAATCCTGCTTTAAAATTTGTATGGTCTTACTTATATATAATGATCAAACGCGTATTTTTTAATGGAAATCTGTTTTTACCACCCTTAATAATTATCCAAATAATATTAGTATAATTCTATTCTCAGATCCAAATTTTTAAGGAATAAACAATTTTCATGTTTTTATAATAAGATATACTTATGTATCAATATTTGGTTACGAATTTAATATACTTATAATTATAAATACATTCTTTTTTTATATCTTTCATTGGAATAAAATGTTAGAACTAAGATAATTAGAAAAAGCTTAAGTAAATTATTTAAAAAAAAATAATTCACAAAATCAATTTTGACTGAATTAAATTGGTAAATGTATATGCTGTCAAGTCTTTGAAATCACAATACGTTTTCAAAGCTAAAAATCTAGTATCTACTTTCAACGATATACAGTGACAAAGGATGAAATAATATTTTATTCGTCGTAACTGAGTTTATAAAAAGTCTCATTTTAGTTATAGCTAGCTTTAAATTATGAATTTAATACCAAAGACTGAAATAAGCTCCTTTATATCTAATACATTAATGTAATGGGATGAATAAGGAAGCCTTCGTTTTATGGTTGGTATTACATTTATTTTGGATATTGGCAAGAAGCTATCTTCCACATCTGTAGTTTATTAGTTCTGAGGTTAGCTGGTCCATCTCCGTTCTATAATTTATGTGGAATCTGTCGAGCTGAGCTTTACATAAGCTTAAAATTTACCATAATTTATTCGATCTATTTCACGTTGTGGGCCTGCCTATATAAACATGTATATTTTGTAAGAAAACATGTGGTAATTTAAGCGGATAAAAATGTATTTAATTTAACTATTAATATCGGAGAATTATTTGGATAACTTGATTAAATTTGCGAAATAATTTTCAATGAAATATTGATGAAAAGTTTTTATCAATAATCCACCAATTGACGTTGTAAACTCAATGAAATTCGAATCAAACGTGGGCATTGATGAAAGTTCAAGCCCATTGTTCTGAATGCTTCTTAGTTTAAATTTTCTATTAATAAAATCTGATTTGTACCGGTTATCCTTGAGTTTTTAAAGGCGATCACCATGTACACTTTAAGTAATCCAAATTTAACAAAGCCTTTGCTATCACTTTACAAAGAGGCTATTCATTCGGGAAAAATATAACAAAAAAAATTGTTTGTCCTTTGGGTGAATATAAATGTCAAACAGGTAAAAAATATATGGGACGCCTCCAAAACAAATATTTTTAATGCTGAAATTATGTGAGAGGAAAAGTTCAGAAAATTGATTCTGGGATGTTTTTATTGAACACTCAATCTCCTACTATACAATCGTTGTTTTTATAAAAATATTGTGTTGTGGATAACTGCCTATATTTCTATATACAACTATTCTATAAGATAATTCAAACTATGTCAATAAATTTATTAAAATAAAGCATTTGGTCGAATCATTGTATAAATCAGTCAGTTGAATATCTTAGACTCTCAATACTGAATTGAACAAATGCCCATACAACTTTGTTCGCATAATGCCTTATTTCTGGAAATTTCTGTATTGGCATTACGTTATTTCAATGATGATAACTCAATTAACGTGTTCTTAATTATTTGATTAAATTTTCTACGGTTTCATCTGAAGATAAGAATTATTATTCGTCATATTTTGAATACAATTTCGAATTTAACTTTCGTTTTATCGTCGGAGATATCTTGCTATAACCAATATAACTTGCATTGTGCCTGGATAATTTAATAACAAAAAGCAATTTCCTCCTATTAATTTGATTTCACATCAAAATGTGCTCCAAATTGTTGTTGCTTCCTTTTTGACAGAGATGGTCCAAAATAAGCGAATTTATTAGTTTTTGTGCTAATTTGAGTTATCTATCTAGAAGTTATCTATACTAAGTTATAAGGATGAATAAGTTCTTGCAGATCTTTTACTTCTTTCATAAGCTAATGAATTTGAAGCGAGCACTTTAAGCTCGTTTTAATTTATGTTCGTATTTTAACACCAACTACTGACATATCATGTTAAAGTTCTCGAGACTAAAGACCAACTAACATGAAATATCTGTGAAAATAATGTGACTTGAATGCATATTAAAATGAAATAGTTCCAAGTTATGTTACATTGTTGAATTACTAAATTTTGAACAATTTATGTTTCAGCAAGCAATCCAATGCATTATAATAACAAAATGAATTGTGGCTCTTTACATAGACTGATTAACAATATAGCAAATTTTACTAAATATTAAAGCTTTTGTAGCAAATTTGCAGACATTGAGAAGGTATTTTCTAAAAGATAAATTTAAATCTAAACCTTTAGCAACCATTGGCTTATCTTCAAATCTAGCATATCAAATATATCCATCGATAAAATGGTTTCAGAAAACTTAATTAATTTCACCGATCAAAAGGATTCTCAAATATTGAAAACCGTTAGCTAGGTCATTTATTGAATTAAATGTTTATTATTTCTCGTAAAATAGTAAATTCGAATGATTAACGCTGAATAAATCAATATAATAGATAAAATTGAGCTATTTAACCTACTTTTATTTATTAATAAGTTTGATTTTTATAAACATAACGCTCCTCGAGCCAAATCAAATTTCACACAAGCTATCTTTAACCACGTTGAACATACGTAAGTTCTTGCCGCAGTCTATAGCTAAATTATTCTTAGAATTAATAGCAATCAAGGATTTGATTCTGGATCAGTGAGTAGTCAGATTATCTGTCATAAGAGGAGAATCTCAATTGAAATTGTTGAGAAAATGCCTATCATTAGAGAGGATACGACGAGTATTCCTCATGCGGAAATGCTATATAATCATCTAGAATTACAACTATAAGATAATTAGATATGTGTAGACGTAACAATAGATTAATACATATACTAGGTCCTCCTAGAACACTGTATATGATTCCATAAAAACATAGCGATGTAGGAAGTTCAAAGTTTATACAAAATGTTGATGTGCGTTTCTGTTGTTTTTTATCCAAATAATGAGAGCTTTCTCCATCTATTTTATTTGTACATGAGCATTATATTTTACATTTTTGCAATGCTCTAACTCGTCAATTTTGTAAAATCGAAACCATGATTTATGATCGAGTGTAATAGCATTTAATATGTTTGGCTGGCGTTTAAATTTTAAAGCACTTCATATCATTATCATAAAAGTAATGGAAGAAACGAAGACTTTATGAATGTTTACAAAATGGTGATAAAAGTGGATTGGTTTATGGATTTTTATTATAAAGTATCAAAGTTTAATTCAGATTGTAAAGAAGATTGTCATCATCGCGATCCACTTAGCCACATATAATTCTTCGAAACGTTCGATAATGATACGGTACCTTGTGAATTAAATATGATGGATTGAATAGTCTTTCAAACTGGATTCTATATTTGAACTGTAGACTTAATATAATATTAAAAATCGAGGAGCTAACCTACTATACTAATGCTTTATTTTTAGCAGATAGGAGATGGTCATTTGAAGTGGTTACCTTTTTTTGAAATCTTCCTCCATATGCAAATAGCAACGAAATCTACGTTATGTGACCTTTGCTAATAAGGAATAGACTCAATATAACAAGACCAACATGACTTGCTCTTGACTTGTGAAAGTTTGCTCAGGCTTGCCCTACTATAATAGCTATGATAGGTACATTAGCTACATGATACAGATATATAAACAAGACACATATGTGTAGGTTTGAATCAAAAGGAACATGCAAGAGATAAGCTAAATTAATAAGCCTTGTTTTTTAAGCGAGCAAATATGGAATTCCATTCCTTTCAGAGAGTCAACTGTTGCTTCGTCCAGTATAAAAATATATGAATCAATCGATGAATTTTCTATTAAGAGGAAATCAATGAATTTGTCACACTTTGATGCGATATTTGTGTGTGTAGTGTCTCGAATCTAAAATTAGTGTATTGTAAATAAAGTGTTCGAACGCAGTGCACACACGGGGGTTGCCTTTGAAGTGCTGTTCTGATATGGCGGACTACGTTGAGCGTGAAAACTCCGGAATAATCGGGAGCTCACAGGGGCTGGTGCTGTTCACCCGGCCGTACCCTACAGAGAGGCTTTATGCTAATTTCCAGGATTTTACAAAAGCCCACGGCGGAAAATTTTGTGTATCGTTGTGGGCGATACACAATTTTGTCGGCAATCGTTTGCATTTAGTAAGCAATCCGCGGACGCGACAACGCGTAAAGGAATTGCTTTCGCTAGAAGCGCACCTCTGTAAAAAACTGATCGTCATCGTCAATAGGAAAAATTCATTTTTTTCTATTAAAAATGAATCCTACGGTCAGCTAAAGTCAGCTTCATCCAAAATGTAGCAATTCAATAAAAAAAACAATAAGAATTTATTGATAATTGATTAACTATATGTGATTTATCATCAAGTATTGGTATAGTGCACTTTGTAACACAACGCGCAAATAAATTAACTTATAAAAATTGTATATTATTTTGACATGATTTATCATACACCAGTTCGATGGCTCAATAGATGACAATCAAAAATCTCAATTGAGAACTTAGAGAAGTAATATTTTTTTTCCTAAATGGAAAAACTACTTTCCGGATATACTTTCTGACAGAATTTTTAGATCTTAAAGAAAGTGCGAAAGTTATTTTCATATATCAAACTTATTTTGTTTATACAATAAGCTTAAGGTTTACTGCACTGGTTAATTTAACGGAGTTTGAAATACATGAGAAAAAATACAAAATTCTTTACTTTTATTTCCTAGTATTTTTTGTTGATGATACCTTCTTTTTTCTCCTGCGGAAGGGGAATCTTCATAAAACACCCTGGGTTTGATACTTTTTTTTTTTGGTTTTTTTTTGGTCAAAATCTGAATATGAAGAGATTGAGGAATCTTCATAAAGTGAAATCTTTTAAATGTGCGTTGTATCAGAAAAATTATGCATTTTTGTCCAAGAAATGGAGTATACTTTTATTTCAAATACAAAAAGTAAGTTTGCCTTAATATTAGAAAAATGGAATAAAATTATAGATAAAATAAACAAGCGTACGATACAAAAATATTTTAATTAACGAACGATTCAATTCTTTAAAAACTCATTGCCGATTTACACAATAAACGCCAATTATATTTGCTAACAGTCGATGTTAACGTTAAATATATATATACATTTTAAAACTTCATGCAGATTACTACAGGGGTGGACGTTTAGGATAGGGGATGACGACACATCTGGAGGGCTTTGTTCGTATAATTTGTGTCTTAAATATATGCACAAGTTTTTACAAATGCATTTCCATTTATCAGAATGGCATCCAATTTCTAGCTTCTTACAAGAGCTTTAACTGAAATATGCTTAATCATATTTAGCGTATCTATAGAATTTAGCGTTGTATTTAAGATATCATATATAGATTAATGATAATTTGGCTATTTGTTATAAGTTCTCCTATGTAAAAATTATATCTATATTATGATATCAATACATCGACGTATGAAAGTTAATGAGAATCCACTACATCAAAAACTTTTATATCCAGAAATGTAATAATATGGAGATAATCAACACGCAACAACGGAAATATCACCTAAAAAGGTTAATTTTATTTCTTCAACGTATTTCATTGCAAAGTGATTAAATAATGCTAATATTGAACATCAAAAGCTTTGTATAGAATTTATAAAATCTTGATAAAACAAAGTAGTTTTTAATGAATGGAAATTTGTAATAAATTATATTTAGTGCCGTATTAAAAAAAAATTTACTTTGATAGATAAATTTATATGAAAAAGAACTTAAAGATTTCAGTGAAATAAATTTATGGTTAACAGAGAGCTTTAAAGCTCTTTTTTTATACAGTTTCCGCCAAAGCCGGGAAGAGTTAAGGAATCAAACAGACAGTGAAATTCAAGAAATATATAGTTTTTTTACTTCAATAACAAAAAAAATAAGATAGAATGTACATTGTCTAAATGCAGAATAATTTATAGCGAGTTACAATAGGCACTACCGGTTACACAAAGGGAGTAAAAAGTTGACACAAGGGCCACATGGCACATTAGGCTTTTTTCAGTAAATGTCACGTTGTGTTCTGTGATAGCGTCTTAACTCGAATAACCATTGGATCTTTCAGATATTTGTTTCAGCAATTTCCCTTTATGGCCCTCTGAGGTCAGGTTATAGCGAACATCCACATAGTATGAGCTTCATGAGCTAGTTATCCCCAGAAGGTTTAATGCAGAAACAATATGAAATGTTATTATATGTGGCATAATTGCTTATAACTGTAGTGCTTTGTTAAATTTTCGAGTCATCAGATTGTTAGAATAAACACAAACTATTATTTGGATATTTGGTTTGTATACAATTGCATTGAATCATTCCCTAATTACTATTTATTGAAACGTATTATTATTCCCTCGAAATGTATTGAAATATTGATTCTCTATATACATTGATACATTTGATTCATGCAAATCACGAGTCGTAATTTATGACAAATCTATTTTTTTTTTTTTTTAAATAATAGTAAATATGGAAAAAGAGATAAATGGATACCACATGAATAAATATATTTCAAAGTTAAATAAGGGGTTACATGGATATCGCTAAATAAAATAAGCTGAATTATCACTATGTAATGTGTTGAATTCAGTACTTTATCTCCTCTTTACATTGCTATGTTTGCAAATGACATGACAATCCTCGTAGAAGAATAAAACCACAATGTGCAATTCAATACGTTATAAAGTGTACCGAAATGTAGTGGATTTAATTGCATAATTTAACTACACACAAACTTTACAAATAGAATGTCCATTTTTTGCCTAAACAACCATTTGTATGAAATTCATATAATGAAAATCACATAAACGTCGTCAATGATAATTGTTTATTATGTTTGTAACTTTAAAAGTACAGGTAGTCTTCGACTTAAGTTAAACGAAAAAAGCGTTTTTTTTAAATTGTATTGGGGTGCGTGGGCATTATTAATATGGAAAAAAAGAGTATGCCTGGCTTCAAGGCATTTAAGGATCGTTTTACACTCTTATTAGGTGGCAATATTGATGGATATAAATTGAAACCATTAATGATTTATCAATCTAAAAAGCCGAGAGCCCTCAAAGGATTCAATATTGATATCCTACCACTATATTGACGCTCAAACAAAAAAAGGGTGGATGACACAGTTTATTTTTGAAGACTGGTTTTTAAATTTATTTATTCGAGAAGTAGAACAATATTGTAAACAGAAAGGAATTACATTCAATATACTTTTAAGATAATGCATCATGACTTCCAACTCGATCGTTTGACGATTGGCTTCAAAGCAGCTACATTCTAATCTAAAAGTAATCGAGGTAATAGTTTTTTGCTTATTCAATGAAGGGAATTCAGTCATCGTAATGACAATGAAAAAAATCAGATATACTTCAAAATATTTTCTAAATTTTTATATTTTCCCTGCTAAAAAAAATTACGAAAATCTGCGAGAATTTAAAATTTAAACAAGATGATCTTTCCTCTATCATATATTTTAATTTCATGAAATATTTATTTATTAAGCGTTCATGAAATATACTTTTTCATTTGATTTAATTACACATCAAAGAAATTTTTAAACCATAGCCATTAAATTATTTGCGTAATGCTAATTAATAGAAACTTTAGTGTGCACAAACTAAATACTTCAGGTGGCTTTTTATGTATCTTAATAAAACTGGAATATTTTGCAAGTCTAAATAGTCGAAAGTCATTTCTAAAATCTAAAATCTACAATACACCATTCGATATTATTTAACAAATTAAATTTGTGTCGCACAGCCCTATTAGAAAAGCGAGGACTAAAATAGACATTAGAAATCAGGACTAGCAGCGAAGTTCATTTTCATTGAAATGTAATCAATATCTGCCTTGTAACACTGTTTGTTTATTTGGTCGGAGGTTGACTGGATCTTAGGGAGGATATCGGATTGTTTTCTATGGGGCGTATTTCATCACGCCTTTTTCTATAGATTTTCGGGGACTTCAGGTGCTCCGTGGTAAACCACCAAAGTTGCTAGAGTGCTTGAACGACGCTCGGAATTAGTTTGCAGGTAAAAGTTCCTTTTGGAAGTGTACCAAACGAACTTTCATCACATGGCGATAAGCTCATTAAAGCAATCCAATATCCTTCATGTGCAAACATTCCAAACGACCTGCTGTTTATCTACAAAGACTCCCTTAAAGTTTCTATTAAAAAGTCTGAAAATAGGTTTATTGGGGGAACATTTCGTGGACCTTTTTTTATTTGCTCCCGTGGAAGTTAAGTTTAATTGAAAGTTTATTCTGCACACAAACTCAATTTTCTTTTTACACTCATTATTGAAAAATGTATAGAGAGGAATAACGAAACTCTTATATAGACAAAATGGCGGCGACGCGTACGTTATATAATTCTGGGAAAGTTAAGATGTGCAATATAATGCATGTAAAGGACTCTTTTTTTAACAATAAAGGTTTAAAACCTCCTTTGAAAGCTCAAAGAAGTCACGCGAATTCAAAGTTTTTGTCTCAAAGAAACCCCCAAGCGATTGACTTTGTTATGGAAAGTGGTTTAAAATATGTTCTACATAACGTAAAAGCTTCGAAGAATTTAATATTTCATTTTAGCTCATAATACATAATAATATTTTCATTTAGTGATTTTAAAGACAACTTTGAATCATTTAAAGCAAGATTTTTTTTTAAATTTTGCCAATATTTAAATTTTTATACAATCGTTTAAAAAATTTTAAAATATCTTTATATTGTAATTCATAAATAAGTCATCAAAAAATATTTTTAAATTGCAGCTATTTTTTTGCACTGTGAAGGTTTGAGATCTCCTTGAATGAGTAGTTATGGCGATTAAATTATTATAACATTTGATAAACGATCTCAAATTTTTGTGCTTTTGCTATAATACTAATAATTTTATCTTCAATTACGATTGGTAATATTTAAATTTTGATGAAAATTTCATATATTATGGATAATATCATCTAATAAATATCATACTTATACATCCAGGCTAAAGGAATTCCTTGCCTTGGAAACTTGCCTGAAGTTTGTATTTTTATACAATATATGATAATTTCTCTAAATGAATTAATTTTCCATGAAAAGATGCAAATAATTTGTAATTAATAGTAAAAACAAATATATACAAATCACATTATGAAACGAAAAATACTTTTCTTCAGTATTGTAATAATGCACCCATTGTTGTTTTTATATTTAACCATTTTAGCCATATATATTACAGATAATTGAAAATAATATTACAGAATTTAATACAATACTTTATAAATGTCTTTATATTAAAAAAATTAAACACACTGATAATAAATACTTGGTGCTGAATACTTAATAATTGATTTCGATACTTGGTAAAAAATTATATACATAAAATGATAAAAAGACTTAATTTATGTACCATGTAAGATAATCATTTTTATACAATGTTTTAATAACAGGCGTATTACCAAATAATGAAGCTAAAATTCTAGTGAAAATGGAATTTCTGTGAAATTTTAATTAATGTATATTTTAGTATTATGAAATAGTTCAGCTATTTTGCATAGCTAAGGTAATCTCATGTTACATATTTAAGGCTTTCTTGTACTCAAATATACCTTTAGAGTAAAAATATGCCTTATATGTATATATTAAGTAATTGAAACACAGTGGGTTTTTCTTTGATATTTTAGCTAAGGGTGAGGTTGAAAGAGGAAACACATAAAGTGCATATATTTTTCATTTTGAGCTTTTCATACGATCCGAGCATAAAAACTACCATTTTATAACGCCAAGATAAGTCACATCACGGTTGTAAAACTATGTTATTTTTTCATCCACTGCATTTACTTTTATTGCGTTTCCCTTGGACAAAAGAGCAATGACTTGTTTTTGAATCTTTTACTACTTTTGGTAATAAAATTTTTATTTTTAAAGCAATAACATTATTCCAGTTTAACAGAGAGCTTGAAACCATTCTAATGTTCCATATACCAACTATTAAAGGTTGCATTGTCACGTAAAATTATATGCATTTTATGGAATAAATCTGAAGATGCTCAATTAAAACTGAACAGGGAATGCAGGCAAATGCAGCCTTTATTAAAACGAAAATATTATTGTGCAGTAATGATATGAAAATTCAAGTAGGATGCTTCCCATTTTTATTCCTTTCAATGCAGCATAGATTTGAATAAAAGCTCAGAAATTTATAAAGCATAAAGAAAGTCAGTTTTTTATTATGTACATTTAATAGGAGAACCATTTATGAAATTTACGAATAAATCTTTTGATGGAAAATAATTTTAGTTCTGAAAGGTTCTCGTCTAATAAGCCTTCGCGTATATATTTGAATCAGATGTATGTGAAATTTTACGAAAGTATACTTCAACTGATCATATGTGTCAAAAGTGGTTTACCAGTGTTTCCAATTATACTTTAAAATTGGGGATAGGTTTGGACAACACTTGGCTTTCGATGAAGATAAATTACACACCATTGCTAAAGTGAATACTCAAACATAATATACCAATGAAGCTTTAGAAAGTTTTTAAACGATATTATATTATTGAAATGGAGTTTATTAACAGTATTTATTAATTGCATCATTTTTCTACAAAAATAGACTAAATATGTGAATAATATTTTTTAAATCACAAAATTTGCATTCAAATCTTTCATATGGCATTAAAGGCGTACAACAGAAATTATAATATAATTCATGCAACGAATGAAAATGTTTGGGATCTTTCCGCGTTTTGAATCTTAATACGTTTCGGCGTACAGAATTCAATGAGCGATAATGAACAATTGTTAGACGGATAGAAAGAATTCATCATCAACGATAGAAATTACAGCTCGAAATGTGAAACGATGGGTGAAATTTTACCACAATTTTTATCTAAAAAATAATATTTGATAGAATATTTGCGCAAGCAAAATGGTGTAATCAATGGATTACGTGTGGTATAAATCATTTGAGTGCACGCTTTTACTATTAGAGGCTATTTGGACCAAAATTGTACATTAATGCTAAATATGGTTTTCAATAAACCGAGTGTATTGATGAGTCCAAATGAACCGATAGAACCTTCTTGTACTCGTTATATTTTACGTTTTGATGTCAAATCCAAATAATTTTTGTTTGATAGCTTCAATCCAGATATACTCTTTTTTATTTTATTATTTATGTCTAAAAATTAAATACATCTATGAGCAATGGATTTGCAACAGTGATTAAAATATCAATTAAAAACGCTATTCATTCATATCTTTTCAAATATGACATTTAATTCAATATCATCAGGTTGAAATGAATAGGTAATAGTATTGAAATAGCAATATGAGACCATTATACAAAGGCAAAATTTCCCTATGAATATTTTATACATTCGTTAACGAATATGATAAGAAGAAAAAGATTATATTTTATTAGAAAAGGGCAAATAATTTTTTTTAATCTGCAGTGCATAGAGTCATGTCCCATCTTCCTTTGCAAGACACATTCCACAATGTCATAAATTTATTCACACTCTAGATCAGCGGTTCCTAACCTAGGGGTAATTACTCCCCGAGGGGTAAAACGGCTATTCTGCAGGAGTAATGATGCTGTTAAATTTTTGTATGTAGATATAATAATAGGATCACAGATGAGCATCATGTGGCTTGTACTCTCTTCCAAGAAGTCTCTCACTGTGTTCTAATCCTTTTGGACGCACACGGAGACGATTCAATCAGTAACAGTATTTTAAGTGAAATGATTTCTACTTCTGGAAAAAAGCGCTTGTATAAAGAAGCATTTCTAAAATTTTCTTACAAGGTTTCATGAATATTGTTGACAGAAATATAGAAAAGCCTCAGTGTGCTATATGTAATAAAGTTCTCGGTACAGAGAGCATGAAACCGAGCAAACTAAAAGAACATTTCGAGAATGGAGAGGAGTTGGCAGGTAAAGAATTTGATATTTTTAAGAGAAAAGAGAGGGTTCACATTTGGATTCTACATTATTAACATGATACTAACGATGCATTCTGCACAAAATAAATTGTACACAGCATACAAAACACAACCCGAGCATCAGAATATATTAATTGTATTTACATCTTTATGATAATTATTTTAAAAAATCTTAGTTTTTCCTAAATACAAGAATAAATAGATCTTTATGATTTTTCTCTTTCAAAAAAAAAACACATTAACGAGAGTTAATGAGGATAATTTAGCATTAATATTATGTACTTTTTTCGTATATTTGAGTCTAATATTTTTTCAAAAATATTGATTTAAGAGCGTTTGTAATTTTGAGACACTTAGTTCTATGAAGTCTGAAAGATGAACCGTTACCAGTATTATTACTTTATAGATACGATAGGTTTCAAATGTTAAATCAAACATTAGTTTATTGTATTCTTTACAATTTGGAACAGTAAATTTGTCTGAAAATACAAGGACTTAAGTGGTACATGATTTAAGTTACAATAATGGTTTTAAGCTACACTTTTAAACATTTCAAAGAACGTGATTACCTTCGTTCACAAGATATGTCACTTTAAAGACGTTTAAAATTTTTTTAGAGATCAGACTAATGGCTGTGTGTAGTTTTAAAATAAGTCTTCAACGAGAATAGATGATCCATTACTAAACTCAACGTTAATATATCGACTAAAGTTGATCATTTCAAATAATATACCTGGATTTCAACAACCAAAAATATCCATAAAAACGTCATAAATATTCATTAAAGGGATTATTGCAGCAGCAAATAGGTTAATATACATTTTAGCATAATGTCGTTTACATACAACTTTCATTAGATGATATTTAAATACAATCGTGTCTCTTTTGTCGAAAGACTAAAATTTTTGAATAATGTGACAGATGATAAGGAAATGTAGTCCAAATTTAAAATTAAGTTTGAAACTCTTTTTAATATAAACATTCGTTTAAAATTCACAGCAGATGTTAATCTTTGCAAGGATGTACTGTGGCCCTGCTTATTAAAATTCTGATGTCTTTCCCTAATTTTGTATACAAAATAATAAATTTAATTTTGCTTTATTTTGCATAAATTTGTTCTGTATTCTGAAAATTAACACTGCTAAAGATCTTCATTGCCGTATAACGAAAAAAAAAATTCCGGAGGGGTGCAAATAGAAGATAGAAATAAGATGTAAATGTCTTTAATAATACGAGAACCTAAATATTTACAGTTGCATGTGGCTTAATCTGGAATAGCTTTGCTTCATCTAACAGGATACTTGGAGTAAACCTCAAACGTTTGCCAAAGGACAAATACGAACGAAATTGGAATTCAAAATAAATAAAAAAAATCATTGCTAGAAAACGAGGCACAAATTTATTTTACATCCACGCGAATCAAATTAAATCCACTGAATTATAAATGTTCATACTGAATTCGCACTACTTCAAACATTAGTTTGACATTATTAAAATAATAAATTACGCATCTGAATAAACTAATTTCATTTGGTATTTACTTTTCATCACATTTTAGTTCCCAACGAAGGAATATATCTTTCATGGTATTTGAGCCATAGTTATTTACAAAGTTTTCTGGTGCTTCTTAAATACTGGGTTTGTAATCTTACAATCGAAATTTGCTGCAAAAAATCTTCCTTTGCATAAATGTATCTCAAAAACTTTTAAGTGGAGTTGATCTTCAACTTTGGAAAATTGTAAATGGTCTTAAAATTTGTTCAATTATTGCAACGAGCTCATAATGTGAGCTCATCAACAATCAGACATTTATTAAATTCTTCCATAAATCTATCAAGCCTTCAAGCATGAATTTTGCTTCCTAAGCAATCACACAAAGACTTCGTATGCAATTATGTCTTCTACCTCTCCATAGAATGCTTGCGGATATTTACTAATGGTTTGAATAGCATTAAGCTCATTGCGCTTCAGCCTCTAATTACCGACCGACTTTATTTTATTCAAATAGTTTCCCCATAAGGTCTTTATTTAATGGATTACCCTACGAATAACCATTTAAATTTACAGCTATTTATATTTTGTAAAAATGGATATTTTTGTTCATGATATTTTTGTTCATATTAAAAACATGCGCATTTTAATAAGTTGTAAATCTTTAAATAAAGCTTACGATGATAGATTTCTTACATGAATTTAAATCCTTTAATGATCTTTTTGTCTGGTGTTAAGTATTTTTGCAGATTCCGATTTATCTTTTGATTATATTCTAATTTTCCAACCATTAACATATAATTAACCAAATACAGAAGTTTTTATATCGTCTTTATTGTGTGTTTTATACTTTTCAATTATATTTTCGTAACATTGTTTTATAAATGTAAATGTTTGTATGGATTATTCTAAAGAGAGAAAATTCAACTACGAGACTTCAATGTTGGACCTTTTCCCCCAGCATAACTAAGGCCAACCAGAGTAAGGTCATGTGGTAGATAGCCTCTTTTTACTCAAACTCAAGACTCCCTATTGAGTTTCTAAAAACGTCAAACCCACAACCCCTAAAATTAATCAAAAAGTTTTCAAATTAAACAAAGAAGAGGCGTGACTGATCCTTTTCTTATCACGAAATGCCTGCGTTATGCATGATAATTACCAAAATAACCTACATTCATTCATAAAGAATATTTCTAAGATATATTGTTGTAAGTCTTTTAGCATCCATTCAGAATGTGTTAAATAGTTAATAATTAAAAACATAAATAGGAGAAGTATAAAAATTAAATTTACCTGTAAAATCCTTTAAAACTTGAGTAATTTCACGAATTTACAAATCCTATTAGCGATATTATATTAAAATTGCAAGCACTTATAAAACATATGGAATACACGTATTAAATAGTTCTCTTCCTAAAAAATAGTCGGATATACTCAAACCCCTTTTTGTGCGATTTTGAAGTAAAGCAGTTTTTTTAAAGCAACTTTTTTTTATTTCATGAAAAGTAAGTATCGACATATTTTGGATAAAATAGAAAAAAAATCATCAAAACTATCCAAAATTTAGAAAAATTACAATTATACAATTATTATATTATGTAACGTTGAGGCGGGGGGAGAGTCCCCGGGCGGCTCCCCGCCCCCGCGTGCTCGTCGGGATGGCCGCGCTAGCGCACGGGTTCATTCGTCTATCGGGCCGTGATATTGTTCGACGAATGGATGGAAATAAACGGGCGTCGAATATAAAGACTCTCTTCTCTAAATAACAATGTATTCCACACGAGAGAGAGAGAGAGCGAAATCTGACTGCGGGAAGGACGACCTCCCGCAGCCAAAGCTAACCGACGACTCTCCCAACTCCCGCCTCCTGCGCGTCACTACCCAACCGACAACGGCGCACGCGCATCGTTCGGTATGCAGATACAATGTCTCCGTAGGGCCACAAAAGATGGCGCTGTTAAATAACACATTGCACCTGAAGAGAGACGGAAGATGTCGCTGTTAACAGCGCTACTACGTGAAGATGGTAAATCGCCCACATTACAGACTGCTTAAATCATTTTCCACTTGCTATTGCTGAATTATGAAAAGAGTCTTTAGAGGATTCCAGTCTAGAATTTTAGAAAAAAATAGTTTTGTTTTTTGCATTTTTTCAATGTTTCGACTTTAATTTTTTTACATAGAACAATGATGACATTGACATTGCTTTTTTGTGAGATTTTCGGCGAAAGGCATCTACCTCACAAAAAAAAGGTTCAAGTGTAATTGCTCGTTATAAGCGTGATTTTATTTTAATTGCACTCAAAAAAGAAACTTTTACTGTAGTTGTTAATTAATATTATAATATTAAGAACATTTTCAACTCGTATACATGATTATATTTACCTTTACCTGAATTGATAATAAGTTTTATATCTCAAAACGAAATAGGATGAATTTATTTTTCTATTTTGCGCTTATTTACTCAAGTGTATTTATGTTGAGAGGAACTTCAAGGATAATTTGCTTCGTTTCTATTTATTTACTTAAAAAAAAACATAAAATAATTTGATTTGTTTTCTCATTTCAGGGTGAGTTGTTTCTGATTCACTGCGGATTCATTTTGGTAATTTCATCAGCATCTACGTCAAAAAGATGACAATGCCGTCGTCGAGCGGATAGCCGTGAGTTAACCAATAGTATAATTTTTCCATATTTTTTAATAAAACAAGATGTTTTAAAATTGAAATAATTCAAAAATTGGATTAAATATTTTCGTACAAATTTGATATTTCTACATGAATAACAGCCACATTACATTTTGAAATTGAAAAATCTATTCTGGGATGATTTATATGCAAAATAAATTATATACAATAACAAGGAAATGTTCTTTGGCAATAATGTACGTGAGTATTTGCTTAAATATATGCGCTCATTGATGGAAAAATCCAATGATTAGACTTTCAAATCCGACACGTGTGAGTTTTTCATCAGAATATTCGCATTTTCCTTCTCAAACATTTCCTATTGACAGCAATAAATCACATCATTATTCGCTCTTATCACGCATGACAAACCTTCCGAGTGAGGTTTCTTTCTTTTCCTCAAAAATATTATCCTCCCGATAATATGGGCCATGATGAAATGTCAACCGTCAACTGTGCTCTGTCATCAATTTGGTACAAATTAGATTTGACTTTTCTTCTATAAATGTATTGTGTTTGATGCTAAGTTATTGCCTAATCGATGTCACTAGAGATTAATTGCTGATGCTGTTAAAGCATGGCTTAAATTCACTGCTTGTATAGAATTCAATAAATCTATCCATTTTCAAGTAAAGCAGAGAGTCGTACTAATGTCACTCTACATTATTCAGTGACGGAAACGAATGCAGTCTATTGTCCCGACTTAAAAGCTTTCTATTATACTTTATTATTTATTATATGACAGCATTTCCTCACTATGCATATATTTATATACCAACAAAGTAGTATTGCTCCCAAATTACAAAATATTTGCTGTGATAACTTTAAAAGTTTTCTTTATTTTGTTTGCCCTTAAATAACGAATTGAACAAGATTTAAAATGCACGCTAAAAAATCACTATATCAACACATAGTCATTTTTATGCTAGAAGATGGTAATACTGTATGTTTTTGTATTATTTTGCTTGAATATTTTGTAAATAAATATAAAGAACTTTATTATTTGGGTGTTCCACACAGAAAAATATTGTCAGTCTAGCTTTTGATTGTTAATGATATTTGCATATTTTCGAATAAATACTAAAATTTGCAAAAATTCGTTTTATTTCATATGTCAAGTTCTGGATATTAAAAGATATAAATTTGAATCGATAACCAATTTGTCGAATAGTTCTGGAACTACCGTAGGAAATTCTTACAAATAAGTAAGAGCGACAAATCCCATCCAATTTTAGCATCGTTCAAAGCCATAAATTGTACAGAAACTGGGCTTTCGCGAAAGCTTTAAGATTTATACAACCCTCGGCAAGATTTTGGATTGAGATAGATGTAGTAACTCAATATTACCAAAATTATGCCCCTGGGCATTAGGTTCGTAGCAAATTTTGTATCAGATTTATGCTGCTCAACCATAATTTAATGGGCACTGTACTACGAATATGGGTCACATATCAATCAAAGATCAAAACAGCGCAAAATTTTCAACGGCAAACAAAATATTATGAATTATTTAATAAAATGAAAGGAACGTTAAGGGTATAAGCAAAGAGGCGAAAGCGTAAAATTAATTTTTCTCTTCTCCGCTGAAATTCTAACAAGCAAATGAGAAAAAACAACTGGCACTGGAAAAAGTTTAATGTAAAACTGGATGCCGGTAATACGACACTTTCTTTTTTCTCGCCTCCATTGCGAAGTTCGCCATGAGCAAACGCCGACTTTTGTCCCGACATTTAAAATAAAAGATACAAACGAAAGAGCAAAAAATTGAAAAGGACATTGTTTTTAAGTCGTACGGTAGAATTTAATTTAATTTGATGGCATCGCATCCTTTGAAATGCTGTTAAGTGTATGAAAATAGTTTGATCTGAATGAGATGGTCGTAATGAGACCGGGAGCAACATGAATTGATGAAGCACAAACTTGGTAGCGAATCGAAACCACAACATGAAAAGCCTTTGTGGCATTCCGGTTTTGTGAATACAGCCGATCTTTGGTATTACTGTATGAAAATTTGCATAAATTTAGGCTTCAAATTTGCAAGCAACTATACTGAATGTGGAACTTCATTGAATTATCCAACTCGCTAGACAATCCCGAGAATTGAGTTTGGGACTAAATAAGAATTTGATTTCGACACGTACATTTCAGTGTCAAAAAGGTCTCAATATATGCAGTGTATTTATGGAGCTTTGAAAATTAAAGCTTCGAATCTTGAAAAAACCTGCTAAAAAATGCAAATAACATTGTAAGCGCTATACATTTTTATGACGCTTTTAATAGTGCTACATTCTAAGCCAGCACTTTCAACAAGAACATTTTAGCTCTAAACAGGCTTTTAGCATTGAATTGCACATTTATTTACAAGCTAACATTGCAATGTACATAATTGTTATTTTTAAAATTGTAATTTAAAAATAAGAATTAGAAAAAAACATTTTTTCCTTATAATTTCAATGTGTGCGTTTTGAATATATCCGTGTTTGAATCTAATGTGCGGGGGCTGTAGAAGTGTGGGCTTGCATAAGAAGGGTTGGGATCGTTTATACGATTACATAATGATGACGAAACTAATTAGTTAGAGGTTCATATGAAGATTTCAACCTCGCTTAAGGATACTGTGATGACTTATGAAAGCTTTCTATGCCCGATAAGATGCCCGTGTCATATCTTGCTTAAATCAAATTTCTATCTGTTTGCTAATTTGAGGATATATTAATAACTGCTATACTTGTTGAAAATCATTCAATTTAGTGATACTCTTCTTTTTTAACTAATCACCACTTAAAAAATATATGGGTGATATGAATTATAAAGAATAATGTAAATAGAATGCCTTTTTCAATTACTTTGTAACATACAATTGGCGCCCAAATCTATTGCTTCCATGGAATAATTATTGAAAGGACGCTACATATCATTATGACAAATTATATTTTAGGCTAATTCTAATTTTATAATAACTTTTCACAACATTTTCTCCTAGTTGACATCATAAAAATATAACATATTTAAATTTATGCGGTCGAAGAATAACATTTGAAATTCTATTATTTTTTCCAACTTCTCTAGTAAAGTTTGCAAATAAACGTAAAGTGAAAAACTTTACAGGGAGCTGTCACGTTGATAAAATAAGACTGTTATCATTTCATGAGTTCACTGAGTATGAAAATAAATGTCATATTTCGATTTAAAACGTTTAAGAAAATAATGGTATCAGGTATGACAGTATAACGGGAGCAAAGGTTTGACGGGTGCTCTCCTAGTTTCTGATCTTATTTGATGTGAAAACCCAGGAAAACAGGAAGCGAACGCTTCAAATCTAATTTCGCGTGAATACGTAACGAAGAAAATCACTCGCTTATTGATTTTCCGCATTTTCGATTACGGGCCGATTTCGTGTCTTCGTTTTGAAATTTGTCTCCGAGCATAAAATTAAACCTACGTAATCGTCCATGGGTTCCATCATTCATGTGATGATTGAACATGTTTTAAATTTTAAACCATCCACAGATCTGATGGAGGCAATACTGATTTTAATTTCTCTAAGTAACCATTAAAACCACCATTGTTTTCAAATCTAATGGGTCAGAATAAAAGTGTATAAACAGGAGAAAGCCGGCACATAAAAGCTTTATTGTTCCAAGTCCGATTGAGAGCGGAAAACTTTATCTATTTGTTGAGCTCAACCATTGTGATTCAAATATTGCCCAAGAATTTGATATCTCAGCCTTGTACCATTGTGTTTCTATTATTTTAAGGAAATTTAACGAAAAAGCGCCCTTAATTCAATTGACTCCATTTTTAGGCAGATTCTAAGGGATAATATTTCAATGGCGCTACTAAGATTTAATTATATATTTTAATTAAATTTTAGTGATCGGAAATGCAAATATCCTAGTCGTTTAATATTAATATTCACTCTATATCTTGGTATAAATTTTATTTTTACTTAAAAATTGCCTAATGTGAGATATTTAAATTTGCTTCATTTTAATCTTTCAAATATACCATCATTTAAAATGTCCCAGTTGGATAAATTTCGACCATAATTACGATAGCGTGTATCAAGTCAATGCATGAAACCATTTCATTCTAATCCTTTCATTTGAAAATCATGGATTTATAACGATCGTTCATGCGTATAATAAAAAAGACGAAAACGCTTGAATTTGCGTTTTATTTAATAGACATATCTCATCCAGACAATAAAATCTCCCTCGTAATTTTTTCAATAATATTCTTCACACTACATTAAAGAATCTTTGTTAAAAGAATTCGAATTTCCATCCTCCATAAATAGCAAATTTTACAGTATAGGATTTAATAATATTTTATGTTACGCAAAAAAAAAAACATCGGTTTTTAATGTATGTAGAATGCATTTGTATCCAATCCAATCATTCATTTTAATATTATTAACCATGATATTTTGATGGCCTTTTTTGGGCATTAAGTACTGGGGCTTAATTTGCTGTCATCAAATTACATGGCGTTTTAAGTGCGACGTTCGTATTATTCTTCTGAACTTTTAACTTTTTTCCATCGAAGGGCTATTGACTATAATAAATCACTCAATAAGCTTAAATTTAAATTAAAGATTTTTTTTAAAAGGAATTGTGAAAAAAATACTCCAAATAAAGAAGAAAAATGTTTAAAGTAAACAATATCCTACGAACTTATTGAGTGGTGAGTTTATACTAAAAAAAATGCTCTAATTTTTAACCTTCATTTATTGTGACATTTCTTATGTAGCCAATTTTTCTCCTGTCTCCCTAACATATTTTTCCCTTTTTCTATTATTACTGCGATGTATTTAGCACTGATTGACGATAGTACCAAAATTATGGATCACATTTTGTTTTAATTTTTCTAAAAAAGATGACTTATATGGACGAACTGCTTACAACCTAATAAAAAAAGAATTGATGACATTTTAGTTGAGAAAGATATTCCGTGGCGGTCATAAAATTCTGAGCCAAATTTGGGTTTATTAGCATTTTAAGGGCTGTTAAAAGAATTTAAGAGCTATAATAAAATCCATTCAAGTATATAAACCCCGTTTTTTTCATGAATGATTTTTAAGCGAAGAAATAAAAGAAAAGCACACGTGAAGTGCCCAATTTCGTTCTTGAAAACACGAAATTTTCACGAAGAACACTCAAAATTTTGTCAAACGAGGCCTTTGGCAATTGGACTCGAGTGCACGAATTACGCATAAACTTGTCCTGAAATGTCGAGTCTGAAATCATGAAGTTCCATAGAGCAGCACTAAAAGGAATCTAATGAGGATATTCCTGAGAAGCCAAGCCACATCTGGAGCTCGGCATATCCTAAAACAATAAATATAGCACTCGTACTAAGTTTAAAGCCATTCGATTTTCAATAACGGCGAAACAGAAGAGTTCGGCATCAGAGCAATTTTTTCATTTTTATTTTGAATGATTTCCATAATGGCCCCAATACGTTCGAGGGATTAAGGCCACCTGAATGGGGACTCGCTCATTCAACTCTTGTACTTAAAATGTATAATTTGACTGGGACTTGTACGAAACCCGTGTTTATTTTTTGCGAGAAGTGAAAAGCAAGAATATTTGCGATGATATAAATCACATTTGTGTAGCACCAATCCGCATATCGCCCACCAAATACACATATCTTTGCGTTAGATCATTCACATGTGTATTTGCTCTTTGCTGATAGGAGAAGATAGATAACATTTTGCCAGAACGTGTATGAGGGTGAACATTCAACTTGAATTTTCCATTATACAGCATATATCAACCGTCTATATTATATATGTTTATAACGTATCAAAGACATGTGTAATTCAATGCTTGTGTGCTTGAATGAATACTTATTTATTTATATATAAAGTTTTCAGTCCCGAAGATTCATCTCAAAAAAAAACTGAATGAAAAGAGTTTTTTGACGAATAAGTGAGTCGTTTAGCTTTAAGATCTTAAAATATATTATCAATGGAAACCAGTTTTCCCAATAAGTATCGAATGTAGTTTTTTAGATATCGGAAAGCACAAAAGGAAAGTCATAATAGTGAATTCAAACTATGTTTGTAAATGCCTGAATTAAGTCTAAGCATCACATATTTATTTATATATAGTATTTTCATTGCTGAGCCCAATTCTAAGTTTCTCAAATATTGCAAAAAAGCAATATGGCAATTGCTCTAAAGATTTCGAGTTCTAGACTAGTTTTGACATTGCTTTCTATGGCTGAATAAGGCAGCCAAAAGTTAGAGAATATAGATAAAAAAGTAAGTAAGTAAGTAAATACATTAATTATATATAATTCGAGTCACTAGCTGTAAATTATTCCACTTTTCTTTGCATATTTACTTTTGACAGAAAAACATTTCAACAAAATTGGAATAACGAGTTATAAAATTGACCCCTTTAAAAAAAGTCAAGTAGGCTGACATTTGTGTGCAAAAAAATATTTAAATATCAGGATCAGTCCGAAAGTTCGTGCGCATTTTTGAGAAAATTTTAAATAGTTTAAATAAAACACAATTTAAACGAGTTGATATTCTGTACATATTTTCAAAAATTTGGATTTAAACAAAAATTTATAAATAAACATATTTTAATATATGGTTTCTCTTAACATGATCGATGAAATATCACTATGACACGTCTTAATAATACGATAATCAGGATTTTTTATGGGAAAAAAGTGAGATAAACAACGATGGTTTAGCATTCTTATATCGATTAAGTGAAGTAGAAACGATATTTTAATTTATAACATAAGGGTGAAGTTGAAACTAGAAAACCATATTAAAAGGAGCCATAATGGCTTAATAAAAGACGCAAATACAAAAAATAAATTAAAGAAATCCTCTATTGAAACTTAATCTTTTATTAGAACAATTTATTAACTTTTGCGATATTTATATGTCATGCGAATCTTATGAATGCAGCTAAAGTGCAATTAATAAAATCTAGAATTGAGACTCTAACGAGATCCTCCATGAAACCGTTTACAAAGATAAACTTCATTTAAATTCCTTCATTTTCTGCCTCAAGACATTTAAATGAATGAAAAATTTATGTAAATATAATCAGAGAGTGGAAATATGAAAGCTGCTGATATTTTTTTAAGTGTTACATTTAGCTTCGTTGGTAAGCAAAAAGCTAATTTTATAACGCGCTCTTTTTGTCGACTTTCCGTCATTTCAACGAGACTCCTTCAAATATTATACAATGAATCTATTAACATACTTAACATAATCGTTATTAATTTGCATACATCTTTTGATTAATAAACTGATTGCAAATGTTTTCACATCAGGCAATGATAACAAACAGGACCCCCTGAATCGTGGCTGCATAATTTTTCCAAGAAAGTTCTCTTTATCATCGGAAGAAAAATAGGTCACGCCTTTCAATTTAACTTCTTAACGGGAATATTCAAATTTCTTATATTCCAGCTGTCGTAAAAAAACCATGAATCAATTTACTTATCTCTATTTTGAAAAAATATTTTTTTTCAAAAAAATTTTTAGCAACAAATACTTAAACATTAAAGTGCCATTTTTTAGCTTTTAGCTGGTGTTTCATACGAGTGATTGAATTTTCGAAAATAACTTTCTAACAATTTACAGATAAATATTCATGTAAATTTGTTGCTGTTTTGGTATGGTATAAAAAACGGTGTAAAAATGGTATAAAACAATATCTTGCTTCAAATTGCAATGTTTTAAGATATTTACATCATTATCTTATCTTTGATTAAATATAAAAAAAATATATTATTTTTTTGTATCAAAAATTCTTCATATGTAAATAGAGAAATTTTATATATGCACAGATAGTAATTGATGCGGGCGTGGGCTGATTTGTAATGATTCACGTAAAGTTTGTAACGATATTATTCTTCTTAAGAAACTATATCTGCTATCGTGTGTTTGCGATCTCCATTCGACTTTTTTTCTATGGTTAGAGGATTTTATTGTAATAAGTGTTCATTGCTTTCCACTAACAGCTTTATTAGTATAAGATAATTCGAAGAAGGGGTGAATCTATGGTGTGAAAATGTAATTACTTTTATAAATAATTCATACATAAGTAACCCTGCTCAACTTTATTAAAGGTCACTTTCTTTACTTTTACATTTACTTTTTCAGTTTGAAGAAACCAGGATAATGTTGAATCGAGACCATTGATCGAATATATATGAAGGATATATCTGATTTCCCAAAATTATGAATAGGATTTATTTGATTTAGTATCTAAGCCACTTTACTAACACAGCCAAAAAATACAGCTAATGGAACTATTAGCACATCAAATTAAACCACAATCTTAATAACGTGTGTTTAGTTTTTCTTTAGCTTTTTAAATCTAATTTTAATTTCTACTATCGGAGAGTACATTTTCTATTGTAAAATATTTCGTTTATATTTTCTATTCTTCTATGAAAATCTATTGAACCTCATCTTGTCCAAATGAGCAACCATTGTGAAAAAATACCCCATCCTTCCTCTATCCTTTGTAAAGCGCGAGTGTATGACGTTTTATAGAACGCCTTACGACACTGTAAAAGTTATTTTAAATCTTATAACTGAAAAATGTCGATAGTGGGCATGCCGTGGAAAGCAGAGGCAAAATCTAAAATAGCTACCCTTTGTATGCTAAAAGAAGGTGGTTTTTTTATTATTGATTATGCTATTTTTGTTACTGTGAAAAACATGGTAAATAATCTAAATGCGGAGGTTTCCCGAACGTTTAAAATAAATGTTTTTCCTCCCTTGGAAGAATTCATCTCAGATTATACTCATTTAACTTTGTACAGGACTTTCTATTTAATGGGCGTTTTGGTAGGGAGCGCTACTATAATATTCGCGCACTTTCCTTATCGCTTGATGAAACATGTTTTTTAAAAGCCAGAAGGTTGATAAACTTTAGGTTCGCATTGCGAAATTGTTGCCTTAGTGCAAGGGTGAACTAGACGTCCAAGACTAATGACCAACATTAATCTGCAGATGAGGATCTCAGGCTCTCTCTCTTCCTCTATCCTGCAGTCTTTCATACAGGTTAGATGCCTTCATTTCCGAGGCTATTAAGCCTCACAACGTTCCAGCAAATGACCGGTCGATAGGTCAATCTACTTGCACCCTTAAACAGCCTTCAGAACCATCAGCTCGTTATGCAAAACAGGACAAATGGATCAACAACGTCATTAAGATACTTCTTCATTTATATTTCGGAAAGAGATTACAAAGTTGTCTGTAACGAATCGGTTTTAAATTGATCTGAAAAAGCTTGAATGAAAACCTTATCGACAAAGTATAAGGTCAGGGGTTCAGATCTTGTATACGTTTAAAAAACACGATCGACTTAATGGCCTCAACGTTTAATGACAGTGATTGATCTGCAGCGGACGTTTAATTAATGAATTCTCATACAACATATAATTTGCTTTAATTAAACCGAAACAAAAAAAATACGACCTAAATCATAATTGACTTAATTAAATGTATAAATATTTTTGAAATGGATTACTAGACTAGAAATAACTTCCTTTTATAAATTAACACCAATGCGTTTTACATAATCGAGTAGATTTATAATATGCCATTTATAATAAAATTAGCAAGATGACCTTAAATTTTGGCGATGACTTTAATCGTATTTTAATATTTATTTTTTAAGACTTACCAAATACTATCTTATAAGGGTGATGTTGTTATTTATCCTAGAAAATAATTCAATAGATACAATAAATTATTTCAAAAAATGCACATACATGGTACCGATAACTATGACTATAACAATCTGGAAATAATATTTTTTTATTATAATTTTAAAATATAGGAAGAATTTGCAATTTTTTATAAATGCTACATTTTCTGTTTAATTATTTCCAGCCATCTTATTTTTATAAGCATAATTAAAACCTAGTCCAAACAAATTATTCCATAATATAAATATGTCTTTGCTTCAAATTTGAAGTTCTTATTAAATAATGGGCATGAAACGAAATTTGTAACAGGCTTAAAAAATGTCTTTCTGAATATATTATTAAATTTAATCAGATATTCCTAAATTTAAAAACGTTTTTTACTTGGAAGCCAATCATATTTTTTTTATCAACGTTAATAATGATACATTCAGTTGCTTTCCCGAAATACTCCAACCTATTTTTTAACATAAATGTATATTATGTATGTAAAAAGTGAATCTCATATATTAATAAGAAAGGAATCCAATCCCGAGCCAAAATTTCGATCCCGGGATTTCGAGATTGTATAAGACCATTCCGGGATCAGTCCCGGGATCCCAGGACCGGAATTTTCAATAGCTTAAGAAATTACATTGATAAATATGATCAAAAATTACTAATAAGTCTATTTATTCAATTTAAAAAATTATTTTAGGCGAAAGAATTTTATTTGTTTAAGAAAAACTCCACACTCGTTGGAGGTATCTTCAGATATTTAAATTCTAGTTCGAATGGACGACCGCGTGAGTCTCCATTTTCGTATCAATTAGACTGATGAAATTCCTTTCTGCTGAGACACAGACTAAAACTCGTAAAATTCCCGATTTCCCGACAAATTATTTATTTCCGTCGCTGCAAATGAATACTTATATACTTTAATACTTTGATCTGATTTGTAATTATATTACGGAGGAATACAAAAAATTTAAATCCCGTATCTAATATATTTCATATCGATATTCCCATTATTAGAGTCGACGTGTAGTAAATACATCATCAGTAGGGAAAAGTTAATATAACAATTTTAAAGCATATATGTACTCTATAAATGTATACATAGATTAGATAGTTACTGTCCCTAGGCGCCGCCTAAGCTCGCCCATTAATAGTTACGCCACTATTTCCAAGCGTCCAGATTTCGACGGGAATGTCTCGATTTAATAGCCTTAATCGTTTTGGTGAGGTATACGATTTGTGTTAGATAAAAATTTCAATCCAGAATTTTTCGGGATTACGTTTACTAATAATAACTATTTTAAAATAATACTAATAATCCTGGGATCCATAAGGACCTAAAACTGTCCGGGATCCCGGGATTGGATTCCCTCCTAGTTAAAGATGAAAAAAATTGATTTTAAAATTCCACTGATAATGAATAGTGCACCAAGTCATCCAAAAAGATTTTTAATAGGGCTAAGAATGAGTTAATTAAATTCACGGACTAATGAAAAGCTCTACAACTTTGAACTGTATTAACCTCATGTAATCTATTAAAGTTATGAGACGTGCTTTATTGAATGTATGCTGGAAAAATTTTAAGAAAGTCTAAATTAACCAGTTAAAGGCAGATTAAATATAGCAGAAGTTCTTGTTGATTTGAAGGTTAAATGTTATCAAGAATTTCTAACGGAAGAAGAGATTTATAAAAGCAAATTTGGGGAAAGTCTGAGATAACCTCTAAAATTAAAAAAATAAGTTTTGAGAACAATGAAGACATTTTTTGCTCTAAGTAGCATAAAAGGGTCTATATATGACTAAGCCAGAAGATTCCTCAAAAAGTACACCATTTAAAATTATCAAGTTTTTATAAAAATAGGTAAATGTATAAAATTCAAAAGCTTCGAAAATGAGAAATATTTCCAGGTATGAGAAATACACCAAAAAGCGAAAACTTTCGTTTGATGGTGATTAGTAGTGATGATGAAAAACTTGAATATATTATTATATCGATATATAATGCTTTTGATCTTCATTATCTTAATGTATTATTTTTAAAATTTAATGTAATTGTAATTTTAATGTTGTGTATGAAAAATTGTTAAACAATACAATTATCGAATTATGCATAGACTATTTGTATATAAATTACGATATACTCGGGTTTTAATTGTTTGAAGACACTTATTTCAAAATTCCGTTTCCTTTTATATTATCCTTACATCGGTTTCTAATAAAGACTTGTTGGATACAGTTTCCGTTTCAAGGTTTTTCCTTTAAGCAAAAAATCCGATAATCTGAGAAGAATTGCGTAAAGAGAACATTGAGATTGAATGAAAGAATAAAAACAATCCCCTTTGAATGGCAGTGGTGGTCTTTTTATATATTTTATTTGCGTAGAACCACGCCGAGGACCGTTTTCGTATCTGATTTTGTCGAAATCCCTCAGACGTAATTGACACATCAAGACACAGAAAATTCAAATTTTTGGACAGGGTTATATTTTTCCATTTCGACGCCGCTTTTAATTCAATTTCCAGTATAATCTCTGAACTGTCACAAAGAGAATAGGTGAAAAGGTAAAGCCTTCCCGTTGAGAATAAGCGGTTTATATTCTAACAAATTCGTTTAAAAAGAGTTGTTTGGGACTTATTAAAGCTCGCGCTTTATCTCCGCCATACTATCCTTCCGCGGAATATTCGTTATAGGGGATGTTTTTGAGAATACCATTTCAAAATTCTTAAATTGACGCTAATCTTCAAACTTTTACCGGAAGCAATAACTTGCTAGGAAATTGCTTCGGTGATTTGGAACCGTGTAAAATTTCGACGCTTTGTAACCGAGTAATTTTATTGCTCAAACTTTGTTTCGCAGCCCTAAATTTTTACCCCCGTTTAACCATACCAATATTGCTTTCATTAAAATAACAACCCCAAAAGATTTTGTTCACTTCACGAACATTTAACTCTTCTGAAGCTGAAAGACGCTTGGGAAATTGAATCCAGAATATATATATATACCAAAAAATAGATTGAAGAACTATTTCTAAATAACAGTATTTTTGATATTCATTCCATATTTTAGCTAGATTTGCACAAAAATATGCTTGAAATTCAATTTGTTTCTCAATATAAAAGAATTAAATTAAAATTGGAAATGCAATCATTTCATTGGTTCATCTTAACAATACAAATGATAAAAAAGTAACTCTAATTGCATGATTAGATTAATTAAAGCTACACATACGAGTATGTCGCTTAACAACGAGAAGTCCCAAGAATCTAACTTAAGTTTGGTATTAAATAGCTTGAAACTATCTAGTACACGTCTTATTTAAAGAGCTTTAATTGGCAAGAAAACTTAACAGAGCTTTTATCAAGTCCCAATAAAATGTGGCAGATAAATGCGTAAGAAACTCCAATTATATCAATACCGTATCAATTTGTCCTTTATAATTTTTATTTTTCCTTCAATATTATGAAAATTCTTTCAACGTTACTATGCAAATGGTTTTATGAATATCTTCTGAGCTTAAAATTAAACTCGCCGATTGCTTAAATGCTTGAACATGAAGATTTTTCATATCAATGGCGTCTGTACACAGAGGAGATTAAAAAAAACTCTCTAGTCATCTTTTTACAGCTTCACGAAATCGATTTTCGTCAAAAAAATCAATTTGAACACGAAATTAAATTCGATATCACCAAGAAGTAGCGCAAATACAAACTGCTTGAAGAAATCAATTCAACAATTTCCCAACGAGGGGTTAATATTGGCCACTGGAAAATAGGACACGTAAAGGGTGGATATTTATATTTATTTTTTAAAATATTTTTTTTTTAATATTAAATCAACTCAGTTTCTATAACAATGAATAAAAATATATTTAATCAAGCCCCATAGAAAATATGTAATTCAATATTAAAAAAATATTGAAAACTTACGCCTACATTGTTCTAGTATTGAGCTGAAAATCATTCATGTTTATATCGCCCTTCTTCTTTCTAAGGGTATTTATAAACCTTGTTTATTGTTCGGGCACGCGTTGTCGTCCTTAAAAATTTTTAGACCTGTTTTTATTATTCGGTCGACTTGTTCTACAAGGACCTCATAAAAACTTTTTTCATTTAATTCCTATATTATTTTCATTCAGCTTATTATATTTTTTTTACAAAAGGTGAATTTACATCTCGAAATTGAATCTCAGCTATGTTGAAAGTCTCCCTATTATCTTCATGAACATATTTTCTTAGGGGAGGAATTTTAAAAGGGCGGAGAGCGATTCCAAGTATTCTAAAATCGGTACACAATTACAAAACTCTTAATTTTACGTGAAAAAAAAAACATTCCTTAAAATTATAATAGGGATACAGCTAATTGAAAAATATATGTGTAATATTTCATTTCTTGGAAACCACTGTGCTATTTAATTTTTAATGTATCTTTCAAAGATAAATACGTATTCAAATTTTATTTTAAAAACCCTCGTTAAAATTGATTTTATTTCTGGACTTGTATACTGGAAATCTATATTCCAATTCTAGAAAAATGTATTTTGTGTGCAATAAAATTGGATTTTTTATACTTGGAAAATTGGAACATAGTAAAAAGTAGTATATACTACTAAATCGTATGCTTAAAATATATTATATCTGGAATATGATAAGAAGCCGCAAATATATACATTATATATATATATATATAGAACAAAGCAAAAGATATATTTGGAAGTTAAATTATTTAAAGATATTCTTTAACTTAACATTACAAAAAGGTAAATAGAAAGAAAATCTTTACAATTAATCAGTGTATAGTAATTAAATTAATTCAGCTCTCGCTCAAGTTACTATCGTCTTACTTAATCCTGGATTCTAACTTGAGTTGCATTTCTGTTGTTCAATAAATTTCAATAAACATGCAAATCCCAACTCGATAAATATCGGAGCTACGTTTGAAACCTTAACTACTTGAGACACGTATACATATGAGTTATTTTTCTTAATGAAAAGACTAATGTAAATATTTAAATACATCTTTAGAAAATTGAACAGAAACAGTATAATAACAAACTGAAAACAATGGTACCGATATGATTCAATTTCTATGTTGGCGTCTCCACAAGTTTCAATCAAAATGTATATACCTTCTTAAAATATTTTTATCATTTGACACATCAAAAATATTACAACAGATATACAATAGAATGTATAAATGTAAAATAAATTAAAATATTAGATTTCCAGTAAAACATGAAATACTCGTATGCATGTAATATGAAGTTACGTGATAAACGACACTTTATCAGCGTTCATCTGATAGTTTGAGGGGTTTGTTTGAACCCATCTTTATAGAAAAAAAGACTAAAATATGCAAGGAAATCAAAATAGTGGCATCTTTCATAATTAATATCCTTCTGTCGAGTTGTAAAACTTACATATTCCGTATAGATAAAAGTACTTTTCAGCAAAAAACCGTGTTTAAAATATATTACATTTCTACATATATTTTCCATAAAATATCTGTCCTATCGTTAATTTCTTTTAAAAATGCGCCAAAAAAACTATTGAAATTGATAAATCCTTTTGACGCTATAAAGCTTCTATTCAAAGCTATTCAAACATGATTTATCTTTCCGTAGACTTCAATTTTTCCAGCTTTTTTTTTCAATTATAGGAAGCAATTGGATTCTCTTTGAATCAGATTACTCTTTTGAAATGCAATTTTGTCAGATAATGTCCATTTATTGAACGCTTTTCACAATTTTTTGAGCTATTCCAGAAGTTGAGATTGCCATTAAAAAAATAACAAAATCTGTGTTTAAAAATCTACACGGATCTCAAGCATTTGCGTAAAGAGGGTATTGAATAAGTTATTGTAATTTCTTTCCCCTAATCATATAAATGCCGGCTGAACTTTTGGAAATATTTTTAGAACTATTACAGAAACAGACAAAAATAATTGCATTTGACTCTATCTACTTTGATTGATATTGAAAATTTGGCATAAAATGAGATCTTTTGTGTTTTACATTATTTAATCGAATATTAAAAAACTTTTTTGTTCATCAAAGCCATAAATTTTCATGGTCATTATAAAGCCTTTGTTTTTCACTTGAGCTCTACAATTTCTCATCCTAGTACACGAGCTTCTGCGATAGCAAAATAATGAGTACATCTTTATATTATAATTTTATAAAGAATTTTCTGAATACTTCCTTCGCTAATAAAAATCGACAAATTTCAGCCCTCTGTAAATTTGTTCAAATACATCATTCCCGTCCTAATTTTTGTTATCAAAAGGCGCCTCTATTTAGATATTCCTTTCTTTGCTATTCTTACAAGTACCGAAATTAACTTATATTTATAATTTTGAGAGCCCGATGAAACGTGCTTTGCTTACTTTAATCTCTATGGATTAATAATGCTCATTGCGTGAAAAGTACGAACCAACAGGGAAATTCCGGAAAAATCCTACTCAAAGAACAATAAAGACTCGAAAACTTAACGAACTAAAAAGACACGTTTCACTTCACTGGAACTCGAAGAAATGAAATAATTTTCTGCAGAAGCTTGCTTAACAAAATTAGATTCGGAGTGCAAAGGAAAGTCACTGACTCAAACGAGAAAAATGTATTTCACTGTGCAAATATTTTAAGAATTCCTTAAAAAACCCCTTTGTACCATATGCTCTTCAGATAGAATTTGGCTCGCATTACTACATAACGCCGAAACTAAATATTTGTTCGGGAGAATAGAGTATTCTTCCTATTCGTTTTCATCAAATAAAGGAAACAAAGCGTACTGATATTCCCTTATTCCGCAATACAAAGGGCATGAAACAATTGATTCTGAAAATTGAATCTACTTCTTTTAACCTGGCGCCGAAAACGGAGTGTTCAGTTCCATTGACTTTGATTAAGTGTTAATGTCAAATGTAATTAAAGAAAAGGCCTCTCCATAGCGCACATTTTACTTATTTTTATACTTACCAAAGCATCTTAGTATAATGGAAAATAAATTGGCCGTTGTGATAGCCAGCCAAACAATTATTGTAATCAATTTTGTGGCAATCCGGATTGAAAGCAATGGTTTTTATATTAACATTAACATTATTAAAAATAAATTACCCATAATAATAGGCATCTTAATCAGTCTTTAAGATATATCAGATCATGATATTATCGTATTTATACGTTTTATGTGTCTTAAGTATACTCAGTAAATCATGGTTTCGATTTTACAAATCGATGAATCGTGATATTTGCTTGTATAAATTGGCTCTTTTTGCAAGATGATTCAAAAATTTCACATAATTTAAAGGTCGAAGATAAATTGTATAGCTCAATATAGAATAATTGGAGGAATTTAACTAGCTAATAAAATAAAATATTTTCCTTTGATAGAAGCTCAAAGCTCAAGAGGGAACTAGAAAAGTTATTCCTTTAACGTCAAATCAAAGCTTTACGAAATAAATCGTTTATTACAATGCTTTCTAATATTAAGGAATCCAAAAATATTGATGACTAAATGATAAAAACTCGAATGATCTTGAAAAGGAATTGAATAAGTTGGATTTTATATGCTAGTAACGATGAATCGATGTAATTTAAATACATTTATTTGTATATTTTATTGAAAAAATATTAAATTATACATCTATATTTTTTAGAACGCGCAGTAATATTTTTATTGCCTTCGTATAACACGGATTTATATAAGAGAATATTTTGGTAGAATCATATTATCCGAATAAGTAATAAATTCGCCGTCACATATTTTACAACGAGACAAAGAAATACAAGCTTTTGAGATAGTGAACTTCTACGTTTGCTTTAGTATATCAACCTTTGACATTATCTCCATTAGTATTTGTTTGCTTAAATGAAATAAATATAGTCGTGTTGTTGATGTGTAGCCCTTTGACGCCATGTCATTTCCATTAACCTATTTTAAAACTGTCTATGATATCAACCATCTTGAAACATCTGCCTGGGGCCCTGGAAGATCTCTTTGTTACCAACAAAGGGCTTGCATGGATTACACACAACTGGATGCAGATACAATGTATGATATCAATGTATCCTTCAGGGATATAAGAGATATACGTTTTATAGCTCAAAATATACAATAGAAGAATTCAATGCCTCATACTCAATATTTTTCAATATTAATTTCCAGCATGAATTTCAAATTTCTTACATAAATAAATGCAGGAACAATTACTTTAGTCCTTATGTTAAAATTGTAGCAGATTTTTTCTTATGGCATTTTATATAGAGATATCTTTACACGTTTGTGCCGATGAAACTGTACTCGAACAATGCCTTGCTAATTTGATATAATTATGTTTATAAGTTTTGTGAAAAATCATAAAAAAAAGACCGATATTCACAAATTTATGACATATTACTTCAAAATCATTAGGAAAAATAGAGAAATTAACATTCGACAGAACGACTGCAAATGAAGACGAAAAGAGTTTAAAGTGAAAAAATCCTACGAGCTTATTGAGAGCTATGTTATTGCAATCAGAAGCCACTCAAATTCTTATTTTGGCCCCATTATCGTAAATCAATATCAAATCGAGATATTATTTCAGCGAATGCCATAAATATCATCAAGTCACTGACAAATTTATTGTCTTCGAAGCTTTTTTGCTACATTTCATTCCCTGTTCAGTCGATGATACTAGCTTACATCTTTCTAACACGAGACACTTATATCACTTATATCACGAGTCACTGTCCCAATTGTCCACTTAATCACATCTTCGAATCAATGTTATCTATTAAACTAGTAATCCATATAAAATTCTATTAATCAATAATATATTACCATTGCGTACGTGACGATATATCGTCGTTGGCACTTTTTGCGAGTATCGGGCAAAAGTATCTCCAAGACTCACTACATTTTCTAATAGATTACGATTTACTCTAAATAAACACTATCCAAAGACATCCTATAAAATAAAATGAATATAAATCAAATATTGACATTATATTTTAATTTAACAAAATTGTATTCATTTGGATTGAATTTAAGATGTATATTTTACCCAATTAAAAAATCGTTAAAACAGGGTGACCTTATCTAGGATTGCTTCATAGACGCGATCAATCAATGACATTGCAAAGCTCCTTTTGACATGAGCATATCCTTAAATCTCTAAAGATTTCTATTAATGACCTAACTGGGCAACCAAACTACAACTCTACAGCATAAGACAAAGTATCTAGATTTAAGTTGGATTGCAAACTTCATTTATTATACAAAGAACGTTGGCCATTAATTAACTCTAGCAATTATTTTATCGATCATTCAGATAGACTACACTCGGTGCCTTGCTTTTTTATCTCGGTCGTAAATTTTGAATAGCCTTATATTGAAACAGCATAAATTGTCTTTTTCCGCTTTAAAACGTGTGTTTATTTGCGATAAACGTTTTCTAAGTATTTCGTTGTATATCCTAAGAGTGCTATTCATTCTGAGAAGCGCGTTTCTTATTGGTACACATTTCGTCCTTTAGAAAGCTCGAGCATCACAAAAGCTCACTGGAAAGGCTTTCCGTTAATTTTCCCAATTACGTTTTCTCAGGTCACATGAAGCCTCCCATACAGCGAACCCAGTTACAGCAATTAAGATTCTAACCCTACAATACATGGATTTTTGTTCAATGGACCTGAAAAGGGTACAATCAATCCCTCAGATTCGGTAAAGCAAGGATTATGGCCGGACAAAGATTTTTTATTGCCATGTAATTTAACCAATTTCTTGCGATACGTTAATATGAATTCAATAAGCGATCCATTGAAGTATTAATATTACGTTTAAAGCATCTATATTGTATCGATATACGCGTAGGAGACATATTTTATAATAGATACAGAAATATGGCTCATCTTCAAAATCACAACCAAAATGATACAGGATCATACCGAATAGCACATAAATTTCGGATTAATATTTGAGCTGCTAAAGTTATTTATATCCTTTCGCGGTTAATAAGTCTTGTACTAACTGAACAACAAAAAGACCATAGCAGTTTTTACTCCTTGATTTATAGCCGGTGCGTGACTATTATTCCCTAAGGAAGCTTTTCATTTATTAACAGACCTTCGAATGAATATTTCAGGAGGATGGATATTCGCCAGCCCGAAAATAAAGCGCACTTTTCCGTAAAAAATATATCACTAAGAATGTCTCAGATTTCCATTTCCATTTAAAACGCGTGAAAATTTTATTTTCGGATTCCTAAAAACTCTATAAATGAATGATTCGTCTGCTTTGAAAGCAAATCCGCAATTCATAATCCTGTTTTCATCATTGAACAAAAAAGACTGATTGAAAGGCTTCATTTTTTCCTTTATATTCAGATTTTCCGGGCTCGGCGTTTATAAGAGCTGAATAATTTTAGAATGACAACAATCAACACAGTTGAGAGCCTTAATTTAATTCTGCCTTCAAAACAATTATACAAATGAAATACCATAAATTCGTTAAAAAACTCCTATACATTATGGTAAAATATATAATACGGAGCATATCCCGAAAGTAAGTGTACTCATTTTTTATATTTTTTTAGAAAAAGTGTATTTGAAAATAAAATACAGAATATTGTTGATACAATTGTTGACTATTTTTCAACATAATATTCATCCCGTTCAATGCATCTGGTGAGCCATGGCACAAGCTTCTTTATGCCCTCCTCGAAGAACTCTCCTGCCAGCTCCTTCTCGCACTTCAGAACCTCTTTCTGCACCTGCTTGTCGTTCTTACTAGGAAGGGAAAAAATGATAATCTGAAGATTTAAAAGTCCAAGAGCATCTTGGTGGCTAAGTCTGTGTGAGGATGGGCGTTGTCGTGCAACAAGCACACTTCTTTCGTTATCATACACCTCATTTTATTTTGAGTTTTTTTAGGATGTCGTTATCGATGTGCATTGATCGTCTCTCTGTGAGGCAGAAATTTGACCAAAATGATGCCTTTTTGGTCAAAAATACTAAAGTTATGATTTTTTTGTCCAAAGTTGTGGTTTTGATTTTTTTTTTGTTGTTGATGGGGAATTACTTTGACACCATTGTGGCGGCTCTTTTTTTGACTAAGATGTATAATGAGGCACCCATATTTTTATCTCCAGTCACAATAGATCTCAATCTTTACCCTCCAATTCAAGTCGCGCAAGAAACTCGCGGGCGTTATTTACTCGCTCGCACTTGGCGTGATTTTTTACCGATATCTTTCACGGAACTGGACACTACAACGTGAATTTACGTACTACCGTTTTCCTGCTATGCTCGCTTTGTCAAGAGATTTTCTTCTATTACTCAGTATGGCCAACTTTAAAAAAATAAAAAAAATACCGCCTATTACTGTTAAAGTACACTTACTTTCGGGATATACCTCGTATTTATTTCACTATCAATTTTATGCTCACCTAGCACAATAATGGTTGTGATTTAACAATAAACGTGATTTATAGCTTAATAATGAACAGCACATTTATTAGTTAAATCAGACGATGATGATGCTTGTCTGTAAAGTATTAATTGAATATTATGAAATAATGCGATCTATTTGTAGATTGATGCAATTGACCGTAACGATTTAACACGCGCTCTCAACAGAGTGTTTAATGAAGCCAATAAAACACAAACGATTTAATTTGAGCATATAATATCATTTTTTTCTCTGTATCAAACTCTTCAAATTCGATTCGATAGAAAGCTTTTTTTTCAATGCAGCTCCAATTGCTAGAGCAACGTTCTATCGAGTGCAAAATCGATTTCACCACAGGCAAGTAAGTTTCAATGCGATATATTTATCAATTCTTTCGAGATGCTTTCAGTATGTTGGAAGAATGTCCTTATGTTGCTATAAAATGCACGCTATAAAAACCATCTGTGTATTGAAGTATTAAGAAAATGACTTGATGGTGCAGTTAAAAGTGGCGAGATGTTGGCATTATCAAAGCTTTAAATGTCGATATGATATTAACAGAACCATTAAGATTTTTTTTCTATGTACCACGGTAAATTTATATGTATTTTTAGGCAATTTTATTATATAATAATAAATTGATTGATAGATTTAATCTTATGTGAAAGTCTTATTTTCATAAATGGCAATATGTGCAAGATAATATTAATATTAATCGATTTTCTTTAACTTAAATTGTCCACATAATTTTGAATATTTATATTAATATTTATTTCGTAGTAAGTGTTTTAAGAACTTATATAAATGGTGATCAGAGGGTGCATTATCCGGAAATGAGGCGGATGGGTAGAAGTTGCAAATCAAGGTTCATATTTATTTTTAATGTTAATTTTGCAGAAGAAAAGATAAAACCAGATAATATTGAGAAATAATGCACAAAATGATTTTGATTTGATTATGATATTGGTATAAATGAAAAATATAAATGATTGATCACCAAGCACAATCATTAGTTCATGCTGCTAGCTGTTTATTTTTATTTTGGTGGATGCAAAAATTTACAAAGTTCTCCGAAACAAAATTAAAATGAAAGCTTTGTCTCCAAAGTTAACAAAATATCACTGAAGGCGCGAGATTAAAATATTCATTAAATGGAAAGCAATCTTCTGTCATCCACTTCTTTGTTCTCAATATGATCAAAATTCACATTAAGAGAATGATGTTATTATTTTATAATTTTCACAGACTCCATCGCAACATAGTTAAAATAAAAATTTAAATAAGATAGAACGAAAACAACAAGATATTAAAATAATAAAAGCAAGAAATTGATGAAACGTTCTGTCAAATGTTAGAATTTTCATAATACGATACGCTCCACCCATGTTGTAAATATTTAATATTTTAATACACCCGAAAGCTTTGTCCGACGCTTATAGTAACCTTTTTCTAACATAAAGATAATTCACCACATGTTTTGAGCTTCCAGGAAAGCCCCAAGGCATCGTGGATGTTACATATGGACGAACTTTTATCAGAAAATTGTTTCAATGCTATAATTGCACTATAGTTCCAAATCAGATGATCGAGGTTTTATATTATGAAGAGTTCGTAGATCTTAAAAAAAATACTATGATAATACTTTTTTGCGCAGAATAATGAACGGCGTATTGTATAAGATAACATTTCGTGTTGTTTACAAATAAAAATATACCACTATATTCATCAGTCGATAATAAGAAACTATTTGCTATTAACTAATGGAATTTTTCGTAATTTGTAATAGAGCTTTCTTTGTGTAAATTAGGTATAACGACAATGATTGTCTGTCTGTGTCAAAGATAAATTTGAGCTTATACCTAAGCTTACAAAGAGGAACTTTAATTAAATTGCGTGCTAGAAATAAACACCATAATAAGGCAAAAGGATTAGATTAGACCTTGGTCAAAATTTATGTCCATCAGGCACCTTTCAAGGTCGTTTAAGCTCAATAATTAAAGAAACGTGTTTCCATTTAATTCCTAAGAAGCCTTCCGCATTTTCACCTAAAATTCAAAAACCCATTAATTTCCCTAATCAAATTACTCGTGAACCAAAAGCCGTGAAAGTTTATCAGGCCTCAAAACAGATCATAAGTATATTTAATCTTGGAAATGAAAATCGATCATATTGAGGATTTTAGCCCGGGGGCGAAAACTTTCCCTAGAACTTCTTATGGGACACGTTTTCGGCGAAACTTTTGCAAGGGCGATATGTGAACATAGATATGAAATGTTGACCATAAATGTTCACTCTCATTTACCACGTATATTTGAAATTATTGCGAGCATAAAAAAGTTTTAAGCGAAAGTTTCCTAATGTAGAATAAAAAGCTCACATGTAGTTTGATATATGAAGGTGCTATGAAAATTTTATCCCGGAGAAAAATGTATTCGAAGACATATATTATCTACTAGTCATATAATGAGCGATGGAGATCTTACATCTTTTGATGTATCACAATTGTTTTCCCATGGATTTAACGATTAACCAATGTTTTAAACGAGACTTTAATCAAGAAAGTAAGAAATATTTATTTTCAATATGAAATATTATGCTAATAGATTGATGATGATGAATGATGTATATTTTCATTGCTAACAAATTGGTTTCGAAACCAAATCAATTTTAAATTAACCTAATATTCAACACAAAGAAAAATAGTAAGAAACTTATTTTAAAAGACTGAAATTATTTTCAAAGGAGCAGTTGCAATCAAAAGATAGTATGCTCTATCTCTACTTTTGCAATTTTTGCTTCAACTTTCTTCAAACAAATATTTAATCATAAATTTGATTAAGTCAATTTATAAAAGATTTGACATAATATTGAATAATGAGTTGTTTGAAAGAACGAAAGCAAATTAGCATATGCAATTTGTATATGTAATTTATTAATTAAATTTTCTGAGATATTAAAAAATTATCTCAAAATTGTGTTGTGTTGACTCTATACTTTTTTTTCTTAAAGTATGATAAGTTAAAATAAGATCATTAAATGAGGTTTTTTAATATTGAAGAGAATCATACGGTTGAAAGGATTTAATATTCATGTGAAAGTATTATTAAAATTACATCTGAAATAAAATTTAGTATTACACAAGGAAAAACTAGGTTTGTAATATTATATCAAATCCATAAAGCGCCGTCAGAATGGAATTTCATAGAAAACTTTCAATATTTTTATCGAACCTATTTCAAATTGAAAAGTATTGATGTACTTGGTAAACCTGAAAAGATGTGAAGCACAATGTAAATACCACTCGAAAAGCCAGTCAACTTTTAACTTGTTGATTTCAAAGGAAAGCACGCTCTTCGAATTCACTAAGATAAAATTATACTTACAAAAATTCACCTGAGTTGAATTTGAAATAACATTCTTTAGTCTCCAGGGCAAATATTATATTCTTGATATCCTGAATGTTCTTCTGTCAATAGTTATTTTTTCAAATCAATACATCTCTATAAAATCAATGACTTTGTAAAACGGATAAATCTTGGTTTGATCTTGGTATGAATATAGAAAAACTTAATTCACAGACTATTCACAGACATATTTGAAGAGGAAAATACTTGAAAAAAATATCTAAAATTCAATTGAATAATATATAGAAAACTGTCTGTGAATTTATGCATTTTGAGCCGAACATCGATTTTCTTTTTGTTAACAGTTTAAATAACTATCGATTATTACGAACGATTTACATTAGTTCCTTGGCACTCTTCAAAGCCATATTCGATTTTCTATAAAAATAACCATTTTCATTTAATAATTTTGAATGCAAGCTTTTTCAAAGCTTCTTAACCGGCACGAACATTGATATTCGACCTCATATAATGCACCAGGCGCATAATCCCGAGCTTCCGGTCACGAAAGCAGTTAACACGATCCAAGAAAATATAGTCGAAAATCATTTGATTCCATTCCCATAATTGAATTCCCTTGGTAGTATTTTTTTAAAAATAAAACAGTAAAAAAATTAATGCATCTTTGATCCACGGTGTAATAGAAACGGTATTCAACCAATAAAGCTACCACCCGCGAAGAGTAGACCGCGCCCCGACTGCCTTAATTTGACAGCGACACTTGAAAACCTCGCGGGAAGCCCTGCTCCAGAATTTTATTCCCGACATTCGAAAATCTGTGATTGAGCAGCGAAAATGTCATTTAATTATTTATTCGTGACTATTGAGTAATAAATTCAAATCAAAGCCATTAAAGATTCGCGGCACAATCGAGAGCTTTCTAAAGTGCTCTTCGACTATTTTCATGGAGGAAAACATTAAATATTTCAGACATGGCGATGAAGTAATGTGCATTTGAGCCTAAAAAATGTGAAAATATTCCGTACAACCGCCAAGCAATATTTTATTCAGGGACTCGCACAACCCGTTTGTTCCTGGCACGACTTTAAATAGGAGTCATACATATTTATTTTCGCTGCTGAGAATTTATAGGGATCGAAGAAGTGACAGATAGTTTCTATTTCCATGTCGAATTTATTTGAAATCCTTTATGAGATTTTCTCATTGAATATTTGAAATATATTCATTCAAATACATTTAGTAAAAATTGTTTTATATTTGTACATATTCTTTTTTTTACATTTATTCCCAAATGCCTTTTTCTATGAGTACTTATCTATCAACGGTATTTAGGTTATATTGGAAAAAATATTAACCCTTAGAGTGCTAAAATACGATATATCGTCGATTGTTTCTGTGCGTCAGGGTATCAGTGTTTAACTCTAGCTCTCTCATGAATCCTAGGATTAATAAACGTAATCCCGAAAAAATCGGAATTGAAATTTATATCTATCACCAACGCGTTGAAAGCTACTAAATAATTAATAATTGACGAGCTTAGGCGACACGTAGGGGCAGTAACTGTCTAATCTATGTATACATGTATAGAGTACATATATATTTTTCAAATTGTTATATTAACCTTTCCCCGCCGGTGATGTATTTACTACACCTCGACTCTAATAATGGGAATACCGATATGGAATATAATAGATACGGAGTTAAAAAATTTTGTACTCCTCCGTAATATAATTACGAATCACATCAAAGTATTATAGTATGTAAGTATTCATCTGCAGCGACGGAAATATATAATTTGTTGGGAAATCGGGAATTTTACGAGTTTTAGTCCGTGTCTCAGCAGAAAGGAATTTTATTAGTCACATTGATAGTGTTATACGAAAATGGAGGCTCACGTGGACATCAATTCGAACTAGCATTTAAATATCTGAAGACGATACCTCTAACGAGTGTGGAGGCTGAGCGTGCATTTTCATCAGCAAGTTGCCTGGTTTCCAAAATCAGATCCAGACTAAATTACGAAACACTCGATACTTTAATGTTACTTCAAATGGTCACGAGAATGTTAACTCTTCGTTAAAGTATTATTGATGAGAACTAGGAATATTTTTTCCAATGTTTTGATAAGAGACGAAACTCGAGTTTTTTCTGATGATTTTGAGTATAAAATGTAGACCTTATAGTGAATCTGCTGGAAAGATCATGTTAATAATATTTTGTAATACTATAGAACTTTGTAGTTTGTGTTCATATTACAGATGCCAAAGTTCAGGCTTTGTTCAACTACTTGAGTTCTGGTAACTAAGCCACATCTCATGCTATCAAGAGCTGGATCCTCGATTTTTTTTGCGTGAATATTGAAAAATAAAGGTGCAAATATTAATGAACGCTCCTTAAAATGCAAAAATATAAAGAACTGTTATATATTATACATTTTTAATAAAATAAATAACCTTAGCTTAATCTTCAAATAAACAATCTTAACATAATAAACTATAATTTTAATAAATAATACTTTCCCAAAATTTCCATTTAGTTCAATGAAAATCAATAAAGTCCTCACAATATTGTATTATATCATCAAATTGTCTTTTTCGTAGACACTTTTCATTCCATTAAACCGAAAATAAAATAACCCTTACCAAAATAAAATCAGCCATAATTTTCCTCCATTTCTATGCCCAGAAAATTGAAAATGCCACATCATTACTTTTCGTTACATTAATGTAATAAGCTTTCATTCTTATCATACAACAAAAAGTTGAAGATTAGTCCCGTATTATTTTCATATAACTCTCAATCGAATATCTTGTGTAACTTCTTTGAGAATAGAAAAAATCGTGTTGATACATATTAGAATTTCTCCATAGAGTTGTTGTAGCTAAAGCCTGATATGAGATTAATCATTGTTGCTATAGAAATATGAAACATCCCTATGTAATAAACGCAAGCTTCATTAATCATCTATTCATGAAGAAAATAGCACACTAAGCAGCTTTTCCTGTTTAACAGATTTTATTTTTAGAAGATATAAAGTAATATTCAAACAACACACAGTGAAAAGTCTAAATTTAGAAAATTAACCCATTAATATGTTTATTCTAAATTTGTACCTTATAGCATCAACTTTGAATTGTGTCTTAAAATACTAATATTTTTAGAATATTTCATGCATCTCACGATCTTATAAGAGCTTTCAGAGATCAAGCCATTTATTCCATTCTAAATCCTAATGAACAAAGTGACAAAGACTGCAAACAATGAATCAACAACGCTCTTAAATTGCAAATTGTTCCCGATTTAGCATGTCTCAAAATAAATCCTTTTCGAATGTCTGGTCATAATTTGACGAAAGCACTATATTTTTTTTTATAAAGTACGATTCGGAAAAAATAATGAATGCTGAAGATTTCACAAAGGATCATGTCGTCCCTTTTATAATTGAATTTTCAAAAGAATTGTTTCTTAAGTCGTTACATTATTTTTGGCACACAATCGAAGGAAACAATCTTTTGGTATATATTTTAATAAAATATCCACAAGAGAAGTTCTATTCACAAATACGACGCGTCGTTAAAATCCTTTTAAGGTCGATTGTTTGGCATTTAGAACACGATTCTCTGCAGACATGCTATAAATGCGGGAAAAATTCCTTGGATGTTTCGAATACACATATTGGAATCCATTTACAGATAAATTAGATTCCTATACATAATTATGTATACAAAAAAAAATCAATGCACATAATGCAAACGAATATTTATTTTATCCTTCCAATAAATAATACCCAAATTGATAATATAATCAGCTAGCAGAAAATCAGACAAAGAAATGCATAATGAATACATATTTCATAGGATTACGTATCTAAATTTAATTTGATGGATAGCTATGGATAGGACTCCTATGGAGTCATCAAAGATAAAGGCCATGAAACAATGTAATGTAACTTCATCCTAGCGGACATTGAAATCCATTACAGATTGTATAGAGCAATTCCTAATAATATTATATGTTAGCTATGGTCGTCGTTAATAATATAATAACTTCAATAAGAATAACATATTAAAGAATCTTAATTTAAAATAAAACCAAAATGAACACTAATCTGTTTTAAGCTCTTTTCATGAACATAGATTGTGATAGAAAACTTTTTGAGCTTAAATATTTAAAAGCTCACTCTATTGTAAATTTCCACGTTTGATTCATGAAATAAATCCCTGATAAAACTTGTTTTTGTTAAATCTTTAGCGAACACGAACAGAATATATATCGAAGCATTTAAACAAAGTGTGCATCCAAATATTGATTAATTTACTTGAAATTTATTTTCTTAGCTTGAAATATTGTAAAGCAAAATATTTATGATTTACAAATCAAAGATTTTATAATTCATTCTTCCGAAACTATAAAACATTCTTATCTATTAGTTTTGAGCACAATAATTATGTACGGCGTATGAAAATTATAAATTTAAGTCCCATAATTTAAGGAGCAATTGGTTTAAATGTCCCTAATCTCTAATAGCTTAATCTCGGACGATCCAATGGGATTCGGGAATATTTATAGTTTAATTCCAGGTATCATCGGGCCTTTTGGGTGCGTTATATTTTGGCCAAAAAAATATCAAATACCCCCATAATTCAGATTATGTTTATGTAATTTTAATATTATTTCCTTCTTTCCTTTAACAATTGTACAGTCGCATAAAGAAAAACTCACTTTACAATGTGTCCTAAATATCAAATATATCAGTGGGCATATCTGATATTATGCAGTATGGACCTTTATTTTAAATATATCAAAGTCATACATTTTAATCGAAATTAGATTGGAAAATAAAATGTTTTTCTATTTTTAAGCGTCTTTCAATAACGATTTATTATAATGGCGAAGAATTTATATGCAGTTAGATATATCTTTTGGAGCATTCATGAGTAAAATTATATTTTTCTGCACCTTGATCTTTGAAGCCATTTTTTTCTTGGCAAAATTGCTTAGCAGAACTTTTGTAATACTATTGGTCTAATGTCTAATGGAAATTGCCGAGAGCTGATTATCTCATACAAAACCCTCAGCGCCAATGAATAAAAGCAAAACTTTTCTTATAACAATTCCCAACCCAAAAGTTATATAGATAATATGTAATTACATAGCTATTTAGTAATATAGTGAAATTTTAATTATGTTTCATTTGATAGTTTCGGGATTAATTAATTTTGGATGAAATTTAAAGTGTCTGTCCAATTTAAATTTAAGTCTTGAAAGTGAAAGCCTTTCAGTCAAATATAAAGAATGGGATGATGTGTCCTTTTACACAACCAGTATTTTTTTGAAATTAATTTATTTTACAAATTTAGTTCTAGGACCTTATCATACAATATTTTAATGTGTACAAACTCAGATCCTGCCAGAATAATTAATTCTTGTTTTTTTTTTTCAGGTGTATTCAAGAAGGCCAGATTGGTTCACGAGATCGCCCCAACCCCTACGACCCTCAAGTCAGGGGTGGCTTATGTAGATTGAATCGTTTCAACACAAAGCGGCACACTTTGTATGTACTGCGTCACCATGTGTATTGACCCGTGTTTAATTGAAACAAATACTTATAATTGTGCTTATCCACTACGGTGTTGATAATTCCATCTAAAATTTCACAGTCCTTCTTTGTGCTTGGAATTGGAGCTTTTAGATTCCATTTAATGTGATAAAAGCTTTGGCTTAATTTCAAACGCTCATTTAAATACCTTTGAGATGAACAATCTCATGCAGAATGTATTTTGCTACTATTATATTTCAGATAGACCACAACATGTCTATTAAGCCTGATTTTTTATAATTTACATCAACATAATTTTTCAGAACGTATCAAACTTATCATAAGTGATCAAATTTTTAATAGTTCTCTAATATTAAAACCTAAATTATTAATGCAATTGGAACATGGTTGTCATTTGCAGTTTTTTAAGTGAAGTGATTGTTTGAAATTTTTCATCAGTGTGAATTCTGTGATCAGTTGAAAGATGAAAGTGAATGATTAACGATGAAAAATTACAAGGTGAAAACAAAAGTGAAATTGACCGAAACGTCAAATAAAATTAGTGAGTTTTAAAAAAGATTATTTATTGTTCTTGGAATGAGCTGAATAAACCAAAATGGATTATACCTCAACGGTAAGATTTTTTAATATCCTATTATTTTAACTCTATCAAATAATAATTGAGCTCGTTTATTTTTGGAAATCCTAATCATAAGTTTATCCTATTTTTTAATCATATTTTGATAACATCCAATCAGTTTTAATCAAATACACAATAAAATAACAATTTCACGTTCTTATAAAATATAAAAACTATGGAATCAGTTAATTGCTATTTCTAATAACTTTGGTTTGCTTTGATATTATTGTGGCTTCAATCTAAGGGGATGTTTTCCGACTTGAGAGCTTAGAGAGGTTTTTCTTCGTTTGAGCTTTGGAATCTCGATTTGATGAATCATAAGGTAGGGATGAATAGCATTGTCTTTAAAACTGTTTGCAAAAGATTTTTCTAACATAAAATGCTTTTATATAATAACATTTTCCCATAAAATAAAAGATGATGTATTTATTAAATATAATCTATAGATTATTTATCCCGTAAAGTAAATTGCTAGTTTATCTATATGTTATTTTTTACTCTTCTTAAGGAATCATCTCACTTTATCACGTTAAGAAAATCGTTTTTTTTTAATTTCATTTTTCGAAAGGACGTGTCTCTAAAGAAGTCGTCCATAATTTTGGTGAAGAAATTTGGATTATTTCAATGCTTTACAGCTAATTCGCGTAATACGCTCGAAGCAATCACTCCACCCAGATTGCACCCCTTATTTATTTTATCTTACGTTTTTTATTTTAAAAAAATCGGACAGTTATCAACAATGCTTAAACTTATTGTTGAAATGGTAAATATAATAACATTTAGAATTTACGAAGTCTATTATTTAAAATAGCACAGACTGTTACTTTTGCATGTAAAGCTGATTATATTACAATGTTCATAATTTGATTAATCCAGTAACATGAGATATGCACAATATGAATTTAATGCATAGACAAATTTATTTTAAAGCTCGAAGGATAATAATGATGGTAATTTTAATAGTAATTATGTGTCAATTTAAACTGGATTTAATTATTAACTGAACATTTTTGCAAAGTGCATTATATACTACATTTATATATATAATACGAATAATGTATCTAAAAAAAACTTAAAATTTTCAAATAAAAATCTCGAGCAAAATAAGTAAAATCATATTAAAAAATCAATCGTCTATTAAATCGTTAAATTTAAAGTCCGACTCACCAAGTGTTACTGATTAATTACATTGAAGCTTTCAACTCGCTATTATAAAATCGCAATAAAAACATACGATTGATTTTTATTAAATTGTTAAATTTCAATCAGCTACCAATTGCCAATTTGTAATTATAAACACAAACAAAATGTTTGTATATTGTATCGTGAATCGTTTTAATGCCTCAAAAATTCAATCAAATCGTGATTTTAGACCAATTTGTGCGAATTAATGTATTTAATCTGATGAAATGAAATATAATGCAATTTTTAAAACATCTTTAGTTTTGAAAAAAATCATTTTTAAAAATACTGCTATCGATTCAAAGTTCATAATAGAATTTTCTCAATATAGATGAATTTATTTTTTGTCGATGTACTCCAGCGTAAAATTCATCTCTTTTTTGTTGATTTTTCCTTTTTTCGTATCCTGTTTTCATGCTGGCTACCTTTTAGACCTTGGGTCGACTGAAATCAAAGTGATAATTTGCAGTTTGCGAATCACAATCGTATGTGAACCGAGGGCACTGGCCAAAGGAAGTGTTTCCAATACGCCGGAAATAGGCTTTAGTGGTGGTGTAAAAGAGGAAATGCGGTCTGCCGTTATGGCCGCGAGTGTCCTCATTACGAAAGCCATACATAAATAGATTCACCCTTTTGAGCTTTATCCACCCTTCTGCATTCAGCTTGCTTCCTTACATATCACAATGATACCGCTATTGCAGCACAATACAATTATTCTTTACAAATATATTTTTTTTTTTGCATTCAGAAAGATCCATATCCATTTTTATGGCATTGAAACGAACAAAGAAATGCATAGTTCTAGAAAATAATTCATACACTATGATTCCAACAATGAATTATTCAATAATGTCATTATTTCTTATTATGATTCTCCATCGACGTATTTAAATCATTCAAAGTCTAACTGTTGGTTGAATTAAAATTATATTAAAATGAATCACATAACATTAAAATCAAAGTGCTTCTGCAATTTTCTTAATATTCTCAAAGTAGTGAATCATAAAACTCCATTAAAATGTCGCCAAAGCGTATCCTCGCATCTGCAACAAACTTTTAGTTCGTGATTTATTAAACTGAAGACTTAAGGGACAAAAGGCCGCAGGTACATTAGTTTGGAAGGACCTTCATCTGTCCAGGTGAGGATCTAATCTGTGGGGAATCTGCAAAAGTTTCGATACATCCATCAAAATTTGAAATCGAATTACGATCAAATCCTTTAACCTCTCTTAGACAAGATTATTTTTTCACTCAAAATAGATATTTTACAAAAAAATATGTTTTACAGTGATGCACATAATTAATGAGAATTTGCACTATAAGTACATAATTATAACTATTATTTAATAACTTAGTTTTTTGCAGAAAATTCCAATTTTGTCATAAAATAACCATGTGAAGCTAAACATCCCTAAAAATTTTCCAATTTATATCTGATAACAAATATGACACCCAAATAATAAAAAAAATAATTAAGTTTTCTATATTATAATTAGACTCGACTGTCAACATCCAGATTTTAACTTTTTGCTAACAATTAAATTATGTATATGGTCAACTTCAAATAATATCCATATAAAAAGTCCAGATTATATATCATATCTGTGAATTGTTTTACAATATCGTATTTATTTTGAAAGCTGTTTGGGAGAAAATTGAATCAATTTGGATTGTTTTATATATGTGGAAATGTTTGTAATTTTTATCGAACCCTCAAAATATTAATCCTCTTGAATAGGACTGTAAATGGAAAATAAAAATGGATATCTTGTAATCATCCTCAAAAAAGGTGGACAGCTTTCATGGTGTGGGATATGAAGACATTCAAAACTAAGCCTTACATTAATTTTTTTTGGTAGAACTCATCTGAGTTAGCCTATTTTGTAATCGTATTTTTTAAAAGTAGAAGTCGTTTCATTCATATATAAAATTAAGGTCGCCTTTTCAAAGCATTCCTTGGCAGTAGGGAATCCAATCCCGGGATACCGGACAGTTTTAGGTGCTTAAGAATCCCGGGATTAGTAAATGTAATTCCGAAAAATTCGGGATTGAAATATATACAGTACATATATGTTCTTCAAATTGTTATATTAACCTTTCCCTACCGGTGATGTATTTACTACACCTCGACTTTAATAATGGGAATATCGATATGAAATATAATAGATACGAGATTCAGAATTTTTGTATTCCTCCGTAAATTAATTAAGAATCACACCAAAGTATTATAGTATAAACGTATTCATCTGCAACGATGGAAATAGATAATTTGTCGGGAAATCGGGAATTTTGCGAGTTTTAGTCCGTGTCGAAATCGAAATTTTGGCTCGGGATTGAATTCCGTACTCGACAGTGTTTCCTTTGAAAATTATACCGCAAAACTATTTCTTTCGCTATAACTATATATAATAATTAACAAAATGGACAGGATAATAAATCACGCTGTTAATTTGAAAACGTGGTTAATTACGCAATATTAATTGCTTAAGTTCGGTCATACAAAGGAGCAGTCAAACGCCTCAGACATAAACATCAGTCTGGAGGCCTCACCATCCATTTTTAATATCAAAAACATTCACAAACAATTTAATACAGCGAAAGCAAAATGGTTATCTCCATTAAATGAGCATTGTATATTATAATATGATACTATTGTTCGAAATTATCAGCACAAAAACATGCATTTTCGCCTCAATGTCCATTCGAATTACACATGTGGTATACGCGATAGTTTGAATGCATTATATGAAGTACGATTAAAATGGGGTCGATTTGTAGGGTGGATATATTTTATAGAGATTTCGCTATCTTACAGGTTTATTTTCGTAGTTTAGAGAGAAATATCTATAAATTCCGCAATAAACTAACATTGTCCGAAATAATAATATTACGGTTCTTGGGTACGTTTTATATACATAGATCATCTGATAACCTCTAATTTTGGTTAAAGTTCAAGTTTAACACGCATCATTAATATAGTGATTTTGCTCGATTGCTGATTAAGTTATGTTTTATAGTCCGTTTACATTTATTACAATTTCTCTACTATGGAGATCGATGTAATAAAATGATCGTGTAGTCAGAAGAATTTGATATTTTCAACTGAATAGCAAAATTGTATACACTCGGACCTCGTATAACACGGTTTTATACAATACGTTTATATAAATTGTGGCATGTTTTTTACAACACGCTTTATATAACATGTTTTGAGGGGGGGGGACTAGGGTATGAAATGCCCGTGGCAAGTATCTAACTTAACGCCCCCAAAAATCCAATTATTTTTTTTAAGTTAACTGATACTATTATAAATGCTATGTATTAAATACTATTATAATGTATGTTTTAAAATAATATACAAATCTGGTCCCAAAAGTACCCGACCTAATGTATAGATGGCGGTTACTGTTGTAAAAAAATACTAGGATAGAAAGTGTCTAGACACTACGTTGCTTCCGTGATCGTATAGATCGTAGAAAATGCCGCAAAAAGCCCTAAAAGAGGACAGAGTGGCCATAAAAATTGTATGCTCAATCGGTCCACTTTTCGGACTGCTGATACAATATAACGAATTATTGGTAGTATACTACCGTTTTGATCGTCTGACAAGACTAAAGCAATTCAAATGAATTGCTCTGATGATCATACACATAAAATAACCTTTTTAAATGAAAATCATGATGATAAATAGAAACATGACTTTTTTGCTTAAGATTTCAGTACACATTTAATTTCAATCCATAAATCGTCACAAAAACTGATCAGTTTATTACCTGAAGAAGAAATATATACATAATATTATTTGTTGCTCTAAAGCAATCAGCAATAATTCATGGGGATTAAATAATCGATTGATCTTTGATAATGCAAGTCCGTTTTTGGGCTTAAATTGTAATATCTGAGAAATAAATGTGTCAGTAAATTTTAGTGTTTGGTATTATCAAATGTTTTGATCAGATTTGTCCCAATCATTTGATCTCGAGTTTTACTACCGTGCTGCGAATAGTTTACGAATATTCAAAAATAAAGGTAGCCTAATTTATATAACTCATTTAAATTCACCAAATCCAATAACATTTCCAAGTTATGCCATATGTGGTAGGTAACAGGAAGTCACCACATAAAATCCCCCATCCCCAAGAAAATCGTACATTAATGCGTACATTATACACGGCGCTCCTATTAAGCTCGAAGATATATTGACTTTGAATACAATACAGTTCAATACGGAACATTGATATTTAACTACGATTGCTTCTTTTTAAAATAGAGCTATAATCCAATTAAATCCATGTTTAAAATTAAATTTACGATTTTGTAATACATATCGTCATCGACAAATTTTACAATCGAATAGATACAGCATTTTGTGTGTTTTTCTGTTAGATTCTCATTCATTTTTTTTTCAACCCTCGATCTAATTTAAATAGGAAAAGCCTATTTTTTTAAGTCTTTAAAAAGTATACATAGAATGTCACTACTTGCCTTCCCTGTATTACTTTGATATACAAGCCAACATGTTTGGGTTAATATACAATATTACTTTACTCCTTAGAATAGTGAGCTATTGCTAAAATAGCAATTTGCTGCCAATATGAACAATATTACTTCATTATATTTGCAGTCTTTGATAGTGTCATTTTCATTCACCCCATATCAAATGATCCATGTTATGACTCTACAATAATGCATTGTTTACTATTTAATCATAATTTAAAATGTTTAATGCCGGGTTATATTATAATGGTAGAGAATTATCATATAAAAAAATTGTATATTATATGCAAATATTCTTTCCAAAATATTACATTTATAAGGGTTGTTATCAAAATTAATATTGATCTAAGTAAATTTGTATATTGCATCCATAGACCCGCAACTAATACTGCACATAATTGCCAATCTTGGATGTTTACTCCAATAATTGATGGAGGTCATCTATGCATCTGGGATCTTAAATTAATGCTTTGGGTAAAATCATAGAGCTTGTTGATTCAAATTTACTTAAGAAAATTTTCATCCGCTATCAAATGATATTATTTTAAATGTTGACATATGCAAAGATTTTATTAATATTAATATCAATAATATGTAACTCGTGTTTCAATTAAATTTATTTGAAAATTTAAGCTCCTGTAAAGGAGGTCTCCGACGGGTGGGATTGCCTATTAAGACCGGGTATTTTCGAAATTGAACCTTAACATTATCTCAGCCTCTGCAGCTCACAACAATACAAACACTTTTATTGATGAATATTGGTTGTTTACCCTTATTTAAAATATCATTTTACAATATCCTGGCTTCGTCGCCTTGTTTGTCCTGGCTCGAAATTTAATTTGTCCCTGAACTGTCTTCAATCTGAAGGCGAGGGCGCAAAGATAAGGACATTGTAAATTATGCACCAAGAAGGACATCTCGACGTGCTCGAGCATTTTAAAATCATTTTTGAAAATTTAAAAGTAAAGAGGAAATCGTTTAGTAGGGAAGTGATGCAAAACGAGGGCAATTTTATCACGCCATTAAGCGTAATTACCATAGCCGATAGCGACGTATTATTATCGTTTCTGGATCGCTGCAAAATGAGCTCCAAGGCGGGTATACTTCATGGAAAATCATTTTCGTTTCGTATTTGCTTATGGTATCGATGAATAATGGCTCTGGAGTAGCTCTGAATTAACTGCTAACACGATTTGTGGATTCTATGGTAATAATATACGAGGCGTGAACGAGATACCTCATGTATGTAGAAATTACGAGATCAAATGACTTCAAGAGAGCTAAATAATGAAGGATATTTTTCTTGATTGTAAGTCATATAAATCAATAATTTTACGTATAAATAAATTTAACATTAGTATAACTCATTTAAAAGCTTTCAATGATATCATATCACCAAAGTAATAATTAAATTTACGCTAGGATGAATATTGCATTACTAATGGATGCTCATGTTTTTGCCTAATGAAGTTGAAAATTCACAAATATTTAGTTTCAAATCAATTTGTATCAGTATCATAGTAGTAAATTGGAATAGTATATAAATATTGCCGAAATCTTGATCAAATTGAATTTGTTTCATACACTAGCTTATTGATTAGCGTTTGCAATTTTTCTACTTATGTTTATGATTTTCTTACCAGTGGCATCCAGATTTTTTTCTCAAGATAGTATATTATAAATCCTCTATATTATTGTAATTGGATGTTCATGTGAATTTAACTACTAAGAGTGTTTTAGGTGATGTAGCTCAAATATCAAATTTCTACAAACAAAACTACAGGTCAACTTCCAAGGAAAGCTTTTGGTTTTAATACAACCTGGAAGTTTAAATTACAAATTAACCAAACGGGTATAACTATCATCATCATAAAGTAGTCATAAATAACCTATGACAAATTTATTTTATCTTAAATCGATAGAGATCGACTTGATGCGATAACAGATATGAAAAAAATGAGCTTGTCAAAGAAGTTTTCGCTGCCATGAGATATATAATTCATCATCGACTCGATACTTTAAATAATTCACACTGAAAACAATTTCATCATGACTCTTATCTATCTTTAATGATCACATCTCGTTATTTTTTAAGTAAATCCATACAGCATTAATTAATTAAATATAGAATTGAGACATGATCTGGCATTCGTACTCAACTTTCTGAAAGCACTTCTCCTAGTTTCATCCCTCGTTTAATCACATTAACCATACTTACAGACGCACCAACCACCTTAGATAAATATATTAGTTTGCCTACTTACATTTCACGCAATATTAATGTCATCACTTGCACAATGTTCGCTAAGCATTACAGCTTCTATCTACTTTTAGAATTATATTACGAGCTGCTTCGCGCTAGTTTTCAACATCATTTAATTTTCCAAAAATTATAATCAATTGTTGAAATAAAAAATAACTACACTTATACAGAATTTCGCACGCTTTATGAACAGCTTGCGTGAAATCTGAAATTCATTTTTTCGTGCTAAGAATATGCTCCGAATTTGAGATTCTACTTTGTTTTTTTCGATCTGCGATTTCTTGAATTTCGAATCTCGTTCATATCCAATATTTCTTCATACGTTTGCCGCAGAGGGAAATTCTCATTTTGAATAAACGCACATATACCACCCCTGTATGGGGTTATTTTCTTATATCGTATATTTATATTTGTGCTTGGAAAAATATGTACGAAACATATTTTTAGAAATTTCTGTGAATTTTTATGAATCATTTGCGTTTGATCAATAATTCGTATGAGAGGTTTTTAGAACACGAATAGTCGAATAAAGTAAATATAACGACCTTTATGTTATTCATCTATTTTTTTACATAATTTTACATAGGGAGTTGAAAATAATTTTCTTAAGCTTACTTGTAGCATTCTATCGATTTTTTGCCATTAATTTCACTATAAGATAAGTTAGTTTACCAAATTTTGACGTCCATACTTAATTACTTCCTTAATTAAATTCATTATACATCACGTACTTGAGTATTATAATTTAAGACTAATCTCTCATTTACAACAACATAGCAACGTTCATAAAAAGTATTATAACATTACCTTACAAATATTTACTATACCCTTTTGTCTAGAAGAACTCCACCACTTTTTGTTTTTATAGACAACATCTTGTATCAGAAGACATTTAAAATTTTCTCATTGATAGTACAAACATGCATATATTGCTTATTTACATATTCTACCTTCTTCGGCTTATTTATATGCTGTCGATGGGTTGCTTCAATCTATACCACTTTTTCCATTGTTTCTCGTATCATCCCTTTTATATTGATTCATGTAGCCTTTATTTTCTAATAAATATTTGCATTTTCAATACAAACAGATTTTATTTTTAATTGATGATTTTTTGACTATGGATGATCTATTTGACCAAAATTCACGCAAATTAGTAATAAAATAGATTCAATCATTTTTTAAAAATGTGTTGGTGTAGTGTGTTAGCTTTTGAACTCTTGTTATAAAGGTTTGAGTTCAAATCTAAGTTGTGGAAAGATAAAATTACCATATCGACAGGTATGGAAGATCGAAATCTTTAATATTTCCTATCGACCGTTTTCAATCAGATCGAAGAAATTGGGATAAATATGGTTCATAATTACCTCTCATCTTTGTTGATTTAATAAAAAGCTCGTATAATAAAGATCCTAGGACTATCCCACTGTGGTATGTATTAAAAAATCGACAAAGCTAGCTAGTATCCCGCATGTCTACAAAGTTAAACCGATACTGTCTGTACAGCAGAAAAAGTTGGAGAGCTTTGATCTTGATTATCCTTTAATACGTAGAGCTTTATGTAAATGCGAGTAAAAGCATTTACAATGTTTTTAGCTTAGGAAATGGTTAAAAGTATATTTTTTTAAATAGGTCTGCAACAGTTTTTTTTATATTGCTAAGTGAAAGTGGTAAAACCTCCATTATTCAAATAATTCACATACAGCTAATACAACTGCATGTTTCATACAGGGTGTTGTACTAACACATGCAGGGTATTTAGCATATAGACCAGCAATTTTTTTTTTATTTTTTTTACATTTTACAAATAGTCTCCATGTCTTTAATATCAGGTGTGTCAAAATATAATTTCTTTTTAACATTTTGAAAAAACCTATTTCGACAACCCTGACACTTACAACATAGAACCTATGAGTAAAACGTAGAAAAAGACTCCCTTAACCCCCAAAAAATTTTGTCTATCCATTTGAAAAACATCCTGAATGTCAGTCTATATAAAAATCGAATTACTTGCAGAACTATTTTTTGCTGGTAATGCTATTTTTTTATTTTACCATGTGATTATTGTGCATATAAATATATATAAGTTACCCAAGATTAATATTAATGATAAATAATTTTGTTTGTCAATATTTCGAATCCGAATTTATATTAATGTCTAAGATCTACAACTAAATTGTGTGAACCCGTAAATATTATATCACCATTTGAATTTTCATTAATAAGTTAACGTTCTGGTCCAAAATTACTTGATTTTAAAGTGCAAAAGGTAGAAAGAAGCTGCCGTGGCTATGGAACTCAAGTTAGACCGGGCTTAGAGTGAAGGATGGGGTGGAGAATTAAAAATAAGACTGGGGAGTAGTTGGGTAAGTTACTTGAAAAAAAAAATATATTCACTATCCGATAAATCGTAATTTGAATAGGTTCTAATATTCTCGTAGTCACTCGCTGCTTCAAATTATTAACAACCTATATTTAAAATCAAACAAGTCTATTTTAATTATTGACTAACCACTGGATGAAAAATATTCTACTTTTCTATAGACTACAATTTTTTCAGAATTTAATCAATAGACTTGGTCAATACTTACTTACTTAAGAATGTTTTACCTAAACCGAAATATGAGCTCAAATTTAATAACTAGATAGATCCAAAATATAAGATAATTATACTGCTGTGTTTAATATATAATTGTAACATACTGATATAAAATGGCGTCGGTAACACTTGATCCGACGCGCCCGTTATAGTTACAATTTATTCGTTTTTAAACCTTCGGCAATATTCCTGGTTCAGTGAAAAGTGACCTACATATATCATCGTCGCTGAAATTTAAAGCTTTCAATGTATTACTAAAATCCAATTCCCTGGCTGTCATTTGAAAGACGCAGATATTATAAAGCGAGGGCTATACATGGTGCGAACCGGTTTCAATATCGAACCGGTTCATTTTTTACCAAAGCCCTCTCATTGTGGACATCGCATAATACGAGAAAAGCGCTCTCTTATTTTTCGTACGCGAAAAATGTAAAATTTTTATTATTGCTGCGTCCACATCCCGCATTTTTAGTGCAGGCGTAAAAAAGGACAAAGTATAAACTTGTTTCCTTCCTCTCTCGGCTCGCCTGCCAGAGTAAAAAATCTATTTTTCCTTGATGCTACCTTAAAATCCGCCCCTAAAGACTGGAATCCTGGGGCATTAAGTCGAGGAATCCGGCTTCGCGTTCAAGAGAGTGGATTTCTTTCGGCCCTTAATTTTTCATTATTATCGCCTTTGCCTTTCGCCTTTTCGCATTCGGAATTCTGAATGACTTTTTGTTTATAGATCAAACAAGTGCATTTATCTTTGACTTTAAAGAAACACAGAAGAGAATGTGGTATTCCATGCACGTTCTTTTCTTATTTATTCATCCACATGTCGCAGCCTTTTTTTGGTGTATTACTCTGACCTTCGGCATGGCACGTTTTGACAAAATTTTCCCTAATGTTCTCCCGACAATCACAGAAGCGAATAGAGTTTCCTTTTTCCCGTTTTTCTTTTGTCAGATTTACGTAGAAGAAAGTTTCCGGTTTGAATACTGTACATAAACAGGACCCGTCCGAATGGAAACTCAAATAACGACGATATTCTATCAATAAGAGAATTTTGGCATGTTAGCAAAAATGTCCACATACAATGATAGTCAGTTCATTAAATTTTCCAAAAAAAAAATCATATTAGACATATATATAAAATAATCTGGAATTCGTATTTTTTATACTATCGACATCTCATTTATATATTATATTGCCTTTTTGTCGTGTGTTTATGGCTGCAATTTTTACAAATATGGCTGTTAGCAAACAGCAGTTACTTGCAAAATTATAGGGAAATATACTGCGAGTATTAAAAACAACAACTCAGTTCTCAGTTTAACCATTACTGTTTATGGCTTAAGAAATATTAATATAAACCTGTTGGAAACCAATCGTTTCCATCAAATCGGTTACATTGAAGTCTTGGACATGTATATCGAAGCTTCGTTGGTAAGCTTTGTCAACATCCTCTATCTGCATTACTCAGGCCATGTAGTACTAATGCCATTATACAGAGTTCCTCAACCCTTATTAAACTCAAATCTAAACGGCAACAGATCCATCATCAGACCAGAAACAGGCACCAGATCAGAACCTAACACATCATTCTATAAGTTCGTAGGACTTTTTCACTTTAAGTTTTTTAATTCATCATTTTGGGGTCGTTTTTCGCAATTTCTTCCAAAAAAAATCCTATGAACTTATTGTGTAATGTGTCATATTATGTTGAGCTGATTATATTGGCAAGGAGCTGAATGTTTGGACTTGGACATCTGAATAATCATAATTTTGACCTGATAATAAATATGCGTAAGAAGATATACATATTACAATCAAATACAATAAAACTACTGCCTCATTTAAAATTCGTCCAGATACATATCTATAAATATAAAAATAAAGGTGTGTCAGTGTGCGTGCGGACAGTTTGTAAGCTCCAGATACATTTCTATACCATTCATCCGATTGCGATGAAACTTTGGTGAGTTATTGGGCATGTAATATATTTGTTTAAGCTTCAATAATAAAAATATTTTAATATAGAAATAAAAATATTTAAAATAAATTAAAATGGGATTTATACGTATTATTTACAATTTTTATTCATAGTACTTGCTTAAGTTCAATTTAATTTAACTAGTGGTTAGACACACGAGTTTCTTAAATATAACGCTAACTTCTCTAAAACTTGAAATCTTATGAAAATGAGTTTAAAAACATAAATTTAAGCTCAAAGATCGATGTCTGTAGCTATCATCCATATTAATAGTCTGTGAAAGCTTTTCTTTGTACGCTTATATTTATGGCTGCATACAAAATTATTTTATTTGTAACCACACATAATGACATTTTAAAATTGCTTTTCATTACAAAATATACCAATATGCTAAATTAGAAAACTGTGACAATTTCATAGAAAAACAAATGTATCGTCGACATTCTGACTGAGAATAACATGGTTGTTATTCAAAAGCGTTGTTTATTTTGCAGCCACCTGTCTGCATTGAGGATATCAATTATGGCAATTGTTATTAAATACAGTTGCAAACTGAATTAATGCCATACATTTGAGTATTTCTATTTTAGTTTTTGATATGCAAAAGTTAATCAATTAAAATTCCGTATTTATGTAATATTTTCCACGGGTATCCCATGTGGTTACAGTATGTATATTCGCGCATAGATCAAAATTAATTTTGAAATTGAGACTAATGTATCCCCAAAGAATGGATAATTCAGATTAATGCACCAAATATACATTACAAACGTTCCAAATCCGGAATTCCTGAATTAAATATCACACAGATTTTTCTTAAAGAAGATACTCATAAGACTTTTTCTTATGAATTAAATTTCATAAATAAATATTATATTATATTGATAAATATTAGACTATTTATTTTAATGTATTTTTATCATAACCAAAGGCATGTTTCAATCGAAAAATGAGCTCCTGATTACGTGACTCGTTTTGGTAAATTCAATACATCCAAAATCAATAAATATTTGTTATATTTGGTCATTAAAAAATATTTAATTATATTATTCATGCGTATTATATGAGATGTCTGCATCAAGAGAACAGTTAACGTAATAAAGTGTATGCTTAAAATATTTATATAGGCTAACTTCACCATTAAATCTTTCAAGTGTGGCATTAAGAGAAATTGTTACTTAAAGTTTTCTTGACATTAACAGTCTATTAAAAACCGTAAATGCTACTCGAAAATACAAAGTTTCCATCATTAACATCACACTAATTACCAATCTGGAGTATTTCATTAAACATTTCTTTTAGTGCAAATAAAACTCTCAACAAATTGTGTATTTAATAAGAATCGTGCATATTATGCTAATTAAGGGTTCGCATGGAAAATGAGTGGTCGTTCTGAGAATGTAGACTGAATTGTTTTCGTCGGCCTCTGAATGTAAGATGCTTATGAAAAGGCATAAAATATATGGTAAGCTGTCAAGCTGTGAAATTCTTACTTATCAGAGCCTCAAATTACTTTTTTGACATGTAAGGGTTGAGAGTTGATACATAGTTTGGCGGACAAACTCGTCTTGAATATCAAATCATGTGCTATGTTCGTGCTGGAATATCGAAGTGTGTAGTTTGCTTGTTTTGATGGACAAACACCAAGTTCTGGGTTCATTTCGAACAACCACTCCCACACCATCAACCGCCCGTTTTTTGGGCCCCTTTAGACACATCGATCTATCAACAAGCAGCGTAAACTTGGCCCGCTTCAGATAAATGGTCGAATCATTCTAACTTGCCCAGGAAAAAACAGAACCGATCCGTCTTCCCAATGTCCGACAGCTAACGGAGGATATCATCCTTACCATTGTACTCGTGGGACGTAAAGAAGGATTCGACGGAGCATTTAATATTAACAGTGATTTGTTCCGAGTGTGAGTGTAAATTAGAGAAGTAATTTTCATTGAAACGCTTCATTCATCATAAGGACTGAGATCAAACAAAGTGTGTTTTTGAACTAACCCCCAGCTCTTTGAGAACCAAAACGTAATAATTGAAATTCATTCCAATAAATTAAGCTATAACTATTTATATATTTAGCCCTATCAATCGTTCCTGAATTTATAACAATTGATAGAATTTGATAACAAAAAATATTAGTAATATTTTTTCATAAATTCCATGTTATCATTAAGCTCCAAAGTCCAATACGGATTATGTTCAATGAAAAAGTTCTCCATTAGATTTAAATCGAACCAATTTTGAATACCTAGCCCTTCCTTCTTAAGTTTTTTTTTTCAAAAATAAAGAATACTAATACGAAAAATACGCTAAATTAGAGAGAAACATTTTAAGTTCGCTTAGAAAAGACACAATTAAATGAAATTTATTAGGTCGCCAAATTCATCCAATAAATAGTCATTTAAAATTACACATCAAAAATATTTAACGTTAAATTATATACTTATTTCTCAATTGGCGCGGTTATTTTTGCACGGTTTTAATGTAAGCGGCTTTATAAAAGACATTTTAAAAATGAATATTGTTTTATAAGTTGAACACATTTCAAAAATACAATGAAAATCATATCTCAATTATAGATTTTTTAACAATATTGAGCGGGATTTTCACCAAATACATGATAAATCTTTCGATAAAAATGACTATGTACTTTGAAACATTCAAACGTGTTTTTATTTCTAATATACTATCATTAATATTTCCATTCTTTATAATGTTAATTTATATGTGCGTAATATTTAAGGAAGGAAACCATATTAGGATGCAGATTTTTTAGCGTTTTTTGTATTTTTTAACAGGGAAGGAATAATTATAATATGTTGAAACTTTGATAATAATTTTTTTTTATATTATTAAATATGTATAGTTGAATTTTTTTTTAGCCATTTCCACCAGAAATAGTCAAGTTATAAGATGCTTCCTATGGAAGATCACCATTTAAATTTACTGCTTTGGTACAATGTGCTAATCATAATATTTGATTGAATTCAATATAACATTTGAATAATATTAACAATATAATTTTTAAATAGGTGAACCAAGTTTTGACTGAAAAAAAGAAGAAGAAATCATGCATTATTTTGAAGAAATCATGTACAATCTTCAAGTACACTTTTCAAGTGTTTAAACAAAATAGTACGATTTTTTAACTATTTTTTGCACCTTTCCTACAATAAAAAAATATTTTAAATAATAAAACTATTCCAAAATTAAGTTAGTATAGATCATAATTAAATAAAAAATATTCGTATAATTTTTTTAAAAAAATGGTTTATAACTTTTAACTACTTTTAGTTCAATCATTACTAATGCTGAATTCCCTTCATTGAATATGGCAAAAGATTCGAAAAATTCGAACCGTCTAATGTGGTTTCTTCCCTTAAATAATTCATAAATATGTTTATATGATACAATATGCATTTCAGAAGAATGTGGTTAATATTGTATTTTGTATGAAATGTTTTTGTTACTTGGCTCCACGAAATTCATCAAAAATTGAATGAATGAATTTAATGCGCTTATTAGCCACAATGTGTTGCTTGAGAAAACGTTTATATAAATAAGATTATAGCTTTAATTCAATAAATTGATACATTAATCCATTCAATTGAAAAGCAATCAATTCAATAGGAGCCTTTACTTTTTTCAATCAATCATACCAGGAGACGAAGGCATTACAAAAGCTCCAGCTGTGAAAGCTCACTATTGGTTTTATATGTAGCATTTTCATACGTATTATATTCTGATGCTTTTTATAAATAAATTCTCACCTTTAAAAAGCAATCTGTTCCATACAGATTGAACCAAATCATCCATTATCCAGCAACAATCAATTCTTCAATTCAAAGCGTTGGAAGAAATACCGCAATAAACTATTTATATTTAAAAATTAATCTTTTTGAAAAATTGAAATTTAAATGTTTAAATATCAGAATATTTAGCACAAATATAAATATAATAATAATCAGCTATGTATGAGTCAATCTTAATCTTGATACTGTCCTAATTTCCATTTTTGCCGTCTTTTCTAATATGTACGACGGTAATAATTTTTCAACTTGACACCTTCTTCCGTCTCAATGTAACCTGGGTGACATGTCGTATTTAAGGAATCATATTTTTTCTTTGTTTGTATAGCATACGGAATTTTAATGTCGGAGAAAAATGTCAAAACATTCCCTAAATGTGACTTTTGATAGGATGAGTGATATGCAAATTCTTACATTTATTATATGCTAAATGAGATTTTCGTCAATTATATATTGAATTTTTACATATTTAAATTGAAAATTTAGCGTCAGAGGCAAGCACTTTTCAGATTTACGTTTTCTTAAATTTTATAAAAATGCCTACCATCATAATACTCGACCTTTTTCATATTGCGTGTCGTCTAGACAGTGGGAATATTTGTTTATGAAACCCCTAAATTCGTATATAAACCTCAAATACCACTGTAGTAAAACCTTATATTTGGTCGTTGAAAGTTTGCCCAGGATGTGTAATGACATACTGAACAAAAGCCACTGCTGAAACATGAGCTGATGATAAAATTTTAGTTTGCAAAAAGGACTATCTACAACAATAGTGTTTTTTTTTTTAAATCCATAAACATGAAAAAACTGTATACAAAGACAAAATTATCAATCACACAAATGATAAGTGTATTTCTATACAAGATAATACACCTGATCCTATTTTTGTAAGGTTTTGAAATAACACAAAAACAAGAAAATAAGCAAATTTAATTTATTTCGGGATAATAATATCATATATTGGATTAATTTTAAGCAACGCAGTCTTTGGAACACATCCTCCGTGCAAAAAGGAGATATCTCTATGAGAGCATATCTCTCTTCGCTTTTTTCAAAAAACAATGAAGATATAGTTATTTTAATGATTCTGGCATACTATTTATGCATTTAGATCTATATTTGAAAGAATTATGAAAGTGCATCGTAGTTTCAGATCTCTAGGCAGATATTTTTATTAGAAGCATTCTTGAGAGCACGCTCTGCTTACTTTTATTTACAGTAAGAAAGAGAACTGTAACATCAAAACTCAACTGCTTTTTTTCATATGTTAATGGGAATTGTTAGCTAAATTATGAAGTGTAATATTTAATAAAATAGACAAGCTACTGGTCTAGTAGATGGAGAGGACACAAACGATACTTCCTCTCTTTCTGACCAACTGCCGATTGGAGTTTAATTATTGTTTGAACAAAACAAGGTCGATATTTTACATCTTATCTTAGTACCAAACTAAATAAAACTATGAAGACAGCATTAATTTTTCGATATAATTTGTTGGAGAGCAGATATAATATGTTAGTTCGAAGTATAAATATTTTCCTTGCGCAAAAATAATAGGCGAAACCCTTGCATCTATCCAATATTATTGAAGACTTTTCTTTGCCTTTTTTCTATTCATTCAATTTTCTTTCACTAATATTTACGTATCAAGATTGGACTTCAAATGTATTATCCAATTATCTTGATCAAAAGTAACTTTAAAAATGCCTTTAATATTGGTCATGTATGCTTAAGTTTTGCCATTAATCATTATGAGAAAGATTCTGCAAAGCTTTCCAGTTTTACATCTATAAATTTCCATCATATGGTTACGTTCATTGGCGCTCTACTCTTCGACCAGTAGCTGGGTAATTTATCAGCAAATTCCTCCAGCAAAGATGTATTGGAGCCCTTAGCCAACATCTCATGAACGATTTGTTCGACAGGATTGTAATATTGATTGTAGATTTGCTGTGGCGTGTTTTGAACAGCGATAGGCCAGGTCACGTGGAGGTAAACCATGAACCCTTGACTAAAAGACCGTAAGGGTAAAATTGACACACTTTTAATCAACCGTAAAAGGGTTTAGCTTGAATCCTTTGAGGTGGCCTCAACCCTTATGCAAAATAAATAATACTGCTTCGTTAATATAGACCAAGTTTTAATTATCACAGAAATTTTTATTGTAGGGAACTTTCGTTTTATGTGCACTTCTCTCTAACAAGCTGAAACTTTGTGTATTAAGCCTTCCAATTTCCAATGATGTCGATACATATAAAAAAAATTGAATTACTGGACGACCATACATTTATTTGGGTATCAAAGTATAAAGCTTAAATGTTTCAAATACAACTGATTTTAACTGCCACATGAAGTCGATTGAAAACGTAATACACATCCTCGTGTTAACAGTTTCATACTACTTGGCAATTTATCTTCCATTTCGTATTGAATGGTCATCGAAACTCATTTCAAATAACGTCCCGTGCTTAATACCGTGCTGAATGAACGTGTCGGCGAACGGACGTAATTTATTGGAGATCTATAAGGCGATTTTCAAAAGTTAATGTCTGTATTCAAAAAGGAACTAGTATAACTGCCAAAAGGACAGATATATTGCTCGATATGGACTCTCGAATAGGTTCTCCTATATAAACCTATTTTATTTGAGTTTTAAAAAACCTTTTCTATCAATTAAGGCATGATATTATTGCAGAAGTCTTATTGCATAGCCTTTTACAAGTATTAACAGCTAGATTATATGCTTAGATTCTGCAGATATTAAACCTGTCTAATTTTTAAAAAAAAATATGTAATATATAATTTTGACCTTAATCAAATTTTGTGTAGTTATATGATTTAAATAAGTAATATTTAATATATTTTCAGTATTAAGTTTCATCTAAAATGTCATAATTTATATGTGTAAAATATAACTTAAAATATAGAATGTTAATATACTCGTAATATTAATGATTTAGTCTTAATAAATCAGTTAAAATGTAATTGACAGAATTTATTAATTACTTTCATAAGACCTGACGAAGGATAGGTCATGTAAAAAACAATACAATCTAAAAAAAACTATCATTGAACACAATGGATGAAAGGGTTAATATTTTTCTAGCGAAATAAAGTAATATTAAAAAAAAAAGATAAAATCGTTAAAAATGTGATCTTTTTGACTTTTTAATAGATTTAAATATTTTTAAAAAAATAATAATCTACATTTCTCTTGTTTAAATATTTAAATAATCGTTTTGACAACCAGCAATTTCGTCAAATTTTGGGGTTGTCAAATATATATACTGTTGTCACAATTGAAACAATCTCTGTTTTCAACACTCATTATTGAAGTATGAAAATTAATTTTTAAAATCCAAAATATATATTTATTGGTTTTTCAAATGCCATATCTACTATTGGACGTATGTGATCTCCATAGGAGGCTGTCTTGTGTTTGACAAAACTCTTTATCATTTAACGGGGCTTTTCTCTTGGTTCAAGATTCTGTCAATAAGGTCGTGGGTCATAAGCATTGGGGTGTCTTCGAGGCATAAGCATATCTTCAAGGGTTGTCCGATCAGTTCTTTAGCTCAGAGGCGTAAAATTCAAAGGCTAAGATGGACCGAAATAAAAAACTTAAGTTTAAGTGGATCGTAAAAAAACTTAAATTTTCATAAAACGTAAGTGAATTCTAAAACGTACAGAAATAAAAAAAAGGACAAGGCCAATTTAATGTTTTCGTCCTGACGCTTGGCATTTTTACTCTGTTATCTTTCCTACTTCGAGGGAAATATTGCTATTATAAATAGTGATTACTGACCCAAAGTTCGTTAATTCTGGATCTGACAAGAGACTTGTTTTTACTTATTTTTTGACAGAGGATTTATTATTAAAAACTGACATATTTATTTTTTTAAACCCCAAAATTACTTCAGAACTTTTGGGCAGGATCACTAACGTGTCAATACTGTAAAACTAACAGAATATTCGCATTCTAATACATTTCAAGAAAACGGAGAATTGTCGCTGATTAAAGCCTCAAGATCTTATGAAATTGATAATTTTTTTAATATATGACAACACATTTTCCATATATAATTACCTTCGTGCATACTATTTTTTATGCATATTACAATGTGTATGATGAATGTTGGATCCTTCATAAATTTCACCTTATTTTTTGCAATAATGCCACGAAAATTGTGTTTTAGTAGAACTTCGTCAACACAGACTGAACAAGACATTCTTATATATGATTTTTTGCCTGGGTCGCAAAAATATTCATTGTTGGTCCTATTTGATTTAATTTAGTATTTTTTGCAAATCTAGTGACTCTTAAATATGTTAAAGTGGATGAGACAATCGATCGAAAACGTTAAGATTTCCGATTTTGAAAATTTATTGGTACGTTAATTTTTCCATAATCTATATTTGAACCTAAAACTTTTTTAATAAAAGTCAAACATCTAGCTCATTATATCAACACTTGGTCTCAATGTGTTCATGTTTAAATCGTTTTGGTATTTATTATCGAATGATTGGATATGTAGAAGTGAATATACAATTGAATCTTATACAGTATGAGACAAATGTTCGACTTGACTAATAAATGAAACGTTTTTTTATTAATATTTAAATATGAATGTCTGATAAAGAATTTTCAGCATCAAATATTAAGCAGTCATCCACCTCGCTGAATTTCCCACTTAAAACATTTCAATCTGAATAAATTACGAGAAATGTCTCAATTACATAGTTTCACAGTCCATTTATTTTTACATATATATCGAGCAACTTAGTAATCCTTCGAACGTCCTTTCGCTGAGTTTCTTAAACTTTATCGAGTACAAACCACTTTTGTTGAACAAATGATCTCATGAATAACCCACCGAGTGGTGTACGAAACAGGCCGGCAGGCTTAATAAGAGACCGTCGAAACTTTTAGAAATTTTCAAAACCACCGTTTAACAAGTTGTTCATCGCAAACTTATTATTTTCAGCACCTATATACAATCTGTTAACAAATAAGCTGCGACTTTATGCTGTCAGACAACCTCAGACCAACTAAAAGAGCTCGATCGGACATTCATTAGAAATATAAAGCTAAAAGCTCCCTGCCTCAAATTGGACTGGTAAATACACGACACTTCATAAAGCTTTATTAAATAGGAGAAATCCTTGTGATCTTCTTGCCGCTCTGCGAATTCGCAAAAATCAAAGAAGACCCGTCGAATTATTTTTATCCAGGCGCTTTAGGTTTTTCTCTTTGGACGCTCGACATTCTTAATCAAAGTTGATACCTGCGAAAGTCCCGAAACACCTACCAAAAAAATAAATTATTCCCGTCCATAATGAGGGTGAAAAGACGCGGATCCTTAAATGGCCTGTCCGTTTTCAAATTCATTTACCTTACTGAAATATTAATTAAGTGTAGCTCGGTATTCTCGACGGAAATTATTTTTTGTCGGATCAAATTTGTCAAATGATCATAACTCGAAGAGCACTAAGTACTGATTTAAATACTTAAGCAGCACATTTGAATTTCCAATCCATATCGCGACGTTCTTCTTTGATTTCATAAGCATGTATTCCATAGAAACGTATTTAATCGAATTTCTTTCTTTGGGTCCATACAAATATCATCTTGAGGTTTATTCCACTCATTTAATATCGTATATCATCAGCTTAAAACTCTCAATAGGATTTCCGTTTGCCGAAAATATTCGGATATTGAAAAAGCTTAGTGGTATTATCTACAAATGCTTGTTTCCGATTCTCATCCACAATGTAGAAATTATAAATGGAGTATAAAGACTGGATAAATTTGTATTATTGATCTGATATCAATTAAATACATTGCACTAATAAAATATAAATGGCAAGGAAAATATTGTAGGAGATTTATATAGATATATCTACAACAAATAAGGATTGAGATGGATTTAATTAATCGAGAATAGCTTTTAATGTCTACTAACTGTTTGCTAAAATATGCATCTAAAGAATTTTAAACAGTTCTTTAAACATACATAATTATTATATGATACATATTATATCTTCATAAAGCTGTATATTTTTTAATATTCATCCATATATAGCATTTTTTTCTTTTGAAAGCTTTTTGTTTCAGCTACGCCAATCAATTTCTTAAATTGAGAGAAACTGGGTATAATTTTGATAAGTAAAATAGTAAAACCTCTCAAAATATTAACAAACGATCATCTCGAACAAAGATAAGTCTGGTTTTATGATAAAAAGAGTATTTTTTGTCGATTTTGTAAAATATTCTATTAAAAATTATTACGAATACTATTCGGATATTTTCCCAAATAACCGAATTTGGAATCTCTCCTGTTCGAATATTCGGATTGGAATCCCTATTGTCTACATTCAGCTACAAATATAGAAGCTTAAAAAAGTAGTTGTTCCGAATAAAAAGCGGCTTATTTGTTCCAAATAAATCATTAATATTATATTTCTACTAGATTTAAAAGTTATCTTAATTTCAATGATACAATTACCATAAGTTGCATTTTCGTCTAAGGTCTCTGAATGGAATTAGCATTAATCCTGATGCAATATGGAAAACTCAATTTACTTTAGGCTCTCACTGTCCGGTTGCTTGTTGTATTAACAAAGTTATATGGCTCACACGAAGCATTAGTATAAATAATATGATGCCTGAATATAAAACTATGTATATTAATAGCATCAATGACATGTTATTAAGGACTTAATTGAGGATTAGGTCAATTCGAGAATCTGAAACCTAATTAATCTTCCCTTGTGTCCTATTTAAATTTTAAATAATTTATCTTAGACAGATCATCGTAAATGTAATTTCGAAGTACGATGGCTAAAAAATATTCTATTTATTTTTTTGACTTTTATCAATTTTTTCGAGCAGCAATTTCAAAATAATTTGAAATGTAACAAGACTATAATATTATATTATATTTTTGTGTCTCTTAATTAAATTTATATCATCTCAAAAAGTTATTTTATATTCGTACAAGTAGACTTAATTTACTGTTTGAGAACTGTTTCTTGAAGATTAAAAGTATATCTCAGCTAGCATACTTCTTTCGATTCGTTTGGTTTTGAACTTCATCTTCATTATTCGAGTTTGAGTTTTCAAAGTTTTCATATTACACCATTGATTTGTCTGGCTTGTATTAAAAAAGTTTGTTAAAGTTGCATGTAAGTAGTCAAACGTTCACTGCTAATAACATATAAGGATTTAATATTCTTCAAACTATACCGCCTCCATTCAATATGAGCTTATGGAGTATAGTTTTTCTTTGAATTTATTTAATTATGGAATAATGAATATCCTTCATTGGTCAAATGGTAGACAGTATTTAAGGTTCAGGTTTTTGCTTTAATTAACGTCTGGATAATATTGCAGGAGCTGTGGACGATCAACTCGACGATATACGACGAGGATGAGGAGCCAGACGCCGTCACCTTGCTCTCAGTCTTACTCGTCGGTAAGTAACTTTATTTCTGGCCTGCTCTACTTTAATAACTTTTTTATTGTCTTAATGAAAGGTGAGGTCCTCCTGAGTGCAAAGTGTCAAACTTCCAACCACTCCCTCCGTAATGTGTTAGACCCAAGACTTATAACGACCTAACAACCCTCGAATACAACGCTCGGTGGTGAAAAAGTTTTTTTGGGTCTAATTTTGAGGGTATCATGAAGAGGCTATGTAATACTTCTATTATTAAAAATTCTGATTTAAGGGTGATTCTAAAAAGCAGTGATTGATGATACAAATGAAAAATGAATAAATAATTTATTCATTCTATAACATATTACATGTCTTTATTGGGGATTATTAAATAAGGATATTAAGTATAGACAATATTTTTTCAAAACCCATATTTTAGTGTTGAAAAATATGATCAAAATCATTTGCAATAAAATGTGCAATGGTCCAAAAGAGTTAAAATTAAATTATATCAATTTGATGAAACACCTTCAATAACATTAGTTCTATAAAAAGCAGCAATTTAAAATCATTTTAGTTATTCGTAGAATGAATCGGTCATAATTTTCATATTATTTACAGAGCCGTAATATAATTTGATGCAATAAATCATAAAAATATGTGCATTTATTTCAATGCATTTTCACATGCAGGCTAAATGCATGCTTTTATAAATATTTGCATATATATGAACATATTATCATCTTCATAGTGCAGGCCACAAACAGTCCACTGCAGTAGCATAGCTATGGGTCTCTTGAACGTATAAAGTGGATTAAATTTGAGCAATTTCGTGCGAAATATCTTTAAAAGTAAATATTTTTGGTTATTGGATGGATGATTTTGTGCGTACGTATGATAAGTAAAAGTTCACCCCTTTTTCGGATAAACACCCCTCTAATATGGATTTCAACTTGTCAAAAGTCGCGATAAGCGCTTTTAAAATATGCCTCTGTCGACAAGAGTTGATCTTGAAGAATTTCGCTTTTTGTGACACCATTCTATAATATATGATTTTTGCCCTCTGGGTTGGAATTTCTTGAAGGCGTTGTCACCCGCAAAGATATTTGGAACTCAGTCTAAAATTTGTATCTTAAAAAGGTATATTTACTCAAAATGATAAAGGGGATATATGTGTTAAAATGTCAAAAAATGAAGCGGCGTGTTTTATATGTTTCATTTTAGGTAAAATTTAACATGGCTACATCATTTTTCATATATTAAGAATTGCGTAGATTGCATATACTACATTGTTATTGTATTTTTTCTTTGCAAAATCTACCTGAAAAGTAATGTCTTTCTAAATATATAATGACAACGCTTCGTTCCCACGATTTAGCTGTAATTGATCTATCCATTTTTAAAATCACCCCTATATATACATTGTATATTCCAAGGGCGTTTCTTGAGCACTAATGATCTTGGAAAACAGGGTGTCAAATGACCAAAAATATATTTTCACTAAGTAAACTTCTAAAGATAATACATGCCTTGGAATGAAAATAAATCGTCTTGAAGACAATAAAATATCGGTGCTTTGTGCTGCTCCACAATTTATGGTCCTAGGATATAGGAGGATTAATGGCTATACATTGATCCTCCTCACACTTCTTATAAATAGATAGCAACAGGCGGGAGACTCACCTGGATAATCGCAGCCTTCTCTTCTGCTGGTCTTTCTAATGAAAAATTAGCACACAAATCCACAAATTCAATACACAAATCATCTTTTAAAATATGTGACTATTTTCTACATTAAACACAATCTAATTTTATCTGCCTCTGACGTGAAAATGATTCATGTCTGATTTTGAAAGAGAAATTTTTTGACTAAAACTATGCCACGGGAACACGAAATATGAAGTTTAATTAAAATTTTGACATGCATCATAAAGTTTATATTGTTTGAAAGCTGCTTTGAAATATTGCATTTTATTTAACCTTTCTATGGAAATAATTTTGATTAAATCGACAAAAAATACTACGATAAAAAGTATATTTAACGCTAGTAAAATCAACAAAGAACAAAATTAATCTCACTAATTAGCATTCAAAGCATAGTTTACCTAAATTCTAAATGACAAATTAATAGTCTTTTACAACTGAATCACATCATCGATACTTTTAAGTAACATTTGTAATAAAGTACCCAGAAATAGCTAAAAATCAACCAGATAGCTATCAATTTTGTATCTTCGTGTATCAAGCCTTTTCGTCTAATTACACAGCAGATTAATAGTAATGAAATGCAATTTGATCATATTAAGAGATGCAAATTTAATGGAGGACACATTCTGATCAAATTAGTCACCAATATGAAGTGCATTCGACAAATATGCAGATATCATTATACCAAATTTGTGTTAATATAAAATATAATTCAAAATGAATCTAAATAATCTCAAAAAAACATTATTTTAAACGAATTTATAAAAATAGTACGAATTTTTCCCAAAGTTTACCAAGATCTGTTAGATCTGAACTCTGTGATGTTATAATTTCCATTACAATTGATTTTTTTAGTGCTGATATTTTGTATTATCGTATAGACATAAAATAATTTGGACCAAAATTGACTGATAGGTTTTATTCGAAGCTTGCATTGGTTATTAATATTTACTTCTTATGCTTTTTTAAGACTTAATATGTATTTATTTTCTTATCTAAGCAAATGATACATGATCATTCGATCACTAAATTCTAATATGATAAAGAAAGCATACAAATGTTTGGATCACTTCTATATTAATAAGACTTTTTAAAAAATAAAATAAACTAGTCATAAATGTGCTCTTTTTTTTAATTCTATCCTTGTTATTTCAACGAAATATTACAAATAATTCGATGTATTTTTTACAATCGATCTTCGATCTTTCATTCTTCAAATACTATTCAGCACTAATCTTTAGTGTATTACATAAGCTAAACAAGTCTTGTTATATTATATCATTAATTAATATCAAAAATATATAGGGCTTTCTATGCAACTCGAAAATGCAATTATAAATAATGGACTGAATGAGTTTGATAAAATGTTCGATAATAGGAGCAAAATCCAATTAAGGTTGCAACTATGGACGTAATATTACTGTTGCGTCCATGCTTGTACATTTTTTTAAATCCATATTCGACTACGACAGGCTGGTTGCTTGTATGCACTTTTTAAAATGAGTTTAAAGTATCATAGTGAAAAACATAGCATTTAGTTGATAATGATAACCCTTAATCTATTATTCATATTTAAATGCTTTCCAAAATGAATAATCTTTCCTGTTTAATAATGCTTACTTAATCTTTGATATTAAAAAATGTTCAATCTCCAGCAGCATACGAGATATATGTTATGATTGATGTATTCATGATTAGAAATCATAAAAACGTTTAATATAAATACGCAATTTCAATATATAATCCCTAGATTCTCATGGGCTTGTGAGTTTATTCTCAAGGGTCTGCAAATTCTCCAGTAATTGATGTATTCCCTTCAAGCTTTCGCTAAATGACGTATAGATATTATAATTTGATTCATTGTGCTCATGTGATGCGTCAGTAAATCCATTTATAATTTAAATTATATATTCTTATATGATAACCTTTATATGAATTCCAAGTATTAAATTTAGTATAATAGCCTACAATCGATTGAATATTACAATATTTTTCAATTAATAATTGAAATAATCTTGCCCACTTGTAATGTTGTAGCTACTACTAATTACTACCAATGCTACCAAATTTATATTTCTTTCCAATTTGCTATAGCTTAAATCAACTATAACGCAGCTAATGACCATATACGTGTAACAAAATAGATCATTTTAAACGGTGTTCCAAACATGGTTCATGAAATATTTCTAGAACACAAAAATATAAATATATCAACACACGACTCTCATTTTCATACATATAATGCATTTTTATGGTTATTTTTACTAACAAAATCAATACTTAAATGCTTTGAGAAATGAATGATAATCTTTTAAATGCGTAAAATGTCACCATAATTAATGTTATCCACAAATTATCACAAAATCTTTATTTATAAGCAATGATATTTATACTTTATCTAAGTCTTTTCGCTTTGTCAACAATGAAAATAACCATATTAATTTGAAAGAGTGTGATGTTGTTTGGGGTCGTTTTAGGTATTTTGTAGCTTTCCACAATAAGTATTCTGTGGTTTCAATGGCGATAAGCCCGTTGAGGTAGTCACTGAAAGCTTCGTTTTTGCTTTTAGTGTAGGCATTTTTTAGCTTTTAAAATATGAAAATAAATGCGCATATATATCGTCATATTATCGGCAAATAAATAATGATCCAATGCCATCGTACAAAGCATTTTCTCAGAGGTGAGTCCTACGGATCTTTCTTTTTAAAATATTTTGAAAACTAAGATGCCTACTAAAAATCGATAACGTATAAGCAGTTTGAATGCATTCTAGAATCTAGATAAGCATGACGCTTAGCATTAATAACACTTGATCTGGCAACCATATGTATTGCAACATTTTAGCAATAGCAGAATTTCAAGTGAAATATTGACGAAAAATAATTCTTACAATTTTGGTAAAAGCTTGTATGCTTTCTTAATTTTATCAATCATTGTCAACGATATCTTCAAATTTATATGATGGGAGCCCAAAAAATATAGCTGTTTTAAACCATTGACCAAAGCCACTAGCATTCACATTTTTTTTTATTTTTCCCTTAGATATCCTCGGATTTTAGAAAATATGCGGTTGTATATTACATACATGGCTTGTTTTATTACAGCAGACCAATCATTTTTATATTTCATATCTTGCGGGCTTTCACAGAATGTGGCTACGAAATGGACATCTTCTCCCAAATGGTGCTATTTATTCAATCGCTACGAATTTGTAAGGATTTGATGACTATTGGATGGATTTGTTCATGGTACAGTATACAATTTCCATCATCATTTTCGCTGATAATTTTTCAAAGGAAGGTAAAAAAAATGTTTCGATTTTCGGTTATACAATATTAGAATTGATATGTTTGTGTTATTAATTACTAAAATGAAATTTAATAATGTTGAAAGCTTTGCGCTCAATCCACTTCATATGACTTTTGAAATATGAATTTTGATTTACATAAAACAGTTTTGGAAAACATGTGCATTGCAATTTTATTTGCACTTTGTCCTTTGATAGATACAATTTTAACATGTTTCCTAGACTTCATGCACTCCTATTTTTCATGGATATATGAATGGTTTATGGAGTGTTTTGCTGCTGTTACCGTACAAAGGCCCAATTACCAGTTGTTGTACCTTATCTTATATAGTAATAATATTGTGTCAAAACACGAGTATAGGTCTTGAGAGATTTACATTTCACGGTATTAATATACATGTAACTAATTGGTTAATATATTACATTTACACACAAAGATAGCTTGTTTCATTTTTGAAATATTATCTTAAGCAGAGCGCTAGAATTGTTGACAGTTTTCATATGAAAATATCAATGTATACGCAATTTTTCAATTCATGCAAAAAGAAACACTCATAAAACCCTTCACTGAGCACACATTTGGAAAGCGAGGACCCGTTTGCCAAATTTGTACGAATGTTTGGACTAATTTGACAAAAAACGCGATGAATAAACCAATACCGACGTCGCAAATTTTCCAGCAAGCACGTTCTGCAAATATTATATTCGCAAAATTAAGATATTTTCTTTTAGGCGTGTCAAAATAACTTTTTCGGTTTGACTACGCGCTTAGCAGATGTTTACTTAACGGAATCACTCCCTAGCTCCTATAATGAGAAAGTTTTTCCGTGTACTTATTTATACTTTTAATGTTCGCTGGTTGACTTTCGACCGAGAAAAAGTATGCCCGATTTGCAGATTTATCGGCGAGAGTTATAATTGAGCAATTAAACATTTTAGAGGGCGAAATTAATCCAAAGGTTCCGGGGCCAAACTCGAAATTCCTTCACCGTCGAGGGTTGATTATAATTCCCATGAAATAATTAAAAACACAAACGGCAAAGTGCCGTATTATTTTACATTCAAATTACTTGGATATTAGGCACAAATTATAATATAAATATATTTTCAATTCGACGCAATCGAGCGAAGTTTTTAAATTCCACGAAAACCCAATTGGCACCCCGAATTCACGACATTATCTACCCCCTCAGCCTCCTACGGTGAGAACGCTCTCGCGGCATTTGGGCACTCCGATATGCACATTGATATACAATATATATTCGGCATAACGAAGGTTATTTTTCGCAAAATGTCCCATATAAATATAAAAGCGGGCCCGTAAAGCGATAAAAAAGGGTAAGCTGAGTGTGCAATTTAAAGAGCAAATAACCATGTAAGGATAAAAGAATTATCCCTATCCCTCCTGTATGATACCTGGGAGCAAACATAGAAAATCAAGTTAATTGAAAACAAATGCGCCCAAAATAAACTGGCACTCGCTCGGAATTAATATGACTGGGGAAATGCTTAATTCTGTTTGACTTTTTAAATCGTTCTACAAAAGAGGCTTTATTTCAGCATTTGGCAAGTTTTCCATTCGGAAATATGTATGATTTAAGCATTAGATAAACAGAGACTGAAAATCTTGTTTGGTCGTCGAATATAAAATCGGACACTCACACAGCGTGAATGCCATCCAACTCGTTATACGCGCAGCGAACGCTATTCAAGCTTCACGTTTTTATGTTTCCTACTAAAACAATCAAATATTTCGGTTATTCATTTAATATTAAAATGATGTCATCCAAATATTTTAATTGATCCATTCTTTTCTATAACCTTTCTCCATTTCTCCGAAAGTCTCATAATGCCTTCTTGCCAAAATCCCAGGTTTGTTGGCAAAATATTGATCAACCTACATTTTTTGAATTAAAATTTTTCAATGCAATAAATTAATAATAATCTGAAGGGGCAATGTCCAGAGAGTATGGAGGATGAGGTAAACATCCCAGTCAAATGATAATAATTTATTTCTGACGAGCAAAGACACATGAGGCCTGGCGTTATCGTAATGAAGAACAACGCCTCGTCTGTTCGTTAATTCTGGCCGTTTTCTGGCAATTGCATCCTTTATATTGTCGGAAACAATATTTTATTGAATTGATCGGGTCACCTTGCTGAAGTAGATCATAATAAACTACCCCCTTCCAGTCCCACCAAATGCACAGCAAATTTTTTTTTGGATGTAGGTCAGGTTTAGCTACAGTTAAAGCTTCTGCACCCTTGGTCCGAGACCGTTTACGTTGGATATTCTCATAGAGTTTCCAACTTTCATCTCCAGTGACAAGTCTCTTCAAAAAATGTTGGCTATTATGTCGTTGGAGAAGAAGATCGCATGTTGAAATACGCTGAAGTTTATTTGAGTCAGTCAGTTCATGAGGAAGCCACACATCTGAACGATTAATGTAGCCCAAATCTGTGTTCATTTGCGAAAGAAACTTATGGGACAACCTAATACATAAGACTTTTAACACTTTAGTAGATGATTTTTATAATATGTATGTACTCCAAGTTGGTGTATCGCAAAAATCGAATTATTCACCAAAGTTAGTTTATCTTATTTATAGAAATTTGAGAGTTTTAGAGTCATTTAAGTTTTGTCCACGAAGATGATATGCATAGAATTATCTAGCGCAATAAGTAAGTATTATCTGCTGACGCATGACGGGATTTAACGGCTGTGTGCGTCAAAGTGTTAAAAAATCTATTCCTTAGATTATAATTTTTCATTAAAATCGCTTTGATCAACAATACATTAATTGTCAGTGTTGATAAGGTGCAAATTTAAGCATCCGAATCAAAGTTCATTAATTTTTTTCATTAATATTTGTTAAACAATTTAAAAGGTGTATTGCGTATTTATATATTTCTTCCGTATTTTGGTGTTTTTTATAAATTCTTAATATATATTTTTTTCTTTTACAACAAAAACTGAAACATAATTCAATTTGGCTTTTGAAATTTAACACAAAATTCATCCTCAAACATTTATCATATCAATCTTGAGCGTTGCTAATCGCCCACGACAAGTTTACGCCCGGAGCAGTTATAAATTTCCTACATAAGATAGATATCTTCGTCAAGTTTTGGTCATAGAAAGTGCGATCCCGAGCCAAATCTGTTGAAAATTCCATTAAACTTTCTTTTTCTGCGTCAAATTTATTTTTAACATTGAAATAAATTTTATCTATCACACTTTTACAAGGTTATTGCACCAGTATTCTTGGTACGCAGTGAACTTATGGAATGTAATATTGACAGTCATTTTTTTCCCCTATGAAACAAGCCATAGCTGTTCACATTAGTCAGAATTACATATATGAATGGCCATGTTCTGAAAATAAATAAGCGTTTGGTTCCAGCACATGCGAACATTTCTCGGCGGCAATTTTTTCAGCAATTTCTTTGGCAATCTTTGAAAGTTGTCGAGTCCTCAAAAGGAAACGCCCAAAAAGGTTTTCTTTTATGGAAATAATTTTGGCAACAAAGTCACATGCCAAACACGCACATAAACACACTCGCGTGTATAGAAAACAGCACCCTAGACATGTAATTAATTTGAACGTGTTTTCACGGCAGATGTGACTTACTCATAAAGAGAAGAGCTATCGTGATGTAAATTTGTTTATATTTATGCATGAATTTCGCACAAATTGTCTGACATGACTTTTCAGCTGACATGGCTCTCAAATGCCAATAAGTCACTTCAGCAGTGAAATATAATTTCATCGCGTGATTTTATGCGAGGACGACTTGAAAAATTGGTTGGAAAAGCGTTAATGTCGAATTAATTCCGAGGCTCCTCCTCTTTCATTTTCATTTATAGTCATAATTTAGGTGAGGCAAATCTAAGTCAAATAAAAACATGTTGAATTGCAATGGATTTGAAAAATGAGATTGCGATTTAAAAAATATATTAATTAAATTAAATCATTATTTATTTATATAATTAAAAAAAGCGTAGATATGATGGAGAAGATCCTGGATTCATATTATATAAGTTCAGACTCATATCCAGATTATGAAAAAAATATTCAGCGTACCAACCAATTTGCAATTTGCAAACATAACGGTATTTATATTTATAATCGATCTTCTTGATATATATTTATTCTGATATTCTGAATCTGAAAAAGTAAATACTGAGGTGAAAACCCTTTTCATTCATTATTTTCGATTATGGATAGTGTCAGCTTGTAATTAATTTTGCGGGTTTTTCAGGCTTCATACTTGAAATTTGAAATGAAGTTATAATTATAAAAATAATAATGAATTGAACGTAATATATGATAAATGTAAGAGCTTAAACTTTTGGCGTCAAAATGTCAAAATACGAGTAGAAGTCGAAATCCATTTGGCGACATAATGTCGACTTACGATTGGAAATGATTTTAATATAATCATGCTAATTTGTATACGAATGACTGAATATTCTACAATAATCAAAATATCGTTTTAAAAATAATAATCATTTTACTTCATGGATCATCTTCTGTCTATTTTTTTTTGTTTAAATAATCCTGTCTTAAGTTAACCATATATTGAAGACATTATGAAATAAATTAAAATATAGCACTGTAGCTTAAGGTAAAATAGCGGATTCTGTGGCTCATCTATGTTGGTTGCAAGGTTGGAATGTGGACGGGCAAAAAAAGAAAAGTCATTGATAAATTTTGTCATGGGAAAACTTGTTTCTCCCACGAGCTCTCGTAGTTATGGTCCCTCTCCGAGTAAAAAATTCCTCCCATGAGCATGGGGTCCAATTGCGAGGCACTCCTTCGATGTGTCAGTGGTCCGAAATTCGGACCGGTTGGACATGGAAACCTTGTGGGCTCCCTCTGTAATTTTAGGGAATGTAGGACTGTTTTTAAAAGTTTTGGAGAAAAATGCATCCCCGGGGCTTTATATGATCTTCGCGAGTCGTAGAGACCCTTCCTTCAAAATATATATTTATATAATTTTATTTAGGTATTTAGCTTTTGAAAAGATTCAATATTTATTCTGACCAAGCAGTTTTTTTTAAATTTTAGCTCCTCCCCTTCGCCTTAAAAGATGACTTTTCTCATTTTTTTTTTTTAAATATTACGTGCACATTATATGATATGGATATATAAATATGTTTTTCGACAATTCTTCTGAATAAAATCATCATACATCATATCTTTATAATTTGAAAGCTTTCAGAATGCCAATAAACGCAATCCTCTGTACATCAATCTATGGTAAATTTTATAACTTCATCTTGAATAGGGAAATATCGTATGTAAAATAATTTATTATATTTCCATAGAGATGAATTAAGTATTATATAACAAAGTAGTATTGATCTGTCAAATAATTGTTCATGAATAGAAAGTATGAATAAAAATTAATTATGATATTTAAATTGTTCGTAATTCTGATAAAAATAATCATACATTTAGACTTTAAGCATGGGACTTACATGTCTTATGTCAAATAAACTCTGTGGACTGTATTTTGATGAGGATACACGTTATCTACTTTAATTATGTCATATTTATTCAAAGAAGAGCAAAGTTCGTTAAAATAAAATTTCCACATGTAAATGGACAAAGATCAGCACTGTGTATCTTTTGCGCTTTGTATACTCTGAGGAATTATTCGTGATCAGAAATTATTGCCGGGTTTTGCAATAAAATGTATATTTACCCGTTGAAGAATTATAAAAAGAATATTTAATCATGAAATATTAAAAATGATGATTTATACATATTTTCTGCAAACTAAGATATGTGTATAAAGGAAAATGTTAGATATGAGCATGCATTTACATACGTCATTTACATACGAATGAGAATCTTTGCCAGAAGAGTCTGTCGAAGGCTTCGCTGGAAGCTCTCTATGAAACTAATTGGTCGTTGTGTTTATATCTGTTTCCATCTGCTCGACCTATTGTCAAGAGGTTGGGTGTAGGCGTTTCATGTCTTTATTATATGTTACAATGAATGCTAAACTTCTGCACTGGGATTGAACCAATTTATATTATTACTCAAATAAACAAACTTCTAATTGCTCCAAATCCCAACTGCCATCTAAATGGCATTCGGTTAAAAGAGAACTTGCCGAGCAATGTCATCAACTTGGCAGTTATTCAAACGTATTTGCCTCCCTTTTTAGCATCGACGGTATCAACTCAATTAAATTCAACTCGAATTATTTTAGAAATTTTGTAGATCATGACACGTTGAAATTTATCTGAAACAGCTGATACGAAAGGCAAAAAATTGTAACTGGCCGGAGCTGAAGATTCGTTGGAGTAGAACAAATTTGTGCTCTGGCTGTGGCATAATTTAATATTTATTCTGAATATTTAGTCTTTAAGACGAAAACAAATTTTGATTCGAGGCAATTGTGCAAACAACAGACGATATGGTTTCATAAGCAAACGAAGCAAATTCGCCACAGATCAAATTGTTCAAATCGTATATTAAATTGGTAATTTCATCGAGGATGGTCACCTTCAAATTATATTAAAAATGTACTGATAAGATATTCAATGTAATAATAAGATAAAAATTTCAAAAGCGTGTTCTGGATATTCCAATTTAAATTATTTAACCTGACCCAAAACGAAAATATTTAACGAAATCTACTGAACTAAATGTTAACAATTTAAATTATCACAGATGTCCAATTTCAGAAAAATTGGATGCTCTGTCATCTCGTGGGTGATATATCTATTGGTTTGTTCAATCTACGATATGATGGCTGAGCATTAAATCGCGTAAGCTCCCTGAATTTCGTCATTCGCTTTGTTCTTTTGGTTGGACAGGAGACTTCCTATATTTTCTCTCATCCCAAAGATCCAGAGAAATCCAGATAGAGGCGGATGCCTCAGACGCGCTCGACGATCTCCGTCGTCGATTCAAGGAAGCGACTTTATTTAGAGGGTGAGGTGTATATAGAGAGGTGGTCTGCGTCAGTCGTCGATCGCCGTATTTCACTTTCTTTCTCTCAGTTAGACACCGCCTGAGATGTCACCGGGTCGTCCCGGATCACTGGACGTCTCAGTTTCTCACGGAAAACGAGCGATTTAGGGCCTCATTGGTTAGGTTTGGGACTTTCAACAGCGGAGAACCGTTCATAATCGCAGACCATGTTCTGTGGACATTTTTGGACATGGCTTCCGATCGCGAGGCGCTCCCTCGTTGTGTCAGTGGTCCGAAATTCGGACCGGTTGGACACGGAAACCTTGTGGTCCATTCCCTCTAATTTTAGGGCATTTAGGGTTTTTTGTAAAAGTTTTGGAGGAAAATGCATCCCCGGGGCCATCTACGATCTCCATCGGATTGTAGAGGCCTTGGTAGCGATTAGTGGGTTCGCACCCTTTTTTTTCGGGGCCGCAAGTGAGACTCAAAACTCTTCCCTACTCTATACAACATATATTCATATAATTATTTTCATCTATATACATATATATCCTAGCCTAAGAATCAAAGTAAAATTGGAATATTTAGCTAGCTTTCCCCCGCGCTCAGAGCGCAAGTGACCGCAAGGAATGGAGAAGGAACGTGTTCTTGCAGACATGGATTTTTAATTTCACGGTTTTGTTCACCGTTCAGTGTTAAATTTTCAGTATAAAAACCTGGTACCGTTGCTACATGTCGTGTTGGATTTATGTTTCGGAGAAGAGTTATAGGCACGCCAATTTTCAGTGTTAAAATACCCAATTCAAATATATATTTATATAGAATGATGAACTAACTCAATGTTGTCCTTATTTTTTGTTCGTGTGTTTACGTGTCATTTAATCAATGCCATTATATACAATTCATGCCAAAAAGTAACTTATTGAATTTTATCACGCTGATACACGGACCACATGTTGAAAACCGCTGTTTTGTTTAAATATATCGACGCTAAACTTCGTAAGTTAAAACACTAAAATTTCGTTTTACTCTATTAGCTGGTTTAAGAATTATATCGTGTTTACGAAAGAAGTAGAGCTTTATGAATTTCTTACGAAATCGGACAATTGGCAACGGAAATTGGACTCTATAATTTATAGTCTTAGTTATAGTTACCTACTTATAATCTATGGATATGCCAATGTTTAAAGACATGTAAAAATTATGACATTGGTTTTGAATAAACAACAATATCCTCAAAAGCATTTCTTAAACGCGATAATTAAGAGTGAAATTGTTAGAACGACTGATTTAATAAACCCCACAAAATAAATTGAAACTCGAGTTTTTTTTCGCCAAGAAAATAAATATAATTAAATTGAATATGAGCATTGAATGTATTTTTTGTTTATTTGGAAAAAACCTACTTTTCATTCCGCTCGCCCTCGAAAATGATAAGCCCCTCATAAGCAAAACATTCAAAGCCTATTTCAAGTGATTTTTCTCTCCATTCGTCCAACATTTTTTCGGCATGATTCATAATTAAAAGCGGGCAAATTTTTCGAATAAAAAAGGTCACTCTTGATGACACGTTGAATAATACAGAGAAAATATTCTCACGATTGCTGTCAAAAACACATGTCCAAGTCTCGGGCGGCGGGCGAATAAAAGCACTTTGACAAATGTTATAATTTGCATATCTAGCACCCCTTTGCAAACAAAACAAAGACCGGGAAAATTATTTCATTAAATATTTTTTGCCGATTTGAAAATTAAGGTGCCATTTTGAATAATGATCGCTTTAATATTTCGCAGTAGTCAGATTTCACAATATCGCAGAAGTTGAAATTAAATATAGCTTTGTGTGTTTTTCATTCATAAGAAACCTTGGCCGTGACAAAACAAAGCCTAAAAGTGGCGCAACCCTTATTTACACGAATTATTTATTTTTCGTGAAATAACCATACTTGAAGAAACGTAATACATATATATGTTACAGTCAAAACTTGTTATTGGTTAGAATGCATTTTTACTAGTTGAAACTCAGCCAATACATAATACTAACATATGGTACAATAATAGTCGGCCTGTGTTAATTTCTGTTGTTATAAATGTACTACAAATTTGAGATTCTATAGTTTAGTAGAATAGAATGGAGGTAGATTTTTTTTAAAATAATAATTTGGCGGGTTCGTGTTCGCATCAATTTAGTGAAACGCTGATACAGTGAAAGATTAGCCATTTGGAAGAAATTCTGAATATAAGAACCTTTCTCTGGTTTTCTCGAGGAAATATATATATATTAAAATGAATAGCGTAGAATTCTTAGAATTAGTAAATTTCTCAGAAATTAGCTGATTGGAAGGATTCTAGGAATTTGAATATTTTATTGATTTTCTCATAAAGAAGTATGCTGCGTTTTCTAATTATTCATAAAGGTATAAATTCGACTATTTGAAATTGAAAAAGGTAATACATATATTATTTAATTGTCTTTTCAATGACTTTCGAAATAATGACTTAAAAAAAAAAGCTAGCTTTTTGTATGATTTCAAATTAGGGCACAATACAGTGAAAGCAAGTGGAAACATTAACTGAACATTCGGAGAAAGATCGATTCGTGAAAGAATAATTCGAAAAGGGCAAAAATAATGTCGAAAGTGAATGCCACAGAACTATCAGAAGGGCGATCCTGAGAGTCGCCTGGAGGTGTTTTTTGTGTATTTCGATTTAAAAAATAGCTCTGAAAGTGGAAGACTGCGTAAGGTGGACTCCACCATACTGTCTGCTGAAATCCAAAGTAACGAGATGATCGAGTGTTCAAAGAAATCTGAAAATAAACGGGAAGATGGGTGCCACACGCGTCTTTTATCTTCTCTTCGCCCAATTCTCTTCATTTCAATTTCCTTGGTATGAAAAAGTAAATACTGGGGTCATCGTATAAAGTCGTGGTTCTCAATCTTTTTGAAGTCACGGTGCACTTTTGATTATGGGAAAAAGTGGCGATGCACCAGAATTAAGAAGTCGAAAAAAATATATGGACATAATTTTTATTACATATTTTCTTTTTAAGTTAAATTATATAAAATTATTAATATTGAAAATAAATTTAGTTAGCCAATTTTTCCCTAGAAACAATTTTATATTTATGCGCAATTTATTACAAATATTTTTATTAATATTTGAAGTCTCTCTAGGTGGCAAATATATGGGCGTTTTTCTCCCTTTGTCCACCCAAAATGAGTGACTGAATTTCTAATCATCATTGAAATATAATTTTAAAATAACAATAATTTCGCTACTCATTCACAGATTTTTTTCTATATCAAATTCTAATCAAATCCAATATGAAGTTCACATTCATTTGATATTGGATGAGCAATTTAAGAAAGAAAACTTGATATAATTTTGTTAATATAATGCAACTTAAATAAGTCATGAATACTATTTATACAAAATTAATGATATAATTTTAAATTTACAACTGGTAATAGCAAATTGTCTTCTGAGCGAGATTCCGCTCATTGTATACAAAGCACAAAGGAAAGCTCAAATATTCAAAATTTGAAGCATACGTTCTCTGGATAGAACAAATACACCTGCTGGAGAAATTATAGAATGCACAGAATGGTGAAGCATTATAATTTCCGAAATATTCTGCACTGGAGGCTTTACATCCGTATTTAGACAATGCAGAGAAGTTAATACTTACAACTAAATTTTCTATGAAAAACCGTTTTTTGTGCATAAATCTGTTATATTTGAGTGGCAATTATTGAAGCTTAATACTTGAGATTTTTATCATATTTTTCTTCGAGCGCTTGCAAGAAGACACTGGAGGGAAACTTTACCATGAAATGTGATGTAATTATCATAATCCAATTGACCTATAAAACGCCAAGAGTTTTACACAGACGTTTTAAAACCATTGAAAATCATGTTTATTAACATAGGATTTTCGTTATTTTCGTTTGATTTAAATTAAAATAAAAACATTTATTTTTAAATAAGCTTTCATTAGTGCTTTTATTATATAGTATATAGTTTTATTACTAAATTATAGGATATAACCATAAAGATTATCGCTTTTTAAATGAAAGATTTGAATGCGCCTTAATGTTTAACATATTATTACAAAATGTAATTTCCATCGTAACCTCTTTCCATCCATCTGGTAAAATTTTAATGCTTCTTTCATAAAATGTCACGGGCTTTAAACGAAAATATTCTATAAGTCCATTTTTGACTTCATCGTCGAGTATATCGAACAATAAGCTCAAATTCATAAAATTTAAATATGTATGTTCTTAATATATTTTTTTTTAATATCGATATTGCAATTTAATTTAGTAAAACCTAGTCTGTAAGATCTTGTGTTCCTTTTTTATTAAATTGCATCCGTTCATTCAGCTACCGGTAGCTTTGTCATCAATGGAATTTCAATTGAGTGTCATTCCATAAAAGCCTTTATTCATAGCCATATCGAACATTTCATTATCTTAAAAAATTCCAATAAAAGTCTTGTCATTCTTGTAAAAATGTCATTTCGGGGCATCCAAGATGCAACTCTAAATATTGTGTATTTCCGTTCAGTTTATGATTTTAAACGCGTTGAAAAGATAAAAAAAAGACTTTCAAATCTTAATAAAAGCTGGAGTACGATTATATTAAAAAAGCTCGACATAGTGATATTAAAATACATTTTAGATAGACATTCAATTGTAGAATTAAACATCTTAAATTTGGTTATGTTTATTAAATAATCTTAAAAAGCACTTGCAAAATTGATCGACAATGTATGAGTACCGCCTATGTTAGTTTAATTTAAAATATTAGCAATGCTAATATGTAGCTCTTTTTTGAGAATCCACCTCAAAATTATGTAAATACATCATGGACAATTAATTTCAATTTTTAATTACAATTTATAAGTAAAAAACAAGATTGCTTATTAATATGAAATAGCAAATATTTAAATACCAATTAACTTAATTTCTTCATTCCATGTAAAATAAATGCTTATTTCGTCGTAACTATTTAAAAATTTCAAACTCTTGTTAAATATAACATGTAAATATTTAAATTCTTGTACTAGATCCATGTTTCATCATACAAATTCGTATTTTTAGGAACTTATTAGTATTAGGATTAAAAAAATTGTATTTGAAAAGCAATGATTTTGCAACTCATATAGATAATTAATATGAATAACTTCAGTGTTAATAATAGGTTTTTATATAGGTTCAGTCCATTTCAAACTCTGGCGGTAACCCAAAACGATCATCTTGTATTTATACTTACAAAAATATGTTCTTTTTCTTTTATGGTGTATTTATGCTAATAAGTTTATACTTTTCAGCTTGTAGGATTTTTTTACATATCATACATATTTATATCTTAAATTGGTTCCGCGAAAAACTTTTGGATAGTCCGCCATTCATCGGTATGAAATTTGGGGAAAGATAACACACTTTTGTAATTGTTTTTAAATACAGTTATGTTGTTTGTTTAATAAAATCATAAATAGCATATATGGTTATAAAATAATTATATTTTTATTTATAAAGCTAAGCTGAAGTTTGCATATTAGTATTAATGTGCAGATGTAAATTTCTAAGATCCCCAGTACCAAGTATTATTTGCAATATTTCAAAGCATATCAAAGACATACGAATGCAAATAGTAAGATATCCAAAACGGTCTGATCTTGCACAGTCTAAATATTAAATATGTATATACAGGAAACGTCATTTCTCATTTCCAGCTTCATCTTCAGGAATCGTGTCAGATATCAAACAAGATTTATGCATTACCATATCATCAAATCCTATTAAACGTTCGAATGGCATTTCCAATAATCCAATATATGTGTGATATTGGAAGCTAAGATAAACGTCGAAAGCATGTTCTATAATTATGTATAACACTCAATAATTCGTGTTTAATTAATTACGCCAGTTGTATAAATTCATTAAATTCTTGATTGTGTTCCAAAGCAGCAATTTGGTTTTTATTTGTAAAATTTGTGTATTTTTTTTTTTCTAAGATACAAAGGTATCTTTACAAATTGGCTCATTTTATGAGAGAAGCAATTTAAATATTTATGCTTAAATAATGGAATGGAAGTTTATCATTCATCATTCTAAATTTTCTAAGATTGGCTTTCACGTCATAGTTGTGAATGCTGTAAATGGAAGTTTTAAAATCTCATGAATTTATTATGATATTCGAATTTTCACAGGGACCATCTTAAATATAACGATGATGTATCGATATGATTTGCATATAAAGTGATCTGCAAATTTTTGGCAAGCCCATTCCAGACATTTTCGTACAGGTCGTTTGATATTTTTTTTGTTTTCGCTGCAGTGCTTCAAATCGAGATAATTATAAAGTGCGATTATTTCATAATTTAAATCAGTGCATAAAGTGTAGGATAAGAAAGGAAGTCTTTCTTAAGAGGCATGATTTAGGTTTATGTAGGCGATATTAACGCGCATGCAACGGAAGAAAATGGCGTGACGATATCCCACTATTCATCGCAACCTCCTTATTTTCTTTGCCTTTCCCTACTTTTTTCAACCTTCTTTATGACTAAGCATATTATGCTTGTTGCTCCGTAACAAATAGCTTCCACTTGGTGAGAAATTTCATACGAAAGAAACATTAAAAACCGTAATAAAGATATTTCCCTTTTAAAGTCGGTTAAAAAAAACAACGTCGTACGATTTTAATCTACTTTAGAAACTTTGTTATTTCGATGCTAAATTTTGCTAGAAGCTATTGTTAGAAATACGAATCGCGTAATTTACAGGAGACATATTGCTTTCCTTATGTCAACTCGTAAAAAAAACTAGCTAATATCTCTTCATATAAGTTTATTTAAGTTATTTAGCAGACACAATTAAAAATACAGCGGTTTCTAACCATTTTAGTCTCGTTACCCCCATAGCCTATCAGGGAAACTGATTTTACCCCTATTAAAATTTTGTTATATAAAAATAGCCTTTATTTATCATGAAATTGCACAAAACTATACGAAATTACTATTTTAACATACTTCCTTGATTAATTAATGATGGTTAATGTGAAAATTGAAATTATTTTGCATTTGCAAGCTTTTTTATGTTAGTTTTAGCTTTACTCAACGCATATTCTTAGAGCTCTCAGCTATAATAGGATATTAAGCAACTACTTTTCGCAAAAATGTACAGAAGAAATGTACGAATTGGAAAAAAAATCATTTGAACCCAAAAAACATGAAACGAAAATGTATAACTATTTTTTAATTTTTTTTTTTACAATTGAGGAATATTAATATTCCTTAAAATTAATATAAAGGCACAACTTTCAGTCTCTGTTAATATCATCAATTCGACGAAGTGGTACCTTGACAAATTGTCAATATGCTCTCATCACATATTCTGTTTATGAATGATAATCTACCCTATTTACGAGAAAATCAACTAAATTTTCCATCGAATCCTGGAAAAACGCCTCTTCGCTCCGATTTTGATAGACACGAGCAATTAAAGTGGTCCGACGAAGATTAATTGTGGATGTTGAGGCTTTAATTTACTATTCACTTTGAAAAAGCGGAAGCTCTTAAAGCGCTATGAATTTCAAAAACGGGAGCATAATTTCGCCCACCCTTTGGAAGAATAAGTTTATTGCCATTAAAGTGCAAAAAACTCGTCTTTTTACGATCGATAAGTATGTTACTTACAAAAAGTCGTGTAAATTTCTCGCTCGGAAATATTATGAGGCTGAGTGGCATTTCTTGTCGATAGAGAACTAAAAATGTCGCGCTTTAAAAGCCCTATTAATCTCCCGGACCCTAAATTAAGCCAGAACTATTACATTTTTAAAGGCTTTTATGAAGATACTGATCATTTATATATTCGAGCCCAAGTTTTTCAAAGGGATCGATTCTTATTTTTGAAGCATTTTTTTTAACGGACAATTCTTTTATCTGTAAAAAATCGTGAAAGACCTTGTAACTCGATTGGAGGGTAAATTTTATGTTTTTTATGGTATCAATTTCATATGGTTTTTTATTTATAAATTGCTTCGTGTTTCGGTGCTGTACATGGAATTGTGTAACTGTAAAATGCTCTACAGACACCAATGTACTAAGACGGTGAATGGTTCTTCTTTAAAAATACACGAACTAAAAGCTCTCTTCAAGAAGTTTATGTGGCCGTAACATGCCCATGATTATATCAATAAAGGTTGTTCCATCATTTTGAATAATACGGTATTCTAGCTTTAAATATATAATTTTTAATTTGTAGGAACAGGAAAGTAATCAATATTTTCTCATCTTTGTCATTAAACTTTATCACTGTTGAAGCAATTTTTCGAATCGAATTTTGACATTGTTTATAATTGAAAATAACTGAAAACAGGTCTAAAAAATTCATAGCTCTTACATTTGAATGGCAATAAAAATACGTATTCTCTGACTGTAAAATACGTATTTTTCTGACTGTAAAAACACAAACTGACTGTAAAATGATATATCTGAAAATATTGATTAATTTCTGATCAACTTAATACATTTAAGTATTAAAAAGCATGATTATGTGTGTAAGTATTTAAATACGTTAAATAGTTTTGATATAATGCGATATAGAATAAAGAAAATAATAACCGGAATTGGCTGCTTTTCATCTTATTTCGCAAAATATAATTTCTTCAGTGAGAGTTAAAAGCTGCCTATTAAAACGAACTTGGAGCTTGAAACTTATTCAAGAGGTAGTTTAAGCTCATTCCGTATAATTATGTCACAATAAAGGCGAACTTTTGTAAAATCTATTCGCTCCAAACCTTATATCTTTTATTATCCCCTACTTTTGAATCATTAAAGGATATGTTCTATGAATTAGTTACAAACTTATAAATAATGGAATTGTAATTGGCATCGTTTGAAATAATGTATCAATAAATAATTCCATCGTTCGTCCGTCTGTATGTATATGGAAACGCTTCGTAAACGATTTTTTTTACCATTAAACTTATTTGGTTCCTTCATATAAAACACATATTTGAAGTCATGTTATAAGGTGCTTCCTATGAAAGGACACCATTTTTTACGTTTACTGTTTTGGTACAATGTGCTAATCACAATATTTGATTGAATTCAATATAACATTTAAATAATATTAACAATATAATAAAAATAATTTTAAAAAATTAAATGATAAAATTGTTCCAAAATTATGTTAGCATAGATCATAATTTTAAAAAAATATATAAATTTAAAAAAAAATGGTTTATAACTTTTTGAGCTAGAGTGTACTAAAGTTGAAAAAATGTGGTTTCGAGAAAAACGCGTTTGAAAAAATAATTACCGAAAATGAGAAATTTAAGGCAGTAATAAATGGTATAAACTACTTAACAGTTAATCAGTTATTCCGATACCATATAGCAACCCTTCACCTTCTTCATATGCATAATTTGGAGCTTGCATATCTTCTTTTCGAGCTTTCCGAGCTTCCTTGATCTCCACTACGCTGCTTCTATTTTGTCGTTTGACGCGCCACTCATCCATTTGCCGTACATAATTAAAGCTCTGTGAGCCAACAACTGCTTTTAGTTCGTCGATAATCATTACTAATGCTAAATTCCCTTCATTGAATAAGGCAAAAGCCAAAAATGCCACAATCTCGATTGTTTTTAAGCCTGAATGTGGGTGTTTTGGAGCTAATACGGTCGAGTTGAAACATTCGTTTGCATTCTGTATGTGACCACCTAAACATCTCTTAGTATTTCAGTGCTCAGTAATTCATCGTTCGACAAATCTTCATATATCGGAAAAATTGCTTTTTGAGGGTCGAGGCTTCAGGTTCTGTTCTAAGAGCTTGGACAGTTGTTTCTATTGTAAGGTTCTTTAGCTATACCATTTTCTGATGTCCATGTATTTAGAGAATAAGTTTAGTCCTTGTCTCCCAATATCTAAGAGTCGCATGAAAAACATAATTCTACGATTTATCTCAAATCCAGTGTCAATGAATGAACCTGAATTGGTTGTTTCACACTTACAATTGACAATGAGCTTGAAACCGATACTACGAATTCCAATTTCTTGAAATTTCACATTATTTTTCTTCTCATAGTACAGGGGTATAGAATCAAGTAAGTAAATAAGGGTCCACTGAATGGTTACATCGAAATTTTGTTGTGAAACTTTCAAAACATATTCTTGAATAGTTTTACTAATAATTTGGGAAACAAAAAAATAATTTTTAGAATCGAATATGTACATTATGACGAATTTGGCTTAACCATTATACATAAAAGACATGCTCATATTTCGAGTATCACTTTTATACATATTTCTTTAACAGCATTATAAATATAATATCATTTATATATGAAGCATGTGAAAATCACACATTTATATTTTAACTAATTAGCACATGTTTACTAAGTTGACTGCCATAGTAATTTTCAGGTCTAAAAGGGCCAATTTAATTTAATCATATTATATTATTATTAAAACTCTTATAGCACATAGCAATCATCAAAAGACGTATTCTTTAAAAAAAAAGATCTTACGAATTATCTCACGGTTGGCTCATGTAACAGAATTAATTTAGTATGAATATATATCAATTTCATCTTAATATATGTCAGCCTCGATTTTTTTTTTATCTTTCCAGAAGCCACCTTTTCATGTTTGTTCCTATGTACTGTGAATTTAATCATAACTGTACAAATATGGCAAATAAACAAAATACGAGAAAATTCGGATTTGTCGTCCTAGCTAAGAACGCAAAATACTACAAAAGTAGGTAGTTAACGTGTTAAACATGTAACTAAAAAGCTAAATCCTTAAAAAAGCTAACATTTTTTTTCCAGTTTATAACGATATATTTCGAACTGAACATTGCGAAAACCAAAACGAATTCATTTTTATATTTGATATATTTTGCCATTTTGCGTAAATATATCAATTTTTAAAGACTTGAATTTTAAAAAATATACTGAACGTCATCTAAAATGTCATCAACAAAATCTAAAATTATATTTGTCAGCCTGAAGATGAAATTTTTAAAAATAACTTCAATTTTTGTACATTCGATTTTCTAAGCATCAATGTCGAGGACCGTAATAAAATTCGATGGGGTCGCATTTTTGACACGTTTGCGGCAAACCCTTCCTTATATAGAGGGTTGTGTCCTTGAACCCCTCAATATTATTTTATAATTTATACACTGTTACCTAATTTAGTCGCATTTTATATACTTTTATCCAAAAAGTCATGAGTTTAATTCAAAACAGAATTTGTAAATATTTTCCGATTGTATTGTGTTCGGAAGCTAAAATTCAAATTTTCAGCAAAAAAAAGTAATATATCGCTCGCTGATGCCAAATACAAAATGACGTAAAATCATTTTCATTAGAATATTTTATAGATATAATAAAGATTGGGAAATAAAAACGTTTAGGGTCGAAGCATATCAACATGTGTTGTTTATGGGCATTTGACGGAGGCTCATAAATTACTCACACGACAAATATGTCAAGAACAGCCTTAAAAATATTTATTGCTTTATTGGTTTATAGAATATAGGATATATTTTCTGTTTTCATTAAATAATGGTCGTTAATTAAATTTTGCAATGGAGCTTTCGCGGAACCCATTTATTTTCTCTAAAGATTAAATAAAATCAATAAGCTTGCATAATAAACAAACCGTACTTTAAAGCACTCGTTAAGCTTAATTTAAATTTTTCCGGAATTTAAAGATAATGATAAGGGTATAAAATTTCATTTAAGGTTCTCTTTCATTTCAAGAATTTATCGTCTATTGACAACCCTAAAATGTTCTTTCATTATGCTTGAATTTGTTAAATTCCAACCCCTAGTATAAAAGCAGGTCTTCACCCACCAGCAAATGAAGCGTCGAAAAAATGCTTGGCATTCGATTTCAGCCCCAAATGCTTTGGCGATCGTTTGCTATTATTTGAGATAATGATTGTCTACACATTGAACATATCGCTACCCTAACTTGTAAGCTTCGTCCAAAATTACTTTTCTTCGAGGGATGTTTTATTGCATTTTCTATCAATCTAAAAAACGCATTTTATGATCATAGCTCTTCTCCCACAAATAATAAACCAGCTTTTCATATTAAAATATACAATAAGTCTTTGATTCCAAGCTCGATAAAACTACTTACAAATCTATCGTGAATACATTTTCTTTGTCTTCATCTACTCTTATAATGTCGTTGGTCTCTTTATTTTATTCTTAGTAGACTTTACAAAGAATCTTCGATACATTTTCTACTTTATATTGTAATATGTGTTATACATTTGTCTTTTTTTGGACTAAATAACATCGACTGTATAAAATCTTTTCTCTGAAAATATTGCTGTATTTTCTATCAATACCATAGTGCAAGTATCGCATTAATTTAAGACCAAGGTCTATAGTCTAAGAGCACTTTTAATAGTATTAATTTTCGCCAATTCTGAATTTTAAAAAAATGATAGTTTAAGAATCTATTCATCTATTTTTTGAGAGATATTTTAATTATCTACCAGATGCGAGCTGACTAAAAACACCATTTTGCTTATAATATACATTCATATCATCCCGAGGGAAGTTCTACAATTTCTGTTTTCTAATATTGATACTGTAAACATATTTATTTTCGACATATGTCCACTCGTTACTATCTGCAAATTTACATTTTGAACTGAAATTGTGGAATCTGTTGCATTCGCTTACAATTTTAATCAACGATTTTTTATTTGAATGATATTCTAGTAGTCAAAAAGTCAATACCTGTATAATTTACTATCAATGCTGTGTTTGAGAAACATAATTTTCAATTGCGTCCATGATTACTTCAAAACTTATATCAGCAAGTGTACTTTCGATGAAGGCAAATCTTATATTATTGTAATATAATTTAGTTTCGATAGGTGTATAGATATAGGATCGATTTGTTTTTATGGCACCCAAAAAGCAATCTATTGGATTATTTGAGCTCATATTTTTAACTTAAATGTAAGCCCTTTAAGAAAACCATATATGTGAGATGCGTCGCGCACTAAAAAGGCTAAGAGACATGCATGAAATATACGTATATCCCTATTAGTGCCAGAGAACAATATATTTTCGTTGGCAAAATTGCGCCAAGTGCCAACGACGATATATCATTGCGCTTTCGATAGCAATCTTTATAAAACGATAAATGAAACTCTAGCTTCTGATACTTTTGACATTTACTAAAATATCTCAACTTGACATTAATTTACAAGGAGTAGGAGACAATAAGGATTTGGGTGGCCTAGATTAATATATACGTGGCTGCAATATTATTAAAATGACAATAATAATGGTTTACAAATACAATACTATCTAGAATATTCACATTATACTAAGTACATGGATGACTTGTAGCTGGTAATGCCATTCATTTCTACATTAATTTTGATATGTATTCTTAAAAACTGCTTTATACTGCATATTCTAGAATCTAGATATTTTAAACAATGACCAAACGATCATTATTTTACTTGCAAATACGATTTAAAAATGAAATTGATTTCTCTATTATTTTTCTGATTTCTCTCTGATTATGTGTTCTTTTTTAAAATTTATAAAAATCAAATTGGCTCGACATTCCTTGCTTAGGTACAGTTTTAAAATAGATTTTATTAATTATTCAAACGATCGAATAGCATTTTATTGGTTATAAGTATAATGTCGGTATATGGAAATTGATTTAAAATTAAACCAGGTTCATTATAATGAGTACCATAATGGAAAATGGATTACCAATATACAGCAAACTGACATGATGCAAAACGACCCTTAACAAATTTGACACCTGAAAGGGTATCAGCTTATAATTTATGCACGCTACCTTCCGTTTTCGACCCTTATTACCGATATAATTAAGCATGTATAGGACACATTTTGATTAACATTGTTGTTTTCTGTTCATTCCAGGAATCTTCCTGTCGGTGCTAATCTTCATGTCGGTAGCTGGTAATATTCTCGTCTGTGTTGCAATCTATACGGACCGTGGCCTCAGGAGAATCGGAAATCTGTTCTTGGCATCTTTGGCTATTGCCGATATGTTGGTAGCCTCGATGGTGATGACCTTTGCAGGCGTCAACGATCTTCTCGGATACTGGGTATTCGGAGCTGAATTTTGTGACACGTGGATTGCCTGTGATGTGATGTGTTCCACAGCATCCATATTGAACTTATGTGCTATATCTCTGGATAGATATATACATATCAAGGATCCTCTGAGGTAATTCAAGCGATGCTCTTCGGTTCTGTGTTTAATTGATTGCTGATTAACATTTTTTGTTCTTTTGCAGGTACGGTAGATGGGTGACGAGAAGAGTTGCCATAGGTACTATTGCCACTATATGGCTATTGGCGGCTTTGATAAGCTTCGTGCCAATATCGTTAGGACTTCACAAGCCGGCTCATCCTCCGGTGTATCATAGATCAAGGTTTCCAACTTGCGCCCTGGATTTATCGCCCACTTATGCCCTAGTGTCGAGTAGCATATCATTTTATGTCCCTTGCATAGTAATGATTGGAATTTATTGCAGGTAATGATGGCATAAATTAATTTTAATGTACTCCGCCATGAAAAATGGATACACGATGTGCTATGTTGTGTTTCAGGCTGTATTGTTACGCGCAGAAGCACGTGAAATCTATACGAGCTGTAACACGCACGGTACAATTGCCTGATAATCGGACAAAAAGCGTGCGTGCACGCGTGCAAACGCACGTGCAATCTTCTCCATATCACGTATCAGATCATAAAGCTGCCATAACCGTCGGCATAATCATGGGAGTCTTCTTGGTCTGCTGGGTGCCCTTCTTTTGTGTCAACATTGTGGCGGCATTTTGCAAAACTTGCATACCAGGTACTACTACTTGAAATTTTACACTTATCGTACATTTTTAAAACAATTTATTTTAGGAATTTGCATATTTTTCAAAATAAACAAAAACCTCCAGTCCAGACTAAGTGTTACCAATTTAAAATACTTCGTCGATTGCTCGTTGTTCAATACAACCACCTTCTTTCCCGAAAGACGATATTGAGCTTATTGATGAATAATCTTTGGAAATTTCTTTAGAATAATTTTCATTGATGTTGATAATTTTTTTTAACATCTTATTATATCTCCTGGATTTACTCATGATTGCTAGAAAAGCTGCTAGTTTACATTATTGAGGCGCGATTGAGATAACGAATTGAAAGCATCTTAGTCAAGACTTTTCTTTCATTCTTATATTTATTATTAGAGGAATGATTTTAATAATGAAGCAAACATGATAATATAAGGAATAGTTTATGAAATCAGCTAGACCGTCAATTTGACGGATTTCGTAGAGATATGTATACTATATACAAATTTCGAAAATTAGGAAGCTTAGCAAAAAATAATTTTGTGTATAAATTCATTGAATTAAATGATTGATTAACGATGGAAAATAGTTCAAATTAATACTATGGTTTTTTGAGTATTTCATTTCAAAGTTTCCCGTAAACCTAGTGTTAAAGCTACAGTCCTATAAAGTTTCTCCAAATTACATTTTCACTCACTGTCTAAATTATTAGTTATTTATCTTTTAAATTAAACACGGTTGATTTATTAATTGACAAATTTCTGAATTGTGAATAGCTTTTTGTTTAAAAATACGTTAATATGTTCTTTGTACGACGAGATAAGTGAAAATGCATGATATTCTTTTAAATATTTTATAAAATATTGATCTCACTTCGAAGTATTTTGTCGTGTTTCTTTACGTTGAAACTGAAAATTCAGACGTTGTGATTTTGATATCTTAAGCTATTGTTCTTATCATAATACAACGTCTCCCCTCGGAGAAACTGCTTGATTAACAGCAAAAAAAACATCTTAATATAAACACAAACAACGAAAATAATTGCTTCGATATCTAAAACTAACGTTCGTAACTAATGTAAAATATTGCCAATAGTTATATAATTGCTATTAATAACATCAATTTGCTATTGATTTTATTTGCATCACTTAAACGTGCATTCTTTTAACTTTGAACAGGATAAATAAAAGCCTTTTGGCTTTAAAACAACAGCAAATATCCGGACAGTGAGAGATCGTTCGTTCAATTTCAATTAGAATAATATTTTTTCCAAGTTATTTTGGGAGAAGAGTAATGATATTATCTGTCAATTCCATTAAAAACTTTCTGACATATAAAAATGTTAATTGATTTTGATTTCAAAAATTGATTATATTAATGTTTAGGCTAGTTTAGCTTAAATTTAGTTAAGGAAAAATAAATTTGCAGTGAACTTATCAAGTGATGTGTAAATTATCTCAAACTCATCCTCATTTATTTTCATATCCAAATCTGAAACCGATATGACTTCTTTGATATTATATAAATGCTGATATCGACTCATGTTCGTTGCTTAATTATATAATTCAAAGGTAATCGGATCTCTAGTTAAGTTATAAACAGAAGACAAAAAGCCCATTGAAAAGATTTTACATAATATTGTTCCAATTTATTTTCAAGGTCTGGTGTTCAAAATACTGTCATGGTTGGGATACTCAAACTCAGCTTTTAATCCAATAATATATTCAATTTTCAATACGGAGTTCCGGGAAGCCTTCAAACGCATATTGACATCCCATTACCCACCATGCTGTGGTTATCAAACTGTTCGCGGAGCCACGTCAAGAAACGATAATTTTGTCACCGACTACGGCACCAAAACGCTGGTGGTGAGAAGAAGCGGTTCGCTGAGGGAATGCTCCTTCGTAGGAGCAACTCCAAGATCCTCGGTGGAATCCGTCAGGAACCTCAAGGACAGCCAGGGCAGACCGGAGGACGAAAACGGCGGTGCTCACCAGCACACCAGTCACAGTGGGCTGCTGGACTCCGTGGACGTCGTCTAATTCTTAATTAACCAGCATAGGAAAATATTTAATTAAAAATATTCGCATTATATCATGTAATAGCCATAAATTTATCTCTACGAAGAATGAATATTTACATTGTATTGATTAGAATTAATGAAATTAAATATTTTTGATGTGTACTTTATGGTGGTGTCATAAAACGTTCTTTGTTGATTATGATTTAATACATATCTTAAAAGGGAACACAAATCGGACATATTTACATAACCCTTTAAATAAAATATCTGTAGATTATTGAAGAATTCGATCGTTTTAGAAGACGTCCTCGAATCATCAAACTTATCGGTATTAGTCCAATTTCCATGATGATGATGTTGACGATTGTAGAATTTTTGATTTGAAAGCGTTATAAATGAAAAATATCAAACAAAGCACGCTTTTATTTCACTACCCGAACACATATCGCGAAATTATGCGCCATATTTGCGAATCAAATATATGTTAACATTTGTAAAATGCGGTAGCGTTGTGAAAATTATTATATTTGCACGAATTTATGCAAAGGCATGAAAGGGGTGTAATGTAAATAGCTATTTATTATTCTTGAAAAAAAATATGAGGGTGTGAACTTCCAATATCATAAAATGATAGATAATAAGTCAAACATATTAAATTCAATCATATCAGCAACCATAAGGTATATTTATAACACAAACCCCCCATTTTTTATAAATTATTATTTAATTTTATAGATTTAGCGTTGTTGAAATTATTGTTGTGTTTAAATGCAAAAATTTAGATTTTATCCACTCGATTTCGTACCAAGTCGAAGGTCTGATGTTATGGTTTTATTGATATTTTTGAATGGCGAAATGACACCGTTTAACTTTAATAAATGTTTAATATTCCGTTTTTGAACTTGCAAAGTCTTATAAAGTTGCAATATATTACATGTTCATAGATTAGATAAATGTTTAAAAAATACGAATAATATTAAATACACATATTGAATGTTCCGTATCATTATGGCAAAGCGCAAATTATGAATATGATGCTCCATATTTTAATTAAAAAAATAAATCATCAATAGCAAATAATCAATGTCTTTAATCATAGATGGATTTTTCTGTACAAATAATATATCGATGACGGTCTGCAGCTGTTTGACGACTCGACGCGCATCGACGGTGGCACCGCCTAGCGGATATTATACAATCTACGAGTATATAACAATAGATGAATTTAGTCAAATGCATATTACAAAAATATCTTATTATCTCGAAACTTCCACTCGTTATAACTGTCTTGAAATTATCATAAGAGTATTTATTATGTAAAAAGATCGACTTTAGATATAGTAATAAAAACGACTTAAAATTAAAGCAATATAATTTAGGTAAATAACTATTATATCTATATATAATAGAGCTTCTCCTTCTGCTTCCTTTCAAGTTTAAAGATTCTTGACTATCATAAAACAGGGTGATGAGTAAGTTATATCAAAATCTATAAATATTTTATATTCATATATATATATTTAATTATATCTATCAGTATTTACATTAAATAATATATTTGATCATAGTAATTTTTTTTAAATATATATTTAACATTGTTTGATTTTTTTAAAATGTTTAAAACAAGTATATCAAAAATGTAACACTAATTATCTTTATTTATATATTTTTAATTACATTTATCAGCATAGTGTAATGCTTTTACATCAATTTATTTCGGATAATGAAACTTCCACCTGATGAAAATTCACCAGGGAAATCGAGCATCCATCTTTTAGTCGGTCCATCCAGAGAGATGAGAAAAATATTATCTTTCTTTATAAAGTGACGCCAAAGAAAGTGAGCAAGGAGAGTAATGAATGAGGAAGAAAAGTGCTGCTTATAAATAGCATAAGGTTTCAACTGTAATAATGAGTTCTATGTGCTTGAGTTATTTATTTTTGTCATTCCGCTGACGTAATTTTCAATAAAAGGCATAACTTTCTATATTCAATCTTAAATTGAGGATTTATGCTAAAAATGTCGATGAATAATCAATTCCTTGTCTGCCATTAAATCAAATTTATTATTGATTTAGAATATGTCAACATCTGATCAAACTTATTTATTTGATATTCAATACAAAATAATAATTTTTATAATTTGAAAAAATGTTCATAAATATAATTCTGATGCAATTAGTTATATACCAAGAACTGGCAGCATAAATTGAAGGTAATCTAACACATGTTAATAATTTAGTAATTGTGTTCTGATGTGTTTCTGGACTATTATTATGACAGTCTGGCCACTGAGTGCTGTTAGGCTTGGGAGGGGAGGCAGTTGAAATCTAGTGAAAATTCAACATAAGTAATACTATATAAGTCTTTTTTTTAAATTTTCTATAAATGAATAAAATATTTATAAACGTTAACTATTTATTATAAGGTATTAAAAATAATTTATTCCAACTTTTTAAAATTGACATAATTTTCTGGTTGGCTTCAGCAAGTTTAAACCAGTCTGGCACTATCTTAACAAGCTGGTAATAGTCTGGCAACCCCCTTTCCTTCCAAAATTAATGGCACTCAGTCGCCAGACTGTCATAATGATAGTCCAGAAACACGCAAGAACACAACTATTAAAATATTCACATGTGTTAGATGACCTTCAATTTATGCTGTCTATTGCGATAATTTCTACAATAAGACCGATCTTTTAATAGTCTTAGAAAAAATATTTAAACATATCCAATATTATAAATGTTAAAATATTCAGAAAAAATATTAAATTATATTTATAAAAACTGATATTTCAAATATCTTTGTTTTCTATTCAAATTGAATGTAAAGTGAACGGGATGGATATTTAAGGGAAAGGTCAATTAGAAATATATTTTTCATTAAAAATTTAAAAGAAAAATAATTGACTCACTGTGATTTTAAATGTATGAAACGTGTGTGCGAAAATTTGAAAGCTACAAGGACAAAAAAAATCTTCTATCTACATCCTTATCTTCCACATATCTGTTTTTATTTCAAATAAGAACTATTTACCTTATCATGATGATTGTAAATATATAAATAAATATTCCAAACTATTTATAATAAAAAATATGAAATAAATTTTATCGATGTTATATATATACTACTGTATTATATGTAAATTAATGTATGGATGAATCTAATAAAGTATTTAAAACAACCGCAAATGCTTACTTAATGAAAATCAATGCGTATCGCACACAACAGTATGTTTGTTCTATTTTGAATGCAAAAGAGGAAGTTGAAACCTTCAACTTGGATATCCCATTAATTGCTCACAACGCATAAAATCCGGATATCCTTTACTCCGGAAATTCAATATTTCAGGGTATCTGAGTTTTAACCAGTACAATTTAAAAATATGTATCATACCCAATAATAATATTAACCCAATTAGTTTTATTTTGGGGACATGTCTCAAAAGGGATAAATTTATAACAAATAACGGACGTAAAAATTGAAATATTTTCACATATGGCAACACATTGTTGTATACATTTAAGCACATATAGCATACTAAAGTCAAATAAAAACCAATAAAACCACCATGATAATAATTGAAGATGAAATATACGCTTTGTTTCACAGCCATATAAATACGTATTTAAATTTTAAGATTTGTCTGATTAAAATAGTTGCATCTATTGGCGACTCGTAGATTTTAATAGTATTTCAATATGAACCATTACATAATGGTAAAGCAGGAATCTGTTTCGTTATGGTGATCGTTTGGATTCATAGATGTCACTTCACTCCAACTGTCAAAATTGAGCGTTCATTGTTATTGCCATGGAGGGTGAACCCAAACGAATAACGATATTCAAGAATGGCTACAGTTGTGATGGAAAGCTAATATCATTGCCAGACAATCTTGAAGATTTGCTTCAACGATCAAGTGACAAATTGGACATTTTGGCTAAAAGACTGTTCTCAAAAAACGGTGGAGAAATAGACGATATATCTTTAGTTCGTGACGATGATATCGTTTTTGTATCAGCGGGTGAAAATTTCATTATTAGGGCCTCACCATCTTCGAATGGATGGATCACTCTGAATGTCGGGGGAAGATATTTCACTACGTCTAAATCTAACGTAACCGATAAAGAACCGAATTCAATGCTCGCTCGCATGTTTGCCGAAGAAAATGATCATTATCTAATGAATCCTAGCTTAAGGGATCCTTCAGGTGCTTATCTTATCGACAGAAGTCCGTTATATTTTGAGCCTATATTGAACTATTTAAGAAACGGTGAAATTATCATAGATAACAATGTTAATCCTCAAGGAATATTACAAGAAGCAAAATTCTACGGTAAAGTCATTAATTTATTACCTTTATTAGTATTTTTTTAGCAAGTATTTTTATAAATTGATTTATTTACAGGAATTGAAAGTATGGTTCCTCAATTAGAAATGTATATACAGAACGAGGTTGCTAAACTGCGAGACAATGCACCATTGACTAGGAAAGAAGTCGTCAAAGCATTAATACGAACAACTACAAATTGTGAAGGATTTAATAAAAACAATTATCAACTGAGATTTCAAGGAGTAAATTTGGAAGGAGCGAACTTATATAAATTAGATTTAAGGAACATAAACTTCAAGGTAATACCTTTCAATTGTCCTGTAAATTGGTGTCTAATATTTCAAATATCTGCACTTCGATTCAATTTGTCGGTATATATGTATAAAATACATATGAAATACAAAAAATCATGCTAACATTCTACGCATAAAACATCAGTTGAAATAGATAATAAACACTATGTTACATCATAAATCTCATCACAGTTAGTATTTCTTAATTCAATAATAAAATAGATGTGTAACCAGTACATGATACAGATATATTTTATGTATACTTTAGCATAATTTATAACATTAATTCCAGTAATTAATATGTCATATGTTGTAAGTCCCAAATATTTGCAAAATCAATTATTCGAATAACAAATATGAAATTGGTAAAGTATTCGAATATTTTATATATTAGGGTGTCCCATAAGTTTCTTTCGTTTTCTGGATTCATTTTTGGATTAAATAATTTTCTCTCCTTCATTGTTATTGTTTCTATTTTTTGTACGTTATATAGTTTTCGTACATAATGCATACTTGTTAGCTACTCTTGAACTTTATTATAATCCAGGTCATGTTTTCTCTCGCCGATATTATTCCATTGTCTCTGTGGAACTTACATCTCACATCTGAACTCACATTATAACATGGTGTGTTCCACATCACCTCAATCTGCGCTCGCAATGATGAAATTTCATTGAACCCTTTCTTATTTTGAAGAAATATGTGCTGAAACACCCGTGTTTGAGTTAGATGGTATTTGATGTTCCCCATGTTTTCTTATCATCCAGTTCGATCGTTGGAATCAATTAGTGGGTCCATCGTCCTTTGATTAATGAGTCCCAGCGATCATGCCATAAATTAATGGTTTGCTCTCTGGTTTTTTTTATTATTTACTTTCGATAAGCTGTTGTTATTCTCAGTGCATTCATTATCTGACTTCTCATCATTTTTTGTTTGTTGCCACCGTTCTGGACTTGTTCTGCATAAATCGGTGCACCATAAAGTAGAGTTGAATTTGTCACTTCATTAAGCAACCTACTGTGACTCACCCTTGACCTCAAATATCTATTACATGTAAATTATATATGTATAAATATATCATGGTTTCACTGTTACTACAAATAAAGTCTTTAGCTATTTGAAGAAAAATATAATTATTTATATAAATTGATTCAGTTATACAGTAAGTCAAAAAACTCATAACCCGAAACGAGTTTCATTCCGGACGCCCAAGAATATTACTATGAAAAAAATCTATTTAATAATAAATAATATGATTTAATAATACCTATAATAATGTTAATATAAGTATAAATTATTAAAACAATTATTTATTCATGGTATTTTACCTTGAAGAAGGCATCGTGCTGGTATGTTGGAGGTGGTGGATGTAGGAGGTGGTGGATGGAGGAGGTGGTGGGAAGATTAGTTGATGTTGCTGTCTTCTTCGATCATCTGTATCTCAGGAGAACAGTCAATAGATTCACTCTCGCAATCACTGACTTTTACTTTTTTAGATAACTTTTCTCTTAAGAATTTTTTAATCGACTTCAACTTGTCGACGCTGAGGTCCTCTTCTTCGTTCTTCGATGTCAAATTCGTTTACCTCGAGGCCTGGAGATTTGCCCAGGGACACAATTTCTTCAACAGGCTCTTTTTCACTCACAAACCCCTCAAAGTCTCGTTCTAAGACCACCTCAGGAAGACAATTTTTATAAAACTAAACTCCTCCAAAATATTATCTTAAACTCTCTTGGTGTGGGCAGGAGCATTATCCATAATTAGCATGGCTTTCAGAGGAAGATTATTATCAAGCAGGCAGCATTTTTTATCTCGGGACCAGCAGCAGAGTCTATCCATTCGTCGATCCATGCCCTGCTGCACCTCCACATAACAGGCAGCCTGTCCTTTTGCACTTTGCACTTCTTAAATGCTTGTGGGTTCTCCAAAGAGTAAACAAGAAGAGGCTTTATCTTCTTGTCTCCACTCGAATTTGCACAAAAGAGGAGTCCCATAAAATTATAATATGTTTTGAGCTATATATTGAAATAATTAATTAATTTCTGGACTCGTTAAAGTTGGAACTTAAAATCAGACTGTGAAATAAATTTTCACCATATTAATAGTTTTAGAGTATCACAAATATATGATCAGCTATTTCAACTCGGTTTAACCTGATTTCCTGGTTCTAAAAAAATAATGAAGTCAAGTAGAGTATCTTATAATTTTTGGATTTGCAACAATAATAGAATTTAAAAAAAATAATTTCATTCAATTAATTCATAAATCAATTTGCATAAATATCATAATAAAAAGAAAAATACTCAGCCAAAACATCTACAAATTAATTTACTAGATTTTTATGTTATACCTCTTCACATTTACAGTATGCTTGCCTTGCGCATTGTAATTTAATTGGTGCAAATCTCTCACATTGCTGTCTTGAAAGAGCAGACTTGTCGCAGTCCAATCTAGAAGGAGCACAATTACTTGGAGTTAAAGCCCTTTGTGCAAACATGGAAGGTTAATATTCAAATAATATACTCGCATTATTATACTTATACTTATTAAAAATATGTCAAATTATATTTAGGAGCAATCTTAAAAGGCTGTAATTTAGAAGATCCTTCAGGGTGCAGAGCAGTTCTAGAAGGTGTCAACTTAAGAGGTAATTTATTATTTTTATATGCGGCAGTTTCTGATATTTTTCAAATGCACCGTTAACCATTTGATTCATTATTTGTGTTACAATGTAACATTGAAGTAATTGATATTCACGTTTTTACCCACCATATCTGGATTATATGATACGTGTACATTGAATAACAAGTATTTATATGAATATTTAAAATTCTAGGTGCTAATTTAGAAGGTAGTAACATGGCAGGAGTAAATCTTAGAGTAGCTACGCTAAAAAATGCAAATTTACAAAATTGTGATTTGCGAGCTGCAGTATTAGCCGGTGCTGACCTAGAGGTGCATTTATATTTCAAATTTGGATGATTTTTTTTAAACAAATCCTTAAAAATACTTTTAACTATTTATTTACATTTCAGAATTGTGATTTATCCGGCAGCGATTTGCAAGAAGCTAATTTACGAGGAGCAAATTTGAAAGATGCAACATTTGAATTGATGCTAACTCCTTTACACATGTCTCAGACTGTACGATAAATATGCATTTTCCTATGTTAAAATTAATTCTAAAATATAACGTCACCGTGAATATATTTTTTAAATATTGCGTAGTTATTATGTTTATCAGTATTTTTACATACATTAATAGTAAATGCATGTAAATAAGGAGAGTAGTTGAGTATAATGTCTTCCCAAATTATCCCTGTATGGAACAGAATGACAATTCGCTTTGACGTGATGAAAAAACACCATTTTATGAAGTGCAAAATAGTTGCGCTGCAATTCAAATTAGCTTAATGTGAAAGATGATCCCATGTGCCTTTTTTTCCAATAATGGTCATTATATTTCCAATTATAATGATATGCAACTCATGCTTTATTAAAAAGAAATTTTATCAAAATATAATATATTTAAATAATCAAATTTCAAATACACATAGCCCTCGGTTTATGCCACATTTCATTCAATATCAGCCGCATATTGAATCGCCGTAAAATGATTTAAATATTGCTTTAAATGTACCCAACAATATTTATGCACAATATCATGGCTCAATAAATATGTCCAAAAACGAAAATCAGTATAGGGAGAATTGGGGAATCACACAGCGAATTGTGCAGCGGCTCACAATAGTAAATCAGCAGCAAATTGAGCTAGCATAAACCAAGGGCCTGTGTTTACGAATCACCCGTCTATATTGTTTTAACTTAAGAATCATCATCGGAATAGTATTTGAACATTGTCAAGTTAAAATAATAAAAGATAATAACTCATTAACAAATGTGTATATTTAATCAGTCTTTTTTAAGTTTATTTCATATACCAGGTCACCTTAAATTCATAAAATCTGATACCGTCCCCAATTACATCAAAAGAATCTCAATATTTATAGAACCTACAAAGTAATGACTTACGTGTGTAGATCATCTAAGGCTTAAAAATAGAAAAATAGCTATATTTATGTATGCTTTTGTGATAAATCATTAATATCTAAAAAGTATTAAATGTGCACTGTGATTCTTTATATCGTATAATATAACAGATATATATTTAATTAATGAAATATGTAAATAAATGTTAATGGTTTACGTTTTGGATGTTAATAATGGACTTTTTTCTAACACAATTATTAATTGTAAAATTTTGTTATATTTTTCTTACTCGAGTTTTTTTAATTCTACAATTAATTAATTCTTGTTTGATATTATTTATACTGAGGTTTATAAAATATTGTTAATTCTGTGTTGAATAAAGAAAATAATTGAAACGTGTGTGATTATCATTATTATTTATTTCTTCCCAAAAATCATGTAAGTCTCAAAATTATCAGAATTTATTTAAATTTTCCTGCATTTAAAAAAAAACAAGTATCTTCTATTTATAAATTTGATAGTATCCAAAATGCCCATTGATGTGCATTAATATATTTTAATTATAACTATGCAAAAGGCAACTGGGAAAACAACTCATAAATTTTTTTGCCGTGAAATGTCTCCTATTGAGATTGCCCGTGATCGATGAAAGATATGGCATCTTAAGAAGAAGACATTATTCAATTTAACAATTTTTAAAGTCTTCCATTAGTTTAACAATCCCTTTTATGGAACCATTTTAACACAGTTTTTCATAGCGTATGTTTTTAAAAATATGGTCACCAGTCACTCATAGATTTGAACCGATTTGATTTAGATTTGATGATTGAGTTACAAATCCATTCACAAGACTGCAGGTGCATCATAAATCTTGACATACAATTTCTAATTGTGATTTTTAAAAAGTAGTTCCAGTCAGAGCCATAACTAGGGTTTGAAGCACCCGTGGCAAGTATCTAACTTAACGCCCCTCTCCCCCAGAAATCCAATTTTTTTTAAGTTAACTAATACTATTATAAATGCAATATATTAAATACTATTATAACGTGTTATATGAGGCCCGAATGCAGAGCCGTAACTAGGGTATGAAGCGCCTGTGGCAAGTATCTAACTTAACGCCCCCAATAATCCAAATATTTTTTTAAGTTAACTAATACTATTATAAATGCAATATATTAAATACTATTATAATGTATGTTTTAAAATAATATACAAAGATAGTCCCAAAAATACCCGACCTAACGTATAGATGGCGGTTACTGTTGTAAAAAAAATACTATGATAGAAAGTGTCTAGAAGCTACGTTGCTTCCGTGGTCGTAGAGATCATAGAAAATGCAGCAAAATGCCCTAAAAGAGGACGGAGTGATCATAAGGTATGTGTGCTCAATCGGTCCGCTTTTCGGACCGCTGATATGATGAATGAGTGGCTCGCGATCGGATGCCATACCTGAACATAACGATAACGAAGAAAAGAGGGATTAGACAACTTAGTATATACATATTATAAAAACGGACAAATTGGTTCATGGTGTTGGTTCATGTAAAGTAGAATGGTTGAGTAAAATAAAAAGCATGTGCAACTCTCGACCGGGTCGGTATTCTGCGTTTTGCGCCCCAAGCCCTTGTTACGGTTCTGGTTCCAGTAGCCTATGAAATGTATTTGTTATGTGAATTTATTATTACTCATATGGTATAAAATAAATTATATCTAGCTTTCAAGTTAATCAAGGAGTGAAGCAAGAGGGGCTGCTGCCCCGGGCCATAACTCAGCAACTAAATATGTTAAACGAAAATATTGAAAGGCAAATCAAAATGTAATTTTAAGCTAATCATAAGACAAAAATTAGGACGAGTAAATAAATTCAATGGTATTTTCCATCATTAGATATTTTTAGCGTGCAATGTTTCTGTTAAGTAATTTAATTTTATAATTAAAAAATATTAAATGCCATTAATTTTATTTTCTTACCCACAACTTTATTTTAAGTTTTGAATGAACATTCACAAATAAAATTGAAATATTGTTATATTGCTTTTAATATCGAGTATAAGAGAAAAGGAATGCATTATTCTAATGCTATGTATATGATCCTTTCCTATAATAAATATTAAAAAGATTCTAATCTTGCAGTGGACAGCGTGTGTTTGCATTATAATGGTTAAATGATAGATACCATTTTTTTAAATTTAATATTTTAGAATTTAATATTTTTGCTAATATTATTAATAAAATGATGTACTTAATTATTTAAAAATGAATATGAATTTTATTAACTGTGTAAAAAAAAAATCCATTGAAACATGCTTGAAATATCATTTGTTTTGCTCTTTTTCTTGAATTTTTTTTTTACAACTTGCATTATATTTAAACCCACGTGGTATCTGGCAGTATTAAATAAAATAATTACGAATTTGATTTAAATTGGGTTTTAATAAGTAAAATTAATCTGTTTATTAAATGTGAAATGAATTTTTACAATATGACGATAAAAATAATTTCGTCGTCGACGAACGTCGGCAGAGGCTTGCTCGAAATGCGCTTATTGCAATCTAGCAACACTGTTCGGCGGTGAATCTTGCGGGCGCGTGCAGCGTTCTATTTATATGTGTGACGGAGCCACAGCAAGATGAACGGCGACAGCTCTCAGACATCCGAGCCCACACGTGAGTGTCGCGATTCCCGGCGCGAATCTTCGACGAGGGGCGCACGTGCGTCGCGCGTGCGGCCGACTTGTCCCGGCCGACCGGCCCCGTCGGACCGCCGGCCGGACCGGCCGACGCTTATCTCGCGCTTCTCGACGTCCCGACTTGCCTTCCGGGAGCGTTCTCGCTGACCGCCGCTCGATTTATCGTCAATTCGCGAAATTTACGGGTCATCGCCGGTACGGGATCGACCCGTTTCTATTCGTTCTCGAGAACGCCGACGCTCATTGCACCTATTGCACTCGAATTTCGCATTCGCGATGATTCAGAAATGTGATGTAAAATTAATTATCATCTCATCGGAAACTGCGATTCTTGCAGAGTGCATCGGGTAGGTCCAAGAATGACGACTTTAAATTTAATATTTTTCGACTTTCTAAAACGCGTGTTTTTTCCCCCAACGTTTGATTGACGTTGAATCGCCGCAGCGAATGTTTGATATTATTTATTTTCGACAACATTACGCCTGTCGATCGCTGATCAATTTTTTTCAAGCTTGAAAATATTTAATTCGCTCATTAGAAAAAAAAATATAAAATTAAATATATTGTAATCCCAAGTAGAAACAAATGAACAATTATGAGCCAGTGTAAGTACAACATTCAACGTGCGTAACAATCAGCACTCAGGATTCAAAAATTGTCGACTAAGCTGATCGCTTCCACGCGAGACAATATCATATTTCAATAGTCTTGTGTGAACTATTGTCATTCTTGCCATCGGAATGCACTATTTTATTCGTATTTAATTGCACTTCTAGTTTATGATGACCTACCTACATTTAGGATGCGACTTGTATATTCATCTACTGCTTTATTACGTCCACGAAATTTTCGCAAATAGATTTAGACAAACTTCGGACGAGTAGAGTCGCTTTATGTCGGTGTGTTGACTCAAGGAGCAAAACTTTTTTTATTGTCTTACATTTTTACTCAGCGCTGAACACAATTCAATCAGTAGGACGGCATCCAACAGATTATATTAGATAAAGCGCCGTTTGGTTTATAAGATACATTTTCATAAATGGCGCAATATTATACGTTTATTGGAAACTTTATATCTATGAAAAAAGGTACATTTTGTCAGGACAAATTAGGTCGCTCTGACCTGAATTGATATCGAGGTAATCTGTTCATTTAATGATACATGCATTGCAGACAGTTTTTAACTCTTACATGACCTATGGAAGATAAATAAAAGATGCACTTCGAGGCGACGCTGCGGACAAATATTAGATAAAATATTTTTTTTTTTATAAAATATCTTTATTTTTATAATCTGTTCCTAATCAATATTTTAAAATAGTTTCGATTCAAACAGATTTATGTATTCATTCATTACATTTTTTCGCATTATATTGTCGATTGTTTAGTAAAGTTTCTGTTGGCTTTGTTTTGATAACAGCGTTAAAAATTCTTCATTATATGGACTGATAAACAAATCAAGTTTGCTTTTAGTTCGTATGAGATATTCGTACAATATAAATGTTATTAGAAATTTCTAGTTTGTTTGTCTAAAACATCATTCCTCCGGCAGTTGATAAAATTGCTCTATTTCTACTCATAACAAATAGCGCATTATGGATGCGCGCCACATTTTGTAATTCTTTTCATTACTAGAGTCATTATGTTGAAATCAATGTCCTAATAGATATGGCAGAGTTAAATACCGGTTTTTCTATTAATACTGTAACAGATAAACACATTTGATGACTTGGGGCATTTATTAGCAATTTTTGTATAGACTAACACTTGCAAAAACCTATTACATCATATCAATGTGATTTTCACATTGCGGATTGCAAAGGTGTAATAATTTGAAAATGTCATGAATCTATAAAATTATGTAGATAATCTGAAAATAATGTGTTTCTTTGTATCTGGACAATGAAAATTCGCTTGCTCAAAAAATTATAGCTATATTTTTGCTACTGTTGATAATCTTTTTAACACATTGTATGCGGGATGATTACAGTCCTCAGCACGCCACTCATTGAGCGCGGGAGACTTGCGGGTGACTGTGATCCCAGTCCTTTTGATTTGATTAGAGACGTCTATTTAACCACTTCCCCGGTGAATTATTTTTGCAAAAATGTTCCAAAAAATCCTTTTTTTTTTCTTTTAATTTGAAGCATATACAGTCGACCCTTCTATAGATACGGGGCACTAAAAATTGTGTGAATCGATTGAGTTGATAAAAGTTTCGATGGCTATAAAAGTACGGTCTTATCTCTCGAATGTTATGACCAAAACAAAATTATCCATTATAGGAGGGACCGCCGCTAAAAAGCAGCAATTATAAGGAAAAAGTCAGTATAAAAATGTTGATTATAGCAGAGTTGACTGTAATTATAAAAATAAAAAAATTAACGATTTTATTAATCTTATTGATTATTTTTTTACTATCGTCGTATATTTATCAAATAGTATCAAATTACATGCATCATTTTTGAATAGGTTTGAAATCTTTTTAATATATATGACGCAGATACCCTCGCGTCTGGTGTTATCGCTCATCAAACCGGGCCCCGTATACAAAGTGTTGAGATATATTTGCAAAGCAGTATTTTAATGATTTTGTTGAATGATACTAAAAATATAAAATTAATGAGACGATTTCCAAGTTCGTTTAATCATTCGCGTGCTTATAAAAGTGCATAAGCATAATTTATTTTCAGATACACAGCTCAAGGTAGCTTATTAATTGTTTGTCCATAACTTAATCGTAAACAGATTTATTTACAAATAGGAAATTTTGAAAAATATTCTCTACTTATATAAATCGCAGTAAATATCAAATATTGTTGTGCTATATTAATTCTTCTTATTAATTTGCTCTTATCTCATGTATGCATTTAAGACTGTTCCTTGTGTGCAATGGAAATATAAAGATTTGTTCTAGATTAGTAGGTAATATTCATATCAAAATTTGATGATTAACACTCTCAGATTACATAATTGTCACTTTGACTTATCGCTAATTGTATGTACTTAAGTATTTAAATTTAAACTAACATTTACTTTCTCTTGAAATTATTGTTGCAATATTTGATTATAGCGAAATACTTGAACTTATTTAATTATTGGCAAATTCTTGTTAATAATAAATAAAAATGAAAACGTGTTTCATGGTCCAGTCAAATATTTCTTAATGTCAGAATGCCAATTATTTAGCTAATTATGAAGTGAAACTATATATATATGAATTTATTAGAATTTTCACTTGAATATCATAACTATAATTTTGAACTAAGAGAAAAGTATACATTTGTTTACAGTTGAACGACACGCTTATAAAACTGTACAAACACTTAATGTACTTAATTTTGTAATATATGTTCGTATAAATATCTTAAAATAATTTGGATTCCTGTTGTCCTCGTATATATATTACCAATAAATACATTCCTACAAAATTACACCACTCTGCGGAATTGTAGTAATTCCATACATCGCAATCAAATTTGTAATCATTAATAGATTATATCATTGACAGGTTTAAAATTATAGTTTCCATATTTAATCACACCCCTTAAAAGGATATGATGAGATTACGAAGCTATTGTATATATATATCGAGCTTTTTTACCAAACTTCGATGCAACATGAGCATGATTTAACTCGTTTGTCGCCCTGTCCAACGTATACGGTGGACGGGCGTTTCGCCGCATGGGCCCCGTCGCGTGATTTTGGTGGACATTTTCTTCCTCCGTTTATATAACATATCATCAGCATAGTGCAGCCACTAACAATCCACTGTAGAACTATAAAGATATAAAATTAGAATAACTAAAATATACATGTACTATGCATAAAATTATGTTTAAAACAGTATTTATTAAAACAATTCAAAAATATATGAGGTGATTTTGGACAATCAGGACAATATCGTGCAACCTCTTTTACATTTTTTTTTCGCTTTGAAAAGTGAATCCAGCGTCTCACTGTTATGTATTTCTACGATTTACAAATGTTAACTTTATGAACGTCTTTCTATAATGTCTTCCAGATGACAACTGTCTAAATATCTTTCAAGATCAACCTCAAAACTTACATTCCTACCCTTGTCTGTTCGCACTTGTTTATCTTCACTTTTTTTTGTTAATTTGACTAATGACAGTCAAGCTTATAGATCTAAGATAAAATAACCTGAGAGAAGATGCGCCATATATTGTTCATTTTTATCTCATGCATTATAATATTGCATTGCTATTCCTTCTGTTTATGCTCAGACTATCGAATTTGGGCCCCGTGAGAAACAACACCAATTCATGTTGGGCGGCGAACGTATTAATGTGCGTTAGCAAGAAATGCTTGTAGGATTGATAATGATCATCTTAAAGCCACATAATCATAGGATTCGTGTTTATCTTCGTGTTGTGCTGAATTTATAACACAAACGAGTGAACCATCAAATAACTTATACACACCTGGTAGATGTACTATTTATCTTTCATATATTATTTCAGAATTGTACAAACACTATGAATGGTTTTATAAAAACCAATCCACTTTGAATGTTTGCTCAAGTGTTCCGAGAATATATTTCATATAATTTTGCATCATTGTACCGAAAGATACTTCATTGAAAACAAATATGATTTAATTTTTAATTATTCTTATGTAATTAAAGAGATAACTAACATTTTATTTGATAAAATGTATCGATAGAGGTTAATAGATTCTTGTATTAGAACATTGCGAAATTATATGTTATTGTATTTTTATTCATTAGTGTTATAAAATTATAATAAATTTAATCACAGGAGTTATATCTGCATTGTTACCATTATTTGGTGCGATGCAAGTATCAGAAGCATCTTTGTTTAATAACGTTTTAATGTAGAAATTATTAAAGATATTTTTAGACCGACGAGATATTTTTACAATGCGGAAATAGTTGTTTGTGGTCACTGGCCTCTTGGTTTCATTTGTTTAAATACTGATTAGCGGTGAAAATCGACCAATTGTGTCATAATGTTAAAAATTCAAAACTACCGAGGGTAACCTTTTTCAGAAGTCTTGATTGTTCAAAGTATACGAAGCTTTATTTAAAAAAAAATTGCATTGTTTTTATTGGATTTCTTTTGTTTGTAAAATTTTCTCGCTTATAGCTTACAAAATGTATATCTCAGTACAATTATATTTCAATATTATCACTTTATTATCTACTATTTACACTTGGCAGATATACTGGGAGTGAAAGGTTAAGGGTCCTTAATAATCTACATGTGCAATTGCTTGTCATAAACGCAATATCTTGTCTTTTATGTAGCTTTCTTTGGTTAGATATGTACAAACCCATATTACATATTATAATAGTTTTCATGTGATGATAATGATGAAATAAGATTTATAAATATAGTCATGTTGCATATTAATTAAAAATGAACAAGTTGTTTTAATCGGTTTTTTTTTTATTAGCTGTGGAGGTGACGAAGAAGGGTATCAGAATTAACATATGGAAGCAGATGCAAAAGAATCAAGGGATACGTGTACCGTATCATAGCTACAATCACATCCCATGGTTGACTGGTGCTGAAGATCCCATTGTAAAACTCAAGGAACTCGATGTATTTAAGAACGCTAACAATGTTCTTGTCAGCTATGATAAGGCCCAAGAGAGTGTCAAGTAAGTTTTCATCATAATCATATAGTGTCTCTGAATTTTAAAGCAATATCTAATGAAGTGACTAATTATATATTATTTTGTTAGGTTGGCATGCTTGCAGGCTAAGAAAACATTGTATGTTCAAGTTCCCCGTCTCCAAAAATACTTGATGACGTGCTTAAAAATGAAAGATGATGCAACTGAACAAAATTTATTAGATGCTCTGACATTGAAAGGCCTTGAAGAATTTGGTGTAGTAGTGGGTAAGGCCATTAATTATATAATAATATAACCTTTGCCCATTTCTATCAACTTATTTATTCCTCTAAAATAAAAGTCTTGAGTTCAATGTAAAAAATGAATCAAAAGCTGGTTTCACGTGTTCAGTTGAGCTGAATTTTTTGTTAATCAAAAAAAATTGTAAGGACCTAAACAAGTTAAGATAGGATGGTCCAATGCCCCGAGAATAAGAACCTCCCAATTCAATCCCCATAGCACGCGTTGAGTGATCATTGCCACATGTGGTTGTGCATTGTCATTGGATAAAACTAACTCTTTCCTGTGGGTCATATATGGCTTTTTTTTTTAAGAAAAAAAGGGCAGCATTAAGTTTCATTAGTTGTTGACAGTAATGTTCGGCTATAATTGTTTTGTTGCATTTCAGAAGTCCATATTAAACTGGCCTCTTATTCCCACCAAACAAAGACTCGCTTTGTTGATAAATTTCGGTTTTCAAAATGGTCATTGGGACTTCTCTGAGCATACCTCAATATCGATTGTCCATTTTTCATCTTTAGTTACTAATTAGTGCAAAAGAGGTTTGTGTTTTTACCTATCGCTCAAAGAAACACATGTTTCAACATGGTTCATTATATTGGCAGCTGACAATTGATGAAGCTCCTAATTACCAATCTTCGAAGGGCGCCTGGTCCTTGGTTTTTTCAGTCAATGAAAATTCCCCCTATCAATTTGTCGAAAACCACCGCTGAGTTAGCCGAAATTTAACAGCATCTTCTCCATACACAATGAAAATGTTTTTTGTGGCCACAGTTGCGTTGTTGCCTTTACGAAATGCGTAAAGCAGACGGTGCGTAAATGCACATAGTTTCATATTTTAGCTAACAATTTCAGTTAACAAATGAAAAAAGGTCATGCATAAAATCATCTATTCCTAGGAGCTAGGAAATTTCATTTCTACTGTGAGAGAGTTTCGCACATTTTTTATTTCATGACTGCAGAACAGACAAAACTTAATATAAGAATTATCTTTATAATACTAATGAAAATCATCTAAGCTCAACTTGTATATTTAAATGTTATAGATTGTTTAATTATTCGACCTTTTTTATTTTACATATTGATATTTTAATAAATATTTTTCTAATTTAGGTTTGAACGAGCAAGTCCCCATTGATTTGGTTGTTATTGGATCAATCGCTGTTACCAAAAATGGAGTTCGCATTGGTAAAGGTGGAGGTGCGTAGTTTTCTTGTTTTTCATACATGTGTAATTTTTTGTTTTGTTTTACTAATTATATATTTTTGTTTAAGGTTATGTCGATTTATATTTGGCGGTGCTCACCCATCTTAAACTCATTCAACCCAGCACTATTATTTTGACCACAGTTCATGACTCTCAGGTAAAAAAATTGTACTACATGATGAACTTTTTATATAGAGTGTGATTATTTTGTTCCGTAATAATACCCAAGACAATTTATTTTTGATTATAGATCCTCAATTCAGTTCCTGCAAATATTATTGGACCGCACGATTTTCCTGTTGATATTATAGTAACTCCAACCCAAATAATACACACCAAGCGTGAAAAACCTTCTGGAATTATGTGGAATTTGATTTCTCAAAGACAACTAAACGACAATCAATTATTGGCTCAAATTCGAGACAAGGAAATTGAGTGAGGATTAAAAAAGTTTAAAGTTTTAAAATGAATATATAACGTGAATATTTTATACAATGTTTTTATTTATTTTTAGATCTGGAAATGAATGTGTTTTGAAGACGGTCGATTCTGATGCTGATAGAGATGGGGAAAATACTAATCATCGAAGATATTATCGCGGTCGTTGGGGTGGCAATAATAAACGTTGGCAGGGGTCGAGATATCGCAAACAACCTCCGAATGGAGTGCACAGTGAAAGTGAACCCTATGAGGTTATTACGTCTTATTTTATTTTCTATTTGAAATAATGATTTTTTATTCATATTTTTTAATTATCTTTTTTTTTAAATCCAAGGGTGCCGAAGGTGAAACTGCTAATGCGAATAATAAGCCAGAAAGGGGTTATCGTCGATCATTTTATCCTAGAAGGAGACATATTTCAAACAAGGGTATTTGTTAATTTCATTTTATTGTATTGATAATTTTAAAAATACCATTTCTAATCACATACTCCTAAGACAATATAGATATTTTTCTAATATAATTTGTTTTTTAGGTAAAAGTTCATTCCGTGACAAAACATGGTATTCGTTGCGTTCAAATCGTGCTTCAACCACTCCTCGGTTCCCATATTTCCGTATTCCTGGCTTCAGAGGATCACAAGAAGCTTCTCAGTTATTAAGGGAGCAAGAAGTTTTCAAGAAAGCAAAGCATGTTTTAGTTAGCACTGAGCAAATCCACAAAGGAATCAGGTACTTTTTTTTAAGAGTTTACCTTTACTTTTTATTTTTTTAAATTTGATGTGTCAGTGATTTTCCAAATTATGTTTTGTGTGAATATTATATTATAGCATATATTCTTGTTATAATTCAGGTTGGCATGTTTGGAAGATGGAAAAAATCTGTATGTTTTGAATCCAAAACTTGAAAAGGACCTCTTGATTCGTGTAGACATGCCCGAAGAAGATAATGAAAAGAAAACTGATTTGAAGAACGTTGCTAATAGACAAGGCATTGAAGAATTTGGAGTGAAATTAGGTATATATGCTACTTATATGTATTATTTTTTTTTAATGTATATTTAGATTTTAAATCTTCAGATCTTATTTTACAAACCGCTTTTCTCGTTTACAGATTTATCTGAACCATTAACAATTGATTTATGGGTTGTTGGATCAGTAGCGATATCAAAGGACGGTTATCACATTGGCAAAGGAAATGGTAAATATATACATTTTTATTATTTACACGAAGTAGTTTTAAATTATATTTCATAGCAATAATAATAGCATTTGTGCTTTAAAAGTAATATAATAATGCTTAGAGATATAAAATATATATTATCTTTTTAAATTTGTATGTATTTTTATACTTTGATTACATAATATTTATTTATTAGGTTCCTTGGATTTATACTATGGATATTTGGTGGATAAAAAGATAATTTCATCAGAAACAACAATTGTAACTACTGTTCATGATCAACAGGTATATTTTTCTGTATATTATTAACCTTTAGTCAAAAGGGGTCGTTTTTGCAGTGTTAGATTCAGTAATTAAAAAGTATATTTAAATTAGAAATGAAACTATCAGCACCACTTTTGATTATTAATTGCATAGCTAATTGTGCTAGCAGTTTTAAGTATCTTGAAATAAAGTGTTAATATTTTGTTCTAGGTATTTGACACATTACCTGCTGAAATCTTCAGTGATCATGATATTCCAGTTGATGAGATTGTTACTCCAACGCAAGTTATAAAAATAGAACATGAGCGTAAACCCCCTACTGGTGTTTTATGGAATTTGATCAACGAAAGGCTCCTTGCAAGACTACCTTTCCTCTCTGAATTTAGAGAAAAGGAAATTCTGTAAGTCTTAATTGTTTAAAAAAAATACTTTCATAAATCTCACGTTTTTTGTAAACTGCAGAAAGTTTCGCACGCATTTAATAACTTACATAAACAGTTGATAGTTGCATTAAAATATATTTTTATTTTCAAGAGCGGGGAAACCATGTGTACTGAAAGAAGATGGCCCAGATGATAATAGGAAAAAACGATCAAACGACCAAAGTGAAAGTGAACACAACGAGGTATTTCTATTGTTTTAAATATTTTTTTATTGTACTTTTATTGTGCGTTTAGATATGTTTTTTAATTTATCAATATTTTTAGACTGAGGGTGAAACAGGAAATCGTAATCGTAAGAAGCGAATGGGGCCACCAGTTTGGAGAAGATTCCATAGAAGAAATCCTCATGATAATGGTAAATAATAAAAACTAAAAATTGTTTTTTTTTTTAATTATATCAGCTAATAATTTCAATGCTTTTAAAGAGTCTTTGTAATATCTCATGTAATATTTTATTTTATTCATAGAAAATGAGGAAAGTGGTAATATATCTCCTGATACAACATCTAGACCTAATCGTCGAATACAATTCAGGCATCCAAAACCGCCTAAAGGCTTCTCAATCAAGGTTATTATTTTTTATGCCAACAGTTTAAGTGATTGTAATAATTTGCATATTAATAAAATCGTTTTTATAATTCCAGTTGACAAGCATTGACAGAACGGCTCGTGTACGAGACTTAAAAGCTGCCCTCAACGATAGAAATGTCAAACCCAATTTCATTGCTTGGAAGGTAAGTTCATTTTTTTAAATTGAAAATACATATTTTGTATAAAATAATATTAGTGAAATAACAGTGTCAATATTCATAACATGTGAATCATTTTCGATTATTAATTTGAAACTAGATCAAATTAACTCTTATGGGTACATATGCGTGATACCAGAACTAATGCTTTAATGTAATTTTTAAGATGCATAACATTTGAGCAGACTTATGCTGTTCTGCTGTCATGTAAAAATGCAGTTATATCCGTTGATTGTCAACACTGTATGAACTTCACGCTTTTGTCTGAAAGTTACTAACTTTTGACAAACTTTGTAAGATATCAAGAGCTTCTGAATAATCTATATACCTTTTAAATCTAAAAGTGTATATATGTGAAATTTTCAGATTATGTTATACATAGTCAAAGATATAGTCATGTTTTCTTTATTATATGCATTGCAATGGTTGGGGAGAATCTTAAGACAAAAGGCGTCAGTGGGTCTTAAAGTGTTAATATTATATTTTATGTTTATCATAACTGTTGTATACAAATACATAAATACAAATTTCAGTCAGGTATCATTAGCTATAATTTGAATGATCAATATATATTTTTATTTTGCAGGGCAATAAGGGATACTGTTACCTCCATTTTGCCAAGCCAGCAACACCGACGGTAATTATTTTTGTTAACATAAATACTTTTATAATCTAATTTATATTTATGCTGAAGATATTTCTTATCTTTCTACCAAATGTCATATATATTTTTTTAGAGTTAATTTTCCATATAAAAGGAATTTTTAATATTTGACAATTTTGTTTTTCTATTATTTGTAACTTATTGAAAATTTAAAAACAAATTGTAAGCTATTTTAAGAAAAAATACATTTTGTTAGTAGTAATATTAACACATTGTATGTAGGTCCGGTTTGATGATGACACCTGGTGTGGGGGTATCCACGTCATATATGTAAAAAAGGTTTCAAGGCTATTTAAAAATGATACCATATGTCAATAGATCGGTTTAAATATATTTTTGTATGAAAAGATTTTCACTTAAAATAGCATTAATAGATGTCTAGTCAAATCAAAAGAACTGGGATCAAAGTCACCCGCAATCATGGGTTTTTTATGAACTGAGATTATAGTGTGACGAGTCTTCGTGTCAATATGTTAAAAAATCTTTAATCTTATTGAGTTTAATGTTAATTCCCAGGGAGCTGAAGGAGATGCAGCAGATTTGAGCCCGGATTCTATATTAGGCGCACTTGCTGATTTAACCCTCCAACCTACCCCCGATTTAAGTGAGGACTGTGCTCAAGTACCTCCAAACAAAGTGTCCGTAGAACTTGTTAAGCCATTAGCAAGAATTGAAACTGCCGATGAAACAGCAGTGTAATTTAATGCTTATAATTATGACAATTGTGATTAAAATATGTATTTAAATATTAGTATTTTATCGTAAAAATCAATTGTGATAATGTGAAGAGTTTTATACTTTTATTTTTTTTCCATGTTATTTTTATGTATTTATTTACATTAAACCGCTGTCATTCATCTTTATTATGAAAATCGAAAAATTACTGCTATTATGAGTATTGCCCTAAAGAAATTTCTAGAAAAAAGTTCAACATGCATTGTTACTTACGAAAAGTTCTTCACATTATTATGTATTGTGATACACGATAATAGTAACGTTTATGTAAAGTTTAATACTCAGTTGTCCATAATAATCAATATTTGTTCAAAGTTTAAGTGGAGAAAAATTGAAATATATTTCAATTCTAACAAATCTGATAATAATTTTCAATCTATATTTGATTTATCATATTGAATCATGTAGATTTTTGATTGAGGGACTGGTTTTCCTTGCAATTTAAAATCTTTTGTCTAATATGTACCTTTGAAATAAATTTGATTTGTTTAAATCGATACTTTGTCAAGCGAAGTACTCATGAAATTAAATTTCAGAATTTAAATTAAAACTACCTTTTGTAATTTATTTCCTTCATGTATATTTGCCTTCAAAATTAGTTCTGTGAGATAGTTTTATAACTTGACACTCAAATTAAGAATCGACATGATGACTAATTATATGTTCAAATATTTATAGATCCCTTAATTAAGGATCTATCCGCTAAGAACTAACCATGAATGTTTTGTTTTTGATAAATGAATGAGCTATTATTTTCTTGAAGATTTAAGACAAATAACGATTCTCCTAACCTTTCTCTAATAATATTTAATTTACGTTGATCACGTTGATGTATGTTACCTATGATAGATATTTAAAAATGTAATAGTCAATAAATAGATTTAATTTTTAAAACACTCTAAAATTATTTCAATTAGGTGATTATAAACACTGCTACTTGTCAATTTAAATGCTCATCGTTAGTATCTTAACAATTTTGTCATTGTCAGTATGAAGAAAATATTTTATTTTGTGCCATCTTTGTAGTAATTTTATAAGAGTCTTATTGTGCATTCGCTCAGTTTGATTTGTGCACACTTCAAAATACACACACACACAGATACATAAGTACATACAAATGTGAGCACTGTATTTTGTGTCGAATATGTAGGCATAATTTAAATATTAGAATAGAGGAATATTAAAAAAATATGAAGGAACGCACAATTATATTAGGATAAAATACGTAGTATATCCTTTCAATAGTTTCTTAATTTTTTTCCTTGCATATTTTCAATTTTTATTTCATTTCTGATTTTTTTATTTTTACATAAAAAAATGAATTCATGCATATATATTTCTATCAATTAAATACAATCTAATTTAGCTATATTAGAATTTTGCAATGTATTGAAAGTGATATAATTTAAGTGAGTATTCCTAATAGAGTTGTATATTCTTTAAGATGTAATTAATATTTCTATTTATATTAAAGCATATTTTAGTACAAATATGTATGTCTATATACATATATGCAAGAGCATATATTATTGTATTAAAACTTTTTAGTTATGTAAATGCCACGTGGGCTCCGCGTCCAGTGTCATTTGTTTCGGTTTGTTATAATTGTGGTGTTGGTAAACAATTAAATATTTCTACTGATGAAACTCATTTACAGTTTATTTAATTTAATGATGTAGAAAATACCTCTTATTCTGATGTTAATAGCTAATGGGGCAGCGACTAGATTCATTCTTAAAAGTATTTAAAGTAACGCGATTTTAATTTGTAAAATCACATTGATGATAAATTATATCATCCTACAGGTTACTAAATTTTCAGCTTTTTTTTTTAATACTAAATGACATTTCATGCAGTTAACTTGTTAACATGGAGCCAGCAGAGGGTATTATCAACACATTCAAACCAAGATTTTTTAGAATTAACATTGTTTTTGTTTTATGTATCAACCTTTAATTAACCATAATATTTACGATCTCTGCTCGTTTTTTTGAAAGCAAGGTGCTGCTTAGATTGTGTTAATTGTAAATAATGTTAGGTTAAAGAAATTCAACTGTATTGGAAGCTAATTAAAAGAATGAAAAAAACTAAAATAACAAAGACTGCTATAACTACTCATTAAATATTAGTATAATAAGATATTTAATACTAAATTTGATATAATTCTCTTTTTCATTCCTTATTAGTTATTTAGAACATTAAAAATACTGTTTTAACTTGGAGAATTTTGATGTACACTCTTGTATTATAATATTTCGAAAAGTGAATTCATTGCTAGATATTCATTTTGTTTAAATAGATCAAATTATCTTTCAGTCATTGATGGGTATTTTGTAAGCAAACGGAAGTAGTATTTAAAAAGGAGTTCTTTGGAGTTTTAGTTTTATCACTCGTTTATGTGTTTTCAAACTGTTCTTTTTCTTCGAATTTTTTCTATTAGATGTAGCCTTTTTATCTTAGATGATTTTTTTTTCTTTCTAATTATAAAACGTCCAGTAAAGTTTTGCCTCTTACTTAAAACTAATCATAGAAATGTGTTTAGATGGCACTATTTCAACATTTTATACAAAATGATAATTAATGTTGATTTAATTGTAAACCAAAAGTAAAATTAGTTTCTCTTAGGATTTCATTCCTTTTTTTTTATAACGATTGAAATATTTTTTAAATATAAAATTCTATTGAAAGTATCTTCTTTAGATGTCTTAAACTGATTCTTTTTTCAATTTTAAATGTAAAAAAGGACTTTTAATCTTTTAAAGATGTAAAATGTTAGTCTTATATAAGATAATTTATATTTTACATTAGTAAATTATATTTTTTCATTTTATATTTGACGGTTATTGATAATATTTTTATTTTTAACTTTTCACATTACTTCATTCCTAAAAACACTAATAAATGGTACTCTGTAAAATTTTCTTCAGAGCAGTGAAGGCAATATATGCGCATGAAAATTGCTGATATAGTTTCCATATTTTTTGTTAATTTTTAAAAATTACCATTTGTATTTTGCCTTGGGATAAATAAAGTATTGTGATCTTACATAATAATTCTTTCCTTTAATACGTTCGTCGCCCAGCATAAATCCGTGTCGTTTCTCACGGGGACCAAATTCGATAGTCTGAGCATAAACAGAAGGAATAGCGATGCAATATTATAATGCACGTGATAAACATGGAGGACATATGGCGCATCTTCTCTCAGGTGTTGTTTTATCTTAGATTGATAAGCTTGACTCTACCATTAGTCAAATTAATAAAAAAGAAAGTGAAGATAAGCAAATGCGAACAGACAAGGGTAGGAATACAAGTTACGAGGTCGATCTCGAAAGATATTTAAACAGTTGTCATCTGGAAGACATAGAAAGAAGTTCGTAAAGTTAACAATTGTAAATTGTAGAAATACGTAACAGTGAGATGCTGGATTTGCTTTTCGGAGAGCGTTTGACTCAATGACAAATTTTCAATCTCCATAAAGCGAACAAAAAATGTAAAAAGGGTCGCAAGATATTGTCCTAATTGTCCAAAATCATATATGTGTTTGAATTGTATTAATGAATAGGTGGTAACATAATATAAAGGTATATTTTACTTTAAACATAATTTTATGCATAGTATATGTATATTTTAGTTATTTTAATTTTATATCTTTATACGTTATTTTGCCCGTTGGGTGAGTGTTCGAAATAAAACTCTGTGGTAATGCTACCTTCAATATCGAGCGAATGAGGATGTGAATGTATGATACAGACGAAATGGATGCAACCCCTTCCTGTGAATGGATATTGAAGAGGCTCTAGTTCTGCAGCGGAATGTTTGTGGCGATCGACTATCTCCACCTTAAACTCGAAACATCAAATTGTCACCGAGCGGCCTCTCGGATTCTAGAGGAAAATAATATAAAATTCTACACATTCAATCGCCCAGAGGACAAAGCCATTAAGGCCGTCCTCCGAGGTCTTCACGTAAATACCCCACTAAATGAGTTATCCGAAACTCTTATAAATCTTGGTTTTTCTCCCACCCGAGTTGCTCAGATGTCGGGGGTAGGAAGAGTATTCCACTCTTCCTAGTCACACTAGACAGAACAAAGACATTTATAAGTTGGAATCGATACTCGACGTCGACGTCGTGGTCGAACCTCTGAGGCGCAAGCCCCGCGGCGGTCAATGCTATCGTTGTCAGGGATTCCACCACGCAAGTCGGAATTGTCACATGACCCCGCATTGTGTCAAGTGTGGACAAGCACATCACTCCACAGATTGCTCCAAAACACCTAATACACCTGCAACATGCGCAAATTGCAAGGGCGAACATCCCGCCAGTTACCACGGTTGTCCTGCCTTTCCGCGTCATCTGGCTCAATTGCGATCCGCTTTACATAATTCCCATGGAGAAAAATCAAAAAACAGTATCTCAACCCAGCTGCTCCGGGGGAATTTTCACCTCTCCCGAGTCAATCTGCTTCAGCATCAAACTCTTTACAATCCCACAACTTCAAATCAAAATGGGGTCCCCCCGCTCCTCTTCCCCAGGCGAACACTCTCGAACAGATCAACCAACTGACCACCATGTTCGCTCACATAGCTCAGCTCCTACCCACACTCCTCTCTCAACTCAATCCCTCCATTCCCAGTTAAATGGCACATGGATCTCCTACCCGCACTCCACGTCAAATTTCCAACCTCCGGATAGTCGCATGGAACGCGAACGGTATCCGGGGCAAGATCGATGAACTAAAGTCCTTAATCCTGAAGCACAATGCGGACATTATCTGCGTTGGTGAGACTCATTTAAAAACACGACCTCCGAAAATCGTCAACTTTTCGTGCATACATTCAAACAGATTATCAGGAAGTTTCGGAGGCACACTCATTTACATAAAAAACAACATCAAACACTATCAAATCAACATCTCTCCACTCGCCAACGTAGAAGCCTCTGCTGCAGACCTCCTGCATGGAAACTCGGTCTTTCTCACAATAATATCGGTATATCATTCCCCAAACAATATTAAACTGCCCACTCAAGATCTAGACTCTCTTCTAAACAATTTCACTATTCCCACGATTCTGGCGGGGGACTTGAACGCCAAACACAGTGGGTGGAACTGCCTTCGTACTAATACGAATGGCAGAATCCTCCACAGTTATGCACTAAATGACCCCTCCATTCAAATCTGGGTGAAGTATCAAAAAGCGATATCAACAAACATAACGTTTTCTGAAGCACTGTACTCGATCTCAGATATCGAGATCGCAATCTCAAATCTATCAAATCAAATCACTTCTGCCATTCAGTTATCTACTGCAAACATTCCACCGTTCCCTCAGGATCGTCTAGATATTGTAAGGATATTGTAAGGAAGATCTAGACTCTAGATCTTCCTTACAATATTAAACTACTGATTAAATCAAAAAATAAAGCCAGAAAAACTTGACAAACTAATAGGGACCATTAGTCCAAGGCTATACTCAACCATCTTGAATTCAAAGTAAAGATGGCAATTCGAGACTTCAGGAATGCCAGTTGGGACAAAAAAATCTCCTCATTATCCATTCAGGATAACTCCATCTGGAAACTCTCCAAAGCATTTAAAAAAACCGTTCAGTAAACAAGCTCCTCTCAAAGATCCGCAAGGAAACTTTGTTTATTCTGAGAAGGACATCGCTAACATCTTCGCGGATAGCCTTCAAAAGCAGTGCTCTCCAGCAAATTCTCCAAATGACCCAGACTGATAGCCTCGTTCATGCGACGGTCTGTTCTTTCAAATATAATCCCCCCCAAACTCAAATCCCCTACTCTTCCCCCCCGGGAGCTACAGAGTTTTGTTAAAAAACTAAAAAATAACAAAGCTCCTGGGCCGGATTGCATCCCTCCCCTGGCAATTAAATTACTCCCTGCCACTGGTTTATCTACCCTCCTTAGAATCTATAACTCCTGCCTCCGTTTCAATCATTTTCCTTCCCAATGGAAGACTGCAAATTCTATTTTCATTTGTAAACTCCATTCCAGTGGCTCCGACCCCACATCATATCGTCCTATTAGCCTAATTCCCATCCTAGGCAAACTTCTCGAGGCCTTAATTCTTTCACGACTTGAGGCGGAAAACAAATTTTTCAACGTCCTTCCTCCGGAGCAATTCGAATTTCGAAGAGCCCACTTCTTAGTCCATCAACTCCTTCGTGTCACGGAGTTTATCCACGAGGGCTTTGAGATGAAGAGGTGTACGGGTATCGTTTTCCTCGACGTTGCCAAGGCCTTTGATAAGGTCTGGCACGAAGGACTGATTTTTAAACTCATTTCCTTGGGTTTCAAGGACTCTACTATCCACATTATTTACAGCTACCTTTCTGATCGATCCTTCCGAGCCAAAGTCTCCAATACCAATTCCGATCCTCGACCCATATCTGCTGGTGTCCCCCAAGGCTCTCGTTGTATAAATTGTGTATAATTATATATATATATATATATAACCTGTTATATAGCATAGTTAACCAGTATAGCATAGCATAGCATAGTTTAGTTTAGTTTAGTCTAGACTTATTGTTAATTTTTAATGATATATGTTTATTTTTTAAGTTTTCTATGTGTTTTATATTTTCTATGTATGTATTAGTATAATTCAAACATCAAATCAACGTATAACACTAAACAAACTGCTCGCCACACAAGGCATAATTATAATATCAAGAAGGCGTTGGTCCAGGACCAGGACCTTCAACCATCACAAGATCCAAATACTTAGGAAGGAATAGATATAACGAATGAGTGAATGAATACAATTTAAAAAGAGTAAATACACATCTATTGGTCATGAAAGTGAGTATTAATATATTTCTGGTTTAACTGTCATTGTGACGAATGGAAAGATGGATACATTTAGTAAATAAATAAAAAGTGTTGAAAAACATCAATTATTTTATTTCAATTATCACATCTGAAAAATATATAAATTCATGCTTACTGCATAGGCTAGTGGAAATTATTCGATAATGGTAAATTATACAGTTGCATGTTTTTAAAATGTGTATATAATCTACATACATGAATACTATAAAATTAAAATATAAAATTTCCTTACAGAAGTGCTGCATATACAAAATTTAAAGCGGAATTAATTAATATTAAGAAAACAACTATGTCTTATATATTCTATTGATAAAATATGAATAAGTTGCATATTTCTTATTTTTGGGTTAATGGATTTGTAGTATTTCATTTAATTAATAAATAACTTATATTAATTTTCTTGATATTTACGAAGGTTCTCTTAGGTTTTGAATATTACTGTTTTGTTCTAATTTTGTTTAGATATTTTTATATGTATTTCGAATTAGTTTTTAATTACAATGTACGAAATCTTGATTCAGTTTAGAAGAACTCTTTTTGAAAAGGTTGAATTACATTCTTAGTATGTATGCACTAATATAAAATAAAAAAATGTAAATATAATTTGATACAAGCTAAGCATTTGAATAATAATCATACAAATATTAACACCAATATATGTAATACTTTATAATTGATCAGAAATGTTATTCGAATGTTTCTATTTGTGAGACTTGTAAAATATTAGTTCTAATATTTAATGTATGTATATATGTATGAAGCTTAGCATTACAAACTCAAAGCGTTCTTAAATCATATTATTATATGCTTTATAGAAAATAATTCAGTCATATACTTTTTGACAAAATAGATTTTAATGTATATATACGTTCATGTGTTTAAATTATATGTACTTTTAGCAAGTAATTTACTACACAAATTTTTCTAAATTTATCAAAATTGATACTCATTCTTATATTTTAGGCATCGATGTGTATTTAAAAAAGATAATTGTCCATTTGTAAATTATTTAAATTACTTTTACAGTCATGATTTCTAAATAGGGTTATGCACTAGTAAAATTAACTGTTTTCATCGTTTTTTAATGACGACGTTAACGAAGCTTGATAGTTCTTCATGACTTCATTTTTAGTTTTTTGATAGTTGGTATCACCCATGAATGTAGATGATTTTTGACTCTCTGACGTCGATTTTAAGTGCTTGAGTTTGGGTGAACGAGCAATTCTGCTTTTGACATCGTCGCTAAAGTCTCGGAACTTGGTAGATATTTCCGAAACCTTTTGATACTCATTGTCATCTAGCATGTCGCATTTTGTTGTTTCTTTAGCTACTTTCAAGCTGCTAGCTCGCGAAAAATTCTTCTTCCAGCGTGGTGATGAGTTCTTCTCCTTCAAGCTAAATAAATTACGCTCAAAACAAATCTTAGACGTCTTCTTCTTTATATTCTTCAAGTCACTTTCACTACCAAATTTATGTTTATCAGCCCTTAAAGACTCGTACATTTCATTTTTTGAATTGTGTTTTGGATTTTCACTATCTAAACTGCTCACTGTTTTTTCACCCTTACTGTTTTTAAAATTACATATTTTGTCTTTGCTACAACCGCTAGTGTCCGTATCTGATAAAAAAATTTCACTGTCATTGTACACTTTTCCAAAGCCACTGTACAATTCTGAATTGACTAATATATCACAGCCGTCTTGTGTTCTAGTCGACGATCGGTTTGAGTGTTCCAAGTTTGAGTTTGAGTCCGTCTTTTTAGATTCATCCAATGTGACCATCTCTCCCATTGCTGTTGCTAATTCTTGTTCCCACTCTTTTTCTTTAATTTCCCTCTCCAGTCTTCTTCTCTCTCTCTCTTTTTTCTCTAATTCTTTATAACGATTGTACGTTATGAACTCAGGTATGATATTTGGTATTGTTGGTTCCAACGTTGGAGAGTTTTGTTGCGAATCCTAAAATACATCAATATATATGAAACCACAAAAATAAATATTATTTTATTAAGATTAAAAATAAAGTTATTTCATATATCGTCGTACCAAATCTAAACTTCCAATTTGTATTTCACGCATTGATTTTTGTTTGGCCAGTCTTTTCTTCTTTTTATGAAGAGGTTTTGTTTCGACTATCATTTCTTCGAGTTCAAAAGTAGGATCACAGTTTAAATGATCCTTCGGTGGACAAAATGCTGGCTTGTATTGCTTCTGCAAAATTAATTTATGATCTAGCTTGGAGAACGCTGGCATTTTTTTGAGCTCATCCAAGGAAGAACATCTACCTCCAGGGCTGATATTTAGTAACTATAACAATAAAAAAAAAGTTATAAAATATATATAATTAATTTGGCATACATGGATGTAATATTTTACCCTTTTTATCATTTCTGCTAATTGTTTGTCAATTCCTTGCGGCAGACGGAATGGAGTTAGAAAAAGTTGTCGAACATCAGATACTCCCGTCTGTGAATGGATATCATATGGTCGTTCTCCTGCTATCATTTCGTATGCAACTATACCAAGAGACCACCAATCTACTGGATAACTAGAATAAAAAGAAATAACGTATTTCATTATTTTGTAATAATCACAAAATTTTCATTTTCAAAACAATATTTTATATCAAATTTTCTTGAAATAGATTTTAGAAAGTGTCTTTTTGACTATTTGAAATTGTTCAAAACATTTTATTTTACTTGATCATCCTACTTTATATGAATCAAAACTGACTGTCCGCTTTAATAATATATAGTAAGTTGTCTAATCCCTCATTTCTTCGTAATCATTCTTTAGACATGACTTTAGATCGCGAGGCGCTCATTCGTCATATCAGCGGTCCGAAAAGTAGACCGATTGGACACACAAATTTTACGGCCACTCCGTCCCCTTTTAGGGCTTTTTGCGGCATTTTCTATGATCTGTACAATCACGAAAGCTCCCTCAGAGGCTAACCTACACAGGCAGATCGCACCAAATGAGGTCGCGAACGAGTCTAGACTCCCCCTTCCCCCCACATAAAAACTATATATTTATATATCTTACTATTTTATGCTGCTATCTAAGCTAGTTTTTTTTAGTTTTAAGTTACAAAATATAGGTATTTTTGTTTCATTTTGAACAAACGCGGCACCTATCTTGTGCACAACTTTCTCATGTCCAAATTTTCAGTCAATATGCGATGTACAGCATTTTTTTGAGTCTTACCCTGTCTGTTAGCTCGCGCACTTACAATTCAATACAATTTTATGGATTTTCTTCACCATTTCTGGGGTGGTTATCTCATTTGTTCGACCACTGAGCTGTTCGTCTTGGCAGCTCGTACGGCCTCTTTTAAACTCTGCCATTAAACATCTTACGGTTGTAAACGAAGGAGCAGACTCCCCGAGAGTAGAATCTAGCTCGGATTTGATATTAGTTGGACTGAAAACTTTCAAATTAAAGTATTGTATCACTTAACGATAACCAATTTTATTCATGTTTACAGATTCACTGAGAACGTTCTCTATTAATGGTTACCAAACAAATACTAAACAACGTAGCGTCTTGAAACTTGAATTTTATAAGGTAGACGTTTTCTGTCATAGAGTTTCTTTAAAAACAACAATCGTCATCTATATGTTAGGTCGGGTATTTTTGGGACTATCTTTGTATATTATTTTAAAATATACATTATAATAATATTTAATATGTTGCATTTATAAAAGTGTTATTTAACTTTTTTTTAAATTAAATAATTTTTGAATTGTAGTTTCAAAGACGTATCGTATGGTAATTCCACGAAAATACCTTGCTATAAATATGATTATTTTGTGTTATAAAGTACTCGTTCCATTTACACTGTATGCATGAAAAAACGACATAACTTTCCGATACTACGTATTTTATACAAGATAGTGATACAACATAACAAGAGGTTAGGATAATCTTTTATTCTGTTGGGGGGGAAAAATGAGCAGAATAAGGCATTTTGGTATCAAAGCTCAAAAGCCAATGCCACAGGTTGTTTGCTTAGTAAATAAACAGAGCCAACAGTCATTAATTTAAGACTCATACGTTTTTGTGCTCTCAACATATTTGTACAATCCTTTAGCTTGCAAAGCAAACAATTTGCAAAATAACGAATGGGCATATTTTTCAATGTAAATGAGCTCACCATTTATTATTCGCTGGGAGGTAATTTATTTATATTTACATCAGTTCCTGCAGTGGGCAAAGCATTGAATAAGCATACAATCGGGAAGATTTAGGCTTGCAGGATGCAGCTACATATTTCTTTTGAATGCATAATTATTCGCAGTCGACTCTAGGCATTGCGAATAAATAAAAGTATGAATGCAAGCTTTGCCATACAGCGGAATTTTTCCAGTCGGGCTAAATCTATGAGCTGAAAGTAGCTGAACATCGCGGCATTAAAAAGCCATATGCCATTCGGTACGAGATAATAATATCGATATACTCTGTGACAATGTACGCTCTTTTTTTCAGGAAACAATCACGACTTTGAAAAATGTTGGTTGTAGTTCAGGACGGAACAATAGATTAACAATGAACGAATCGAAAGAAGACCATTATACTCTTTGTGATGGCTCAACAATAGAATATTATACTCGAGCTGAATGCTATGCTTTGGTAACAATTGGAAGTCTATTCGATTCGACTATTGCTTTAATTTTCAGACACGAGTATTTGAAAAATAAAAGATTTCGCTTGTAAATAGAGTTCAAAGCTTGAGAAGATCAGCAAGTCAAGGTATGTCTATCATTGTTTAACACGAGATAACTATTTCTGTCTATGTATTATTCAAAGCGACTGACAATACATATTTATAATTTTTAAGATCTTCATTGTTTATGAAACTTTTTGGAAACAAAGGCTAAAATCTGATCTGCCAAATCAATAGTCGCTATTGAATTATCATGAAGGAGCACGACGCCACGAAGAAGAACTCCGAGTCTTGGTAGAACATTTTTAGATACCCACTGAATTTATATATCTATGCATATTGATGAATTTAACCCTTTGGCTGCTAAGCTGTATTTTGATAAACGGAAGTTTGTTTGCTATCTTTCTCTCTCTTGTTTGATTTCGCTAACACAAAAGCAAGATGCACCACAAGGTTAAAAAGTGATACCACGACGCACAAAAATGACTAGGGAATTCAATCCCGAGCCAAAATTTCAATATAGGGATTTCGGGATTGAATTAGATCATCCCGGGATCAGTCCCGGGATTGAGATTTTCAATAATTTAAGAAGCTACATTGAAATTGATTTTGGTAGCCAGGCAATCTGCTGCTGAAAATGTACGCTCAGCCTCCACACTCGTGACTGATAAAATTCCTTTCTTCTGAGACACGGACTAAAATTTTAAAAATTCCCGATTTCCCGACAAATTATTTATTTCCGTCGCTGCAGATGAATATTTATATACTATAATACTTTGATGTGATTCGTAATTATAATACGAAGGAATACAAAAATTATGAAGCCCGTATTTATTATATTTCATATAGATATTCCCGTTATTAGAGTCGAGGTGTAGTAAATACATCACCGGTAGGGAAAGATTAATATAACAATTTGAAAAACATATATGTACTCTATATATTTATACATAGATTAAACATTTACTGCCCCTAGGCGTCGTCTAAGCTCGCCAATTAGTAGTTACGCCACTGTTTCCAAACGTCCAGATTTCGGCGGGAATGTCTCGATTTAGTAGCTTTCAACGTGCTGGTGAGGTGTACGATTTCTGTTAGATAAAAATTTCAATCCCGAATTTTTCGAGATTACGTTTACTAATACCGGGATTCATGAGCACCTAAAACTGCCGGGATTGGATTCCCTAATCACGAGTAACATTTTGTTTGTACGTTATTTTCTCGAGGGCAGGGCTACCATTTATACTCTGCAACATTTTAACAATGATTTCTCTCTATGAATATCGATATATGTACTAACATTTTTTTTCCAATCGGAGTATCTACTCATTTTTTTAAAACATTTTTTGTAGAATTTAAGATCAACATAGATCTTTTAATGCCATACCAAGGAGACGATTTTTAAAAATATAATTTAAGGACAATTACATCATTACTTTAAGTTAGTTATGAAGTGTATCGATGTGTACATTGAGCACAGGAGAGGAGCAAAATATTATCAGTATTTTCTTCTATCAAATAAGTTAAATTTACATTTCGTATCACTTTAAATAAGTTTATGTCGCATCCATTTTAAATATATACAATTTATTAGTTCTTAAATGCGGCAGAAAATGGGTTAATTGCTTAAGGTTTTATGGCCTTTTTCAGTATAATGTTGAATATTCAAAGCTTTTGGAATCTGCTCTCTTGTTGATAATTGGATATATTTAAGCTCCGTATTAAAATGCAAATAATTAACTCCAATAAAAATTCAAATTATATTACGATTAATACTTTTTAGCATTTTTCTTATCACGCCGCCTTACATTTTGAATTTATAAATATATTTAAAAAAAAGGTTCTTGAAAAGTAATCTTTTTCCATATAAATATATATAGAAATGTATTTAGAAAAAATAAATTTTGAGGTGATTTATAAAACTCCCAACAATCTTTTAATTAAATGTGTAAGGCAATGGAAATTACAACATGAAAATCTTTTATCTCTTAAAAAGTCTTCAATGGGGGATATTTTACACCTGAAAATGGATATATCACCTCAAGAAGAAATAGTTTTCCCTTCACATTAAAACTGCGATTGTATTAATTACTTATTATGGTAGTAAAATAATATAATTCTAGAATCTATCTGACTAAAAGTGATATAAACTAACTCGAATTTGTAACTATCTCATGGTTAAAAGTGTTTCCTTTTTTGCTCCTCACAAATTTGAACAAATCTACAACTTTATCTTTCTTTCGATAATTTTTCACTGGAACACTTTTATCTTTCAAGCTCAAGATTTCATGTAAAAAAAGCACCATCAATTTATATTAAAAGAAGTTTGTGTATTTCATCTGCATAACATTTTTTGCGTTTTTAAATAAATACCGTCGATTGGAATGTCGAAATGTATTTGAAGAATATTTATAATGAGTTTCGCTCATTGCAGTATTTTACTCCAGCGTTTTATCTTGATACGTTGTTTTCAAAAATTAAATCTATTGTAATTGTATGCTCGTTATAAACGTAAAATATTTTTTATAGAGTCGCTTTTTTAATCATCTCTCGCGCTGTAGATCGTTATAACCGTGATAAAAACCGATTTTGCCTCATAACGAAATGTATTTTAATTTTCTTCTATTTTAACGAAAGGACACTAAAGCAGCAAGAAATTATTTCATCGTCTGAGATGCAACATTGAACGTTTTCGCAATAATTCGAATTGCTCGATTGATTATTCAATATCACCATCAACGATGCGTTAAGAGCGCCTCAAAGAATATTCGCTCTTTTATGAATTTAAGTTTTTCAATCCTGAAAAGTTTCTTCCCGAAGTGTTCGAGCATGATAAATATGGTAAATTTCTTTAATGGGGCGTTGGATTTTTTTCTTTTTAGAGTATCTGGCGATTTAAATATCTGTCGTTTCTATGTGCGTTCATATAATGCGCGGTGCGCCAAAAAAGGGGACGCTTCCCATTCTAAAGTGTCGTCATTATTCAATTTGATTACGTCAAAATCGATGCTAGTATAAAATTATTTAGTTTTAATTATTTTTATAAGATTACTTATTATCGATCGATTAATAATTATCTTAAATATATTAAAATATAACATGATATTGTGTTATAAACAATTGCATCTTACCTGTATCCCACACAGGCATCAGCTGCACAGTCGAATATCTCCGGGCTCATATAGGGCTTAGTACCGGACATGCTCGTTGCTAATTCCATTTCACCCAGTTGTGTTGCAATGTTGAAATCGGTTATGTGGGCATGACCTGGAACATTTCGAATAATATTATTCTAAGTTTATCTTAACGGGATATACGAATTGGCCGAACACGGACCATGGAATTTATCGGAAGAATCGATGCCAATTTGTTCCACATGTGGCATTTTTCGAATTACTTAAGCACAATTTATTGCCGAATTAATTAGCGCTCACTTATTTATCGAAGGGCCAATTGAAATATCTGGAGCCGATTTAAAATTGTTGGCCATTATATTTGCGCATCGGCAGAGCAACTCGTTAAGTTACATTCAAATAGGGAATTCAAGCACCAATTATATACGAATGACTTTATTCGGTTTAAAAATGTATACCGCATATTAGTGCCGCGCTAGTGAAGGGCTTTCGTCTAATTTACGGCGCAGGAAAAGGATCACATGTGGATTAGTCGAACACAAGTACGCCTACTAAAAAATCAATATCAGAATATATTCAGATGTCTTTTTAATCAGGAGAGATAAACTCTTTCGATGCGCACTAATAATGTCTGATAAGCCTTGAAAATATTACGTAAAATCCGGAATCTTTATTTAAATTCAATGCAAAATATTCGATTGTCCAGTTAAAATGTCATATTAACATTTTGAACATCAGTTGTGTTTCAGCCATCCCTTTGACAACACATATTGTATATTTTGTTTGTCGACCATCATCTGGAGAACGTTATTTTCTACAAACAAGTGGATGATAATATTCTGCGTGCTGAAATTAAATCAAATCCAACATAAACTATACGAGAATTAACAGACAAGTTTGAATACTTTCAGAAAAGTGTTCAAATACACTTGAAAAAATTAGGAAAGACCATAAAACGGGGGGATTGGATACCGGACGACATCACTGATGAGTGGTGCACGCGAGTACGTGTCATGATTTAATCGATAAATAGAAGAAACAACCGTTTTTACACTATCTATTGACTGGAATTGAAAAGTGGGTGTTGTATTCAAATAAAAAACGCAAAAGATAATGGCTTTCAAAGGGACAAGTAAAGAAACAACCCCTCGACCGGGTCTTACAGTAAAAATAGCTCTTTTAAATGTATAGCGGGACTCCAAAGGGATAATCTACCATGAAGTCCTTCCATATGGTCGAATCATAACAGGGGAGATATATTATTCACAATTAGAAATTTTAAAAGTGGCGTTGAGTACGAAAAGACTAGGTGTAATCAACCGCCGCCAAATTCTTTAGCAACATGATAATGCGCGATCCCATAAATCAAAGATGACCGAAAACAAATTAAAGGAACTCGATTGGCAAAAGATTCCGCATCCACCTTATTATTCTGACTTTGCTCTTTCCGATTATTATTCATTTAGATCGATGCAACATTATTTATCGGGTAAAACAATCATAAATATAGAAGAGGTCAAAAATGAGGAATCGAAAAATATTTTATATCAAAACTTGTTGAATTTTAATCTTCCGGAATTAAAAACACCATTAAATAGATGGGAAAAGGTTGTATTTACTGAAAGAGAATACATTGTATCGATAATATTAGTAAAAAACAAATTTTGTTTGAATTTAACTCATTCGTTTAAAAAACGACATTCCTAACTGGACAATCTATTTAGTTGTAACATAAAGTCTATAAAGCAAAAATACTGGAATAAGAATATATCATCGTTTGGAATATTTTAGGGTTGCATATTCAGCAAAATGGCTTATTGTGTATCTGTATTTTTGTAGATTTATGTAGAATTTACACATTTGAATTTTCATCAATTAGTCTGCATAATTCGCTGTAAAATCGATTAAAATAAACGATCTAGTTGGATTAATTCGTTAAAATAGTTCATCATAATTAACTTAACTAGAAATCCAATTCCAACGTAGAAAAATCAATTAAAAGATGAATTTTATTCCCATATTTATGCGAGAGCTTCAATACAATCGCGCAAAAATAAGGTCTCAAAATAAAATTGGAAAAACCAATGATTTTGCCAATAATTTTTTATTACAATATTATTTCGTAGTATTTAAAAAATGCATCAATTATTAAACGTACAAAGGATCATGTATAATATATAGGTCAATGGGCACATTTGTGATAAAAAAGATTTCAAATTGTATGACTTATTTTCGGAGGCTTTCGGATCATATCAAAAAAATATAAGAATGATATGTACGCATGACGAGAATACAATATTTTAGGTGTCAAATGAATTCTTTTACAAGATGTTGTTTCGCAAAAAGCAAATTTTGGTTATAAAAAAAAATTTCATGTACCAAATTCGTTTGAGGAATAAGTCCTTTAAATTTTTATTAAACGACAAGTCAATATACTCGAACGCTTTAAATTCTGATGGTAAGAATATATTTTAGAATTTGAGGCTTTCTTCTGAGAAAATATTCACTTTATATTCAAAAATATTTTGTGACATTTTTAAAATATAGTGTATGTTCAAAGATACGCTTAGCAATGTGATAAAATACCATTTTGCAAAAAAAGAAAAAAAAAACGCTCAGCATAAATATGTCATTTATGCTGAAAAATAACATATACACGAGCGGTGTATAAATCATGAAAATCGGAAATCACTTTATAATAAAATATAGAATCTTCACGGAATCTCCCGAATAATTTACGGGCGGAATTTATAAATATTTTACCGGGAATTATGATTGTGCGAAAAATTTTGTATATTGTACGTCATGTTCGTTCTCCCATATTTCCATGTAAAATTTGATCGATGGCACTCACGGAAAAATATGTATAAATGTGCCCGAATGTTTTGTTACGAGAGGCACGGAAGTGTTAAATCTGAAGCCGGTGTATAATAATGGGCCCATGTGTCGCACGCGGGGGAAACGGTCCGTTGAGTGGGTAACGACGGGAAATAGGTTGAGAGTCTCTGCCACCATAATTGACATTATACATGGGTAAATATTTGAATTAATTCTAGGCTTGTGATTTTCTATTTATGATGAAGAAAGAGCCTTATCCCGGCTAAAACGCACGAAGCTCTTAAATACGGATGTTCATGCTCCATATCCATCATACATTGAGATAATCTCAAATAAATGTTCGCTACCTTGATTGCTTTTAAACAAAAAATGTATTCTTGTGGTCAAGCTTATATTTTCTCATCGGGGTGCCAACTGTGAATTTATGGTAGATATTGGCACTTGATAAAAATATAAATATATTTTTAACACTACGGTTATGTCGGTTGAATAAATATTAGGGTGTCCCGTAAGTTTCTTTCGTTTTCATATTAAGAAAAAAATAAACAATTTCTATTACATCAAAATATATTGAATAATATATGATCCATTCCGTTCTATTACATTTCTCCATCTCTCCGGAAGCCTCATAATGCCTTCTTGCCAAAATTTCCCAGGTTTGTCGGCAAAATATTGTTTAAGGTATCATTTTTTGAATTAAAATTTTTATCACGTAAAGAATTTTTCAATAAAAGAAATAAATAATAATCTGAAGGGGCAATATCCGGAGAGTTAGAGGATGAGGTAAAACATCCCAGTCAAATGATAATAATTTATTTCTGACGAGCAGACACATGAGGCCTGGCGTTATCGTGATTAAAAAGAACGCCTCGTCTGTTCGCTAATTCTGGCCATTTTCTAGCAATTACATCTTTTAGATTGTCTAGTTGGAAACAATATTTTGTTGAATTGATCGTTTCACCTTGCTAAAGTAGCTCATAATAAATTACACCCTTTTAATCCCACCAAATGCATGGCAAAACTTTTTTTGGATGTAGGCCAGGTTTAGCTACATTTAAAGCTTCTGTATCTTCGGTCCAAGACCATTTACGTTGGATATTTTCATAGATCGTGAAATTTTTCCAGGCTTCTAAAATCGTGAGTGACGCATTACCCTCTATTTGATTTAATATTTCTTCATAAGACCGCTTTATGTAGTATGCCTTGAATGTTAAAATCACCCCTCGGTCTAACGTTTGGATTATGGTAGTAGTATTGGGTGGTAAAAACATAATTTCAACATTTGGATTACGTATATTTTGTGGATGTTCGGGCGCATTATCTAAGAGTAAGATAACTTTGAATGGAAGGTTTTTCTTCTTTAAATAACTTTCTACTTCTGGGATAAAAAAAATATTAAACCAAAATGGGAGTAATCTGATGCAATATCCGCGTTTGTGTGATACATCATGCAATTTTAAATTGAATTATTGGGGATAAACTACAATATTTGGGAATTTGTTTTGAAATATATTGCTTTCATTTATATTTGTGGTGATTATTAAAACAAATTTGCAATAATACGCTTAAAAATAGTATTATTAACGGGTTTCAATTATTATACAAAAGTGATTTTCGTTATTGTTTCTGTGAAAATTCTCATAAATTAAAAATATTTTTTAATCTGGAACCGCCACGCAAAATAATTTGTTTATAACTAAAATGAGTAGGATCGTATGATTATATTGATGGTAATTTATTGAGACAAAATTCCAAGAACACAAATAAAACACGATTGTAAGCAGTGTTTGCTGCTTATTTAGGACAACTATGGCTACGATTGGACGACAAACATATTATTACCATAAATACGCTATTTATAATTAATGATCTGATATTCCATAAATTTATCCTTATCCTTGATAAACATTACCACGAGATTCGTCGCAAATCCAGACTCAAGGGCACATTGATTGTTTACTTGGCATCAAAAGCTGATGTCAAGAAAGCAGGTCAAAAAAAGTGAGTTTCAGATGAAGTAACAGTGAACCGACCTTATTTAATAGCTCTGATTTTATTTAAAATAAAGCCACATTTTTCAAGAATTAATAAGTCAATATTCGATAAATTTCATTATTTATACGCTGTGAATTAAAGTTCAAAGCAAAATATTTCCATCCCAGACTTTGACGTTGGTATTATTTTTCGAGGGAACGTGTTTATTGATTTAAGAAATTCACTCTGACGAACCTAAATAGCTCGACGTATATAACGGATTATGCTGTATATGTTATAAGGCTGCAATGTGTTTAACTTGTGAAATTCTATATTTACTTGCCTCGATGCCGAAGATCTTATAATCTTGAATTCATCACTCTTTCTTACTTTAAGCCTTTGAACTTTAATATGAAGACCCGACGCCATTGAGAAAAAATCTAATATAAAAAAGTGTATTTATAGAATAAACGCGAACATAAATATGAACAGTAAGGGTACCATATAAAAATGCAATATATAAAGTCTATGTCGTTTACAAATTGAGTAAATATCGATCCAACTTCGAATAGAGTGAAAGCTGCGAAACGTAGAAAGCGCAAATGGACCGAAAAAATGAAATCGTGGATTTCCGCTTACTAAAAAAGCTGCTTGTTTTGAATTGATGAAGTATAAAAAGTGGAAGCTCTTACGTTTGTCGCGTGAATGGGGTGGCGTTCATAACTTATAACTTCTGGAACTGATTGAAATGTTTAGAATCCAAAGTTCGAACGAAAAAGGACATATTTCCAATAATATTGTCGATAAGTTGAACAATAGTCCATGAATTATTTTATATTATTTTTGTATCGAACATCTCAGAGTATATTTATAAGCCTACTGTTTTCTAAATATGTCAGAAAATATTGCTGAAATACTGAATCCAGAACTCAAGTTAATACTTGGTGATAGTTAAGAATATTATTTTTACTAACTCTTTATAATCAAAATATAATATAGTTCAGCCGTTATTGTAGAGACATTTTGAATATATCCAATTAACTAGAAAGACAATGAAAATTTAACAATCGAAGATATTGCAAAATTCAAGCAATGTTTTTATTAAAAAAAAACTACAATTTACTTCTTATAGAATAATTTTTCATATAGCTTATTAATAAGTTTATATGTAAAAATTACTACAAATTGAAAATGTAAAAACACGTTAATTAATTCAAAGAACCATAGTACGTATTCACAATCTAATCTAACATTATATTCACCTGATACGATATGCCTATCGATGTGTGCAAACATATTCGCGCGATAATCGAATATTTCGCGTAAAATGGACAAATGTACAATTGCTTAGCTTCTATTAAAATTATGACCCTTAAAACTTTTTAAAAATACAATATTTAAAATAGACTCAGTTATGTTATTATTTTTGGGATAGAGTTTCGAATTTTTGACATTAAATTTTGAATTAATGGAGTTCTATTGTATTATCTCGACGCGTCAGATAAAATAAATGTTAGAGCGAAACACACTTATTTTTAAATCTCAACTAATTTACATAGAATGCCTATATGCAAAACTTTCGAGATAATTATGTAACAAAAGTTAGAATCGAAACTCGTGGGTCAGCTTATATTCGCATAGTGTAGAATGTGTGATTTTTTTAGAAAGTATTTGAAGTAATTCTAACTTTTAATTAATCCTTTCAATATAATATTATACATTTTTTAGAGTTTATGTAATGATAATAAAGCTATGTTTAATAATGAGAAAACAAATTTATGAACATAATTCTATAAATTATCTCAACATCCCTGGGACGAATCGTCGACGGAATTATTTTTGCAGTGTTTCATTGTTTGACCATTTTTGAGGATTAGTTACACTTAGGTTGCTGAACTTTCAAGTCGTGGTTTGTGCTCTTTGGTGACTATAATCATCAAGAATAAATTGTGATTTTTAAAATTCAAATTTAGCAACTCAATTTACAATGTATCGATTTTTGTCGGGGGAAGAATTTATTCGAAATTAAATGTTTTTTAATTTCTCAAAAAATAAACTGCAACGCGCGTCACTAGAAATATTTGCGTTATACTGGGCTATATTTTAAGTATTCGCAAATGTCAAAATATGTTCCAAAAATTTCGATCTAGAAATTTGGATTTAAAAAATTTCCCTGGAAGTGGAAGACTGCCTAAAGTATCATATCATAAGAAAGAGAACAAGACATTCGACAATATTAATAAGTTATAAAACAAAGAGAAAACTACAGGTAGGCAGCGACTGAAATTTTGCACCCATTTCTACAATGCTAATTTTTGTTTCAGTCAGTGTTCAATCAGAAAAGTTACACTCTACCAAGCTTTGAACGTTGCGAACATTAATAACAATTTTCAAAGCCTGTATAATGGTATATACCAGTATTAAAATAAAAATTACAAAGCTGCTTTTCTGTCTACAAGTAGTTTACGTTAATTATTGTTTAATAAACATCGTTTACTTTCGATAAGAGGTGGTTAGAGCATCGGTAGATGTTGCAACTTTCAAAGCATTGTAATATTATGATTATTTCTTATCGTATTCTACACATCACGTAAAAGTAAAACAAAAAATCGCGTATTTAAAGGGGCGAAGATGTCTCTTGAATATGTAGAAAAACTTGTTCTTCCAAATGAAGTTGGCAATACGACCTAAAAAATAACAGTAGTCAACAAAATTTGACCTGTAGTCTCAAAAAGGTTCGCCATCTCTGTCTTAGGCTTTTATCGGCGACCTGATGAGTTAAAAATTGACATTAATATTTATAATATCTCATCCTGTATAATATAGTACATTTGAAAAGCATTGTATAGAAATAATATTATTTTACGTACATTTGAAAAGGTTCTTAGTATACATAAAAACATAAATAATAAATCCCCAACGTCCCTTTTAGTCACGAAAATGTCTCATTTTTTCATAATTTATAGACGTTGTTTTATTCAGAATGAGTTTTGTATCCACCAAATTAAGTATTGTCAACGTCGCTTTATTGTATTTCTTAAACGATACATAGCATCGCACTCATTTTTATGTTATTTATTTAACTGATAGTTTTCATTAATAACTCATATGAGTTAGGTTGGCCTGTCAATAATTTAGAACAGTGAGCGACTATGAGAAAGTAACAACCGAAGATGTTACAGATATGTTGATATACATTCCACCAAGATATCATTCTACGAGGTCTATAAATGACAACGGATTTAACAAATAATTCATTGTTGGCATTTTTTTGCTTTATTAACCGTCACAGTATTTATTATTTCAGATTTAGGAAACTAGGTTAAGCGGTTATCTCACTTTATCATGTCAAAAAAATCGTTTTTTTAAAGCTCATTTTTAAAAGAACATATCTCGAAGAATGTCGTCCATCATTTTTGTGAAGAAATTCGAATTATTTCAATGCTTTACAGCTAATTCGCAAAATTCGCTTAAAGCTTCAGGACTTCGTCCAGATTGCGCCCCAACGGCTTTGAGATCTTTGCAGCCGCAGGTTTGCCCCTATACCTGCTTTTGTTTGTAGGTCAGATGTTCCCGTTAAGGATCTTTTTTATCGTTGTTCTACTAAGGGAGCAAATGAAGTTAAAAAATGTTAAACACAGATTTAAAAAAAGACGGATAAGCAAGTGGAAAGTAAGGACATAAAAAAGATCTCTGTATGAAGTCCTTCGAAAACCGAAAAACTAACTAATAAATTGATGAACGATGTATCTAATTATTAAGTTTTAGCAATTCATCGATATCCTGACTAAATAGAAAATATGATAAATCCTATTTGGGTCTCATATTATCATAAAATTTCGACTGATGAAGCCCCAAGAAGAATCCTGAAGAATTTCGAAAAACCAAGTCGCCAATTGATCTGAAATTTTACGAACTTATTTTACATATTTAAGGTTATGGTGATTCGCAAAAACAGGTAAAAACATTTATTTTATCTTAGGTTTACATTAAAAAAAAATCCAAAAATGTTTTTTTTTCAAACTTTTTTCAAACCAGCGCCATTTTGTTACTTAAAATATTAATTGAGTGTTATATAATGGCGACACTCATACAGATTAAGAATCTTTTTGTTTCAGGTAAGCCTGAATGAAAAAACTGATGAACACTTGGGGCTTGCATCTGTTTTGACATGCCATTTTGATGTTTAAAAAACGATATAATATATATATATTTTTATAACGAATTTATTTTTTTAGTATTATATAAAAGTGTTCTAAAAAAATCTCAAAGAGATTCATTTAATTATACGGGGTATTTACTGAGAAAAAAATTGTTAAAAATTGCCAATTTTTTAAGTCGTCAAAGTAAGATGACCCCTTAAGTTCGGATCAGGATATTAAATTGCTGAAGAATTTTAGATAACCCTACATTTTAAAACCATCTCAAGATTGAAAACTTTGTCAATATATATTTGACGTATACATGTAATGGATATATAATATATATATATTAATGAGTAGTGGTTTTCTCGTACGAGAAGATAAAAGGACTTGTTGCTGCCTGAAATTACAAATAGCCCCGAGGAAGCCTTTTCAAACTAGTAGACTTGCTTTTAATTAAAAATCCTTCAATGGATTCTGTTGATATTTTTCATGCGAGATTATGATTTAAATCCTTTGATGAATTACGTTTTTAATTATTTTCCTGCATACTGAAATACATTTCGTCAAGCGTGATCAATATTTTGGAAATGAAATGATCTTCGTTCTTCCTAAGTTACGACACTATTACTATGAACAGAGATTGAATGGATCTGAAAGGTGATTTTATTTTAAGTGAAAGCAAAGTCTTGATTCTCTCTAAAGATTGTTGAAAATCGAGCAAATAGACCGAATCGTTTCGAAAACTCGACGACTTGCTCTAATAAGATCTCGAAGAATACTCAAAGCGCTTCAGAAAATTCCGTAGCCTTTTAAAATGTCGGAAGTGAATGCAAAACTCTTCCCTGCCAACTCTAGATATACAATGCGAAAAATTTGTTCGCTTTTATAAAATAGTAACTTATAAAATTCATTCATTGGTCCGAAAATACGATCTATAAAACATTATTATAACTCGTCAAAGACTTGTACGGCCTCGCGAGATTAATTCTGAATACAAAGCGGAGGAACGCTCTTAAAGTCTAAATTAATCATTTATGTTAATAAATTTCTTGAACAAATTATTCCAACAGTTCGCACCTTGAAAACAATTATCACTCCTATTTACGGCGTAGTGTTTGTCTTGATGATTCGACGCGAATATGACTCGTTTCAAATTGCGAAATTATATTGTGAATTTCATGGAATTAAGAGAAATTTGCGAAACTGAAGAAATTCTAATTTGTCCCATTATACAAATTTTGAATGGTATTCAAGCGTTCATCGATCGCTTTTAACTAGCCGATTTAAAACTTTTATCTCTAATCCGTGCATGTATGAGCTCATTAAATATGTACGAGTTATTGTGTTCCTGGAAATTGGCACACGCAAAACGAATAAATAATATCATATCACCGCAGACGATGTGTTTTCATAACATGGATAATAATCACGTAATACACAGATTTCAGGACAAACAACATTAGCGTATTGATCTTTTATGATATTAACATTACTTATGGCATATTTAAGTAGAATGAACCCAAAATCCAATGCATAGGTAATCCCTTTATAATACGGTCAAATTTCAAAACTAAAAAAATATACATTACATGAAATATGTTGATCAAAAGCATTATATTAATAGTACATAAGGTTTTCATCGTCATAAATATTAATAACCATTAAGCAAATTTGTTTTCTTATTGGCAAAATAATCTCATTATCGGATATTTCTTCAGAAGCATCTATGCTATATTTTTTGAACAAAAATATGTTATTTTGGATTGTTTTTTGTTGAGAGATCTTTACATAATTTCTTGTTTAGATATGAGAACTCGTGGAGGATTTCTCTTGAATTTTGTGCTTTTTCATTGGAAAGATCTTCACTTAACAAAAATATAATTCCAATTATTCGATCAAGTCTTGGTTGAATTTTTTTTGATGTGCGAAGTTATGATATATTAAAATACTTTTATGCCTCCACGATTGTAATAGATTTATCATCTACTCTATTGCTTAATTTAACAAAAATGATATTATATTCTAAAGCAAAACCGTACTATAGGAATGTCGTGTTATTCAGGGGTCGCTTGTAATATTTTTAAAAATTTATCCAAAGAACGATTTATTATTCTAAGTTCAAATGGAAACCATTTTTCATTGCCTTAAGTGCATATTGACTACCTTTATTTGAGTTTGATGATGTTTTTGTAGTAAATCCTTAAATTTATGTCTCTAATGTGCATTTAAGAGACATTTAACATGGCTTGCTGAATAAGCATTCCTTACAATCCGTTTTCTTAACATTTTTGTCGGCATGATGTCCACATTTTATTAAATAAATGATTTTGGAACAAATTTATGATAGAAGTTCGTTATAATATTTATGGTTAAACAAATATTATTGATGACATTATATATCATAATAATATTGAAATAATCGAGCTAATTCTATACACACACTCAAAGTACACAATGAATAGAGTATACATCCGGACAGTGAGAGGTATTGGACCGTGTCTAAATAAGGTTAATTGATTTTCAGGTTATATTGGAATTGAAAACGAGGGTGATTCAAATATAACCAGGAATTTTGCTATATAAAAATACAAATGGAGTATCTTATTTTTCTACCCAGTTTTATGTTTTTTTTAAATCACATTATTATCATTTCTTTTAGTTAACATTCTGATTTTATAATACAGAAGCATTATCAATGGTATTGAAGTATTTTAAACAGCGAAAGAAAAACTATTTTACTGGACCAATTTAATTCGAAAAAGTTTTTGGACTTTTCCTATTTCAGATCTTGACTTGAAACGCATCTAACCATTTTATTGAATTTCCCGGAGGAAAATCCATTCATGTCACTTCAAATGCATTTAAGCTTCCTTTCCTAGTCCTTATACAAGAAAATTAAATTAAAACCGTAGAAAATCCTCCTACACCATCTGAATAATGTGAAACTCACAAATAATCCCTGATAATTGAAGTATTTCTATAATTAAACGCTCGATGGATTACAACATTTGAACGTTGTAAAAATATTCCATCACTTAAAATTGACAAAAGTCTTCATTAAGATTTATGTATTAACGCTAAGCCAAATTTGAAAATATCTCATCTCGAGCATAATAATTACTATTTAATATTTGATTCGATGGAAATGAACAAATTTTCTTTGTGATAACTTTATCCCCCGTATTAATATTTAAGTAAGAGTCGTGCAATATGTTTTCTGAAATACAATGAATGATAAAATAGACTCGGTAGGGCGTGTTTTTAATATGAGCCATTTTGTATTGAAAATTTCGAAACAATTCATCACACGGTTTCGATGAGAATATTTGACATACTGGTTTTAAACTTTGTTTAATGGAAGGCATTTTAATTAATTCTGAGGCTTTAAAGCTTTCATAATATAACAAAGTTTAGAGGCCGTTAGAATAGCAATGGATTAAAAAATAAATAAATTATGTACGTTGGGGAATCGTATTTTTATTTTCAAATTTAATTTTTAAAGCAGATTAAGCACGCGGCACCAGATCAAGTGTTACTAATGTATGGCGTCATGGCTTTGTTAATTTTCAGTATATTAATTTTGTATTTTCTGTGTGAAAATTTCCCAGCTTAATACTTGTAAAATTATTACTATTAATTACTATTAAAGAAGAGCCTTCTCTTTCTTATTTTAGTTAAAAAGTTAAATAATTATATAAAATATTTCCATATCTCTATATATTATACAAAATCCCTTATATTAATTCTTGTAAAAAAATTTAAATTTAGTTATAACTTGAGTTTGTGTTAATATTTCATCTTTATGGTAACAAGCATTCCGAAGTAATTATGACCTGAGTAGGTTCCTCTTTCGCATGGCTACTCGCTGCCCCATATTATTGATGAAGTTTCCCCTAAACAAAATACTCTTATTATATTGAATATTTAAACATAAAAGCCTGTCAGGATTTAGTATCAAATATTAAGTTTGAAATTTGTTTTAATAATTTATCCAAAAATCTTAGTAAAGTTCATGTGATTTAATAACTACAATAAGTGACACTGGTAACACTTGGCTTGGCAGCTCCTTTATTATAATATCCATTTAAAATTTTTCGACTACAGTATATAGAAATTTAATTAAGTTTGTATAAACTTATTAAATTCGGGATCCATCAAAGGTCGCGCCGTATAACTCCTGGATGTATAATAATTTAACAACGTGTCTTATATTCTATCATAATTTTATATTTATAAGCAACACAAAGTTTGTTCTTCAATCAAATGACAGCTATGTGCGTTTCTCCTTAAAAAGGAAAAAACAAAGGATTCATAACGAGGCCAAGGTTGTTTAATTTTTTTTCAAATAAATAGACTTTCCCGAATTTTCTTTTATGTTAGTCGCTTCTTTTGTTGTACACTCTTTGTGAAACAAAAACAATGTTTACTACAATTTAGTATTGAACAAGGTCGATTTTCTGCTCGCTAACGAAGTCCCATTATTCATTTTTATGAGATTTTCGTTATTTATTTGGGATAATTTGAGTGATAGAATAACAGGTAGATAGATAGATACCCCTTCAGGTAGATAGATAGATTTATTTCGTTGAAATAATTTAAGTAGTTGATAATATTAAATTTCAATTCTGAGAAGTCAACTTGAAATAAATTTAAGATTACCATTGATTTGTTACGTTGGGGAGTCATTTATTTGTGTCACTATTTTTGTACGTTGATCTTACTAACTATTTTTTTGGACCTGTATATATAATATTTATGCTATTAATCATGCATATTCTCGCAATCAATTGCATTATATTTGGTTTTATTATAGTATTTTGACATAGGTTTTATTAACCCATTGAATGGTTTTTTTTGTTGGTTTTTCATGGTTATTACCAAATGGCAAAAATATGGTCCATCCTATATTATACTAACGCTTTAAATTTATTAAAATTCGATTCCAAATATTTATGATCTGTCTTTGAGGCAAATTTGCCATTTATAATATATTTTCCTAATAAAATATTGATTATAATGATATGCCAAATGCATACATTTAAATTTTTCTCGTATATATTATAAAATTGAGCTTAAAATGTATCCCCAGGGGATAAAGTTTATATTACAACGGATGGCATAATACAGAGCTTTAAAGCTATATAAAATGTATAAAATATGGTTAAGCTTATATTAATCTCCTTGGCATACACATTTTTTTGTATAATGCGGATAAAGTTATAAGTCCTACACCACATGGTATGTATAATATAATAATGTTCCGAATGAAAAGTACATCGGAATATTTCGACAAACTTTTCAATCCGGAAACCAGAAAAGCAAAGAGTATCTTCGTACCCCTGGTGCAGATCAGTTTATTCAGGTCAGCAACTTTGTATAGACTGCAGTTAAATAAATGTGTCAACTAAGGTGAAAAGTTAAGTATCCCATAGTTGCTAAAGTCAGCCTTCAGAAGTAGATTATGTGAAATGTGAGTTTGCTTAATTTGATTAAAATATATGAAACATAGCACAAGAGATGGTATATAATGTAATTATTATTAAATTTTGATGAAAATAATGTATTTTCAACTGAACTTGGTTGAAATTGTCAAGCAGCTGAAATACGGCTTGGTCATCCAATTTCGATTGAATCATAAATGTTAACGATAACAATCTCCTGAAAAGCGTTTATGCAGCTATATATTTTTGGTATATAAAACTCTAAATATATATTTTTTGAAATGTATTAATATTTTTGTAGATTATTTATTTTATTTAAAATATTTAGGATAGTTTTAATTAATTTATTAACGATAATAAACGTATTTTATCTCTATTTTCATTAACATAATGCATTGAACTTAGTTCCTGGATCTTGATTATAGACGTTTGGATTCAAATAAAATTTATAGATCAACACATTATTATCTACAATTAAGTGTTTCGATCCAGGCTTAAATTGATTTTCTGGATCAAAAGTTACAAGAAATAAATAATTGATAAAGTCGGACAAGATCAAATTTGAGCGATATAGAAAAATAATTATAGATTTGCAATTCATTCATAGATTCCTTGCTTCCTAAAAAATCATATTCAATTAGTTTTATCATTTTTAACCATACGTAGAAGGCAATGAAAAATCACCCCATCAATATCTTTTATCTCCTATAGAGATCGCCTATTTCCAATAATGGATAGGGTTCCATTCCTAATGAGGATACCATATAATAATAAGATAATAATAAGATAGTCCAATATATCTTATTAATTATTTAAAAATTACAACCAAATTTCTATTCATTTTTGTTAAGAAATTCGTACATTCATTTTATTAAGTTTAAGGGGTCATCTCACTTTGACGGCCCAAAAAATAGCCAATTTTTAACAATTCTTTTCTCAGTAAATACACCATAAAATGAGATGTTTTTTTTTTAAATTTATTATGGCACTCTTATATAGTACTAAAAAATACATTCGTGATTTAAAAAAAATATATATTATATCGTTTTTTAAACATCAAAATGACATGTCAAAAAAGATGCAAGTCCACGGTTTGGAACAATTTTTTCATTCAGGCTTACTTGAAACAAAAAATCAAAAAGATTCTTAATTTGTAAGCATGTCGCTATCGTATTACCGTTAATCAATAGTTTTTATTTAAAAGTAACAAAATGGCGCTTGTTTGAAAAAAAAGTTTGGAAAAAAACACCTTTTTTGGGGGTATTTTTTAATACAAAACGTAGGATAAAATAAACATTTTGACTTGGAAACTTTTGTGAAATTCATAAAATTTCAGACTAATCAGTGACTTAGTTTACAAAATTCTTTCCACACCACATGCAAAAATGTCGTTTCGAGGAAAACGCGTTTAATTTTTAATTACTATTTTTTTTAAAAGGAACTACTAATCAGCGATTACAGCTTCTTTAAAAAAATCATTATTATTTATTTAAAATAGTTTATTACCATGCAAATATGTATTTACATAACGATAGGTATTTTATATTTAGGGGTTGTTTTAATGTAAACATTATTATTCGATTGTATTTTTTCGAATTTCAGGACACATGGAGGTAAGAAATTAAATTACGCAAGAATACTTGTATATAATATGTAAATCGATAAATAAGTGTCATTAGCATTTTTAGAATGATAGATTTTTTAAAATATTTTTATTTAACTCCTTTTAGTTAAACCGAATTGAAATATGCTTAAGTAAATTTTAAAAGGAACGATTGCCAAAAATATATCTTAAATATATATATAATACGACTTCAGATCCAGGAAATCAGGCTAAACTTAGGATGCTTCCTTTCTTCCAATTTTTTCCACAATCTGGATTTGAATCCGAACCTTTATAATAATACTCCAGAATTCAACTTACTTTACCAAAACCTAATTTTTATTTTGTAATAAATATTTATATAGGATGGCATATTACCATTATTTTTAAAAAATATTTCTCATAAATATTGCGTCTTAGCCTAGAAACTGCCATGATCAATACCGACTCAGTTTACACAAAATCGTCAGGAAATGGAAACGTCTGTCCGCATAACAGCTTTTTACATTATATTTATGAAAATCATACAGAAATGCGCAATTGCGTTTCAGCATCGAAACCTTTTTTTAAACCGCTGTAGGTCATATCAAATTCCAATTATCAGATTAGAGCTCTGAGTATCATTCGCGGTCCTCGACTATAAATTAATTACGAACCTTTATACCCTTTTTCATACATTTTTTTAGCTCGAAATAAAAAAAAATGGGTAATCCACCTCGACGATTTTTCAATCCTATGTTAATGAATGGAAATTTATTTTTCATCCACCGCATCCGAGTGAAAAAAGTTTGAGGTAAAATCGACCCGTCAATCTCGAGAGTAAAATAATACGTTATGTCATTTGACAGGGGCGAATTTTCCTTTAAATCTCTGCCAAAGATTGGTCTTTCGGATGAATTTTGACTGGTAGGATTAACAATAAAACTTGGTGATTCGATTATATTTCCATCGTTTGAAGTCTTTGAACAAAACGCGCTGTTCACATATCATGTTTTATGACAGGCATACTTCTCGTTTTGATGTTGGCTAGCGCTAAAGCTCATTGTCATATCCAGACAAAGATCCTTACAATACTGTTGCAGAAACTCGATGTGAATATTAGTATCCAACTTTTAATCAAATTTGTTAACAAAGGATAGTTTTGAGTTACGGATGGCACATTCAGGTCAGATATTTTACATGAAAGTAATTCCGTTGATGAATGAAAGGCTGATATGACAGACGGCCGACGACATAAGCTGAATTTTTTTCGCCAATATTCCACCCTGGATATTTTTATCCATGCTTAAAATTTTTTGACATTGCCAAAATGTACCACGGTGCTCTTATTTAATTAGAAGTTAACATGATCAGTCTGGCTATGATCCTTTTGTATTCTGTGTGTCCAATTATTTATTTAATTAGCTTCATTCGTAATTGAACGAATTGCGTTAACGAACCACGTAGATAACTATAACTCAACCATTCTCATATAAAACCATCCCTCAGCAGAATAGCAAGTTATTAAATTTAAGCACATAATTAATTCTGAAATGAACTCGATTTCAAGAATAAAAATGCAAATTAACAGCGCAATGTAGTCAATTAAATCCCATTCTCATTTTTCCACGAAGCGCTCAAACGATTTACTTTTTTCGTAATTACGGCGTTATTAAAGTCTCAACTACTCAAGGGATATTTTCAGCAATCATATATATATAATAGTTTTATTGGTTTTTATTAATTTGAGGTACGTACTATAGGATCGCTTTTATGACATACGTTTTATATGGAAGCTTGGTAAATGAAAAATATTATTTATGTAAATTTAATATAATAATTTCAAATATTAAAAATATTTAAATAACAATTAAAAACTAGCAAAAATGGGTCTATTTATTCGCACAAAAAAAAACACTTGCTGATTCCATTATCGATCAAGTTCGTTTGATTGAAACTTTTTATACTTTGAAGTGACGCAACAAGAAAATATTTGGAATTTATTTATAGCAATGGTGGGCATTTGCAGTCAGATTTCACAATTTAATTGACCCCTGTACATTGTAACTGTAAGCCAGATATTTGATTAATGATCCACTGTTATTTAATATCATCCCCTTTTCACCAGTTGCTTCAACAGTCGAATGATCCATTTTCTTTTTATTGTACAAAACTGTTATCAAATGTAAGGCATCTTCATAGGAACCTTTAATAGGGAAATAATTTGTCATGCAATATTCCTCCATTACTTTCTATTTATATAGTTAAATTAGAATGAAACTATCATTATTTTATATTAGTGAGTAGCAAAATTTGAATATTTTAAAATTATATTAAAATTTTCGCTGTAAATCAGTCACTCTTACGTAGCCCTGCCCGAATTTATTGATAGTCTTTATTTCAATTTTAATTCCACATATTGAATTTGAACACGAAGTTTTACAATAAAAAATCAGAATCTGACCTACCATACTAATATATGATCTTAGAATAACCTACAAATAAATATTTGAACATCTATTTGTCGGTTCAATGGTCACGGATTGTTAGTATTATATATACTACAGTTGAAATTTCTTTAAATTAAGTCTCCAAGCTTTTAGTAACAGTGAAACTTTTTCGTGTTTTGAATAAAATTAATTATTTTCTTCCATTAAATATTTCTTAAATCACAAACATTTAATAACTCATTTCCATGAAACAGCCTTTACCGGTCGTAACGTCACCGACTGTTTCTTAGCTAACGGCCTAGCATATGCCAAATTAGTATAGTCTCGAGCCTTCTCGTAGTCATCATAAATTATCTTATTGTTATTTTAATAAGTAAGATGATTCAGTTATAAATAGCGGCGATAAGGAGTCAGTGAGACAAAAGTGAGAAATTTGGCGGTACGCCAGCCTCTTCGTGGGCGTAAAATGGACCATAAATCGAGACTATCTCAAAAATTACCCCGCTTGGTGAATCATGTTGAAAATGTTAATTATAATTCCTCTTACCTTGTATTGCCTTTATATTTAAATATTATAATATCAATCAAAGAAAGTTTATTTAGGTTCAAGCGTCTGTGTGATCGGATTTATTTTTAGACGGTTAGAATTATAAATCCACAATCTATAGATTGAAACTTTTCAATAAGTCAAGGTGAGATTTGTTAAAATTTATGCAAAGTGTATATAGCAAATGATAGATTTCAATACAAAAAATCCATCTTATGAAAAGATTTTAAATGTTATTCAATCAAATAAATAAGACTACTCTTTGATCACATCGACAGATTGTGTACTTCGTTGTATTTCGTTTTGATGGAGGTTTGCATAATACCACCTATATAATCGATTTTTGCTATCGTTTTTTGTAAAATATTACATTTTTAAAATTTATTTCTATACTAGCGAATACCTGGCATGCGTTTTAATTCAATTGGAATAATTTTATATATTTTAATTACACTGAAAAACGGGAATACAATATTTTAAATATATGTCCATTCGGAGTATATAAGTGTCCATTCGGAGATCTGTTCATGAACGCAGGCCATATCCTGTGGACATTTTCAGGCATGGCGTCCGATCGCTAGGCGTTCCTTCTTTGTATCAGTGGTCCGAAATTCGGTCCGATTGGACACGGAACTTTGTGGACACTCCCTCTAATTTTAGGGCATTTAGTGCACTTTGTAAAAGTTTTGGGGAAAAATGTATCCTAATGGGGCCTTCTACGATTTTGTTCATCGTTCAGGGCTAAATTTTCAGTGTTAAAACCTTTCAGTGTTAAATTTTTAGTCTAAAAATCTGATACCGTTGCTACATGTCGTGGTGGATTTATGTTTCAGAGAAGAAATATAGGCACGCCAATTTTCAGTGTTAAAATATCAAATTCAAATATTTTTTTTTATTTTACAGGCGCCTCCAAGCATAAAGCATTTTTTTAAACGAAAATATATTTTTTCAAGCGAGCAGACCGGAATGAGTTAATATGTTTTATGCACTGCTATTGGTGATATAATTTGTGTTTATTTATCATTATTGGTAGATTTCATCTAATCACATGGAAGATTTTGTTTATCAATAAAAAAATATAATTTCCATGAAGACGGCATATTTTATTTATTATTATTGCTTTATGTAAAATAAATCGAAACAAAGCGTATGTACGAAGCGACATTATTTCTCCAATATATATCATTTTTCGAGGCTATATATCTTTCGGGGAATTTTCTCTGTCGTTGAATAATACTTGTATGATCAAAATATATGTCCAAAAAAAGGACGACGGTGTTTTATTTTCATCTTCCCCATTACAGTTTCGTGATGTGGGTTTTTCTCACATTTTTCGCAAAATAAAGGATGAACAGCCGAAGTCCATTTCTACGTTCTATTCTAGTTTTGCATACATTTCGTTAATGGTGTTTGGATATAAAAATAAGATACGATTAAAATTGTATGGGCATTAATCATTCGTATGTTACAACATAAACAAAGATTTTCTTTATGGTTGAAGAGGAATTATTTCCTATTTGGACAGTGATTAATTCCATATACGACCCTCAAACAATTAATTACTAAGCGCTAACAAACAGCCAGTTGCTATTTGGGTGTTTGAAAATAGATTTTCTCATTCGATTTAATTAAGGATAAAGCGAGTGATAATTGATTTTTGCCCAAAACATTTTCGCTTGCGGATATTTTAAAGCATTTTATGACGTTAAGCGTGTCTGCTTAAGGGTAGTTTTAACCTTTGGATTAACTGATTTCAGTCGCCGGCGTGGGAGACTTTCTTCTTAAAACTCGAGCTTATTTATAGCGACTAAAAAGACTATCAGTTTTCCGATCGTTCCACATTTATGTTTAGCTCTTTATGCTAATTTCAAGATGGCTTTGAGTGTGAACGCTAATTAATTTTAAGTATTATTGAAGTCACGTACAGACCATTGTTTATCATCACTAGGGTTTGGTTTGTTTCGAAGGCGAAACTAATTTTAAACACAATAAAGCGGTTTTTGATTATTCGACCTTTGTGTTTGTAAGGCGGATAATAAGCTTCTTACAATTCTCAAGATGAAATTGTGATAATCTTATTTATAATAAATAACATCTATTTTTTAAAACTTTAGTAGTGAAAGTATATGGAATGATTGGAAAGTGAATACATTTTTTGTTTGAGGTTTCAGATGATGTACAAACACTATGACAATCATAATTAAGATTATTGAGTTAATATTTAGAAAGATTTTTCAGCCCTACCAAGATTCAAACAAGTCTTATGTTAATATATTATGTTGAGTATATTTATTAATATATTTTATCTAACGTAATCTAAATATAATCAATCAAGTATACAAAGATTCATCATATAAAGATCGTATTCAATGCAGATTTTAATAATCGATTTTATAGGATCGATATGTTATTTACCATAGTTTCTCTTCAGGTTATTGAGGTGTTAAATCAATATATTGATGATATCGACATCTACTTGAAGTAATAATTGGCTTTCGTCTTTGAGGCCAATTTATGAAACGCATGAGTTCACACCATCCCCTATATATCACCAGAAATTGGATGGTGTTTAGCCTTTGTATTGATCAACTTGGAAGTGCTTGATGAAGTACTATTACGACCCTTCATTATTTTGAATGCTTGATCATAGTTTGGATTTATTAGTCTTTTTATTAGGAAGATATGTTGAATTTCTGAAGTTTTTTAAAGTAATTTTTGCATAATATTTTATATTTGATCAATTTGGATGCATGGTTGATATAAAATTATTCACGTCGATGATTTTTACCATGAACATTGGCGAAATGTTATATTTACATAAAAAAGAAGATATAAAATCATAAAACATAAAAAAACTCTTACTGTTGGTATTGATGAGGTTTCTTATGTGATTCTTTTCTATTTTTTAAAAATTCATTATTTAAAACCACGTACATTAAGGGGTGGGTGTATACTATTTTATTGTATATATATAGCTGATATATATAATTCTTGAGTTTAAAATATAAGATTAAAAAAGAGAAAATCCGTCTGTCAGCTGCGCTGGACTGGAAATATTTTAGTGGCATTTATAGGACTTGGATGTAACTTTGTGCCTATTAAGCTTGTTTGTATTACATTGAAGAGTATTTTGATACGATAAACATAGTGATCGTCGAATTAGGGAAGCTGCCTCTTGAATTACGAAGCCTTCCATAAAAATCAATTGGATCATTTCAATTGACGATTATTGCCAATATACACATAAATAGAGCAAATTATCCGTTTGTTCGGTGGCATTGTGGCCTAATATTCGTCAAACTGGGATGTAATTTGATCATCTGAGGCAATAAAATTTTCCGTTCAAAGCCACCGTATTTTAACCGTGAAATTTGGAGCAAACCCTGAGCCTGTTGTCGCCCTGCACGGATTTAATCTGCCCGAACGATTCTCATTTTGAATTAAAGCTCGAATTTCCTCCCTCGGCTAGAAGGTATTCAATACAAGAAACCTGTCATCGAATATTCCCAGTCGAGATTGATTTTGCAGAAGCAATCTTAAAGCGGAAATTTCCCTCCAGCGACCCTTCTGAGGGGGTTGATATTTGGTAACTGATATACATTTATTTATTGGAATACTTTCCATATTGATAATAAGCATACAAAGTGATTTACATAAAAGTTTAGTGAGATTTAAATCGTAGCGATTATCAAATTATGTCATATCATAGAATTATGTCATATTGTGGTGCTATAGTTGATGAAATTAATTTAATATATTAAGAACAATAAACTATACAGGATGTGGAAGTTCTATTATTGCAGCATTCCTAATAATGTTCTCAATGGTCCTCTAGAGAGATTTTACTTCGTAGGGAGAGCGTTTTGTTTCTTATGGAGCCATTGTAGCCTATTGGGGGTTGTGTGGATTCATTAATAGAAAATTTTAGCTTTTTTACTTCCTAGCTGAAGTATTTTGACGAAATACTTCGATATATTTAGCGATATTTTCTTAATGGCAAAATAATAGGGATTGTTGTGCTCGATTCAAGAGTCTGTAATCACGGAGTAAAATTTTTATTTTTATAAAGCTTAAATATTTCATCCATCTGCAATTTGTGCATCTGTGGGAACACTCAGAAAATAATGAATTGTGATATTGACTCTACCCAGTATCTCATCTATTGAGATTAAATATTGGTTCCCTATAAAATAAGAAAAATAACAAAGATGATCCAGGTGATCCAAAGATGATCCAAATTATAATTTGTATCATTTGTTTATCAGTCAATGATCCATAATATGTATTGTATATATAGCGAAACATTTAACAGTTAGATTCGATCTCAAATGTTAAGTTCCGAAGCCCTTTCAAACGTTATATTACTAACAATCTTGAATGAAACATCCATTAAATTCTATTTTGAAGTCACCATATATTTAGTTTTGTGGCGATTTAGCTCTAAACGCCAAAACTGCTACGCAGCCGGACCGATTCGAAGATGTACAAAGCAATCCTTTGATCTGTTCTTAATCAAAATGTCAATGTCATTAAATAAATGGAACTAGAATTCCACTTGAGTTAAAACTATGGTATTGTAATCCATTTTAAATGCAGGAAAATCGTATTAATTCACGAGACGGATGAATGTTTTTTTTTTTCATTTTCCTTGGAAAAGAGAACCCATTTCTCTTTACTAACGAGAATGTCCAAAGCAAACATGCCATAGTGCAAAATCCTTTTGCAGAGCCTTTAATGTTTTACTTAAAACAATTTTATAATAGATTTATTCTAACAAATCTATTATAGAAATTAAGAGCAGTTCACAGGAGAAATACTATTTATAAATACTCAATAAGAAATCTAAACAACAATTTTACGTTTACGTTCCGAGAATCTTGACCTATATTGGTTGGTTTTAATTAAGCATATGATCAATAGAAAGGCAGAACCAAACAATCACAAAGGCAAATATTTGATCGAAGCCTCAAACAATAAAAGTTATAAAAGGGGAGCATTTTATAGAACCACTCGCTTTATACAATTTCATATATAAATATTTGTGTATTTTAATCATTTTTCTTGTCTTCCAAAATCGATAGAACATTTTCGAGAATATATTCTTTCAAATTCAATATTACGATTTCGCTGTTAATGAACTGTTTTTATTTATTCGTTCTATTTGCAGGTATTTCTCTTTGAAGTGTCTATGTGAGAAGATGACTAGACAAACATTTCGCATTTTACCTTTTTGCTTGAAACAAAAAGTCCAGACGTCATTATATTTATCTGATATAATTTGTGCAGAATCATTTTCGGCGTAATTATTGAATTTTACCCTCGTAAACGTTGTTCAAAGAATCTTATTTAAGCTTGATTCGTTTGTACCCCAATTATTTTTTACTAATCACTTTTCATGAGGGTGTTTTTCAACGTTCAATTAGTTCAGCTTGACATTAATAAATCTACCTGAAATAAACTAACATGTATATTTTAAAAAAGAAAATGCAGATACTTTGATTTTCCATCAAAATCAATGGGTTAACATTTTTCCTGTTGTTATATTCGTCCCAAAGATTATGCTTATGCCGTGCTAATGTAGTGCTTTTATATTCACAATACTTTTCCATATGGTGCGTACCGTCTAGTAATAAATGATTTGGTCGTGAGCAGCCCACATACAGGTGTCCATGTGAGAAGTATGCACGCATACCCTGTGTGTTTCTGTACTTTGTTGATACTCGCACCGGAAACTGCACACTTTTCAATTCGAATAGCATATCAGTCAGAATCATTGGGACACGACCTCTTCTTAAAAATTTTCATTTCAAACTATATCTTCGATGATATTATTCATAATTTTTTTTCATTAAAAACCTGTTACAGTTGCTACATTTCGTGGCGGATTTATGTTTCAGAGAAGAATTATAGGTACGCCAATTTTCAGTGTTAAAATACCCTATTCAAATATATTTTTATATAGAACGATAAACTACCTGAATGATGTCCTTATGTTTTTTTCGTATGTTTACGTGTCATTTAATCAATGCCTTTACATATAATTCATATCACAAAATCATTGTTTTATTTAAATATATCGGCGCTGTAGGCTCTTTTGTAGGCAACACTAAAATTTCGTTTCAATTATTTAGCTGGTTTAAGAATTATATCAATTTTACGAAAAAAGTAGAGTTTCATGAATTTCTTATGAAATCTCCCGCACTTTAGGCGAAGCTAAGCGCGGAATACCTGAGCTGTAAATTGTTAATGTTTTTTAAATTTTGATGTTTGTTTTCGTCGGTATCGATTTCTTCCCTAATATATTTAATATATTTTTCAGGCAATGATAGCAACCCATATCATATTCAATTAATTCAAGTCAATTATCGACCATACACACCACAAATCACCATAGCCAATTTTTTTGGTAATATTTATTAAATATAAAATTATGTTAATGCAATATTGTGCTTTCAAATTTCATACATTCAATAGAGCTGTATTCACAATTGAATACTTCACAAGAGAATTACTTGATCCATGAGTCGAGAATACCGTGCGCTCCCGAATAATTGATTGATCAATATCATTTGTTGAAATTAATACAATTTGCAAACATTTGAGATTGAAATAAATCCGTCTTATTATTTTTTGGAAATCCTCTTTGAATTTCTGTTCGTGTTATAACGTTGATAACAGACGGTTAGAGATTTGCATGTCTGTCGATATTGTAGCATTTGCATAAAACAAACAAACAGGATCGGGAGCAGCTTGTTTTGCTTTACTGAAAACGGATTTGCCGAAGGATCTGATTATTTTCACGATTAAGAACTCAATTTATAACAATTAAGGAAGGACGAAACCTAAGTTGATTAAATTAAACAAAAATTGGGGACAAATCCTCGATTGCATTTTCGATGGGTTTATTAATTCGGCTTGGGTTTGAGCACTATGAATATCAAATGTCTCATCAGATAAATGTTTAGCATATTCACTGTATCATGTGTATAGAATAATCAAGATTTACGTAATTTGCTCACATGTTAAGCTCTATTTCGCTTTTGTATATATTAAATTTATGTAAATTAATTGCGAACGCAAAAAATAATGTTGTCTGATGTTTTAATTTTGATATTGTCAACGGACTCAAGTCAATCGATTTTCTGATGTACTCAATAAGTGACCCTTGAATTTTGACGATTCATTCCGCATTATTTTTGTACGCATCATGCATGATTTCAATCGGAAGGATAGCATGTCATATTTAAGAAAAAAATGATTTCAAAAGAAATTTTCAACTGGAGCAATTGGGGCGAGGAATGCCTTTCAATTACACCATGACAGAGGTGAAAAATTCTTCTTAATTATCGCTTCTTTTGAGCCATGAAAATATGGCATAATGATGACGAAGGCTTTCATTTCTGTCAAAGAAGTGCTGAAGAACGTTAATTATCGCACTATTATTTTTCATGCTTTTCAATACGAAAATTAAAATCATGTCTGATTTAAAAATTCAATGAAATGAAAAATAAACTCACCCTCTTCATCAAGTAGAATGTTGTCCGGCTTGATATCTCTGCAAAATAAAAATATTTTTTAATTAATTACTTATGTGACAAATAGGCAGCACGTGTAAAAGACGCGGTAACAATAGTTGATGTGGGGAGTGGCAAACGTATGAGTAATCTTACTTTTGCCTCTATTATACCACATTAAGTTCTATATCAGCAATTATCAATAGCCAAAGGCTTAAGAACTCTATCTGTTTATTAACGCCGATAATATACAATGATACATTTTTTATTTATTCAGACGAGTAATCTGATAGGTAAAATGAGCGCTTAATTAATTTAATTGACCGGATAGCCCGATTAAAAATGAATAGACACAGGGACAATCTATTTCATGCTACAATTGTTTAATCACATTGTACTGTGTAACAATTGCAATTAAATAGAGTGTGTTAATTGTTATTTGAAAAGCCCACACGAAAGCTGTTCGAATTGAATCATATTAATTTTGAAATGAGCAATTGAGATTTAACATTGAATTTGATGGCTTTGATGTCTTGATCGACGCCATTATTCGTAAGAATTATACACACGATCTTTGATTGATATTTCTTCAATTTTTTGTAAATGCAAACATAATAACTATTCTAATTATTTTATAGTGAAGCATTATCGTCGAATAGCTGTCATTATTTGTACGAGATTTCATCAGAGGATAAGACTGTTAATGAGCTGCCCATCATGAACAGTGGTCTATATTAATGTTCGTATGCTGGGAAATTTAGCATTTTGGGGATGATCATAGAATGAGCCTTTTCGATCTTGTTTGTTAATATCATGTATTGAAATGGTTGATTACATTGTGTTAATAATTTCTGGATTCTCCTTAATTTATCTATGCCCATATTCTACAATTAATTATTGCTTTTTCTAACAAATATACATTTTCACGGACATTGTGGATCTAAGGGTAGTGCATCACCTAATTATCGATAAAACTATTATAAATGCATTAATATATTTTTTGGCGATGACAAATATCCAGATTCCACTGGATCAAATGTTAACAATTTAATTCTATTACAATCGAATTCGAAACTTATTTTTACACACAAATATAGCACGTTTGAAGTGAAACTTTATAAGCGCGGTACGGATAATTGGTTTAAACTGTCACGAAAAGTGAAACTCCAATTAGCAGTTAATCAAAAAGGGAAGTATAATCATTTTTAGTCTCTGTCTCCGTTGCATATATCATAGACATACTATGTATATGCACCATGCTATATCTATTGTGTTTGTGTGTATCTAAAGGTAGATCAGCGATTCTCAAACTGGGGTTCCACAGACCCCTGGGGGTTCGCGAAAGTATAAAAATAACATTTGTCACAAGCGCATGCCAGCGATGAACATTCTGCACTGAGCGATTTGAGGGCTTCCTTTGAGAATATCTTAAATTGCAGGTCTATGTGTATAAACCGCAAACAATTTATGCCCTCAGAGTCATCATAACTTTTCTTAGGGACCGAGAAGTTTCATTTCTACCATGCGAAAGCGATATTTTTTTCGAGCCGTTCGTAACAGTTTCCTTGAAATTGAACCTAAAATATTCTTCAAATTTTAATGTTTTTAAAGCTAGTGTTCACTAAAATACAAGAGTGTATAAGAAGCGAGAAGTTAAAAGGGCAGTCTTTAATGAAAGGAAGCAAACAGATATGAAGCGTGTCACGCGTTCATTACCAGAATCAACGCCATCATCCATGTCAAAGGTATATTAAGCAATAACCTCAGCGTGATAAACTAACGTGAGTATTATTTTAATTTTAAAATATATGATTAGAAACCTAATCTCTCACCATTTAAGTATGCATACGTAGGATGACGGAGAAACATTCATGTTCAACGAAATTGAGCTTTAACGCTTAACCACCAGTCCAGTATCATTAGTAAGTCTTGTACCCGTTTCACTGAGCTTATACGAGCTTATTTAGGGGTCCATTTGGAATTACTGGATATTAGCCATTTATTGTTAAGTGAAGCATATTTACTGCATACCATTATTTAGCGTATTGCCCTTTAAAAAGCGACCGTTTTTGTCTTTGTATATTTACTAAATTATATGGTTGAAAATGAATCTTAAACGCGGTATTTGAGAATAACTAAAAAAATCTGAAAAAAAAGATAGATTAAACAGTAGAAAAGAAGCATTATTCAAACGAACCGAATGAGCCATTAGGACAACATATGAAGAAACTAAAAATGTATGCAAATTGCTGAGATGTTTGAGGTTTTTTCATTTGAAAAGGTCTTAATTTGGCATTCACTACTGCCTTAACAAGCACTTTTTTATGATTTTTTTTTCATGATGTACATTTTCAAATAAGATGCTGCAAGACGGATACTCCGTAACAAATAAGGCTAGATAAAAAAATCGACATTAGAGGATCCATAAGTGAAATAGGATAATAGGGAATATTTTCAAATTATATAATAATCACACAAGTGGCCATGCACGTCTTTATCCATGATCCCAGTATTTATATCCTCAGAATCAGGTAATCGAGGTAAATCTGGATTAAGATACAAATTTGTCCAGAGTGTACCTCTATTATCCACAATTTGTATTTAAATATTTATTTTAAAAGTCCATAAACTAACCCATTATACCAACGATTGGAGCTTAACCTCTCCTTTACTATGGTGTATTTACTACACTGTAAATAATGGATTTTTTTACAACATTACTACATTGAATCTCAATATACTATCTATATCGATATATATATTATCTGTATTGATATATTATCGAATATCGATATGAAATATAATAAATACAGGGTTTTAGAATATCATATGGCATACTAAATACGTAGCATCGTAAGGGAAAGGTTAAAGCCAATTTAATATACATTTATTTTTGAGCAATGAATCATGCAGCAAAGGGTTAGAATAATATTTTCTTCGTCATATTTTATTCTATTCATTTCATAGGATGCATATGCTATAACACATACGCTATTCAATATTAATCATTCGAATGTGGATAGCATTGTTCATTCTTTCCCTGTCGTTGTAGATCATCATTCAGTTTAATGATGGTGTCGTTTGCAATCTCCTTTAAGCTGTTTCAATTCCCTATATAAATTAAGGCTCATTTATCGCGTGGAATATCATGTAATTCTACTAAATGATGGGGTGCGGAAAATGGTTAATGCGTGCGAAATAAGAGCTTATGTCGGCGTGATCGATGATAAAGGTTGAAACTGATGTTATTGGAGCTTAGAAAGACGGAACCCGCTACAAGATCTTCAAGAAAAATGGCCAGAGAAACGAGAGAAGGACTGAGAGATATCGGGAATATTAAAAGATTTTATGTATCCCATCAACTACAAACACGCGCGCGTATCCAGAAAAATCCCAATTCGATAGTTTTATTTTTTTGCTTTTGTACATAATAAAATACGCATCGGCTTAAAACTTTGCATTAACAATGAAGAAGTTTTTGCGAAAAAAAGATTTTATTTTACATTTTCATCCCTTCACGAGATGGATGGAATACAATTTTTTCAATATTTAAAAAAGAATAATAGTAGCCTACATCCTTTCTTTGAGTTTTAGAATAAAAACATTAAGCTTAGCATGAACTCAAACAAAATTTCTATCTTCTTTCAAGTCCTGTTTATAAAATAGTACAAACGAAAATTGTACTTTCATGAGAATTTATTTAATATAAGATATTATAATACTGCAAATCGATATATACTCACACTCAAAAAAATAATAAACAAGCATTTATAATATTTTTTTAAAAACTATATGACACGAAGTCACTACTTTGTTGCGCCATGGGCGTATTTTGTTGATTGCTGGGTTAATAGCAACCCCGAACAGTATATTGCTGAGGGTAGTTATATGCCCTTCTTCCTAGTAGGAGAAAAGCTTTGCGCGGGAAAGGGAAGATTTAAAACCGTTGATTTTGATAGCAGGAACATTAACTTTAATCAAGAGAAGGTATCTTATTTGCACTATCTGATATCGTCAAGATTTGCTAATACAATTAAACAATATTTCTTTTAAATTTATATTCGTCCACCTTTCGGTATTGTGGAATCAATTAATTAATATTCTGAAGTAGTGTAGGATTGATATTTGTTCAAGTAAATAAATGAAAGCTTACTTGACTTAATAAGAGCAAGAAGCCAATCTTAATTGAATAGAGCAACCAATATCTTGAATATTTTTCATGTGAATGAACGACGATTCATTTTAGTAGTACTTTAATGGAAGTTGATTGAAACCTCAATTAATTATTTCTAGTCGAATAAAATCTACCGTTGGGATTTCTACTAGACCCGTTAAGTAATAAAGGGTCGATTTCCCGTTCGGTTCGCAATTAATCGTATACCCAGAGAAATTGAGGTAAAAAATAATCAATGCATGTACCGATTTTTATTGACCAATTTTATATATATAAATTTATAACAACGAGACTCGAAAAATGATATAAAAGTCAAATAATTCAACATGCTATTGTATCTGGTTTATGGACCTAATATTTTTATATAACGCTGAAAATTGTATTCTATTGGATTTATGTGATTGTTCGAAGTACATAACTTAAATAAATGAAATGAAATAATGGTAAAATATTAAGCAAATTTCTGAAATTCTCACTTAGAATATTTTTAATTAATTTATAGTTTATTCCTCAAGGATTTTAACTATTTCAGCATTGTTCTGATATTTTGTAACGGTCCTTGAAATTATATAAGAAGTGAATTTTAATTATTTTTTATAATTGAGCAATTATAATAAAATATAGAATTCCATAAGCCGTCTGAGTTTTATATTGATTAAAAGTGCAATACGTATACTATTCGCATTGATTATTTTTAATAAATATTCATTGTTTCTTCTTATGGTTTCATATTCTGAATGAGATGTAATGCTATTTTTATAAGAAGTATTTTTAGATATAGAAGATTTATAGTAATAATTTCCTATCTTCCATATTTTGGTTTAATTTACATAAAACTAAGATATCAATTAGCATAATTTAGGTAGGAGAGTTTGGCTCTTGTTAATGAAAGTTATAATTATTTTGGAAAAAATAAGCTTTATAAATTTGTTTCCTCGAAACATGAAAAATCAAAGGCAAAAATATTGGAATAGATGAATTTTCAGATTAGGAAAAAATAGCTCGATACTTTAACTTTTTACTAAATTTTGCAAACTTTTGCATGTTGATTTACTTTTTTACCGTCTGAATATGAACCTGAAGATTTATTCCACAACTTTTCAACGAGAGTCCAGGATCTAAGCCACTATACTAACACTTGGTCATCGATTAATCAATCCAACTAAAAACCGAAAAGCCGTTATTATTTCCGGAACGAAAACCAAAACGATATAAAATGAGGTTGTAAGCTCTATTAATACATATAATATATATTACTATACAAAATAAATCGCTTAAAATAAAAATGAATTATTGTAAACAAGGAAGAAATGCAGATTTTTAATATAATTAGCTTGGGTAGCTCATTATAAAGATTCTAGTCTAAGTGATCTAATTTCATCATGACCCTATTAAGCAAAATCCTTCGTACCACAAAATGGTAAATTTTGAGAAATTGAGCATTTTTTTTTAATAAAGTTATAATTTAATTCATTTTATACATTTTAAGTGTAATTTCCATCAATAAAAGCAACGATTTTTTTCTTTTATTTGCAGTTTTTCAATTCACCATTTGAAAAAGCTTTAGTTTGGATTCAAAATACACATTAAAGTGATTTTCGACATCACTTATTTTTCATTTTTTTGTCCTTTTAGAGTTTGCTCAAACAAAGAGAAATTAATCAGATGGAACTGGAGTCTGCAAAATATGGGGTGTGTAGCAAAATCTCTCACCTTCATTATAATTGTTTCATGGGGAATTCATGGTTCATGAGGGCGTATATTAAAATGGTGGTGACTTCGAAATTTGAGATATCGATAGTAAGTATAATATATAGATTTAACATGAAAATCAAATGAAGAATTTATGTAATTTGAGTGAGTATTTAAAGGTTTTATGGCTTAATAGGTCCTTGAAATGACGTCTTTGAAAAGTTATTCTTTCCCCATCTTGCTTTCTCGTATTTTATTAGACAGGAGTAGAAATCAACAGGTTCTTTTCTGAGTGTCTTGTGGGCATACCACGTTCGGTATATTGCTATTGTAGAACGTGGGAAGTTTTGGGTCACGTGAAGAAATAATGTGGGATTGTTAAAGAGTAGAGATTTTCCGGCACCGGAATGGTGGTGAAACAAAAAATGACATCAACGAATTTCCAGGGGGATTTCTATTTAATGTTGCAGTCGCTCGTAACAGATCTTCAAGACTGGGAGTTTATAGGAAATTTGTGGGATAATTTTCAGGGTATTGTGTTTAGCAATATGGGACATTGTTTAATATAGTTTCAGTGTGGCGGTGTTATCTTTATCCAACTTATATTAATATTATATCGAAATATGCAAATAACGGTAAAGTATGAGGTAAACTAGTTTATTAGACGGAAGCTACACACAACTATGTACTTCAAAACTAATAGCGATGTTGTAATTTTAAGATGTTGAAGAAGAAATTTGAAAATCATTTTTGCTTCATACTTTGTTTAAATGAATACTAAAATATCACTCTAAGTTTCAATCGTTAAGCGCTTCTTAATATTATATATGCATTTGAATGTAAAGTATATTTACAGCGAAACTCTCTTAACGTAAAACTAATCAGAAGATGGCTCCATAAAGAATCTATGTAATCCATTAGTTTTTCCCATAAGGTTAAATTAAAACAATTATAATTATGATTGCAAAATTATAACTCTCAGATGGCATTTCCAATTTATATTAAACACCTCAATATTTACTATCTCAGGAGCAAAAAATCAGGTCAAGTCTGAATCGTGGTAACCGATTGGAAATATTGATACTTTAAAATTTATTGATATGATTATTTATGATAAAATTCTAAGAATTTGCAATCCTTTTAGCTTCCTAGCATCCATAATAATTTTATTTATCAATCATAAAGCTAATGTTTGATTATGAAATAAACTATAGATTGACTAATACTGAAATTAATTCGCGTTAATCAATAAATCCAATAGTCATAAATATATAATAATCTATAAACGACTTCTCATACGTTTATATATTTATATTAATTCACGTTAACCCACGTTTGTTTGTCTGTCTGTGTACATTTTATTTATTATCCAAAGTATGTCCGTGAGAACGTTGTCTTTGATTTTTAAACAACTTGAAATTAATATATATTTACAAGTTTATTTTAAAATAGTTTACGACGTGCTTACAAACTATAATATCAATTAAATGGTTTCAATCCGTACTCTTAATAAATACGCATACTTTTATTTTTCTGTTCATGAAATTAACAGGTATGAATAATTACTGTGATTAATGAAAAATTAAGCCTTTTGATAGTCCCTTGATTGAAAAACGTGTTTTAAACCTCCACAAAAGGAAATATTAGGCTTCTATTTATATCATTCGAGCTTTTGAAAGCATGTATTAATTTTACCAAATTTATAATCATTTAAATTGGTGGTAATTAACTTGAACACGTGTTTGGTTTATATAAATACAGGGATCAGATTGAAAATTGCTATTATATCAAGGATTTTCATGGGTATATTCATGTTGTAAAATTTGGCGGAATCTTAGGAGTTCGACTAATGAAATTAAACATGAAAGTTTTCATTCATCTCGAAAGCTACAGGACCTTTTTAATTAAGACAGAAAATAGGGTTGGCCCGATGCGATGATGATTCTATAAATATTTTCAATTATCATAATTACGATAGCAGCAACTAAAAGGGATGAATGATGAAATAATGTCTTTTGAACCATAAAACAACATCAGTTATGTAAAAATATGATGCTGATGATAAAACTGTATTTGAAAACATATCCTATAATGACGCTCGACGCAATGACGATGGCAATAGTAAATCACAATTTGAAAGATGAATTTCTTATATATAAAATATTTTACCTGTGCAAAATCCTTTTTTCATGCAGATAATCAAGCGCTGTTGCTAATTCGTATACCATCAATACAACGGACTCTTTGCAGAAAATTACTTGATGCTGTATATGATAACGAAGATCGCCCCCGAGCAAAAGATCAGATACCATGAACAAATCTTCTTCATCTGAAACAATATATATATATATATATAAATACATCTCAAATAGAAATTATTATCTCATGAGTAATTTATATAAGACAAGCTTAAAGGATCAATGCTTAAACAAACACAAGAAGAAAATTGGGTTAATGTAATTGAGCAGTCTTTGTTCCTGGTTTAGAAAAGAAACAAAATAAATTGTAGATTGGATCCATTTGCTCGCCTTCTGTACGTTCCTACGATATCGTTTGTAGATTAAACGTAGTGATATGCTTAATACGAAATTCTGCTTAATAAATATTGTTGGCTAATAAAAATAAATTGTTAGGGCTTAACTAATTTAGACGCGAGCGGAATTGTACCAGCACGCAAGAACCACGGATAGGGTTATCAGAAACTTGCATGATAGTGTGGTTTTTTGATATTCATTAGTCGTACAATATTATATAACATTGCTAATTCATTGAAATATTATTTTCTGCTATTTATTTAACTAGATGAATGTGTTTATTTTGTATTATGAGACATGGCAGAAAAAAATAGCAGTTGTCATGTACAACATGTCTATTGGCTTTAATAAACCCAAAATGGTTTTCGATTTGTTGCTTGACCATTTTTGGAGATTAGTTACACTTAGGGCTGCTGCAATTTCAAGTCGTGTTTTGTATCTATTTCGGTGACTATACTCTTCAAGAATAAATTGTGATTTTTAAAATTCAAATTAAACAATCCAATTTATAATGGATCGATTTTCGCCTGAGTGAAGAATTTATTCGAATTTTAATGCTTTTATGAAGTTGAGAAATGAGTTCTTTACTCTAATTATGGATGCAAAAATCAATGGCTATCGAAGGGTCAGGTAGCAAAACCGACCCCTAAGCTCTACTTGACAACAAAAAAATGTTTTTGTTTGTTTGGTGGGATTCCAAGGGTATCATTGATTGTGAAACACTTAAACCTGGACAAAAAATAAATACAATGCGTTATTGTGAAAATTTAGACCATTTAGTGGTGGAAATACAAAAGATACGATCCTCTTTCGTGCATCGAAGATAAGGGGTTTTTTTTCAGCATGATAATGCTCACCCCCATGTGCCGAAAATATCGCGAGAAAAAATAAACTTGTCTAAGCCTTAAGGGATTATCTCACTTTGACGCCTCAAAAAATAGACAATTTTTAACAATTTTTTTTCTCAGTAAATGCATCATATAACGAATTGAATCTTTTTGAAATTTATTATGGCACTCTTATATAGTACTAAAATAATAAATTCGTAATTAAAAAAAACATATTATATCGTTTTTAAAACATCAAAATGACATGTCAAAAAAGATGCAAGTCCACGGTGTGGAACATTTTTTTCATTCAGGCTTACTTGAAGCAAAAAATCAAAAAGATTCTTAATTTGTAAGCGTGTCGCTATCGCAGTATCGTTAATGAAGAGTTTTTGTTTAAAAGTAACAAAATGGCGCTAGTTTGAAAGAAAGTTTGGGAAAAAACACCTTTTTTGGGAGTATTTTTTAATACAAAACGTAATACAAAATAAACATTTTGACTTGGTTTCGCGAACTGCCATAGCCATATATATTTAAAATAAGTTCGTAAAATTTCAGACCAATCGGCGACTTGGTTTTTCAAAATTCTTTCCACACCACATGCAAAAATGTCGTTTCGAAAAAAATGCGTTTAAAGTTTTGAGTACTTTTATTATGATTTATTATTTGACTAATTCATTGAAAATTACTTAAATTATACATTGTCTCTGTCTTTAATATTCCAAAATTAATCTTTGAAAAATTGATGATATTTTATAAAAATATTTGGGCCAATAAATTAGCATTATATTTCATAATTCAAGAAAAATTATAAATGTTCCTTTTAACTATTGTTGAAGAAATACAGCATTAAATTTAAAAAAAATCATTGTTATGATTTTATTATACAGTTGACGATGAATCTATCGAAATTATGGATTTATAAATATAACTGTAATAAACGAAAATTGTATTTATTAATCATCCATCAAAGAAATATGACTGTCAACATTGCGTGTATGCCGGAGAAATTTATGGCCGAAGTTAATTTAACACACGATCAGCTAAAAATAGTGTGGATATTTTAGTAAAACTCGTTTAGTCCATAGTAGGGGAAATATAAAACTATTTGAATTTCAAAGATGTTCAATAGTTAATAGTAGAATCCAAGACAGAAGCAAATATTTATAAGAAGGCACATAACAAACATTTTTTCTTAATTATGATATCAAATTTATATTTTTGATGCAAACATACCTTCACAAATAACAATAGTTTCAATAGCAGTTATTTTCAATGAAAGGCAAATCATTTGCTTGCAATTTAAATAGATATATTGTATTGATGCCTTAAAATAATGATTCTCAATTTTTTGGCATTATAAGTTTATTTATGCTTTGAAATTTAAAAAACGTCAAGTATGTAATTTTTTTCCACAATAATAAAAATCTTGAATATCATTTGAAAGGAGCACGTTTGTAAAAATTACATATTCAATGAATATTTCAATATTTTCGTTTTACCTCCGAAGATTTGACATATCAAAATTGTACGGATATATCATGTGTACTTTTGATATAACTTTATAATAAATTCCAGGAATTCCGACTAACAAAGTGCTCGACGTGCATGCATTCGAAAAATAATAGGAGCAGACGAAACACGAATTTTATAACGTAATTTATCACGTGTTACACGGACCATTTCCGATGTGCTCGGTTACAACTGCCATACTCGTATAAAGCAAAATGTAAAGATAAGGTATGTGGTATTGTAATTATATGGAAAGGTAATAGCATTGTTTATTACGGAAACTCTTAGCAGAAGTTATTCGACGTGGCGTAAAAGGTACTACGTATTTTATGTAGCGTATACAGCAGCCTTACTAATGTGCAACTCGAAGACTACCTTATAATTAAATTATTCGCATTATTTTTTATTTGCAATACACACGTGCTTTGCGACAACTGAAAGTCCTTGAGGGTGTGTATTTCTAGCTCTACAGAGGATGAAAATCGAATTGACATCGTTAATATAGTGTGAATTCTACCAATGTAGATAGTATGGATACTGCCTCAGATCTTTGAACAACATTGGAATTGTTCTATTGTAGTAGGGAAAATCAATAGATGATCAATCGTTACGAGGACAATAACATAATACCGTGGAAATATGGAGATAAGAACTACACAATGTTCCATTGTTGGAGAAATATTAATATAATGTAATACTATGGTTTTTAACATGCTTATTAGAAATTGTTCCATTTTTAACCGATTTATTGAATTAATTGAAAAAAATAGCACCAAAAATATAAATGATCACGTGTAAGGAGTTAGGAGATTTTATATCATAATTTATTTATTATAATTTGCATTTAAATATTGGAAGTTTATGATATTTTTGTGTGAGTGATTACTTAATACCATTAATACTGAATGTGTCATAATTTTCTATATAGAATGCATGACTTAATCTGCGCACTATTGAGAGCACACAACTCATTTACATATTCCTGTTCACTACTTTAATTTGATTGAATTAATTTGAATAATGCCCCCAATTACAATAATAACCGAAAGAGACATTTTTATGCATTATGAATAATATAAGCGATATGATGTTTTTCAACCTCGAAGGCTTTAAAAATCACTTAAAATTCAAATTACTATTCAATTATTACTTTTATCGATAATGTTTTATAAACTTTTCTAAATAATAATTATTAAAAAAAATCACGATACATTTATGCTGTTATAGTTTTCCTTTAACTTTTTTCAGCGTCAATGTTAAGGAAAAGATTGGGAATAAAAAAAGGTATTTATTAGGTCAGTCCAAAATTTCGTGCGCTTTTTTAAATAGTGTAAATAAAACACAATTTAACATTAAATTCCGAGCCTGTCGAAATTTATCGTCGCTTGACTAATATATTAGTCAATCATATTAATAGAAAATTAACATCTATAATCAATACAAACGTGCTATGTTATATTTTCTTATTTTTGTGTAGTGTATTTGCCAGATCTGTAGTGATAAAAATTAATAATGTACATGGTGAATATACTATCAGTGTAAGGACCGCCCAAAAATAGTTTAAAAACATTAAAGTTGGAGAAAGCAGCATTTATGATAAACCTCGTTCAGGATGTCCTGTTAATTTTGATAGTGACATTCTTGAAAAAAAAATATGAAGTCAAAGCCACAATTAGTAGTGAATCAGATCGTAGAAAGGATAGATTCTTCTCATGAATAGATTTAAAAAAAAAACAAAAATGCGCATGAACTTTTGGACTGACCTGATATTAACATGTTAACCGAGTTGGACGTATATATACGTCCAACCAAACTTCCAAGTATATCAGTATTTTTTACATAAATATATATTAAAAACTATATATGGGTATATTAATTAATTTTAAATACAGATTAGGATATTTAAATCATTATAAAGTAAATACATCGGGCTTGACGTAAGAACACGTCCTTAAAAGAAACCACAAACCTATTGATCATTGCATAATTAGAGGAAAACGCGCCCAGTTAACAGGTTAATATCAACCAGAACAGAATACTTTTTCAATGTCAATATTAACAAAAAAAAAAAAAAAATTAAATTAAACTTGTCACTATTTTTATTTCTTGGGATTGTTGAAAATTTATTTTTTATCATCAACTTAAGATATTGTCAGAAATTATTGTTTTTTAAGTATTATAAAAAGTTCATGCCGATTATTTTTAATATTATTAGTCAATAAATATCTTTTTTAGTTGACCAGTAGAAAAAAACCAGTGAAGTTATATTTTTCACTATTTTGTATTGTTCTTTAATCTTAATTCACAACTGTTTTTTGACCACCTATTCATTTTTTAAAGCTGCAATGTGTCTCTATTCATTTGCAGATATTCTGTCTATTATATTTTGCAAATGTCTTAGTTTAATCTCTATCGCTTATTGAATAATAACAGCATGAAATACCGCAAATGCGTCTCTTCAATCTCAGCCTTAAACTTGTGTGCAAATCATTTTAAATATACTAAATATAATATTTTTTTGTAGATCACTACTCAGTCTTTTAATAAATCTGAATAATTTATATAATTTTAATCAGATTCAAGGAGAAACATGTTTGAGCCATTACCACACATAGGGTTAATAGCATTGGCACCAATACGCGTGATTATAACGGTTGTCAAGGGATTATTGAAACCTTTCAGCTCTTTGTGGAGGCATGTGTTTACGTGTGCCATTTTAATTTTCCAGCACGAAGTGTACATAAAAAAGGGAAAACATAATAAATAAAACTGACGTTGAGTGTTTGCCATGAAATGGAATTGTCTTGTCGCTAAAATTAATAATTTAACCACCTGATCTTCAATAGGCATCATTTCTCCGTTTCTGTTGTTGTTTAGAGAGCGGCAAACCTGTATAATTTGCAACAATATTTCAATTTATATATTACACAAAAAAATCTCATTTTGCGCCAAGCACACCATATTTTATGTTGAAATGATCTGCCACGGAAACGAGTCGCTGAAGACGTGTAAGGATATTGTTAAGTTTTTCGTTCGGTATGATTTATACTTGAGCTTGGAAAATGTTTATTACTTCAAATATTTAGATTTTTTTCCGCCAGCTATTAAATGTAAGACTCGGTATATTTTTGTCTTTATTTTATGTCCTTTGTCGCTATAAAAATCAAATAAAACATTCTCTACGAGTTGCAAAAGTTTCCTCGGGAAATATGCGTACAAGCCATAACGTTGGCCACATTCTTTTCACCCCCTTTTAGTGTCTTCCGTGGTCCCATCACATCGAAGGAGAGCAGTAAATCTTTTCTCTATAGAATTTCCATCACATTTTACGATCGCAAAACGTATTCGAAAATATATAATTTCCCTTTTAAGATACATATTATGAACGCATTATGTGTGATTACATTTTATGGCGGCGTAAAAATTTTGCCACCCCCTCATATTTTTCGGTGTTTGCTTTTTTTGTGATCATTTCCTTTTTCGAGTATGGAAAAAAATAAAAATTCGGCAATATGGCTTTATTAATTATCGTTCGTAAATGGCAAAGGTCGCCCCATTTTCATTTGGGTTGATTAGTATTTTTACCGTTGTTGGGTGAAGGGTGTGTTTGATGTGTGTGGTTTGTTTTGACACCAAACTAAGAAAACAGTATTTTATCACGATGGAATTAATATTGCCTAAGCAACACGAGTGTCCTTCATGTCTGTTAAACTTTTATTAAGACGCGATAAATAAGACTAATAAAAACGTATCCGGGTAAAACTTGACTCCTTTGGAGGATTTCATGCATTCTGAGCGCAAATCTCAAAATTTTCACGATCTAGTATTTTTATCAAACTTCATTTTATGCCACTGATTGAAACATTTAATATCTACGAATTTTAATACAAAAAGCCATATGTCATTATATATTGCTTCAATAAAACGCATATTAAATTGAAGCTTTTGATGCTAATTCGATAAAACGGTTTATGAGCGAATAAATACGAGAATATTGATATATTCCACTTGGAAAATATTGAAGCTTATCATTCAAGATTAATAAATCTTAATAAGATATATTTAGTTATTATTGAGTCAATATTGTCAACGATAAATGGGCCAAGCGATAAATTCTACGATTTATAGCCCCAGGGCGTGAACGTATTACTAGGGTGTTTGTAGATCATAATAAATAATCATTTTTGACCCAAATTGAAAAAGTGAGGTCACACTGTTTTACGAGCTTAGTGTGTAAATACTAATACTGTTATTGAATAGTATAATATAGCTTAAATTCTTCGCAAAAATGGTAACACCGCAGAAATAAATATTATTTGGCCTCTTTTTACTTCATTTTTATAAATGTCTGAAGTCAAAATGACCTCAAGAAGTTGCTATTTCTATTGTTTTCAATGACTTTCAAAAGAATGACGCCAACAAAAAAACCTCTAGCTTTTTGTATACGTTCAAATTCGGACAATATGCAGTGTAAGCAGGTAGAAATATTAACTGAGCATTCAGAGAAAGATCAAAATGCTGGAGTGGGTGCCACACGAACTGTCAGAAGGCTATTATTCGAATAATTGGAAAGTTTATTCGTAATAAATCCCAAGTAAATATAATATAACTTATTTCAAATCTTGGATGCATTTTTGTTTTCAAACTAGTCATCGGAGACTCGGGCAAAAACTGGAAACTGGAAAAATTGAGCCGCTTGGATGTGTTTTTTTTCATTGATGAATTCAAATACATAACAATAGTAGTTATTAAAATTGTATTTCTATGGGTACACATTGTTAACAGGGATTATAGTTAATTTTTTAAGCCTTTACACATGAATACAAAGGACATATTGAATCTCTTATATGTATTAGGGTGTCCCGTAAGTTTCTTTCGTTTTCATGTTAAGAAAAAAATAAACAATAACTAGTATTACATCAAAATTTATTGAAAAATATATGATATATTCTGTTCTATTACCTTTTTCCATCTCTCCTGAAGTATAATAATGCCTTCTTGCCAAAATTTCCCAGGTTTGTTGGCAAAATATTGATCAAGGTACATTTTTATATCATTTTTTGAATTAAAATTTTTCCCACGTAAATAATTTTTCAATGAAATAAATAAATAATAATCTGAAGGGGCAACGTCCGGAGAGTATGGAGAATGAGGTAAAATATCACAGTCAAATGATAATAATTTATTCCTGACGAGCAAAGACATATGAGGTATGGCGTTATAATGATGAAAAACAACGGCTCGTCTGTTCGCTAATTCAGGCCGTTTTTTTGGCAATTGCATCATTTAGATTGTCTATTTGGAAACAATATTTTGTTGAATTGATCGTTTCACCTTGCTGAAGTAGCTCATAGTAAATTATCACCTTTCAGTTCCACCAAATGCATAGAAAAACTTTTTTTGGATGTAGGCCAGGTTTAGTTACAGTTAAAGCTTCTGTACCCTTGGTCCAAGACCGTTTACGTTGGATATTCTAATAGAGTATCCAACTTTAATCTCCAGTGATAAGTCTCTTCAAAAAAGGTTGGCTATTATGTCGTTGGAGAAGAAGATCGCATGTTGAAATACGCTGAAGTTTATTTGAGTCAGTCAGTTCATGAGGAAGCCACACATCTGAACGATTGATGCAGCCCAATTTTGTCAGATAATTATGGACGGATGTTCGTGGAATTTCTAACTTGGTAGCTATTTCGCGAATAATATATGGCGGGTTTTCTTCAACGATGGCTGTGTTCATTTGCGAATGAAACTTATGGGACAACCTAATATTATAATGGCATAATTCGGATATAATTATTTAAGTTTTCGTTTATCATCGTATCATTATTTAGGCTAGTTATCCGAACAGTGCGAGGTCATTGGGTTGAATTCAATCAGGATACGTTAATTTTTGTATGTTTAATATTTAAGGTTGTATCGGAGTTGATGCATATTCATTGCTATAAATATTTTTTTAAGAAATCTATAAAAGAAAGCCTTATGTTTTTTTTTCCAATTTTATCCACAACAAAATTTACAATATTGTAAAATGTCTAGCAGCATCATAACCAAGATAGTTTTGGTTAAAAATGAAGTATCCGTTGTGTTACAAAGCTGAAGATCGCTATAGTGCAGCATTCAAGAACAATAGATGCAAGATTGAATAGAGCATAACTTTAAATTAAACATATATATATATATATATATATATAGATATATTTTATACTTGTGGATTTATAATGATTATAAGATAAAAAGATTAATTACAGTTATTGTAAAGTTTCTGGTTCAAATTTAGATTGTGGACAAAAATACTATACCAAGTCTCCCTCTGGAGATCACTTACATCTGATGACGAAAATGGCGTTTTAAAAAGAAAATAAGATTTTAAAAAATGGATTTGGGGGCATCGAAATTATAAATCGTTTTCCCTTATGGAAAACAAAATATTGTTAATATTTAAACTCTACCCTCTAAATTCTACCCTCTGCCTAAAGTATTCATTAAGCCATAGACGTAAATTTTCTTCATTATTTTCAGCTCAAGTCGTGGCGAAATTTATGCTGTATTATTTAAATCAAAAGGAATGAGAAAATGTTATAAATCTCTGAAAGCATATTCATAAGCAAGTCGAGTATAAATATTGTATTGTCTGCATCCCATGTATGGCTTCTATGTTTTATGCGGTTTCAACACACTATGAACGTTTGCAAAGCATTATAAAATATTTAATAAGCAACGCTTTAAAATTATGTCTTCGGGTGTATTATGAAAATATTTCTATGCTGCTGTGAAGACGTAATATTCGCAGGCTTCTCAGCAACATAACAATGTATGAAGCCTGTAGTGTTCTATTATAAGACGACTTCGACGTCGAAAATTTTACAAGATTAATATGAAATCCGAGACACTACATAGTTCAGGGAGATTGTGCAGCAAATTTTTAATGAAAATGAACTAGAACTCAAGTACTTGAGCTTTCATGTGGCTGTAATAGTGTATATGGCTGACTGCATTGAAAGGCTCCTCGAGAAAATAGTTTTCGTGCACGAGAGCAAAAGGTATGAGTCGTTGAGTATTAATTCCATCTTTGTGCGAAATTCAAATTAATTCGCTTTTCCAGCGTCACCGTCACTTTGGCCTTGTTCTAATTAATCTGGATAACTAAAATTCAGCAAAAGTTTGCAGTAAAAAATGGTAAATATTCATTAAGAGATGGAAAGAAATCACAGCTACGTTAACAAGGATTGGTTCGACAATTATTTCTCAAAATGAAATTATGAAAAGTTGTGATGAAAATGTGGCAGATACTGAAAACGTTTATAATTTAATTCTGAAAATTTTTCGCTTTGGAAACGTTTTATTATTTTTGGCAATGTCTAGTTTTCCAACAATTTTAATTGCTAAACGAGAGCAATGCTATGAAATGTTTTTTTTTTTGCAATCTCATCAAAATATGTATACAAATTAAGATTTTTATGCAAATTACCACGACATAAAAACTATTACAGGCTTATTAAATGAAAAATACTTTCAACAATATATCAATTATTTCCGCTTCCTTTTAATCCAATAAGATCGATTCGATTCTTGAAATAATTCAATCAGTGACAGGTCGTAAGAGAGCGTTTGCTTTGCGAATGTTTGATTTCACGATAATCCTAATTAAAACACAAATTTCAATTAGCTTAAATCCATAATTGCATTTATTACGTTTTTGATGGAAAAATTTCAATCGTATAATTGATTTATTCGCTATTTTTTATGCATGAGATGCCATAAAATATAGGACGATATCATAAGTATTATATGTCGCCCCATTATTCATGGCTGTAGGAATCATAATGCGATAACTTTTGCAATTAGAGCAAATTTACTTAATTAATTTCATTCGAAGCCATTTTTATTTCATAAAATAATATGAAAACAAGCTAATTCAGTAACCTTTTATTGATATGTTTGTATACAATACTAACCAATGTATGTTTACCAAAAAAATACCCGTTATAAAACTAGGTATGTCTAATAGTGAACGATTGTTTTATATACATGTTCGCGGATTATCCGTGAACATGAGCCCGGCAGGAGGTTCGAAATATTGGATAGAGGTAAATTTTAACTTTAATTTTACTTCTCAAACGCAAAAAAAAAAACGCGATTGAATACCGGTTTTAATGTAATTATGGATTAATAATCAATATGCATTCCTAAACTTAAAACATTAGATTTAAATAAATTTATTATTTAGCTAGATCCCCCTGCACTAATAAATGGACCTAGGGAGACAGTTTTTTTGGAAATATAGCTATGGGTTTCCATCATCAGAGAGTTCTGGAGTATTTCTGGTTTTAGCCATCAAAAATTCGATATTCTGCTTTTAGCGTTTAATTCGATTGTCTGCTTTTAGCGTATAAAATTTTACGTGTTTCATTATAAGGTTCCAAAATCTGTTATAACTCTCTCTTAAATTTCAATTTTTTTCCATTATAAGATTATTTTCTATTAAAAAAAATCTAATTTAATAGTCAATTCTATGCCATTATTAATTGTTTTTATTATGAAATATGTAGCTACTTCATTACAACTGTTTTTTGAGTCATTAATTGTTGTAGATTAATTTAATGTTTCGACTAATTCGTTTTGGTTCGACGTACAATCCTCCAATATTTCTTAGGTATCATCAATCGAATATTCATTTCATCAAAACCTTCTCCACCAATTCACGACAAATGTTTATTATCTTTTGGTATTCATCTTAGTTATATAAAGCACACAAAAACGTGTTATACGAGGCCCTAGTGTAATCATTACCATTTAAGGGTTGGCAACTAAGGTCTTTCTTTCACAAACAAAAAAAATCAACATTTTGACTCAAATCACCTGTCTTTGCTTTTTTCTGATCATTTTTCATCTTTTGGAATATCTTGTATATTCTGTCATAAAAACAATTCTCATGGAAAAGCCATGCTTAGGGGTTGATACGGGTGAGTACCCTTTTGAGACAGTTTTTGTCTTTTAAATTCAAAATTATCTACTTCTCGTCACCATATACAATCTGATGAATAAATCTGATTCATAAATAATATATATATCCGCTGTTTTTGTCAACTGTTAATAATTAATGTGATATTCAAATACACATTATATTATATATTACATTATATAAATGTCTGTACTTCTTAACAATACGTTTCAAACAGCTTTATGTCGATAATTCAGTGTTACTTTTACGATGTACGAATACTTATTATGGATTTTTTTTAACTGAGTATATAAATCTATAATTTGAGTCTCATAATATATTCAATTTGCTATTATACTTTCTACAAGTTTATAAAAATAATATAATATTTAGTGCCTTTGAAAACTGATTATTTATTCTGAATGGGCTATTATATAAGTTATGATTATCTGTGAAAAGATAAAGGCGATCTCCATAGGGGACTTTTTAACGGAAGATAATTTACACATAACCATGCTTTCCATTGTCTTTCCCACGTATTTATATATCAGATCATCATAGATGATTCTGCATGTTTTAATTAAAATATCATCGAAAAATCATACTGATCTTAAAAGTGCCACAGAGAAGCGACGAATAAAGAAAATTTTAAATAGAAATTGTTTTTACCGAAAATAAAGTTTCCCTTTGAAATAAACAACTAAGTTAAATATTCAATCCTCTTCAGGTCAGATCTCTCAATTCTTCATTAAAACTTTGTATTTATCGAGTAAAACTTATCAAAGTCTATTGTAGACTTGTTAAATAGCCTAGAGTGACACAGATATATTGATTTGCGTTTTGTTTATTAGAATGAAGCTTTTACTCGGGGTAATTTTTGTCGCGAAATTGAAAGCTCAAATTGAGCTTTCGTACATGTGTCATAAATAAATTTATGATGACACTCGAAAGCGCTGCTCATATTTTCGTCTTGAATTTGTAGACGTTGTCGCGAGATTTTCAAAAATGCTTGCAGGGTCTATAATTTATCAAATAAACGATTTCATTACGACATGGCTGTCACGTTATCTCAATATTTAACCTCATAAAGGATGGGTGGCGATGTCAGCTTCGTAGCCAACATAAAGTGTTTCATGACAGGATTTGTCAACTTTCGGTCGTTATTATATGTAACATACAGTCTTCTTTTAGATAAAAAGGGTTTTATATTCAAATTATGGGTGATGAACGATGGAAAATGCTGTCGGATGAAAGTTTTGGCCATGCGTATATTGCGCCTTAGATCGAGCGTACATCGATTTTGATATTGGCTTAATAAGGGTTAATAACGAAAAAAATGAAAATCTAGGCTAAATTTTTCGTCGATGAGTTTTTGACATTTATTAATATTAATTAATCCAGTGAAGGAATTGATATTTTTTTGACGTTGCACGAATTTGCTATTGATGATTGATTCGAAGGATCCGCATCAATCAAAATGAATTATAAATTGGATTTAATTAAATAATTAATCGATCAATCTGATTTGTGTCACCGGCATAAAAGTCGTTATTCCATCAATTTTTTTCGATTAACTCGCAAAAAGAGTGTTTTGTTAATTTTAATGGAAAACGAGACTTCGATTTCGAGCTTTGAACTTTCACTCCCTCTTAACAAGAATTTTTTCCTGTTATTCTCCAAGACGCTTGGTAATTCAATAAACTAAATGAAATTTTAAACTCGTGTAAAAAATAACCAAGAAAGCATCCAAAGGAATAAAATAACATGTTGAAATATGAAAACAGACCAGGGCGGGCATTCCTAATTGACGAAAAATGAAGTTGAACTTTCATTCTCTTCCTACTTTTTTATTTTTAAAATTCAAAAGAGAATACCATATATTTTTTTAATCTCTCTTATGGATTTTTTTAGACACTGATTTGTATCATTATAAGAGGAAAACTGTTTTTTTAACGCACTGGACGTAACCATGGAATTTAATTCTTCCACAAGAAAATAATGTCAAAAAATTACCTACAATTGAAATAAATACATGTTTTTTGAATTTAACATGCTTTATAATAACTCACAAAATATTTAATTAATTTGCAAAAACACAAGCAAACAAAGCATGTCTCTAATATTATTTAAGCTTTATTTTGCTTTAAAGGTGATATTAGTGAAGTTACGTGACCATATGGTCACGAATATTTTGTTGAGGGCGTGTTCTATGTAGATGATAGTATTTTTACGCTAAAGATATTGATAGTAAAAGTAGTTTTAACTCTTTACGGACGTATTAAATTTGGACATAGGTGTTGTGATGGTCGGAATTAATTTCCATTGAAAGAGCGCTGATACATAACATGCAAGATTATGAAGGATAAACAAGATTTATCAATTATTTATTGACATTTGATGTATATTTAGACCAGCGGTTCTTAAATTGGAGTCCGAGGATTCCCGGAGGTCCGCGAAACCATTACCGGGGTCCGCGAAAATATAAAAAATGTATATATGCTGAGAATTTAAGGCGCTATTTCGTTGTGTCAGCGGTCCAGAATTTGGACCGGTTGGACACAACGAAACCTTGTGGCCACTCCCTCTAATTTTAAGGCGTTCAGGACTGTCTGCTATAAATTTGGGGTAAAATGTCCGTATAAAATGAGTCGTAGAAGCCCCCCCCCTCCACGGCCAGTAAGCTCATGTCCCCTAATAGTGATGCCAATAAACAGCTCGGATCAGTAGTGGGTCCCATATACCATATCTTTTGTTTGACTTCAATAATCACCTCAGAATTTCCTTATACAAGTCCAGGAAATCAGGCTAATCCTGAATTTAAATGATCTATCTAATCTCTAACTTAACTAACTAACGAAACTTAACTTAACTTAACTAACGAAATAACCTCCAGGATTCAATACGGAAATCGGTGCTACCATGGCCTGAAGAAAATTTTAGGAAACAAATCACTATCGGCTAAAACTAAAATTAAAATATATAAAACATTGATTAGGCCGGTAGTGGTTTACGGGGGTGAAGCATGGACCGTGACCGCGCGGGATGCGATGCGCCTCGAGAGGTTCGAGAGAAAAGTTTTGAGAAAAATTTTCGGACCTCTCCGGGATGCGACTTCGGGTTTCGAAACCATGAGGTCCAATCGCGAGGTCATGGTCATGTACGGCGAGGCGTCAATAACTAGCTTCGTCCGAACCCGCCGTCTCCATTGGGCAGGTCATGTGGCGCGGATGCCGATACACCGAGTTCCCCGAGCCGTCTTAGATTTTCAGCCGAGGGGCAGTAGACCCGTCGGAAGACCTCGACTTCGCTGGGCGGATCAGGTAAAAAAAGACGCCGCTCGTCTGGGCCTGGGCAATTGGAGGGAGGAGGCCCAGGACAGACGAAAATGGCGGCAAGCGTTGTCGGTGGCCGGGGCTCTCTGATAGGGCTATAGGCGCCACCGAAAGTAAGTAAAAGTAAAGTATCTAATCTCTGACTGTTTAATTCAGCGATAGTAGATGCAACATGATTTAAACAGTCCAAAATTATATCTTCTTTCAAAATTTCGATTAGTGTTGATGATTTATTTTCTATTTTATCGATACGTGTTCTTTATGAAAAAAAAAATACTTAAAAATAACCGCATAACTTCGAAATCGCACAAAAAAGGTATTTGAATGTGGTTAAAATCTGATATAAAACACTTGTGTTATTCTGATGAATCAAAATTTGATTTTGGTTTTATTTCTTTAATCGTGGAGTCATTAATTAGCAATAATATTTAACATCATCACATGAATAAGTTCGTCCCGAAGCTATAATTACTATCGCATAGAGTACATAATATATATTAGATAGTTATTTATGCTTTCTATTCAATTTACGTGTGACGCAATACAGAAGATTATAATATGATCTAAATTATAAGTCAGATTAAAAGCTTTCTTTATTAAAAATAAAATAAATGTTTAAATATTTCTGCCTTTAAGGAAAAACAATGATGTTTTCTCACATGGATGTTATTTGTTTTTTTGTCTAGTCTCTTAATCACCTTTCGCTCGAGATTCTTCATCCGTAGTTTGCGATAAAATCCGGAGATGATTTGATGCCAAAGAAATATTTTTAGAGTGAGATGAAAAAAATCTTTGTCGGAAAAGGCCAATTTTCTAATTTCCAATGGTTTTATGTCTTTATCCCGGACGTTCATCCTTTCCTAATTGACGGTCTATCCAACAACCGGTTATCCGATTCAAGGTTATTTTTACACGTGTTTACTTTGTAAGAACAATTCCTTTACGAATATTTTTTCACGCACAAATGAGGGCTGCTTGATATTCAATAATGAGAAATTTACAAAATTTATTTTTAAAGTCTTTCTGAAATCAACGTCATTTTGTATTTTATATTCAAAATATCACGATTTATTTAAGCTTTGCTACAAAATAATAGGCAAGCAATGTGAGTTTTGACTTACCTTGGAAGCTAAACCATAAGTTGACAAGGAAAGGATGTTCCAATTGGGTCAAAAGCTCAACTTCTCGAAGGACGTTCCTCATGGCTTCTCTTTCTGCACACGCTGCTTTGTTCATGTATTTCATGGCGAACATCTGCTTTGTGTCCTTCTTTTGAACGATGCAAACCTAAATTAAAATATTACATAAATTATTTGAAATATGTATAAGGATAACTGTTTTAAAAATGTAAAACGGAAATGGCAAAAAGAAAGTCTTTGCATTATCAATACTATGGAGTCCTATTCTAATTTTATATTGAACCTCATATATAGATCATATTTTTTGCATTTTTGACATAACCACGAAAAAAGTATAGATTGTACTCAAATAGATTTTTATCCTGTAAAATCATTTTTTAAAATGAATATTGTCCAAATGACCACCATCTTACCGCTAGCATTCCTATAATTTAGCACTTGGATTTATTGATTTTATTTTATTTGTATCTTCCTAATTGTTATCCTAACCAATAAACGATGCTCTCTTAGAATTTTCGAGTGCAGAGAGATATCTTTTTCTTTTATGTTAGATTTTTCTAAAATCATTTCGTTTAAGTTTTATATTTTATAAGAATATTATAATTTTTTTTAAACTTATTTATTGTTTTATTTGCAATAAGTTTATGTATGTTATTTCATTACAATAATCTGAATGGGTGTTAGACTCCACGATGCTCACTCATAAAACTCCAGGGGGGGGGGTACCAACTGTACACCTTCTGGGAGAACCCCTGGGGTAATGATGTGGAGTAGAGGTGCGCGAAAGTAGCTTCGTCGGTTTGCTCATCAAACGCTGCTGGGATAGCCCGGATAACAGGAGTTTAGTACGCAGGTCACCATGTGCTGCGTACCCGTAAAGCGGTGTGTGAAACTGTTGATTACAGAAGTTGGCGGAGGCTGTGTCAAATATATTTATGACTGGATTTGAGGAAAAAGCTTTAGAAGAAGCCCCCCCTAAAACCAAAAATGTAGCTGAGATATGTGGATGGCACTCTCGTCATTTGGCCACTCGGACAGACTGAACTTCTTAAATTCCTCCCTTTCTTCAACTCCAGAAATAAGAACATACAATTTACTATAAAAATAGAAGAAAACAACAAAATCCCATTTCTAGATGCATGCATCAGCCGTACACACCGAAAATATGGTATTAACACTGCCTTTGAGACGGGAAAGAAGATAGGAAGTCTCTTGCCCAATAAAAAGGATAGGGTGAAAAACGAAAGTCAGGGAGTATACGACATCTCATGCGCACTGTGAGATGTCATACATTGGAAAAAATAATAGACAAATCGCCCACAGAGTAAAAGAACATCAGAAATCAGTTTTGCAACTGGACTACAAATCGGCACTAACGGAACACTTGATGAAGAACGATCACCACATCGATTTTGCTGCAACAAAAACTTTAGCGATTATCGAAAACTTCGGGACTGAAATTGTGAAAGAGGCAATAAAAATAGAAAAACGAAAAAACTCCGCAATCAATCGAAGAGATTCATATTATAATAATGACACAAAAAGTAAATACAGAATTAACCTTGTTATTTTGCAAATTTTTCAATTGATTATTCAAAGTTATTAATATGGTTTTATGCTAAAAAAACGTTGTCTTAGACTTTGATGTGACCCAGTTAAATGTCTTTACATTTGACATTTTAAAATATGATCGCCAAACACATTTCCCACAGGAAGATGAGTGGCACGTTGAAAAACGTTGTGTATGTAATATGTTTTTAAAATGTGTTAAGGTTCTTTATAACCGTCACTTAACGAGCGGGGTTAAATATGACCCTATTCAATTTATCAGAAATATTATTAAAAGCACAATCTAATACGAAAAAATACTTTAGCGTTTTACTTCAGTAAGTTTTCGACAGTTATCAAAATTATTTTTGTATGTAAAGTGGAAATGATTTGATGATAAAACGTAGAATTCACGAGTTACATGATTTGATTGCAAGATTAACCCATTCCGTACTGAAAATCCGGAGACAGAGACGGGTGTTTTGCGTCTCATCATACATTCATATCGGTAGCAAGGTCGTGCTGTAAAGGCGCTCATACACGTTTAAATGCTCTTAAACTTTGTTCCGAACAAGGATTGTTCATGTTGTCTTGGGAACAGGCGTTTGTTTTGATAATTAAGATACTCTCGTCATTCTTATCGTTGAACAATTTTGTTATTCGCCCTTGACTGTTCTGGGGTGCCGTCATTAGCCGAGTATCACCACTCCCTTGCAAAATCTACTCCTTCAGAAGTAAACTGGCAGGCTTGCACGGTAACCTTGTCCATTTACTTTCGCAACACATTAATAGACACAAATAGCTGAACAGCAGAAAGCAGATTCTATGCAAATTAAATATTAAGAAATATTGTGTGTGCTATCAATAGTGTTAAGCTTAATTTATTGAGCTTGTTTAATTATCAATCTTGTTACAAGCTGGGGCGAAACTGACAGAAAAATGAGTTTACACGGTGGACACGCCAGGCGTGTTCTCAGTACGGAAAGGGTTAACAACGCACAATAGCAAAAATAAAATGCGCATATTTATAGCCAACAGAAAGGTCGGAGTCTCTGCTCTTCTTTAAGAATTTCGAACCCAACGCATTTGAGAACGCAATTATAAGTCGTAAGCTTTGGTCGTGAATAGATTTTCCTCTCCACCGTCATCGAGCAGATTGAATGTTTCAGTTACCTTCGTTGAATTTTCGATAACCTCAATATTAATACATCTTATCTTTTGATTAAGGATACAAAGCTGAGATAAGAGGGAAATAAAGAATGATTTTATATTTCCATTTATGTTATTCAATAAGCAACCATGCCTGAAATTTACAGACATGGATATTAATCAATTGATTGAAAAAAAATCGATATCTTGCATCTATTGAAATTATTCAAATTTTGCAGTATCATGTCCATTTGGACACATAAAGTTCATGTCCAAAACTGTATTTTACATCGGACTTGTATTTTTTTCATTAACAAGTTCAATGTTATCCAATTAGATTGCATTATTAAATGCACATAATAATTCATCAGATCATGTGATTGCTAATAGATTATCATTTACCTATTGTATTTGATCGTACGCGTACAAAGTTTTTATGGCAACGTAAATATATGTATCTGCATTGTTGCGCCACGCTGAAAAATCCAATTTAATGACTAAAATATTGATAAAACTTTTTCAAAGAACAATCCAAAGTCGATCGTTCAAAGTTTAGCCGTTAAATTCTCGTTTGGGACTAAAGTTCCACCATAAATGCACTGCATTGGGATACAACTTTTGGAATGAATAGTGTTCTGTTCAAATAAAGGCAGCTTCTTTGGATAGCTTATGGTGCTGATGCGAATTGATGTATTATAGTTTAAAAATTGATCAATTAGATGATTGGCGTATTGATTGTCATTTTCCATTACAGTATAAAGCCATAATATATTTAAGTGCTAATATAGCTTTGTGTACATTAAGCCATACTTGTCGATCGTTGCAATTAGGCTTATAATAGTAATTATTTTATAATAAGAGCGAACAATTCATTTTCATGTGATTTATTCTTGACGTGATATAGATTCGCTCCACATTGTATCACGCGATGTGTTGGTTGCATGGGAGGTTGCCTTTTTATATATTTTTAGTTTTGGATAAATCATTCTGGTGACAGAGCGGCTGTCAAAATGTTGAAGCATGTCAGGGATATAATAAATTCTTACTGTATTTTGACTGTTCTCATTTTGCTGCTCATTTATGGAATGTTTTCGCAAGTCAACGCAAAAAAGAAGGTATTTAATTCTAATGGCTAATTTCATTTAAAATTGTATGACAATCCCTCTTAAACACCCATCAAACGAAGTGATCTTATCTAAAGTGTTGTTATTAATTTATAAATTTTGGTTTTATAATACTTCATAGCTTTAATAATATAAACAACTATGGTGTATTGATAATATCTTTAAATTGATCGAAGGAAAATCGATACAGAGCGCAGAAGAAATACTTTTGTTCGAAACCCATTTCTTTGAAAGTTTACATCAGTCGGAGTTTCCATCAAAATAAACTTCATACCTTAAAAAATATTGAAAGTGCAAAATCTTATAGACAGATGGAAGAAAATACGCCTTGAAAACACAAAGGCAATAAAACTTTTTACCCAAGAAAGACTTTCTCAAACGTCGTCTTTTAGAGTGAGCAAATATTCATATTCCAGCAGTTTATTAAGCGACAAACACTCGCATTTACCTTAAGAACAAGCACAATGAGATTCTGCTCCTGTCACAGTTTTGTATTTGGGCCGCGAAATGCAAGAATATCCCGTTAAAATAACATGTTATGTTAAATGATACGGATACCGTAAGCAAAATATCCTCCTAAGTGCACGTTTTTTTTGGAAAAACTATAACAAATGGAGCTAATCAGATCAATCATTATGCATTTAAATCGCTAATATACTTTTATTTTCATTAATTTAAGCTGTGTAAGGGCTGATGTTTTTTCGTGAATACTTTGGCCTCCAAAATGGATCCACGTAATTCATGTTTCGTGAATATTTAGGTCACGAAAATGCATTCAAATTCAAATCTGCAATCAAACCATTATATAAACTTCTTTTGTAAAAAAGAATAGTATAATAACACTTTATATTACAAATATTTTTTATTAATTTAAATTCAAATATTAATAGGGAAAACTCGTGATCAATTATGATTCAGATGTTCTGGCATGTGATGATGGATTTAGTATAGACGTAGCTGATCCAAGTGGCTTGCATGCCATTAGAGTCAATGAAAGTACGGCCAAACTAGAAGGAAAATTAATTATAAAGAAGAAAATGGATGGTCTTGTGAAGGTATTTTGCGTATAAATATTTATACAAACGAATAATAATGCTTCAATCTACTTTTTACATTAACCACTGTTTTTAGCTAGTTATTCTTATGGCTAAAATTATACCAGGTGGCGGCGAAGAGACCTTATTTACTTACACTATTCCTGATTTCTGCGATGAAATTAAAAATAGGTTTATTGATAAGTCGGCTTCCGTAGTGCGGAAATATTTAAGGACAATCAATTTCTCTGAGACGTGTCCAATTGAAGTCGTAAGTATTAATTTGAAAGTTAATTTTAGCATATTAACAATAGCAAATTGAAATCATCTGACATCCAAAATATTCAACAATATGATAAATATATGTAAATTGCGTCACGGAGAGGAAAATAAATTTTAATACGTTTCATCCTTGAGGATGGTGCATCATTTAATACAAAATACTAAAAACTCATACTAATAGATATGCGATAAGCACAGAATTTAGAGAATCTTTTGACATTACACCAAGCACTAATTTACATGTTTTTTAAGGGGACCTATGATGTTATTAATATGATTGCTGATGTATCACAAATTCCAGTAAATCCAGCGATGGAAGGACAATACACGGTTACGTTTAAATACTATCAAAGTGAAGTAGTCGGTCAAGGAATTTTAGCAACAACCAAGGACACTCTATATAACTGCATGTATTTCAAAGCTGTCATAGAACCTAGTATTTAATTATATCGCAATAATTTTTGAACTGCCCCTACATTAAATAAAATACATTTAATTGGTTTTATGAAAGTAAACAAAACGATGATATTAAATACTAGTTTCCTACAAAATAATATGAAAATAAAAAATACTGATTAATAAGGCAGAAAAATTACAGTTTTATTTAGAATTTTTTTTATTTGAATACAAAAACGATTTAGTGTAATATTCTTACCTTGCCGAAGCTTCCTTTTCCTATGGCCCGCAAAATGTGGAAATGGTCAAAGTTCACTGAAAATACAAAACAAACTTGTAGATAATTTAAACAAATGGAGAAGAAAATAATTTCATACAAAACTCGATTAATTATAAAAGTTATGATCTTTATGAAATTTCAACAAGCTTAAGCTCTTACGTAGTCTCAACTAATTTAGAAAGGAAAGATTAATGAAGCGTTTTTAATTTTTCGACAAACAGTGAGAATACTTGCCTGAATCATAAACATTTTTAATTAAAATAATCTGTTGAATTTTTGATGAGGTAGAATGCCGAAAGCACACGCTTAAGACAACAACAAACTTGATCCGATATAAGCTGACATTACTTAAGATCATAATATGTGAATATATTTCAACGAAACATCATGAACTAAATTGGACGTAAAAACTTATAGTCGGATAGTTTAATAGCCCAAAAAATATTAATTCAATAAATACATTTTATGAACGAATATTTCTACCGTGGGAACCAGAAAGTAATCAATCGAGGACCTAAACTAATGGCAATCATAAGACACGATTTATATTGAATAGGGCAGATGGAATGAGAGTTCTAAAATCAACTCTTGTTAAAGTATTGAGTTTAGTTGGAAGAATCTTACTTTTATCAGAACTTGTTTCATTCAATATAATTGACAGAATATCACTATTGTATTTGTCTGACTAGATTGAAGCAATTCAAAATAAATTACTCCGGTTTTATCTCACCATATACAGGAAAGGACCATTGAAGAAGGACAATTATTAGGAGAAGAAAGTTCTGAACTGATGATTATGTAAAACCAAACTTAGTTAATACCTTCTTGATTATTTGATGAGGATCTAACGATGCCTCTAACGATGACGAATTTATAGGATTGTTTTCATATTAAAAATGCTTATGAGGTTTTTATCAATAGTTTTTCAAAATATTGACTATTTATACTACGAGAAGGATTACAAATATTTTTTTAGCTAAATAATTTTCAAGTTTTAAGCTTTCTTCCATATCCTATTGGATACTCAGTCTAATAGTATGAGCTCTTAGAAGAAAGAAAATTTAAAATTTAAATATTGAGAAATTAAAAAAGCTTCAGCATTTCAATGCTAAAAATATCAAAGTATTTTTTTTTTGTAAAAACATACTATATTAGTAGAAAAATTGATATTTAGGGAAAAAAATATTTTATAAGTAGTTCCCATAATCGAAATTAGTACAGTAGAACCTCGATTATTTGGACTAATTGGGGATGAAAGTAGTCCGGATAACGAAAATCTAGATAATCGAACATAATCATAATTGAGAGGTAAAGTATGAATAATTTTTAATTGTCTAGAGTTACAAATACATATAATAAATATGCTTTTATTAAAAATAAAATCAATTGTTGATTTTGACTTTAAGCTAACTCTTCTTTAAGAAGCTGCCAAATCGCATCCAAAAGGTATATAAGTTGTATATATTTATATAAGTTAAACATTGAAAAGCTTCAGAATGCGTATCGCCGTTTAACCACTAGTTTACATCATTTTCGTCGCATTCAGTACATATAGAAAAAATGTGCTATCGCTTCCGAAATGTCTCTTATATCAGGTTCTACCGCATTATTGGAATTTCCTGAAGGTCTTTTCAAAATTTTGTTTCATGTTTTTTTCAAAATTCGAAGAGAAATTACGCCGTCCGAAGATGATGTGTCCGCTCCGCAGGTCGAAGTCTTTCTGTGTCTTTGAATCTTAGGGAGGCCTTTTATTGCGTGATGCTGCCTCCTGATTGGTCCATCTTGGCGGGAAATTTCCGTGGTGGTCTTCATACTAAATTCTCGCTCGTTTTCTATCTTCTTAATTTCTCGTACAATCTTCATCAAATTTGCAGAGATTACGCCGAGGGCTATTCGACGAAAATTCTGACATTTACTCGCCCTTCGGCGTGAGTAAATGCGTTATTCCTGGATTATTATGATATCGGGGCAGTTTTGTGTTTTCGCGGACAGACTCGCTTGTATTACCCCAAAAACGTATACAAATCGATTATCGTTGTTGTACGAAATCGAACGATGTAAAAATTAAAGCGATATTTCTGCGTTTATGAAAGCTATGGCCGATTTTAGTTGCCTTTACAAGGCCAGTACGAGCCCGCTACAACTTTCCGACGGTGTTGCCCTGCAATTCGAACTGTCATTCCCGTGTAACTTTCTCATATAATTGCAGACGTATCGTGCTTTCAATTTTGTGTTTCAATTTTGAACATAGCCTGTGAATTGATTCAGGTATTGCCGTTTTAATCTCCAGGAGTAAGTACAAATTTACGCGCTGCTGAACCGACGCGGCGTCCGCCCTGCGCCCGTGCGGTCAGCTTCCATGCGCTTTCATAACTAACTGCGCGTCGCTTTCATATTATTTAATGTGGAAGACTAATTACCGTTTACCAGCAATGGAAATATGTCGGAAAACTGTAATTGTTACCATGAAAATGAAACAGGAAAACAGATTTATCAAGAGATAAGAATACTGAAATCTAAAAAGTAGTAAATTGAATTATTTATGAATAAGTTTGCTAAAATTAAATACTTTAATAAATTTATAAACAAGGCATTTCTATAAAATGTCATAGGATTAGATTATTTAAATACGAATTTTAATGTACAAAAGTATATGGCAATAACAAATCTAACATATAATGACTTTGAAATAATATTTCAGTAGTTGTTGCAAATCAGTTTTTCATTGGCAGCTTCATATGACTTTATTAATCGCTTCAGTATGTATATTTTTATATTTATTTATATAATCCAGGCTGTTATTTATACAATCGATCTTCATAAAAGGGATGAGAAATAACTTGATTCATTTTTGGTATCATTTTTTGTTGTAAAATAATTAATGGTTATAATAGAACTACTGAAGTCATCAGAAATCCGCCTTATAGGATTCCCTTTACTAATTACAGTTCTGCAAATACCGCCAAATTTCTGTGGGTGGAAACTTTTAATATCGCAAATATGTTCCACCTTACCATTCATCTCGTACTTGAGATACAGTCAAAGATATTACAATACCTCCATTCCGCCTAAAGTTTCAATATTTGAATTACGAATTATCGATAACATCTACATAGGCACTGAGACGAGAATCTTTTAGGAATTGTCCTTATCGCAGGAACATAAATATTGCCAATTTTATAATATATTTTCTATCGAAATGGAAAAACCATTTCGTATGATAATGGCAGATACCGTTATCTTGCCACACGCGATATAATAAATGGCGCATTTAAATATAAAAATAATGTCACTAAAAACGTATTAAAAATGTTATCGAAGAAAATATACGAAACGATTTGGGCTCATGTGAGCACTATTTATTAGGATCGGAAGACATCTTGCCAATTCAATTAAGGTCAGGATTCCAATCTGGGATTTATCTTAATCCCTTCAGGTCAGATTCTGATCGATTAAAGTATATGTACGCAGAAAGACGTATGTTTTTCGAACTGCCCTGAATAACATTACCCAACAACCAACATGGATATAAAACCTCAAAGAATACAACCCAGTATTGTTTTATGTTTGGAATACAAATGGGCTAAGTCGTTAAATTACATATTTATTAAGCAAGTTCTATAAATTGACATTTTTCGCAAAAGGCTATTTTGTTGAAGATATTAAGGTATTGGGGGTTCACTAATCCTTCTAAGAAATAACGATGGTTGACCTAAATTTTGATAGAAGACTTTTTCTTTTATGCTGAATGTCACAAAAATACTTTAATGACTATTTTTATGTATTAAATTGCGATTATTTTGCATTTTTATGTGCAATTTAAATCATCTTAGTTTTCAAATTTTTTTTTTATCTTCAAATTTAATTCCCATGGTAGAACCGAAGAAACGCGTAATCTTTTGAATGTAAATATTTTTTTAATTGAAAAATTGAGTTTAAACACGCGAAGTTTTACCTATTTTTTGCTAATTTTAATTAAAATCTAAAAGTAAAAATTCGCAAAAAAAGCAAATGCGTCTATTCAAAAATATATGTTTGACAAATTCATACGAAAAGAGTAGTAAAGTTTATCTGCTTAGGATTGACATATTACATACATAGTTTCTTTTAAGTATAATTATAGCTATTAGAGTGACTTCTGACGCGACTTCTAGCGTGATTAATGAAATGAATGTGTGTGAGGGTTCGAAAAAAATATTTTACTTGAGAAAATGGAAATATTTTTAGGTGTAAATTATAGAAGTTTTTCTCTTTATGGTGGGGAAATCCATTTAAAAAATAATTTGTTACAAATGTTAGATCCTTAGCAAGCAGAAAGCTTGGAAAGCCTGATTACTCGGGGATTCAATTTAAATTATTTCACATCAATGGCTAGGTTAATTAATTTCAAGCTGACTAACTACGATAGTTTAAAGTTCATACATCCAAACTTCCACAAAATATATGCTAGTTTTACAAGATACACTAATATTCTATTTCAGTCTTATTAATTTCTCAATTGAAATGACTGTTCAGTTAAAAAATATCATATATCCATTTCGCTATAATTAAATTATGTCTACAGAGTTGTGATGCTAGAAGCTAAAACTAAACACTCGTCCTTAGTTGACATTGTGTCTAAACGAGGTTTTTAATAAATTTCGAAAGCTTGTAAATTAGTATGACATTCTGTTGACTGTGACATATTTGGTGAGAGCTTTTTATGTGCATACATGATAGCATTTAAAACTAATTTATGATTTAATGAGACCTGTAAAAATATTTCTACACAAAAGCTACTATTTAAAATATCACACCGTAAATGATGTATGACACAACAAGGATTTTATCTAAACCACATCGTATCATTCATAATAAATAAAAACATGTGAAAAGGCTACAATCCACTTTGACATGTGAAATTTTAGCTTTTTCTTTATCGTATTTTATAGAGAAAATCTTAAAAAAAAAAACCGGCAGACAGCTCAGACAGACACCTTTAATTAAAACCTCAACGTATTTTTGCTAAAAATGTTTATTGACCCTCAAAGTGCTAAGTTACGATGTATTTTCGATTGTGGAACTAACGAGGACTGCAAAAAACGATCGTTATTGACTCGTAATTTCTGTGCATCAGGGTATTAGTGCATCTTACTTATATACAATACTTAAAATAATTTCTTTTGAACCAACTAATTAAATTGATTAAAATCCAATCAAACAATAAAGAAAAGCAAAAAATATCGAATCAAATTTTTGTGTGCCCTATATTTGGTTTGCAGAGGAATACTATTCTAATAATGCATAGTATTGAAGAACTCGTTTTTATATTTTTATTATATAATTTAAAAACTGATAATTTAAATTATTTAAGATGTATGGTTTATGACCTAGACAAAAAATTCGAATGAATGAAGGTCCTCATTAATAAATGGGGATCTACATGAGCTAGAAACGCCATAAGATGAACTGAATGCCCCTCATATCCAATATATATGAACATATTTGGAAAAGTTAAGATAGTTAAATATTGAAACTGTTCTCTTTAATCAAAATTTTCAATTTCAATAATAAATCAAACTAAAACCATAGTTATCTCCTGAAAATTCATTGTCCGGATTATAGTATGTTAAAATAAATGCTACTGACGGCCGCGTGCGTATTTTGTGAAATTCGTTTATAATATTTGAAAAAATAGATTTTATATTATATGAGGTTTGCTTTTTTGAAATGGGTGAGCATATTATATGTAGTCGGCGTAACATTTTTCTCATTTATACTAGAGTGCCAAAGCTTTGTAGGAGGAAGTAATAATTTAAGCTTTGCGTTTCGGGGAGCTTTTATTCATACTCAGAGCATTTTCCGAGAAAAATACAAAAAGACCGAATGTTTTAATATTATTACTCACCATCTCTGTCGTCGAAGTGGAAATCATCCCTTCCAGACTGATTAGCTCCCATGTTTGCTTTTACAAGGATTTCATCCCTTATTGTAATATTCTTCAAACATCCTTTCAATTTATCAAAGACATATTCCTTCCTTTAGCTGTGTATTTTTTGTTCATAAAACCTTTTAGTTGTGGAACAATATCGGTACTTCAGGGGATAAAATTCAATTATAATTTTGCTCAACACTTTGGATTAAATTATGCAAACTATCTTTACATTTTTTCAGTAAAAGATTAATGAGAATTGTAGTTGATGGCTTGAAGCGGACATCTTTTGAGAAAGCTTTATGAAATCTCCAATATCTGCAAAGAAAAAAAAAAGGTTAAAATGAGAAAGATAATATTATTCAGGATATTTTAAACATATTTAAATAGTGTAATAGGAAAAATAATAAAATTTTGTAATCCCTATAATGAGATTCAAGAATTTGCTACAGAATACGCATGTATTATATATGGATTAATTCAAACTCCCTTACGAAGGGAGTGGCGTTCAAAATATAATAATAGAACATTAATTATTTGAGTTAAATGTCAAAGGTTATTTTGAAACAGGGATTTGAGAAAAGGGATAACAATCTTTCTTTTCAGACGAGGATTATATTTAAGCGAATCAAAACACGATAGCAATGCATTACTCAAACCTTTAGATACAATTATTTAACAGTTGTAATTCTATTAGGACCAACAAATAATGAATGCGTCATCTTTAATCACAAAACTTGTTAAAAGAAAAGTTCTAAAAGCTCGTCATGAAAATTGTTCAAATTAAACGTGTATACAACATCAAAATGCCTAAAATTATTTCATGAACCATAAAAACTTTACGTATGAATATTTCATTTGCGAAGCAAATTTTGCTGAATAGTCATTGAATAAATTTTCATATCGAAAGTCAGAAAACACTTCATTAGGGAGGCTTTCCAATATACACAGGCTGAGCCTTCTAGGGTGGAAACTCAAAAAGTATTGAAATCGTTTGCATAAGGATCTTTGTACAAATATGAGAATTAAGTATATTGAAATATATTTATTCTGAGAAGGGAAAATATTTATATATTGAAATCAAATAGTATTTTAAAATAATTAGAATGCCAAAAAATCAAAACTACCATTAAATGCTATACGTTTTTATGCTATCTATAATACAATCATGTATTAATGAGAATTAAATGTTGCAGAATAATATTAGCCAGATTAACATTTGCTATAAATGGGAGTTTTGATAATATGCAAACTTTTGCGTTAAATCATATCTTATTACAAGAATAAACGTATTATACTCATTATATTGGAAAGTTTTTGTCTCATTCAATGCTCCAAAAACATATTTGATTGCTTACATATCATTAGCTCATTTTGTAAGACAACAAACCAGCTTGTTTTTTCTTCATTGACGATTATTGTAAATGCAATGATGAAGAAAATTAGCTGCTTCTAATGCTAAAATTTATGATGTTTTTATGAACAATATGAGATGCAATGTATGCAGATTCCAAGCTGTATTCAGTGAAGAATGTCTTTTACGTACAAGGATTCATCTTAAATATGCATCTTATGCACGATCAAAGAAACAATCTCAATGCTTTAAACAAAGACATTTTTAGAATTATAACAAAAATTGCCCATTATCTAAAAATGTGTTCATCTTATATATAATAGTTATTTTTATATGAAATTTCCGATTTTTTATCAATTTTTGAGTAACTGTTGAGTAATTCAATCCGTCCGATTCAATTCAATAGAAATTGATAAAAATATTAACCAAAATAGACTTGATGTCATAAATAGGCAGCGAAATTTGAAGAAATATTATCGAAGAAAATTTTAGAAAATGATTCCCGTGAATGATCTGCTAGCAGTATTGATGATATTTGTTATTTATTTGGTTGGTATAAAGTCTTATAAAAAGTGGATCATTTTTATCTAATTAAACATAATATTGGAAGGCTTAGATGTATTAATTATATCACAAAAAATAAAGTGCTGTGAAAGTACTTAGGAGATTTGTTAAATGAGGTGTATATGATAAAAGTTTACGCCTTAGTTTGCTGAGCTTTCCTTTCTGGAGCTTTTGCGTCGTCAGACATTTCCCATTTAAGCACAATTTCATGTCCACCAACAAGCATTATATTTTGTTAGTGCAAACTAAAGATTTCATCCCTAAATGTAATATTAACTAGGAAAAAAATGTTTGTTTTTAAAACATGTTCGCTGTTTCGGAAATTTGACCTTTAGTTATCGATTGTCCTTTTCTTTTTATTTTTAAATAGCCCATCCATATTTAATGCCAGACAATTTATTATGTAGTCAAACAACTATGTTGCTTTTGTGATCCTTTTTGGAAAAGCCGATTCTTCTGCTGTTATTCTTTTAAAGATTTGCATCCAAAGCACGTCCATTTATTATTTCAACCAATAGTTTAAAATACTTGATGATTTATGTCTGAACATTAAAAGCATTATTCAATGCTTACGTTATGAAAGCTTGGTGCTTCAATTATCGCTTGAAACTAGCGAATATAATTCGATTAAATTCCATCCAAATTAATTTGTACCGAATGATGATACAAATTGTGTAATTTCATATTGCTGGAGCCGAAGTAGGATTTATATTTAACTTCAAGTATGGTAATTAATTCTTCCACTCTAAATGGAGTATTAATGTTTTTTTTAATGGATGAAGGATGTTAGAGATATGTCAAATTATTTATTCGCAGCAAAAGCTCGACAATTTAAGATTCGTTTTATTAAGTTAGACGCTAATAAGGCTTCACGTCAAAATTGAATTTGTCGAATTTACAGAATAAATTAAAATTGCTTCAGTAAAAACGTGACTTTGGATATATCATGGCTTTACATAATAAGATGGGATTTATAAGTCAAACTCATAAATATTTGAGTATCGAAACTCACGTTTTCCCCCAGAACAAATAAGTCGTATTTCAGTCAAATGGAAAATAGTGATATTAAAATTGAAGTCTTCCAAAATTTCATTCGAAACTTTTGCAATTCAACTTTTTCGATTTATTATTAGTCGTAAAATTGACGACTAATGCATTTATAGCATTGTGAGAGCGCCACATTAAAAATAGTTGCGAATAATAAATGATTATGTTATTATCCTAACTTGCAGATCTGTGAATCTATTTTCGATAAAAACAATATCGTTTAAAAGTTCTAAAATCTATTGTGACATCAGTGAGAATTTAGGATGATTTTTATTAAGAGATTTAAAACACGGTCTATAATTTCCACGTATATTAATCGCATTAGTATTTAATTCTTTCATCTGGATTGAGATGATCGACTGTAAATACAAGTATTTCCGATCTCCCAAATGGGATTTCGCATTGATTTGTTATCAAATATTTTTATTATTTATAGCAATATCTACATCAGATAAAGTACACAGTTGTATTATATAGAGCATTTTGAACCATTAATAAAATATTTAAAGCGTTGATCTCTTATTAACCCACTCGTGTGATCCATAATTCGTCTGTGATGTTCATTGGTTCATTAAATTATATTGATTATTCCAGACATGTACTTAATGTTATATGAGGATTAAACCCGTTAAATGGACATGAAATATAGAAAATTAAATTTGATAGACGATACGATCGGATACAGGCGCAAGAAATCTGTCATAGCATGATGATATTTATTTACAGAATAAAAGGTTTGAGAATGGGTGCTCTGCAGCCATTCTAAAATAATATCGTTTTGAGTACATATTTGCAATTCAAGTTGCTTTTGAATTAAGTCGTGCTTTTAAAAAGATATTTTATTTTAGGCGAGTCACTCGCTCCGATCACAAATTCATAAATTCTGAAAACGTAAGTGAGTTTTCTTTCACGTCAATTTTGGCACACTAAATTATTCTGAATATGAGAGACGTAAGAACAAAAGGAAATTTTAGGGCCTCTATTACAATGGAAGGATGTAAATTTTCCAAAAAAATAATAATCAAAAATGCACCCTTTGCTTTGAGTCCTGACTCGAATGGATGAAATTTGATTGATTAAATTTTCAAATGAGGGCTTAAGGCAGAAAATTATTTCATTCATATTATATTATTTCTTAGTGTAAACAATAGATATTGAATTTACGTTATATGGATTCGTAATAATTCGATGAATTATTTTTCAATTGATTTAATGGTATGATTTAGGTTATTATGAGTGGCGTTTAATACCCTTCCAGTAAAAGCTCATCGATTGTTAAGATCTTAAGAAGGAAAGCTTTCACAAATAAACACTTAAAGGTCAAAGGCCTTCTATATCGAATATATTCATGGGAAATACAGGATTAATTTAAAACGAACATGGTCCTTATCTTTTGAGAATTATGCAAATATAATATATTTATCAGAACTCATACGGATGAGAAGTAGATACGTTTGTTTAAGTCTCCAATATTGCAAGAATAAAATATAGTTTATTCGTACAAAACTTTTTATGAAACAGCAGGAATAAAATCAAATACAAGTAGTAGTTCTCAGAAACGACTCTTGCTGTGTATATTGTAAGTAGTCCAAATACATAAAACGTCCCTCGTTTATGATAATCTTCCTCGGGGTTTTATCTAATGTTGAATATTAGGAATATTGAAAATGGCTATGAAATATATATTTTAATGGATGTATAATAATCATACTTTGCGTAACAGCCTTAACATTAAAACATCATGCTCTTTTATTAGCTCGTCACTACTACTTGTAAAGTTTCAATATCACAAAATACTTTGAGTGGATGTATTGTGCTTGTAAACAGTGGAAATGCCCCTCTCCAAACACCAAACAAACTTTTCAAAATAAATCCTCAGCTTTGACCCAACAGCAACGCGAATGACTCAAATATCCAAATGTGACCGCAGGGTGTGCACCTTCTTTGAATGTGACTTTATGAATACATCCGCAAAGTTTTAGTTAGGATCGACAAAGACGACAAATAATTTAAGTCTAACCCCGGTAGATGGTAAAAGCTGTGTTTTAATAAATCGTACATTTTTTATAATGACATCTCATATACTAAAGAAACCTGTGTATCTTCCGCAATAACAACTAAGATAAATCATCTGATAAATCTGAGATAATCTATCAAAAAATGATGAACGAGAGTTTTTAAAGTTATTTCAAAGTATACAGCTTTCGAAATGTTGTTTGTACGAACATTTTTAATAGATGGATTGACGATGTCATTGACGTATATTTAAATAAAATACGCTTCTAATGTCTTCCAATACTATGTAGATATATTTTTTTCACGCCTTACATCTAAAAGCTAATATTTTAAATTGTATAGGGATGATGCATACATTTTAATTAAAAAACTGTTTGAAAAATGATATAATTATACCAAGACCACAAGTCAGGCTTGGATTAAAAAGTTTTAATTCATTCGGCCTTCCCAAAAACAATAAATAATCGAAAGTCTCTGGAATACATTACTATGACGCTAATTTATTACCCTTAATTTAGCGCTATTAAGGTTATTCGCCATCAAAATATAGAGGAATCCTACTTTATTACGATATTCATTATTTTCTTATGACGATATGCCTAATGACAGAATTTTCTTATGTTTGGCTGTCCCGTTTAAAATATTATTTTACTGTTAAAAGCATTTCTGAGAAGTCTTCGTATTTTATAATTTATGGAATATCAACGTCGAAATAAGCACAATTTCCGAAGTAATATTGTAATCCAGAAGAGGCGTTTAAGTATGATGTAATGTAAACATGATATGAGCGTATGGATAAATAATATTTTTCATGTTGAAAATACAAGCAGACATAAATAATAATGTTGTAATAGTTTTTAAACAAATATAATAAAATCATGGATTAAATTAAAATAAATTCATAAAATTATAATTATTCTTATACTGATCGATGCTGGAATTAGACTTGCGATCACATCTGCATTTATAAAACTTCTTGGATTGCTCGAAGTCACGGTTTAGCTCGATAGTTTGTCGTATGTGGTTGAGTTTTCGAAGCAAAAATATCATAATATTTTAATAAAGGAACGAAAGGCTGAAAAGTTCAAGGAATTTAAAAAGAAAGACATTATCTTGGAAACCTAACTGGAGTCAAAAGCTGATGCAAATGGCAGAAAGTTATCGCTTTAAAAATATACAAGGCTTGACGACCTGACTCCATTCTTGGTCAAGAGATAGAACAGCATCTCTTATCAATTTATAAAGATTTATCTAGGGATGAATTACTTCAAAGATGCTTGGGTGGTCATATTCGACATTTAACTCGACGATTTGGCGACTGGCTTTAAAGTACCTGCATTCTGGTGTAAAAATCATCGAAATATCAACATACATTGCTGCTGGGATATAAAATAACGAATATAGCTTCATTTTAAAGATGATGAATATATTAAGTAAAATTATTGAAACCTCAAATATAAAGTCTTTGCTGAAAATATCGATGAAGCGCGGGTAGCGAGGCAGAACCGTAAGAGTCTTTCTGCACAAAAGCAGCTCGCATAGCCTAAAAACAACAGATATTTGAAGATAATCAACTTTTATAGAAAGCTGAAGATTTATCGATAAGTCACTAAAATTGATAGTTTTATCATATTGAAACTTTAAAGGGAATTCGGTTGTGTATAAGACTGAATAGTTTTGTTTGGAAGCTAGTGAAGTAGTGAAGGTAATCTACTAATAATCTACTAATAGACTATAGTATAACGAGGTAAAAAATATATTATTACTATTAAAATAGGTATAATTTTACAGAAATATTGTACAATTTAGGTTTCAATTAATAAGATTAAATTAATAATCCATCAAACTTTTTTTTTTAATTTAGTACGACATTTGATTGCATAGCGTTCCCACGTACATACAAACGTTAATTATTAAACTCATTACACAACAATTTGTTTATAAATAATATTAAAAATATTTGATCATTATTTTTAAATGCGAATTGTATTAATAATTAATTGAGATAAATCTGTTTGAGTTATGTCTTACGTTTGATTAAATTTGGATGTATGGAAAATTTTATGATTGAAGATAGTGCGTATTCGTATCTTGACGCTTTCCTAGGCAATACACCAAAGTGAGTCATTTTTTCTAATTTGTAAATGGCCGAAGTTTTCAAGGACTCGTAACGATATCCCAATTTTCCCGAATGCTTTCAGAATTTCAACGCGAGCGTAAAAGAAAGAAGAAGCAAAACGCTGATGAAATTTCCTAAATGAAACAATATATAAGATTTGGTCCCAAACAATTTGGAAACTCATCTAAATTTCATTTGGCAACTTTACCTTCCCTTTTTTATACAAGGGAAAGGTTTTTACAGAGAAAAATTCCTGAAAAGCGGTCTGGACACAATCTTATGAATGGCACGGACTTAGGTATGTAAGAGGCGCTTTTTAAGCGAACTTTTTAGTGAGAATATTCTCTGATTTTCTTTAGATGTTTACCCGAAGAGTTTAATAACATTCCTGGGTCAAATGCGACACGTTTTTCATGACAATACGCTATGGGGAGACCTTTGGGAACATTTGGGACGTTGCGCTGTTTTCGACTCACGCCTTTTCAGTAAATAAAAGTGTGCCATGCTATCCGCGAACCATGACATTTAAACCCGTTAAAAATATTAATTTAACGTAGATAAACATTGGAATTTTTACGTCACATTGTAGCACAATGTACATCTCATACCAAAAATGTAGATCGTAAAAGCATTATATACAATAACAATTCAGTCGTTTAACAACCGGATCGAAAGCTGTATTTCGTTTTAATTAAAACTCTATTATACAATAGGATTCATTCTCTAAATGAAGTGTTAATTACATTTTCATTAAGTCAAACAATAAGCTTCATCCAAACTACCATAGGTATTATAAATTGCCAATAATCGCACTATGTATACAATATAGTCTTATATTCAAAATAATCGCTGTTGAGAATATTTAATTTAAAAAGTTTGATGGAAAAAATATCTCTTAGTAAACATAGCTTTCTGAATGAGCTATTTTTTATGCTTGATACGTAGCTAAAAGGGACATTAGGTTTTTAAAAGGTTTTTATGGTCGCCGGGCCTTTAAAAATTGACAAACTCAATTTCCCGAACGATTATAAGGATGGCGTTCACATTTTAGAATTATTATTCCATGAACACATCGTCCTGGCTGTGAATTTAGTTTAAAACTCATTTACAATATTTTAAAATTGACAAGGATATTTTAGGATGTTTATTATATTATTTTTACACTTTTATAACAAAAAAATATACAATTTTAGTAAAAATGTTCGATGATGATCATATGATAATAGAAAGTCAAATAATTAACTATAATGAACCTCGAATCACAGATTAACATTTCAAATGGATACCCTTATTCCCTATGTCCGACTTAGCGACCTGAAACATATTCATTAGATTGATTTGAAAATGACCAATATAAATTTATTTTTGGAATCATTCTTAAACATCACTTTTAGTACGTGTTAATTGAAAATTGTTTATGTCTATTATATTGTATTATTTCACTTTTTTGTGTAATAATTTAGTATTTAATTGAATAGATGTAGACAAAATGTTGTTGTATATTGATCCTTACTATATGGTCAACCTTGCCTTTGAGGAGTAAAACGTTATTCATTGTCTTGACACAACGTTAAATAATTATTGAACGCAATCAGTTTAACCGTTATAGTGCCAATCGTCTATTTCCGTCGACTTGTCTTCAACATTCCTTTATAAAATAGCGAAAAAATGAACAAAATCCATGGAATAATTATGATGTTGCATAATTTTGAAAAAAAGCATTTTTTTTGGCATTTTTAAGCAAACAATATTAATTTTTTGGCACTAAAACGGTTAAATTACCAGAGATGGATTAATTTTCTGGTAAAATATATAATTTCATATTTAAACTTGATCATCAAATCAACATTTTATTAAAAATATACTATAGGCGTGTGCTCTTAAATGAAGTGAGGAAGAAAGTTTGGCTAGAAATTTTCTCAAAAACCAATAATACTAAGAATATAATGAAAACTGAGAATAATAATATTGTCAAATAAACGTAAATTTAGATTTATGAGACTGATACTTATATTGATAGTGAGGTATTGTATATATAGTAGAATAATTCAATATTAGTTAATACGATATTTTATTTCAACATTATTAGTCTTAAATCTTTGGTGTTATCCCTAAAACCAATTAATCTCGAGAAGTATCTTGAATGTATAACCCAAAGATCTATGATTAAAATCACCATTATATATAACTACTATTAACTACATTTAAAAAAATATGTAAAAATCATGTCAAAGTGGGCGGTTATCAATGATTTCGTACAATATTTTCACAGATTAATCATATTTAAATATAACATATCGTTTAAATTGAAAACAATACGTTTGCTTTTAATAATAAATGCATATATAGTTATTCGTATTCTTCCTCCCTAGTATTACCATGGATAATAAAGAGTCTGCTGTACAATTTGTATGAAAATTAATATCACTGATTTCAGTACAAAATATTATTTTTAATACACCAGCTTGACATTGTTTGATTTTTTTTTTCGGTATGGCAAATGTTATATACCCCCGAGAGATTCGCGTGCTGTCTAAGGGAGGTCATGATTTTATGCAAATACATTATGAAAGCTTTCATGAAACTCAGTTTTAAACGAGTTACACCAAAAATAATATACGTGATACATTTTGGGAAAAGGCTGAACGTCATGTTGAATTCAAAGCGTCTGCTACAATACTTGCTTATTTCTTATTTTCTTCGGCCAATTATATCATTTTCACGTTTCTCGCTTTTCTCGGCCGTCTTAAACGGAATATTTTAGAAGTAGCCTTTCAGAATAGGATAGATCTTTTAAAATTAGCAGCACTGCGAAGCACGATTTGTTGATCTTATCTTACACACATTCTCATATGGTGTTATTTTTCCGAGTTTTAAGGGGAAACGATGAGTCAGAAAAGCCTTTGAAATATTGCACACATGGGGTAAGTAACTTTTGTGTAGCTTAACGAGCTGGCCGTAGTCTCTTAAGAGAGAAAAACAAGTTTTTTGTTGTTGGGAGTTCAGTCGTTGTTTGTCGAGGGTTGTCGTTTTCATAATTAAAATTTCTTTGAACGTAAGACAAATAAGAAAAATGACATATCTTATGAGGGGCTTTGAAGATTTCCTCGGGGGAAATAACAGAATTAAAAATTCTTCTGTCACCTTTTATTACAACCTTTTGTGTAACATAAATAATGGGACATGCTATGTAAACATATTTTTTTTATCAAGATTTGAACCCATTAAGATGAATACTGCAATTACATAAATTCGTTTGAAGACAAATTTAAAAAATGCAACGTTTCAATAAAATATTTAGTTAAATTTATATACTTAAGTCAATTTATAAGACTAGCGAACTAACGACAATATCGATATAATCTGAAAAACCAAGCTTATAGCTTCTGGACTGTAAGAGGTTGTTTGTTTGAATCTAACTAAATTAAATCGTTTTTTTTTTTGGTAGTATCGGGATTGATGATAGTTCATCAATTATAATTTTCCAAAAATGTACATTCTAGTATCAGTTCTTAAGGTGTTAAATAAATTCAAAAGATATAGATGCTTGCAGAACAGATGGTACAAAAGCTAAATAATATAGACTTAATTTAGGGGTTGTTTTTAGTACCTGTTGTGCCAAAATGCATTGCTTTTTGGGGCACTTATTGTCGTATATAAACCATTTCTCACCTACAGTCACCATGGATTCTAAGAACAGCATTTTAGTTTCTTCCTAGAGGATAGCTTCACACATGTATACGAGCGCTACCTTATTCTCTTTACTTAATATTAAATTCATTCACTTAATTACTCAAACGCTTTGTTTCCATACTTTGGCGATGTTTTGCTTCTTTGAACGCTGAAACATGAATATCCGTTCTTCTCCTTTCTTTCTTCGTTATTTCCTGAATGAAAAACTTTGGATTGGTTTCATTTTCTAAAGCTATACGATCCTCATCAATAACTTTAAGATCCACTTCTTGGTTTGCCTACTAACACACGCTCCAGCCGTTGACTAAATACTGACAAAAGAAAGGTGTGCAATCTGATTGACAGATGAAACACAACTGACCATCAAAGTTACTTATTAAAAAGCCCTTTTGTCTGTGTATCCGTAATACTAAGACTTGGTCATATGCTATACTTAGCAAATCATTGTAACCTCAACACAATTTGTTTTACTGGAATCCGTAGATATTACAGTAAGCCTATCTTTTATTTTGTGTAAGACAATTACTAATTTATGTCAAGTTCGAGTATAGTTTTACTAAAATCTTTATATACTTAATATGACATCGACAAATATTATCATAATACTTTTGCGCGAATTATATCCATGCAAAAAACGTTGTGAATGATTTACTCTAAAATTTGATTTAATTCCTCTACTGAATAAACCATTGTTAAACCAATACAAAGACCAATGCATGGAAAATATTCACGTACTCCGCTTTGTTAGCCACATGAATAATTGAGCACAAAAGAAAAGCGTGTTTTTTTTAAATCACAACTGCGTGATTAATCATCTTTTTATTATAAACAGTGGTAGGTTTTCATATACAACCATGTACGTGATTATTTGTGAATCGACACATTACAAAACCCTTCTTAAGAGTCGGGTGAATGCTTTGCCATCAATATTCACATTTTATGTGCACGTCTGCAAATTGATAATTAGTACTGGATGTGTGAAATCTAAAAGCTTTGCAATTTTGTAGTACAATACCCTCAATTTACCCCATTTGTTTGAATGATTGGAAGCTGAATTATAAATATTTTTATTTTAATCTCTCCGCCATAAATTCTGATACATTAAGCGTGTATTAATTCTGAAACGAATTAAATATATGCTAGAGGTAATAATGTATTGGACTGCTGATAATTTTTATCTGATTATGACGATTTGCATGATACGTTTTATGTTAAATATTTCTTATCATTGGATATAAATATTAAAACTATTAAATGTTTTAATTCTAGAATCTGCTTATAAAAAGTTTAAATAGGTCATCTAAACGAGTTAAATTGAAATTATACTGATTGCCATAAAAATGTATAACGTGCAAAACATGATTTAATAAGCTTCGATTTTATTTTATGTAAATTATTTGAATGGAGTGGGACTTATTTTCGATGATGTATTAGAAGTGCAAATTAGTTCGGTTCGTTTTTTGCGATCAAAAATGCATTTATTTAAAACAAAATTAATGAATAGATTAATCAAAGTATTGTCCATCGCTGATTACTACTTTTCCCACCTCTCAGGTAATTTTAGAATTCCATCTCGAAAAAATGTCTCATATTTTAAAGCTATATAAAATCAGAAAACAATCGTCCAAAAATAACTTCTTCATATTCAAATTATACCTGACCAACAGAATATTCTACGTCAAATACGAAGATGAAGCCACTACACTCCATGATATAAAATCCAGCGTCCCACAAGGCAACGTACTTGGTCCAGTTTTATATCTTTTATACACAGCCGTCATTCCGACAACAGACACCACGACAACAGCCACCTTTGCAGACGACACAGCTCTTTTAACCTCGCACAGCGACCCTGCAATAGCGTCTCAACTGCTCCAACATGACCTCAATAATATACAGAAATGGCGCATAAAGACCAGTGAAAGTAAATCCACGCATGTCATTTTCACTAATAGATGAGAGACATGTCCTCCTGTCTCACTGAATGATTGCGCACTGCCACAGGCAGATATAGTTAAATTTCTCGGCATGCACCTGGACAGATGTTTAATGTGGAAGACGCACATAAGGAAGAAGAGAAAGCAATAATAATGTCCCTAATAAACAAAACACTCTTATACAAAAGTATACCAATCTGGACATATGGGATACAGCTCTGGGGTACCGCAACAAACTCCAATATTGACATTCTCCAATGCTTTCAATTTCCATGGTACGTGACAAACGAAACGATACACAGAGAATTAAGCATACCAACAGTGAGGCAAGGATAGGATTATGTGGAAACGAGTGAGTAGCTAAATGATCATTATATATTAATGATAATTTAATTATGGTTGCAATTTCAATCACTCACACATGGGCGTTCCTGCACGACTTTATTAATCGCCTCAGCATTTACTTTTTCTAATCCTGGAAATCAGGGTAAACCTGGATCGAGACGATCGATCAGAAATATTAATATTTACAATCTCCCAAATTTGTTGGTATGGTGAAATTTTTTTCCACAATCTGGATTTGAGCCCGAACCTTTACAACAAAAGTCCAGAATCTAAGCCACTATACCAACACTTGGTCTGACTTATGTCTAATCTCTCTTAATACATCAAAATCAGCTATCACTATGAAATATTTATAACAGCCAGAGCTTTTTTTTAAAAACGAACCGAATTAATTTGCATTCTTAATATTATAAAAAATAAAATGATTTTTTTATGATTTAAAAGTAAATACGTGACATTTGAATAAGCGAACTTACTCATAATGGAATTTAGATATATTTGTCGCAGAATTTTAGATAAAAATGTTAAAGATTCATATTTAAAAAAGCGTTTAACGGATATTTAGTGAAAATATACATTACTTATAAAACAGCTCTTTGTCTTTTGAGAGGTATCCTCACTATAACCATTTTCTTTGTCCTCCATCTTTGTGTCTATATCATTTTAACGTTATCATTATAACTTTCTTCCACTGAATATTTAACAACTTGAATATCGATGACTTGGAAAACTTCTTTACTAAAAGTATGAACAATATCGACTGTTTGTTTTAATTCATTTTTGATTGAGGATGTAATATTTTCCATTAAAAAAAATGATTTTGTTGAGTAAGTTGAAACTATTAGCAGTCTCGAGATTTAGAAGTTAGGTTCATAACTCAAACATTTTGAATTAAAGCTGCATGAAAAAGCTTATTTTAAATGATAAATAGATATTTTATCTCATTTAATTGAAAGGAAATGTTTAGATTAATGTTATTTAAATTTTTCAGATGATCAATTACCCAATGCTAATTAAATTTTTAAAGACAAGTTGCTCTCTTCTACAATTTATGATATCATGTAATATAAAAGCGAGATATAATAAACGTCTTTAAGGTTCTACTTTACATTTATCTTTAATGGAATAAAAATGTATTTTTGCGTTAATATAAATTTTTAAACATGTATTTTTATTATTCACCTCGAGTACTTAAAATAAATTTGGTCCATATTTGCAGTGAAGCTCCCATATGGGGTCCATTTATCATCGGAAAAGCAATATGAAAATTTTCGCTCTGCACGCTGAATTTTTTTTTCATTAAACCGTTACATGATGTGATAATTTTTCATTGCGAATTCGCAAGACTTTTTTATTGCACTATTTCAGAGAGAAAAGTTAACAAGTCCAAAATGATTAAAAGACGTATTAAATCACAATAAGAATATGATGTGTGGTGTGAATTTTAGCCGCTGGTGGTGATTGAGGTCAAGTCCATTTTAATTTCCGCTGAAATTCTTCACAGCTCCTTAAGGGCGTAAAATTGGAATTGTTTGAGAAAGTAGAGTCAAAATATGAATTTATTAACACGACTTCAGCAAAATCAAATCGGTCGCAATCCAAAACACTTTTAAAGAGTTTTAATATATTCCAATTATTATGTTTATTCCGTTCGTGTAATCTGGAGAAACGTCTCAGGTGCGAGAATTTGTTTTTCCTCAAAGAAAACTTCCTCGGGCAATTTCCATAAAGTTTATGTTATTTTGCATAAAAGTCTTAATTTTGCAGGGCCTAGCGGAAAAAAATGATTTATAAAACAATATTCAAGCCCAATCAGACATGCAAATTGGTCGATCGTAAGTTATTGGGGTGGTTTTTTTTTATTGAAACTGCATGATATTTTTTCAATAAAAATTACTTTTTGTTATATATTATTGAAGTGGATTGCGTATATTTGCCTCATACATAAGTATTGTGGGTTTATACCAATTTTTTCTCTCTCTGGTTATGCGTAGTTTTCGATTTAAAGTTTCGCAACTCGTTTCCTCAATAATATACTGTAAAGTTATGACATGTAGGAGGTTTTTTTTGTAACGAAAAATACATTTATATTTTATGCATAGTGCGCTAAGATGATATGAAAATATTGGTTTATAGTCCAGTGAATATCAAATATTATTTCATGATAAATAATATGCGAATTAAATAATCAGCTATTGGCATACTTTGTCTAGAGATGATTGCTGATTTTATAAAATTATTTTTAATAAATTAATCTTCAACCAGAATTGCCAATAATACAAGGTATTGTGTTTGCCAAAATTCTTCACATTTATTATTTTTAAGTAGTCATTAACAAATGTTGATATTTTGATTTAGATCATATAAAAGTTTGGATTAAAATCTATAGATTGCAGAAAAACTTTCACCGTTTGAATACAAATTTCAGAGAACGGAAATATTAATATTTCGATCGTCTTTATCCAAGTTTAACTTGATTTCCCTTTTTTATGTAGTTCTAAGGCATCCCTTTTAACTATTTCCAACCATTTTGATATAGCAATATATGTTTTAAAATAGCTTTTATGACTTAACAAGTTTTTAAATGTAATATTTTTACCTGAACCCTAAAAAGAGAACATAGTAACTCTGGGATAGATCCACATTTTTGTAAAAACCAATTCTTTTTACGTATGCTTGATTGATATCCAAAAAAATCTTAAGAGAAATACCGTTTAACATGAATTTTATGTGTGCTTTTATGATTTTAAAAAATGTACTGAAGCTTAAAATCGTAATCAATTTCAAGCCCTAATTTCATAGTCGTATAATTTTTAACATAAAATTATTTGAATTGAATTTATTAATAACAAATAGCCTCATACTTCGTAAATTACAATATCCGGAACCAAATTACAATTGGAAGAGCCATTTGAATTACTTCTTTGAATATTAATAGGGGTTCACTTATAGGAAAACTAAAACAATGATTCGACTCTATTGAATTTTTAATAAGCTATCCTTAAAGTACAACAAAACTCTAGGGTCCATCTAGAGGTCACTAACAATACAGTTTAAAGTAACATAGCATATGAAAATTTGATTAAAGCAAAAGGGTCATTTAGCTTAGATTTTAGACCCAACAAATTACAATATACAATAGCATATTCAGAGTTCGGTCATTGCAAAATCTACGCAAATTGAATATGTTCTACCGTATATCAAATAAAATGAAAAACAAACAATCCCATGGCGCTTTTATGAAACGAGGGAATTTAATATGATGATTCAATTTTGATCAATAAAACACAGTTATGATTATATTAAAATAGGATTCATTTTCCATATTATATCTGAAACTTTGATACAAATAAAATATAAAACTTGCAATTAAATTGTGAAAGATTTTCATAAATGTCAATTTAAATGGATTTATTTTACTTTTTCCATTTTTTAAACATTATTTTATTAGGAGTATTTCACATATTGCATGACTTTCAAAAAATATACGTCGAACTTAATTCTTTACAATTTTTAAAACCCTTTCTTTTTGAAACTTCGTCCAATTACAAATTATCCTACAACAGAAATCAATTTAAAGCACATTGTTTTCCAATTAAAAACTCACATCCAATCTTTGCGTTCATATCAACTCGAATTGGATTTTATTTGCATTTTAAAAATGATAATAGTATATGACTTTCACATATTACATTAGAGTTTGTTTGGGGCTTGTTATTGATTTTTTAAATTTACTTAGACAAATAACGGACAAATGATAGATAACAGATCCCATTAATAAAATTAAACATTATTTGGCAATTCGATATTAGTTCTGATATCTTTCCTTTTAGATTTATTATTTTTACGTAGCTATAGATTATTAACGTATACGACATTATACAATTTATTAAGCAACATAATATTTATATTTACCATCAATCACGTCTCCCAAATCTATTGGCGCAGTATTTATTTATTAGTTTGAATTTAAGTTTAGAAAAAAATCTGATTCTTAGTGTGAAATGAAAAATATATTGAAAATGCAATTAAAAAATGCTTTTTTGGTTATATGTGCGAATAGTCGTAAGTCAAACCGTTGTAAGGCGAGGACTACCTGTACGGTGTTGATAGTAATTTACTTTACCACTTTATATTATATAGAAATGGAATTTAAAAATACTGATAGGATATTGATTTTTCAAATATGGCAATGGTAATTATTAAAAGTACATGGCTTTTAAATGCAGAAAATATTCTTAAATTCGGTTGTAAAATTGTTTTGAACAGCGATTCATGATGATTGTCGTTATTATATTTGATCGTTTTAAAAGTCGCAACAGTGAGAACTCATTCAGCTAATGGTTCTCCGAATTTTATGGAATTTAAATCCCCGCTTGACGACACACTTACGTGTTAAACGATCGTTTAGCATGGATACTTATGATTAAAGCATCCCGGCTCTCGGGGAAGGCTTCGCTGCAAATATATAAGAGTGCTCATAAATTCGAAACTATTTCAGCAAATTTCCCTTCTTTTACAAAGGAGCTGTTTTATTAACTGTCCGTAGTAAAAGCTTTTCCTAGAGGCTTTCAACGCAACAGAGGAGATGCATTAGTGTGGAGGCTTTTGAATGTAAGAAGCATCAAATAAAGCGCGGAATAAACTGAGTGGTAAATTTAAAACGACTGCTGACACTAAGACTCGCTTTGATTACCAGGGGTAATATTTAAATTGCATTCGTCTTTTACAGTCAATTTCCAGAAGAAGAAGAAAAAAACCAATGAAATTAGGGTTTATTTTGCCATTTTAATTGCGTTTTGATTCGAAATGTTCCACTGATGAATGCATTTAATTGCTTTGATCCCTGGAACCATTCACGTTAAATTAGACCGCAACTGGTTTTTGCTGCAGTCGTCGAAGCATGGATGCATTCCTATGCAATTAGTATTTGTTTGCATTGTATGATGGCTTCAACTTTATTTTCATTAATTCAAAACACACAATGCGATGTAATCGATTGTAGCTTAGATGGGCAAAGTGAAAAATTCATAATTGTCTAGTAAAATAACTATGCAAATCATGCATTTCGATTTACTCGTACGAAAATATTCATATTACAGTATGCGCGCAAAGAAAACAGAATGCAATCCCTCGAAGGATAAATGTTGGTTCAATTTTCAATTCAAAAAGCTCTTAGTTTGAGGCTCTGAAAGCATTTAACGCGATTGTTTTATTTGACTAGCACTCATGGATTAAACAAATCCTCCAATTGAAAGTTTTTGCATATTAACAGATTTTTGAATTGAAGATTTAAGCTCGTAGACGTATCAAAAAGTTCATAAAACTACTTAAAAATTAATACTAGAATAAATACTTTTTTTTATTGAAATACATAATATAATAAAACGTATTATTGAATAACTCACAACAATATGCCATTTCGGGGTGTTTAAAGTAGTCAAAGTTTCCTTATTATCTACAGCAAAAACGAAGTGACCTTTGTATAAAACATTGGGTACATTTGACATAAAAATGTATTATGAAAATATTTTGAATATCATTTTCGAATTGTAATTCAATATCTGTTTGAATAATTTATTGAGGAGAATTTTAAAAAGGTATATCTGTTACAATAGCTTTCCATCTCAAAGATAAGACAATACAAACACATGTAGCATGACATTTAATGAATGTTACCTATTTCGGAGTTAATAAATTATCTTATTTTTTAGGATGCACTCCGATTTTATTAATCATCCCAGAATTTACATACACATACCCAAGAAATCAGGGTATGCTTTAATTGAGACAACTCCAGGAATCAGCCCATTTACTTTGAAATTATTGTGACACGAAAATATTAATATTTCAATCGATTATCCTGAACAAAATATACTTGTTTTCTGGTTCTTATAAAGGAAATGGATAGAAGATGTTAAAATGAAGCTAAACAACTTTTTCACCAATGATAATTCAATCAAACGTAATACATTGCAACTTATAGTCAATTTTGTAACTGTGAAAATGTTCTAAAAAATATCTAAAGCGTATTAATATTTATTATATTTTATACCATCGTGTAATACAGAGAAAAATCGTATTTATTTATTCAAATAACTTTTTGCAATTTCATTGTTATTTCAACTACTTAATAATTATAATGTGTGCTTAGATATTAATTTTCTAGGTGGAATTAAAGCCATAATTTTGCGTCTACTCCATAGAGAGCAAATTTGTCTTGGAACTCAGTCATGTAAGAGCTTGCGAAAATAGTTAAACTTGTATGTTGAATTACTTAAATCATGAAATAATTACTGCAATACCTGATACATTAATTGTGTGTAAATTGATATATTTTCCCATGAGGTGTTTGGATATGGAAAATTTCAAATTATGTAATGAAAATTCACATTTTTGCTTAAAAAATCATAATTAAAAAGTAACTTTGTGGCGATAATATTTCGGATCAAACACATTCAGCATAGGCAGGAATTAGGTTCATTTTTACGTGCCGGCCCTTTTGTTTGCTTATTTCGCAAAACGACCATTATTTATGCCCACAAATCCGGCACATATACTTCCCTATGGAGTATATAAATATTTTTGTACGAATTTTGGATTCGGTTCCGCGGCAAACTGGGTTCGCTTATGAATATTCGCAAACTCATTTACGGAGCTGAAGTCCTTATTAATATGCTACGAACCATCGTGGATATAATGTCCTACCCTATGAATGTTAAATATTAACCCGGGGAAGCATGAAAATGGACCTTTAAACGTTCCGTGGCCACATTAACGTCTTAAGTAGTCGAGGATCACGTGTTCGTTAACAGATTATGTATTTGGTTTCCATTAGCTGATGTGTCTGGAGATTAACGGTCAACAATGAAGATTTATGAGTCGCTGCTTAACAAATATCATCCATCATCGAGCATTCATACGGATGCTGAGATAATCGACTGAAAATGCTGAAATTGGAGGTTTTCTAGAGACTTTAGCTTAATCAAAACACATGAAAACCTACCGGAATAAAAGCGAAGCAATTTAAAGTTTTCACATATCGATTTGTAATTGCAAAATAATATTAAAACGGATCGTAAAAAAATTGCGCTTCTATTCTATTACATAAATTGTACAATAGCCATGTATGTTCAAACCAGATATTTCATCGTTATTTTTATACGAAGGATAATAACTTTTACAAGCCATAGAAATGTTGTATTTGTTCAAATTTTTTAAACTAACAAGGTACGAACCTTGTCTTGTTAAAACAGAGTATATTAAATTCTCAAATATAAAAACTTATACATAAAATATAGGAATTTAATGAAGTCAACATAAGACATATATATGACGACGAAGATTTAAGCATTTTAGCATTGATTAAGGGATTTTTTTTCTTTAATAAAAAATATGATCCTTCTTTGTGTATGGCAAGATATTATTATGTTAATTCGTTTTAGATTACTTGAATTTCGTAATGAAAAAATGGTGAATAAACACTATGCTATGATTTGTAAAATTAGCATAAGTAAACCTAATAGAGCTTAGTTTTGATCTTCCACCCCATCCATATTATTTGCCGAATATCACATCCTTTGATTGTCATCTGTTTGAGATAAGATTATCTCATACATATATTCTCATTTAATGGGGTTTAATAGCATTTATATATTTTCAATGCAATTGCTGCAGTTCGGCGATACTCATTGATCCGAAATTAAATATTGTAATAAAGTAAAACCCCAAAAATAGTTAACTTATTTCTTAGCTGCGTGGTTGCACGATAATCCAAACATCCCACATTTTCAGCAAAAATTTAAACATTTATGGATAATATATATAATGGATGACTATGATTTATTTCTGCTAGCGAAATATTTACGAAAAAATATTAAGTTTTTTATTAAATTTGAAAAATTGTATCTGAGAGCAATATTTTCAGTTGGTTGAGCCCTTTATATGAGATTTATTATCATTTTTTATATATCTGTTTTTCGCAAGTAGTAATTTAATATATATTTGTCTGTTTATACTAAAGCCAATTTGCGGTTCTTATGATGTATAATTATATAAGAACGTTTCTGAAATTTCTATTTGGCGTCGCTCTTTGATGTATGTCTTTGCCCGAAATTTATTAGCTTCTTCGGTTTTTCATGCTTCAATATATTTCTGTTGCCATGAAATATTTTCATTTATTAAATACTGCAATTGTGGAAGCTCTGAAAAACGTATAAACGAATCTGCGGTGGTAATTGGCAATGGACGGAAGCGCGGATTGGGAAATGAAAGAAAATCTTTAATATCGCGCGGGGCAAAGTTTTCCAAAATGGCACAGGTTTTTCACGAAAATGTTCGTACAATTTAATAATAAAAAAATGAGAAATACGAACTCTCCAAATGGCCGGGGGAATAAAATGGGCTAATTTGCCTCTGCCGTGCTCACCTCTGGAAATTTTACAACATTTTTGTACGCGTATTTGAAAGGAGCGATGATTTTTCACAATCTTCACGCCTTTATGCGCCGCCAATGAATAGGCAAATCGTTCTTGTGTGATCACAATAGAGGTGCTCAGTCACGTCGTTAACTCACCGTCTGAGGACAAGAAAAGGTTGTAAGCCCCCTCTTTGATGTAAGTATGTAATGTATGGAAATTCTCATTAGAATCTCGGTTTGTAGCTATTACACGTTTTAATGTTGGTCTTATAATCTCAAAACGTCTTAATAAAAGTGTCTTTATATTTAAAGCATCTTACGTTAAATTGATGTTAATTTACAAACGTTAATTTAAGGGAATTTCGAAGAATTATTGCTTTTGTGCTAAGCATGAGATAAGTTTTCAAACATGAACAATGTGTTTAAAAGGTCATGAAAAGCCATTTAACGACTTTTGTTGAACATAAGCTTTGTAATTTGAAAATATTGTCGTTTGTTTTATAACGTCACATTCACTTTAACCGCCCTATTAATTTATTTAAGGGTGAACCACCTCGTGAAAAATTATTTTCTGACTCCTGTAGAAATCGCGTACATTTGATAACGAATGAAATATATATATAAAACTTCAAATACAAGCGACTCTTGATTCTCACACACATCTTTAGAAAATAATTATATGCGAAATTGATAGTCGCCTGTATTACTAAAACTGATTAAATTACAATACAAAAACTATTTAAACTACGCTTAATATTTCTCAAAGCTACATTTTTTCGTGCTTTTCTTGATTCTTATAAATTTAAATTTTAACAAAGTGAACTTCATTTAATCATTAACCTTATTCTAATATCAGAAAACTTATTTTAAAAATAATTTATTGGCTCTCACTCTCGATCCAAAATCTTTATATCACACTTATTTTATTTACCCTCAATTAAATATGAACTTGTTTTTCTTCAACTAAAAAAATGTTCTTTAATTTGAAGCTGTTATTTTTTATGTATTTAATGAGCTTCCAAATGTAGCAAAGAGGTCAAATTCAGTTTGCAAAATCAATACCAAAAATTTTGTAAAGCCAAACTGCTTTTTAATCATTTCAGATCCCGCATAATTAATCTCTGTACACTTTAAATCAAATCAATAATATTTAACAGGTATACATTTAAATGGTTGATAGAAGCTATACATATTTTTAGCAGATTCTTAAAATATTGATGTAGTTATTATCTCTTAAGCGTTCAACGATTAAAGAAGTCAGCTCTCTGAAAAAAATTGATGACGATTTTTTCGATTTGTAATTCTTTGAATATCATAATCATTAATAAAAACATAACTAAAAGTGACATAATATATATTTTTTTAAATTTAAATATAGTTCCTCTTATAGATTTGAACCCATATACAACACGTATAGGTATAAATCAATATTGATGTATTTAAAATTAAATAAACAGAAATTCATGGAAAAGGAATTCATGTTTGTTTTTTATGGTATCCTCTATTTTGATAAATTTATCATACATTTATCCCATGAGGAATGACATCAAAGTTTTGTAGTTTGACAGATAGCACCACGAGAAAACATTTAAAGCAAAAGATCGAGCGAGATCTAAAGATGGAAGACAAGAACTCAGAAAGAATGAATGATGGTTTCCGCTTTCATAACGTTGACTGATCCGATGTATTTCTCATACCTAAAATAATATTTTCGTGTTTTTTTTGCGCGAGCAGAATATGGGCGAGATATGTATTAAAACGTTGAGGATAAATACATATTCACAATAAACCAATTATTTTAAAATATATTTAGGATTTATAAGACATTATAGAATTGAACGAGTTCTACTAATTTTGAAAATGCTCCTGGATATTTTTTTTTTTATGAAAAAGGAGCAAAACATTAGCAAAATATTTAAGAAAATTTTTGATAAAAAAGAATTTGAATATTGCATATAATTTGCATTTTCGTTACAGTTATCGAATATAGGCAATTTCCATGAGGCACTTTTCTAGGAAAAATAAATATGCTGATTTTCCATTGCCTTGTTGGTTAAGATAGAATTATTTGCATAGCAATTGTAGGCATGAGAGGAAATCATATATTTTTTTAAATTATTAAATTGTATTTTGATTAATGCTACAAATTTAATCACTCACAAGTGGTCTTTAATCACTTAATATTATTTATGATTCATTTATAATTGCCTTAGTATTTGTTTATTTAGAAAAGATAAATCTAAGTAAATTGATCGTTTTCGTTGATACCATTGATAGGTCAGTTATTGGTGTCAAAAAGATCATAAGCCAAAATTAAAGCCGAAATTAAACGAAAAGCTTACGGAAATTAGTCCATATTCTATATATAATAAACTAAAGATTAGTATGTTGACGCTAGATCACATTTTGCTTTGATGATATCTAATCTGATTTTATAACCAAAGATGGGAAGTTTTTCTACTTCCTACACACTAGACATAGTTTTAGTAAATTCAGCCTAATCAATGCTTTAGGGGAAAAAAACAGCTTAGGAATTTGAAAATTACACTCGAGCCTTTTTCTAACATAGTTATATGGTTCTGCAAAAACGCCGCGTGCTAAAAATCCGTAGTATACAAAATTTGAAGTTCATACAAATTTAGGGTTTGTGTTCTAAAATAATATCAAATATAGTTGGTATACTTTAAAAACTTGTATAATAATATACCGTTCATTCATCATGTTTTTTTTTTCGAGATCTGTTATGGGTTTGCATCATTAGAGAGCTCTGGAGTATTTCTGGTTCTAGTCTTCGATAATAAGCGATTATCTGCCTTTACCGTATAAATATTTACATATTTAACGAAATATATAATCATAAGGAAACTTATAATGATTTCCAAAGTAAGTTTTCAAAATCAGTTCAAATTCTGTCTTGAATTTTAAACTTCTTTCCATTAAATGATCATTTTTTATTTAAAAAATCTAATTTAATTGCCAATTCTATGCCTTCATTGATCGTTTTTAACGTGAAACATGTAGCTACTTTGCTGAAACTGCTTTCTGTGTTATTAGTTGTGGTTGATTTATTTAATATTTTGACTAATTCGTCTTCGTTAAACATACGATCCTCCAATATTTCTTGGATGTCATGAATATCCATGTCATCCAAACCATCTACACCAATATCACGACAAATGTTTATTGTCCTTTGGTATTCATCTTCTATTGAGATGTTTTTAAATAGTGCGGATGTCCTGATGCATTGTCCAATATCAATAATAAGTTAAAATCAAGATTAATTTTCCTCATATAAGCTTCCATATCAGGTATAAAACAATTGTAGAACCAATTTTAAAAATAATACTGGTGATCAAAGATTTTTTATTGACTTCCAAAAAACAATTAAATTTTGCGTATAAATTCGGCGTTAAAAATTAAAGCGCGTACTAATTATACATGTTAATTATGTATATTTTTCCCTCAGGCCATATATTGTAAAAAACATATCACAATTTATACAAACATGTTGTATAAAACCGTGTTATATGAGGCCATAGTATACTTAATAAACGGTAAAAGTTCTTCCATTCAAATAGCCAATATTTTTATTTTTTTCATAGACTTTGTAGATAGTAATAGATTCTAATATCCAAAAAAAAAAATCTTTGAATATTTGGACCCGTACTTCTAAAAGATTAATGTATATGCACATATTTGATGGAAAAAAATAAAGAAAAAACCATAAAAGGTCTGAGTTCGTATTATATACTAAGACGAGAAGTCATGGGTAAAAAATGTCGACATCAATAGAGCACTTTAATGTTGCAAGTGCGAAACAAAGTACACTTCATAAATATTGTAAAAGTGAGCGACGTTCATGAATAGAAATGGAAGGACATGCCCAGGAACTGCGCAAAAATACGATTCCTGGATATATTACAAAATTCATATATTTATGAGACTTTGTAAGTTCAACGAATTTGTTATACGTAAGACTAAAATTACTTTTTCTTTTATTTGATTACGTGACAAATGATTCAAAAATATTATGTTAGGACATCGACGATAAATTTAGATTTGAGTTTTTCATTTTTAGATTTTCAAATAAAAATAAATATAGGCTTTCCTTATTTAGGGTGGATACCTGAGGATATTCTAGAAACATCATTATATCATTAATAATTCATGAAGAAGTACGATTGCTTTTGGAGGAAGTCGGATGTATATTTTTATTAAACTCATAAATAAAAATCAAACAAAAATATAGGAAAAAATCATCTAAAGAACTCGCAGAAATATCTCATATTGATACATCATAAAATAATTTCGATGCTTAACTTCGCCTTAACGATCGAATTGTTTGCATGCTATTGGAAAGCCATTAGCTCAACTCCCATAGTAATTCGGAAATATTTCGCAGGAGCAACTTTTATTACTGCAGGCCAATTTAATTTGATATAATTTATGCGAAAAATAAATGATGTTTTATAAGCTATCCAAGGACAATTTTACGACAGCTGTGTTTTAAAGATATCTCATTAAACTTAGTTTAACTTTTAGGGGCAAAGAAACTTAATACAAAATATGACCCTCGCTTTCGTAAAACTTCGGCGTCAAAACTTTTCTAAAACCCTTTGTCTACATTTGCGTAGATTAACTCATTGTTTTTAAAGGGAAAATAATGATTTTCTTGATTATGTTGCTATAAAGTCTTTCATTTGATTAGTAATCAATATAATTATAATTTCAATTTCATCCTTGAAAATTCAACATTTATAATTATTTCAAACCACGATATTTCAATATCCTGCTTCTGCTATCAATTTCTTTGCATAGTGAGACTACGAGCCATTAATCAATTTACTTTGATTTTGTATCATTCAAGTAAACAAAAATAAAACATGTCTTTCGTCTACAAATTCATCTCAAATAATGAATATTACCTTTTATTTTCTGTTTTCAGGAAACCCAAACAATTTGCTTCCTTTTCATTTTTCCTTTCATTTCTTAATGTCTTGAGCCATATTTTCTCCATCCACTTCTTCCGTTCTTCTGTCTATTGTTTCTTAATTTGAAAGCGAGATTCTTTCGTTCTTTATACATCCAAGAAAAATCATGCGACCGTTTGTTATTTTTTGATTATTAATATAACAGTGATCCAAAACATTTTATGGTTCTCAAATTATGAGTAAAAAAATAATCACTTGAAATCAATTCCATTATAATAGTGGCATCATAAAATACCATGGGTGATTTGCATCTATATGAAAAAATGTGATACGTTATTTATTATTTTTTCTTCACAAAAACCTTTTCATTTTCAATATGATTCAAAGTATTTGATCTCATAAAAAATATATATAAAATATATAATATTGATAATTATAACTGATATCAATAAAATATCTCTCTATATGCAAAAACTCAACCTTGATATAAGATTTTTTTATTTATTGTTTAATATTATCAAAGGTGTTATTTTAATTCATAATAAATAAACTCCTACTTGAAACTATATTAATTAAATATTTATATATTAGGGGGACCCATAAGTAATCAATTATTTTGAGAGCGCGCCGATAAAAGTAAATTCGTTATCTACGTAAGAACATATTCGTCATCTTATGCTCTTCCACTTTAAAATGGATTGTAACGCAACACAGACATCTAAGAAAATTTGTGGTGTTTATGGCAAAATTCTTAAGGTCAACAAGTGTCAACGATGGTTTCAAAGATTCTTAAGTGACAATTTTAGCCTAGTTGATGACCACCGAAGTAGGAGACCTGCTGAATTCGATACCGAGCTGATTCAGATCCAAAATTAAGTGTGACAGAAATAACGTCAAGACTCGGGGCTACTTGATCAACAGTGTAAAGACACTTGCACGCGATTGGCAAAAGTTACAGAAAAGGTCTTTGGATTCCTCGCCAATTGTCCGACACAAACAGGGATCAACGAAGAAGTTGTTGCACATCGCTTTTAACTAGATACCTTAACGAGCAATTTCTACCCCGGATTATAGCCTGTGATGAAAAATAAAGATTATACGACAATAATCAACCGGCTGTACCAACTCCTAAACCTTCTTTGGATATAAAAAGGTCCTCTTGAGCATATGGTGGGATTGTGGTGGGATAATACATTTTAAGTTTCTAAAGCTAAGATAAACTATTAATGCACAAATTTATTGCTCACAATTAGACAAAGTAAATGCAAAGTTATTAGAAAAACATACAAATTTGACAACCGAAAAGGCGTGATATTGGATCATGATAATGCCAGATCCCATGCAGCTAAAGTAAACCAAGAAAAAACTAGGGAACTCAATTGGGAATTGCTACCTCATCCAACATTTTCGCCAAATATTGCGCCGTCTGATTATTATTTATTCAAAGTTTTAGGCACTTAGAAAATAAGACGTTTTGAAATGTAAATGAAGTTAAAATTCACCTAAATAACTATTGTTCGTCAAAATCAACCTCTTTTTTATAATAGAGAGATTAAAATCCTTGCCTGGAAGATGGCAAAGAGTTGTAAATAATAATGGAAATTATATAATTGATTGATTAATTAAAATAAAATCGTAACGATTTTTTTCCGTTTTAATTCGAAATAATTGATTACTTATGGGTCCCCTTAATATTATATTTCTTATTTTTTTCAAAGAACTTTAATTCAAAGTAAAAAATTACATCAAATATGCTTAGAAACATAAAGAAAAATAATGTTTTTGATTTTCCTAATTTAATAAGATTGTATGATTTTTTGAGTTTATACAGGATTTAATGCATTTTTTTTTTTGAAATAGATCATCGACTAATTTTGATGTTCATCTTGTCTTATAGATATTTTAAACTCCTTAAACTCTTATTGTGTGATGAAATTTCAATATCAATATTTACATCCGCCTACTGTTGGCACTTTCCCGTAAACTTCGTCTATGGCTTTACTACTCTTCTATGTCGAAAAAAGATGATGAAAATTTTCCAATACTCCTAATACATCCTTCTAAGAATAAATATTTTTCTCATGAATTTTGTGTAAATATAGAAAAAATATGTTCAAAGCACTCTTCTTCTACGAGCACCAAAAGGTTTTCCCGTCATAGTTAACTCTATGCATACGCTATTTCAATTTCCTCTCTATAAGTAGCTATTTTAGCATAAGGCTTCTCTCCTTAATTGAAATTCCAAAGGTTAGTTTACGTTAGGCCTGTATTGTAAAAGAATTTACTACGAGGCTATACGTATACATTATAATGTGATACAAGATTCCTCGAATGTTTATGGTTTTAGGCGACCTGCTCTAGGTGATCAATCATTCTTTATTTGCGTTGAATTTCAACGGTAAATTTATGGAGATTAACTCGAAAGGATTACCAGGGGATGTAACTTAAAATCTTTTAGATTGAGATTAAAAATACATTTCATGGAGGGCATCAAATTCTCTGATGCACATTCATAATATAAATTATTAATGGTACATTTAAACTTATCCTTTTTCCGAGCGAATGTTATCGTTAGCATTGAGATTCTCTGTTTTTCCATCTCAAATCTTCAGTCAACATTTCATGATTCTAATCTAATTTAAGAAATCATTAGGTCGATAAATCTGGCTTTGATTGTATCGACGTTAAATTCACAAAAATCATAAACAGATGTCACTATTGTTAATGTGCATATCTAGATTAATTGGATATTTTCACTGTAAATATGATTCAATTTTAAGTTATAAAAATTGATTATTTTTTGCTTACCAATTTTCTCTTGGACTAACACTTCATCGGACGATTTTGTTAAACTGAAACAAATTAAAAAAATAGAATTTATGACAACGTATCACTATGGAAAATTTGATGATACAAATTTACCGCAATTATTATCGAATAAATATTTTACTTTGCGTAAAATTTCGTATCGTCTCTTCATATTTTTAATTATTCAGGGGACGCAATTTTATCCAACGTGCATCAATCACCATTACTCACTGTTCCTGTCATTTTATTTCGGTATCCCGAGGCTTAACGTATATGTAAATTTTTAATAATTGATCGTACATGTGAACGATTGAAACGCAAATCATTAACATCTAATTCGGCTCTCAAACAACTACTGAATGATGATTTGAGATTTATATTAAAGGATGTTATTTGACAGCCTGTCCCATTAAATACGTCCGATATTCATTTAGCCCGAATGCAATCAGGCTCTTAACGAAATTTACGCATGAACTAATAATATGAAAGGGTTTCGCTAAAATTTAGTTTACACTTTGAAACATAGACAAACTACCCGGGCGCTTGATTAACTGAAAGTTTGGAGTGCTAAACGCTTAAACTGAGTGTGCTAATTTTTATTAATACAAAATAGGCAATAGGATTCCGGATTATTGAAATGGAACAAAATAAAACTTTGATATTTTTTTCAAAAGGCTTCTACATAATAATTTCATTTTAGATCTAATATTAATTAATAATAGCGATATTTTATATCGAGATAAAAAATATCTTTATAGTTAAAGTTTTTGCTTGACTAGATGTCAAAATATGAGAAAGATCAATGATATTAGCGTCTTGGAGTGTTAACACTATCCAGCTAAATAATTAATATGCGTTCAATTTCAGTTGCCAATTATGCCATTCAATGAGCAATTTTTTGAATCATCTTACAACATATGAAAAAAAATGTTCATTGATCTAATATAAAATTTTGAGCCCCTCTGTCAAAAGATTGTTTGTTTTATGAAGGAATAAGTCAGCGGTGCGAACTATATAAGCCCCCAATGTAAAGTGGCGTGTTGAATGGGACCCAATTTGGTTTATTCAGAACGCAAACAGCCGTATATGACGTCCTCTGTGTATTATTTAGTTTGGTAGCTTACTTAACTGACTTGTAAACCCGGGCTTAAATATTTAACGGGCTAAAATTCTTCTGAATCCAAACTTTGGGAGCTTTCAATGCGCCAAAAGCCCTCGAAGTATGATTTTATTCATGCAGTTTGGGAATGTTTCGGCATCTATCGACTTTCTTCTAAGCCTATGGGGAGGCTTTAACGGATTTTATCGCTCACTATATTCACCTTTAATGTGTCCTCTGATAGGAGATCGAGTCTATTAGTCGAAAAGAAAGGATCGAATCTAACTTAATGACGCTAAATTGCCCCGCTTTATGTCTAAGAGCGAAACTTCGACTTGGCCGAAAGTAATGATAAGAATATCAGCGTACTAAATAATTTGCATCGTCAATCCGTAATAGTTTTGTGGGATTGCTCAAAACTGTCTGCAAAAACTGTTAGTTCTTCCTGGTGAAATTTGAAATGTAAGAAAAATTTACTTGAAATGAAATACGAATAACCTTTAAAAAATATAAGTTTTTGCTTTTTGCCTCCATAATTAGAGTAAAAAACGAATGTATTATTTTCAGTTATTAAGTCGCCTAAAAACGGACTTCGGATTCCATTTTTAGAAGTTGTTTGCATGCCTCTTAGGTACTCTTCATTTAAGAACACATCAGACATTGTACGTTACTAGCAGACGATTAATATTGGAATGCTAGCAAGGCCACTAAAACCATAAACCACATATATGGTGACATACTAACCGTTAAAATATGTTAATGCTGGCCTACGAATTAAATTGAGTAATGCAAAATTGAAATATGCTCCCAGGCTAGAATTACAAATTAAAACCTCAACAAACTACTGAAAAGAAATAAAAAACATTGGCTTCTTTATAATCATAAATGCAAGTATATTTATTTATTTTATATCGACTAGTCTAATAAAATTGTAGAAATAAGTTTTAAGTTGAAAAAAATGGACTTCTTTCGGGATAAGTTCCTGGAATTTGGTCGCAATTCGAATTGGTCGTAAGTCGAATTTCATACAAAATACGTAACTTAAATTGTGTTCAAATAAAACATGTGTATTTATTTATGTATTAATATAAAATATTTACTTAATTAATATTTAAAATATTTCATCATCTGTACTTATTGTATATAAGTACAATCATTGGCTCATCATCAGTAGTGGAAGAAGAAGCAGTAGTAATCATTTTAAAAAACATATCCAACTTTAGTTGAGTTGCTTGTTGTTTTTTTCCTCCTGTATATTTCTTTGTAGCAAGCAAGATCTTCCTGAATACGGCGGTTTATAGTCAAAAATCTTTCGTTTTCCGAATCCATTTTTGCATTATTTGGTCAATTTGAATGAACCATCCATTTCGTTTTTTTAGTAGATTTTCGATGCATAATAATTCTTCATTTGTAAGATCTTCCAAATCATTTTCCATAAGTTGGTATATGTCTTCATGATCAATATTAATATCAAGTTTCTGGCAAAGTTCTACAATGAGATTTGTAGTGTGTTCAGTTTCAATTAAATGCCTTGAAGCCAGGCATACTCGTTTCTTCCTTATTAATAATGAGCACGCACAGCAATGCAATTAATAAACGCTTTTTTTTGGTCGTAAGTGCGAATAGTCGTAAGTTGAACCGTCGTAAGTCGAGGACTACCTGTATGTAAAATAATGGATTATTTCTCGGTACCTCCTATATTTTCTATCTTAAAAGCGATATTTTAGATATGTATTTTTGAATAACACGCTGTCTTGTCATTACAATGCAAGTATTGTCTTTACCTATAGGAAGTATCGTGGTTAAACGGTAGAACTTGTAACTCAATCATCTTACGTTCAAATCTACAGGAGGTATGCTAGCAAATACATTTTTGAAACACAAATTCGTTATGAAAAATCATGTAAAAATGATCAGCAATAGTTCCATAAAAGGGGTTGCTAAAAACCACTCATGTCAAATCAAGTTGTCAATATTAAGAGCATTAGCATTAAAGTGTTGGTTTCACTATATTTTATAAAAATGTGAAGAATTTTTAGAACCATTGTCGTAGTCACAATTCCATTGTCAACTATGCCGGACGTTATAATAGAATTATAACTAATACCGGGAGATAAATCCTTGTGAATCGGTGTTGGGTTTTGTCTTTTCACCCAGACAATAAAATACAACGCCTTATAAGTGTTCATGTCTGAAAGTAATTGTGTTAACATCTGCTTGACATGAACATTTTTCACTCCTTATCGTGTGAGCTTGTCATGTCCGTTTTACTCTAATAAGCTTGGAGAAACTTCGTGCTTTGCCTAATGGTTTTTGTGGCCATTTTCTTGGTATTACATGAATCACCACCTGAGAAGCAGGTGCTTTTGAAGATCTACCTGAGTTCTGTATCTAATATCTAGGTTCCTGTCATTTTCTGACGGATCTGGAGAAAATTATGGCGGCACGAAAACCTTCACGCTAAAGGATATAGCAAGAAAGAAAAAATCTCATCTATTATCCTCTGCGTATGTTATATTAATGTGGTTAAAATAAGTCTAAAGGGCTAATTTTAATATTGAAAATCAGAAATATTTATTATATACAAGTTATAGCTGAAATTTTGTCATAGTGATAAATAAATATAGTTTATTAGATGAAGACGTAAAAGCAAAACTATATCATATATATTATATAAAATCACAAATTACGTCTAGAAAACAAACTGAATGTGTGGATAGTAAATTATATTAGCACTAATTGTGTTACAACATTTTCCTTTTATCTACTTAGCTCAACACAGATGGAAATACTTGGAAAATCTTTTGCGCCGAGAGTTAATTTTATAACTTTTTCTCGGAGGCTAAGAAAAGTTCATACTAAAAGATTTGAATAATTTTAATTTTCTACAGGTATTTAATTTTGTTATTAGGAGAAACTTCTTAAATTTAATTGAGTCTAATTTTTTAATGTCTTCGAAGAAATTTGATTGTATTGTTGTCTGAGCAATTCGAAAATCCATATGTGCATACGTTAACTCATGAACAAAGAACTCTGTGATATACATGTATTTGGAAATTCAAAGATTTGTGACCTTCATTGAATTCTAAGCATGTAATTTGCTTTCTATGCAACCTCATTAAATTCGTCATATATAAGATTTAACCGCAGCAACTGTGCAACCGATGCCATTTATTAGAGAGTATACTTTGTATTGAAGACTAGCGGTTCGATCATTATTGCAGATATCTGAAATCTCTTAAGAATAAAATTTGAAGACAAAGCTAATTGTCTCCTTGAAATAAAAATACATCCCCAAACGCTTAATAAAAAAGGCAGGCAATCAAATTCTTGGAATAAACTTTCATGGGTGGATGATTCACAGCCACGATTTAGCCACTATATTTACTTTACTAAGATAAACATGCATTCAATGCCTAGCCCTGAACAAGTATGTATATAAGTCTTCCCGTGAGATAAACATACCTGCCGAGAATAAAGAATCAGCAAGACAAAGGGTGGATATGTATGTACTCAACACTTTAAAATGTATCCCCATGTCTGCAAATTTGTCATTGTTCTATACATTCATTGCCAAGAGATTAAACACGCTTTAAGCACTCAAAATTTATTCAACGATTCAACAATTAGGATGCTAGATTTCAGGGATAAAATATCAAAGGCTAAGATATTTTTAAAAATCTCTTTGATTCAACGATGAATTTCAATGTTATTGGAAATACGTCAAGGCGTCTTCAAATAAATAAACTATGGAGATTTCATCAAATATTTTTTTCACAATAGCTTTTTAGATAACAATCATGACAAATAGCAGGATATATTCAATCAAAATTGTAAGTTTCTATAAATTAAAAATATTGATGAAAAGGTTCAACATCTACCATAAAATTGGTACCATAACATGTTTTTTATTGGCTAAAATATCTATTAAAAATACTTTCATATTTTATATATTATAAATTCCACATATATCCAGGAATAAAAGTGGAAAATATAAGATAAGATAAGATAAGATTATATGATTAGAAACTTTAGGGTAAGTATAAGTGGCGAAATTATCATTATTTTAAAACAATATTTAAGTTATTGTTAGTTGGCTTTGTTCAACTTTATTGATCGTTTTAGAAGGCAGGGCTGTTTTTTTTAATCAATTTGGATTTAACTCTAACCAAATCTTGCAGAATTCAGTATTCGTACTCGCTATGCTTAAAACTAAATATCAAACATCACAAAACAATGAGTTTTTCCAATTATTTTAAATTAATATTTATAGCTGAATTTCAATTTAAATTGGCAATTTTTAGTCTGGTGGTTCCGGTATTTTGCATAAATAAGGATTGTGGAGATGTTGCGTGTTGTTTTTGTAGCATTTTGTCTGGCTGTTTTTGTATAATGTTTTTTGTAACTCTATGTCAACTACAAAGACATCAAGCAGAATTTAAGTAAATCAGCATAAAACGTTTTAGAACGTGTGTTCACGTCCACTAAAGGTTTTATGTCTCTTAAAGGATTAATGTTCTTTCATTTTACGCACCGAAGAACTGCTACGTATCCCTGCTTTATAACAATCTGTATTTCATTTCCCACCTTTTATGAGGTTTTTGTCCAATCCCCAGAAAATACGCGTACGTTCGGAGCTTAACTTTATTTCCGTGCGAGTACTCCCGAGCGATACATAAAGAATCACTGCGCCCATTCCCACCCAAAAAACTGTAAAATGATCAGAAACGTCTGATAAGGGCTCATGCTTGAAAATGTTCGAATCGTGTGTTCAATTATCGAAACACATCCCTTACGATAATTAAGCGATGTGTACCATTATGTGCGTGAACACATACATAATATAAAGGACATACGAGAATAGCAGCCCTTTGATGTACAATGAGACATGTGCGAAACATTCTAACTCAAACTCTTAATTAATATGCCTACCACTTAACGCCGAGGGCATCAGTGAATATAATATGGAATGAGTTCGATGCATATCAAATTTGTTGCCATACAACACGCCGTACCTGAATAATTTGATTACCTATGGGACGACAATACTGCTGAGGTAGATACCCGTGATAAATAACTTCAAAGGTAAGTCAAAAGGCGTGTAAGGGATTTGCCAAACTAGATCTGGAGCGTTAACCTGCTATAAATGTGCCAGGCAAACTAGCAACTACTTTGATGACGGTATAGCAAACTCATATAAAAGACTGACTTGACTGAACGCTCTGTCGATCGCAATATCAGCCAAACTTCCCTCAAGCCCTTCTTTGACCAATTTTCCTTCCTTTGAGCCGCAATTCCGATAGTCTTCAAAGACGCTCGGCTTCCGTGCATGTCTTTTAATATTTAACGTAGACTATTAGCGAAGACCTTAAATCGAATTTAAGACGAAACCCACCCCCTCAATTCAGGTACCACCCCTGCATTTTAATTAATTATTCGCACCGAAACAACTATGAGCTATATCGATTCCTTTGATACAAAATAAATTAAAAATAGCCTGACAGCAAAGTTCACTTCATCCTTAATCTCAATCTTGCAAAATTGCTTGCTCATTCAATTGAGTGAAATTGAGCGAGAAAATAACTGAACGACGCGTAACAAAAACTTTAGGCACCATTATTTAGACGAAATTCAAGTAAGAGCAAATAATTAATGTAAGGAATTTTATCAAAATGTCGTTTTAAATGTTTGAAATATTGATAAAGTTGAATTAAACTGACGGCACGTTTCAATGTTGCGTTTTGGCGAGCAAGCGGATTAAAACGATTCAAACTATTTTTAACATTTAAATACATGTTTTTGTGAGAATAAATGACTTCTGATTTTATAGTCATTAATAAGTATAAATTTCTTTCATGTTCTTTTTTATGCGCCATGTTAGTTAATAGTATTTTTTTTAGAAAAAAAAAGTTTCAAATAGTAACTTCTCAATACCTTTCACATGTTTTTTTAAGTGGCTTTTGGCGATCTCTTATATTAGACAATTACCAACCACTTTGATATGGTTTTTCATGGCGTTTATATATTTTTAAAATGTGGTCACCAGCCACACCTCCTGTAAGATTCGAACTCAAGATGATTGAGTTATGAATCCAACCGCTTAACCACGGGACTATCTACAGCTACAAGATACATATATTTTCACATGTGATTAGGTTAATTTAGGATTATTTAAATAGGAATTTTAGCAAGGATATGATTTATGAGAGTGTAACAAAATTATCATTATTTTTAAATTATATTTCGATTATAATATATAGATGATATAATTATTCGTTAAGTATTTCTTAAGCTGACCTGCATTTTTACCTACATCTTAAGAAATCGTTCTTGAATCATATGTTTGGAAAAAATCTATATTTTTCTTTTTACTATGTTGTAGAAAATGTTTTCGAACTATATGTCAATGTAAAATGTAAAATGAATTGAATCAATATGCGGTACTGAATATTAGCGAAAAATCTTTCTATATTAGCATAATGATAGAAAGTAATAAATAAAAGTTGCTTGAACACCGGAAAAAAACACGAAGAGGCCAAGATCTATCAATTTTCGAAGTCATAAAACCTTTCAAATGTGTTTTTGGTGATATTGGAAAGAAAATTTATCATTGAAATAAACATATTTATGGGGCCATAAACATCTCTCCGAGAAACATTTTGTTCACTCAATAACAATAAGTCTGCATACATGTTAACATAGAAACCAATATTATATTAATACGCCCAAACATAGAATTTATAGAAAAAACACATCGCCAGAAAAGAAAATGTATTTGATCTACATAGTTTGTATCCACAATGACAAATACCACCGACTTCACTAATATCTTATTCAGACAATTAATATGGCTATAGCATGTCACTTAAAATTTATGATTATGACCTAAGCATGTCTAAGATCATGGGCTTCCAAATGTCTTAACATGGGGTCACCAGCTACATTACCTTGCATCTTTATAGCATTATAATTTTATTTTAAGGTGTTATATCAAAAGTAGTTAACTTGAGAAATTTTATATGACAAACTAATAACAAATATAAATTTGCCATTAATAGTCATTAACATAGATAAACAATATGTCCTATAAATTTGAAGAAGAGATAAACAGATAATCATGATAAACCTACATTAAGATGATCGATTGACAATATTTATACACTCAAGCTCCCAAATTTGTAAGGAGGGTGATTTTTTTCCGGTTATTTTTATTTCAACTGAATTCTTCTGAACTTGGCAATATATAATACAAACATAAACATATAAAATGAAGTAAATGTTCGTTGTTTCTAAAAAAAATATTATTATCAGTACTTTTGTGTTATTGCAAAGTTTAAAACGCCTCAAGCTTTTTATACTCTAAAACTGATATAGTTCTCTTTTATACTTTATGAGAAGTCTTATTGGACAGACAATTTACATAAAGCAGTCGGGACTTTTATCCCTCAAATGGACGTAGAAATAAATACTCCAATGACTGTATAATTTAATGGCATTAGTAATCGTATTTTTCGAGATGTCTCCAACCGTAAAATGGAGAGTCTATTTCTAATTTAAAGTTTGTTTGTAGGACTTTTGAGTAAAGTTTCTGTCACTCTTTGGATACATTCCTACTTGCGAAGTTTATTTACATCTCCCCAAAGATAAACGTTCTCAGTTTTGCTTTTTCCTTATTAAAATTTAAAGCATTGTTAACATTATTTGATCTGAATCATTTCATTACCAATGAAATCCTTATTATGTGATGAAATCTGTAGGAATACTAAAATACACATGTTTTGAACAAACCTATTTAGAACAAAAATTGGTTTTTTTTCGTGGATTATACTGAAAGAGGATAGTATAAAAGCCAATGATTACATCGACATCCTGAATCCGGAAACAGCGACGAACATGTCAAGGAAGGAATACTTAATGAAGGCAACTGCGTCATTCCAAACCAACCCCGATTAACAATTCCTCTTTTAAATGTTGAAACACTCAATGTTATATATTTAGATCACCCAATCAGTTGTCTTATTTATCATGACACTGATCTCACTGTCTTTTAGTAATTGCTATCTTTAGAAGTCCAATTATAGTATTAAATTTTGTTTTCCTTCATAGAACATAAGAGTGTATAAAGATTGAAAATTGTCTTTATTAGTTATCACGTTCCGTAGCGTCATATTAATTTATAAATATAGAGCATTCAAGCAATATAAGAACAAATTTTAATAACTTAGAGATGAATATAAACATAAATTTCTAACAAAGTTTTTAGTCCTTAAGTAGCATAATTACTCATATTTTTTCTTCGGAAGTACGTAACGACGCTGGATAACAATCTCTGTTGATACTGCAGACGCCTTCGAATTCTTATTTAAAACAATTTTTCAAACTACCGTAAATTTTTAAAGGCACTAAAAAAAGATTAATTCGACTTGAGCCCTGAATAGGCCTTGTTTTGGCGGTAATATATAAACTTGGATAAAGGTCAAAAGTTGAGCCATTCAAATATTATGTTACATTTAAATGAATTTTGGCAAAAAATTGTTTTAAAATTTGTATAATACAAGATTAAAAAAAAATCCCACTTTGCCTAACCATAACAATTTTTTTTATTTCGTGTATTGATTATCAAAATTCTTAGCTTAATGCAAATTTTGATGCATGTAATTTATTCAAGTATACTTGAATATTTTTATTATTTTGACGTTCCAACAGATGGTTTACTGATTATAAGCAACATTACATATCGTTACAAATTTCCTATCTACTTGATGTGAGTTTAGATCTCTTCCTGTTTTCTCAATTATGTCAATTGATATATTCGATAAGATAAAATCATTGAGCGAGTTTCATTATTTTGAAATTAAATTATACATTTCTTCTTCTTAAGCTTTAATATTCACTATGGGGCATTAGGATTCATTGTAAGATTTTTTCAGGAAGAAGAAATTTTTGTGGGTTGTCATTTATTTGGATGTCTTTCACGTATGGTTAAATTAGGATCGAGTTATTTGAACTCGAATTTATCATTATTTTCGAAAACAAGGGGATTCAAATATAATCCGGAATTTTGCTGTACAAATTTATTAGCTGGCTTAGATGGAGGGAAGTGTTAGCTTTAAAATGCATGCTTTAAAAGTCACCTCCGAGTTATCAAAGAGCCAGTGCATGCATTTCCGTAAACCTCTTTTTGAGGGAATGTAACACGAAGGATCGCTATTAAATTTTGCATTAAACTGGGGAAGTCCGCCACAGAAACGTTTCTATTAATTCAGCAAGGCTTTGGAAGTGGTTGCTCGTTCATATCACAAGTTCTACGATGGCACAAGTTGTGCAAGGAGGACCGAGAGGAGATCGCCGACGAACCCTGCAGTGGACATCCATCAACCTTCTGAATTAATGAAAATATGACATGTGTGCATGATTATTTGAATTCAGACCGACAGTTGGGCCTTCCATGGATAGCAGATACTTTAAACATGACAAAAACAACCGTTTATTGCATTGTAATCGAAGATTTGAACACAAAGACGCATGGAAATTTCATCACGACAATGCGCCAAGCCACAGCGCCTTCGTTGTTAACGATTTCCATGCCAGAAACTGTATCCCATTGGTTCTTTAGTTTAGGGAGGCGGTAGGTACAGCCCTGACTTGACTCTTTTCAGATTTTTTTGTTTCCTCGTTTAAGAGTCCTGAAAGGGAATCATTGAGACACGGTTGAAATTATTCAACCACATCTGAAAGAAGACCTTCCAGGTTGTCTTCCAGTCCTGGCAGCACCGCTTCCAGAAGCATATCAACGCAGAATTTCGAATATTTTTGACTAACTTTACAAATATGTTCAAAACATTTTTTGAATGAATTTGGACGTATTACTTTTTGAACGCAACTTGAAGTTCCCTACATTAGCAAAAAAAACCCCATCGGATATACCATTTTAGTTATCAGCCATAAGCATTCTTTATGTATGATTTGTTTATCATTATGTTTACGTTGAGAAATATGTTAACATAATAATTTGCTAAACGAATTAATAATTTCCAATTTATGTATAACACTATATCGATATTATATAAACGAATAATGTGTTTCCAGTCGAGCTAAAATTTCATGCTACAACGAATAAATCTCTCATAATTCTCTTTCGGATGTTAGAAATTCTTTTTCGAGAAATAAAAATCGCACTGTTTATATTTTCGACTCCTCTTTGATCTTATTCTTATATTCTTCTCGGAAAGAATGTTTAGATAATCTCTATTGCGGTGGTCTTAGCATACAAAATATTTCGATATAAAATGGCAGATACACTTCCTTCACGTGGTGCTCTATTATTTTTTTGATTTGAGCCCCCGAGATATATTTCTTATCAGCATTCATAAAATGGCTAAATTTCCACACTTTTTATATGAAAATATCACTATAAGTAAATTAGTTGGCTTCACTGAAAGCAAAAGGATTAATAAAATACAACACAAAAGCCACTCAAATATGACGGACTAAAAAGATTTTGACGTGGATTGAATGGTGATTTTATTTTAATGCTTTATTTCGTCCTGCGAAGGATATTTGTATGCACATCTGAACATAAAATCTGGAGCTCTTTTTTAGGTATGTGTGTCATGTCTGATGGACCATTGCCCGCGGGTGTCATATTTATGTGACATGTGGATTCATAACCGCTAGATTACGGACATTTGGCATCAGGTTCATTTTTAAATGTTTTTTATTTAAAATATTATAATTATGTAGAAATGTATTGAAATAAATAACCATTGTTATCAATATATAAATACTACGCATTCATTCCAAATTCAATTCTAAAACCATATTTTAAATTCAAATTTAAATTCTAAAATACATCATAGATCATAATCGTACAAAATAATTAAAACGTCATTGATTATAGGAGTACATTTACGCGAAATATACAAATTATCGTGTAAATACATGGTATTATATGCAAATATGATATACCAATCGAATATATTCGAAATTTTTATGAATATATGTAATGAATTATTACAATCGTTTAGAGCTTCACATAAAAGTCGTATAATAGAGACGCATTCTTGGATGATATCGTAAAATTCAATATACGTTTGAACGTTTTTATAAGAATATATATGAAGTGGAGATATAATAAAAAATATATAAAAATATTTCGAAACGTCCGCAATAAGTTGACCTTGAACTGGATGAAAGAGGCTTAAGATTTCAGCATCAAATGGAGGAAGAAATAAATCGCTGTGAACGCTTTCACTATGATCGAATCTAATAAAAGCTCAAATGATTTGTGGTCCAAAAAGAGGATGACAAATACTGATTGATTTGATTTTTAATTTAAAATTTAAATCCTTATAATCTTAAGGTAATTTAAGCGCAATGATTGATCATTGAACAATAGTTTAATGTGTAAATTTTCTCTCTAAATAAATCAATAAATAATTTCTAGTAGGATTATTCTATTATTTATACAATTAATCTACTGTAGAACTGCGATTATCTGGAGCGCGATTTTTCGGATTTTCAATTATCTGGATTGTTCAAAATAAAACAAAAAAAAATATTATTTGCTGATTTGCACGTGGATAATTGTGTCCACTTTTGCTCATCCACTAATTGTTTAATGTCAGAAGACGGAAGCTCAGATCGGAAAGTTATGAAAAAATTAAGAAATACAAAAGTTGGAGAGTGTATTTGTATGTATAATAGTTCATACAAAGACGATCAACTAGACAGCATTATTGTGTGAAAAAGCAAGTTTAATAAAAAAATTATATGAAGATTCAACCTCCAAAGCATGTAAGGGTTGACTTGAAAATTTCAAAGAACGACATGGTATCAGGGAACTTGAAATTCATGGGGAATATCTTTCTACTGATATACCTTCAGCAAACATACATTCATTGACATATTAAAACTATTTGTGAAGAAGGAAGGATTCAACGAAAAATTTATATATAATGTTGATGAGACCAGCTTAAATTGGAAATAAACTACCCAACAAATTTTTAGCATTAAGACATGAAAATACTTCACCTGAGTACAAAACCAGTAAAGAAAGTGTCAATATAATGGTGTGTGCAAATGCAGAAGAAAGACACAGACTGTCACTGCTTATTATTGGAAAATCAAAGAACTTTTGAAGTGAAATAATATCAAAACTTAATAGATACAAGGGGGAAAACGTTATTATTACTAGACAATGCATCGTCCCACCTATCTATAGAATATTCAAATCAGATCGATGAAATGTTTGCGATAAAATTTCTTCAGCCAAGTAATACAACCGATATATAAGAGTGTAGTTGAAACATTCAAACGTTTATATATAAATCAGATACTTTGACGATTATTGCATGCAGATTAAAATAATGAAGAAAAGGTTATCAGCTTCCACAAGAAAATTAACTTATAATATTGTTGCTGCATCACAGCAGATAGTTGGAATTCTTTAGATGTATCCAATTTGAAAAGACCTTTAATAAATACCAATAATGCGGTAGAACCTGACATAAGAAACATTTCGGAATAGCACAAATTTCTATATTTTGTATTGAAGAATATTTAATAGATTGGTTAAATTGCGATGCAAACGATCTTGGATTCCAAATTTTGAATGATGAAGAAATAATTAAAGAATTATCTGCCTCAGAAGAACAAGAACGAGAAGACGAAAAAGCGATTTGCGAGCGGGGAGATGTTAGTCTTACACATTCTGAAGCTTTTCAGTGTTAAAATGTCGCCATAAAATGGCTTGAGAACCAAGAAGATTGTAATTCAGAACAACTTACATATCTTAAGAGTATTGATGAATAAAAAAATAATATATTATATATATAGGTCAATGGGTATAAATGATCTTAAAAATCACCCCTTTTGTATTATTGACATTTATATGGTGGTACTAAAGCTTATTGGATGTAATATATTTTAAGCATGCTTAATATTGCTTATGTTATATTTGGGTATTTCGTGGAACCAATTACTGTCGATAAATAATTCACTTTTATACACATGATAGGTAGAAAATTGAATTAACTGCTTGTTCGATCGTCGGAGGGGGTCATTATGTTAGTAAATATGGTCGTTATTAACCACCCATGAAGCGAAAGAATCCAATAAAAAATTCATGCTAATAGAACATTTTATTCAAACAGTCAAGCTTTGAACAGGTCGCGAACAATTTGGTCATGAATATGAATAGTGCTTGATAGAATACAGATAAATTTCAATTTTATTTTTAGGAATTCTAAATATTTTACTAAATTTCCGCTCTTGCTGAGCTTTTTGAAGTAAGACTAAGTGGTGCATGTGTATTTTGTACAGTTATTATATATCGATCCAGTTCCATATTGCTTATGGTTATTGCCTCTTTTCGCAATAACGTCGAAATACTTTGTGTTTTTCTATGCCGCATAGAATGACCTTTTCAGAAAGGGTTTTCATCGGAGTATTTTTCTTGATACAAATATAAAATGAGCGGCCAGGGATGGAGGACCTTTTCTTTTATTCTATGAAAACACAATTTGGAAATCGTTCTGAAAATGGTATTTTCTAGCGTTTAAATAAGATTTATGCCGTGTTCTGAATTGAATTATTGCGCTCGAAATGCCTTGAAGATTCCGTAGAGACTCACACACATACACACGGGGGCTGCCAGCTCACAAATCGAATCAAAATAATACCTTCGGGAGAAAATTTCCACGGTATCAAAGTAAACTCGAATCCCCGCTTGTGACAAAAGGGGAATAAAATAAAAAGATTCCTAGTGTTGTATGTTCTATTTTGCAAGCTTACATTTGGCGTGTGTGCGCCATTTCAGCGCACATCCATTTTAATAAACGAAAAATACGCTTTAAAGTACCCTAGCTGAATGGAGATGGTCGAGGTAATCGAACAGGTAGCTTTCTACCTTTGTGTGCTTGGCAAAAAAAATCCAATCACATTGTCTTCGAACCTATTCTTGTTTAATACTGGCTGATCGGAGGCTGGATAAAAAAATGTTTACTCGGGCGTCGATTTATGAGGAAGCTTTCGAAAGTGGCCTCTCCATTATTGGTTTTGAGCATCCTATTAGCTGTTAGGTAAGTCATTTTCCACAATAAACAAATATATTGGCCATCCAAAAGTAATGAGAATATTGAATATTTTTTAATATTATTTAAAGCCTAAACATGTCTTCCGTTTCTCATTAGGAACACTTAATAAAATAAAATTTGTGCACAACTGCATACGGAGCAGGAGATTTTATCATAAATATTCTTACACGACTTTAACCCTTTTAGTGCCGGGCTAAATAGAGGTACCTATGCGAGAAAAACCAGCCGAATTTTACAGTTTTACAAGGATTCGGAAAAATGTTTATAAAAACCAAACGAGGAACAATATTTACATGATTCAAAAAACCATATATTGTGGATGAAATACAGAACAAAATAATGGCACTAGTTTTTTTGTATTCAATTAAAATTTTAGAAAAAACAAAAGTATAAATGTTTAAAAATAAAGTAAAAGTTGAGTTCCCTTATACAAAACATATTTGCATATATAAACAGTCATCTTTCCATCATAATTTTATATGGGCCAATTATTATGAAGTATATACTTTGCATTTCCAATGCATTTTGTACCAAAATAAACAAAACTACATAACAAAAATAAAACATAACTCGAAGGTACATGGTAGGCGCCGGGCGGATTATCTCTTTCGACAAATGTAATTGGTATAGGTAATATAACATTGCTGAAACAAAATTATGTTGTCATAAATATTTATATTTATATATTGTAAATGTGTAAAATTTTGTTGTAAAACTCACACAAATAATTTATTTAGCATTCGTGGCTGCTAATGCACGCTCCATGCAATCCTTTGTTGCACTTATTACAAATTGTGCGTGATTTTCTTTTTGGACCACCATCCTTTCTGCTGCACACCACGCAAACTCTTTCCAAATTTCCTGGAAGTTTCCGTACGCCTATACGTGGCACATTTGTTGAACTTTTATGTTAGATTTTGGTACCTCCAAGCGATAGGAAAATGTTGTCGTCAAAGAAATAAAACGAAAAACTATTTATTTTAATTCTCTCGTAATGAAATTAGATAATTTATAACGTATTCTAAATTTATTTTGAGATAGAGTTTCTCGCAATGCAAATAGTAAAGCGCTACAAGGCGCGGGCCGATATATCGGCTCTGGCACTTCTCGCCAGTGCAACAAGAGCCGATATATCGGCCTCCGGCACTCAAAGGGTTAAGAATGACCTCAGTATTTATTTTTTTATATGGAAAATCTGGATCGAGACAATCGATTTAAAATACTGATATTTCAACAAATCGTTATTAATATTGCAAGTCCAAGATCTAAACCAGGGGTGGCCAGCCCGCGGTTGGCCATTTGAATATTTTTGAATATTGAATATTTTTCCAGCCCGCAAGATTTATTACACTTTTACAAAATATATTTTTTCACTTCAAAAAAATGTCTATAGTGTATCTAAATCTAAAATGGGGATATATAATTTTATATGCGGCCCGCGGAGCTATGATGCATTTCCAAAGTGGCCCGCAAGATCATTTGGGTTGGCCACCCCTGATCTAAACCACTATATAAACACTTGTTCATTGAAAATTTTGGTTAAAAGATTTAATTTTTAGAATCTTCCTCATATCATATAATACGTTGACGCTATTAACAGTTATTTTTTTCATTATATTGAGTAATTCTAATAAAACCGTTATTTTTATTTTGGTACAATTAGAAGCCCCTAGACCAAGTGTTGGTATAGTGGCTTAGATCCTGGACTCTTGTTGTAAAGGTTCGGGTTCAAATCCAGATTGTGGGAAAAAATTTCACCGTACCAACAAATTTGGGAGATTGGAAATATTAATATTTCTGGTCGATCGTCTCGATCCAGGTTTACCCTGATTTCCTGGATTAGAAAAAGTAAATGCTGAGACGATTAATAAAGTCGTGCAGAAACGCCCATGAGTGAGTGATTGAATTTGCAACAATAATTAAATTATCATTTATATATAATATAATGATAATTTCACTACTCACTCATATATTCTCTCCTCTCCTAACTTTTCAAATAATCCTATCCTTACTTTACCACGTGTGGAAGGCAACGGGAAACCACCACATAAAATAATTTCCCAAGTAAGATCTCCTATGGAAATCCCCTATATCCGACATCAGATATGATACATCAATATTCATGCTTCGATGGACGTCATAAAAAAGAAGCCCCTGATTTATGAGCATATTAAAATATTGATATTAATTTTTTTGTGAAATATTTGCATAGATTTTTGTCATGCTAAACGATTGAAATTCTAAATTTAGTTTGATCAAATAACTTTTAAATACCATAATTTAAATAAAAATTGCATCCATGACATTACAAGTAAAACACAATTTAATATCAATTAGCGAATTCGCATTTGTCATAACATGCTAACATTGATTTGCCTTGATATTTGCGGTTTTTTTTATATGGATGTTTTGATTATAAATATTGTATAAATATTTGAGAATGTTATAAAATACGGATTTGTGCAATTTTAGGGTTTTACATAATTCCAATAACATATTTATATAACACTAATTTTACAACTTTCATATTGCGCCATTTATAATCTCCCATCACGCAAAATAGTTTTCAAACATCTGTCTGAATATTTTTGTATAAAAGCCTGTGTTTTATATTTTTCCATACTATGATGAAAACCGAGACTTAAAAATATTTTCCTCCAAACGTTCATCACTGAATACAGACTATTTAGTTTCGTCTACATTTATTTTTCAATTACGCCGCCTTAAGTTATATTTATTTTTTGATGAATATTATTTATTAATCAAAGGAATGTTTATTTTTGTTTGCTTAAAAATTTCATTCCAATTTAATTTGTGAAAACTCCTAGCACCGACAAGTAATTTTCTCAGCGAACTAAGTTAAGATTTATGGCTGCTACAAGGTGAAATTGAATGTCCCCTAAGCTCTCCACTACACCGTTCCAAAATTCTCCAATCAATAGAATACTTCGAAATCACAATTAAAATTATTGTCGGAAGTTCGCTTAAAATTTTTCGACCCTTGGCATTATAAGTGTGTTGTCATAAAAAAAGGGTCAAACTCCATGTAAAGTACCACTTCAATTATCAAGCATGCCCTTTTCAGCCGTAAAAGCAGTCACCCAACTTTATCTATTAAAGAAGCTGAAACTTTAGATGAAGCCGATCATACAAGCTGAAACCCAGGTGTGTAGTAATAGGTCTAACTTTCAACATACGTACAAAAGTTCTCCCGATACCCCGATTCGTCTCCACAACCCTAATTCAGTTACATCGAACCCTACATTTAAATTCACTCTCGATGAATGCCTTAAAATTTCCAAATCCGAGTAAAACATGCTCCGTTTTTTCGAACAATGAATTTAATTCTATGTGACACTTCTCAAAGACATTTCAACAACTTTTTTTTGCGAACTGCCTGAAAAAATAATGCTTTGAAGGGAGGGATGAGTAATATAACATACATCTAAAAGCCTTTTTCATATGACATTCGATAGGACGTGTGTCATCATCGACAGATCAATGCTATTTTATTTACGGTGTGTCAAATTTCAAGACTTCCATGTGAATAAATCTATATAAAGCACATGATATTTTGATTCTTGCTCAAATAACAATGCATGATTGAATTTCTCGAAATAATCTAAAAGCCTTTGAAAAACAGCAACAAAAAAGTTCTATTATTAAAGACCCTTCCTATTATTTTAACATATAAAATGCATAGAGATTGTCTGGATGAATTTGAATCCAAATGTATATTATGGTTAAATCTTAAAATTAAATACTAATAAAAATATTGAAGATGCATGAGATCCAATTAAAATGACCCAAAAAGTAAATTCTGCGACAAATAATAAAGTTGGATATAGCCAACTGACACTTTTTAAGATATTACCACATTTTGTATGAGTTCCATGTCATATTGTGTGCAGTTTTACAATATACGAGTGAAATCAAAGTAATCCGAATATACAATTTATATTAACTCATGATAATTAAATCAAATCTATTCGGGAAAACCAATTCTCGCCCATCATTCAAGCCGCATTTACAAGACAAACTTTCTGTGAGGAAATTAGGAATTCCGGATTTTAAAAGCCCCGAACAAAACACAGGAAAGGTATAGAAATTTCGGAGTGATCGGGTTAATGCCGGATGTACCCACCCACAGTATGTATACATAAGTAACTTATCCAATATCTAATAACAAAAGTTCAGATGAATTATGACACAAAAGAGAATTCGCATAGTAAGGTATTTATATGCCTAAATATTACTTAAAGTTTTGATGAAGTACGTCTGTATTGATAATTATATTTCTCGAAAATTTAAAATGAACGGGACAAAATTCTTAGGATAGATTTTGGCACAAATCATGATTGTTTGTTTGAATAAAATCTTGCAGACTTATAATTACATCTAAACAATGAATGCTTTGGAGCGGTCATATTAAATGGAAAAACATATTTATCTAACAATTAAATTCACCAATCTTTGCTTCTTTTATTATGATCTTTTCATATGCTGGTATATGAATTTTCTCAAATAATAGTCCTCAGAGAGAATGTCCAAATTTAATGTGGAGCAAATAAATGTAGAATTTAAATCAGTAAACTCTATATATGGGATCTAATGTATGTTAGATGTTATTGAGACTATTATATTAATGAATAAAATTTATATAGTTTTTTCTATAGTTAAATATGTCTTTCATGATAGCTGATTCTATACTCAAAATTATTATTAATATAGGTCGTTAAAAATGTGTAATTATCCTTTTTATCACATAAATGGAGATAAAATGATTTAAAAAAAATAACAACTACGGCTTTCAACATCACCCTCCCCCTACTTACTCAAACCTCAAACAAAAATAAGTGATGTAATTCTGAAATATATATTATTGGGAGGGATTCATATACTACTTATAACATATTTTGTTAAAAAGATCTGAGTGTTCTCCTCTAACATATGACAAACTACAAATGACAATCAAACAATAAGATTACTTTTTGTCAATAGTTAACAACAATAAATAAGATTTCAATAAAATAATATTGATACTTAATTATAGTATGTATAATCTTTAATTTGCAGTTCCATATCTATTTAAAAAATCTTATTCAATTTATTTTATCTCAATTTAATCATACAGTGGCGCTAAAAACTGTTCAAATGTTTTCCAGACGTTTCTTTTCGTTTCGTTTTTTTGTTGTTGAATCATGCTCATTCAGACTTTAAAAGATAGTATTTCTATTATATTTGATAATGTATAAATATGGATTTTATTGAAAGAAAAAGTAAGACAAAATGTATGTAGATGGTAGTTAAAAACTAGCACATAAGGGTTTTCTATTCCTAATTTTTTTATGAGGATCGTATACCATTCGGAACAGATGTATCCCTTCACCTAATAAGAAAATTTACATTGTAAGGACTCCAAATACTCATTCTGAATCCATTGGAGCCAATTTGGAAAGGAATGGAATTCATTTAAAAAAATATTGATCAATGAATAATTGATCGATAAAACAATATCTTTATTAGGATCAAACATAGCGAGTTCTTGGTAACTTTTTCAATTTACGTCAGTGGAATCCTGACGAAGTACAATATCTGATATTAATGAAGGTTCTCCCGTATTTTCCACGTTGAATCTAATCTTCTCCTTAAATATTGAACCAACTGAATCCTCATGTCTTCCCAGCATAATTCATCACCATAATGCGGACTATATTAAAATTATTAATATGAAATTAATCCCTCAAATTCATTTGGAATAATTCTCAATGTTGCGGGGATAAATTAAGGTAGAAAACCTTTATTCGTTCTACAAACAGATATGTCAAATAAATTTTTCGGTTTTATTTGCAGCGAACCTTTCATTAATATCAATTCTGTGTATAACATATATGATGGCAGTATACGAAATTAGGACCTTTTATTTATAACGACCTTCAATCTTAAGGTGAAATGAGGTATTTTAAATATGTACAATTTTAAAATATATTACGTGGGTGTTATGGTTACCATAAAAGACTCTTGCCGCAAAAAAGTTTTTAGCGTGAGTTATAAAATGCTCAGCCACTTGGTCGTTAGCCATCAAGTTCGGGTCGAAACCCTTATACTTAACTTTATCTAGGCACTAAGTAGATATTAAGCTCCTAAAAAATATGAATTAAACTCCTCTTTTAGTTCACGTATCTCCTTGGCAAGCAAATTGCTCTTCAGCAAGTAAGCTTTACATATTCAGGTCGGCATACATAAATGATATATTTCGTCTGAACTATGAGCTGTCGTTGCTAAAATTTCCAAATTATTATATATTTAAATCTTACGATAAATAAGAAAACGCTTAAAATTATGGTCAATTAGATTTTTAAAAAAACATGCTGAGTTTATAAAAAAGCTTTCAGGCGTAATAGGTTGATATTGCTAAAATGCGACTGTACAAAAGGATCAAATGTTGATTTAGTGTGTGAGTTCCTGATCTCTTATTATAAGAGTTCGGGTTCCAATCAATATGATGGATTTAATTAAAATATCAGTTAATCGTCAATTTGATTTCACCACTCGCCCATTTATAATATCATCTGCTGTTATTAAAAATTACTATTTTAATATTCTTACCCTAATATAAATCACATAGAAATATTTTGTCCTTTAAAACATATTCTTTAGTTTCCAAGCTTCCAAACATTTTCAAACTTTAAGAAAAATAATAGCAAAAATGATTATAGTTGAATCACTCTTCAGACATTTGATGATGTATGATGCTTTTTTCATAAATTGGGTTTGCATAAAATTTTGTTTTCAGCTTGACGGCTATATTTTAAGGCTCAAGTTTGACAATTGTATTCACTCTTTTTCAAAAAAAAAATTGTCAATTTACATAGCTCCTTCGTGCATAAAAAAATTTTAATCTTCCAAATTTTCATGGAAAATTTGTCTAAAAAATCGAGCTTAAAGCTCTGGTATACGAAATTGAATCATGAAAACAAATAAGCAATTTCAATGCAGCGCAGTCGCGCATAGTTCTATACAAATGCTTCATTGGTTTATAAAAAAGTGGTTTCGCTGTTATTTGTTTGCAAAATTGAAAAAAAATATTTTTCATTCAAGTGGAATAGAGACATGTTTTCAATTGTTAAGTTTTCCAATTAATTTAGAGTTCATAAATTGCATGATTTCATAATATGAACTTTATGCACTTAATTTGTGCTAGTAATATCGCAATGTGGAATTAAATTGAAATAATAAATTCGAACATCCACACGCTCAAGTTATGGCTTTCGCAAAATCTTGGATAGTGCTGATAGATTGTAATGCGAAAACCAATTCACTCTCTGACAACAGAATGATCCGTCAGCTCTGTGTATACATTATGGGAAAAATCCAATTTTTCAATGCACTATAAGAGATGAACTATCGATCCCTGTATGGATTCACAACGAAACAGTGTGTCGTTTGGGACAAAGGACTTTATTGTTTCTCTCGCAACCTTTCTGCAATTGTTTATATTTTATGCGCTTAATACAAGCATGTAAAGTTTAAATTAACATATTATTGTTGATGATCCAAAACACTAATAAGAAACTGGATAATCATCGATATTCCTAATAGGATAGATAAAAGTTCTTGTTGAAAAAAATAGTGAAAACTATCATAAAATAATAAATAACACAAGACAACTTAGTCTTTTTTGTTTCATATAAATCCCTCATTGTTCGATAAAAAATGATATTTATTTATCAAACTTATTACTAAAAAATAAATAATTCAAATTTAAATGTTTAAAAATCACATGTTTAAGGACCACATGGAATGTATCACAAATTTCAACAGCCTTTATGTGGTGTCCTGGATGGTTTTTGAACGAGGCCCCAATAAAGGGTCCTTTCTTGACGCTTCAAGCACTCCTATATTGGGGACCTTATCCATTAACGGTAAATTGGCTAATCTTTATATGTACCACATCACAGCCACTTCACAAAATCATATCAAAATCTAAATTCATCATTGATGATTCCCGGATAAAATTTGCTCTTGTGATAAATATTATAACAATGATATTTCAATGAATAATACGTTTTGAAAACAATGAATGCGTTTGAAAATTACCTTATCAGGTGTTGTACTATTGAAATTATTCCAGGCAAAAAATAGAGGGTTGAAATATTTGCGTGTGCATAGATGCTAAAATCAACGAACAATCTAAATAAAATATGCTCGAATGGAAACAATATCTGCTTTGCACGCCATTGAGTACTTTAATATTTTTTTTGCTGCAAAATGGTACTATTTTTTAAGCAGATCTATTTATTTTTTACTATAATCGATTTATTTTTTAAGCTTGTATACAATCTACAAGACGTTAATCTTAGATAAGATTTATTTAATCTAAATTGCATTGATTTCAGCAAAAAAAATATCAATATGATTTATTAAATTTATTTATAAGGAGCGTTTGAGATAATCTTTTTTCTCTTATTTTTACAACATAAGCTCAAGACAAAGTACCTTTAATTTGAAAGTAAATTTCTGCATGGCAAAGAAAACAAGGTCCCTTAATTGATGATGTTTTCTCCTGGGTATAAACCGTCAGATTATCCATGGCGTAATCTCGGTTATATGAGTCAAATTACTTTAACGACTTAATCGTTTAGTCCTTAATTTGTATATCTTCAGCGATTCTTATTCTTCTTAAAGCACTCTTTAATTTGTATATTTTTTCTCTAACAATCAATGAAGGTTGTTTCGAACCTTAATTGTATAAAATCGAGGCCAAATATTTAATATATTATTTTGTAAGAACATTATATGTTTATTTCATGAAATAATATATGTTTTATTAAATTGTATAATAAGACATGACTATTAAATAACAAGGCTCCTTAACATCCCTCATATTCCATATAATCATCGCTTGTATCTTCAACACAGGATTTTAGTAATCACATTGAGGTAAATCTGGTAAAAGGGTATTCAAGCACTATGATATTTTTCTTTAAATATAATCTAATGAAAGCATCAAATTAATTGGTTCTTTATTTTGATAAATTAACTTAAAAAAATCTATAAACTCTTGATTTGATCACTTCTTGCAAAATATCTAGATCTTATTAACAATAAAATTAATTCAGTTGTAGGGAAAAAGCTTTGTAGAGTAGAGGGGAGAAATTTCAGATTTGCCACAGGATTGAAGGAATGATTCATAAAATTTGCCAAGAAAATATCATTTTAATAAAGACTATTTTTTAGTTGTCCGATTCGTTTGAACTCAATCTCATTATATAATAGCCACACCTCATATCCTGACACGTATACAACATAACTATTGGTGGTGTGCCGCGAAGCGACATGTATTTTATATATTGCATTATACATGGATCAAATCAATTAATTTGATACGCCTTGAAGATAAATGCCATCCAAAATAGAATAATGAATTTCACCATTGGTCTGATTAAATATTTAAAGAACCCATCAATTTCAATGAATGGAGAATATTCAAATTATTTATGTCAAGAGTCGCATTTCATTTTTAAAAAATGCATAAAAGCTTTCATTAATATTGAAGGACATTTTAAAAGCTTTTCGGCATAAAAGCTTCGATCTCACCCCTTGTAAACGCTCATTGAAAAATAAATCGTTTTTATCTCGAAATTTTCGAATCTAATTCTAAGTTTCATGCGTCTCGTAAATATACGTTTTTTATTGGCGCAAAGAAAAAATAATATTAAAATAACATAGAATATTAAGATTTAATCTTATTGTGGATGGAAGAGAAAACATTTTTTCCGACAAAAATTGGCAAAGCGTTGAAAAAATAAAGGGCCTCTTTTAATCATTACTTATTCACCCAGAAGGGATTTTTCCAACACAAAAGGTTTTAATAGCTACGGTCATTCGGGTCTCGGAAAAAATCACCTGGGTTCTCGGAAGGCATGAAAATATAATAGTGTCCCAATGGCTTTTATTAATTGTTCGGTAGACAAAAAAAGGTCATATGTCCTTTTCATTAAATAAATACGTTTTAATTTGAATTTCCTTAATGCCCGTTTATTTTTTCTTGAAATAATACGGCTTGAAATTTAAAGAAAATTATATTTATTCTTTTGAATGAATTTAATTTTCTTGAAACTCGCCCCTGAATTGAATTTAAATGACTTAACTCCTTTCTTATCGTCATTTTATTATTATACTAAGTTCAATTAAGTTTTAGATTGTACTAGATTTGCATTAAGCATAGGGATATATTAATATATATATATATATATATAATTGGCATATTTCCAGTTGTGTCTTCAGCTAATAAATCAAGATAAGCCTTGTATATGGTAATAGCACTAAAATCCATTCCAATGACTCTTTAAATTATTATAAACGACCAATATGGACACAAAGCATTACAGCTATTGTTCATCAATAGTTTATCTATTCTAGTATGAAATTGAATATGAAGTCGGTTAAAATAAAGTTGTACATATTGGCACATGTCTTGACTTATAATTTTATATACGCCTTCTTATTTTATTGCAGTGGTTTTCAACCGATGCACCGCGAGCTTATTGCAAGTTGGCAAGCACCGCGAAAAAATTGGTAAAAACGAAAAATTCTACAAAATAGTGAAAACCGAAAATGCTGTTGACGAAATTATGAAAGTCAACGAAAGAGTTAATGAACATCTATGTTGCAAAGAACTTATCAAGCATACAACAGGACAAGTTGTTTTTGATTCTATTTCTTCATATTTAAAATATCATGGGAGTTATATGAAGGAATTTGTACAGATGGTGCTCCTTCAATGGTAGGCTCAATTAAAGGATTTGTTACCCTTGCAAAGACAAGAAACCCTAATATTATAACCACGCACTGTTTTTTTTGCATAGAGAATCTTAGGTTTCGAAAAGATTACCAGCAGCGCTAAAACCTGTACTAGTTGTAAATATGGTGAGTTTCATAAAATCAAGATCTTTAAAAATACGCATGTTTAAAAATCTTTGCATTTCTATGGAAGCTAAGTACGAGTGTTTACTTTTTCACGCTGAAGTCAGGTGATTATCTAGGGGTAAAGTTTTATGTCGATTCATAGAACATAATAATTAATTGTAAATCTTTTTTTGAAATGAAGGTGTGGATGATTTTATAAAACGTTTTCAGAATAATGATTGGTGTGCTAATGTGGCATATTTAGCAGATATTTTTTATTAATTAAATAGAGTTAACACAAGCATTAAAGGAAAAAATCAAAATTTTTTTGACATCCCTTTGCAAGAATTTAAATATTAATATTTTAACTTAAAAAGAAAATATGTAATAAAAATTATGGCCACATATCTTTTTCGACTTCTTCGTTCTGGTACACCGCCACTTTTTTCCACGATCAAGAGTACACCGTGACTTCAAAAAAGTTGAGAACCACTGTTTTATTGCATGTTGTGAACGAATATATGTTTTTATTTAATTGTACATTTTAAGTAAATAAAAATAAAATAAGGAGCCTAAAACATACTTGTACACTTTATGTCAGTTTTCTGGGATTTTGCTCCTGTATTGAATAAGCAATTAAGATGGGGAAGAACGTCCTTTGAAAATGACTTGAAACTTAGGTATATTTTATAGATTAGGTAGAGAAATTTAAGACATCCCTACATAAAAAAAGTTTGACAAATTTATTAAAAAGATTATACAAAAAAAACAACCATAATATGAGAAATTTTAAGTTATTTCCTTTTAAGGACAGCTATTCGATTTTCAATTATTATATAATATTATATAAAATATAATATTAAGCATACTAATCGTTCAGAAAATAATTTTCCTTTTTGCAATCGGATAGTATCGAGCTATGGTTGAGGAAACACATATCGTATTGATATTAGAATTAAACTTTTGTGAATTTATTGTCTTATCAACAAACTATGAAAAGCATTTGTGCCATTGTTAACGCATGTTATTCGACTGAAGAACGATAGAAAAATTAAGTACTAAAAAACCACATCCATGTGGAAGTGGAGTAGATGTAAAAAAATTAAAATGACTATTCAAACTTAGGGGATGTTTATAGAATGGAACGACTACATGAATTGTTTGATGAAATCTTATTGTCATTAGAAGAATCAGATCCTTATTAAGCAATCGGTAAATCATCAACTAAGCTTGGATATTAGTTATCAAGATTTCAACAAAATCTAAATCTTATAAGTAAAATAAATTAATAAGGCTTTGGGGTTTCGCATTGTCGCTAATCGCACTATAACAGCAATGAAAAATCTGTCTCTCTTTTCTATCTTGATCTCTTTTATCGAGATATGAAATTTACTCATTTTTTACTCAAATTATTACTTTAAATGGAAACATGGTACATTATAATAACTCGGTATAAAAAGAGATTTTTTTAGGGTCAAGTATTTTTTTCACTCTTAAACTGTCATTAAGAAAAATGTCCTTTTATGTTTATTGCTTGAATCTACTCAGATAATCATAGTATTAATATACTGCTAAAATTAAAGCGAAATGAAAGCTTTGCATCTAAATAGACACAGAGTAAAAATAGTATTGGAAAAATTAATTACTTTACGGTCCCTTTATATATAATTCAAATTTTAGCGATGATTTGCTCTTTATAATTTTGGTTTTATCGAGTAATTAATCATATTATGAATAATTTAGACAAAAACGTGGTCGCACATATTTTATGGTCTTATACAGATAAAATATTAAAATTTGTCATCAGTTTTATAAAAAATAGTAAAAATTCTAATTTTTTGATGAAATACCTCAAGTTTGTTTTCTACCAATCCAATACGCTTAATCCCACGAAGACGACATTCATTTTGTTAAGCCTCCTTGATATTAAGTATTATTTCTGAATATCTGTGAATCCCAAAAGAAATCCACGGAGTATAAACATTATGCACGTTGAATAAACGACCAAGAACGGATTTTCGATGTTATCTTTTTCTCCTTCTTGCTGAGAATACTCAAGAGGGCGATATTAACGAACAAATACGACCTTCGTAAAACGCAATAATGGAGAAGAAAAAAACACACGGAAAACGAACAATAATATCGGTGGAAATAAAAATAATGTCGAGGATACGAGCAGAGATTATGTTTATATTTGAGACGGGCATTTGATCGCTCTAAGGCTTCGATATCGGAAAGTTCACAACATTTTAGTTTGAATTGATTCCTGGGACGGTTCATTAGGTGCAGTCCTTCGTATTGTTATAGGGGAAACTTTGAAGTTTCCGACAGAATGTTGGTAAATAGTTAAAGTGGCACAAACTACAATGATGATATTAAACGACGGAAGCAGAAGAAGGAATTCCTAAACAGACCAACTGGAAGCAATCAACTTTTGCGTCCTGTGTAAAATTTGGAGAGGCAGACTGTCTAATTATGTTAATTGCGACTTGAACAATTTGTACCGGTATTGTGCTAACGTGACTTTCGAAGAATTAAGTTAGAGGGAATTTGGTGTCTTAACTACCAAGAAATAGTTTTCTCCGAAGGTGACAAATTAAGTCGAAATTACATTAATGACCATAATGGCATTGAAGCTTAATCTCGCTTTAAAAAATATCATCGTCAAAATGAAATCATTAGCAGTAACCGCAAAATGTTATTATTATAAAACACAATATAAACGAATTCTATGCTCGACTGCTATTGAAGATAACAACATTTACTTCCATCCATTAAATTTTATGTAGATGTAATTTATAAACATTTTTAAATACAAAATCGATTATTTTTACAACGATATAAACGTGTATCATTACATATATTTTATGTCAATATAATAATAAAAAATATAATAACATTCAAACATCAACAACCCAATTCTAAATCTATCAAACATAAATTTTGCTTAAAAATCTCAATAAAGCGGATGTTAAAAATATACGTACCGTTAAATTGACGATGTGCAGATTATGTTAAATGTCTTTCAGTGTTTGAAATATGCTCAAAGGAAAGTAAACACCAGATTATCGCGGAAAAACGAGTGATGATACTCTGATGGCACGTGCTCTTCTGGTCACGCTACGAAGGCAACTAGATTTACGTTCGTAGACGTCTACGTACGGCATGCTTATTCTCGATACAGTGGTTGTAAACTTCTGGATTAACCACAAAGCATATTAAAATCGCTTTCTTTTTTATTTATTTGCTAATGTTTCAAAGTATTTATTTCATAGATATTGATAAAATATCAATGTAAAACATATATTATATTATTGGAAATATATTGAAAAATGAAAGCTTTATTAGTAAAAACATAATATATTGGAAATTTAATATTTTATTTAAAAAAATTGTGCATGAAATTTTCCGCGGTATTAATGAAACTATTATAATTAGCTCCTAGGAAAATTTGATTTTATGCATTGTTTTTTTTTCCATTTGTTGACTGAAATTATTAGTTAAAAAATGAAACTGTGTTTGTGTATTATATATTAAAATAGGCGCGCTGCCGCCCTAATGATTGCTTTATGCTACGTGTAGACAAACACAGTAGAAGCATCGAGGCGCATGCGCGTAGCGTTTCTATATTATATGCGACGCTCATGGAGACACTGCAAACGATTTTTCTCTTTTTTCCGACCAACTGCCGCTTGGAGTTTTACTTTTCATGACGGTTCACTGAAAAAACTTTTTATACTGTAAAATATAAATTTTAAAAACACGCCAAATACGTATCAACGTCTCGATATCCTCGCCATTAATGCATTGTTTAGCTTGAAATAAATGACAAAGTGTACATTTACCGTTTGCTTAAGCACGTGATTGTATATTAACCCCTAAAGGAGTACTATCCCAGGGCCTGGGATCCCCCCTCCACTTTTCAGAAAGAGCACTCTTGTACATTGAGCTCGGAGACAGACAGAGACGGATAGCTTCCCCGCATACATCGCACGATTGTATAGATCGTTAGCCCAAATTTATCGACTAATAATGCTTTCAATTTCAAGTGTGTGCTTATTTATTTAATTGTTCGTGAAGATTTTTGTCCAATTATCATTTCCTTCTAAAGCAGGAGCAAATGAATCGATTTTTTGTGTATTGTTTATGTAAAGAAATGACGTGGTCTTGTATGTTATCAACAATGTCTATTTACAATTGACTCTGCTTCGAATTGAAGATTGTCTTATACTGATAGGAGCTGATAAAAAGTAATCAGTGTAAATTTTGTTACACTGATTACTTTTTATTATTTTATTCGATATTAGTGTAATTTTTCATATAATACCATCAATGTGACTGATAAAATTCCTCTCTACTGAGACACGGACTAAAACTCGCGAAGTTCCCGATTTCCCGATAAATTATTTATTTCCGTCGCTGCAGATGAATACTTACATACAATAATACTTTGATGTGATTCGTAATTATATTACGGAAGAATACATAAATTTTGAACCCCATATCTATTATATTTCATATCGATATTCCCATTATTAGAGTCGAGGTGTAGTAAATACATCACCGGTAGGGAAATGTTAATATAACAATTTGAAAAACATATATGTACTCTATATATTTATACATGTACTGTATGTACTGTATATATAGTATACATAGATTAGACAGTTATTAAGCGTCGCATAAGCTCGCCAATTAGTAGTTACGCCACTGTTTCCAAGCATCCAGATTTCAGTGGGAATGTCTTGATGAGACATTTTTTCGAAGCAATTTTCCTGAGAGCTGGGAAAAAGTAGTAACCAGCGACAAACAATACTTTTATTAAACTGTTAATTCATTTTGTTCTGAAATTAATGCATTTTTGACCAAAAAACGAACCGAACTAAATTGCAGTCCCAATATAAGAATAATATAATATATTTTTTTTATAAAATATTAATATAATTATGTGTCCTTGTCTATCTGTCTATAACTCATTGCGAGGAATGTTAACGATATATTTAATAGTAGATTAATTCCAATTAAAATTTGGCAATTTTAAAAACATGGATATTGAACCTCTGATCCTTGTTTAGACATTCGCCGTTATTGTATGTTATATTGTTCATAATCTCCTCTAATTATCAAAATATGCTATATAATTCAAATCGTTGATAAACATTGTCAAAATCAACTGAAGACATAATTGTATTAAAATTAATTTATATTGTATTAAATTAATTCAAAATTAGCATCCGGATTGCTGTTGGCGCTGTTTTATGTTTGTTATACATCTCCTGCATAACATTGTTACATAATAATTTAATGCAACGTAAATGTTGACGATCCCTATATCTTATGTCCGTATTGTAACAATTGCGCACGCGTACTCAGTACTTACGTTCAACAGGCTACAATATCCGTAATTGTTACTTGATTATCTTTAAGCCATCGAAATCTTCAAATGGATGAAGGCTCTACAATAAAAAAGGACTCCGTTTTGGAGAGGAAATTCTTTTCGAAAATAACGATCCTTTATTATCGCGATTTTGACATTTAAGCTTCGACGAGGTGATGACTTGAGAGCACCACGTCCTTCCAAGTTTTGAAACAGGCGACGGTTTGAGGTATTTTCTACTATCACTTTCTGGTTGTGTAATATTTTTGTGGCTTGAAACCACAAAACAAACTATAAATTATTTATAAACAAATTTAAATATTAATAGTTGGTCTTTTGCGGCTCTAATAGAAGGCCATTGTTTACCACATTGACATGATTAATGTGCAAAAGCCACACTTCCTATCGTCTTAAACGAAAAATCATATTTATTATCTTGTTTAAATAAAAAAAATCATTCCAGGGCTAAATATCATAAAACAATATTACAAATGGAATTATTGTTATATCGACATTTCTATTATCAAAATTAGTATCATTAAAGGTCATGTTGGAATAACCCAAGATATATGCTTGTAGTTTTAAAACCCTTCCCCAAACTTCTTGCCTTTCAAAAGTCTCTTAAAAGGTTACCCAAATAAATCAAAAAAGTCCCAAAAAGGACAATATTTTTGACATAAGGCGACACATTTTTTATTATTGGCATGTCGTTTGTGGCTTTCGCGACTTCTGTACACGAAAAATGTAACATTCGCCAATGACAGGTGATAGTTTATGATCGTACTTTTTCTCCGTCTTGTTTCATTTTCTACTGAAAAAACCTACGTTAACATGAGAGATTTATAAATTTATTAACGCGAGAAAAACATTCCCTGCTGAAAAATATTCAATAAGGAGCTTAACATATAAAAATGTGTCAAAATATATTTGTGTATCAATATATCACCATTTCCAATATGATTCATATTATAATAACTATTCAAGAGCATTTATTATGGCCGATAAGAATTGGCGATATGGAATCGTTTAGGTTGTGACGCAATATGAATATAAAATAAACATTCAAATCTAATTTAGTACTTATATTTGCAAATATAAGTTAAGTAAAGTAAATCAATATTTGTTCTTTGGGCGACAAAGAATTGTACAGGTTTTTATTCGTCTAAGACATTTTTGTTAAAATAAATTCTAAGAAATTCACAGCAGCATTGTTAACATGTTAGGATTTGAGGTTGTAACCCTAAGAAATTTGAATAAACAATCATTTAATGTAAATCTTTTGAATCGAAGAATGGTTTAAACAATGAAAGTGAAGGGTTCAATGCTATTGAATACGTCAAGAAGCATTCAACAAAATAGGTACATGACAATACAATTGAGATCATCGAAGAGAATGACCCTAATAAGAATAAAATTGCTAGAAATACTAAATGCTCTTTGACTTGTTAACATGAATTCCATTCTTCTGCTTATCGTCTATCTGCCAATCCAGTGCAAAGAGCAAATAAATAATAATCCATATTTGCTAGACTGAATAGAAGTATAATTTGATTGAATAACTAGAATACTTCATATAAAAAATACGTTTTTATTAATATTACACATTAATAACAGACGAAATATTTTCCCAAAACTATTTTAATTAATATATTGACCCAAAATTTTGATATTTTAAAATACTATATATACAGGGAGCTTGAATATTTTTTTTAGGGGTAGGGGGTCTTTTGCTATGTTTCACATATAGGGCCTATGTCCTAAATATCAATATTTTTTAAATAGATTATTTTTTGACATTTTTAAAAAATACCTAAAATTTCACCATTAAATCGTCACAACTTTTTAATCAGTGGTCGTAATAGCGGTTAATAAATAAGTTATTAACTATGAATAACTTAGTTTACATTTAAAAAGGTTTCTAGATTACACCCTTTCCAATGATATGCTACATGTCATACAAATTATTCAATAAGTCGTTAGATTTGAAGAGTTACCAGTTTGCCAGGGTCAGGGTTAAGAAAATATTTTTTATGCTTAAGATGTTTTAATTAGATTTATTGACAAATTTTGTTGAAATTAGGGGCTATATGTGAAACGTAGCAAAAGACCCCCCTAATCTGCAAAAAAATGTCGGTCTATGTGCAAAATACCCTGTATAAATTGAAAGGATGACAGAATTTATTTGGATATGTTATAAACGAAGACTAAAAATGAATTTTGTCTGATATTATAGGCAGCAAAAGCCAATGGTTATCTATTATATATGACAAATAGCAATATTGACCATAAAACTCAAACCAATTGGAAAAAAATATTTTGTGGATAAAATTTACACATTGCCTATTATATTCAATATATCATTAAAAGAACTATTGATTTTCAAAATTTTAGATTCAAACTTATAAAATATATTTAAAAATACTTATTTTTTAATGAATTCATGCATATTATTCGAAATTAGTATGAAAATAAAATATAAAATGTGCATATATTATTTATGTATGATACATTAATAGATTTTTTAAGATAGACGCGAATCATGTACATTATATTTATATTAATACAGGGATTATCAACCTTTTTCGGCTGTAATCCAAAATTGGTTTTGCTGTTTTATGTAATGTATTCGCCTTAAATATTATTGTTACCCTATTTTTCACGATTCATGCTTGGCGTCGAAAGTATTAACAACATCCTTATTTTTAGACAGTTATTAAAACAAGACCAAAGATCGACATTTGCTGGCCTATTACTATGACCTGAACAGATCCTCACACTTTCACGATCTCTCATTGCTTTAAATTATTTTTTTGTATGATAACTGGAATATTTTCTCATCGGAAAAAAGTTGTTTAAGAGGACCCGGCTTAGGAATAAATGTTTTAGTGTCGTTGCCATTTTAAGTTTTATTTTCATTGTTATGATATGTTTCCCACACCCTATTAAAAATCTAATAAATTTACTTTTAAACAATCATTTTGCGCTAGAAAGAATAAATTAAGATGTCGAAACTTGATCTGATGAACCTGTTCATAGAGTCAGCTCTGAGAGATTAGTAATATTAAAAAATCAAATAGTCCTTAAAGATCGATGTAAATTTATATTTTCTAAAATGCCTTCAGATAAACTGATGATTCCCTTGTAAAAATCTTCCATTTTAGTATTTATTACAAGATAAGAAAATAAGATTTCGGGTCACCACTTAGTTCAAATATTTCATTGTTGTTGTTTCTGCGCACCACAGCATTGATTTTATTGAATACTGTGTATTTCAAATGTATGTAAGAAGTCACAAAAAGGCCAAGGCCCAATCCGCAAGGATCGATATCATAGGTAATCCCAAGGGAGTGAATATTTCATGCATGAAACCTCTGTATGACAACAAACCCTTAAAAAACGCCCAATAAAGTTCGACGATTCAATGCGAAGCAAAATAATATCCGATTGAAAACATGCAAATGAGGATACTTTTTCTTTTTCCTCAAATATTATTCAAATCAAAGTCTTACGACCTTTCTAGGACCAAAAGTTTGTCCGAACTTATGAATTTTCATAAGGTTATAATGCGGAAATTTCGCCGGTTGGACAGATTTCGACACAATATAAAATACAGAAATTATCAGACAATAAGCGATAAAGCCTGTTATATCACGTATTATTTTAACGATAACAGAACGAAATTTGCTTTTGTCCCCGAAAATGTTGAGATTACCTTCATTAAAGGTTTTATACGTTCTCATTAATTATGCAACGTGGATATAAAGGTCCGTTAGCCAAAACGATGAAATTCATTGTTTTTTTTTTTGTAAATTATTAATACAAGATATACTAAATTTGGAATATTAATAATTTTAAGCAATCTGAGACATCTTCGTCGAAATTAATATTTGAACTTCAATCATACTAGTGAATGATCGCTCTATACAGATGGAATGCTTTATATTTTCCAATATTGGCATAGATTAAATATCTGCTTGGTTGTACTCAACCATGTACTCAACAAATGATGAAGTTTATATGATCTAAGTTAGGCATATCTACAGTTATAAAGGCTCTGTTCGTATGTTACTTCTGAGCTATTCTATGAACATTTTGTGTAAGTTTAATGTATATTTATATATTATATATTTCTGTTTCAAAAATAAATTCACAAGCGCAAAGGCAAAGCTCTAATCTTCGCAACGATTTTCTCTACACCAAACGACTTGACAGCTTTTCAACGGGATTGATAGAAATAGGCCAATTATTCCGTCGCCCATTTCAATGGCCTGTCACTGTTGAACCATTTTTACGAGATGAAACCTAACGTTCAACTTTCCAAAGACAGCAATCACATAATGACGCCATTAAGATGGAAAATCGAACTGAGTGCTAAATCGCCAAAGATGGCTAATTAAATTGACAATTGCAAGATCTCCGTGGATTTGGCGGTGAATAGGAAGAGTGACTGGATTTGCAAAAATAGTTAAAACACCATGTTAAATTAATTCACTCATAAATCCTCTCCCATTCAAATAATCCTAACTTAACTAAATGTATAAGTCAATTGAAAACCAACACATAAAACATCATTTTCCTAGAAATCACCTATGGAGATTACCCATGTTTAATTACGGGTATAGCTCATTAAGATTTTTTATAAATAATTCCACAATAATGACTTGGATTAACAGTATTTTATAGCTGGTATTAGTATTTGATGCTAACCTCTGCATGTCGGCCACAAAGTTGTCATCATTCTCAAAGAACATTATAAGTCGAAACTTGTTCCAATGTTTTCAAATGTTCTGTAAAAAAGAAAGTTTGAGAGTATTTATAATGTCTCATTATGGCTTTTGACTCACTAGTATTTTTACCAGATGAAAATATTTTAGCTCGTGTTATTAAAACTAAATGTGCTGTTTGAAAATTATTAATTTAAACACCAACATCGATGGTTTATTAGTTTAGATAATTCATAAAGAAGCGGGTACTTTGCATCCAGTTATTTCATTTTTTGAGCGTTCTTAAGGATGCACATACAACAAAAAGGAAATAAATACATATAAACTGTTATTAACATAATTAATAATTTGAATCAGGCTTCTTTTTGTTATCAAAAAATGAAAAAAAAATAGTACAACTTTAATTTTTGCACATAAAACGCATTACAGTATTACAATTGTTAACATAATACGTATAAGTCGTCATACACTCGATATTTAAAAACATTTGATATCCAAAGCTTGCTTTTATTTTTAAATTTATTATATTTGATTCTTCGTTGCGGTTTTCCGTAGCAGAAAATACATTTTAGCATTTATTTCGTTGTATCTTCAAATACAATGAATTGGATCTTGATACGAATTATAGATACAAAGTTGTGAAATGTTTGGAATTGAGCCAATAACATTCGGAAAGATTTCACGATAAAACACACGAGATTCAAATATTGTTTAAGCTACTATATCAAAGCAACAACAATAAGCATAAGAAGTTATAATTTTCGTAGTACAACATCGAAGATAAATGTGTCGAAGTCGTGACTTAATTTGTATTCAAACCGTGCAAGAGCATTCTAAAAATTTAGCCTAATGTAATACAACTAAATCCAGGGATTTCATTTATTTTCATACTGAAACGGAAGTAATTTCGAGTAATGCTTTAGGAGGAAATTGAATTTCAATAATGTTACTCTATGCCGTTTTAAGTGAAAATTGCGCATAATAAAAAGACGCTTCCGTATCGATTAAAGTCGATTCAAGGGATGTAGAAATTTTCTTTTGTAAATAGAAAAATACGTTAAAAAAAAGGTTAAAGATCAAATTTTCTATCTGATCAAGCACTGGTTTCTCGGCACATATACAGGATAGTGGAAAAAAATTACGCCTTGCCATACGCATTCCGTCTGCTCCATTCACCGTGGATTCCACCAAAATCTTTCAAGAGACGCGCATTTTCCATTCGTACAAGTATAACATAATATAATAGAAAGCACGATGCCTTTTTACTTGGAAAGCAATGGTCCATAAAGTGAAGTTCTTCGATTCGACCATACGACTCCAATAAAGTTTCCAGTCAAGGTAGAGCCCTTTGTAAATGTCGCCAACTTTATACAAACGTATCCGAACCATAAATCTACTTGACGCCTGATTTAACACTCGCAAACAATCACAGTGTACATTTGATATTATAAAATATGTTGTATATGCACGCATTGGTATCATCAATGGCATTTAGGTATCATTTTTGCTGTTTATAAATAAAAATAATTTTAGAACTTTCTAGAAATTCGTTGAAGAACAGCAGAGACATTATTTATCTCAAAGGGTCAAAGAATATTATAGTTTTCGAGATTTTTTTTTTAAATACTAGACTAAAATTTGAAGACATCTGTGTTACACGAGATTAGAATGTAAATTTGAAGTAAATAGAAAATAACATCAACTTGGGGAGATGTGTCCTTCCCACTAGTTCTCCAGTAGTCTCGCAGCTGTAATTTTTCTTTCTGATGGAAGTAAACATCGTATTTTAAAGAGCATTAAATTTTCATTATCACCTGACCATCTTCTTCTTGCTCAAATTTTAAATCCCGAAGTACCATTAAAGCATCGAATGTTTCATCATTTAGTCTTAATAGATCGATTTGACAAATTTCAACCTCGAGAACAGGCTGGATTTAGAAAAGGCTTTAGTATTATCGAGCATATCCACATACTAAGACAAATCATCCAGAAAACCGAAAAATATAATCAGCCACTGTCTTTCTTGGGCAGTTTTAGACTCACTACAACGCTGTAATATAAACTATCTCCCAAGTTTATCATAAACGCTTTGGAAGATGTGTTTAAACTGCTATCTTGGAAAAAGTGCCGACACAGTATTGACAACACACAAGTGGAGAAATTGTGACAAAGTATTAATAGCCGAATCGTCTGAAAAGCTTGCGTCTGAAAGACATGCTCCAAGACCTAAACGAAGTGTCAAGTAAAATTTGTCTGAAAATGAACATGGATAAAATCGAAGCCATGATAAATAGTCACAATTCTCAGACCTTCGGGGCGATATCCATTGGGGGAACACAAATTGAGGTTGAAAATGAATACACTTATCTGGGACAAGTAATACAACTAGGACAACAGAATTTCTCAACAGAAATTGACAGACGAATACCACTGGGATGGCAGCATTTAACCAACGCATCATCCCAGTGTTAACCCACGAAGACGTGGAATCTAATATCAGGCATTTTACACAGAATAAAGTTTTCCCAGCGTGCCATAGAGAGATCTATGCTCGGAGTGTCTTTATAATATACAATAGAATCAGAAACGAGGATATCCGAAGAAGAACTCGAGTAGTAGACGCTACTGAAAGAATTGACACACTTAAGTGGCAATGGGGGAGACAAATGTGTCGAAGAAACGACGGTCGATGGGGAAGAAAAGTGTTGGAGTGGAGACCCCTGTAAGACTGACGACATCGAAAGAATAGCAGGATGAAGCTGGATGCGGAAAGCGGAGGATCCAGAGGGATGAAGACTCGTGCGTTCAACGGTGGACGAACACAGATTGATGATGATGATGATGATTATGAATCTTTCCTCAGCGGTCAGACTGCATGACGAAAGAAGATTCCGCCACGACCAGGCGCACTGCTCATCAGATACCCATTGAAACCATCCTACTGTATTCAACCATCGACATCTTATTCCGCACTCTATGTAAGAGTCTATTGTGACAATAAAATCAAAAGTTTATCGTGGCTTTAAAAAAAAAAAAAAATTATCGGCTTTAAATCCTACATCTTAAAATAGACATCAAGGACCTCCAATTTACTATAAGTCGCAGTACAAAACACTTAAAAAACTAACAACACTTGCCTGAGTATCGACGCTGCATGACGTTCAGGATAGATCCTGGAGTACGGGACGCATTCTAGAACAACACTGCACTTTATTTATTAAGATATATCCCTCTGACGATTAAGCCAAACCGTATAACCTAAGAACCGAACACGCACTGACTGTCGCCTGGCTTAATTCGACGGCTCAACTGAGCGTACGAATATAAATGTATTAATACTAAATGTAAATTATTATGAAAAACTATTGAAAGAATGCATGAGATTCTCTCTGAGATGAGCTCTTTTTATATATATTTCTAAAAATATTTTTATCAAATTTGAAATTCATTAAAAAATAATATATTTATGCAACGAAAAGAATGGTGATTTTTTTTGAAAAATAATATTTTGGGAATATATCGCAGCAGCTTATTTAATCCCATGATTTTTAAAAAATAGTTTTTCTTATAAATATTAATAATTTATCATAAATGCGTTTCAATTTGTCCGTCCAGTTTAGGCGTCGAGTTTATGCTATGCAACAATATTCGGTGCAGAGCTATATTTTATTTTCACAGGTTAGGATGTGCATGTGCGTATGTTAAGTGATATTTTTTAATACACAGTGTTGTGCCGTTCCGGAATGTGATCCGTGTTCCAGACTGTATCCTGATCGTCATGCAGCTAAAATATTGATGCAAGTAGTCATAGTTTTTAAGTATATTGCAATACAATTATTAGGCTTATTATCGAAATGTTTAATGTTGAACAATTGCATTGAGATTTCAAGAACACAGATCGGAAATAATACTCATAGTGGATTGGAAAATCAAAATGTCTATTTTAAAATGTAGGATTTAGGTCCGATTTTTGTATCATTTTTTTAAAGTCACGACTAACATTCAAATGTATATGTAAAATACGATATTCGGAAGTGATTCATTTAGCATTTCATAGCTAAAAGCTTCATTAAGCATCAATTTTTCCTTAGATTAAAGAAAATACATCATATATCATTTTAAAAATATATCATCAGCTAAATAATTGGACTAAAATGTGTCAAATATTTAATTTCAGGTATGAAATCGTGTTTAATATAAAAGCAATCCGCAATTGTTTGATTACGAAATCGGCCAGCCTTGATCAATCAATAGTCTTAAGTTTATATGGACGTTGTGAAAAATTGTACAGTGTTGTTCAAAAGAACTGCTGGTGAGCCAAATTCCAAAGGTGTCCAGGACTTCAAAATTCATGCAGTAAGAGCTCTCAGGTATGGATAATAAGATTTACAAGATAAATTTGAGCTATCATTTAATTTGTCATCTAAAATATACACACAAAATATTTGGTCTAATGGATGTTTAAATTCTTTGTTTTAGGTAAGTCTTTCGAATAGCGCAATATCAATCCGAAATACCGAAGTCTTCAAATATACTCATACTTTGAGTTAAATACATAATGCGTAAAAATACGTAAAACCGAAACATAAATATTCTTCAGAATATTGTCGATTATTTTTTCTGATTTTACTGGATACATTTTCTTTTGTATGAGACGTATGATGTCTAGTAATATCGTCACTACTTCTTTCACTTGTACTCCCTGTGTCATTAATATTTTGGTCTGATTCACGATTTTGTTTGGTAATAAATGTATCCATTGTAACGTAGGCGAGAACTCTCAGCTGAATACCGGGGCCCAGTTACCCCTGTCGACCAGTCCCAGTTACCTCCGTTCATAGAGCTTCTGACGGCCAGCATGTTTATTTACTCCACTTTGAACAGACTGTGGCTGCGAGGCGTAGAATACCCAAAGTCTACGTTAAACGGTTAACATACGCGCAATTGATTTGGCTAATTCAAAATTAGATTAACTCTTTCGTTGACTTTCATAATTTCGCCAACGACTTTTTCGGTTTTCACTGTTTTGCAGAATTTTTCGTTTTTACCAATTTTTTCGCGGTGCACTTGTAATAAGCTCGCGGTGCACCAGTGCACCGCGGTGCACCGGTTGAGAAACACTGGATTAGACAGTTACTGCCTCTAGGCGTCGCATAAGCTTGCCAATTAGTAGTTACACCACTGTTTTCAAGCGTCCAGATTTTGGCGGGAATGTCTCGATTTAGTAGCCTTCATCGGGCTGGTGAGGTGTACGATTTCTGTCAGATAAAAATTTCAATCCCGATTTTTTCGGGACTACGTTTACTAGTTCCAGGATTCATGAGCACCTAAAACTGTCCGGGATAAGTATGAGTTAAAGGGCTAGGATCCAAAAGCATACGCACGGTCACTCTCGTCTCTCCACCTTACATATAAATTGATATACCTCCAACTTGAAATCTTCTAATCGAAAATCTTTCTTTTTTAATTTTTATTTAATCCAAATTTAAAGAAAACGATCTGTGTGAAAAACGAGGTAAGCTTGTTTATATTTGTTCATGGTATCCCAAATATTTTAGTCTTACGATGTGGATAATAGCAAAGTCGTAAATATGTCATCCCCGACGTAAGTATTTTTTGGGTATAAGTCTCAAAAAATATGAAAATCCTTCTTCTATGCCGATATTTAAATAAATCCTTGGTTTAAAATATTGTGTTTATGGAATAAAAAGCCTTGAAAAATTCTTCAAGATCATAAAATTCACCTTAATCTTAAAGATAGAATTCGTACGTATTCTACAGACTTAATATTATATTATATATTGTATTGATAAGATTTATATCGTTCATGTTTTCAAAAAGAGTCAACCAAATAAATCAAGTTTCTGGCCAGCCGAATCAATTAGTTCAGGGGGGTCCAACCTTTTTTGGCTTGGGAGCTACTTTTCAATTTAAAATTGTCTCGGGATCGACTTCTAATATGATTCTTATGGGAAATTTATTTAAGATTTTTTTTTTCTTTAGACATAAAAATGTTCATTTTAAATGCGAAATATTATTAGCTAAATATGTTCAAAATAATTAAAATTTAGTATAATTTGAATATATCATTTCATTATATATATACATATACAACATATATTTCAATTGTGAGGGAGAAAAATTGTGCTGTTTTTTGTTGATTTTATTTTTCATCGTCGGCTGTAAATATATTTGCAGCAATTGCAGCTTTGAATATAAAGTAGTAAGCTTACATAACATTCATTTTTATTATATAAGACAATCGCCGAAAAGGTTTTAATTATAACCCGGGAAATAATTTTAGCAGAATATTGCAATAGTTTCGAAATTTGAGGCTAAATATCAATATGTTATGAGGTTTTCAACTATAAATTTGCGGTCTTGTGGAAAATAAACCCATAGTGTGGGTATATGAAAATACCCATGTTAAATACCATTAATTTATCAACGAAATGTACAATGAATGATCAATATTTTGATATACACTAAACCATTTTTTATTATACAATGTATCTATTTTGATCAATGAACTTTTGTTATAAATAAGAATGATATATAATTTATAAATATTCAAAGTTAAAGCAGTTTACCGAAGTTGATATTTCTCATTCATTCGCATATTTTTTGTGACTTTTGGAAGCTCAAAACTAATTTTATTTAGACTAATTGCATAAAATAATTATTTATTTAGTTCAAAAATACATTTCAAAATACAAAATAGTTATTACAACCATAGAATAAAAAGTTATGATGGTTTAAAGGTGAAATTTTGGGTATTTTTTTCAAAATATTGAAAAAAATATATATTTAGATAACCCTAACATTTAGGACATAGGGACTATGTGTGAAACATAGCAAAAGCTCCCAAAAATCATACATCCTGTATATGTTACAGTCAATGATTTTTCGAAATATTGTTATAAATATGTATTAAGATGATTGAGATAGCTATGAATAACGAATTTGCAACAATAAAAACAAAATCGTATAAATATTACGATAAAATCGCAAATCACTCACCGATTTTACTATTTTCAATTCAAATAATTAAGTATAATTTATCAAATAACTTTGATATATTATACTTATTGAATAACGAAACAAATTTTTCATCCCTTATAAAATCTTATTGGAGTTTCCTTATCTCAAAATATAAATATAGCAGCTTGAGAAGAATAATACAGAATGCTTTTACCTGTTGCCATTCAAAATTCTTCCCATTGCAAGTCAAGCACTATTTTAATATTAAAAGAACAATATTTTCATAACAAGAAATGAAGTTATCCATTAGAGACATTTTTTTAAAATAATTAAAAAAAACATTCTACAGCAATATTAAAAAAAAAACAAATTGGAAAAAGATGAAATACACGAAGATAGATTTTTTGCAATATTTAAGCTGTTTGCAATATCAAAAAAATGTAATAAATTACCTAATCATATATTTTAAGTTTTCTGGTTTTTATTCAACCTTAAATTAGAAAGGGAATTTTGCCGCACTGTTACTGTGTGAATTGTGATATGAAATGGTAGATTTATTTTAATCGCAACAAGGCAAAAATATTTATATACTATAGGAAACAAATACAAAGCGTTATTAAATCCTTCTAAATAAAATATTTCGTGCCTAGTAAAACTTGAAGTTTTTAAAGAAAAATACACACTAGAGAGTCATATTTATTTTATAACATCTGTTGATATTCGGTAAGATCACCATACATTGTTTATAAAATAAACATTTTACGAGCATTCATTCTACTCCCTGACGTATTTAACAAGGAGAAAAATTTTCAAACTAATGTATATAATAACAAGTGAAAGGTTGTCAGATCTTATACAGCCTCTCAGGAATGCTTTTTATATTGCTCTTCGTCAACGAGAATTTATTTATATTTTTACCCGGGTTGAAGAACATCAAAGTATGCCTCATGTGTACATGAAATGTTTTCAGCATACATTTTAATGAATCGGAAATTTCCCATCCGTGTTTTAATACTTATTGCTTCTATTGTGATAATATTTGGTTTTATGGCCTGAAACTCTATCAATCTTGATTTAATAAAGATAATGGAAATAGGTATAAAATAATGGAATTAATTTTGTAAAAAGCAATATAATCAAGAATTCTATTAAATTGTTATAAAAGTTTCAAAAGGCTGAGAGCTCTTTTACGGTAGATTCGCTCAAAATGCGCCGTAAATCCCCGGCATTGTCCTCGTGCTTCCCTTTGTTTTACATTGTGACTATAAAAACATGAAGAAATAGACGCTGTAAATAAATGAAAAGAAAACACGAGAAAGAAAAATGGTACAGGTCACACTGTGGGCTCTTTGAGCCCATCTAAAGAACGTGGCACGAGCTTTCAGAAAGTTTCCATGGAATTCGTTATTAAGCTCTCAGAAAAAGCTCTGATGTCACAATGACATTCGTTAAGCAAAACAAAGTTATTTGCTTACCTTGTTGTTTTATAACAATCATGCATATGTGAAAAATCATATTTGCGCAGAAAAAAATATTGCATAAAGTTTACTGTTTTATCCATATAAAATGCAATTTAATTATGGAAGTTGATATTAATATATGACCAAAAGTAAGAACAAAGGTCCAAAACTACAAGTTTAGCATATGGAAGGTAAATGGAGATTCATCATATAAAAAATCCTTTCCATACAAAAGTCTTCCATGGAAATCACCTATGACAATTTTTTTTACAAACCTAAAATTTTATAATATATTTTTATAGATATGAGTAAGTGTTGTCGAAATTAGATGATCTAGGCCGTCAGTGGCTTTGACATCTTTTGGGTGTTAGCATTTCTCCATAAAGAATATTTATTATTTTAGGCACCCACTTTCTTGCCATGGGCACAAAAGGATCATAGAGTGCTCAATATGGACTTCATCGGTTTTGCACTTGGCCATATTCCATACCAAAAGCCCACAAGATTATATTGATTTCTCCAACAAACAAACAACAAAATAAAGTGCTTTTTCAAATCTTTGCATATAGATAACAATATACATTTCCGAAGTGAGTTATGCGCTCGCATTTACGAAATTCTATAAATACAAATTTTTGGTTAGATAGCTACTTATTTTGTCTATTCTAAATAAAATTGATGATGGCTAAATAAACCGTTCAGTGTAAATCGGACTGCTTAGAGACCTGCCATCAGCTTGGGATTATATATACTCTCCCATATTCCCAAAGGAACTTCACATTTTATCCACTTCACTTAATCTCACTGTAAATATCAATGTTGTATTGTTTGGGTACATAAATTGGCAACCTTTTGATAATCAGGTGATGTATTCGTTTACGTTCTGGTGATATCGAAAATTATGATAGAAGATTGACGTATTGGCACTGTACCAAATTTGTTGCGATAATGGTTTAATAAGTCTAGAGTAAAATCATTTAGATGATAAAATTCAAATAGAAGATGATGTTAAAGATTAAGCCTGAGTGTTTTTAAATTCTTATAAATTTTATTGAAAATCCCATTGATCTCTTCAAGGATAGCGGTTAAAAAAGAGTGCTTTGAATTTTTTTCGCATCTTTCCAGAATCAAATTTTAGGCGCTGAATCCACCAAATTCAATCAAGATGCTTCGGACTTTGATGTCGATTGTTAGCTTCGTGTAAATTCGTCATATTTTTTGGACAGGGCATATAACATGGATGACACCCTACAAAGTTCCTCTAGCACTCTTAAATTCTGAGTTGAATAGCACCATTAGAAGACTTCGTCCACGTTGGGATAAGTTAATAAGGATGTTGAACATCTGGACCTGGAAAATTGGAGGAAGGCTTTCTCATACAGCTGTGAAAGCTATATATATTTCAATGAATAGATGTCATCTTCTTGGATTGGATTCATTATTATTGAATCCGTTTTTTAAAGTATTTTTGTCAAATGTAATTTTTTTTAATGAATCGGATATTTAAAAAAAAATCAAAATATATTATAATCATAGTTGTGTACCGATGAGGATCAAGCAGCATATATACATATAATTTAAAAGGCTAAATTTTAATCTCAACCAATTTTCATTCTAAATCCTCAGTTTCAGCGAGTTAATAAATTTCCAACTGAAATTAAAGATAAAAGTAAACTGTTGCGCATTAAATATCATACATTGCGGTTACTATAACTATTCCCATGTGGGTTATGCTATTTTATTTCTTGAGTTTCCTATTTTTCCGAATACGTGATTCATTTGGAAATTATACCATTTTTTATAAATATATCCAATGTCTTTTGAAATATGTTACTATTTTTCGCTAAAATAATGTATTTGTCTTGCGAATCGCCTTAAATACGTTTTTGTTTGAATAATATAGTGTGACAACATCGATAGGTGCTCGATGAAGCCTCAATATCTAACTGTTTTTCTTTAAACCTATTTTCATACCGTCTCGGCTAAAAGGCATATTGTGTTACTCGAGTTTTATTTGTTTTGAGCCTAATTGCATTGTCCAAATGATGTGCTCCGTCTGATTTGTACTGGATTTGGTGGTTTTCGGGCGTAAATAAATAGCACTTGGTAAATGTTCGATAACTGATAATTTAATACATTTACTAATACATTCGTTCAAAATGCAAGGAGATAATTAAAATAACAAATTATTTTTTACTTAATAATTATTTTATTTGTAAAAAGATGTACTTTACAAAACACCACTGTGATGTTGGTCAGTGATTTTGATGGAAAATTGGGACATTATTTTGATAATACATAATAAAATGGAAAGAAATTTCTTTGATCGTAAACATAATAAACAAAAATAATAATAAATTAACAATAATTAAGTAAATACCGCTGAATTTATCGATTGCTTATTATTTCGTGCCTGTACCTTCATATTTGCACCCTTATGGAGCTTTTATAGTTTTGTAAAAAATAAATAACAAAAATGAACTCATGATATGATTTGTCTATTAAGTGGCGGTAAATGGCATTGCCGTTTGCATATTTTACTATGCAAATGGCAATGTTTATTTTATGTACAAATAAATATGGCAGTTTCCCTCGATGACATTCAATCCGATCCAAGCTGTTAACGGACTGTTTCAAATAACTTCAAAATGTTGCATCTTATTCAAATTTGAATCAACTTCTTTAAAATGCATCCAAAACGAAAGCATTTGGAGCGTTCATATTGGATGCTTTCGCAAAGTTGATTAAATTGTAAATAAATATGGAAGTCTATTAAAAGAGGGAGGCTTTTTTCTGTTTTGGTGTAAATGTTGTTATTTACGCCGCTGCTTCTCCTTCTTCTTCTTCTGCGGAGGCAGTCAACATCAAGATGAGCTTGTTGGTGTCAATGTTGCCTTTGTCGTCCATTTCCATTTGGTCGTAGGCTTCATCGACCTCGTCAGCGGAGAACTTGTCTCCCCAGGTCATGAGGGCGTGACGCAACCTCTCGCTGTCGATTTTGCCTTCCTCGTCGAATGACTTGAAAGCGTTGATGACAACATCGTCCTCATCAGATCCACCGGCCATTCTGGCGGCGAAGAGGGTCAACAGCTGGGTGAAGTTGATTGGTCCAGGAGCTTCATTGACCATCTCGTCGAGTTCCTTCTCGGAAGCCAAGCGACCGAGGGAGTCGAAGGTGGCGCGGAGGTCGTTCTTGCCAATGATACCATCCTTATCGTGGTCCATTAGCTGGAAGGCCTGCAAAGTAACAAAAATTAGATTTAAAATCCATCTTAACATAAAAATATGCGTGAGATTCTTGCTCGGTAGAAATGAAACTTCTTAGATCTTAGGAAAAGATGATTTTACACATTGCTTTTTCTATTCACAGTAGCGTGTCTATGATGTATACATAAACGGAAACACTGCGAACGATTTCCGACCAATTGTCGCTTGAAGTCTCATTTTTCGTGACGTTAAAGTCAATTTGCTCTACTGCGCCTATAGAAGTTTCACTTCAAAAAGTAGATCCTAAATAATTTCTTACCTCTTTGAATTCAGCTACCTGCCTCTGAGAGAACATGGAGAAGACATTGGAGCCGGTGCGCTTGGCCTTGCGCGAGCCTCTTGAGGATTGACGTTGGGAGTCTCCGGAGGCTGGAGCTGCAGCTGGTGCAGGCGCTGGTTCAGGTGCGGCCTCAGCGGGCGCATCTTCTTTCGCCTTCTTCTTCTTGATCTTCTTATCCTTATCGGCCTACAAACAACAAATAACAAATTTAATCCATAAATTCTACAAAACGAGAAATGCAAATCGCCATCAATTTCAGGCATATTACATACGTATAAAGACCATATATTGTGGTTTTGAAATCATTTTTAGTCAATCGTACCAAATGGCACCGCTTTCATCCATATTTCAAGTGGACATTACCATTCCATTAAATTTAATTTATTACAGAGCTTTATATACGCCCACATTATATTAAAATATCAACCCCTTACATAACTTCAGCTTAATATCATTTGAATTAATATTTCAATAATGGCATTTTTATTAGAATATATATTAAAGTGTAGTCGGATAATACTAAATAATTCATCCCCTCAACAATTGCCTTAAATACAGATTTCTTTCTTATAAATTATAAAGAGTTTCTGATTGTTTTCCAGTAAATGAATACTGTTTACGAGCTTTGTAGGATTACACGAGCGTAATGAACACGCCCACAAAAATAATAATTCAAATAAAATGAATTATTCGATCATGATAGCTATACAGTCAAATCGGATCGATTGAAATGGTCTAAACTTGAGCAATTGATCCGTTGTTTACTTTAAAGATGCGAAATAATTCTGTTCTTGTTATAAACAAATTTATGAGAGCTTTCGGCGTGAAAATATCCTATAAAATATCAACACTCCACTGAAGATTAAGTTATTCAATATCGTGAAGTATCATCCGGAAAATGGAAAGCGTTACGCTCAAAGTATTCGAGAACGCTTTCAGTGTTTTATTTTAATTTTGCAAACATGTCGGGATGGAAATTATTTGCGATCTTCCAAGCTTATTAATAAGTTTGTAAGATTAAACCTTGAAGTCGGATGACGCTGTACGCGAATGGTGTATTCTTGGATTGGATACAATATGGCTACCGATGGATTCGTCCAACGAAAATAAATTCAATCAAATAATCTATATTTTATTTTAATGAAATTAATTCAAAGGGATTTGTTTAAATTTTCATTGATACTATGAAAGCTCTCCTTATTGAACAAAAGCTCTAAAGCTTCCTTCGCGATATATGAACTTAAATCACGTGCATAATTGTTCATGCATACTATGTTGAATAATTTTTCTTCCCGAAAATCATTCCCGTTATCTAATATTCCCGTAAGCTGATATCAGCTCGCCGCATTGTATTTCATTCCATTGGCCGAATTCTCTGGCAGATGTCCATATTTAGATTGGAGCGATTCGTTGGCACATATGACCATCATCATACCGAAATAACCGACGCCGTGCATAGCTTCGAAGCTCGTTCGGACATTGGATGCCAAGTACATTAAGGTTTATATTTAGATGCGCTAAAGCTTAGAATGATCTTTGAAATTGAATCCCACTTCCTTCGGGCGCTTCGTCAGCGCGTTCATTAAACCGAAGTTTGAGTCTTCCTGTTTAGAGAGCTGCTCTATTGCGTCAGCGGCGTTATATTTCAATTAAATGCCTGAATCTGAACGACCAAAAACCGAATGAAATCAAGTAATTATGATGATTTTGAGGATCAATTTTGATGCTTGTATTTAATTATAATTCAATTAAGCCCATGCGCGTACGTTTAATAAATGTATATCCCCCAAAGATATTTAAAAAGGACAGTGAAAGCTAAAAAGCATATAAGATATCATGCGTTTTGATTGTAAAAACGATTGCTTGTTGTGATCTATGAAAGATTTATCAGTTTGGAATGATTTTGATATTGTTTTGTATTAAGGCTTTGATTTAAAGAAATATTCTATGGGATATTAAATCTTAATATTCGTTAATGATATCTCCAATATGCTTTTAATTTGAATGATTGTTGATGTGATTGTGTTCGTATGTAATAGAGAATCATGAAAATTATGATATTTTTAATTTATTCCTAATTTATGTTCGATGGTGCATAAGTTAGAATTTGCCAGCATTATGCCTTATAGAAGATCGCTTTTAATCGAAGACTTTAAGCCCGGAAATCACTCGTTATCCCGAAAGAATTTAATCAGAAAACTTTCACTCGAAGCATGCAATTCTTCTTCGTGCGTTTCAAACCATAATTCTTACGCAAAGTTGCTCTCGTATCGAATTCAAAAATATTTAACACTCACTTTCCAAAATGAAAACCGACTCGAAAACTAAGGCATATCTGAGGAAATCTTCGAATTCACTTGTCAAATCTTTAACACCGTTCACTCTGGTAGCACTTGTATGAGATGTTGGCACTTGGGCGTGTCTGCATGTGTAGACTTACCATTTTTTGTTAGTTTGAAGAAGAACTGTCTACCCTCGGAGTGCGGCTACCGACTGGCGTTAAGAAGATGCCCTCCCGGACCAAGTCGCTTCAGGAGGGGGTCCAGCCCCCGCCCGTGGCCCTGCAGCCACCTGAGCCCATATTTAGTAGGCGATATGAGCTAACCCGACTCTTCGTTCCTTCCATTCTACCCAGCCGCGATATAAATGGATTTTCACAGATTCCTTGAAACCATACCGATTGTTCTGAAGACGATCTCTTATCAAATGCCAACGTACTCGCTTGTCAATCCATTTCAAAACAATTTCAAAACTGTCGCTGCTCCCAGAGCAACGAGTTTATCTTCATTCGCTCATACATAAATTATATTCATAGCTATCTGATTTATAAACGTCAGGGTGGTGCTTAAATCACAGTATCATCAGTAATTAAAATTAATTAACTACGACTAAATTTTCGATTGGATCACTGATTGGGAACTTTCTCTCCTACACAGATTCCAAGCAAAGATTATTTCTGATAGAATATTAAATGATTTTCACCCAATGTAAAAACTTAAAAGACTTGTTAAATCAAGTAAATTTTATAATAGATACGATCAAGACATTTTAAAAATCCTATTGGACTTTGAAAGTAAAAAAATACATATTTATATGCTAATGATCAAACAGAGCTTCCAATGTGTGATATTTATTTAATTATAGTGTTTAAAAAAAACTAATTTTCATAAAAATATATTAGCATTACATCTAATGTAATTTAAAGGTTGAATCTAAAAAAATAGAGATGGGCTTGAACCTATGTTCTTTTTCGTTTCAAATTAACGATTCACGAAGTGCTTAGGATGCTATGGCGAACTTTTGAAGGTTTTTTATATTTGTCAAGCTGAGTGAATATGTCGAAAACCACTTTCGCAACTATTTGCGAACCTTTTCCGATCCCTCCCCTAATAACTGTTTAATCGTTACGTATATAAACAGAAGCTATCCCCATAGGCCATGATATTTTGAATTGATTAAGAATGTTACCGTTAAGATATGAATTATTCAAGAAAAAAAATGCGATTAATAGTATAAAATATATGTAAAATAATATATACCAGAATTGAAATATTAAATTTGCGGCTATAGACGCTTTAGGCCTGTGTAAATAGATTCTCGATAGCGAACGTAGACGTTTATGGCAGTTTAATTCAAGTTGTTTTTTTTTTAAATGAAGAATGAATCCTAGTAAAACTCATTTACGTAATTGCATAAAATTCATATTAAAATTGGACAAACACACACCAGGAGGAAAATAATGGAGAAAACGCTGTTAGATTATTTACAATGAAAGTTTGGTTTTTAAAGTGTAAAATGGCTATTAACATGAGATCTTGCATAACAGCTGATTGATTGGACGAGGGAGGCATTACAAAGTTACTAGATTTTGGAACTTGAATGAGAAATTTCGCTTTATCCGACCTAACTATCGGGCCTGATTTCGATAAACGTTCTCTGAAAAATGCTTATAAATATATAGTATAAATATATATAAATAAATATATATAAATGTATAGTTTAAAATTACAATGGGCAGATCATTCAGATCGTAAAGATCTTTATGTATTAAAACCAAACTATATTCCGCATTTTCTTTTAATTTTTGGATGTTATTTTGAGGGTTCTGAGTGTGAAAAAGTTTCAAGTATATTGAATGACATTGGTCTAAAAATAAAGGCTTATATAATTAACACACATTCAAGAGCAATTCTTGAACAAAATTATCATACGTACATAAATTATCGAGATAAATCCACATCAAATTCTGATTTTAATTGTGAGTGTTTAAACAATCGCGAAAGAAATTAAATCCAGATGGATGACGATTGATTTAAATAATCAATATTTCTTAGTTTCTTCGGTATAGAAATATTCATCCTCTTATTCACAAATATCTTTTCATGGGTTGGATACCAACATAGCTATTTTTACACACGAGGCAGCTCACATGAAATGAGTTTTTGAACTATATTTAAACCATTCTTGCATTTTGAAACCGGGGGAATTCAACTATTTCCTCTCATGCATTTTTCTCAAATAATTTATAGCACTATATCTTATGGACCATCATCACATTTGTTTAGTTTCTGGAGTGAAAAAAAAAACAACATTAAATCAAAACGAAGGGGATTATTATACAATACATTATATAAATTAAATGATAAATATATATCATGAAAATGGAAAAATTATACTTTTCCCATGCAGCAATGAACAGATAAAATGTACAATATTTATGTCTCAAAAACAATATTTCTAGATATTGACAATGAAATTTCCATTATTAAAATTAACGATTGTATTTTATTCTTTTTTCCCGAACGATAATATTTTGCAATAAAATTTTCCATCGTAATATTATTAATTACAATAGAATTAATCAATGTAGAAAAATCAAATAACTTCTTTACAATTTAATCATTTATGTATCCAGTATTTCTATATTATAGATTTATGATCTTTAATTATATTTGAATTTAAATAACAATTAATTTTAAGATAGCAAAATCAATTCATCAAATTATAGTTTTAAGCATAAAACATTCATCATCGAGATTCTATCAATGTTCACATCACAAATCATTGAAATAAGCAAGTTGAAAACTGTTTTTGCAGCCTTCGTGATGAGGCAGATATCCTATTAATATATGGATAGTTAATTAGTATCCATTAAACCATATAATTGTTCAGTAGATTACTAATAGGATATAAGATATACCTATATTAGATATCATCATTTTAGGAGTCTCAATCTTTGTTGGAAAAATAAACGAATCCCTCGTATATTATTACTATTGTCTTAATAAATATCTCCCTAAAACATGTTTATATTAATGACTTTTATCAATAAGAATGCCAAAATTTTGTATTATCCTTTAATTGCTTTGTATTTTGAAGGATTTTAAAAAAAAATTACATTGAGCCTTCCATATTCATGTTTTTGAAGACCTCCTCAAATCAAATATAAATACTCTCATGTGCTTGGATTACAATGTCATGAATTGAAACCAATATCAGATGAATTTTGATCGCTTGAGTATTGTTAATTAATTTAAAAAGACAGTGAATTCGCAATAAATCTATACAAACAAATGTTTCTTTGAACCAATAGGAATATTTTTAAAAGTTTACACAACAACAAAAATAGAACATTGTTCTGGTGCTAAGTTTAAAAGCGGTTTTGCTGGGTTGGTTGTTAAAGTATACACATGTCAAACGTATCAATTATATTATAAAAGCAAATCTTTTTTTAGTCAGCTGAGTATTTTAGCGGACAATCGGAAGGCCGTTTGTTTTTACAAAATCAATAACCATTAAGAACAGTTTATAAAAGCTCAATTTTATCCCTGTAATCACATTATAAAATAGCGGTATTAATCGGTCATTCCTTTTTAACTTGTACGATATTACTACGTCTTTTGGTGAAGGTTTAAATTATTTGCAATACCATTCAAATGCAAATATATTATCGATTCATAAACTATATTTAGCTGCAATACCAATCAAATGTTATGAAACTGTTTGCTCGGTCTGCATTTTCTTCACTGAAAGTATTTTTAACGTAGCTTCATTCTGTAGTTTTGAATCATCGTTCCTAAATTGCATTTCAAATCGCGTTGTTTCCATAGATATTAAAATTCAATTTTATGCACAATAATATAATTTACCAAGTCCTTTTAGTTTTGATGGACGCATTTTCGAATTTAACGTTTTGGCACACTTACTGAAAAAAAAAATTTTTCAGCACTCAAATTTTGTTTATGTATGTCAATGTCAAAGCAGTTAAATATATCAATCTATTTTCCCCCGTAACTTTAAACAATATTTAGAGCTTTCCGATGGAAGACCTTGGTAAACTATGCTATTGAATTACTCGAAAATATATCTATGTAAGTATAAAGAAATATAGCTTCTTTACACAAAGTGAAAAGCCGATGAAAAAAGGAAAATTATTGAAAATATAATTTAAAATGATGTAATACTTTTCATTTAAGAAATCCAAAATTTAGTACAACATAAAAGTTGATATAAAAATTTAATCCAATATTTTAATACACAAAGAAAAATAATATTATGTTAATTGCTATATACTAAAATAAATTATAAATCCCAGCGATTAGATTTAATAGCAAATCAAAAATGTTATATATTGACACCAATTTAATAGTAAAGCAATCTTAACTGTGCCGGAATATGTCGCATCAAATCTACATAAGAATCCATTAATATTGCATTACCAATTTTAATAAAAAACTGAAAATTTCTGTGTTATTGAAATGATCTTATTATTTACCGATTTAAATATAAACATAATGAAGATGGTTAAAATATTTTTTAACACCTTCAAACTTTGATTTTAAATCGAAATAAATCCAGCAAACATTTAAGAGAATGTTATTTTCAAATAGTTCTTTTCAATATGCATACATTGTGATGTAAAGGATGTGTTTTCATTCCAAATTTTACATTCAAACAAATAGTATTCCATTTTCTCCTTAAGACTGGACTAACTTATTTATAGCAGAAAGAGAGTTATCTGATCAGTTAGTATTGTGTTAAAATTTCACACATTTCGACCTCAATCTAAAAATACTACATTAGTCACTAGCCCAGATGTGCGCACACAAGTCTCTCCCACCTAAACAAAATACAATTCAGTGTTTATATCTGTACATTCAATCCTCAACAAAAGTTGTCGCTTTAGATAATACTGCACTAGTCTATCTCAAGACTGATGATAAATATTTTCATTTAATTCAAAAATATTGTTACCGTTGTGTATAAAAAATATTTAACTTAAAGTACATAACAACTCCAATTTGTTGGTAAATGCACATTAACATAATCTAAAGATTCTTTCGGGGCCTAAATCTGATAGTCGGAACGGAAGAGCGTAGAATGTACTACAACAAATATGGATATCAAGAATGCGACTTGTGGCAGATCTTTTGTCAGCTGTTATTCGTATTACATCGATAAGCTTGATCGACTACTTTGTGATTTAACAAGCTAACAAAAATAAAGATAGATGGCAATCACAGTATAAAAAGAGCACCCTGCGAACAGACAAAGGTAGAAAAGCAGATTTCGAAAGTAGTGTTAGCGTTAACATTTGGATGTCTTAACCAATTACAACTCCTTTTTTCCTACCAACTATGGCCACTATGTGCGCCCATTTTTTTCTCACATTCCTTTCATGAACTTCTAATAGGATTTTGGTATTTTTTTAAATGTAAGAATCAAATAAATACTCTATAAATGCTGTATTAATGTCTGACCACTTATTTGTCATCTGGAATGTGGAAATAAAATGGTTCAGAGGAAGTAACTCGGCCGTTTGGGTTGGGTGCAGGTAAAGAGCATAAAACAACAGTCTGTGTCGAGTTGTAGATTCTTGAAAATTATTTGTGTCTAGTAATTCAATATTATTTTGATAGTGCGTATATTTTTACATTTTATCCATTTTACGTTCTACACCTTTTTAGTAATCTAAAATAGGCAAACCGAGACATAAAAGACTAGGTTTTACAGCAATCCAACCCTTGCTGGAGAATTCTTGAAAAGGAAATGTTTTCTCACTGGCACGATAATGACCAACAGAAAGGATTTACCTGATTATATAAAAAAATCAAGATTAGCTGTGGGATGAAAGATAGCATACAGAAAACAAGATACTTTAGTATTAACCTGGCAATACAAAATAATAGTCACAATGTTCAATACAAGCATACGTTAACTTCCCAATCAATGAGAAGAATAGAAAAAGACTGTCCCATACCGATCTAATTAAGATGAACTAATAAACAAGCCAGTAGTAATATTGCTTCAAAAAGTATAATACTTTACATGATTACAAAAATTAATAAAGCAAATAAAATGCTTCATATATTTAATTAGCATCCTGCTAATACTATTTTTTTTATTCATAAATCCTCATTTTTTCCATACAATTTTTTTTTTTAAGGAATACACAAAAAATGGCTTGGAGTTAAGAACTTTTATGAAGAAAACTTGGAACTTAAAGGGTTAATAAAGTAAAGATTTGAGAAAAATTATATAATATCAATTCACTTTTCAAGAGGACTGTGAGAGATCTCATTACACTTACCCCAAAACAGGCAATTATTTATAGGAATGACCTTAGTAAATGCATGTTGTGTAGCAAAAAACAAATAAAAATGAAAAAAAAAACAAAGCAATAAAGGAAACTCACCATTTAGAAGTTTATACAAATCAAAAGAAGGAATTCCATTCTATGCTACCAGAAGAAACAAATTCTTAAACGCTTGAAAGTGAAAATAATGCAAAAAAAGTGTATCCAAAAGATTATTTTATCGTATATTTGAAATTTATAAAAAAAGAAGCTTTGTAGAATCAATTTTATTTTAAAACAAACCAAACTTATAACAAAATAACAATAAAAAGATCAATCATGTATTACAAAGTAAAAGTATAAAGAAACTTAACAAAAAAGACTTATGAAAACGATTTATATTTTCTTTTCTGTTGATTATTCTCTCTACATATACATTGAATAAGTTTTATTATCAAAATCAACGCTATCACATTTCATTATTAAGTATTACACATAGACATCAGGATGCTCTGAACGCATGTGCATGTGCAAGAATAAGTTGAACTTGTAGTATTTTATAAGGAACGATTCTTTCACAAAATATTATAACACAAAGTATTTCTCAACCGTTCCCAAAATATAATATCAAAAAGCGTCCAGGGTGATAAAAATTAAAATGTGTACACATGCACAGTCAGCATTTATATCTTAACACATCTCCATTGGGTAGAGTATTTTTACCATTTACGCAGACTGGTCGTTATTGGCGGTAGAGGTATTTTTACCTTTTGTGTTGACTCCACTTTGACGGCGGAAACGGTATAAATCATATCTGGTATTTATACCTTATCCGCCGTCAAAGTGGAGTCAATGCAAAAGTTAACAACGACCAGTCTGCGTAAACGGTAAAAATACCTTTCCCGATGGAGATGTGTTAAGAATTACTCATACTTTCTTTTTACAATTATAATTTTCCCTTCAAAATTACATGATACATTTCCTCTATTCATATCTAATATTGTCATACACGTCCTAGGGAATGAAACCACCAGCTTTTAACTAACGACTACCAAATATATTAGAGCCGACTCGTACATTCGTAGCACCCAATTCAATCTTAAAAAACAAAATAAAAATCCATAAAAAATATAATTTACATATAAATAAGAATATATTTTGTAACTTACAGCATGTTCAAAATCGCTCGACATTCCCATGGAGAGTTCTAAATCTGCCAAATCTAAATTTAACTGTTCACATATTGTCTCCCTACATTTGGCCAAACATACAAAATCAGGATTTGGACCATTGCTACTATCATAACCATATTGTCCAATTGTCATTAGGCCTTTTAGAGACAAATTGGGACAGTTTTCTTTGACGTATTTCACTAGCTCTAAAGCTTCATTTGGCTGCACTCCATTCTTAGCTAAAAATAAATACAAATCACGATAAATACACACAAAATTATATACTTTTTATAAATGTAATCAATTTTTTACCGTCTTCTCCGCTGGTGTTTACTTGAACCATAACATCAAGATTTTTACCATCATTTGAGTATTGAGGCCATTGTTTATTCACAGCGTCGGCAAGCTTCTTTGAATGAATCGTTTCAATCATGCTCAATCCAGGAGATTCGAGAACTTTTTTCACCTTATTGGATTGTAAATGTCCAATAAAATGCCATTTAATATCCTTACATTTCTTTATTATGTCTTCACTTGTGGCCTTTTCGTTTAATTCGTTTACATAATTTTCACCAAAATGCCTTTGACCGGCTTCATATGCTTCAATTATTGCTGGAGTAGGCTTCGTCTTGGATACACATATTAACCGAGGCTCTATTTGGGGCAACGCCTGAGATACAAATAAATAGAATATTAATCAATCAACGGAATCAATGTCATTTAAGTGTATCAAAAATTAATGTTGATATTAAACACATTCTTGTAAAATGTAACAAAAATAGTTATTGTGGTAAAGTCTTTTCAAAATTACGTTCATATACTTGAAAATATTAAAAATATTAAAATACCAAAAATCATAACCTAAAAATAGTTTCAATCTATCTCCAGTTACAAGATATTAAATAATAAATATTGATATGGAGGGATGAAAAAATACTTACTTTGCTTCTTCTTATTGTAGCGCTTTTTACTTGAGCTAAAACTATTTTAAGTGCTCCCATAATACTTCCCTCTTTCATATCAGTTATGTTCATCTCTGCCATATTCAATGACATTTGTTGTTGCTTGTTTCAATTTTTATGCCACTAAGCACAATTTATTATATTAGATTTAAGTTCTTGTAATTATAAAATTAAAATATGGAAATGTACGTATATCATAAATAAACCCATAGGATATGTATATGACAGCTGTCAAATCAATAAAAGAGGACCATTCAGGATCAAATAGATTAAAAATCGCAGCTAGGATAATATTTAAAAATATTGTAAATAATAAATACAATTAATAAGATTATTTTGTTGACAAAAATATAATCTATCTCGTTAATGTTTAATCATATTTAATTATGAATAAATTTTGGTTTCCTCTTTTTTAAAATTATTTTTAAGTTCAAAATTCACAACTATTTATATTATATACGTTCATACAAGGAAAAATAAAATTGCATGATAATATATATTCTTACTGCAAAATATTTATTAGGTTTGATGAAAATTAATTTTTAAATTAATAAAAAAAAGTAATTAAATGTTTAAATTAGACAGTATAAAAAATATTTTTATCATAAGATTTGTTACTTGATTTTATATATTTATTTATGAAAGTATTATTATAATAATAAAAAAAACAATCACTCAAAAATAAATTTCCAGACGAGTATTAAAATTATTTAAACATTATTAACATATATAATTTGAAATCTAATTAAGATTGTTCTTATGAATATATATTAATTTATGAATTTATTTAGCTTTATCCAATTCATTTGGGTGGCATAAGACGAAAAAATATCAGACGTTTATGATCATTATTTGGAGTGTTATTGTTAATGTCAAAACTTTAAAAAAAAAGCCTTCTGTATCGTAGGACGGCTTTTGGATGATATTATTTAACACAACAATGTAATTGGAAAGCCCCACGATGACTATATTAGAGAAAATAGAAAAAGCTCTTGAATTTCTAAGAAGCCCCGACAATGCCTCCAAGTATGTTGTTTTATTGAAATACTAATACAGTAAACGTCAATACAGGAAAATGAAATTGCCAACACCACTTGCATTTTTTCCACATTTAAAAATAATTCTGAACACTTTATATGTCTGATATTTTAAAATATTGCATTTTTACTTAATAATTGAATTATTTTATTTTCCAAATATTCAAATTTATTGTGTATTTATAACGAAGTATGTTTGTTTATAAATATACTAATAACTGTTAAAGGGTGCTACTTATAAAAAATGCTTTAAAATTCAATGAATAATGTATATAGTATTTGATTTATGCTTAACTCGCCCTTCCCAAATAGAACAAATGATCTACAAAGCTATTCAGGAGCACTGGGACAATGTATGGGTATATTGGGAGGTCATTTCTCAATGATCCAACCATTCTCTACATTACTACAACAGTCGATCCCTATTTTGTTGTCATTATGCAGCCATAATAATGTAAGCTTTTTTATCATATGGAATTTGAATTACAATTTTTAAAATGTATTTTTTAATCATATTTTAACGTTTTTGAAAGGCTGAAGTTAGATTAGTTGCTGATGAAGCTTTAAATCGCATAGTTATCAGCTCAATACCATTCCATTCATCGAAATTACATCTACATTTTCATAACAGTATAACATCTGATAAACATCCGAGGTAAGTCCTTATATTTTTTATATTGCAAGTGGATTACACAAATTTTAAATTTGTTTATTCTTTTAGATGGTTACGTGCAGCTTTGTCTCGTGTATATTTAGGCCAAAGTTGGTTACGCGCTGGCACAGGACGAGGCAGAATTTTTGCTCAGAGCACTTTAATCAGGTTAAAAGACATAGTGGAACGTGTTAAAGATCCTATACTTATAGCGGAAAAAGGAGATACACTATTAATGGAGAGCTTAGAAACAAATTTACCAAGAATAATGAAAGCATTATCACAGTTTGCCACCAGGGATGAAATGTTTGGTACAGATTTGTATTCATCATTAAATCTAATTTTAAATCATATTAGTTAAAACGAAAAGAAATGTCATTTTTTTTTATTTGGAGAAAAAAAATATTTTAATAAAAGCTGTACAATATTACTCAATTAAATAATTTCCATTATTATTTATAATCGCCCTCCACAGATTAGGTAGCTTTTTAATGCCTCTCATAAAATTCGGCCGGTTTTCCATTAAAGTAAGAATCTAAATGATTTTTCACTTGTTCCACAGAAGTGATTTTTTTATCGCGAAGCGAATGTTTTAATGACTTGAAAAGATAATAATCTGAAGGTGCAATATCAGGAAAATATGGTGGATGTTGCAGCACTTCCAAATCCAGCTCACTTATTTTGTTCTGCGTAATCTTTGCTGTGTGTGGTCTTGCATTATCATGCTGTAATATTTTTCTTTGGTTGTTAACTAACACTGATCGCTTTTTGAGCATTTCCGCTTTAAATCTATATAATTGTGCACAGTATAGTTCTGCTGTGACAGTTTGGTCAGGTTTTAATAATTCGTAGTGAATTATGCCAAAAAAATCCCACCAAACAAAGGAGGACCTTTTTTAAGGATAATGATGGTCGAGGGGTAGAAACAGGTACTTTATTTGAAGAAAGTCACTGTTTTTTACCTTCTCGGACTGTTGTAGAGGACCCACTTCTCATCTCCAGTAACGATCCTTCTTAAAAATGGATCGGTTTCATACCTAGACAATAGCGATGAACAAATGGTTATCCGTTGTTCCAAGGCCATTGATGACAGCTCGTGTAGTACCCATATACCCTGTCTATTTGTTTTCCTAATTCTTTTCAAATGGTCTTTTACTATCGACCAGGGACAGCCGATGTCTAGCGATAATTCTTTTATTGTTTTTCATGTATCAGATTCTACCAGAGAATTTAATGCATCATCATCGATTTTTAGAGGTTGTTTTGATTTTGGTTTATTTCTCAAATCTCTGTCGCCACTTTTGAATTTTTTTAACCGTCTATGGCATTTTCGACTATTCAATATGTCGCCATATGTATCACAGACGCTCTGGGTAGCTTATTTTGCTTTTAATTCTTTGTTGAATAAAAACAGTAAACGAGATCGCAAATGTGTCTCATCAATTTTTGGTTTGGACATTTTCAATATGGTTAAAAAATACAAAAATATTTGAAAAAGTAAGACAAACAATAGAGCTTCAAAATGACACCAACCTTGATGCATTCACTTGACAGCATCCGGAGGCAAACTGACGGCAAAGCACGCAACCAAAAAAATTGACATCTTTTCGCTTTGCCTATTATTTGTATAGAAATTTCTAATTTGATTCTTATTTTATAGGTTTGCTCTCCACTTTATTAACTTTAGTAGATTCACCAACGGCTCCAATCAGAAGAAATACTGCCAATTGTATTGCAGATTTATGTCAATATTATCAGAAAAAATTTATACCACATGTTGTGAATGCGGCATTAGGTATTATTTTATATTTTGTTCATAAACAGCCTATTATATTAACTAACATTTTTAATAACCATTTGAACCTCACAAAGGAATACTTCAAGAAAAATCTGCTTCACAAAATGCAATCTTAGGATGGTTTGGCACCCTGCGTATGTTATTCTATGTTAATCCAATTAAGACTTTAGATAATGATGTATTACCCATTATAAAATATATGCAGGTAAATTATATTGTTTTTATATGTAAATAATGTCGTTTGTGAGAAATGCGGGAGGTTGCTTTCAACATGTTTTTTTATTTACTTCATAATATTTTTTGCATGCACTTTGAAATATTATCCTAATAAAATAATATGCTTGTTTAAAGAATGTTAACTTTCTAAGGATATAAAACTATTATATTTATATTTACAGATATATCAAATATGTTTACACTTTATCGACGTAACAAAAACTGATCATAACATATTGAATGCAACTATGGATTGTCTGAACGTATTACTCAGTGAAAGCAGTCCGGCTTTAAGATCTGAATTATTAAATCCCAAGGGTCCAGTCTGTCTTATTAATACCAAAGAAAAAAATATAAAGAGCCATCAAAGATCTCTGAGTAAAATATGATTTATTTAGTTGATTTAAAAATGTAATTTATTATTGATAGTGTTTTGTTAATATTTTTTAATTCTTTAAGGTTCAGTTAGTATGGTTCATTCTATATTATCAACTGCATCCTCAACTGCTAATTTATCCGATGATATGTTGATCAGTGAACAGAGTGATTCCTTAGTTTATCAAGGTACCATTTTAGGAAGTATATCCCAAATCCAAACACCTCATCGAAGTATGGAAGATTTAAGTATGAGGGTAATTGAGAGTTTTAATTATTTTTATAGTGAAATTTATGGCTTTTTCTTCAACACGTTAATGATAATTTTATATATATTTTTTTACAGGGTATAAATACACCAGATTCTCCTTGTGAATCAATGATTAGTGAATTAAATTCTGATATTATGACTACAGAACAATTTTCAATTTATGTGAAAGAAAAACTTTCTGAAAAATCTAAGGAGCAAGAAACAGATGAAAATGAAACACTTCAAGCTATACAAGACGATGATATAAACATCCAGTTAAATAAAGAAACTAATGAAAAGGTTTGAATTTATACAAATCATGCATTCTTGAAAAATACAAAATTTTTAATATTTGACTATGTATTTTTAGATTGATATTGGCTCATTTAATGATGCAGACGTATCGTTAAAGTATTGCGCTCGGTTATTAGTCAGCCGTTTTTTGCTTTCAGGATTTGCTGGTATTGTATTTGAACAACATTTGATATTTATATGTTATAAATTATAATCTAATGTGCTTTAATTTTAATATAGATAAAACTATATCTGATCGAATGGTGAGGGTTTCTGTAAAAGCGTCTGCACTTACTTGTTTAATATCTGTAATAGATATTTATCCTGAAATAATGATGCTTTATCTAAGCATTCAAAATGATGTGACACATCATAATATATCAGGTAGCTGATATTTTCTATTGTAAACATAAATTATTATGAAGCAATTTTTTTTATCAATTACATATTATCTGTTTTTATATTTATAGGCAATTCAGAAGTGAGCACAACTTCAAATATTGAACAGTTGAACGATTTTGTGCTTGAAAGGAATATTTGCTATCAAGAATCACTAACAGATTCTTTTGGGCAAGAGCTTTTAAGTAAAAGTATTGATTTATCAAGTCAAGCTAGTGGAAGTGGTAGTCATAAATCAGGTATAAGTCATAAGCTTTCATCAATAGCTCAAAAAAAGGATAAATGTAAAACAACGGCTAATGATAGTATGGAAAATAGTTTAGCTGGCTTACCAAGTAATATGCTGGATAGCAAACAACAAAGCATTGCAAGCAATCCCGTTCAAAATCAAATGGTATCAAGTATTGTAAGTGGTGATAGTTTCAATCATGCTATGACAGGCAGCAATTTTACTATGGGAAGTCATACTACGTCTAACTATCCAGCGTCTACTGACTTCTTATCTACTAGTATTGATCCGCTTACTTCAAGCTTAGATCTGGAAATGATATTTGATCATTTTGGTGAATCTTCAACGAGTATTGAAAATCCAACTAATCCAACCGAGATTGAACAAAGGCATGCTTCACAATTTAATTTGGAACAAATGTTTCAAGAATCATTAATTACCAATGAAAATGTTGTAAAATATGATAAACAAATATCTAATGAATCAAAAAAATCTAATCAAAGTAAAAGCGATGAAACTAAAAATTCACCAGCTAAAGGAACAACAGATATTCAAAATACAAACTCAGAAGTTGGCGTGAGTGACGAGTCACCTAAAAAATGTAAAATTATACCTCAAAAAGAAGCCGTCGAGCAGAATAAAAATGATTCAGCATCGATAGATATTTGTGAAGCGCCTTTGGATATATCTGAAAGCGAATCCACTAATCAACACCTGTCTGAAATTATATTTTTGTTAGAAGATCATCCTGATCCGCAAATACGAGGACTAATAAGAGTATGCATAGGAACGTTTATTAACGCAGTATTTGAATCTTCATCTGGTGATTATTCCAAATGGAAATCATGGATAAATATACCGAAAGCAATAGTGGACAAAATGACGACCGATAAGCTATTAGAAATCATTTTAATGGTCCGTATTACAGATTTAAAGTATAATTTATCACTGGAAAAATATCAGCGCGTTTAATTTAAATTTTAATTTTTAGGGTCTCACTGATACTATTCATTCTTGTGTGAATCACTCAATTTCAACATTAAAAAGATGCTGCAATTCAATATGCAATGGTCATCCAAATTTAATTATTCAGGTGTTAAACAGCCTTCGCTGTATAGAAAATAATCCATCTTGGTTATGTAAAGTGAATCTGTGTCAATTTTATGCAACGCTCGATTACCAAAGGTTGGTATTATGTGTAATTTTGTAGCATATAATCAAATTATATGAGTTTTAATGTGAATCGTTTTTTAGATTGAGTATTCTAATATCTGATTGGTCTTCTCGATGTTTTCTCATACTGGATATATTGATTCAATTTTTAAGTGATCAAGATCAAAGGGTGCGCAAAGCAGCCACCGAAGCAATCATAAGGTTTGTTTTTATTTAAAGCAACACAATGATTTATTCATATTTGAATGTCATGGTTTTTTTTTTATAAATTTATAGATTACCACCATTTTTTCATCCAACAACAAATTTCGATGCAAATTCTATGTTGACGAATTTAGCTTTAAATCAAACGGAAAAAATATTATTTACAAAACTCAAAAGTGAGATAAAATTATTGGCAGATTTTAAGCATTCTTTCGTGCTTTCCGTCTTACCAAATCCTTTGAAAGAATTAAATGGTGAACAAGAAAATGCGTATCTTAGTGAGAATGATTTATTATACACCAACCTGAAGGCGATTGTTCATGTATTAAGCTACAAATTGATGCTATCACAATGCAAATATTTAACGGTTAGTTGCAACATTTTTTTAAATTGTCACTTAATATTTTTTAGCATTGATGAATGTTAACACATCTTATGTGGGGTCAGTTCAATCAAAATTTACACATGCAGCTGGCATATTTCCGTTTTTTCCATACGACACAGTACTTTCAAATAGGATATTTTATACGAGAACACAATTTCTTCTAATTTATGTTTACAAAGGTGTTTTGGTAGTCAAAATAGACATTTGTTTCCTTTACGTGTTTAGACGTGTTTTCTAATACCCATTTCAAAAAATATGTGTGTGTTCATAGATGTTGTCCAAATACATACATTTATTGAAATAAATTGTGATCACACTTACGAGTTATTGTGATTAGTTTTTCCTAAAATGGGATTACAGTCTCCCACATACAGTGAGTAGTATGCCAAGGATTGTGATTCAAGTATCCCGCAAAATATGTGTTAACAAATAATTAAAATTTAATATAAAAAGATTGTAATATTTTCAGCAAGGATGTTTGGAAGCGTTGCTTCAACTTTCTCTACAATATCCTCCAACAAAATTCCGGAATGCTTATTCTGGGCTGGGATTGTTTGAAATGTGTCTTCAACTTCTTGAATATAGAACTTTATCGGTATCGTGTTGTGAAATACTTTTAGCATTTGCAACACAAATATATTCAAGTAAGTAAATTATATATTTTGATAATGTCTCCTTCTAATTACGCAATTTTAATAGGTTTTTTATAACTGTTTGACGCACACTGGAACAACATTGCTAAAACTCACAATTATTATTCCTTCGTGGTTGTTGTTGAATGAATGACATTGAATCTGTCATTAGCGTTACTGCTTCATGTCAATTTTCAGAGTAATGGGAGTGAGAAGTACTTGTTTTCAACTTTTTATGTTGCAGATGTCCTATTCAATTTTTATTGTATTATATTCAACTTGTGTATGTGGGGGTGATT